>OX465441.1:10579350-13401957 GCA_950005045.1 Agrotis exclamationis
CCAGCGTCTTCCGGCGACCTTTATAAGGTCGTCTGTCCACCTCGTTGGTGGACGTCCTACGCGTCCTCATAATCGTATTTCACAACTATCACACAACGCCATCTAGTCCCAAGCTAAGCAGAGCTTGTGTTATGGGTACTAGACAACTGATAAACATACTTATATATTTCTAAATACATACATATTATAGATAAATAACACCCAGACACAGAACAAATGATCGTGCTCATCACACAAGCATCTGTCCTGGGTGGGAATCGAACCCACGACCTCCGGCATAGCAGTCAGGGTCACTAACCACTTGTCGCGTCGTGACGCGAATGTAAATACAATAATTGTAAATAATAGAAATTACCTGGCAATACTAACCCTATCGAGCGACGTATCACAACGAGGTCTCCATCTACTCTATGATGAAGACAGGATATTTGTCTATGGTAAGTTCGTCTCTGAACTTATAAGCGAATCTTTAGAGAGACGGCCATTTTGTCTGTTGGCGTCTCCTGAGGAAGTCGAGCGGGCCGCGTGTTGGACGGATTGATACAAAGCTAAGTAGAAAAGAGCTAAGTAGAATAAAGGCTAAGTAGAAAGGAGCTAAATAGAAGTAGCTTATAGCCAAATAGCATAAAATTAAGTACTATATCTAGATAGTAGACGTAGCTTTGAGTGTGCCTGAGTAGTTGCTAATTAGAGAAATATTGCACGTGGTTAAGGTTAAGTATCGCTGTAATGTTAGAGTCTGTGTCGAGCCGGCCTCATGTGAAGCGCTTGGGGGTGAGGCAAGTCGGTGCCGAGCTGGTCATGCGTGGAGCATGGGGAGGTAAGGCAAGACTAGCTTGCATGCATGTCAGAGAGGTTCCCTAAAGAGTTGGTAAGTTACGGGTGATTATAATCACGGGGTAACGTTACCTATAAGAGATCAGCAGGGCGAAGATTGATCCCGCCTACCTGATATAAGAGTCGGCTAACGTGTTTGCCATAAGACGAGCAGAAGAGTGCGAGGGTTAACCGAGAGAAGGTTCGGACCTGAGCAACTGCTTGAGAAGCAGGAGAGTGTGAGGGTTTGAACCCGAGCAACTGCTTAAAGTTGGGAATGTATGACCTGATCATACTGGCCTCCATGCATGAGTGTGTCGTTAATGCTTGATTATGTTTACAGCCTGGGAGAGGTGGCATGATTACGGGCCAGTCCGCAGCGTCGATCATGCACCTTTCTCCTCGCCCGTGGTACAGAAGTAGTTAGTATCAACGGGCATTAACACCTACAGATGGTGAACGGCAGCGGCTAGCAGCTTGGCTGAAAGGCGAGGCAAGGGCAGGTGAAAGAGCTGTGGAAGGAAGTGAAATAGGGACGAGAACAATTAAGCGAGGTATGATACTCAAATTATTTATTACCCTGATAAGATCAGAAGAGCATTCGTACGCCTGCTTATGTAAGCGAACCCGAGGCACAACTATATAACATACCCCATAGGACTTACATAGTACAGCAGGGCGTCACGACATGGTGGAGATACTGGGATATGAGAACATCTAAGAGCTTGATGTACGAACCTACCCACCTATACTATGTAATTATGCATGTTGCTAGAGTGATGAGACCACTTAAGCATACATAATTACCACAGCAACGTGATCTAGAGAATTAGTATGAGAATAATTCAAATACTATAAGAATGATGCTCGTCCATATTTCACCTTCTTGTGCATTCATCTATTTACATGTGTGAACCTTGCCGGGAGCGGTAACCTTCGGCGGTTTGTGTATATAACGAAATTTTAACAATTACTTGTCTAAACTATGATGATTACAAGCTCAAGATGCAGCTTGCACGGATAATGTTGAAATGTGTGCTTAATATGCCCACTTATATTAAACAGATAATAATGTTATTGTAATTGTTCATTATTATTTGTTTGAAATTGAAACGAAATGAGAATTATTGTCCAGTACCTCTAGCACGAATATTTGTAGGTTTCGTCTCGCCACCGTATCGTACTGTCGATACAATAACGGCATACAACGAAAGTCGGAAGCACGAAGCACTTTCGAATTAGTACCGAGGGCGCGATACGAAAACGTTGGTGACGTCATACTAACGTAAATAGGGATGGGAGAAATAGAACGAATGATCGTACACTTGAATGAATGTTTCGTTCAGAAACTGGATTTTTGTTAGAAAATTAGTGATTTTAGGGCATTTAACATTGTAATACTGTTCAATTTATGACGCAATACAAAGGGACTGCAGAAACAGTTAATATTCAGTTAGATAATAATTAAACTAATTACTAAAACGTTGTGTTTGATTTGACTGCGTTCCTAAACGAACATCTGTCATACTGGCACAAATAAAAAGCCATGAAAAAAATATTATTTTGAAAAAAAAAGCTTGTGTCATACCTAATGTCTATATTGTCAAATCTTTCCGTTGTCAAGAGGTTTCAAATCAATATTCAATGATTTTGTTGTTATAGTTCGTTATTTTTCTGTAAACTATTCCAGTAAACTGAGATAACTAAACGGAAGTATTCTTACTGGAGTAAATAAGTAATTGACACCCTGATCAAGAAGGTCTGTTAACCGGTTGAACAGAAGGATCCCCCACGATA
This sequence comes from Agrotis exclamationis, assembly GCA_950005045.1. Classification (NCBI taxonomy): domain Eukaryota; kingdom Metazoa; phylum Arthropoda; class Insecta; order Lepidoptera; family Noctuidae; genus Agrotis; species Agrotis exclamationis. Next base: position 10,581,964 of record OX465441.1, read on the forward strand.
TTCAATGATGAGACGAGGCTCTCGTTTGGAAATTCGGCGAAGAGCTTGAATGAGAAGACAGTACTTCTCCTTAAGGCTTGCATTATGAAGAAATTCCTATCTTTGAGGTCCTAAATAACTAACTAATACATTGAACTGTGGTCCATAATAAAATGTTTATTTTGTATTTTTAAGTGTGAATGTTTTAAATCCATAGTAGTCAATTAAATATGAGTTTGTTTGTTCTTTCACGTTATATTGCTAGACCGATATTGAATAACACAGAGTACCTTAGTGCGGCCATGAGACGATAATAGGCTAAGGAGCATATTTTGTCATGGTATTTAATGAAAAATCTATTGTAAAAATAAAGAAAAACTTTATGAATGTTCTGTGTTTGATGATTTTATTTATTTTATTAATAATGACAATAATATCAATCAATGAATCGAGCAATGATTGAGAAGCAACATGATAGGTACGGTTGCTAAAAGATCTATGTAATCCTGTCATGTCAAGTGCTTATTTTTTGTGAATTATGGCAGCATAAATAGAAAAATATCATATTATTATAATAAATATTGGAGCACACATTCTTCTTCTTCTTCAACCTTTAGTCACCCAATGCTGAGTGTAGGTCTCTTCCAAATCTTTCCACTGCTGGCGGTTTTGTGTTATGGCTATCCAGTTTCTTCCGGCCACTTTAACAAGATCGTCTGTCAACCTAGTCGGTTGTCTCCCTACATTCCTCTTTCCCGTTCGTGGTCTCCACTCCAACACTTTCCTTCCCCATCTTCCATCCAGTCTACGGCATATATGGCCCGCCCACTTCCACTTTCTTTTTGCTATCACCCATGCTATGTCTAAAAGTCTCGTTCTTCTACGAATTTCTGTGTTTCTCACCCGGTCACAGAGAGAGATGCCCAACATGGCTCTTTCCATAGCTCTCTGAGTAACTTGCATGCGGTGGATTATATGCTTGGTGAGCGTCCAAGTTTCAGCACACATTCATATTATAATAAATATTGGAGCACACATTCATTTTCTAACAAAATACTACAACACAATCACTTTAATTATAATTTTATCCATACAATAAACCCCGACGAATGTTTTCTCACTGTCAAATTTGAAGTGAATAAATATTCGTAAAACTCGTAAGCCAGCCTTCGACAGTTACGAAACTATCCGTCATATTTTGTGTTCGTGCTTGCTATCTTCATACAAATGGCTCAAATTACGTTTCGAATGAAGTATGAAGACGATACGAAACTTACACGTATTTGTTCGTGCTCTCAAAATTAGTTCAATTTACGCTCACCAGAGGCGCTGTTCAAGTTCGCATACAAAATGCTTTCGGAGACGATACGAATATTTTTTCGAAAGTGATTCGTGCTCGAGGTACAGGTAAATTATTTTCAATAAGTAGACAGAAAACGAAATCTTTCAAATCTACTTTTGGAACCGAATAGAGATGGCGTTGGTGTACGAAAATACTGCGTGATTTTATGTGTACAATAATTTACTAAATGTATGATTATTTATTATGTGATGTGTTATAAATTCATAATTTGAAAAGATGAAATGTAAGTTATAGATTATAACATCGATTCCCTAATACGTTCGATGAAAGTCGTTAATATGTGAGAACAGTCACAGTGGTACCAACTTAACAATAATCGAGACTTAACATAATCATTACTTTATTATTGAGTCGGGTATATTTCTCAACATATATACGGATAATAACTAGCATAATTAAATAAAATAATTATTCTAAACTTCGATCGAACCATATGAAGCTAATTATTGTTTACTAGCAAACCCGGCGAACTCCGTTTCGCCACCAGATGGCTTCGTTTTATGTAACACTAGCAAACCCGGCGAACTCCGTTTCGCCACCAGATGGCTTCGTTTTATGTAACATTTCGTTTGGTGATTAAAAGAAGAAAAAAAAATATTTTTCCTGAATTTTCTTTGCTATAAACCTCACGGAGCCCGAGACCTTTCCAACGAATGCAAAACCGTGGAAATCGGTTCGTGCGTTCTGGAGTTATAGCGTCAGGAAGGAAACCCGACTTATTTTTATATAGTAGACATCTAGCGGACGCCCGCGGCTCCGCCCGCGTGGATGTCGGTTTTCGCGACAAAAAGTAGCCTATGTGTTATTCTGATTTATATAACCTATAGCGGTCCCCCGCGGCTCCGCCTGCGTTGATGTCGATTACCGTTACAAAAAGCCTAAGTTTGATCCCATGTGTTCAACTACCCTAAGGCGAGCTCAGCGAGCCCATTACACCCCGTCCGCAAGCGGTTGGATATGCCCCGCGGTATCCAACGCCCTGGGCGTCGTCAACGGTGGCTGGGGCGAGAGGTGGAGGATGTCCTTTCCCTCACGCGTTCTGACTGCTCCCCATTCCTCTCGCCTGCCGCCGTATCCCTGAGATAGTTCCCGAAACAACCGTGCCCGGGAGGACTTGCGTCAGGTTGAAGGTGATGACGCCTAGCGCCTCTCCAACCACTCCTCAAAGAGGGATCTTTGAAAGATGTTATATAACAATGTTGTATAACATGTTATATGTTACATAGTCTGTACGCACCTTTAGGTGTTGAATTTTGGAACTAATTTAGTACGTACTTCATTTTGCCATAGCAAAAAGACAAAATAGTAGGAAATCTATGGGCCTAGGCTGTATGGGCTTCAGCCCTTTGCCTTTTCCGTTATAAGCAAAGAAAGATACCAAAAAAAAAACTATGGGCCTGTTGCCTAGCAACCAATGCTGTTGATTAAATAAGTCAGAAAAATCTTGTTAGAGCCCACGATAAATCAATTTTAGTATGATTCCCAGATGATGTATACTTACATAATAATTATATAGAAGTATTTGTAATAGGAGTAATGTTGATGAATAGGTTTGTAAAAACGTCCACAGGATACTCTCCTGTTTCTGTCGTGAGGTGTCTCAACAACAAACTTGGTAGTGTCGACGAATGGATTAACACATCAAGCGACCGTTGAGTACGAATAATAATTGTGTCATGCCCAGCCCGTAATTTTTTTTTGCGGTAATATTTTAAAACTGTGATAGGTATCTCCTAAGATATTCATTGAAATCAAATGATGTCAAGGGCATTACGTTCATAATTAAATGCTTGTGATGATTAACGAATTTATTTGGATAAGGATAAATATCATGTTAATGAAAATACCTTCGCAAATAATGCATTATATTAAAACAAATTTGATTTCCATAAAAAAGGTTATAGTGACTTAACCATAAAAGATAGATATATCCTCTCGCGGACTTTATTTTAGGACTTTTTATGAGGAATAATTCCGTAATACATATTTTTTGGGTAACTCTAACCGTTTACGCAGCGCACGCAACAGAAGGAATACATTTTCCCGATTTTGAAACATTTTTCATTGCTACTCCGCTCCTATTAGTAATAGCGTGATGTTATATAGCCTATGTTACTCGCAGATAATGTAGCTTTCTAATGGTGAAAGAATTTTTAAAATCGGTCCAGTAGTTTTTGAGTTTATCCATTACAAACAAACAAACAAACAAACAAACAAAAATACAAAGTTTTCCTCTTTATAATATTAGTGTAGATTATGACGCGACTCTGAAAGGTGACTGACATCTGTCAAGTGTCAACTTTACCGCGTATGTCATCCGTGTCTACCTGTCGCCGGTAAAATATTTGGACTGTGTCAAATTATAAACAGATTTTGAAACAAACAGTGAATAGTATTCTAATAAAGTGTGAATCTAAAGCCAACAACTAAAATAGTGTTGATTATGCTATTCAGGTGAGTTGTTACGGCTTAATTTCTCATGATTTAGTAATACTTTCAGAGCGTACCTATTACTTGAATTGTTTGTTAACTAAACCGGTAAAGATGTTTAACTTTATGTAAAGATTAGTGAATTGCAAGTACATAGTTGTCTAAATACTCGCGGTACCTATTTTAATCGATGGTATTTTTGATTAATGTAGGAGATCAACGGAACGATATCGATCTACGAATTTGGGAATCGATAACCACCTACGTTAAGAAGACTAAAGAGAGGTCCTCTCCCTCTGAGTAGATAGATAACGTTTGGCAGAAATAACCTTAAGGATATTACCCGTACCTACGTGAATCAGGTGAAATTTATTTCTTTTTATATGATCTTATATACGGTTACATGGAAGATGGTTGTGTGAAGACACTAATAAACATGTAATAGTGAGATAAATACAGGAGTTATTTACTTGTTTATTAACACAACGTGTGGAACCATTTTCGCCATATTATATGGTATGTCGTAAGGTTATGCTAATAAATTTTCATTTAATTATTTTAGAATAATATACATTGTGTAAAAGTTATTGTACAATAAAACAGTACCAACCCACTATAATATTATAATTTACAACTTGATCTGCGAATAAGTAACGATTGTTATTTGCGATTGTGTTACTAATGGATAACTAAGAATAATTATAGGTGAAGTCTTATATTATTCAGTATGTGATTTAGTCGAATTACTATCGGATTGTATTTTGCTTTCAGCATTATCCTACATTTATTAACGACGCAAAATAAAACCTGGAGCCATGGATACTATTTTACTTAATCGTTTGTCAATGATAATCAACGAAATTAAGAGGAACTCTGACCTATCCGTGACCCTTTCAGTAAGTGATACAGAGGGAAGACGAGAAGCAGAGATTGTTGCAGCTACACTCACCAAATTATTAAACAGATTTAATGAAGATTTAAATAATTATTTTCGTCTGATAGATCATCCTTCTGCTGATGATGTAAGCTCCATGTCACAAATCCAGCTCGAGGCTGAACAGAATCTTATTCAACTTGAAGTGAAGTTACAGTCACAGAATAAGAGTCACTCCAGTCTAGGTAGTGAGATGGTGAGCAGCAAATTACCCAAACTCCACTTACCTGAGTTTGATGGCGACATCCTGCAGTGGCACCAGTTCTGGGATCAATTTTGCTCCAATATAGATAGCCGTAACATCGCAGACGTCGATAAATTGCTGTATTTGCAAGCTTCGGTAAAAGGAAAGGCTAAGGAGTCGATCGAAGGATTCGACATTACCGGGAAAAACTATCAGATTGCAGTTAAAACCCTACAGGAAAGGTACGGAAGCTCCGTCCACCTGATCGATGCTCATTATGCTGCGCTGTCCAAGGTGAAGCCTGCTGAAAAGTCAGTGAGCTCTTGTAGAACCACTCTCAACAGTATAGAAAGACATCTACGAGTATTAGAGTCACTTAAAGAGGATATTAATCATAGTCATCTCCGATACTTGATCTTCGAGAAATTACCAGAAGATCTGATATACGAATTAAAATTAAAAACGACTAGCAGCTCAATCAAGGATATACGGAGAAATCTCGAATTGATCATATCAGCAAGAGAAGATGCTAGCAGAATTGCAAATGAGGGAAAACTTAAAAACGAGTACACCGTAGAATCCCTGCATGTAACGCAAGAAGATAAGAAATCAGGTGGCGCTAGTGCAGCCAGTAAGCATCAAGTGGATGAAACTAAATATAAACACAAAACTAAAAATGCACGGCACCAGGCTGATAGAGATAACTCATTTCGTAAGAGGGGGCGCAGTATGCGGGAAGATTACAAGAAAAATAATGAAAAAATGACGAGGGGTCCACAGAAGAAGAGAAGGAAGTTGGCGTGTGTTTTCTGTGGGGAGGATCATTATAATGACCAATGTTCAAAGGTTAAAGATATCAAAGAAAGAAAGCAGAAACTTAAAAACCGTTGTTATGGATGCCTTAGAGAGGGACACGACTTTAGAGTTTGCAAACATCCGAGGAAATGTTTTTACTGCAGCAAAAATGACCACAACAGGGCTTTGTGCCCCACTAAATTCTCGGCATCATCAACGAAAACAGAAGTAACGATGACGACGGTGGGGTCGAGAGGATCCACAGCGTTACAGACTGCTATAGTTTACGTTAAGAAGCTAGGAAGTAGCAACGAAGGCAAATACAGAATTCTATTAGACTCAGGTTCACAACGATCTTATATCACTAAGAGTGCAGCTAGCATGCTGGATTTAAAGACAGAACAAGAAGATAACCTTACAGTATTTACATTTGGATCAAAGGCACCTCGCGAATTCGTCAGCTCTGTAGTCAAGTTGGGATTAAAGACCAGACATGAAGGAACGAAAGAAATCTATGCAAACGTTGTACCAACAATAACTAAAGGAGTCCCATACCCCGGGGAAGAGTTAAGTCTATGGAAAGGTAAAGAACTTCTTGCAGATGATGGATCACTACAAGACCAAGTAGATATCTTAATTGGCAACGATTACTATTTCTCGTTTATGACGACTGAAAGAAAACAACTGAAAGATAATTTATACTTAGTGAAGTCTAAATTCGGTTGGATACTATCTGGGAAATTGGAAACTAAACCAACGGAGACACTATCAGTACTTACTTACTTTCAAAGCTCAATAGAAACAAAATTAGATCCACCAGACTTACCTATTGACCAGGGTAAAATCTCATTCCTATGGGAACTTGAATCCATCGGAATTAACGACTCTCCGAAAACCAATAGAGAAGAAGAAGCTGTCGATAATTTCAATAGAACGACTAGTATTATCGATGGTCGATATACCGTTGCCTGGCCCTGGAATGAATATCCTCCAGCTCTACAATCTAATTATGGCCTAGCCTACGGAAGGCTGGTGAGCTTGATAAAGCGCCTAGATAAAGAAACCCTTAAAACGTATGATGAGACACTTCAGGATCAAGTGAAGAACGGTATTATAGAAATAATACAAACACCCACGATTCCTGAAGATCACCCAGTACATTACTTACCTCACCACTGCGTAGCTCAGAAAGGAAAACCCATTAGGATCGTGTACGATGCCTCTGCGAAGAGCGGCGAAGGCAAAAGCCTTAATCAATGCCTCTACTGTGGTCCGTTAATGTTGGAAGACTTAACAAGCCTGCTGATAAGATTTCGACATCATAGAATTGCGATATCTGCAGACGTGGAGAAGGCTTTCCTACAGATTGCACTACATGAGGCAGACAGAGATGTGACACGATTTTTATGGATTAAAGATATCAATAAACCAGTCACTAAAGAAAACTTACAATGCATGAGATTTTGCAGAGTACCCTTTGGTATAATATCAAGCCCATTCATCTTAAACGCCACTATCAAACACCATCTCAATAGATCGCAACTACAACTTGTTAAAGAAATAGCAGATGACATATATGTTGACAATCTCATTACGGGCACCTCAATAATAGAAGAAGCCTTAGAATTGTATAGAGCCACCAAAGACACCTTTCAACAAATTTCATTAAATATAAGAGACTGGTGTTCCAATTCAAAGGAATTTATGAAACAGATACCGGATACAAATAAAGTTAGTAACCCTAAAATCTTAGGTTTGAAGTGGAATTTAGAACAAGACACACTCAAACTCAAGTTCGATGTCAACACAGAAGCAAACAATAAACAAGGTGTACTAAAGGTCATTGCATCAATCTACGACCCGTGTGGATTTGGCACTCCATACATACTATCAGCAAAGTTATTCCTACAAGATCTGTGGAAACAGAAATATAAATGGGATGAGATACTTTCAGAGCCATTACATGACAAATGGAATGAGATAAGAGAAGAGTTAGAAGAAATACACAAAATATTCATACCCAGATGTTATGTAACGGATACAGGAAACCAATTACATTGCTTTACTGATGCTTCTTTGAAAGCATACGCAGCAGCAGTTTACATAGTGAATGGAGAAAATATACATTTCATCATAGGAAAATCCAGATTAGTACCAATAAAAGATCAAGATAACCTCAAGATACCACGCTTAGAACTACTGGGAGTACTCATAGGAAGTAGACTCATTAAATTTGTGATGAAACAACTCAAGATAAAACTAATTGGTCAAACATTGTGGACAGATAGTAAGATCGTAATAGCATGGCATAAGTCAGACAAGCTCTTGCCTCCATTTGTATCCAGACGTATCGAAGAAATAAAGAAAAACAGAGAATTAATCGTAAGATATGTTCCATCTGAATTAAACCCAGCCGACGTAGCAACCAGACCTCCCACATTGAATAAAAACAGAGAGATATGGCAGAAAGGACCAGATTTCCTACTGAAAGAGCCGAAGTGGTGGCCTGCGGACCGCGGCGAAGAGACACTTTCTTTTCCAACTTGTGGGGAGGGTCCGATGAACGGAGAGAGTGCAGAACCCTTTAAGAAACGTGAAGTAAAATCCATCACTAAGCTAAAAGAAATAGACAACAAGGATATACCAAGTAACAGGATCGAACAGATCAAGAGATTACAAAAAGAATACTTTCCATTAGAGGTCCAGGAAACAGAAACAGATTTGAGCCGTAATCTAAGACTGTTCAAAGATATCGATGGGTTACTAAGATGCGAAGGACGCATTAAGAATGCTGACTGGTCATTCGATAAACGATACCCAATACTCATACCTAGAGAATGCGACTTTACCACCGACATTATAAAGAGAACACACGAAGAAAATTACCATGTCGGCGCTAACCATACGTTAAGCCTGATAAGACAAAACTATTGGATTCCACAAGGAAAAGCCAAAGTATTAAAAATCATTAAAAAGTGCCCGAGGTGCGTCAAACACGGAGGAGGACCGTTCAAGTTGCCACCAACCCCAGCCTTACCAGCAGAGAGAGTAAATTATAGTGCGCCTTTCACTTTTACAGGAATAGATTACTTGGGCCCTCTCTTAGTGAACGAGAAGGGTCCCAATAAGAGATGGATTTGCCTTTTCACATGCCAAGCAGTGAGAGCAATCCATTTGGAAGTGGTGAAAGACCTCTCTGCCGAAGAGGGACTACTAGCCTTGCGAAGGTTCATAGCAACAAGAGGGGTACCGACTCTTGTTACCTCCGATAATGCCCTCTACTTTAAACTAATAGCTGAAATATTATCAAAAGAATATTGTGTAAAAGAAAAGATTCGTTGGAAATTTATTCCACAACTAGCACCTTGGTTCGGAGGATTCTACGAAAGACTTGTAGGAATCATCAAGAATTGTATGAAAAGAACACTACAGAAACATCTACTAAATGACTCACAGCTAACAACAGTAATTAAAGAAATAGAAGCAGTAATAAACACACGTCCACTTACCAGCGTAGACTCAGAATTGGATCAGATTTTAAAACCGGCAGACTTTCTCACGGTGGGAAAATGTATAACGATGGAAACATCTAATACAGATGAAGAAATAATAGGAACAGTAACTAAAACCGAACTAGTGAAAGGATGGAGGAAAGCCATAATAATAAAAGAAGAATTCAAAGAAATGTTTATAAACCTATACCTACCAAGCTTAAGGGAGAGATATCGACATTCTCACAAAGAACCGAGAAAGACGGTTAAAGTAGAACCCAAAATCGGTCAAGTTGTACAGATTAAAGGAGAAACAAAGAATCGAGAAGGATGGAAAGTAGGGAAGATATCATGCCTACTTAGAGGAGCAGATGGTTTGTGTAGAGTAGCTAAAATCAAAATAGGAGACAAGGAATTTACGCGATCCATAGCCCACATCTACCCTCTCGAGATGGATGATAATGACATAATTGAAAACGAGCCTAACAACACATGCGGCGATGCAAACAAGTCTCTAGAGATAGTATGGGAAGAACCCGAAGAACACCCACTATCAAAAGAAGGTCCCAATGAGTCTCCAATAGAAATAGAAACCCCAATTGAAATTATAAATCATGACAGTATTAATACGAGAGCTGAAGGGTCAGAAGATACACAGATAAACGATAGGTCAGAGAAACAATCCGACAGCAACACTCCAGATGAAATACCTAACTCTAAAGAGGAAACAAAACCGAGAAGAAGCGCAGCCACTAGAGCTTTAGAAAAGATAAGGGAGTGGACGCGCAACCTCGTAACAATGCTCTGACCGGGCCTCCGGGCCGGGAGTGTCGCGTCGTGACGCGAATGTAAATACAATAATTGTAAATAATAGAAATTACCTGGCAATACTAACCCTATCGAGCGACGTATCACAACGAGGTCTCCATCTACTCTATGATGAAGACAGGATATTTGTCTATGGTAAGTTCGTCTCTGAACTTATAAGCGAATCTTTAGAGAGACGGCCATTTTGTCTGTTGGCGTCTCCTGAGGAAGTCGAGCGGGCCGCGTGTTGGACGGATTGATACAAAGCTAAGTAGAAAAGAGCTAAGTAGAATAAAGGCTAAGTAGAAAGGAGCTAAATAGAAGTAGCTTATAGCCAAATAGCATAAAATTAAGTACTATATCTAGATAGTAGACGTAGCTTTGAGTGTGCCTGAGTAGTTGCTAATTAGAGAAATATTGCACGTGGTTAAGGTTAAGTATCGCTGTAATGTTAGAGTCTGTGTCGAGCCGGCCTCATGTGAAGCGCTTGGGGGTGAGGCAAGTCGGTGCCGAGCTGGTCATGCGTGGAGCATGGGGAGGTAAGGCAAGACTAGCTTGCATGCATGTCAGAGAGGTTCCCTAAAGAGTTGGTAAGTTACGGGTGATTATAATCACGGGGTAACGTTACCTATAAGAGATCAGCAGGGCGAAGATTGATCCCGCCTACCTGATATAAGAGTCGGCTAACGTGTTTGCCATAAGACGAGCAGAAGAGTGCGAGGGTTAACCGAGAGAAGGTTCGGACCTGAGCAACTGCTTGAGAAGCAGGAGAGTGTGAGGGTTTGAACCCGAGCAACTGCTTAAAGTTGGGAATGTATGACCTGATCATACTGGCCTCCATGCATGAGTGTGTCGTTAATGCTTGATTATGTTTACAGCCTGGGAGAGGTGGCATGATTACGGGCCAGTCCGCAGCGTCGATCATGCACCTTTCTCCTCGCCCGTGGTACAGAAGTAGTTAGTATCAACGGGCATTAACACCTACAGATGGTGAACGGCAGCGGCTAGCAGCTTGGCTGAAAGGCGAGGCAAGGGCAGGTGAAAGAGCTGTGGAAGGAAGTGAAATAGGGACGAGAACAATTAAGCGAGGTATGATACTCAAATTATTTATTACCCTGATAAGATCAGAAGAGCATTCGTACGCCTGCTTATGTAAGCGAACCCGAGGCACAACTATATAACATACCCCATAGGACTTACATAGTACAGCAGGGCGTCACGACACCACTAGACCAACAGGCCGGTCTGAACCGACCGTAAAAGCTTGTGAACATGTGCATTGTGAATTGTATATCTCTATCGTTATTTATAAAACTTCTATTACGCATCAAGGACATCCCGTGGAAACTAGCAACGCAACAACTAAACAAAACTAATTTATATCGCACAGTGTTGCCAACTTCATTCCATACTTTTAATCAGTTCAAGTTGCGTCTCTGAGGCGTTAATTGAGTTATAACAGTACCACAGTATGTTGATAACCAGTAGGTAAATTAAGCAAGCTTGCACTCATGCGATTTGTAATTTCTACTAACTATAAATATAAATCGTCCTTGCTACTACGATATAATAATGCAATTCTACTGACCTACGTCGTCGTGGCGAGATTGTTTTGTTTTTCATCTACCCGTAGATAACCGCACGTTTTATGTCATATATAATGTTATAGTAGTCAGGATCATTTACACTTGTAGTTGAAATCGGTCGAATTACGTCTCAAATCGCAAAAAAAAAACAATTCAACCAGTAGTTCCCGAGATTAACGCGATTGCGATTCGTCGTCGTCGTCAACGTTCGCCACGACGACGTCAAGTCAATCGAATTGCATCATTATATCGTAGTAGCAAGGACGATTTTCACTTTAAGTTAGTATAAATTGCAAACACTAAGGGTAGTGTTAGTATGGAAAATGTTTTTTTTAAAGTTCAGGAGATCATAATGAGCACTCCGATTGTTTTTTTTTTTTATAGAAAGTTTAGTGGCTAGTTCAGAGAAATGCGAGTAGTGACTGACACTGGTTTTTCATACTGCTTCTGTGTTCTCATTTAAACTTTTCATCACAACATATTTATTCGAAGTTGAAATACTGAATATACGCGGTAACTATACTCTATAGTTTTGTGATAGTTGTGTACCGGAATAAGAATTGGACGGGATGGGATCGGGAAGTAAATAATGTCTTTATGTATATTAATTAAAGTAATTTTGATGGCACCGTTGGTGTAGTGGCCACGATATTGGCTGCCCTGCTGCTAGTCCTGGGTTTGTTTCCCCAGATAGTGTAATTGTATGGTGGTTTTTCTACTATCTAAGCACAAAACCCAGTAGCTTCGGCCGACGTTTGAAGCGTTTCATAATCTAACCACTTACGGACATAAGATTAGTTAGTGATACGAACTAAAAATTGGTGACAACATTATTGGACAGTTGAATTCATTTATAATGAATGAATTTATAAATTCAGAACTAAAGTAGGGTTCACTCATTACTTTCGTAAGGACCCGTATTTTCGACGTGTAGTTTTGACAAGTTATTTTTACTGGTGCACCCAAGCTCTATACCAAAATTCAGCTGTCTCGAACTTTGTTATTTGATCGCTATGTTCATTGTTCATGTCTAATTTGACCGGACTAAAATATATTATTTTTATCTATTAACGTAAATAATAGGGGATGCAGAACCGGTTCATTCTTAAGAACCGGTACTGGATTTTCGGTACTGGACCTGGAACCGGGATTTCCCGGTACTTTCGCTACTTTTACATTTCAATATAAAACAATTGAAAATAATGAGATTTTATTATAAAATAGTGTTTGCCCGCGGCTTCGCTTGCGTTAATTTAGAATTTGAGAAACAATACGGATCGTGTAAATGGCGCCATCTGGAATATGAAAGTTTTTGTTTTTTTTTCCGGCAACAGTTCACGTCTGTTTTTCGGGATGAAAGATACCCTATATCCGTGTCTATACTCCTGACAACGTGTATGAAAAATTTTGGGACGATCGATTCAGTAGGTAGTTTGCGTCACCGGGATGAAGAACCGGTACCGGATTGCTTAAAAAATCCCGGGGTTTCCCGGTATATATGGTACCGGGATTTCACGGTTGCATGCCCTAGTAAAAACCTTGATAGACCAATTTACGATACACTTAAAACAAAATACCTTAATTAGTATAAAAAACTTACGATACTAAATGTAAAACACGAGCTACTAATCGTTAATACAAGCCTGTCCCATAAAATTCAATGTACAGCATGTCTATAAAGGGGACTGCTCAATAACTGTAAATCCCCATCGGTTTATGGTAGTACCTAATGCTGACGTCATTTGGCCGCGCCTAGTTACATTCTGTGTGTATTAAGTAATTAGACGATATGTGTTTGTGGCGTATGGTGATAATGGAGTGTTAAGGTAAGGCTTTTTTTTTGTTATAGGTTATACATACGTCAGGGTTGTGGTACTCGCAACCGAAGAACAAACACTTGCGTGGTAAAATCATCAAATGAGTCCTCCCGCGCAGGGCAGGGCGGGAGGTACTGTCAGACTTGTACTGACTAAAATCCAGGGTGTCCTTCATTAGCCCTTTACGTTCCAGGGTCACGGTAATGAAATAAGTTCCGCGACCCCGGCAGGCTTTGGCCCTCTAGAGGGGCCCCGTCATCTTGCTGCCGCTCTTTGAGGCGCGCGTGGAACACAACGCGCCGTCGACCCGGGCATGGTCCATAGTCAGGCGGCGAGTTGCCCATTACTCGCCGCCCGCATGCCCGCGCCTACGGTGTCCGGAGATCGTCTTGCGACGTCCGACGCCGTGGGCGTCTACCACTGCGGCGAACAGACACTTAAGAAGTATGTAGATGAGGTGAAAGGTGTTGCCGAGGTATTGCCTATCTACATGAAAATAAGGCGTGAATTCTTGCATATACAGGGTGTCCAGTAATGAATGGATAACCTTGGAATGGGTAATAGTAGAACTAAAGGCGATTCAGAAAAAAATACAAAAAAAAATCAATACCGAGTATTTCCTAAGATATGTCACTTTTAAGAATATTGATAATTTTTGGTACCCTACTTTACATTCTTGCACACCACGACCACAAATTGATGAATTCCATCATTTTTTTATTGTTAAAATAATCTACATTAAATGAGCTAATAGATGAGCAGTAAATAATAACACTGCTACTAAACAGCTTTTTAAAAAATGAACTCGAATTAGTACTTTAGTGAAAAAATTGAGAAAAACTTTCATTGTGACAAAGTTTAAGCAACCATAGCATGAAGAAAACGTATGGCAACACAGGTGACCAATAATTTTAAAATAATATGCACTTAATGCAGATTTCAATATGGTATTACTTATCTTTGTACCTAATGTAAATAATGAATTATTGCTAATTGAGTCTGAAAGGAGAGAAAATTGCTGCTGAGAAAAGTTTGAAATATTCAGGTATTCCAGGTAAACCCCACACATTTTCAGAATTTCACCGAAGAAAAAAAAAGTTTCACCTTCTAGACGCTTCGAATGACACCTATTTCAAATCTGTTGGATACCTTCACCGACCTTCACCCAGGTCAGGTTAGGTTAGCAAATTTCTCTCCTTTCAAACACAAATAGCAATTATTCATTATTGTCAATAGGTACAATGATGAATAACACCATTTTAAAATCTGCATTAAGTGCTTACTATTTTAAAATTATTGGTCACCTATGTTGTCATACGTTTTTTTCGTCATTGCATCTATTGAAAATAATGAATAATTGCTATTTGTGTTTGAAAGGAGAGAAATTTGCTAACCTGACCTGGGTGAAGGTGGGTGAAGGTATCCAACAGATTTGAAATAGGTGTCATTCGAAGCGTCTAGAAGGTGAAATTTTTTTTTCTTCGGTGAAATTCTGAAAATGTGTGGGGTTTACCTGGAATACCTGAATATTTCAAACTTTTCTCAGCAGCAATTTTCTCTCCTTTCAAACTCAATTAGCAATAATTCATTATTTACATTAGGTACAATGATAAGTAATACCTTTTTGAAATCTGCATTAAGTGCACATTACTTTAAATTTATTGGTCACCTGTGTTGCCATACGTTTTTTTCATGCTATGGTTGCTTAAACTTTGTCACAATGAAAATTTTTCTCAATTTTTTCACTAAAGTACTAATTCGAGTTCATTTTTTAAAAAGCTGTTTAGTAGCAGTGTTATTATTTACTGCTCATCTATTAGCTCATTTAATGTAGATTATTTTAACAATAAAAAAATGATGGAATTCATCAATTTGTAGTCGTGGTGTGCAAGAATGTAAAGTAGGGTACCAAAAATTATTAATATTCTTAAAAGTGACATATCTTAGGAAATACTCGGTATTGATTTTTTTTTGTATTTTTTTCTGAATCGCCTTTAGTTCTACTATTACCCATTCCAAGGTTATCCATTCATTACTGGACACCCTGTATAATGAATTTTCCAAAAATGCTTTATAAAATGGTGCTTCAAAAAGCATGTTTTGTTATTGATCCCAGCAGACATTATACTTTGATATTAGTTACCAGTTTTACCAAGGGATATATTACTCTCAATTCACATAAACTACTCATCCATTGTTCTGCTCATTATGTATCTCTTTCTACACCTTTACGGATATCTCCGAAGCAACTGATAACGCCATTGAAGTAGCAGAGTTCCACTTGGAGCTCATTTAAAGGTATTATTGACATGACAAGGAAGCAAGCCGACATGAGCACTCCATTTGGTGTTCCTCTGTGGTACGACAATATAATAGATTAAACGTCTTGATAAGCAAGTAGCGGTCTCTATAAGATATTCAATGAGCTCCTCGCGTTTGTAATTAGAAACTATTACTGTACAGATAGATTTGCTAATGAGAACGGCCATTTTAGGTGCTAATTGACCTTTATTGTTGTAATTCAATTGCTTATTTGTCCGAAATAATTTTCCGATTGAAGTATAATATTTATTTGCCCTGTGTAGTGGCAATGGGCCTACCATATACGGTAGAATCGATATACTAATAGGCGGTACGCGACTGGGATTCGAGCTTCCTACATCATGGGTTTCAAACCTACCATTCGCCGATTACATAATTCGCAGCAAATTATGTCATTATCATCAGCCGGAAGACGTCCACTGCTGAACATAGGCCTCCCCCTTAGACCGCCACGCCGAACGACAATTCGCCACTTGCATCCATCGGTTGCCCGCGACCCTCACGATGTCGTCGGTCCACCTAGTGGGAGGCCTACCTACGCTGCGTCTTCCGGTCCGTGGTCGCCACTCGAGAACTTTTCTTCCTCATCGGTTGTCAGTTCTACGAGCGATGTGGCCTGCCCATTGCCACTTCAACTTGCAAATTTTACGAGCTATGTCGGTGACTCTGGTTCTTCGCCGAATATCCATGTTCATGTTAAATTATGTCATGCTGAATTTCAATTATCTTCACAAGCGTAACTGCTGAGCGTGGAGTCCTGGGTTCGAGTCCTGGGTCGCTAAAAAGTGCTATTGGGATTTTCTATTAGATTTACTCAGTAGAAGTTCAAAGTTTGGAGGTATAATACCCATTCGGGCTTGAATTATCGACCTTGGACTATTCTGTGATGTCCAGAAACATTTAGAAAGATCACAAATTAATTGAAAAAGAATATTTATTTATTTATTTATTTATTTATTTCATATGAGATAACAAAGATCCATTGGGTTAGTAACAATATGCTTACCCGGATTTATATTTCGGAAAGATAAAGAAAAAAATGACGATATTATAACAAAAAGAATAACAGAATCATTAAAATGAATCTCTTTATCTTTTTTCCCAGTGAAATTCGATGTAACGTAATCTTTTCCATTCCGAGAGACAAACATATCAATATTTAATTTGTATCAAAGTTAATATAGGAAATATGAATGTAGAGGGAAGGAAATCGGATTATACCTCCTTTGAGAAAGCTGGCAACGTCGCATAATCTCAGTTGAACGTAAATATCAATATACTAGCGGCCCGCCCAGACTTCATTCAAGTTCTAATTTTAGACCATCCTGACAGGTATTTAGGATTTTTTTTACGTACTAAACCTTGTGTTAACATTAACGAACACAGAACAAAATAAATGAAACTTTTTTTAAATTAATAAAATCCTCAAATCAGTTCTCCCACCCAGGGCGGGGCGGGAGGGAGTTAGACTTGTACTGACTAAAATCTACAGTGATCCTTCAATAGCCCTTTACGTTCCGGAGTCACGGTAACCTGATGAGACAGTCCCGCAAACCGTGCCAAATATCATGCTTCTAGACCTTAGTAGTTTCAACTGTTAATTTATTTTAAAAACGTACAGATAGATAGATATTAGATAATTTAAGGCTCAGTTTACGGAGAAAATGCAATGAAATATAAATTGGAATTTCAATTAATCTGCAAGGTTAAACAGATTTTTTTTTACGTTGCATTTTCTTAATTAAATTCGAAGAGCTTGTGGCTAAGTAATAACATCCGCATGGATTGATTTTAAAGTTTTATTCGGCTTACCAACAAGGTCGGTCTGTGGATGGGTGACCACTGACCATCTATTATGAACTGCTCTGGGTTTACTCCTGACCTTTTAAGGTGAAGAGCAAAACTCATCTTCCATAAAAAAAACAATTTGCATAAAGTATTATAAAGCATTTCTTAGAACTTGCGTCGCATAGTACACGATTTGCTTCATGTGGCGGAAGGACGATGCTCATGTAGTAGTTGATCATCATCATCATCATCTCAGCCATAGGACATCCATTGCTGAACATAGGCCTCCCCTTTAGATCTCCACATATACCGGTTGGAAGCGACCTGCATTCAGCGTCTTCCGGCGACCTTTATAAGGTCGTCTGTCCATCTCGTTGGTGGACGTCCTACGCTGCGCTTGCTAGTCCGCGGTCTACACTCTAGTACTTTTCGACCCCATCGGCCATCTGCTCTGCGAGCAATATGGCCTGCCCTTTGCCACTTCAGCTTGCTAATCCTGTGGGCTATATCGGTGACTTTACTTCGTCTACGGATTTCCTCATGTAGTAGTTAACAGTCGTTAAATGTAGTTGGTGTCTCGAAAGTCTGATTTATCAATCTTATTTAGGGGCGTCATATAACCCAGTAATAACAACAACCAGGTTGTGGAGGTCATATAGGTCAGGAGGCCTCATGACAGAATTCTACTACACCCGAAATTAAAATTGTATCATTTAAGCCGAGTTGTTTAATCCTTAGTTAAACCAACAGTATGTTAAATCTTTGACCATTCGTTTAAAAGCTACGTGGGATTTTGACTACGGTTAGTTTAACTGACTCAGTCGGCAAAATCGGGATCAAGATTGCGATTGAGAAATATTAATAAACCTCGACTACGAAAAAAACGCGCACTGAAAATCACACAATCTTTATTGGCTAGGTGGCATACGACCACGGCTAGCACAATATTGGTCAAATGAATATTGTTCTTGTTTTATACTTTTCAGTGCGCGTTTTTTTCGTAGTCGGGTTTTAGTTATTTTTAACTTATTTTTTATTTACACTATTTTGGAGTTATAATATTAATTATTTGATATTATAATAAAAACAAAGTAGCGAGTGAATTTCAAATGTACTCATTAAGCCTTTTCATTGGATACCCATGTTGACACTGTTAGAAAAGGCAAAGAAGTTTGTAAAAGCTATATAATGTATATACGAGTATATTTCAAATGTGCTCATAAAGCCCTTTAATTTGATACCCATGTCGATACTGTGCGAAAATATATTTTTTTCGGTTTCGAATTTACATCGCCTAAAAGGCGCCATATTGGATTTGGTGACACGTCACCTACCCTATAACCAGCAGACATCTGAGACGCTTCTAACGACACCTCATTTGTCATGTAATGATAAGTAGGTAATTTAGAAGTTATGAGGGAACAGACATACAAACATACTTACCGGCCAAAATCATAATCCTCCTTTTGGCTTTGCCGTAGTCGGGTAAAAACCAGCGTTTGTCAGTTTTTAATTCTGTGTAACAATCCTTTCACCTACCTTTCGCACTATTTGAATTCGGGGAATCGTATAATTTGATAGCTGCAATCACTTTATTCAAGTGAATACGGCAATAAAGGCGATAAAGCTATAAGTATGAATTTTATTATGTGTCATGGTGCCTGTGAGTCGCGACACACCGAAAAATAATCAGTTTATTAGCTATCATTTAGCCTAGCATTTTCTCTACCATGTTAGGGTCGGCTTCCAGTCGAACTAGGGGATCTCACCTCTAAGCACGAAACCCGTGGGGTGCTAAGACAGGAAACCTCCACGTGCGCCCGTAGACTGGAGTTCCCTCTCGGATACGTCCGGGGGGAAGACCAGTTTTTCGGGCCGGTGCACCCTGGGATGCGGGCAAGAATTCTTCCTTAGGCACTGTGCGCCTAAGGGGTCTCTTTGCCCGTATGCGAATAGCCTGTCGGGTGGACGCTCCAACGCGTGTCCCTCTGAATAGCAGAGGGCACTGCGGCGGAGCGGGCTTGCGGACGGTGAGTAATGGGTAGCTCGCCGTCCGACCAAGGACCAAGCCCGGGTCGGTAGCGCGTCGTGTCGTGTTTCGCGCGTGCCTTCTGGGAGTTGTCAGCAAACTGACGGGGCACCTTATGGGGCCAAATGCCTGCTGGGGTCGCGGGTTTTACTTGACACAGGATACCGTGGCCCCAGAACGTAAAGGGCATCCGAAGGAACAAGGGTGGATTTTAGTCAGTAAGAGTCTGACAGTCCCTTCCGCCCCACCCAGGGCGGGAGGACTCATTTGATGATTTTACCACCAAAAAAAAAAAGCACCAAACCCGTGGTTTCGTCCTTAGTTACGGGCATTCTAACAACGAGCTATTACGATTTAACAGATAGGTCATTGAAGTCCGCGCTACCGCTCAGACCTGAAAATTCGTGGTCCTACATCAAATTCGGAAATAAACTAATACTAAATGGTATTTGGTATATGAGCAGTGATAGCCCAGTGGTATCGGCCTAGACTTACGAGTTGTAGGTCGTGGGTTCGAACTCCATCAGGCGCATTGAATGAATGAATGAATGAATAAGCTTTATTAATTAATTCCATACAAATAAGGTAACATACATTATTAATAATTAAACATAAATAACAATAATCTTTAACAAAAACAATACTAATTAATAATCACTAATAATAACATTAATCCTACTTGTCAATGTCAATCAAAAATATACACCGTGTTCTTCACGTTATCCATAAACTTTAGCAAATACTTCTATGGCTTTTACAAATCAAATCCAACACAGGAAGTAGTACTTAAAAAGGCTTCGTTACAAAGATATTTGTAATTTCATTTAATGAAATTTAATTGAGCTATGCAGTGAGAAAGTATCTTAATTTGAAATCTATCAAATACTATTTGCATTTCATTTGTTTCAGCCCGCCAAATGTTATGAATGACGTTGTCAATTCGGATAAAGAGGCATGCATATCGGGTTATTTACGTCTAGGTATTTAGTTTGTATGAAAATTAACAAAAAATAAAAAATAAGAATTTATTAATGTGTCCATAATGAAAAATGCTTACTTCCGTGGTTTGAACATCTGGTCGAAGTTTATGTATATCGTCCGGAACACGGTGTATAAGTTGAATAAATAATAACAATAATAATATTCATAGAATCTGTAAACATTGAAATTAATAAAAAAGAACGAACATTAATAATAAACAACAATCATTAGCAATTAGTAAATAATTAAATAATATCAATCGCAATTGTAGTCACATTTGTATGGACCCCTTTCGGGTAAAAGCCTCCTCCAAAGATTTCCACTTCTTTCTGTCCTTAGCCATGTCCAACCACTCCTTTCCTGCTGTTGCTACAATCTCGTCTGCCCATCTAGCACTCGGTCTGCCTCTCGCTCTAGTACCTTTAGGTCCCGTCCATTCAATCGTTTTTCGAGTCCACCTGTCATCAGTGTATCTGGCCACGTGACCTGCCCAATTCCACTTTCGCTGTAGAGAAAAACTTAGGGCGTCCGCTATGCTGGTTTTCTCGCGGATGACTGTGTTTCTTACCCTGTCTTTTAATTTTAAACCCAGGTAGCTTCTCTCCATTCTTCTTTGAGTGGTTTGAATTTTATTTCGGGTTTTGAGATCGAACGTCCATGTTTGGCAGCCATAGGTGAGGCATGGTAAAACTTCAGAGTCCATAACTATCTTCTTGAGAGGCAATGAGAGCGGTGATTTGAATATTTCTTTATGAGCCCAGTATTTCTTCCATGTGATTGCAACTCTGCGGTCTACTTCTTCCATATTCCTTTCTTTGCTGAAGGAAATCAGTTTGCCTAGGTATATATATTTTTCTACGAACTCTAAAGGGGTGTTATTTATCAAGATAGGCGTCGTAAGGTGGTTAGTCATCACTTTCGTTTTGTCTAGGTTCATATCTAATCCGACTGCTCTGCTAACCTGCTGGAGGTCGTTTAACATACTGTTTAGTTGATCTGAAGATTCTGAGAATAGAATAATATCGTCGGCAAACCTGAGATGACTTAGAAGATGTCCGTTAATATCTATGCCTTGCGTAGACCATGGTAAGTCCCTCATTATGTACTGCAGAACAGCTATAAAGAGTTTTGGGGAAATCGGGTCTCCTTGCCTCACACCTCTATTTATCTTGATTTTTTCTCCTACTCTATCTAGTTTGACTCTACTTGTGCTATTGGTATAAATGTTTTTTAGAATAATTTTGTATTTTTCCATAATATTCTGAGATCTCAATGCTTCCCAGATGCTGTCATGGGATATAGAGTCAAATGCCTTTTTATAGTCTACGAAGGCTATATACAAAGGCCTGCGAAATTCCTGATATTTCTCTATTACCTGGTCGACTACTTGAATATGATCAGCTGTACTGAAACCTCTTCTAAATCCCGCTTGCTCTATAGGTTGATGTTCATCGATATCTGTGGCAATTCTATCTAGTAAACAGGCGGCGAATAACTTGTAAAGACAGGGCATCAGGCTTATTGGACGGTAATTCCCTATGTCCGCTGGGTCTCCTTTTTTATACAGCAAGATAATTTCAGATTCGGTCCATGTGCGTGGCACAGATTCTTCATGAAGTATTTTGTTCCAAAGTAGAGTGATTGGTGTCAGTAGTAAAGTCTTAGCCAGCTTGATGCATTCGTTTGTGATCCCATCTGGTCCTGGGCTTTTCTCTGATTTAAGCTTTTTTATTTGTATCAGGATTTCAGGCGCTGTGAAGTCTGGTGTTGGAGAAACTTCTTTGCTTTGGTTACCAGTACCAGTACTTATTTGTTGAAGTGACTCTGGTTGGCTATAAAGCTTTGCGTAAAACTCCGTGGCTACATTTATGATCTCCGCTCGTGTCATACTTTTAATAGAGCCGGGCTGTAATGAAGGAATCCATGCCTTTGCTCTTTTTAGTTCTTTGTAGGCTTTTTTCGTGGATCTTGATTTTTCAAGGTGTCTTTTTATAGTGTTCGTTCTATAGGTAGCGTAGCATCTTCTTATTTCTTTGTTAGTGGTTTTATAGAGTTCTTTTAGCTTTTCTTTATCTGTTTTACTTAATTTAGGTTGGTTTTGTAGGCAGTCAGGCGCATTACTTTGTGTAATTTATTTCAACACCACTGCTCTCAAAACGGTGAAGGCAAACATCGTGAGGAAACCGGCATGTCATAGAACCAAAAATTCGAAGACATGTGACATCTACCAATCCGCACTGGGCCCGCGTGGTAGATTACGGCCCATTCCCTCTCACAGAGAGGAGACCTGTGTCCCAGCAGTGGGAACATTTATAGGCTCATGATGATGATGATGAAATGGTGTTAGCTCACCACACACCATTTTGTATGAATTTTATGTAATGATATAGACACTAGCGCCACGTCAAATGACTTAGAGGGCCAAAGCCTGCCGGGTTCGCGGTACTAACGAGCCTTTTGAATGATACCGTGGATTTTAGTCAGTACAAGTCTGACAGTCCCTCCTGCCCTGCCCATATCCGTACCTATGTTTAGCATAGCATCGTGGGTGGAAAAGCAACCTTACATGCGTGATGTTATGTCAGTAATATCGTTTCAATAAGATGTCGTAATGAAGCGAAAGTAATTGTGTTACGTATGGGTTGTCACGTCTCGATGTAATTGTCACGAATTTACGCGGATGAAGGAGTCAATTTATTGCTTGTTAGCTGCGAGATATATACACGTACACAGTTATATAAACTCATGTGCTATCCTGTAACTTTTGTGGCGTTAACATTTTTACTATAATTTCTGTGGGAGCGACTACATGCATACGTCCCTTACATTTCACCAAATCACTTAAAATATGTATGCATTTATAATATATACGGCATTTTACACATACATCTGTCCTTCCTGAAAAGCATCAACAATAATTCAGTTCTTTCTTCAGTTCAAGTTATTATTTTATTTTATTGATGTGTCTTGCGATTTCACTCCCGCTGCTCCGCTCCTATTAGCAGTAGCATAATGTTACTTAGCCTATAGCCTTCTGAAATAAATGGACTTATCTTTTTTTCTATTCGAACAAAAAAAGATTTATTAAATTTCGGATCAGCAAGCCTACCATGAACTAATTAAAAACGATAAAAAGCAAGACATTTCGGTTTGAGTTCATAAACTGCATCGCTGAAAGTCGTACCCTGACGTCCAATACGCTCAGCGATATTTGGATTGTTTTAGGTGAATGAAAGATCGCAATTTGTAGCTGAAAAGTTTTAGTGAGAAAGAGACAACGCTATTATTAAATAGCGTTGTCTCTTTTTCACCAAAAACGTTTCAAAATTAAAAGACTTTGACAGACTTTGTTTCTTTGGATAGCCTAGGTAGCGCCTAATGAATTTGGCATCATTGTTATTGAAGGGGTCCAACTGACCGCGAAACTGGAGCCTCTTACAAAAAAATGTATGTAGGATAGGTATTATAACTTTAAAAGAAAGATTAAAGTACACTTAAGTTGGTTTTTGTAAAAAAAACCTCTGAAAACTTGATATTCATCAATAATTCACCAAACGTTTCAGTTTATGTTAAAGAAGTAGTAACTTTTATTGGATTGCTTATTTTGACAGTTTGAGCTTTTCAATTGAGCTGCTATACAACGTCATGGTACTAAACCAGTACAAAATTGAATGAATGAAACCAAAACTTGCGACTCAGTTTGGCACAATCGCTGTCAGATGGCATGGCCTACTAGATTGAACGTTAAGCTGGTGTCATGGTACGAATTAGAAGAACAGTTCAGTTTAGGTCGTAAACTGGATCGCGTTAAGAGCTTGTGGTAAGGCCCCAGAGTCCTGAAGTAAGCGCGTTTAACTAAACGTATTCTTCAGCTTTATAATATTAGTTTATAATAGCTGTGTGTATTATAATTATAAAAAAATTTTTTCACTACGCCCAGATTGGTTCCTGAGATTATCACGTCCCACCAAACAAACGAACTCTTCAGTTTTACAATATTATTAAAGTTTCGTTTATTACAAAAGAAAAAATAGTCTCATCAAGGTCATGTCTTCGCAATACTCAAGGTTAACATTTATGACACAATAACAGCCATAGAACATTATCTTGCCACAAATCCCAAGGTCACCCTCCCCATATAAAGAGAAAGTCCAACCAACAATTTTATTACCTACAACACAATTTTATATGCCCCCATATTGAATTATGGCTCGACCTAGAAGATCTAGACGTACACCCCTCGCCATGGGACAATAACATCGTGTATTGAATTAGAAGCAATCATGGGCCGCACCTTTTTTCATTAGCGTACTCGTAAATGAGGGTTTATTGGTACTCAATAACTGTGTACTGAACTGTGTGGGGGAGGGTTATGGGTTTCTGGAGGGTTGTCATATAGTGGGGGGAGATTTGTCGTTGCCGATCGTAACTGACTCCATGGTTGGCAGTGCAGAATCCTGGATAGCAGTGACGATCTTCTGCGAAACAGTAATGCCACAGAAGGGTTCTTCTCATGAGGGGCCCAAGTCTGCTATTTTAACAGATTCATCATTCTAACGATCCCATTGTCATTTTGCTAAAAGTTCTTAATCTGCTTAATTCATTAGTCGATCATTGATCGGTCAATGGTCTCGTAATAGAACTGTTTTATATTGACATTATTGAAAATTTATTCATGCCAGTTTTCATTCATGATGTCATAAATACGCATTACCATTCTATAGAATGGTAATCTACTTCAGATTGCTCTCCATGCATCCAGATGGAGTGCCAATTAAAAGAAATAGTATACCAGTTAAGGTGGCGGTTCACGCCGGAGACCGCGACCGGAGACCGCGACAGGAGACCGCGACAGACGATCTTACCGTATAGGTGCCGGTTTGCGCGCGAGATCGCGACTGTAGACAGCGACAGGAGACAGATACGGTAGCAATCTTAGGTCGCGGTCTCCTCTTGCGGTCTCCTGTCTCGGTTTCCTGTCGCGGTCTCGCGCGCGAACCGGCACCTTAACTGTCTCCTGTCTGTGTCTCGCTCAAACTGCCGCTCACACTTTGCCCAATGTTAAGTACTGTCGCAATCTCCGGTCGCTGTCTCCTGTCGCGGTCTCCGGCGCGATCCGCCACCTTTACTGATTCTGAATAAACCATATTCAGGTTTCGCATATACTAAAAATGATGTTGAATAGATATAAAACTGCTGTGTGGGAGTACTTACCTCACCACTTACATTGGCACCAAAAGTGCTGGAATTCTAATTGTTGGTACCAAAAACAAGGCTCAGTAGTAAATAACAAGAGTTTACGTCTGTATGATTATCTTGTTATCTCTATCAAAGTACACAGTCGTAAGGAAACGGAAGTGGCGGTCGTGACTGATAAGCTGGCTTACAGTCGTAACTTCAACTTTATTATTATTATATTCAAGACTAGTTGTGTCCCTGACTTTGTTCGTGTAAAATAATTTACACCACTTTTTATGAAATGACTAGCTTTTGGTGCCCTCCTCCTCTCAGTTCTCCTTTTTAGGTTTCAAATAAGAAAGAAATAGACTGCCGTTCCCATAATTATATCTCCATATAAAAATTCATCAATATCAATTCAAGGATTTAGGTAAGAAAGCGTAACAGACAATCAAACTCTTTTTCGCATATAAAAATAAATTACTAACTGTTGCCAGTGACTCGTGAATGCAACTCGAAAATTATTCCAAAGGAACATAATATATTTAATTACAAGCAATAAAAACGAACCTATGCGAGCAAAATCACGAGATATCCATTATTGTTAAACTCAAACCTTCCCCAGAATGTAACAAACACTTTTCTGAAAACCGCATCAAAATCGGTTCAGACAAACGCGAGATAATCGCGGACAAACATACAATCGCCTTTGAAAATCTACAATCCAAGTAGGCAAAAAAATCCCTATCTCAAAAACTACTGAACCGATTTCATGAAACTTGCAGTATTCCGTAAGTTGAACAATATCTACTACAACAAAAAAAGAATTACTTAGATCGGCATTTCTGGAAATATTACATACCTATACGGGTCGAATTGATAACCTTTTTTTTGAAGTCGGTTAATTAAGTAAGATTCAGAAGAAGAAGAATAAAACTCATGACCTAAATTTTCACTGGCAACCACTCACTAAAGCGGTCACCGTTTATTCAAACAAAACCAACTAATCACACCCTTAACAATACAGCTTATAGCAAACGCTATAAGGCCGCTGCCTCGAATCTTGCGGGCAGCGGCGCGGCGGGCGGCGCGGCGCCGACCCGTTCTCGAAATTAGCGGGCAGATCGCGCGTCACTATAGCCGCGTATTGTTGTGTTCGTGATTTTATCGTCGAGATATCTGTTATTATTCGCGAACGAAATGTCTGAACTATGGCGGCAACATCTTTTTGATACAAATTTATTCCTGACGCTCGATTTATTGTGGGCAAAACACTACAGCGCAGGCGCGCGGGCGGTCATCACTTGTAAAAGTACACCGCTCGCTGCCCGCTCCCGCCCCGCTGCCGCGCCGCTGTTTTTGAGGGTCCGGTCCATTTGATTATACGCATAACATCCTGCCGCTCCCGCGCCGCCTCCGCCGCCGCCGCGCTTCCCGCAAGATTCGAGGCAGCGACCTAACGCTTTCCACGTTTACATACAAAGCGCTGCAGCGCTGTCAGGGCGAGGCACTCGGTAATTTAGGCACTAAAACAATTGAAGCACGGGTCGCTAAATTACTAGGTGACGGAGCCATTGTTCTGATTTTTATTAAGGTTTTGGAGTGATGGGAGTATTGTGTTTCCTGCACGACTAGTGTCTGTCTACATGCAATTTGGCCTGCATCAACACACCCTATAAGTGTTTTTAATTTTGTGCAGAGTTCACAACGTATTCATCCAGGTTTATCCCGAATCCAGATCATTTCACCGTTTCCCAGTAGTTCCATTGTCTAGTTCCATTATGGTACTACTGGGTTTCATTTCTCTCGTTCCATAGAACTGGAATATTTTTTCACCTAATACAATTAGTATCATTAAGTATTTTTGAGTTGTAATTAAGGGCCCCCACACAAAACCGTAATGCGATACGATGCGATATCGCATCGCAGGAACTTCCGATGCAAATTTCTGCGATGCGATTTCGTGCGGCCTAGCATAGGAAATGACTTAAATGGTTTATTCCACTTTGTTCACCTGGGTGATATCAGATGGGTGAACAAAGTGGACAACATTGGTGTCCCCAATTCACCTCGGAAAAATATCACCTGGGTGAACAAAGGCAACTTTTCTTCTACGATCTTGTGGTCATTTATTACCTACTAGCTTCCGCCCGCGACTCCGTCCGCGCGAATGTCGGTCTTCGCGTGGATGGTTTATTTCTCCATTTTGAGTAACTCTGACAATGACATCTTATAAATATCTATTGGACCCAAATACGGCTAAGCTTATAATAATTAAGGAGATCTATTGAGCTACTGCTGTTGAGCTCGCGTTCTGTAGTAAGTATTTTTTTCATAGTAATTCCGACCTTGTATTTACAAATAACTGATCGGAACAGGGGGGAACAGGGAGGGAGGGTTTTTGGTCCTCTAAACCAAAAATAACAGAATTGAAATTTGAATTACTGTTTAACTTTATGATAAAACTTAGTAGCCGAGTCTTGTGTAGCTATTCCAATTAGGACGTAGCCCGCAAGTGCACTGCTAGTTAAGTCACACAGAAAAATAATAAAGTCGCAAGTCGGTAGTCATTAACTCTCGGAGAATCTTAACACCGCGATTCAGAAATGCGCGTCATAGGCACAACGCCATCTAGTGGTGAGTGATGGAACCTTTTTATAAATCAATGGAGGCAGGCGTGGCGTAATGTTGATAATACTACTACTTGATAATAGGTGTCGCCAGTGGTTCCATAATAAGGTTTGTTACAGATTTTTTTCTACGTATTTTTCCAGGATAAAAAGTATCCTATTTTATGCCCAGGATAATAAGGTATAATTATACCAAGTTTCATCGAAATCGAACCGTTAGTTTTCACGTGATGCCTGCACATACAGACAGACAGACAGACAGACAGACAGACAGACAGACAGACAAAAATTTTTTTAATCATATATTTGGGTTTGGTATCGATCCAGCAACACCCCCCGCTATTTATTTTTTCAATATTTTCAATGTACAGAATTGACCCTTCTACAGATTTATTATATGTATAGATGTAAAAAGCAACAGACAACTTAATATTAACTTGTACTAGGAGAACAGGATCATGAAAAGGTGTTAATGCCGAAATTCAATGAGGAATCTGAACATACTTTTGTTACTAGGAAAACAGGATCATGAAGATGTTCTTGCCCCGCGCTGTCTTCAATAGAATAGAATAGAAAAACTTTTTTGGGTCAGGTGATATTTTTCCGAGGTGAATTGAGGACACCATAGTTGTCCACTTTGTTCACCCAGGTGATATCACCCAGTTGAACAAAGTGGAATAAACCACTTAAATGTACTTAATGGAACTAATGCAATTAGGTGAAAAAGTATTCTAGTTCCATGGAACTACTGGGATACGGCGGAAAATTACATGCATAATGGAATGTGATCAACACTTACAATTAACACCTCTGGGGCGTGCGGAAGGCGAGTAATGGGTGACTCGCCGCCCGGTAAGGACAATGCCCGGGTCGACGGCGACGCGGTGACGTGTTCCACACGTGCCTCAGAGCTGACAGCAATCTGACGGAGCCCCTTATAGGGCCAAAGACTACCGGGGACGCGGGACTGTCTCATCAGGTAACCTTGAGCTTGGAACGTAAAGGGCTATTGAAGGATCACCGTGGATTTTAGTCAGTACAATTCTGACAGTCCCTCCCGTCTCGCCCTGGGTGGGAGGACTCATTTGATGATTTTACCACTATAAAAAAGGGATACCTCTGCTATGCCTCTGCATGCTATGCATGCTATGCCTCTGTATGCTGTAAGTTGACGAAAAAGGTGTTGATAAAATAAAACAACAAAAATTATACAATTTATTTATTTATTTTAATAATAATGCGCCTAACATAATGTTCAATTCGCCATGGTCCGAATCAATTTTAAAATTATTTAAATTTAAAATTAGGGCCTATTAATGTCGCTGTAAATTTTAGATTAGGACTTTTCTAATAAAATCTTGGGGTGGCAACTGTGGCGCCACTTTGACGCAACTATTTGAAGTTTTTTTTTTAATCTTTTGTCCTTAGGTTAAATTCTATTTCGTCCTAATCTCAAATATTTCTACCGTTTAAACAAAGAAGCATTACGAACACTGATAACATAGTCACAACATAAATATTTAGTACCATTTGACTTTATATAAATACTTACACATTTTTACACATTTATCTACTTTTTTATAATTTAATTATACATTTAATATAAATTTACAAATACCTCATGAATCGTTTTTAATCCTAAAATTATACAATAAGCACATTGAGAACTAAATAATTGTTATAAACTGTTTGTATATTATTATTTACAAAATATTGATACTTTTCCGAAATGGGGGCTCACCATTTAAAGGCCATGTGATCAGCCAATCAACATATAAAATATTATTTAAATGTAACAAAATTAATTTTATTATTATATTTTTGATCAGGTAACCTCACAGCCACGAAAAAGTACCCGGAAATTATACACTATTTATACAATAAGCAAAAGTATAAATGCAAATTATACATCGCTTTTCTACATTTCTACAACACTTTTTTTTTTTGTAAAAACACTAGAGTGCGTCGGTTTTGTACAAATGTTATACATTTCATAAAAAATCGACGTTTTTATTATTATTTTTATACACTTATTTGTTACGTTTAAACTTTTGTGCCTTCCTTCTAAAATTTTGTATAAACTAAACAAGACAAATATAACACAAATATTTATTTAAAAGGTAAATTGATCGAAAGGTTTGAAAGTCAGAAAAAAAAACGAAACCTCATAATTGATATGTCCTAACAGTACATATAGACAAAATAATAAAAATTTCAAAACCTTAAACTATTCATAAGAATATTTACAAAAATTTAAAGCACAGTTTCGTTCGTGCATGTCCTAGGCCCGTTCACAAGGGAATATCTGCTAGAGCCACCATTTTTCCGACTAGTAACTGCTCCTCTGATGAAAAGTTCTTTAAAAGTCTCCCTAAATTGTCTCGACATGCCACAGTAAATAGCAAAATTGATGGGGTAAGAAACTAAGATGAAGAAATTAGTTATAAGTATCAAGATATTAGCTATATAATAGTCTAAAATCTCAACTAAAGTGCTAGATATAATATGGAGGATAGTGACAACTGCCACAGGAATTTCGACTAAAAGAAAGACGGTTACAACGACTATAAGCATCAAAGTCGTGCAGTTGGAATCTCTGAGTTTCCTGCACTCAGATTTTCTGTTTTCCTTGAAGAGTCTTTGCCTGTTGATCTGGGCGGTCCTCATGGCTCTGAAGAGGAGGACGTTGAGGACCACCAGGGAGGTACAGGGTATCAGGTGAACGAAGAGAACTCTAAAACCATAGTATGTTATGAAGTACGCGTCCAGAGTTATCGCGTGCACCCATGGAGCCATTTCGATCTGAAAAAAGAAAATTCTTGGTGAGTTGTGAGTGAAAGTTTTAGATTTATTTCAAGTGTGTGAAATAATAAGTAAGTATTGTTTAAAAGTTTAATTTCTTTGTTTAGATATTGTTGATTTTTAGGATCTCTGGAGATTTGGGATTTTTGGGATCCTGATCAAAGTACAGACGTCAGCACATCAAGCTACCACAATCTGTCATTTTTTTTTCAATCTTATCACAAAAGATCGAATATCGAATATAGACCAGTAGATAATTCGATGGGGTAGGTTGACCTGCTTGCTATTGTCACACAAATCTGTCCCCTATTAGTCAACTGTCACTTAGGTATTACGTTTTGCAAAAAAATACTTTGTGCAAATTATCATTAATAGCCATAATCGTTGTTATCTTTGCTAATAGTATTTAAATAGGATTATGGTTTATTTAAGAGAGTACAAGTGTAAGAAAAACATGCATGACGATATGGCGATATCGGAGCTTCAACACTAACATGGTCGCAAAGTACTGCTATAAAATACCGCTATTCTTCGGTCAAAAGTGTTCATTAAACTTTAAATTGAAAACAGAACAACATTACAAAATAAAAACAAACCACAAAAAAATCTAGATAAAAAAGGTAATTTTCCTCAACATTAGTCGATATTAGGCTGTCCCTATAATCGATCACAAGGAAGCTCCCAATAAAATACAGAAGACAGTTGACTGACGTATCTTCAGCTAACCTCAATCACTAACTTAGAACGTGTTGGGAATATGTTGTATTCTTTTAATATTATAGGTCTGTGACCGGGGAAACTGAGATTTTATTTTTCAAAATGAAGGAGGGGTAATATTTTATAGAAAAAAAAATTCTATCTTTGCGCGTTCGTAGACGGAAGTTTTTGACCAATGTGTGAAACTATCAGTGATGACTTATGGCGCCGAAACGTGGTCTCATACTACGGGCCACATTAGTAAACTCAAGGTAGCTCGAAGAGCTATGAAGAGGGCTATGCTCGGAGTTACTCTGCTCTGAGATTCGTAGACGAACCAAAGTGTCCGATATAGTTCAGCGAATTAGCAAGTGCAAGTGGCAGTGGGCAGGCCACATAGCATGCAGAACAGATGGCCGATGGGGCCGTACGGTTCTCGAATGGAGACCACGAACCGGCAAGCGCAGCGTGAGACGTCAAGGCGGGCAGACGATCTGATGAAGAAAAGGATCGCGCTGGATGGAAGCCGCTTCCAACTATTCCTATTGGAAATCTATGGGAGAGGCCTATTTTCAGCAGTGGGCGTCCTACGGCTGATGATGATGAGGATGATCTTTGTGCTTGAGTGCCACAAGCTCTTACATTTCTTTTACAGCACGATCGTCAAAATAAACGAGTGTTATGTTTTTATGTATTACTTACTATTAATGTCTTTTAGATATTACTGTCCATGAACTTTCATAGCTATTAAATTAAATCTGTAAATATGTTAACAAGGCAGTTTTAAACTCCTCTTCCTCCTAAACACACATACAGAAACAGCTGGAACAGCAACAACAACCTGAATGGATGCAGCTGAAGGGGTTCGAGTCAACAATCGACAGCTGATGGATATGGATGATGATGAAACCATGAAGGTCTACTTACACTGCAGACTTCCTCGAAATGTCCTCGCCAGACGGTGATCTGCGGCACGTATCGGCGGTCGAAGAACCTGGGCAGTTGGTGGAGGAAGGCAGCCACGCCAATGTAGATGAGGCACTTCATCACGTTTGGCATTGTACACCTGGGGAATGAGAAGGTAATGGTTAGATTCAGACGAAGGAAGACCTGGTTGTTGCTTTCTTTGGAAAATCTTTGATATTTTTCGTATCCAGAAAAACGTTTATTTTTTGACGGCACGTACACGGATAAAAAAAACGTGTGGCACTCGGTGACTGCCGCGGTAAAGCTATTGCATAGCATTTTTTATCAACTTATGCAATTATAATTATTTATTTATTGTAGGTACCTATTTATTACTGTCATACTGATTAGGCTATGGTCAGCCACTTCAATCAAGTGAAACGTTCTCCTCCTCCTCCTCCCTCTCCCTCTCCCTCTCCCTCTCCCTCAATAAAATTGCCCCTTACTCAATAAAAGCATGCTTTCGTGCTAGTAATGAGCACGTCTGTCCGTACCTTTATGAGCACGTCTGTCCGTACCTTTATGATTGCCGAAGTCTCCGAACTGAAACGACGTTAGACGATGCGTGCTGTCAGATGTGGTCAGGTATTTTCGTTACGTTTTTCGCGCGCGCCGAGCTCAGAGCCTGCGATAAAAGCTATGCAATAGCTTAAAAAATTGTGATCACGGAAACTCAAAACTCTGGCCAAGCTATGCTAGCACATTCGACTGGCCTGTTGGTCTAGTGGTTAGTGACCCTGACTGCTATGCCGGAGGTCGTGGGTTCGATTCCCACCCAGGACAAATGTTTGTGTGATGAGCACGATCATTTGTTCTGTGTCTGGGTGTAATTTATCTATAATATGTATGTATTTAGAAATATATAAGTATGTTTATCAGTTGTCTAGTACCCATAACACAAGCTCTGCTTAGCTTGGGACTAGATGGCGTTGTGTGATAGTTGTGGAATATTATTACATGGATCACGACAAAATTAGTCAGAAAAAAGATGTCCATTTCCATTCATCCATATTAAACAAGAGACAGAACAGATCAATACAATAGACACAAAGGGACGTTTACAATCAAGATGCGTTACAATCCAGTTACGATACTAGCGTGGTGGATTAAATTAATACGAATGGGCCCTTAATTAATAAGCCTGGTTCTGTGCCTTATATCTTTGGTCGGGGCGGATTGTCGTCCCATCGGAATATGAGAGCGAGGGAAGACAGAGTGCACACTACACAACACAAAATGTGTTTTTTTTAAGCTATTGCATAGCTTTTATCGCGGGCTCTGAGCGCGGCGCGGCGACCGAATCAAAAAAATTCCAAAAACCTAAGGAAAATACCTGACACCAAGCATCCATCGTTTCAGTTCGGGAGACTTCGGCAATCAAAAAATCATAAAAATCCGTCATAAAAACAATTTACTTTTTCTTACTGATTCTAAACGGCCAGCTACAAAAGGAGAAACCTACTTATAAAATTCTCCTACAACAAAGAAGTTCTTTATTACAGTAGTGCACCACAAACATTTTAAATTATTCTCGTTAAATTTACGCGGTAGGCGATTTTATTCTTTTAAAATTAAAAAAAAAATTATGCAATAGCTTCACCGCGGCAGTCTTCGAGTGCCACATGTATTTTTTTTTATCGTGATAAAATCATCAGATAAGTCCTCCAGCCCAGGGCGAGATGGGAGAGACTGTCAGACTCGTACTGACTAAAATCCATGCCCATTCAATAGCCCTTTACGTTCCAGGGTTTACCTGATAAGACGGTGCCGCAACCATAACTACACATGTACAGTCAACAAAAGAGCTACGTCTATGCAGACAGTTAGGGCTCGTGCACACAGAGTATCCGTATTTACACGATGAATAGATTATGGCCCACTCCCTCTCACAGAGAGGAGGCCTGTGTCCCAGCAGTGGGAACAGGGCCGGATTAACCATCTCGGGGCCCCTAGGCACAGCTCGTTTGGGGCCCTCCCTTTTTCATACCACAACAACGCAATTTGGAAATTTTTACTGTCTACATTACAAAATAGAATGAAGGTACCATCATCATCAACAACAGACTTCAGTCATCACATTGCAAAAGTACCTATACGCCTTCCTTCAAGTGAAAAGACTTTCGCCACAATCTACAGGACGAAGCATCGGAGTCATTTAAAAATGAAACAAATAATAGTGTGAAAAAAAGGTTCACTTTTACCGTGGTTTCATAAAACCACACAATCCCCTTTTTTCTCATTTCTTAGTCGGGAGTGCTGGGCCCCTGGTCATAGTGGGCCCCTAGGCACTGGCCTAAAGTGCCTTATGGATAATACGGCACTGAGTGGGAACATAATAAGCTGATGATGATGATAATCCTTCCTCAAAAAAATCATAAAAATAAAACACGGTTTCAAATAAATCTATAAGCATAAATTTCACAGTAAAATTTAGTGTTAATTTGTCTAGAGTCTAGACATTCAAATCAGCTGATCGTTAAAATCTGAATCACCTAGCCAGGTGGTGTTTATACCTAGATCATTAAATGAATGATTCTTAGAATCATTATTTTAGATTATCTGTCTGTTACTAATGCTACTCGTAAGATTTATTGAAGAAATTTGTTTTTTATGGAGCATGAAATTACCTTGTCATCTGCAGTGGCATCTGTGCCAACAAATTAAAAGTTTAAAATAAAAAAAATAAGAAAAATACCCAAACATCATCTCATCTGCCTATAGCCTTTTTCCAACTACATATATTGGGGTTGACTTCCAGTCAGTCGAGACAGATACAGCTGAATATCAGTATTTTACATAGAGCGACTGCTTATCGGACCTCCACAACCCAGTAACTGGGTAATACGATACCCCATAGAATAAGTGGTTCTAACAGTAACAACTGTCAAAGATCTACAAATGACAGTCGCAACCAAAGGCTTTATGAGCTTAATGTGCTTTCCGAGGCACGGAGGAAACTTGCTATGACAGATGGTCACCTATCCACAGACCAACCTCGGATAGCGCGGCCTAACCCGGAAGATCGGACTGCGCAGTTGTAATTATTTAGCCACAAGCTCTTCTTTAAAATCCCTAATGCATGACAACATTTTTACACATAAACAAGAACACATGTTAAATTTAATTTATTTTATATGTCAGATTACTGGATCCATGGTGATTAGTACAACAGGAGCTTAAAATCTATGTTAGTAGACAAATTAAATATAAATAACAATTACATTATAGAATTAGAATCAATAAAAAAAGCCAAATCGGAATTTGTAAATGCAACCTTAGCAGAAGGACTTTAACTTGTGGCAGCATAATTTTTTTAAACAAAACTGAAACATAACCCTATCCTTTCGTGGAAAACCAGCTCTATGTTAAACTAGTTTTAATAATAGTTTGTTTAATATTCTTCGTAGAAAGTGTAGTTTACCCCGTGAGAGTAGCTGCAGGCGGTTATAAAGGCGCCCGCAGGAGCAATTAAATTGCCCGTAGCATGCAGTGCGGAGCAATAATAACCGTTTTACTAAGGCAACATTGTTGCGTTGGAGAAACTTTATATTTTAGTTATTGCGTTTGTTGGACAGGCAATTAACTTCGTCTTCATAGCCTGGGCGATTTTTGGGTGGTCAACACTGTTGATTCTGGTTTTCAGGAGTTGCAGCAGGTTTGGAATAAAGCTACACAAATAATAAAAATAACTTTGTTTTTCATAGTGTTTGTATGAATGGCAAAGTTATATTTGCGGTTTTTGAAAATGTACTATATCTCAAAAACTGCTTACTGTATCTCATCCAAACCAATTTTTGTTGGAAGTTTTTGTTGAAGTCTACATTATATATTTTTTTAGTTTTATCATTCTCTTATTTTAGAAGTTACAGGGGGGGACACACATTTTACCACTTTGGAAGTGTCTCTCGCGCAAACTGTTTGGTTTAGAAAAAATGATATTAGTAACCTTAATATAATTTTTAAAGACCTATCCACAGATACCCTACACGTATGGGTTTGGTGAAAAACAATTTTTTGAGTTTAAATTCTAAGTATGGGGGGCACCCCCAAAATTTGTTTGGTTTTATTTTTGTGTGAAAATCCTAATGCGGTTCACATAATACATCTACCTACCAAGTTTCAACAGGATAGCTAGACGGACAGACAGACAGACATGACGAATCTATAAGGGTTCCGTTTTTGCCATTTGGCTACGGAACCCTAAAAAGTGTTACTGCAAAACGGACCTTATGTCAACGTCAAATATCTATTCTATTTTTGGTGAATGGCAACCAAGTCGATATTAGCTTATCAACTATTCTGCCAAAACGTCAAAATACTGTCGTTTTGTAGTTACACTTTTTTAAGACAAGTGTTCAACAGATGTTTAACTTTTTTGTAGTAAGAAAGTAAATATTGTATGACTCACGGCTGCGCCAAATAGTCAGTTCAACAAATGACGGCCCACTAGTGTCCAAATCTGGTTTTCACATTCATACTTAAAACTTTCTCCTCTCTCCTCGGCATCATAGTACCGTGTCACAACACTATTTCCACTCGTTATTGCACCTCACTACGACGCTAAGTGACCACACAGACTACACAGGGTGTTAATTTGTTTGAGAACTTGAGACCGGCCTTGTGGTCGACCCAATAGAGTAGTGCGGGGCTGTGGTTAGAGAGTAGGGTAAAACTAGGTATTACGTCGTTTTTTGACGTGGTAAAATCATCAAATGAGTCCTTCCACCCAGGGCAGGACTAGGGACTGTCAGACTTGTACTGACTAAAATCCACGCTATCGTCAGTCACGCGACCCCGGCAGGCTTTGGCCCTTTTCAAAATCAAAATCAAAGCATTTATTATTTCAAGTAGGCCAAATTACAGGCAATTTTGAATTTTCATAGACAAATAAAAGACTATAATAATTAAACACTAAAAAGTTATGGTGCTAGCTACAGTCCCAGTCACAAGACATAAAAACTGTGAAAGTACCGTAGACTTTAAGAGGGGTCCCGTCATATCGCTTACAGCTTTTGAGGCGCGCGTGGAACACGACGCGCCGTCGACCCGGGCCCGGTTTATGATCGGACGGCGAGTTGCCTATTACTCGCCGTCCGCATGCCCGTGCCTACGGTGGCCGGGAATCGCCTCGCGACGTCCGGTGCCGTGGGATATGCCCTAAGTTGACAAAAAGCATTGGTCATTCTAGTTTAGCCAAGGCCGGGGGTCATGTTATAGATTTTTTTTTTTGATCTATAAGTCTATTAATTATCGCTTGAGAGGAAATCACCGACTAAAGGACCTGGCCCCCGTAATAGTATAACTCTCGATAGTACATCAATTCATGTGTCAAAGAAACATTTGTATTTGTTAAAAGTGCTTCATATTTCACTAAAAATATATTTTAATATTTGCTTGAACAAAGCACAGTTACTCAACTAGACCAATTAAAGCCCAAAAAAATAATGTAAACTAGGAAACGAGTTAATAATGATGTCACAATATCGGTGTCACACTTACGAACGTTTGAAGTGTTGTACAAAATTGTGGGAGTTTAGTTTTTTTT
Organism: Agrotis exclamationis; assembly: GCA_950005045.1. NCBI lineage: Eukaryota > Metazoa > Arthropoda > Insecta > Lepidoptera > Noctuidae > Agrotis > Agrotis exclamationis. The sequence continues at coordinate 10,620,287 of OX465441.1, forward strand.
TGAGCGACATACATGCAGTAGTTGAATTATATTTTCCAAAAAAAAAACTTGTTTATAGTACTGATACTGATATAAAATAATATAAGGCAAAATTACATGCTTATTCCCCATTGCGATGTGGCCAAACATTTGCCCTAATTAGGTCAAAGTATAACAATAATATCCATAAATATAAATCTACTTCGAAAAATAACTCTTTGGGAAAAGGAAAAGGGTCAAGAATGTCTTGAATTTGACATTTACCTGATTGACAAGGAGAAGTCTGGGGGTGATTGAAATGGAATGATCCAATAAGCGAAATAATATTAGGATGAGGAAAAGAAAATTATTTTGGTAATTCAATTTTGTGATAAGGGCAAGTGAAGCTGGAGATATGAATTTGACCGTTTTTTAATGACCTTTTTTTAAAAAAAGTGTGGTACAGTCTGTTACAATAAAATATATATATAATTTTACAATATACTATTTGAAAAATTATGCGTGAGGGAGAGGATAGCCTTCACCTCACGACCTAACCGCCGTGGGAGGCGCCCAGAGCGTCAGACGAGGTGACTGGTCGAGAGACGATTTCCGGCTACTGTAAGTGTCACTGTGCTACTGTAAGTGACACACTATGTTGCCGCTGAACTTACGCCCGACCGAAGTTACGCTGTACGCTATGACGCGACGTAATTTCGGCATAGTGTGTCGTCAGTAATTCAAATAGCATTGCAGGCGTAATTGTGCCGAACTTCGGCATAGTGTGTTTAGACACTAAGGGTGAGCATGCGGACGGTTAGTAATGGGTGACTGCCGTCTGATCAAGGAACATTTCCTGGTTGATGGCGCGTCGTGTTCCACACGCGCATCAAAAAGCTGTCATGTGAAGTATAGAAGAAGCCAAGCTGCATTCTCTTCAAATTAATAGGTATAAACTGGGATAAGGGTTTGATCTGAATAATTAAAACATATTATAAAATTAATAATATTTTGTCAATTTTTTTTTATCGGGGTAAATTTGTTTCCCCTCCCTGGCCAGGGCAGGAGGGACTGTCAGACTTGTAGGTACTGACTAAAATCCACGGTGTCCTTCAATAGCCCTTTACGTTCCGGAGCCTTTAGTCCCGCGACCCCGGCATATTTTGACACTACAATTTTTTTATTATTATTTGGGTGTTGAATGAAACGCCTTCAGATTCACTTTTAAGGTATTTCTGCCACCCACATACCAGTTCTTACAAATTGTAGGTGGGTGTATAAACAGCCTACGATCCAAACACCTACCTACCCAGCCCGGTCCTCACTGACGGCACCACATGGCAAATGATGACTAACAAGATAATTTAAAAGCACCACAACAAAGTTGAAATTTCATTGACAAAATCAGTAAAAAATAAATTGTTGTCTAAAAGCTTATGCCGTTTCGGAAGCTTTCGGAATCCTTCGGAACGCTTCGGCAAGACTGCGCTCGCGCCAATGGACATCACTGCGAGTTTTAGACTATAAAAAAACGGTGACGAAAATATCATGAGGACATGTCGCCGCAGGAGACGCCCGTTACCGAAAGAGGAGGCGAGGGAGAGGACAGCCTCCACCTCACGACCCAGCCGCCGTGGAAGACGCGATTTCCGGCCACTGTGCCCACGGGCATGCGGACGGCGAATAATAGGTGACTTGCCGTCCGATCATGGACCATGCCCGGGTCTGTCTCAATCTGAAGGGGTCCCCTTAGAAGGCTAAAGCCTGCCGGGGTTGCGGGACTGTCTCATCAGTTACCCGTGACCCTGGAACTTAAAGGGCTATAATTGAAGGAACACCGTAGATTTTAGTTGGTACGAGTCTGACAGTCCCTCCCGTTACGTCCTGGGTGGGAGGACTCAGTTGATGATTTTAAAGCAGTGAGAACATTATATGTTCATTGATTACAAAGGCTCTCTTTCCACCCTCTAGAGCACGATTCACCAGTGAGCAACCGGCTTAAATCCAGCCCACATTTGATCCACCTACCTTCAAGGTTTGAAGTCGAAACGAGACTTAAAAGGCCTCATTATAATACTGGATATATTTCTTTATCGATCCGTTTTCGAGCAACCTAAATAATCGAGGAATGTGTGGGCTTGTCGACCATCCCACGCATTTGTAAGATGATTCTTATGTTGAAGGCCGTAGAGGTCGGTAATTATTTCGGGTTTTTCTCCGGTAATTTATTCTGTTTACTGGTAAAATATTTCGATTTTGTTGGTAAACAATGGCTTCTGTTTGGGCGGTTTTAATAAAAAAAACGGCCAAGTGCGAGTCGGACTCGCACACAAAGGGTTCCGCAGCATTATCTACAAAAACGGCAAAAAAATCATGTCTGTTGTATGGGAGCCCCTTTAAATATTAATTATATTCTGTTTTTTAGTATTATTGTTAAAGCGGCAACAAAAACACATCATCTGTGAAGGAGCCCCTTTAAATATTAGGTAATGTAATTCTGTTTGTTAGTATTTGTTAAAGCGACAACAAAACTACATCATAATATGGGAACATTTTCGACTGTCTAACTATAACAGTTCACGAGATACAACTTGGTGACAGACGGACAGACAGACGGACAGCGATAATTTCTAACAAAAATTAAGAACCATAAAAATCACGTATGTTGTAAAGGAGCCCCCTTAAATATTTATTTTATTCTGTTTCATAGTATTTGTTGTTTTAGCGGCAACAGAAATACATAATTTGTGAAAATTTCTCGACTTTGGGTTGGTTGGCGGCACTAATAACTAAGACATTAAATACTTTTTTAGAAAGAATAAGGAAAGAAAAGAAAGTTCGTTGTGTGTGGTGTGCTCGTGTTTCAATCATTTCTATACATTTCGCTTTGGGTAGGGAACCCTAAAAATGAAGTTGATAGTATTGTGTGGGTGTTTCTAGCGTGTGGTTGTACTACGTCTGCCAAGTTTACGTTTTCTTACGAATTTTCAAACGTTGTTTTTGAAACTTTTTGTTATTATTGCTCGCCTCCTAACAGGCGAAATGTGGGTTTACTATTAGATATAACTCTGCTTAACCCTTCGGAGGTTGTAGGCGTAATATTACTTCTCCTTTGTGAATTTTTATTTTTTTTTGGGATTTCTTGGCCGGGCAAACCTTACCCAAAAATTTTTGATTGTTGTCGTTATGAAAATAATAATATTTTTTTTTAAAGAATGTGCGTCTAGCACATTATGCCGTGGCTGATTCTGAGTTTCTGAAGAAAAAATTAAACCTACTAGAAGTAGGTAAAAAATTAAACCTACTAGAAGTAGGTTTAATTTTTATATACTATAATTTTAAGACAAGAAAGTGTAATTAATATTACTTTTCTCTCGCAAATCGGGGGCCTTGTTTTTTATATCCTTCTCTTTTTACAACCGTCTTCCTAAAGAAAAGTAATTTTAAACTCTTTTTTTTAAAAGTCGGTTTATTTTTTTTCCAAAAAGTTTTTATTTTACCCTTTTTAGTGGGTGCAGGTGTAATATTATATTATGTGATTGTGAAAACAATGCATAGATACCTATTAGATATGCGATAGCTGAAATCGCGGATCACTTGCTGTCATTTATTGAAGATCTCGTTTGATTTCTCCAAGATTCCTAACCTAACCTAACCTGATAACCACGGAACCATTTGTAAAGCATATCCTTTCAAACAAAAGAAGAATTTTCCAAAACGGTCCAGGCGTCATCGAGAAATCGAGGTACTTCCATAAAAAATTGAGAACTTCCTCCTTTTTTCGAAGTTGCTTAAAAACCCAGACACACTTAAGCCGCATTTTCATTAGGGGACATTTGTCCCACGACTCTGTCGCTCAAGACAAAACACGTGATGTCGCGCAACGTCACTTGCGACATCTACGTCAGTCGATGCTAGTTGCCTTTGTCGTAGTGTGAACAATACAAATGTCGAGCGGCAGTGTCCCACAAAGTCGCGTGGATATGTCTCGTGAAAGTCCGGCAACATGTCTCTGCGACACGCCCCATAGTGAAATTGCGGCTTTACTGACTGCTTATTTTATAGACACAAACTTCATTAAAATTTATTACACCATCTTTCTCAAATTCTCTGAAAACCAGACACATTTTTACAACCGCCTGGTAACTGCTTCAATTTTCTGACGATGCTCATAAACTGGTAAACAGGACGATACACCACTCAGCGAGATATTTTATTTGGCCAATACTTTATGGATTTATGGGCCATAAAATATTGGGACCGTCAGCAGCTCGGCTCGGATTTACGTCAATTTTTTATTGCGATCTTAATGAGTTTATTAGGAGAAATATTGGCCATTTGGTCTTCGTCATAAGTTGGTATTTCTTTTCCATTTTATGATCTTTTTGGCTTGTCTCTACTGCACTTTTAGCATTACTAATTTTGTTTCTATTCAACAGAAATAAATAAACTTATTTCTATACCATTCGACATTTTTTGCCTGAGTATGGAACGACTCGTGGACGACTGAAGAATATAAAAAAATCTTTTCTTCATTTTTAAACATCGCTTCGCTTAGGACGATATAAATCTTTCTACATTATAATTTTATCATTTTGTCTATTTTTCCATTGACAAAACCTGTTTCTACTGACCTTCTTTTTAGGCTGAGGCTACATCGCGACTGGAAGAGCGAAACAAGTTACTAGTGATATTGCTGATGTTAGAACGGTGTAGCCATTTCCATGAGCATTTTTTTATTGCTTATATTTCGCAGATCGTATTGCAGTCTAGTGTGTACTTAGCCTTTTTTTTTTGGGACAAACCCACCACCCTATTCCCATCCCACTGCAACTCCTGAGAGCCAGAATCAACAGTGGCAACCAGAAAAGCGCCGAGACAATGAAGCTCGACGTGTCCCGGAGAATGAATTTACCTGTCTTGGATCCTGTACGAAATTAATCAGAAAAGAATAGTGGAGGAGTAGGAAAAATATGTTTCCACTTCCCTCCATGCAAGCAGGAGATAGAACAAAACAAGGCCAATAGGCACAAAGGGACTTTACAACTGGGAGAAGCCCAGTTGCCTTGCACCACGGGTAAAAATGACTACTAATATTAATGAGTCCTAAATTGAGAGCTATAATAGGTATGGCAAAAACGCTTGAACGCACGGAAGTTTGTTCGAGTTTCCACAAGGTCCGTATAATAAATGACTCGAGATGTAGTCTGAATAGTATCCAACATAATATTGCGTATACTTAGCCTCTTCGTACACAACGCGACGCAAGTCTCTGACTTTGAATCCAGGTGACTATCGCAATAAAAATCCATAGAGGTTCGTACACGGGCACCCGTCAATGGATACTAGAGTCGTAAGGTATCGGAGACTTACGTCGCGTTGTGTATGAAGTTCTTTAGACTTAAACCCAGTGATGCTTGTTACCCCGGGTAATATAATACCCCTGGTACTTAGACTTTTGGGTCGCTGACTATTAATAGGCCCACTAATGTCAAGGTAAATATGAAATGATAAAGACGGTAGGAAAATGTAACAGACGAAGCCTTTAAGGAAAAGCAATTAATTAGTTTCAAAATTATTTTTGTTTCTTGACCGTATTTAATAATACTGGACTCGGGTACGTCCTTAAACTACGTCCAGCCACCGAAGGACGGGCAGCAGCGTCCTTTGTAAACTTTCGGTGACCTTACTGCGATCCCCAAGCCGCCTGCCAAGCGTGGGGATTATGGCAACCCCCCCCCCCCCATTATGATTGACAACAATAGCACACGGCCCCCAGTCCCCGGCAGCTCCGCTATTCCTGGTATGGGTAGCGGATCGGGTAACGGCGGAGCAGGGGGTGCTAAGAATCCCCGGCAGATGCCCCGCTACCACCCCCAACGGACTTTGGCCCTGGCAACACACAACATCCGCACACTGAGGACCGATGAGAAGATTATCGAGCTGGAGGAAGAATTGAGCAAAATGCGTTGGGATATCTTGGGATTATCTGAAGTCCGAAGAGAGGGTCAGGATACGATAGTTCTAGATTCCGGCAACATGCTTTTCTACCGGGAAGGAGACCGTAAATCCCAGGGTGGTGTTGGATTTCTCGTCCGCAGGTCCCTCATCAACAACGTTGTGAAAGTCGACAGTGTGTCGAGTAGGGTAGCATACCTTATACTCAGAATAACCAACCGGTATTCGTTGAAGGTCATACAGGTATATGCACCGACCTCGACACATTCTGATGATGAAGTAGAGGCATTGTATGAGGAGATATCCGAGGCCATACATACCTCCGAAACATACTTCACCGTTGTTATGGGGGACTTCAACGCGAAGGTGGGCGCACGGAATGGCGATGAGTTGAGAGTGGGGCCATTTGGGTACGGGCAGCGAAACCATAGGGGCCAGCGACTGGTCGACTTCATGGAAAAGGAAGAACTTCATTTAATGAACTCCTACTTCCAGAAGCGGCCATCCAGGAGGTGGACGTGGATGAGCCCCGATGGTACTACCAGAAATGAGATCGACTTCATCATGACGACCAAGAAGCGAATATTCAGTGATGTCTCTGTGATCGCCAAGGTGAAAACCGGTAGCGATCACCGAATCGTCAGAGGCACATTGAATATCAATGTGAAGCTTGAAAGGTCTCGTCTGGTGAAGTCCACGCTCCGACCTGGTCCTGCCCACATCCAGAACCCCGAAGACTTTCAACTCGAACTGCACAATCGCTTCCAGTGCCTAACCGAATGCGAAACTGTGGACGAGATTAACAATGGGTTGGTGGAAACTGTCCAAGCTGTGGGGTCCAAGTTCTTTAAGACCCCGCGCCGCAATAAGCCTCAAAAGCTCTCGAACGGAACCATCAAGTTGATTCAAGACCGGGCCGAGATGAGGCTGCAATCTTCAGCTGACATGTCGGAATATTGCGAACTCAATAGACGAATCTCTAAATCAATGCGACGTGACCTGCGTGCCTATAGTGCGGCACGGATCAAAGAGGCAATCGAGCGGAACCAGGGCTCAAAAGTCTTCGCAAAGAATTCGTCTATTGGGCAAAGCCAAATGACAAAGCTGAAGATTAACGACGGCAGCATCATTTCGACGAAGCCGGCAATCCTGAGAGAGCTTGAGAGGTTTTACGGACAGTTATACACATCAACACGACAACCCAGTGTCAGTACAGTTCGAGACGCAAGAGCTAAACTGTCTCGACACTACACTGAGGATATCCCGGACATCAGCCTGTACGAGATTAGAATGGCTCTTAAACAGCTAAAGAATAACAAGGCGCCGGGTGAAGACGGAATCACAACAGAACTTCTGAGAGCGGGTGGAAAACCGGTACTTCTGGTCCTCCAGAAGTTATTTAATTCCGTCATACTCGAAGGTACTACGCCAGAAGCATGGCACAGGAGTGTGGTTGTTCTTTTCTTCAAAAAGGGTGACAACACCTTGTTGAAGAACTACAGGCCAATCTCACTTCTGAGCCATGTATACAAGCTGTTCTCAAGAGTCATTACGAACCGTCTCGAACGCAGGTTTGATGACTTCCAGCCTCCCGAACAAGCCGGTTTCCGAAAAGGTTTTAGTACTATAGACCACATACACACGCTCCGCCAGATTATACAGAAGACAGAGGAGTATAATCGGCCATTATGTTTAGCGTTTGTGGACTATGAAAAGGCCTTCGATTCAATCGAAACCTGGGCAGTATTGCAGTCCCTCCAACGATGTCATATCGACTATAGGTATATCGAAGTGTTGAAGTGTTTGTATAGAAAAGCCACCATGTCCATCCGACTTCAGGAAGAGAGCACGAAACCAATCCAATTGCAGAAAGGCGTGAGACAGGGAGGCGTTATTTCTCCGAAACTGTTCACGAACGCATTGGAGGACGTTTTCAAGCTCTTGGAATGGAACGGATTCGGCATCAACATCAATGGCGAATACATCACTCACCTTCGTTTTGCCGATGATATAGTCATCATGGCAGAATCGTTGGAGCATCAATGCTATGCTCAGCGACCTCAGTATCGTTTCCCAACGGGTCGGCCTTAAAATGAACATGGACAAGACGAAAGTCATGTCGAATGTCCATGTGGCACCCGTACCGGTTGTTGTTGGGAATGATACTCTCGAAGTTGTAGACCATTACACTTACCTTGGACAGATTGTTGAGTTAGGTAGGTCCAACTTCGAGAAAGAGGTCGCCCGAAGAATCCAACTCGGATGGGCAGCGTTTGGGAAGCTACGTGATATCTTCTCATCGAGAATCCCACAGTGTCTCAAGACAAGGGTGTTTAACCAGTGTGTGTTGCCAGTGATGACATATGGCTCTGAAACGTGGTCTCTGACTGCTGGCCTTTTAGAGAGACTAAGAGTCACTCAACGAGCGATGGAAAGAGCTATGCTAGGAGTTTCTTTGCGGGATAAAATCCGGAACATGGATATCCGGCGAAGAACCAAAGTCACCGACATAGCTCATAAAGTTTGCAAGTTGAAGTGGCAATGGGCAGGCCACATCGCTCGTAGAACTGACAACCGATGGGGAAGAAAAGTTCTCGAGTGGCGACCACGGACCGGAAGACGCAGCGTAGGTAGGCCTCCCACTAGGTGGACCGACGACATCGTGAGGGTCGCGGGCAACCGATGGATGCAAGTGGCGAATTGTCGTTCGGCGTGGCGGTCTAAGGGGGAGGCCTATGTTCAGCAGTGGACGTTTTCCGGCTGATGATGATTTAATAATAAGTATATTACTTTAGGAATTGGGATGAGGCTGGGGACAATGGATGGAAACCTCAAAGATGAGAGTGAGATCAAGCAAGCAAGTAGGTACGTGACGAATTTACAGTTATCAAAATGAATAAGTAAGAATTGAGACGAATCAAAACTGTGCGGCTGTAATTATTTAGCCACGAGCTCCTCCCCTACCTATTTTTTTTACCTACCTATTTATTAAGACCACATAAAAGATCGTACCCACCTGTCGGGCACATTCAAACTCCGCACTTTTTAACACTTTTCCTATGTCACGTACTCTTTGACACATCAACCCTCATCAAATGAATAAATGATGACGGGTTTACACTCCGATGCAGATGGTTTAAAGGACAATCCGTGTAAGGAGTGACTTACTTAGTTTGATGTTTATTATATTGTGTTTTGGGCGTTATTTTATTTATTTGGGAAGGAAATCGGATCGAAGTCAGAAGCCCAAGTGTTGCAAGAAAGAAAAACACTTGTACTGTTAGCTTCAGAGAAAACTCACCCCTTTGGTATTGATGTCACTAACAAAAAGGGTGAGTTTTCTAGCTTACCATACAAAAGGGTAAAAACGGGATTATTCATTTAATTTTTTTTGGAAAATCGTCAAATGTGTCCCTCCGTAATGGGTGGACCGATAGACCTTGACTAACCAACTTTATTTTTCAGTTGCTCTTTGTGTCCCAAGGTGGCGGTGTCCTTTTAAGACAGTCCTGCGACCCCGGTAGGCAACGGCTCACGTGCTATCGGGAAAACAAGTGTTACGTGTCATCAGCGGAAAGATTTGATTTTTTGTATTGAATAGGCTCCGAAACTACTGGACCGATTTCTAAAATTCTTTCACCAGATGAATGCTGCTTTGGTCCTGAGTGACATAAGCAACAAAAGGGGGGAAAGGAGCGGGTGAAGCTGGTTATCTATAAAAAAAAGTACATAGGTACAGACAGTCGGATGAACAGTGTAGTCTTGGTAATAAGGTCCCTTTTTGCCTTTTTGGTGGTTCCGTAAAAAAAGGTAAAAAAGTTAAGAAGATTATCTTAATAAAGTAGCTTTAAAAAAGATTGTACGTACGAAATATAATTTATCGTGGGAGGCAAAAGGATGATTAATTTTATAAAAGAAAGCCCTAAAAGCTGTTTAAATGAAGTTTAGGAGGTACTCCAATATAATAGCTCGGTGTTTCTGTAGATCTATGTTTTTTTTTAAGGGATTTAAATTTCTTAAATGTTACAGGGTCTATAAGCCTTGCGCCGCCGCCACAATGTTTTCCATGTTTGCAATGTTTTCCATCACCATTTTGAGAGCACAAAGTAATGGTCCTGCTATGAAGGAGATGGTACGACGAATTGGTAAGTCCCGTCAGAATTGGAAGGAGGACGTGTTGGTTCGTGTGAAAGTGGAAGGAGGAAGCAAAAAAGAAGGAGGAAAAATAGTAACTGCCGGAATTAAAATTCACAACCCACGACGATGACCCAGACACTACAACTTCTAACATATTTAGGGTTGCCATCTCAAAAATTTGGAAACCAGGACAAGACGCGTGAAAAACCCCGGATTTTAGAGTCCAGAAACCGGACATGAGTCGAAGTGCGCACCGTGGCATCTGCGTCGGGAGGGGTGAGGGGACGGTGAAGTGTGCGTGTGTCGCGGGCGGCCCAAGACTTTAAAGCCCTTTAAATGCAGACCCCCGGACGCTCCCCGGATGCCCTCGAAACTAGGACAAATCCGGACGGATCCGGACGGATATACCTACTACCTCCTTAAAATATTTTTTTTTTCTGAAAATGTCTATGTTTGTAATTGCGCCAGTCATTACTCTTTGATAACTTCGCCATCTTTGTTTCATAAGAGCACACACAAGTTTGTGTAACAAATAACGAGCATGTTAGAATCCACAACGGGACGTCGTCGGCGGCGGCAAATGTGGGCGGCAAAATGGCGGAGAAATGGCGGCAAAGTGAACACGCTCAATTAATTTTAAATTGCTAATATTCGTCTTTGTACACAGTCTGGCTGTTGAAGCAGAAAATTAATAACATTTTCTATTTTTGATGTCTAGTTTTATTGGAAGGAGTTTATTTTTGTTGAAGAGGAAAAAAAGTATTTTAGCAAAAATACTAAAATCTTTTTTTTAATACAAAGAAGACTGGCAATTTTGGGGATTTCTTTTTTTTACGATCAAGATTCAGATTGACCTCAGAAATCAAACTGTAAAAGCTCACTTGACCACATAAGAAATAATTGTTGTAGGTATTTACTTCGCGAATGTGTCTGTTATAAATGATTATGCTACAAAAACTTATAAGTATCTAAAATAATTAAGAGTAATATAAACTACAGGCCACGATTTGCTAGTTTTGCAAAATTTTTATTCAGGTCTAATCTTCTGTTTTAAGAAGGAAAAAGTCAACAGAAAAGTAGTCAGGTTAAGTAGCTTCAACCTTAGAGAGTTGTTGTGCTACAAAAGCCACAAAAAAAAACACAAAAGTAGATTTAATTTTACATTTAAGGTCGAAACGCAAAACAAAATAGCATCAATTGATAAATCTTTGTTTCAAAACTAGAGTGAATAATAATTATGTTACTCCTAGGCGAGCGTGTTTCATCGTCAACTACATCATCGGTCACCATCAGGCGAGTTGAGAGTGGCGAGATGAGAGTGGCGAGTTGAGAGTGGCGAGATGAGAGAAGCGAGAGGCGAGTGATCAGACGCGAGCCTATCTTCTATACTATAATTTTATAAAGTTAAGTATCGAGAAAGGCTATAGGCTATACAGGGTGCGCGGGCATGCGGACGGCGAGTAAAGGGCAACTCGCCGCCCGACCATGGACCATGCCCGGGTCGACGGCGCGTTGTGTTCCACGCGCGCCTCAAAGAGCGTCAGCACGATGACGGGGCCCCGCCCAAGAGGGCCAAAGCCTGCCGGGGTCGCGGGACTTATCTCATTACCGTGACCCCGGGACATAACGGGCTATTGAAGGACACCGTGGATTTTAGTCAGTACAAGTCTGACAGTCCCTCCCGCCCTGCCCGGGGTGGGAGGACTCATTTGATGATTTTACCACGCTAAAAAAAAAAAAAAAAAGGCTATACAGGGTGGTCCAGGCCGGATGGATATAAATTTTTTTTAGGTTGTCGGCTTAGGGACCTATTTGTACCCGCCAGGAAAAAAAAACGTTTGTCACCCGCTTACAAGTTTTTTTTTTAATTTTAAAAATATCACCACTTTTAAGGTTCTCATGATTTTTATTTAATTTTAAAATGCAAAATTCTATTTTATTTTTTATTTTAGGTGCACTCTCTAATAAAAAAAAATCAGACATCTGCAAATTTGAAGTGCATTTAATTTCATATCAATGCAAGAACAATTACTTTCTTAATTAAAAATTAAAAAAAATCCTGGCCGTTACAAATAGGTCCATAAGCCGACTACCTCAAAAAAATTTTATATTCATCTGGCCGAGCATAGTGTAAAGCACGAGAGACAGCTAGTCATTAAATAAAAAGGAAATACATAGCAATAAGTTAAAATACGGTCCAGTAAATATCACACAATGATCAAACAATAAAAGTTGTTCGTTTGTCGAGAGGTACTCTAACAAAGCATTAAAAACACACGACAATTAGTGCATTCGGAACGCCATGTAGCTGAACAACAAACTTTCATTGTTTATTTTTTAATGCCAAGTGTACAAAAGTGGTTTTTACTGAGAGCATGGAGGAGATCGTGGCAATTATTTTTATAACATTACCCCACGCTAGGCCTTTCCACGGCGAGTTATGGGCGACTCGCTGTCCGATCATGGACCATGGCCGGGTCGACAGGTCGTCGTGTTCTACGCTCCCGGGCCCCCGTAGAGGGCCAAAGCCTGCGGGGGTCCCGGGATTATCAGGTAACCGTGGCTTCGGAACATAAAGGGCTATTGAAAGACACCGTAGATTTTAGTCAGTAAAAGTCTGACAGTTCCTCCCGTGCTGTCCTGGGTGGAAGGAATCATTCGATGATTTTACTACGTAAAAAAAAAGGCCTTTCCGATACCATAGTTGAGTTTACAAACATAGAAACACACATTACACAAACACCCAGACCCGGAACATAACTACTTGTAGGTCATGCAAATATTTGTACCGTGCGGGGATCGCAAATCACCACGCGGGCCCAGTGCGGGTTGGTAAATGTCACATATCTTCGAATTTTTGGTTCTAGAACATGCCGGTTTCCTCACGATGTTTTCCTTCACCATTTGGAGAACAGTGGTGATGAAATAAATTACACAAAGTAATGCGCCTGGCTGGATTCGAACCCACTCGTAATTCGAGGCCGATACCACTGGGCCACCACTGCTCTCCTACATGTCTCCTGAGTCCTACAGTCCTACTAAAATCTACAGTGTACCTCCAGTAGCCGTTTACGTTCCAGGGCCACGGACGTCTGTTTACACGGTCCCGCAACCCCGGCAGGCCTTTGAGCTCATGAAGTCCCCGTCAATTTGAGCTCTTTGAGACTTGAGAGGGAAAATGAAGTACTAAGCCTTACATTTTACATTCGGTTTTAAAAATTCAGCTACCAGGCGAAACACAGACTTCATAACAAAACTTGACTTGATTAAAACGAGAAGCTTACTTATAATAAATTCAGTTTCAAACAACATTTCTCCCGGCGTGTCCCAGTGGGGAGAAATGAATAGAGGCGAGAGAGAGTGCATAATGTTTGAGCTATACTACTTTTTTTTAGCTGTCAGAATACTGAAAAGTTTAATCTGTGCGACCTCCAGAGAATTGTCGTTGATTTTGTTTTGTGAAAACGTCCGTTTTTTTTTTAATGGAATTTGAATATTTTATACTAGCTGCTGCCCGCGACTTCGTACGCGGAGTCTGTTGCTTATGCCAGCGACACGGGGTCGTCAAATTCGAATATCTGATAAGTCTGATGTCCAATTTCAAGAGCCCGGGTAAAAAAATAAATGGGAGTTTGGCCTGTAGAGTCAAATTTTTATTCATCATACAAAATTAGTTCTAAACTGTTACCGCCTATACTGCGTAGAGGTACTCCCAGCTTATGTTATTTTAAAATTATACAGTGAAATTAGTGATAGCTTTGATTTCCACATCAGGTGTTCCAGATCTTCAATTTTATACGTCAACAGAGAGTGCTCATCATGCAGAACAACTCTTGCTAAGACGTCATTCCTATACTTATATGTTATAGTGTAGCTGGGCTCTTGGTGTCCCACATCAGGTGTTCCAGTACTTCAATTTTATACGTCAACAGAGAGTGCTCATCAGGCTGAACAACTTTCCCAAGACGTCATTCCTATATTATTTTATAGTGTAGCTGGTCTCTAGGAGTTCCACATCAGGTGTTCCAGATCTTCAATTTTTATACATCAACAGAGAGTGCTCATCAGGCTGAACAACTTTGCTAAGACGTAATTCCTATATATGTTATGGTGTAGCTGGAATCTTGGTGTTCTACGTCAGGTGTTCCAGATCTTCAATTTTTATACGGAAACAGAGAGTGCTTATCAGGTTGAACAACTCTTGCTAAGACGTCATTCCTGTAGGTATATTTTATAGTGTAGCTGGACTCTTGGTGTTCCACATCAGATGTTCCACTTCTTCAATTTTTATACGGCAACAGAGAGTGCTTATCAGGCTGAACAACTCTTGCTAAGACGTCATTACTGTATATGTTATAGTGTAGCTGGGCTCTTGGTGTTCCACATCAGATGTTCCAGATCTTCAATTTTTATACATCAACAGAGACTGCTCATCAGGCTGAACAACTTTGCTAAGACGTCATTACTGTATATGTTATAGTGTAGCTGGGCTCTTGGAGTTCCACATCAGGTGTTCCAGATCTTCAAATTTATTATCTCAGCAGAAAATGCTCATCACGTGGAACAATTTTTGTTTTGGCACTGTTTTGTATCTCTTATAGTTTAGCTGGTCTGTTGCAATTCTGCACCAGGTGTTCAAGTTTTTAAAATAAATTATAGCCTATATGTTGGCCAGACTTAATACCTAAACAACAAAAAAAGAATCATTCAAATCCGTCCAGTACTTTTTGAGTTTATCCCGGACATACATACAGACAAACAGACAAACAGATAAACAGACAAACAGACAAAAATTCTAAAAACTATATTTTTGGCTTCGGTATCGATTGTAGATCACACCTCAAGTATTCTTTTAAAAAAATATTCAATGTACAGTTTTGACTTTCCTACCATTTTATTATATGTATAGATTTCAAGGCGTTTGGTCAGTGGCATATTCCAGCCATCTTTACAGTTCGATTCAAACTTAATGGCGGTTCGGAAGTTAGCTGCGAGTGCAGTTGCGCGCAGGTACAGTCAAGATGACAACAAACATACACCGCGTCGCGATACCCAAAATTGCGTTTTGCGCATCGGAACGCATGATGTTCGGAGCCGCCATTAAGATTGAATCGTACTGTACTTTCAATGTAAAGATGACTGGAATATGCCATTGATTCAGTCAAACAATGATTTAGGAATTATGGATTTTGTAACAAATTACTAAATAAAGACTTCCGTATAAATAGGTACTAAGATCCAGTTTCCACTGCGAAAGGGTAATGTGTGGGAAATAGAGGCGGAATGGACTCCTTTTTAAGAAAATGGTTGTTGGGTATAGGTTTGTGTTTCCACCAAGAAAGAGTTCAATCATTTTAACTCTCTTTGTCCGCTGAGTCATTTTTACTCTACTCTTGTGTAAATAGTTTGCTCTTGCAAGATAAAAGCAGTTATTAAGGGGTTCCCTTCGCTCGGGCTTTAATATTCTGCGGCCGAAGTTACACTTTTACATACGAATGAATTTTCACTGTAAATCTTTTGGCGAGTGTTAAGTTAAGCAAGCTGTTAAATCCTTTCAGAGGAGGCAGAATAAAGGACTTAGCCTAATTTCTGTCCTCTGGGATTTAAATTGAGTGGAAAAAATATTATTATGTATATTCATAAAGCCGTTGTGGCTATTTTTCATTTTAATGTTCGTTAACTGGCTCTGAAATGGGAGGAAATGAAGCCCATTTTGACTTCATAATTTTCTTTTAAATAGCTCGTTGGTATATTGATCGCGAACAAGAGGTTCTGGGTTTAATTTTCAGGTCCGTGTTATTCATAGATACTACTGACATAAAAGGAAAGATAAAATAATAAAAAAAAGTGAAACCCACATAATAATTGATAAACTCGGTGAAAATGTTCGCGTATTAATGTGTTGCACAGCCTTGTCAGTGGACACAGAGGCTAAAAGCGATACCAGTTTAGTACGCGCACTGCTAAAGTTTGCGTACAAATGTGCCGCACACTTTTTATTTATGGTGAAATCGTATCGTACGATAACAACCTAAAAACTAGCACTTGTACGAGGATTCATTAAAATCTACAACAGTTATTATAATATGTCTATTCTTTAATAGAATCTAGAGGAAATAAAAACCGAAATATTAGTCAAAAGGTCTATCTGAAACAGAAATAAAACTGTGTAAAACACGCGAACGAAAATAAGACATTATTCGTATACTTATTCTATGAAACCCATTTCGAAATATCAGAACCGAGTACAACAATATAGAGTTTGACCCAAATCTGTAGCTGGCATCAATACAAAATGTAATTTAATTGAAAGCTCGCGAGCCTCCGAAAGTGCTGTCAATATGTACGAAATGTGTTTACACGGGCAACTAAAGTTGACCAACTGTCAGCAACACCTGGCAACTATTCTTTGGACACGTGGTTCGAAAGTATTAGCCACAAGGTGGATTTTTATGGAGCAACGTTTGTTAATGGACATTAGGATGGTAAGTTTTACCACGCATAGGAGAAATTTCTAGTGAAGGGCAACGTCCTTAAAAAAATATATTATCGTGGTAAACGATAGTGTTCACCGAAATGCTAATTAACCTTTATTTATTTGTGGATCACCAAACAAAAAAACTGCTTAACTCTGCTACTACAGACGGTAAATCGTCCGTCTATAGGAAACCACCCGAAATTTTTTAAACTGTAGGTCGAACCATTCTGAAGTGTAAAGTTCAGTAGAAGACAGACCGTTTCAGCAGAATTGCGAAATAATATAATTAATTTCAGTTGACCCACTTACCTTTTCAAGCGTATACCTATATCTACGTGAAATAACATTTTTGTTTTTAAACTATTGCTACGATATATGGTACGGGTATTCAGAACCATGAATGATTAAAAAAAAGCGAATAGCTCGTTGTCTATAAAGTATTATAAAAATGGAAAAGTTTTTGAGTTTGTATGTAAGAAGTAATCTCTGGAACTAATGAACCAATTTAGAAAAATCTTCACCAGTAGAAAGCTATATTGTATTCTCCTGTGTGAAATGAAAGGAAGTGGAAATTACGTAGGTATGTTCTTACTCCTCCACTATTCTTTTCTGATTCGTTCGTTGCAGGATCTAAGACAATTCAAATCTTGACTGGGCCCCCTAAGCAAAATCTGCCGGGGTCGCGGGACTAACGAGCTACCGTGACCACGGAATGTAAAGGGCTATTGAAGGACACCGTGGATTTTAGTCCGTAGACCGTACAAGTCAAACACTCCCTCCCGCCCTGCCCTGGGTGGGAGGACTCATTTGATGATTTTACCACGATAAAAAATAAAAAGACAATTCAAATCTGGGTACCTGGCTAATACCGAATTATTTAAAAAATATTAATATTATAACTGCATTAAAAATAATCAGACGGATCCTCGAATACAAATTAAATACGTACTCTACATTTTACGCAATCAAATCCCGTATTCCCGTTATGCCGATGTCGCTGTCGGTCGCCTATGTCAGTAGAGCGTATTATTAATACCGGCACGGATCTTGAGCGCTCGGCGTAAGAGTGGGGATCGCTTTGCGCATCGTACACTTATCGAAAAATGAAACGCACAATAAAACAAATCAAACGCACAAAACAACGAATCCCGAGTGGCGGCTATGACGCGATGCGCTACGGCACGCTACGCGGGCCAATCACTACACTTTCCCCGCCCCCGCGCCTCACTTCATTTACGAAAGGGACCGAATAACTCACTTCTGCGCAGGTGAAGGTCAGCGCTCAAGATCCATGCCGGTAGTTGTACGTTGCTTTTTCTCATTAAAATACGCCACCGACCGACGACCGACACCGTACGCGACCGACCGCACACGACCGACACGACATCAGCGTTTCAAGTCTATACCATACAAACAAACCGATCTACCTGCTTAGTACGCAACGCAAAGATGAGCAGTAAATGAACTATAAATACTTTTATGTTATTTTTACGGCAGTTCCCGCCAAACTAAACGAATGTTTTATTACTTCTCAGTACCCATACCCATAGACTAAAGTTTATGATATGTTTATACTTTTACTTATTTGGGTATCTGGTTTTTAGTGAATCATTATCGTTATAAAGAAAATAAATGTTACAGAACATACCGTAGCGGACATAATCCTTATCATCAGCCTATAAATGTTCCCACTGCTGGGACACAGGCCTCCTCTATGAGAGAGGGAGTGGGCCATAATTTACCATGCGAATTGTACCATGAATATTTGGTTCACATGCGGTTTTCCTTCACCGTTTTGAGAGCAGTGGTGATGAAATAAATTACACAGCGCCTGGCTGGGTTCGAATCAACGACCTACAAGTCGCAAGTCGGCCGACACCATTGGGCCACAATGACTTGGTTACAAAAGAAGGTTGAGTGTCATACAGGGTCCTTACCTTGGCCCGCCATTGTTCTTTCAAAGTGAAAAGGGTGACACATATCATAAAATGGTGGAGGATATAAAGAAAATGCTATAAACGCGTGCGTTTAAGGGTTCAAATAGTTTAATTTTATGAATAGAACCTTTTGTTTTAGACGTGTGTAATTAAAATATTTATTAAAATACCTATTAATTAAAATGCTTATTAAGGGCCAGTGATCAATTAACTGTCCCCAAGATGTTTTTTTTTATCTCGACATGAGTCCTCCCACCCAGGGCGGGACGGAAGGAACTGTCAGACTTTAATAGCTCTTTACGTTCCAGGGTCACAGTTACCTGTTAAGACAGTCCAGCGACTCTTGTAAGCACTAAAGAGGCAAAAGGTATCAAAAAGCAAAGATTTAATGACTGACAAAATATTTCTACCACACTTTGCCTACATCCGTAACAATACTACCGTGAAGCTATATTGTACTATAATCTGAAATATCTAGCACGTCCATCCAGCATTCCTAACATTCCACTAGATACTAATTACTAAATGTACACGAATATGTTTCACATTCAACGTTCCGTAGGGATGCGAGGAATGCGGGAAAAGCCGAAAATGTTCGCTAATAGGCCGAATATTTCACGGCTAGCCGAGAATTTATCTCAAAATACATATTGGAAATAACGATAATACCGCAGCTTGCAAAGCTAGCGTCATTTGGCGTATCACGCCTTTGAGAAGATAACTTAACGATACAATTTGTATTGGTCACTTTTTTCTACAAGAAAAGATAAAATAGTGGCGAAACGGCCCTCTTTTTCACTTTTTTTTTGTACGTCTTTTGTTGAGTTAATGAAACGAGGTGTACTCAACGGACTTTGGATTGTTGTTACCCTGCCAGCGAAAGCTCTCTCGCCGGACTGTCTATTAAAATTCGTCTAAATCCAATTTGAATTCTAATCATATTTTGCATTGTTATTATAAAGAAAAATGCTTGGCTAAGGGAGCGCTTACGGGTATAATAAATATTTCGAGACGTTTAAAGGGTTTAAATAGCATAAGTTTTCAAGATTATAGGATGAGTTAAAGATTACACAGGCTTTTGAAATAACGTCCTGACTACTTAACGTCTTATTCGGGAAATCTTATTATTTTATTAATGTTTAACTAAAATTAAAGCATTTAACAATACAACTACGTGTTACCCAAAGAAAATACCTTGTTCTTCAGTTTAAATCTCCATTCTTCAAGATCCAAGAAAATCTTTCAAGAGTGAATTGAAGTGGTTATATCTAAGCCGAAAAGCTAAATCGCCGAAACCAAATAATACCACATAACAGAATATTAATCATATGTCTAGCAGATTTAACAGATGAAACACGCGATATACTTAATACATTAAAGGCGTAAATAATAAATTTTATATTTTCAACATTTATTCTCTATGTTTTAAGATTTTCAAGAGTTAACTGAATTGGTTATCTATACCTAAGCCGAATAGCTTATTAGCAACACTGAGGCCGAATACCACGATAACGGTGAATATTAATCACATCCCTAGCTGATTTAACAGATAAATTACTCAATATATTCAGTAGGTAAATACGTTGACACGTTTAAAGTAGGACTGAGGCGAATTTACCACATAGAAACAGTTTCTGTTCCACAAGATAACAATTCCTTTTTATAACAGTCAAAACAGTTTTTTTATTCATACATAATATTACAGTTACTTTTGTTAGAATAAGATAAAAATGCTACTGTTACATTGTGACATCATGTTACGGTCGTCACAAGCTCTTTCCTTTTCTCGC
This sequence comes from Agrotis exclamationis, assembly GCA_950005045.1. Classification (NCBI taxonomy): domain Eukaryota; kingdom Metazoa; phylum Arthropoda; class Insecta; order Lepidoptera; family Noctuidae; genus Agrotis; species Agrotis exclamationis. The sequence goes on from OX465441.1 coordinate 10,640,545, forward strand.
ATAGATTGACCACCTTAAGAGGATAGAATACCGATTGCCATTTAAAAAAATAGGTATTTATAAAAACTCGTGCTGTCGCTACCACACCTCCCCGACACCCGATCGTGCGATAGAGAGCGTTGCAGCTCGCGACTGACTGTAAGTATTTTTTATATGAATTTTGTCTCTCGGGAGAAAACGTTTTTCACATATTAAATCACAACCAATCTCTTAGATTCTGGCGTCAATCGTTTCAGCATATTATATTCTAGGTTTGTAGGTTTTGCTTTTTTTTCTAAAACTTCTTTATTTTTAAAATACAAAGGTTTTACTTCAATGAAGATTTTGTCATAAAAATAGTGATAGGTATTTAGGCGCCTGTAACTTTAAAACTATTACAAATTTTGAAAAAATGAAAACCTATAAACCTAGTTTTTAACTGTGTCAGAAGCATTCTAAAAATCATTTTGAAAACGTTTTCTCTTTTAGTATGGACGAGCGCTCGGTAGACTATCGTCTTAATTAGAAAGAGAAGTACCCACTGGTAACAACTTAGTGTCCGTACCTAAACACCTGTTTATTCATTTTTCCCAAACAGCATGAAATAACAGACTGTTATTTCGTAACAGGTTTTTGGACCTGTCCTTTATTTGGAACAGGGACAGGCGGAATAGATATGCGATTATACCTGTTACAGACTACTCCTAGTTCCAAGGGAAGTTTATAATATTATGATAACGAATGGTGAATCATTGCCGGTTGGCTGACGTCAAAGATAGCTATGCTTTGTTACGTTAATAACTTTGAATATTACAAAGGGTGGCGGGGAGCACGAGATGAGCTTTTAACAGAAAGTCAGAAGTTGAGATATCAATTGCCAAATAACAAGGTGAGGGTAAGGCAGATATGTAATTTTGCTCTATACTGCTAATCTGATTCCCACTAGGAATTTGTTTCGAGCGGCGAAATTATGAAACATATTGTTCGTTTAAATCTTTATGCGTGAAAATACGGAGAAAATAAATTAGAATACGAATTATGCCAGACATGCGACCTATCTGAATTGATTGTTCGCTGTTTTAAACGGGTCAGAGCCCATTCGTCCCCTAAGATTCGCACCCTGTGCCCACTCGTCCCCTGGAACTTTTGAGGGGCCCATTCGTCCCCTGAAGAATATTTATTTTTATTCATTCTTCTAATATAAGTATATGTACATGTGTATACTGCAGCTTGGTAGTCCTGGTACAGTCGCGCAGAAAAAGGTAAAATAAAAAATTAATGTTAGCAAAACAGAATTAATGTTAGAACGTTCATTATTTATGTACATTAAAAAACTTTTTGAAAAAAAGGGAACCGACTTCAACACCAAACACAAAAAAACTGTAAAATAACTTTTCTTTCAGAAGTCGGTACTTTGTTTTTTATTTCATTGACTATGGCCACCGAATTCCGAAAGAAAAGTTATTTTACAGTTTCTTTGTGTTTGGTTTTGAAGTAGGCTCCCTTTTTTTCAAAAAGTTTTTTATTTTCCCTTTTAGTTTAGATATTCAACAAAAATCTCGTTATAATCGTCGACTTTGAAAATCTACAATCCTAATAAGCAATAAAAACGGATCTATGCGGGCAATTTCACGAGATATCCATTATTGTTATATACACACATCAAAAGTGTCTAGGGATCAACATATATTTTTGCAATAACTTTTCTCCTGATTGATATTAATTAAAATTTTCTTTAAGGATTCATCAAATAAAGTGTTTTCGTTTGTCACAGTAACGATAAACCAAGTCACCTTTGCATTAATAAAGAAATTTGCCATTTTCCTAATAAAGGGATTTTTGACATTTGAACCACTAACACAAAAGTTCGAAAAAAAGACTGAAATAACAGTTTTCTTTAAAATTTTATTGGGTAACTTAAACAATTAATAATCCGTGTTTCTACCGCGAACACTAACAACACAAGAACATCGGTTTGGCATACTCAAAATGAGTTCATCCAAATCACGCTGTGGAATGGCCGCCCATGTTCGTTGCAACAACAAAAAACCGGCCAAGTGCGAGTTGGACTCGCCCATGAAGGGTTCCGTAGCAGCAAGCATAGATTAGAGATATAATTATATTGAGATTAGTAAGTAATATACACAAACAATAAAAATAACTTTTTTTTCATACCTAGTATTTGTATGAATGGCAAAGTTATATTTGCGGTTTTTGAAAATGTACTATATCTCAAAAACTGCTAACTGTATCTCATCCAAACCAATTTTCGTTGGTAGTTTTGGTTGAGGTCTACATTATATATTTTTTTTAGTTTTATCATTCTCTTATTTTAGAAGTTACGGGGGGGGGGACACACTTTTTACCACTTTGGAAGTGTCTCTCGCGCAAACTGTTCTGTTTAGAAAAAAATGATGTTAGTAACCTCAATATCATTTTTAAAGACCTATTCATAGATACCCCACACGTATGGGTTTGGTGAAAAATTTTTTTTTGAGTTTCAATTCTAAGTATGGGGGGCACCCCCAAAATTTGTTTTGTTTTGATTTTTGTGTGAAAATCCTAATGCGGTTCACATAATACATCTTTCTACCAAGTTTCAACAGGATAGCTCTTATACTTTCGACAAAAAGTGGCTGTGACATACACGGACAGACAGACAGACATGACGAATCTATAAGGGTTCCGTTTTTGCCATTTGGCTACGGAACCCTAAAAAAGGTCTTCTTGCGACTGGATACCCTCCATATTCGGCAGAGCTCTTCTCTGTAGCATATCCCATGCATGCTCAATCGGATTCAAGTCTGGCGACTGAGCAGGCCAGGGCAGGACATTGATGTTAGCTGCGGCGAGAGTCTGTCTTACAACTCTTGCGGTGTGCGGTCGTGCATTATCATGCATTAACTGAAATAAGGGACCGATTTGCACTTGTAGAGGAACGATGACGTCTGATACAATCGTCTCAGCATAAATTTGAGCGTTGAGGTTGCCTCTGATCCAAATCAACTCAGTTCTTCCGCCGATCCAAATACCCGCCAATACCATGATGGTTCCACCACTATAAGGATGGACTTCCTGGCAGGATTTTAATCGCTGTTGGCGTCCAGGGGTTCTCCAGTGTCGTATACGTCTTGTATCCGGTCTCATACCGAAACGAGACTCATCAGAAAAGCACACGAAACGCCATTGTTCTTCTGCCCAATTTCTGTGTTCAAGAGCCCATTGATATCGAATCCTACGATTGTGCATTGCTATAGGTGGTACCCGTAGCGGTCTTCGGGAATGAAGGTTCACTTCATGCAAGCGGTTTCTGACTGTTTGGTCGCTAATTAAGTTCCCTGAAGAGTGATGAAGCCTCACGGCTAACATCATGGCGGTTATTGTTGGAGCTCTTCGAGTTAAGATTTGAATGTATCGGTCTTGTCTCCGTGTGGTGCAGCGATACCGTCCTCCATGGCGCTCAGCCACGGTACCAGTGCTTCGGTAACGTGTCCAAAGTCGACTGATAACACTCTGACTTGTATTCAGAGCTAAAGCCACAGTACGTTGCCGGGAACCAGCTTCTATCATTCCCACGGCTCTGAGCATTTCTTCCCTGCTTAAATGACGTCGCCGCTCCATAATAACGTTGGTTTTAATCAGTAGTAGGGAAACAGTAGCACTAATAATGTCTTTATAGGGAAAATATTGACAGCTGATTTTCATCTTTTACTCGAATTTGATTCACAGTTCCTGATTAAAATTATGAAATGCACCAAAAAGGATCCATATAAATTTATAAAATCATAAATTTATTACAAAGCCACATCTCAATCTCAAGAAATCCGCATAAAAATGCTTGATCCCTAGACACTTTTGATGTGTGTATATTAAAAACATCCCCAGAATGTAACGAACACTTTTCTGAAAACCGTATCAAAATCGGTTTAGCCAAACGCGAGATAATCGCGGAAAAACATGCAATGGTCACTGAAAATCTACAATCCAAGTAAGCAAAAACAAATCCACGCGGGCAACGTCACGGGATATCTATTAGTTTTATATACTAAAATCTTCTCCAGAATGTAATGAACACTTTGCTGAAAATCGCAAGAAAATCCGTTCAGCCAAACAAACATACATACATACATACATACAGGTCCAACTGAGAACCTACTTTTTTTTTGAAGTCGCTTAAACAGGGTGACAACGACTCCACATTGAGCTAAAACGAATCACTTAGAATACAAGAACATAATAACATCCATTAATATGATAAAATAATAATTGCAGATAAAAAATTGCTATACATAATATGTATTTAGGAGTAAATAATTTAGTTTTGACTTTTTAGTCAAAATATGACTGTAGTATTCCACCATAAATTTTTAATGTAGTCATTTTTGTAAATATTTTACTTTTAATTTTTAAATGTAGTATAGTAGTAGTATACAGTGTGTCCGGACACGAGTTAGCGATACTTGAAGGGGATATTATAGATTCATTTTCATCGACAAAACTGCTTTTAAAAAAATTCTTACTCCAACACCTCGCGAATGGCGGCCATTTTAGTTTTTTGATTTGTCAAACTGGGGTATGTACAATAAAATGCAAATAACTTTAAATCCAAGAGACCTACATTCATGCAAATGACTTTATTGCAAAGTTAAATGTTAAGAATTACCAAAAACTTGCGAAAGTTTTCTAAATAATATGTAAAAAGAACCAAAAAACGTGGGCAAACACGAAATTGTACACAAAAATTACTGTATATTTTCACATTTTATACTCTAGCACGAAAAGTACCCCTGTATTTTGCTTAGGTGTTTGCATTAAGTTAAAAGTATTTGAGTTAGGCTATAAAATGGTATCAAAATTATTTCTCTACGTCAAGTACTTTAGGAGTTATTCTTACTTGAACATAACCCTTCCTTAGCGAATGTACCCCAATAATACAGGTGTCGCATTCTTCGGGCGAGCTAAATCGTTTCAGTGTAAATTTATGACCTGTCATTATTAACCACCATGTAAATGATCCCAACGAATCACCCATAAACTGAAATGGCCCATTTTTTTAATTTATTCAAAGATTTTTTTTTCATAGAGTAAACAAAAAAATTATTATTTCAGTTTAATGGTGATTCGTTGGGATCATTTACATGGTGGTTAATAATGCCAGCTTATAAATTCACGTTGAAACGGTTAAGCTCGCCCGAAGAATGCGACACCTGTATTATTGGGGTACATTCGCTAAGGAAGGGTTATGTTCAAGTGAGAATAACTCCTAAAATACTTAACGTAGAGTGATAATTTTGATATTATTTTATAGCCTGACTCAAATACTTTTAACTTAATCTAAAAACCTAAGCAAAATTCAGGGGTACTTTTCGAGCTAGAGTATAAAATGTGAAAATATTCAGTAATTTTTGTGTACAATTTCATTTTTGCCCACGTTTTTTGGTTCTTTCTTCATATTATTTAGAAAACTTTTGAAAGTTTTAGAAAAGCCTTAACATTTAGCTTTGCAATAGAGTCATTTGCATGTATGTAGGTCTCTTGGATTCAAAGATATTTGCATTTTATTGTACGTACCCCAGTTCGACAAATCAAAAAACTAAAATGGCCGCCATTCGCGAGGTGTTGGAGTAAGAATTTTTTTAAAAGCAGTTTTGTCGATGAAAATGAGTCTATAATATTCCCTTCAAGTATCGCTAACTCGTGTCCGGACACACTGTATACACCGTGTTCCGGACGATATACATAAACTTCGACCAGATGTTCAAACCACGGAAGTAAGCATTTTTCATTATGGACACATTAATAAATTCTTATTTTTTGTTAATTTTCATACAAACTAAATACCTAGACGTAAATAACCCGATATGCATGCCTCTTTATCCGAATTGGCAACGTCATTCATAACATTTGGCGGGCTGAAACAAATGAAATGCAAATAGTATTTGATAGATTTCAAATTAAGATACTTTCTCACTGCATAGCTCAATTAAATTTCATTAAATGAAATTACAAATATCTTTGTAACGAAGCCTTTTTAAGTACTACTTCCTTTGCTGGATTTGATTTGTAAAAGCCATAGAAGTATTTGCTAAAGTTTATGGATAACGTGAAGAACACGGTGTATACACCGTGACTTTTTAGTCGTCTTACAAAAGCAGCCCAGTTCATGTATCCAATGACTAGAACACGTTTATAATAAAAAAATATGTATTTAAGAGATTTGAAAAATTTTATAATAAAACTTTAATTGGTTATTATGACACAAGGCGTAGTTAGAAACGCCCTTGTCTCATAGAAAATGGAAATTGAATGATCTACCCGACTATTGCGCTGGGTAGGTATACTCTACAGATTGATACGTAAACATTTTAACAGGGTGTTTCATATTTCTAATGCACCTATTTATTAAAAATAAAAATAATTATTAACGATTTAAAAAAAAATAAACTCTCCTAGAGGTATTTTAGGTCGGATACATTAAGTGGACGACTTTTGTAAGACGACTAAAAAGTCACGGTGTATAGGTTCTTTTTTATTATAATTATACATATATATGTAATACCATATCGTTAATTCTGAAAAAAAAATTTAAGAGTGTGAACCATAAAGTGAATTACCATCAATAATAATACTAATCATATTCCAGGATTCAAATGAGATAATTCGATTCAATTATATGTCAAAAATATTATTATTATAACATTAACGGTATTGTTTATTTCGTTAGGCGAACTTCATTTAATAAAAGACCAAAGACACATTGAACAGTCTCGTATTCGCAGTCACTTTCAAGAACCAATATGTCACCACCACCACCACCAATAGGCAGCCTTAACATACAAACAAAACACCTTATCTATTATTTTTGTAACCCGTTTTTTTAACAAGCCATTCGTACAGAGACAATTTTACATCGTAATCCTATCGACAGGTTATATTATTATCATGACGGATTATCATTCATCATAGCTCTTTTTTCAATGATCTGTTATGATTTATTAAATTAATTCCGTTAATAAACTGTTCACAAGTGTACTATGTTAACCGTTTCTTATGTAAAATATAGCTAATTTAATCTCAGGGGACCAATAGGCACCTGAATAGGTGCCGAATCTTTAACTTATATTGTATTATATTAGAGGGGACGAATGGGTACCTTAAAAATAATATTTTTTATTAAAATATTAATTGGTCCCCTACCAGGAGACCAATGGGCACCTATATAGGGGCCGAATCCACAACTTTTATGCTGGGGTACGAATTTTAGGGGCCGAATGGGCTCTGACCCTTTTAAACCCCTATATTCCTTTCGAGACCCGGAAATATTTTTACAATATAATTGCTCGTTTAATATTAGTATAGGCACAGAACACTTAATAGTACCACGAATAGGATAGGATAGGATGAGATAGGATAAGATGGGATAAGATAGGATAGGATAAGATAGGATAGGATAAGATAGGGTAGAATTAATCTTATTCCTTGAAGCTTGGCTACTCAAACATTTCTGTACCAACATCTAGATATAGGTTTATCAAGTTGTGAATGCCATCCCTCCGGTACGTACAAAGTGTTTTGACAATACTTTTATTGTACGCACAGCTAAGGAGTGGAATTCCCTGCCATCTGTATTTCCCGACAGCTATAACCTTGTGGTCTTCAAGTCAAGAGTGAACAGGTTACTTCTAGGCAAGCGTGCTTCACCGTCGACCACATCTTCGCTTACCATCAGGCGAGATAGTGGTCAAACGCTTAATGACATTATTCGCAGCTTTGCGAATAATGTCATTGTTTGCGAATGGCTCAGCTTTATTCCGGTTCAGTTAGTTTGGGAGCGCCCTTAGGCAATCTTCTGACTGAACGTTGGATATGTCACGTATCGGAAAGGTGTAGGACAAGGGATATTAATTCTGAAAGTGTTAAGTAGTATAGTGTTGTACTTGCTTAAGGCGCGGATTCCACCAAAGCGGAGATATGCGGAGATGAGAAAGTTTTGAAACACCAGAAAAAGACGTCATAGTTAAATATAATCTATTGTCGTATAGAACCGAAAATACAAAAAAACTGTAAACGAACACACAGATCAGACTTAAGCCTCCTGCAGACACACGCGATTAATCGCGCTGCGACAACGAGCCAAGCTAATTTCCACTCTAAAAATACTGCGAATGGACCGCGACATGTCGCCCCGCGCGATTAATCGCGTGTGTCTGCAGGAGGCTTTACTATTTCTGTACTTCCTAATGTTAGGGGCCACAGTAACGGCAAATACCGTTAAGTATCGCTATGATGAACTTTTAAACGAACATACAAAGTCTATTATGACGGGCTAGGTCTATTATGACGGGATTTCCCGTTATATGGGCCCCACTTGATAAATATAATTTATTAAACTCACCAGGTTCTGGCTACGGGAGCGTGGCAGACGTAGATGTATCGCTGGACAGCCAGAGCCAGCGTCAGCCAGATACTCGCCGTGTGGAACATCGCTGGTATCACCTGGAGACGAAATAATATGGAAGTTATTTAAGGAGCAATTTTGAGCACTTTTTGAGGGTGTTTGCATTTAACTAGGGATGCATCGATACGCCTTTTCGCCGATATGATACCGATACTCTTATAAAAATATCGACGATAACGATACCGATACGCTGATAGTGAATTAAAAAAATAAGATAAAATAAATAAATCACAAGTCAGATTCTTTTTTAATATAAAAAGTAAGGTTGATATTAGATAATTTTACATTTTAGTAATTAAAATAAACATTAATAAGATTTTTGTTTAAAAAACAAAGTAATCTTAAATTTTTCGGAGAAAGGCGATTTCGCAAGTCTGTTTCGCAAAGGTTTCCCCGGACATAGTTCGTGGTTCGTTTGCAACGAAATAGACGACACAACACGATCGTTTACACCACATTTTAAAATTAAAAAGTATCGTTGAATCGGTCATAAAAATATCGTCGATACCGATATATCGGCTAACCCGAAGTATCGCCGATATATCGGTATCGGTATCGGATGCATCGCTACAAATAACGTATCATCAAAAAGGGAAGCATAGAGGCATTGAAGAAGTCACATAACATCATCGGACTACAAGACGTACGGAAATTCGCCATCGATATATGGTGGACATCCCTCCGGTACGTACAAAGTGTTTTGCAAATACTTTTATTGTACGAACAGCTATGGAGTGGAATTCCCTGCCTGCATCTATATTTACCGACAGCTGTAAGCTTGGGGTCTTCAACTCAAGAGTGAACAGGTTACTTCTAGGCAAGCGTGCCCGCAATACGATCTCCGGCCACCGTAGGCGCGGGCATGCGGGCGGCGAGTAAAGGGCAACTCGCTGCCCGACCATGGACCATGCCCGGGTCGACGGCGCGTTGTGTTCCACGCGCGCCTCAAAGAGCGTCAGCATAATGACGGGGCCCCCTCTCTAGAGGGCCAAACCCTGCCGGGGTCGCGGGACTTATCTCATTACCGTGACCCCGAAACATAAAGGGCTATTGAAGGACACCGTGGATTTTAGTCAGTACAAGTCTGACAGTCCCTCCCGCCCTGCCCGGGGTGGGAGGACTCATTTGATGATTTTACCACGCTAAAAAAAAAGCGTGTTTCACCGTCGACCACTATCTCGTTTACCATCAGTCGAAGTAGTGGTCAAACGCTTACCTATCATTTAATAAATAAAAGAAGTACATATTTATTATTCTGTAAAAAATGATTGTTGTATGGCCAATATTCAGAAAGAAAACAGGCGAGAGCGTATGTATGGAGAAAAGGTCACTCGCATCTCCTCTTAATTGAGCATGAAAAAAAAATTAACATGACATAAATTACGGTTAGCATGTTTGGAATTCAAATATCTCATAAAATGACACACAGACTTAGGGTCAAGTCATACGGAGACGCGAAGCTGCGCGCACATTTCAATAGAGCTACTGAAAATCTAACTCTATTTTCTACACGAAAAGATATACATTTCAAAACGCAGCGTGGTGCAGCGAGGCGTTTTAATAGCGACTCAAAATCTAACTTTATTAACTATGCGAAAGGATACACATTAAATTTGCAGTATCGTTGCGTCACGTCGCGCCCGTGTCGCGTGTCTGTGTGAGCTGACCCTAAAAGAGAACGTGGCAGTTGCCAAACAGAATAATTTAAAGTGCCGTTTACGTAACATTTAAGCAACATTAATTCAGGTGTCGTTTAAAGTTTGAACATGTTCTCTCAACATAGTTTGATAGTTTTCATTTTATTCCGTCCTCCATGTAAATGTTGGGAGGTAAAAGTTAGCAAATGTTTTAGTTTACGGACTGTGTGAGGTACCTTGTTCATGACAATCATCGCTACATTTTATAAAACCATCTCCCGTCGCATCTGTGTGTCTGTTCGCGATAAACTCGAAAACTGCTAAACGGATTTTCATGTGGTTTTCACGAATAGACAGAGTGTTTCTTGAGGAAACTTTTGAAGTTTAACTTGTTAAGGTTTTGTGTAAATTGGTTAAATTATGACAATATTTTATAAAATGCTGGAAAAAATCGAATGAGCGGTTTCATCGAAAATGTTGCTCCATCTCTTTTAGATGTAACTAAGCAATGTAGGCATAAAAATATTATGCTCTATTATCAGTGTGAAGGGCATGCAGACGGCGAGTAATGGGTGACTCGCTGTCCGATCATGGACCATGCCAGGGTCGACGGCGCGTCGTGTTCCACGCGTGCCTCAAAGAGCTGTCAGCACAATGACGAGGCCCCCTTAAATGGCCGAAGCCTGCCGGGTTCGCGGGACTAACGAGTAACCATGGCCCCGGAACGTAAAGAGCGATTGAAGGATACATTGGATTTTAGTCAGTATAAGTCTGACAGTCCGTCCTGCCCTGCACTGGGAGGCCTCATTGATGATTCTACCACGTTAAAAAAAAAACAAAAAATCCTGTGTGAAACTGGGGCACTTCACTAGTTTGTTTATCCTTACTTTGATATATTAAATCAAAATGTTGCAATAAAATTACCTTTATACTCGTTGACATAAAGGATAATTCGACGTAAAAGGGATAAAGGGATATAAACATAATTTCGAAATTCAAATTAACGGCATTGTCTCTGTGAATCCATGATGATAAAATAAATGAATTCGCTTTCGAATTCCCTGGAAAACATAACCCTATTTAATAATAATGTAAAAGGCTATTGAAGGATTACTGTGAATTTTAGTTACATCCAGTCCCGTCCTGGGCGGGAGGACTCATTTGATGATTTTACCATGATAAAAAAATGCACCCTCTCATTTATAAAATTACTTAACACTAGAACTGTTACTAATGGCTTTGCTCTGCTAAACCCTACGGAGATTACAGGCGTGGTGTTATTTTATGTAGGTAAAGTCGCGAGTAAAAGCTAGTTACTTAATAAATTACCTTTTAAACCAGTAACCACAAGATACCGTCAGTGTGACGTCACAGGTACGGTCGACACTTATTTCCGTGCGTCGAGACGACGCGTTCCCTAAGGAAATTGTGCATTTGACGCGAGTAGCTGCCGTTTAGTTACATTTTCAGGCAACGAGTGCCGACGACTAGGTTTTGTGGTTTATTCAATTTTTGTGACACTTCACTTCGTTGCCATTTTATCCATAGATACCGCTTTTTGAAAGATTGGAAAATTCGTACCCTTTCACATTTTATGTTGGGATGAACATTTCAAGTACTCTTTTACGATGTCCAATTCAGTTGCTTAATCATTTTACACGTTCTATAGTTCTACATGTCTCACTTCACTTCACTTCACTCGTCAAAGAATTTTCGAAATTGGGTAAGTTCACCATAGCAACATGTATCTATGTCGTGGCCAAATCGCTGAATTGATCATTTCATGAAATGGTTGACCATTTCGTGAAGTGTTCACGTTTCATGAAGTGGCCAACTAATGGTAACCAAATCATTAAATGATAAACGTTTAGCGATTTGGTCATCCACGTTTGACCATATCGTGAAAATAGGGTAACCATAAAATATTTAATGAAAACCCAGAACAATTTTGTTACGTGCTTGTTTATTAACTGACTTCAAAAAAAGGAGGAGGTTCTCAATTCGGTCGGTATGTTTTTTTTTTTTTTTTTATGTATGTACACCGATTACTCCGAGGTTTCAGGACCGATTAGTGTAATTCTTTTTTCGTTCGATGCAGTATACTTGCAGTTTGGTCCCATAAAAATTTCATCCAATTTGGTTCAGTACTTTTTATTTTGTGAGCATTTTTATTGATGGATGATGTGATGATCTTTACTTTTTTGAGTGTTTGTTACGCGATTACTCCGCCAATTGTGGACCGATTTTCAAAATTCTTTTTTTCTTGTACGAGGAATAGTTCACTTTAGGGAACACTGCAAGTTTCATCAAAATCGGTTCAGCAGTTTTTGATAGGGAATTTTATTAGCTTATTGTGTACATGAGCGATGTTAATACCGGTGCTAAGGATTACCAAATTCTAGTGCACATGTAAGAAAATGATGTATTTGACAAGAATTTGGGTTGAATATTTAAACTAAAAAGAGTAAAATAAAAAAACTTAAAAAAAAAAAAATTAACCGCCTTCAAAAACAACCACAAAAAAGGGTAAAATAACCTACAAAATAACTTTTCTTTCGGAAGTCGGTGGCATAAAAGACAACGAAATAAAAAAATAAAGCCACCGACTTCCGAAAGAAAAGTTATTTTGTAGGTTATTTTACCCTTTTTTGTGGTTGTTTTTTTTAGTTGTTTAATTGGGGGCACCCCGACTCGGACAGGTTAGATTCTTGGTTTTTTTAAACCACCCAGAAGTAGGAGCACCGCGAAGCGGTGCTCCGTCGACATTATACATAAACACAAAAAAGTGTCATCAGTATCTCAAATAAGAAAATGAAAAAGCTCATTCAAATCGTAATAGTGGGAAAATGTCATCGTATCCAACTGAACAGCGCCTCTACCGGTAGTCAATGAAACAATTCCACGATATGATCGATTAAGATTGATTATTTCATGAAATAGCAGTGCGTCCAGCTGGCCCTATCGTCAAACGATTTCTTATCATTGATCTGGCCTGGGCACATCATGATATGGCCAATGGACAGTGAAATATTTCATGAAATGCAACCATTTCATTAAATGGACGATCATTTCATGAAATGGGCAATTCTACGATGCGGCCACGACATCTACGCTAATTATTATAAAGATGAAAGATTTGTATTTTTGTGTGTGTGTGTATTACTATGTATGTAATGAATAAACAAAAAACTACAGTTTCAATTAAAAAAAAATCTTCTTTGGAAAGCTACATTTACCCTGAGTAACATAGGCCACCCGTGCAAAGCCGGGGCCCGTTCCGGCTACACTCGTATGTGATTGGTTGTAAACGAAATCCCACATACAGATGTAAAATCAAGCATATCCTTATTCCGGTATCGCAACAATAATAAACAAAGACACTTCAAACAATTTGAATCCCTTACCCAAACTATTTGCGAGACATATTGCATAATTAATATTCAAATATGGGTATACGGCCTACAGCTTTAACCTTCAAGCCAGATTATGTCTTATCTGCGACGCATTCAGCTGTGCTATACTTGAGGCACAAAGACGATGTCTATAGAGCCTATAATTCCCTGGCAGCCTATATCGGAACCCTCAGGACGCCGGATGATAGTATATTGTGTGCAGATATTATGTACGAGGCTTAACATTATCATGATTATGGTGTGTTTTGATAAAGCTGATGGAAATATTTAATTCCAAATTCCTCTAAAAGCCTACATATAAGTACATAAGCCTCTAAGTTTTGAACGAATCTTTAAAAACTTGCTTGATTTACATTAAAAAAAAAAACAACAGTTGTGAAATCGCTGGTGGAAACTATTTTGTTTGTAAAATCACTTGTAGAAACTATTTTTACTAGCAAAATCGCTTATTGAAACTATTTTTATTATTTGTAAAGTCGCTTGAGGAAACTATTTTTATTTGTGAAATCGTTCGCGGTAACTATGTATTTTATTTAATTATTTATTTGTAAAATCGCTCGTCGCACTATTCCTAAAGTCAGACAGGTTAGGAAGCCGGGCATTTATTTTACGCCTTTATGGTATAGTATATAAACATTTTTTTTTTAATTTTGTGTAAGTTTCATGTAATGAGGGTGAGCCTATTTTGTAGCTTGGTAAAATCATTAAATGGTCCTCCCAGATCAGGGCAGTTGGGACTGTTAGACTGGTACTGACTAAAATCCACGGTGTCCTTCAATAGCCCGTTACGTTCCGAAGTCACGGTAGCTTGTTAGTCCCGCGTGCCATTGGCATTAGCTGGAGCATAATTTGGACTTCAAGAGTCACTGCTAATGGGAAAACCAAGTTCCAACGTAGAAAAATTGAAATACTCTTTGGCCGATCTGGGAATCGGACCTACAACCTCAAGCAGTAACGTAACGACCACAAGCCCATAAGACATTGAAATAAAAACTCCTCCCACCCAGGGCGGGACGGGAGGGACTGTCAGACTTTTACTGACTAAAATCTACGGTGATCCTTCAATAGCCCTTTACGTTCCGGGGCCACGGTTATCCGATAGTTCCGCGACCGCGGCAGGCTTTGGCCCTATAAAGGAGGCCCCGTCTTATTGCTGACAGCTCTTTGAGGCGCGCGTGGAACACGCGCCGTCGACCCGGGCATGGTTCATGATTAGACAGCGAGTCGCCCATTACTCGCCGTCCGCATGCCCGCAAACTTTAGGGGTAGTTTTGATTGCTGGGGCCTATGAAATAAGCTGTCGCAAGCCTTAACGCTTTAAGTGGCGATCCCGTCATTTTGGCAATTGCAGTGCTAAGAGTCAAATCAATCCAGCAAAAAACTTCATCCAAAGAAATAAAAAAAAAATTATAACTTTGTGTCAAAATTAAGCCGTGTTCTTAAACAATTTAAGATTTTCCGTTTCTTTTGCAACACACTTTTCGAATTCTCAAACACCAGTGGACCGATTATACAAAAGTTACCAACTTATCTTTACCATCAAGAAAAAACTTCACCCGAACATTTTCTTCGGAAAAGAGCATTTTTAAACTGCAAGATAAGTTTGTCTACTCTTTTGCAAGTACGGCAAGTTGCAAACGGATTTCTGTGCAGAAAATATCGGATTTTCTAGTGCTTTCGAATGCTCAAAGGGTTATTCATTTGAGCTGTGGGATTTTGTTCTCATTTTTTCTCATTGTATCAATTTGGGTGTCCCATGAGCCGTATAACCATATTTAAAAGCTGTGTAAGATCGCTGGTAAGAGAAAATTGGTCAAATAACAATAACAGAAGGATTAGGTACAGTATTCATCAGTTAAGTGTACTAGGGGCTCGCCTATAACTCATCACAAAATTCTGTGGCTAACATTACTATATTTGTTTTTGATTTTTTTATCTTTTCCTTTCGCTACGAATTGCTCCTGAATCGTGGTTGCGTTTTCAAACTGCGAAAGCGGCCTTTTTATGGATTCTTTTTTTATTGGGACAAACCCACCACACTATTCCCAAACCACTGCAACTCCTGAGAGCCAGAATCAACAGTGGTAACCACCAGAAAAGCGCCGAGACAATGAATTGGGTGTGACTTGGGTCCTGCACGAAATTAATCAGAAAAGAATAGTGGAGGAGTAGGAAAAATATGTTTCCACTTCCCTCCATCCAAGCAGGAGACAGAACAAAGCTAGGCTAATAGGCACAAAGGGACATTACAACTGGGAGAAGCCCAGTTAACTTGCACCACGGGTAAAAATGACTACTAATATTAATGGATCCTAAATTGTGAGCTGCTATTTTTGATTCCAATAATAGGTATGGCAAAAACGCTTGAACGCACGGAAGTTTGTTCGAGTTTCCACAAGGTCCGTATAATAAATGATTCCAGATGTAGTCTGAACAGTATCCAACATAACATTGCGTTCGTTCTGCCAAAGAATACACTCCCAAAGGGGGTCCTTTAGGGGTTCTATTCTGAGTAACTCAAATAATATATTTTACAACAGGAGCACTCCAGCAATAAGGCAGTCTACAGACATACCACATCTACTAGATGAGAGCAGTATTGTATGGTTAATTCTATAAAACAGGGCCGTAATCGGATAGTGGCACTGTAGGAAAATGTACACTCTATGTATTGCCCAGGGCCCCGCTATCCGTAGGTTCACGGTCTTGCAGACGACGAATATGGATAGCTCAGCGTCCGATAAAGAGCAACAGGCCCATTTCGACGGCGTTTTGTGTTGCAGGCACGCCTGTTAGAGGTGCCAGCATACCCGACAGAGAATGTTGAGGCTCTGGAACGCAAAGGCCTATTGTACAGGATAGGTATTAGTCAGTGCGAGTCTTACAGTCAGACTGGTGTATCGGATTTCGCATATCCTAAAAATAATGTTGTAAAACCCTTAGTTTTTTTTTTAGGTTAGGTTTTCCACTATGCTATGCTCACATGAATTCGAGTCCCCAAAGGATGGTGGGGCCCTGGGCAATTGTCCGAGCGCCCTTTTGGAAAGACGGCCCTGGATAAAAGAAAGACTGAAACAAAATGAATTGGAGTGTGAAACAATCCTAAGCGAAAAGAATCGACTGATACTTCACAAAGGGATGTCGAAATGACATCCCTTTGTGAAGTATCAGTCGATTCTTTTTCAACCATTTGTGCCTTTTACAGAACCTGTTTTCAGCATCACTTAAAAGGATACCTAAAAGCATTCTATTGGGTTTTGAACCTTGAGTGCACTGTGTAGAGTGGTAATTCAAACACTGTAGTAGTATTTAGGCATTCGTTGAGATTTCGATTTGTTTTGGTGAAAATGGATATTTGCTTTGTGGAGCTAAAGCATTTAGCTGTGCTGGTCTGTTGTACGAATGTACGGATTTGTTAAAAGAATGTGCGGTGGAAATGTGATAAAGCTTTGGCTTGCAATGTTCTTGAAAATCACCGTTATTTTTCGCTTGGAAATATTGTTCTGTAATAAGCTAAAATATTAGATCAACAGCGATGTGGATGAATTTTTTGACGCCCTGTAAATTTTTAATTTTAGTTTTAATTTAGTTTTTTTTTTGTAAATATTTAAGTTTTAATTTTAGTTTTTAAATGTAGTCTGCATAAAATATAACTAGATGAATTATTTGAGATCAAAATATTTGTATGCTTCTGCTTTCAAATTATTGTCAGTTGATTTATGACTGTTTATGATTTGTTAAAAATTGAATCAGTTTTTTCAGTTTTACGTTTGCATTTCAGGGCGAACGACAATTCGCCACTTACATCCATCGGTTGCCCGCGACTCCTACGATGTTGTCGGTCCACTTAGGCGCCATCTCCACGAGCGAGAGAATCGCGGCGATATTATGGTCGTGCCACGTATTTGCATAATATAGTCTCTCGCCGCGTTAACATCGCCGTGTGGAGACGCGTTCATAGAGAGTAGGTATATGGAAATACGTGGCCCGACGATAATATCTCCGCGATTCTCTCGCTCGTGGAGATGGCGCCCTAGTGGGAGGCCTGCCTACGCTGCGTCTTCCGCAATGATATGCGTGCTGGTGTCTTACAATGACTTCTTAAAGCCATAGTAGTTCCATTGAGGGAAAAAACAGCTATACAAGTCATCTAGCGCCATCTCGTTCATACTGCCTAGTAGTAACTATAATAATGGTTTGTGTTGGTAAATCTGCCAAGATGACTGTGATCTCTATTTTCCTTACAATAAGGTTAAAATTAGATTGCAGCTCACATAAAAATATTGTAGTACCTGGTTAAAAAACGCCATTGCAAGTCCATTTGGTAGTGGCAATATTGACTTTGGTTTAATTCCAGCGGAACGGAGGCCAAAGGAAGGGATCGCAAACATTTTTTATAACCACCCATCGACACGAATCAACAGTTCGTAGTGATGGGACTCCAATATTCGTTTTATGTATAAAAATAGAATTTGAATTCAAATTTAAAGTCGATGAAGACAACTTTAGTTTTTATTTTTTATAAATTTAATTACTAATTTTATTTATATTTAGGTTTTGTCGAGGTTTTACAATTACCCTCATGGGTAGGGTTGCCAGGTGTTAAAACCGAAAAGCCGGACAGACCAGTCAATTAAGCCGGACATTTAGGTGAAAAGACCGGACACCATTAAATTTTGTCCTAATATAACACGACCAATTTTTAAAACTAAAGGAAGGTTCGGTTCAACTAAACGGTTCCTCTCGCCGTGCAAATACGAAAGCAAGCGCGGCTAGTGCTAGTCATTCGCTTGCGCTAGCCATATAAGGTTAGGTGGATGGAGAAGAAACCAAAATCATGACTAATATAAAAAATTATGAAATAAAACAAAAGCCAGACAGGCCTGGACACGGTCTAATTTGGCCGGACACGCAACTAAAAAGCCTGATTGTGACCGGCTTTATCCGGACGCCTGGCAACGCTACTCATGAGCCTATGTGAATTTTTAAATATTTGATTTTGATGTTTTCCTTCACCGTTTTGAGAACATTAGTAGTAGTAATTAGTGAAGGAATGTATGTTAAAAATAACTTTTATCGACTATCATGAAAAATCTCAATAAGTCCTCACCAACTCATCGATAAAACATTTCCCCAAAGTATCGATAGTGACCCCAACCCTAGTTTCCAGTATAATCGGCGGAGGCCATCGTTTGTATTGCATATTGGATATCAACCTCGCACTATTTGCTCCGTGTTGATAGAATTTGTACTAATACTTTATCGTTGTGAAAATGTGAACCCTTAAGAGGGCTATTACAATATGAAAGAACACAGTTTCTGTCAATCTGACACCGTGATGCCCCACGAATAGAAACAAAAAACAAACAAAAGAACTGTGCCTCGTATACCAGGAAGAAAACAACATGAGCTTTTGCCACTTTTCTTTCGAATAAACAGAGTGAGATCCCGGGGCTTCCAGACACTACTTTTTTGTTAGTTACGAATGGATAATACGATAAATGTCATCAAACTATTCTATAATAAATATCTTATTATGATATATTTCATTATATTGGAATTCATAACTATTTTAAATTAGATTTTTGTGATTATTTAGAATTTACGATATGGTATTTTAAAATTTTTAAACTTTTTCTTCGACTTATACAGCAAGCAGTCATTTATGTCATGTATTCAGAGACATAATTATGGACGCAAAATTAGCCCCTTGGGGTAATTAAGGTGACATAGATAAGGAAATATAGCCAGAAAAGTTGGGTTTAATGGTCGAATATTCCCAAGTAGTGCTTCAAAATGTTTGAAACCTGTGTCAAGAGACGAGTAATATCACCAAACGCCGTGATCGGAAGAAAATGAGTAAGGCCCAAGAATCTAGTTCGTTGAACCGCGCAAAGAGAGCGATAAATCTACCACGTGGACCATACAAACTATTGCGACGAGCCACAGGCACCCCTATAATTCACTAGGCTATTTCGAATCGACACCATGAAGATTAAAAATATTCAAGAAGCTGATTGGTTCGCCTGCAGTTAATATAATATATAATATAATATTCCACAACTATCACACAACGCCATCTAGTCCCAAGCTAAGCAGAGCTTGTGTTATGGGTACTAGACAACTGATAAACATACTTATATATTTCTAAATAATAAATAAATAAATAATATTCCACAACTATCACACAACGCCATCTAGTCCCAAGCTAAGCAGAGCTTGTGTTATGGGTACTAGACAACTGATAAACATACTTATATATTTCTAAATACATACATATTATAGATAAATTACACCCAGACACAGAACAAATGATCGTGCTCATCACACAAACATTTGTCCTGGGTGGGAATCGAACCCACGACCTCCGGCATAGCAGTCAGGGTCACTAACCACTAGACCAACAGGCCAGTTAAAACGTTAAACTTTTGTAAATGAGAAAATTTATTGAACTGTTTTGACTGGGCTTCGGTGCTTCCTACGGTGGGTTACTGCTGGGTTATTTTTTTTTATAAAGTAAGATCTATTAGAGTGTAGAGAAGATCTTAACAACAGGGTTCAGATCTTTGCACTCTTGAAACAGACTGTTTCGGTGAGCTCTAAATTATGCTCTGGGATGGTTATCTCTATTTTGCAAAACTGGGCTTGCGCTTCCTAACGAAGACATAATATGTAACTGCTCAAAATTGCGTAGAGAATGTGGTGCAACTCCACATTATTTCATTCGTACCTACAGCAACGAGAATCTGAGTTCAACTTGGATCAATTTGATGCTCGAGCGAATATGACGCGACTAACAGTGCACAAATTCGCTGATGCTCGAATTACGATGTTACAGTGGTCACTCAGAATTTTTATCTGATTTCTACTGAGCATAGAAAATTTTCGGTATTTAATCCAGAAAATTTCACCTTCAATCAAATAACACAGGGTAAAAGAGAAATTTTGAAGAACTCTTTGGAACATTGGTAACGTTATTTTTCGATTTTATTATTTTATAAATATGAAACTTGATACATTCCTGTAATTTCTCACTTTTTATTAAATTTCGTTTATTTTAACGATTTATTGAAATGCTAACTCATTTTTTTTATGTTTATCCATCTAAAATCGTCAATGACATTTTAATTAATATTTTATTTTGAGTAGTATATACATGAATAAAATTCACTAATATCAGGCGAAAGAACCATGGTCGACCAAGCAACACGTAAAAATTAAACACCAATTAGCAGTTTATAGCTGCATTACATCTGTAAAAAAGCTGACGTGATAGCTTTATCTTGAATAATACAGTATTTAAACTTTAATTACACTGAAAGCTTGATAAGTTCTGCATAAGATTGTTTTTTTTTTACTTTATTCAAATAAGGTGTGTTCAAAAAAGTGACTGAGACAGCTAGTAGCTACATAACAGCGAAAAATTCAGCTTTGTGCTGAACAACTTTGAAAAATATTTCAATTATACAGCTTGATTCTGAATAGTTTATTGTTTGGTTTCTTTAAGGTGCATAACCCGGCAAACCGTACCATTACCAGAACATGGATACTCAGAATACTATTTATTCAGAATATGGATACTGATTACTCTTTTAGCGTTTAAGCAGCTAACTTCTGCATAAATGAAGATGACTACGATCTTATAATAATAATAATAATAAACCCGCAGGGCAGCTTGTGGCGAGCTGTTGGGCAGTTGCGACCCCACGGACCTGATCTCCCGGGAGATATCTTGTTCCTCATCTCTGGCTTGCCTTTATTGGCCGGTCAGAGTGAACGCTGACGAGGAACAGACCTCCCACATCTATCTTGCCTTAACTGGCTGGCTAGAGTGGAGATTCGCAAGAGCAAACGTGCTCGGAGGAAGGAAGTATTCCAGTAAGTGTTTGTAGGGATCGACCATACTTCCGGGTTCCTGGTCGGTTCTGAGAACCGTGGAATATCTCTCCACTCCTCAAGCACCTCAGGATATGTTACTCCCTTGTCGCTACGTCACTTAGTGCTAGCGATATGTTTGGGGGCCCATTTGTTGAGTGTGCAAGTCACCCCCTGCCATCTTATCTATGTATGTAAAACATTGATCAGGCAGGGGCCATAGTCCTTCCATAATTTTAGATAACCAGTCCACTAAACCCACCAAACGCCATAACCCAGTGTTTTCTTTCCATAATATGTAATAGTGTAACTCCAACCGGGGGTTGTCCTTGGGTACACTTGCATAGTGCACACAGGGATAACCGCCGGTTGGAGCCCCATTTCATTTTAAATGTCTAACGGGCCTCTGCAAGCTGGCTCCGGCTCCTGGCAAGCCCTCCAAAAGCCCGGGACACCATGATCCCGAGATGTGTAGACATTTGAAAATAATAATAATAATAATAATAAGAAATAACGCTGGCAACACTAAATGTCAAAGGTTAAAAATTGGTTTCTGAAGATAAAAATATCAAAAATCTGCAAACATAAGTGTTTAGAAAATATATTCCAACCGAAAATATAAATTACAATAACGAAAAATACTACATACCTTTTTAGAAATAAATTATGTGCTCACAATCAATTAATGAAAAAATAGACGAAATATGGCAGGTGTCATTTACTTTATGACGACCTGTCAGGAATTTTCGAACCTTAACCACCAATCGAACCAATTTATGATCAAGACATGATAACAAGATCAGCGGCTCGCCGTGCACGCCCTCCATCTCCGGGCCCGTCGCTGAGCTCCGCCTCGCCGCCGCCGGAATCCAGCCCCATCGTGAGTGCTGTGACATCGGCCGTGGCAGTCGCGTCGAGCTCCAGCGACGAGTATTTCTCCCCGCCAACGACGCCACCACCTGCTCGCCGACGGGGAGGACGCCGGCCGCCGGACGGCTTAGGACTTCGAGGCCCACCGGCCTCTGATAGGGTCCCAGCTCCCGGCGGAAGTGTGCAGCGCATGAGATGGACTCAATCCATCAATGAAAATGTCATGCGCTCATACTATGGGGCTACAGAGGGAGGTAACAATCTGACCGCATACCGTGTTCGAATGCTCTCTCTTTTTCAGGTGCTTGAGCCAGCTGTCAACGTGTCCGCACAACGACTATCGGATCAGGTGCGGGTTATCCAGCGTAACCATATGTTGGACGACTCCGTACTTGATCGCTTGCGATCTGAAACGCAATGTAACCATGTCATTGCCCCACCGTTGCAGACTGTAGTTGCATCACAGTCGAATCAAATAAACAATCACACTAACGTGGTAAGCAATGACATGGTTACTAATGTAAGTAACCAGTGCAGTGAGGAAATGAGGAGTGCTTTGGAAGGTGCGATTCGAGAGTATCGATTCATGTCGCCTGAACTTAGACCACGATTACCTCGTTTGCCCATGCATAACAAAAACAGGGTGCTGGTGGCTGTTCTGGATTCGCAGTTGTCAAACTATTTTGATAACTGCGAAGACCTCACCGATGCTCATGCAATCCTGTATTGTGCAGCTGTAGCGGCATGTCGTGTGGCTCACGTAAAATTTTCGTATGAAAGTGCTACACGACCTAAACCAGCCGTACCGGCTTGGCAATGCAGGATTGAACGACGTATTGGTGGGGCCAGAACACTCATCGGCAAACTGATATGTTTCAGAGAGGGCAACACTCGCCCTAGAGTGATGCGCTTTGTGAGACGGGCGTTCGCGGGAACTGATATCAGCCCTCGTGATTATTTAGCCCGTGTCACAGAGCGCATCGACTTCCTGAAACAGAAAGTGTATGCATGGGCAAACCGTATTCGTAGGTATAAGCGGCGTGTGGAGCGGTACACTCAGAATCGCACGTTTCAAAGAGATGAAAGGTGGGTTTATAGGGCTTGGGATCGACCGGATCAAGGTGTGGCTGACGTGCATCTGCCAGATGATGATACTATGTGCTCGTTTTGGCGCAGCATCTGGTCGGTGCCTGCCAGCCATACCGAGGGTGAATGGACTGGAGTGGTCGAGCGAGCGTGCGATCCAATAACACAGATGGAGGAAATAACAATCATTTCCGAAGACGTAGTTCGTGCAGTCCGTCCGTTACCTAATTGGAAATCTCCAGGGCCGGACGGACTGCATAACTATTGGATAAAATGGTTCAAAAAATCGCACGCTCGTTTGGCAACCCTTTTCCAGTCGGCCTTAGAGTCAGGATCGATACCCGAGTTCCTAACGACAGGAATAACCCACCTGCTCCATAAATCGGGTAGTACTGCGGAACCCAAAAATTATAGACCAATAACATGTCTTCCCACACTCTATAAAGTTCTTACATCCATTTTGAGAGCTAAAATTAGTAAACACATTGATGACAATTCTATCATGTCTGCTTCTCAAAATGGATGTAGGAACGGGTCCCGCGGTACTAAGGAGCTGCTCCTCATTGATATTGCCATTAGCCAACAGGTTCGCCGTTCTCGAAAGGATCTGTCGACATGTTGGATAGACTATAAGAAGGCCTATGACTCGGTGCCACATACATGGCTCATGAGAGTGCTGGAGTTGTATAAAGTTGATACAACTCTGTGCACTTTCCTGATGTCGTGTATGAGGCAATGGAGGACAGTCCTTCGCTATCCAGGATGTCGGCATATCCAGAGAACTAGCGAACCGATAAGGATAGAGCGAGGTATTTTCCAGGGTGATAGTTTGAGTCCACTTTGGTTCTGCTTGGCCCTGAATCCTCTTAGCACACTGTTGGAGGATTCAGGTCTTGGCTATCGGTTGAGGAGAGAGGGTCAGGTTATATCTCATCTCCTTTACATGGATGACCTTAAACTCTTTGCCCCCAACAATTTACAACTGATGAAGCTACTGAAGGTAACTGAAACCTTTAGTAGCGCCATCAGGATGGAATTTGGTGTGGACAAATGTGCGGTCATGCATGTAAAGCGAGGGGAGATTGTGGAGTCTGTGAGCACCCAACTCACGGACTCCATAAACCTTAGATCCCTCTCAGCAACCGAAACCTATAAGTATTTGGGTATGTCCGAAGCGTTGGGCATCAATGTTGCTGACATGAAGCAATCGTTGAGGGAGCGTTTCTTTGGCCGCCTGAAAAAAGTATTTAATAGCCTTTTATCAGGTGGTAATAAGGTGCGCGCCTTCAACGGCTGGGTCATGCCAGTAGTGATGTACTCTTTTGGCATACTCAAATGGACTCAAACAGAACTTGATGCCCTGGATAGGAGGGTCCGTACATTGCTGACTGCATATCGAATGCATCACCCACGGTCTTCAGTTATGAGATTGTATATCCCGCGAAAATATGGAGGTCGAGGTTTTCTAAACGCTAAGACTCTCCACAATCGCGAGATATGCAATCTCAGGGAATATTTCCTAAAAGCCGACGTGGGAATGCATCGAGATGTAGTAGCGGTGGACAAGGGCCTCACCCCGCTCTCCTTGGCTAAAGAGAACTGGCGCAAACCTGCGGTGCTTGACACTAATGATCGCATGGAGGTATGGCAGAGCAAGGAGCTTCACGGACGCTTTTTCCGGGCTCTACATGGGCCTGATGTAGATTTGTCAGCGTCCGTGGCCTGGCTACGATCCGGAGACCTGTTTGGTGAAACCGAGGGTTTTGTCTGTGCAATTATGGATGAAGTTATGATGACGAATAACTACCGGAGATTTATTGTGAAGGATGGCACGGTTGACATATGTCGGGCATGCCACCGTCCTGGCGAATCAATCCGTCACATTATTTCCGGGTGTTCTCGTCTGGCTAATGCAGAATACTTGCATAGACATAACCTTGTAGCCAGGATAATCCATCAGCAACTTGCTCTGAAATACAGCCTTGTGGAATCGGAAGTGCCGTACTACAGGTATGAGCCCGACCCAGTTCTTGAAAGTGGCGATATCACACTGTACTGGGATCAATCCATCATCACTGACAGGACTATTGTAGCCAATAGACCTGATATAGTGGTGGTGGATCGATCAGAGCGGCGCACAATGATTGTTGACATAACCGTCCCGCATGATGAGAACCTCGTGAAAGCTGAAAAAGATAAGCAAATTAAGTATCTTGATTTGGCTCGCGAGGTTGTCGATATGTGGGATGTGGATTCAGCGATCATTGTGCCGATAGTCGTGTCGGTCCATGGCTTAATTGCCAAGAGCCTCGACCAACATCTAAGGAGGCTCTCTTTAGGCAGCTGGATCAAGGGCCTGATTCAGAGAGCAGTTCTTCTGGACACGGCGCGCATTGTCAGGAGGTTCCTTTCTCTGGAGCCCTGACCGTCGGTAGCTTGGACCCTGTTCCCGATACCGGTGGGCCACTATTATTTATATTTTTAAATGTTTTTTATTATTTTATTTTTGTGAAAATATTTAAAAATGTATATAATAAGGTAAAAAATGAATAAAGAGAATAATAATAATAAGCCCGCAGGGCAGCTTGTGGCGAGCTGTTGGGCAGTTGCGACCCCACGGACCTGATCTACCGGGAGATATCTTGTTCCTCATCTCTGGCTTGCCTTGATTGGCCGGTCAGAGTGAACGCTGACGAGGAACAGACCTCCCACCTCTTTCTTGCCTTAACTGGCTGGCTAGAGTGGAGATTCGCAAGAGCAAACTTGCTCGGAGGAAGGAAGTATTCCAGTAAGTGTTTGTAGGGATCGACCATACTTCCGGGTTCCTGGTCGGTTCTGAGAACCGTGGAATACCTCTCCACTCCTCAAGCACCTCAGGATATGTTACTCCCTTGTCGCTACGTCACTTAGTGCTAGCGATATGTTTGGGGGCCCATTTGTTGAGTGTGCAAGTCACCCCCTGCCATCTTATCTATGTATGTAAAACATTGATCAGGCAGGGGCCATAGTCCTTCCATAATTTTAGATAACCAGTCCACTTAACCCACCAAACGCCATAACCCAGTGTTTTCTTTCCATAATCTGCAATAGTGTAACTCCAACCGGGGGTTGTCCTTGTGTACACTTGCATAGTGCATACAGGGATAACCGCCGGTTGGAGCACCATTTCATTTGAAATGTCTAATGGGCCTCTGCAAGCTGGCTCCGGCTCCTGGCAAGCCCTCCAAAAGCCCGGGACACCATGATCCCGAGATGTGTAGACATTTAAAAATAATAATAATAATAATATTCCACAACTATCACACAACGCCATCTAGTCCCAAGCTAAGCAGAGCTTGTGTTATGGGTACTAGACAACTGATAAACATACTTATATATTTCTAAATACATACATATTATAGACTAGCTTTTGCCCGCGACTTCGTCCGCGTGGAATAGTTACTTTGGGCTAACGTTAAATTTAACCCGGATTTCGAAGCATTCTTCATTGGCGCTCCGCTCCTATTGGCCTTAGCGTGATGATATATAGCCTATAGCCTTTCTCTATAAATTGACTATTTTATACCTTCGGCCGCGAGACGCGTCGAGCGCGGCGACCGATTCTCAAAAATAATCCTTATAGCATGATTCAGTATTCACGCGCAATGGCTTATTGGCGTATTTCATGTATAACTTTGGTGTTTCTGTACTGATTTATATGATTTTTTTTTATGGAGCAGTTAATTAATGTTAACTTTTTCAATTAGGGGTGACTGAGAGTGTTATAAACGTAAGAGTATTCAAATGTAATCAGAAAGCTTCGAACTGCTAAGCTATCGGGAGTTACACGTGTTATTGTGAGTCAACCATAAAAGATAGACATATGCTGTCGTGGGGTATTTTTTATATAATTTTAAGGAGAAAATTTCCGTCATAAATGATTTCTGTGTAGCTTAACCATTAGGGTTGCACACGCGACGGAAGATTAAAAAACCCACGTTTTTAAATGTCCTAAAAATAAGAAAATAACCCTACGGGGCTGAGAGAGGGGCCACTCAAAACGTGGGGGCGTAAATTATTTAAGGAATTATTTATGAGATATTTACATGACGTGTATAGCTCGTGGGCGTAACTTGCAAAGATACGCCCCCACGTTTTGATTGGCCCATCTCTCAGCCCTGTAGGGTTATTTTCTTATTTTTAGGACATTTAAAAACGTGGGCTTTTAGATTTTTTAAATTTATTAATTATTTTATTATTTTTATCTTTGTTCATCGGGTTTGAAGGTACCCTGAAAATTTCAGCCTGCTAGCTTATCGGAAAGTGCCTCAAAATTGAGTTGCAAAAATCCATCCGGAACGACAAAACGTGGGAAAAACACGCTTTGAGCACCCACTAAATATTATACTTTTTTTTAGTCTTCTTCATATTCAAACTTAATTTACTTCTTATCCGCCAACTTGGGACGGCTGCCATGTTGGATTTAGGTCACGTGATATTTTTTTTCGTATCCCATTCAGCAAACCGTTTCGTTTAATACCCATATCATGGGGATGCATTTCAAATAGCCGATCCGCCATCTTGGATGTCCGCCATGTTGGATTTAAGACACGTGACTATTTTTTTCATATTCCTGACAGCAAACCCTTTCATTTGATACCCATATCTTGGGGTGCATTTCAAATAGCCTGTCCGCCATCTTGGACGTCAGCCATATAGGATTTAAGTCACATGACTATTTTTTTCGTATTCCTGACAGCAAACCCTTTCATTTGATACTCATATCATGGGGGTGGATTTTAAACAGCCAGTCTGCCATCTTGAACGTCCGCCATATTGGATTTAGGTCACGTGACTATTTTTTTCGTATTCCCGACAGCAAACCCTTTCATTTGATATCCATATCATAGGGGTGCATTTCAAATAGCCTGTCTGCCATCTTGGACGTCCGCCATATTGGATTTAAGTCACCTGACTAAATTTTCGTATTCCTGACAGCAAACCCTTTCATTTGATACCCATATCATGGGGGTGGATTTTAAACAGCCAGTCTGCCATCTTGAACGTCCGCCATATTGGATTTAAGTCACGTGACTATTTTGTTCGTATTCCCGACAGCAAACCCTTTCATTTGATATCCATATCATAGGGGTGCATTTCAAATAGCCTGTCTGCCATCTTGGACGTCCGCCATATTGGATTTAAATCACGTGACTATTTTTATTTCGTATTCCTGACAGCAAACCCTTTCATTTGATACTCATATCATGGGGGTGGATTTCAAACAGCCAGTCCGCCATCTTGGGTAGGCCGCCATATTGGATTTGTAATGACGTTTCTTAGCTAGTCATGTATTTTCATCAGAACTCAGAGCATGTGCAAAATTTCAGTCTGCTAGCTTATCGGAAAGTGCCTCAAAATTGAGTTGTAAAAATCCAATCGGAATCCCTTCACTGCTCTGCTCCTATTGATTGTAGCGTGATGAAAAGTATACTATAACCTGCTCAGGAGTATGAAAAATAATTGTACCAAGTTTCGTTAAAATCCGTCGAGTAGTTTTTGTTTCTATAGCGGTTATACAGACAGACAGACAGACAGACAGACAGACAGACAATAATTTTACTGATTGCATTTTTGGCATCAGTATCGATCCCTAAACAACCCCTGATAGTTATTTTGGAAATATATTTAATGTACAGAATTGACCTCTCTACAGATTTATTATAAGTATAGATAGATAGATAAATGACAATCTTATAGCAAGAGAAGTGCACTAATCCTTTTTTATGCAGCTCAAACCCTAATAATCTGAATAAGAGTACTGAGACGGGCAGCTTTAGAACCGTTTATCAGAAGTACGATATAAAACGTACTGTTACTGACAGTTACAAGTGACCTGTTACACAGAAATTGTAAAAAAAATCGTCTGTGTGAACAGCTTATATTCAGAATCAACATCGTCGCCATTATTTATCCTAACATAACCTCTCTTTTCTTAAACTTAACGATGTTATTACAAATAATAATTCAATGTTTTTATTAAAAAAACATCTGGGTAGTATTCTAATACCTACCTGATTTTTTTCTACCACTTTGATTAGTAACAATTGAATAAAATATTTTATCTGTCCAAAAGGGTTACTATAAGTCAATTGTTTATTTTTTTTAAACTGGTTTTATCTTGTGGCGCTCGAAAATTTTACTATAAACTTATATTGTATTCTCACAGTAAAGTAGCATGCGTTGTAATAATTGTATTGTTAACAAAACATTTTACCAAAAATAATATACTTAGTAATATTTATAATTTCATCCAGAGAGCGATGCCACCATCACTTAAATTGGATAACAAAATGCTGATATTGTACATTTAATTACATACCTTCTTTACAAAACAACGAAAAAGATCTGAATTATGAATATTGTCTGTATATCAGAGTTTGATATTTTCATTTGCATAATAGAGTTTTAAATTCTGAACAAAGCTTCGATCAGCTTTTATGCAGAAGTAAACCAAACGTTATTCAGATTTAAGCGATTAATTATGTGCCCAAATTGCTTGAATATTGACTGTATAAGCATTTATACAAACTTTATCCCTAAATCTTTTACAGCGTTTAGTCATCAGAATTGCTATTATACAAAAGTTAATCAGCTAGTTTGTGGTGCTTGGGCGGTTGAGTGCTTGAACTTGTCTTTGGAGGTAGTCTCCGATTGTGGCGCTGTCAATTTAGTCAGGATCAATGTCGCTAAGACGTGACTTTTTCCGCAAAAAGGAGCTAATTCCACCCGGTTCTATCTTTCTGAGGTGTAACCGTAAAAATGACAGACCATCTTGATCTTTTTGGGGTGCCGTTGACATCGGCCCTCAATTTTTGTTCACTTATTGAGTTGGCTGCAAAAAAGTTAGGGATCCTTGTCAAGATGAGAGGGTACTTCACGCCTCAACAGTTAATGAACTTGTATAATGTTCAAGTCCGGTAAATGGACTACTGCTCCCACCCGTGGGACAGATATGCTAAATCCCAACTTGATGCACTTGAGTCAATTTATCAGCTCCCGGCACTGATCGAGGTCATGCTGCGGGACGAGACGGAATGGGAAGTAGTCACCTCCTTATGCAAGGCAGCCATGCTAGCGAAAGAGGAGATGGAACCCGTGAGGGGGAGTACAGCCGGATGACCTACAACGTCGCGAAGCGATTTCCAATCAGAGTGGTACTGGTAGTGGCCTTAGAGGGCCGGAGCCCACCGTGGTCACGGGATTGTCTCATCAGGTAACGGTGACCCTGGAACGTCAAGGGCTATTGAAGGACACCGTGGATTTAAGTCAGCACAAGTTTGAATGTCCCGCCCGTCCTTCCCTGGGTGGAAGGACTGATCTGATGATTTAACCGCGTAAAAAAAACATACCACCAGAGGCATGGCCAGTGGTATGGTGGTCCGCAGCGAACTATACCTACTATACAAGTGAACTGGCATGTTTGGGAAGTTGGCAAGTCTGAAATTTCATTAAATTATCAATTCAAAAAAAAAGCTAGGTATCAGAATTATTAACATTTATTATCTATAATTACATCCACATTCGAATATAGTAGGAAAATACAATCAACACATTTATTAATTTACATTGCAATCTGATCAGAATTAAATTAATTCAAAATATTAACTTGTATCAAGACAGGTTGGTTACGCTGTATTCTTGGCGATTGGAAAAATTCCTGGCCACCGCTTATGACCTGCGAAAAATTCGAGGTACTACATTTTTCAAGTGCAATTTGATGTAATGACAAAGACACTAGCGCCGCGTCTAAAGGTCATGAATGGTGGCGTGTATTTTAAATTTCAATGATTACGTGACTAATGTCAAAATGGTTGCGAGCGATACGTCCTCCCTCAGAAAGCGCTCCGCGCTGTCTCAATCAAAGAACAAACCGTTCATGGTTTTATATTGAATTTTGTCATTGCATATTATAATTGTTTAATATTATTATTTTACTTTTAAATGAACTAATTATTTTTTTGATGCAAGCTAACATAGTAACCTTAGTTATTCAATACTTTTTGATTGAATATCCAGTAAAATATGAATAGATAAAAAATATAATTTCGAACGAAAAAATGTCAATATCTTCCTGTTTTGCGGAATTATTTTTGGTGTATTTCTGAATAAAAAATAAAAAACTGATTAATACAGTCCAAATATAAACATTTTGTTGTACCACGGACATTTTCAAATATTATTTTACTTTTATAACTTCTATGTAATAAGGTACCAAACATTGACAAAATGTAGAATTTTATGAAACATCCTTTGCAGAGACAAGGTTTTTACTCATGTACGTAAACAAATCTAAAAATTTGTTTAATACAGTCCACAGAAAAATAATCAAACTTTCTCGGGTATATATTTTTTTTTAATTTGTGGCCATATCTTTTCCAGAATCAGGTTCCAAAGTTCGCACAAATGTGAGGAAACGTGTGAAAGCCCTCTTAACGTATTGTTGATGACCGTACCTTCGGATGGAAATTTTTAGAAGGATAGGACATAATATGTATTCAAATATACAGGGTGTAAGAGACATCGACGCACAAACGGATACCATGGGTCCAGGACATGATACTGGACCCCCCCGTGTTGGAATTTTTCGTCGTGTTTTTTTATTTTTAATGTTTATTTTTTTTTTTATAGTGAGCCGCGCTTAAAGTACTGTAGGTGCTGTGGCACTGGACACAGTATTTAGGTATACGATGACCTATCATTATAAACATCTAAGAAGACACCATTTCTAGTTTTATTTACATTGCTACTTTTAGTGAAAGTAGTGAATTAAGTAATTACTTTTTTATTAAAAATCTCATTGGGTTAGGTAAGAATAACGATTATGAACAGTCTAAAGTAAAAACACTCCAAAATTTTTTTTAAAAATTTTTGAAAATTAGGAAAAATCCGACGAAAAATTCCAACACGCCGTCCAGAATCATGTCCTGGACCCATGGTTGTGCGTCGATGTCTCTTACACCCTGTATAATAAAGGAACCTAACCAAACCGAACCTCGGGATGGCCAAGAGTTGTTGGAGCCTTTACGTTAGGGGCACCCCGAAGGTTCGGTTTGGCTAGGTTTCACACATTTCCGATCGCCACAAAGAGCTGTCTGCAATCTGACGGGACCCCCTTAAAGGGCCAAAGCCTACCGGGGTCGCGGGAATGTCTCATCAGGTAACCGTGACCCTGGAAAACAGCTAGTTTATCTATAAAAAGAAAATTGCACGTCAACCAGAGATGTTTGGATAGAACTTTAAAGCCTCCTGCAGACACACGCGATTAAT
Organism: Agrotis exclamationis; assembly: GCA_950005045.1. Classification (NCBI taxonomy): domain Eukaryota; kingdom Metazoa; phylum Arthropoda; class Insecta; order Lepidoptera; family Noctuidae; genus Agrotis; species Agrotis exclamationis. The sequence continues at coordinate 10,673,172 of OX465441.1, forward strand.
CGCGCTGCGACAACGAGCCAAGCTAATTTCCACTCTAAAAATACTGCGAATGGACCGCGACATGTCGCCCCGCGCGTATAATCGCGTCTGTCTGCAGGAGGCTTAATCGTTGTCGATTTATTTTTCATTTAGTTCATGCAAAAACCTCCTATTCCCACTTTTACAGCAATTTCTGATAATTATTCACACGTTTATCACGGCTCGGTTGTTCTCATGCAATAAGTTGATAGTCGATATTGCAGTGCAGTGTAAATAACCGCCTATATAACGTGTTCGTGCCACGCTTGAACACCCTGTATTTGGAATAATGAAGTGTCGCCAGTAGCGGGACGAGGGCAAAAACATTTATGGACAAAATGGGCATTTTGGGCATAAACGAGTTTACGGCATATAAATGTCTGGTCACTGAACTGGGCATAAAAACTAACAATTTTTCTTAGTCAAAATGAAAGCAGAAACTTAACTAATGTATAACGTAGGTACATTTGGTACAAATAAATGATTTGTCTTGATTTCTTCTTCTGTTGACTGGTTCTGTTAAAAACATAAAGAATAAAAATAATAGCATAGATAGAATAAATGGGCATCCCACCCATAAGAATTACTGAGGAAGAAAGATAGAAAGAATCAGCATGAGGAATAAAAGTACGAGAGGCATAAAAGCGAGAACTTGTATGAATGTGTTTGAATGGGTCAGAGCCCATTCGTCCCCTGAGATTCGCACCCTGTGCCCACTCGTCCCCTGGAACTTTTGAGGGGCCCATTCGTCCCCTGAAGGATATTTATTTTTATTCATTCTTCTAACATAAGTACATGTACATGTGTATACTGCAGCTTGGTAGTCCTGGTACAGTCGCGCAGAAAAGGGTAAAATAAAAAATTAATGTTAGCAAAACAGAATTAATGTTAGAACTTTCATTATTTTTGTACAGACGCCAGCACATCAACCTACCACAATCTGCCAAATTTCTTCAATAGATTTTCAACCTTATCACAATAGTGGAAGGTTAATGTTCGATTGATAAAATCTGATAGTTTCGGGTAGGTTGACCTGCTGGCGTCTGTACATTAAAAAACTTTTTGAAAAAAAGGGAACCGACTTCAAAACCAAACACAAAAAAAACTGTAAAATAACTTTTCTTTCGGAAGTCGGTGGCTTTGTTTTTTATTTCATTGACTATGGCCACCGACTTCCGAAAGAAAAGTTATTTTACAGTTTCTTTGTGTTTGGTTTTGAAGTCGGTTCCCTTTTTTAATTTTTTTTTTTATTTTTCCCTTTTTAGTTTAGATATTCAACAAAAATCTTATAATCGTCGACTTAGAAAATCTACAATCCAAGTAAGCAAAAACGAATCCACGCGGGCAACGTCAAGGGATATATATTAGTGTTATATACTAAAACCTTCTCCAGAATGTAATGAACACTTTGCTGAAAACCGCAACAAATCCGTTCAGCCAAACAAACATACATACATACAGGTCGAACTGAGAACCTACTTTTTTATTTTGAAGTCGGTTAAAAAGGGTGACAACGACTCCACATTGAGCTAAAACGAAACACTTAGAATACAAGAACATAATAACATTCATTAATATGATAAAATTATAATTGCGGATAAAAAATTGCTATACATATTCAGGAGTAAATATTTAGTTTTGACTTTTTAGTCAAAATATGACTGTAGTATTCCACCATAAATTTTAAATATACCTAGTCATTTTTGTAAATGTTTTACTTTTAATTTTAGTTTTTAAATGTAGTATAGTAGTAGTATATATATATATAGGTTCTTTTTTATTATAATTATATATAGGTAATACAATATCGTTAATTCTGAAAAAAAATTATAAAAGTCTGAACCATAAAGTGAATTACCATCAATAATAATACTAATCATATTCCAGGATTCAAATGAGATAATTCGATTCAATTATATGTCAAAAATATTATTATTATAATATTAACAGTATTGTTTATTTCGTTAGGCGAACTTCATTTCATAAAAGACCAAAGACACATTGAACAGTCTCGTATTCGCAGTCACTTTCAAGAACCCATATGTCACCACCACCACCACCAATAGGCAGCCATAACATACAAACAAAACACCTTATCTATTATTTTTAACCCCTTTTTTAACAAGCCATTCGTAGAGAGACAATTTTACATCGTAAGCCTATCGACAGGTTATATTATTATCATGACGAATTATCATTCATCATAGCTCTTTTTTCAATGATCTGTTATGATTTATTAAATTAATTCCGTTAATAAACTGTTCACAAGTGTACTATGTTAACCGTTTCTTATGTAAAATATAGCTAATTTTATCTCAGGGGACCAATAGGCACCTGAACAGGTGCCGAATCTTTAACTTATATTGTATATTTATTAAAGGGGACGAATGGGTACCTTAAAAATAATATTTTTAATTAAAATATTAATTGGTCCCCTACCAGGAGACCAATGGGCACCTATATAGGGGCCGAATCCACAACTTTTATGCTGGGGTACGAATTTTAGGGGACGAATGGGCTCTGACCCGTTTGAATTACCTAGGCGCCAGCTTTGTTGGTGGAGAAAGTACTAAAAAAAAAAAAAAACTGTTTCTGTTTTTTTTTAAAACCTTGGCCCTCACTAGGATTTCTCCTGTGTCGTGGGTGCGCTTAAAAACATAGAAACAAACACCCAGACCCGGAACAACTACTTGTAGGTCGAACAAATATTTGTTAAGAAATAAGAATCGAACCCGCGACACGCTGCGCAGCAGTCCAATCGCTCAGCCGCTGTGCTAACCGTGTAGATTTGAAGAATGGTCTACTTTTTTTCCCTAGGGCAAAGAATTATTAAGTTTTACTACGCTCCGCGGTGGTGGACGCCCACGGCGACGGACGTCGCAAGACGATCTCCGGCCACCGTAGACGCGGGCATGCGGGCGGCGAGTAAAGGGCAACTCGCAGCCCGACCTTGGACCATGCCCGGGTCGACGTGTGTTCCACGCGCGCCTCAAAGAGCGTCAGCATAATGACGGGGCCCCCTCTCTAGAGGGCCAAAGCCTGCCGGGGTCGCGGGACTTATCTCATTACCGTGACCCCGGAACACAAAGGGCTATTGAAGGACACCGTGGATTTTAGTCAGTACAAGTCTGATAGTCCCTCCCGCCCTGCCCGGGGTGGGTGGACTCATTTGATGATTTTACCACGATAAAAAAAAAGTTTTACTACGCTAAATTTCTTGGCTTTAAATGGAACGTATGTCGTGCACAAAAAATTTGCGAATTTAAACAAGGCAATAAATTGCACTTATGAAAGTTTAATTAAAATTCTAGGTTTAGCCCCGATAACAGTTAAGAACTAGGTCTATGTTGCGTGTAACATGCTAGTCTGAAATATGCAGGGCCGTCTGTTGAGGCCTTGGGCACTTTTAGACTGCCCTGCTAAGCCGAAAAGTGTGATACCAATTGGAATTCGTCTTGAGGAATATCGAAGAAATCTTTTGGCTATTTCAAACAGCTTGTTCAGAGAAAAACACGTTTTGTTTACTTTAAAGTTAAAAGTTAGATATCGCTATTTGGCTTATCCAATCCAATCTAATATATAAAAAAAACCCCGACAAAAAACCAAGTTCCCTTTAAAAAGTAATAAATAATAAAAACAAATAAAAAAATACGTCGCGTTAGGGGACCGCTTCAAATTATTTATTATCTACGATTTTTTTCGGTCCCCCAACGCGACTTATTTTTTTGTTTTTATTATATACTAGCTGTGCCCGCGACTTCGTTCGCGTGGATGTCGGAACTTAACAATGTATTTTTTAGTGCAACATTGGCTGTAAACCATCATTCTGGAGCATACATAAATATGCGTACGTAAATCATCAAATGAGTCCTCCCACCCAGGGCAGGGTAAGAGGGACTGTCAGACTTGTACTGATTAAAATCTACGGTGTCCTATAAATCCTATAATAGGCCTTTACGTTCCGGGGTCAAGGTAATTCGATAGGTGCGCGACCCCGGCAGGCTTTGGCCTTCTAAGGGGGGGCCCGTCATTGTGATGACACATTGAGGCGCGTGTTGAACACAACGCGCCGTCGACCCAGGCATACTCGCCGCCCGCATGCTCGTGCAAGAGAAAAATCTACGTTTAAACGCCTCTGGCACCTGAGTAGTATGGGCGGACTCCGGAGCCTGCCCGTTCCTGCCTTTACCGGCGCTGGCAGCCCCAGGACGTAAGCAGACATGGGCGAAAGTCATTCTTTCAAGGAAACAGGTCGTACCTATGCGTGACCCATCGTATCCCATCGTATTCCATCGTATCCCATCGTGTCCCGTCGTGTCCCGTCGTATCCATCGTATCCCATCGTATCCCATCGTATCCCATCGTGTCCCATCGTATCCCATCCTATCCCATCCTATCCCATCCTATCCCATCCTATCCCATCCTATCCCATCCTATCCCATCCTATCCCATCCTATCCCATCCTATCCCATCCTATCCCATCCTATCCCATCCTATCCCATCCTATCCCATCCTATCCCATCCTATCCCATCCTATCCCATCCTATCCCATCCTATCCCATCCTATCCCATCCTATCCCATCCTATCCCATCCTATCCCATCCTATCCCATCCTATCCCATCCTATCCCATCCTATCCCATCCTATCCCATCCTATCCCATCCTATCCCATCCTATCCCATCCTATCCCATCCTATCCCATCCTATCCCATCCTATCCCATCCTATCCCATCCTATCCCATCCTATCCCATCCTATCCCATCCTATCCCATCCTATCCCATCCTATCCCATCCTATCCCATCCTATCCCATCCTATCCCATCCTATCCCATCCTATCCCATCCTATCCCATCCTATCCCATCCTATCCCATCCTATCCCATCCTATCCCATCCTATCCCATCCTATCCCATCCTATCCCATCCTATCCCATCCTATCCCATCCTATCCCATCCTATCCCATCCTATCCCATCCTATCCCATCCTATCCCATCCTATCCCATCCTATCCCATCCTATCCCATCCTATCCCATCCTATCCCATCCTATCCCATCCTATCCCATCCTATCCCATCCTATCCCATCCTATCCCATCCTATCCCATCCTATCCCATCCTATCCCATCCTATCCCATCCTATCCCATCCTATCCCATCCTATCCCATCCTATCCCATCCTATCCCATCCTATCCCATCCTATCCCATCCTATCCCATCCTATCCCATCCTATCCTACGATTCCTTTAAATCGCTTTAATTAATTTACATTTTTTGTTTTTAAGGTGTAAACTGATTACGATGAAATAAAAAACATAATGTTACTTCAATTTAACACCTCTACTCCTGGTTTTTTTTTAACGCCATCTACCGTGTTATCGTTGGTTTAGATGAATTATTTGAATATGTAGTTTTTCTATTCGAAGCTAGATCGCGCTACTGAACTGCGCGTCTCGGTGTGAACTGACCGTAATATTTTACTTCTGAATCACTTTAAATTCAAATATCTTTTGATAGACTGAACCGATTGCAATGAAACAAAAACTAAATGTTACTTCAAGTTACGCTAAATCGTTGTGTATAAAAGTTATCTACATTGATTTCGTACATTTTACGTGATGCCCGAATAACCAAACATACAAACAGATAAACAGACAAACAGACAAACAGACAAAAAATCTAAAAACGCTGGAAATGGGTTCTATTGGTTGTCCTTTAACACCCTGGCTATATTTTTTATTTTTTTTTTAATGTTCAAAAACTTCTTTTCTACAGTTTTATTATATGTATAGATAGATTACTTTTTAAAGGGAACTTGGTTTTTTGTCGGGGGTTTTTTAAATTTTTAATTTAATTTTTAATTTTATACTTTTTATATGTAGGTACATACTTATTTTATATCATTTTATGTTGGGCGGTTACAGCAAATTGACAAATCATCTTTAACAGAATTACAAAGACTGAGATTGTAGTGATTGACACTCTCACTTGACCATCGGATTTCCATTTCCCAATTTCCCCAGCACCAATTTTCTCATCAAACCATGCTATGAACACTCTCGATTTAGTCATCATTCCCATTCAGTGCGCTTTCATTTAAAACCCCACTCGAGTTTATTTGCAAACCTTCGGTTACCCTTCCCCACTTTCACCCCCATAACTTTTAAACGGCTCAACCGATTTTCATCAAACATGTCTAAGAACACTCGCCCGTAAATTACCTTTAATACAAAAAAAAACTAAATTGAAATTGCTTCATCCGTTCGGGCTCTATGGTGCCACAGACAGACAGACACACAGACAGACAGACAGACAAACAGACAGACAGACAGACAAACAGACAGACAAACAGACAGACAGACAGACACGTCAAACTTATAACACCCCTCTTTTTCCGTCGGGGGTTAAAAATCAATGCCACTTTTCGTTGTAATGTTATAACTCAAGAACGGGCTCACCTATCCAACCCAAATGTTTAGGCTTTGTCCCAACTATTTAGTAGATGCTTTATGAGAAGTTTGCACAAACTCGGACGAGCGGTTCTTAATATACCCGTGCGAAGCTGGGACGGGCCACTATCTAGTACCATTATATGTGTTTCTGTATGACAAAAAACAAAAGAGAAACCTTAGAATTAGGGCCCTTTTTACTTATAATCGTCTCTAGGGTCCTAGGTATCTCTGTACCTAAATTCATCAAATAAGTCTAAAGAACGTAAAAATATTATTTATTTATGATGTTAATACGTAACGTAAGGCATAAATAATAATTAGTGAGTCATTGGTCACTATTGACAACGTGCGTAGCGTGCTTAAATATTTTAGAACTTCACTGGGCTAAAGGAACTTAGGCAGATGCCCAGAGTGCCCACTGCCCAAGTGCCCAATGACTGCGAGGGCCCTGGATGAATGTTGTATAAATAGCCTTTTTTAATCTCTTTGATTAAGTATAATGGGCACATTACCACAACAGTTCGCGACTATGGATCAAATTAATCACAAATAGCAATCGCCAAGGTTAGGCTGGGGTTTTAAATAACTCGCTATGTTAAATGTATGAGAAAAGTTGTTGTTAAAAAAAGGTAGTGAATATTTCCTATAAGCCGGCGAAAAGTCAAAGGGACACGATTCTTTTGACATCAATTGTGCTGGGAATTTCTAGTGGGAAAATTAAAAACCATTTTTTTTTTGCTGTTTTTCCTCTGAACGTGCCTCCAGTGTCGGTAAACGAGACACCCTCAAAACAGCCTCAACCTCAGTTTTCTCTGTTCGTTTGATGTGAAAACATGCTTGTTGGTTTCAGCTTGCGAGGCTATTTCACAGTTTTATCGTCCATTTTGGATGCCCGAGGACTTCTGAAGGCTACGTACCTTTGCCTCGCGATCCTCGGATACTAAGGTATCCGGGCAAACTGCTAAGGCTACCTCGCAAAGCTAGCCTCGCGAGCCGGATTGAAAATGCTCCGTGAGGCCGAGCTCGCGAGCCAAACATTAATTCCGCCGCGCGAGCCCGTGCATTCGATGTGGAAGCGATTAATACGTATTATTGTGCATGATTTTAAAGAACAAAACTTCAACATAATGTTGCTGAAAATATGCAGCTGGAGACGAAAGAAAATGACTTCACAAATTAATTCCCATGATCACAATTTGCTGAGGTCGTTAGACTCTCATCAGGTTACCGTGACCCTGGAAAGTAAAGGGCAATTGAAGGAACCCCGTCGATTTTAATCAGTATAAGTCTGACAGTCTCTCCCGTCCCACCTTGGGTGGGAGGACTTATTTTATGATGTAGCCACGATAAAAAATTGGTCACAATTTTATGTACGTTAGTAATCATAGCATTTTTAAACGTTATACGGACGCAGATTTTATTGAATAGTCCAGAGATAACATACTTGACCCAGAATGTACAGAGATAAAAATTATATGATCCTAAAGAGCAAAAGTAGAGTATAAAGAAAAAAAAAATGCAAACATTTCAAAAGCAGGACAAAAAAGTTACATCAATTTGAAAATCACTAACCTCATTCATATAATTCCAAGCTTGGCACGCTCTGACAGGACTTAGTGGCTTGTAGTGGTTACCAAAGGTGTACATGTAGAAGAGCCAGGGCGCAGGGAAGAGCATCGTGAACATGTCGCAGAGAGCCATCGCCATCAGCACCACGTTGGTGGGGGTCCGCATGTGGCGACGGGACAGCACCACCACGATCAGAGTGTTGGCTACCGTCGTTGTTGCCAGGAGGAAGGGAGCAATGTAACTGTGGAGGAAATAGGGTTATGTTAAGCCGGCCACAGACGTTACAGTATACTTGCGCAAGTATACTAGACTGGTACGTGTATGGCCGGCTTTAGCCTTATCAATTCCTGCTTTCTCTTTGATTTTTTTTAGTATCGTGGGTGCGTTTACAAACATAGAAACTGACATACATAAACACCTGAACCCGTAACAACTGCTTGTAGGTCATACAATTTCTTTTCCGTGCGGGAATTGAACTCGCAACACGCTGCAACAATCGATCGCTCAACCACTTCGCTTAACCGTGCGTTTTTTGACTTCGCCCAGCTCTTTGAATTTCTCTTGCGTCTTGGGTGCGTTTACAGACATATAAATCCACATAAACCCGGGCCCAAAATAATAACTTGTTGATTATTTAAATATTTTTTCCCTATGGCTATTGAACCCGCGATCCGAAGCCCTTTCTTACACAAGACGATGCAAGTCTCCGATATTTTACAAAGGATGATGCAATTTTTGGGCCCACCCTCCAATAGCAACATGTAATACGTCATTGGATAGGTATTTTTAAGCTGAACAAAAAATACTATGGTACCAAGTCTGAAATGTTAGTCCGTTCTGAGATATGTTTTGATTTAATATGGCAGTTTAAGATATAACCAAATAATGTTTTTTTCGTAACTATTACATTTTGGTGCAGAGAAGGAGGAGGAGAAGCTCGGTTCTAAATAATGACAGCCGCACAGGTCGATCTTCCATGTCAAGCCGCGCTTGCCGAGGTTGGTTTATGGATGGGTGACAATTATCGAGTTCAGTCAATGCCGTTCGTTGATTAGTGTTGTTCACACAATGCCGGGGCGGATCTCCGCTACCTCTGACAAGTCGAGGCGCTGCGGGAAGAGCTCCGGCGTAATCTCATGGGGTATGGAGGGTACGACTGTCGCAACCGAGGTTTGGAAACGCCGCAACCGCGGCGGTAAAACCCTTCTTTGAGGAGTGTCTGACGCAGGTCCTCACCGGATGTTTCGGGAGTCTGTGTCGAATTGTGCGGTAAGAAATAGGTATGCCCGGGTGTAACCATTGCGAAAATCGCACGAAGGTGCACACGATCGACCATACAGTGAAGGTATCGTCTGGCTTCGCAGTGGTGCCCCGCCCAAACTATGCAGTTTGGGCGGGGCACCACTGCGGAGCCAGACGCAACCGTTTATTAAGAAGTAATCACCTCCTCCTGCTCCTCCTAAGCAGTGATGCTAGCGAAGGAGGAGGCGGAATAGGTGAAGGAGAGGACAGCCTGCCTCCATCTCACGACACAACCGCTGCGGGAGACGCCTACGGTATTGGATGTCGCGAGGCGATTTTTTTGAACCACAGTAGTCGAAGGCATATGGACGGCGAGTAAAGGATGACTCGCCGTCATGGACCATGCTCGTCAACTGCGCGTCGTGCTCCACGCGAGCTTCAAAGAGTTGTCAGCAATCTGACGGGAATCAAACGCCTGCCGAGGTCGCGAGACTGTCTAAACAAGTAACTGTGATCCCAGAACGTAAAGAACTATTGAAGGGACACCGTGGATTTCAGTCAGTGCGTGTCTGGCAGTTCCTTCTGCTCCACACTGAGAAGGAGGATTCATTTGTAAATGTAAAAAAGGCCCCCCTTAGACGGCTAAAGCCTGCCGGGGTTGCGAGACTAACGAGTAACCGTGGCCTCGGAACGTAAAGGGCTATTGAAGGACACCGTGGATTTTAGTTAGTCCATGTCTGACAGTCCCCCCCGCTTTGCCATACCTATTATTGGAATCAAATATAGCAGCTCACAATTTAGGACCCATTAATATTAGTAGTCATTTTTACCCGTGGTGCAAGGCAACTGGGCTTCTCCCAGTTGTAATGTCCCTTTGTGCCTATTGGCCTTGCTTTGTTCTGTCTCCTGCTTGCATGGAGGGAAGTGGAAACATATTTTTCCTACTCCTCCACTATTCTTTTCTGATTAATTTCGTGCAGGATCCAAGACAGGTAAATTCATTCTCCGGGACACGTCGAGCTTCATTGTCTTGGCGCTTTTCTGGTGGTTGCCACTGTTGATTCTGGCTCTCAGGAGTTGCAGTGATTTGGGAATAGTGTGGTGGGTTTGACCCAAAAAAAAAAAGTCCCCCCCGCTCTGCCCTGGGAGGGAGGACTCATTCGATGATTTTGCCATGTAAAAAAAACATTCTAGCTCTTATGTGTAGTGACTGAATGTGACAAGACATTGACGCATTGTTGAAATATCTTTGGCGTAAAAGCTTAAAGTCGCTCTTCAACCTGCCGTTAACCATCTCCGTAGTGGAGGTGGTTAACGGCAAAGCGATCTTCTATAGTAGGTAACGACTGTCAAAGATCTACAAATGACAGCCGTAATCAACGGCTTTTAAGTGCTTTCTCAGGCACGGAGAAAACTCAGATAGATTGTCACCCATCCGTAAACCGACCTCGGCAAGCGCGGCTTGACATGGGAGATCGACCTGTGCGGCTGTCATTATTTAGAACCGAGCTTCTTCTCCTCCTCCTCTGCACCAAAATGTAATATGTTTCGAAAAAAACATTATTTGGTTATTCTTAAACTGCCATATTAAATCAAACATATCTCAGAACGGACTAATATTTCAGACTTGGTGCCATAGTATTTTTTGTTCAGCTTAAAAATACCTATCCAACGACGTATTACATGTTGCTATTGGAGGGTGGTACCAGATTTCATAGAAACCCTGGCATCATCCTTTGATATCCGTCCGACAATTGCAATTCAAATCCATAGAGGTTCGTACACAGGCACGTGTCAATGGATACCAAAGTCGTAACGGTATCAGAGACTTGCGTCGCATTGTATATGAAGGACCTAAGTCGCTCATACACTGCGCCATTTGATTATTGTTTAATTAAGAGCAAAGAAGTGTTATAAAAGCATCCGTGATGTCATAATATGGCGCTCTTACAGCTTTCCCTAACCATGGTCGCTAGAAGGTATTAAAAAAGATACTCACCCATACATAGGTTCAGCATAATTGATCGGAAACTCGCAGGTCACATTTAAATAGAAATGCGAATGATTCGATTGGCAGAAGTCGTCGGCGGTAAAATTCGAATATCCAGGATACCCCGTCTGATTGTCATAGTAATTATAATTTATCTTTGAAATATCTTGATCAGTGCTATCGCCATCTACGATTTGTTTCGTTGAATTGAAGTCCCCGAAGTAGTCGACCCAGTCTTTGTCCGCCATCTTGTTTTATTTTCGCGCTATTTTGTTGATTTTGACATGTTGGTTGTTACGTCATTTTGTGTTATCTGTGGACAAGAGTAAATAGAATATTATTACGTTGAAATGGAAAAGATTAAAAGTACTTGGTTATTTATTATTGAATGTATTTTAGGGAACTTTTCATGAAAATCTACATGTGTCTTTAGGATAAAAGTTCTGTACTGAAACATAATACACCGTGTTCTTCACGTTATCCATAAACTTTAGCAAATACTTCTATGGCTTTTACAAATCAAATCCAACAAAGGAAGTAGTACTTAAAAAGGCTTCGTTACAAAGATATTTGTAATTTCATTTAATGAAATTTAATTGAGCTATGCAGTGAGAAAGTATCTTAATTTGGCCTATGTTGCCGCTTAGTGCAATTAAAATGATAAATCTATCAAATACTATTTGCATTTCATTTGTTTCAGCCCGCCAAATGTTATGAATGAAAATACGACGTTGCCAATTCGGATAAAGAGGCATGCATATCGGGTTATTTACGTCTAGGTATTTAGTTTGTATGAAAATTAACAAAAAATAAAAAATATCGGTGTATAATACACCGTGTTCCGGACGATATACATAAACTTCGACCAGATGTTCAAACCACGGAAGTAAGCATTTTTCATTATGGACACATTAATAAATTCTTATTTTTTATTTTTTGTTAATTTTCATACAAACTAAATACCTAGACGTAAATAACCCGATATGCATGCCTCTTTATCCGAATTGGCAACGTCGTATTTTCATTCATAACATTTGGCGGGCTGAAACAAATGAAATGCAAATAGTATTTGCACTAAGCGGCAACATAGGCCAAATTAAGATACTTTCTCACTGCATAGCTCAATTAAATTTCATTAAATGAAATTACAAATATCTTTGTAACGAAGCCTTTTTAAGTACTACTTCCTTTGTTGGATTTGATTTGTAAAAGCCATAGAAGTATTTGCTAAAGTTTATGGATAACGTGAAGAACACGGTGTATAGAAAATTCTAGAATTCATTAAAAAGATAATGCTTGAGGGCCAAAGCTTGCCGGGGGCGTTGGACTGTCTTATCAGGACAACGTGGATTTTAGTCAGTACGAGTCTGGCTGTCCCTCCCGTACCGCCCTGGGCGGGAGGACTCATTTGTCAAAGTTAAATCATTTATTTCAATTAGGTCATTGAAGAGGCACTTTTGAACGTCGAATATAAAAATTAACGGAAATGGGATGGGATGGGATTGATTCTACATCTTCTTTGATGAAATTACCACAATAAAAAAATAAGGTCATATACAGTCGGCATCAAAAGTTGCTGACCACATTTAGATTTTCAAAATCGTTGTACACCGTATTATTATGTATTATTACGGTGTACAGCGATTTTGAAAATCTGAATGTGGTCAGCAACTTTTGATGCTGACTGTACTAACAGATTGGGATACGTCTGTTGGTACCTCCATGGGAAAAAAGGCGCAATTTTATCTATGAACGTAATTTTTTGTTCATGTTTTAAAGAAGCTATAGGAATAATTAAACATAGTAATTAAGTCTCCGCTACTTCCGAACACCATTTATTCAGTTACGTCATTATTAGATAATTATAATTCGGAGGCCGTAAATTTTGTTCTTAATTATTATTTCCAGGCATCATTAAAATTGTCCAACAATTATTAATTTAAGTTCACCAGGTAGCGGCCATTTATGTCAAATTGAACAATTCATTTTCAATATTGTTAATTTTATTTTGACATCCATAATGTAATTATTATTTAAAGTATAGTGATTTATATTAAAGTACCTAGCTTCTGCTCATGACTTCGGTAGCGTTAAATATATTGTAAATTTAGGGGGACTACAGGAGCTAAACGCGAGTTTTATAATGCAAAAAAAAAACATATTAATTCACTGCAGTCAACAAAACCAGAAAAATATATGATATTCTTCAGAATATATGCTAGTTAAATAGTGTTTTGATAACATAATACAAAAAATTTTACTCTATAAAAAAAATCGCGAACTTATCTCTAAAAAGAAGTTTTTAGAGATAAGTATCATACTAGCATATATTATATCCTGAAGAATATCATATAAAACCATACTAAAATACATGCGATCAATCTGATTTTTTGACAAATAATTCAACAAGCAAAATATTGGCATAATAGTGTTTTATTTTTTTACTCCAATCAATAGATTTTTTGTAAATCGCAAAAAACCACTAATTTCGCAATAATCGGCCCGCAGTGACTGACGTTACAACCACTTTGTAGTGCCAGCTGATTAGAACTTTATTCTAACAGTATTTCAAACGAAGTTTGAACCACCACAAAGAGAGTTGCTAATTTAGCTCAAGTAGTCGTCTTAAACTGCTGTTTTTTTTTTTTTTTGTTAACTATATTTCTGCCTGTGATAATGTTCCCACTGCTACTGCTGCAACTACTTGTAGGTCATACAAATATTTGCTCTGTGCGGGAATCGAACCCGTGACATGCTGCGCAGTGACGTGGCTAAGCGATTGGACTGCTTCCAATCGCTTAGCCACGTCACTGAATTGTTAATCAATTAATTTTAACTCCACGACCTCATTCCACCAGCCCCCTTCTATCATCGCACATCTAGACGCACGGCAAACTACCATCCTTACCTCATTGCTATATCACCAATTCGCACTAAGCGTTTCCAAACGTCTTTTATAATGCGGACAGCGAAGGAGTGGAACTCTCTGCCTGCGTCTGTGTTTCCGAACGCATACAACCCTAATCTCTTCAAAGTTAAAGTGAACAGGCTTCTTCTGGGTAAGCTCGCTCCATCGTCGACCTTGTCTTAGTCATTCCTGACCTAGCCTAGACTAAGGTCAAGAGCAAACCCATTTTACATAAAAAAAAAATCAAAATGAAAATATGGTGAGTGAGTTTTATCATTGCTTTACAAATTGGATCAGTTAATTCGAAATTAATGAAGATCTATTAACATAATTAATGCGTAAATTAAACTATTCGTGGTAAACCAATTTCGATAATTATTCGTATCGGTTGTGATTATTTCACACCTACTGAGTTTTAAAACTGCCTTGTTGGCCCTAGTGCTAGGCCCTTGGTTGGTTCCCGGCCGGGTCGCGGGACTAACGAGCTACCGTGACCCTGTAACGTAAAGGGCTATTGAAGGACACCGTGGGTTTTACTCAGTACAAGTCTGACAGTCCTTCCTGCCCTGCAATGGGTGAATAAATATGGTGGATATTAAAAAAAAAGGTTCGATTCCCGGGGGAGAAAGTCTGCTATTTTAATTTTGACATTTACTTATAATATCATTGATCACAATGTTATTTTCTCACCACAAGGGTCGGTAGATGTCACCATGTCCTCGAATTATTGGTTCTAGGACATGCCGGTTTCCTCACGATGTTTTCTTTCACCGTTTTGAAAGCAGTGGTGATGAAATAAATGATATAAAGTAATGCGCCTGGCTGGGTTTCAAAGCCACGACCTATAACACGTAGGTAAGTCGAGGCCGATACCACTGGGCCACCACTGTTGCTCAAACCCAGGCTTATAAATAATATTTTCTGCCTTCTCAACTAGTCCGATCAGCTAGAAATATTGCCCAAAGCCGGTACTATTTCTCGGAATTTCGAGAAGTGTGTAAATTATTTAGGTAATCCGAGCCCTTAGTTTATGTCTTTGCTGTAATACCTTTATCGCTGAACTACAGTTAGACGCAAAACTAATATTGGAAAAAAATATTTCGACGCTATGAGAAATACTAACATTTCTAAAGGTTGATATTTATGTTACCATTTTACGAATAATGGAAGATCTCGCTTGAAATTCACCATCACCTTTAGGAATGTTTTAGACCGACTGTTCTAAATGATTACACGATATTACTAATTCATGTTCTTGTTCAGTAATTTAATAGATAAACATAATTATGCCTGAGATCCCCAAAGCGATAAGCAAATGCGAACGTAATGGTGTAGGAACGAGCTTCGGGGGGCTTCATTTGTAGTCCGGGTTTAAAAAATTAAAGTCTTGGGCCGGTCATTTATGACATTTTCGACTTATTTTTTATTACACTGACTATGTTTAAAAAAACTTGTTAACATGTCCGGGTTCTGGACCCTAAAATCCGGGGTTTTCACGCGTCTTGTTCTGGTTTCCTTTTGGAGATGGCAACCCTAGATCCACCTCTTACCTGTCCTCCCCGGGTAACACAACCAGGCTACCTGTAACGTTCCTGAGCGATGGACTGGTGTGCAGTGTATCGTGGTTTCGAATGTCGCACGGAATAAATATTTCTGTGTTTCAGATCTGGGTGTTTGTGTGTGTGGGTTTAAATTTTTGTAAACGCACCTATTGGCACCGTGCACGACTTTAGCGCCACCTAGCGTTTGCACTGTTGACGGCTCTGACCGTTCTAATTGAAATCAGATTTCTTTACAAAACACATTTTGGATTCCATGGCGATCCATCAGCGCTGAATAAAATTAAATAAACATAGGCCAAATGTATTCTATAAGAAAAATGACAAATACAGGATTAAATGAGGATTATGATTTATTTACTTTTTTCTCTTCCCGGCAGCTAACCATCTCCTGCATTGCTCATCTTTCCAAGAACCGCTTGGGAATCAATAAAATTTAAATTTACTATTTCTGCTAGTATTCTTGCAGTTTACAACACAACAACTGCTGTGAGCTATGTTTTTCTGGCGGAATAACGCGATTATAAAAATTACGTACAGTTATGTCATGTCTGACAAATTGATTCGAAATTGACAGATGACAGAGTTCAATGAACTCTGAGACAGAGCCGTCGTACTTCGACTGCTCCCCATCACCTGCCGTTGAAGAAACTACGATATCTCGTCAGATATTCATTGAAATCAAATGATGCCAAGGGAAATTTTGTTCAAAATTAAATGTTTGTAATGATTAACGTATTTATTTGGGTAAGGATTAATATTATGTTCATAAAAATACCGTCGCAAGTAATGTATTATTTTAAAACCAATTTGATTTCCATAAAAAAGGTTATAGTGAGTTAACCTTAAAAGATAGATATATGCTGTCGCGGACTTTATTTTAGAACGTTTCATGAGGAAAAATTCCGTCATACATAATTTTTGCGTAATGTAAACCGTTTACGCAGCGCACGCAACGGAAGCTCTCAATAAGAATTTCCCGATTTGACAACATGTTTCATTGCTGCTCTGCTCATATTAGTCATAGCGTGATGTTATATAGCCTATAGCCTTCCTCGATAAATGGACTATCCAACACAAAAAGAATTATTCAAATCGAACCAGAATTTCCTGAGATTAGCGCGTTTTTAATAGTTGGCATAGGTGAATGTGCTCTTAGACAATCCCACATTAGTTTTACTTTTCGCCACCATGGGCGCTGCAATCGAATAGTACTACCCCCACCTAGTACTTCGCACCCAGCGAATACGATACAGGAGAAATTCCGCTAGACTGGGGCTAGATATTGGCCAGCAAGAACCAGTAGCCTTTTTAGGGTTCCGTAGCCAAATGGCAAAAACGGAACCCTTATACAGGGTGATTTGTTATTCTATGCGGTCCTTGAAATGGGTGATACTAGACCTTATTTGCAACAATTTTAACCCCGACAACATGGGGTCTAAACTGACTGGTTTTTGAGATATCGAGTTTTAAAGGTATTTCGAAAAATTTCTACCTCTCCATCATTAAGGGCTTATTGTTAGAAAGTAATGATGGTCACCACTTAGAATTTATACTTTTTTAATAGAATATGAATGACTGAATCTAGTGAATACAAGTTTGTTCATAAAACTAATCATATCTTGGGAAATAAAGTGTCATAAAGTTTCTGATTTGAAGTTTTCTGAAAACTTCCCTTGTCTTTCAAAGCATATTTAAAAAAATAAATGTATGACACTTGGTTTACAAATTACAGGAAAAACTTTCTTGTCTCATTACCTTTCTAAAATGGTGCCACAGTACCCACTTTTAGTTAGTGTCTGACCAGAAAATTAGGGTTGTTACTGACAAGGTAGTAAATAAACGAAAATTGGTTGTAAAGTTTTTCGACCCAACATTTTTTTTTCTGTGGTTTTTGTCCAAACTGTTATCCGATATTTGCTTTTTGAGTCAATGCGCTAAATCCTGGTCGATGACATCAGGCAAAATCGCGCTTTATCTGGAGTATTTTTACCTCTCCTACCAGTAGGGTGACCTAACTTTTATGCACGCCAGTTTAGTTTTTTTTTTATGAAACCAGAGTTTACAAACATTCCGTCATTGTACTTATGTTTCAAGTAGTTTTAAATGGAAGAGAATTGATGGTTTGGCTATCTGGTCCATAGGTAAAATACTCCAAATAAAAACTGACTTTGCCTGATATGATTATGTGATTACGGCCAGGATTAAGCGCATTGACTCAAAAAGCTAATATCAGATAGCAGTTTGGATAAAAGTCACAGAAAAAAAATGTTGGGTCAAAAAAACATTGCAACCGATTTTCGTTAATTTACTACCTTGTCAATAACAACCCTAATTTTCTGGTCAGACAATAACTAAAAGTGGATACTGTGGCACCATTTTAGAAAGGTAATGAGACAAGAAAGTTTTTTCTGTAATTTGTAAACCAAGTGTCATACATTTATTTTTTTTAAATATGCTTTGAAAGATAATGGAAGTTTTCAGAAAACTTCAAAACAGAAACTTTATGACACTTTATTTCCCAAGATATAATTAGTTTTATAACAAACTTGTATTCACTAGATTCAGTCGTTCATATTCTATTAGAAA
The DNA here is from genome assembly GCA_950005045.1 of Agrotis exclamationis. Classification (NCBI taxonomy): domain Eukaryota; kingdom Metazoa; phylum Arthropoda; class Insecta; order Lepidoptera; family Noctuidae; genus Agrotis; species Agrotis exclamationis. The sequence continues at coordinate 10,691,492 of OX465441.1, forward strand.
AGTATAAATTCTAAATGGTGACCATCATTACTTTCTAACAATAAGCCCTTAATGATGGAGAGGTAGAAATTTTTCGAAATACCTTTAAAACTCGATATCTCAAAAACCAGTCAGTTTAGACCCCATGTTGTCGGGGTTAAAATTGTTGCAAATAAGGTCTAGTATCACCCATTTCAAGGACCGCATAGAATAACAAATCACCCTGTAGATTCGTCATGTCTGTCTGTCTGTCTGTCCGTCCGTATGTCACAGCCACTTTTCTTCGAAAGTATGAGAGCTATCCTGTTGAAACTTAGTAAGTAGATGTATTATGTGAACCGCATTAGGATTTTCACACAATAATAAAAACAAAACAAATTTTGGGGATACCCCCCATACTTAGAATTGAAACTCAAAAAAAATTTTTTCACCATCCCCATACGTGTGGGGTATCTATGGATAGGTTTTTAAATAAAAATAATATTAAGGTTACTAATATAATTTTTTTCTAAACTAAACAGTTTGCGCGAGAGACACTTCCAAAGTGGTAAAATGTGTGTCCCCCCCCCTGTAACTTCTACAATAAGAGAATGATAAAAATAAAAAAAAATATATAATGTAGACCTTAACAAAAACTTCCAATGAAAATTGGTTTGGATGAGATATAGTTAGCAGTTTTTGAGATATACTTAGTACATTTTCAAATACCGCAAATATAACTTTGCCATTCATACAAACGCTATGAAAAACAAAGTTATTTTTATTGTTTGTGTATATTTCTTACTAATATCAATATAATTATATCCCTAATCTATGCTTGCTACTACGGAACCCTTCATGGGCGAGTCCAACTCGCACTTGGCCGGTTTTTACTGCTTGTACTGGGAGTGGGGCTGATTATGATGATAATGATGAGGCTAGGTACATGAAAAATTTTGTGCACTCCATAGACTTTTAACATTTTCATCGCAGATTTCCAAAGCGTGTTCATTTGGAAAATACAGCTTCAAATAATTAATTATCTCTCATCAATCCATCGTGTCATGTCTTTCAATAATAATGTCCAACCCTTTTACGGTAATATTAATTTATGAACCTTATCGCACCCCATTCCAGGTGCAAAAGTACCTTTGTAAGTAATGGATTAAATCCTGATTTAATTTTAAATAGGTCGTGTTTATACCAAAAAGGGTGTTTTTGTGGTTTAGTGGGTATTATAAAGTTTAGATTTGATGTTTATTATTAAGGAGGATTTAGTTCACATAATCAGACTATCATCATCATCATCAGCCTATAAATGTTCCCACTGCTGGGACACAGGCCTCCTCTCTGAGAGAGGGAGTGGACCATAATCCACCACGCGGGCCCAGTGCGGGTTGGTGGATGTAACATGTCTTCGAATTTTTGGTTCTAGGACATGCCGGTTTCCTCACGATATTTTCCTTCACCGTTTTGAGAGCAGTGGTGATGAAATAAATTACACAAAGTAATGCGCCTAATAATAATGACTATAATGCCCATAATCAGACTATACCTACCCTTAATTCGAGAACATAGACGACCTATCAAGTACGGTCTGAAGATAAATCAATACAAAAGTTTGTCCTAATAAATTATACAGAAACGTGTATATTGGCTTTCATTAGGGTTTGCATGATGGTTTTAACTTTGCACGCATAACCGACCACAATCATAGCCGATACACGCACCGATAACTGCACAGTTTTAACACATACACGATTGGGCTTGCCTGTCGGTTATGCATGCAAGGTTAAAACCATCATGCAAACCCTAAAGTGTATGGGGGTCAATCTTCAATGTTGAGGATAACAACGCCCGATACTTTTACCTTTAAAAAACAAAAATATATAACTTACTCGTAAATATAATTAAAATAATTTATATTTTTGTTTTTGTCAATGGATGGTTAGATGGTAGAGCAGTGGTGGCCCAGTGGTATTGGCCTCGACTTACGAGTTGTAGGTCGTGGGTTCGAACCCAGTCAGGCGCATTACTTTGTGTAATTTATTTCAACACCACTACTGCTCTCAAAACGGTGAAGGAAAACATCGTGAGGAAACCGGTATCCTAGAACCAAAAATTCGAAGACATGTGACATCTACCAATCCGCACTGGGCCCGCGTGGTAGATTACGGCTCACTCCCTCTCACAGAGAGGAGGCCTGTGTCCCAGCAGTGGGAACATTTTAAAGGCTGATGATGATGATGATATTTTTGTTTTTTGTCAATGGATGGTTACACTAATAGTAAAAGTATTGGGCGTCATTATCCTCAACATTGAAGATTGACCCATGGCCTACATTACTCATCTCGGGCTACGCGCAAATTACCGACGAAGTTTTATAATTTATTTTTCTCTCTTTCTTCTTCGCAGCAATCTGTTGTCTATGGCAATATGCTACATCTTAGTCCGATATCTCTGGGCTTTTATTAGATAAGTTTCGAACCTGACCAGCACGCGTAGCATGACCAAATCTATCTCTTTCTACTAAGGAATAGACAAAACTATTTCTAATCTACCAAGGAATAGAAAAAAATATTTCTATACAACTCGATCGTTCTACATTCTGTCAGTTTGTTTATTCGTCCTTCGAAATCATACGAGGCGTGCAAAAAAGATGATTGCAGACATCGACCTGTCTATGATTAGAAACTACGAACTAGTCAGTTTTCAACCACAAAGACATGGACACAGGTAGGTTGGCGGCTTTCCTATTACTTCAAAAGATGGGAAAAATTATTTATTGTTTTCTGCATTGTTAATTGCTCTTGTAAAGCGCAATTCACATTAAACGGCCGGCAAAAGTTAAACAGCGGCTTTGTTTTTTTTTTTAAATATGTCTTAAGCCCTTTAATTTCTAAAGTAGTGTATATTATTTTATGGCATTCTACATTGTTAAATTAATGTTGAAAAGAAAACCCTATAAAGGTGGTAATTCAATAAAGTTGTGCGCAGGACACTAAATCAGCAACAATGATGTCACAAAGCTAGATAACATGGCTGTTATGACCAATTTAGGTCATAAATCTGACGGATGTCCGGCTAATCTTGAGTACTAAGTGATTCAGTAGCCACCTGTTAGTTTAAATCTTTGTTAAAATGATTCTATAACTATAGATAACAGGCCTGTTGGTCTAGTGGTTAGTGACCCTGACTGCTATGCCGGAGGTCGTGGGTTCGATTCCCACCCGGGACAAATGTTTGTGTGATGGGCACGATCATTTGTTCTGTGTCTGGGTGTAATTTATCTATAATATGTAATATGTATGTATTTAGAAATATATGTTTATCAGTTGTCTAGTACCCATAACACAAGCTCTGCTTATCTTGGGACTAGATGGCGTTGTGAGATAGTTGTGGAATATTATTATTATTATTAAATAAGGTATAGCTTCACCCCTAACATAGTAGTAGAAGTATACAAAAAACTAACCGCCTTCATCATCAGCCTTTAAATGTTCCCACTGCTGGGACACAGGCCTCCTCTCTGAGAGAGGGAGTGGGCCATAATCCACCATGCGGGCCCAGTGCGGGTTGGTGGATGCCCATGCCGGTTTCCTCACGATGTTTTCCTTCACCGTTTTGAGAGCAGTGGTGATGAAATAAATTACACAAAGTAATGCGCCTGGCTGGATTCGAACCCACGACCTACAACTCGTAAGTTGGGGCCGATACCACTGGGCCACCACTAATCTAACCGCTTTACCGCATAAAGATAAACATCTGTTGAACGGTTGTCTAAAAAAAGGGTAACTGCATAACGATAACGACCCTTATATTAACGTGAAATGTCGTTTTGACGTTTAAAATTTTTTTAGACAAATATTCAACAGGTGTTTTACTTTATTATAAATAAAAGCTGATTTACATGCGTCACATCACATTACAGGTCCAGTTGAATATCAGGGTCGAGCGAATAGTTGCTCGACATCATGCTGAACTGGGCCTATTGGTCCCGGCTGTCATTTGTAGATCTTTAGTCGTTACTGTTAGTCAGAAGCTCGGAAGTTTGACAGCCAGTATTATCAAGCTGTAGCTATCGTATTACCCAGTTACTGGGCTGTGGACGCCAGATATTTAACTGAGTTTGGTTCGATTGGGAGCTCACCCCAATTAAGTTAGGTAAAGAAAAGTTTAGGCAGATGATAGTTTAAAAGGTTATCATCATTATCATCATCATTAGCCTATAAATGTTCCCACTGCTGGGACACAGGCCTCCTCTCTGTGAGAGGGAGTGGGCCGTAATCTACCACGCGGGCCCAGTGCGGATTGGTAGATGACACATGTCTTCGAATTTTTGGTTCTTGGACATGCCGGTTTCCTCACGATGTTTTCCTTCACCGTTTTGAGAGCAGTGGTGTTGAAATAAATTACACAAAGTAATGCGCCTGACGGGGTTCGAACCCACGACCTACTAATCGTCAGTCGAGGCCGATACCACTGGGCCACCACTGCTCTAAAAGGTTATGGAAATTATTAAAATAGTTCCCATGTATTATTTTTTTACTTTGACGCGAGCAAAGTCGCAGGAAACGCTAGTTTTAACATTAAGTAAACCAGTTTTCAATTTCCTTCTATGGATCACACATGTTGTTCAAGTTTATAACTAATATCTTAAGAAAACATTATTTCAATTAATTTGTTCAGTAGAGCAGTGGTTCTCAAAGTTGACTGAAACGCGATCCTCTTAACAAAACTTCTAAGTTGGGTTTCACCTCAATTTTCCTACATGAAAAGAAAGGGAAATGTCTTTATGAATGTAGGTTATGTAGCTCTATTTTAACAATAAAAAAATACGAGTAGTTCTAACCGAAAAATAATTAATATACTTACCTACAAGCATTGCTATTTTTTTAAGTACAATGGATTTCTTTTGTTATAGCTTCAGCATCAAGTTTAATTTTACGTATCTGTAATCTCAATGAGTCAGATACGTTTTTTTTGTGTGGTAAAATCATCAAACGAGTCCTTCCGCTCTGGGTGGCTGGTGGTTCAGCTTTCTTTGGCTGCTCTTTGCGTGCCAGGGTCACGCGGTTACCTTTGCTGACAGTCCCGTAACGTTTATTAGTTAAATATTTTTCAAAAAGGGGAAGATGTTGTATGTTATGAACTTATGATTGTCATTATTATACATATTAAAGGGAGGCTTATAATTATATTTAGATGGCATACCCAATAGTGAAATACAGTCATAGATTATGACTGCCTTCAGCAAGCTTCACTACACGTTTAAAAGGGCATATTCTGAAAGTTGGCAACGTCGCAAATAGTTGTCAAATACTAACACTTGAAACGGTGACAACATTAAATTCAGTGTTTTAATTGCATTCCTATATCAACTTTGTAGTGCACTACAGAGCCATATTTCTTATTTTCATACAGTAAATTTACCAAATTAATTAAAACTTTTAAATATTTGACAGCTATTTGCGACGTTGCCAACTTTCTGGTTATGCGCCCTTAATTCAGAAAAATACCGCCTGAAACAGGTATCGTCTTACTTTTTCAGGGCCTATTCCATACTTTGAGAAACGCTTTAATCGAGGAATTTTATCATTAAACTTGAGTTCTCTAAAGTAACGAGTGATGACTTGGAGAATTAGAAGTTGTAAACTTGCTTCATTTTAGTGAGATATTAGTTCAATGTGTCACATGTGTTTGTGAAATGTTGCGTGAATTAAGCTGAGTATATTATGAAACCTCACTTTGTTTTTTTTAGCGTGGTAAAATCATCTTATGAGTCCTCCCACTCAGGGCAGGGCAGGAGGGACTGTCAGACTTGTACTGACTATAAAATCCACGGTGTGACGGTGTCCTTCAATAGCTCTTTCTTTAGCGACCCCGGCAGGCTTTGGCCCTCTAAGGGGGGCCTCGTCATTGTGCTGACACTTTTTAAGGCGCACGCGTGGAACACAACGTGCCGTGCCGTCGACCCGGGCATGGTCCATCGGACAGCGAGTCGCCCATTAATGAAATCTCACTTATTATAACTTGACTTTTTCGGGTGGGTATAAGATCCACTTCCTAGCGGTCTAGGTACCCCGGGCAACGGTACCACAGGCTGTAACTAGGGTTCCCAACCCTACTATTTAATATAGTATCCTACTATTTTAAGGGATCAAAACACTATATTTCTAAAAAAATATACACGTAACTACTATATTTTGCGTAAAGCGGAACGCAGCCTTAACTAAAGCCCGCTCTGGGGGTCTACCGTGAAATATTACGCACGCAATCGCGACAATAGCAGCCAAGAGTAGCAAAAAATATTCATTTAAAATGTAAGTACATATTTTAACCACATAGGTACTATTTTCGGGTTTGACGCATTTGGTGCACTTCTCAACTTGTACACCATGCTCAAATGGTGAACTTAGCAACTGGTGCACTTCTCATATGGTACACTTCGCAACTGGTGCACTTCTCAATTGGTGCACTTCGCAAAAGGAGCACTTTCTAAGTTGAGTGGAGATTTGGAAAATTTGTCTAAAAGTGAAAGAATCTTTGGTTTTGCGTAGGTAATTTTCTTAAAAATACAATCAACAAAATAATTTTAAAATTTAAATTAACTCTACATAATCACTTTAACATTTTATTTTTTTCAAAAATAAAAATAAAGTCTCTCGGAAATAATCTATACTAATATATAATATTATAAAGCTGAAGAGTTTGTTTGTTTGATTGTTTGTTTGTACGGGCTAATCTTAGGAACTACTGGTTCTAGCTAGTAACAATATAATTATGAGTGGCGCGTGGAGGCGCATCGGCGGGCGAATCGCCGCTGCGATTCGCCCGCAAGTCGAGGCGCGGCGGGAAGAGCTCCGGTGCGATCTCAGGGCAGTATGGAGGGAGCGACTGTCGCAACCGAGGTCCGGGCACGCCGCAATCGCGGCGGTAAGACCCCTCTTTGAGGAGTGGCTGGATAGGCGTCTAGGCGTCCTAACCTACCGCATGACGCAGGTCCTCACCGGACACGGAAGTTTCGGGTGGAGCATATAACGGTGCAGGACTTCCCCGCTTGGGCAGAGCTCCGTCGTGTCCTCACGACGGCGATAGGCGGAGACCTCTCGCGCCCGGCATTGATCGAGGCCATGCTGCGGGGCGAGGCTGAATGGGAAGCGGTCGCCTCCTTCTGCGAAGCAGTCATGCTCGCGAAGGAGGAGGCGGGCCGCGTGAGGGAGAGGACAGCGTCCTCTCTCCACCCCAGCCGCAGTGGTAGACGCCCACGGCGACAGACGTCAAACGTAAATATAAGTATAAACGTAATGGGCGACTCGCTGTCCGATCATGGACCATGCCCGGGTCGACGGCGCGTTGTGTTCCACGCGCGCCTCAAGGAGTGTCAGCATAATGACGGGGCCCTCCTTTAGAGGGCCAAAGCTTGCCGGGGTCGCGGGACTTATCGAATTACCGTAACCCTGGAACGTAAAGGGCTATTGAATGACACCGTGAATTTTAGTCAGTACGAGTCTGACAGTCCCTCCGCCCTGCCCTGGGTTCAGGACTCATTTGATTTTACACAGATAAAAAAAATCTCCACTAATCTTAAAAAGTGCTCTTTTTACGAAATGCACCAATTGAGAAGTGCACCAGTTGCGAAGTGTACCATATGAGAAGTGCACCAGTTGCTAAGTTCACCATTTGAGCATGGTGTACAAGTTGAGAAGTGCTCAAATGCGTCAAACCCCTATTTTCTTTTTCATTTTTTTTTGCCATCTGTTTACTATATTTTTTAACTTCAAAAATACTATATTTTCTAGAAAAAAAGTTGGTAATCCTACCTACAACCTGCCGTGATACGAGTAGCTGAGTGGTGTGAGTGGGATGGCCCACTGGCAGTGCTAGGCCTCAACAGCTATGCTATTCTGTTATTATTTATTTATTAAACTTCATGCACAGAGTACATAGGCGGACTTAATGCCTGAGGCATTTTCTGCCAGTCTACCTTCGGGTGATGCAGAGAAAAGAGCAGTAGGTGCAGCAAGAAAATTATTTATGAAAATATATAAAATATATTATTATAAATACATACATACAACAAAATATATTATAAATTAAATAGAGATAAAAAAGCATAGATGGGAAAATTCCACCAACAAAGTAATTTAAGTCGAGTCGAGTATTATGTCCTGTCCAGGCGGCTTGGGAATCGCAGTGAGGTCACTGAAAGTTTACAAAGGTCGCTGCTGCCCGTCCTTCGGTGGCTGGACGCAGTTTAAGGACGAAGTACTCGGGTCCAATTTTGCAAGTTGAAGTGGCAATGGGCAGGCCTCATCGCTCGTAAAACTGACAACCGATGGGGAAGAAAAGTTCTCGAGCGGCGACCACGGACCGGAAGACGCAGCGTAGGTAGGCCTCCCACTAGGTGGACTAACGACATCGTGAGGGTCGCGGGCAACCGATGCAAGTGGCGAATTGTTGTTCGGCGTGGCGGTCTAAGGGGGAGGCCTATGTTCAGCAGTGGACGTCTTTGATTTCAATCTCTTTTTCAATCAGGCGAGATAGTAGTCGAACCCAAGCCTATAATTAAAAAAAAAAAAATATACCTACATGTCGAATTGAGAACCTCCTCCTTTTTTTTCGTCGGTTAGATAATGATAAAAAAATCATTAGTCAATAATAATATAATCAAATAACATTAATACAGTATCGCATGATACTCCAAATCGCATTAAAAAAAAGTTGAATACCTCCACCAAAGAGTTATTTAGGTACGACTCCTACCCCACCAAAGAGTTAGGTACGACCAATGATATTATAAGTCATAGATATGTTATACACGTACAAAACAACAGAAAAAAGCGTACCGCGCAGAGAGGCAGAACACATACACTTTTTATTCACACACATTACATTTCACTACAAGTAAAAAGGATAGCTTGATAAAACCAATATGAAAAAAAGTGACAGCTAGATGGTGACGCTCTCTCTTTTATCTCACTCGCACTCTCACTCGCACTCTTTCTTTTGCGACGCCATATTATAGAAACGTAATATTTTATTTGTGAAAATATTAAGATAAATAATATATTTACGAATGATAAGTGATTCTTTGACTTTTAGAAGTCTTGCTTGTATAATTTGTACAATATCTCATCACACACGACGGCAATTTCTGTGGTTTTGAGTCACTTTTACTTTTGACTCACTCTGTAGTACGTGAAGTGCATCCGTTGTCGCTAGCAACGTCGGACTGAGGTCAAGGTTTGTGAATCAACCACATTTGAGCGCGTCTGTTTTTGAGCGCGTATAACGTATCTACACCTTTTTTACTTATAATATCATTGGGTACGACCGACTCTAGTTATTATAAGCAACAGTTCAAAAAAAGCAATATGGGGCGCGTATCTTAATAAAGCCTGAGAGTTAGTTTGTTCTGTACTCCAGCCATTCGTTAAAGGGATTCCAGTAGTTTTACATTTTTAGTAATGGGCAAGGATTGCGCTACATTTTGTTGAGACTATATATTTTCCTTTAGGGACCACATTAAACGGGAAATGCCGTTAATTTTTGCGTAAAAGTCTATAAGTGTTCGTTTAAATATGGCCCTAGCAATAGAATAACTTAGACAGAAGAGATTGTTTATTAAAGATAAAGTAATAATGAGTAACATCTATGAAAATATTGTTTAATCTATGTATCTAGACAATCTCATTCAAAAATAGATAGTAATAATTTTGGAAAAGTGCCAGCCCTAACCCAAACTTCGGCTACAGAATCCTGAAGTAAATATTCCAAGAATTAATTAATTACGTCTTGAACGCCTTGAATATTTGATACGCAAAGTCTTTACCTGATAATTTATGGACTGAAATAACAAAGAAATAAGTAATGGAGAATATTTTGGCCGGAATTCTTAGCTCAGAAGATCAGAGGATGGCTTATAGGTACGAAGATATTATATGTAGAAGATGAAGACGTTCCAATGTCACGGACGTCACGGTTACCGAAGAAAAAACAATCAGCTGACTATATCGTATTGGTAAACACGTCCAGCAAAATAATCAAGTCAAGCGCCTAGTTCATATTTTTTAATAGCAATGTTACGTAGAAGCGAAAATGTATGAAATAATTCAGGTACAATTACATGTATGAGTGACCTGTACCCTTTTTTTTTTTTTTTTTTTGCGTGGTAAAATCATCAAATGAGTCCTCCCACCCCGGGCAGGGCGGGAGGGACTGTCAGACTTGTACTGACTAAAATCCACGGTGTCCTTCGATAGCCCTTTATGTTCCGGGGTCACGGTAATGAGATAAGTCCCGCGACCCCGGCAGGCTTTGGCCCTCTAGAGGGGGGCCCCGTCATCTTGCTGACGCTCTTTGAGGCGCGCGTGGAACACAACGCGCCGTCGACCCGGGCATGGTCCATGGTCGGGCAGCGAGTTGCCCTTTACTCGCCGCCCGCATGCCCGCGCCTACGGTGGCCGGAGATTGTCTTGCGACGTCCGTCGCCGTGGGCGTCCACCACTGCGGTTGGGGCGGAGGGAGGACACTGTCCTCTCTCTCACGCGGCCCGCCTCCTCCTTCGCGAGCATTACTGCTTCGCAGAAGGAGGCGACCGCTTCCCACTCCGTCTCGCCCCGCAGCATGGCCGCCACCAATGCCGGGCGCGAGAGGTTTCAGCCTATCGCCGCCGTGAGGACACGTCGGTGCTCTGCCCAAGCTGGGCAGTCTTGCACCGTATGCTCTACTGTGTCCTCCGGGCGATCTTCGCAGTGGTGACACCCAGGCGTTTCCTCCTTTCTCCTTAGACACAGGTACCTCCCGAAACTTCCGTGTCCGGTGAGGACCTGCGTCATGCGGTAGGTCAGGACGCCGTGACTCCTATCCAGCCACTCCTCAAAGAGGGGTCTTACCGCCGCGATTGCGGCGTGCCCGGTGACCTGTACCCTTAGCACGAGTTTTCACTCTTTTACTTTACAGCGTCTTTTCAGTATTTACAGCGTTTCTTGTATGAAAAAATGGAACAGCGCCTCTGGTGTGCGAAGAAGGAACTAATTTTTTCCTTGAAAATTGTCAATTTGAAGTTGTCAAAGTTCCAGTTTACTTTACGTCTCAAATACTGAAAACTCGTGCTCAGGGTACAGCTGACATTTTTAACACTTTTTTTACATAATTAATAAATTCACCACAAATAAGAACATTTATAAAAGAGAAAAAGTTTTAATTCTTTTTTGATACTTAATTATGACCAATTGAAAAGTGAAAAAATTGAACAAAATCGATGAGAACACTATCGTGCGCCAATTGCTCGCCTCGGTTGTGACGTCACTATGACAAAGAATTTCCTTAGCACTGTGTCAACTGGCTTCTACAATAACAATTTCAAAGTTGGAACATTTACTATCGATGTATTATGACAACTTCTAGTTGTCATAATGACGTCACACTGCCCCGTCTCGGGCACTGTCGACGTGTTTTCAGCTCGGAGTTCAATTAATGATTTTGAATTTAATATATCTTCTTAATTAGAGCAATAAAAAAAACTAAAAACAGTTTGTTAAGAGACAAATACTTATGATCTTTCCATTAAAGACAAAAAAAAATCATTGAAAGGACCACTTATAATGATTCTGTATAAGTATTCGGTAATTGGGGCCCATTTTCAGAGCAAATCGACAAAAAGTAACGCTCTAGGATGAAGTATCTTTTAATTAAACACAATGTTTTAATTAGAAATAGCTGGTGTGCTTTTAGTAGATAATGAGTTTGGCAATGAATTATATGACTCCGGGCTCCACGAGATTGATTTTCATGGCTAAGCAACGCTTGTTGAGGTCGGTCTGTGGATGGGTGACCATCTGTCAAATTTCCAGTACTTACTTTCGCGTGCCTTAGAAAGCCGTTGGTCCCGGCTGTGTTAATTTTAGACATCAGAGGCCTTAGCCCTTATCACGAGTTTTCACTATTTTACTTTACAGCGTCTTTCCAGTATTTACAGCGTTCCTTGTATGGAAAAATGGAACAGCGCCTCTGGTGTACGAAGAAGGAACAAATTTTTTCCTTGATATGTATAACTGAAAACTCATGATAAGGCCTCAGTAGCTCGATCACAAGATTTCAGTATTTTATTTACAGCGTACTTTTTTTTTTAGCGTGGTAAAATCACCAAATGAGTCCGCCCGCCCAATTAGTCTTCCAACTCAGGGCAGGGCGGGAGGGACTGTCAGACTTGTACTGACTAAAATTCACGGTGTCCTTCATTAGCCCTTTACGTTCCCGGGTCACGGTAATGGTATGAGTCCTGCGACCCCGGACGGCATCTTACTGACGCTCTTAGAGGCGCGCGTGGACCCGGGCATGGTTTATGGTCGGAGGGCGAGTTGCCCATTACTCGCCGCCCGCATGCCCATTTACAGCGTCCTTGAAGTATTTACTGAGTTTATTGTATTGAAAAATGGAACAGCGCCTCTAGTGTACGAAGAAAGAACTATTTTTTTCCTTGAAATTAATGTCAAACTTCCAGTTTACTTTCGTCACAAAAACTGGAAATTCATGATAATGATAAGGCATCAGCGCAGTCAGTGCCGTGTTTGTGCCGTGCCTTGATAGCGTATGTCGGGACAGTCTCATCGGTAACCGGGACACTGGAACGTAAATGGCTATTGAAGGATCACCGTGGATTTTAGTCAGTTCAAGTCTGATAATCACGTCCAACCCTGGGTGGGAAGGCTCATTCATTTGATGATTTTACCAGCATCAAAAAATCCTATGACTCTTTGCATTCGTAATAATTAGAAAAAAACAATCAGCTGACTATTATTCTCGTGGTAAAAGTGTCAACTGGTCACTCAAACATTTTTAAATTATCTTGATTTTTACACACATACATGTCCGCTTCTACATAACATTGCTAATAAATATTTACTAGGCAATTGACTTTTTGATGTCCCTTGGTCTCGACGAGGTCTCGACTGTCATATTTTGTAGATCTTTGACATTCTTGACAGTCGTTACGGTTACTCAGAAAGTTATTTTTCCTCACTAGGAATTCCTCCTCCGTTTAAAAACATTAATAAACTTACATACACGAACACCCAGACCCGAAAAGACTACATAAAGGTCATACAATTATTTGTTCCGTGCGGGAATCGAAAGCGCGACACACGTTGTCGGAGTCGATCGCTGAGCCACTGCACGAACCGACCGGTCTTATCAATAAGTATCATAGTATATGCAGAAAGCGGTTTCTGAAGGTCAGCCGGAACTGGTTAGACGGGGAACCGATCCGAACATAGCTTTGGGAAGAGTCTAGACTCTAGACAGATGATATTTGAGCACTAGCTAGTTGCTCGACATTTTGCTAAACTGGGCCTTTTTGGCGCAGCCGTGAGACACACAAAAATTATATTATTCTTTTATTTTTTCATGTTTTAGATACCTATAAGTTTTTTCTTTTTTTTTGTGTTTATTTTATTTTAAATGTGTGTGTCTATCGTAGTCCATTCGCGCCAAATAAATGTTTTTTTTTCTTTCTTTCTACACCGTGACTTTTTAGTCGTCTTACAAAAGTGGCCCACTTAATGTACCCGACCTAAAATACATCTAGGCGAGATTGTTTTTTTTTAATCGTTAATAATAATTTTTATTATTACTAAATACACACATCAAAAGTGTCTAGGGATCAACATATATTTTTGCAATAACTTTTCTCCTGATTGATATTAATTAAAATTTTCTTTAAGGATTCATCAAATAAAGTGTTTTCGTTTGTCACAGTAACGATAAACCAAGTCACCTTTGCATTAATAAAGAAATTTGCCATTTTCCTAATAAAGGGATTTTTGACATTTGAACCACTAACACAAAAATTCGAAAAAAAGACTGAAATAACAGTTTTCTTTAAAATTTTATTGGGTAACTTAAACAATTAATAATCCGTGTTTCTACCGCGAACACTAACAACACAAGAACATCGGTTTGGCATACTCAAAATGAGTTCATCCAAATCACGCTGTGGAATGGCCGCCCATGTTCGTTGCAACAACAAAAAAAGGTCTTCTTGCGACTGGATACCCTCCATATTCGGCAGAGCTCTTCTCTGTAGCATATCCCATGCATGCTCAATCGGATTCAAGTCTGGCGACTGAGCAGGCCAGGGCAGGACATTGATGTTAGCTGCGGCGAGAGTCTGTCTTACAACTCTTGCGGTGTGCGGTCGTGCATTATCATGCATTAACTGAAATAAGGGACCGATTTGCACTTGTAGAGGAACGATGACGTCTGATACAATCGTCTCAGCATAAATTTGAGCGTTGAGGTTGCCTCTGATCCAAATCAACTCAGTTCTTCCGCCGATCCAAATACCCGCCCATACCATGATGGTTCCACCACTATAAGGATGGACTTCCTGGCAGGATTTTAATCGCTGTTGGCGTCCAGGGGTTCTCCAGTGTCGTATACGTCTTGTATCCGGTCTCATACCGAAACGAGACTCATCAGAAAAGCACACGAAACGCCATTGTTCTTCTGCCCAATTTCTGTGTTCAAGAGCCCATTGATATCGAATCCTACGATTGTGCATTGCTATAGGTGGTACCCGTAGCGGTCTTCGGGAATGAAGGTTCACTTCATGCAAGCGGTTTCTGACTGTTTGGTCGCTAATTAAGTTCCCTGAAGAGTGATGAAGCCTCACGGCTAACATCATGGCGGTTATTGTTGGAGCTCTTCGAGTTAAGATTTGAATGTATCGGTCTTGTCTCCGTGTGGTGCAGCGATACCGTCCTCCATGGCGCTCAGCCTCGGTACCAGTGCTTCGGTAACGTGTCCAAAGTCGACTGATAACACTCTGACTTGTATTCAGAGCTAAAGCCACAGTACGTTGCCGGGAACCAGCTTCTATCATTCCCACGGCTCTGAGCATTTCTTCCCTGCTTAAATGACGTCGCCGCTCCATAATAACGTTGGTTTTAATCAGTAGTAGGGAAACAGTAGCACTAATAATGTCTTCAATGCGTTGTATGTTTTTATAGGGAAAATATTGACAGCTGATTTTCATCTTTTACTCGAATTTGATTCACAGTTCCTGATTCAAATTATGAAATGCACCAAAAAGGATCCATATAAATTTATAAAATCATAAATTTATTACAAAGCCACATCTCAATCTCAAGAAATCCGCATAAAAATGCTTGATCCCTAGACACTTTTGATGTGTGTAGGTACATTAGAAATATGAAAATGTTTACGTATCTAGCTGTAGAGTATACCTACCCAGCGCAATAGTCGGGCAGATCATTCCATCTCCATTTTCTATGAGACAAGGGGGTTTTTAACTACTCCTTGCGTCATAATAATGAATTAAAATTTTATTTTAAATTTTTTCAAATCTCTTAAATACCTATTTTTTTTTATAAACGTGTTCTAGTCATTGGGTACATGAACTGGGCTGCCGTTGTAAGACGACTAAAAAGTCACGGTGTATATCCCATCAATTTAATGTTTTAACTGACTTCAAAGAGGAGTTCGGTAGTTTAACCAAGTATGTGGGTACTGGGTACTGGGTATGTGTACCGATTTCTCCATAGAGTATAGTAAGTCTCCGAGGTTTCTGGTCCAATGTCATCATTTTTTTTAATGTCATATTAAAAAAAAAAACTAAAAAATAGAAGGAGTGAAGCGAATCCAGTTGCCAGTGGGAGAGAGCAGGCTAAAAAAAACTTTAACTTAATTGTATCAAAATAGAATTTCTACATATAATTTTCTTAATAATGTGCAATAGAATTTAATATTACGTTCAACCATTAATAATATCGTCCATGTACACAATGAGCCAATAATGTTCATAAAATAAAAACTACAGAACCAAACTAAATGTTTTTAAGGGACTAAATAACAGGTATCCAGGCAGGTATCCAGTATACTGCATCAAACTAAAAAAGAATCACACAAATTGGACCAGAAACCTCGGAATAATCGGTGTACAGCAGGTCAACCTACCAGGGGCGTAGCTACCGCCGTATCTGCCGTATCAATTATACGGGGCCCCCGGGCCACAGGGGGCCCCTGTGTCCCGGGGCCCCGTACGAGCGTACGCAAAAATTAATGAAAACTTAATGATTTAGCAAATAAAATAGTTATTTACTTTTACACAATTTATTTGTCTAATCTATCTCTGGTGTTTTTATTATTATTATTTTTAACCGACTTCAAAAAAACGAAAAGGTTCTCAATTCGGTCGGTATGTTTTTTTTTATATGTAATACTGTTTTAAGCACGAGATTTTCGATTAGAAATCCCGGGAAGATCCATATATTAATATCAACGTTTCGATGCAAGTATGTACTACCTAATTCCGACCTCTGGAGTGATCAGTCGCATCTTGAATTTTATGATGACCTTTGTCCAATTTTTTGTTTATATTTCGGCGTAGACACAGAGAAATGCATTTTTTTTCTTGAGTGATAAATCCTTACCCTACCTAAAGGCCCCCAAACAAATTTTTATACGGGGCCCCGCCAAGGCACGCTACGCCTCTGCAACCTACCCGAATCTGTCAAATTTTACCAATCGAATATTATTAACCTTCCACTATTGTGATAAGAGGCCTAATCACGAGCTCTTAACGTGATCCAGTTTAGGCTGTGGGAAAGAGACAGAGGTATAACAGTCGTCTAGCGCCATCTCGTTCCCTGAGCGTAAACTGGGCTCATGGTAGGCCACAAGGTTAAGAATCTGTTAAAAAGATTTGACATAAATTGAGGTAGGTTGTTGTGCTGGCGTCTGTACATACATTAAA
Organism: Agrotis exclamationis; assembly: GCA_950005045.1. Classification (NCBI taxonomy): domain Eukaryota; kingdom Metazoa; phylum Arthropoda; class Insecta; order Lepidoptera; family Noctuidae; genus Agrotis; species Agrotis exclamationis. The sequence goes on from OX465441.1 coordinate 10,708,230, forward strand.
AAAAAATACCGACCCAATTGAGAAATTCCTTTTTTGAAGTCAGTTAAAAAGTAAGTTACCTACTTGAAACTACTTAAATTACTTTTAAAACGAATTGCTTAGTGCTCTTAACGCTGCACTGTTTCAGAAAGTTTAAGCAAAAGGTAATTTAATAGCTTTTTTCTGCAACAGCTTAAAAATGTAGTTAGACAGCTTACTAAGCTAAGTGTAGATGATACTATGCTAGATTATTTAGCTAGGTTTACGAAGAAAAAAGAGTATAAAGTGAAATTAATAACTTAAATTACGACTTGAACAAAGGAGTACCTATGAAAGGATGGTTTAAAGTTTGTGGACAAACCATTACATACCATCATCATCATCAGCCTATAAATGTTCCCACTGCTGGGACACAGGCCTCCTCTCTGTGAGAGGGAGTGGGCCGTAATCTACCACGCGGGCCCAGTGCATGTCTTCGAATTTTTGGTTCTAAGACATGCCGGTTTCCTCACGATGTTTTCCTTCACCGTTTTGAGAGTAGTGGTGTTGAAATAAATTACACAAAGTAATGCGCCTGACGGGGTTCGAACCCACGACCTACAACTCGTAAGTCGAGGCCGATACCACTGGGCCACCACTGCTCTACCATTACATACAAATTCAATAAATAGGAATAAAGACCAGCATCATTTAAAAACTAATTGCCTTTAAAAACCATCATAAAAACGTGTTGTAACTTATCTTTCTGAAGTCGGTGGCAAACATGAATTCAAAAAACAAAGCCACCGACATCGGAATAAGAAGTTATTACCTAAACATTTTTTAAGTTTTTATAATGATTTCTTTTACCAGGAAAGTTGAGACAAAAAAATATAAAAGAAGTATTCAAAATCACAAAATAATGTATTTATTTATCAAAAGTAAGTACTTTTTCTGCTTTATATATGTTTGTCCTTGTTGAATGTATGTACATGTCTGTGGTAAATAAAATAATTTTTCTTTCTTTCTTTCTACTTAAATTACTTCATAAGATTTCAGAAAAACGATGTGTGGGCCCATAAAATTTGAGGGTTGCCCTCGATTTCTCCAGGATCCTGACTTGGTGACTATTGGACCACTACAGAAGTATCTTCTTTCGAATAAAAAAAGAATTTTGATAATCGGTCCACAATTGGCGGAGTAATCGCGTAACAAATACACAAATAATTACATCATCCACATAGCGGTCATCAAAAAAATGCTCACAAAATAAAAAGTACTGAACCATATTGGATGAAATTTTATTTATAGGACCAAATGGAAAGTATACTGCATCGAACAAAAAAAGAATCACACTAATCTGACTACAAACCTCGGAGTAATCGGTGTAAGTACATACATAAAAAAAAACCGACCGAATGGAGAACCTCCTCCTTTTTTGAAGTCGGTTAAAAACACAAGTATGCATTTTTTTCAAAAACCAGAATTTCCTGATACTGCGTCCGGGTATGGATTCAAAATTCCGAATATTTATAAGTACCTACATAAAACAATCTATAAAAAAGTCCAAAACAAAAGAGTAATTTACAAAACATCAGTGAACCAAATATTTTAAACCTATTTATTACTTACCGACAACTAAAACAAAATACTTACTGTTTTAGTTTCTACGAATTAAGCAAAATTGAACCTTATGTCTACTGTGAAATATCACAATTGCTTATCAGTAATCCCCTCAGCTGCTAAGTCAGCTTGTAATAGTACATTGTTATCCAAGGCGTGAAAGTTACTTATTTACGTCGCGAGACGGGGTTTGGCGCCCGTAACGTAGTGAGGGCGCTAATAGTTCGAGGGACTAAATAAGTAATTTACCCGAGGTAAACACTGTGCTTTTCATTACGAATACGAGGAAAGTAAAATTAACAACATAAATTTTAGCTAAAGAAAAAATGAGTGTAGATCGGATTGTCACTTTCCCGCTTGTTTTTTTTTAAATTTTTTGTGCTGTGGTCGTCCAGCTATACAACCAGGATTTTTCATGTTCATTATTTAAAAATTGGCAAAGATTTTGTCGAAATCTGTATTATTTTAGAGAAATAGTTGAAACTTAATTATTTTAAAGTCATTATTTATATTCTTAATACTTAACTTTATGTTATTTTAATTTTAAATCGCTCTGTAATTTCGTGGCTGTATAAAAAGTTTGAACATGGTTCAATAGAAATGTCAAAATAGAACTAGTTTTTTTTTCTTAAATTTGGCATCTGTCAGTTGAAAGCGATTTTCCCTAGGGCGGCAATGGATAACTTTCAAACGGCTAATCAGACATGTAATGACCTACTTTCAGAGTATGAGTAATGAAAAGTTATTTAAACTTTTTTATCTGTGACCGTTGGAACCCTCAATGCCATTGTCCTTTAGTGAAAGAAGGATGGAGGCGAGGCGATACGAGGCGTATATTGCCGTCACTCTTACAAATACGGCCCCTTGCGTTGTATAAAACAGGATTAGGTCTATAACTTTGTACCAGTCTCCTTTGAAACTTTAAAGTGTTCACGTCGATTTAATAAGTAGCAAAGTTTACTTAGTACGTATTAACGAAGCAAGTTATTCTAAGTTTTTGACAATAATGGAAGACATAACGTGTGGCCTTTCTGAGTTGGAAATAGAACAAGAAGGAAAGAAATTAGATCAATTCATTAAAGACATTTTAGCCCTGCTCGACCCAAAATACAGAAATTATGAATGGAAAAAAAGTGAACTTGAAAATGTTGATGAAGACGCAGTTGATACACAGAACGAGATAAAAAATCGAGATTTATATGAAGCGAAAGTATCAGAAGCTGAACTTGAAACTGTTCAACTACGATATATCCCTGACTATATACGTGAGCTAAGAACGAAAGAAGATTACTGGAAGAAGGAGTACAACTACTGGGGCGACGTTATATCAAAGAAGAATTGGGAAATGTACAAGAAAAAAGTGGAAGACGAAATGATTAGAAACAAAACAGTGTTAGTGAACTTGGACAAGAGTCTAGCAGTGATGTATCTTAAAGAAAGTGAAACACATTTTTCGCGATCACTCGATCCAGAACGCGTTCAAAGATTAGTCGATTATATAAGAGAAAAAGAGAGCAATGATGTGAGGTTTTCTACTTGGAAAGCAGCTTTTTACACCATGCAATTTATTAAGACTCATTATCAAGATTATGCAATATTCTCGAGGTACGGGGACTTTAGAGCACGTCCATCTCGTTTAAATCTTTCGAAGCTCGCAGCAGAAGAGTCTAAAAACTTACAACAGAATTAAACTGATAATTAATGTTTCATGTTATTTCTAAGGTGGTGTTTAATTTCTTGGCTTTGTACATACATTTTTTGTTTTTGAAAAATAAATTAATGATTTGGTGATATTGAATTTGTTTTGTTTTATTTTGTGTCATCTTTCCTGACATAGTATATATGTTACAGTCAAAGTGCTTAACCCGTTATTATGCATAATAACTAGTAATTATGTATAATCACTAAACTTACTAGTGAAAGTGATAAATTATATTAAAGTGAATAATTTATCACTAAACAAATAATATATATATACCGATATAATTATGTCATAACTACATAAATTTAATATATTAATATGTAGTTATGACATAATTATATCGGTATATATACACCGTGTTCCGGACGATATACCTACATAAACTTCGACCAGATGTTCAAACCACGGAAGTAAGCATTTTTCATTATGGACACATTAATAAATTCTTATTTTTTATTTTTTGTTAATTTTCATACAAACTAAATACCTAGACGTAAATAACCCGATATGCATGCCTCTTTATCCGAATTGGCAACGTCATTCATAACATTTGGCGGGCTGAAACAAATGAAATGCAAATAGTATTTGATAGATTTCAAATTAAGATACTTTCTCACTGCATAGCTCAATTAAATTTCATTAAATGAAATTACAAATATCTTTGTAACGAAGCCTTTTTAAGTACTACTTCCTTTGTTGGATTTGATTTGTAAAAGCCATAGAAGTATTTGCTAAAGTTTATGGATAACGTGAAGAACACGGTGTATATTATTTATTGAACTAGATATATGTTTAATTATTTAAGTATTGTTACTTATTTGACATCCATATTTATGTTTCTAAATATTTTTTTCAGAAATACAGTGCGCGAGTGGCTACCTCCACCTTTTTAGGGTTCCGTACGTCCGAATACAAAAACGGAACCCTTATAGGATCACTCGTGTGTCCGTTTGTCTGTCGCTTACAGTCAATTATCTCCGAATCTACTAGACCGATTGAGGTGAAATTTAGTACACATATCAATTCCTCTGACCCACGCACAGAGTTGTGACGTGAATAGATGAAATCTGTACGTGGGAGGTAATTTTTGGGGGGGAAGGGAAAATAAAAAAATTAAAATTGAAAACTGCATCGTGTGACATATCAAATAAAAGGCTTTGTTGAGAAGATCTTAAATGTATTTTTTTTGTAATTTTTAAATAAATGGTTTCCAAGTTATTCAAGAAAATAGACGAAATTTGACCATTCCCCCCTCCCCTTATCTCCGAAACTACTGAACCTAAAATTTTGAAAAAAATACAGAAATTAGTTTTCTACTTATAGATTATAGGAAAACCTATAAGAAGTCCATGATATTAAAATAACATGGTAAATCACTCAATATTGTGCGTACCAATTTGGGTCAGATTTAAAAAAAACGTGATAGGTAACATCGTACGGAACCCTGTTCACGCGAGTCCAACTCGCACTTGGCCGGTTTTTAATTTAAGTTTGTACAATCCATCCAAAGGTTGTCTAGAAGATATCGCTATTAGCGATAAGAACGCCATTGGAAACATAGAATTATTAGTAATGTTTATAATTTTGTAACCATTTTGGTGTACAATAAAGTATATTCTAATTATTCTATCTATCTATCTATTGCTTAATTATTTGAGCTTATACTCTGGTTATTACCAACCTTTAAGGCCCACTCCTCCTCACAGAGAGGAGGCCTGTGTGTTAACATTGGGATCATACACTGATAAAGATGAGCTGAGGTTTGAATATTCAGGATCAATCATTTGAATATTCTAATCAGTTAAGGTAAAGAAATAAATTGAATTGCAATCTCTTGACATTCGTTGTCTATCTTGACACGACTTAGTTAAAGTGAGACCTGACATAGAATTAATCACATCAACTAGTTATTATGGATCTGGGATAAAGTAATATTAAGACAAGTATAGGTGAAGATTACCTGAAAAGGAAGCTGTGTGCATGGTTTAAAGTAGCCTAACATGAAGGGGATGGCCACAAGTCCCAAGCTCGCTTCGCTCGCTCTTGAATCCCAAGTTCTCCTAATAACATTTCCAATCGTGAAGGCAAACAATCAAAGTCCAGACAGAGGACCCATCATTGAAATTCTTAATATTCTTAAAACTAAACTATCCTCGTCGGTGGTATCACGGTTGGGTAAACCTTGAATTCAAACATGTTAAATATATTTGAATTCAAGGTTTACCCAACCACTCAAATTTTGAGTGATTATGCAGACTTTATCCAAGTGACGTCAACTGGTCGAACCGTATTTATTACTTTAACTAACATTGACCAGATATTATGAATAATAACTAGTTAAAATGAAAAATTTACCACTTTTACTAGTAAGTTTATACTATGTCAGGAAAGATGATACAAAATAAAACAAAACAAATTCAATATCACCAAATCATTAATTTATTTTTCAAAAACAAAAATGTATGTACAAAGCCAAGAAATTAAACACCAATTTAGAAATAACATGAAACATTAATTATCAGTTTAATTCTGTGGTAAGTTTTTAGACTCTTCTGCTGCGAGCTTCGAAAGATTTAAACGAGATGGACGTGCTCTAAAGACCCCGTACCTCGAGAATATTGCATAATCTTGATAATGAGTCTTAATAAATTGCATGGTGTAAAAAGCTGCTTTCCAAGTAGAAAACCTCACATCATCGCTCTCTTTTTCTCTTATATAATCGACTAATCTTTGAACGCGTTCTGGATCGAGTGATCGTGAAAAATGTGTTTCACTTTCTTTAAGATACATCACTGCTAGACTCTTGTCCAAGTTCACTAACACTGTTTTGTTTCTAATCATTTCGTCTTCCACTTTTTTCTTGTACATTTCCCAATTCTTCTTTGATATAACGTCGCCCCAGTAGTTGTACTCCTTTTTCCAGTAATCTTCTTTCGTTCTTAGCTCACCTATGTAGTCAGGGATATATCGTAGTTGAACAGTTTCAAGTTCAGCTTCTGATACTTTCGCTTCATATAAATCTCGTTTTTTTATCTCGTTTTGTGTATCAACTGCGTCTTCATCAACATTTTCAATGTCACTTTCTTTCCATTCATAATTTCTGTATTTTGGGTCGAGCAGGGTTAAAATGTCTTTAATGAATTGATCTAATTTCTTTCCTTCTTGTTCTATTTCCAACTCAGAAAGGCCACACGTTATGTCTTCCATTATTGTCAAAAACTTTAGAATAACTTGCTTAGAAAACTTTGAACACTTTCAAAGTTTCAAAGAAGACTGTTTACAAAATATCAAACCGTCAACCGTCAGCGGCTGTATTGCTAAAAAGTGACGGCAATATACGCATCGTTTCTCCATCCTTCTTTCCAAAGGCCAATGGCGATGGCATTGATTTTTTTTTTAATGTTTTTTGGCATGGCTTCGAGGCCTTTATGCCAAACAATGGCATTGAGAGTTCCAACGGTCACAGATAAAAAAGTATAAATAACTTTACAAGCTGACATACATAGCGGCTGAGGGGATTACTGATTAGCTATTGTGATCTTTCACAGTAGAGATAAGGTTAAGTTTTGCTTAATTCGTAGAAACTAAAACAATAAGCATTTTGTTTTAGTTGTCGGTAATTACAAAGGGGTTTGAAATGTTTAATTTAATTCAAGTAGTTGTGTAAAAATTTTGGTGTACAATAAATTATATTCTAATTATTCTATCTAACTATCTATTGCTTAATTATTTGAATTTATAACGTGGGCATTACCAACCTATATGGCCCACTCCTCCTCACAGAGAGGAGGCCTGTGTGTTAACATTGGCATCATTATACACTGATAAAGATGATCTGAGGTTCGAATATTCAGGATCAATCATTTGAATATTCTAATCAGTTAAGGTAAAGAAATAAATTGAATTGCAATCTCTTGACATTCGTTGTCTATCTTGACACGACTTAAGCTGCGAACAAATTACTCATTATCTAGCCAGTACAGCTTTTTTTTTTTTTTTAGGGTGGCAAAATCATCAAATGAGTCCTCCCGCCCTGGGTGGGCGGGAGGGACTGTCAGACTCTTACTGACTAAAATCCACCCGTGTTCCGTCGGATGCCCTTTACGTTCCGGGGCCACGGTATCCTGGATTAAGAAAAAATCCGCGACCCCGGCAGGCATTTGGCCCCATAAGGGGCCCCGTCGGTGACGCGTGAAACACGACGCGCCACCGACCCTGGCTTGGTACCTGGTCGGACGGCGAGCTTACCCATTACTCACCGTCCGCAAGCCCGCTCCGCCGCTGTGCCCTCTGCTGTTCAGAGGGACACGCGTTGGAGCGTCCACCCGACAGGCTATTTGCATACGGGCAAAGAAACCCCTTAGGCACACAGTGCCTAAGGAGAGTTTTTGCCCGCATCCCAGGGTGCACCGGCCCGAAAAACTGGTCTTCCCCCGGGACGTATCCGAGAGGGAACTCCAGTCCACGGGCGCACGTGGAGGTTTCCTGTCTTAGCACCCCAGCCAGTACAGCTTGGCAAAAAAAAAAAAAAACAGTAGAAAACCGGAAGTCGCCACTGTCTTCTCGCTACCAGCACTTTGAATGATTTTATTTTATTTATTTTCACTTATTACGTTAGTTTTATGGCACAATAATAAATCTTACAAACCTGCGTCTTTGTTTACATCAAATATCAAATATTTTAAAACGTTGTCAGCAAATAAAAATATTAGTTCCGTTTCAAGACGTTCTGGCCAAGCTGTACATTTAATACTACACCTGTGCAAACTGTCGGTCGTAAGACGCGGACGTGACCTTGAGCGTTCGGACGTCCGAACAGAATCTGGCCGGCTGGATGTTTGTGCATCCGAAGAGGGTCGTCCGAACTACCGTGCACACTGCTAAGCCGCGTGACTCAGCCGCGGCTGACGGACGCGTCCGATAATATGTTCTCAGCTTTATTTAAAGTGATAACTGACAAAGAATTAATCACATGTCATCAACTAGTTATTATGGATCTGGGATAAAGTAATATTAGAACAAGTATAGGTGAAGATTACCTAAAAAGGAAGCTGTGTGCATGGTTTAAAGTAGCCTAACACGAAGGGGATGGCCACGAGTCCCGAGCTCGCTTCGCTCGCTCTTGAATCCCAAGTTCTCCTAATGACATTTCCAATCGTGAAGGCAAACAATCATAGTCCAGACACAGGACCCATCATTGAAATTCTTAATATCCTTAAAACTAAACTATCCTCGTCGGTGTGCTGCCCGAAGCTCCTTCGGTATCACGGTTCGGTAAACCTTGAATTCAAATATATTTGAGTGATTAAGATGGTCGAACCGTATTTATTACTTTAACTAACATTGACCAGATATTTTGAATAATAACTAGTTAAAGTGAATAATTTACCACTTTTACTAGTACGTTTAGTGATTATACATAATTACTAGTTATTGGCTTAAACACTTTGGCTGTAACATATTATATACGTTATACAGGGTGATTTGTTATTCGATGCAGTCCTTGAAATGGGTGATACTAGACCTTATTTGCAACAATTTTAACCCCGACAATGTGGGGTCTAAACTGACTGGTTTTAGAGATATCGACATTAAAGATTTTTCGAAAAATTTCTACCTCTCCCTCATTAAGTGCTTATTGTTAGAAAGTAACGATAGTCACCACTTAGAATTTATGCTTTTCTGATAGAATATGAACGACTGAACCTAGTGAATACAAGTTTGTTGTAAAAATAATCATGTCTTGGGAAATTAAGTGTCATAGAGTTTCTGTTTTGAAGATTTCTGAAAACTTTCCTTGTCTTTCAAAGCATATTTTTCAAAATAAATGTATGACACTTGGTGTACAAATTACAGAAAAAACTTCCTTGTCTCATTACCTTTCTAAAATGGTGCCACAGTACCCACTTCTAGTTGTGTCTGACCAGAAAATTAGGGTTGTTACTGACAAAGTAGTAAATCAAAGAAAATCGGTTATAATGTTTTTTCGACCCAACATTTTTTTTCTGTGGTTTTTGTCCAAACTGCTATCTGATATTAGCTTTTTGAGTTAATGCGCTTAATTTTGGTCGATCGCATCAAGCAAAATCGGTCTTTATCTGGAGTATTTTTACCTATGGACCAGATAGTCAAACCATCAATTTTCTTTCATTTGAAACAGCTACTTGAAAGAAATTTACAATAACGGAATGTTTAAAAGCTCTGGTTTCGCAAAAAAAAAACTAAACTGGCGTGCATAAAAGTTGGGTCACCCTACTTGTAGGACAGGTAAAATTACTCCAGATAAAGACCGATTTTGCTTGATGCGATCGACCAAAATTAAGCGCATTGACTCAAAAAGCTAATATCAGACAGCAGTTTGGACCAAAACCACAGAAAAAAAATGTTGGGTCGAAAAAACATTAGAACCGATTTTCTTTGATTTACTACTTTGTTAGTAACAACCCTAATTTTCTGGTAAGACACTAACTAAAAGTGGATACTGTGACACCATTTTAGAAAGGTGATGAGACAAGGAAGTTTTTTCTGTAATTTGTACACCAAATGTCATACATTTATTTTGAAAAATATGCTTTGAAAGACAAGGAAAGTTTTCAGAAATCTTCAAAACAGAAACTTTATGACACTTAATTTCCCAAGATATGATTATTTTTATAACAAACTTGTATTCACTAGATTCAGTCGTTCATATTCTATCAGAAAAGCATAAATTCTAAGTGGTGACTATCGTTAATTTCTAACAATAAGCACTTAATGAGGGAGAGGTGGAAATTTTTCGAAAAATCTTTAAAGTTCGATATCTCTAAAACCAGTCAGTTTAGACCCCATATTGTCGGGGTTAATATTGTTGCAAATAAGGTCTAGTATCACCCATTTCAAGGACCGCATCGAATAACAAATCACCCTGTATACTATGTCAGGAAAGATGATACAAAATAAAACAAAACAAATTCAATATCACTAAATCATTAATTTATTTTTCAAAAACAAAAATGTATGTACAAAGCCAAGATATTAAACACCAATTTAGAAATAACATGAAACATTAAATAACAGTTCAATTCTGTTGTAAGTTTTTAGACTCTTCTTCTGCGAGCTTCGAAAGATTTAAACGAGATGGACGTGCTCTAAAGTCCCCGTACCTCGAGAATATTGCATAATCTTGATAATGAGTCTTAATAAATTGCATGGAGTAAAAAGCTGCTTTCCAAGTAGAAAATCTCACATCATCCCCCTCTTTTTCTCTTATATAATCGACTAATCTTTGAACGCGTTCTGGATCGAGTGATCGTGAAAAATGTGTTTCACTTTCTTTAAGATACATCACTGCTAGACTCTTGTCCAAGTTCACTAACACTGTTTTGTTTCTAATCATTTCGTCTTCCACTTTTTTCTTGTACATTTCCCAATTCTTCTTTGATATAACGTCGCCCCAGTAGTTGTACTCCTTCTTCCAGTAATCTTCTTTCGTTCTTAGCTCACGTATGTAGTCAGGGATATATCGTAGTTGAACAGTTTCAAGTTCAGCTTCTGATACTTTCGCTTCATATAAATCTCGTTTATTTATCTCGTTTTTTGTATCAACTGCGTCTTCATCAACATTTTCAAGTTCACTTTCTTTCCATTCATAATTTCTGTATTTTGGGTCGAGCAGGGCTAAAATGTCTTTAATGAATTGATCTAATTTCTTTCCTTCTTGTTCTATTTCCAACTCAGAAAGGCCACACGTTATGTCTTCCATTATTGTCAAAAACTTAGAATAACTTGCTTCGTTAATACGTACTAAGTAAACTTTGCTACTTATTAAATCGACGTGAACACTCTAAAGTTTCAAAGGAGACTGGTACAAAGTTATAGACCTAATCCTGTTTTATACAACGCAAGGGGCCGTATTTGTAAGAGTGACGGCAATATACGCCTTGTATAACCCCATCCTTCTTTCACTAAAGGACAATGGCATTGAGGGTTCCAACGGTCACAGATAAAAAAGTTTAAATAACTTTACAAGCTGACTTAGCAGCTGAGGGGATTACTGATAAGCAATTGTGATCTTTCTCAGTAGACATAAGGTTCAGTTTTGCCTAATTCGTTGAAACTAAAACAATAAGTATTTTGTTTTAGTTGTCGGTAAGTAATAAATAGGTTTAAAATATTTGGTTCACTGATGTCTTGTAAATTACTCTTTTGTTCTGGACTTTTTTATAGATTTTTTTTGTGTAAATATTCGGAATTTTGAATCCATACCCGGACGCAGTTTCAGGAATTTATGGTTTTTGAAAAAAAAATGCAAACTTGTATTTTTAGATTGTAGGGTTACCATAAACCGATACCAATACATATTTTTATTAAGGAAATAATATAAGTAATAACTCAAAATTATGTATATTATAACCGTTACTTCCAAATAAAAAGCACTAGATATAATTATCAGAAATAGGAATTTCATAAGTGCATACCTGAGTAACCGTTAAATCAAAACACAGATTCCGATAGACAGAACCCAATTTAGATATCTTTATGAGGAAAGTTTCCCCGCTTTCAGAATTACGAACTCTTCCGATTTGATCCTGAGTAATTTAATATAAGCACTAATTTAGATGGCTTGAGATAGAACAATTTAGTGTACGTTTCCCGTACGGTTTCGGCGAAAACACTGGTTTAGGTTTCGGCCAAAAAAAGGATATCAGTTTCTTGGTCTGAATGTCTACTAATACTGAGTTCCAAGAAAATTTTTTTAAACCTTGAGACTCAGTTTTCAATAATCCTTTATTGTCATTCGTTGTCAGATTTTTAAATCTAAGAACATAATCGGTTAAAGCCGAAAACGAGCTCATTTGCTTCCATCGCATGCTTCCGTGAATGGATTCGTAAATACCAATAATGTTCTTCATGAAATAATAAAACGCTATTAAAACAGAAGGTAGAGAACAAAAGAGTATTTTACAAAAGATAAACGTTTTAAATATTTTAAAGTTCTTTACTATTTACCGACAACTAAAATAAAATATTTTTTGTTTCTACGAATTTAGCAAAGCTGAAACTTACCTCTGCCGTAAAAAGATCACAATAGCTTATCAGTAATCACCTGAACCGGTAAGCCAACTTGTAATAGTTATTTATGATACTAGTGCGGTTAGTAAGTTGGTTTTTACAAACGAGTAGACGAATGTAACCCCGAGACGAAGTCGAGGGCTTACCATAGTCACGAGTTTGTAAATACCAATTTCTGCACGTGTGTCATACAATGTTTTTCAACACATTTGCGAGAAAACAGTACAATATTTAATTAACAGATTCCTCGCTTGTATATAACCCGTATTATTATTTTGTTCATATAAAAGTGGGAAAGTCGCAACAATTTTTTATAATGCTTACACGATTGTCAAAGTATCATAACTTTATTATAAGTTATAAATGTTCTCAAATAATCTGTTACTGATTTCATTATCAACATTTATATTACTTATCTCCACTCTTTCGAAAGTTGAAAATCTTTCAACTAAAATTGACTAACCAAATTATAATGCCACTTAAGACTCCCACTTTAAGCCTTATTTGATTTCCATTAACACAATTTATTTTAGACGAAGTACAAAACCCTTTTAAGAGCATCCTATAGACTTTTCAGTTGAAACACGAAAACTTCACTACGTGAATTTAATTTTAAAATCATTTGGGAAACGAGCTGTGATGACCCAGTCGTATCGCGTTGTTCTAAATTTGCCACAAAATTAATTTCCCACGAAAAAAAAAGCGTTTATTGCCCGTGGTACTACCCGTTGTACTACAAGTAGTACCTACCACGGGAAAGAAAATTACCCGTGATATTATCAAATTTTTTATTTTCCCGTGATACTACTCACTTATTTTATATTATAGATTAATATTCACAGTTCTCTGTATAATCTTTCGTTTACCATTTCCTTTTTACTTTGCACCAGTTTTTTTTTAGTTTTTAAAATCGTCATAATGAGGCCTCTCCCTGTGTGGAGTGGAAGGGAATGTCGGACTCGTAATAACTAAAATCTACCGTGTTCCTTCAATTGCCCTTTTCATTCCAGAGTCACGGTTAAATGTGGAGACAGTCCCACGACCCCGGCATAATAAACGAGTAGTACCACGGGTAAATTACAATTTCCCGTGGTACTACTAGATTGCTTGGTAGTAACACGGATAATTTTTTTCCCGTGTTACTACTGGTACCCCTCCCCCTCAGCCCTGGGTGGAAGGACCCATTTGATGATTTTACCACGCTAAAAAATAGCACAAAACTACCGAAAACGAGGACACAATGTGGAATCTGGATCTAAGAGAACAGGATCCTTTTTATCGTGGGGAATTGATTTTGTGGTGAATTTACAACAACCCGGTCGTATCGATGCAGCGATGCCCTCTCTGATCTTCACACATCAAAAAAAGTTTGCGATCGCTTTGAAAAATCTAAATCTTTTATGTTACGGTAGGTAGATTATATTAATGTAATTTCTTCTTCTTTTAGGATTATTTATTTTAAAATATACAATAAAAAAAATATCAGCTTATTATGCTTGTGACCTACGACAAAAAGAAAAAAAGTTTGTGATCTAAACTTCTTCTAAAAGTTTTTCATTTCTAAATAATTTTGAATTCTTCTAATATTTTCAAATTGGTTACACAAACAAATACACACATCAAAAGTGTCTAGGGATCAAGCATTTTTATGCGGATTTCTTGAGATTGAGATGTGGCTTTGTAATAAATTTATGATTTTAAAAATTTATATGGATCCTTTTTGGTGCATTTCATAATTTGAATCAGGAACTGTGAATCAAATTCGAGTAAAAGATGAAAATCAGCTGTCAATATTTTCCCTATAAAAACATACAACGCATTGAAGACATTATTAGTGCTACTGTTTCCCTACTACTGATTAAAACCAACGTTATTATGGAGCGGCGACGTCATTTAAGCAGGGAAGAAATGCTCAGCGCCGTGGGAATGATAGAAGCTGGTTCCCGGCAACGTACTGTGGCTTTAGCTCTGAATACAAGTCAGAGTGTTATCAGTCGACTTTGGACACGTTACCGAAGCACTGGTACCGTGACTGAGCGCCATGGAGGACGGTATCGCTGCACCACACGGAGACAAGACCGATACATTCAAATCTAAACTCGAAGAGCTCCAACAATAACCGCCATGATGTTAGCCGTGAGGCTTCATCACTCTTCAGGGAACTTAATTAGCGACCAAACAGTCAGAAACCGCTTGCATGAAGTGAACCTTCATTCCCGAAGACCGCTACGGGTACCACCTATAGCAATGCACAATCGTAGGATTCGATATCAATGGGCTCTTGAACACAGAAATTGGGCAGAAGAACAATGGCGTTTCGTGTGCTTTTCTGATGAGTCTCGTTTCGGTATGAGACCGGATACAAGACGTATACGACACTGGAGAACCCCTGGACGCCAACAGCGATTAAAATCCTGCCAGGAAGCCCATCCTTATAGTGGTGGAACCATCATGGTATGGGCGGGTATTTGGATCGGCGGAAGAACTGAGTTGATTTGGATCAGAGGCAACCTCAACGCTCAAATTTATGCTGAGACGATTGTATCAGACGTCATCGTTCCTCTACAAGTGCAAATCGGTCCCTTATTTCAGTTAATGCATGATAATGCACGACCGCACACCGCAAGAGTTGTAAGACAGACTCTCGCCGCAGCTAACATCAATGTCCTGCCCTGGCCTGCTCAGTCGCCAGACTTGAATCCGATTGAGCATGCATGGGATATGCTACAGAGAAGAGCTCTGCCGAATATGGAGGGTATCCAGTCGCAAGAAGACCTTTTTTTGTTGTTGCAACGAACATGGGCGGCCATTCCACAGCGTGATTTGGATGAACTCATTTTGAGTATGCCAAACCGATGTTCTTGTGTTGTTAGTGTTTATTTATTTATTTATTCAGGTTAACCAACAACTGTTTACATCAACACATTAGCAGCTTATTATTATAATAGGATACAATTGCGGATGCAACAATTAATTATAGGTTAACACCGCTAGCACAAAAAAACAGTGGTAGAACCATTAATTATTAAATTACAACAGATTCATAAATAACAATAATAAGTGAATAAAATAAAACAAGTTACATTGACACTGTACAAGAGAAATCAAAATTAAAACAACAACAATCAAAATACTGGCTGTGATAGGCAAAAAGAAAAAAAGGACTACCAAAGCAAACTCCATATCGAGAGACAAACAAAGTGATTAAAATTAAACTTTAACAACAATGAGGTTACAACAATGAGGTTTGGGTATCGATATAAAAAGATTATATATAACAAAACAAAATGTTAACATGTAAACAGCAATATCCCTACAAGTGTGTTGTATGACTGTTTGATAAAATTACCCTATGAACCGCACTCACACTGGCGTGGTGTATATCCAGCAGGTCGCTACAGCTGTTGAGGATCTTGCATAACCTAGGAATTGGAGAGTTTGCACCAAGTACAGACTTTCGATATGGCGGGCACAGAGGCGTTATGCTATTCCTAGGATACCTAGAAGGCGCCCGAAACCTAATTAGGTTTAGCAAATCGGGACAGTCAATCCTGTTACGCAACAGTTTAAATAGGAATAAAAGATCTGCGACTTCTCTGCGCGTGGATAGGTTTTGCACTCCGAAATGTTGCAGACGGGAATTGTATGAAGGCAATGACTTGTGTTTTCTTTCACAAAAAGCTAGGTGCCACATAAAGCGCTTTTGTACACGTTCAATCCTCAGAATATGGGTGGCGAAGTGAGGCCTCCATACAACACTGCAGTACTCCAGAATACTACGCACGAGACTGCCGTACAACATTATTTTTGTGCTCGACTTGCGAAAACCCTTGGTATTCCGAATTATGAATCCCACCATTTTGGAAGCTTTCTTAATTATACTTTCAATGTGGGGTACAAAGCTTACTTTTCTGTCGAAGAGCACTCCTAAGTCCCTTATGACTTCCACTTGCTGCACCTTGTCTTGGTTTATAAAGTACTCAGTTTCGATACAGTTAATGTTCCGCGTGAATTTGATGTGATAACATTTTTTTGAGTTTAGTTGCATTTTATTTTTGCGACACCATTCAATAACTTGATTAACGTCGTGTTGCAGGAGTTCACTGTCCCTTGATGTTTCAATTCTACGTGCCAATTTTAAATCATCGGCGTACAAAAAAGGCTCGGAAAACCGCAAACACAAGGGAAGGTCGTTGATAAATATATTGAAAAGTATTGGGGCTAAATTTGCTCCTTGTGGGGCGCCAGAGGTGATAATTCGTGTCGTAGATTGATATCCGTTAACAACTACATAGAACTCGCGCTCAAACAGATAAGACTTAAACCACATTAATAAAGGTCCAGCTATACCGTATGCTTCAAGCTTTTTTATGAGAATGGAATGGGGCATTTTGTCAAAAGCTTTACTGAAGTCGGTGTAAACAACATCTAGTTGTTTACCTTCATCAATAGTCTGAATCAGGGACTCAGTAAATACTACTAAGTTCGTAGCTGTAGATCTTGAAGCTATGAACCCGTGCTGACAGTTGCTCACGTACATTTTAAAATGTTGTTGGATGTGAGGGCAAATAAAGGATTCAAATATCTTAGCGAATGTAGAAAGGATTGAAATGGGCCTATAGTTGTTAACGGAGTCTTTCCTATCTGACTTATGTACTGGAACTACCTTGGCCTTTTTCCATTCTGTCGGAAATGATCCTGTGGCCAGGGACGTGTTGTAGATGATTAATAAAGGGGGCACCAGAACTGATGCACAATTATGAATAAATACTGGAGGAATGCCATCGGGACCAGCTCCCTTTCTGGTGTCAACTGATTTTAGCTTGTTAAGTAGACATTCGCGTTCTATTGTTAAGGAAGTCAAGCCCTGACTATTATTATAAATTGCCTGAAGAGAATCAGAATGATAATTATTTTCTGCATTAGAGTCAGATTCGTACACACTTGAAAAGTGGTTAGCGAAAAGATCACAGATTTCAGAGCCATCCGAAGTCTCGACCAGTCCGTCAGTTATAGTGAGCGGGTAGGCACTAGACCCTCCGCGTTTAGCTTTGATATAACTCCATAAACGCTTGGGGTCAGCCTTAATGTCATTTTCCAGTTTCCTTACATAATCGTTATACAAATGTGTGGCAAAACTTTCACAACGCTTGGAAATCAATTTAAGCTCAATTTCATCCATAGGATTTTTATACTTTTTAAAGCGTTTCCTCAACTTATTCTTTTCTTTTAGACATTTAATTAAACGATTATCAAACCACGCTGGATATCTGCCGTTCCTTGGCTTACGGTTAGGTACGAATTTAGTAATAACGTCACGTATATGTCTATAGAATATTGTAACCAATTCATTTACATCATGTGTATCCTGAAAAAGCTCGTTCCAGTTTAGTTCATTTAGGTATTTGTTAATTTCTGCATAATTTGCTTTATAAAAGTTGGGTCTGCTGTTCGTGTTGTATGGCAAGTTACAACCCCGCGCCAGTGAAAAAGTTACTTCAAGGGGAGGATGTAGTATATCAATAACAGTAAGAGAACAGATGGACTCGTTTACTGAACATGCAGGCATTGTAGACATTACTAAGTCTAAAATACGGCCTGAGCAATTTTTTACACGATTATACTGCACCAACTGATTGACATTTAAGAAATCTAGAAGGTTTTGGCAAGTTTTAGGAAGAGAATTGTTTAATGCTAATGAGTCCCAGTTAATTTTACCCGAGTTAAAGTCCCCCACAATACAGATAGGCATATCTACAGAATCAATCACTTTGTTGCAGTGTTCAATAAAAAGATCAAGCGTTAAAAGTGTTACCGGTGGCGGCAAGTAAACAGCACAGAGAGCAATTTGACTAGAAGTACCTATATTCATTGTGACCCAGAGGTCCTCACAGCTGCTACACCAGCGGTCGATACGCACGGAGTTGAAAGTTCTTTTGACAGCAATCAACACTCCACCCCCATCTTTAGTGCAGTGAAACCCAGTCGATTCTCTATCACGTCTGTAGACTTCATATCGGTCATCAAAAAGCTCACTGCTCAGGATATTGCTGTTTAACCAGGTTTCGGTTAATATCACAACATCGTAATTCATTCTACATAAATTACAATAAAACATATTCGTTTTAGTTCTCAAGCCTCTACAATTTTGATAATAAATTAGGATTTCCTTGAATTTTATAAATTGTATAACAAATAACATGCATTGAATTAAACTAATTATAAATAGACCTTACTTGCTAAACAATTTTACAGAGGGAATTCTTGCTCCTGATTTGAATAGACTCTTCGCCCTCGTTTTTTCGCACGAATATTCTACCGCTTCTGACCCAGACATATTTGTAGCCGTTCTCCTTGGCTTTAATCCTTGCAGCTGCATGAAGGGCTCGGTTCGTTGGGGACAGATGTTCAGTAACATACACAGCAGATTTCGGTCCACCGTAACCAAGGTGAGTACTGTTTAGCTTTTCCTGAGGGTTGAGGTTGTTATACTTTATTGTTGCTGCTAGTATCTGATCCCGAATTCTAGGAGAAGCCAGTTGTACAATAATGGACCGAGGGCGATTACTCGACGGGTTAGTCTTAGCGACACGTGAGCACTTCAATATGTCTCTTTCGTTTATCTCACATTTTACGACGCGTCCTAGTTGGCAAACAGTGCTGACTAGGTTTTCATTTTTACTCTCCGGCACACAATGTACTTCGATATTATTGGAACGGGTCTGCTGCTCTAGGTTGGAAAGTCTTTCACTAAGGTCATTGACAGTGGTCGTTAGCTCTGCGTTCTTGATTTCCAGCTTCTTTATTGTTTCTCCTGACAATTGTTGTTCCTTTCTTATGTCTTCAAATGTTTTGTTCATAAAGGAGATCGACTCCGAAATCCCTTCCATTTCCTTCTTTACAGGCCCCAATTCTTGGTTAACAGTGCTGACAATATTTTTATTAAACACAGCTAACATCTCCCTAAATTCTTCTTTAATTACTTGTTTAATAACACAGCGGAGCTCGTCTATATCATTTAGCATGGTGGAAGGAGATAGAGAGGGTGAACCAACAGCTTGTCTTTTGGAACCTCTACCTGTGGAGATATTTCGTGCTGGAGTTGAGTCATCTCTGCATGCTTTCGGCGTGAGACATGCCGAACATTCCCAAGCGCTTACATCATTAGGCGGATCTTTAATGAGCAAACAGCCGCAGTGGAAAAGCTTTCCACAGGTAAGACACTTTATAGATGTCCCATCTACGTCTGTATTATTAGAGCAGCAACCCCACCGTACGGCTTTTTCAGCCATGATTCGCAAGCGACCACACCGAATAAATATAATATAATATACCGCTGCGTAAACAACTCCGCTAAAGCTGCTGCACTAAGTGTTTACTTGAAGTATGTGGTAGCTATGCCCTGTCCGATGAATCACACGCAGGCCAAGCAGGCGACGGCGGGGACGGCGGCGGTACGCGCGGGAGGTATCGAGCGCTCTGCGGGTTGCCCTAGGTCAGGGTCCGAGTTCGTTATTCACTTTTCAAATTAACGTTTTCTTATCACCACAGTTTAATATTGATATAACTTTGTGTTACGCAACGGAATCACCATAAAAATTACACAGTTTGATAGGTCACTTCACTAGCTTCACGTGAACAGTATACTTTTGCTATTATATCCACCATTTACCACCTTACTTATTTAAAACTGAGGAGCAAAAATAACAACGTAATGCTTCTACCGACGAAAAAAGTTATGTCGCGTGTTCGCGGTAGAAACACGGATTATTAATTGTTTAAGTTACCCAATAAAATTTTAAAGAAAACTGTTATTTCAGTCTTTTTTTCGAACTTTTGTGTTAGTGGTTCAAATGTCAAAAATCCCTTTATTATGAAAATGGCAAATTTCTTTATTAATGCAAAGGTGACTTGGTTTATCGTTACTGTGACAAACGAAAACACTTTATTTGATGAATCCTTAAAGAAAATTTTAATTAATATCAATCAGGAGAAAAGTTATTGCAAAAATATATGTTGATCCCTAGACACTTTTGATGTGTGTAGATCGTAATCGGAATAAATTCATTTTGTTCTGATCATAGACTTGTAGCATAGACTGAACATGGACTTCAAATTGCTATGCTCTATACTATAGAAAAAGAGAATAAAATTAGAGTCCCATCTATCTCTTTATTAACCGATTTCGAAAGAAGGAGGAGGTTCTCAATTCGTCGGAATCTTTTTTTTAAGAATCTTCCCTTATTTATCGATCGATAGCAAGGCGTACTGACGCAATCATACAACAAATTATTACGCCTGTACCCATGAAAGTGTAAAATAATACAAAAAAAACTGTTGAAAAAATGAAAGGGAAGAAAAGTTCTCGAGTGGTGACCACGGACCGGAAGACGCAGCGTAGGTAGGCCTCCCACTAGGTGGACCGACGACATCGTGAGGGTCGCGGGCAACCGATGGATGCAAGTGGCGAATTGTCGTTCGGCGTGGCGGTCTAAGGGGGAGGCCTATGTTCAGCAGTGGACGTTTTCCGGCTGATGATGATGATGATGATGTTGAAAAAATAAAGAAGCTGACTTTAAAAAAAAACACAATAATGTGTAAAAACCTTTGAATGAAAAGTTTTTTTGCACTTTTTTTTTGTCTTTAAAACAAATAAATAATAAAAGTCACACAGAAAAGCGAACCTACATTTTGATTTCTCTCTCTAAGAATAGTATTGAAATTAATTTGACATTATTGGCTAGAGAAGTCTCAGTCCATGTTTGAAATCTATGTATTTTGTGGACCATTCAGACAACTCATACAAAATTTCAAACAGATGAATAAAATTGTGCGTTAAGAATAAAATTGAAATACGAATTGACAATTTATTGATCATTTTAGGGTCTGGATTATGATTCGAGAATATCGTTTTTAAGACCCGCTGTTTGTAATTTATTTTCTTAAGTGGTCACCATATCCTGCACCATACACTTAAAGTATGGACTGCGCAATGGCTGCCTAAAATTGACTCCACTCAACTAGAAAGAGAGGAATCGAAGAGCGGGTCCTATGTTTCTGTTACGGGAAAGAGATAGGTAGTGGTTTTCCTTCTAGATTAAGGTCAATTTTATCGGTCAGCTGGCTAGGGAAGGCGCAGTCCATCTTTTTAAATCTATGGCCTGGACACCTGTAACACCAGACTTTTGGCAAAACGGTTGTTGTTGAGGGTTCTTGAAATACTTTCCCATTATATTAATACGGACTACTACAATACCTACACTATTTTCACTATGTGTAAATAGATTTTTTTCCTAAATGCAAGGATATTAGAATACCTATTAACATTTCCTAAATGACATTTAGTTTTAACTGAACTAGAAAAGATAAAAAGATCACAACTAAAAACATTATTGTTTTTTCCTAGTTTACAATCCACCAACACGGATTTAAAACACAATGGGTACTTAATATTTATATAACATCCTAAGTTTAATCGCCCTATTAGTTTATTATTATTGTTTTCAGAAATGAGCCTTGTAGGTTCACAATGCCATTGTCTTTTAGCGAAAAAGAGATGGGGCTATAAAAGACGTATAGCGCCATCCCTTTTTTACAATGCGGTTTCTGCGTCACATTGTATTTGAAATAGTCAGCGTTGCCAGACCGTACCAAAAAGTACGGTTTTCCGTACTATTTATCACACAATCGTACCACAACCGTACCTCAGTGTTGACCGTACCTTCTTCGTACCTTTTCTATACTAGTGATTTATTTTTCACTACCAAGAGTAAAAAAAACAAAAAGAAATCGCCTTCTCCTGTTTTTCTCAACATTCTGAATTTGCTTTTAAAAACTTTTTTCTTCCTACCAAATAAGACTTGGCTATTTGGGTTACCTTTCATTTTACACTAAAATTTTATTATGAACACAAGATACTTAATGGAAATTTCTTAGTTCCTAAAACATTATTTTCATTTTTTTTTGACAAACAACTTGTTTTCGCTATAAAATATGAGTAGATTATTGCATTTTTCAAAATTCTAGCAAAACCGTACGGGTCGGAATACTTCTGCAAGAACTACATTAGTATTTTTTTTCTTCGAGTTGCGTTTGATTCGAACTTCGATTTACAAAGTCTTTTTAGACCTAAAAATATTAAAAAAACTTATAAATGTTTTTACCGGTATTATAATTCAATTAAATAAAATTATTGTAATTTCGTTTCAAGTTTCTAACAGGTATGTAAACAACAGAATTTTACACACTTGTTTAAAAACACTAAAATAAAACAATACTTTTTGTTCCTTATCACATTATTCCTAATTCCTATAATAAATTGTTTAAAAAAAATGTTTTATTCATTTTTTACTTCATTCTAAAATTGATTTACAAAAGAATGTGTTCGATATTGGCAATCAGTAATAATGTTCTACTTTACCATATCTCTTTGAATATTCGATTCCCTATCGCTTTTATCCAACCTATGGTCGCAGACAGCCAACTCGTAGAAGAAAAAAAACTGATCTAGTTCTTACAGAAGTGTCCCGACCCAACCGTACCTTGAACTTAAAAACCGTACCTTTTCAGAAAGCCAACCGTACTTTTTTGGGAAATCATACTGGCAACACTGGAAATAGTATCCGTTAAACCTTTGAAGGAAGCAGAAGGAAGTGTTCAACAATTTAATATTACTGTACTCTGTGGTGTTCAAATCTGTGTGTACTTGATAGGAGAGCAAGTTAAATTAAATAAGCATTTTAGAAACAGTGCAAAATCATGGATTTTTTTACGACTGCTCTTGAAAACCTCGAATCAGATGACAAATACGAAAAATTCTTCAGATATGTTCTCTCACAGAAAATACCCGATGCTGAACTCGATACCTTCGAACTACGATACATACCTGAATACATAAGAGAGCTAAGAAATAATAAAGTGTACTGGGGGAAAGAGTATCGGAAATGGAACGACGTCATATCTTTGAATAACTGGAGATCATACGCGAAACAGATGCAAGACGAGATCAGAAAACATAAGATGTTTTTGAGGAATTTGGACCACTTAAGACGTTTGTTCGTGCGAAACTCCGATGTTTTTTACTACTTTTCGAAGACTATGGATCCAGAGCGTGTAGAGGCTTTAGTTTCGCGTTTAAAGGAGAATGAAAGTGAGGACAATACTATACTGAATATTCTAAAAGATGATCCTGTTCATGGCCCCAAGGTCGACTTTACTCATACATTTTATATAATTTATGCATCTTATGTACGGTATGGAGATTTCAGAATAAGGCCGTCGCGTACTGGCAACCAAAGCGATACAGAAGAAAGTTGATGTCATTTTTGAAAATTGAATCATAGATCTAATGTGATTTAGGCAGATTTAGGTTGGATGGACATTTTTTAATTTAAGGTTGGATGTTTACTTTTTATGGCACTTGCAGTGCGGAAATACAAATCAATCTCAAAACAATTATAATTGTGTTATTTTTTAGTTTTAATGATCGTGTTAGTGACCATTGTAATACTTAATAAAGAAATAATTTTGTGATATTGAATATATATTTTTATTATCCATCCGTGATATACCTACACTAAAATTAATTTTGATATTATACATTTACCATGGTAGGACATGTAATTTGTAACTAAAAAACGATAAAAATAAAAATAGCAAAAGTCATGTTTGATTATCTAATTTAAACAAATAATATTTATTCGATGATCATTTGAAAATTCAGCTCAAAGACAATGGGGTCTAAAATGGCAATAAAATATACCTAATAATATATAAAAATAAAGCAATGTTTCTAAAAGTGTTTCACTACCCCAAGGAATTAGGATAATTCTGAAAATTCACAGAGTTTGTGATGATAGGTGGAAAAAACCTTTACTTTTATTTTAAATATGTATTTAAATTAAAAACAACTTCTGTTTTGTCATTTAATGTACAAATACAACATGCAAGAGTAATATTTCCACCACAAAAACATTATTGTTTCCACCGGTGTAGCGTTAACTCAAAATAATATATCACGGAAGAATCAAAACAATTATCTTCAGACAATCTATTTGAAAAGTCTAGACATGGATGCAGTGAAGGTCTCGTTGACTGAGACAATGATGATATTCCAGAAAAGGATGTCAAACTGAGGTGGAATTGGAGCAGAATCCCTCAGCATTAAGTAGCACACACAGTCTATTAGTGGATTTCACTTCTTTCCGGAAGTTCATAGTGGATGCAGTAAGCTGTCTTCATTGACAGTTGGAGGCTTTGGAGTATGGACTCGACAACCTCGACATGAGTGGATGGCAGAATATGTTCTTGCTTCATGGTGTCACCGACTAGGCCAAGGAAGATACATCAAATGTAGTGGCAGAGGTTGTACGGAGTCATCTGACATTAAATGACTTCACAGCTGCTGACATCAGACTGTGTCACCGTATGTTCATACAAGTACGTAGTAAGCCGAGGCCAATTCTCTGCAAGCTATGGGAAGCCGGTGTACGGGAGAGAGACTGGTTAGCCAAGACAAGTTAAAAGACACTGGTATTGGGGCCCCCCTTAGGCTGACGGGGCTCTCCTTAGATTAGAGGGCCAAAACCTACCGGGGTCGCAGCACTGTAGGCTATTGAAGGATCACCATGGATTTTAGACAGTACAAGTCTGACAGTCCCTCCTGCCCCGCCCTGGGTAGGAGGACTCATTTGATGATTTTTCTATGAAAAGGGTACTGGTATCACTCTGTCAGAGTTCCTGACGAGAACGAGGTATTAGCACTTCATGTCTGCGCACGAGAGACTTGGTTGAGTAAATGCTGGACAAAGCAGGGCATCATTATGTGATTGACACTGACGGGTCGCGAATTCGAGTAAATTCACTGCTTGACCTTCATAACTTCGAGGAGGTCAATAGCGAAGCTATTTCTCCCATCGCATCGGCATTATGGTCGTGTCAACGCCATCACAGGCGCCGTAAAAGGGTTGATGTCCTGTTTTGAAGAAGAATTTTATTGATGAGGAAAACAAAGTGCGTCGGCGCACTTTGTTTTTCTTTTGTTTTCAGCGTCCCGGTAGAAATAGTTGTGTTTTACTCGTACGTGTCATTTCATCCATTTTAATTTCTCTACCTTTATAATTCCTGAATCCTGAAATCACGTTTGTATAACTTTTTTTTTCACTATTTTTCTTTTCTGTCAGTTTGGTCAGCTGTCAACTGTGAACTGTCAACACAATCTGTCATGGTCATGTTGTTTCTCAAAATTTTCGTTCAGAAATAAGATGTTGTGCGCTCTGTAATTTGTGGCTCTGGATCTTATCCTGTGTACTTGATTACTTTTTCTAAAGTGTTATCGTGTTTCTCTTCTTAATTTTTCTGAAGTAACTAATGTTGGTCGCGGGATTTATCTCATTAACTTGACCCCGGAACATAAAGGGCTATTGAAGGACACCGTGGATTTTAGTCAGTGCAAGTCTGACAGTAGGGGGTGGGAGGACTCATTTGATGATTTTACCACGCAAAAAGAAAGTAACTAATGTTGACAATATTTTTCTCTTTTATTTATTTTTTGTTTTACCCGGACGGACGTATAAATAAAAGACGGATAGTATAAATATATACTGACTTTATTTAGATTTTTATGTGTTTGTTTTTACTGTAATGACACGCAACTGCCAGGAGAATTATAGTTAACTGTTTTCAGATATTTTTCTACATTATTTATTGTTTTACGTTTTTATTAATTACCTAGTATATTTATATATCTATATGGTCACTTGAATGTCAAGCGCGCAAATTATTTTTGTAAAAACGTTCGCCAAACTTAATATAACCTTCTAATTAGCTGATAAATGAATTTTTCATACAATCCAATACTAAACTTCACGATCAGCAAAAGTTATAACTCATAACTCAGTTTGGAATATGAAAAAATTAAGCGCTATTTTTGTAACCCTCATTTATCAAAAACGATTTTAATATAAAAATGCAAATGTTCTTTATTACATTTTTATTTTTGCAAGCTTTTGTAGATAACCCTTGAATGCTGGGCCATTATTATTATTACCCTTTTAGGGTAAATTTAATCATTGTTGATTTAGTAATGTTTTTCTAAGGGCTATCAATGACGTTTTTTAATCTTCATTAATATTTAATGGGGCTCATTTGGTTTATAAACAATGGAATAAAATAATATCACGAGTTCCCGACAAAAAGAGACCATTTAAAAAAAACGGTTCCTGCTTGTTTCCTTTTTTTAGTATTCTTTTTCTAACGGGCTTTTTATTAAGCGTTTTCACTTTAAACTTAAATAAAACTAGGTAAAAAAGTCTGCTAAAGGCTAAATCAAACCATCTTAGCCGCTCTTTTCAACGACTTCAAAAGTAGAAGCTTCTAAATTCAGTTGGTTGTTTTTTTTTTTTGAAAATGTTTTTGGCATGGCTTCTAGGCCTTTGTGCCAAGGTTTTTTTTTTATGCACCTATGTACACCGATTACTCCGAGGTTTCTGGACCGATTTCTGTTATTCTATTTTTGTTTGATGCTGTAAAATTTTTGTTTGGCCCCATAAAAATTTCATTGACTTAGTCTGAGTATTTTTATTTTATTAGCTTCTTTAGTCATTGTATATTGACATCGTGGGTGATTATATATTATCAGCCTATTGCCGTCCACTGCTGAACTTATACAGGGTGTCCAGTAATGAATGGATAACCTTGAAATGGGTCATAGTAGAACTAAAGGCGATTCAGAAAAAAATACAAAAAAAAATCAATACCGAGTATTTCCTAAGATATGAGACTTTTAAGAATATTGATAATTTTTGGTACCCTACTTTACATTCTTGCACACCACGACCAGAAATTGATGAATTCCATCATTTTTTTATTGTTAAAATAATCTACATTAACTGAGCTAATAGATGAGCAGTAAATAATAACACTGCTACTAAACAGCTTTTTAAAAAATGAACTCGAATTAGTACTTTAGTGAAAAAATTGAGAAAAAATGTCGTTATGACAAAGTTTAAGCAACCATAGCATGAAAAAAATGTACGGCAACACAGGTGACCAATAATTTTAAAATAATATGCACTTAATGCAGATTTCAAAATGGTATTATTTATCATTGTACCTAATGTAAATAATGAATTATTGCTAATTGTGTCTGAAAGGAGAGAAAATTGCTGCTGAGAAAAGTTTGAAATATTCAGGTATTCCAGGTAAACCCCACACATTTTAAGAATTTCTCCGAAGAAAAAAAAAGTCTCATTTTCTAGACGCTTCGAATGACACCTATTTCAAATCTGTTGGATACCTTCACCCACCTTCACCCAGGTTAGGTTAGGTTAGCAAATTTCTCTCCTTTCAAACACAAATAGCAATTATTCATTATTTTTAATAGTTAAAACGTTGAATAAAACTATTTTGAAATCTGCATTAAGTGCATATAATTTAAAAATAATTGATCACCTGTGTTGCCATACGTTTTTTCGTCATTGTACCTATTGAAAATAATGAATAATGGCTATTTGTGTTTGAAAGGAGAGAAATTTGCTAACCTGACCTGGGTGAAGGTATCCAACAGATTTGAAATAGGTGTCATTCGAAGCGTCTAGAAAATGATACTTTTTTTTTCTTCGGTGAAATTCTTAAAATATTTGGGGTTTACCTGGAATACCTGAATATTTCAAACTTTTCTCAGCAGCAATTTTCTCTCCTTTCAGACACAATTAGCAATAATTCATTATTTTCATTAGGTACAATGATAAGTAATACCATTTTGAAATCTGCATTAAGTGCATATTATTTTAAAATTATTGGTCACCTGTGTTGCCATACATTTTTTTCATGCTATGGTTGCTTAAACTTTGTCATAACGAAATTTTTTCTAAATTTTTTCACTAAAGAGCTAATTCGAGTTAATTTTTTGAAAAGCCGTGTATTAATAGTGTCACTATTTACTGCTCATGTACCAGCTCAGTTAATGTAGATTTTTTTAACAATAAAAAAAATATGGAATTCATCAATTTGTGGTCGTGGTGTGCAAGAATGTAAAGTAGGGTACCAAAAATTATCAATATTCTTAAAAGTCTCATATCTTAGGAAATACTCGGTATTGATTTTTTTTTGTATTTTTTTCTGAATCGCCTTTAGTTCTACTATGACCCATTCCAAGGTTATCCATTCATTACTGGACACCCTGTATAAGCCTCCCTCAAAGAGCGCCAACCCTTCCGTTCCTGGGCAGTCCGGATCCATCCGTGGACCGCGGACCAGGGGCGAGTTTCCCCCTAAGCCCCGCTGTCAGCCATATTATTCAAATCTTACCTATCTTGAAGCAGGACGCCCTTTTTTTAGGCGTGGTAAAATCATCAAATGAGTCCTCCCACCCAGGGTAGGGCAGGAGGGACTGTCAGACTTGTACTGACTAAAATCCACGGTGTCCTTCAAAAGCCCTTTACGTTCCGGGGTCACGGTAATTCGGTAGTCCTGCGATCCCGGCATGGGTAGTCCCGCGACCTCGGCAGGGGTAGTCCCGCGACCCCGGGAGGAGCAGATCGTCCTACACTACGTTGGTCTCCACTCCAGCACATTATGTCTCTATTGACCGATGGAGACCTACATCGTGGATGATGTTATTGTCGAATCTACGGATTAACTAGTGCGCATGTAAGAAAATTATGTATAAGTACAAGAATTTGGGTTCAAAATCCGAACATAAAATAAGTTAATTGATGTTTCAAACGGTTTTCTAAAACAAATCTATGTTCTTCACAGCTGTTTGCAAACTTCACAGTGGATTTATAAAGATTCCATTTGTCCCTTTATAGACGGAATTCCTAAAAACTCGGAATTCCGGAATTCCGGACGGAAACATTTTGTTTACTAACTTGGAACAAGTTTTTTTGTTTATTTTCAGATTATTTTTAGATATTTATTTGAAATGAATTGGGTTATGACTTTAATTGCTTCTCTGGGAATTACTTTTTTTTTTAATTTATCGTGGTAAAATCATCAAATGAGTCCTCCCACCCCGGGCAGGGCGGGAGGGACTGTGTCTGACTTGTACTGACTAAAATCCACGGTGTCCTTCAATAGCCCTTTATGTTCCGGGGTCACAGTAATGAGATAAGTCCCGCGACCCCGGCAGGCTTTGGCCCTCTAGAGGCCCCGTCATCATGCTGACGCTCTTCGAGGCGCGCGTGGAACACAACGCGCCGTCGACCCGGGCATGGTCCATGATCGGACGGCGAGTCACCCATTACTCGCCGCCCGCATGCCCGCGCCTACGGTGGCCGGAGATCGTCTTGCGACGTCCGTTGCCGTGCGCGTCTCCCGCGGCGGCTGGGTCGTGAGGTGGACGCTGTCCTCTCCCTCACGCGTTCCGCCTCCTCCTTTGCTAGCATTACTGCTTCGCAGAAGGAGGCGACCGCTTCCCATTCCGTCTCACCCCGCAGCATGGACTCGACCAATGCTGGGCGCGAGAGGTCGCCGCCTATCGCCTCCGTGAGGACACGGCGGTGCTCTGCCCAAGCGGGGCAGTCCTGCACCGTATGCTCCACCGTGTCCTCCGGGCGATCCTCGCAGTGGTGACACCCAGAGGGATGGGTCGTTGAAGGTTTTTCCGTCAATTATACGTTTGTCAACTGGTTGATCAACTACCTAGTTAAATTCGTCAACGAGTTAACGTAGGTACTACTAATATCAACTTGCAACGTAAACCGTTGATTCATTGAACGGTTTTTATTCAACGATTGCGCGTTCAATTTTAAAAACAATTTGATTCAATTTATGTATTGGAAAACGTTTGATTGATGGTTCTACTAAGAAAAACTTCCCTTCATGCTTTCTCTTCAGCAGGCGTAGCATGGCGCCGTAGAAAGGGGTTTTGTCGACGGAAGAAAAGACAAAATGACAAAATGTCGAAATATTTTTAGCGTTTTAAGCATGGTAATGTAAAAAATATAGAAAATAAACGTTCTAATCTTCAATAGTGTACGAATGGTGTCATATTTTTGCAAAAAAACAGTTGATTTGTATAGAAAAAACGATGAAATAACTTTGTCTTTTCTTGGTAGAATAGAGATAGAATCGTCATGCTACGCGTGCTGGTTTAGGACTGACTGAATAATACATATTCTTAAAATAAACATTTCGAAAATCAACTCTTTCATCCGTTACTCTAAGTTAGTAGAGTTCAAATCGTATGATATGACCTTCACTCGTAATTCATGACGTTATTTTCAACGTAAGTTTTAATTGCTCAGCTCGTTGCGCTTGCGTTCTCGTTAATTCAACGAGACGCACGAGTTAAGTTCATAAACGTCGTTGACGAATTCAACTAGTTGATTCATATACAGTTAACGTTATTACGGTGACAGGAGATCAACGGTTGATTCAACTAGTTCGTTGATTCAACGCTCATCCCTAGCCTATCGGACCTCCACAACCCAGTAACTGGGTAATACGATACCCTATGGTAAGACTGGTTGTCAGACTTTCGACCTTCTGATTGTGATTAATGGCTGTCAAAGATCTACAAATGAAAGCCGGAACCAACGGCTTCATGTGCTTTCCGAGACACGGAGAAAACTCACTATGACAGATTTAAATAATAGGCAAACCAAAACACAGATGAACAGTTGTTTTCGCATTGTAATATTAGATTATTCGAAACTTTCCAAAGTTTGAAATAAGTACATTTCATCGTTATCTTAGTCTGGTTAAGCTCAAAAATGTAATAACACTGAATTATAAAAGTCATTAATATTAACAAGATAGCCGTACACATTAGGTTTACCTGAATAAATCGAGTTAGCGTAAAAGTGGTGCAAATAAAGCTAAATAAAAGTGCTTAAATATTTACGTAGCTTTTAACACCTTCTTAAATTGGGTTCTAAGAATAGAAGATGATTGTACCCTTTCAAATATTAACTTTTGAACCGAGTTCATAGTATTGTGAAGGTTTTATTATATGAATAAACCTTAAATAGATTCTAGCTGTTTTTAAACCGACTTTAAAAAGAAGGAGGATTAAGTTTAAGTTGGATGCTTAAGTTGGATGCTCCAGGGTAGCCCGCGAAATTCAAAATTTCTTGCGTTTTTTGCAATTTGCAAGCCAGTGCTAGGTTGTATGTTGATTAAAATATTATTCGCGGCTGTAAGACGTATGTAGTTACAGAATTATGATCAACAAAATCATCAATACAACGCTCTTAGTTCATAAAGCTGCAAGAATGATTTTTTATGTTATTTTTTTGTTCCTGCAGCTTTATGAGCTTAAAAACGTAAGAAAATTTGAATTTCGCGGGCTACCCTGGAGCGTCCACCTTAATTCGGTCAGTATTGTTTTTTGCGTAGGTACTATGTAGGTACACCGATTATTCAGAGGTTTCTGGTCCTATTTGTGTGATTATTTTTTTGTTCGATGCAGTATAATATTGCTATTTGGTAATAAAAAAATCATTCAGTTTGATTCCGTAGTTTTTATTTTATGAGCAGTTTTTGCTCAGTAGTAATTAGCGTGTATAGACGATGTTATTTTATTACCGGTGCAACGGATTACAAAATTCTAGTGCACATAGAAGAAAATTATGTAGGTACTTATTTGACAAGAACTTGGAATTTGAAGTAAAAAGGGTAAAATGTAAACCATAAAAAATACCGAATTTCGAAAGAAAAGTTATTTGGTAGGTTATTTAACACTTATTGTGGTTGTTTTAAAAGTCGGTAAAAAATTCAAATACTGTTTGAATCAAGTCGCTCAAAATAGTTTGGAATTTATTGTTATTAATAAATTTATATTTATTTTATTATATAAATTTAAAAATTAAACCTACAATAGAATGTCTTTATACATAGTATTTTTTGTTAAAAAGAGTTATGTTTGTCCGTGTCTTATCAGTTGATTATACATTGATTTTATATCGATTTTCCCCCTTATATTTTATACTAGTAGTCTTACAGTAAGTATTCATTTTAAGTCATTACTTAGTATACTTTTTTACCGTCGTTTAACAAAAAAGCTTCATGATTCCCGACGCAGGCGTTAAGGCGTAAAATATTTAAAATGAATTTAATCTAGTTACACTCAAATTGGACGACATGGAAGAGGGTTTCAAAATTGAGTTTCGAAATTAAATGAAACACCCCAAAAACGAATTTGTACTGGAGCTATTTTGGTTTTATAATAATTAACTGTTTCGCTGGTTTAGAGGTTGCAAGCTTTATCATGAGGTCTTAAGTTCGCTTCGGGGTTGGACAAAGTGATTTAGGTTTTTACCACGAGATTGTGATGTTTTTATTTTTTTTTCCTTTTAACCACTGAGCGACAGCCGGCTGTCGCGCCTACGAATCGCGCCATTCCGTCAAATCCCAAGCGGCAGCCGGCTGCCGCGAAGCTGCCCCTTGGGTTTACACCTTATTTCTTGTGTTTACAGACTACTTTAGTATGAAGAAGTTTGGTTACTTACGTCCTTTGATAAATTTGCTAACTCGTGAACGCAAAATATAACTTCTGTGTTTGTTTTTTTTTTCGTCATTGACATTTCGTGGTTTTTCTGAGTGCATGAAGTGTGTCACCATGTTTTATTTTTTGTTTTTTACAGATTTATCTGAAGTAAATGCTGTTTTTTTTATTAGAAAAGTGATTATTGTGCACATAATGATTATATTTAGGTAGTTAGTTGTTCTTTGGATTTTGTTTGAATATTCATTTGATTCTTGTAATCCGGGCCTTGTATTTTTCGAGGTGAATAACAAATACACTGTTTCGATTTTCGCTTTATTTTGATACCTGATAGATGGGAAATATATCAGTTAGTACATTGTCGTTTACAGAACGATAAAATTTGGTTTGATTTTAGAGTAATATGTACTTTGATAAAAGACGGTATTTGCGACGCCATTTTCTCATATGGGGGGCCCCTGTACTTTTTAGCGACATTTTTTTTCCACGGTCAAAAGGTTTTTTGACCGTGAAGGTGTCGTGTCACTCTGTTCCACACCATGAATTTCTCCTGTACCGTATCTATGGGTGCGTTCACAAACATTTAAATTCACAAATATACAAATAGACCCGGAACAACTACTTGTATATAGAGCAAAAAATATTTGTTCCGTGCAGGAATCGAACCCGGGACACGTAGCAAAGCAGTCCATCGCTCCAATTCAGATAAAAACAAGCATTCCGTTATAGTAACTTTAATTAATTAATTGAAAGGTTAAATTCTTCCTAAGTACTTCTGAAAATATCGAGGACTTCTAATTTAATTCTCAAAAAGGTTCTGAACCTTCCAAGAACCCTAAATTATAAGCTTGACCTAAATATTAATATTATACAAATGATTGATGTAGGTAAGACTCGCCTTAAATAATGGGGGGTTTACATGGGACGATTTTAGCCGTGCGTCAAGTTTCCAGTCGCGTCACTTGTGGAAATCAAAACACATAAACGCAAACCCATATATACCGATCGACAAAAATGGTCCATTCATTCCTTCATTTCCAAAGAAAATGTTGAAAACAGTGGGTGTTTTACGTGCCGACATTGAAATTGTTCGTAGTTGAATAATACATAAATAATTCAAGAGTTGCTTGATTCGCAATTTAAGTACACATTCGATTAAAAAAAGAAAGAAAATATTAAGTCACCTGTCGCACGGTAAAAGTCGTATGGCACCCAACTGGGAACACCCAAATATTCCGAAATATTTTATTCCAAATTACGATATTCCGATTTTCAAAACTCCGAATATCATACCTAAAAATTACAATATCGATTATTAAGAATCTCGAAATTTATTTGACCGAAAGTCGTATATCCAATTTCTTCGTTTTCCGATTTTCACGTATTCGAAAAACGAAATTCCGATTTTCAATATTCCGAATAAACTGATTTTTTCAGAATATTGAAAATCGGAATTTAGTTTCTCATTCTACAACGTCAGTGACAGAAACGAATTGCTGCAAAACCGGCTACACGTAGTTTTGTCTACCGTACTCCTCGAGTGTTTTTTAAGCCTGTGTAGGCGCGGAGTGGCGAAACGTATCTTCTTAACTTTCGCTGTTTGCCTTCAGGATTGTTATTGTTATTAGGAGAACTTAGGATCCAAGAGCGAGCGAAGCGAGCTAGGGACCTGGGGCACCCCGACTCGGACAGGTTAGGTGCGAAGGGGATGGCGGGGTCTGAAAGACCCCGCCATCCCCTTCGTGTTAGGTTACTTTAAACCTTGCTCACAGAAATAGGAGGCCCGCGAAACGGAGCTCCGTCGATCTACCTTGGTAGGTGGTAGTCAACAAATTGAC
The DNA here is from genome assembly GCA_950005045.1 of Agrotis exclamationis. Lineage (NCBI taxonomy): Eukaryota > Metazoa > Arthropoda > Insecta > Lepidoptera > Noctuidae > Agrotis > Agrotis exclamationis. The sequence continues at coordinate 10,742,851 of OX465441.1, forward strand.
CAAGGATGTAAGAGTGAGCGAAGTGAGCTCGCGACTGGGGACAGCTCGAATCGGACTTTTCGACCTAACGGACCCGAATCGGAATTTTTATAATCGGATTTTTAAAAATCGGAATTCGTGTATTTTATGTTTCGGAAAATTATTAAGTCTATTTAAGAATTTTTGATATTCGGTCTATTGAATCTCCGCTCCGCTCCGCCTCAGTGGAACCGAAGCCTGAGACTTGCGACTTTAATCAGTTGCGGCTTTTTTTTGGGACAATCCCTCCACACCATTCTCAAACCATTGCAACACCTGAAAGCCAAAATCAATAGTGGTATCCAGCAGAAAAATGTCGAGACAATGAAGCTCAACGTGTCCTTGAAAATAAATTTAACCGTCTTTGATCTTGCAAATAAATAAAAACGAAAAATAGCGGAGGAGTAGGAAAATACGTTGTTTCAGCTTCAGTAGATATGTAGTTAGTACTTGAATTGAAATATAGACGATCGAATTTTACCGCTAAACTAGGCCGGGTTCCCGAGCAAATCTTTAAAATCGCTCCGTGTGAACTCTGTTTAATGAAGGTCTGAAATAATGCCTAGATCTATCCAAATGATGTTGGGTCAGTGTCCAGATTAAACAAATGAGTCTATATATCAATTTTATAATGCCACTCAAGATGTTGTTCTGAAATTTTGTTAAAGAAAATGTGTTTCGCCTGTTTTGTGTTGTACGAAAAATTGTTTTAAATCTTTATACATTTTTTTATATTTATTATAATGAACCAATTTGGGTGTCTTTTAAGTACTTGGTACTCAGTTTATAGCATCACATAAAATAACGATGTTTCACTTATCATAATGGTAAAAAAAAAGTAAAAGTAATTTTATTTTAACTAGATTTATTACGGTTTGGAGGTCGGTAATTATCTCACAGAAGTATATCACTGGGATAAGAAAAATCCCATGTCCAAGAAATTCCATTAAATTCTTTTAGGCTTGAAAAAATAACGAACAAAGTATTTTCACATTAGTAATTTAAGTACTTATGGTAGTGGATACCTACATAGGTACTCGTATTATATTATTCAAAAAGAGAGAAACAAAACCAAACGAGGCATATTGTTCACATCCACCCATACATTTACCTTTAAAATACTTGAACAAAATAGCTTTAACAAGGAAATTGTATCAGCTACGTCAAAAAGCACCAAGACGGTAACAGGGTTACCCTTTTAACCCTCAAAGCGACAGTAAACACATAACAGGGTAATTACGTTAACTTGTGCGCAGTGTACGGGTTGATAACTTGATATTTTATAAAATATGGAATATTATTTGCGGTTTCAGTTTTAAATTATTATTAATACGATAAATATTAATTAAGTTTGTGGTTTAAAGATTGGTAGAGTTTTTTGGTGATAATTATTCGTATTAATTTATAGGTTGAATCAATCTTGTAAAATAGTCGACAAGACAGTCTTTCGTATCACAAAAAAGTTAAACATCTGTTAAACACTTGTCTAAAAAAACTGTCAACGTCAAAATGGCATTTCACGCTGATGTAAGGGTCGTTTTACAGTTACACTTTTTTTAGACAAGTGTTCAACAGCCTCATTGGCCGTGGGGCGCCGGCTTAGAATTGCGTTCCCCCAATTCATCCCGTGGGTGTCGTAAGAGGCGACTAAGGGACAAACCGGAGGTCGGGCAGCAGCGTCCTCCGTGTACCTACTGCACATCCTCACTGCGATCGCCAACCCGCCTGCCAAGCGTGGCGATTTAAGGCAAATTACCCCCAATGATTGTAAGCACAGATACCAGGCCCCCAGTCCCCGGCAGCTCCGCTATCCCTGGCGCGGGTAGCGGTCAAGGTAACGGCGGAGCAGGGGGTGCTAAGAATCTCCGGAAGAGATCCGGCTACCCACCCCCACGACGACTGGCCCTGGTAACACACAACATACGCACAATGAGGACTGACGAAAAGATCTGCGAGCTGGAAGAGGAGCTGAGCAAGTTACACTGGGACATTATAGGGCTATGCGAAGTCCGTAGAGAGGGGGAGGACACCGTAACCCTGAAGTCTGGTAACTTGCTCTACTACCGGGAGGGCGACCAACAGTCCCAAGGTGGTGTCGGGTTTCTCGTTCACAAGTCCCTCGTAAACAACATAATAACCATCGACAGTGTGTCGAGTAGGGTGGTATACCTAATACTCAGAATATCCAAAAGATATTCGCTGAAGGTCATTCAGGTATACGCACCGACCTCGTCACACTCCGATGATGAAGTGGAGACTATGTATGAGGACGTAAGTAGGGCCATACATAGTACCAAAACCCACTTCACTGTTGTTATGGGGGACTTTAACGCAAAGTTGGGCAAGAAAAGCGGTGATGAGTTGAGAGTGGGGCAATTTGGGTATGGGCAACGGAACCCTAGGGGACAGAGGCTGGCCGACTTTCTGGAGAAAGAGGAACTCTTCATGATGAACTCTTTCTTCCAGAAGCCACCTCACAGGAAATGGACCTGGTTGAGTCCCGATGGTTTCACGAGAAACGAGATAGACTTCTTCATGACCGACAAGAAACGGATATTCAGTGATGTCTCTGTGATCAACAGGGTAAAAACCGGTAGTGATCACCGAATCGTAAGAGGCTCGCTGAATATCAATGTTAAACTTGAAAGGTCCAGCCTGATGAAGTCTACGCTCCGACCTACTCGGTCCCATATTCAAAACCCCGAAAGCTTTCAACTCGAGCTCTCTAATCGCTTTGCTTGCCTTGAGAACTTAGTTTCAGTGGACGAGATCAACGACGGGCTAGTGGAAACTGTCCGCACGGTAGGCTCTAAGTTTTTTAGACCCTGCCGTAAAGATAGACCTCAGAAATTGACCGAGCAAACCTTAAACCTCATGGCTGAACGACGCTTGCTACAGCTGCAGTCTTCCGATGACGCGAAGTCATATAGGCAGCTCAATAGACGTATATCTAAGTCCTTGCGACACGATCTGCGTCTCTTTAATACGAATCGTGTTAAAGAGACCATACAGCGAAACCAAGGCTCCAAAGTGTTCGCAAAGGACAAGTCTATTGGGCAAAGCCGGATGACAAAGCTGAAACGGGAGGATGGCAGCATAGCGTCGACCAAAGCAGAGGTTTTAGGCGAGATCGAGAGGTTCTATGGACAGTTATACACTTCGGTCGCAAAGCCCGTTGACAGCTTGGTAAGAGATCCAAGAGCCAAGCTGTCCCGACATTATACCGAAGATATCCCGGACATCAGTCTGTACGAGATTAGGATGGCCCTGAAGCAGCTTAAGAACAACAAGGCGCCGGGCGAGGACGGAATCACTTCAGAGCTTCTGAGAGCGGGTGGAACACCGGTACTTAAAGTCCTCCAGAAACTCTTTAATTCCGTCCTGTCCGAGGGCAAAACGCCTCAAACGTGGAGCAGGGGTGAGGTGGTGTTGTTCTTCAAAAAAGGTGATAACAGCCTATTGAAGAACTACAGACCCATCACGCTTCTGAGTCATGTTTATAAGCTGTTTTCAAGGGTTATCACGAACCGTCTCGAACACAGACTTGATGACTTCCAGCCTCCCGAACAAGCCGGTTTCCGAAGAGGCTATAGTACCATAGACCACATCCATACGCTGCGGCAAGTTATACAGAAGACCGAAGAGTATAACTTGCCATTATGCTTAGCGTTTGTGGACTATGAGAAAGCCTTCGATTCGGTGGAAACATGGGCGGTACTTGAGTCACTCCAGCGATGCCGTATTGACTATCGGTACATCGAGGTGTTGAAGTGTTTGTATAATAACGCCACCATGTCGGTCCGAGTACAGGAGCAGAGCACGAAGGCGATTCCATTGAGAAGAGGCGTAAGACAGGGGGACGTTATCTCCCCGAAACTGTTTACTGCCGCAATGGAAGACGCCTTCAAACTCCTGGAATGGCAAGGACTTGGCATCAACATCAACGGCGAATACATCACTCACCTTCGGTTTGCCGACGACATCGTAGTCATGGCAAAGTCGATGGAGGAACTCAGCATGATGCTCGATGGCCTCGACCGAGTTTCACAACGGGTGGGCTTGAAAATGAACATGGACAAGACGAAAATTATGTCAAATTCCAATGTTGTGCCCACCCCAGTCTCTGTTGGAAACTCGGTACTCGAAGTTGTTGACTCATATATCTGTTTAGGACAAGTAGTCCAATTAGGTAGGTCCAACTTCGAGAAAGAGGTCAACCGCCGAATCCAACTCGGTTGGGCAGCGTTCGGGAAGCTACGCAATGTCTTTTCGTCCGACATACCTCAGTGCCTCAAGACGAAAGTCTTCAATCAATGTGTGTTACCAGTGATGACTTACGGCACCGAAACGTGGTCTTTCACTATCGGCCTCATCTCAAAGCTCAAAGTCGCTCAGCGAGCTATGGAGAGGGCTATGCTCGGTGTTTCTCTACGTGATCGAATCCGAAATGAGGAGATCCGTAGACGAACTAAAGTCACCGATATAGCCCACCGGATTAGCAAGCTGAAGTGGCAATGGGCAGGCCATATTGCTCGCAGAGCAGATGGCCGATGGGGTCGAAAAGTCCTAGAGTGGAGACCGCGGACGAGCAAGCGCAGCGTAGGACGTCCACCAACGAGGTGGACAGACGACCTTGTAAAGGTCGCCGGAAGACGCTGGATGCAGGTCGCTTCCAACCGGTATATGTGGAGATCTAAAGGGGAGGCCTATGTTCAGCAGTGGACGTCCTATGGCTGAGATGATGATGATGATGTTCAACAGATGTTTATCTTTTCGTGATAAGACGCAGTTTGTTTAAAAAGTGTATTAGGTACATAGAAAAAGAAGCCCACTTAACTCTCTTGTAAGGTGCTGTGCATCTGGAACGCAAAGGCCAAAAGAAGGAACAATATGAATTTCTAGTCGGTAAGAGTCAGTTCTTTCCGGCCCACTCAAGGTACGGAGTTTTATAAAGATTTCGCAACACAAAAAAAAAACACTTCACTATAAAAAAATTCTTTGAACCGGGCAAATAATACTCGAATATGATAATAAATATAATCTTTGAAATGAAAATGTCAATCTTCTGCGACAGAAGGCGGATAGCAGGCAATCGCTCGACGAGAACACGTATACTGGTGAGTCAATAACTGGATAACTCGAAATTCGAGTTCTATACATTGCACTTGTGACGTGGGAAACTTTAGGATTTCAGCTAGTATAATTAGCATACAGAGTTTCTCCCAAAGTATTTTTATACCTTAGAATGTTAGTAAGGCGCCATCTCCACGAGCGAGAGAATCGCGGCGATATTATCGTCGTGTCATGTATTTTCATAATACTCTTTATGAACGCGTCTCCATGTCTCACGTCTCGATGTTATCGCGGCGAGAGAGTGTAAGGAAATACGTGGCACGACGATAATATCGCCGCGATTCTCTCGCTCGTGGAGATGGCGCCTAAGCGGTTGGCGTATGTGTATTATAATTATGTAGTAATCCAGTCAATGTGGACGAAAAAGAGGCTTTGCCAAGGCAAACCCACTACCTAATGCAAGCATTGGTAGTGGGTTTTTTTGATTAATTTTAAGCTAATCATGGACTTTATGACGAACAGAAGTTTAAAGACAACGGTAAAATAAAATATTAGACTTCGCAACAAAAAAAAAAGATTAGAATTAGAATAAAAAAAACAACACAACGGTAAAATAAAAAAAAAAGATAAAAGAAATATAAATACCTAATCGACTGGCTGACTGACTGATAGATCAACGCACAGCCGAAACCGCTGTGCATAGAAGCATGAAATGGCACGACCTTATCAACATTCAATGACATTATTATCGTTGCAATGACAAAAGACATAACTTGTGTTAGATCAGTTAAGTAATTATGCAAAGTCAAACCGATGATCAAAGTCTAAACAGTAACGTTTACAACCACTACACCTACAAGAAAAAAAAAACATGATAAAGTAATGAAGTTTTTCTAACCCAAGAAAAACCCTTTTCCGAGAAAAATATCTTGAGCTAAAGTATGTATAGAAAATAGACGAAAACCTTTACTTATAATAATCTAAGGTACTTTGCATATTAGATAAAATAATATCAGATGATGTTATGATAAGAAAAAAGAAAATAACTATAAAGACTAGAGGAAGGTCAACAGATACTTAGTTTGTATATATTTTCTAATAATTATCTTACTTTACTAATATTATACAGGGTGCAATTGAATTCATGGGCATTATTCTAAACCAAGACACTACTCAGATACTAATTGCATTAGGCAAATCAAAAATGTTATAAATGCAAGTTAGTATTATTTGATGTTTGTTTACTTTTCGTAACGCGCTGTAGATTAAAATTGCAAGTTATTTAAAAAAAAATTAGTATCGTAAAATATCGTTATTTTTTTTATTTGTTAATGTTACTTTAAGGTTATAATAGTTTATTTAACAACGTGTAAGTATTACAAAAGTGTGCATGACATCACAATATGATGCTATCACAGTATATTTCTTATTTATTTATTTATGTACACAAAAACACATATATACAAGAAATAGCATTCAGAAAAAAGAGCACACACTTATTGTGGTCGAATAGGATCACAAAATATTCTCCCAAAAACAAACATCCAAATCGGCTAAAAGGTCATCTACTTATACCGAAGTACTCAAAAACATGTACCTACCTGAAAAAAACCTTTCGCGGAATCTATTTTAGGAACTGTACCAAAGGTCAAGATCGTAACGTGGCAATCCTCTTACTGTCTTTAGCTAGTAGTCATAAGGCGATGACAAGAGCTAATGTACCTCTCGCTCGCACGTTTCGACATTTTGAAAGATATAAAATCACTGATCCCATTTTTGAAAAATTGCAATCAACCATTTTGTGTGCAATCACATTGCACAGTTTAGTAAAAAAAAAAACATTTTAATCGATACAAGTTTACCTACTCAAAAGTTTGCATAAGTACTAAAACTAGTAAAGCAAACTTTTGAGTAGGTAAACTTGTATCGATTAAAATGTTTTTTTTTTACTAAACTGTGCAATGTGATTGCACACAAAATGGTTGATTGCAATTTTTAAAAAATGGGATCAGTGATTTTATATCTTTCAAAATGTCGAAACGTGCGAGTGAGAGGTACATTAGCTCTTGTCATCGCCTTAAGGGGGGACCCTTATGACTACTAGCTACATATATCAGTTTTTTTTCCGAACGGAATTTGAAATGATGAATGAACGTCTATGAAAGTGAACAACACACACAAAACATGCACACACACTTGTAAGAATTCACTGTGTTCGGATAGAAAACGGATCATGATTCCTGATCAGGAAAACTGGTGTATGTGGGGACTCGATTGCAGTGCGGAAAAAAAATGATTTCTATTAAATATTTTTTTAATCAGGAACATTTTCTTATTCCAGGAACAAATCAGGTTCGAATAGAAAAAAATGTTTTTGTGTTGGATAGGCCTTTTATTGAGGAAGGCTGTTGGCTATACAACATTATTTTTAGTATATGCGAAACCTGAATATTGTTTGTTCAGAATCGGTAACTGATTCGATTCCAATAATTTTTACAATATGTTATATTTTTTTCAAAAATATTTTAATTAAATTTTATGACCAGTTAATTACAATACTATCACCGTACGGTTAGGTACCTATTGCCAAACTATTATCACGAGTGTGTAACACAGGAGACGCGGTTTACGCGGGTGTACCGCGAAATGAGCATGTTTTTGAACGGACAACCAGGTAATATACATTATACAAGCTTATAACTTTGTGATTTTTTATGATACGGTTTTAAAATTTTGTACATACATTCTTTATATAAAAATACTAGACAGGTGTATCGGGTATCGCATAAACAAAAAATAATGTTGTATAACATCACGCTTCAACCAATTGGAGCGGTGCAGCAATGCAAAAATATTCCTTACCTGCCGGTCCTCATGGTTTCATCCCCGCTGCTCTTGCAGTGGATTCTGTTATTGCTGACATACGATTTTACATAGAAATAGGATAATTTTTATCCCAGACGACACTGTAGGACAATTACTAAACACAAGAACGTCGACCGCTGGGCGAAAGCCGCCACCCAGTGGATGCTTGGAGATGGACGGCGCCGCCGAGGCCGGCCCAGAAAGAGGTGGCGAGACGAGTTGGACTCATACCGTGAGGGCTGGTTCGAAGTGGCGCTGGGCAAGGACACCTGGACGGACATGGGGGTGGCCTTTGCCCAGCAGTGGGACAGTGAAGGCTAAACAAAAAAAAAGACGGTCGGAGCCACGAAATAGTAAAAAATAAAAACTAAGCAAAAACATTAATAAATCATCAGCAGACGCATAAACTTGATGAGTTTATAATTGTCAGAAAGAAAGATAATATCTTTTCATTTTTTTGTCTGTTTTACTGAAAACATTGAAAAAGTATGTAAATGTATGCTAGGAGGTATAAGAATTTAAATGTATGCTAGGAGATATAAAAATTTAAAAGCAATTTTGTTCATGCTTTTATTCGAATAATTAACGATTTTTATTGCGGACGGAAAAAGACATTGTCAAGTTTCCGGTACATTCGTGAGTGCCTAGAACCTCACGTGATACCATACGCGGACTACACGGAGAAAAATAATTAGTTATGGTAACAAAATTTGAGTTGCAGTAGCTAAAATCCTTACAAACTATAGGGACAACGAAGTGTTTAGCAACAGTTGCTAAGGGTTTTTAGCTACCAGAACTTAGCTATGGTAGCAATATTTTAAGCCTAAATTTTGTCCGATTTTAGTTTATGTTTAGTAGTAGCTGCTAATAAAATTAGTAGTATTTAGATATGGCACCTAATAATATTAGCTATCGCTGCAAAACAACTAGCAATATTTATCTGTAACCGCCAACATTTGGTCTTATTGTTGCTAAATACCTTAGTTGCAGTTGGCAAGGTTTAAGTTGTGACTGTAAATAGTATTCGTGACTGTAACTTAGAGTATTAGTTACGTCATAAAACAACTTTGGATGTGACAGCTAACATAATTCGATACATGGAATATAGTTTTAGCAGCAGCAGCTAAGTTTGTTTGCTCCTCTATCGTAATATCGTTGCTGCAGTTTGCAGGGTTTTAGCTGTGGCTGTAAATAGTATTCGTGACTGTTACTAAGAGTATTAGTTGAGTCATATAACAACTTTGGATGTGACAACTAACATAATTCGAAGCATGGAATATAGTTTTAGCAGCAGCGGCTAAGTTTGTTCGCTCCTCTATCGTAATATTGTAGCTGCAGTTTGTAGTGTTTTAGCAGCAGCGGCTAAGTTTGTTCGCTCCTCTATCGTAATATTGTAGCTGCAGTTTGCAGGGTTTTAGCTCTAGCTGTAAATAGTATTCGTGACTGTTACTAAGAGTATTAGTTGAGTCATATAACAACTTTGGATGTGACAACTAACATAATTCGAAGCATGGAATATAGTTTTAGCAGCAGCGGCTAAGTTTGTTCGCTCCTCTATCGTAATATTGTAGCTGCAGTTTGCAGGGTTTTAGCAGCAGCGGCTAAGTTTGTTCGCTCCTCTATCGTAATATTGTAGCTGCAGTTTGCAGGGTTTTAGCAGCAGCGGCTAAGTTTGTTCGCTCCTCTATCGTAATATTGTAGCTGCAGTTTGCATGGTTTTAGCTGTAGCTGTAAATAGTATTCGTGACTGTTACTAAGAGTATTAGTTGCGTCATATAACAGCTTTAGACGTGACAGCTAACATAATTCGAAGCATGGAATATAGTTTTAGCAGCAGCGGCTAAGTTTATTCGCTCTTCTATCGTAATATTGTTGCTGCAGTTTGCAGGGTTTTAGCTGTAGCTGTAAATAGTATTTGCGACTGTTACTAAGAGTATTAGTTGCGTCATATAACAACTTTAGATGAGACAGCTAACATAATTCGAAGCATGGAATATAGTTTTAGCAACAGCGGCTAAGTTTGTTCGCTCCTCTATCGTAATATTGTAGCTGCAGTTTTCAGGGTTTTAGCTGTGGCTGTAAATAGTATTCGTGACTGTTACTAAGAGTATTAGTTGAGACACATAACAACTTTGGATGTGACAACTAACATAATTCGAAGCATGGAATATAGCTTTAGTAGCAGCGGCTAAGTTTGTTCGCTCCTCTATCGTAATATTGTAGCTGCAGTTTGCAGGGTTTTAGCTGTGGCTGTAAATAGTATTCGTGACTGTTACTAAGAGTATTAGTTGCGTCATATAACAACTTTGTATGTGACAACTAACATAATTCGAAGCATGGAATATAGTTTTAGTAGCGGCGGCTAAGTTTGTTCGTTCCTGTATCGTAATATTGTTGCTGCAGTTTGCAGGGTTTTAGCTGTAGCTGTAAATAGTATTTGCGACTGTTACTAAGAGTATTAGTTGCGTCATATAACAACTTTAGATGAGACAGCTAACATAATTCGAAGCATGGAATATAGTTTTAGCAGCAGCGGCTAAGTTTATTTGCTCCTCTATCGTAATATCGTAGCTGCAGTTGGCAGTGGTTTAGCTGTGGCTGTAAATTCTATTTGTGTCTGTTGCTAAGAGGTTTACAGCCACAGCTAAAACACTACCAGATGCAGTCCCACTACCGTCTCCACCAAGCGTCAAAATGCTGGAACACTTTTGAAACACCGAAGACACCGAATGAGTAAGTAAAGTAAATCTATCAAAATTGACTTTTAAGTACATATAAAACTTGACGCAGATATCAATTGTTTACTCGCAGCTGCGAGTATGGATGTCTGCGTCAAATTTTAAACCTATAGTCAACATTGATAGATTAGGTACATAATCAGTGAAATTAAAAAAGTGCTAGAACATTTTGCCGCTTGGTAGAAATTGTCTTACTAGCAAGCAAGCCTAAGAGGAACAAATAAACATAGTCACTATGCTAAAACTATCTTCCATTCGAATTTTGTTAGCCGTCATACAACCACTGAAAACCCTTCTTTCCCCATCCCCACTATCTTTGTGACAAAAAACAAACCATTATGACCACCAGAGATTAGACCGAAAGAAAATTACATACTTACTAATGTTAAGATTTAAGTACTATGCTGGTTTGGTATGGTGTATGACTTCTAATACCTGCTTACAAAACATTAGCTTCCGTGTTTAAGAATGTTGCTTAAATTTAACCATGGTATAATCATTTCATAGCAACTATTATGTAATGTCAAATAGTGACAGGGTAAAACACACACACACACCTCTGTCAATGTGGGTGACAGCCACATCCAGAAACACTATCAAAAAAACTTTTTTATTTTGGAAATATTTTATACATATTTGTATTAGAAACAGTATATTTTTAAATTAAAAACCAAATATAATGACATATTTTATTGAAGTAAATCAACTATTAAGAATATTATTGCAATAGTGTATTGTAGCGTAATACACTGTTGAAGAAATTTAAATCTATTTAACTACTAATAACATAATCAACTACATTACAACACAGTGTACGTTACCCTAACTAGAAAGTGTCTCCTAGACTGATATGAGTGGAACGTATAATTAGTGTATTATCTGCTGTGGATGTGCACCACATAAAAAATCGGTGCGCTTTGTCGTTTTGGAAATAAACGGAAAAAACGATTCTTGCTAGGGTAATGTTTTTCTAGCTAGAAAATTCTAAACGAATGATCGGAGAAAGAAATGTTGTGCATGACCAGAGAGCTTATAGTTGTGTAAAGATGTGCACCGATAATTTAGTTATAAATATTTTCTTTCTTTTGACAGTATTAGATTTAAGAAAATATTGATAACTGTATTTTCGGTGCACATCTTTACACAACTGTAAGCTCTCTGGTCATACACAATATTTCTTTCTCCGATCATTCGTTTAGAATTTTCTAGCTAGAAAAACATTACCCTAGCAAGAATCGTTTTTTCCGTTTATTTCCAAAACGACAAAGCGCACCGATTTTTTATGTGGTGCACATCCACAGCAGATAATACACTAATTATACGTTCCACTCATATCAGTCTAGGAGACACTTTCTAGCTAGGGTAACGTACACTACAACACATGGGATTATTCCTATATCTAACGTGTACCGTCTACATAATACACGGAGAATTATAAGTCAGTTTGAAGCCGTCGTCGCCCAAGTCACTTAGTATAATATGCACTTTGTGTATTTTTTTATCACAATTATTAGTATTTCATACAGACAGACCGCTTATCATTATAAAAACTTTAGTTTAAACATTTATTTTTATGAAATTACAAAAAATTGTATTTTTTTTAAATGTCTACGATATTAATAACGTGAGCGCCGGCTTTAAATTGACAAAACATTTTCGGTGTGTATTAGTACATAGTTTTAAACGTTATTAATTTGCCAAAACGGATAGGTACATAAAATTTTAAGGCGATGACAAGAGCTAATGTACCTCTCGCTCGCACGTTTCGACATTTTGAAAGATATAAAATCACTGATCCCATTTTTGAAAAATTGCAATCAACCATTTTGTGTGCAATCACATTGCACAGTTTAGTAAAAAAAAAAACATTTTAATCGATACAAGTTTACCTACTCAAAAGTTTGCTTAAGTCCTAAAACTAGTAAAGCAAACTTTTGAGTAGGTAAACTTGTATCGATTAAAAAGTTATTTTTTACTAAACTGTGCAAGTGATTGCACACAAAACGGTTGATTGCAATTTTTCAAAAATGGGATCAGTGATTTTATATTATCTTTCAAAATGTCGAAACGTGCGAACGAGAGGTACACTAGCTCTTGTCATCGCCTTAACGGATCCCTTTTGGCATGATATATTTATCATTGTCTGGAGAAGTGACAACACAAAGAGGGAATGGATTAGTAAGCGAGGTCAGTGGCAAACATAATAATTTGTCCCTTGATTTGCCACTCACTACTTCAAACCCGCGCACATGAGCATTTAAACCTAAATTTGTCATAGGTAAACAAATAAATATAACATCATTTCGATCAGATATCAATATTGATTTAATCTCAGCAAAAGTCCAACATCTTGACTCATCGACGCCATAAGTACCATTCCGTTTTTGTATAAAGACCCTTTCACTTCAACCCACTTAGCACAGAAACAAACAAAACCATTTTCTAATATATCTGGAAAACACTCTATAAAAGGCAAACGAAACTCAAGTTTCTCTAATGTCTTGAAAATTACCAGATCCAATAACTAGTTTAGGCAATATAGACTCCTTCAAAATGAATCTGTAACAATGTGCCATCTGTCTTTTGACTGCCAATGAATACAGCGGAATTTCAAAATTATTGTTGGCAACACTGGCGCGCGCGCGGCTGGCTGACCATTATAGTTTTCAACCAAAGACTACCTACATACTACATTTTCAACAGCGCACCTATATAATTAAATATGACTAAGAACACTGACGAACACAAAATAAGAATAAACAAAGTAACACATTTACGAGATAATTGAAGGTTAAGCCAACGGTTTCATACTAATACGAAAACAATGCCAACCATTAAATATTCACAAGTACTCATTTAGTACAATTGCCAGTAAATATAACTGGTTCTAGTTCAGTACCTACTAATTAAAACATCATAGAACACACTCACACCAGATTTGAAATTTGGAGTCATATTGTGCTCGCTATTTATCATAAATAGACTTATTTATGATAAATCGCATTATAATTCCATGTTTTTTTGTTTTTCGCTTATATCTCGGAATCTATGCGTCCTAGCGACATAGTACCACGGAACAAAATAAAAGCTGATTAAATTTGCTACAAGTTATACTTAATAAGCATTTCGATATCTTCTTCAGTTTTCGAGATATATACTCCTGAAAGTCTGTCATTTTGAAAAAATCATTCCAACTTTACATTTTTAGAACGGCAATCTTCAAAGATGCAACTAGTTAATAATTGCCGGCAAAAAGCTTTTAGAGCATTACATTTTCTTCAATAAAACTATATTATTTCCCTTCAAATGTTAATGTACATGCTGTATATTATATTTTATATAAAAGGTAGGTACCTGGTCTTTGAAAAAAGGTCTTTGTAAATCAATGTACGAGTATGTATCAATGTAATGCTGGCACATTACATTAGCTTAGACTAAAGCCCATTTTAAAGAAAATGGATAAAATATTATAGTATTATTCAAGGAAATTGAGTGTTCCACAACCCTTTTGCCAGCATTTACTTATGGTTGTATCGTTAAAGAGTTATCCGGTAAAAAAGCGCAAAAATGTAAAGTTAGTTTCCTGAAAGTCGGTCATTTTTTCAAAATGACAGACTTTCAGGAGTATATATCTCGAAAACTGTAAAAGATATCGAAATACTTATTTAGTATAACTTGTAGCAAATTTAATCAGCTTTTATTTTGTTCTGAGGTACTATGTCGCTAGGACGCATAGGTTCCGAGATATAAGCGAAAAACCAAAAAATGGGACCTTCAAACCCCCCCCCCCCCCCTCCCAAAGCTCAAGGGCTAGAGGCGGGGACTTTTGATATGTTTACCTCCTAACTAGTCTAAACAAAGTTATGAAGTCAAAAATTGTGTTCCAAGACTTTCCCTCTATAATCATTCGTTGACTGGACTATTAGCGATATTATTATTTTGTGCTCGTCAGTGTCTTCTATTCATATTGAATTTTATAAGTTATATTGTGCGCCGTAGGTTTGTGAAAAAATATCAGTATAGAAAAATCTTTCAACACCTTTGAAAGTACGTATGTCATCTTCAACATCCGAACATCCTTCGTATTTATAATATTAACAGAATATTATGTAGCAAAACGCGATTAAATGTTAACCAAATGATGCCTCTGGAGTTGAATGCGCACATTAGATCACGCCCGTACCATTTATGCGCGTTTTCCTTCGTAACATTCTGTTAGTATTCTAAATATAGAGGTGGATGTTCGGATACCTGGTAGTCAAGGTACATTTTTTCATTTACACATTAAAAGATTTAAACTTATTATATTCGTTCATTAACGCCGAACTTCTCGCGTCTCTTATTTTTTTATCAGTGTCACACTGTATGTTATAGACGGATGTTTGGAGAAAATGCATTTCCCTCTCAACTTCTTTTGGATAACAGGAATTTAATGAGTGAAATGTTTTAAAGAAAATGTCAAAGGCTTTAAGAGGGCTGCCAATATTGTACATTGTGGCATTGATGATCATGTAGCATTCAGTTATGTTGTCTTCATCTGGAGACACTGCATATAACTGAGGGCCAAGATTAAGCCCCAGATCAAAAAACTTTTCTTTTTTTCTTAAATTTGTTGGCTGGATGTCAGCGACAGACTGAAACAAACAAATAATGTATTAGAACACAAATGTATTCATCTCAAATCTTCAATTGACAGCGAGTCGCTTGGCGACCATGAACCTCGCTTTCAAACATTCTCGCTTGATATTTAGATTAAAAAACATAGACAGTAACTAAAGTTAATATCGCTAAGTTATAAGCTAAACGCGAGTAAAGCTATTCGTCAAATAAAAAATGTCAGTCCTTATTTTTGAACAAGCCTAAAAAAGAGATGGATATTTTTATCTGACGGATAAATTTATCTATAGATGGAAAAATAAGCCCTAAGAATTTGTAGACATGAATTATAATAAACCACTCACTTTGACGTATTGAAATAAGCCATCTTTTGTTTGAAGGTCTCCACTGTTTTGACTTTTTCATTATGATATTTTTTATTGGGAATAATAATGCCAAGGCTCGTATAGTTTTAACTTTCTTTCCATCTGCAAATAAAAAGAACAAGCTTGTCACATTAAGTATGGAGCCTGGCCTATGGTGGCCGAAACATGTTTTATTTTACCCGACTACGGCGAAGCAAATAGGAGGGTTATGATTTTGACCGCTATATATATATGTATGTGATAGCGTAATTTGATAGCTAAATCATAAAACATGTTACTTAACTATGCATATCTACCTGGTGTAAAGCAGTCGTTTATTTCATTCTTTTCTTTGTTTGGAATTTTGCTGATTATGAAAGATGACAGTGCCGGCCAGCTTCCATACAGTTGCAATTCAGCATCAGGATATAATTTTTTAAAATCGGTTTCTAGCTGCAAGTAAATAATACAAATTATAACGTTAAGGTGGTTCGATTAGCAAACAAACTTATTTTTAACAAATAAAGGGCGCATTAAATGACTGTGATAAGCTTTTATATCGGTCTTTATTTTTGGAAAACTGTATGTTGAAGAAAACTGTAGATTAAGGATGTTCGATTCCATAACCTGGATTAGCAGGCTACTTTTTATCCCGAAAAAAAAAACAAAACGCGGGCGAAGCCGATGCTGCTGCTAGTTCGAAATAAATTGTAGTCATTTACCAGTCTATACCCATCAAAACATTTGATGGCAGGAAATGCATCCATGTAGTTGTGGATCTCCATCGATCCTTTCAGCATCGATAATCTTTTTGCAGTAGTGTGGTCCCACTTTTCAGAAACAAGATTAACCGTTTTGGTATTGTTTAACCAGCGTATCAAGTCTTCGTGCTCATCATCTAAAAATTGTATAAGTACTATGTTACATACAGACAAATTAACAACCAAGGTTTAATGGTATACTAATGCTTTCATTATACACATACAATAACAATTTTAACATAATATTTTATTTTATTTACACAATTTTTCGGATTCGAAATCCACGACCGCAGGGCCACTAGACCACCTGTGATCTTCAATACTGAATAAATTATTTTATTGCTTACACAATGGTTGAGGTACCTACAAAAATAGTTGTTAGGTGTAATTTTGTATATATGTCGCACACCTAGTAATATATTCGCACATTTACGGTTTTCATATTTTTCAAAAACGAGGATTAAAGATATTATAAATGATTAAAATTAATGTATGGGTACATTTTACGTTTTTTTACAGATTTTATGGGTTTGGTTACTAGTATAGGTGTTAATACATATTCAGAGATGAAAATTTCCACTTCAGGTTTTCAGGATACAACAAAGTGGAAGAGTCATGCATGTGTACTGTCAACTTCCTAAAATGACATTTATTTACCTGGAAGCTTGTAATATCCTGTGTGAAAGTCAAGAAATAAAAGAACTGAGGGGTTACTATCTTAAAGCAGGAGTCATTCCAGTGTGGGAAAGAGACAGAGCTACAGCGAGATGTGGTCGCGATGGACAAGGGCCTCACCCCGCTCTCCTTAGCTAAAAAGAACTGGCCCCAACCTCGAGTGCTTGACACTAACGACCGCAGGGAGATATGGTAAAGTAAGGAGCTTCACAGACGCTTCTTCTGGGCCCTGCATGTAGTGGGGTGGGGTGTTAGTGGGTATCTTGAAATAAGCGATAAAATTATGCAGCCTACATACCTGTGTCGTCATCAGTATGTTTGTGGTCTTCTTTGTCAGTTGTCTTGTGTGTTTTTGAAATCGCGCCTACTTTTATAAGCTTTCTTCTCATATTGTAGTATCTACTAAGAAGTACACCACGTCCTCCTGCCGATTCTCTATTTTTTCCCTTGGTACATCCTGCCCAAACCTCCTAAAAAAATATGATGCCTAAATAGTATTAAATTGAAAACTGCGTCGTGTTTTTTTACTATCTAATGCTATTAAATACGTTTTGCTAAATGTTATTTATTCAATGACACTAAGTATATTTAAAATATCTTTGACAGATAACAAAATATATTGTACTTGGGGCTAATTTTTCCATCTATACATAAAATCCCTCAGTTAAAAATATATGCATCTCTTCTAAGTATATGCTTGTCAAAAACAAGGACTGTCATTATTCTTTCGACAATTAATAACGTTACTCCGTAGATTGAAAAATCAGCCTTTAATAAAATTAAAAATAGTATGGATGTAAATATACCTAATTATTAATTACATTATACATAGGTACTAATATTGTTTGCGAAAATAACTCGGTACTTATAAACTTTATCTCAAAAAATAATCTTTGGGGGGAAATAGGGGAATTTTAGAAAATTATCCCTAAAGGAGGACGACTAAACGGCTGAATGGATCGTAGCGCAATTAGTCTAGGAGATAGATTAGATTCTGTGGAAGGATAAAAGAAACAAATAGTTAAATCATCCCTAGATGGGAAAAAGCATGCGTTAAAATTTATGAGGTACTAGCTTTCTTTATAAATGCGGACGAAGACACAGGTAACAGTTAGTTTAAATATTATATTCATTAAATATATTCTAAAAAACATACTTTATAAAAAATATTTTACCTATACAATACATACACACATGTAAACTATGTACAGGTACATTAAAGATTTACCAACAGTTTTAAGTCTACAAGGTAGTATCTAGGTATAGATATATGTATAACTGGGACTTAAACCAGACATCCTAAATTGCCTAAAACTCTACTTAGATATTATTATTTTCGTCTTACGTAAGATTCTTCCTTGAAGTAGTTAACTATCTGGTTAGACCAATATAGACAGGCCTGTTGGTCTAGTGGTTAGTGACCCTGACTGCTATGCCGGAGGTCGTGGGTTCGATTCCCACCCAGGACAAATGTTTGTGTGATGAGCACGATCATTTGTTCTGTGTCTGGGTGTAATTTTTCTATAATATGTATGTATTTAGAAATATATAAGTATGTTTATCAGTTGTCTAGTACCCATAACACAAGCTCTGCTTAGCTTGGGACTAGATGGCGTTGTGTGATAGTTGTGGAATATTATATGTATTATATGTATGTATAATATTCTATGATATTGTTTGGGAAACTGAAAAACAAATAATCTTAAAATTATACAAGGTGTTAAAAAATCAACTGCATTAATTTCGTGTGCGTACTCGGTATCAAAAACCAAGTACATTCCAAAGAAAAAAAAAATTTTTCGAGCATTTTTTTTCAAAAAAAAATTTTTTTTTTCAACTCTTTTTTTTTGGTCATGTATGAATTTGATTGCTCTTTGAGGTCGTTCACCCGTATGTAGCGTTCACAGCTGATCCCAACTTTCCCATCACATTTTGCAGACTTTGGACTGGCAATTTATCGAAATACTTACAAATAACTTATTTTATTGGCCATATTAATAGGTCAATAGAAATATGCTTGAAAAAAAATGAATAATTTTGTAAAAAAAAATTGAATTTTTTTTTTTTTAAAGTTCTCAAAAACAAAAATTTTTTTTTGGAATGTACTTGGTTTTTGATACCGAGTACGCACACGAAATTCCTGTAGTTGATTTTTTAACACCCTATACACCGTGTTCTTCACGTTATCCATAAACTTTAGCAAATACTTCTATGGCTTTTACAAATCAAATCCAGCAAAGGAAGTAGTACTTAAAAAGGCTTCGTTACAAAGATATTTGTAATTTCATTTAATGAAATTTAATTGAGCTATGCAGTGAGAAAGTATCTTAATTTGAAATCTATCAAATACTATTTGCATTTCATTTGTTTCAGCCCGCCAAATGTTATGAATGACGTTGCCAATTCGGATAAAGAGGCATGCATATCGGGTTATTTACGTCTAGGTATTTAGTTTGTATGAAAATTAACAAAAAATAAAAAATAAGAATTTATTAATGTGTCCATAATGAAAAATGCTTACTTCCGTGGTTTGAACATCTGGTCGAAGTTTATGTATATCATCCGGAACACGGTGTATAGATAAAGCAAGTCAGCCAACACTCCACCCACTCGCACGTAGAAATGTGAAATAGGGCATTGTAATTTGTATAGAAAAAACTAACACGTGAATAAATGTATTTGCTACTTTCTGTCTTTACTAAGTTTTTTCAACATAGCTCTCATTCCTATCAAATTCCTACTCCAAATTCATCACCGTGACGCGACTCCAATTTTAGTACAGCCTCAGCTTAGTTGGTAGTAGCTCTGCCTTCTGCGCTGGTGGGCGTGGGTTTGATCCCCACCGAGAACAAATATTTGTGAACACAGATGTTTGTTCTCTGTCTGGGTGTCAGGTTTATTGTATTCTAAGAATGAAAAAATGTATTTAAGTATTATATCAGCTAACTGGTTCCCAACGTACAAGCACTGCTTAGTTTGGGCCTAGATAGTGCAGTGTAGATTATCTGCAATTATTAGTATGAAACACGTCACACGCACACACACACGTACAAAACGACGTCTGTGTAAGAACCGCACAAGGACGCGCGTGTACAAAACATTTTGTGTATGTCTGTATAATTAATTATGAAACTTTAAAAATGTAGCCACTAAACTAACCTTTTATTGATATCATTTTGCAGTTCTTCACGTATTATTATATCTGTCAGTTTTTGTCGGTAAAAGTCGTTCAGTTTATTCTCTGTCTTATAATATGATGAAATCATTGTGCCATCCATACTTTTCAGAAGTTCATCTATTCTCTGAAAAAAATAATAAATATGTATAAAGGTGTATTGTAAGGCAATAAACAAATGTAGCCATCGCCAAGACTCACAGCACAGCTCATAACGCTTTTGCTGTGAAAAAGTTATCAGATCCCAGGAAAAACCAAGCCCCTAAGCCTTGACTGACTTAACTTACCCTACACCTTGGTTAGAAAAGTATGGCTAGGTGGTTTCATAGATTCATTGCAAAAAAATAATATTGGAGACCTGTGATATACACCGTGTTCCGGACGATATACATAAACTTCGACCAGATGTTCAAACCACGGAAGTAAGCATTTTTCATTATGGACACATTAATAAATTCTTATTTTTTATTTTTTGTTAATTTTCATACAAACTAAATACCTAGACGTAAATAACCCGATATGCATGCCTCTTTATCCGAATTGGCAACGTCATTCATAACATTTGGCGGGCTGAAACAAATGAAATGCAAATAGTATTTGATAGATTTCAAATTAAGATACTTTCTCACTGCATAGCTCAATTAAATTTCATTAAATGAAATTACAAATATCTTTGTAACGAAGCCTTTTTAAGTACTACTTCCTTTGTTGGATTTGATTTGTAAAAGCCATAGAAGTATTTGCTAAAGTTTATGGATAACGTGAAGAACACGGTGTATAATTTCCAACCATAAATAAGTACATTGAAATGTCTATTAATCATCAAAATATCAGCTTTTTGCTAAATGCTTACTTAAATGCTTAATGCATACTTACAATAATAATAATAAATAAATCATTTATGTCAGGCAACACAGTAATTAAAATAAATACAGGGCTTAATAATATAAATAATGTAGCTTAAAACTTCTATACCTATAAACACCCTTTGTGATTTCCAGAAAAAAAAATAAACAAAGTACTTAGGTACTGTTTCAGCTGAGGCCTCAAATTGTAATAGCACGGTCAGAACTTTCTAATCTCTATCAACCACAAAGTTATTGAGGTCTGTTTTTAGCAAAAAACAGGACCAATTTTACAAAAATTGGTCCAAAAATACTACACACAACATACATACATAGCGCATATAACCAAATACCTATGATTACATACCTACCTACTTATTATTTAAACTAAATGTCCAAAAGTTAATGCATCTACTTACCAAGCTTTGACTTCCAGAATAATTATGTGGCCGCAGAGTTGGTTGATGCAATACTTGTTGTATCCGAGTCATCATATAACCTTGGTTTTTTTGCTGGTGTCTCCTATAATAAAACAATTTACATTTCATCAGCCAGAATTGTGTCAAGTGCATGGAAGGACCCAAGATGTTTATTTGCTTTATTAAGGTTAAGTTGCAATTAAAGGAGCCTACTTGAGGCGCACTTTAATCCTTTCATCACACTAGTTCGAATAAACTAGTGACACCCGAAGAAGAATCTTATTCATGTCTGACAAAATAAAGCATTTCATTTCATCATGATGATCAATGCTTGAAAAATAATGATGAAAAATGGTTGAGTCATAAAAAAATTACCTGGCAAATAGATTCAATATGGTTCATGAAAGTGATTCGTTCTCCGATTTTGGGAAATATTTTTTCCAATGAGTATTCCGTAATTTTTTTAAATGATGAACTTCAATGCCTTCATCTGAAAAACAATGAAGTACATGAATATTAGGACATGATACAATGTGTGGCTTGACTTTGAAGAGAGATACTTAAATGATTCGTAGCTAAGCTCTCTATGAAGGGCTTGTGCGCAAGCAGGTTTACTGTGTTTCGGTGGTGTTTCGGTTTGAAGGATGAAATTACCTACTGGCACGATAGGCATATTATCTGTATGCCTCTTCTAAAACTTTTTTTTTTTTTTTTTTTTTATCGTGGTAAAATCATCAAATGAGTCCTCCCACCCGGGCAGGGCGGGAGGGACTGTCAGACTTGTACTGACTAAAATCCACGGTGTCCTTCAGTAGCCCTTTATGTCCCGGGGTCACGGTAATGGTATAAGTCCCGCGACCCCGGCAGGCTTTGGCCCTCTAGAGAGGGGGCCCCGTCATTATGCTGACGCTCTTTGAGGCGCGCGTGGAACACAACGCGCCGTCGACCCGGGCATGGTCCATGGTCGGGCTGCGAGTTGCCCTTTACTCGCCGCCCGCATGCCCGCGCCTACGGTGGCCGGAGATCGTCTTGCGACGTCCGTCGCCGTGGGCGTCCACCACCGCGGGTGGGGCGGAGGGAGGACATTGTCCTCTCTCTCACGCGGCCCGCCTCCTCCTTCGCGAGCATTACTGCTTCGCAGAAGGAGGCGACCGCTTCCCACTCCGTCTCGCCCCGCAGCATGGCCGCAACCAATGCCGGGCGCGAGAGGTCTCCGCCTATCGCCGCCGTGAGGACACGTCGGTGCTCTGCCCAAGCTGGGCAGTCTTGCACCGTATGCTCTACTGTGTCCTCCGGGCGATCTTCGCAGTGGTGACACCCAGGCGTTTCCTCCTTTCTCCTTAGACACAGGTACCTCCCGAAACTTCCGTGTCCGGTGAGGACCTGCGTCATGCGGTAGGTCAGGACGCCGTGACTCCTATCCAGCCACTCCTCAAAGAGGGGTCTTACCGCCGCGATTGCGGCGTGCCCGGCCGTCGGTAGCGACAGTCGTGCTCTCCATACTGCCCTGAGATCGCGCCGGAGCTCTTCCCGCCGCGCCTCGACTTCTCGAGGCAGCGGCGATACACCCCGGCGCTGCGCCTCCACGCGCCACTCATAGACGCGCTGGAGGGCAGTCGCCTCCAGATCCCAGGGCAGTAATCCGGCAAGCAGGTTGGCCGATTCGCCGGCGATCGTGCGGTATCCCCGGATCATCCGGATAGCCATGACCCTCTGGCATGCGACCAACTTCAGTGGTCGCGTCCGGATGCTCAGGGCCCACACGGGGGCCCCGTAGAGGGCCATGGACCGCACGACACCGGCGTACAGCCTACGGCAGGAGGCGTTTGGCCCGCTGAGATTAGGCAGGAGCCGCCTGAGGGCGGCTGCTGCCCGGTTCAGCTTTGGGGCCAAACTCAGGAAATGCTATGCCTCTTCTAAAACTTAAGTTAAAAGACATACTTAAAGTACTTTACACTTACAATATTAAAATGTATGATTATTAAAGGTTGAGGTTGTGCAATACAATGTAGGTACTTACCTTTAAAACTGATAATTTCTTCCCCGTAGCCCCACGTGCTCAGCAACACAGTTATGTCGGATTCCATTCTCAATAAGTACCTACCTATTTAAAATAATCATTAATTACTATTCACAAACTTTCAAATTCACCTTAAAGTAAGAAATACACTAGCACTACTAACCATTAATTTAAATATGAACTGCATGCTGTACCACCCGCTGCGTGCGCCATGCGTGCGCTGTTGAAAATGAGGTAGTCTTTGGTTGAAAACTAAAATGGTCAGCCAGCCGCGCGCGCGCCAGTGTTGCCAACAATAATTTTGAAATTCCGCCGACTTTATTACGAAAATCCGTTAAATCTTGCATTTTTCTCGTCATTGAAATCCATCGAAGTGTCTGATGTAAAATTAAGGTAAATAAAAAACTCAGTAAAAGTATTAGTTCAAAATTAATGAAAATTAAGTGCAATAGCTTTTGTAATATAATACATCATCGTCAGTATCATCACTAGGTATTTGGGGTCTTAGTAATTTCGGATGCAGTAGATGTTGACGGTTGGCTATAACTTTGACTCGTTCCAATTTGATTTAATTACTTTTGAATGGTCACGCACGTAACAGGTAATGGTGTCGATTCTGTTGTGCACAAACTAAACTTCATTTAGGCTATTACTATCTTTTACTAAAACGCAGTGCGAGGAAAGGACGGTCTATGAACTAAGTTAGGGGTGTCAAACTAGTTTATGCCTTGCGCTTTACCGTGTTTTTAGTCGACATGTTATTACGTGCATCCTTAATTTTTATGAAAATATTTGTTCGATTTAATTTGACAGCTCTATTACCTCTTTTTCGTTTTATTAGAGCGAAAAAGATAGCAATAACCTAAATTATGTTTAGTTTGTGCACAACTGAATCGACACCAATTGTCTACAAAAACTTAAATTTTCAATTTTAAAGTTTTCAACTTTTCACTTATCGCGCTCAACTCAACCAATAAACAACAAGAAAATATGTAGAAGCCCTAAGTAGGTCGGCCCTGCATGCCCTGTGAGCCAAGCCAACAACGCCATCGACAATGGTTAACATAGCAAACGCATAGCCTGGTAGTAGGTATGTAAATAAAATTTTCACTACTTAACGGTCAAAATCATAACCCGATAGGCTAAAAATTAGGGGATTTTGGCGAATTGGCGACATGGGCCGGGCTAGTCTTGGCAACACTGCACGGCACGGATACCATACCTCACGAACAAACTTTGAACTGTTTCGCATCAGCGCGGCGGCGCGCGGCGCTCAAAACGCCAAATATTTTTTGCTATTATTACTAATGTGATATTAGCTAGGGTTGCTAAGACACTTACTCATTTTTAACTCGTGTTTAAAGTTTACAGTTTGTGTTATAGGTGGGTGAAAAAGTTTGCACCTTTCATTCACCAGCATTGTCTTTGCAAAGTGGGGTGTTCCCCAGACAGATCTTTTTGCCTCCAGCACAGCTCACGTAGTGCCTTGCTATGTCACTCTAGATCAACGAGACCAGCGAGCATGGAGGCACAACGCGTTCTCATTCAATTGGGACTTTCGTCTAGCTTGGGTCGTTCCTCCTCCGAGTTTGTTACCCCGGGTCCTGATGCATCTCAATCAGGCTCGAGGTATATTCCTGATAGTTGCACCGAGGTGGTCCCGAGCATTCTGGAGAGCAGACTTGAAAACCAGAGCGACCGCACCTCCATTCACGATTCACAGGTTATCGAAGGTGCTAGTGGACACGAGGACCGGGCAGCCACCACCTCGGAAGGAGAAGGAGCTGGTCTTAGAAGTATGGAAATGTGGGGGTGGTCTGAATCCTTAGGTGACTGGTCGGCAGAACAAAAGTGTCTGCTCAAACAAGGTTGGAGGTCGTCAACTTTGAATACCTATAGCCGACTTACACCTAAAAGAAAAATTATCGTATCGTACAATTTTACTTCATAAATCGGTTGTGTCTAAGTAGACACAACCAACATAAAGTTATGCAATACAAAGATCGAGGCCCGCTTAAGTTCAAATATTTTAGTTAAACAAATGATTAAAGCTATAGCGTTGCAGCAACCTAAGAAGTGTCCACCCACTATTTGGGATCCTGGGTCTCTGGTAGGTTGGTTGGGCAGTAGACCTCTTCAAAATCAAAGCCTATTCGATATTTCAAGAGTTAGTGCAGTTCTTTTGTTGTTATGTTCAGGGCGTAGGATACACGACTTAACATTGCTAAGTGTATCTCCAGATAGATGTATAGTAGGCGAGAATAGCATAATGTTTTGGCCGCATTTTGGGTCGAAAACTGATTCAGAAACTCACGTACAGTCAGGTTGGAGTTTATTAGGTAATGTTGAGAATGAGGCGCTTGATCCGGTGGTTTGGCTTAAAAAGCTCATAGAAATTGGAAAACCACGTCGTTTGCTTTGTTCTAGTGATAGATTATTTATTACAGTTTGTGGAAAAGCTAAGCCAGCTACTAAAACTATAAGCTGGCTTAGCTTTTCCACAAACTGTAATAAATAATCTATCACTAGAACAATATCTCTCGCGCCCGGCATTGGTTGCGGCCATGCTGCGGGGCGAGACGGAGTGGGAAGCGGTCGCCTCCTTCTGCGAAGCAGTCATGCTCGCGAAGGAGGAGGCGGGCCGCGTGAGGGAGAGGACAATGTCCTCCCTCCGCCCCAACCGCAGTGGTGGACACCCACGGCGACGGACGTCGCAAGACGATCTCCGGCCACCGTAGGCGCGGGCATGCGGGCGGCGAGTAAAGGGCAACTCGCTGCCTGACCATGGACCATGCCCGGGTCGACGGCGCGTTGTGTTCCACGCGCGCCTCAAAGAGCGTCAGCAAGATGACGGGGCCCCCCTCTAGAGGGCCGAAGCCTGCCGGGGTCGCGGGACTTATCTCATTACCGTGACCCCGGAATATAAAGGGCTATTGAAGGACACCGTGGATTTTAGTCAGTACAAGTCTGACAGTCCCTCCCGCCCTGCCCGGGGTGGGAGGACTCATTTGATGATTTTACCACGATAAAAAAATAAAAAAAGCTACTAAAACTATATTGGCTGGTTCGGTTAAGCCGATTTTGAAAGAGGCAGGAATTCAGCTACTCCGGGTAGTTTTCGTTCTGCGGTTGCTTCCCGAAGTTGGTTGGATAACGAACCTCTTGACGAGATAATGGCACGAGCAAATTGGAGATCCGGTAATACTTTTAAAAAACATTACAGGAGGGAAGTGGTTCCAGCGGTTCCAGCACAGGGAAGCTCATTGATTCATCTTTTTCAGCCAATTAATTAATTATCTTTGTTTCAATTAAATAAGTCATTTGTTATTTTTATAGTGAATAAGGTATGAGAAATGTTACATGATTATGGTAAGTTTACAAAAAGATGTTATAACTATAAGGTACGTATAAATGTGCAGTTTATTTCAGTTTGTAAGTGTTTAATTAGTTATTTTAAAAGGTTATAATTTTATTGCAATATATTTAGTAAATGTATACTTAAATTGGTCATTGGCGTCCCGTTCACCAGGCGATAACAAACAAAGCCTCAAATAATGTTTATATGACCCCGAATGAGGCCGAAGGACACAATAGTAGCGTTTTACCTTCAAATAAAACGCTTGTTGTGTCCGGAGACTCATTCGGGGTCATAATTTTAAAGTCTGCCTGGTTTAATTGTTTCTCAAGTTTTTAGGGTTTTGAGGCCACAATGAAGGTTTTGGCGCGCTGCAGCCACCTGGTGAACGAAGGCGGAAATACGTCATCATCGTGTTGTCAAAAGGGCGACATTTGCATATAACTGTATAGATGTGACACGGAAACGGAAGATGCTTGACTCAAATAATGTTTATATGACCCCGAATGAGTCTCCGGACACAACAAGCGTTTTATTTGAAGGTAAAACGCTACTAATATTCGTACAAATGTAACAAATATTAAATTTACTGACATATAATGCAAAGCCACTGCTTCTTCCATCGTCTCGGCCGCAAAACTAAACAACGAATATTCGCCGTATGCCGCTTTCTGAATCTTCGCCCGCCAATGTAGACAAGAACATCGTGTATGTCCGACAACGGATGTTTTGCGCGCCAACGCGATACGAATCTTCGCCCACTAATGTAGACCCAGCATTAGAGTCACTGTTTGAATACTTAACGTAAGAACGTAACATATCTACCGCTATTTTATTATAATCAAAGGTTGCTACCATAGAAATATTAATATTTGCCTTATTATTAAGATTTCTGTGGCTGCTACTATCGGGTTTTAAGAAACTCGTCATTATTTTGTTAGGTATTTGACGCTGTTACTAAGACCTTTAGCAATATTATATAATAGTATTTTAGCAGTTGCAGCAAATAATATTAGTTGAAATATTTAAATAAATTAGTGACTGCTAAAAATAATTTTACAAAACTCGCCTAATATTGGTTAGCTACTTCTGACAATACAATATTATGACTTATTGCCTAGATCATTTGACGCTGTTACTAAGATCTTTAGCAACATTATATAATAATGGTTTAGCAGTTGCAGCAAAAATAATGGGTTGCTATTGCAAAAAAAAATTGTTACGGCTAAACATAAACAATAATTATTTTAGTAACTGCAGCGAATAATATTAGTTGTTGTATTTTGTCAAATTAGTTAGAGTTCCAAACTGTTCTTAGCAAACTCACCTAACTCTGGTTAACTACTACTGGCAATACATTGAGGATCTTGGCCTAGCTTATTTGACGCTGTTACTAAGATCTTTACCAAGATTTTATAATAGTATTTTAGCAGTTGCAGCAAATAATATTAGTTGAAATATTTAAATAAATTAGTGACTGCTAAAAATAATTTTACAAAACTCGCCTAATTTTGGTTAGCTACTTCTGACAATACAATATTATGACTTATTGCCTAGATCATTTGACGCTGTTACTAAGATTTTTAGCAACATTATATAATAATGGTTTAGCAGTTGCAGCAAAAATAATTGGTTGTTATTGCAAAAAAAAATTGTTACAGCTAAACATAAATAATAATTATTTAGTAACTGCAGCAAATAATATTAGTTGTTGTATTTTGTCAAATTAGTTACGGATCCAAACTGTTCTTAGCAAACTCACCTAACTCTGGTTAACTACTACTGGCAATACATTGAGGATCTTTGCCTAGCTTATTTGACGCTGTTACTAAGATCTTTAGCAACATTATTTAATAGTATTTAGCAGTTGCAGCAAATAATATTAGTTGAAGTATTTAAATAAATTAGTGACTGCTAAAAATAATTTTACAAAACTCGCCTAATTTTGGTTAGCTACTTCTGACAATACAATATTATGACTTATTGCCTAGATCATTTGACGCTGTTACTAAGATCTTTAGCAACATTATATAATAATGGTTTAGCAGTTGCAGCAAAAATAATTGGTTGTTATTGCAAAAAAAAATTGTTACAGCTAAACATAAATAATAATTATTTAGTAACTGCAGCAAATAATATTAGTTGTTGTATTTTGTCAAATTAGTTACAGTTCCAAACTGTTCTTAGCAAACTCACCTAACTCTGGTTAACTACTACTGGCAATACATTGAGGATCTTTGCCTAGCTTATTTGACGCTGTTACTAAGATCTTTAGCAACATTATTTAATAGTATTTACCAGTTGCAGCAAATAGTATTAGCTGAGGTATTTCAATAAATTAGTGACTGCTAAAAATAATTTTATAAAACTCGCCTAATTTTGCTTTGCTACTTCTGAAAATACAAAATTATGACTTATTGCCTACATCATTTGACGGTGTTACTAAGATCCTTAGCAACATTAAATAATATAATGTCTTTTGAGTCTTGAGCTGATGTATCAGAAAATAAGTTTAGCAATTGTTGCAAAACTATGTGTAGTGATAGCAAAGTTTATTATCACGTCTGGCCGGGCGTACCTATTTAGCAATTACAACGAAATATTTATCCATGACAACGAAGTATTAATCCATGATTAGTCAATATTATTTGTTGTCATCACTAATGATAAACCAGGAAATTTTATCGCTAATACAGCTAAAAAAGTTAGTAGTTATTGCTAAAATATCTTGCTAAGTTTTAGTGTAAAAAGTAGCTAAGTGGTCTTAGTTGTAATAAACAATGTTTCGCTCAGGTAGCTAAACAAATGTAAGCAGTAGCAAATGAGACGGCAGCAAAACGAGTTTAGCTAACAGAACTAAACCATTTTTTTCCGTGTATGTGGGCCCAAATTTCCTTTTTATGCATGATAATGCAAGAGCCCATGCGGCCGGCATCGTCAGGGAATATCTTCGGGATGTGAACATCACAGTTATGGACTGGCCAGCCAGAAGCCCAGACATGAACCCCATTGAGCACATGTGGGACGAGCTAAAAAGACGTGTTAGGACTCGTCAGCCAGTTGCCCAGACGATGCAGGAGTTGAAAACTGCCATAGAAGAGGAATGGGAGATGATCCCTCAAAATTTCATAGAGCGGTTGATAAACTCTATGTCTAATCGTATGAGAGCTGTGGTAGATGCCCATGGAGGCAACACGCGTTATTAAATTAAACCCTTATTTGATAAAACATGTTTTTTATTCAAAAATCAATTGCCTTTAACAAGGCGCATATATCCGACTTGTTAGGCGTAGCTCCATGTCGAATGGTATTCTGAATTCAAATTTAAAACAATACGATCGAAAAAGATGGTAAAATGTATCAGGTTTAAAACTGCATCAACAGTTTTTGTTCAATTTAGCAATCATATTTCGGTAGGGGCCATCGAAACCTAAACTCTAAGGTGGGCCAATAGATGTGTCCAGAAGTGTAGTTCATCTTTGTCGGGTTTTAACTTGGGCCGAATCTTGTCATATACCCCTTTACAGGGCTTGAATGCTACAAGTCGTCTAATGTCGTTATGGCCCAGAAGTTAAAATCTCGTCTTTCACGTTTGAACGGGTAGCCGTGACCCTGGAACGTAAAAGGCGACGTAGAAGGAACACCGTGGATTTTATTCAGCACGAGTCTGATAGTCCCTCCCACTCTGCCCTGGGTGGGAGGACTCATTTGATGATTTTAGGACTAAAAAAAAATGAGGGTTTTGTTTGAAAAAAAAACTCTGCCCTGGGTTGGAGCTTGGAGGAGTCATCTGATGATATTACAACGTAAAAAAATATTTTATTTCTTAGTGTGGACATCCGAAAACGTACATTCAATGGCATTTAGTAGTCGTAGGTAAGGCAATAGAGGCTCTAGCACGAAGTTTTTTTTTGTAAAGTAATGTAACGGTCAGTTCACACCGAGACGCGACGCGAAGCGACGTGACGCAACGATACTTCAAATGTGTATCTTTTCTTGTCGTAAATAAGGTTAGATTTTGAGTCGCTATTAAAATGCAGCGCGGCGCCTGGTTGTGCCAGGTGTATCTTTTCGTGTATAAAATAGAGTTCGATTTTGAATAGCTCTATTGAAATGTGCGCGCAGCGTCACGTTTCGGTCTGAGCCGACCCTAAACAGGAATTTTGACGACTTTGACTTTTCTTCAAATTAATTAAGAAAAAAATAGTACCTAATTCGTACACTGTAAGGTGTCATTTTCCATACAATAAACGCCGTACATACTTCAAGTAAGCTTTACGTACTTATAATACGTGGAAATAATGTTCCTAAGTTGCCATCGCAACAGACTGTAAAAGAAATAAAAGGATTCCACAAAATTGTCGTACAAATATTTTCTATATGTGTTGGAAAAGCAGAAATTCATATCTGACTATTTTCCTTTTGATAACTTCAATAATGTTAAAGTGAATTCTGCTGAACTCTGTTTCAATATTTCAAGAAGCTGAAATTGTTTCGGAATTACAGGAATTTTGATTGGAGGTATGTACACTGTACAGTCACGAGCAATAGTATGTATACACTAAGCAATATTCAAAAGCGATTTTCTGCTACCATATTGATTAAACTTTTGCCTTTTCATTAGACTTCAATTTTGGAAGCCATAGGTACTATTACGAAATAGGTCTTATTTCAAAATGGAAATCAGTATTTCACGAGTAAATTGGGTTTGAATTTTGTTTAGTGTATACATGTTATTGCTCGTGACTGTACATACGCCAGCAGGTTAACCTACCCGAATCTGTCAAATATCAAACGAAAATTAACTTTCCACTTTTGTGATAAGGTTAAAAATCTATTAGTTAAATTTGACAGATTGAGGTAGGTTGATGTGTTGGCGTCTACTCTTGGTGCAGTGGCTGGGCGTGCCGCGGGTTCGATTCCCACGAAATATTTGTATGACCTACAAGTAGTTGTTCCGATTCTGGGTGTTTCTGTATGGGTATCTATGTGTGTATACGGTTTAAAAAAATGACGGAGTACTAGGGTACCTTAAGGTCAAGGAGGTATGTATTTGATGGAACAAACCAAAGAGTCTTGATCTTTTACTTTATGACTATTAACAATTATTAAATACTTATTTTGCTGGTTTTTTTTTTATCGTGGTAAAATCATCAAATGAGTCCTCCCACCCCGGGCAGGGCGGGAGGGACTGTCAGACTTGTACTGACTAAAATCCACGGTGTCCTTCAATAGCCCTTTATGTTCCGGGGTCACGGTAATGAGATAAGTCCCGCGACCCCGGCAGGCTTTGGCCCTCTAGAGAGGGGGCCCCGTCATTATGCTAACAGCTCTTTGAGGCGCGCGTGGAACTCGAGGCACCGTCGTCCCGGACATGGTCCATGATCAGACAGCGAGTAGCCTATTACTCGCCGTCCGCATGCCCGCGCAGGGTTGTCTGCTAGACTAATAAGTTTTACAAGTCTAAGTCTTCATCTATTCTGTTTATATTAACATTCTGGTCTGCAGGTGCAGAAAAATGGTTCTCAAGGTGAATAAAAAACGAAGTATTCAAGCAAGATAAAAATAAGTCGCAGTAAAACGATAAATCGCCAATAATATAATCTTACAGTGTCGCTTAGAATTTTATTAGGGTTTGGTAAAACTAAGGCGAATTCCCGGCGGAATTTGACAGGCAGCGTTAATCGTGTTACTGTTTAGGCAGTTAGGTGAACATTTGCTGTAATTGTAACAGTTTCTTATAAGTTACTTAGACGTTATTTTGCTATAAGAAGTTGATCAAATAGGTATACATATACATATTGGAATTTATATTACAAAATAACTTATAGAAACAAACATAAATGACGTAGATGAAAGCCGTGCGATCGCAGGGTATAATTACAGCGTCTAGCTAGGACTACATACAAAAATGTTGCCAGCAACTTCGCCCGCACGTATCCAGAAAATTGTCGCAAGGAACGTAATATCGGGATAAACGATATCCTATATCCAGGATAAAAGCTATCTCTGAGCCAAATAACATCACGATCTGCTCAGTTATTTTGACGAGATTGAGTAACAAATGCCTAACCATCCACCCAAAGTTTCGCATTTATAAGTTAGGTAGTTGAATGCTGTGCGTGCAAAAAAAAAGTATTCTATTCTGCACGAATTTTGTCACGTATCCCGCGCGGGCTTCGCCTCGGTTTGACCATAGCTAAAAAAAGCATAAATACTGTTAAATAAATCTACTTTAAGTACTAAGTTTTTTGAGATAAGCTTCAAAAGATTGATTGCAATGGTTAGTAAGTTTTTATTAACATTTTTAAATTTAGATAGCATTTTTATTTTTATATGTTCCGTTACAATTAGTAAAATGGTCACAAATTGACAATTCACAATATCAACTGCGTTATAGCGACCATTTTCTGCTAAAGTGGCCTCTAAGCGCCAGTGCGTGTAAATGTAATTTCACCCTTAAGCCCGGGTTCCACCGCAAAGGGATAGGTCGACGGCGCGTCGTGTTCCACGCTCGTCTCAGCAATCTGACGGGCCCTTAGAGGGCCAAAGCCTGCCGGGGTCGTGCGACTGTCTCATCAGGTAACCGTGACCCTGGAACGTAAAGGGCTATTGAAGGATCACCGTGGATTTTAGTCAGTACAAGTCTGACAGTCCCTTCAGCCCCGCCCTGGGTGGGAGTACTCATTTGATTATTCTACCACGATAAAAAATACATGTGGCACTCGGAGACTGCCGCGGTGAAGCTATTGCATAACATTTTTTTTTATTTTAAAAGAAGAAAATCGCCTACCGCGTATATTTAACGAGAATATTATTTATTTAAAATGTTTGTGGTGCACTATATTGTAATAAAGAACTGCTTTGTTGTAGAAGAATTTTATAAGTAGGTGTCATTGTGACTACTCCTTTTGTAGCTGGCCGTTTAGAATCAGTAAGAAAAAGTAAATTGTCTTTATGACGGATATTTTTTTTTACGATAGCCGAAGTCTCCCGAACTGAAACGACGTTAGACGATGCGTGGTGTCAGGTATTTTCGTTAGGTTTTTGGGAATTCGGTCGCCGCGCGGCGCCGCGCTCAGAGCCGCGATAAAAGCTATGCAATAGCTTAAAAAAAGGTAAGCAGTTTTCTCTTGCGAGGTAAAATAAGTCACTAATGGGTTCGCTCCGCTCGCGGTGGAAACCGGGATGATAGATAAACCACAGAGATCAGATAAGGTGTCCCTACGGAGAAATGAAGCTTATACTATAAGCGAATTAGGGTCAATGTCGTGTCTCCAATTAAAGCCAGGTAGTGGCTGATACCTCTAATTGAGTTTCATTCTCAGAATTGGATCAAACAGGTCGCTTTATTGGACTAGAGCAGTACCTATTGGTCGTAAACTATTAGTTACAAAATTGTGAATTGATTAGGTGCGTCCCCACAGAGCGCGTAGCCTCGCGAGGCATTTGCTGCGCGAGGAAATTGACAAGCGAGGCTGCTCACTTTGTGTGGACGCGTCTATTGTTTTTCGACCGAGGCACGAAACAATATACGCGAGTAAAACGAAAGCCGACACTGGATGG
This sequence comes from Agrotis exclamationis, assembly GCA_950005045.1. Taxonomy (NCBI): domain Eukaryota; kingdom Metazoa; phylum Arthropoda; class Insecta; order Lepidoptera; family Noctuidae; genus Agrotis; species Agrotis exclamationis. The sequence goes on from OX465441.1 coordinate 10,777,322, forward strand.
CTCGGGCGCTCGGTCGCTCGACCGCGGCAGCGCTGTCACTTGCCTCGCCCGAGACACGTCCACACCAACCGAGCTGCTTCACGCGGAAAATGCCTCGCGAGGCTGCGCGCTCTGTGGGGACGCACCTAATGGCACGTAATCCTATGTAAGGACAAGATTAATTAACTTAAGGCAATATGATTTTTGGGGAAAGAAAAAAAACAGCTGCGATAATTATGTTGCGAAATGCGAAATTTTCTCGTTTATGATATTTTTACTGAAGGTGAACCCGCGTCTTGTGGATAATTACTCCAGAAGCCTTACCAATTAGGCTACCGCAACTCACACTAGCTGAATCTTCTGGGAGTAGTTAGAAACTAGTCCAAGAGATGGCGCCACGTTACCGCAAAAAGTTCAAACAATATAGAAGATTCAAAAATACCCAATCTCAAAAGCGAAAAATATCCCCAGAGAATCCTGGTATCTTCGTATAACTTTATCCTAAAATAACCCTGACGTCAAAAATAGTGGCAATGTACATTTATTCACCTTATACTTGTTCCTGTGTTTTTCCTTATGTCTGTATGTGGGTAATACATCTGTCTTTTTGTTACATCCATTTATTTTAGTTATGTCTTATATCCTTGGGTTAGTTGGGAAGGAATTATATTATTAGATTATTATTATTCAGTAAGACTGAATGATAAATTAGTAGTACTTTTGTGGTAAATTCGAAAATCTATTTAAGAAATCTCATTTATCTAGACTGCCATAATTTATGGCTGTCTTATCAGGTAAAAAAGAAACCCGATATCCTTTTCCTTCTTAAAAATAATTCACCCCGAGCATTTCCAAGGTACGAACTTAGTTATTCACCGTATTCACCCGTTTACATTCATCAATCATATTTCCGAATGCGGGTACCATCGCTCGAGGCATCAGGATTATCGGGGATTCAATAATATATGAACATTGCGATCGTCGCGGATTACAAGCACATCCATACAGATGGGGAAGCTATAAGCTTTAATTTTCATCATTTCATTGCGAGTATTTTAAATGATAACTTGATTATAGAATGACTAGCTTATGTTCACGCTTTCACCTGCCTGAAGTTCTTTGATTATCTCACAGGAAGTATTGTTGTGTTAATCCAGGCATATTTTTAGGGTTCCGTACGTCCGAATACAAAAACGGAACCCTTATAGGATCACTCGTGTGTCCGTCCGTCTGTCTGTCGCTTACAGTCAATTATCTCCGAATCTACTAGACCGATTAAGTTGAGATTTGGTGCACATATCAATTCCTGTGACCCAAGCACAGAGGTGTGACGTGAATAGATGAAATCTGTATATGGGAGGTAATTTTTGGGGGGGAAAGGTAAATAAAAAAAAATGAAAACTGCATCGTGTGACATATCAAATGAAAGGTGGTCTTGTTGAGAAGATCTTAAATGTATTTTTTGTAATTTTAAAATAAATAGTTTCCAAGTTATTAAAGAAAATAGACGAAAATTGACCATTCCCTCCCCTTATCTCCGAAACTACTGTACCTAAAATTTGGAAAAAAATACAGAAATTAGTTTTCTACTTACCTATAGATTATAGGAAAACCTATAAGAAGTCCATGATATTAAAATAACATGGTAAATCACTCAATATTGTGCGTACTAATCTCCAATAAAGCCTCCTGCAGACACACGCGATTAATCGCGCTGCGACAACGAGCCAAGCTAATTTCCACTCTAAAAATACTGCGAATGGACCGCGACATGTCGTCCCGCGCGATTAATCGCGTGTCTCTGCAGGAGGCTTTATTCGTAAATTTCAATTCATCTATAATTTGCGGTTAAAATTATAGGTAGGCAAAAAATAAATCGTACGGAACCCTCTTCACGCGATTCCAATTCGCACTTAGCCGGTTTTTTTATATATCGAGAGGCTCGTTTTGGCTACTATTTCGGCTGATGGTAAGCAATATGTCGGTCGACGGTAAAGCACACGTGCCTAGAAGTAGGTAACCTGTTCACTCATGGTTGCAAGACCCCAAAGGTTGTAGTTATCAGAAAACAAAGACCCCTGCAAGGTATATTCCACTACTTAGTTGTACGCACAATAAAAGTACTTTTCGGGTGCTTTTCGGACACCATGTGTACATAGCGAAAAGTGAAGAGAGAGGAGTTATTATTTCATCGATTCTTAGCCGGGTGCTGGGGGCACGGCAATTGATATTTAGGCAATTTTAGCCAATCGCTTAAGAGGTTTTGATGCTTGGATTATGGCTTGATCAGATTCGTCGATGAGCATATTTTTATTAGTGTATATTCTGTCAAGTTACAATCACGAGTTTTGATTCCTAGATCAATATGAAAGTCCAAAGGTGAAAGAGTCTATCGGTGAAACGGCCATAAATGAATCGTCCTGTCGGCGAAACGTCCAATGGTGAACCGGTCGTCGGTGAATGGTTGCAGAATCAATGCGTTATTACATTTTAATCAGGGAATTTCACAATAGTGACCACTTAGTCTGTCTTGTGTCTGGTTAATGGCAAATAGGCAATAATTATTACATTTCTACCTAGCATGAGCACAACAGCATCGTGGTAAAACCATCAAATGAGTCAGGGCTGGCAGGGACTGACAGACTTGTACTGAATAGAATCCATTGTGATCCTTCAATAGACTTTTACGTTCCAGGGTCACGGTTCCTTAATGAGGTAGTCCCGCGACCAGCATGAGGTCCTGAGTTTGATTCTCAGGTGGGTTAAAGTTTTATTGGGAGTTTCTTGCCGGTTCTTCTCTTCATGGGCCGATTCGTGCACCTGTTTTTTATAAGTGCACTCATGAGGCCTATGCGAAACAAAAATATTTGATTTTTGAGTCCCGTAATTCTGGTAGACATTGGTGCCTTTCAGGCCTCGTCAGTTATGTTGACAGCCCTTTGAGGCGTGGTGGAACACAAACTCCACAAAGGTTGTGACATTGATGGATGAAAAGCTTAGTGGTGAAAAATTTAAGACGCCACCTCTGCTTGATAAGGCTGATGATAATGAGGTGAAAACCAAAGAGATTTATAAGGCATTTGATGTTTCAAAAGACTTAAGGGTGTATGAATTCCACGTATTTCACCTCACTTGAAGTATTACGCGTAATAAATAAATAAATAATCAAAGTACCAGGTGAATTATATGGAAATTGAAGAAGTGCCTCTAGTATACTAACCCTTTTCCCATACAATGAAATTATCCTTACATGAAACTAAGTCAAACAGCTTTATGATCCCGATTTTTTTTCTACCTGAAATGGTCGAAAAACAGCATTATTTTTTAGTATATGCGAAACCTGAATATAGTTTGTTCAGAATTAGTAACTGATCCGATTCCAGTAATTTTTACACCATTGTTATATTTTTTTTCAAAAATTATTTAATTAAATATTATTACCTGTTAATTACAATACAATCACCGTACGGTTAGGTACCTATTGCCAAACTATTATCACGAGTGTATAACACAAGAGATGCGGTTTACGCGGGTGTACCGCGAATGAGCATGTTTTTGAACGGACAACCAGGTAATATACAAGCTTATAACTTTGTGATTTTTTATGATACGGTTTTAAAATTTTGTACATAGATTCTTTACACACACACACAGACAGGTGTATCGGGTTTCGAATAAACAAAAAATAACGTATGAAACAAGGTCGAAAGGCATTGATAAATTTTTCACACTTTACCAAAAATATAAAAATGTAAAATTGTCGACATCAAAAAAGATCTAAAGCTTCCTTAGAAATTTTTTCCGTATCTCTTATGGATGCGGATTTTCCCTTGTTGGCCAATTTAAAAGAAATATCCTGTATACGAACAAAAACTGCATATTAGCTGCATATCATGGACTTGTTGCACCTATTCTAAGATATGGTATTGTATCTTGGGGTAACTCAGTAGATAAGGAATATGTATTCAAAGCCCAAAAGAAATGCATAAGAGCTATGTGTAATGTGAACAATACTACCAGCTGTCAACCCTATTTTAAAACATTGAAAATTCTGACATTCCCTTCGTTATACATTTATGAACTTAATGTTTTTGTGAAATCGAATCCCAACTATTTTAAAACTGCTTTTAAAAGCAACTATAGACAATTACGTGACAAAAAAAGACTAGAAATTGATATACCTTATGGGAAAACAGCACTAATTAATAAAAGTATTCTTTGCATGGCATCTTTAATTTATAACAAGCTGCCCGATTTTGTTAAAACTTTACCTGTTCACCAATTCAAGTCGAAGATACACAAACTCCTAATAAATAAATGTTATTACAGTGTCAAGGAGTACTTGCAGGATAAAGATAAAGATAGATACTTAAGTGGTTTGACATGCAGTAATACCTTTTATGTAATAGCCTAATTTTTATGTTAACTAATATTTTTAATGTATTTAATGATTAATTTAATTTTTTGACCACGACATAAATAATTGTGACTCTCTTGACATTCTTTATTAATCCTTTGACATTTGTATAGCTCTGATACTTTGATTATAATAAAACCATAGCACTGATACTGAATTTGTTTTTAGCTTTTTGTTTTCGAGCAAGATAATTCTGTAATTTTGTAACATTATTGTAAAAATTAAGTAATGTTATTAGAAAAATTAGATTGCCTAAAGATTATATAAATATTTGCACATCTAATTAGGTAATGATACAGTGCACTCTATATCTATTGGTAACATCTTTTATACCTGTATTATGCAAATAAATGATTTGATTTGATTTGAAAAAAACATGCGAAAAAAGCGATCTCAATGTGTGAGAATGAAGCTCGACGAAATTTCTTAGGGAACTTTGGAAGTTAATTCTGCAAAACTTTATTAAAACAAAAATACAGCAAACGTACGAAGGTATCGTCCCATCTGCCCCTCGTGCCATTTGACCCTGCCTAATATTGTATACATATAGTTAAAGCGTGTCAATAACGATTAGTTGCATCTGTCGACCCAAACTCAAGCGATGCGGGTCGGGGCCTTTTTATGAAGCAGTGTCCGTACTTCTGGGTTTATGGGGTATGGGGCCATTGGTTTTCAGATAAGGCATGAATAATAATATGGTGAAAGGCATAGAATACTAACTAATACTATAAATGCAAAAGTATGTTTGTTTGTTACATTTTCACGCCCAAACCAGTGAACCGATCATCCTGAAAAGACAATGCAACCGATTGGCTCAAAAAATTGAAACCCCTTGTGCACAATTGAAACCTATGCTAAACGTAGGTAAGTCCTAATCATACATGATAATTACATTTTTTTAATGATATGTTTATGTTTTGTTTATAGAGCCCCGAGACAGCCAGGCGGGGTCGCGGCAGGCGTATGAAGAAGATGGCGGGACGCTTTGGATGGCTTCTTTGTAAATTGGCGTGAAGAGACACACCATAGAGAAGTAGAAGAAATGGAAGAGGCCTTTGCTTAGGAGTGGGACCGAGTGGACTAGTTAAAAAAAAGTTTATGTTAGTAAGCAGGCGGCAAGTCGCGAGCAGAAGCTAGTATTTTATTCATAAAAGTTACCATAGTAACTTTCCATTTACCTAGCTTCATCTATTTCAGTGTAAGCCGGACTTATCTTTTTGCCGATACTAGTTATTTTCTCTTTGTTACTATGCCGACATTATTAGTTTGGTTAAGTAAGCGTAAAGGTAGCTAGCTTTGTAGTTTGTCGTTAATTAATTTAATTATGACAGCGAGGGAAATTGTTTTTGGCAATATTTAAACTAATACTATAAAGCTGTAGAGTTTGTTTGTTTGGTTAAACGCGCGTCTCAAGAACTACTGGTTCGAATTGAAAAAATCTTAGTGTGTTGGATAGACTATCATCATCATCATCTCATAGAGTGAAGAATAGCTAGCCTACAACAATAACTTTTTTGTCTTTTTTCTCCCTGGAAGTATTCACGTTGAATTACGACAGCAATTTTTTTTCCGAGGTTTAGTTTTTAATTTATATTTCGGTGAATAACTTTGAAACCTGACGCTTTAGGACATTATCGTCATAATATTTTTTGTTTGTGTAAGTGTCCTCTATCTAAATATATAACATTCGTTGTACACCGCCATTTTGAAATAAAAACGACGGGTTGCACTCCGGGAGTGCCGGGAGAAGTAAAAACTTTTTTATTACTGTGTTATATTTTAAAACTGGAGTGGTACAGATATGAAATTAACGATTTTTGTTACATCTTGTTAGGCGCCCATTACACGGTAGGTTTTGCCATGGCAAAACCATCAATCAAGAATGATGGTTGAATGATGGAATTTTTATCGTCTACAATTTTCGTCGATAGGTTTTCCGTCAGTCAAAATCTCTGCCATGGTTTTGCCATGGCAAAACCTACCGGGTAATGGGCGCCTTAGTGTCGTACAGGTGCAGGTGTCAAATCACAAATGTTTTCATATATGCTCCATAGAAGACGTTGCACGATTAAAATGCAAGCTATCGTTTGCCTCTTCGTCTTACGAATTTTCGATCAGGGTCACGTGATCCTGACGTGAGTTTAAAATTTTTTACCCATTACAAAAAAGTGTACAACTCCGCCAAATGTAAATCAGTTTTCACTTCAAAAACAAAATGGCATGCGACCATTAAGGCCAAAATCTTCAAACCTTGTGTATTTTTAAACCAACTGAATAGATTGCAGAAATTTATCAAAAAGCTAACATAAACATCATTTAACATCAAGTAAATTTCACTAAACATAACTTTTCCAAGCCTTGCCATGCAGCTTGAATATTTAAAGTACTAGGCGCACAGAAAACAAAAGAGGCTCGGAAGAACAACCCTGACTCTGACAACTGGGGAATAATAAAGGAATACCTTTGCTTTCAGAAAACAATATGGCGTATGGAGGCAAGACTTGCTCTTAGTCTGGTACAGACATAATGAGGACGTTAAAAGGGTTGGCTTTTAAACGTTTTTGTTGAATTTTATTCACGATTTAGCTGACCGGGCAAACTTCGTACCGCCTCACCTTTTAAACCTTCCCTGGTCTTCCAGAAGTAATTCAAGACCAAAATTAGCCAAATCGGTCCAGCCGTTCTCGAGTTTTAGCGAGACTAACGAACAGCAATTGATTTTTATATCAGGTATATATAGATATGACATTATTTTTTGTTTATGCGAAACACGACACACCTGTCTAGTATTTTTGTGTAAAGAATCTATGTACAAAATTTTAAAACCGTATCATAAAAAATCGCAAAGTTATAAGCTTGGATATTACCTGGTTGTCCGTTCAAAAACATGCTCATTTCGCGGTACACCCGCGTAAACCGCGTCTCCTGTGTTATACACTCGTGATAATAGTTTGGCAATAGGTACCTAACCGTACAGTGATTGTATTGTAATGAATTGGTAATAAAATTTAACAAAAAATATTTGTGAAAAAAATATAACATGGTGTAAAAATTATTGGAATCAAATCAGTTACTGATTCTAAACAAACTATATTCAGCTTTCGCGTTTACTAAAAATAATGTTGTAAATAATGTATTTTCGCCAAACACACGAGTTGTTTCGTCGTATTTGTGACGGATCTGTCAAAATATATTATGTGAATGTCTTCCGCTATGAAGTATTGAATTTTTTACGAATCTTCATTGATGGATCTTGTAATAATGTACCTTATTCTTATTGGTACATTATTAGCACAGGGTAAAGTACAACTACAGCAGATCTAGACCTACCTTAGTTTTACCATATTTTTCTTGGAAGATTGGAATGAGAAAAACGGAATAAGGAGGAAGTTTAGATAGAGCTTTAAAACTAGTTAACTTGTCGTATTTCAAGTTTATTTTTCATTTATTTCCGAGGCATTTATTTTGATTTTATTTTTTTTGTTGCGAGTTAATATTTAAGAACTGACTTCAAATAAATAAGTAAATTGTGCAATATTCAAACGTGGATAAATTGTGCTATGTACAATGTTTATTGGTATTTTTTACGTCTGTTGCAAAAACGGAGTTATTGTGCGTTTCTAATATGTATGTGACTGCCTCATTGGTCTAGTTCGATTCCGATTTCGGTTCGAAAAGTGTTATTGGAGTTTTCCATAAGGAATTTCTCCCGGTTTGTACCCGGTTGATAGTTATAGGCTTATTACGTGGCTTAAACATTAATGGCGAAATAATAATATAATATAATAATATTCCACAACTATCACACAACGCCATCTAGTCCCAAGCTAAGCAGAGTTTGTGTTATGGGTACTAGACAACTGATAAACATACTTTAAATATATTTCTAAACACATACATATTATAGATAAATTACACCCAGACACGGAACAAATGATCGTGCTCATCACACAAACATTTGTCCTGGGTGGGAATCGAACCCACGACCTCCGGCATAGCAGTCAGGGTCACTAACCACTAGACCAACAGGCCAGTCAAATGTGAATGTATAGTCACGAGCAATAAGATGTATACACTGAACACAATTCAAACGCGATTTTCTTGTGAAAAACTGGTTTCTACTTTGAAATAAGACCCATTTCGCATTATGCATGACTTCCAAAATAGAAGATTCATGAAAACGCAAAAGTTTTATCAATATGGTAGGAGAATATCGCTTTTTCATTCTGCTAAGTGTATACATATTATTGCTCGTGAGTGTACAATTAGTTAGTGATGTTTTTATGTTAGTTTAGTCTCTATGTCATCGTAAAGCTTAGGAACCGCGTATAAGGTCAATGTACTCATTATTATGTCGTGGTCCCAAAAGGTAAAAGTTATTCACAATGACCTAAGGAATGGTAGTTCCAATTTTAGGCACATGCTAAAAGATACTCTTCTCTACTTCGTTATTATCGATAAATTCTTTTAAATAGACCTCAAGATAGTTATCAGAACCTTGTACAAAGGCATTGAACCCAACATTTACGTATGTTATGTTCGACCGTTTTCACGGAACCCCCTTTTATTTTTATGACGCGCGATATTTATATTGAGAGGTGAAAGGCGTATGGAAAAAGTCGCGAAGTGAGGGCGCTTTTGAGGAACTATATTACATGTAATATTGACCTTCAAAACTGTACTGTACTAATTTTATAATTATTTTATGTATGGTTCTAAAAAATTGTCTGAATAAGATTATTAAAAAAAATCCTTAGGTATAAGAATTCACGAAAAATCAATTAAAATCATTGTAATGAAAAAATATTATTATTTTAAATAGGTAATTGTTATGTCAATGGTTTTATTTGTTTTAATAAAAAATAAAACATAGTAATCTTAAGTATTCGGTATCGTAATTGCTATCACGGTGCATTTGATATTCGTATCCGTATCGTAACTACAGGGTGATTTGTTATTCGATGCGGTCCTTGAAATGGGTGATACAAGACCTTATTTGCAACAATTTTAACCCCGACAATGTGGGGTCTAAACTGACTGGTTTTAGAGATATCGAACTTTAAAGATTTTTCGAAAAATTTCTACCTCTCCCTCATTAAGTGCTTATTGTTAGAAAGTAACGATAGTCACCACTTAGAATTTATGCTTTTCTGATAGAATATGAACGACTGAATCTAGTGAATACAAGTTTGTTGTAAAAATAATCATATCTTGGGAAATTAAGTGTCATAAAGTTTCTGTTTTGAAGATTTCTGAAAACTTTCCTTGTCTTTCAAAGCATATTTTTCAAAATAAATGTATGACACTTGGTGTACAAATTACAGAAAAAACTTCCTTGTCTCATTACCTTTCTAAAATGGTGCCACAGTATCCAGTTTTAGTCAGTGTCTTACCAGAAAATTAGGGTTGTTACTGACAAAGTAGTAAATCAAAGAAAATCGGTTATAATGTTTTTTCGACCCAACATTTTTTTTCTGTGGTTTTTGTCCAAACTGCTATCTGATATTAGCTTTTTGAGTTAATGCGCTTAATTTTGGTCGATCGCATCAAGCAAAATCGGTGTTTATCTGGAGTATTTTTACTTATGGACCAGATAGTCAAACCATCAATTTTCTTTCATTTGAAACAGCTACTTGAAACAAATGTACAATAACGGAATGTTTAAAAGCTCTGGTTTCGCAAAAAAAACTTAACTGGCGTGCATAAAAGTTGGGTCACCCTACTTGTAGGACAGGTAAAAATACTCCAGATAAAGACCGATTTTGCTTGATGCGATCGACCAAAATTAAGTGCATTGACTCAAAAAGCTAATATCAGACAGCAGTTTGGACCAAAACCACAGAAAAAAAATGTTGGGTCGAAAAAACATTAGAACCGATTTTCTTTGATTTACTACTTTGTTAGTAACAACCCTAATTTCCTGGTAAGACACTAACTAAAACTGGATACTGTGGCACCATTTTAGAAAGGTAATGAGACAAGGAAGTTTTTTCTGTAATTTGTACACCAAGTGTCATACATTTATTTTGAAAAATATGCTTTGAAAGACAAGGAAAGTTTTCAGAAATCTTCAAAACAGAAACTTTATGACACTTAATTTCCCAAGATATGATTATTTTTATAACAAACTTGTATTCACTAGATTCAGTCGTTCATATTCTATCAGAAAAGCATAAATTCTAAGTGGTGACTATCGTTAATTTCTAACAATAAGCACTTAATGAGGGAGAGGTGGAAATTTTTCGAAAAATCTTTAAAGTTCGATATTTCTAAAACCAGTCAGTTTAGACCCCATATTGTCGGGGTTAATATTGTTGCAAATAAGGTCTAGTATCACCCATTTCAAGGACCGCATCGAATTACAAATCACCCTGTATATCGTTGCAATTCTAAGGTGCTGATAAACTTAAGCATTCACTTGTAATGAGCATTCTTGCGAATGTTACGTTACAGAAAAACAAGCGAGAGCGTTTTAGCAAGCATTTTTCATTCGGTGGAAACGTAGTGAATTGTACTTTAACCTAGTTATTAAGATGTATTTAAATGTAAGCTACAATGTACAATTGTTGGTTTTCCCAAATAAAATAAAATAAAAATTCTAACAAGCGTTCTGGCGAGCTTTTTACCGAGCCGACTGTCAAGTCTGACATCTTCATGAAGAAAAATGTTTATTGACAATTCTCGACTAAAGCGTTCGCTAGAAATGTCGTGAAAATGTTCGTAGCGATGTTTGGCTCTGTGCTTGGCTCGTTGCTTTATTTGTTGTTCAGTTCGAGAAAATTAAAACGGGGAATGCTCGATGTTCTGTTACAAGTGAACGCTCAAGTCTTGTTCTAAAAAACATTAATAAAAAAATGTTATTTTTCAATAATATAACCTTGGTTTGGTTAAATGATTGAAAAGTAATATTAAAAAATCATTTAAGCTTTTGAGTCAGAATTAATTTCGAAAAAGCTATAAGTAATGAATTCTCAAATGTGTTGGAAAATTTAAGTGCACCATTAAAACTTCATTTAAATCTGCTTATAATTCAAAAATAATGTAAGGTATTAAAAAATAAATGAAAAAACGAGAGCGTTATCAAAATTTAATGAAACACATTCAAAGTATTGGAAATTGAATCAAAACTTTTGATATAAAATTGGATTCGATGGAGTTTGTGAGTAATCTGAAAAGTTCACGAATAAATCTGTTGTTCGGCTATTTTGTGGGACGCGGTCGAATTTCGATAAACGTAGATTTAAGCCTCCTGCAGACACATGCGATTAATCGCGCTGCGACAACGAGCCAAGCTAATTTCCACTCTAAAAATACTGCGAACGGACCGCGACATGTCGCCCCGCGCGATTAATCGCGTGTGTCTGCAGGAGGCTTTATTATGTAAGATAATTTCATCTATCTATGTTATCGTGTCTAATAGAACATCCACAAGGCGCCAGTTAAAAAAATATATTTATCTATCGACGTAATGTTGAACCGACCGATTGGTCGGTTTTCAATTGTCAAAACAATTGTTAAAAAAATGGCCACAGTTTGAGATTTAGGCGAAGTAAAGGCTAATTTACACTGATCCAATAGCTGGATCCAAGCAGATTCAAGTGTCACTGGATTTAAAAAAACAGGGACCCACCACACCGTAGATTTTAGTCAGTACAAGTCTGACAGTCCGTCCTGCCCTGCTCTGAGTTGGAAGACTAATTTTATGATTTTAAAACGCTAAAAATAAAATAAAAAGTCTTATTTAAAAGCACAGCTGGTACTCAATCGCGATAAGCTACCCAGTTCTCATTGCACGTAGGTACATTATAGCCTGCGGTGTAAGGTATAATAAGCACCCAAATCAGAAATACCTACAGTTCAAACTTTTGTTTACCATCCAAAAAAAAAAAACTTAAAACGTTAATCTATTTAAAAATTCATCTTGAAAAAGCGTCTAAATAAACTGTATACCAGTTCATACATTAAACTGTTCATCAATCTTCCCTTACTAATTTAGTACACCGTAGTTTTTCTAATTTCGTTTTCTAACCGATTTCACCAGTTTTACGATCTTACGGACAGACAGACAGTAAATATTTTATTTAGAATTCTTTTGGGCAACCACCATAAATTAATTTAACTGGCCGAAAATGTTCGTTTAATGTCGAATTTTTCTGCTCTGTGGTTTTAATTTTTTAGGTGCAATGGGAATTTATTTTTACTGGGAATTTATCGTATTTAAATTTCGAAGGAAAGTGGCCGTTAATTGGTAATAAAATTCGGAGTTCAAATTGATGTGTTGCATGATTTTCGAAAATCAGTTTTAATTTTGTTTCTTTTTGGTTGTAATTTGAAGTCATTCTGTTTTCGTTTTCGTGGAAATCTGAAATTGAAGTCTGACCGAAAATTGAGGAAATGTTTTTAAATACTTACGATTTAGTGTTGGGTTGTTCTCACTCCTGTTCCTGTAACAAAATAAGAAAATATATTACTTAAATGTAGGTAAAACAAGAATTGCTATTTAATAATCACGAAGAAAGAAATAAACTGAGATAGCTATAACACAAAATCGCCAAAAGGGAACAATTTTGGATGAAACCTACACTCAGCTGCTTGCCTAGTACTAGAAAGACGAAGCGGTCTAAATAAGCCAGTATAACATTTACAAATTGTGATAAAATTATTATGTATCTTTCATCTTTTCTATTACTGAACGAGAGTAGCATATTTCATGTTATGAATTATATCGCCACTCATATTAATTTAGAACACGAAGCCCCTATTCCAGATATACTCGCAGGCTAGAATGTTAGTTGAAAACAATTATTTTTGGTCTAGGAATCATATCACTGTAATTTCGGTTCAATTTCGAGACTAATTTTGCTTGCCAGGTGTCGGCTTGCCAGGTGTCGTTATTATTATTTTTTTCGAAGAATTCCCTTTCTACCTTTCTTTTTCTGTATCTAAACACAAACAAATCATCATCATCATCATCAGCCGGAAAACGTCCACTGCTGAACATAGGCCTCCCCCTTAGACCGCCACGCCGAACGACAATTCGCCACTTGCATCCATCGGTTGCCCTGGCGACAAACAAATGAATAATATCAATAGAGTAATGTACGACATATTTATCTATACACTTATATTCAATGTTTTATTGAAATGGTATCTTTCTTCACGCACTAATAAAAAGCCGACATTCCTTTGTTAGGAACTCAATAACTATTCCCATATTTCCCAAAGACTACGCCGTACTTTTCTATTAGCAGCGTACTCAATGGGAACGATATAAGTTTATTTCTATTAGCTATTATAAATGAGACTAGACATTTTCTAACTTATATTTAGGTCTACCTATAGACACGTGGGTATTTTATATTGTTTTCACCTAATAATATGTCAATCCGAATTGAGTAATCGTGGTGATCAATCCTCGTGCCTTATTTATGATTTGAGAAGAAGTTTTGTCCTTCAGGAGGTCAGTCAGTATCTCAGGCTTATAACTTTGTGTAACTCTTTATTTCATCACAACTTCTCTCAAAACAGTGAAAGAAAACATCATAAGGAAAGTGGCATGTACTACAGGAACAAAATTTACAAGTACGTCACTCGCTGTCACAGAGAAAAAGACTGTATACTATTTAAGAGTAATTTATCTTTAAATGGTGCTAGAAAAATTATCAGCACACAAAGAGAAGACAGGCTTATAAGTATAATAATATCAACGTATAATGTTTCTACTAATGGGAAACACGCCATTTGGCCTATGTGTCTAAAAATGTTATAGTAACTTGTAAAATACTACAACTTTAATTCAGTATGAACGTTACAGCTACTTAAAACCATACAATTTAAAATAAACAACTGCTAGCAAAGTAACAAAGTAAAAACATAAATGAATGACAGTTGAACTCTTCATTCCCTTTTTCCAAGAAAATGCAAGAACATTTCATATTTTCTTACTGAAGAACCTTGGCCAGGTCTTACAAACAAAGCTTTTCTCTTGAAAGCTTTAATAAAAGTTATCTCTGTCGACGTTAATGCTGTCTGACGATTTAAAGACACTCGTTGTTATCTAACTAATACATATTATAAATGGGAAAGTTTGGACGTTTGGGTATTTGTTACTCAATCACATCAGAACGCCTGAACGGATCTTGATAAAAGTCTGTAAAAACACATACCTAGGATACTGTTTATCTCGGTATGTGAAACTGCTAGCGACAGCTAGTTTAAGATAAATTTGCAGATTAATATGGATGGAATACAAAATCATATTCATATTAAGACATTAACAACACCACCCTCCTTGCAAGCGCGGATGTGAAGCAGGTTCGATAACCAAGTCTGGCAAATCGATATTAATTTTTTCAGTAGGTTTTTTTTCAGGAGCAGCCGGATTCTGAATTTGTCCCTACTACGAGACTTGATCATTACTAGCGAAATTGTGTACTACTATAATAATTATACAGAATACACATCTACTTAAACTCTCTGGGATTAAAGGCGTGATGCGATATAAACATCACTCTCCTAGTAGTAAGCTCTCTTTACGATTACTTAACTAAACTAATAATGTCGGCATAACAACAAAGTCAACATAAACTATAAACGAGGAAAAGATGACATCAGCTTAAGTTGTAATTCAATAGATGAAACTAGTCGTGGGGAACTACCACATGACGATAATAATTATAACATCACATCAGGCCCTGTAGTCAAGGTTATAGAGCGTTTTCGTTAGATGCGTTCTCTATCGCTCAACAGTCTTTAATCGATTTTCAACTTTATATGCTCGAGTATTAAGTTGAAAATCTATTAGAACTCCTGAGTGTTTACGTTCATCGCTTGTAGTTTGGCAACAGAACCAGTTTCCTGAAGAGTTAGGCAGATATAGCCACATTTCGCCAGTTACGTTAAAGTCAGCCTATTAAAATCAATCAGGTACAAATGTGAAATTCATGAATACTACTGAGAAATTCCCCAAAAAGCCTGATTACATTTTGCCTGTTTCAAATTAAAGTCCTCACATAATTGACAACAGTCGCGAATACCTCTCTTAGATCAACGAAGCATTATCAATAGGAAGGCACAGTGGGTTCTGTAGCTGCGCTGCCGATCACGGGTTTAAGCCCCGCAAGGAACAAAAACATTTGTTTAATCTACAAGTTTGTTTAATCTAGTAGTTTTTAAATTCAAGGGACTCACAACACAGGAAAAATACCTTGTGTATTTATTTATTTATTTATTTATTTATTTATTTATTTATGTACACACACAGATATTTACAGGAAAATATTTTAAAAGGAAAAAAAAGTACAAAGGCACTGCTTATTTCTAAAAGAAATTTCTTCCAGCAGACCTGAGAGAGGAGAATTTGAGGTAGAAGATAAAGTGGTGTGTAGGAACAAAATAATAAATATTTTTACAAATACAAACAACAATCCAATACATACAAATACACAACTAAATATTAATGCAATAAATAAAATAAATACATAGATAAACTAAATACAAATAAATATCTAAATATAACAAATAATAAGCGAGGTGAAATGATAAATGATCATCATGTGGCCAAGGAAAGATAGTGATCTTTGACCCGTTTCTTAAAGATGGAGACAGTCTTACTGTCTCGTATTTCAGATGGCAGTGAGTTCCACAACCTGACCCCGTGCACAGATAAGGAATAGGAATAGAAGTCAGTTTTGTGACTAGGAAATTTAAGGACTGTACGGAGATGAGACCTGCAGGAGGAGTCGGGTGAACGAGAATAGGAAAAACGATCCCGCAAGTAGGATGGGGCAGAAGGATTATGTAGGATGTTGAACAGGAGACATAATATCCGCGTGTTCCTGCGAAGGCGGATTGGGAGCCACTTGAGTCTTGTGCGAAATTCTGAAACATGATCGTACTTTTTGAGATTGAAAATAAACCGAATACACAAATTTTGCAGCCTCTCAAGTTTATTTAACAGCTCCTCTGTGGCATCCAGATAGCAAGCGTCAGCGTAATCTATAATGGGCTGAATTAGGGTTTGAGCAAGAGAGATTTTGGTTTTAAAAGGCAGAAAACTCTGAAGACATTTCAGCGAATGAAAGGTGAAATGAACTTTCTTACTAACGTCAGCAATTTGAGCGTGCCATGATAAGTTGGATTCCATGATAATTCCGAGGTTTCTGGCTGTATCAGCGTATGCAATCCGAACCCCATCAAGAACAAGTGGGTCAGGTGCTTTAATGCGACTACGCATGATCCTACTGCCTATGATCAAAGCTTGGGACTTACTGGGGTTAATACTTAAGCCAAAAGATCGGGCCCAAGCACTGATGCACTCAAGATCATGATTCATCGCAGCAATTGCCTGACTCACGTCGTCTTCCGGAAAATGAATGTAGAGTTGCAAGTCGTCTGCGTAGAGATGGAAGTTAGTGGAAATGACACTAGTAACAGAATTTATAAATGTAGAAAAGAGAAGAGGAGAGAGGACACCACCCTGAGGTACACCCATAGTGAGATCGCACCAATCAGACGACGATACATCAAGGCGAACACACTGCGAGCGACCCCGAAGATAAGATTCAAACCATGATAAGGCGGAAGGCGAAATATTAGCGGATTTGAGTAAAGCAAGCAAGATATCAAAATCAACAGAGTTAAACGCATTACTGAAGTCAAGTAACACTAGTAGTGTTAATCTTTTATTCTCCATGGCCCAGCGTATGTCATCGGTAACTTTTAAAAGAGCTGTTACGGTGCTATGGCCAGGACGAAATCCAGACTGAAATGGGTTTAACAGTTGATTTTTCAGTAAATAATCGGATAGCTGCCGGTGGACAATGTGCTCGAGAACTTTGGAAAGATACGGAAGAATGGAAATGGGGCGGAAATGTGAAGGTATAGAAGGGTTGGAAACCTTTGGGAGAGGAGTAATGTAAGCCTGTTTCCAGGACTTGGGAAATGTACAAGAGTAAAGAGAGAAATTGAAAATGTGAGTCAGAAAGGGGAGCAATACATGAAGGATTGGAATAATCATTCTCGAGCTCAAGTTGTCACAGCCACTGGCAGAAGATGAAATGGAAAGTAAAGAACGTTTAACATCATCCTCAGAGACTGAACAAAACTGGAAACACGAAAAATTTGGCAATGACAAGCTCGCTAGCTCAGATAAGGTGGCAGCCTTGACAACAGGATCCAACAGGACAGGTTGAGACGAAAAATACTGGTTTAGATCATTTAAGTCAAAGGTGCCGGGAGTCATCGAGCGAGACTTGCCAATACCAACAGATCTAAGGAATTTCCAGGCCTCTGCCGGAGTACAATTATCTAAAGAATTATGGAAATGGCGCCTTTTGGCATCCCTACACATACGACTGCAACGGTTACGCAAAGACTTAAAGCGGTTGAGATTACACACGCTAGGGCACAATTTGTACCTCCTTTTAGCTCTGTCACGCACCGCCATCATATTTTTTATCTCAGGGGTGAGCCAAGGAGCCGGATTGTACTTAACTTTGACCCTACGGACAGGTGCATGACGATCGTATAAACCAATGACAGCATCGTTAAAGTTGTTCACCATTTCATCAACGCTGGTACTATCGATCACGCAAGACCAATCGATGTTACCAGCATCGCGCCGCAGTGCCTCCATGTCAATGCTCTTATAATTCCGAAGAAGGACATATGTAGGTTTGCGTTTAGGAGGACGTACACGGTAAGATAGATAGATAAGGTCATGATAGGAGAAAGGAGCAGTAAGCTGCCCATGCATGGACACTTTATTAGTGGAAGATACTATAATTAAATCTAAAAGAGAAGGTGTACAATCAGGGAAATGATGAGTAGCAGAGAGAGACAATGTATCGAGGTTGAAAGAGGATAAAAGAGATAAAAGCCTACGTGCACGGTAGTTGTTTTTCAGTAGGCACGTGTTGAAATCACCCATTATGATAACATGATTATATATTGGACAGAAATCATTGAGTAAGGAATCCAAAGAAGAGAAGTAGTCTATATTCAAGTTGGGGCTGTAGAAAACTCCTAACAGTAATTTATTGTGGCGAACTGTAACTTCAAGGAAGAGGTGTTCCGCAGATTCTGAGTAAGTTGATGAGGAGGCGCTAACAATTTTATACGGAATATCAGAACGTAGATAAATGGCAACGCCACCACCACCTTTCCCAATTCTATCATTGCGAATGAGTATAAAACCTTGAAGAGCAAAGTGAGCTGATAAAAGAGAAGGTTTGAGAAAAGACTCTGAGATAAGAAGAGCATCAAGATGAGCACTACTAATGGATGCCAGAAGATCGGAGTAGTGGCCAGGAACACTTTGGGCATTAATGTGAGCGATGTTGAGGTTATGCGGATGATTAGAAACAAGAGAGGATATCTGATCACCAAGGGTCAGCGGAGTAGAAGATCCACTATCGACACTGACAAAAGTGTTAGACGATGAGCTACATGAGAAAAAACTGTCATTAAGATCAATATCATTCATTATTCGACCAAAAAAAAAATACAATACCTTAATATAAAATAAATAGAAATGAATATAATTAATAAATAAATATACCTATGAAGTTTATGAAAGAATTAATAAACTACTAAACTCACCCACTCACTGGAAGGCGGAAGAAATTTTACAAAAATAAAAGATTAAAAAGGAATATTATATGCTAAAAATACTTAAAACGAAACGTAAACATCAGTCGGGTATACTGTCGACTGGTAACACTGAATACAGAAAAGTCATTGCAATGTCAAGTGTCAACGTTAACCAAAAATAGAATAGAATGTACACAAACATCTACCGGCATGATTAAAAACCAAGAAAAAAAAACATTTTCTGGGGTAATAGTGAAATCTTCCTAATAATACGAGTAAATATACAAGAATACCGACATTTACCGGATCACGAATACAGCGACTTATTTGAAAAACCAGGCCCGACTTACTAGCAGCGACGGGCCCTCCTTCTGGGTTTCGGAGTGGTTCTAGCAGACGGCGATGTAGCTTCTTCAGCCTGCTTCTGATTCTCGCTGGTGGTGGTGCTTGCCGGGAACTGTTTCAAAAGTGGTTCAAGCTCACGCAAGGATTCCACTTTGTGCCGAGCATCATCCGGCGTAATGATGACAATCTTGCCTTCTGTAGACCAACAGTTATTAACACCGAAGTGTTTACGCGCTGCAAGAAACACCTGATGCCTGGTTTTGGTTAGAAACTCAGATATTGTGATGCCGCTGCCCTTGAGTGACTTTTTGCTGTCCCAAACCAGGCGCCGCTGCTCCATGTCACGAAATCTAACCAGGACAGGACGAGTTTTTCCTTCACCGGACCCCAATCGGTGGCAAACTTCGAGATTGTCCACACTAACTTCGTCGATCTTCAAAGTGTTATTAAAAATGTGGACAACCGAGTCACTCAAGTTTTCATTGGTTTTCTCCTGTATGCCATGGATTAGGAGAACCTTTCTTCGCATGTATGTTTCGTGCCTGTCCAAGCCAGTTGTAAGGAGCCCAATCTGTGTTTTCAAAAGAGCCAATGTTTCATAAACAAAGGACTTAAAATTTGAAAAATCCAGCGAAAGAGACTGAAGATCTGAATCCGGTTGAGCAGATGAAGTTGCTGAAGTGGCATTCTGGAGCTTATCTTCATAGTCACGCATTCGGGTATCAACTAACCTTTCCAAGTCACCCATATTGCTCAGCAGTTTGTTCTCCATAATGAGTGCCCAGTTGAGTTGTTACAGCAGAAATAGTGCGACTGATGGATAGTACTAAGGATTGCAGTGAGTGGTGGTGAGTTCAGCAATCAATTATTGCATATATTTTATTGCATTAACTAATTAATTAATTTTAAAGAATACACAAATACGAGCGTAACAAAAAAGCGTTCAAAAGAAAAATAGGAATAAATAATAATAGAAATGTCATAACCACAATAAGACACATTGCATACTCGTAATATTGAGATAAAACCAATATTACTTAGACTCTCTCTATTTGATTAAATACTCATAATGTAGATGAGTCCCAAATGCCTCAATTTATTATAATTAAGTATCTTGGCAGACAGAGCGGTCCATTGGGTTTACAATACTGATGAACAATATTGATTTACTCAGGCGGTCTGCGTATCGAAAATAACTAACAATTTAAGAGTACGTAGAACAGACAATGGCCGCGGTGCTGTAGTGCGATCTGTGTACCTTAGTTTATGTACCCACGATTTTACATCGAGCATTAGGGTGCCACCACACCAATCGATAGATTTTTGATGTGATCGAATTTTTCAGTCGTCGTCTCGCAGCTCTCTCGATCAATGTTCGATCGAACAGTTTATCTGTCGAAATCGAAATCAATTCGTCTGAAAAAGGTATGGATGTCATCAATCGAAAGTCTATCAATTTCTCAGGGGCACCTTCTGTCATGCGTTGGAAATGCGACTAACGCGTGAGCAAAAGCTCCAAGACGTGACAATATTCATACAAATGACTTCAGCAAATTACGACGTAGTCTGTGTATACTAGATCAAATTCAATATTCGATCATAAAACCCATTACGCGGTCAACGAATGAGTAAAAAGAATGAATAAACTTCGAAAGTTATGAGACACTGGCTCCATTCATTTTCCGAGTCATTGGGCAGCCAACGTTTTTTTTTACAATACAACGCGTAGCTAATGGGAAAGTAGTAAAATTTTATTCCCATTGGCTACGATAGTTTGGGAAAACTTGTAATGAACGAGGATTTTTATTTCGCTTTTTATTTGTGATTTTGTTTGTTAATAGACTCATAATATTGGATTAATTTAGTGAAGCTGTAATTGGATTGTGGAATGGGGTTTTGAGTGTTGTCATATAAATTTAGAAGTTTGCTTGTAAAATGACGTAACTTTTTTAGTACTCCAATAAAATTACTAGGGTAGTAAATCGGTCCAGCGGTCATCATGTCGGTTTCATACTGCTTTTTCTTTTCTTTGAACTAAACTACTTGTTTGGGAGTCAGTAAATCAGTGAGTCTTTATTTACAGAAACAAGGTATTTATCATTTGCATGACCCTTGAACGCAAACGGCTTGTGAAGGGACAGGGTAGTATTTAGTCTGTCGCGGGACGAACGAACTACCGTGATCCCGGAACGTAAAGAGCTGTTAAACGAAACCGTGGACTTTAGTCAGTACTAGTCTGACAGTCCCTCCCGCCCTGCCCTGGGCGGGAGGACTCATTTGATGATTTTTACACCACAAAAGACAGTGTAATTCCCAACTCGTATTTTGACAGATTGCATATTTTATCTATGTTGGTAAAGTCCCTAAAGCTGAGAAATGTATTGTCCTTGCCTTTCGTTATCAATAATAAATTACAAGAAACGGTAAACGGACGAGATGGGAGCTTTATGATTATTTAATTGGTCGAGGTACACAGATACCGGAGGATACGGTCCTTGTCACAATAAATTACCTTTCTTATTGTTTTTGTCAAGTAAAAGGGTGGGCATTTTATAAAACGAAAACACATTTCGTAGTAACACTAGACGTAATGTATTGATATTCTTTATTTGAAAATTATTTTAGAATTTATCCTAATAGACCAACTGTTGGGAAATTGCGTTGCGAATGGGAATTTTATTTGTTTAGTTATTTTTTATTGATACAGGAAATTCTGACTATAACCCGAGCAAAGCTACGGGTACAAACTAGCTACTACACATCTCTGTTTACATTTTATTACTCGTGACTGTACAAGCACTTAAATATTTTGATAAGTTTAAACAAACTTGTTGATGTCCGTGACTGTACATACATTGAACGAGATTGATTCTTTTGAAGCTGGTTATAACTTTATTAACGTTCTGATTGGATCTCTTGAAAGGTATCAAATCAACTCGTCTTTTTGCGTTTCGCACAAGTACCTAATAAAGTTTCATAAAATCGAATGGTTATTTTGGGATACTATTGAGTTTTTTCCGACTATCATATAACATACAACAGTCTTCACTGTTTATTGTAATATGTTTTATATAAGAAAAGAAATACAAGGAAAAGCCCGTGGCGTTGCCCATGTGTAGTTCTGTATTTTTTCCGCGGAAACGTCTCTCTATAATATCTGGGATAAATAATATCCTATAAAAAGTATCTTTAAAAAGTTTTATTCAAACCAGTTCAGTAGTTTTGTGTGTGAAAGAGTTACAAAAATCTGAACTTTCATATTTGTAACAGAAGTAAGAAAAGGTACAGATATACTGAGGCCTTACCATGAGTTTTCAGTTATTCTGCTGAAAACTGGAACTTTGACATTGTCAATTGCCAAATTTCAAGGAAAAAATTAGTTCCTTCTTCGCACACCAGAGGCGCTGTTCCATTTTTTCATTCAAGAAACGCTGTAAATACTGGGAAGACGCTGTAAACTAGTGAAAACTCGTGATAAGGGCTCTGGACTGTAACTGATACTGAGAGAAAAATCTCATGTACTTACGTAATATTTGAAGTTGTGGTAAAAACTGAGCTAAGAGTTTGTTTTTGGCCAGATTGAATGCTTTAGGAATTATTTTTTAAATGTTACCCCGCATGAGTTCGCAGCGTAAAATTAAAAAAAAAACTCTCGATTGTCTTTTTTATGTTTGATGGGTTTGCTCTTGACCTTAGTCTAGGTCAGGAGTGACTAAGACAAGGTCGACGATGGAGCGAGCTTACCCAGGAGAAGCAATAGAAAGCGTCTTTGTAGCAATAGAAAAACTAAAAATCTAAATCAGAATTTAGATTTTTAGTTGTTTCCGCTTTTGCTCACTAGATGTGGTAGGTAGATGTTTTTTGTCGACAATTTCATTACGTCCGCCACAGGTCTAAATTCAATCCTAAGACCAGGCGCCCTTATGACAGGGCCCCCTCTCTAGAGGGCCAAAGCCTGCTGGGGTCGCGGGACTTACCTATCTCATTACCGTGACCCCGGAACATAAAAGGCTATTGAAGGACACCGTGAATTTTAGTCAGTACAAGTCTGACAGTCCCTCCCGCCCTGCCCGGGGTGGGAGGACTCATCTGATGATTTTACCACGCAAAAAAAAAAAGACCAGGCGCCCTTTTAACGCCCCCCAAAAACCAAAAAACAATACTTTTTGTGTTTATTCATTTTGTTTACATAAATCCTAAAACTAACAGAAAAACAAAATCGTCTCCAATACATTCATTATTCCAGCATATTTTATCTTCACAAAAACTTCATCACTTAAGACCCCCTCTACACGAGTAACCGAACTTGCCAAACCGTTTATGCTCATCTAAAATTCTGAACAGTTGCAAAATGCTCTCAATTTTGTCACGGTAGCTTAAAATTTGTGGTGCGTGACACAGCTGTTCTGTTTGCGATGTGCGTCGTGTTACAAGGCTTTAAGTGGGTAGGTGTGTATTTCAAAGTGTGAATGTAGTGAACCTTCATACTTAGTATAAAGCCTCCCGCAGACACACGCGATTAATCGCGCTGCGACAACGAGCCAAGCTAATTTCCACTCTAAAAATACTGCGAATGGACCGCGACATGTCGCCCCGCGCGATTAATCGCGTGTGTCTGCAGGAGGCTTAACATTACGCATGCACTAAGGCCGCATTAGGTTATAGATGTACTTGATAATAATAATAATGTTATTGTAAGAGAGACTCAACGATCTCACAGCTAAACTGCGTGGTAAAATCATAAGATGAGTCCTCCCACCCAGGGCAGGGAGGGAGGGACTGTCAGACTTGACTAAAATCCTCGTTGTCCTTCAATATAATATTTTTGTGCACCTGCCATGTTATCTCTTCACTACCCTTGGTTGTCTGGTAGAGAATGCCTCAGGCATTAAGTCCGCCTATGTACCTTTTGTGTAGCATTAAGTGTAAATAAATAAATAAATAGCCCTTTATGTTCCGGTGTCACGGTAGCTCGTTTGTCCCGTGACTCCGACATGCTTTGGCCCTCTAGGAGGCCCCGTCATTGTGTTGACAGCTCTTTGAGACGCGCCGTCGACCCGAACATGGTCCATGATCGGACAGCGAGTCGCCTATTACTCGTCGTCCGCAGGCCCTCGCCGACGGTTGCTGGAGATCGTCCTGTCGTACTATTAAGTACTACAGGATGATCAAGATGTTAAGTGAATAGACCATTCATTCATTGACACGCTGAGCGTCGAACGGACGGGCAATGTTTAGGAACTGGGTGGTTTTTAGTCAGTACGAGTTTGACAGTCCTTCCCGTCCACCCAGGACGGTAGGACGCAATTGATGATTTTACGCTCAAAAACAAAAATCAGTATCTATTTGCTGAATTCGGCGAGGACATCTGTTGTATCTCGCTCGTGATGTAAAAGTTTTTTGATAACTATTTTAATTATGATTTTTGAGGAAAGAAAAATTCACTTGCAAGTGGGATTCGAACCCGCGTCTTCTGGATATGTACTCCAGACGACTTACCAACTAGGTCATTGCAACCCACACCTGCAAGCTGAAATTCTCTATTCCTCGTTTGAACGCTTTACGGTAGCGTGGCGCCATCTCTTGAATTAGTGTTTAACTACTTCCACCCAACACGTTGACATTACAGCCAAAATCAGCATGTAAATCAATTTTGTATAATGAGATAGCGTCTACCATACTTATTAATTATTTTTTAAACGCATTAACGCATGCGACGCGCATCTTAAAGATGATTTTTGAGGAAAGAAAAATTCAGTTGCAAGTGGGATTCGAACCCGCGTCTTCTGGATAAGTACTCCAGACGCCTTACCAACTAGGCCATTGCAACCCACACCTGTAAGCTGAAATTCTCTATTCCTCGTTTGAACGCTTTACGGTAGCGTAATTAATTATTTATTAAGCCAATTTACCGCTCATTAACAACTCAAAAAGCGCCCGAAGCACTCTTCTGGCTGCTCGTAACAAATAATGATTATTTAATTAATTACACAAAGGGATTACAAGTGTCATAACAATATGTATAAGTACTGCAGATAACCGCAGCATTCGCCATTGTATCAATGAACAACGGATTAATGAGGTAAGCCAGATTATTTAGTTAGGTAACATTTTATCTGTTCTTTTGTTCTTTACTATAAAATAATAATAATCCGAATACATGTAACCAGAATCTCTTCAAAGTTAGAGTGAACAGGTTTCTCTTGGTAATATTTTAGTAAAAAAAAACTTCGAGCGATGTACTCATGTTCTAAACTTGTTCGAACAAGGAAAAAAAAATAAAATTATTCATACAACAAACAAAAGTTTACGCATGAATTTATTCACGCATTTTTTATAACTTTTTATTGTTGCATGTTTAAACCAGAGTAAAAAGATTTGTTTTGAATAGCTCTGCCCCGTGGTTTCACCCTTCCTCGTCTCCTTTTATACAACCTACAGCCTTCCTCGTTAAATGGACTGTCCAAAAAAAAAAAAAGGATTCGAACCAGTATTTTTGAGATCAGAGCGTTGAACCAAACAACTCTTCAGCTTTACAATAGTTGTATTTAAAAAAAGATAGCAGTTGTAATCATAGTTAGAAGGGAAATCTTCGAAAATAATGTTACGATCCCCAAAATTCTTACTCTAATGGGGAGATACATTACTCTCGGGTGCCATAGACATACAGAACATTCCTGTGAGATAAATTCCAGCCATAATGCCCCATTCCCTATGGGGATCATGGCCACGGGCAAAACGGAAGGTTTTCTCAAGAACATTGACCCTAAATAGTAATAAATATGAAGTGGGTTAGCCAATTTGGTCCGTATTCAAAGAACCAATAATCTTCTGCATGAGACGGAACGGGATGGAACCAGTAGGGTTTAAAGTCAATGGTCCTATAGGGATACCTAGGTGCGTGCGAAAGTTGTTAGTAAATAAAGCATCGATATAATAAAACATCGTACAACTGAATATTCGACATAACGAGTTCGATATAATAAAAATCGAACCAACAACTTTCGCACGCATGTAGGTATCCCGTCCTAATTATAATGGAGGCCATACACGATAGGGTTTGCATGATGGTTTTAACCGTGCACGCATAACTGACCGCACCCATTATCGATACATGCAACGATAACTGTACAGTTTAACATACACGCTAGGGCTTGCTTGTCGGTTATGCATGCAAGGTTAAAACCATCAGAGTGCGGAATTGAGATAGGGGCAGTCTATAATCAGATGCATTTTTAATTAGGTACGTCCACACAGAATGAGCAGCCTCGCGAGGCATTTGCTGCGCGAAGCAGCTCGGTTAGTGTGGACGTGTCTCGGCCGAGGAAAATGCGCGCGCTGCCGCGGGCGATCGACCGAGCTCGGCGAGCTCCCAAGCCATCCAGGGTCGGCTTTTGTTTTGCTCGCGTATATTGTTTCGTGCCTCGGTCGAGAAACAATTTCGCGTCCAAACAGAGCAAGCAGCTTCGCGAGGCATTTGCTCGCTCTGTGTGGACGCACCTATTTAATAATGAAACTCCTTTTTTCTCCTCAATATTGTAAATGCGATAGAGTTTATGTCTGTTTTGTATGTATATGTATCGTTGTCACGTCAAAACGGCGTAACTGTGGGTCTAATTTCTAAGCACGAAACCCGTGGTTTCGGCCTTAGTGACAGACGTTATGACAACGAGCCCGAACTAAGAATGAATGATATTACGATTTGACAGATAGCTCCAGTTCGCGCCACCACTGATCTGCGGAAATTTGTGGTACTACATTTACACTTTCAGCGGAGCATCTGGGTATTCAAATGTTTGTTGCGTGGCGCACTATTTTCTCATGCAAAATAAATTAATGACGATTAGTGACGTTCTGTTTTTCATACAACCAAAGATAATATTAAATGTGACACAACCGTTACTACACGTCGACGTTTATCCATGTTGTGTCATATGCATTACGACTTTGCGAATGTATGCGTAATTAGAATGTATGTGTGCGAGTAGCCTTATAAAGTGCACAAAAAAATAACCTGGAGTGGCGCTAGCAGTCCCAAAATTTAAAGTGATACGGCGCGATGACGTAGTTTGAAGGAATTTGTATAAGCCTCAGCCGTTTATACACGTTCTTTGAAGAAAGACATATTTTTTACTGACGTGATCAAACGTTGTGTCAAATAGTGTTTATCAAATTTTACTTATTATAACGTTGCTCCGCTCAAAGTGTTAATGCAATTTAATGTAATGACATAGACACTAGCACCGCGTCAAAATGAATTAGTCGTGGCTGGCAGTATTATCCGTCCGCAATTTGATTTAGTCGTTAGTTACTCGTACGTTCGTACATCTGTATCCGTTCCAGTGTTTTCTTTGACGGACTTAGAAAGTACACACCCTGATTTCAATACTCGTATGCGGAGAATTCACATTGTTGTTTGACCATTTCAGCAGTTTTCCTTCCTCTCATGTTAAAACGCAAGAGAATATTCTATCTCTACCCTTCTTTGGTTCGAAAAGCTTACACAACTCTATAACTACTTCCTTGGAGTTTCGCGTCACGTTTTGTCGTTACATTTTATGTACGTTGAAGATTGCAATAGAACATAAAATATCAGAATTGGCTGACTCCTCGACTATAAAGGGCAGTAAGCAGGTAGTAACCCAATTTTTATATAAGTTTCAAACTTTTATGTGAGATAATTCAATAGATGTTTGCCGAGTCCCTTTCATTTTTCTCTTGGGAGACGTAACATAACTGAAAGTTTGGGTTTGTATGAATTGAAAAACATTGAGAAAACCTTTTAAAAGATGAAACAAATACAACGACGTATGACCGCGCGATTGAAGGTAGAGTCCGCGCCATTACCACCACTGACCTGACCTTTGGTAGATTCGAGGTACTACATTTCTGTAATGCAATTTGATACAATGACATGGAAACTAGCGTTGCGTCAGAAGGGCTTCACGGAGACGCGGACTCTAATGAACATTGCGCAGCGCGGAAAAGCGGTGAGCTCCGCTTATCCGCGCGGAGAGGCGGAGATTGTGATGTTGTAGGCGGAGAATTGTGTATGTGATGAGAAAAATTGTTAGCCATCTGTGGATTACATATAGGTAAGCGAAATTAATGTGAGATCCGCTTCGCCACTCGATACGGTCGTGTCATAATCAACTCAATTCATTTAAAAATATTTTGATCCGACAATTCAACTGCCTACTCGGCCGAGGCAAGAGCGCGCGCTGCCGCGAGCGAGCGACCGAGCGACCGAGCCATCCAGTATCGGCTTTTCTTTTGCTCGCGTATTTTCTTTCGTGCCTCAGTCGAGAAACAAGACGCGTTCACACAGAGCAAGCAGCCTCGCTAGGCAGTTTCCTCGCGCGGAAAATGCCTCGCGAGGCTGCTGATTCTGTGTGGACGCACCTAGTGGACAGAGGTTGCAAACGAGACTGTTGACAATGATGTTCTGTATTCGATTTTCAGCTCGGGCACGATGTTATTTTCCCACTCTAGGAACATCTTAGTATTCATTACAGATTTAGAATTTGTATCCGAATGACATTAAGCCCTTATTAATGGTGCTTAAACATAACTGACGAATGCTGGGTGTATTATTAGATACAACTCCACTTAATCCTTCAGGATAAAAAGGCGTGTTAAAAAAAAGAAAATCTGGTTCTCAAGAATTCAATCAGTTAGGTATTATAAAAGGATAAGAGTAAAATTAATAACATCCAAAGGTACTAAAAATAAAAACTCCCGTTAACCTAAAATAGGTCTATCAAAATTCACAGGCACCTTAGTTAATAGAAATTCGAGCACATCAATCGTCCTAGGCCTGAAAGATGGCTCGAAATAGCTCGAGACTGGCTCGGAATATAAAGCAGTTTAATTTGTTGTGTTTAAGAATAATATCTTTACTTCGCCCGGATAGTTTCGTTTTGGGGTCATGGGGCCACGGCTTTTAACTTGGGGTAACCTTGCTAGACTAATCGTCGGGTTGCTCTTATGGTAGCCATACACCATACTGCCTATCGTCCAATCGGCATGACGCTGCCGATTGGATCAGTTAGAATTGACCGTGTGTGGGCGTGGAATTCATCAAGTTGGCATGACAGTTAAATTTGATAGGATTGATCATTCCGATTTGATCCATCCGATTGGATGAAATCGGCATGATCAAACTTCAAATTGGCAGCAGTGATGCCAACTTGGCAACTTTATAGCTAGATCTAGCTATAAAGTTGCTAAGTTGGCATCACTGCTGCCGATTTGAAGTTTGATCAAATCGATCGTCATGCCGATTGGACGATAGGCAGTATGGTGTATATGGACGAACTGCCAATTTGATCCAATCGGCAGCGTCATGCCGATTGGACGATAGGCAGTATGGAGTATGGCTACTTTTATTCTTTAAATTGGGTAAATCTGTGATTTTTAATCGTTATTTATTTATAACTTTTGCGATTTTTTATTATTGTACGGAATTTTAAAATTACATTGAATTATGAGTGATGTCCTAGGGGTAAACGGCTCCGACTTACGAGTTGTAGGTCACAGGTTCGAATGCTAAAACTGCTCTCAAAATCGGTGAAGGAAAATGTTTTGAAGTAACCGAAATGTCATAGAACCGGGATTTCGAAGACATGTGACATCTACCAACACACGCTGGGCCTGTACGGCGGATTACAGCACGCTTCTTGTTACAGAGAAGAAGCCTGTGTCCCAGCAGTTGGGTTCTGCAAGTCTTTTTATGAAAGAAAAAAATGGGTTAAAAGGATCCATTTTCAAAATAATTTAACATGTCATCTTTTTAGACGAGTCATTTCGTTCAAAAATACTATTCTGATAACTTTTTAGACCTGCTGATGTGTTGAGGTTTCTTTATAATCGGTTCAGTTATATCGAAAAATAAGAACTTGACAGTCTATGAAATATCATACTTATATCGCGTACAAGCTCTCAAATAAAATACCACTTCACTTTAATACCATTAAAATCCGTCTGCAAGTAACACAAAACGAAACTTCCCGCCATTGAAACAGCATTCTATAGTCTATGTCCCAACGTTCCATTTCACGCTTGGGAATTTGAAGTTGGAAGCCAGATAGTGGAGTGTTGCGATCCTTTATACGTAACTTCGTGGTACACAGTTTCACACGTAGATAAATGTTATCTGGCAACACAGTTTTATAGTTTGTAGACTTGTTTGAATATTTTAAAGAGAACTTGATGCTTTTGAACGTATTCTAAGCTGTTGTTGGCGTTCAAAGTTGCGCTTTGAGACGGTTTTAAGAAAATGTTTGCCGTTTTCTTTTGTTTTTTTTTTGTGTGAGCTTTTAAACATAATTATGTTCTAAAACTTCCCGCCATTGCCTGTTTTCTTTTGTTTTTAGTTTAGCTTTTAAACATATGTTCCATATGCAACAGATTTGTCATGGGAATCCATTCTTTGAGAATATATTTTATACCTAGCGCTAAAGCCAACGTTTGGTACCCAAATAGCGTTCTGAATCTGTGAAATGTATCAAAGAGACAATATGGTAGTGCATTCAAAGATTTTCTTCGGAAAGAAAAATTCGAACCACGGACAGGATTCGAACCTAACGCCATTTTTTCATTGCAAAACTAACGCCGTTTTTTTTTTCTTTGTCAAGCGCTACGACGAGGTCGTCTTCGTCTTAGGGCTGATTTTTCAATAGTCAGATAACTTTTATCTGAGGAATAAAAATAGCGGTTTGACATAATTATATTATTTTCTATAGATAAGCTGTTATCCGCCATTTTTATTCCTCAGATAAAAGTTATCTGACTATTGAAAAATCAGTCCTTAGCAGATAAATGAATACCAAACTGTTGGCGGCGCATAGTGTACCACGCGCACGTCATCTTTGACGCGCGAGTCAAATGCTGGCTGTTATGGTAGCCATATATACACCATACTGTCTATCGTCCAATCGGCATGACGATCGATTTGATCAAACTTCAAATCGGCAGCAGTGATGCCAACTTAGCAAGTTTTTAGCTAGATCTAGCTATAAAGTTGCTAAGTTGGCATCACTGCTGCCGATTTGAAGTTTGATCATGCCGATTTGATCCAATCGGAAGGATTAAATGGGCACGATCAAGCCTATCAAATTTACTGTCATGCTAATTTGATGGATTCCACGCCCACACACGGTCAATTCTAACTGATCCAATCGGCAGCGTCTTGCCGATTGGACGATAGCCAGTATGGTGTATGGCTACCATTAGCAATCTGACAGGGCCAACCTAGAGTGCCAAAGCCTGGCGGGGTCGCGACGAGACCGTCTTATGTGGTAACCGTAGCACCGGAACGTAAAGGGCTATTGAAGGATACCGTGGATATTAGTTAATACAAGTCTGAGAGTACCTATCGTCCCACCAGTGGCGGGCCTAGGGTTTCAAAATAAGGCAAGCCCAATAAAATTTAAACCGATTTCAAAAAAAGAAAGTTCAGTTTTCGACTGAGTATGTAGGTACCTACGTATGTATCATCGCAATTTTCTCATAAACTACTGGTTAGGTACAATAAATTAAAAGTGAATTCAAAGTTATGGTAAGTAGTTGCTTGTTTTGTAACAGGACTAACAGGTTACAGACAAAAAAAACAAAACAGAAAGTTGCAAAACGAAAGTTAAAAAATAGCTAGATAGAATGTAATAAGGAATTTAAATAAATTATTTATATTCTAATTGGAATCGTCTTTCTTAAGAAATGATTTAATTACATCAGAGTAAAATGTTGGTGATCGTTTTAATTCTACCAACAATTACTGTTTTTCAATAGCTAAAATCGTATCCCCGTCCCAGTTCTGTGGGTTGTCGCACAGATCAGAAAACAACTCAATAAGTTTACTTTTTTGTTTAAAAACCGTGTTTACGACTCGCGACATGTAATTATGTCCAACGAATTTTTTGCTGCAATGAGTATCGTAAAAAGCAGCTCGTTTTGTACTATTAGGTACTAAAAAAATTACACAAAGCCTGAAGGGCTGAAAAAAATAAACTAACCTCTTGAATTCTATTGCATGATTTATACACATATGAAATATTCTTTTATGCGATTTACTAGTCTGAGAAATACACAGATTAGGCGTCGGCGTCGGGAAGAAATAAACTGTTTTTTTTTTCTGAGCAAAGTTTAAAGATTTTACCTTATCTTCGCCAATCAAAACTTGAACGCATTTTAAATCCTCACAAGGTACAATTACCTCCATTGTTGCAGGTAAGTCACCAAAACAATTGTATCACTGAGAAAATCTAACAAAACACACAAAAAACTTTAACAACAAAGCTTTCCCCACTCAAGCAAATAAAACTGAAGTGAGCTAAAGGTCACGCATACGCGTGCAACTTCATACGCATGCACGGCTTAAATCTTACATACTGATCGATTTGTAGACGCACAAGGTTCTAACTCGTTATACGGCACAACGTTTTAGGCGCGAAAGGGACAGAGATAGTATTTGAAAGCCCGGTAAAAGCCGGTACGTGTAAGCGAGATAGCTATATATAGATGTTGCAAATACGAAACTGCGCGCGAACAATTGCGATGTAAAGTGTGTGGCGTGGATAGTTTGTGTTATTTTGATAACAATTAAGCGCGCGAACTTTTAAATAGTTCGGGTTTGATTATGATTCTCTGTCGAGCATTTTTAATAAGGCATGCCGGGCTTTTGGGCTTGTATGAAGGAACCGCCACTGCGTCCCACCCTGGGAGAGAGGACTCATTAATAGTGTTTATTATGCATACAATACAAATTAAAAGTAAAGACAGAAGTACGTGTGAGAGAAAAACTATTGAACAGATTTGGATGAAAGCACATAACCTGAACGTTCCCGTGACACTATTACCGAACTTTATACGGATAACGCCGTGTGCATGGGTAAGTGAAATATGTATAAACACCATAATATAGTACCAGTAATACAAAGGAAAAGTAGAAACTAGAAAATTCTAGCTTTACAAATTCCCTACTAAGTTCACAAGTCTTACAAACCGCTCGTATTGGGCACACATTGAAGCAAAGTG
Organism: Agrotis exclamationis; assembly: GCA_950005045.1. Taxonomy (NCBI): domain Eukaryota; kingdom Metazoa; phylum Arthropoda; class Insecta; order Lepidoptera; family Noctuidae; genus Agrotis; species Agrotis exclamationis. The sequence goes on from OX465441.1 coordinate 10,810,689, forward strand.
CTACATTCATGAGCACTTACCTTTACAAACTGACTACGCCACTAAAACGCAAGTTTGTGAAACTGCAAGGTTGTACAATAAATACTGCACTTTTTAAAAAGAGTACCTAGTATTGGAACTCGCTTGGATCTAAGGCTGAGCGTAGCGATGTAAGCTCTAGAACGCGTGCGCTCCAAAAGCACTGCCGAAACGCGCAACATTAAGATCAGCCTTAAAAGGGCACCGCGGTTCTGGAACACAAAAATCACCCTGTTCTTACAGTTGATGAACAGGGTGGTTTGGTCAGTCAAGTTTGACAGTTCTTTCCAATTTACCTTTTTTTTATCGCATGGTAAATTCATCAAATGAGTCCTTCCACCCAGGACAGGATAGGAGAGACTGTCAGACTTGAGTCCACGGTGTCCTTCAATAGCCCTTTACGTCCCGCGCCCCCGGCAAGCTTTGGCCCTCCAAGGGGTTCCATTTTACCTAGAGCAAATAAATTGATGTTTTTCCTACGGTTCGCCCCAAAACGCAAATTTTCTAAGAAACAGTCGCGCGTTTCCATCGAGGCTAACGCGCGTTTATGTCACGACTTAACATGCTGGGAAGGAGGGTATAAAAGCATGGTTATTAAACGTGCGACAACTACACTATAAAAAGTCATGGTTATGTGAGCAAAGGTAAACAGCCAGTGATAGCATCGCGACTGTTATAGCGGCCGTTTGCGTTTGCAACGCTACAAAAAGGTGAAGTGGGCGATGAGCCTTAGATGGGACATCGTAAAGAGTTGCTCAAGTCTGAAAGCGAATGGGGACCGCATAGACACTGATGTTAGGTTTAAGTTATCTCCGGTCGCTTTATGTGAAGTTCTGTTAAAATAGGTATAGTAAGCTAGATTTTTTTATTCGTTTTAGAAATGGCTGGATTTAAAATTCAGAAATTATATTTTGCTTGCTGAAGTAAAGGCTCCGACACAATGTTCCCACTGCTGGGACTCAGGCCTTCTCGCTAAGATAGTGAGTAGGCTGTAAACCAGCTCGCGAGCCCAGTATGGGTTTTTATAATCTTAATTTTTTTGGTTCTAAGACATGCTGGTTTTGCGCGTGATGTTACCTTCACCGTTTCAACAGCAGTAGTGTTGAAATAAATTACACAACGTAAAGGTTTTCAAATAGCAATCTCTGCTTGGCGCGACGTTAGCGTGGCGTGTCCTTGTCGTGTGTCGTGCTACTAAACGTCGGCGCTAGTGTGGCATGCTTTGTGTGACGACTTAATACTTTCATATGACGGTGCATCCACACCGCCGGTAACATTTGTAGCTCAACGTTTCCAAATGTTGCTCGGTAACATCCGCCAACAAAATGTTACTAAGTGTTGACGTGTTACTGTAAGTCGAGTAACGTTGCTCAACATTCGGTAACATCCGCCAACAAAATGTTATTTAATGTTACTTAGTGTTGACGTGTTACTGTAAGTCGAGTAACGTTGCTCAACATTCGGTAACAATGTTACCCCCATTAACTAACAATGTTGCCGATTGTCGAGCAACGTTACTCGACATACAGTAACACGGCAACATTTGTTGTCGGATGTTACTGCGGTGTGGATGAGTAACAATAAACAAATAGTGACAAGGAGCCACAAAAGTATACCGAATGTTGCCGAATGTTACCGTGTTGCCTTTTGTTGCTCCACAAATGTTACCGGCGGTGTAGATGCACCGTGAGTAGCACGACATAGACCCGCCACGCTAGCGTCGCGACACGTCGAGCTCATAGTCATCGTTTCAACCTATTGCAATCCACTGCTGGACTTATTAGGCTTCTCCCAGGGAGCGCCACAGCCCGCGATCTCCCGCTTTTTTCATCCAGCCACTGCAAGCTACCTTCTTCAGGTCATCGGCCCATCTTGCGGGGGGCATCCCACACTACGTTTACCTACGCATGGTCTCCTTTCTAGAACCTTCCTTTTCCATCTTTCGTCGGTTCTGCGGCAGACATAACGTCGAACTCCTGTTTGGCAAAGCATTTATAGTGTATTGGTTCGAACCCAAAACCTACAACTCGTAAGTTCGGTCCGTTACCACATGACCACCATAATTAGTGTTCAATCATTAATGATGTGTTTGAAAATACTCTTGAAATCATAACACAGGAAAATTCTATTTCTAAAAATAACTGGCGACCTACTTACCAGCAGAATTTGAATGTTTTTTTTTTTTTTTTTTTTTTTTTTTTTTGCGTGGTAAAATCATCAAATGAGTTCTCCCACCCCGGGCAGGGCGGGAGGGACTGTCAGACTTGTACTGACTAAAATCCACGGTGTCCTTCAATAGCCCGTTATGTCCCGGGGTCACGGTAATGAGATAAGTCCCGCGACCAGAATTTTAATGATGCTGTAACTTTAAGTATCATATTTTGGATACTTTTCATGCCGGAAAATTAAAACTTGGAATCTGCGGTATCAGCTAGCAACATTGTTTATTTTTATTTTACATTTTTGGTTAAGGGCGTGCATTTTATGAATAATTTTCGAAACCGTAATTTGGAACATGAAAGTAATTGGTAGAGTTAAAGTTTACACGGAAAAGAAATACAGAAATATATTATTTTAATTAAAATATTTTTTATTTATTTTTAGTCAGAAGCTCATATAAAGTCTGACAACCAGTCTTACCGTGGGGTATCGTATTACCCAGTTACTGGGTTGTGGAGGTCCGATAGTCAGTCGCTCCATGTAAAATACTGATATCCAGCTGCATCATGTTCGACTGGAAGCCGACCCGGGATATAGTTGGGAAAAGGGTAGGCAGACCAGATGATGATGAAATAAAATTATTAGGTACCTATATGAAAAATGAAATATGACCAAACGAAAGTTTTTTTGAACAAGGTAAAATAAAAAAAAACCGGCCATGTGCGAGTTGGACTCGCGTGAAGAGGGTTCCGTACGATGTTACCTATCACGTTTTTTTTTAAATCTGACCCAAATTGGTACGCACAATATTGAGTGATTTACCATGTTATTTTAATATCATGGACTTCTTATAGGTTTTCCTATAATCTATAAGTAGAAAACTAATTTCTGTATTTAAAAAAAAAATAGGTTCAGTAGTTTCGGAGATAAGGGGGGGAATGGTCAAATTTCGTCTATTTTCTTGAATAACGTGGAAACTATTTATTTTAAAATTACAAAAAATAATATATTTAAGATTGTCTCAACAAGACCTTTCATTTGATATGTCACACGATGCAGTTTTCAATTTTTTTTTTAATTTTCCCCTTCCCCCCCAAAAATTACCTCCCCTATACAGATATGGACTTCTTATAGGTTATCCTATAATCTATAAGTAGAAAACTAATACCTGTATTTTTTTCAAAATTGTAGGTTCAGTAGTTTCGGAGATAAGGGGGGGGGGAATGGTCAAGCTTCGTCTATTTTTTTTGAATAACTTGGAAACCATTTATTTTAAAATTACAAAAAAAATACTTTTAAGTTTGTCTCAACAATACCTTTTATTTGATATGTCACACGATGCAGTTTTCAAAACTTTTTTTTTTCATTTTCCCCTTCCCCCCCCAAAAATTACCTCCCACATACAGATTTCATCTATTCACGTCACACCTCTGTGCTTGGGTCACAGGAATTGATATGTGTACCAAATTTCAACCCAATCGGTCTAGTAGATTCGGAGATAATTGACTGTAAGCGACAGACAGACGGACACACGAGTGATCCTGTAAGGGTTCCGTTTTTGTATTCGGACGTACGGAACCCTAAAAATAGGTAGATACGGTGGCCGGAGATCGTCTGCCGACGTCCGACGCCGTGGGCGTCTACCACTGCGGGTGGAGGGAGGATGCTTTCCTCTCCCTCACGCGGCCCGCGTCCTCCTTAGGTAAGCGCGGCTTAACCAGAAATATTGATTCCTGCAGCTATTATTAGCTATTTAGGGACGAACTAAAAGTAATTTTGTACTTGTTATTTATTATAATACTCGTACCTAACATGTGTTTTCATTAATTTTCAATCCCAAACTTTAGATGGTTTGAAAACAAAAATCTCCCTTTGATATGAATTTAAATTATGTTTGTATATTTTTTTTTATAAAACAACATTTTAATAGGATGATTAAATTATTACGCTTCTAGGTATTTACATAGTAACTTTCCTAAATGATTTTATTTGATTCATAATATAAAAAATGTCCTACGAGAATTCCAAGATGAATTCAAATTACTTATTTGAATGCAAACTTTTCTCTAACCTACATTACATACGAATTGGTTCATAAATATTTAAAACCAATTTCAAAATTGGAATCGTATAAAAAGTTACAATATTTGCTAACCACTTACTTCGTAATTGACTATTGATTGATTTCTAAATTATTTTGTAAACATTCACGACTAAAATGTTTTTTCAAATTTTAATTGCCAGTTATTGATTTCATTATCAAGCAAACGATAAAATCTATTGATGTGTAACTAATTCATGACTGAATTCTATTTTCAAATAAATGGAACGCATGTTTCAAATTGAATTTTGAACTTTTATTGACGAACATTCATCATTCAAATTTTTATTAACATCGTTTTGTCTATGCATTGTGTTAATTTTTTTATTACTGGGTTTCGAATGCGACATTTGGCTATATCGGACCCTGTTAATTTGCTGACAGCTTCTTGAGGCCGCGCGAGGTACACAACGCGCCAACCGTCTGCGTCTACTCTTGCCTAGAAAACTATCAATGCAACAAACCCGTAGCTTGGCCGATGTTGACATATCGGGCGGGTCTTATACTTTATCACTTACCTACAGAGATAAAAGACTCCCGAATATGTTGTCAGAACTTATGAATTCAGAACTAACAGGTTTCACTGAAAACTATCGAGTTACTTTCGTAAGGCTCCGCATTTTCGTTGACGTACTAAGAGAGTAGAAATCCTGGGTCCTTAATCGGACGGTGAGCTAGCTATTACTTACCGTCCGCAAACCCTCGTCTACGTTAGCCAGACGCCCTGGCGTCTCCCGCAAGCTTCTTCTGATCATAAAATGAGGTCGTATTTCGTATATCACACACACGAGATCAAATTTTAAAACTAAAACACCAATCTCAATATCAAATAGGGTATGTACTCAAGTTCCTAACTTGCAAGCCACTTACACCATGTTCTCCATTGCAATAAGGATCAAAGTTAGCTAACTTCAGATCTAAAACTTTGGGTATCCAGACTTTAGCCTAACCGACTGCTAACTAGTTACCCGGGTGAAGTGTAAATGGGTTTCCTGGTCAAGAAACGTGAGGAACGTGAAGCTCTGTTTAAAGTTTAAACCGAGTTTAAATTTAAACTTTTCTTAGTTTTTGAGTTGATGCTATTTTATTATTATTATTAACACGCTTACCTATAATTATAAGCTTCACTTGTACGTATGTAAGAAAATCTTGTAATCTTAATTTGACCCATTTCCCGGTCTTCGATTAGGATGAAATTTTGCACACGCTCTGAATTCTGGAGACAATACATGACTAGCTAAGAAACGTCATTACAAATCCAATATGGCGGCCTCCCCAAGATGGCGGACTGGCTATTTGAAATCCACCCCCATGATATGGGTATCAAATGAAAGGGTTTGCTGTCGGGAATACGAAAAAAATAGTCACGTGACTTAAATCCAATATGGCGGACGTCCAAGATGGCGGACAGGCTATTTCAAATGCACCCCCATGATATGAATATCCAATGAAATGGTTTGCTGTCGGGAATACGAAAAATATAGTCACGTGACTTAAATCCAACATGGCGGACATCCAAGATGGTGGATTGGATATTTGAAATGCACCCCCATGTTATGGTTATTAAATGAAAGGGTTTGCTGAATGGGATATGAAAAAAATTATCACGTGAGCTAAACCAACATGGCGGCCTTCCCAAGGCGGCGGATTAGCTATTTGAAATGTAGCCCTATGATTTAGGTATAAAATGAAAGGGTTTGCTGAAAATAATGTAAAATTACATTTTCTTACTAAATTCTTACTGTCATGGGTATTGATCAATAAGGTTCGACGAGAGGAATACAAGATTGTAATTTTTAGTGTGTGCTAAAAGCGTGTTTTTTAGTTTTTTTTTTTAAACTAATAGCAATTATTTTATTTAAGTCTGCTTTCAAAGCAATGGTTTAAAAACTTTCTCGTGGTTTAGAAGCTTGCTGATCAAGGGTGTTTGAAGCGCGACTCAATGCGCTGTTAGCAATTTGTCAGGGCCCCCATATAGAGCCCAACGCCTGCCTAAGTTGCGGGACTTGTGACCCTGGCACGAAAAGGGTTATTGAAAGAACACCATGGATTTAAGTCAGTACGAGTCTGACAGTCCCTCCCGTCCTGCCCTAGAAGGGAGAACCCATTTGATGATTTTACCACTATAAAAGAAAATATTTTAGTTTACGTAATAAGAAAAGTAGGTAATCAAAAAAAATATAATTCTTTTTTAAATAAAAAAAATAAATAAATTAGTAATTAATTTTTTTTTTTCAAAAACAACAGTTAAGGTGAAACCGCACTAGGCGGAACTGCACTGCAGCGGAACTAACACGACGGCGACGCGTCAAAATATTCTCTACACCGTGTTCCGGACGATATACATAAACTTCGACCAGATGTTCAAACCACGGAAGTAAGCATTTTTCATTATGGACACATTAATAAATTCTTATTTTTTATTTTTTGTTAATTTTCATACAAACTAAATACCTAGACGTAAATAACCCGATATGCATGCCTCTTTATCCGAATTGGCAACGTCGTATTTTCATTCATAACATTTGGCGGGCTGAAACAAATGAAATGCAAATAGTATTTGATAGATTTATCATTTTAATTGCACTAAGCGGCAACATAGGCCAAATTAAGATACTTTCTCACTGCATAGCTCAATTAAATTTCATTAAATGAAATTACAAATATCTTTGTAACGAAGCCTTTTTAAGTACTACTTCCTTTGTTGGATTTGATTTGTAAAAGCCATAGAAGTATTTGCTAAAGTTTATGGATAACGTGAAGAACACGGTGTATATGAAATTAAACGAGACATCACGCACTAAGCGGCAACGGAATAATTACGCTGCAACCGAACAGCGTGGCAAAGAAAGGCGTCGTGTCGCGCAGTTCCGCCTAGTGCGGTTTCACCTTTAGGTACTTTTTTAAGCAGCTTCACTCAAATTCACATAAAAAAACCTCGTGAAACCATAAAGTTTTTAGTCGAGTCATAATGTTTTAATATCGATGCGGGGCGCAAAATGTTTAGTATAATCTGTGGTCATTAACGACTGCCCTGGATTAGGGATGCCGACGGCAAAAATGTTTTTTTTTGTTTGAATTTACTTTTGATATTGATGACAATGAGAACGTTATTATTGTAAATGAGGAAAAAGATGGATGGATTATGATCGCAATTTTGTATGGACTTGTAATTTAATAGGTCGTAAAATTTGCAAGTTGAAATGGCAATGGGCAGGCCACATTGGTCGCACTGATACCCAATGGAAGAAAAGTTCACGAGTGGTGACCACGAACCGGTAATTTGGAGCGTAGGCAGGCCTCCCACTAGGTGGACCGACGACATCGTGAGAATCGCGGGCAACCGATGGATGTAAGTGGTTAATTGTCGTTCGGCGTGGCGGTCTAAGGGGGAGGCCTATGTTTAGCAGTGGACGTCTTCCAGCTGATGATGATGATGATGACGATACACTTCGAGTTCGTGAAAATGTAAACATTACTGTTTCCAAAACAATAAAATTCATCAAAAGTGTCCTAGCTGAACGAAACTATAAACCAGCATCTAAAATAAGACTCCATTTAAATTAAACAAGTTCCCTATTGCAAGCTCCTTTAACTTTGTGTACGTCACGAAAATTAAACGCTAGCAACCCTGTGTTTTGGCGCCAAAACGAATGCCAACAGCAATTTCCCGCGCTAACTGTATAATACGATGTCGAATTGGCCTCCTCTGGTATTGCTGGCATCTTGTAGGCCAATCTCACGCAGTACTGACGCTTTTAGCATAGTAATTAACTACTTTTACAAGCTAAATACGAAATGTTCTGGTCTGTTCTGGCATAAATAAATGTATTTTTAGCATGAGCCCTGTATTGAAGGGCTGGAGATAGGTACTTAGTAGTTTTGTTATTTGGACGTGTACAGACACCAGCATATCAAGCCACCTGGATCTGTTTTCTTTGATAGATTTTCAACTTTGTTACAATACTTGCTGTTGCTCGCGGTTTCAGCCCCGCTCCTCGATTCCTATTGGTCGTATGGTGATGTCATAAAGCCTAGCCTTCCTCAATGGATGGACTATCAAAAACAACAAGAATTTTTGAATTCGAATCAGTCGTTCCTGAGACTAGCGCTTTCAAACAAACTCTTCAGCTTTATAATATTATACAGTATAGATTAGAAGGTTTCTGTTGGATTCGGAAAATTTGACAGATTTGTATAGTTATAAATATTTATAGGCATACTGGCGCATAGAGTCTACCACAGAAATATTAAAAACAGGAGAAGTGGCAAGGGGGCGTGTCGGTGAAGCCGTGGTGCTGAGCGTTTCGCTCAGCTATCACTTGTATTGTTTTTGCATTAAATACATTGCTCTTTTACAACCACCTCAGTCTATCACTGAGTGACTTGACAAGCAATGTAAAACTGACATAACGATATCTCACCAAGCCGTAATGTCGTATGGTGCGTCCGTTGTATTTAAGCAGGAGAGTCGTATCCGCCCCCCGTGTCGCAACAACACACAATGATAATTGTTTGTGTGAGTAAATTATACGGAAAAAGTACGCTGTAGTGTAAAGAATTAGGTTTATACATATTTAAATGACTGAGTTATCCATGGCGCGTGTGTGCAATTGTTCGTAGTATTGTTTTGACAGAATTGTGTGCGCAGTATTAGCGTTATGGAGGGCCGATTGTGGCTTCATCGGATTTCTATACTTACATTTTGAATTCCACGCCATATCTCCTTCTTTAATATATCTATGGAGTCTACTATTAGGTACAACCTAAACACTAGATTGGCGAAAGACGGATATGTAAACTGATGTTCAAAAGTACTGAAGAACAGCCTAGTTAAAATAAATGATACCTACTCACAACAATATTCAACAACTGAAAGCAATATCACAAATTCGCAATATAAAGGAAAAGAAAACATAAGTACTGCCTACCGCTATTCACAAAAATAACAAGCTCGAAATAGTGTTCCTAGTTTCACAAAACAAGTCAGGTCTCATCATTAATTTCTTCTACAAGTTCGCAACGTAACTACCAGCCAATTTGTCGCTCAGTGCTAGTGCAGGGACTATTATCGAAACCCGTGCTAGGGTTGTACTTAAGGACTACATTAAGCCCGGTCTTGGGATTTTTAAAATAGTTTTCTTCATTTTAGGATGCTATGGGTTTAGTTTTTGGTAACCCGGAAGGGTACAGTCATGAACTTAAATTAATATGTTATCAGAAATATCCCCCTTTTTATCGTGGTAAAATCATCCTCTCACCCAGGGCAGAGCGGGAGGAACTATCAGACTCGTACTGACTAAAATCCACAGTGTCCTTCAATAGCCCTTTACGTTCCGGGGTCATAGTAATTTTTAAACCTCAATTTTTCGACTCCGGCAGGTTTTGGCCCTCTAAAGGGGGCGCCCCTTTAGAGAGTCAGCCAAAGCTGTTATTATGCTGACACTCTTTGAGGGAAATTTTTCCTTTAGAACATTTTAATACTTAATCGACCCAATTGTATGCGACAAGTGATTGATTCAAGTTAGACCGAAGATTTTAGTACTTTTAGACATTCAATTACCTAGGTACAACCTAAGATGTAGTGGAGGGACAAAGGTTAAAAAACCCTGATCTTATACAATAAAAAAAAATCGGAAGTATTAAGCCTCCTGCAGACACACGCGATTAATCGCGCGGGGCGACATGTCGCGGTCCATTCACAGTACATTTAGAGTGGAAATTAGCAGGAAATCGCGCTGCGACAACGAGCCAAGCTAATTTCCACTCTAAAAATACTGTGAATGGACCGCGACATGTCACCCCGCGCGATTAATCGCGTGTGTCTGCAGGAGGCTTTAACATTTTGATTATTAAGATAATAATAAATAGCTTGCTATAAACTGTATTTTACGTAGGTAAATATTGTTTATGTCAAAAATATATGTGGAATATTTACGCTCGGGGCAGTACCCAACTAATTGCATCGTACTTAAAAAAATTGCAGCTCGCTGATTGGTCTACCAAATGCGATCGACTCAATTAACTCCGTGCTATCCGGACTCGTCAAAATGGCGGACCCAATTTAACCTCTGATGAGATTAGCTGGAAAAGTGAGTTTTACTTTGTGTAAGAGTTATTTTTTATTTTATTTATAAATGTATTTTGCTGGATAATACAAAGTGATTGTGATCTTAAGAGCTCTTGACTCAATTATAATATCTGCAAAAAAGGGTTGTTATTAGAAAAAACATTAAAAAACGTCTTCCGAAATAACCAAAAAGATGTTTATTGGCTCATTTTACCCTTTCTTGGTACAGGGGGGGTATTACAACGTCTTAAAACCAGGCTTATTCCTGTGAGTGAACGAGATGGCGCTAGACGACTTGTATAGCTCTGTCACTTTCACTCGCCGGAATAAGCCTGGTTTTAAGACGTTGTAATACCCCCCCAGGCGTGATATCATGATTGTTATGTTATAGCGCAAATAATGCATAGGTACGTAAATATGCGTTTTCAGCAATCGTGCTGGCATTAATAGAGAATTCGGTGCCACGACACGAGCAAGACGTACATACGTTTAAGTATGACGGAGTTATCTTACAAGAAAGGATTTTACAAAATTCTACTCCTAAGGAGGTTAGTCGCGGGAGTAACGAGCGACCGTGACCCCGGAACTTAAAGGGCTATTAAAGGACACCGTGGATTTTAGTCAGTACAAGTCTCATAGTCCCTCCCGCTCTGCCCTGGGTGAGAGGATGATTTTACCACGATAAAAAGGGGGATATTTCTGATAACATAATTATTAATTTAAGTTCATGACTGTACCCTTCCAGGTAACCAAAAACTATCCCCATAACAGACCCTCTGGCGCTGCCCTGGGTGGGAGGACTCATTTGATGATTTTACCAGGTTAAAAAAATTCGGAATCGTTGCGAATGAAGTCGCGGGCGGAGTCCTAGTGAATATATAAAATTTACATCACCAATTTCGCTGTACGGGTGATATTAAAAAACGAACGATCAGGAGTCAAGCCATCCATAATTATTGTTCGTCGCATGACTCGCATGGCCGGCGATCGCTCAAACGACCTGGGATTAATTAATATGGAAACCGAGCTGAAAAATACACTTAATTGTTGTCTCTGCTGCTCTTATTAAAATGTTTATGAACTGTGAAATTAAAGTTGCGAAAAAACATCATTAAGTTTATTTTACTTATGGTAAGGGAATATGCAATGAAACCGTCGCAGTGTGAAACGGATCTTTTTATTATTATATGAGCCCATAGTGGGCAAAGGCCTCCCTCCACTCTTTCCACTTCTCACGGCTTTCTGCGACTGTGGTGCAGTCCTTCATGAAGCGGTCCAAGTCATCTCGCCTTCTTCGCTTGGGCCTGCCACGACCTCGAGTTCTCCCTTTTAATTATATCTTACAATTTTTGAACGAAAACATTCATGTTATTTGATAGAAGCCATTATACTTTTTTTGGGGTTTTATTTATTTTTTGATGAAAATGAGTTACCTACTTAGTAACTAAGGAGCAGTGGCGTAGCTAGGTCAGAAGGGGCCCCGTTTCAAAACTTGTTTGGGGCCCTTCTAATCTAAGTGTATAGTTTTGGACAATAAAGACAATGTAACTAATGCTATTACTGATGTCATCAAGAGAATTTTGAAGGGAGCTAGAAATTGAGAATGCTGATCGAGTGATCGTAGCAAATAGCCTTTTTGAAAATTGAGCTGTGTTAGGAATTCGATAATAAGTTTTCATTTAAGAGCAACATTAGCACAAAAGGAGGTTATCAATTCGACCCGTAGGTATGTATGTAATATTTCCAGAACTGCCCAGTTTTCGTATATGTTAGTCTATAAAAGCGTCTGAATAAATGTGCCAAATTTCACAAGTGTATGTATGTTTGACTATCGGTACATCGAGGTGTTGAAGTGTTTGTATAATAACGCCACCATGTCGGTCCGAGTACAGGAGCAGAGCACGAAGGCGATTCCATTGAGAAGAGGCGTAAGACAGGGGGACGTTATCTCCCCGAAACTGTTTACTGCCGCAATGGAAGACGCCTTCAAACTCCTGGAATGGCAAGGACTTGGCATCAACATCAACGGCGAATACATCACTCACCTTCGGTTTGCCGACGACATCGTAGTCATGGCAAAGTCGATGGAGGAACTCAGCATGATGCTCGATGGCCTCGACCGAGTTTCACAACGGGTGGGCTTGAAAATGAACATGGACAAGACGAAAATTATGTCAAATTCCAATGTTGTGCCCACCCCAGTCTCTGTTGGAAACTCGGCACTCGAAGTTGTTGACTCATATATCTATTTAGGACAAGTAGTCCAATTAGGTAGGTCCAACTTCGAGAAAGAGGTCAACCGCCGAATCCAACTCGGTTGGGCAGCGTTCGGGAAGCTACGCAATGTCTTTTCGTCCGACATACCTCAGTGCCTCAAGACGAAAGTCTTCAATCAATGTGTGTTACCAGTGATGACTTACGGCACCGAAACGTGGTCTTTCACTATCGGCCTCATCTCAAAGCTCAAAGTCGCTCAGCGAGCTATGGAGAGGGCTATGCTCGGTGTTTCTCTACGTGATCGAATCCGAAATGAGGAGATCCGTAGACGAACTAAAGTCACCGATATAGCCCACCGGATTAGCAAGCTGAAGTGGCAATGGGCAGGCCATATTGCTCGCAGAGCAGATGGCCGATGGGGTCGAAAAGTGCTAGAGTGGAGACCGCGGACGAGCAAGCGCAGCGTAGGACATCCACCAACGAGGTGGACAGACGACCTTGTAAAGGTCGCCGGAAGACGCTGGATGCAGGTCGCTTCCAACCGGTATATGTGGAGATCTAAAGGGGAGGCCTATGTTCAGCAGTGGACGTCCTATGGCTGAGATGATGATGTATGTTTTTATGTTTGTGTTCGCATATCTCCGAAACAACAAGTCCGATTTAAGTAATTCTTTTTTTTTTGTTGTACTAGGTATTGTTAAACTTAGGGAATACTGCAAGTTTCATCAAAATCGGTTCAGTAGTTTTTTTAATAGGGATTTTTTTGTCTACTTGGATTGTAGATTCTCAAAGTCGATTCTTCGATTCTATGTTTGTTCGCGATTATCTCACGTTTAGCTGAACCGATTTTGATGCGGTTTTCAGAGAAGTGTTTGTTGCATTCTAGGGAAGGTTTTAATATACATATAACAATAACGGATATCTCGTGACATTGCCCGCATAGATCCGTTTTTTGTTGCTCATTTGTAGTATAGATTTCTAAACACGCCGATTATACGAAGATTTTTGTTGAATATCTGAACTAAAAAGGGTAAAATAAAAAAGTTTTTAAAAAAAGTACCGACTTCAAAACAAAAAAATAACTTTTCTTTTGGAAGTCGGTGGCAATAGTCAACGAAATTAAAAACAAAGCCACCGACTTCCGAAAGAAAAGTTATTTTAAACTTACTTGTATTTGTTTTGAAGTCTTTTTTAAATAAAAAAAGTTTATTATGTTTATATTTTTATTCCAATCGTCGGCCCTTGGAACTTGGGGCCCCGTATAATTAATACGGCTGATTCGGCGGTAGCTACGCCTCTGACTGAGAGGCGCTGTCTTTGCGTACATATCGTACAGCAGTAGGGACCATCCTTTTCATAAGTCGTGTGCTTAGATTATTTTGACAAAGGCGAGAACATAATATTTACTTACTCAGCTGTTCTAGAACGTTTGAATACTCTTTGCATCGTAAATTACTCAAGCCATATGAAATCAAAGTTAGACGGGAAACTAAAATCAAAGGGAATCCAAGTCACTTAGGTGTTAGTATTAGTACGATTAGACGCCATTTGCAATTTCACCTGTCAAATTGACATTTCACAGTTACGTTTGCAAATGGCGGCTGTGTGATTGACGTTTTACGTTAAAATCAGGGTGTTTCAACGGTTTTGGGTTAAATATGCAATGTGCAGTGTTGAACTGTAGCACGATATTAGCAAAGCAGGAAATCAACTGAATTTTTTACACAACAAAATATCACACCTGTACCCACTAAAAAGGCTTCTAACAGAAACACAAAAAGAGTGATAAACGACTTTTCTTTCGGAATAAAATAAAAGGACATAAAAGCAAAGTCACCAACTTCCGAAAAAAAAAAGATTATTTAACACTTTTAATATTATTTTATTTCTTTGTTTTTCTAATAAAATTATATAATATATTGTATTAAGATTGATGATGATTTCAAATCTCGAACGAACTTATTTGCTTTAAAGTTTTTTGACGGCACGGTTGGCTGAGTGGCTGAGCGATTGGACTGCTGCGCTGCATGTCGCGGGTTCGATTCCCGCACGGAGCAAATACTTTTATGATCTACAAGCAGTTGTTCTGGGCGTTTGTGTATGTGACTTTATACATTTGTAAAGGCACCTACGACACAGGAGAAATAACTAGTGCGGGGCAACTTTAAAAAAAAAAAATTGTCGTCACAGATGACAACCCGATTCTATCTACTAAACACTACGTTTGAAATTCGAACGGTGTCTCATTGAGAATTCGAGATTTGAAATCGAGTGAACGTTGCTGCAGTGAATATTAATATAACTAGCTTTAATAACATTATTGATCACGTTTCCAATATTAAAATAAATACATTTCAACCACAGCTACTGAAATCTCATTCATCGTCCCATCATTGCTGAAAGCCATGAAAAAAATGCAGACAGAATTTAAATCTTTGAATCCATCGATTAAAGTTTAAAATCGAGTAACAGCAATGGTGCGTTTTTTGAGTTTTAATTTCCGTTTATTAATATTTCTGGTATCGTGTGTTCATTAGGGTAGTGTAATGATGTGTGATGTTTGCTTATTAAAATATTTTCATTTACTTTTATCTGTATGTTTGCATCAGCTGAACCGCTTTTTAAATAAAATTGTGTGTATGTGAAAGCATGTTGAATTAATGAAAACTTCCCAACCTGTATTTTCAGACATTTATTTATTTAAGTATTATCTACATGTCATCATTCATCAGCCTATAATGTGCCCACTGTTGGGACACAGGCCTCCTCCCTGTGAGTGGGAGTGGGCCATAATCCACCACTGCTGCTCACATACGGGTGTACTTATCAACATGTGTGTGACAAAATTAACTGTGACGGTGTCATGTCGCCATATTGTGAAATAATGAGCGCTCTTAAATAAATCTTTAGAAAATAACGAGAGATTATTGATAGGAATATTATTAAAAAATAAATTTGCATCAAGATTTTTTTACGTAACGCAATCTTCCAGTGATATTTGACAGATGGGGGTCATTGACATGTTCATCGTTAACTTTGTCGTATTAGACTACAGTTAGTGTCCATTATTAACATGACCCATCTTACACGGCAAAATAATGTTAAAGTGGGTCAACTAATGCTGGCCACCGACTGTACACAGGAAAATTATACAGTTAGTAAAGATTCTTACTAATTCTTACTGCCATGTCAACAGACTTACTAAAGGAAAAACGAGAAAGATTAAAATTACAGACAATAAGTACAGTGTGAGTAAAGGATGCGAAAAGTCTGTAGTGTGAATGTGTTAAACTACAGCCAAAACTAAACTTTGAAAAAAAAAATGCGCGGCTTTGGCAGTGTACAACATAAAACTTATTGAAGGAGGAGTGAAGGAGTGAGTTGTTGAGTGAAGGAGTTGAGGATCTCCAATGAATTATGATTAAATTTAATCACTGCACGACCAGTTGATATGAAACTACGAACTTGTAAATGTTTATTTTCTGCTAGAATTCTAACCATTAATAAAAATTCAAAGTTACCAGTTACTACGGGGAAAAGTTAACGTAGTACTGCTTGTTTATTCTATTTCTAAGAATTTTAGAAGTTTTATGCAGAAAATGTACATGTTATTTAGGTACTAGTTGCTGCACTAGTGACCCGCCCCCGCTTCGCGCGGTTTTTACGACTTTACATTACTTGATTTATTACTAGTTTCTCTGATATCGAGATAAGCCGTAATCCTATGTTAACACAGGATAATATCTAAGTAGCTTAAAAAGATCCATGTGCTAAATTGCAACAAAATCTGTCATCATGAAAGCTGTTTTTGCGTGTAAAATTAACAATTATACATCCATCCATCATCCATTATGGCATTTATTTTAATTATTTATTTTTTGCTCTTTTTCTAGTATGGTTTTAATTGTTTTTATTTATTTGACATTGATTTTGATTTTTATTTTGTTTTCAATTTTGACTTTGTTTTTGATTTTATTTCGAATTTGTTTCTATTTTAATTCTGATTTGATTTTTATTTTGTGTTAAATTCTGATTTCTTTATTTTTGATTCTTATTTTAATTACGATTTTTAATTTAATTTTTGATTATTGTTAGATATCGCTGCCATGTAAATGCGGGTAGGAGTGAGTCAGGCCCAACACAAGTATTATTTATAACTTAATGGGGCTGCCTCAATTTTATATGTAAAAAGTGATAAATGAAACCCAATAAAAATTTATTATTATTATTATATCCATTATCACGAACTTGCCAGTGCGGAGCCTCTGTACAGGATATGTCCCACCTCCTTTCGTGCTCATCCTGCCCAACCACCTGCACCTTCCAGGATTTGAACGAGGCAAACGACAGAGCTGTGGGTAGAGGGTAGCCACGTATTGGTCGGACGTAATTTGAGTACATCGACACGCAAAGAAGAAGAATCACGAACTTTATAGCAATATACTAACAGTGTGTATCAGGAAGGTGTGGAAAAATTTACAACTTTCTCTAAGATACCAAACATTTTTTTGCAATGGCGATTAATTGCAAAAAATATCCAGAACTCATATAAAAATACCAACTCTGCCCAAATTAATGTAAAAAAGGTGATTTAATCACTATTTCTAAATAGTAGTCATAACCGCTTAAAAATCAGTTGCAAAGTTCAATAAAATAGGGCAGTCACACACACAGACATAATATTTACAAAAAATATTGTATTTATGGCTACATTCTATTTCTAAGAATGTTCGAAGTTCTTTACAGAAAATGCGTTTCTAGGAAAGAATTTTCTTTAATTAATAGGTTGTGTTCTTTTTTCCCACGTTTTTATACACTCACTTTTCTTGTTTTCTAGTGTGAAAGGTGCCTTAAGTTGTTTTATTTTTACTTGATAACCTAGTTTTCTTACTTTTTATTGTTATAAAGAAATTATAATTTTAAATTAAAAAAATATTAACTTTTAATTGTATTATTTTTTGTTTTTCTTACTATTTCATGATTTGAGAAAGGTGGAGTTGGAAGGTTTTCGAATGGAGACCGCGCGTAAGTAAACGTATGGTGGGACGCCCCCCGGCAAGATGGACCGATGACCTGAAGAACCTAGCTGACAGTTGCTGAATGAACAAAACGGGAGATCGTGCACTGTGGTCTTCACTGGGACAGGCTTATGTCCAGCAGTGGGCTGCAATAGGCTGAATCTTAGAAGAATATTCCAAAAATAACTAAAATATGTAAACAACAGAACCTCATTAATTCGACTTCTTTGTTACAGATGATTAATTAGAGTCAGCTGTCTTATTAATCGGAGTAAACATTAATTTATGATAAACGAGGGCTTAGTCACAAAATAGATAAGTTCAGAAGGTTGTTTCTGTTTATAACTAGTGAAAAGGCACGCACACAAAGACACGCTTCACGTACAGCGAGTGCAAGCGCACTAGCGACTGGAATTTGTTTGAGATATCTATGCACACATAGACAAGCTTTATATACAGCGAGTGCAAGCGCACTCGCGACCTGCATTTGTTTGAGATAACCACCCACACATAGACACGCTTCACATACAGCGAGTGCAAGCGCACTCGCGACCTGCATTTGTTTGAGATCACCACCCACACATAGATACACTTCACGTACAGCGAGTGCAAGCGCACTAGCGACTGGCATTTGTTTGAGATATCTACGCACACATAGACAAGCTTCGCGTACAGCGAGTGCATGCGCACTAGCGACTGGAATTTGTTTGAGATATCTACGCACACATAGACAAGCTTCGCGTACAGCGAGTGCATGCGCACTAGCGACTGGAATTTGTTTGAGATATCTACGCACACATAGACAAGCTTCGCGTACAGCGAGTGCATGCGCACTAGCGACTGGAATTTGTTTGAGATATCTACGCACACATAGACAAGCTTCGCGTACAGCGAGTGCATGCGCACTAGCGACTGGAATTTGTTTGAGATCTCCACGCGCACATAGACACGCTTCACATACAGCAAGTGCAAGCGCACTAGCGACTGGCATTTGTTTGAGATATCTACGCACACATAGACAAGATTCGCGTACAGAGAGTGCATGCGTACTCGCGACTGGCATTTGTTTGAGATCTCCACGCACACATCGACACGCTTCACATACAGCGAGTGCAAGCGCACTAGCGACTGGCATTTGTTTGAGATATCTACGCACACATAGACAAGCTTCGCGTACCTTTGAAGAAGCGAACCTTCTCCTGTATTTTTTTAGACTTAATGGTTCAATTGAAGACCGTAAATATCAGAGATTGATTTTAATTAAGTCAATTATTATATGGAAAATTCCACCCTTCGATCCGTTGCTATGGCAATGGGAGGGTTACGAGATTTTCAGGAAAAATTTACGGTATTTTTCAGGACTTCGTGATGTTTATTTTTAGCTACGACTTTTTAATTTGCGGCACCGTTTGTAAAGGTAAATATTATACTTCTTCGTAAATGAAGCTGTTATTTTTTTTACGTATTTGGCTTCCTTCATAATTCATAAAAAAAATTAGAGTTTTTTTATGAAACTTTTCCGGCGTTAAAATGGACTTTACGGATGGATTTTGGCTACAAACTAAATATGCAAATTAATTTGAAACCAAACTAATTTTCTACCATCATTAGATGTTAAAAAACTTTGCTGTTCATAATTTTAAATCAAAAGCAAAAATAATTAAATTAATTTAAGATTTCCTGGTTTTCCTTTCATTTAATTTATCATGTTTGTAAGAGAGATTTTATCATTATAATTGACCCTACCGATTGATACAATAAAAGTACAGGGTGTAATTTTTACAGATTTTAGCCGGTTCGATTCCCGGGTGTGGGAGAAGAGAATTTTCGAAAATCTTTGAATGCAGTTTGCTTTCTATTCAAAAATAAAGGAATTTTTCCTTTGAGTAAAATTTTCTATCTGCAGTATTAAGAGTACTTTCCCTCCAAGTGGCATTACAAAATTCCACCCTGTATAAACCTACTCGTAGTTTAGAATTCAAAGTATTTTTTGAAATACAAACAAAATTACAAAGACAAGTGAACATTTTTAACCAAGGAAAAAATTTCACACTAACACATTTTATAAAAAAGTGGATTCACGAAAACGTAACGTTTTGTTTTGACCACATCTAAGGTTCGCACCTTATAAATTGTTGGCCGCAGTTTTAAACTTCAAAATAGACCTGAAAGTATTTCTTCCAATCAACTCCTTTGAGCCCAAAATACCTATTTCTTTGCCCAAAACTTTTGAATAACGTGACCACCATCTCAATTACTTCGACTAGTCCTATAGGTGGTTATTTTGTTCTAAAAATCAGGTGGCACGAGTTCGTGATGTAAAAGTAAAGTAATGGGTTTTACTCTTGGCCTTTTTTTAGTTTGGTAACATCATCAAATGAGTCCTCGGGCCCTGGGTGGGTAAGAAGGGTATGTCAGACTCATACTGACTAAAATCCACGGAGTCTTACGGTCCAGGGTCACAGTTACCAGATAAGACAGTCATGCGACACTGGCAGGCGATTGGTGTTCTATAAGGCTCCCTTCAGATTGATGACAGCTCTTTGAGGCGCTTGTGGTACACGACGCGCCGTCAGTCCGGGCATGGTCCATTATCGGACTAACCGGCTGCGTGTCCGTTTGATTTTGGGCTCAGAAAAAAGATGAGACATAAGATGGAGCAAGCTCACACAGAAGCTCCTGGAACTCCTGCGCACCGATGGCGCTTTGGGGCCGGACTCTGACAGGATGGTGGTCGCGAGCTATTCGGCCCTGGTGAGGCCTACCACCATTAAAGGCATTACTCAGCCGTCACCACAGGTTACAAGTAGCTTGCGGGCAGGCGGACGGCGAGTAATGGGCGACTCGCTGTCCGACCATGGCCGGGTCGACGCACGTTCCACGTTCCATGCGCGCCTCTAAGAGCCGACAGCATAATGACGCCCCCCCCCCCCCCCCCCCCCCTTTAAAGGGCCAAAGCCTGCCGGGGTCGTGGGACTCAAGAATTACCGTAACCCCGGAACGTAAAGGGCTATTGAAGGACACCGTGGATTGTAGTCAGTACGAGTCTGACAGTCGCTCCCGTTCTGCCTTGGTTCGGACTCATTTGATGATTTAACCACGTAAAAAAAAGGGTCACAGTTACCTGTTAGACAGTCCCGTGACCCTGGGCTTTGAGGCCTTACGTTCACCAGTGGGATTGGCTGGTGTAAGGACAAAACTCAATTCACTTTCACTGAAAAACTCTACAGTAAACTTCTAAAAGTCTAAACTAATTAATACAAAAGAAAATTAGTCTTAATCTAGTTAACGAGAAACAGAGTTAACAACGTGATCTGAAAGTCAACTTGATTAGTTTGTAAAAGTCTAATTGCCTGAGGTGATTGTAAGTCAGTAAAATAGACTTTGAGTATTAATAGGACAACAGGCCTTATCATGAGCTTTCACTTATTGTGACGTAAAGAAAACTGGAACTTTGACATTTAATTTCAAGGATTAAATTAATTCCTTCTTCGTACACCAGAGGCGCTGTTCCATTTTTCCATACAAGAAACGCTGTAAATACTGTAAAGAAGCTGTAAAGTAAAATAGTGAAAACTCGTAAGAAGGGTAAAGTTCTAGAGTGGGTCACAGTAAGCTTCACATCCTAGCGTCCTACGGCACCTCTAGCTACCAGTACCCTTTTTTTTTATCGTGGTAAAATCATCAAATGAGTCCTCCCACCCCGGGCAGGGCGGGAGGGACTGTCAGACTTGTACTGAGCAAAATCCACGGTGTTCCTTCAATAGCCCTTTATGTTTTGGTGCCACGGTTACCCTATAGTCCCGCGAACCCGGCAGGTTTTGGCCCTCAAGGGGGGGCAACATATTGCTGACAGCACTTTGAGGAGCGCGTGGAACACGACGCGCTGGACTCAGGCATGGTCCATTATGGGTCAGCTAGTCACCCATTACCCTCCACTGGCATATTCGCGGCCATCCGCATGCCCGCTGGGTTCTACGGTAACTTGACCTTAAAACGTAAAAGGCAGTTGAAGGAACACCCCGGATTTTAGTCAGTACAAGTCTAACACTCCCTTCCACTCCATCCAGGGCGAGAGGACTCATTTGAAGATTTTACGCTAAAAAAAGGCTGACCCCAAAGCGCTAACCACCCCAGTATTGGGAACAGCGCATCTATCCGCTTGCTGAGCAAGAGATCTTGCGTTCAATACCCAGTTCTGGCAGTGTTAATAGGTTGTATCAACACCAGTGCTATTCTCTAAGGATAGCCTTGTATTGCTACCCCAGAGTAGAAAATACATTTTGATATTGACTAAGCTGTTGACGAGCAGCGCGTAGTGACACTATCCCAAGGCTCTGTTTCGACAACGAGTTCAACATATTTAGGCCGTACGATAAGGGTGCTGGTTTTTTTTTTTAACGTTGTAAAATTATCAAATGAGTCCTCCCACCCCGGGCAGGGCGGGAGGGACTGTCAGACTCGTACTGACTAAAATCCACGGTGTCCTTCAATAGCCCTTTATGTTCCGGGGTCACGGTAATGAGATAAGTCCCGCGACCCCGGCAGGCTTTGGCCCTCTAGAGGGCGGCCCCGTCATATAAGGGTGCTGGTGGTAAAAATGTCGTATGATAATAGAGAGTCGGATCTTTAGGTACATACATACTCACGGAGTCTTGACATGTCCCCAATTGATGGCAATAGTCTGATAGCCCTCTATTTTATGAGACTTTAAAATAACAGGTGAAATGTAGGTGAATTAGGTATTACACCTCTGCCCTACCTTTCTGACATTGTTAGCGTGATGTTATGTCTGATCTATCGTAT
Source organism: Agrotis exclamationis (assembly GCA_950005045.1). Lineage (NCBI taxonomy): Eukaryota > Metazoa > Arthropoda > Insecta > Lepidoptera > Noctuidae > Agrotis > Agrotis exclamationis. The sequence goes on from OX465441.1 coordinate 10,833,079, forward strand.
AAATATTCTTATCAACAACGCTACCAACTCATTTAAATTAAACTTCAACTACCTCAATTAACACCACTCTAACTAAAACGGTTTTATTTAAATATTTCCCATTGACAACGCCGCGTACTGCGTACTCACTGGGAAAACACGCCAGAACTTTTCAGTACGCTGTTTCGCGTACGAAATATTTAACTTGTTAGTAACGAAGCTAGTTTGCCAAGTGCGTACTTAATGTTTATTCAACGAGGATGGTAAAGTGGCACGTGTTTGTAACATAATGTGCTTTTAACACGCACAGTTAGGTTCCAGAGTGATACTTTTCACGACAAAATTACTGAGTCAATACTTTTAATGATTTAGTACAAATTGGCACGTGGAGGTAATGTTACGTAAAATGAAATTAAAATGGTTGGCGGAGTGACTGGCTTGAATTTCTATTATGGAGGCCGTACACGTTAGGGTTTGCATGATGGTTTTAACCATGCATGCATAACCGACAGGCAAGCCCCAGCGTGTTTGTGTTATAACTGTAAAGTTGTCGGTGCATGTATCGGTTATATGCGTGCACGGTTAAAATCATCATGCAAATCTTAACGTGCATGGCCTCCATTACGCTGACGGACGTCGCGTACGGTCGCCGGTTGGTCACGTATTTTAGTCAGAATAAGTGACGTAATGTAATGAATCAAAAACATTTATTTCAGACTGTGTGTCCATAGGGTTAGTATACAACTAAATCTTATACTTACAAGCTAATGTTAGGACATTATACCTACCAATAAAATAAAATTAAAACATTGAATAATTACGCCACAAGCCAGGCCTACTCAATGTAAGGGATCGCGTACGCCTACGTACTGTTATAACCCTGTGATGTTACCAAATTCCAAACAAACCATTAGAAGTGCGCATCCGCACTTCCCAGTATTGTTTACAGTTTCATATTCAGAGATAAGCGTCGTCTCCAGGTATAATTTTAATTAAGATAAGAAACCATCGTGGGAGACCGCCTGAAGACGGCGGACAGTTCTAGATCGGCAGCCTTGAGAGCCACACATATCCTACTAAACCCTATTTTGTGCTATTTCCAATAAACCTCATTTAAGTATTTCTAATTCTATTTTTTAAAAAGCCTTTCGGAAGGCCCGGCCTAACATTGGTGGCAGCTTAAGGGATTTAAAAAAATCCTACGGTCCGTCTCCGTTCCAGCTAAACAAAAAGCAGTGCAGCGAAAGCGCAAGTGTAAACCTAAAGTGCAAGTGCAAGTGCAAGTGAAAAGTGCAAGTGAAAAGTGCAAGTGAAAAGTGCAAGTGCAAGTGTAAATCCGTAGCGCGCCGCTACATCATTCCGGCCGCCAGCTCCAGCACACGCAATCACCAGATCCAGCACACCTGGGATGTTGCACATCACCACGCTCGCCTGCCTATTGTGAGTCCAACCTTTCAAAGACCCAGTTCGACGCTACATTATCTATGTCTAAATCCCTAAGACCAGAAGAAATTACGAGATCCCTAAAATCATCAGATCCTGAAGAAATGGATCTCAACAGCCTGTTTAAATTCATCAAAAGTTACGACGGGACACGCGAAAAATTGAACTCTTTCATCACCAATTGCAATAACGCATACAGTTTAGCTTCGGAAAATCAAAAACCTATTATCTTTAAATACATCCTAAGTAGATTAGAAGGCAAGGCGGAAGTTGTTTGCTCTATAAGAGAATTCAGCAACTGGGAACAACTCAGAGATTTCCTCAAAACTCAATTCTGCGATAGGAAGCACTATACTTACCTATTAACCGAACTTCAAGAGAGCAAACAAGGCCCGCAAGAAACCGTTAGTGAATTTTCCTTAAAGATAGAGACATGCCTCTCACGATTACTGACAGAAGTCACATTAAACACCAATAAAGCCAAAGAATTACCTGGCCGTACAGCGGCAATGGAAGATCTAGCCCTCCATCACTTCATGATGGGACTACATCCACGTATATCAAACATGGTGAGATGCAGGTCTCCTAACACCTTAAACGAAGCTGTCAATTATGCTATTAATGAGGAGCGCATTCAACAATCAATCTTTAAAAGAAATCAACCCGTGGAAAACAGGTTTTCTAAAACGAATAAATCCGTCCCCTCTAGATCCCAACAACGTCCAAATCCTAGTGGTGCTAACCAGGCTAACAAATCTGACATCTGCCGATACTGCAAAGCCCCAGGCCATACACTAGAAAATTGTCGTAAACGCGAATATAATAACAACCGTTTCCGCAACAACGAATCTTCTACTTCCGGTTCCAAACCGCCTCAACGAGTCAATTTCGTCGACGAATCTGACGAACAAGAATGCCCTGAAAGCTATGACGAAGTAGATAACGACCCAAAAAACTTTTAAGTGGCTCGTATAGGTGTCGTGCGAGACACCACTTCCCATATCCATCGGACACCGTATCTACTAAATCCACTGAATCCACGAAACCTACTAAATCCACTGAATCCATGAAACCTACTAAATCCACTGTATCCATGAAACTTACTAAATCCACTGAATCTATGAAAACTACTACATCCACTGAATCTATGAAAACTACTAAATCCACTGAATCCATGAAACCTACTAAATCCACTGAATCTATTAAAGCTACCGGTTCCACTGAATCCATTGAAAATATAAAGTCACTGCAACTCTCTAAACCCATGCAAATATTCGAGATCACTACAGATCCCACGAGAACCCTACTTCCACAATTACTCATAAATACATCCGTCTCAGACACACCACTGTGCCTCCTTATAGATTCCGGATCAGCAGTAAGTCTCATAAAGAAAAATTGCATAAAGAAAATGCCCAAACTCGTAACCGAATCAATACATCTAAAAGGAATAGAACCTAATCAAAAAACCACAGCGACCTTAGGTCATTTTCAACTTAAATTACAACTGTCAGACACACCTCCAAAGTTCGCGACTCATAAATTTCACGTAATAGACAAAATACATCTCCCTCATGACGGCATCATTGGTAGCGATGCGTTAAACGCTTTCGGCGGTAACATTGATTATGCTACCAAGAAAATAAGATTTAATAAAATACCAATCCCTCTCCAATTCGATGAACCTGTGTACTATATCCCCGCTAGATCCGAAATGGTTATAGAATGCTCAGTCTCTAATCCTGAAATAGAAGAAGGGTTAATCCTAGACCAAACTCAACATCAGAATATACTGATAGCCAATTGCCTAGTCCGTACAAAAGAAAACAAGAGAATTAACATTACCGTTGCTAACATATCCAATTCCCCTATTACACTCAAGTCAAACTTAAATTTAACCTTAACCCCTATTGATACACTCCCTGAAACCTCTCAACACAATCAATATCCTATCAATACGATATCATCCCAAGATACTTATATCCGCACCGAGGAAGTGCTTAAACAACTCAGAACATCCCACTTAAATTCTGAAGAAATTAATGCCCTTCATCAGACCTGCTCCAACTATTCCGATATATTCCACCTACCTGGTGATCCGTTGACAACAACGACTGCGTTACAACACGAAATAAAAACGTCTAGTAATACACCAATCAACGTTAAATCTTATAGATTTCCCGAATGTCACAAACAAGAAGTCCAAAAACAAATCGATAAAATGCTAAAGGATGGCATTATCAAACCTTCTATGTCCCCGTGGTCTGCACCTATCTGGATCGTCCCAAAAAAAATTGATGCCTCCGGGCAACGCAAATGGAGAGTTGTCATCGACTATAGGAAACTGAATGACATCACCATTGGAGATTCATACCCTATACCCAACATTACTGAAATACTAGACCAATTGGGAAAATCAAAATATTTTTCCACTCTAGACCTAGTTTCCGGTTTTCATCAAATTAAAATGTCACCCCAAGACGCACCTAAAACTGCCTTCAGCGTACCACAAGGGCACTTTGAATTCAAACGAATGCCCTTTGGCTTAAAAAATGCCCCTTCAACTTTCCAGAGACTAATGAACTCTGTCTTATCAGGCCTACAAGGCACCCGGTGCTTCGTGTACCTCGATGACATCGTAATCTACTCCTATGACCTAGACTCCCATATTAAAAACCTAGAATCGGTATTTCAACGCCTTAGAGAGTTTAACCTCAAACTTCAACCCGACGAATGCGAATTTCTTCGAAAGGAAGTTTCCTATCTCGGTCATTTGATTACTGACGATGGTGTGAAACCCGATCCTGAAAAAATCAAAGTTGTAGCTGATTTTCCAACGCCCAAGTCTGCAAAAGACATCAAATCATTCCTAGGACTTATGTCTTATTATCGTAAATTCATCCCTGATTTCTCTAAACTCGCTAAACCATTAACAGCTCTCCTAAAAAAGGACACATAATTTGTGTGGAAAAACGAACACCAACTCGCTTTCGAAACCCTGAAAAATAAACTCATATCTCCACCTCTATTAGCCTATCCAGACTTTTCCAAACAATTCGTATTAACATGTGACGCATCCAACTACGCAATCAGCGCTATCCTTTCCCAAGGCGAAATAGGTAAAGACAAACCTATTGCCTATGCGTCCCGTACACTCAACAAAAATGAGTGCAACTATAGTACAACTGAAAAAGAATTACTCGCGATTCTTTTCGGCTGTAAAACATTCCGTCCATACCTCTATGGCAGAAAATTCATAATAATTACCGACCATCGTCCTTTACGTTGGCTATTCAATCACTCTGACCCTAGCAGTAAACTCCAAAGATGGAGATTGAAACTAGAGGAATATGAGTACGAAATAATATATAGAAAAGGAAAACTAAACTCTGCCGCTGACGCACTTTCCAGATATCCAATTCCAGCATCAACTCCTGTCAATGTATCGACTCCCAAGCACTCAGATATTATCCCTGTTTTCCCAATCGATAATTCTACTTCCCCGAGACCTGGTCCTTCGCGAGCAAACCCTCTAGACGCACAACTTCCGTCTAACCCCTTCAACCCCGATGGTTACGACTTACCTTCCCTAGATCCGCTCCAAGAGACCGACCTCGAACCACCTAATATACTCACTGCCCCTGAAAGTAACCCAAATAATACTAACACTAATCCTGACATCCTAAACCCTACAAACACTGAAAACTTATCAAGACCTGAAAGTTCACCTGTAAACTTACCAAGCCCTGAAGTACACGACAATCAGTACTCCGATTTTCTGAAAGCCTCATCTAATAAAAACCACACTTACAACGCAGTAATTTATGAATACACTAATCCACTACTATCCTCAAACTCTAAAATTATTATAATTCCCACGTCCATTGATCTTGACGAATCCAATCCATATGTTGAAGAAGTGCTCGCTAACTACAGCGACACATCTGAACTTTTAAACCAAGAAAGAACCCTACATTCTTTCCAAAACTTCACATATAAAAACAAATCACTCTTTTTCCTTTACACCAAAGTACATCATTTTGACGAACTCCCTTACCCGGACCTATTTAAATCATTGAAGAATTTAAGAAACGAATTATTAATAAGAAGCGAAGAAACATCCGAAATTGCCATCTCAGATTTCAAAGACCCCTTTGTTAACCTTTCCTATTCTAAAATATACAACATCCTTGCATACTTATTTCATAATACAAATATTATAATCAACGTCTACAAAAATACAATTATCTTCCCAGTTCCAAGTGAAATTCCTAAAATCCTGAAACAAAACCATGACCTACCTGTAGCAGGTCACGTAGGCCAATCCCGTATGTACAACCGCGTCAAAGAAAGGTACTACTGGAAAAACATGAAATCTGACATAGAAAATTATGTTAAGAAATGTTCCCAATGCCAACTCAATAAAGCGCTTCGGCAAACCAATCGAGCCCCCATGCAAATAACTTCCACCTCAACCGCTCCTTTTGAACGCCTTAGTCTCGATATCGTAGGCCCACTTCCTGAAGCTGGCGAATTCAAATTCAGATATATACTTACCCTGCAAGACGATCTAACGAAGTACTCCTTCGCGTATCCTATCTCTAATATTTCAGCTGAAGAATGCTGCGATTGCCTCGTCCACTTCATTTCCCTATTTGGCATCCCTAAGACTATACTAACCGATCAAGGTACAAACTTTACAGCTGACTTGTTTAAAAAGACTTGCGAGTTCTTAAGAATAAAACAACTGTGGTCGACACCATACCATCCCCAAACACAAGGAGCTCTGGAAAGGAGCCATTCTACTCTAAAAGAGTATCTAAAGTCGTATGTCAATACCGAGCAAACGGATTGGCATAAGTAAGTATACACAGGGATCCTCGCTTACAATACAAACGTCCACACCACTACTCAATTCACACCATATGAATTATTATTTGGTCACAAACCCTATTTGCCAGATACCATATACAAACTAGATACCAATGGTACATATCATGAATATATTAAAATGCTAAATCATCGGTTGAAATTATCCCATCAAAAAGCTCTTGAAAATATAGCCAAATCAAAAGAAATGTCCAAAACGTATTATGATCAACGGTCACGACCCGTTGTATACAAGGTCGGTGACCTAGTCTATTTAAAGAGCCATTTAAGAATGCGGAAAGCATTATCTCCGCTATGGAAAGGACCATATAAGATAACCCAGGTCCACGGGAACCATACGGTTTCCCTATTAATAAATAGGAAGCACGTAAAATATCATTACGATGAGCTAAAACCAGCTCACTCCTAGGCCATAAGTTTATACTCTAGTTTAATTAGATAATAAGTTAATATTACTCTTTTACAGCCTGGCAGCGTTATGTAGTATGTCAAACACCCAAGACACCACCACCATCGAACAAATTTCCAAAAGCCCTGGCATCTATTTTAACCCTTCCGGATCAGTTAAACTAGTGAACGACCACCTTCATGTCCTAATACCTATAGAAATAAACTACATCAAGTCTCACATTGATAACATAAAGAGCATACTATATTCATCCCTCCATCTATGCACCAAAATCGATACGGCCCATAATATTAATTGTCAAAACACATTCGAACCGCTAATCTCTATGAATGACGACATAACCAGAGACTCATTCTATTTCACACCTGCTATCCACCAAATCTAAAAGATCCGCTTGGATATCCGGTGTAGGTACTATCCTCAAACACATATTCGGGACAATGGATGAAGACGATGCAATTAATTACAGCAACGCCATCAAATCCCTAAAAGAAAGCAACAATAAACTTCTAGGAATAGTAAAGGAAAACACCCTAATTTCAAAATCCGCTATCTACAATTTTAATAGATCATTCATAGAAATTAACAAGAACGAAAACTCTCTTAATACCGCATTAGAAAACCTATCTTACCACGTTGACAATATCACAGCAATAACGAGTGCCCTAGTACTCAAAAGCACTCTTCAAAACGCGTTAAATGTGCTCCAGTCAAGTATGCTAAGTCTATCTTACAAATTAGATGATGTAATTAACTCTATTTTGTTTGCTCAATCGAACACCTTACACCCTTCAGTGCTATCGCCTAAGGATTTGTTTATCGACCTTGTAGAAAACAGCAAAAATCTACCTAAATACACAGAATTTCCCACAAACCTAGAAATAAGTAATATACATACCTTACTTAACCTGTCAGACATTGTAACTTATATTTTAGATGATAAGCTCGTGTTTACTTTAAGAATTCCTTTAGTTTTAATTAGTAAATATAATCTGTATAAGAATATTCCTGTTCCTGTGCCTCACGATATCAATACATCCAAATCATATGCTTTAATATTACCAACATACCCGTACATAGCTTTAAGTCAAGATAGATCGAAATACATAACACTAAATAGATTCACTGATTGTAAAACTATCACTAATAATAACTATGTTTGTAAACAGACCAACGAACTAAACACACAAGATAATCCCATTTGTGAAACAGAGATAATGACAAAAGTACTCACAGCACTTCCCAAACAATGTACTACTAAATTTTTGTATGGTTTAATCGACATCTGGCAATCTTTAGACAATAATAAATGGATCTTCACACATTCAGAACCCACCAAATTGAATGTCGAATGTGGAAACGAATTAACTGAATACACTATCTTTGGCACAGGTATACTAACTCTTAAGTCTAATTGTAACGGCTACTGTAAGAATGTAAAACTAATAAGTAAGAAATATCCCCAACTTTCTCTCAATTATGTACACTCTGATTTTAATTTAATTAACGATTCATGCTGCAATATGTCAAATTTCAATAAACTCAACTATAATAAGAGCCTAACTAAAATTTCTAACTTAAATACCGATAACCTAGATAGAATCAATGATAGAATCGATAGCATCTTAGAAATAGCGAAAACCTTTAATCAATCCGATTCACCTAATGTAATTCCGTCACATTCCATTACTTTATATATTTTATTTTTGTTATTTGTCATTTTTATGTTATATTACTGTTGTAATAGGAAATGTGTGACCCTCTACAATAAATATAAACCCACTCGAAATAATGATGAATCCGCGAATAATAACCCAGACGCTAACATCCAATTAACAAATTCACCACGCCTAAGGGCAATCTAAATTCTTTCCCTTCAGAAAACTTCGCTTTAAAGGCGTAAGTTTTCACTTAAACGGGGGGCTGTTATAACCCTGTGATGTTACCAAATTCCAAACAAACCATTAGAAGTGCGCATCCGCACTTCCCAGTATTGTTTACAGTTTCATATTCAGAGATAAGCGTCGTCTCCAGGTATAATTTTAATTAAGATAAGAAACCATCGTGGGAGACCGCCTGAAGACGGCGGACAGTTCTAGATCGGCAGCCTTGAGAGCCACACATATCCTACTAAACCCTATTTTGTGCTATTTCCAATAAACCTCATTTAAGTATTTCTAATTCTATTTTTTAAAAAGCCTTTCGGAAGGCCCGGCCTAACAGTACGTACGCGGTACGTATATCGGGCTATCTTACCTGTCGACTACCGTTTTGATAGTACGCGCCAGTATGGTGCTATAGAGAACACAATGTATGTTGACAGACATACGCAACCAGGTTGCTGGAAATTCTAGAAGTGGTCGTTTTAAACCCGTAGATATATGAACGTGGATGAAATGAAAGGCAGTAGGGCAGGTTATGTTTTAATTTTAATTTTATTTAGAATTTATACTATATTTAAAAACTAAAATTAAAAGTAAAATATTTACAAAAATAACTAAACTAAAAGTAAAATATTTACAAAAATAACTAAACTAAAACTAAAATAATAATAAAAAAAAACAATTATAGGGCGTCAAAAAACTCATCCACATCGCTGTCAATGGGGAAAGTGGCCATTGACAGAATTTATTGTTTTTTTATATTTTCTATGAACACTTTTAACTAACAAGTTAAAAGTGTACGATGTAACAACATCGTTCTCACATAATGTAGGTACCATCTGAAGATGATTGAGTGTTGATGATCTCCGTGCGGGAATCGAACCCGCGACACTCAGCGCAGCAATCCAATCGCTTAGCCACTGCGCTAACCGTACCGTCAAAGTCAGTTCTATTCTTGTCAAGTCTTTTGACAATTCAAAGTTGCCTGTATTTAGATTTTGATTTTGGTTGCGTCCTGTAGTTTCTGCCTTAATCCATGAGAAAAAAACATGATTTTATATTTCCTCTTCAATTCAAATGTTTGTACAGACGCCAGCAGGTCAAGCTACCCGAAACTGTCAATTTTTCCCAATGAACCTTGAACCTAATGCTCTAGAAATAAAGTCGAAAATCTATCAAAGAAATCTGACAGATTGTAGTAGCTTGATGTGCCGGCGTCTGTACAATAATAATTATTTGCTTAACACATGAAGTATTTGCAAACAAGGTTGTGGTCTGAATTAATAAACAAATAAACAATGATAATTGCTCACGATACCTCATTATTCGCTTGTTGGTTCCGTTTTAATTAAATGAAAACAGTACCTACAATAATGAATTATTTCTGACTGATATTGTGTTACAGCATTATTTTTATTTCCTCTGGGAATGTGGCGGTAAGGACCCTCAAAGGAGGCGAGAAACGTAAGAAGCACGAGGGCCTTTTTTTGCTCGAGGCTCTTAGTGTCTAAACACACTATGCCGAAGTTACACGACCGAAGTTCGGCACAATTACGCCTGCAATGCTATTTGAATTACTGACGACACACTATGCCGAAATTACGTCGCGTCATAGCGTACAGCGTAACTTCGGTCGGGCGTAAGTTCGGCGGGAACTTATTCTGTGACCACACATTATACGCGACCGAAGTTCGGTTCGATTACCGACGAAGATCCGGGGGCGGGGAGCAGCAGGGAGTCACCCGCGCTACCCGCGCCGAATTTCCGCCGCGTAAGTTCGGCACTTATGGTGTGTCATATCAGCCGAATACGTCGGAACGTGAAATCAGCCGGCGAACTTCCGTCGCGTAACTTCGGCATAGTGTGTTTAGGCACTTATGGTGTGTCATATCAGCCGAATACGTCGGAATGTGAAATCAGCCGCCGAACTTCGGTCGCGTAACTTCGGCATAGTGTGTTTAGGCACTTAGATTCCGATTGACGCAGATACTCTCTCTGGAAATTACTGGAGAAGAGTTCATTTACACCTTACCTTATAATTAAATTGTTAGCCAACGTAATGTATGTGAAGCAATAACAATGCCAATGCTCTTTATATTTATTGTACTATCTACAGCCTTAATTCAGATTCAGTCATTTGTTCATTCTTTATGTAAAACCTTCCTTTTATACCTTGTTTCATTCGACGAAAATATTCGTTTTATGTTCTCCGATTTCAGGAAACTTCTCTTTTGATGTATTTTTTATGTCAGCTATTTACATATTTATTACTATTTATTTAAGTGTAAGTTTTATTTTTATGATAATATGTCTTTTTGTTACGCATTGCTTTTTGGAATATCACGTTTTATGGGGTGTAAAATAGTGAAATATTAGTTTTGTACGCTCGTAAAACAGAAGTTAACTCTATCGTAGGCATTTTCTCTGTCACCTTTGTTTGACCGATAGTAGATAACCACACATTTTCTTCATGAGGTAGACAGAAATAACAGAATTAATACTGGTATTTAGAGATGTTATGTGGACCATGCTCTTAACTGGATTTTCTTTTGATTTAATAATCAGTTACCATAACATAACTTCACGTCATTACCGAAGAGTTAGGCAGTGTGGTGTACAGTCAGCATCAAAAGTTGATGACCACATTTAGATTTTCAAAATCACTGTACGCCGTATTATTACGTATTATTACGGTGTACAGCGATTTTGAAAATCTGAATGTGGTCGGCAACTTTTGATGCTGACTGTACCTAATAGTACCAGATTTTGTCTGTTACGTTTAAGACCTATGTAATATACAGTGTGTCCGGACACGAGTTAGCGATACTTGAAGGGAATATTATAGACTCATTTTCATCGACAAAACTGCTTTAAAAAAAATTCTAACTCCAACACCTTGCGAATGGCGGCCATTTTAGTTTTTTGATTTGTCGAACTGGGGTATGTACAATAAAATGCAAATATCTTTGAATTCAAGAGACCTACATACATGCAAATGACTTTATTGCAAAGTTAAATGTTAAGGCTTTTCAAAAACTTGCAAAAGTTTTCTAAATAATATATAGAAAGAACCAAAAAACGTGGGCAAACACGAAATTGTACACAAAAATTACTGAATATTTTCACATTTTATACTCTAGCTCGAAAAGTACCCCTGTATTTTGCTTAGGTTTTTGCATTAAATTAAAAGTATTTGAGTCAGGCTATAAAATTGTATCAAAATTATCACTCTACGGTAAGTATTTTAGGAGTTATTCTCACTTGAACATAACCCTTCCTTAGCGCATGTACCACCAATGTTACAGAAGCTGCATTCTTTGGGCGAGCTAAACCGTTTCAACGTAAATTTATGAGCTGGCCTTATTAACCACCATGTAAATGATCCCAACGAATCACCATTAAACTGAAATAATACATTTTTTTTTACTTTATGAAATCGGTTTCTTTGAATAAATTTAAAAAATGGGCCATTTCAGTTTATGGGTGATTAGTTGGGATCATTTAGATGGTGGTTAATAATGCCTGTTCATAAATTTACACTGAAACGATTTAGCTCGCCCAAAGAATGCGACACCTGTAATATTGGGGTACATTCGTTAAGGAAGGGTTATGTTCAAGGAAGAATAACTCCTAAAGAACTAGACGTAGAGAAATAATTTTGATACGATTTTATAGCCTAACTCAAATACTTTTAATTTAATGCAAATACCTAGGCAAAATACAGGGGTACTTTTCGTGCTAGAGTGTAAAATGTGAAAATATTCAGTGATTTTTGAGTACAATTTCGTGTTTGCCAACGTTTTTTGGTTCTTTTTACATATTATTTAGAAAACTTTCGCAAGTTTTTGAAAAGCCTTAACATTTAACTTTGCATCAAAGTAATTGGCATGTTTGTAGGTGTCTTGGATTTAAAGATATTTGCCATACCACAGTTGGACAAATCAAAAAACTAAAATGGCCGCCATTCGCGAGGTGTTGGAGTAAGAATTTTTTTAAAAGCAGTTTTGTCGATGAAAATGAATCTATAATATCCCCTTCAAGTATCGCTAACTCGTGTCCGGACACACTGTATGGGAGCGTACCTATTACAATCAATTTGGCATAACACCAGACTCCGTGGCTGCTATTAGCAAAGTCCTAATAGAAAAACCAATGGCACTTTTTTAGAAAACGTTGTTCCCCTCTCTCGGAAATTCTCCTATGTATTGCGTTTACAAACATTTGTATTTTCAGTTTCGTTTGGTCCTAGCTAAAATTTTATATTAGGTCGAGCAAAAAGTTTTTATGCAGTTTTGAACCTGGCACATTATATAGTCTTTTTTTGAATTTCGAACACAGAATTTAAAGAAACAAAAGACAATTTGGAGCCTGTTTGTTGATATCAAACAATCGAATACTAAGAAAACTTGGTTTTATTGGTTTACTTGGATTTAATTCTTGAAAAAGTGATTGATATCTTTGGTTTTGCAACAAACATTACTTATTCTTAACATTAAGGTGAGGTTCTATCAATAATCTATGGATACTTCACCTGAAGTCGCCGCCCAAGCTGTGGCACTTATTCAGGCCGGACCATCGAAACCTAAACTCTAAGGTGGGCCAATAGATGTGTCCAGAAGTGTATATGTATACAAACATCCAAACTCAGAATAAGTAGGTACTTGTAGATCATTCAAATACTTCTTACGTGCGGGGATTGAACCCAGACACGCACTGTAGTCAATCGCTTAACCACTGCGCCAACAGTGCCATCAACTTTGCACGACCTTAAAATTGAACCTGGGACCTCAAGCTGAACAATTGCTCTTACAACTACTAGACCAAAGAGGTTATTATTGTAAGAATGAAAAAAAGAAACACAGTAATTGTTTCACATTTTTCTTTTCTAAAAAAGTAAAATGAAACATTTACATTCAATTTGTCCAAAGAATTTGATTAGAGACATTGTAGACATTAGAATTGTAAATAGGACGATTTTGTCAACTTATTCCCAGGGCTGGGAAATAAATGTTAATGTTTTCTTCCCATTGTAAAGAATGAGCTTGGAATGTTTTAAGAAGAAATATGTTTTTCGTGAATAATTTCAGTAACATTTTAGGAGTAATGGCGGACGATTTTAGAACGATGTTTTCACCTTCAGACTAAATAAAATATTGTGTTTAGGGATAACCTACAGTATTTTTCTGAAAGCGTATTTGTGTGAGGCGGTGCTATTAATATTAAGAGCTTTAAATCAAATATGAGGGAATTGTAGGAAGGCACTGAAAAATGTTTTCATTTAACTAAAAAAGTGTTCAAATATTCATCTTGTAGTAAGGAGATTTACAAACAACAGACGTTGGTGGAGACGGCGGCGAATCAAACGCGATCTCGGTGCGCCGCTGTTTTTCGTGGTGAGTATGTCGTATCTGTGTAAGGTACCAACAAATCTTCCTTCTTTGAAGTAGTAATGCTAGCGAAGGGGGAGCTGTAATACGTGAGGAAGAGAACATCCTCCACCTTACGAACCCAGTCGCTGCAGGAGACCTCCAGAGCATTGGACAACGCGCGGCCACCGTATAGGTGCGCTTCCGATACCTTACAACTTCGGTATCCAAGCGTCTATCGGAATACAAACCCAAAGAGGTTCGTATACAGGCACGCGTCAGTGGATACCAAAGTCGAAAGGTATTGGAGACTTGAGTCGCCAAGTGTACGAGGGGGCTTAGGGTTACTTGTGTGGGTTTCAATGCTGAAAATCAAAGTTTCTTGATAGCTAATCTTGCGAAGAAAGTAGTTTGCTCGATGTTCTTGACATACGGTATCCGGACACTTCAGTTGCATAGGGATCTTTTTGAAAACATCGGAATTTTTATTACCCATGGAAAAGGCGTTTCCCAGACAAGGTTTTTCGTATAATAAATACCTCGACTACAGCTTTTACCTTTTTTATAATTTTCTAGAAGCAATCCATCTTATTTTAAACCTTAAGTTCAAAGTCCGTGTTTTCAGGCGATGGATAGTCCTGTCAAGTGTAGGGTGACCATCCGTTCGGATCTCTAGACACAATACCACTGCTGATACAAAGACCTCACTTCGCTGTTTTTAGCTCAATTTACACGAAATTCCGAAGGAAGGTGCTCAGTATCGCGAAAAATGGAAGAAGTAGAGGGAGGCCTTTGCCCTGGAGTAGTAGATAGAGCAGACTACTAAACAAACAAAAAAAGATATTAATCGGCCAATAGCTCACTATTGCGACCTAACTGCTGGAAACCCTAGCGAAGTAGCAGCAGTTCAGTGGTCGATAGAACCGTGTCTAGACAGGTTTATAGTGATACTTAAAACTGTCCAGCATATAAATTGCTTAGTAAATTTGTTCGAGATATCGTTAGTACGTGTGAACGCTATCTGGTTTTGGATTGGTCATGAAATTGTTGGTAAAAAAGGAGCTGAAAAACAAAGAGGTAATTTTTTAAGCTTGTGGACTTTTTTGGTGAATCATCTCTTTTGAAAACGTTTGGCAGATAAAGTACCTAAAATGAATTGGTGGCATTTTTTCAAACAGAAAGGTAAGAGACTGTTTGTCACGCATTTGCTAAAAACTCCTGGTGCCATTTTAAGAGCTTGTCCAGAAAGGGCTAATTCGCCGCGATTCTGTAGCGCGTGTTACGCGCGACATTTGCGCCCAGAACGAGCGTACAAACGCGCGAACATTTGGGGACGAATTACCCGCGATACCTGCAATCGCTCTGGAGTTCGCGCATTTAACTGGACGCAACAAGGGGTCCCTAGTATCTCGACTCGCGCGCAATACGCGCGAATCACGCGCGAGTCGAAAGTCTGGCGTTGTGCACGCGATTTACACGCGTATTTTGAATGCGCGTGATACTTGTGGACGCGATGTATTCGTGCCTAGTATCTCGCTAACGCGCGAATGAGTTCGCGCGAAACCTTTCGCGGCGAATTCGCCCTTTCTGGACAAGGTTTTAGGGTTATTTACGCCTGAATGAAAAACGGAACCGTAACCTCCTTCATACACTAGACGACACAAGTTTCCGATACCTTACGACTTTGGTATCCAAGCGACTATTGCAATACAAATCCATGGAGGTTCGTACACAGGCACGCGTCATTGGATTTCAAAGTCTTGAAGTACCGGAGACTAGAGTCGCCTAGTGTAAACTAACTGCCAAAGGGGCTTAAAAGACCACTCGTGTGTCCGTCTGTCTACCATTCATAGTAACCGAACCAAATTGACCGATCGATTAAGTTGTTTGGTACCTAAACATATTAATTCCTATGGCCCAAAGGACTGTCTTTGGGCCATAGGAATGCTAAGTGCTAGCAAATACACCACTGGGTATATTATTGCTAGCACTTTTTCAGCACACGATTTTATATTTTATAATTATAGCAGAAAATAATTCTAGTATGTGTATATCCAATAAATAGGTATCTATTACTACAAAATCAAAAACCACAGATCGAGAAGGGTCGACTTAGGCTGGATTAGATTAAACACCTATTAAACCTTCCTACCAACGCATACGATACAAAATTTATTGAGCTAGAAGGCCAGCTCAGATCAAAAACACACGCACACATAGACATGCCTCACGTACAGCGAGTGCAAGCGTGTTCGCAACTGTCATTTGTTTTAGAATTCCAAACAAAAATTCAAATATGTATGTCATCTACAAACGCGCTAAGGTCGGCAGACGGTCTCCGGCCACCATAGGCGCGGGCATGCGGGCGGCGAGTAATGGGCGACTCGCTGTCCGACCATGGACCATGCCCGGGTCGACGGCGCGTTGTGTTCCACGCGCGCCTCAAAGAGTGTCAGCATGATGACGGGGCCCCCCTCTAGAGGGCCAAAGCCTGCCGGGGTCGCGGGACTTATCTCATTACCGTGACCCCGGAACATAAAGGGCTATTGAAGGTCACCGTGGATTTAAGTCAGTACAAGTCTGACAGTCCCTCCCGCCCTGCCCGGGGTGGGAGGACTCATTTGAAAAAAAAGGGTCTAGCGTGGATGTGAACCTTCAGCGAATCAGTAACGCTGGCGAAAGAGGAGGTGGAACGCGTCAGGAAAAGGATCCTCCTCCATAGCAACGAATTTGTAGCTCGCCGTCCGATCAATGGCCAGGTGCCTCATGGAGCTATAATAATAATAATAATAAATCTTTAATTTCAGACCATAGATCCATAAATACAAAACAACTTACAAACTAAAACACGTTACATAAAACAAACTATAGCAGATAATTAAAAGATGGCCTGTGTGCCGCCATCCAGTGACATATTATTGGGCCATCAACCCTGCCGGCTACAGTAGCCACGAGACTGTTGGGGCTGTCACGCACCCGGCGCATCAGTGATGCGATCCGCAGACGCAGCAGCGAGCCGAAATCCGGAACGCGTGCGTCCGCGAACATCCCCGAAGCGCTACAGAAGCGCGGCAACCCCAGCAATACCCGGAACGCGTTATTATATTGAACTCGTAGAGCACCGTACGAGCCTTGTGTATAACTGACCCACAGGGCGCACGTGTACAGCGACTGGCAGTAAGCCCTGAAAAGCGTTATTTTAACCTCTGGCGTACACCGCGCGAACCTGCGGGCCAGCATGTTACACCTGACAGCCAGTGCTCTACGTTCCCTTTCTAAATCGGCGTCATCCGACAGCCTATCGGTGACCCAGTGCCCCAGGTATTTAAAACGAGTGACTCTTTTCAGCGGAACTCCGTCCAAGGTAACCGATGGAACAACATCACACACTTTATTTTGCGCCCTAAATACTAAGAGCTCGCTTTTAGTTGAGTTGTACCTGAGACCATGAGTCACCGCATAGTCTTCACAGATTTGGAGGAGCCTTCTTAACGCACTGATTGATGGGCTCAGCAACACCATATCGTCCGCGTAACTAATATTATTCAGACACTGTCCGTCAATGGAGCAACCGATTTGGGTGTTGCTGAGCTCACATATCAGCCGATTTACATACAGGTTGAAGAGCCTGGGTGAGCTAAGCCCCCCCTGCCTCACGCCGCACTCCAACCTGTATGCATCAGACATGGCACCTGACCATCTAACAAAGTTAGACTGGTTGCTGTACCAGTACTTCAGTACAGCAATCAGTCCCCCAGGAAGGTCAGTGTCCTGAGAGAGTTTCCTCCAGAGGCAGCAGTAGCAGTAGTTCAGGCAGTGGCAGCCGTAAGCGCACTTACGGAGGGCCAAACGCCAGCCGGGCCTTGACTAGCTTAAAAAGGTACCGAGACCCTGGGATGCTATAGGCAATGGAGGAACAGCATAGCTTTTAATTGGCTAGAGTTCCTTTCTTCCTTACACAAAAAGTTGTATCCGACTTTCCCATGTTATATCCGTGAACATTATCCTGATTGGCTGGTCTTCTTTTTTTCATAATGGGTTTGCTATTCGCCAGAAGCAAAGATAAAAACTACGATGGAACGAGCTCATCCAGAAGGAATCATAACTCCTCCAGATACAAAAGTCCAGCATCATAACATAGGGGTAGATCCAATGATATTTTAGTAAACAGATATGTTATGAGCGCGCAAAACGTGAAGACTAGAAAACGTCCTAATTGGGACGTATTGCTTTTAGTCTGTTTCTCGCACGACTACGAGTGACACGTTGCGCGCTGCTACCACCAACCATCCAAAATGCCATTGTGTGTATTAAGAAAGTGTACCAATTATGATACCAAAGTTAATAAAACACAAGGGATCTCATAACACACGTAAGTACGCAATAAACTTCGATTTATTAATATATTTCAATTATTTTCGTAATATTATATTTGTTCTATCTCTCCCTCTATCTATCTCTGTCGTGATGCCAACGTGCGGTGATTGGTGGCTTGAATAATGTTTGTTTACATTCACGCGCAATTGACAACATCTAGCTGTCTGGTTTTATCAAGCTATCCTTTTTACTTGTAGTGAAATGTAATGTGTAAATAAAAATGTGTGTATGTGTGCTGCCGCTCGGCGCGGAACAGTTTTTTCGGCTGTTTTGTAAGTGTATAACATATTTGTTCATTAGAATATCATTGGGTAGATCCCCTATGTTATGATGCTGGACTTTTGTATCTATCCATATAGTGTCCTCGGTCTGTGGTTGTAGACCCACCGTAGTACAAACTTCATTGGGATCCTACTTAATCCCAGCGCTTTCCGATCGGGTTGGATCCTCTCGACCGTAATTAGGTTAGTTGAATTAACGTTTGCAAATTATATTCTGGCTATTGTATAGTTTGATTATTAATTCGAGTCAGTAAAATGACAAGTGCAACTGTCACTGATACACACAAAATGAAACAAACCTGAACATTGGAAATGTCATTTTACTGACTCGAATTAATAATCGTATTTTAGTGAATATTTTTCAAGGCTATGACATGAATATACAGAGGTTTTTTTTTTATTAAAAAAAAACTGTACCGAACTTTATTCCCATGCAAATAAAGTCGCTATTGGAATAATAAGTAACTGTCATAGGAAAAAAGAAGAGCAAACAAGTCATTCTCAGTCTTCTAACATAAAAACAAAGTAATTAACGCAACTTTTGACAGCAATAAAATTGATCCTCGTTTCTATCACTGTCTATCCTACCTACTAAACTTTATTTCTGTATTCATAAGCTAAATCAGGCAAATTGCGTCATTATATCGTAGTGGTAAGGATGATTTTCACTTATAATTAGTCGGCGACGCAAATCAGTCCAATGTATTAAGGCTGCGATTCCACTGAGGCGGAGTGGAGCGGAGCGGAGTGCGATTCACCAATCACAAGGCTTGAAATCCACTCTCTCCTATCTCACTCTCCTCCACTCAAGCAATGTGATTGGTGAATCGCACCGCTCCGCCTCAGTGGAAACGCAGCCTCATGGTGGAGCGGTGCGGAGCAGAGTAAACTGCGAAAAGCGAATACGCGCGTGAGTGAGCCGCCCCGCTCCGCACTGCCCCGCCCGCCCGTCTCCGCTCCGCGTCACTCCCCTAATCTAGCCTGTTTTACTGCTATTTTAAAGAAACTCCTCTCCGCCTATCCTTTGTAGCGGAGAGAAGAAGAGATAATTATAGATTTCAAGCAATGTGATTGGTGAATCGCGGCACAGCTCGTCTCCGCTCTGCTGCACTCCGCCTCAAAGGAACCGCAGCCTAATGACGCTAACCGGAAAAGGACAAAAGGGAAAAAAGTCACACTGTCTGTCACTGTCTTAAACCACAAAAACAAAGTAATTATCGCAACTTTTCACAACAATAAACGTAATAAACTAAAACAAAATGAGAGCAAAGTACAGTACGCAACAAAAGTTTCAGCTAACGAGTTCAAACGTCAGTTACAATGAAGTCAAAACTTTTGAGGGCCGTTGTACAACACTTTACTCCATTTACATAAATTAGAAGTTGTAAATACTATTATTGAAACATTCAGTGTTTTATTTCGATCGCAGAAGGCAGCGTTTGTAGCAGTAATGGTAGCGGAGGAGGAGACACAATGCGTGAGGGAGAGGACGTCCTCTATCTCTCGTCCCAGCCGCCGCGGGAGACCCCCAGGTTGTTGGATTTCCGGCCACTAAAAGGCGCGGATTTGGGGACGGCAAGTAAAGGGTACCTCGCCGTCTGATCAAGGAATAGGCCTGGAAGGAACGGTCACCAAACTGACTGTTACCCATAACATAGTGGTGATATGCCTATCGCGGTGGTGCGACTCTCTTAAAAGGGCACCGGGGCTCTGGAACGTAAATGCTAACTAATGGAACAGGATAGTGTTTTGTTAGTCTGACAGTCCACACTGCTACCGAAAGCGATTTGTTTTTTTTTCCAACCCACACGATATTTCAAGCCAATATAATTATATAGTAGCTTTAATAAAAGCTAGCTCCAATATTTTACGTATTCTGCGCCAAAATGTGAAACATATCGACAGGCCTGTTGGTCTAGTGTTTAGTGACCCTGACTGCTATGCCGGAGGTCGTGGGTTCGATTCCCACCCAGGACAAATGTTTGTGTGATGAGCACGATCATTTGTTCTGTGTCTGGGTGTAATTTATCTATAATATGTATGTATTTAGAAATATATAAGTATGTTTATCAGTTGTCTAGTACCCATAACACAAGCTCTGCTTAGCTTGGGACTAGATGGCGTTATGTGATAGTTGTGGAATATTATTATTATACTCATAAATCTGAATCTAAAAGTACTCCACAGTCCACATACAAGATACGTATGCGGTGATATCCATTACTTTAAATTAAAATCGTAAAACATTAAAATATGTTTATACAAAGCGATCTATCAGCCAGGTGTAATACACCCGAGGCAGTTATGTCATGTAACGGATTAACTTTGTCACCCCTGTAAAGCTCTCCTGCCGAAATGGCGGACTTTGGCCGGCAATTTGCCAAATGGCAGCAATTTGGCACAATGTTTGTTTTATAACTGCCGTGATTTGGTTTAGATTAAGTTATTTACGCGGGAGAAAAATGTGCATAAGCAGCGAAAAATATTTACAAAAAAAAAATACATGTGGCACTCGGAGACTGCCGCGGTGAAGCTATTGCAAAATATATATATTTTTATTTTAAAAGAAATAAATCGCCTACCGCGTATATTTAACGAGAATATAATTTATTTAAAATGTTTGGTGCACTACTGTAATAAAGAACTTGTTGTAGGAGAATTTTATAAGTAGGTTTCATTGTGAAAACTCCTTTTGTAGCTGGCCGTTTAGAATCAGTAAGAAAAAGTAAATTGTCTTTTTACAGATATTTTTATGATTGCCGAAGTCTCCCGAACTGAAACGACGTTTTTTCCTTAGGTTTTTTCGTTACGCTTTTGGGAATTCGGTCGCCGCGCCGCACCGCGCTCAGAGCCCGCGATAAAAGCTATGCAATAGCTTAAAAACAAATGCGAACATACTCAAACTTTAAACTCTCACCTTTTTCTTACAGGAATTAGAAGAAAAATACTAGTTGAAAAGATACAAGACCAATTTTTTTTAGTAAAATCATCAAATGAGTTCTCCTACTCAGGGCGGGACAGAAGTCCGTCCTGTCCCGCTTTGAGTCTTGTACTGACTAAAATCCACAGTGTCCTTCAATAGCCCTTTACGTACCATGATCACGGTTACCTGATAAGACAGTCCCGTGACCCAGAAATACAAGACTTCACGCTACAAGTGGCCAGTAAAACCGCGGGTCACAACTAGTCTTAAATTTTCCTACTGTAATAATAACAGACCGCATTATTATCTCTTTTTATTGATAATGGGTTTACTCTAAAGCTATTGTCAAACAGACAGGCGAAGCGAATGCGATCCGAATCCTGTCATATAGAAAAACGAAAGCGGTCCGATAGGTACTTAGTCTATGTGTCAGGCTTCAAACAATTTCATACATTGCAAACAAAAACGCTTCGCTTCGCGTTCGCTTCGCGTTCGCTTCGCTTGTTTGACAATAGCTTAAGACTCAATCTATCCTAGAAGCGAAAATGAAATTTAGGATGAACTAAAATAAAACTCTTGAGTACCGACAGAACACAGTAAAAACTAAAACTTAGCGTAGGACTCCAACCAGGATTTTACGCGGTAAAATCATCGAATGAGTCCTCCCACCCCGGGCAAGGCGGGAGGGACTGTCAGACTTGTATGGACTAAAATCCACGGTGTCCTTCAATAGCCCTTTACGTTGCAGGGCCACGGTTACTCGATAGTCCCGCAACCCCGGTAGGAACCAGAATGGTGGTCGAGAACCAGGCGGTTCCTGGTGAGGCCTTTAAGCCTCCTGCAGACACACGCGATTAATCGCGCGGGGCGACATGTCGCGGTCCATTCGTAGTATTTTTAGAGTGGAAATTAGCTTGGCTCGTTGTCGCAGCGCGATTAATCGCGTGTGTCTGCAGGAGGTGTTACGCTTTTTGTAAGAAAATATATGGTACATCTTAAGGTAACAGGCATCTTAATGTTGAGGAAAAACGTTTTCAATTAGTTTCCATTACGATGTTTTCCTCATTGTTAAAGCCATTTTAGCCGTTTCATTATTGTTTAAAAGCTTTTATTTAAATGAATGGAATTACTAGGTTACTCAAGGGATTTCTACGGCTCGATTATCAAGGTTATGTAACGAATACCAATGTCCAACTCTGGATGGGTTGCTATATACAACATTATTTTTTGTTTATGCGAAACCCGATATACCTGCTAGTATTTTTGTGTAAAGAATCTATGTACAAAATTTTAAAACCGTATCATAAAAAATCACAAAGTTATAAGCTTGTATATTACCCGGTTGACCGTTCAAAAACATGCTCATTTCGCGGTACACCCGCGTAAACCGCGTCTCCTGTGTTATACGAGTACACTCGTGATAATAGTTTGACAATAGGTACTTAACCGTACGGTGATTGTATTGTAATTAACTGGTAATAAAATTTAATTAAAATATATTTTTGAAAAAAAAAAAATAACATGGTGTAAAAATTATTGGAATCGAATCAGTTACTGATTCTGAACCAACTATATTCAGGTTTCGCATATACTAAAAATAATGTTGTATTGCACTCCCACTGCACTGTTCCCAAAACCACTGCAAATCTTGTAAGCTAGAATCAACAGTGGCAATCACCAGAAAAGCACTGAGATAATGAATAATGAATTAATTTAACTGTCTTGGATACTGTAACGAAATTAATCAGAAAATAATAGTGGACGAGTAAGAAACCATAGTTTACACTTTCCTTCATATCAAGCTGGAGAAAATACAAACATTATACAACACAAAATACAGGAGAATTGCACTAATCTGGCTCTAATAAAAATCACCCCTTAGTTTTTTTTTAAACGGCTAACATATCTTAGAATTTACTTATTAGTCTTATTAGTATTCAAATTTTTAAAATACTCAAGAGTATTGAAGAATTAAGCCTCCTGCAGACACACGCGATTAATCGCGCGGGGCGACATGTCGCGGTCCATTCGCAGTATTTTTAGAGTGGAAATTAGCTTGGCTTTATTAGTGCGATTAATCGCGTGTGTCTGCAGAAGGCTTTATAAATATAGTCATTTAGGATGCCGAATTATTGGATGCATTGCAATGCTGGATAAGTGAGATTTTACTGCATTATGATTTTACTCAATATCTCTTCCACAAAATATACTAGGAAGGCAGCCGTGCGAGAGGAATGGCGGCGCATTGTAAGCCACCACCCCTGATTTAATGACCACGACCACTCTATGAAGAGTGTACGACTATGAAGAAGCCATAAAAATGGATAAAAGTTGAAAAATAAAAATAAAATAAATTACTTACCTTTAAAAAGCTGGGCAGGTAACAATGACAATCTGGAAAGAAAGAAAAAAACCTTGATTAATTTATAATTATTTTGGTATTTGGGAACATTATAGGCTGATACGCAGTCACGGACGAGTGACAACCACGGACTGGAAGTCTCAGCAGGCCTCCCATTAGGTGGATAGACATCGTGAGAGAGTCGGCAACAGATACAACCGTAGGCGCGTAGGGCATGCGGACGGCGAGTAATGGGCGAGTCGCTGACCGATCATGGACCACGTCCGGGTTGACGGCGCGTCGTGTTATACGCATGCCTTAAAAAGCTGTCAGCATTATGACGGGGACTACTTAGAGGGCCAAAGCCGTAACCGTGGCCCCGGAACGTAAAGGGCTATCGAAGGACATCGTGGATAGTAGTCAGTATAAGTCTGACAGTCCCTCCCGTCCTGCCCTGGAAGCGAGGACTAATTTGATGATTTTACAACATAAAAAAAAAAACAGATGGATGCAAGTGGCGAATTGTCGAAGCCTCGAGGCTAAGGGGGAGGCCTATGTTCACCAGTGGACGTCTTCTGTCTGATGATGATATTGATGATGATGCTATCAAAGCATCAGTCAAAAACCTGTAATTTAAGCCAGGCTGAAAACAGATCCTATCAGCCCACGAACATAAGAAAACAATTTTGCAACAATCTCGTAGAGTGTTCAATTTGCAAATATATTGGTTCTACCGGCTAGAAGTAGGTTGGGTAGTGACATTGAACTGACGTGTCGAACCAATCATATGCCAGGACGAGTTAGAACAAGAAAATGTAAAGGAAGGAGGGTTTCTTACAGCCACATTTGGAGGTTTGATGGCGGGTCTGACCTTGTTTTTAGTTTGATTTGAAAAGGATGAGTATTTTATATGTTTGGGTAAAAAAACTTTTTAGTTACCTACATCAAAGGAATGCTATATTTGATACGTTGGTATATTGGCTTGGGTTAAACTCCAAGATCGGGCAAAGTGTTATTGAGTTTTTCGGGGGGCGGGAGTTATTTTGGGGGTTGGTAGCTGTCATATTATGTATTCAAATAATTGATTCAAGTTTTTCTATTCGAAGTTTTATTTCAATAAGTTGTTCGCTTAAATGATAAAAACTGATGTGTATCAAAAACTTTTGAGTTTTTGATACATATCTTTTTGGCCACAATATTTATGTTCAAACAATTTGCGTTTTCAAACACACAGTACAGTATACACTATAAAGTCCCTCCCGCTTTGCCCTGGGTGGGTGGACTCATTTGACGCTTTTACCATGCTAAAAAAAATGTGGCAATGCGATACCCATGGCAGAATCAATCGCTCAGTTAGATACTTTGCCAAGCTTGCCGTCATTCTTCGTCACCGTTTTCAACAAATAACACAAGGTAATTCCAACTGCTTGGGTTTTGATCCAACAACTTCTGATTTGGTATTTAACCACCATTGCTCGAATAATTCGCATTGATCTTGCTCATTCTAAATCGCATCACCCAATATCGTGACCGTTTCTTATACTCACACATTGTACAAAAAACTTAGCCAAACTTTATCATCTCCATAGGACCTTCAGCCTGTCGTAACCACCTGACGTTTCCACGAAAATCGATTCTTACTTCGACTATTTCGATTCTATCATTCGATTACGATTATTTAGGTGTTAACGAACTTTTGACAGCGGAGGGGAGATCTGTCAAGAGTTTTGCTAACCTAGTTTGGGACGCGTGAGGACTAAGATGAATTGGTTTTGAGTGCTTCCGAACGTGAAATATAGCTGTTTGGAAATATTAATGTTGGTGGAAAGAATGGAGAGGGTTTTATGCTTAAAATGGGGGTTGTTCTGGCATTTGAGTGTTGTAACAAAGTTTTCTAACTAGGAGTAGAGTACATAATTGAATTGAATGGGTTTTCAGGTACTAACGAGTTCAGAAGCTAACTTTTTCGATTTTCTGAAGTGAAGTTATGAAACAGCGAACAGATAATTGTGATTTTTTTGGGATTGTGGATAAAAATGGGTCTTTAGTCTGGACTGACCAAAACGAAAGCACCATTAGAATAGAATATAGAAGTCATTCTTCTGTAACCAAAAATCATCTACCTTCCAAAGAACCGGTTACAAAAACATAATTTTCATTTTTTTTGATAAGAGATTTTTTTTCTCATAAAACCGTCACTAATATTATTTTTACTAGCATTTAATTTCGTTTTGCAATAGTAATGTAAAATTATAACAACACAAACATCACCCCTTTTAATTCATAGAAGGTCAGGCAGTGGTGTACGTACTTATTAGTACAAACACTATAAAAAAAAGTGTGGCACTCGAGTACTGCCGCGGTAAAGCGTTGCATGCAAATATAATTATATATTTATTACTGTACTAATTAGGTTATGGTCAGCCACGTCAATCAAGTGAAACGTCAAGAAAAGTTCTCCTCCCTCTCCCTCAATAAAATTGCCTCTTGCTCAATAAACGCATGTTTTCCTGCTAGTAATGAGCACGTCTGTCCATACCTTTATGATCACGTCTGTCCGTACCTCTATAATTGCCGAAGTCTCCCGAACTGAAACGACGTTAGACGACGGTATCAGGGATTTTCCTTAGGTTTTTTTCCATAGGTTTTTAGGAATTTCTTGATTCGGTCGCCGCGTCGCGCTCAGAGCCCTCGATAAAAGCTATGCAATAGCTTAAAAATAAAATCTAATCCGTACAGGGTTGTGTTGGAATGTTTAACAAAGTTACCACGGCCACAAAGGACTACTGAATGAAGGAACAGGGCAATCATAGTCAGTTAAAGTCTGAAACTCCCTTCCGGGAGTTACGGAGTTTCAGGATATATACCTAGGATAGGAGGAGGTCTTACGATGAAAAATGCAGCCAAAACTTAAAGTTTTTTTATTTGCAATACTTCGATTACTTTTTCAAAGGAATTCCTGATCTATATTGTTTTAACTGCCATACCTTTACGTAAGGGTTTTAGGGTTGAAGTCGATTCGTTCAAAATGGCGTTCGAACTTGTTTTATTAGTTGGTAAGTATTCCAATCATTTGAACAAACGTTAACTCGTTTGTTATTGATGTTCCTCGATTAAATTTTTGGATAACTTGTCTTTCATTCAAGACGAACTTAAAGAAACTTTTAGGTTTATTGAAAGACTAAGTCTGAGAACCAGTCCTCTCAAAGGTTAATCTGATAAGCACTCTAGTTTCAATTGTGTATGCAAACCTACAGATGAAACGAAGTGACTTAGGTGACAACTCATCCGCAAAATATTTCATCCGAGGATGAAACGTCACCACATATTACGTCACCCTTCAAAAAATGAAGCGTCGACTCATCCGCAAGTTCGAATGAGTCGTCGCATAGCTAATATTAATGTGGTCATTTCATCCAAATAGACATTAGGTACAAACAATTGTGTAAAATTACAGAAAACGAGAGCACGATGTGGAATCTGAACAGAAAGTACTAGGAGAACAGGATCTTGAAGAAGGTGTTGGTGTCACCGTGTTCAGTATCTCAAGGATAACTTACGAATCTCTGACTAACAGTAACAACTGTCAAAGATCTACAAATTACAGCCAAAATAAATGGCTTTAATACGTGCTTTCTGAGGCACGAAGAAAACTAGCTATGGTGGTTGACGCGGCGTGGCGGGGACTGTTTAAGCAGGTTGACGTGACTGTTGAATGTAAAGGGCAAAGGAACCGAAAGAACAGGTTAGATTTTTAGTCAGTAATAATCTGAGAGTCCCTCTCGCTCAAACCAGAATTGATGATGTTCTTCTTCTTCTTCTTGGTCATGGTCATGCATAGTTTGCTTAGTTCATTGCGGTTTGCGTTTCTATTCTTAGCACTGCGTGTACGTTCAGTAAGTGAAAACTTTGTAGATGTTTTAATAAGGCCTGTCCATCTTGTCGGTGAGCAGCCGCGAGAACGTTAAGGGCGCATAACCAGAAAGTTGGCAACGTCGCAAATAGCTGTCAAATATTTACAAGTTTTAATTAATTTGGTAAATTTACTGTATGAAAATAAGAAATATGGCTCTGTAGTGCACTACAAAGTTGATATAGGAATGCAAGTAAAACATTGCATTTGATGTTATCACAGTTTCAGGTGTAAAAAAGACATTTGGAAGGTTTCCAAATACTTTTTTTACATATAAAACTATATATTCGGTGTTACGATATTACTTATTGCATTCTCTTTTCATTTTTTTAGTGCACTACAGAGCAGTATTTCTTGTTTCCATACAGTAACATTGCTAAATTAATAAGAACTTGTTAATATTTGACAACTATTTGCGACGTTGCCAACTTTCAGAATATGCCCTCTTAAGGCCACTCCCACACACCCGAAAACCTCGTGGTAATCCCTAAAAGTAAAATACAAATATTCATCTGCATAATACTTACACTGGCAGTCGACGCCATCATATTTTTTAAAAGGCTAGGTAGGTGATCATCTTCTTTGAGAGAAGATTGAGTGGAAACGTTAAAAATATTGAAATGATATATGACTCCATTTGAAAACCTCAGGTGTGTTTGAATAAGAAATAATATGAGATGCTATTAGATACCCACACGTGTGCATTACTTTCTAAAATTATTTAGGTAGATAACTAAAATATCTTACAACATTTTTCGTTTTATTTTTATGGCATCTCAAATGTATACTCGCCCTGGGTAGAAAAGAAACTTCACTGCTTAAAACTAATCTATTCCTTCAGTTGTCTTTGTGTTCCAGGGCCTCGGTGCCCTTTTAAGACAGTCCTGCTGACGGACACGGGCGGCACGGACCCCGCGCGTATTGTAAAAAGAGGAAGTATGAAGTTTCTTGCCTAATCTTCTCCATACGAACCTACCCTTGTAAATGAGTGTGGAATCAGTCCCATCTCATGCTATTTCCTTAAATTTTGATATAAGAGGTTCGAAGAGGATGTGCTAATTCAAATATATGACTTTGACCCGTATTTTCGTCGACGGAATAAGAGAGTAGACCTCGGTTGCGTGTTCGGTGTTACACTAGAGGCTCATCTTCCACGAAAAGAAATAGAATAGGTCGATTCTACGTATACATAAATAGATTTCGTTGGTACTTACTTCATGATTACCCCGAAATGGGATCTTTTGAAAATAAAGTTGATTACGTATTGATCACGTTTGACATCAGTTGCGATGGAAATGAGCAATCTTGAGACAAAATGGCTTTTTTCACATACCTATTACATGTAGGTAAGTACAATCAACCTCACAAAGATGTAAATATGTCATCTTATGATTGTTAACACTGACGGGGCCTTAGAGGGCCAAAGCCTGCCAGGGTCGCGGGACTGTCTCATCGGGTAACCCGCTGACCCTGGAAAGTAAAGGGCTATTGGAGGATCACCGTGGATTTTAGTCAGTACAAGTCTGACAGTCCCTCTCGTCCCGCCCTGGGGAGGGCTCATTTGACGATTCGACAACGATAAAAAAAAAATTAAAACCGTTATTTTATAGTTCATCTCGCAATATTATAAAGTGTCGATTTGAAAAATTATATATCATTACTTAACAATATGATAAATCCGAAATTTTAAATAGATGTATCATGTAATCATGTCAGAACTGCTGAAGGGATTTTAACAAAACTTATCCCAAAGAACTATTCGGGAATAAGACACAAGATAGCGTTCATCCCGATATTTCGTTTGCGTGGAACAATTTTGAACCACCCTGAAATAGGACCCCTGTTAAGCGGGGTGTTCGACGACGTTATTTTTGACTAGCTTCCGCCCGCGACTCCGTCCGCGCAGATGTCGGTCTTCACGTGGATGGTTTATTTCTCCATTTTGAGTAACTCTGACAATGACATCTTATAAATATCTATTGGACCCAAATACGGCTAAGCCTATAATAATTAAGGAGATCTATTGAGCTACTGCTGTTGCTCGCGTTCTGTAGTAAGTATTTTTTTCATAGTAATTCCGACCTTGTATTTACAAATAACTGATCGGAAAAGTAATCAAAAAGGTCGCGCTGAAAAGCACGGGTTTTTGGTCCTCTAAACCAAAAATAACAGAATTGAATTACTGTTTAACTTTATAATAAAACATAGGCACAACGCCATCTAGTGGTGAGTGGTGGAACCTTTTTAGAAATCAATGGAGGCAGGCGTGGCGTAATGTTCTACTTGCTTGATAATAGGTGTCGCCAGTGGTTCCATAATAGGGTTTGTTATAGATTTTTTTTTTCTACGTATTTTTCCAGGATAAAAAGTATCCTATTTTATGCCCAGGATAATAAGGTATAATTATACAAAGTTTCATCGAAATCGAACAGTTAGTTTTCACGTGATGCCTGCACATACAGACAGACAGACAGACAGACAGACAGACAAAAATTTTTTTAATCACATATTTGGGTTTGGTATCGATCCAGCAACACCCCCCGCTATTTATTTTTTCAATATTTTCAATGTACAGAATTGACCCTTCTACAGATTTATTATAAGTATAGATAATTGAGCGCATTAATCGGTGCTAAGTTTACATTATTAATAATTACCGATAAGTACATGAGATAATTTTCGCACAATTCTTAAAAATCAATTAAGCACAGTAGCATTAAATTTTTTTTGAGGGTGACTGTACACTATGCAGTGTTTGAGGAATAGGTTATAGGGTATAAGGTGCGAAATTAAAAGGAAACGTGGCCTTAATATTTTGCTCGTAAATTGAGTTTTGGTGATATGATGGGAAAATCTTTTAATCGTTTTTGTAAAATGTAGAAAGACAATGTCAATATTTGTCATTAATTTGTTGTTATGTTAGCAATAGATATTGACGATGGATGCTGCGTATCACAAGTTCGATTTCTTGCACGGAAAAAATATTTGTATGACATCCAATCCAAACATCGGATTTATTTAGTTAAATGTAGTTAAATAAATGCTGTCTAGACTAAAATATGAAAAACCATACTTGAATAAAAAGGTCACAGAAAATTCCACACGCCTTTTCGTAGAAATACTTTATGTATACATTTTATAAGTATTTAATATGCATATCATAAACCTTTGAAAAGTATCAAATCCTGACAGCTCTCAAACAGTTTTCTGTAATTCAATATTATCGCTAAAAGCATACAAGGGCTTGTAAGTAAAATTCGAAGAAATCAGTTTATAAATATTTTTATCCGAAAAATATTGTGAAAGTTCGAAACTAATCCACTTTATTTTGGCCTTATAATGTTGTCAACTATATGAGAAAATTTTGGAGTTATAATTCCTTTATTTTCGTATTATAGAACACGTAGTGGATCAGTATATGAGACGGGGACGCGAGGTATGATGCTTAACACAATACTAACGTAGCGCAAGCGCCAACAGGACGTCATTTGTTAATGGCTTGCAAATGACGTCCTGATGGCGCTTGCGTTACGTTAGTGTTGTGTTAAGTATGCCTAAAAAGTGTATGTCCCCATT
This sequence comes from Agrotis exclamationis, assembly GCA_950005045.1. Classification (NCBI taxonomy): domain Eukaryota; kingdom Metazoa; phylum Arthropoda; class Insecta; order Lepidoptera; family Noctuidae; genus Agrotis; species Agrotis exclamationis. The sequence continues at coordinate 10,864,460 of OX465441.1, forward strand.
ATACCTCGCGTCCCCGTCTTATACACTGTTCCCCTATACAACAGGCGCCAGATCCTGTGTCAATATTCATGCGCCATCTTTTCCAAGTTCATCGTGCAGCGTTGGTGCTGTCGCTGAGAATTGTGAGCAGCGTAAATATGATAACCTTAGGCCCGGTTTCCATCAAAGCGGAGAGGAGCGGAGAATAGAGAAAGTCAATCAGATTGCCATCGAAGCTAAGCGGAGATGAGACGTGGATAGCTGATTGGTGATTCAAAACACATCTCCTCTCGTTTGTACTTGTCTACGTTTGTCTTCGCTTCGTTGGAAACCGGGCCTTAGTGGAAACAATATGTTTGAGCCATTTGGGGTGCTTATGCACGCCTTAGGGGAGCAGTGTATAAGACGGGGACGTTAATAATCGCGACGTATAATGGAGACATACACTCTTTAGGCATACTTAACACAACACTGACGAGCAAGCGCCATCAGGACGTCATTTGCAAGCGGCCAGACGCAAATGGCGTCCTGTTGGCGCTTGTGCTACGTAAGTTTTGTGTTAAGTTTGCCTTAAGTGTGCGATTTCCCATCATACCTCGTGTCCCCGTCTTATACACTGTTTCCCTATTAAGTTAGGATGATTAGCAGAAACCATAGAACGCCACAAATGCTGTGTTATTCACAAATCCTAGAGGTGGATTTTCATTGCAATATTGTTTTTTTTTTAACTTTCGTTTTATTGTTCCAGAAACTGCTGATATAAATTTAACAGTGTTCTCCGAACATTTAAAAAAATGTAATTTTCGTCTAACAAAATGCGTAGAGACTTCAATACCTACACACACATACATATACAGAGTATGCACACAAACCCAGCAAAACGCTTTTATAAAAATCTGTAAACAACAGATGCATTAAGGGGATTGCGAGCTCCGTTCAAGCGGAAACTGAGTCCACATGAAATATGTATTACATACGGTTCGACACTTATGTAAATAGCTTGAAATTTTGGCTTAGCCCATATTATTCGAAACGAAGATACTCGTGGAAGTCGAAGTCATTGACATAGCGCTTAAAATCTGCAAGTATTTTTTTTGATCGTGGTAAAATCATGAAATGAGTCCTCCTACCTAAACTGACTGACTGACTTGTACTGACTAAAATCCACGGTGATCCTTCAATAGCCCTTTACGTTCCAGGGTCTCGGTTACCTGATGAGCCAGTACCGCGACCCCGGCAGACTTTGGCCCTCTAAGTTGCTCCCGTCAGATTGCTGACAGCTCTTTGAGGCGCGCGTGGAACACGATGCGCCGTGGACCTGGGCATGATCCATGATCGGACGGCGAGTCCCCATTACCCGCCATTCACATGCTCGCGCCTATGGTGAGCGTAAATCGCCTCGCGGAAATTAGCAAGTTGAAGTGGTAATGGGCAGGCCACATCGTTCATAGAACTGTTGACAAGCTCACCGATGAGGTGGATAGACGACATCGTGAGAGTCGCGGCCAGTCTATGGATACACGTGTCGGATTATCTTTCGGATAATAGATTTATTTCATCATGCTCTCAAAACGGTAAAGGAAAACATCGTGTGGAAACCGGCATGTCCTAGAACCAAAAATTCGAAGACATTTAGTGACATCTATCATCCCGCACTGGGCCCGCGTGGTGGATTATGGCCCTCTCCTTCTCATAGAGAGGAGGCTTGTGTCCCGGCAGTGGGAACATTTATAGGCTGACGACGAAAAATTACGCACAAACTACAAGATAACATCTCTACCAATACTCGGAATTACAATATGCTTGATGTTTTTCAATGAACCTCAACCGCCCAGCCAGACGCGAGGCGTCGCCACAAATTGGCTGAAACCTAACGACTGCCATCAATATATTTATAGAACGACTATTGACATTAACCGCCAGCCGATGATGGAAATGTTCTGTTGGTATTACTGTGGCTGGTTGGGTTTTTTCTGTGCGATAAAAATGGTAGGTATTGAAGTACTATTTCAAACTCAAATCACGAAAATTTTATATGTCTAGAAATAGACACTCTCTTTCAAAGCTTTAGGTTAATATTTCTATAAGGCTTTTCAAAAGATTTTCCAAGAGCGGAAGGCGAGTAATGGGCGACTCGCTGTCTCATCATGGACCAGGCCAGGGTCGACGGAGCGTCGTGTTCCACGCGCGCCTCAAAGAGCTGTCAGCAATATGACGGGGCCCCACTTAGTGAGCTGAAGCCTTGTTTGTTTGTTTGAACACTCTAGTTTCAGGAACTTAGGGAGAGTCACGCCTAGGTGTCACCACTGCGAAGATCGCCCGGAGGACACAGTAGAGCATACGGTGCAGGACCCCCGAAGTGCCCCGCTTGGGCAGAGCACCGCCGTGTCCTCACGACAGCGATACGCGGAGACCTCTCGCGCCCGGCATTGGTCGAGTACATGCTGCGGGGCGAGACGGAGTGGGAAGCGGTCGCGTCCTTCTGCGAAGCAGTTATGCTCGCGAAGGAGGAGGCGGGGCGCGAGAGGACAGTGTCCTCCCTCCGCCCCAGCCGCAGTGGTAGGCGCCCACGGCGACGGACGTCGCAAGACGATCTCCGGCCACCGTAGGCGCGGGCATGCGGGCGGCGAGTAATGGGCAACTCGCCGCCCGCCGAGGTCGCGAGACTTATTCCATTACCGTGACCCTGGAACGTAAAGGGCTAATGTAGGAAACCATTTAAGTACAAGTATGACAGTCCCTCCCGCCCTGCCCTGGGTGGGAGGACTCTGATTTTACCAAAAAAAAGTTTCAGGAACTACTGGTTCGAATTGAAAAAATCTTTTTGTGTTAGATAGTCTATTAATCGAGGAAGGCTTAGGGTATATAACATCATGCTCCGATCAATAGTAGCTGAGCAACGGGGTTGAAACCACGGGGAAATGCTAGTCGGTAATAAGTAAAGGAGTCATCTCTTACTATCAGAACCCATACCATGAGTTGTCATTACGATACTCGATCATCGATATCGACCGCGTTTGGCGCTCTCATTGTCCCGCTCCAAGGTTGTATGAACCCTCAATCAATGAGAGCGCCAAACGCGGTCGATGCGTATGATCGTCTATCGTAATGACAACTCATGTTAGAGGCTCAGAGCCAATTCATAAAACTTTCATCAAAAAAAGATCTTTTTTCAATTAGCTCTAAAAATGTATCGTAACTCAAAAATATTATCTGCCTGGAGCTGATACAATAAATTCGACAGCAGTCGGCTCCCAACTTGAATGGCCTGGCTCGAAGCCAACTGGCCTCAATTAAGGCCTTTCGAGCAAAAAGCGACATTTTTAATCGGTAGCGCTGCAAAGCGCTGGCTGCGCTTTTGTCTGTTTCAGCTTATTATTAGCCGTAGTATGTGGGATTGCGGAGATGAGTTCTTTTTGTTGTACTTTTGTGGAGAGTTATCTACACTTATTTTATGAAGCTAAAGAATTTGTTTGTTTGGTTCAACGAGCGAATCTCAGGAAATAATACCTCCTCTCTATGAAAGGGCTTTAATTCAGCACCTGGACTTAGTACGGGTTGGTAAAAATCACATGTTTTCGAATTTATGGTTATAGGACAAGATCTTATTCATTTATATTAATTCCGTGACGAAACTGAATGTTTTAAATTACGATTTTAATGAGAAACGGTACAACATTTTTTCATCACAAAAAAAAAATGTAACCGCCTTCAAAAACAACCATAAAAAAAAACGGTAAAAAAACCTACAAAATAACTTTTCTTTCGGAAGTCGGTGTCTTTGTTTTCTTTATTTCATTGTCTTTTTTTTGCCACCGACTTCCGAAAGAATAGTTATTTTGTAGGTTTTTTTACCGTTTTTTTATGGTTGTTTTTGAAGGCGGTTACATTTTTTTTTGAAAAAGTTTTTATTTTACTCTTTTTAGTTTAAATATTCAACCCGAATTCTTGTCAAATACAGCATGTGCACTAGAATTTTGTATTCCATAACACCGGTAATAACATCGCTCATGTACACAATAAGCTAATAAACTTCCCTATCTCAAAAACTACTGAACCGATTTTGCTGAAACTTGTAGTATTCCCTAAGTTAAATGATACCTAGTACAACAAAAAAAGAATTACTTAAATCGGACTTGTAGTTCCAGAGATATGTGAACTCAAACTAAATCAGTCGATGCCTACTCCTTACTATAAAGGAGTTCTACCTTCCATCATCAGCTCAGCTACATGAAATTATGATTACCATACGCATGTACTTAAATTACTTCATAAAATTTGCGAAAAACGGTGTGTCGGCCTATAAAATTCGAGGGTTGCCCTCGATTTCTCCAGGATCCAATCATCAGATCCCAACTTGGTGACTATGGGACCACCTCAGAAGTACCTCCTTGCGAACAAAAAAAGAATTTTAAAAATCGGTCCACAATTGGCGGAGCAATCGCGTAACAAACATACAAAAAAAAAAAAAACATACCGTCGAATTGATAACCTCCTCCTTTTTGAAGTCGGTTAAAAATCTTCGATTTTGCTCGAAATTGTTGCTACACGATCTAGGGAGACATAAAGTAAAGATTCTTCGTCACCTGTTTATTTAAAATCTACTCGATATTCAAATTGAATGACTTATTTTTACATAAACAGTGTCTTCTGATGAAGAAACTCGAATAGATTAACTTTGAAAAATACTGTATTGGCTACAATAGAAGCAAATATTTGTATAATCTACAAGTAGTGTTGTTCCGGGTCTGGGCGTTTGTGTATGTGAGTTTATATGTTTGCAAACGACACAACAACACAGGAGAAATTCCTAGTGTGGGGCAACATTTAATAAAAAAATAAAATAAAATGATGTTGTCCCAGACTGACATTCTTAAGTACAGCCCGTTCACGACCGTGCCGCTGCGTGAGCGGTTATGCCTTTGTCAAACTGACAGACGAAACGAATGTGTGCCGAAGCGTTTTTGTTTGTAATGTCTGGAATTGTTTGAAGCCTGTCACATAGACTATCGGACCGCTTTCGCTTTTCTATATGACAGGATTCGGATCGCATTCACTTTGCCTTTCTGTTTAATAATAGCTTCACTTAGCGCGGGGTAGTGAGTGGTAAGATCAAATTTATAGAAGTGTTTGAAAAACGCCACGTAGCACCGCCTATAGAGAATTCGCATACTTACAAAGTAATTAATGTCTTAATATTCGCGCCGTCCCCCGCACTGGTCACCGCTTAGACCAGTCGTGGTCACATTGGTAGCTTAAGACCTGAGCCCCTAGTATGATTATTCACGCTTTTATGACGTAAAGTAAACTGAGACTTCGACGTTAACTTAATGGAAAAATTCATTTTCCATTCAATAAACGGAAATCATGTCTTGTGATATGGTTTCTGAATTCGTGTTACGCTGTTGTCGGTCGCGTATAAGGGCCTATGCACACCACGTTTTTAAACACGCCGTTGACGCGTGTTTGTAGCGATACAGACGCGATACGCCTGCAAGTCAAACGCAGCCTGTAGACCCTTGCAATCCTGTATAAATTCAAATACGCGTTTGAATCGAAACAGACGCGTGTGTGTAGCGATACAGACGCGATGCAAATGCGCGTTTGACGCGATACAAACGACAACAAACTGCTCTGTTTGATAAAAGCGTTCCATCGACGCGCGTTTCTATAAAACGTGTCGACGGCGCGTTTAAAAAACGTGATGTGCATGGGCCCTAAGATCGGTCGCGTAGGCACGGTCAAGAAATACATTTTAACGTACGCACCGAGAACCGAACAGAGAACTACACTTTAGGCTCGCGTGGTGGATTACAGCCAATATTAATTATTACCTCTCAAAGAGAAGGACTGTATCCAAACATAATAAAATAAAAAATCATAATTTCAAAGCCAATCTAGAACCATTCGAGACTTACGAGCTACCGCGACCCCAACACCTAAAGAGCTATTGAAGGACCCCGTGGATTTTAGTCAGTACATGTCTGACAGTTCCTCCTGCCTTGCAGTGGTGGGGAAGGACTTATTTGATGATTTTACCACGCTAAAAAAAAATTTGCACCATTCTTTGAAGTCGTAAATACAATAACCTTTTAACGGCATGACTCGCACATAAAACCGTTGCGTCTTCTGTCATCGCAATAAAAATAGTTCTGTCGGCCACAAACTGTAGATACGGAGTCGTAAAAATGAGATTTTTCAGGAGACACACTTCCTGAATGTGCTTCTGGGAATTTTGATAACGTTGCTCTTTTTCTGTGTTATTGTTTGCCTTATAAAAGAGTAGAAAGTTGTGTTTCTGTTCAATGGTTTAGAAGGAACTAGTGCGGAGCTGAGAGCAGTGGTGGCCCAGTGGTATTGGCCTCGACTTACGTGTTGTAGGTGGTGGGTTCGAACCCCGTCAGGCGCATTACTTTGTGTAATTTATTTCAACATCACTGCTCTCAAAACGGTGAAGGAAAACATCGTGAGGAAACCGGCATGTCCTAGAACCAAAAATTCGAAGACATGTGACATCTACCAATCCGCACTGGGCCCGCGTGGTGGATTACGGCCCACTCCCTCTCACAGAGAGGAGGCCTGTGTCCCAGCAGTGGGAACATTTAAAGGCTGATGACGACGAGTGCGGAGCTCGTGGCTAAATAATTACAGCCGCAAAGGCGGATCTTCTGGGTTAAGGCGCGCTTTTCGAGGTTGGTCTGTGGATGGGTGACCATCTGTTATAGCGAGTCTTAGTCTCCGCGCCTTTTCCGAGGCATTGACTAATAGTAACGACTGTCAAAGATCTACGAATGACAGCCGGGACCGACGGCTTCACGTGCTAAGAGATTAGTCGCGTTTTTATTAGCTTGGTAAAATCATCAAATGAGTCCTCCCCACCCAGGGCAGGAGGTACTGTCAGTCTTGTTCTGACTAAAATCCACGGTGCCCTTCAATAGGCCTTTACGTTCCGGGGTCACGGTAGCTCATTAGTCCCGCATGCTTTGGCTATCTTCCTGGCCCTGTCATATTACTAAAAGCTCTTTCAGGCGCGCGTGAAATACACGCGCTGTTGACTTCCCGGGACCATGAACCATGCCCACGCCTACGGTGGCCGGATATCGTCCTGCGACGTCCGCTGCCGTGGGCGTCTCCCACTGCGGCTAGGTCGTGAGGTGGACGCTGTCCTCTCCCTCACGCGTCCCGCCTCCTCCAACGCTAGCATGACTGCTTTGCAGAGGAAAGCGACCGTTTCCCACTTCGTCTCGCCTTTATTAGACCTTTATTTGGCTTGGTCCTTGATCGCGCGGCGAGCTACCAAGCCCACGCGGACTCCTAAAATGAAAAGATGTACACGGAAAAAAAGGATCTCTTCTGCGAAGAATATCAATATTCTTAATAAAATTGTTTCAATCCAAATAAATATTTTCTTAACGTAAGTAAATATGCTCAGTCGAAGAAAACCTGTTTACTCAAATTAAGAATAATAAATACTTGGTTTTAATTCTTGACTTAAGTATATATTTTTGATTCAAGACTATTACAATCTTAATTAAAGAAAATATATAGTTTTCCTGAAGATATTCTTAAAATTAAACGTAATAATTCTTGATTCAAGTCTAATGTCTTCGAAGGAGACAATATAATTAAGACAATATTTTACTTCATTCAAAAATATATTGTTTTCCCCATATATGAATCAGTATTTGTCTTGACCAATACGATATTGTCTTAATATAAGACATCCTTTTTTTCCGTGTATAAAATACCGAGATGAGTTTCATATTTATTTATAGCACAGTATGATCAGGATAAGGGCGGACAAAGTTTTGATGATAAAAGTTGTGAACGAAGCTTATTTCAAGAATAGTTTGTTCAATCCTTTTCGGATTATAATTGGTTTACCCTTTGAGTATCAGCATTACGATTTTCCCTGAAAGGTTATACAGAGGCGTGGATTAAGTTTTTTTTTTTTCAGTTACGCAACTTTTTTTGGGCTGTGAAAAAGATGGATGAGAAACGATTGCATGTAGCGGAGATGAGGATGTTGAGATAGATGTGTGGAGTGACAAGAATGGATAAAGTAAGGAATGAGTTTATAAGGGGAAGTTTGAAAGTGACGCCTGTTACAGAAAAAATTAAAGGGAATCGTCTGTCTTTGTATGGACATGTGATGAGGAGGGATGAAACTCATGTGACTAAGAGAGTGATGAGTATGAATGTTGATGGATGGAGAGGAAGAGGAAGGCTAAAGAAAAGATGGATGGATTGTCTAAGGAATGATATGAATAAAAAGGAGTAAATGATACTGTGATGTCTGATAGGGGAGAATCACAGAACATATAAAGGAGGTTAGAAAGGAAATAGTTCCTGATTTGTATCAGAACGCGTGTCGCCGCTTGTCTCCCACTCTTTAACTTCACTACAAGCAAGAGACCAATGCCTACGCGGATTACGCACACAAATAAACAACACGCACTAAGATCGTGAGTTTGCTATTGGTTGTCACACTAACGCAATCACTGCGTTTCACGTACACTCGTACACGCGTAAAAGCTCATGTATGCTAGGGCGACTAAAAGGTCGATTGTTGATATCGATAAAATGAATGTAATCTTGCTTCTTACATTGCAAGTATTGTGTATTATGTGGACTTCTGTAATGCATGTTGTGAACATTATTCATGCGAATATAGAAACAAATCAATGAAAGTGAAACAAATAAAAATACATAACTGAATTTTAAAACCAATTTTATTATAAACATTAGGATTTAACATGAAATATTTGGTTTCGTATCAAGATAACTACGTTCATTTAAACTACTGTCGATATAGTTACGGTTGACTCACGTAAGTTCAACACACATATTGGACGACTCAACTACTGTTCAACTGACATAATTTTGATTGAACTAAAATTGATTGCACTAACGAACGATTCATCTAATGTTCTTTTAAGATATTGGTTGTTTTAACTACGTTTGAAATACCTAATAGACGACTGGCCTACAGTATTTTGTTTACTAAATAAAATGCACTCGTTTTTTTTTTCTAAAGCGGAGGAAGTAGGCTTTTGAAGTAAGGTCGACGGAGCCCCGCTTCGCTCCGAGCTCCTTTTTTCTGTCTACACGGTTTAAAGGAACCTAACCAAACCGAACCTCGGGGTGCCCTTCAAGTCGACCGTCTTCTTCTCGTTCAAAACCATAAAGTTGTTCAGCTGATATTTAGGTAGGAGTGTATGTACCGGGGCACTGAGAATAAAAATGTCGTAAAAACGACTTGGGGCACCCCGACACGGACAGGTTAGGTTAGAAGGGGATGGCGGGGTCTGAAAGACTCGTGGTTTTTTTTAAACCACCCAGAATTAAGAGCACCGCGAAGTGGTGCTCCGTCGACGTTTGTATGTTATCACACATACCGTAACAGGGATATTAATTGTAGCTAAATATACCGTAGTTGAATTAACCATAGGTGTATTAAACGTAGGTGAATTAACCGTAGGTGAGTTAACCGTAGGTGAATTATCTATTAGGTATTTCGTACATTAGTTATATCAAACTTATGTGAAACGACCATTAGTTATACCAACCGATAGGTCTTTTGACCGTAGTTATATCGGTAGTAGTTGAAATGAATGTAGTTATTTTGATACAGAACCAAATATTTATCGTATTTATTGTTTGTTCATTAGAGAAAATCAGTTCTACCAGTTGTCTCAATCCACAGTTTCCATAATTATATCTGGATCTGGAAACCTAAATCATATTATAAAAATCATTTATATCAGTTTCAATTGAAAAATTACATAAAACTTTTATACAAAAAAAAAATACAAAAACCTCACTCAAAATCTACATTAATAATAATTAATAATATTATTTTAGTTATAAAGTGTACTATTGATAATAATCAGTTGTATCATAGTAATTATCGACACTGTTTACAAATTGGTGCAGCACTATCGAGGTGCCTAGATTTCGTGGAATTGAACCTTTGGTTCGACACTCGGGACTCTCGCAGTGAACGTAATACATTGCGCGATCGCTCACGTAGTGCAAAACGCATCCATCTATAATGCAAGCAATATATTACTATTAGTCTTCTTGCGATTATTTCGGTTTTGTCTACAAACTTCATAATGCCAATGTTATAATTACAAATATCACAAGTATTTTAATGTTTTTGGACTTACCGGTGGAAAGAAATCCCTTCTCATGCTAAACTACACACTTGGCCTCTTTTCTGACACGTTATAATAGCGCAAGACGGCATAATTTAACATTTTTTGCGGAGCTTACGTACGCTGTCAAAACAAGAGCGCGATTGCAGGCCGGTAAAGTAAATTTCGGTTGATATTGAGCGTCTGCTCATCTCCGCGGCGCGCGTGCCCCGCCCACAAGGCCCTTCTAACCTCCTTTATACCTCCTTTATATGTTCTGTGGGGAGAATGGAAGAAAAAATGTGTGTGCAGTGTCCTTTTAAGACAGCGTCTCAGCAGGGCAGGAATATTTTATACTGAGTTATTAGTAAATTATGGGTACAAATGATCCCTTGAGAGATACAGGGTAATAAAAAAACTAAGCTTGATAAATACCTGCCCTAATTGACCCAACCTAAAGATAGCTCAAAAAGTACCGTTTATTACAAACAGTATTTTTAATTTTTGTAACATTTTTCCTTCAAAATATGCCACATAAAATTATTTATACGTCGTAAAGAAAATTCTCTTTAATTAAAATAATGGCATTCTTAATATTCATGATCTCGTACCTGTTTTTGTGTTCTTTTTTTAATTCAGAGCTTCTTTTTTGGCAAATAAACAATGACGACGAAATGTCTTTTTGCTTTTATATTATACATTTTATAGAAAATACAAGGAAAAAGAAAACGGGAGTGCGAATTTTCTCATCTCGTGATTTTTAAACTTGTTATTAAGGAAAGCTTTTAAGATGATGAATTATTTTGGCATTTTTATTTCTAAGTGCTAAAAAGTGTTTGCCACCTACACAGAAAACTCTAAGATATTTTGATTTTAGTATAAACAAGTACGTCTACATGACTATACTGTGTGAGGTGCGTCCACACAGAGCGCGCAGCCTCGCGAGGCATTTGCTGCGCGAGGAAACTGACAAGCGAGGATGCTCACTCTGTGTGGACGCGTCTATTGTTTTTCGACCGAGGCACGAAACAATGTACGCGAGCAAAACAAAAGCCGACACTGGATGGCTCGGGCGCTCGGTCGCTCGACCGCGGCAGCGCTGTCACTTGCCTCGCCCGAGACACGTCCACACCAACCGGCTGCGCGCTCTGTGGGAACGCACCTTTATAAAAGACAGAGGTACTCAACTCGAGGAAAAACCTCTACATAGTTTGGAAAAAGACTGTTCCAGTCATAGCGAAAAACCGGGAAATATGTCAAAAACGACAAAGAAGGAAACATCACCGAGATGCGAGAGAACTGCGAACTGTCACTCATTCAGAATGTGCCAGCGGCTGCGATGAACCTCAACGCTCAATCGATCAGTTTTAAAAATGGCGATGAAAACGATGTATTATTCCAAATTATAGTTACCACTTTCTCATTCATCTATTTCTGTAGATACTGTAAAGGGATTTTCTATGATTGTTCAGTTGTTCATATCACTTTCTTTCCTAATACTTTTGAGAAACGTTGCCTCACACTACGAATTTCGCCTCTATTGTAAGTTTACAAACATTTAAACTCACAAACATCCAGACCCGGAACAACTACTTACAATATTACGTAGCACAGCAGTCAATCCATCGCGGGACTGTCTCAGTTAACCATGACCCTGTAACGTAAAGGGCTATTGAAGGATCACCGTGGATTTTAGTCAGTACAAGTCTTACAGTTCCTCTGGCCAGCCCTGGGTGGGAGGACTCATTTGATGTTTTTACCACGATAACCACTGGTAAGCCTAAATATCCAATAATATCAGACCTGTCAAATGTCTGTCTTGTCAAAGTGACAGTTCTTAACCGTCACTGGGAAGAAAACTTCCCGTTGGCTTTTCCGAAATTTGACACTAATGACAGGTTGTGGGAAGAAAAATTCCCAGAGGCTTACAAGGGGATAAAAAAGCAGTCAATCGTTTGACCAAACCTTTTTATAGTAAGTAAGTAAGTAAGTAAACGTTTATTTGCTTAGATTGCAGGTACAGTACATAAGATGTTACAATTCAAAACATGATCCTTATACAATCTACCTTCTATTAGGCATGCAAACATTATAATTAAAACTATTCTTGGTACAGTAACACATTAAATTAGCAAAAGGACTAAAATAATATAAAAATTAAAATAAAATTGAATTAAAATACAAATTAAACAAGGTCACAAAAAAAAAATAAAAATAATACATACATCTACAATCAAAATTATACAAAAATTAAATGTCAGTGTCATTATTCAAATAGCAAAAGGATTCATAAATAATATAAAATGTTTAGACTATGGGAATTAAAATAGAAATTAAACAAAGTCATTTTACAAAAAATACCTACATCTACAGTTAAATTAAACAAAAATTATATGTCACCGTCATTTAGAAAATCCCTTACAGAATAGTAGCATTTTGCAATTAATAATGCTGTCAGTTTCTTTTTAAACTTTTGAAACGTGTCATTTTTAATGGTATTCGGAATTTTGTTGTAAATAATTGGGCCCATACTAATTATACTTTTTTTCTGTAGTGCGGTGTTACAATTTTCAACATGTAGTAAGTATTTATATTGACTTCTTAATGGCCTGTTTCTATCTTTTGACACGGCTGAGAAAAGATTAAGATTACATTTAACAAAAATTGCGACTTCTAAAATGTACATAGCTGGGAAGGTTAATAATTTTAGAGACTTAAACTTAGGAACGCAACTATCCGTTACTTTCATATTAAACATTGCCCTTAAACATCGCTTTTGGGCTTTGAACACTTGTTCTCTTAGAGTACAGTTTCCCCAGAAGATTATTCCATATCTTAAAGTGGATGCAACCAATCCATGGTACGCAACTACAGTCGTGGTGATGTTGACCTTTTTCGCTAGGTTGTATAAAACATAAGCCGCTACGCTCAATTTTTTACAAACTCCTTCTGCTTGAGGTTTCCATGTCAATTGGCTGTCAATCATTACACCTAGAAATTTTGCGACTTGTACCTGATCAATAATACATTCATTACATTCAATAACCACCTTTGGTATTGCTGTGCGTTGATAAAAATGAATAACGTTTGTTTTTTGACGGTTAAGTATTAGATTATTTGCGTCGAGCCAATTTGCAATGTCCTTAAGGGTATTATTTATGTCCTGTTCATATTTATCGATGTCTGTACATTTTACTAATGCGGTGCTGTCGTCAGCGAATAATACCATTGGGTGTTCAATGTGGTGTGGAAGGTCGTTTATGAATAGTAAGAATAAAGGCGAGCTAAGAACCCCACCCTGAGGTACACCATGTCTGATAACTCTTGCTTCGGATAAGTATTTTTTTTTCCATTCTAGTACGTGTGCAGATTTTAGATATTTCCGTGTATTGTTTACGGTCACTTAGATATGATTTAATGAGATTGAGTATGTTTCCTCTTATCCCATACATGTTAAGCTTTTCAATTTTCAGCTTTTCAATTTTATTATACATACTATACCTATCATAAAGTAATAATGCACGTAGCTGGGTTCAAAACCACGACAGCTCGTAAGTCATTGCCGATGCTACTGGGTCAACACACCCTATATTGAAAGAAAAGTATAAAGTAATAATAATTATATACAGTAACAGAAATAACAATAATGTTACGAGCTGGGTATCGGGATAAATTAATTAACACCAATTAAAACAACTAATTACAACAAGCACTGAACACTATTCAACACTTAAACACTTATATACACACTTAATCACACGTAAAAGTCACTTAGAGATCGCTTCTAGTTCACTTCGAGTTGCCTCGATCGTAGTCAAAACCAGTCGCCGATCGGCGCCCTTTTTATACCCCGGCCGGGAGCACTCGATGTTTCTAGAAGATGGTCGAATGTTCTGTACCCTTTTTTTTTTTTTTTTTTTATCGTGGTAAAATCATCAAATGAGTCCTCCCACCCCGGGCAGGGCGGGAGGGACTGTCAGACTTGTACTGACTAAAATCCACGGTGTCCTTCAATAGCCCTTTATGTTCCGGGGTCACGGTAATGAGATAAGTCCCGCGACCCCGGCAGGCTTTGGCCCTCTACAGAGGGGGCCCCGTCATTATGCTGACGCTCTTTGAGGCGCGCGTGGAGCACAACGCGCCGTCGACCCGGGCATGGTCCATGGTCGGGCAGCGAGTTGCCCTTTACTCGCCGCCCGCATGCCCGCGCCTACGGTGGCCGGAGATCGTCTTGCGACGTCCGTCGCCGTGGGCGTCCACCACTGCGGGTGGGGCGGAGGGAGGACACTGTCCTCTCTCTCACGCGGCCCGCCTCCTCCTTCGCGAGCATGACTGCTTCGCAGAAGGAGGCGACCGCTTCCCACTCCGTCTCGCCCCACAGTATGGCCGCGACCAATGCCGGGCGCGAGAGGTCTCCGCCTATCGCCGCCGTGAGGACACGTCGGTGCTCTGCCCAAGCGGGGCAGTCTTGCACCGTATGCTCTACTGTGTCCTCCGGGCGATCTTCGCAGTGGTGACACCCAGGCGTTTCCTCCTTTCTCCTTAGACACAGGTACCTCCCGAAACTTCCGTGTCCGGTGAGGACCTGCGTCATGCGGTAGGTTAGGACGCCGTGACTCCTATCCAGCCACTCCTCAAAGAGGGGTCTTACCGCCGCGATTGCGGCGTGCCCGATGTTCTGTACCCTTAGCACGAGTTTTCACTCTTTTACTTTACAGCGTCTTTTCAGTATTTACAGCGTTTCTTGTATGAAAAAATGGAACAGCGCCTCTGGTGTGCGAAGAAGGAACTAATTTTTTCCTTGAAAATTGTCAATTTGAAGTTGTCAAAGTTCCAGTTTACTTTACGTCTCAAATACTGAAAACTCGTGCTCAGGGTACTGGAAACATCCCTAGACTTCGACATAGTCCCATACCTTCTGGAACATTCCAGAACCATCTCGAAACATCTAGAACAGGGTAGAACTTTCTAGAAACTTCCAGACCAATCTTCAGTAGAATAGTCGACAACCTTGTGGAACCTTCGAGAAGCTAATAGATTGGTCTCATAATCCGATCGACGTAACAATAAAATAGGAGGAGGGGGAGTTAGGACGTTCCTCTCACAGGAGCCCTGACCACCGGCAGCCCGGACCCTGTTCCCAATGCTGGTGGACTGCTATTTTTTATATTTTTTTCAATGTTTTTTATTTCTTTTTTGTTAAAATATTTAAAAATGTAATTAATGAGTGAAGTAGATGAATAAAGAAAAATAAACATGAAAAGTCACATCAATTAGAGTCAGGACTTCTGAGAAAAGTAATTAAAATAAATGGTAAAAGGAAAAATCTACCTTTAAATTCATTTGAAAGAAACTTGCTTGCCAGCAAGCAAAAATTCAATTTCCAAGAAACCTCTTCACTGTTTTATTTTTTTTCAGGAAAACTCATTTGGAAAAGTTTCGAAAAGTGACAATCTAGAAGGCTTTGTAAACGAAGGATTAGATTGATGGCCATAAATGAGAGCAATTGTGGTTCAAATTTTTTTTTGTTTTTTTAATATTCCACAACTATCACACAACGCCATCTAGTCCCAAGCTAAGCAGCGCTTGTGTTATGGGTACTAGACAACTGATAAACATACTTTTATATTTCTAAATACATACATATTATAGATAAATTACATCCAGACACAGAACAAATGATCTTGCTCATTACACAAACATTTGTCCTGGGTGGGAATCGAACCCACGACCTCCGGCACAGCAGTCAGGGTCACTAACAACTAGACCAACAGGCCTGTCAATTAATTATTATTAACTTAACGGACTCCACTTACAAGTTTTAGGACGTGGGTTCGAACTCAGCCGCGCATTACATTGTGCCATTTATCTCATCACCACTGCTCTTAAAACGGTGTAGGAAAACAGATCCTTCAATAACCCTTAACGTTGACCTTGTGGAAACTCGAACAAACTTCCGTGCGTTCAAGCGTTTTTGCCATACCTATTATTGGAATCAAATATAGCAGCTCACAAATTAGGACCCATTAATATTAGTAGTCATTTTTACCCGTGGTGCTAGGCAACTGGGCTTCTCCCAGTTGTAATGTCCCTTTGTGCCTATTGGCCTTGCTTTGTTCTGTCTCCTGCTTGCATGGAGGGAAGTGGAAACATATTTTTCCTACTCCTCTACTATTCTTTTCTGATTAATTTCGTGCAGGATCCAAGACAGGTAAATTCATTCTCCGGGACACGTCGAGCTTCATTGTCTCGGCGCTTTTCTGGTGGTTGCCACTGTTGATTCTGGCTTTTAGGAGTTGCAGTGGTTTGGGAATAGTGTGGTGGGTTTGTCCCAAAAAAAAAAAACCCTTGACGTTCCAGGGTCACGGTTTCCTGATGAGACAGTCCCACGAACCCGACAGGCTTTTGAACACACTTTTACATTATTATTAACACTCACTACTTGTTTATTTTCTGCATCGCTCCGTTTTAAATATTCATTAAAAATAGTACAAGTGCAAATTAATAATATTTTCTGGCTCTAAGTGAAAGCCTAGACGTTGCTTGGTGTATTATTGTGTCAACCGTGTAATAATTTGACATTATAAGTGAATTTAACTGTGTAAAGTGATTAACTGTGTTAACCTACCTACCATAGCTAGAAAACAAGCATAATTGTTTTTTCTTTTTTTTTTGGATGGTAAATTACTGGTGTTGGACTAAGGGCACCCTAGCCTAGATTTTCCAGTGTTTGAGTGGTATTGTAGTGAAGTGGTTATTCGCATTTAAAATCCAACGACACACTCAAAGCACTGCTAAAACATTGATTAGTGGCTGCTGTTATTGAACTCAGCGCCATCTATTGGTTTACTGGAAAAGCTCGTGGTCTACTACTTGTCACCTCGGTCACGACAGAAATTTGTCAACACTACACTGTCTAACGATCGATTGGGAACTTAGTTGCGGTGAATCAATATAGAGGGCGCCCGTGACACCTTGCCGTCAATAATAAACAAGAACTGAACTTTGATTCAACGGACTGAGTACTCGAAACGACTTCAATCATGATGAAGTGCTGTAATGATACGAGTACCACGGCCTCGTCTACAAACATTCTTCAATGCTCTTTATGTGATGGGAAATACCACTCCGAGTGCTTGAGTTTGACTTCGAGTCAGTTTGCGGGTTTAAGAGACGAATTCAAGGCTACTTGGAAGTGTCCTTCGTGCTGTAACGTAACTAGGCGGGCCCGGTCGAATTTAAACACTCCTGTGCGCAGCTACACTGAGCTTCCGGCTGAGGACCACACAATGGACATGTCCTGTGATATCTTAGACCACAGTCGTCTCAGTTCGTCCACCAGTCTTGGCGGTGAAAAGACAATGATCACAGATAAATCGCCTTCAAACTCCACAGACTTTGAGGCATTCTCTATGAGCTTGCAAGCAACTCTTAGCCAATGGCGAAGTGATATGAGCAAGGATATGCTACAAATACGTGACGATATCAGGTCAACTTTGACTGGCATCCAGAAAGATATGCAAGTACTACGTGCAGAGCAAACCCTCTTAAAGCAAGAGGTGTCTACCCTTCGTAGTGAATTTATTGACCTGCAATCTAGTTCTCAGAACCGGTCAGCAGAGCACGACGCCCTCAAGAAACGTGTTGATGATTTGTGCAGTAACACCTCTTTGGCCGAGTTTGAGTCAATGGTTTGTGGTCTGGAAACTAAGGTTGACGTTCTTGAGCAGCAGGCTCGGCAATGTAATGTCGAGATATGTAACCTGCCTGAGAGGCGTAATGAAAACCTACCTACCATCATCGAAGCCATAGGAAACGCCCTTAAGTTTCCAATATTACTCGATAGCATTGTTGCTGCACATAGAGTGCCTCATGCTCATCAACAGAGCACAAGACCGAAAAATGTTATTTTAAAGTTCACCTCTCGCCTGCAGAGAGACAATTTGCTCAGCGCGTATCGTAAGGCTAACTCATTAAAAACTGACCAAATTGGTATCTCAGGTACTGCTACACCTGTTTATATTAATGAACACTTAACTTTAAAGAGAAAGCAGTTATTTCGTAAAACCAGAGAAGTTGCAAACCATCATAATCACAAATACGTATGGATCAGAAATGGTACCATACTGGTACGCGAGCGTGATGGTGCGACCGCCTTTGCGATACGTGGAGACAGTGATCTTAATAAAATTAATAAAAAGAAGACTGCGGATTAGCTGCTTCCTCTTTATCTTCAACACTATAACCATGAATTCTTATTTGCATCTGTTCGTTTGTTTATATCTTGAAGTGAATTTTCGTTTTAATTGTATTGTATTGCGTGTTTCTTTAATTATTTTAATTTTATTATATTTTTTCAACTATTTAATTACGAAATTAATTGCTACTCAGTGGAATTCAAAAGTGTACTATTGTTTACTTTTCCTTGTATTGTATTATTTTTACATCAATAAGTTCATCTCCCTTTGTGAGTACGATATGGTATCCGTATATACAATCTTCTATCATTCTATATTACGACTGAACCTTGTGCGCAAAAAACCTGATGCTATAAACGTATTTATGTTAATATTTTTATTTAATGGATAATAACGACCTAACCATTTATTACCAAAATTGCAGAGGGGTGAGAACCAAATTGCAAACCTTGTACCTCAGTATTCTGTCATTTTCTTACGATATTATAATATTGACCGAGACATGGCTTATTTCTGATATTGCTAACGGTGAGTTTATAGATCCTCGGTACGTTGTGTATCGTTGCGACCGAGATCGCGACACAACTTCCAAACGCGATGGTGGTGGGGTTCTGATCGCAGTGTTGCGTGGTCTCCGGTCATCTTTGCTTGACATGCCTGCTCGAGCGACGTGCATTGAGCATCTTATGGTTGGCATCCCGAGCAAAGTAAATAGCTCTAAAATGCACGTAGTTAGTGCTGTATACATACCACCTTGGGCGACTACCGATGTATATACTTCCCACTTTGATACACTGCAGGACATGTTAAACGAACCTTTTGCTGAAAATATATTCATCGTTGGGGATTATAATCTTCCAGAAATTACGTGGAAGCCTGGACAGTCTACCGAGTCGCATCAGCTTACAGGTATGTCATGCTCTGGTGCGTCCCCTGTGTGTTTTCAATTGGCACAGTTAATGTCAACCCTGAATGTGTTTCAATTTAATGACATACATAATAGTGGTGGGAAAATCTTAGATTTGTTTATTTCTAACACCCCTAGTACTATAAGCCCCCCATTAGACTCACTACTACCTATAGACACACATCATCCTCCGTTTGTTGCTACAATCCCCATAAGTGTCTCCACACAAGCTTTGAAAAGAAAAACGATGTCCAAATACAATTTTCGCAAAGCGAACTATGATGCCATTAATAAACAAATCAGCGAGGTTGAATGGGTGAACCTGCTGGACTCCCTTCCGTCTCAGGTAGCCGTGCAACGATTTTATGATGTTCTCGGTGGCATTACTGAACGTAACGTGCCGCGTGTTGTGTCCCGCTCACTTGATTTTCCGGTTTGGTTCTCGGCACAATTAATTAAAATTTACAAGAGAAAACAACGTCTTTGGATCAAATGGAAAAAATATAAGAATGTCAAAGATTATAATGAGTTTTCGGAATATAGAGCTAACTTTAAGGAAGCTTGTAAGACCTGCTACTCAAACTATATTAAATCTGTTGAAGATAACATTACCACAAATATTAAGCACTTCTGGACATACATATCCAATCGCAAAAATAGTTCAAGCATTCCATCCTCTATGTACTATCAAAACATAAGATCTAGTGAACCAGAAGTGATTTGTGGTATGTTTTCAGATTTTTTCCAGTCTTCGTTTGAACCTAGTTCGCCCTCATTGTCCGCCTGGACCTCGCCTACCCACTGTAATGCCAATGCAAGCTTGATCGACAACTTATATATAGAAGAGGATAAAATAATTAAGGAGTTAAAATTACTGGATCCATCCAAGGGAGCAGGTCCCGATGGTTATCCAGCTCTTTTCTTTAGGGCCACCGCTAGCAGTATATGTAAGCCACTGTTTATTATTTACAACAAATGCTTAAGAGAGGGGGTTTTCCCGGATGAGTGGAAACGGGCTAACATCACGCCTGTGCACAAGAGTGGCTCAAAACATGACGTAGAACAGTACCGGCCTATCTCGATTTTGTCGACCTTGTCAAAACTTTTTGAGAGACTCGTACACAATGAAATTTATCCAATCTTGCACACCGTCATCATCCCAGAGCAACATGGGTTTGTTCAACGACGCTCGACTGTTTCAAATCTATTAATATTTTCCAATTATCTTTTTGAAAACATGGACAGACGGTTGCAAGTTGACGCGGTTTACACAGATTTCAAAAAGGCCTTTGACAAGGTCGACCATGAAATCCTACTGAATAAAATCGCATTCAATGGTATACGGGGAAATTTGCTTCGCTGGTTCTCATCCTACATCAAAAATAGAACTCAAAAGGTTGTCGTTAATGGTCATCAGTCTGAGGCAGTGCAAATCACATCAGGAGTACCACAGGGTTCAATCTTGGGACCATTACTGTTTGTTTTATACATTAATGACATAAATAAATGTTTTAAACATACTAAATTTCTTGTATACGCTGATGATCTAAAAGTGTATAGGTCTATACTAACTATAGATGACTGTCAACTGTTCCAACAAGATCTGGACCGACTTGCTGACTACTGTCTAAACAATAAACTACACCTTAGCCTCTCCAAGTGCAATTGCATCAATTTCACAAAGAATAAAACAATTATTAACTTTAAATACTCTTTGCATGGCACAGCACTCAGTAATGTATCTACTGTAAGAGATCTTGGTGTGTTAATTGACAATAAGTTGTCCCTAAACCAACATGTGGAAAAAATTGTAAATAAAGCTTTTAAAATGTATGGTTTTGTTATGAGATCGTCCACTGAGTTCAAGCGGGTCTCCACATATCTGTATCTGTATAAAACCCTTGTACGATCGCAATTAGAATATGCCGTCCCTATCTGGAACCCGTTTTACCGGAAATACATAGACGAGATTGAAAAGGTCCAGCGAAAGTTTCTACGAGCCATGCATTACAGATGTCACAAAACGTATTTATCGTACTCACAGTTACTTGATAAATATAGACAGGTCAACCTAGAGTCTAGACGTAAGTTTCTGGAAGCATCTGTATTGTATGGTATTGTTCGTGGTGATTTTGACTGTATCGATCTCACCAATGAACTATGTTACATAGTTCCACGCACTGCTAATGTACGTGGCAACCGTGCAGGTACCCTATTTGCTGTCAATGCTTGTCGAACTAATTCTGGTATGCGCTGCCCCATCCGTCGAATGGTAGAATCTTATAATTGTAATTTTGTTAATGTTGATATCTTTGTATGCTCAAAATCCAAATTTAAATTTAATGTTTTACAAGTTATTTCTAACCAATAAAAAAGGATGTAAACTAGTCCAAAGTACATACCACTATGTCATATAGTTATTCTAATTTATAATAATTCTAATCTATTGTTCACTATTGTTATTTAATCGCCAAGCAATCAATCTATTTTTAATTTTAATTAATATTTTGCATGATGTAATTTTTCAATTATTAATATAATGTACTTACTTATTACCTATCTAGTGGCACTCATTATCATATTTATTTTTGTTAATATGTGGATAATGTAGTGGGCTGCAATATTGTTAATATTATGTATTATTTTCTCTCTGTTTCAACACATATTGTAGCTGTTTATTGTCCCTGAATAAATAAAATAAAATAAAATAAAACACGACGCGCAATCGACCCGGCCATGGTCCATGATCGGACGATGAGTCATCCATTACTCACCGTCCGCAAACCCGCGCAGTATCCTATGTGTTAATCCAGATCATTAACTTTCAGTGCACCGACTGTCATCAAAATCTGTTTAGTAGTTTTTGTGTGAAAGAGTAAAACATCCATCCATCCATGCTCACTAACTTTTACATCTAAAATCGTAGTAAGAAGTAAGACTACCTGTAGTAAACAGGGGCTGGAAACCTAGTGTTAATATTTACGTATGTGTGTCATCATCATCATCATCATCTCAGCCATAGGACGTCCACTGCTGAACATAGGTCTCCCCTTTAGATCTCCACATATACCGGTTGGAAGCGACCTGCATCCAGCGTCTTCCGGCGACCTTTATAAGGTCGTCTGTCCACCTCGTTGGTGGACGTCCTACGCAGCGCTTGCTAGTCCGCGGTCTCCACTCTAGCACTTTTCGACCCCATCGGCCATCTGCTCTGCGAGCAATATGTGTTGGCGCCATATATAAAACAAAATCGTTCATTGGTCTTTTATCGGTAAAAGCTACAAAAATCCAAGTACCCATTTTCTTTATATTCCGTAACACATTTCATCCGTAAAAAGGCATAAAATTCTCCGTTTATATTGGCGCCAGTGACGTTTCAAATGCAGGAATACCACGCCACACAACAGTTTAAGAGCAGAAGGTCGAATACTTACGACAATTTGAAACTCATCATCTCTACTCCAGTGTATTTGGGTTCATTTGAGCATGTTTTCTTCTACCTTATTTCTCTATTAGTTGACATTACAGCAGTTACTTTTCTCGACATCAGCGGCCTTATCATGAGTTTTCAGTTATTGTGACGTAAAGTAAACTGGAAATTTAACATTTCAAACTAACAAATTTCTTCGTACACCAGAGGCGCTGTTCCATTTTTCCGTAGTCCCAGTATTTACGAAAAATGCGCCTCTGACGTGCGAAGAAGGAACTAATTTTTTCCTTGATAATGTCAAAGTTCCAGTTTACGTCACAATAACTGAAAACTATAAGGCCTCTGTTTCTTAGACGTACCTATCATCCTACACTTAATTATGACTACCTACGCCTTCTTACCTGTTTTCTAGACATTATCATCTATCGTTTCTCTATATTTCCCCTATTCATTTCCATCCATCCACATTCACTCTTAAAACACAAAAGTAATAGCCACAAATCTAGGTTAGTTGATGCCGGTTGATTGCAATAGATCCTTCCTCAATTTCATGGGACTTTATCGTAATTGGTAGATGTCTGCCTAATTTTTGGGGGTTAAAGATCATGTTATGCGTTACACTATGCATCGACTTTAGTATCCTCATGTCAGCCATTTGCAATTTCCTTTCAATTGTCTTTTTTAGGGTTCCGTAGTCAACAAGGAACCCTTATAGTTTCGCCATGTCCGTCCGTCCGTCCGTCCGTCCGTCCGTCCGTCCGTCTGTCCGCAGCTTAGCTCAGAGACGCCCAGCACCAGAAAGCTGTAATTTGGTGTAAATATACGGATTTGTTGCGTCAAAAAAGTGGTAAAATAAAATCTCGTAAAATATTTTTTTTTAGGGTACCTCCTGTACACGTAAAGCGGGGATGTTTTTTTTTTCTCGCGTACCCCTTAGTGTGGGGTATCATTAAATAGGCCTTTAAAAAATATTGGTAGTTTCCATCAACAATTTTTTGATAAAAAGATTCGTTTGTGAAATATTAAGCTTTAAAGTGCTAATTTTTGCCCTACTCGAGTGTCCCCCCCCTCTACCAGCTAAACGGTTATGTTTGGGGGTGTGAAAAAAATTACAATAGTAGTATATATAACGAAGTTTAAAAGAAAATTATCATGACTAAGTGGGCTTTACAAGTTTACGAGTAATAGTTGACCAACTTATAAAACGTACTGGGATAACATTGTCCTAAACAAAATGTATCGGAGAACAACTGCAAATGTAAGTTTGTCAACTTCATTTTTACAGCTATAATAGGTAGTGGAGTGGAGTGGAGTGCAGTGGAGTGGAGTGCAGTGCAGTGGAGTGGAGTGGAGTGGAGTGGAGTGGAGTGGAGTGGAGTGGAGTGGAGTGGAGTGGAGTGGAGTGGAGTGGAGTGGAGTGGAGTGGAGTGGAGTGGAGTGGAGTGGAGCGGAGTGGAGTGGAGTGGAGTGGAGTGGAGTGGAGTGGAGCGGAGCGGAGTGGAGTGGAGTGGAGCGGAGTGGAGTGGAGTGGAGCGGAGTGGAGTGGAGTGGAGCGGAGTGGAGTGGAGTGGAGCGGAGCGGAGTGGAGTGGAAGGGAGCGGAGCGGAGTGGAGTAGAGCGGAGTGGAGCGGAGTGGAGCGAAGTGGAGCGGAGTGGAGTGGGGTAGTGTGGGGTGGAGGGTCGAAAATCGCTTAAACCTTTTTAACAGGTTCATAGCGATTTTCGACGTGCCTTGACACCTCTCAAGTTTTTTTTTTTAATACGTCATAAATCGTAAACCTTTCAAAGTTGGAACCAACTACAAGAACTTTTATAGTAGGTATGTTATTACTTGCTGCTACGGAACCCTTTATGGGCGAGTCCGACTCGCTCTTGGCCGGTTTTTTAATATTATTATTAATTTTTATTGTGATTTTAATTTTGATGTTGATTTCAATTTTGGTTTTAATTTTGGTTTGATTTGATTTTAACATTGATTTAATTTAAGATTAAATTTTTATTGTGATTTTAATTCTGATATTGATTCTAATTTTGATATTAATTTAAATTGTAATTATTTATTTATTTTGATCTTTATTTTGATGTTGGTTTTTTGTTTTGAATTTTTTTCCTAAATTGTCTCATATATTGTTTCTGTAAACTGGAAGAGCGGAAATACCTAATACAAGCAATTCTTTGCTTAAAAGGTACTTCCTATATCTGTCCTGTTTTTTACATATATGTGGAATAAATAAACTTATTATTACTAAACTTATTATTATTTTTTGAAAGTAGTTCTTCTGTACTTAACTATATTGTGACCACACTTTTCTCGCATCGATGGAGGCCACAGAATAAATACGTAGCCGTGAGATATTGCTCCTTTATTGCACTAAGTTATACTGGGTTAGGGGCGAGACGTACTGACGCGGCGCGTTGTCGCGGTTAAGGGGAGCGGTTATGTTTATGATTGTTTTAGTATAGTGTAGTGTTTTGAAGGTACGCACATACATACATACATAAACTCAAGCCTTTTACTCATGTGGTTCAGGCTGGAACAGAACTACAGAACAAAACCTGCCACAGGTGGGGACGAACCATGAACCTTACACTCCTTTTTCCTCGTCCACGTTCATACATCTGATCACACAAGTATGTCGCACAGAGTTATCTAGTATATACTTAGTTGGGATAAAGTTAAGTAGATGAATGGCAAATAATCTGTTATTCATTTTAATAGATCCATAAAATTTTGTTTCAATCACTGCCGAATGTAAGCCTCCATGCTTTTAGGCGGGGTGCAATCATTAGGTGCGTCCCCACAGAGCGCGCAGACTCGCGAAGCATTTTCCACGCGAAGCAGCTCGGTTGGTGTGGACGTGTCTCGGGCGAGGCAAGTGACAGCGCTGCCGCGGTCGAGCGACCGAGCGCCCGAGCCATCGAGTGTCGGCTTTTGTTTTGCTCGCGTATATTGTTTCGTGCCTCGGTCGAAAAACAATAGACGGTCCACACAGAGTGAGCAGCCTCGCTTGTCAGTTTCCTCCCGCGGAAAATGCCTCGCGAGGCTGCGCGCTCTGTGTGGACGCACCTAAAGTAAACAAAAACTATATGTCAAACAACAAAGTTTCGTTACGCCGAGAGTTATGGCACAAATATGACTTAAATTACTTTCTGGGGTTCCGTGTACGTTCGAACGACAAAACCCACTCTTGGAATTATTCCGAGTATCGTCGGTGCGTTAAGTATACAAACAGACCCTTATTACACGTGGGTTTGTTTATTACAACCATTTTACTCCAAATATACCGGGTACACCACAAAAAACTGTATTTTATGCTCAAAACACAGACGTTAAGCGAAAAAAACGGTATTTTGAAAAAAGCGGTCGCTTTGTTGTTCATAATACATGAGGGAAGAATTTAAAATAAAGATTTTCTTATAAATTATGATTATTTATAGGTATTACGCTTTTCAATAAGTTTATTAAAATTGAATAAGTTAAACTGTAAAAGTGCATAAAAAGCTCTTTCTCAACGCTGTCACCTGGTAATTTTCCCAAGAGACTGCGAGCATTGCCACCCGTTTAGTACTGCTCGTATAATATTTATATTAAAATTAAACGATCATGGTCGATTGTGAGAGCAGTGGTGGCCCAGTGGTATCGGCCTCGACTTACGAGTTGTAGGTCGTGGGTTCGAACCCCGTCAGCCGCATTACTTTGTGTAATTTATGTCAACACCACTGCTCTCAAAACGGTGAAGGAAAACATCGTGAGGAAACCGGCATGTCCTAGAACCAAAAATTCGAAGACATGTGACATCTACCAATCCGCACTGGGCCCGCGTGGTAGATTACGGCCCACTCCCTCTCACAGAGAGGAGGCCTGTGTCCCAGCAGTGGGAACATTATAGGCTGATGATGATGATGATGGTCGATTGTTACATAATATATTATTATTATAATAATATTCAGGGTACAGAACCCCCTCTACTAGAATCGCTTGTTTTATCTGTGGTATGAAGAATCACTTTCGTATGGAATGGGAATTTTCCCAATATCTTGTATTTTTCCCATTTGATACGCGCGTCACGTCCGATTGCATCCACGGCACGTACAGAGCTTCTGATTTTTATTACAACGCTTATTATGTGGACTTTAGATGTTTCTGGTCAAAGGAGAAATACTATTTTTATGAAGATGTGTTCTTTGTTTACTTATGTACCTATTAGATGTTTATTATCTGACGGTAGAGGGTAATGGTTTTATTTCTGTTCCTAGAAGACATTATATTGATATTGATAATACGTATCGGCCGATTTTGACGGTTTTTACGTCAGTCGGTTTGTCTTAAGGCGCGGTGTTATCTCAATATTCCCAAAAATTGGTTTCTTAGAACGTCGAGTATGACGTAATGTAATAAAAATAAGTAACGCCAAAAATACAGTGAACAGAGAAGGGTATAAAGAAGAATTTAAACCGAACAGAATAATAAATAATAGTTTGATATTCCCAATAAAAAATTGGAAGTTGTAGCACAAAAATAAACTTTGACGTCGAAGATCTCTGTATTTCCAGCGATAACAACAGTTTTTTTTAAGAATTTAGTAGGTTTTCCATTTTTTTTAAACTTTAACCAAACCATTATTTAATTTTATGTCTATATTTTAAATAATCTAAAGAAAAGCAGTAAAATAAATGCCCATTCGCAGCTTACGTCACATTTCAACACAAATATCATTTTTCAAAGTTCAATCTTATTGACGCTCCATAGTGGTGACAATAGTTTACGCGGTCATAAGCGATTAAAATCGTAGTCAGTCCGCGTCTTAAGTGACGCTCGAATGAAAGATAAACTGACAAGTGTGGCGGTAATCAAAATTTATAATGGCGTGACCAAACGCCATAATGAAAAAAAAATGTATGGCCTACAAATAACTGTTCCAAATTTGGCTGTTTGCGATTTTAAATGTTTGTAATTTTTAAATGTTTTAGATATTTCTTATAAAGGGCAAAGTGGGCAAAGTTTATTTTAAAGAAAAATACCCTTGATAGTTAATAACTACAGCTGTCGCTATTCCCATTACTGTTATATTTCTGACTGATTTCCTCAGAGCATTCTAAGATAATAGAACCAATTCTTTAGAACCCTTCGAGTTTTACTGCCGTAGTTTTATATTGTCATTGTCGCTTCTAAGCTTTCCAGGGTTACAGTAGTTGGTGATAACGTTAGTGATATTGTAATCAGGTCAATGAACAGATAAGTCATTATCAGAAGCGGGAACATGCGGGCTGATATTGACAAACTTATATCAATAAAATGTTATTCGATTGTCATAGGTATGTGTTGGGAAGAAACAAAGATAACTGCGTGGTAAAAAAAGCATTGGTACTAGTACCTACTACTAGATCTCTGGGTTTATTTTTAGGGTTCCGTAGCCAAATGGCAAAAACGGAACCCTTATAGATTCGTCATGTCTGTCTGTCCGTCCGTATGTCACAGCCACTTTTTGTCGAAAGTATAAGAGCTATGCTGTTGAAACTTGGTAAGTAGATGTATTATGTGAACCGCATTAGGATTTTCACACAAAAATAAAAACAAAACAAATTTTGGGGGTGCCCCCCATACTTAGGATTGAAACTTTTTACCTGTGGTACTACTGGTTGTACAAACGATCGTATCACGGGCAATAAACGGAAAACTGTGCGAGTGAGCAGTCGTGGCCCAGTGGTATCGGTCCCGACTTACAAGTCGTGGGTTCAAACCCAGCCAGGTAAATTACTTTGTGTAATTTGTTTCAACACCACTGCTCTCAAAACGGTGAAGGAACACATCGTGACAAAAATGTCCTGGAACAAAAAAATCGAAGACATGGGAAATCTACCAACCCGCACTGGACCCGCGTGGTGAATATGGCCCACTTCCTCTCACAGAGTTGAAAATTTCAAAAGTAACACTGTTTAAAGTTCACTATTTGCTATAAATCGAGTTTGCGTCAAGTCCTTACGTGATTGAAGACCTATATACGATACTCTGTGCCTATACTTATATAGTTTACCATAGGAATATTCATTAGTAGCATGTTCGTGCCCAATTAAGGCCTTTTCTCACTTGTAATTGCCACGTAACTTGGCATAGCAACATGTATACTTAAATTAATTAAAACAAACGTTACGAAAGCAATACTAATCAAAATCTACCAATCAGAATAATTAAATTACGACTGGCTTTATTCTGAATTTGAAATAATATTTTATCAAATCAAATATGACTGTATATTTGAAATCAATTTTGAACATGGCGGCGGCCTCTGTAGTAGGTAGTAACTTTTATTGAAGTTTTTTAACGATGCCAATTCTAGATATATAATGACAGAAACGGAGTACTCTTGCATTTCTTGACAGGCCTGTTGGTCTAGTGGTTAGTGACCCTGACTGCTACGTCGGAGGTCGTGGGTTCGATTCCCACCAAGGACAAATGTTTGTGTGATGAGCACGATCATTTGTTCTGTGTCGGGGTGTAATTTATCTATAATATTTATGTACTTAGAAATATATAAGTTTGTTTATCAGTTATCTAGTACCCATAACACAAGCTCTGCTTAGCTTGGGACTAGATGGCGTTGTGTGATAGCTGTGGAATATTATTATATTATTATTTTGTTTATTTTGATCGGTATTTTGGCAACCAGCGCGCTTGTATGGTCAGAGAAATAAATAAATCGCTAAAAACTTCGTTTCAAAAATGAAAAAAAAAATGAAACTACACAACATGTATGATCGTGGTTGAAGGATAGTAGCAGATGTCCTTTTATAGTTTTTGCTTACCTACTAAATGCATTCACGAGAAAGCGATAAAACGGGGCATAGTCGTATGTATATCTACAAATAAATCAATTGAATTTAGTAACAGATACATGACATGTTTCATGCTACATCTATAATCCAAATATATTAAAAACATTTCGCAGTGGTAAAAAACATATTTTTTTCTCAAATTAAGGCATTATATTTGTATATTTGACATTCTAAACGCCCATCAAGGCAGCACATCAATCATTTTGGCTAATAACAGTAAACTGTGAACAGCAATTTGTCTGCGAAAAGAGCATGATTAGTATATTTATAATGAAAAGTCCCCCAATATTTTATTGTAGCTGAACTCACGGCAACATGACAAACAAAATATGGATATGAAATGAGTGCGTCGACCCTAGGACAATTTTATTATATTAAACTTTTGAGTTTAAGATTGCATTGAGTTTTTAATCGAGTTTTTCTCGGGTGAAACAATAAAATAAGCCAAGATTTTCTTTTTTTTTGTTTAATACAAAACGTTACCCCACACTAGGCATTTCCGTGGGTGCGTTTAAAAACACAAACGCCCAGACCCGGAACAATTACTTGTAGATAATAAAAATATTTGCTCGGTGCGAGAATCAAACCCGCGACACACAGCGCAGCATTCCAATCGTTTAGCCACTACACCAATCGTGCCGTCTGTGGTGGGAGACAGTGCCCATGATCTCTACGACCTCATCCCATCAGCCCCTTTCTTCCATCGGACATCTGGACGTACTGCTAATTATCTCCCACCAATTCACACTAGACGCTTACAATCTTCCTTCATAATGCGCAGTACCCATACCATGAGTTGTCATTACGATACTCGATCATACGCTTCGACTGCGTTTGGCGCTCTCATTGATTGAGAGTTCATACAACCTCGGAGCGGGCCAATGAGAGCGCCAAACGCGGTCGATATCGATGATCGAGTATCGTAATGACAACTCATGGTAGAGGCTCAGAACAAAAGAGTGAAACTCACCACCAGCGTCTGTACTCCCGAAGGCATGCATTCTGAATCTCTTCAAAGTTAGAGTGAACAGGCTTCTTCTGGGTAAGCTCGCTCCATCGTAGTCTTTCTATATGTGACCTCTTTGACTTAGATTACAGTCTGGAGCAAACCCATATCAAATAAAAAAAAACTTTAAAAAAAAAAATGTAACCGCCTTCAAAAACAACCTAAAAAAACCTACAAAATAACTTTTTTTTCGGAAGTCGGTGTCTTTGTTTTCTTTATTTCATTGTCTTTTTTTTGCCACCGACTTCCGAAAGAAAAGTTATTTTGTAGGTTTTTTTAGGTTGTTTTTGAAGGCGGTTACATTTTTTTTTTAAGTTTTTATTTTACTCTTTTTAGTTTAAATATTCAACCCGAATTCTTGTCAAATTTATACAACATGTGCACTAGAATTTTGTAATCCATAACACCGGTAATAACATCGCTCATGTACACAATAAGCTAATAAAATTCCCTATCTTAAAAACTACTGAACCGATTTTGATGAAACTTGCAATATTCCCTGAGTTAAATGATACCTAGTACAACAAAAAAAGAATTACTTAAATAAGACTTGTAGTTCCAGAGATATGCGAACTCAAACTAAATCAGTCGATGCCTACTCCTTACTATTAAGGAGTTCTACCTTCCATCATCAGCTCAGCTACATGAAATTATGATTACCATACGCAAGTACTTAAATAACTTCATAAAATTTGCGAAAAACGGTGTGTCGGCCTATAAAATTCGAGGGTTGCCCTCGATTTCTCCAGGATCCAATCATCAGATCCCAACTTGGTGACTATGGGACCACCTCAAAAGTACCTCCTTTCGAACAAAAAAATAATTTTAAAAATCGGTCCACAATTGGCGGAGTAATCGCGTAACAAATATACAAAAAAAAAAAAAAAAAAAACATACCGTCGAATTGATAACCTCCTCCTTTTTGAAGTCGGTTAATAAAGAACTTTACCTAACCGGGTAATCGAGCCCATTTGTAGACCCTATAGTAGCGTTTGCGACCACTATGCCAATAGAGTATAGTCCCATATGTGATAGTTCCTTTAATATTATTGTAGTAATTTTATAACTTCAAGGCTGTAGGGCAATAAATATTATGGAAATTGTCTAAAAATATTTTACGAGAGCAAAACAAAACAATTATAAGGTTTATAACCTTTACGCACTAATTTGTTACTGTTATATTTACCTTAAGTCTATTGATATTACTAAAAATATGGATAATATTATTTTACAAACAATTTGGAATTCATTTTGTTAAATTACCTATTTCTAATCTGAACAGTTTCTCTGTTTGTCTATCAGTCCTAAAAACGTTGTTCTTTATTGACTATCTATGTATTACTTTTTGACGCTGTAAAGGCTATAAAGGGTCCTGAGAAAAGTTAGGTCAGTGGTGGCGCTATGTGCGGGCATGCGGGCGGCGAGTAATGGGCGACTCGCTGTCCGTCATGGACCATGCCCGGGTCGACAGCGCGTTGTGTTTCACGTGCGCCTTAAAGACGCCGCCTGCCGGGGTCGCGGGACTAACGAATCACCGTGACCCCGGAACGTAAAGGGCTATTGAAGGACACCGTGGATTTTAGTCAGTACAAGTCTGATAGTCCCTCTCGCCCTGCCCTGGGTGGGAGGACTCATAAGATGATTTTACCACGCTAAAAATAAGATGGTGGCGCTATGCCATACATGAACTTCGGAGACATCAGGTTTTCCTCCCTTACAGTCCCCAATTTTTATTTATTTAGACAACCACTGTATCGCCTTATGGTAAGCAATGATGTGCTCGACGACGTTGAAGCATGGTTGCCTAGAAGTAACCTATTAACTCTTGATTTAAAGACCCTAAGGGAAATTCACTCCTAGGCTGTGCGCACAATGAAAATATTTTCAAAATGCATTTAGAAAGAAAACTTTAAGTGGACTGGCAACTTTTCAGCTTTTCCTCTCTTTTTTCCCACGTTTTTATACACTCACTTTGAGGCACTTCCCGATAAGCAGGCTGAAATTTTCAGGGTAGCTTCAAACCCGATGAACAAAGATAAAAAAAAAAATAATAATTAATAGATTTAAAAAATCTAAAAACCCACGTTTTTAAATTTCCTAAAAAATAAGAAAATAACCCTACGGGGCTGAGAGAGGGGCCACTCAAAACGTGGGGGCGTATCTTCGCAAGTTACACCCACGATCTATACACGTCATGTAAATATATCCCATAAATTATCCCTTAAATAA
Organism: Agrotis exclamationis; assembly: GCA_950005045.1. Classification (NCBI taxonomy): domain Eukaryota; kingdom Metazoa; phylum Arthropoda; class Insecta; order Lepidoptera; family Noctuidae; genus Agrotis; species Agrotis exclamationis. Next base: position 10,897,182 of record OX465441.1, read on the forward strand.
TATACGCCCCCACGTTTTGAGTGGCCCCTCTCTCAGCCCCGTAGGGTTATTTTCTTATTTTTTAGGAAATTTAAAAACGTGGGTTTTTAGATTTTTTAAATTTTAAAGACTAACTAACATCAGTCTAATAGTTAGTATGGTGTCGATAAATAGTGCAGAAATAGTCTCTCTTGCAGTTTGCTTCTGAAGTATTGACATAGGTTTTAATCAATTTATGCCTTGAGAGGCTTCAGTCGCTGAACTTATATCTAGTTTAGTTTTATGTCATCTTTGAGAATTTTCTTCATTGGTTGCCAGGCCTGTTGGTCTAGTGGTTAGTAACCCTGACTGCTATGCCGGAGGTCGTGGGTTCGATTCCCACCTAGGACAAATGTTTGTGTGATGAGCACGATCATTTGTTCTGTGTCTGGGTGTAATTTTTTATCTATAATATATTATGTATGTATTTAGAAATATAGGGTGTTAAAAAATCAACTGCAGGAATTTCGTGTGCGTACTCGGTATCAAAAACCAAGTACATTCCAAAAAAAAAAATTTGTTTTCGAGCATTTTTTTCCAAAAAAAAATTTTTTTTCAATGATTTTTTTACAAAATTATTAATTTTTTTTTCAAGCATATTTCTATTGGCCTATTAATATGGCCAATAAAATAAGTTTTTTGTAAGTATTTCAATAAATTGCCAGTCCAAAGTCTGCAAAATGTGATGGGAAAGTTGGAATCAGCTGTGAACGCTACACACGGGTGAACGACCTCAAAGAGCAATCAAATTCATTAACATGACCAAAAAAAAATGCTTGAAAAAAAAATTTTTTTTTGAAAAAAAATGCTCCAAAAATTTTTTTTTCTTTGGAATGTACTTGGTTTTTGATACCGAGTACGCACACGAAATTCCTGCAGTTGATTTTTTAACACCTTGTATATGTATAAGTATGTTTATCAGTTGTCTAGTACCCATAACACAAGCTCTGCTTAGCTTGGGACTGATGGCGTTGTGTGATAGTTGTGGAATATTATTATTATATTATTATTATTATTTGTGTTGTGAGGCTCCTTTTGTCCCCAAGCCGTCAGCGGTCAGCTCTTTATTTGGGGTGAAAAAAGTTATTACTTCTTTCTCGTAAGAACGTGGCTACCCTCCGATGTCAGAGTACAGGTCAAAGGCAGGCCTGTGAGGTTCCCATATGCGGCTTTATTACCACACAGTCATTTGATGATTTCTTACCAACCCAGGTGACAAGTCATTAAATAACTTCTGAACCCGAAGGGAATATTGGACTAATAGGTACTGATCAAAACCTGTAATTTATTTCAAGTGGTGTTGCTCTCAAAACGGTGAAGGAAAACATCGTGAGGAAACCGGCATGTCCTAGAACTAAAATTCGCAAAAATGTGACATCTACCAGTCCGCACTGGGCCCGCGTGGTGGATTACGGCCTATGCCCTCTCACAGAGAGGAGGCCTGTGTCCCAGCTGTAGGAACATTTATAGGCTGATGATGATGATGACATGATCAAAACCTATCCTGTTACTTTACTCGCCCTTTGCATTCTAGAGCCTCGGTACGTCTGTTGAATATTTAAAGAACTATTTTTTTTTATCTAATAGTAACTATCTAAATAATTTTCATAAAGCAAAGTCTGGAAGAAAAGCTAGTCTATTATTAATTAATCAAATTCAGAGTAGGTTATTGGAAATTCTCTAATTTCAGTCCACGGCTTTCAAAAAGCTTCCTTTGATTATGAATTTTTAGGAAAAGGTACTGGGATAATATCAAATTAAAACCATTTTTCATGAAAATCTAAAATTTTATGCAAAATCGTTTATCGGGTTTGCTGAGGAGAGTGAATTTATAATAATTTCTGAGTACCATCTGGCCTTTTATAGTTACTGTAGGTAAGTACCTACTTCATTATTAATGAAAAACCATTATTAATTAGTTTTCTGTTCCCTTTGTTTCATATTTTAGATAGAATTTGGCCTCGTTCATGCCTGTCAGTTTGAAATCACTGACACGGACCACGTCCCAAGTCCCAACACAATTAAAAACACCTGTTTTAAACAGTGTTTAAAACAGTTTGAAATTAAACAGTGTTTTAATTAACACGTTCTAACTACTTTTAACGGCGGATTGATGCATGTAAAATGAAAATAAATTAATATTCAGGAGTCCTAATAGCTTGACACTAAATCATTTGAGTTTATGTTACTATGTCACATTTTTTACTTTTATTGGTATTGTAATGAAATAATACTTCAAAACATTAGAAAAAAAACAGTAGATGTTTTTTCCATTGTAATTTTTTTGTAAATATTTCATTACAAACAGCGAATTTGAAAAGATCTAGTCTAGAAATGAAACACATCATTTTTAATTTGAAAAAATGACCGAAACTAAAAAAAAAAAACAAAAAAAAAACTAGGTATTGTTTAAAACAATTTGAACAGTTTGTTTTATAAAATAAAAAAAAAAACTGTTTTTTTTTTCAACCCAGCATATACTGGTTGTTATAGAACCCAAAACAGTTCGACTGATGGGAATTTTATTAATTTTTTGTAACACATTCAAACACGATAGCAAATTGTTTTATGAATAAATAAATGAAATTGAAGCACTGGGAGCAACAAGGGCGTTCGGCACCCAAAGCCCATTTTAATATTATTGCACCAAATTAAGCATTGCGCCATCTAGTATCATATGGCAAAAACTCATTTTGATTCATCGTTTCTAGATGGCGTGATAGATAATAATTGAGAGGATTTCGCTACGCCGTTGTTGCATGGATCGCGTTTGAACTTGAAACACGTTACGACCTGCATTTTCCAAATGTTTATTTTAATGTAAAAACATGTCCGAAATAAGTGAAACCAGTGATTTTAGTGCAGATGACGACCAGACTGATTATGTTCCCCAAAAAAAAGGAAAAAAAGAAGTTGAAGAATACCTATAAAGTTATGGAAGAAAACATATATATTTAAACTTTTAAATAATGAAAGCAAATGATTTTGTCCTACTTTTAAATAAAGATGATTGTTTAAAGCACCTAAATTATTTATGCCTTCACAACCTTTTAAAATATGAACGCCCAATTAATTTACGGGTTGGATGCAACAAGGGCGGATAACATGTATTAAAAAAGTATGTTATTTTGGAGTTTCTAACTAGGGTAAAATACCCAATTGCTGACCTCCCACCAACTATTGACCGCTTGACAGTTTTTATCAAAAATAATAACACATCTTCTTGCAGTGGTGCATAAAAAGTACGGAAAATTAAACTTTATTTATCTTTTATTATATTGGCGTCAAAGAAATTTTAAATAAAGCAATATTGCGTCAATAAACCTATAACAATAAAATACTCTGCCAAAATCAGCAAGAAATTTAAGAATTTGCTAAGCTGCGGGTTGTTTTTAATGTCAAATTATTTCAGTTTTACACGATAGATTCCTTAGAGTTTGGTATTATTTTCGTTATTTAAGACAGATATATTGCTTTTCTACATGTTTTTCAAGTTTTAGTGAGCCTTAACTTGTTAAAATGGTGAGGTCAATATCTGGTACACTCAAAGTATGAAAAACCATTTTATTGACATGACATGTCAAAAGCTGGTAGTTAACCAAATTTACCAATATACCAGTTATTGACAGCACTGTTTGTATGTATAGTTCATTTTTAATGGTGAGGTAGCTTAACTTTAATGCATCTGTATTATGCCCATGGGCGTTAGCACCCCCAAGGCTGTGTATCTGCATAATCAAAAACATAAAAAAATACCTTACGTTGTACCTGAGATTCTAAACCAATTTGAGAGAGGAGCTTAAACTTTCGGTCTAATGTTACTTTCTGGATCCTCTTGAATATATTTAACTTACTACTATTGTAGGACATGTGACTGGCTAAATGGTTTTTGATACAATTAGGCAAGATCTGATAGTTTTATAATCTGGATAAGTGGATATACCTAGACATAGGATATTATTGTTCTCGTGGTACAATTCCCGATCATAACGCGAGCAATGCCACGGTCAAAAGTTGGTTTAATGCATACCTAACACTAGCAAAATTGATTCTAATCTGCAAGAATGGACAAAATGACTTACATGATATCCGAGGCAAAGTGTGAGCTAGTTTTTAATTTGTATCTATGTTCTCTTCATTTGTGAGGTTTTCTACTTAAATTGAAAAATTTAAAAACGTCTTGTGTTTTTGGAAAACATTTTTTGTATTAATTTAAACTTTTTTTAAATCGCTTTGTAGAACTGAAGCCGTATTTTTCGAATTATTTTGCCGGCGATCATTTTATTATCGGCAGCATCATACAGAACGCTGAAATAAATACTAATAAAGGGCAAAAATTGCGCAAAAAGAGACAAAAGCTACAACAAAACTTCAAAAATAAGTGCAAGAATATTTTGGGCCGCGTTTGAACACTGAAGAACTAAATAGTCTGAAAAAAGAAGACTGATGAGGACAATAATACTAGCTTTGTTTGTTTTTCATTAAATAAAACCTCTTATCACATTCATAATGAGTTATTTTTGAATTTATTCTTGTAATACGGGGTGGTCAATAAATTGGTCATTTGCATGAGGATAATTGGTACAAGCATGTTAATAACTGGTCAAATGGCTTGTTCTTGCTAAACTCGAGAAAAAATACACTTTCTACCTGTGGATGACTGTTTTTAATGTTTTAGTTACATTCTCCAATGTTTATTTTATCTCCCAAAATCATTCATTTCCACTTGCAACACATTTATTGGTTTATTTTCCGAGAGAAGCACGGAAAACTGCTTAAAGGGTCAATAATTGGGTGTTTTACCCTATCTGAAAATATTGATAATACTAAAATCTTACAACTTACTCATTGTTCATTTTGATTTTGAAAGTTCTAGAGATTTATCTTAATTAGTTTAGAATTTATAACACATCTAAAACTTTAACTTCAATTATCTCAAAACTCACTTTTTCGTGTAACGCCCTTGTTGCACCCAATGCTTCAATTAGAAAAATGCTGTTGCGACTGACCGAACAAGGTTTTTTTTTAAAAAAAATTCGATACGTGAAATATATGTTTATTACACTAATATTATAAAGAGGAATTAATAGTAAAGTAAAAAAGTAACAAGTTTTTTTTTTATTTTAAAACCAGAACACAGTTTGTACAATACAATGTTAAACGATGATAGCTGCAAAAGTTTTCAACTGTGTCGCAGCTATCAGCGCCCATCCAGACTGAATAATAATTAAATAGGCCAACTTATTGTTATGAGTTGAAGCTAATATTTATAAAAAAACACAATATTAATGTTCAATTTGCTTTGAAAACCTCTACTGCATCATACGTATTTAATGGGAATATATAAACAAATGGGAATTTTAAAAGCCCATACGACCAAATGGGAATTTCTAAATTACGTGCTTACGAGCAAATGGGAAATTCTTAATCTAAAAGCACCGTCATCTTGAAGACACTAAACACTTTTAATGCATACTTGCTTCCGCGCCTGACGTCACTCGTCAGAATTATTTTCTTTTACACATCTAATATAATTAATTTTAGTAGCTTATGCCAGTAGTAGTCTTATTCTCCGGGGAAAAATAAATCTTCTTTTTGGCTATTATTATTCATCATCATCATCAGCCTATAAATGTTCCTACTGCTGGGACACAGGCCTTCTCTCTGTGAGGGGGAGTGGGCCGTAGTCTACCACGCGGGCCCAGGGCGGATTGGTAGATGTCACATGTCTTCGAATTTTTGGTTCTAGGACATGCCGGTTTCCTCACGATGTTTTCCTTCACCGTTTTGAGAGCAGTGGTGTTGAAATAAATTACACAAAGTAATGCGCCTGACGGGGTTCGAACCCATGACCTACAACTCGTAAGTCGAGGCCGATACCACTGGGCCACCACTGCTCTCTATTATTATTGTTTCTATTCAAATAGTTTCAACTGTTTTTGTGTATTAATTTAAAGACAAACAATGGTTGCTTTAAAAATCTTTGCTGAAACGGCCTCATATACAAATATTATAATTTTCTTTATAAAATAAGTAGGACTACTAAACTACTCTGATATCTAAGCGTAAGCTTAAAGTTTCATCAAAACCTTTACAGCAGTTTTAGCATAAAGGAGAAACAAACATAAATACAAATATCCTCACAAACTAACGTTTATATAATAAGAAGTGAGGTACGAGTACACTGGAGTGCTCAACGTTTTAATTTCAGGTAGAGGTATTTAGTATGAGTGGACTTTCCCCCATAATGGCTGAACTTGGCTCGTTAAATCTCGGCGGGGAAAGGGTACGAGATTTATCATCTGGCCGGTAAGTGTTTACTTTCACAACACTATTAACGTTATAAATGGATGTGCATAGTTTGTGAGTTGCTAAGGCCTCTACCCACGGTTGCTTTGTGTAGCGACAATGTCGCGCGTTTCTCGCGACAGAATCGCTGCACCCGCGCGTTATTCGCATTCTTGTTCGTGTTGCTGGAATGACAATATAGTTTATGTTCATTTAGACTAAAACTTGACCATTTCTATGGCGTTATCGACGACAGCGCACAGTTGACTTTTGCTACATGTTTTTGGTCCTAAGAGAACGGTGGTGCAAGGGTAATTGGGTATCTATACAACGAAGAGCAAGTATGCCAATGAGAATTTGCATAGCCATAGCGTCACTACTGTACTGATTCAAACGCGTAAAATGTTATTTCTGACGACGTCTTTTTTTTTTAGCGTGGTAAAATCATCAAATGAGTCCTCCCAACCAGGGCAGGGCGAGAGGGACTGTCAGACTCGTACTGACTAAAATCGGCAGGCTTTGGCCCTCTAGCCGTCATCATGCTGACACTCTTTGAGGCGCGCGTGGAACACAACGCGCCGTCGACCCGGGCATGGTCCATGGTCGGGTGGCGAGTTGCCTATTACTCGCCGCCCGCATGCTTTACTCGTCTGGGGAATTCATTGGAATTGGGGAACGGAAGCTGGATGCATTTGCATCAAAATCCATATAAATTAGTGCTTAATGACTGACCTAGACTAGCTAAATATAATAATAACTGCCTTGCAATGTGTGTGCGTATTTATAACAAGATACCCAGGCATTTCAAAACTTTGAATTTGAGATTGTTTAAAATTAAGTTTTATAAAAGGTTACTTGAGGCTAGTTTTTATAATTTAAAGGAATTTTTGGATAAAAAATTTTGACGCTTTTAAAATGTGAATGGTTGCAGTCCTCTTCACTAAACTTTATAATTTTGCATGCTATGTTTTTATCTCAACATGTTTGTGCCATGACACCTTTTTATACCATGTTTTACGCAAATAAATATTTTATCTTATCAAAACGACATCAAGTTTTAATCGTGAGGATCCGTGGTTGCGTTAAAAGATTGTTTTTTTTTTTCTAGAAAACAAAACGTATCCTCATTGTAGGAATTTACATTACATCAACATTTTGAATTTACATATACAAACAACCAGAATCTAAACAACTATCTCTATGGACCATGCCCGGGTCGACAGCGCGTTATGTTCCACGCGCGCCTCAAAGAGTGTCAGCACAATGACGCCCCCCCCCCCCCTTAGAGCGCCAAAGCCCGCCGGGGTCGCGGGACTAAACAGCTACCGTGACCCCGTGGATTTTAGTCAGTACAAGTCTGACAGTCCCTCCTGCTATGCCCTGGGTGGGAGGACTCATTTGATGATTTATATTTGGACTTTGTGGGAATCCAATCTATGGTTCAGACACTGCGTCACATAGTGCCAGTATCGCGGTTATGTTTTCATTTGCATCGCTTCCGTAACGTGCTGTTAGATGAGATGGTGGGCGACGGCCTTTATTCATCTTATCGGGTGGCAGCGCTAGCTAAACGCTATGATGTAGTAAAAGGTTTAGCTAGTCAGCAGGTTGAATACCTAGGAAATGTTAGACGGTTATTTGCTTATGTATAACAACTTAGGACCTGGTCCCAGTTTAATCTGGATGGTAGTTTGAAAATATAACGCAGCCCACGTTACGGGATGATTATATCTACCATGATAATAGGTTTCAAATAAATTGTTACGGGTAACCTTAGCAAAAATATAATTAGGAACCATCAGTTTAACAATTCCAAAGCAAAAAAAAAAACAAAATTTCTTTTTTTTTAGATAAAAGTTTTAAAAATCAATCTATTATTTTATCGAGTTAAAATCATCAAAAATGACTCCTCTAACCTAGGGTGGGACAGGATGGACTGACTCAGGCTTACTAAAATCCACGATGACCTTTCAATGGCCCTTTACTTTCCAGGGCTACGATGACCCGTTCAGACAGTTTCGCGACGATGGAGGGTACAGGTTTTGTTGCACGGGGTGGACTGATATGAAGTGGAATACAACCACAAATACACAATACGTATTTGTGAAGTTATAACATTTAACTAGCTCCAGTATATTCAGATGCATAACTTCAAACTTCTAATCTGGAAGTGTTTACGGCTTATGACAAAACATTCAGCTTTGTGTACAAATGTGTCTGTTTTTAGTTCGAGGTCAGTTCAGTTATAGTACGATTTTGTTTGTTTAGTTTAAACCGTTAATAATGACCAGCATTCTTCAACATTTCTGAAGGATTAGGTGGAAGAATGGATACTATCCCACAATTTATGGCAATACGACCCTTCTCCGTCAAAGAGAGCCTAAGTCTCAGCGAATTATGATAACATTCGTCCAAGTGTTAAATTGTCCACATGTCATTATGAAAAAAGTCAAAAGTTTTGTTATAAAGATCAAGTGACAAAATGTCCATATGACATAAAGTGAAAATGATTTTAGATCTAAAAAATAAATTGTTTAACGACATTTGAACGTAAAAGGCTGTTGAAATAAAAAATAATGAAATTTGTTCTATTACGTATCGACAAAAAAAAACAGGTGTCGTTTTATCACAATACCTAGGATTTTGAGCCATGTACAATATGACTTTTGGACATTCTAACACTTGTTGATTTTTGCAAAACTTTATTCTAACCAAATACCAAAAACTATAAACCGTCTCAGCTGTGGGACACAGACCACTGGGTATTAGGCTGATTGAGGGTGTGTACCAATGCCATCTATTGGACACTGATCCAGGATACTAGCAGTACTAAAAAGATCTTTACCCTTAGCACGAGTTTTCACTCTTTTACTTTACAGCGTCTTTCCAGTATTTACAGCGTTTCTTGTATGGAAAAATAGAACAGCGCCTCTGGTGTGCGAAGAAGGAACAATTTTTTTCCTTGAAAATTGACAATTTGAAATTGTCAAAGTTCCAGTTTACTTTACGTCTCAAATACTGAAAACTCGTGCTAAGGGTACTGGTCGAAAAGTCAAAAACACTCGTAAAATTAAGTATGAGGGATAATGTTTTTATTGACACAGGCCGATCTTCCGGGTTAAGCCGCGCTTGCCGAGGTTATTCTGTGGATGGGTGACCATCTTTCATAGCAAGTTTCCTCCGTGCCTCGAAAAGCACGTAAAGCCGTTGGTCCCGGCTGTCATTTGTAGATCTTTGACAGTCGTTACTGTTAGAAGCTCATAAGTCTGACAACCAGTCTTACCATGGGGTATCGTATTGCCCAGTTACTGGATTGTGGAGGTCCGATAGTCAGTCGCTCCATGTAAAGTACTGATATTCAGCTGCATCTGGTTGGATTAGAAGCCGACCCCAATATATGTAGTTGGGAAAAGGGTAGACAGATGTTGATGAACTACAACTCAAAATGCCATATTTACGGTGCATGTAAAAATATTGCACAAATTACTACAGACTACCTTGAACATTTCAAATGCTCAATCTATTGATACAAGTCAACGATATACCATGAATAACATCGTACAAAGCACAACTATTGAACTATCCGCAACAGTAAGCTCTGAGTTATCTGTTAACTTGTTCCGTAGCTCAGATTAAGGCGAGGGCAGGATGAGAGCGGTGATATGGGCTTTAGCGGGCGCGATTAGGAAGATCACAGAATATCGCCAGTTGTAGCAAGCGAAAAAAAAGCCTTTTCCGCTTGTAGAAACATGCGGGAAAGGCTAGAATGGGCGTCCTGAGGCTTTAGCACAGCTTATAATTTTATTTTGTATTTTACCTACGGAGTACTTGAAATAAGGTATTAATTGTATGGAAAATAAAAAGTGCCTCTAGTGTACGGACGCGGAACTCATTTTATTTTATTCATCAATTTAACGGGAACTTTGACCATTTACTTTACGTCGGAAAAACGTGAAAGGCGTGCTAGGGCCTCAAATAGTGGAAGCAGTAGATGGTCGATCGTCTACATAGATCATACTCTTCGTTCAAGACACGGTGCGTCAGGCGGCTTTGTAGGGGGTCTCTTACTCTGTTACACAAAAACTACTACTACTAACTAGTGGTGTTCAAAGTTGCTATATGGCAATAACTTGCTATTTTACTTACTATAAATAAAATAGCATGCTATTTTATATGCGTGGCCGCTGCCCGCCGCGCCATCTGTTTGCTGCGATTGCGATTTATGAGATGCGACGCGCGACGGACTGAGACAGAACGAGTGTGGAACGAGTGTGCAATTTATCGCAATTTAGCAAATAGCAATAAGTGAGAGCCTCGATAGTATAGGTATATGATATGTATAAAAAGCACGGTGCTATATTTTGCTATATGATATATTATCCACCACTACTACTAATCCACAGCTAAGGACATAGGCCCCCTCTCTGTGACAGGGAGTGGGCCATAATCCACCACGCGGGCCCAATATGGGCTGGTAAGCTAGTACTTGATAAAATTCGTTTCTGCGTAAGCTCATCACCCTGGTCGTAACCTAAACCAGACAATACAGACAAACAGTTTGTTTGCTGTATTTAGTGTTTGAGAGTTGGCCTTTGTGAACGGAATGCATCTGTGATCCGATTTACTACAAACTTAAATGGTAGTTATGTCGCTGAATTTAGGAATGTATCAATATTACTGGTTTTAAGACTTTGGGGAGATATTGTTGTATATTATGGTGTTAAAAAATTAACTGCAAGAATTTCGTGTACGTACTCTGTATCAAAAAATACCAAATGTAATTCCAAAACCTTTTTTTTTTCAAGCATTTCTCTTTTGGTTTATTAATATTATTTCGATGAATTGCTAGTCCAAAGCCTGCAAAATGTGATGGGAACATTGGAATCAGCTGTGAACGCTACACACGGGTGAACGAACTCAAAGAGCAATCAAATTCAATAATACGGTCAAAAAAAAATGCTTGCTTTGCTCAAATTTTTGAAATGATTGAAAACAATTTTTTTTAATAAACTTGGTTTTTGATACCGAACAATACGTACACGAAATTCTTGCAGTTAATTTTTTAACACCTTATAAAGATATTCATCATCTGCCTACTTTTTTCCACACTTAAGCTATTGTCAAACAGACAGGCGAAGCGAATGCGATCCGAATCCTGTCATATAGAAAAGCGAAAGCGGTCCGATAGTCTATATGTGACAGGCTTCAAACAATTCCATACGTTACAAACAATAACGCTTCGCTTCTGCGTTCGCTTCGCCTGTCTGTTTGACAATAGTTTTAACAGTAACGACTATCAAAGATCTAGAGCCGGGACCAACGACTTAACATGTTTTCCGAGGCATAGAGCCAACTCATTATAAATAAATGGTGACCCATCCAAGTACTGAACTTGACAGAAGATCGTCTTATAATTACTTATTCATTTGTCCTAGTTTGTGTCAAGAATAAAGAAACGGATAGATATTATTTCCTAAGTCTTACACAAATAAAATAGGCCGATACATCCAAAGTTATTAGAAAAATCTCTTTTCAATAATGACAAGAATACTTAGGGAAAATTCCAGACATTTTTATTTCCCTGTTTACTATACTCAACGGCTTTTTTTCTGAGAACAATTTATGGTAGACATTATTCAGGATTCTGTAAACGCTTTTGCTCCTTTTACAAATGCGTTGTGTTTCTTTATTAAAGTGTGTATGGAAGAAAGTGGTCCATTTTATGATTTCTTTTTACTGGTAGAAAATAACATTGGTTAAGTACGTCGTAAACTAGGATTGCTATGAGAAGTAGTAGCGTCTTTATTAGAATCGTGATCATTTATCTTTCTATAAAGTGTGTTAATTGTGGAAATTACGTCGTCTAAACTAATTTGATGTGTAATTAGGAGACAGAATTAAATAAAAAGTTGGGGAAAAATCCTGAGCGTCTTCATTACCGTCATCATTCAGAATATACAGACGGTAGTATTGTTTTATTTGTGGTCGGCACAGCATATCTTCTTCTTTCATACTTCTCTACTACTCGTGATCTGCGCGGGCATGCGGGCGGCGAGTAATGGGCAACTCGCCGCCCAACCATGGACCATGCCCGGGTCGACGGCGCGTTGTGTCCCACGCGCGCCTCAAAGATCGTCTGCAAGATGACGGGGCCCCCCTCTAGAGGGCCAAAACCTGCCGGGGTCGCGGGACTGTTTTCGTTACCGTGTCCATGGAACGTAAAGGGCTAATGAAGGGCACAGTGGTTTTTAGTCAGTACAAGTCTGACAGTCCCTCCCGTCCTGCCCTGGGTGGGAGGACTCATTTGAAAATTTAACCACGCAAAAAAAAATATAACTACTCGTGATCTCCTTTATGATCTGCCATCTGCCTAGCCTTTTCGCAACTTGGGGTCAGCTTCCAGTCGAATCAGATGCAGCTGAATATCAGTATTTTACATAGAGCGACTGCATAACGGACCTCAAAAACCCAGTAACTGGGAGAAAGAAGAAATCACCGGCTTCTAAACGTTTATTGCCCATGGTACTACCAACAGTTTTTATTTTTTACCCGTGGTACTAACCACGGGTAAAAAAATTACCTCATCGTAATCCACCATGCGCGTAGGTTGGTACATGTCACATGTCTTCGATTTATTGGTTCTAGGACACGCCGGTTTCCTCGCGATGTTTTGAAAGCGTTTTGAGAGCCGTGGTGATGAAATAAATTTGACGAAAACTAATGCGCCTGGTTTGGTTCTGACCCACGATCTACGGATCGTAATTTGAGGCCGTTACCACTGGTCAACCGCTGCTTACCGTCAACTACAAAAATATCGTAGAAAACAATGCAAACATGAACTTCTTCTTTTTCTTCCTGCCCTTATCCCATTCTACTTGGGGTCGGCGCAACACGTTTTCTTCTTCCATTCTCCCCTATCAGACGTCACAGTATCATTTACTCCTTTTTCTTTCATATCATTCCTTAGACAATCCATCCATCTTTTCTTTGGCCTTCCTCTTCCTCGCCATCCATCAACATTCATACTCATCACTTTCTTAGTCACATGGGTGTCATCATCAATGCAAACATGAACATTTAATCGAATAAATAACCTCCTTATTTCGACTCAAACTCGACATTATATGAGAAAAGTCAGTACAGCCTTTTAAAGCGCCCAGAGAGCCATGCAGCTATTCAAGTTCCACCTTTTGTTCTAACATCTAATGGGTCTACCAGACTCCTAGATAAAACCCTCATTATCCAACCTTCTCTACTTCGAAACTACTCTCAATGGATACTGCCTATACCAATTGAATTTGGACGTCAATGCCATGCAAATTGAGTGTCTTTTGAATTCGGCATAACAAATGTGAGTTCAGAATAGTGGTGTATTTAGTTTAATTGGATACGTTACTGATGCCATAATTCACATATTGAGATCAAGTAATTTGGATGCTAAAATGTATACACTGTTAGTACATGCATGCTTATTAAACTGTCGACTCAGAAATAAGATTTGAGTAACTAGAACTAGTAACTAGAAAAAGGTATAATATTGTGTTGCATAATAGATTATTTTCGGTCATAAATAAATTGAAAATGTACTTCATCTGAGTCCGAGTATTGGATTTACACTGGCTTTCGATCAGAAGAACTTTTTTTTTATCATGGTGAAATCGGATCGGAAGAACTAGAAATCATGGGGATAGGAAAAGAGACTATTCAGTCTAGACCTAACAATTACGTGAAAACTTTCTAGAATGCAAATATCGAACGACATTTGAATATTTTTCTGCAAGAAAACAATGTTGAGAATCAATTCTATTACTAGTCATGAAAACCGCACAATTTTCCAACCGAAATACGAAAATTCCCAAGACACTCACTACATAAAACCAAAAACTTTTTACTCGAACACTTAAAAACAACACTTACGTCTATTACAACAAGAGTTCTTTGACTGTTTCTTGAGTACATCTAAAGAATACTAATCGGTACGCCGTGTTGGGAAAATGGACTTAAGAAATTCCCAGTATTAGCTTTACAAAGACTAAATCGACTGAAGTTCTGATTAGATCGTTGAGAGTCCTTCTTGCCGATTAGGATGAAGAGTAGACAGTTTTGCGACGGGGAATTTGTTTTTCGCTTAGTGCGGTCGTGTTTTTTGCGTTTCTTTTAAGAGTGTAATAATAGGTCGTCTGTAAGGACTTAAGGAGCTTAACGAAGTTGGAAGATGAGTAAAGTTATTTTTTCGTTTGTAGACTTTGGTTGTACAAAATATAAATAAATAATTCTTCTTATTTTCTGGGTTAAGCTCGCTTCTGTACTCATGTTATAATGCCAATGCAATTTGTTTATAATTTATGTGTAATGTACAGACGCCAGCACTTCAAGTTACCACAGTCTGTCAAAGTTCTTTAATAGATTTTCAACTTAATGACAAAATAAGAAGGTTCACGTTTGATTGGCAAATTTTGACAGATTCGGATAGGTGATGTGCTGGCGTCTCGTCTGTACAACAATTAAAAATAATTTGTAGCGTGGAGGAGGAGTTAATGAGTAATTAACTATGCCATGACTTCTGGAATAATGGAAAAAGAAAACGTGTTAACCTAAAAAGGGATAAGGATAGGACGATTACGATGATGATATTGCACTGTTACATTCATACAAATATTAATTCTTTATTAACTTTCTTTATAAAAAAAAACCGTTACCTTTTGCAAATTTTGGTACAAAATTCATACTTCAACACCAATCATATTATTATAACCAAAATCCATAAAATGGAACAGCATCGTATCAAATAGGAATAATTTCCCATTCAAAACGAAAATTTCCCAATCGAAACGCGGTGCAGTGAACAAGTTAAATTCACAATCGTATTACACGTAGGATATCGTAAAACTGAAGTACTGGAGCTTGGCTAATAAATTTTGTGGATAGTTGTGATTCCTTGGGGTTGACGAACGACCGTGATAGTTACTGAGATCAAGGAGCTAGGAAGACAAGTGCAAGAAACGATGAAGGCGAGAAATACACCTATATAGGGTGTTAAAAAATAACTGCAGGAATTTTTGTGTGCGTACTCGGTATCAAAAACAAAATACATTTAAAAAAATATATTTTTTTCGAGCATTAAAAAAACATTTTTTTTTTCGAAATTAATAATTTTTTTCAAGCATTTTTCGTTTGGCCTATTAATATGGCCAATCAAATAAGTTATTTGTAAGTATTTCGATGTATTGCCAGTCCAAAGTCTGCAAAATGTGATGGAAAAGTTGGCATCAAATCGGAAAGTTGGCTGTGAACGCTACACACGGGTGAACGAACTCAAAGAGCAATCAAATTCATTAATATGGTCAAAAAAGTGCTTGAAAAGAAATCTTTTTTAAAAATGCTCAAAAAAAATTTTTTTTTGGAGTATACTTAGTTTTTGATATCGAGTACGTACACGAAATTCCTGCAGTTAATTTTTTAACACCTTATATACCTACTTTCTTTTAAAGTTACTATAATTTATGCCACCAATTATTTTATCCGGATCAACCTTCTTCAGAAGAAGAACACGCCACGTAATCATAAACTTAGATGTGGTTATCAAAAGACTTGAACATTATTTGTCTAGCTTATGAAATGTAGGTTATTGACAATAGGGTACACCATTGCTTCACATATTACTGAAGGGTTATTAGCAGTGGTATCAAAATGAGGATGATCTTTTTCTAAATATTGTAATGACATTTATGCCTGACTTTGGAATTGAAGCCAGGACCTCATTCTCAACGGTCGCGCTAATAAGCACTAGATCAATAAGGCAGTTCTGTTTATTTTAGATATTAAAATTAATAATAATTCCTGCATCTGGGGTGCGTTTAAAAAAATTGACGCTAACGAACAAAAACAGCCAGAACAACAACCTACCGTTCAAATATTTGTCTCAAGCAGGAATTGAATCCGTAATCTGTAACGGTGCAGTCAATTATTCAGCTTCTACGCCGACTGGGTATCAACATAATAAAATTACAAACGTGATGTTAAGTTATCAGTATAAAATAACTGCCACATCCAATACTGGCGCCACCTATTATAGTTCTTTGTCTCGCACTATCTTAAGGGTAGTTCGTTTGTACCCGTCCCAGGGTATTAATCAACTCCCTCTCGGTCTTGAGGACTTGAGGACATGACTCGTATGCTAGGGTGAGGACGCTTTAAGGACAATGCGAGACAGTCTTGGAGACAGAGGTTTAGGAGCTTTTTTTGCATAATTGCACATAGTATCTTGGTGTCGTAATAAATATGGCCAAGAGAAATGGAGAGGTAGATAAAGGCTAAAGAAAGGATGGATGGATAGTTTAAGAAATGATATTAAGGTGCGGTGTTATCTCAATATTTCCAAAAATTGGTTTCGTAGAACGTCGAGTATGACGTAATGTAATAAAAATAAGTAACGCGAAAAATACAGTGAACAGAGAAGGGTATAAAGAAGAATTTAAACCGAACAGAATAATAAATAAATAGTTTGATATTCCCAATAAAAAATTGGGAAGTTGTAGCACAAAAATAAACTTTGACGTCGAAGATCTCTGTATTTCCAGCGATAACAACAGTTTCTTTTAAGAATTTAGTAGGTTTTCCATTTTTTTAAACTTTAACCAAATCATTATTTAATTTTATGTCTATATTTTAAATAATCTAAAGAAAAGCAGTAAAATAAATGGCCATTCGCAGCTTACGTCACATTTCAACACAAATATCATTTTTCAATTTTCAATCTTATTGACGCTCCATAGTGGTGACAATAGTTTACGCGGTCATAAGCGATTAAAATCGTAGTCAGTCCGCGCCTTAAATATAAAAGGAGTAAAAATGACGCTGTGCTTTCCAACAGGGGAGAATGGAAAAGAAAATGTGCGCCGACCCCAAATTAAGTGGGATAAAAGGAAGATGATAATGAGACGTTATAATTATTGTGACATTTTAGAATCAATAGTGTACAACTTATTTATTTTAAGGAATATTATATTATGCAACTAGTGAATAAAGAGCGGATTTAAAGCGAGGGCCATATATGAATCACGAGCAAGAGAAGGGTTTTAATGACTGAATCACGACCGTAGGGAGTGAGAGAAAGTGTAGTGATTGAATCACGAGCGAAGCAAGTAATTCAAGTATTTAAATCCTGAGCGACGCGAGTGATTCATGGCTCCCGATATAAATCCGTTTTATTCAAGAGTTGCATACGATACTTTATACCATATCCACGAGAAAATGAAAGAGTTAAGCTATAAATAATTTAAAAAAATATTAAAGAGCAACAAAAAGGTTTATATTTTTGATTAAACTTTACAACGTAGGTCCTACAGTTGGCAAAACAATCATTCAAAAAGAACTGGCTCCCCCGCGGGCGAGACGCAGATGACCTAGTTTCGTCGAAATTGCAGAGCCTTGAATTAATCCTTGATTACAACAACTTATATTTTCTTAGTTAACAAGCCCCCGCATCAATTTAAGTGAGTTAACAAGACAACAGTTAAACAAAGCTTAGCCTCGAATATTAACCCCTCGACAGTACAAGTATGCTTTACTGAAACTTTGTTAATCATAATACTTGAACTTTAGACTGTTCTATACAATAGTTGGTAAAGGGTTATTTCGGGCTTGAGTATCTTACGACTTATCAACTGAGTTGATCCGAGGATCAATTAGTTTTAATTATTGAAGGACGAAGAAATATCGAACTATGAAAATAGCAAGATCATTTTTAAGCTACGTTTATTGCATAGCTTTTATCGCGGGCTCTGAGCGCGGCGCGGCGCGGCGCAGCGATCGTTTCAAAATTTTTTTGTTTATCAAGTCGGAAATAGTAATAGCGAGTGTGGGCTTGGAATAAAATGCAAAACGGTGGATCGGGAGCCGAAACTTAACGTCAAAGAGTCGAAGAAAAAAGCAAAATTGTGTCACCCTATTTATAATTGTGATATCTGTAATTCATTGCATGTTTAAAGAATATTTTATTATAACCATAGGTCGGAATTAGGTAGAGTTATTCATGTACCTACAGATACCGGCACGGTTCTTGAGCGCTTGGCGTAAGAGTGAGGATCGCTTTGCGCATCGTACAGTTATCGACAAATGAAACGCACAATCAGTGTAGGGCGTAGTTAACTACTTTTTGTAATCTTGATTACTAACTACGATTAAAAGTAGTTAACTACATGTAGTTATGATTACATGTAGTTAGATTACTTTTGCCAAAAGTAATCTAACTACATGTAATCATAACTACATGTATTTAACTACTTTTGGCAAAAGTAATCTAACTACCTTTTTTCTTTTTTTTTTGCGAAGTAAAGTCAAATGAGTTCTCCCAACAGGGAGGAGGGACTGTCAGACTTGTACTGACTAAAATCCACGGCATCCTTCAATAGCCCTTTACGTTCCGGGGTCAAGGTTCCTGTTTAGTCCCGCGACCCCGGCAGGGTCCCCTCTAAAGGGGGTCCCGTCATTGTGCTGACACTCTTTGAGGCGCGCGTGGAATACAACGCGCCATCGACCCGGGCATGGTCCATGGTCGGACAGCGAATCGTCCATTACTCGCCGTCAGATTAGGGAGTCAGACTCAGGGTCAAATATAGAGACAGACTCGTTCAGACCCGGTCAGACTTTGTTAGACTGATTAACTGTCATAGTGAGATCTTACCTCCTGACTTGATGGAGTGACCTGAAGGTCTACTTCTGTGACTCCTACTGGAACTCCTCGACGGATCAAACTAGATGTGTCGAGTTTGGGCTCGTTTTGTTAGTTATGATGAGATCTTACCTTCGGACTTGATGAAGTGACCTGAAGGTCTACTTCTATGACTTCTACTGGAACTCCTCGACGGATCGAACTAGATGTGTCGAGTTTGGGCTCGTTTTGTTAGTTATGATGAGATCTTACCTCCGGACTTGATGGAGTGACCTGAAGGTCTACTTCTATGACTTCTACTGGAACTCCTCGACGGATCGAACTAGATGTGTCGAGTTTGGGCTCGTTTTGTTAGTTATGATGAGATCTTACCTCCGGACTTGATGGAGTGACCTGAAGGTCTACTTCTATGACTTCTACTGGAACTCCTCGACGGATCAAACTAGATGTGTCGAGTTTGGGCTCGTTTTGTTAGTTATGATGAGATCTCACCTCCGGACTTGATGGAGTGACCTGAAGGTCTACTTCTATGACTTCTACGGGAACTCCTCGACGGATCGAACTAGATGTGTCGAGTTTGGGCTCGTTTTGTTAGTTATGATGAGATCTTCCCTCCGGACTTGATGGAATGACCTGAAGGTCTACTTCGGTGGTTGCTACTGGAACTCATCGACGGATCGAACTAGATGTGCCGAGTTTGGGTTCGTTTTGTTAGTTATGATGAGATCTTACCTCCGGACTTGATGGAGTAACCTGAAGGTCTACTTTGGTGATTGCTTTGCTACTGGAACTCCTCGACGGATCGAACTAGATGTGTCGAGTTTGGGCTCGTTTTGTTAGTTATGATGAGATCTTACCTCCGGACTTGATGGGGTGACCTGAAGGTCTACTTCTGTGACTCCTACTGGAACTCCTCGATGGATGGTACTAGATGTGCCGAGTTTGGGCTCGTTTTGTTAGTAATGTTGAGATCTTACCTCCGGACTTGATAGAGTGACCTGAAGGTCTACTTCTGTGACTCCTACTGGAACTCCTCGACGGATCGAACTAGATGTGTCGAGTTTGGGCTCGTTTTGTTAGTTATGATGAGATCTTACCTTCGGACTTGATGAAGTGACCTGAAGGTCTACTTCTATGACTTCTACTGGAACTCCTCGACGGATCGAACTAGATGTGTCGAGTTTGGGCCCTTTGGGCTCGTTTTGTTAGTTATGATGAGATCTTACTACTAGATGTACTAGTTCGATCCGTCGAGGAGTTCCAGTAGAAGTCATAGAAGTAGACCTTCAGGTCACTCCATCAAGTTCGGAGGTAAGATCTCATCATAACTAACAAAACGAGCCCAAACTCGACACATCTAGTTCGATCCGTCGAGGAGTTCCAGTAGAAGTCATAGAAGTAGACCTTCAGGTCACTCCATCAAGTCCGGAGGTAAGATATTATCATAACTAACAAAACGAGCCCAAACTCGACACATCTAGTTCGATCCATCGAGAAGTTCCAGAATCAGTCACCGAAGTAGACCTTCAGGTCACTCTATCAAGTCCGGAGGTAAGATCTCAACATTACTAACAAAACGAGCCCAAACTCGGCACATCTAGTACCATCCATCGAGGAGTTCCAGTAGGAGTCACAGAAGTAGACCTTCAGGTCACCCCATCAAGTCCGGAGGTAAGATCTCATCATAACTAACAAAACGAGCCCAAACTCGACACATCTAGTTCGATCCGTCGAGGAGTTCCAGTAGCAAAGCAATCACCAAAGTAGACCTTCAGGTTACTCCATCAAGTCCGGAGGTAAGATCTCATCATAACTAACAAAACGAACCCAAACTCGGCACATCTAGTTCGATCCGTCGATGAGTTCCAGTAGCAACCACCGAAGTAGACCTTCAGGTCATTCCATCAAGTCCGGAGGGAAGATCTCATCATAACTAACAAAACGAGCCCAAACTCGACACATCTAGTTCGATCCGTCGATGAGTTCCAGTAGCAACCACTGAAGTAGACCTTCAGGTCACTCTATCAATCCGGAGGTAAGATCTCAACATAACTAACAAAACGAGCCCAAACTCGGCACATCTAGTACCATCCGTCGAGGAGTTCCAGTACGAGTCACAGAAGTAGACCTTCAGGTCACTCCATCAAGTCCGGAGGCAAGGTCACATCATAACTAACAAAACGAGCCCAAACTCGGCACGTCTAGTTCGATCCGTCGAGGAGTTCCAGTAGGAGTCATAGAAGTAGACCTTCAGGTCACTCCATCAAGTCCGGAGGTAAGATCTCATCATAACTAACAAAACGAGCCCAAACTCGCCACATCTAGTTCGATCCGTCGAGGAGTTCCAGTAGCAATCACCAAAGTAGACCTTCAGGTTACTCCATCAAGTCCGGAGGTAAGGTCACATCATAACTATAAAAACGAGCCCAAACTCGACACATCTAGTTCGATCCGTCGAGGAGTTCCAGTAGAAGTCATAGAAGTAGACCTTCAGGTCACTCCATCAAGTCCGGAGGTAAGATCTCATCATAACTAACAAAACGAGCCCAAACTCGACACATCTAGTTCGATCCGTCGAGGAGTTCCAGTAGCAAAGCAATCACCAAAGTAGACCTTCAGGTTACTCCATCAAGTCCGGAGGTAAGATCTCATCATAACTAACAAAACGAGCCCAAACTCGACACATCTAGTTCGATCCGTCGAGGAGTTCCAGTAGCAAAGCAATCACCAAAGTAGACCTTCAGGTTACTCCATCAAGTCCGGAGGTAAGGTCACATCATAACTAACAAAACGAACCCAAACTCGGCACATCTAGTTCGATCCGTCGATGAGTTCCAGTAGCAACCACCGAAGTAGACCTTCAGGTCACTCCATCAAGTCTGGAGGTAAGATCTCATCATAACTAACAAAACGAGCCCAAACTCGACACATCTAGTTCGATCCGTCGATGAGTTCCAGTAGCAACCACCGAAGTAGACCTTCAGGTCACTCCATCAAGTCCGGAGGTAAGATCTCATTATAAACAACAAAACGAGCCCAAACTCGACACATCTAGTTCGATCCGTCGAGGAGTTCCAGTAGAAGTCATAGAAGTAGACCTTCAGGTCACTCCATCAAGTCCGGAGGTAAGATCTCATCATAACTAACAAAACGAGCCCAAACTCGACACATCTAGTTCGATCCGTCGAGGAGTTCCAGTAGAAGTCATAGAAGTAGACCTTCAGGTCACTCCATCAAGTCCGGAGGTAAGATCTCATCATAACTAACAAAATGAGCCCAAACTCGGCACGTCTAGTCCAATCCGTAGAGGAGTTCCAGTAGAAGTCATAGAAGTAGACCTTCAGGTCACTCCATCAAGTCCGGAGGTAAGATCTCATCATAACTAACAAAACGAGCCCAAACTCGGCACATCTACTTCGATCCGTCGAGGAGTTCCAGTAGCAGTCACGGTGTAGACATTCAGGTCACTCCATCTAAACCGGAGGCAAGATCTCATTATGACAGTTTATCAGTCTGACAGTCTGACATAGTCTGGCAGTTTATCAGTGTGACAGTCTGACCGAGTCTGTCTCTGTATTTGACCCTGAGTCTGACTTTATTTGACTCTTAACCTGACAGCGAGTAATGGATGATTCGCTGTCCGACCATGGACCATGCCCGGGTCGATGGCGCGTTGTGTTCCACGCGCGCCTCAAAGAGTGTCAGCACAATGACGGGAACCCCTTTAGAGGGCTATACCCTGCCGGGGTCGCGGGACTAAACAGGCACCTTGCCCCCGGAACGTAAAGGGCTATTGAAGGATGCCGTGGATTTTAGTCAGTACAAGACTGACAGTCCCTCCTGCCCTGCCCTGGGTGAGAGGACTCATTTGAGTTAGATTACTTTTGGCAAAAGTAGTTACTTTTTTGTAATCTGATTACTAACTACGATTAAAAGTAGTTAACTACATGTAGTTACGATTAAAAGTAGTTAACTACATGTAGTTACAACTACATGTAGTTAGATTACTTTTGCCAAAAGTAATCTAACTACTAACTACATTTTGTAGTTAGTAATCTAACTACATTTTTCGATTACTTAATGTAGTTAGTAATCATGATTACTAACTACAAAATGTAATCGTAGTTATTAATCAGTAGTTAGATTACAAAATGCCCAACTCTGCGCACAATAAAACAAATTTTAATAAAACGCACAAAAGAACGAATCCCGAGTGGCGGCTATGACGCGATGCGCTACGGCACGCTACGCGGGCCAATCACTACACTTTCCCCGCCCCCGTTCCTCACTTCATCTATCAAAGGGACCTAATAACTCACTTCTGTGCAGGTGAAGGTCAGCCCTCAAGATCCATGCCGGTATTTGTACTTACACTGATTTCATACAGCGAAAGAATAAAGTGAATATGCCCCAAATCCCGGAATTACTTTTAAAGAGCAGAAAAATCTCGTGATTATTTAATTAAATATCTCTGATGTTTTTATTATTATTATTTATTTGTAATACTGTTTTCCACACGAGATTATCTGTTAGAAATCCCGGGAAGATCCATATTTATATCAACATTTCAATGCATGTACTAAAATAGCTCTACCTAGCTCCGACCTCTGATTATAACTCACTATCTTAAATTCACACCCAACTAAACCAGATGTACCATTGTGCAATTAACTGTATACCAAAGATAATAATATTCTATAAAACAAAGGCAGTAACAGACTTGTCCCGGAAACGTTGACAATGGAGGATTCTCTCGTTTGTCTGTGGCTAGTATGTCCCGGGCTTATTATAGGAATTAATTCATGATCATTTAGTTTTACTGTCGGGTCTACTGTTTTTATTGCTAATTAGGAACTTAATTTCGGTGCTAGGATGTTTTTGATAGGCTTTTACTTAGACGGGCTAGTTTTCCAAAAGTATGCATAGCACGACCAATTTTATCTCGATTCTACCAAGAATAGACAAAGTATTTTATTTGCCCGAGTCTGGCACATACATTTTTTCACATTTTAAACTTCACCATGCTTAGGACGAGCAAATTTTTTCAACATTCTGTCATTTTGTCTATTCTTTCGTCGACAAAACTCGTTTCTATTGTGTCATGCTACATTTGGAGAAATGTCTGTTTTGGGCCGAACGTATATAATCAAATCAACGAAAGGGTTCGACGCCGGTGTATCTAATATGTAGTATAGCCACGTTTTGCCAGATATGTTTAAGTCCCATATAATAGGGGGCGAGCGGCGAGTCTATTGCTATAATTCAAGTAACGATAAAATTACAACAAAACCTTAAAATATCACAATAAACTATTCCTTCAACTTTATCCCACAAAAATTTCGAATCCATTGTCACCGTACACAATAACTGACGTACGACCGGCTTCTTTTATGACAACTATCGGTACGTAGTGAATTTGTCGATAACCTAC
The DNA here is from genome assembly GCA_950005045.1 of Agrotis exclamationis. Classification (NCBI taxonomy): domain Eukaryota; kingdom Metazoa; phylum Arthropoda; class Insecta; order Lepidoptera; family Noctuidae; genus Agrotis; species Agrotis exclamationis. Next base: position 10,921,592 of record OX465441.1, read on the forward strand.
ATATCGGTGTGATCAAGTGTTGTATCGAGGTCACTCATCGAGTGGTCACTTTATGTTATATCACGCTTTTATTTCATGAGGTTTGGCAGAGATGATCAGCTTTTTGGCACGTTTCACTACATCTGAACATGAAAGTCAGTCTGCTGCGTCTGTTTCTCAGAACGCGATAAATTCATAAACTACTGAACGTATTTTAATACAGTTTTCGGACGAAGTTTAAGTGCATTAACTAATTTATTAGTGTCATGTAAATTTTCTGGAATATAAATGGTACTTAATAAAATACGCAAAAATTTAAGAATCAAACTTAGGAACTCTCGCTAAGCAGTCGCGTTTGGAGTTACCACACTAGTTAATAAGGTCAATTCTATTTCTGTGCAACCAATAGCTAGGAGAACACCATCTGCACACTTTTTTCCAAGAGGGCGACCTTACAAACTTAGGTTTATCTTTAACCCCTCCAGACATCTAAAAAAATTAAATTACATCATGATGTCAGAACCACAAAACCCAAGAAAGATGGAGTAGAAAGGTTCTCGAATAGAGAACGCGTGTGCAATAGGCTGAAATGATGATGATGATGATGATGACGTCAAAGCAATGAACTAAATGTTCCAAATAAATTCTTCCATACCTGTCTAAAGAAGAAGAAAGTTTTTCCTCTTAGCCTCGTGTATAAAAATGTTTCTGCTCACAAATGTGTCTAATGCAAAGCGACAGATGGACAAAGGAAACAATAAATCCTATATTCTAGCGGTATAATCATACTGTCACATCGAGACCACGCAAAGAATGGTCACAGTAGCGCAAATGACAAGGGAGTGGAAACATGATTGAAGTCGCTGAAGTAGAAAGTTGAATTGGGTAAGGAATTGGGTGAATTAGGGATTTTGAAGAGTTGAGATGATAAGGGAGGATAGAGAGAAAATATGTAGGTAGCTATAAAACCACTATCCCACCTGATAGTAAGCGAAGATGAGGTCGACGGGGAAATACGAATTACCATTAGTTTGCCAAAAATGTATAGTATAGGATTTTAACAATAGTTAGTTTAAGGTTTAAGTATTGATCACAAAAGTGACACTTAGTTATTTTTCAGTTAAAGTTTAAAACAAAACTAAAAAGCAAGAGAAATCACACTATATTTTCATGAAAATATCTTAAAACATTTTCAATTTTCTGAGATGAAAATCGTTCCCAGACGAAGTACATACCTAGACTATCTTTTTAAAACCAAAGAGATCGTCAACCTTTTGACGAAACCCTTTAAACGTTTATGACGAAGAAGCAAAAAGCAAACACAGTAAGTACAGTTCTTTCAGAGTTATTTTACCCTTTAGTATAACCGACAAATCGCCCGTAAGTGTTAGACAAAATTGCATTTCACATTTCACTCTGTGTGATATTTTAATCCCTGGTATGTGTGGTGGGCCTATAACCAACAATCGGGTACAAATCTTGACACCTTGATTGCCTAGTAGATCGATGGCAAAAAAAACTTGAGAGGCGTCAAGGGACACCAGAATGGAACGAAGTTACTGTATACACTCAACAAAAATAATCGTCGCGACACCACACTGTTCAATGCGAAATAGAAAGTCGAAACGAAAATATCTGGCTTGCTTTCTATAAGAGAGAGAGAGAGAGCTTACAATATATTACTATACCAAAAAGTGTCGTTACAACTTTTCGTCTTAATTTTTTCCGTCTAGCCCCCTTTCGCAACGCGCGATTTGGAACTTCGTTCCAAATTCAAACATTACTGACGCAGACGCCGCTTACTGACGCAGTTTTGCCAAGTGTACAACTGACGGGTAGCTACTGTGTCATCATCATCATCAGCCTAATGTTCCAACTGCTGGGACACAAGTATCCTCTCTGTGAGAGGGAGTGGGCCATTACCCTCCCATTGCTACTGAGTAACTAATGGAAAACCCCTACAACGCATTGTCCGATCTGAAAATCGACCTCAACACCTCAGAATCTACATTCGCTGCTTAAGACTATGAGACGAACGAGGCATTCAAATTATATTATTCTTTATTTCCTATGCAGTAAAGTTGAAAGTGGCTTGTTGCTTGAGTGGTTGTAGAGGTAAAATAACTTTGAAAAGGCTGTATATTTTAATACTGTTTACCTTGTCTATGTATTGGCTATTCTCGGAGCATTGACTTCACCTTCCAGACAGAATCGGCTTTAATTACCTGAAATAAAACAGAATAACTTTAGTCTGCGATACGGTACACTGATTACAGGGGTGAAAACAACAAGAAATTGATTGTAAACTTAGAATAGAATATTATTTTAAATATTATAGTAATAAAGTGTGGCTTTTTAGACAGATATTATACACTGTACCTGGTGCAGATATATTTTTCTTTTTGTATAATGCTAGCTTTACGAACTAAAACCTAACTTACCTCGAAGGGATTGGCCTCCTAGTTTGGCTTCAGATGCTAAAACTTTTGTACACTTTTTTGTTTTAACAAGCACTGTTTTTATGAAATAAATTACTATTAGGTACTGTGTACGCAACGACGCGCGACGGTGCGTCCTAGTGACGACATAATTGAGGGCCATAAGATCTACCGATTTCTTGCCAGCTTTTTTTTTAAATGTAATATGGATTTGCTCTTGGCCTTAGTCTAGGTCAGGGGTGATAAAGACAAGGTCGACGATGCATAGTGATTCGTCTAGTACAGGCTAGCGGGACAATATTCATGACGTCATTTCCAGGAATTCGTGATAACAACTTGTAAACAACCCTTCCCAGGTAAGGAATTCTAAGAAATCATTTGTTTGTCACTTCAACAAGTAATTTTGTGGAGGGGTTAATGTTAATTATAAAGGAAGCGCAATTTTTATTTGTAAATAAGTTGCATTTTTAGCACACTTGTGACACCATCTCAAATAATTGATATTAAAGTGAAACGATTTTCTTGTGATGGATTTTACTATTGAAGGTATGCTTATTATTTTGACTTGATTTTAAAAGCATACATGTACTTTTTTGCCGTAATTAGAGTTTATAAGTATGTTGAAATAATCCCACATATTTTTTCTTAACTTCAAACTTTAAAGGGGTGCAACTTTTTTTTCCCGATGTATCCGGCTAGATTCTTCTGTATGTTATAACTAAAACATTCAGGTGTAGGTTACTTTATTTTTTGGCTCCCGAAACCACCAAAGTAATTCACTTTCTTTCAGAACGAGCCGTAGCTATGACAAAATTGGAGTTTTTCGAAGAATGGTTAAAACATAATAAAACTGAAAGAGCAAGTCGCATTTTTGATCATTTATGTGTACAGCATACCTAATCTAATAGATGCTTCTGAAGATTCACTGAGGAAACTCAAAATGAAAATTTCGAACCTATTGAGTACATAGCGTATGTATTCGCTGGGTGCGAAGTCGATTGCAGCGCTCATGGTGGCAAAAAGTAGAAATAATGACGGCTCTGTCTCAGAGTACATTCAGATCTGTCATATACGAGTACGTTATTTTAGGTTACGTTAGGTTTTCGATATTAGTAATCGAGTTTTGGAACTCAAATGGAGTTGGGCAGGACTCCTGGCAAGGCGCGGTGATGGCAGGTGGAGTAAAGCTGTGACAGAGTGGCGACCAAGGAATAGAAAAAGAAGTGTTGGTCGTCCGCCGGCGAGATGGGCAGACGACATTGATCCCACTGCGGGAGTGTCCTGGATGAGTCTGGCGCAAGACCGTGGAGCTTGGCACAAACAAAGAGAGGCCTATACCCAGCAGTGGGTGAAGACGGGCTGTGGATTATGATGATGATGATACGTTATTTTTTATAATCGCATTGTTCCGCCAATGGCCGCCAGGTCACAGTAGTTTGTTGTATTGTAAACTGCAATAATACTAGCAGAAATAGTACATTTAATTTTTACTGATTCCCAAGCAGTTCTTGGAAAGATGAACAATGCAAGAAATGGACAACTACCGTGCAGAGAAAAAGTAAATAACGTCATATCCTCATTTAAATCCTCTATTTGATATTTTTTTGTACTTAACAGGATACATTTTACATACAATTTTTAAATTTTGTGTGTAACAAAATTTTATTTTAATTAGAACAGTCAGAGCCAGTAAAGTTGCGAACGCTAGGTGGCGCTTAAATCATGCACGGTGACAATAATATAATGCTCTTTTTGTCTGCATGCTACATGCAGCCAAAGTGTGGTATGCAGACACATTGCAACTTATATAACACAATATTGGAAAACCGTTTCAAAACTTGCTGCCATACGTAACTGTTTTGCTATACAAAACAGCTGTTTTTATTTCTTTATAGATATTGAACTCGCTCCTGAGCTCGCTATGTAATTAAAATAACACTTTGTATAGACTTCAGCTTTAGAAATCGACTTACAAAACTTTCAAGATACCTCAAGTTACCGATATCTTACTTAATGAAAACTTAGCAAGAATCTGATAACAACATCTTTTGTTCTGACGAAGTTATACCGTTAGACTTCTATGTATTATTGAGAATGTTGTATGTACTGAAGTGAAAGGGGATCGATTTCATCAAAAGTTAGTTTTGACTAGCTCTTGTTGTTAGATCTGCTTGCGTTGAGGATCTATTATCTCTGGCGAACGTTACCTAGTACCTGAAGAAAATTATTCCTATTTCTGAGCCCTGATTATGTAACTAATATTATAAACGCGAATTGGTTCATGCATGAATGTTTGTCACGTCACTTCAGAGCAGCTGAACGAAGCTGAACTTCTCTGAACTAAAATTCATCGAGATGCTGATGTTTTTTGGTTCAGAGATAAGTTATAGGTATTCTGGAATAATACATAGGATATCGTTTATTCAGGACAAATACTGTTTTAATATTGACAATGATAAAATTATGAGGCGGGAAATTACGGTCAACTGGAGCGCAAAATGGATAAACAAAAACCGGTGATCCGAACTACTAGAAAGGGGCCAAATAATAGTCAATAAACTTACATGATAAAACATTAGTTTGGATTTTCGCAAAGAAACGCCTCTTACAGTAAATGTGACTTCTTACTTGATCTTAATGGTCGAAATCTCTACTGCTGAGTATTAAGTCCGGCGTTTGGTTCTTGCGTTAGGCAAAGGGTTATTATTTATCACGGATCACGGAATCCCACGGAATATCACGGAATAGCAACACGAAACTGCCCTATTACAGGGTATTGACTGGTAAAATATCCATTATTTTTATGGGTTTAACTCTGTCTAAACCTGGGTGGCTTGCTAAGGCATGATCGTCGTCATTCTCCTGCTCGATAAAGACCCAATTTGCTGTCGGCGCAACATAAATTATGTCTACTATTGTACTCGTCATCTAAGCAGTTACCCTTTTTCTATCTATATCGTTCTTCAGACAGTCCGTCCACTATTCTTATTGTACTATGCCTTCAATAAAATTCTCTTCTTATTTACCTAGTTCGAAACTCCCGTATTTTAGTTTACTCGAAAGTCGGAACAAACAATTCGATGCCAAGTGATTGGATATTGCTTTCTGTTTTCAGGAAATTTGAACACAGCTTAGTTCTCTTGTTTTCAATTTAAATGATTACTGTTTATTTATTTTTGTTTTTTATTAAAGTTAGGATTTGTGTTGGATGTTGACTTTATGATAAAGGTTCAAAATTATCTTAGGTATAAGTGTCTAAACACACTATGCCGAAGTTACGCGACCGAAGTTCGGCGGCTGATTTCACGTTCCGACGTATTTGGCTGATATGACACACCATAAGTGCCGAACATACGCGGCAGAAATTCGGCGCGAGCGGCTCCCTGCTGCTCCCCGCCCCCGGATCTTCGTCGGTAATCGAACCGAACTTCGGTCGCGTATAATGTGTGGTTACAGAATAAGTTGCCGCTGAACTTACGCCCGACCGAAGTTACGCTGTACGCTATGACGCGACGTAATTTCGACATAGTGTGTCGTTAGTAAAAGACATTAAACTATATACGAGCAATAGACGGGACATCACGAAGAAAGTTGTGATCCACAAATTTTTACCACTCGGTAAAAACTCGACCAGTCTAGTTTGAGACGTCTGCCTGATAGGTCGTGTGACCGTGCGTCAAAATTCAAACTTCGTTGGACGATTATAGGAAAATATGCCTATTTACGCTTTGCGTAACTGCAAATCAAGATATAAGAAAACATGTGGACTTGAAATCAATTTATTTTCGTAAATATTTTTTTTTATTTTTACCTGGTTTTTAAGAGTTTGTCTGATATTATTCTAGAACTCTTGCATTTTTTAAATAAACGCCATCTGTTGTTCAGTAGCCGTACTATACTTCGTACAGCTACTGAACAACAGATGGCGTTTGGCGACAACTTTGCTAAAGAATTAGAGTTGTCTGTTTATCGATATTTATTAAGTCGAAGAGTAATTAAAATACCCAATGATTAATTTCGTATACTGACTTGTTTATGAATGAAAGAGATACTTACGTAAAAACTTTTTTAGGAGACTAGCTCCCTTTTGAAACATTTTTATTTTGTTCAAGGGCGAGCTGTCCACAAAAATTAATTATACATTTATTTTCATGCCGTTTGACACATTTAATGTTAGGATAATTTTAAGACATGGGAAAAATAAAATCGAGACGGTGGAAGTTGGTCAAAAGAAAAAGACGTTTTCATCAAATCATACGAGCGAAAAAAAAAAACATTTTTTTATGTTGTTCATTGACTAAGTTAATGACGATAGATTAATAACAATACTGTTGAACATAATCGTCAAATTGATATTATAGGATTGTATTAATAACTAATAATTTAATTTCTGTTCTGCCCTTACACACTTTTTAATTTTTTTCTAATATTTAAATCCTAGTTAACTTTATCGATGTTTATGTATCGATAATTGTGCCATTCTAAAATGTTGCACCCCTATCACAAGATGCTCAGTTCTGCCATCTATTGTGTAATGGCTGAAATATATTCTGATGAATTATTTAATACGTGGTTTTGCTATACAACGCTAGATAGCGCTACTGACGCCCGACATCAACATTTTTGTATGACAATATTCTCAATGCCCGCTCTATAGTTCTTTTAAATCTCTTTGGTCGTTAGTAATTCAAATAGCATTGCAGGCGTAATTGTGCCGAACTTCGGTCGCGTAACTTCGGCATAGTGTATTTAGACACTTAGAAATATGTGAAAGTTATTCAATCGAGCCAGAAAACCTGCACTGGGTGTCTTTTTCCCAGACATCACAATATAAACGAATAAAGGTACTTTAACACTCCCACTGCAAATGACTATTCCCCGGGGTCTAATGTACCCCAAATAGGTTGACCCTTATCTGCCTTGTCACTCACAGTAATGTACGAATACTATTGTGCGTGGTACACGCCAGTGAATTTCAATGTTATGTAATTCTCAGTAATAATAGCAGCCGTAATCATCTGCCTACCTTTTTCCCAATATATTGCAGTCGGCTTCCAGTCATCCAGACAGGCCTGTTGGTCTAGTGGTTAGTGACCCTGACTGCTATGCCGGAGGTCGTGGGTTCGATTCCCACCCAGGACAAATGTTTTTGTGATGAGCACGATCATTTGTTCTGTGTCTGGGTGTAATTTATGTATAATATGTATGTTTATCAGTTGTCTAGTACCCATAATACAAGCTCTGCTTAGCTTGGGACTAGATGGTGTTGTGTGATAGTTGTGGAATATTAAAAAAAAAACAGCATGTAGCGGGCTATCAGTATTTTACAACCGATTAACTGGAACATACTATACCCCTTGGTAAGTCAACCAGTGTTGCCAAAGGGTTAGACTGTCGACCTTTTCTTGTCGACTAGCGAACAGTAACGACTGTCAAAGATCTACAAATGACAGCCGGGACCAACGGTTTTACGTGATTTCCGAGGCACGGAGGAAATTCGCTGTTATGAGGAGCTCGTTGCTAAAAAATACACCACACCCGTACAGGTCAGTTTTCAAGATCAAGCGCAGTTTGCTGAGTTTGGTCTATGGGGCCATTTATCACAGCGAGTATCCTCCGTGTCTCGCAAATCACTTAAAATCGTTGGTCCCGACTGTCATTTATATATCTTTGACAGTTACAGTTAGTCAGAAACGCGAAAATCTGACAACTAGTCTTGCCAAGGAGTATTACCCAGATACCAGGCTATGGGGATTATAAATTAAATTAAATGATTTTTTTGATAAACACGACCTACTTTTGCTAGTTGTAAACTTTATTTTCCCTTCTACAACCAAATAAAAAAAACATACCTAATCGCCTTTGCCATAATTCCTGGCAAGTTCTACTGAACTTTGGCCCAGTTGCCAGTTGCCAGGTAAAGCGAGTTGTACAACTAAGACGATCCATCTCGTGCTGCCACTGTGTGTAATTAGCCTTATGCTAACAGTTTTGTTGTTTGTCGGGGTAAGAGTTAAGCTGAGAACATATTATCGGACGCGTCCGTCAGCCGCGGCTGAGGGACGCGGCTTAGCAGTGTGCACGGTAGTTCGGACGACCCTCTTCGGATGCACAAACATCCAGCCGGCCAGATTCTGTTCGGACGTCCGAACGCTCAAGGTCACGTCCGCGTCTTACGACCGACAGTTTGCACAGTGTAGTATTAAATGTACTGGCTAGATAATGAGTAAGCCGCGTCTTTCAGCCGCGGCTGACGGACGCGTCCGATAATTTGTTCGCAGCTTTATTGTTCACTGAGGAAGTTGCATTGGTAGTAGTGCCTATATTTACTTATACCGTCTTACCACAAAAAGAAAAACATCTGTTGATCACTAACTTGTCTAAAAAACTGTAAATGTCAAAACAACATTTCACGTTGATATAATTAAGGGTTGTTTTGCAGTATCACTTTTTTTAGACAAGCGTTCATCAGTTGTATATCTTTTTGGAGTAAGGCGGATATTGTCTAGTATTTCAACAAGTGCAAAGTCGCGAAGTATTGATTAGATTTTTGTAAAGGTCCCACTTGACAGGAAGTGGTCACGTGGTGGACACCTGCAATACCAAAGGTAGGGTAAAACTAGGTAATACGCCCTAGTTGACAAAACGCCCTATCATTCTAGCACTCAAACTTAGCCTCTTCGTACCCTAGGCGACGCAAGTCTCGAATACCTTACGACTTTGGTATCCATTGATGCGTGCCTGTGTATAAACCTCTATGGATTTGTATTGTGATAGACACCTGGATACCAAAATCGTAAGTTATCGGAGATGCGTCGCCTAGTGTACGAAGAGGCTTACTGCTTGGAGCCACACGCATGTGGCCACTGTTGGCGTAAACATGGCTTACTGACTGATAGAATGTCATTCATACATTATATTTATGTAACTGTAGGAGGAGGTATCCTAAAAATGGTTTTTCGAGGTTTAATTACAGTCAGCTTCAGGGAAAACTGACCTCTTTATTAGTGAAATTACTACCAAACGGGGATTAGTTGTCTCTGAAGTTTACCGTACCACTAGATCCGCATAACTAATCTGCAAGTTCATGCCAAATTACAGCTTTCTAAGAACTGAGAGTATCTGAAGTAAGCTGCAGACGGACAGACAAACAAGGTGAAACTATATAAGCATTCCTTTTAGACTACGGAACCATTAAAATAGAAATATACTACCTATGTGAACACATTATTCAGTCAATTGGTCAATAAAAATACTGTTCAAAGCACATACACTAAACATCATTGAAAAATTTAATGTCTTATCAAGCGATTTACAATCTACTTTTTAAAAGCATAGTGTGGAAAATTATACTGTTTCGCATAACTTCAGTTAACCATTCAATATAATGTATGAAGTGTTGTAACGCATAATGTTTTTTGAGTACTGAGACATATACGAGTACCTAGCGCGTGTATTATTATAAACATTATCTACTCAACCTAAATAAATGGGATAGCTGACTTTTTATCAAGATTGGGTTTTGTATAAAATATTCTAGTCCTTAAAAACATCAACAAAGAGCGCCATAATACATTGTCGAACTGCTAGCACCATCGTTTGGCGGCGCGTTGTGTTCCACGCGCGTGTTAGATTTATGATACATAGTCCATATGTAATTAATAGAAATATATATAAAACGGTTTATGGTAACTAAACTGATTTCCGAACGAAAACAGTTGATAGTCAAATATTTTATCGAATTTAATAAAGGTTACAAATAAATTGTAACTAAATTTCTAAATGGTGTAATCAAGTTTTAAAAAGGTTTTACTACATAAGATTTGTATATTATTGCTTATTTCATTAGTTATTTAGCTAAAATGTATGACAATCTGCCATTGGTCAATTATGGCGGCAATATTTGTTGGAAGTGGTACGATTCTAAGTTTATAAAAATAGATGTACCGTCAAATTCGTGGTCATTATTATCCAATCGTTTTTATAAGAAAAAGCTGTGCTCTGAGTGGTGTTTAATTAATGTGATATAATAATCGAGAATCCAAGTGTGATGCTGAAAGTTATAATTTGTGTTCTAATGTTCTACAATGAAAATGTAAGTTAATTGATATTTATTATGATGAGAATGTTGATGTATTTTTATAAATGTGTGACTGTGTACTGATAATGTACGTTGCCGTGGAGTTTCTTTCTCCTTTCTTCTCCACGAGAACTAGGGCTTACGAAAGGAAGTAGCTTGGTAATAAATACCTAGTCTTGATTTTGTGCTTTTCTTTATAAACCCATTCCTGTACAAAAGTACTTAGAGATACCTTACATAATAATATAATATAATATTATAATATTCTACAACTATCACACAACGCCATCTAGTCCCAAGCTAAGCAGAGCTTGTGTTATGGGTACTAGACAACTGATAAACATACTTATATATTTCTAAATACATACATATTATAGATAAATTACACCCAGACACAGAACATATGATCGTGCTCATCACACAAACATTTGTCCTGGGTGGGAATCGAACCCACGACCTCCGGCATAGCAGTCAGGGTCACTAACCACTAGACCAACAGGCCAGTCATAAGGATACAGTACCTAAATAAATAACATTAACCATCCTGATATCTAAAACTTGATAATAAAGTCGATATTAATGTCAATAAAACCAGGTATACACATTCTATTCACCACACACACACATCATCACACATTATATATTTCTAACACGCGCCTCAAAGAGCGTCAGCAAGATGACGGGGCCCCCTCTAAAGGCCCCCTCCCGCCCTGCCCTGGGCGGGAGGACTCATTTGATGATTTTACCACGATAAAAAAAGCACTATCGGTCAATTTAATTTTTAATTCCTTTATAACCCGACTTCTTACTCATTGCACCTTTATTCTTTACTCTTTTTTTAACTGGTAAAATCATCTTATGAGTCCCACCCTGGGTGGTGCGAAAGAGACAGTTAGATTCGTTCTGACTAAAATCCACGGTGTTTCTTCAATAACCACTAACCACACCAATTTCATAACCAATAACCACATGTCAGAGTCAAGGTTACCTGATAAGATACTGAAGCCCGTGACTCCGGCAGTTGTTTTTTTTTACCCTTAGCATACAAAAACAACCCTGAACAGTGCAACGCCCTTCATCATCATATCAGCCGTAAGACGTCCACTGCTGAACATAGGCCTCCCCTATAGACTTCCAATAGGACCGGTTGTAAGCGCCTTGCATCCAGCGTGATCCTGTGGTCTTCATAATATCGTCTGCCCACCTTATGGGTGGACGTCCTACGCTGCGCTTGCCGGTGCGTGATCTCCATTCGAGAACCTTACGGCCCCATCGGCCATCAGTTCTGCCTGCTATATGCCCTGCCCACTGCCATTTCAACTTGCTAATACGTTGGGCTATGTCGTTAACTTATCCAAGCTGATAAATGGACGATCCAGTCATTACGACTGTACTCTCTAGATATCTTCGGGAAAGTAACCAGAGACAAAGACAACACGGCAAATTGAAGACTAATATTTACTTTAGCAACTTAAAGAGACGGGGATGTGATTTTGGCGCTAAGTTTTAAGCTGAAGCGGGGTAACTTTTTACAAAAAAAAAAAACACGGCTAAAGTAACCATCAAGTTTGAAATACCCGAAGGGTTGGCCTCGGTTAGGTTTTATAATCATACTATACCTAGCTTATGACCGCGGCGTTGCCTACGTGAATTTCGGTACTCATACTACTAATACCGAGATAAATATCCTATTTATTAATGTAGGCTATAAAATACCTGTGTACTATAATAATTATAACCGGTGCTTAATATGACATTCAATCTAGATATTTTAAAAGTACAGTCAGCATCAAAAGTTGCTGACCACATTCAGATTTTCAAAATCGCTGTACACCGTAATAATACATAATAATACGGTGTACATTGATTTTGAAAATCTAAATGTGGTCAGCAACTTTTGATGCTGACTGCACCATTGAAGAGCTACTAAAAGAAATACTTTTGCATTCTGGACGTTTCGGGCGCAATTTCTTTTCACACCAATTCCGTTAGTAGTTTTTGTATAAGTAGTAAACATCTATCATGCGTCCTCACAAACTTTCGTATTTAATTGAATTAGTAAGATTCGATTGTTTATTAACACAGAAATATGGCTCCCTAGGATTAATGAAAACACAGCGTATAAAAAAATAAAGACTTTAACCCGCTATCGCTCACATCTTGTACCACAACAAAGGGTATGTTCGAGTACTCGCTAAGTACACCCAAGTCAAATGAAGAGTGCGAACAGCTAATTATACTCTTTCTCTCTCTAACAGAACTCGTGAGAGTATGCTCCACTTCACTTCTCCGCGTGTCAAGCGTTACGGTAATTAAGGTGCTCTACTTTATTTAATTGTCAGCTTCCTAAAGTTGATTAGGTATTGTTTTAGAGTTTTAGACTGACTGGATTTCTGATATTTTAAGCTAGTAATATAGTGAGGTTTGTTAGCGTGTTATTCACTAAATGTTAACAAGCGATTAAACCCGGCACTGTGCTAGGAGGACTCCTTTGATGATTTCACCATGATAAAAAAGGGTCTCAAATAGGCAAAATATCCTAATATCTTTGATTATATAATGTCTAGATGGAGCGTCAAGTGCGCGCAAACGTGTCAAAAAGTGTCAACCAACTATTGGCTCACATAACACTACATACATACACATAACACTACATACATACACCTAAAACTTATCTTATTTAATAAGTCTATTTTTTAATGTGATTTATGGGAAAATGGTAGTAGCTGGTATAATTATTTACGCACATAGAGGCATAGACGCATAGTGCAAAACGACGCCTGCACGCACACATACTTGAAAATGTTGACTCGTTTTCTTTGATACGATTGTAGGGCGACGCTCCATCTAGACATTACTCGAGCCTAATATTTCATTTTCCATACAACTAAAGAGCGGAGAAATTGGGTGGTGGCAAGCAAAACCAATGGAAAAAGCTAGTAAGATTGATTTAAAACATTTCCGTGCCATATAATTTCTCATACAACGAGCGAAACCAGTCTTGTTATTTCAGCAAAAAAATATATAATGGATGATCATTAAAAAGGTTTCGGAAAAAAAAAACATTACTGAAAGTAAGTCAGTTGAAAAGATCGGGCGTTGCTGACTGAAGAATTTTTTTAACGAGGATTCAGCTATTTTTGTGTATCTTTGGCCAGTACAATGAAACGGGATTTTCATCATGGTTTGGTTGTTTTTTTTTAAATGTAGTTAGTTTTTTTTTTTGAATTTCTCCTGTGTAGTAGTGCTTTACGATCGGCGCAGTGGCAGAACGATCGATTGCTGCATAGCGTATCGCGGGTTCGATCCCCATAGGGAATATTTTGTATGATCTGCAAGTAGTTGTTCCGGTTTTGGGTATTTGTGTTTGTGAGTTTCTATGTTTGAAATTCCTGTACCGTGGGTGTGTTAAAAAAGAGAAACAGTGTGGGGCAATGTTTCAAAAAAATAAAGAAAAGATGATGATTTTAAAAACATAAATTAGTATTAATTCCCGAAATTATTATTCAATCTCGATCTAAATTCCGGTCCTTTGATTTTGACAGCTGCTTCTTTGATATCTTAAAAACTCGGGTAGGCAAATTCAATCGTTCGCGTTGATTGGTTGCAGACAAAGATCCAACCAATTTGTATTTACAAACATTTAAACACACATACAAATCGCTAAAGAGAGATAGACAAATTATTCAAAGAAAGAATGTTGATGTGAAATAAAAAAAAAACACGAAGAGCCGATTATGTTTTGTTTTTTGTTTCAGACATAATATTCACAAAGCAAGGAATCTATTTCAAGGGATTTATTGGCATCTGAGTACAATAACGATGTGAAAAACAAAATAAAACCCTATTATTTTTCAGAGCTTTCGCGTCAAAGAGAAATAGGTTCGAGACTTCATACTGTGAAGGAAATAAATGAATAGCAATGCTTCTTATACAAAGATATTTTACACACATTTATAATAGTGACTTATATGTGGGTTTTATTTTTTAGGGATCCTGGATAATAGCAGCAGTATATCTTGATCTTTGAGGTTAAGAATCTCTTGCTAGGGTCGGGATGTTGATGGTTGACCATCCATGGTATGACATATCGAGTTCCATCAGTGCCTTTGACTTAAAAAGCCGAATTGGCGGTCATTTGTAGATCTTTGACAGTCATAAGGATACTCAGAATCCCGAAGTCTGACAACGAGTCTTACCAGAGGATATGGTAGTACAAAAGTCTAAATACCTACTTGTGGTACAGTTACCGGCATGGATCTTGAGCGCTGACCTTCACCTGCGCAGAAATAAGTTATTAGGTCCCTTTGGTAGATGAAGTGAGGAACGGGGGCGGGGAAAGTGTAGCGATTGGCCCGTTCTATCGTTGTTTTGTGCGTTTGATTTGTTTCATTTGTCGATAAGTGTGCGATACGCAAAGCGATCCCCACTCTTACGCCGAGAGCTCAAGAACCGTGCCGGTTTTGTAATACCTAGTAACTGGCGAAGTTCACAATATACTTGGGAAAAGACAGAGAAGCAATAATTTTTGTAAACACACATTCTGAGGTTCGCAACTTTGAGTCGATCGATTGAAATTACTCTTTAGTTTCGTATTACACGTGTGTTACTTTAATTTGATTGAATATTGGATTATTTGTTGTTAATTGAATTGTCGCTACGTTAATTAGAAGTTCTTTATTTACAAAAATAAATTCTAGTAGCCGGGACTACATATCGTATCAGTTTGTATTAAAATAAAATAAAAAAACATTACAGTCGATTTTCTCGAGCACGACTTTCAAATAATTATTATACTTTGTTTATTTTTAAAACATTTTCCATAATTTTTGTCATAGGAAAATAGCCTTAAGGTTTTTCTAAGTCGCTTTAAACGATTCCCAGAAAGTAACAATTTTCTCTAAAGACTTTTGTATAATTTAAATCTTAATGTGTAAATAACGCCTAAGTGCCTGTAGCGTCTCTTTCACGTTGTCATTTTCTTTAAGATGTCAAGAGTTTTCTCTATAATAATAATAAAAAAAAGTAATAAAAACAATTACAATGAATGATAATTTGAATAGCGTACAGACCCCGCAGGCTATTTCATTTATTTCAAACAAATTAAAGAATTTTTCATTTTCCGTATAATTTACGTCTTAATAATTATGTACTTTAATATAATACGGCCAGGTTGGAAAAACATTTAACTCTATTTCTTGTCTCTGCACATCGAAATCAGTTTCCAAAATTAATATAATTTATACCTTGTAGCCACGGATACCGTGATCATTGGCTACAAACATTTTTTTTTGTTTTGTTGAAAACGGATCACGGTATCGGTGGATACAACTAGCCGTGATCCGTGGCTAATTCAATCTGATACCGGAATCCGTAGAGACAAACCCCCAAATACGTAGATTTCACGCTAAGGCCTCAGTTCTGACAGTCACCTGTCAGAATCTGTGTATTCACGTGTCTGTTATCACCAAAATTATGCTAAATTCCTAAAATTACACTATTGTTACAATTTCAATTCTAACTACTAAGATTAAGGTTGAAAATGAATGCTAAGCGTTCATTTAGACTAAATTTGAGACTAGTGTTATGTTTAGCATTGGAACTATTATGAAAGCTGTCTAGATGAGATAGCACTGTTTGCTTGTTGGTTCAGTATTTTAGTCCAGTATTCTTGATAGTTTCAAGTATGTATCTTGATTTCAAACCTGACAGGTTTGTTATTGTGAATTGTGCTTTAGAAGTGGGCATTGTTATAAAATGTATTAAAGGGATTAAGTTATTTGTCTACTAGAGTTGCTGGCATGTTTTGAAAAGTTATCAATACAGTTTGTATTAGTGTCAGACTTGACTAAAACCATCCACCAAGTGACAGGCCTGTTGGTCTAGTGGTTAGTGACCCTGACTGCTATGCCGGAGGTCGTGGGTTCGATTCCTACCCTGAACAAATGTTTGTGTGATGAGCACGATCATTTGTTCTGTGTCTGGGTGTAATTTATCTATAATATTTATGTATTTAGAAATATATGAGTATGTTTATCAGTTGTCTAGTACCCATAACACAAGCTTTGATTAGCTTGGGACTAGATGGCGTTGTGTGACAGTTGTGGAATATTATTATTATCTCGTTTCTGATCAGTTATCGGTGGCGGGGGGCTTATGGCTCTTTCAGACTCCATCAGTTTAATGACAATTCCTTGAGGCTTGGGTGGAATACAGCGTGTCGTCGTTCGAGCTTGGTCCATGACGGTGAGTCCACTCAATACACGCCATCTGCGCCCGCGCGTACGTTTCAAATCGTCTTGCGATCCCCGGCGCTCTGGGCGTCTCCTACATTGTGTCTCCTTCAAGCATTCCGCCTCCTCTATCGGTAGCATTACTGCTTCGCAGAAGGAGGTCACTGCTTCCCATGTCCCCTCGCTCCGTACCATGGCCTAGATCACTGAGGCCACCACTGCTCATATTTCTACAACTAACAGCCAATAAAACCATAACTCCATACCTTGCCACAGTATCTTTTGCAGTCATAAAAGTTACGAGGAAAGCCGCGGGAGAAAACTAGTAAAGTCAATAACTCTTTGGATGTCCCTAGACGCTATAGGTTTTCTTGACGTCAAACTGTTCTCTCAAAGTCATAAATTCTTGTTACCTTGGTATAGTACCAACTTTTATAGCAGTGAAGAAGGGGTACCTATCTTTGCATATTTTTATGATATTGCATTTTTTATTGAGTACTATAATTTACCCGGGTTCGCTTGTGAGTTTTAAAGGTACTTATTTGAAGTTTTAACTCCTCTATTTTAGCATAGCATACGTGTACGATGCGTGCCGGAATAAGATATTGAGTTAGAGCTGCAGCTACGAGCTGACGTATTTCCATACCGCTACCAGTCTGAACGTAAGAATGCAACGCTATGCTGAAATGCTATAGGTAAAGCTAATGCTAGAAATAGTAAAAATGTATTGTCAACGTTATATAATAATTCTTTAATAGTTAAAAAAACTAAAAACACGCTTTAAGCACGGACTAAAAATTATACTTATTATAGTCTTCTTATTATTCAAACCTAATATACTACTTATCCGCCACCTTGGGACGGCCGCCATGTTGGATTTAGGTCATGTGATGATTTTTTTCGTATCCCATTCAGCAAACCCTTTCGTTTAATACCCATATCATGGGGGTGCATTTCAAATAGCAAATCCGCCATCTTGGACGTTCGCCATATTGGATTTAAGTCACGTGATTTTTTTCGTATTTCTGACAGCAAACCCTTTTATTTGATACCCATATCATGGGGGTGGATTTCAAACAGCCAGTCCGCCATCTTGGGGAGGCCGCTATATTGGATTTGTAATGACATTTCTTAGCTAGTCATGTTTTGTCATCAGAATTCAGAGCGTGCGCAAAATTTCATCCTAATCGAAGACCGGAAAGTGGGTCAAATTAAGATTCCAAGATTTTCTTACATACGTAGGTACAAATGAAGCTAATCTAAGCGTGTTAAAAGGGATGTCAAAGTCGAAGTCGACGTCAAAGTCGAAGTTTCAAACTTTTTTTCAAAAAAACTGTTCTACTCTGGGTAGGGATGCACTTTTTCCTAGGGTTCCGTACCCAAAGGGTAAAACAGGTCTGTCCGTCTGTCTGACCGTCTGTCACCAGTGTGTATCTCGTGAAACGTGATAGTTAGACAGTTGATGTATATTATTTTTGTTGCCGCTGTAACAAGAGATACTAAAAATCAGAATAAAATAAATATTCAAGAAAGCTCCGATACCACAGATAATGACAGACATGTTCTTTGCCATTCTTGTACATAATTGTACGGGATCCGTAATCGAGTTCGACTACTCGCATTTGAATTTTTTTTTAATCTTAGGTGTATTACCAGCAACTGCATCCAGTCGTGCATACTATAATTATATATCTATTCACTGAATGAAACCGATGTCCGTTATATTTAGTGCGAAGGCTAAATGCTGCAGAAGCGGTCAGACTAAGCCCTCGGCCAGGGAAAACGAGCAGGAGCGGGCGCGATTTACATAGGAATTTATTATCTCGGTCACAATCTTAATCCTGAATCTGATTATGCCAATTTATGTGTTTTTTAGACGTCTAATCACAAGCAGCCATTAAACAACGCAAATCAGAATTTAGGTCGCAATTTTATTTTCAAGCGTTAGGTTTGGTTAGGTAAAGGTTTACGGGGCAGAATCTCTACCGGAAGATCTATCTCAACAGATTACAGTGGCCTGAAATGCAAAGGACAACTAAAAGAGCAGGTTAGTTTTTGAGTCAAGACTGATAGTCTCCTCCGCTTTACATGGTGTGGGAGAACCAAGTTGATAATCGTTCAATCCTTTTAAAAGACCTTTTTTACTAGGCTATTCGCCTATACATAACAACAACGCGGAAACAGACAACAGACTATCCGTGACGCACTTTTTAGTCTATGAAAATAGAATCTCGGCAAATTAATGTTAATGTTGTGCACTTAATATGCCAACTGTTCGATACAGGAGCTGATTGACGTCTCGGAGAGCGCTAAACTCGTGGCCCAATTTTGGTCTGAGTCGAGTCATCGACACGATAAGAAGAAGAATGTTGTCCTTTCAGTAATCTCCAATTTCCTCTTCTATTCTGTACTTTTAGTATAAAATAGTACATCGCAATCTCTGCATTTCCATAGCAAATGCTGACTCGATCGCACTGTGTCTGCGCTGCACCTGATAGTTATACCTTTTCTGTCACATTTGGTAAGACTAGGCAAATGATTTCGCTCCCGCTCATGCTTCTCACTGTGGAATCAGCCTGTACGAAACAAAAGCGATGAGTCTAGCAAATCAATTGTTTCTCTGATTCTGTTCGGGCGATGTAAATATAGTTTGTTGAGCAATATCGATGGTTCTGCAATAATAGAAGCGGCGCTATGTGTTTATTTTGAGTTGTTATGTACTGCGCTGTTTATTGGATAATAGATTTTATATTGTGTTATGTATTTCAGTCTAATGAATCAAATTAAATGGTTTATTTGCAAAATATGTGTGGTACACACGGTAACAATTATATACAAAGTTCTATACACTATGTTTCCACCAAGACAGGTTTAAAAAGTAACTATAAGGCGCGGGCCACATAGAAATCTTCGGCGTCTCTTTCATACAAAATGTATAGAAGCGTCGCGAACGTGAACACACAGAATTTTCGCCCGTCCGCCACGCGTCCTCGTCTTACGTCTTTTCTATGTGGCCCGCGCCTAATATAATCCAGGTTACAACCAAACTCTTTCGGAATTTGTTTGCGAAAACGTAACAATCATTCATCCATCCGTCCTTCCATCCTCCCATTTGTTAAACACTACATACAGTTTCACTTCTTTTTAACTTAGGCCCAGACTAAACGGTATCCATCCAGGTAAGCCTTTCATTAAAGTCCATCCAGTCGTTCTAGAGTGGTTGAGTAACAAACATCCATCCAAATATTCAAACTACACATAATATTAGTTAGTTTATAAAGCTAGTGACATGAGATCCGAGTGCCCACAATTTTTAAACGCTAAGGCAACTCTTCGTGCGACCCGAGGAATAACTTATTTTATCGTAAAAAAATCAGGATTATCATACAACGTGGCAATGCTGACAGCGTTCTGGGCATTGTTTCCGTTGACAGCGATGGAGATGAATTTTTTGACACCTTGTATTTTTTTTAAGCTATTGCATAGCTTTTATCGCGGGCTCTGAGCGCGGCATGGCGCGGCGACCGAATCAAAAAAATTCCAAAAACCTAACGAAAAAACTTAACGAGAATACCTGACACCACGCATCGTCTAACATCGTTTCAGTTCGGGAGACTTCGGCAATCATAAAAATATCCGTCAAAAAACAATTAACTGTTTCTTACTGATTCAAAACGTCCAGCTACAAGAAGAGTTTTTACAATGAAACCTACTTATAAAATTCTCCTACTCGTACAATAAAGAAGTTCTTTATTACAGTAGTGCACCACAAACATTTTAAATAAATTCTATTCTCGTTAAATATACGCGGTAGGCGATTTTATTCCTTTAAAATAAAATAAAAATGTTATGCAATAGCTTCACCGCGGCAGTCTCCGAGTGCCACATGTATTTTTCTATAACTTTTAGTGTCTGAAAGGGGAGAATGGAAGAAAAGATAAGGACAGAAATATGATGATGATATACCAAATTAGTTTATAACAATTTAATTTTAGTCCTTTTTATTATTGTTAATATTTATTATGAATTGCAGTAAGTTGTAGATTGTCATTATCACCACAGGTCCAGTTATCCCCATAAATAACTGAACAATTTCCCCGTCCTTTATCCAATAACGTATCATAACCCATAACTGTTATTATGACCAGGCTATAACCATGTAAGTACCACGGAGATGTAATAAGCACCCCGCTGGTTGATTGGATCATTTCTGTTACGCCCTGCGGGTGATGTTGCATGGAAATATGAACTACTGCAAGATGGATTGAACAATAATATGTATTAGAAGCTTTTTTTACGTGGTTCATCATCGAATAAGTCCTCCCAACCAGGGCAGGACGGGAAGGACTGTCAGACTTGTAGGTACTAACTGAAATCCACGGTGTTCTTCAAAAGCCCTTTACGTTACATAGCCGCAGGACCCTGGCAAGCATGTATTAGAAGCTAGGAATGCCCGCGAAGTCGCAAGCTTGAAGTTCGGTAATATACCTAAATCCGATGGGAATGCCTTACCGCGATAAAAATGATCTTATAATTATATAATTTTAGGTTGTAAGCTATCTGTGTACTACATTAAATTAAAATTTCATAAAGTTGATTTTGTGCGACAGAGTAACAAACCGACATCCATCGTTACATCCAACCTCATAAACTTCGGAATGAATAAATTAATAGTAGTATCTTTTCATTTCATCGTGGGTGCGTTTACAAACTCACAATTTTAACTCACATACCCGAATACCCAAAACCCGGAATAACTACTTACAGATCATACAAATATTTGTTCCGTACAGGAAACGAAACTGTGACATGCACTGCAGCAGTCGATCGCTCGGCCACTACCCGACCGTGACGTCAACTTTTAAAATTTTTACATAGGTACATGGAGTCCCGCCTATTCCCTTGGGGATAAGATAGAACGAAAGAATGCCATCTGTTGCTTTTCTAAAAAAAAAGAAATCTTTTAAAAATATAAGCAGGTAATAAGAAAGCTTTACTTTCTATCTTATCTCAATATTAGGTATCCTAAAATATTCTCCTAACGTTTACCCACCCTATTCTAAACCGAATCTATCACTCAAATTCTGACATAAATCTATCCCTGGGGCTTACATCATTTATAGATACTTCGAAATACTAGGTGGGTAATTGGACCCCAAAAAAATAATTTATCAACCCCAAACGGCTAAACTACTAATAAAGTCAATGTATTTGTTCCGTTAGAAGTTTAAACTTCTGCAACGATAGCAGCCCGCCGCCGCCGTAGTAAAAAGAATAAATTATTCATTGAATTTTAACCACTACAAGAATCTATTAAACTTGATACCTAATAAAGAATATTTTCAATTCATATTTAAAACGCCACTAGAGATTGCAAGTAGAAGAGGGTGTAAAAGATTTTATTAACCATTCGGTTAAAATTGAAGAAAGCTCGGCTTTTACGATGTTATTAAAAATCGTGTTTCCCTGCTCTTCTCTAGAAACACAACAATACCCCTAAAAGGTATTATTAAGCTTTCTTTTCATTATTTTTAATGGGAATTCTTCTTTTTTTAAAGATGTTTAAGGTTCATTGTGTGGTGTACGTTTTTTGATAGACTTGAATAGGAAATACGTAAATGGTGGGTTTTTCTTAATTTAATGGATTTCGCAGTCGTTAGGGAAAGATTTTTTGTAGATATGATAAAGATGCCTTGTAATACTTGCCTTGTGGCCTGCCATCATATTAGTTAACAGTTAGTTTGTCCTTTTTTAAGCAAGATCGACATTGTTATCTTTTTGAAACGACTTCTAAAATTTTAGGAGGTTTCCGGTCTTTTATTTTGTTTGTTGGCCATGTCTGAATAAAGGTGCAAATACAAGCATGATGTGACTGATATGTGAACAAACTGGGGTTAAATATGCACCACAACCTTTTATTACTTTTTTAGATTTTATTTTTTTTTAATTTTGCATGAAATAAAAAAGCCTAATATATCTAGTTGGCAAGAATAAACAGACCTTACGTCCCGAAATAATGTAGTTAATAGGCGAATGTCAACTCGCACACAACGTATAGGTATAACCTACTTATTCTTTACTTCATCCATTCTTGTCTCATAATCTCCCTAGCCTTTTCTCAACTATATTGTGGTCGGCTTCCAGTCGAACCAGATGCAGCTGAATAACAGTATTTTACATGGAGCGACTGCCTATCGGACCTCCACAATCCAGTAACTGGGTAATACGATACCCCATGGTAAGACTGGTTGTCAGAATTTTTAGAGCTTCTGACTAAAATTCTTCATCCATTCTTTTCTGGTTACCTATTATATGTGTAACGTCATCATTAATTTTAACAAACGTAATTATCAACAGTTCAAATACAGAATCTGTAATACTTGCCTAAATCGATTCGTGCGTTCAATTTAGCGTGCCTAATTGTCTATGATAGAAATGAGGCAGAAATAATTTACTTGTGCTCGTTTAATGAGGCATAAATAACAAACGTTTGATATAATTTTATCATTTGAATGAAATAATAATGAATAGGTATAATAAAGTAGAAAAATGTGTAAATGAACCGGTGATCAACAATGACAAAACTATATTTTACCTAATGTCGATGCCCTATTTCTTGATTAACAATATTTTTTTCTGTTGCGTAAAAAATGCAATGATAATCATGAAACCAGTCTAGTGTACAACGCCGCTAAAGAAGTTTTCACTTCAAAATGGAATAAAAATAAAACACCTACAGAACCAAAATTAATTCCACAACACGCTTGACAACCGCCCTTCTCAAACACATTGTCAAAACGGGCAGTTATGGGATTTCCGCGCCCCCGCCTAAGGAGTACGGACCGAGCTGTCACTTCGAAACGTTCCCTTTCAAGTAGGGTCACCATACGCAAAGGGCTTTGACTTAGATTATAAAAGGTCCAGATTCCGTGTTCGAAACAAAACGTCACGTGAAGTGAAGCCACTTTTTCATTAATATGCTAGTGAGCGCCTACGCACTCATTAAATGTTTTCCTTTGAGATGGTTTACCTTTACATGTTTAACGTAGGAACCGAACGACGGGGTATTTTTTCTACTGTTTTTTTTGGGTTCAATTCTCAGTGGCCTAAAAGAACATTGTAACCTAAGGGCTTAGAACATTTTGAGTGAAACCGAGCCTGCCAAATATCCGCCATTTTTTTAGGACTTGTCGCTTCGATAATTATCTCATAATTTTAGAAACGTGACTATTGAGAAGAGAAAATAGTTGGAGCATGGGTCCGCCCTATTAAATTGTATTGTGTATCAACTATCAATCAAAATAGATAATGGCCGCAACTGTGTAAAAATAAATGATAAAGTCCCTTTTAAAAAGTCCTTACAAAAAGCAAAATTGTTTGAATGTTGAAACGGACATTTTACTTTTTGTTTTCTGTATCTTTTTAATATTAATTAACTTTCTAAAATCCGTTGTGATTTGATCACAACGGATTTTGGAAAGTAAATTAGAGAGCTAAAAGTCAAATATGTCCGGAAAATTCCCGACGGATGGTAACCCTACGTTCGAGAATTTTCTTTATATCCTACGTATCATAGAAAGTGGGCTTTTGAAAGATGGATATTTATCGAAAGAATATTTTTCAGATGATGTGGTAATCGAATGTGATGTTATATTTTTCATTTTCATGTTTATTTTTTGAAGAAGTTGATGGATTTTTGTATCTGAAATGTGTGGTCATATGTTATAACTTTTTTAAAAACAAAACCCACAAGAGTACCTATTTCTTCAAGGTTAAGCTACTACTAATACTATACTAAGGTACCGAGTTTACCACGCCGATCTCGCTGTTTGGCAAAGCTTTTAAGGTCAATACACACCGCACACTCTGCGCGCACATTTCAATAGAGCTACTCAAAATCTAACTTCATTCTGAGAGTACACATTTCAGAGAAATGTGTATCTTTCTACCAATGACATACTCGTAGCACGGCGCCTCGAGCATCTAACTTTCCTTACTACATGAAAAGCTGCACATAGCCAGTAACGTCGCGTCGTATCGCATCTCGGTGTGCACTGGCCCTTAGAGTAGGTACTAGGTCCGAGATAGCACTTTCATACTACCAATCCACTGACATGTACTATTTAGTGCGTTGTTATGTTCCATCTGAGTGTGGTATGTAGGTTGGTACGGGGTTAAACCGTAGGCATATGCGACAGAGATTGATGTACCAATTTTATTCTCGGTTCACAAAGGTGAAGCTTTCAAGGATATTTGTAAGAGTATTTTAAAATAATCCGTATTTTTTTTAGCGTGGTAACTCATTAAATGAGTCCTCCCACCCAGGGCAGGGTGGGAGGGTCAAACTTGTACTGATTAAAATCCACGGTGTCCTTCATTAGCCCTTTACGTTCCAGGGTCACGGTAAAGACAAAAAAATGTTGGCAACCCTAGCTAACCCTACTCTAAGCCGAATCTATCACTCAAATTCTGACATAAATCTATCCCAAGGATTTACATCATTTAATTGTTTAGTTAGCTCTATTGTTTTATGTTTAAAATAGTTTCTGAGAGCTAAAGCAGTTGGGTTGCGAAGGTTTTCAATTTCGCTATGAAAATAAAATTTAAAAATAAACTTTTTAATTTAATCATAGTCTCTAAGTTGAAGTGGCAATGGGCAGGCCACATCGCTCGTAGAACTGACAACCGATGGGGAAGAAAAGTTCTCGAGTGGCGACCACGGACCGGAAGACGCAGCGTAGGTAGGCCTCCCACTAGGTGGACCGACGACATCGTGAGTGTCGCGGGCAACCGATGGATGCAAGTGGTGAATTGTCGACAATTCGCCACTGTTATTTTAAATAAAAATTATACAGCTGTCATAATAACCAAAAGGTTTATTAAAATTGTTAAAAGTTTCCCTTCATTAAAACAACAAAAGCCAATGTTTATTCAATATTCCGCAGCATTCACACTACATTTAGTTTTCCATTTATCAAACTCCGCTAAAACATCCTCTTTCATAAATAAACAAAATGTCAGCCATGCATCAACGGAGTTTGAAAATAGAAAGCCTAAAAAATAACCATTCAGCCGAAAATGTAAAAAATACAACGAAGCGCTTTATCCAGCGGCTGTTCAAAAATGGACAGGGTTAACTATAAAATGTTGTGTGTTTTCATGGCCTACACTGTATTACACTATAAACTTTATATTTTACACTGTAGTGCACGCTTTTTGACCCAGAGTGTAATATCATAAATCTCGCTTCTGTGGCTAATGCACGTTCCAAACATAGTTCGAGATTTTTAGAGATCCGCGGGAACGTAAGGAAAACATTCGTCATGCGAGTCTTTTTATTTTTTTTGTGGGGTTGGCTTTCAGTACACTTGTGGCTGAATTTCAGGATTTTGCACGGAATAACTGTAGTTTGGCTTCTGTAACTTTGAGAGTGAATTGTGGTTGAAAATATTCGTGAATAAAAGTTAGAGGTTTCAGGTTTTCATAACATTTTGGAAATATGATGCCATATTTTCTGGCATAAAGGTCACATGAATTGTACTTTTCCAAGGATATAAGGGAAGTTCACGAACATGTAATTATTCTTTAATAAAATGGTCTTTAATAAAGCACGTTTAAATATGAATAAGGTTGAATAATATTATAATAAGGGGATTTAGTCACTTCGAACCGCTAGCAATTCGGATCGTAGTGAAAATCGCCCAAGTAATATTTCTGTCGAAGCCCAAGGTATCTCTCGAGACACTTTGAGTTTTTGGAACGACGTTCCTTATCGCGCGTTGCGAAAGGGGGCAAGACGGAATAAATTAAGACGAAAAGTTGTAACGACACTTTTTGCTATAGTAAGCTATTGTAAGCCGTGCGTGCTCTCTCCCTCTCTCTCTCTTATACAAAGCAAGCCAGATATTTTCGTTTCGTCTTTCTATTTCGCATTGAACAGTGTGGTGTCGCGACGTTTATTTTTGTTGAGTGTATACAGTAACTTCGTTCCATCCGGGTGTCCCTTTACACCTCTCAAGTTTTTTAACGTCTTGGCATTAAAAAAAACGCCCATGTCGCGTCGCTGTCAATGGAAAAAGTGCCCAGATTACTACATGGTTTCTACGTTAGATTGCAAAGCTCATTTCTTGGCCCAAAATAGGACAACCTCGAAATCGGTGATACCTCGAAATACTAGGTGGGTATTTGGACCCCAAAACAATAATTTGTCAACCCCAAACGGCTAAACTACTAATAAAGTCAACGTATTTGTTTCGTTAGAATTTTTAAATTCTACAACAGTCGCACCAGCGCAGCCCGCCGTGATAAAAAGAATACATAAATTATTCATTTAATTTTAACCACTACAAAAATCTATTATTAAACTTGATACCTAATAAAGAATATTTTCAATTCATATTTAAAACGCCACTAGAGATTGCAAGTAGAAGAGGGTGTAAAAGATTTTATTAACCATTCGGTTAAAATTGAAGAAAGCTCGGCTTTTACGATGTCAATAAAAATCGTGTTTCCCTGCTCTTCTCTAGAAACACAACAATACCCCTAAAAGGTATTATTAAGCTTTCTTTTCATTATTTTTAATGGCAATTCTTCTCTTTTTAAAGATGTTTAAGGTTCATTGTGTGGTGTACGTTTTTTGATAGACTTGAATAGGAAATACGTAAATGGTAGGTTTTTCTTAATTTAATGGGTTTCGCAGTCGTTAGGGAAACATTTTTTGTAGATATGATAAAGATGCCTTGTAATACTTGCCTTGTGGCCTGCCATAAGATTATGACAAGAATAAATGTGAAAGTTAACAGTAAGTTTGTCCTTTTTTAAGCAAGATCGACATTGTTATCTTTTGAAACGACTTCTAAAATTTAAGGAGGTTTTTGGTCTTTTATTTTGTTTGGTGCAGCCCGGATGAAGTGTAAGGGTGCTGGTGCTGGCCATGTCTGAATAAAGGTGCGAATGCAAGGATGGTGTGACTGATATGTGAACTAAGTAACTGGGGACACCGCCGAATCACATGTGTCTAGTTAAATATGCACCACAACCTTTTAGTACTGTTTTAGATTTTACTTGTTTAATTTTGCATGAAATAAAAAAGCCTAATATATCTAGTTGGCAAGAATTAACCGACCTTACGTCCCGAAATAATGTAGTTAATAGGCGACTGTCATACTGTCATGTCTGTATAGGTATACCTACTTATTCTTTACTTCATCCATTCTTGTCTCATTATCTCCCTAGCCTTTTCTCAACTATATTGTGGTAGGCTTCCAGTCGAACCAGATGCAGCTGAATATCAGTATTTTACATGGAGCGACTGCCTATCGGACCTCCACAACCCAGTAACTGGGTAATACGATACTCCATGGTAAGACTGGTTGTCAGACTTTTTAGAGCTTCTGACTAAAATAATTCTTGATCCATTCTTGACTCATTACCTCTTCAATGTGTAACGTCATCATTAATTTCAACAAATCATAATTATCAATAGTTCAAATACAGAATCTGTAATACTTGCCTAAATCGATTCGTGCGTTCAATTTAGCGTGCCTAATTGTCTATGACAGAAATGAGGCAGAAATAATTTACTTGTGCTCGTTTAATGAGGCATAAATAACAAACGTTTGATATAATTTTATCATTTGAATGAAATAATAATGAATAGGTATAATAAAGTAGAAAAATGTGTAAATGAACCGGTGATCAACAATGACAAAACTATATTTTACCTAATGTCGATGCCCTATTTCTTGATTAACAATATTTTTTTCTGTTGCGTAAAAAATGCAATGATAATCATGAAACCAGTCTAGTGTACAACGCCGCTAAAGAAGTTTTCACTTCAAAATGGAATTCAATCACTGGAAATCAAAATGGAATTCAATCAAAAAATGGAATTTCACTTCGAAATAAAGTACCTACCTACAGAACCAAGAATAATTCCACAACACGCTTGACAACCGCCCTTCTCAAACACATTGTCAAAACGGGCAGTTATGGGATTTCCGCGCCCTCGCCTAAGGAGTACGGACCGAGCTGTCACTTCGAAATTTTCCCTTTCAAGTAGGGTCACCATACGCAAAGGGCTTTTTTTTGGGTTCAATTCTCTGTGGCCTAAAAGGATATTCTAACCTAAGGGCTTAGAACATTTTGATAGAAACTGAGCCTGCCAAATATCCGCCATTTTTTTGGGACTTGCCGCTTCGATTATGACTATCATAATTATCTAACAATTTTAGAAACGTGACTATTGAGAAGAGAAAATAGTTGGAGCACGGGTCCGCCCTTTAAAATTGTATTGTGTACCAACTATCAATTAAAATAGATAATAGCCGCAACTTTGAAAAAATAAATGATACAAACCCTTTTAAAAAGTCCTAACAAAAAGCAAAATTGAATGTTGAAACGGACATTTTACTATTTCATTTTTCGTTATCTGTAGCCAATTAATATTATTTTACTTTCTAAAATCCGTTGTGATTTGATGAGAGCTAAAAGTCAAATATGTCCGGAAAATTCCCGACGGATGGTAACCCTACGTTCGAGAATTTTCTTTATATCCTACATATCATAGAAAGTGGGCTTTTGAAAGATGGATACTTATCGAAAGAATATTTTTCAGATGATGTGGAAATCGAATGTGATGTTATATTTTTCATGTTTATTTTTTGAAGAAGTTGATGGATTTTTGTATCTGAAATGTGTGGTCATATGTTATAACTTTAAAAAAAAACCCACAAGAGTATTTCTTCAAGGTTAAGCTACTATTGCATTGGTCTATATCGTACCCTTATTGCAAAAACCGATTATCTGCATTTTTTATCAATTTTTATTTAAATATAGATAACGAATCCTTAAGTCACGACGAAGCTACAGGTAAAACCTATTATCACTCGAATTTTTATGCAGATAATCGGTTTTTGCAATAAGGGTACGATATGTGGATGGATCCAATAGTTAGGTACCGAGTTTACAACTCCGATCTCGCTGTTTGGCAAAGCTTTTAAGGTCAATACACACTGAAATGCGACTCTGCGCGCACATTTCAATAGATTTACTCAAAATCTGACTTCATTTACTACAAGAAGAGATTACACATTGCAGAGAAATGTGTATCTTTCTACCAATGGCGTAGCACGGCGCCTCGAGCATCTAACTTTCCTTACTACATGAAATGCTGCACATATGCCAGTAACGTCGCGTTGCGTCGCGTCGCATCTCGGTGTGAACTGGCTCTTAGAGTAAGTACTAGGTCCGAGATAGCACCTTCATACTACCAATCCACTGACATGCATGTACTATCTAGTGCATTGTTATGTTCCATCTGAGTGTGGTATGTAGGTTGGTACGGGGTTAAACCGTAGGCATATGCGACAGAGATTGATGTACCAATTTTATTTTCGGTTCACAAAGGTGAAGCTTTCAAGGATATTTGTAAGAGTATTTTAAAATAATCGGTTTTTTTTTTGCTTGGTATCTCATCAAATGAGTCCTCCCACCCAGGGCAGGGCGGGAGGGTCAAACTTGTACTGACTAAAATCCACGGTGTCCTTAATTAGCCCTTTACGTTCCAGGGTCACGGTAATGATATAAGTCCCGCGACCCCGGCAGGCTATGGCCCTCTAGAGGGGGGGCCGTCATCTTGCTGACGCTCTTTGAGGCGCGCGTGGAACACATCGCGCCGTCGACCCTGGCATGGTCCATGGTCGGGCTTACCGGTGGCCGGAGATCGTCTTGCGCCGTCCGTCGCGTGGGCGTCTACCACTGCGGCTGGGGCGGAGGGAGAACGCTGTCCTCTCCCTCTCGCGGCCTCCTCCTTCGCGAGCATGACTGCTTCGCAGAAGGAGGCGACCGCTTCCCACTCCGTCTCGCCCCAAAATAATCCGTATTTAAAGGGCCAAAAGTAAAACATCCTGATGAACTTTTAC
Source organism: Agrotis exclamationis (assembly GCA_950005045.1). NCBI lineage: Eukaryota > Metazoa > Arthropoda > Insecta > Lepidoptera > Noctuidae > Agrotis > Agrotis exclamationis. The sequence continues at coordinate 10,952,244 of OX465441.1, forward strand.
TGTGCGCACAGCTAACGAATGCAATTACCTGTCGAATTGTGTTTCCTGATAGCTTCAAACTTGGGGTCTTCAATTCAAGAGTGAACAGGTTACTTCTGGGCAATTTTGCTTCACTGTCGACCACATTATCGCTTACCTATCAGGCGATATAGTCGTCAAATGCGATCCTATCGCTAAAAACAAAAAAATACATGTGGCACTCGGAGACTGCCGCGGTGAAGCTGTTGCATAACATTTTTTTTTATTTTAAAAGAAAAAAATCGCTTGCCGCGTATATTTAACGAGAATATAATTTATTTAAAATGTTTGTGGTGCACTACTGTAATAAAGAACTTCTTTGTTGTAGGAGAATTTTATAAGTAGGTTTCATTGTCAAAACTCCTTTTGTGGCTGGCCGTTTAGAATCAGTAAGAAAAAGTAAATCCCTCTTCGTACCTTTATGAGCACGTCTGTCCGTACCTTTATGATTGCCGAAGTCTCCCGAACTGAAACGACGTGCTGTCAAATGTGGTCAGGTTTTTTCGTTAGGTTTTTCGCGCCCGCCGCGCTCAGAGCCTGCGATAAAAGCCTCCTGCAGACACACGCGATTAATCACGCAGGGCGACATGTCGCGGTCCATTCGCAGTATTTTTAGAGTGGTAATTAGCTTGGCTCGTTGTCGCAGCGCGATTAATCGCGTGTGTCAGCAGGAGGCTAAAAGCTATGCAATAGCTTAAAAAAATCAAGAGCTAAACTAAGAAAATAATGGGAAGAAAAAAACTTTTTCAAAAAAAATGTAACCGCCTTCAAAAACAACCATAAAAAACGGTAAAAAAACCTACAAAATAACTTTTCTTTCGGAAGTCGGTGTCTTTGTTTTCTTTATTTAATTGTCTTTTTTTTGCCACCGACTTCCGAAAGAAAAGTTATTTTGTAGGTTTTTTTACCGTTTTTTATGGTTGTTTTTGAAGGCGGTTACATTTTTTTTGAAAAAGTTTTTATTTTACTCTTTTTAGATTAAATATTCAACCCGAATTCTTGTCAAATATAACATGTGCACTAGAATTTTGTAATCCATAACACCGGTAATAACATCGCTCATGTACACAATAAGCTAATAAAATTCCCTATCTCAAAAACTACCGAACCGATTTTGATGAAACTTACAATATTCCCTAAGTTAAACGATACCCAGTACAACAAAAAAAGAATTACTTAAATCGGACTTGTAGTTCCAGAGATATGCGAACTCAAACTAAATCAGTCGATGCCTACTCCTTACTGTTAAGGAGTTCTACCTTCCATCATCAGCTCAGCTACATGAAATTATGATTACCATACGCAAGTACTTAAATTACTTCATAAAATTTGCGAAAAACGGTGTGTCGGCCTATAAAATTCGAGGGTTGCCCTCGATTTCTCCAGGATCCAATCATCAGATCCCAACTTGGTGACTATGGGACCACCTCAGAAGTACCTCCTTTCAAACAAAAAAAGAATTTTAAAAATCGGTCCACAATTGGCGGAGTAATCGCGTAACAAATATACAAAAAAAAAAAAAAAAAAAAACAAAAAAAAAAAACATACCGTCGAATTGATAACCTCCTCCTTTTTGAAGTCGGTTAAAAAGTAGCGAAACAAACTCCCAGGCAACGTTTTTGTGCATGCAAATAGCAATCAATAAATCTCACCGAATAGTTTGTTTTCATGAACAGGCAAGAAAACACATAATACAAGGCAATATTTTAAATCCTCCATTACAGTTTCGTATAAATCTTTCAACAGTTAAGTCCATAAATTCTAAAGCTTCATATGAAATCTATAGGGTTGTTATCCATCCGGGATTATAGTTCCCGGAACTCCGGGAACTTTGAAGGGGTTTACGTCGCGTGTATAGTAAGCCCGGGATTGGAATCGTTTGGTTTGTAAACAGGAGTAACTTGAGATTATTGAATGGTGTCTATTGATATAGGTATTTTACGTGCGGAAACATTATACACATGCTTAAGTTATGAGGGTGGGTAGAAATGTTAAGTATAGTTGTGTACCTACATATAGGTAGGGGAACAGTGTATAAGACAGGGACGTTAATAATCGCGAGGTATAATGGTGAGATACACTCTTTAGGCATACTTAACACAACACTAACGTAGAGCAAGCGCCATCAGGACGTCATTTGAAAGCGGCCAGACGCAAATGGCGTCCTGTTGGCGCTTGTGCTACGTTAGTTTTGTGTTAAGTTTGCCTTAGATGTGTGATTTCCCATCATACCTCGTGTCCCCGTCTTATACACTGTTCCCCTATTTCCCAACTAGCCTAAGATTCTGCTTACGGTGCTGATAGACTTAAACATTCACTTCTTGTAACAGAACATCGAACATTCGCCGTTTTAAATTTTGTCGAAATGAACAACGAACAGAGCCAAACATAGAGCCAAATACTGCTCCGAACATTTTTACGATCTTTATAGCGAACGCTCTAGATTAGTCGATAGTTGTCAAAAATGTTTCGTCATAAATATGTAAGGCCGAAATAAATAGTCGTACCTAAGCGATAGCCAAGTGCGGCGACCTCTCGCGCCCGGCCCTGGTCGAGGCCATGCTGCGGGGCGAGACGGAATGGGAAGCGGTCGCCTCCTTCTGCGAAGCAGTCATGCTAGCAAAGGAGGAGGCGGGACGCGTGAGGGAGAGGACAGCGTCCACCTCACGACCCAGCCGCCGCGGGAGACGCCCACGGCAACGGACGTCGCAAGATGATCTCCGGCCACCATAGGCGCGGGCATGCGGGCGGTGAGTTATCGGTGACTTGCCGCCTGATCATGGACCATGCCCGCGCGCGCGCGCGCCTCAAAGAGCTGTCAGCAATCTGACGGGGCCCCCTAAGAGGGCCAAAACCTGCCAGGGTCGCGGGACTGTCTCACCTGGTAACCGTGACCCTGGTACGTAAAGGGCTATTGAAGGAACACCGTGGATTTTAGTCAGTACAAGTTTGATAGTCCCTCCCGCCCCCCGCCCCACCCTGGGCGGGAGGACTCAATTGATGATTTTACCACGCAAAAAAAAAACATGAAAGACTAGATATGGGAGTGGGACATGACATGTTTCTAAAAAAAAACTACTCGTATATTTCTAACAACATGAATTTGCACTCAATACCGTAGAAGAAAATAACTTTGAGAAGAAGCTTAAGAATAAACACATTGATGTTCACGATAGTACTCATCACTCGCACGTGATAAAAGTCAGATTAGATTCACGAACATGGCTGTTTATTATCTTGCATAACATTCAGTACATTCTTCGATTTTACAGCTTTTTGACCGACTTCAGATGAAAGAGTATTTGTGTTTAATGGTTAACTTCTTTAGCGGGTCGTTAAAGAATTGGTGTTGAAAAGTGTCTGGTTTATGCACAAGTAAAGTCGTTAAAAAATACTTGCTTAGATAACTCAACAAGTATTTTTTAACAATAATTTATTTATAATTCTTCCACTTCTTCGAAAAGTACTGAAAAATCTTTAACTAGCCAGAGACTACATCTGAGGTATTATCACAAGATTTCTGAATTTTATTTACTTATAGCGTACATAAAGTATTTACTACGTTTATTGTATGGATAATAGAATAAGAACGAACTTTACGTATCAAAATCGTGAAATTCTGGATTCAGAGATTACCACTATACCTACAACATTATTTTTTTTTATGCGAAACCCGATACACCTGTCTAGTATTTTCGTGTAAAGAATCTATGTACAAAACGAAACTGTGTCATGAAAAATCATAAAGCTATAAGCTTGTTACCCGATTTTCCGTCCAAAAACATGCTAATTTCACGGCGCCGGCGGTTCGCTGTACTTCCTCTCAATGCCGCGAATCCTGTGTCGTACACTCATTGATAATAGTTTGGCAATAGGTACCTAACCGTATGGTGATTTTATTTTAATTAACTGGTGATATAATAAAAAAAAAAAACAAATATATAAACAATAATTATTGGCACCGATTCAGTTACTGATTATGAACAAACTTGCAGAATATATATATAAAAAAATTGTATAAATACCCAAAATATTCCATCTGCAAAATTCGATTTACAAGCCCCTTATTCTTTATAGCCAGCAAGATCCCCATATAAATATTAGTACCGTGCATAATTTTCCTCGTACTCACATTTTTTCGTTCAATATTCTATTTTCCCATATTCGACCCTATCACCATAACGTTGACATGGCAAAACGTAGTCTGTAGTAAAATATATGCTGAGGAAAGACCAATTTATGTAGACCCCTTATCGTAGCCTCGCTAGAAAAAACCTGAGAACTAGATGAATGTCTGTGAGGACAGTCAGGTGTCAATTTTTTCTGGTCATATTAAAAAATGTAAGTTTTGAATCACGACAATTTTTCTAAAGCTTTTTTATATACCTAGTTCTTGAGAGTTCAACAACCTTTGAATTACTAAAAGACTCTTCAACTGGATATAAAGTTGTTTTCGTTTAGAAGTTTATACCAATTTGGTACAAGTGCATTTAGACTTGACAGATTGTCCGTCCATGATACATTCTGTTTACTACTCAGATCAGACTCTGTAGCCAAGTAACAAAAGATAAACGCTAACGCTGAGTAGACTTTAATAGATTTTCAACTTTATTTACTTGGGTATAACGTTGAAGATCTAGTGAAGATTGCTTATCGTTTTCGATCTTTCCTGTCGCTAACGCTCAGAAATCCTAAATAGATTTTCAACTTTATGTTCTAGGCTATAAAGTTGAAAATCTATTGGGGAGTACCGAGCGTTTACGATTATCGTTTGCGTCTTGTGACTTGGCTAGGAGGCAGGTGGCCAACCACGACGTTTTAAACCTAGAGTAATAATTAGTCTGAAATAATACATAGAATATCGTTTATTCAGGACAAATGCTACTATAGTGACAATAATAAAATTATGAGGCGGGAAATTACCGTCAACTAGAGCGCAAATTCAAGTGTGAGAAAGCAAGAGAGCTATACAAGTCGTATAGCGCCATCTCGTACCCACACTGACGAAAATTAATTAAATTTAAATAGAGTGTAAAGCATCTGGAATGCAAGATCTTACTTCCAAGTTTGACAGCATTGCGGTATTCGTTTGATCAACTGAATTCATTGTTCATTGTCCAACTTGCATGTAAATTCTTGCTTGTCTAATTAGGACTTTACACATCAACGGATAGACTAAATTAAAGACGCTAGCCTGAAACATAAAAATACTTCGGCTTGGCGGGTGGCGTCAAGAAACTATTAAAAACCTAACTTTTTTTTTATGTGGCGGGCACTAAACCTGCTGACATGTGAATATTTGTTTAATTCTCACTATATCCAATGGATCTACTGAGATTGAACGATTGCATCGGCCATAATATCATAACTACCGTACATTGAGTGAGAACCTTTAGATTTTTGATCATCTGAGACAGTGACACTTAGGGTGTAGGAGAACACTCGAAGCCATATACGACCGTACATGCATAGATGTACGTACATGCACTGACAGTCGTAAGTTAGAAGCCCGAAATTAAGCCAGAAATTCGGTGATCTGTTGTGTCTGGGTATTGTTTTAACCAGTAACTGATAGATTTTAAGTAAAGTTTGGTACACACCTTTTTACATACAATTTGTCGTCGGGCGAAACTCTATGACTTCGGGGACAGGACGATACGCCTCAAGTGGAGTTGGGCAGGGCATCTGGCTAGACGCAGAGATGGCAAATGGAGTAAGGTTTTAACCGAATGGTGGCCAGGCTTTGACCAAAGAAACCAGGGCCATCCAAAAGGCGGTTGGGTTGACGATGTCGTCAAGATTGCGGGGAATAGATGAATGAGAGACGCACAGAACCGAGAGATATGGCAAAAAAGGGGGGAGGCCTATACCCAGCTGTGGGTGATCCCGGACTGATATGATGATATGATACCTTTTATCATTCATATGTGTCTTATTAGACTGGATGTTAACCACAGCGTACCTAGTTGAAAACGCTAGGGCAGATGATAATACTTTGTTTTAAACAACAAATCCCCAAGTCCCCAATTCACTTAAGCTTTTCTTGTAAAGACAAGAAAAATCTTACAAACACTTCGTTTTAACCTTTTATTTTGGGAAACTCAAAAGAGCGCCGTTAAAAGTAAAAGGTTGTTTTCACATTTGTCGCTAACAATGATTAATTACTCCCGTTTTACTACTGTTTTTCGCAACAAAAAAGCAAGAACAAAAGTTTTACTACGAAGACATTATTCGGTTGATTTAGCACTGAAAAACAAAGAACCTTAAGGAAAACAGGATTCTTGGAATTGGAGAAAAGCCAAAATCCTTTTGACAAAAAAAGTTATGGCCTTTGTACCTCAGAAAGGATAGTAAAGCTGGGTACTGACCAACGTTGTTACGGGCCGTAATGTAACATTCGCAGCGAGCAACGACCCGCTTGTTTCTTTTTTAGAGCGCTTTGTTTCCCCGTAATGACTACACGAACGCTCGCTGTGTAACACGATATGGTACGATTCTACCAAAATACATAGTTTGCCGCACATTATTGTTCTCAAATATTTTGTGCAGGACATCAGCAGTGCTCGTACTAAACTGGTATTGCGTTTAGCCTCTAAATTCGGCAAGGCTGTGTGTGAGTTTTGTTCGTGCACAATGCAGTACATTTGTTCGCGAACAATTTCACTGAACTGAGTTTAACAATGTGCTCGCACAAATAACGAGGCGTGTGTGTGCTCACGTGTGCGCGCACAAAATTATTCAGGTATGTGGGAACATTTTTCTAAAACGTTCGCGTATAATTTGTCCGTGATTGCTTGAGTGACTCGACTAGAGCGTACATTTGTGCCGCACGATGTTGCACACTGGTGAAATCTCATCTTTACATTACCTACTCCGTATAACGCTGGTCAGTACCAGACTTTAGATGTCGTTCAGTCACTTTATCTTGAGTTACCCCATGGGGTAATAATAAAGATAGGAGGGTATACCTTTTCAAACCCAACACTTCTCACAGAATAACAATGGACGCATTAACATTCAAACGGGAACAATAAGGCCTAAAATTCGTTGAGCAGGCGTCCGGGCAGTCGTAGCTTGACCCTGACCATACTAAAATTTCGAGGAAAAAAGAATGACACTTACGTACTGCACGCGTAGAATGATACTGTAGAAACGGGATGCCGACGGAAGAATAGACAAAAGAGGAGAGAGAGGAGCCTTTATATCACCGATTCTTAACCGGGCACTAGGAGCACGGCAATTGACATTTAGCCAATCGCTAAGGAGGTTCATGTAGAAAGCATTCTATCATCTTATGCCATGACTTGAAGAAAAGGAATGTTACTATTCTTCATGGTCGTGCCGTACACACATACAGGCAACAAAATGTCGAATTTTATAGAAATAATTTTGTCTATTCTTGCCAGAATAGAGAGAGAATTGTTCTTACTACGTGTGTTGGGTCTACGTAGAGAAAGACAACCAGCTCAGTTTCGACCCTGAGCAGTGGAAACATCACATTATTAGCTAATGATAATCCTGCTTCTGAATGCCAGGACATACCTGCCAGGTGTTCACGTCGGGCTCGCAGACGGCGAGTAGGGTATCTCACGGACGATCAAGGACTAATCCAAGGTCGATGCGCATTCCACACACGCTTCAAATCGCTGTCAGTAAACTAACGGGGTAATATAGTATGAAATAATACTTTAAAAGTCCGTGCTGCTCCACCCTGGGCGGCAGGAGTAATTTGATGAAAAAAGGCCAAAAAAAAATTAAATGGATTGAAGAATTCGACGCTTGTAGGTCCTGGGAACCTCAGTGGCTCTGACTGTCAGACTTGTACTGACTAAAATCCACGGTGACCTTACTGTTGATATTTCAGGATGGAAATAAATAAAAACGTTTGAATTACAAAAATGCGTGGTGTTTTATTGCGAAGCTTACACATTACAAAATGGCGATGTGAAAAAAACAAGAGTTGCCAAACTAAATAGTGTTGCCAAGCTAGGACACAAAAGGAACAACAAAAAATAAGAAAATGGACGCGTTCTCAATTACTAACACTTACAATAGCCCTTTTCGTGCCAGGGTCACGGTTTCCTGATGAGACAGTCCCGCGACCCCGGCAGGCTTTGTCCCTCTAAGGGGGCCCGTCAGATGGCTGATAACTCTTTGAGGCGCTTGTGGAACACGATGAGCTATCGACCCGGGCATGGTCCATGTTCGGACGGCGAGTCATCCATTACTCACCGTCGCCGCGTCGGCAAGCAAGGTGTTTGGATATCTCCGTGCTCGCTTCTAGCCCGATATCATCAACTAACCCCGCAGCATATCATGTGAGCTCAGCGTGATTACCTCATAGAAATAACTCAAATAATGAACGATGCGTTCCTATTTCGAGCAACCATCAGTCACTCTGATTTACGTATTCCACCGCGTAGGCGGTACGTCACAATATTATTCGTACGTTCATAAAACGGATCGTAATAAAATGCCTATAAAATATGGATAGGCCGTAAAGTTACGTTTATGGGGCCTTAATAGGCTTTTATTGAATCGTCGTGATAATATTAATGTGGTTAATGATGGTTTAAGGTTTTTTGAAGGACGTCCACGTCGGTGAGAGGAGAAAAAGCCTGTACTTAGAATCTAAACGTTGCAAGTTACCGTTTTATTCAGTGAGGCTGCGTTCCCACTAAGGCGGAGCGGAGTGCGATTCACCAATCACATGGCTTGAGTGGAGAAGAGATATGGATTTCAAGCCTTGTGATTGGTGAATCGCCGTCCGCTCCGCCTCAGTGGAAACGTGCAGCCTAAGAGTCTGACAGTTCTTTCACACCATCCAGGGCGGGAAGACTCTTTTGATGATTAAACCACCCAAAGAAAAGAAGGAAAAGACGCAACCAGAAAGCATCGCGGCAGAACTCAACAATCAGTGGTAAACATCGACTCTGGATCTGAATACCTGGAAGTTATGAGAAGAAGCGTTTGCCCAACAATGGTTAAGGAACACCATAAAATGATTGAATAGAATTAGAGCTGTAACTTAAGACATAATGATATTCTAAATTGGTTGGTAGCGTCTATCAGCTCTTGTAACATGCAAACAACAGCACAGACAGGATCAATTAGGCTGCTTTTCCACCAGAGATGCGCTATGTAGCTGTGCTGCGAGGATGTAAAAGCTGAGCTACGAAACTGTGTGACCGTTTCCACTGATGCTACGCTATGTAGCTGTGCTGTGAAGATGGGTAGCTGCGCTACGAAGATGCGCTGTCACAAGGTAGTTGCGCTATGAAGATGCGCCGCCACAAGGTAACTGCGCTATGAAGATGCGTAGCTGCGCTACGAAGATGTGCTGTCACAAGGTAGCTGCGCTATGAAGATGCGTAGCTGCGCTACGAAGATGTGCTGTCACAAGGTAGCTGCGCTATGAAGATGCGTAGCTGCGCTACGAAGATGTGCTGTCACAAGGTAGCTGCGCTATGAAGATGCGTAGCTGCGCTACGAAGATGTGCTGTCACAAGAATCCGTTTCCACCAGTGCTGTGCTATGTAAACCAGTGAATATGATTGGTGGATATCAAACGCATCCGCAGCAACGTAGCATAGCGCATCTCTGGTGGAAAAGCAGCCTAAGTGTCCCATCACTTATACACCATTCGCCGGATCCTCAACTTTCAAAATAATTATCTTCATAAGCTGTTTGATTTAATGTAAGATAAGTTTCCACTCAGGTAAAGGATGGGGCCTTGGTTAAGGACAAAGTATACTTAATAAGTAGTACGTAACCTTAGGATATTTTTTAACCTCCGCACGGGATAAACCACGACCAAAAAAACTGAAAACTAGTCCATCATAAAAAGTGACGTAGAAAATCCATTTCAATTCGTCCCGAATTACGATGAAATATTTCAAAAGCCGACATCTGACGCTGTCTCCTCTACTTTGAACGATTCAACGGTTTCTTGCTAGTGACAGGAGGTATATCTGGGAAATATTGATGACTTGCGGTTAGACATGAATATATCAGATGGAATATGTCAAAGCCTAAGTGTAAAGGCCGATTTACACATTAATAAGTAAGTAGGTAAGCAAGTTCAACTTGCGTAGTAACTTGCGTGGTGATTTGAGAAGGAAGTACATCAGTTTCTAAGGAGGTGACGCCATGTTGTGATAAAGTGCATGATTTTTTAACACTTACATGCTTTTAAAGAATTATCATATTAAAATAACTCTAATAAGATTATAAAAACTTACAAAACAATGTATTTTATTTCTAAACGTTATTTTTAAGAGACAGATGGAATATGGAGATCATTGGCGGGTTCCTTCACAATTGGGTCACACAGTAAGTATTGGGTCACAAGTTGAACTTGTCAAGTCATCGTAAATTCATATCAATCAAATGTCAAATGTTTACGAACGCCGAATGCCGTCCACACGGTGCCTAGATAAGTTGGCAGGGAGGAGGCGGCGAAGCAGGAGGAATTACGTGCTACTTGCCTATAGATCCAAAAAATAGGACTTCCTATCCTGCAGCAAGTTGCAACTTACTTATTTGCCAGGCGGTTTTACTATTTACTTGCTTACTTACTTATGAATGTGTCATTCGGCCTTATGAGCTGGAGTAACTACCGAGAGCTACCATGACTGTTTTGTCACTCTCATTCATTCTATGGATATGTATGTATGAAGGTGCGTGCATGTTACGAAACGAGACATTTTTGTCCCTTCGACAGTGACAAAGACAAAATAGTCACCTTAACAAAAGTCACATTTTAGTAGAGCATTGAAATAATTAATTAATTTTAGTTTTGGTAACTTAATCTTGCAATTACCTCATTTGTTTCGTTACGGTGTTTTTTTTCAGGACGGGAGGGACTGTCAGATTGTATTGACTAAAATCCACGGTCTCCTTCAATAGCCCTTTACGTTCCAGGGTCACGATATTCGTTACTATGCATTGTACATTGAGGACGTAGACTTGTCACAGGTTGGCCAATGTATTATTGTCTTTTTTCGTCATTAGATTCTTGGGTAGCATTTATGGAGTAAGGGTTTACTAATACAGACATAAATAACATAATTAACGAAATGTAGGTAGGTACATATACTTCTGACTAAACCTTCAGTGATTTGAGAATATTAGCGTAATGTATACGATATCCCAAAGCCATAAATTATCTAGTTTGTGCGAGAAAAATGTCCCAATAAATTATTTACTTCCTTGTCTTTCGAAAGAACGTGACTTAGATATTTTTATAACCCGCGTAGAATCGCAACAAACGGAAATAAAAACCTTAAAAGCTCAATTCTAAAGATAAACTTTCCCTGTAATTATTTTATTTCTACAATTCTATTAAACGGCCTTCATTACCATTTTAAAACAAGAAGTTCATCAACCTCTCAATACTTGAACACAAATCAAATCGTATTCCAAAGCCTTGGCCTCGACGGAAAAACGGAAATCTATTAAAAATTGCAAAAAGCTCAAACCGTTTAGTAGTCACTGAAACATAATAATTGCATATTGTTTGAAATCTTGTTGTAATTTTACAGCAATCACTCGGGTTCTTGGCAAAGATGATAGGGGCTATGCAAAGGTCTGGAGAATTGAGGCCATGTGTTGTACGTTCTATTTGTTGGCCTCATTTTACACATAACAGCTTTTAGCATGATCGAATTCGAAATACCACCATACGCTCCAAAACTGGAATTGCTGATGTGGGCAATAAGACTGCCAGGCTGAAGTGGGATTGGGCGGGCCATGTGTATAGAATGCATACGGAACGGTGGGCCCGAGTCGCTACGCAGTGGGTCCCGGATGGGCGTCGTTGCCGAGGGAGGCCTAGAAAACGCTGGCGTGACGATCTGGACGCATTCATGACGGATTGGCCGGAGACAGCCGCACTATGGGAAGAGTGGAAGGTTATGGGGGAGACCTTTGCCCAGCAGTGGGACAATATAGGTTAAAAAAAAAAGCTTTTTGTTCGTTAATTCTGGCACGTTTTTAAGATTGACTGAAACTTGTCTCATAAATGTGTTATGTGGACCGACGGCCTTCATCATCATCATCATCATCTCAGCCATAGGACGTCCACTGCTGAACATAGGCCTCCCCTTTAGATCTCCACATATACCGGTTGGAAGCGACGGCCTTAAAATACGTAAATTACGGAGAAATTCTCAAGAATAATCTGCCTGGGGCCTTACCACGAGCTCTTAACGCGATCCAGTTTAGGCTGCGGGAAAGAGACAGAGCTATACAAGTCGTCTAGCGCCATCTCGTTCCCACAGCCTAAACTGGATCGCGTTAAGAGCTCGTGGTAAGGCCTCTGTTCAAATGTTTACCTTTTTGTTGCAAGGAGTTTCTTTTTTCAATTGTATAGCAACGTTTTAAAAATAAAATAAAGAAGAACACGTGTTTCAAATTATATTATTACTTTATATAACTAAATAACAAGGATTTTTTGTAATTTGTCCCATCGCTCATCATGTTCTTACTAACTTGTAATTTTGTTGTAATTTTTCCCGGAAATCTTTTTCAAAGGAAGTTTTTCATCTCGTTTCAGAGATTTCGCGGTAATGATTCTACTTTTATGAAGTTGGTAATTGTGGGAGGAAGACTTTTAACGATGTTATGTCGTGTTATTTTCTAGTTTGTGATTTTTTGGTAGTTACTGTTGGAAATGGCTCATGAAAAATATAAGAAAAACGATGAGGCTTAACCAGAAGAGCTATTAATTGTGTGCGTGGTGCACTACTATCTAAACCCGAAACTTGTAGCTCCAGCCGAGTTAATAAGATAAGTTAGTTATACGAACTAAAAATAGGACAGTTATCCTGACTATCGATGTGTTGTCAGAATATAATTTATGAATTCAGAATTCAATTCATAAATTCTAAAAATTAATACATTCTAATAGTGAGAAGAGTTCATTCAAAAATTACGAGTTACTTTCGTACCGGCTCGCATTCGTTGACGGATGATTGAAGAGAATTTCATACCTGCTTCCTTTACTTATATGTATAGCCTCTTGCTTGCGATGGACCAGCTTCATTCCGATAGTTTGAGTGTGAACTGTGTAAAACCTCCTTGGTGTATGTTCCTGCAGGTCTATAAGGTTCATCCGAGAAAGTCTCAAACTTATTTGAAGAATGGTTGTGTTCCCTTCGCCGTATTGTCTCCCAGTAGATAACACTTAAAAAAATATCCCAATAAGGAAGAGCCGTGATTAGTTTTAGTCACTCTAAGTTAAAGAGATCATTTCCTTTCAAACGGACAACTACCAGCGACTTTTAATAGTCCGTGTAATATAATCAGACAAACACATTCCACCCCAGATGAACATTACAAAATGTAGGTTAAATTACATTAACCCACAAGGGACTGGGTTTGAATATTAATCCGTTGTTAAAAGTCCATTGTATCCGGCCTGATACTTGTCAGACGAAGGCCTCGTTACTGATGGAACACAGAATAGATAATTACAGAAGGATAACATCATCTCAAATATTGAAAATCATATACACAAACAGCCAGACAAACGCTCAACCACTGGGCCTACTGTATTGTTAACTGGCGACCTTATTTAATATGGGACAACTTTTCTTTGTTGGTCAAGCTATCACTTTCTCCTTTTCTTTCATTTGATTCCTCATACATTTCATTACATCTTTTATTTCACCTCCTCTCCCTCTCTATTCATCACTACGAATTTTTATCGGTCTTTTATTCTCATGCATTTTATCCTTCTTCATCATATTTCCATGCATAGAAAGTACAAAAAAATAAATAAAAAAAGAACCGACTTCAAATACAAACACAAAAAAGTTTAAAGTACTTTTCTTTCGGAAGTCGGTGGCTTTGTTTTTTATTTCATTGACTATTTCCACCGACTTCCGAAAGAAAAGTTATTTTAAACTCTTTTGTGTTTGTATTTGAAGTAGGTTCTTTTTTTTACATTTTTATTTTACCCTTTTTAGTTCAGATATTCAACAAAAATCTTAGTATAATCGGCGTCTATGAAAATCTACAATCCAAAGAAGCAATTATAGCAACATTATAATATATTATATTCTTTATTGTGCACAAAATTTACAATAAAAACCAAACTTAAAATTACATTCACAAAGGTGAGCTTATCTCTTTAAAGAGATCTCTTCCAGCCAACCTGAAAAACTGATTTGAGATGATGATACACGGATGATGATGCATTATTGTAATGTACTAAAACTTTCTCCAGAATGAAACGAACACTTTTCTAGAATCTGCATCAAATCGGTTCAGCCAAACGCGAGATAATCGCGGACAAACATACAATCGACTTTGAAATCTTCAATCCAAGTAAGCAAAAAATTCCGTATCTCAAAACTCCTGAAAAATTTTTGATGAAACTTACAGTATTCCCTAAGTTGAACAATATCCAGTACAACAAAAAAGGATTACTTAAATCGGACTTGCAGTTCCGGAGATATGCGAACACAAACATAAAAACAAACATAATATAATTATAATACATACACTTTTGAAATTTGGCACATTTGTTCAGACGCTGATATAGACTAACATATGCGAAAACTACGGATTGATAACCTCCTTTTTTCTGAAGTCGGTAAAAAGTAAAATCAGTAGGTACAATCGTTATGCGTGAATGTGTGCGTGGAGATCTCAAACAAAATAATGCCGATTACGAGTGCGCTTGCACTCGCTGAACGTGAAGAGTGTCTATGTGTGCGTTCGTATGAAGTTGAGCTTCTGTATCTATCTAGTTTGTGTTCGAAGTCTGGATCAAGGGATTAGAAGATTGTTGACACACTTTCAGCTTGAGGGGATAAAACGGGGCTTTGATCGCCTATGGAGTAGTCTTGGCTCTATAGTTTTTCAACATGGCTGCCTTTCTAACGCCTATGAATAAATAAGAAGGCAAAAAGTTACTTATAGCTGTACAAAGTTCTTTTGGCACTTGGCCATTACTTTTTTTAATACAATTCCATAAAATTGTATCAAAAACACCCCTTGTCAATGTCATTTAGATGTCAATAATTCCCTAAAGCATTGACGTTTTATGTTTCTGACGTTTGTAAATAAGTAGAAGTTATTTGACATGAAGAATAATGTCGTATTTACAAAAGCACATTTATGTTGAATTCTAACCAATAATTTAATGTGAAAGTGAGTTAGCCGTTTATTTTTTTTGTTTTCGTGTCTCAATAATGGTTGGCTTTTGCGTTCCAGGGCCATGGTAACCTCTTAAGACATACCTGTGACCCATTTAATTTGGTGTCTGTATCTATCCTTTTGTTCGTTAAGTAGAAAACGCCCGAAACTTTAACATATACTACCTACGAGTTTCGTGCTTACAGAATAGTACACCAAACTAATAACTAGTAATCTTGAAGATTAACCCTATGTGGGTGATATTATTTCAACACTAGCTAAAAATAAACTACTACTACTACTAGCTAAAAAGCGGCCTAGAGGTCCAGAACAGATTGGAGGTGTGGTGGCAAAGACTGGAGAACGTTGGCCTGAAATTAAGCAGATCCAAAACAGAGTATTTGTTTTGCGATTTTGGCGGTCTCTCCAGTCCTGTGCCCATTACTCTTGCAGGAAAGCCCATACCAGTCTGTTCCGACTTTCGGTACCTCGGCTCGCTTGTCCAAGGAGACGGCGATGTAGACCGGGACATAACACACCGGATCAGCTCGGGATGGATGAAATGGCGACAGGTCACCGGAACAACTTGCGACCCACGGATGCCCCTCAAGTTAAAGGGGAAAATATACAAATCCGTGATTAGACCTGTCGTATTGTATGGATCGGAATGCTGGGCTGTTAAAAAGATGGATGAGAAATGATTGCATGTAGCGGAGATGAGGATGTTGAGATGGATGTGTGGAGTGACAAGAATGGATAAAGTAAGGAATGAGTTTATAAGGGGAAGTTTGAAAGTGACGCCTGTTACAGAAAAAATGAAAG
Organism: Agrotis exclamationis; assembly: GCA_950005045.1. Classification (NCBI taxonomy): domain Eukaryota; kingdom Metazoa; phylum Arthropoda; class Insecta; order Lepidoptera; family Noctuidae; genus Agrotis; species Agrotis exclamationis. Next base: position 10,968,228 of record OX465441.1, read on the forward strand.
GGAATCGTCTGTCTTGGTATGGACATGTGATGAGGAGGGATGAGACTCACGTGACTAAGAGAGTGATGAGTATGAATGTTGATGGATAGAGAGGAAGAGAAAGGCCAAAGAAAAGGTGGATGCATTGTCTAAGGAATGAGAATGAAAAAGGAGTAAATGATACTGTGACGTCTGATAGGGGAGAATGGAAGAAAAAAACGTGTTGCGTCGACCACAAGTAGAATGGGATAAGGGCAGGAAGATGATGACTAGCTAAAAATAAACAAAAGAAAAATAAATAAAGCCACAATACTCGATGAAAAACGTTTAAAACCTTATTTATCTCGGTGTGAATCATGTTTGACCTAGACTACAAAGACGTAATCTATTTAGATTCCTCCATCAATATAGCTGGTCACGAATGAATTCATATTTTTACTGAAATCCAATACCAAAATCCAGTGACGTTGAAAGATAAAAATATTTCACTATCCAGTTTACATAGAGCCGCGGATTTAAATAACTTTCTTCTGTATTTAAAGGGATAACGGGTCAGCAGTGGATGGTCAGTCAGATGTCAAACTTGTTTGGTGTGAATGCTTACGTGTAAACCGTTTTTTTACTATTTGTTTGAGCCTAGATTTGTTATGGCTGGGTTATTTTTGATACTTTGTTTAGTCTATTAATATAATTATTATCAATAGACTTCCTGCTTCAGAAGAACGTAGATCAGACGATTAAAAAACGTAGGATGTGGATGCGTGGGGAGCGTCTCAGCCCAGCCGTGGACGTTTTTGGGCTAAAATGTTGATCATCGGAATCATATCGGAATCGACGGCACGATTGGCGCAGTGGTTGACTGATCGACTGCTGCGCAGCGTGTCGCGGGTTCGATCCCCGCACGGAACAAAAATATTTGTATGATCTGCAAGTAGTTGTTCCGGGTCTGGGTGTTTGTGTATGTCAGTTTCTTTGTTTGTAAACGCACCAACACGATACAGGAGACCTAGTGCGGGGCAACGTTTTTAAATAAAAAATTAAAAAATCTAAAAACCCACGTTTTTAAATGTCCTAAAAAGAAGAAAATAACCCTACGGGGCTGATAGAGGGGCCACTCAAAACGTGGGGGCGTATATTATATAAGGGATTATTTATGGGATATATTTACATGACGTGAGATCGTAGGTGTAACTTGCAAAGATACGCCCCCACGTTTTGAGTGGCCCCTCTATCAGCCCCGTAGGGTTATTTTCTTCTTTTTAGGACATTTAAAAACGTGGGTTTTTAGATTTTTTAAATCTATTAATTATTTTCTTATTTTTATCATTGTTTGTCGGGTTTGAAGCTACCCTTAAAATTTCAGCCTGCTAGCTTATCGGGAAGTGCCTCAAAGCCTGTCCGCCATCTTGGACGTCCGCCATATTGGATTAATAGCCTAGCCTAGCATAAGCCACACGACTATTTTTTTTCGTATTCCTGACAGCAAACCCTTTCATTTGATACCTATATCACGGGGGTGGATTTCAAACAGCCAGTCTACCATCTTGGACGTCCGCCATATTGGATTTAAGTCACGTGACTATTTTTTTCGTACTCTTGATAGCAAACCCTTTCATTTGATATCCATATCACAGGGGTGCATTTCAAATAGCCTGTCTGCCATCTTGGACGTCCGCCATATTGGATTTAAGTCCCGTGACTATTTTTTCGTATTCCTGACAGCAAACCCTTTCATTTGATACCCATATCATGGGGGTGGGTTTCAAACAGCCAGTCCGCCATCTTGGGGAGGCCGCCATATTGGATTTGTTATGACGTTTCTTAGCTAGTCATGTATTGTCATCAGAACTCAAAGCGTGTACAAAATTTCAGTCTGCTAGCTTATCGGGAAGTGCCTCAAAATTGAGTTGCAAAAGTCCAACCGGAACGACAAACAAACAAACAAACAAATAAACAAACAAACAAGAAAAGTGAGTGTATAAAAACGTGGGAATAAATAAAGGACTATCTTCAAATCAACGATTTTCAGCCAGGCATATACAGGGCACATAGGCTGTTGTATAATCAGGGTATTAAAACACGAATGTGGGTAATAGTATCACATGAGTGTTTTAATACCTAATTATAACAGTTGCATACAAGACTTTATCTACAATCATGATGTGAATCCTCTATAAAAGATTCTCATACCATAGGGTGTTGTACAGTGTTGTAAGAACTATGTAAATTCAAGAAAAGTCTAATTGCGAAGCATGTAAAATAAACAAACCTTAATAAGTAAAAGAATTATTGTTCTTTTTTTAAAATTTTAGCGATCTGGTGGTGAAAATGTCATTGAATGAGAATGTTCTTTTTTTGAAATTCATAATATCACGCGTTTGGATATATAATGATCATAATATCATTGAGTGTTTTAATGTTGGCAATAAGGGAATTGTTATAGGTTCTTTTATAGAGGATTAATAGCATGATAGTAGATAAAATACAATAAGCTATCTGCTACGGTCTATATATTTTCCATTCGCCATGTTCACGTTAAACGCGCACCAGTTGTGAGTACTATGCTCCTGTCCTGTATAATTACAGTAAGGTGATTGTCTTTTTAGGACAGCTCCTTTCTCCTGGTGTTATACCAATAAAAAAAATATTTTATAAGTTATTTCCTACCAAGCTGTTACTGGCAACTCTGTAAATACATTGCACGGCACGTGTATTTACACGTGTAACAAACGTAGGACAAACAATAAAAATAAAACTTTTTAATTTCCGGTCAGTTCTAAACATAAATGAAAATGGCTTCCCGTGTTAACTTTCCCGGGCTTCTTAGAATCAATTACATAATTGCTTGAGACACACCCTGTGTTTATCTGACATAGGGCACGGTTGCACACATCGAAACCTTTTGTCTATTGCCACATAAAGATCGCATATCCAGTACGTGTCCGATTTTAGAATTCGTTGTATACAGGGTTACTGTTTAAGTCGACCTAGATCTTTTAGGGGTTATAGTAGACATCAGTGTTGACTGATTTTACTATGGGAACTCCTATCCCAATTCTTACCGTTTTTGAGTAATTAGACTTTTAAATATTTTTCACCTTTGTTAATTATACTGGTTTTCGTAAGATTTTTAGGACGCAATAGTTTTATTTTTTGATAGCTTATAATAGACTCAATCCATTAAATTCCGAGCCCTGCATTTCGGAAAAATTGTCAGTTTCCGGATATTAAAAGATGCTGATGACGTCATCGTGCGGTGCGTGCGGCGCATACGGCGTGTGCGACGCGTACGTACGTCGCGAATAAAATGCCTATGTGCGACCCCTCTAAACCTATCTGTTACCATAATTATGTATTTTTATTTTATATTATTTTATTAGTTTTAGTATAAAGTTATTGTATAGTATAGAGTAGTATAAAGTTATGTTAGGTATTTAGTTTTTAGTATAAAGTGTGTAATTCGAATTTGTACTTTTAATTTGCTCATTCGCAGCAATAAAATTATGTGTAAATAGTAAAATTCAAAAAGTAATTTTTTCCATCATTTTTCTCAATTTTTATTTAAATAAATTAACTGGAGATATTATTTTTATGAAAATTTGAAATTGTAATAGCTAACAGTTAACGGCTGTTACATTTTTTGAAAATGTTTTCAACTAACTTTTTAGAATTACGTATCCTGCTTATGAATACGAAGTTTTAACCACCCTAAGAAAAAAAAGGAAAAGTCGTGACCAGAAAGCGTGGCGGCAGAACTCAACAATCAGTGGTAAACATTGACCCTGGATGTGAATACCTGGAAGTTCTGAGAAGAAGCGTTTGCCCAACAATGGTTAAGGAACACCATAAAATAATTGAATAGAATTAGAGCTGTAACTTAAGACATAATGATAATCTAAATTGGTTGGTAGCATCTATCAGCTCTTGTAACATGCAAACAACAGCACAGACAGGATCAATTAGTGTCCCATCAATTAATATGATAAGACGGGGCTTTGATCGCCTATGGAGTAGTCTCGGCTCTATAGTTTTTCAACATGGCTGCCTTTCTAACGCCTATGAATAAATAAGAAGGCAAAAAGTTACTTATAGCTATACAAAGCTCTTTTGGCACTTGGCCATTACTTTTTTAATACAATTCCATAAAATTGTACCAAAAACACCCCTTGTCAATGTCATTTAGATGTCAATAATTCCCTAAAGCATTGAAGTTTTATGTTTCTGACGTTTGCAAATAAGTAGAAGTTTTTTGACATGAACAATAATGTCGACAAACGCAAGTATGTTGAATTCTAACCAATAATATAATCTGAAAGTGAGTTTACCGTTTATTTTTTTGTTTTTGTTTTCGTGTCTCAATAATGCTAAAACGACTTTTACGAATTGATCAAGTCCTATTAAAATCATCAAGTAGTTTCCGTTGTGAGTTGAGCGGAAGCATGACTGTAAGACTTGACTGACTAAACACCTCCATATTCCTTCAGTTGGTTTTTACGTTCCAGGGCAGCGGTAACCTCTTAAAACATTCCTGCGACCCATTTCTGACTGGCCTGTTGGTCTAGTGGTTAGTGACCCTGACTACTATGCCGGAGGTCGTGGGTTCGTTTCCCACCCAGGGCAAATATTTGTGTGATGAGCACGATCATTTGTTCTGTGTCTGGGTGTAATTTATTTATCTATAATATTTAGAAATATATAAGTATGTTTATCAGTTGTCTAGTACCCATAACACAAGCTCTGCTTAGCTTGGGACTAGATGGCGTTGTGTGATAGTTGTGGAATAATATTAATAATAATAATATATTTAATTTGGTGTCTCTAACTATATAATCTTATGTTCGTAAGTCATAATTATTATGGAGTAGAAAACTTCGGCAGACACAACAAGTTTCGTGCTTACAGAATAGTACACCAGACAAGAGCGCGTATCCTGAAAGTTGGCAACGTCGCAAATAGTTGTCAAATATTAACAAGTTTTCATTAATTTGGCAATGATATTGAAAGGAAATAAGAAACATGGCTCTGTAGTGCACTAAAAAAATATTAGGGAATGCAAAAATTAATATCATATTACCGAATATAAGTTTTAGATGTAAAAAAAGTATTTAGGAACTTTCCAAATGCCTTTTTTTACACCTGAAACGGTTCCAACATCAAATTCAGTGTTTTAATTACATTCATATATCAATTTTTAGTGCACTACAGAGCCATATTTCTTATTTTCATACAGAAAATTTACCAAATTAATTTAAATTTGTTAATATTTGACAGCTATTTGCGACGTTGCCAATTTTCTGGTTACGCGCCCTTAATCTTGAGGAAGTCGCCGGAAACCTCATTATTTCAACACTAGCTAGAAAATAAACAAAAGAAAAATAAATAAAGCGATGAAAAACGTTTAAAACCTTATTTATCTCGGTATGAATCATGTTTGACCTAGACTACAAAGACTTAATCTATTTAGATTCCTCCATCAATATAGCTGGTCACGAATGAATTCATATTTTTACTGAAATCCAATACCAAAATCTAGTGACGTTGAAAGATAAAAATATTTTACTATCCAGTTTAGTTTGAGCCGCGGATTTAAATAAACTTCTTCTGCATTTGAAGGGATAACGGGTCAGCAGTGGATGGTCAGTCAGATGTCAAACTTGTTTGGTGTGAATGCTTACGAGTAAACCGTTTTTTTTACTATTTGTTTGAGCCTAGATCTGTTATGGCTGGGTTATTTTTGATACTTTGTTTAGTCTATTTAAATAATTATCAATAGGCTTCCTGCTTCAGAAGAACGTAGATCTGATGATTAAAAAACGTAGGATGTGGATACGTGGGGAGCGTCTCAGCCCAGCCGTGGACGTTTTTGAGCTTAAAACGTTGATCATCATTATGGAATAAAGTATGAATCTTTAAATCAGCTCAGAGTCGAATTCCAGGCAGGCACAACATTATTAATGTCGACTAATAGGAAAAAAACTAAAAAAATAATTAACCGCCTTCAAAAACAACCACAAAAAAGGGTAAAATAACCTACAAAATAACTTTTCTTTCGGAAGTCGGTTGCTTTGTTTTTTTATTTCGTTGTCTTTTATGCCACCGACTTCCGAAAGAAAAGTTATTTTGTAGGTTATTTTACCTTTTTTTGTGGTTGTTTTTGAAGGCGGTTAATTTTTTTTTTAAGTTTTTTATTTCACTCTTTTTAGTTTAAATATTCAACCCAAATTCTTGTCAAATACATCATTTTCTTACATGTGTACTAAAATTTTGTAATCCTTAGCACCGGTATAAATATCGCTCATGTACACAATAAGCTAATAAAATTCCCTATCTCAAAAACTGCTGAACCGATTTTGATGAAATTTGCAGTGTTCCCTAAAGTGAACTATTCCTAGTACAACAAAAAATAATTTTGAAAACGGTCCAAAATTAGCGGAGTAATCGCGTAACAAACACTCAAAAAGTAAAGATCATCACATCATACATCAATAAAAATGCTCACAAAATAAAAAGTACTGAACCAAATTGGATGAAATTTTTATGGGACCAATGGGAAAGTATACTGCATCGAACAAAAAATTACACTAATCGGACTAGAAACCTCGGAGTAATCAGTGTACATACATAAAAAAATACCGACCGAATTGAGAACCTCCTCTTTTTTTTTGAAGTCGGTTAAAAAAAAACACATGTGTATCTAAATACAATTATGTTCTTAAAATTAATAGATTTAAAAAATCTAAAAACCCACGTTTTGAAATGTCCTAAAAAGAAGAAAATAACCCTACGGGGCTGAGAGAGGGGCCACTCAAAACGTGGGGGCGTATATTATATAAGGGATTATTTATGGGATATATTTACATGACGTGAGATCGTAGGTGTAACTTGCAAAGATACGCCCCCACGTTTTGAGTGGCCCCTCTCTCAGCCCCGTAGGGTTATTTTCTTCTTTTTAGGACATTTAAAAACGTGGGTTTTTAGATTTTTTAAATCTATTAATTATTTTATTATTTTTATCATTGTTCATCGGGTTTGAAGCTACCCTGAAAATTTCAGCCTGCTAGCTTATCGGGAAGTGCCTCAAAGCCTGTCCGCCATCTTGGACGTCCGCCATATTGGATTAATAGCCTAGCGTAGCATAAGCCACATGACTATTTTTTTCGTATTCCTGACAGCAAACCCTTTCATTTGATACCCATATCACGGGGGTGGATTTCAAACAGCCAGTCCACCATCTTGGACGTCCGCCATATTGGATTTAAGTCACGTGACTATTTTTTTCGTACTCCTGATAGCAAACCCTTTCATTTGATATCCATATCACAGGGGTGCATTTCAAATAGCCTGTCTGCCATCTTGGACGTCCGCCATATTGGATTTAAGTCCCGTGACTATTTTTTTCGTATTCCTGACAGCAAACCCTTTCATTTGATACCCATATCATGGGGGTGGGTTTCAAACAGCCAGTCCGCCATCTTGGGGAGGCCGCCATATTGGATTTGTTATGACGTTTCTTAGCTAGTCATGTATTGTCATCAGAACTCAAAGCGTGTACAAAATTTCAGCCTGCTAGCTTATCGGGAAGTGCCTCAAAATTGAGTTGCAAAAGTCCAACCGGAACGACAAACAAACAAACAAACAAATAAACAAACAAACAAGAAAAGTGAGTGTATAAAAACGTGGGAAAAATCTGGTTATTTACGCACACTAGTTGTGAGTACTATGCACTTGTCCTTTATAATTATATAGTTCCTTTCTGGCAACTCTGTAAATACATTGCACGGCACGTGTATTTACACGTGTAACAAACGTAGGACAAACAATAAAAAGAAAACTTTTTAATTTCCGGCCAGTTCTAAACATAAATGAAAATGGCTTCCCGTGTTAACTTTCCCGGGCTTCTTAGAATCAATTACATAATTGCTAGAGACACACCCTGTGTTTATCTGACATAGGGAACGGTTGCACACATCGAAACGTTTTGTCTTATTGTCACATAAGGATCGAATATTCAGTACGCGTAGGATTTTAGAATTAGTTGTATACAGGGTTACTGGTTAAGTCGACTTAGATCCATTGGGAGGTTATACTAAACATCATTCTTGACTGATTTTACTATGGGAACCCCTATCCCAATCCTTACCGTTTTTGAGTAATTACACTTTAATTGATTTTTTCCAAATATTTTTCCCCGTTATTTGTATCATAATTATACTGGTAATGTTGTATGATGTAATGGTTTTCTTAAGATTTTTTAGGACGCTTATAAAATACTCAATCCATTGAATTTCAAGCCCTGAATTTCGGAAAATATTGTTAATTTCCGGATATTAAAGGAAAGATGCTGATGACGTCATCGTGCGGTGCGTGCGGCGCATACGGCGCGGCGTGTCGTGTGCGACGCGTACGTACGTCGCGAATAAATGTGCGACCTTAAACCTCTCTATTACCGTATATAATGTGTACTTTGATTTGGTACTTGTAATTTGAATGTTTGCAATCATGATCAATGAAATGTGTGTAAAATCCAAAAGTATTTTTTCTACTATTATTGTTTTCGCTTTGATTACTTAAAGTTCCGTTCGAATATGCATTAGCGAAACACATAAGTATAAAAAGATATCACAGGTGATTTTAGGAATATGTTCTACAAAAAAAAAATAGAATTAGGGTAAGGTTGCCTATATTGTACCAGTTAACGAACTTTACAAGTTTTCACAAAAACTATATATCTTGTGAGGATTCTATTACTAGAAATAAAAAGGTTGTTCTATTGGTGTTCATTTTTTATTACTAGATAATGAGGAAGTATGAAAAAACTACATGAAAATTAAGTTTTAAAAAAAGTCTTAAAAAGTACAATTTAGGAAACCGGTTTCCTTAATTGTACCATAGGTATCCTAAATTGTACTTTGACTTTCAAGTGTTTCTTATTAAGTAAAAGCAGCCTTTCCTTTATATATCTATACAAAAATTATTAACCATAAAGTTTTAATATTAATAATAAACTTATGTACTGAAAATAAAGTTTGAACAACAACAAGAATAAAATAAAACTTTTGTATAATAATAATAGTTAAGGTTCCTCTTATTTCCTTTAATTTTAATTATGAACTAAAATGCCTTGTGATTTGAATATAGGAATATACTTGTACATCTTTATAATTCTTTATAAAGTTTGAGAAAGAAAAGACAAGAGTTATTTGAAAAGAAAAGGTTAGTCAACTCTTTTCTTTTTCCAGCATTTTATACAAATATCAGGGTTGTCTCCGCATGTTTCGTGAAACCATTTGCTTGCACCTTGCGTCCTTATTACTTTTTATTCTCTCCAGACATCTGAAAATATTTCAATCTAGTTAACAAACGTGTTGGAGAACCATCATACACCTAAATTGTACCGGTACATTTTAGGATTACCCTACCCAGTACAAATAAGGCATCCACTACGTTTTATTTTTATACGAGCCGGTATCATAACCTCGAGATGCTAAATATAAAACTATATTCTCAAAAAATAGACTAATATGCATACTTTCCAAAAACATTGATAATAATTTCTCTGTACTTACCGTTGCGACAACAAATCCTTAGGTAAACAGCCATAAAATAAGATCACGACGCCGTAATAATTATTTTTGTTTACTACACTGCACTTTGTTATGTTATTGCATCCAAAATGTCTGCCATTGCGTAATGTTGGTAAGCACTGCTTTTTAATGTTGCTAATTAAAAACTAAACATTATGGTTTGGTAGATTTTGACGTGGTACAAATTACGAACCGGTCCAACTTAGGCAACTCGACCCTATCTGTTTTTATGAAAAGTTTATTTGTAATAGCTATAGATATATATAGCTATAGATATATATAGGTGTAATTTATCTATAATATGTATGTATTTAGAAATATATAAGTATGTTTATCAGTTGTCTAGTACCCATAACACAAGCTCTGCTTAGCTTGGGACTAGATGGCGTTGTGTGATAGTTGTGGAATATTATTATTATTATTCGTTTATTCATCTTTTGTACATATTTCACATATTTTTAAATATTCTTTACAAAAACAAACAAACAAAAAACATTTAAAAATATAAAAAACAGTGTTCCACCGGTGTGGGAGCGGGGTCCAAGCTACCGGTGGTTATATTATTATTAGTTCACTGTTACATTTTTTGAAAATGTTTTCAACTAACTTTTTAGAGTTACGTATCCTGCTTATGAATAAGAAGTTTCATTAAAATCGGTACAGTCATTTCGAAAAATAAGAACTTGAAAGTTCGTGTGAAAAGCCGTTCGATGTACACACGCTCCGCCCTTAAAACAATAGAAATGACAAGCCGTAAAAAAAGATTTATATTATAAAAACGCTTTTTTACCCCAAAGGGACAAAGGGTAATTTATTCGACGTTACTTCAATATTTTTACGAAATTTATTTTACTTTACCGAGTAATAATTTCGCGGACTATTTTATGGCCTTTGGGCCTATGTGATTTGGGCCAAGGCCGAGTTGTAGCGGAGTGACAAGTTTATTTTACTTTATTAAATGTAAATTGCTTTACGACTTTTGTGGTTTTTAAAAATATTTTTTCGGTTTTTTCAGATTAAATAAATTAAAAATTAAAACTGGTTGCCTAAGTGAAATAAAACATGGCTTGAGGACTTTTTTCGTACTAATTAAATATTATTTTTACAAAAAAAACTGTTACTACGTTACTTATTTACAATAATGAAAGTTTGTTTGGATTCATGTATGTTGCTTATTCTTTCACGCAAAAACAACTTAAGTTTATATTAAATTAAACACACAAATAATTTAAGACTTGGATAAACCTGGTAAAACGACTTCAAAGGTGACAAGTGCATGGTAAAGTTAGTAAATGCCAGTAAAAAAAAAGTTAATGCAAAAAATCAAAATAAAAGTGACAAGAACAGCAAAAATAAAACTAATAAGTAGTCTAACTTTTTACTTTTCATTCCATGACTATCTCCCATGTGGTATGCAGATTAAAAAAAAGTAAAAAATGGAAATCTATTCAAGAATTTTCCGATAATCTGTTCGCCATCTTCCATTCTGCATTCTACTTGCGTTGACATGGACTAAATGAACTTTCTTCCCCCATAATAAAGTTTAATTTAAAATTTAATCAAGGAAAGCACTGGCTGTTTACATTGGATTTTTAAAAATAGAATGTGTTTTAAAGTTTGTACGTTGGGCAATACGATGGGATGTTTTCGGCTAGTTTGATAAGTTATAATTTGAATTTGATTGGAACATACAAAGTAAAAAAAAATGTCGTAAGCTGCTGTGGTGAGGCATTTTTACGTGCCAATTGTTTAGGCGATTTGCTTTTTGACTAGCTCATGCGGCAAAAATCAAACGTGTAAATGATAATTCCCGAACGCTCTAATAAATTCCGAACATATCGGGAGTCGGGACAACCGCCCAATAATGTTGCCACCGATTTATAGAACTTGTGTCGATACTCTTGCGCCATCCCATCTTCCAAGTTCATCGTGCTCTGCTGGCGCTGCTGCTGCGGTTGCTGAAAACCTCAAGCGGCGTAAATATAGTAACCTAAGTACCTAGGAACTATATTTTTGAGCCGTTTGGGGTTGAAACTATAGGGCCATGGGGTCCGAGTGCTCACAGCCTCTTCAGAGACATTTCGAAAAGACTTGTTGACGCTTCCCGTGACCCAAGAGCTGTCTTTTACCTTGGTCAGAGGTTAAGTATTGTGAAATTGTTCGAAAGAGTTACCGCGGCTCTGGAAAAGAGCTGCTGGAAGGTATTAGGGTAGGCCTTTGCCCAGCAATTAGAGACGGCACGGTTGGCGCAAGGCTGAGCGATCGTTTGCTGCGCAGCGTATCATGGGTTCAATCCTGCACGGAACAAAAAAAAAATGACCTACACCTAGTTGTTCCGGAACTTTGACATTAATTTCAAGGAAAAAATTGTTCCTTCTTGGTACACCAGAGGCGCTGTTCCATTTTTCCATACAAGAAACGCTGTAAATACTGGAAAGACACTGTAAAGTGAAATAGTGAAAACTCGTGACAAGGGCTCAGTACAGGCTACGGAAAAAAAAAACTAATGGTAATGATAACCTACTTTTATATCGAATGCCGATAATTCCGTATCCAATAAATCGTAATAACAAAAAAATGTCGCCTACTCGAGTCTAAGCCCAAGGGAAGAATGAATGATGATGAAGGGATCTAACCAATTTCTTCGAATACCTCATGGGGAATACGATATGAGAACAAAATAATTGGGCAGTCCCAAACCTAATCAATTTCACAGTAATGAGAGTGTAATAAATTGAATTTGGGGGTAAATAATGATATTTTATTTTTGGTTTTCTTCTTCTAGAAGTTAGAAAGTACTATGCCACAAAATGCACGCTATTAAACCCTATAAATATTTTTGTATTGAGAAGAAAATTCTTGGCGAAATGGGGCAATTTTTATCCTAACTGTAATGTTTGAGTTTGGTCTGTTGAATCAGATTAGACCAGTCGATTTCAAGTTTCCAGTGTTCACATACTCGTAAAGAGGCCGACGATATAAAAATGATTTAATTAGATAAATAGAAGAATCAAATATAATAAAGACTATGGCTATGCGCGCACTACGAAATATAATCGTTGCGATTTCCTTCTTTCTTTATTTTTTCGAAATGAAATCGCAAACTAGTTCATGAAATCACAAACGATTAATTTTCGTAGTGCGGGCTTTAAGACTGCTATTTTTTTTTTTGTCAATTTTCACTCACTCGGAATGAAGAGCGTGTGTTTAAAATCTCACGTCTCGTTATACAAATATTTAGCTGTGGCAATTGAATCCTCGACATGCAGAACGGTAGTCGATCGTTCAGCCATTGCACAAACTGTGTCAACAATCGCCTACTATAGACAGACAAAGTTGCCGTTTTAGTCGACTTCATAGGTCTCATTAAAAAAAAAAAACAAGCATTTTCAGTAGCGCGGGCATGCGGGCGGCGAGTAAAGGGCAACTCGCCGCCCGACCATGGACCATGTCCGGGTCGACGGCGCGTTGTGTTCCACGCGCGCCTCAAAGAGCGTCAGCACGATGACGGGGCCCCCCTCTAGAGGGCCAAAGCCTGCCGGGGTCGCGGGACTAATCTCATTACCGTGACTCCGGAACATAAAGGCTATTGAAGGACACCGTGGATTTTAGTCAGTACAAGTCTGACAGTCCCTTCCGCCCTGCCCGGGGTGGGAGGACTCATTTGATGATTTTACCACGCTAAAAAAAAAAAAAAGCTTTTTCAGTAAACGGACAGTCTATGTAGTTTGTTCTAATTAAAGCTTTGAAAATATAAATACTGAAATTCAGCAGAGCATTCCTTCTCTTTGAACATTTTCAGTCAGGTTCAGCTGAACGTTGCTGAAAACTATAAAATGTGTATTTACATCATTTAGAGTCTAGTTCTTTGAAATGTAAATACATATCAAATGCTGCATTTTATCGCTCATTAAAATGTAAAAAAAACTGGCCGAGTGCGAGTCGAACTATTCCCCCAAAACCCGGCTAGCAATGCTAAACATTTTTGTTTTAATGAATTGGTATTGTTTCGATACTAGTGTGATAGTTAAAAAAAATAATAAAATTGGCATACCCAATAATACCCATCCCGAGCCGCCCCAGGCAAGCACAGTTTTTTCTTATATTTTTTTTACGTGATAAAATCGTGAAACGTGTCCTCCCACCCAGGGCAGGACGGGATCGACTGTCAGACTTGTACTGACTAAAATCGACGGTGTCCTTCAATAGTTCCAGAGCGACGGTTACCTGATAGTACCGCGACCCCGGCAGGATTTGGCCCTCTACCCCTTAGAGGGCCAAATCCCCGCCCCGTCTAAAGGCAAACACAGCTTAACACTTTCGCGGGCACAACGAGATTGTACGTCACAATTTGAGTTTTTGATATGGCACAACGTGCCATGACGTTGAAATAGAAAAAAAATATTGACAGAACGTTTACATGCATCCAAAGACATTAAACTATATAGTTAAATCTTTTTGCATGCATCCTATGAACTTTGACTTTGAAATCATAATGTTCGTACCTTGTGTCACAACATATAAAACACTAGAAACTTTACTGTCACGTAGACTCGACTTTTTTACCAAATGAACACAAGCCGGTGGTAGTGTGCGGCAACGCCATACGCGGCGGCACAACGTGTTTATACGTCCCCCGCGCCTTCCGCGCTCCTACACTTAGCGCGATGTGTCACTACAGGGGTGCAAACGATGACGTGATAAAACGTTTCTGACATAATGTATTTAAAACATTTAACATCATTAGGACTCTACGTATTTATACGTCATATAAATTTTCTAGAAAACGGATTCAAGTAGTTGCGCCCGCGAAAGTGTCAACATTAGCGCAGCTTAAAATAAAAAGCTTACGGTTGTTAATATTTTAGCCACTAACTCCTCATTCTAATACACAGATTTTAAAATGAAAAACCTCACAAAACATAAAAGAACTACTCAAGAATACCTTCAAATCTTTTTCAAAGAAACTAGATTATTAATCCTGCCTCTACTAACGAGAAACTGTTTCCATGAAAAGGAAGAAAATCTAATAAGCACACATTCCACGTATGTAATTAAGTTATTAAGTCGAGGCAGCTTGTCCGGCAATAATAATACTAGTTCGTGGTCACACGTTATTAAGAAAACTCGGCGGGAGGTGGAGAACCGAGATTGAGAGGAATAGATTGTGTTGCTTCATTTATTTTTACTGGGAAAAGAACGCAGCATTCTGGGCATGTCTTTAATGCCCAGAATTCAGCGTTCTTGTCTCTTAAAAAAATATAGGAAAGACTCACCACACCACGCTTTTTTTTCTGTTTGATCGTGGTAAAGTCATCAAATGAGTCCTCCCACCGACGCGGACGGCGGGAAAAGAGGGGCTGTCCTTTTGTTTTTGTTCCTCCCCGAACCAACTGTTCTTTTGGTTGCCCTTTGCGTTTCAGGGCAACCAGTTTAGACAATCTCACGACCCACCTTTGTAACCTTGGGGTGATTATGATCATGGGACACGGGCATCCTCTCTGTGAGAGGCAGTAAGCTATATTCACCACACGGGCCCAATGCGGTTTGGTAGAGAGAGTACGTCATGTCTTCGAATGATTGGTTCTAGGTCATGCCGGTTTCCTCACGATGTTTTCCTTCACCGTTTTGAGAGCAGTGAAGTGTTCGAAACTACTACCTACAACTCGTAAGTCGGGGACGATGCCACTGGACCACCACTGCGACTGATCGTGATTATAATTTATTTATTTTTATGGTCATTGGCCACACTGATCTACTCCATGTCCTTGCAATGCGGTCACGGATAAAACATACAGAGTTATGAAAAATCTTTAAACGCGGTTTAACCTTGATCGATTGATTAGAAACGAGGTTATTTGCTTATTGGTTCACGTCAATCGTTCGTATAGTCAGCAGAGATGTAAACAATGTACTGTTGGCAAATAAAGTACCTAGTTTAAAATGAGACTATGATTTAAAATGAATCATTATAATACACAAACTTTCACATCAATTTTGTACCAAAATTCATCACAATCGTTTGAGAGAAAAGAATTAACAAACTCAGTTTCTCATTTATTGGAATTTCAAAGTTTGTACTATGATTTCTGGAGCTAACATTTATTCCCGAAAACAATTTTTAATTCGGCTAGACCTAACCTGGCTTTTGGTCGTATTACAAATTATTTTATTTTCCTCAAAATTTAATTCAAATTGTAGATACGGAGGTGAAGCGTCTAGTATAGCGTTCAGCGGAGCGTGCAAGTGGCGAAGGAAACACACGCTCCCCGCGCCGCAACAATACGCTGCCCGCTCCGCTCCACTCCACGCTCAAAACTCGACTCGAGCTGGCTCTCTAGCATATCAGAATTAAATTCGAAACTATGAAAGTACGACTTAAAGTTTAACTTAAATAAAACCCTGTTTAAACTGCTTTAATTAGTTTCGAGCTACAACATTTAGTTTATTTCGTACAATCATCGTATAAAGTTTTATTAGTGGCCGACGGAAAAGGCAACAGCTGAATACTTTTTCTTTAAAATTAAATATTTATTATAAACTAGCGGCCCGCCCCGTGCTTCGCTACGTGTTACAAAAAATGTGATAAATGAAGAACCGCTCGACCGATTTTGTGCAAACTTCTCATAAATAATCTACAAAATAGTCCGAACAAAGGCAAAACATTTGGTTTGGATAGGTGAGCCCGTTCTTGAGTTATAACATTACAACGAAAAGTGGCATTGATTTTTATATATATAGATTAAGTTTCTAGTAAGTACTCTATCATTAATTAATCACAAATTAATTTTAACTAATCACAGAAATAAATTATTTCTTTGCTAACGTTACTAGCACTACATTAATAAACTATTCGTCAGATCATACTCATTTCTCAAGGTTCAACTCCCGAGTCATGTCAAAACTATTTTTATACATTTAGACTTTAAAACTAATATTTAGAAGATCTCGTTATAACACTTATTAGCAGAGAAAAATACACAGTACACGGGATTATTAAAATAGCGAGCGAACATCATAAAACGGAGTTTATTTTAGAACGCTGTTTTTGTAAACTGTTCTTGCAAGATTTTTGGTTTTATAATCGTTATTAATATCTGTGCTCCAACTATTTAGTGCAGGGTAAAAGTCAGATTTTCTACATTTTAAAAGTGAAGAATTAAAAAGTACCTAAAGATCGTGAATGCTAGCTTAGATACTTTTTTTAAAAGTGGTAAAATCATCAATTGAGTCCTCAGGGCTCAGGGATGAGAGACTGTAGTACAAACACGTTTATACAGACTAAAATCCACGGTGATCTTTCGATAGCCCTTTACTTTCCAGGGTCACGTTTACCTGATGAAATAGTCCTGAAAGGTCCCGTATAAGGACCCCATCAGATTGCTGAAAGCTCTTTGGGCGAAGTCACAACACTGCGTTGCGGCATCGTATCGCAAAAATGACGACGCATGGTAATACAATTTCGTTATGTGGCGTCAGAGATTTTCACGATGCGACGCCGAAACGTTTTGTTGTGGCCTCGCCCTTTGAGGCGCGCGTGGAACACGACGCGCCGTCAACTCGGGTATGGTCCATGATCGGACGGCTAGTCACCTATTACTTGCCTTCTGCCGCGCCTACGGTGGCCGGAGATCGCTCCGCGACGTCCGTTGCCGTGGGCTTCTCCCAAATGATTAAATACTTGTAGTAATTATAATATAAAGCTTTCCAAAATCGAGTTACAACTGATTACTAAGTATTTGGGATAGGGGGGGGGATAGGTCAGGTGACCTATCATGAAGTCTTAAAGCTAGAGCTTCACTGTGGGAACGAGGTAGCGTTATACGACTTGTATAGCTCCGTCTCTTTTTCCCATACTGGAATTACTCTTGTTTTAAGACGTTATTCGGTGGACAGTCAGAAAAAGACATGGTGAAGTAGGACTGACTTCACATCGCCCAGCAAATGGTCCCATTGACCACAGCTCACCGATAAGCCCGACTACAATTTGCCAGGGAACGTTTTAATTGGACGTGTGACCAATGGCGGTCTGTTATGTTCTCTGATGAATGCAGAATGACATTACATGGTCATGATGGACGCTCTAGGGTTTATGGTAGGCCTGCAGATCAGTCTTTCTTTGTGTAATGCTGGTGTTCAGTAAGAGTTCTTTCTTACTAACACAATTGTTGGGAAAATGGCCGATTTATTTGGCAAAGTTTAACTTCTTTACAAATTGTAACATCTCTGTTTAACGTCAAACGTTTCAAAGTAAATCTCGTCTTCCTACAGTGCTCGTTTAAAAAAAAAAATCTTTCGTCTGTTTGATCTACATTGTTACTGCCTATTCAGTATTATCACGTTGTAAAATAAAATGCAGCTTTTCGTCTTCCTTGTGTAAATATACGGGTATAGAAAAGGCACGTAAACACAAGAAAAAAGTGTGTGGTCACTAGATCATCGCAAGCATCAGCTGATAAACCTATATTTTTTAATTTTATTCAAAAAAAAATTTGAATTGTTTAATTGTTGTATCTATATTGTTTAAGCTATTGCATAGCTTTTATCGCGGGCTCTGAGCACAGTGCGGCGCTGCGACCGAATCAAAAAAATTCTTAAAACCTAACGAAAACACCTAACGAAAATACCTGACACCACGCATCGTCTAACATCGTTTCAGTTCGGAAGACTTCGGCAATCATTAAAATATCCGTCATAAAAACAAGTTACTTTTTCTTACTGATTCTAAACGGCCAGCTAGAAAAGGAGTTTTCACAATAAAACCTACTTATAAAATTCTCCTACAACAAAGAAGTTCTTTATTACAGTAGTGCACCACAAACATTTTAAATAAATTATACTCTCGTTAAATATACGTGGTAGGAGATTTTATTCTTTTAAAATAAAATAAAAATGTTATGCAATAGCTTCACCGCGGCAGTCTCCGAGTGCCACATGTATATTTTTTTTTTAAATAGAGAATCTAAAAAGAAGAAGAAATCGTATAATATTTAATCTACCGTAACAAAAAAGAATTAGATTTTTCAGTGTTCGTTTTTTTTATGTGCGTACAGAATTACACACGGTGTACAGTGTCGGACTAGGCCAGGCAAGAAGGGCCTGGATGTGTCGGGAGTGGGTGCAAAATGGGGTCCGACAGGCAAACGTAATCTCGTCAATATGGCCAGTTATGCGCTTTCGCTGGTCACATCATCTCTCTTCTGCTCTTTTCTCAATTATTTTAGGCCTGCCTCCTAGCAGTAAGAATTTTATAGGGTGATGATGATGAGCCAAGTGCTCATGACCCTGTGTAATGGTTAACATTACTAGAGTGCCCACTGGAAGACAGCAGAAAGGACAGCTCTAGTGTGGGCCTCCGTGATGATAATAGGCTCACTCCCTATTATGTGGAATTTACACTTATCTGCCAAGATGCGGACGTATTGCTGCGGTCGCGGGACTAACGAATTACCGTGACCCCGGAACGTAAAGGGCTATTGAAGGACACCGTGGATTTTGGGCAGTACAAGTCTGACAGTCCCTCCTCCCGCTGCCCTGGGTGGGAGGACTCATTTAATGATTATACCACGCTAAAACAGTGGTGGCCCAGTGGTATCGGCTTCGACTTACGAGTTGTAGGTCTTGGGTTCGAACCCAGTCAGGCGCATTACTTTGTGTAATTTATTTCAACACCACTGCTCTCAAAACGGTGAAGGAAAACATCGTGAGGAAACCGGCATGTCCTAGAACCAAAAATTCGAAGACATGTGACATCTACCAATCCGCACTGGGCCCGCGTGATAGATTACGGCCCACTCCCTCTCACAGAGAGGAGGCCTGTGTCCCAGCAGTGGAAACATTAAAAGGCTGATGGCGATGTCTACGCTGAAAAAAAGGGACGTATACTTTAGAAATGCCTCTGCTTGACCTATCGGGAATTAAAGGCGTACTCGCTCCCTATCTACGTCAACCGTATCTTTTCAAGTCCACTCGTAATCTTTGACGACTCCTGCGTAAACCAGATATTATTGTCCCCTAAAATTCAGTCAATACAGTTAAAAAGCAGTTAAACCGAAGCGAATAACGGATACGTTCGTTATAGCTGCTTAAAATAACAGCTTCTTTATGTAGTTACGTTTTGTTTTTGAAGAAAAACTGTTACTTTGTTAAAGGTTCGAGAACCTTGCGGTTTATAGCTTGTTGAGAGGTTTAAGTGTCGAAGTTTTTATGTGACCTGTCGACAAAATTACTGCTCTGTTATTTGGTGATTTTTGGATCTAATTTTACAGCCAATGAGTTTGGATTAGTGCCCAGTTGATAGTAAAAATTCTTCATGTCCTGGATGTGTTTAAAAACATAAATATTTCACTTATGGCGCATTTTCATTAGTTGTTAGGGCCCGCATGCGGGGTGCGGGAGATTTCTGTTACGCACGCCACAGGGCCCGTTTTCATTAGTCGATAGCCCGCATGCGGTGTATAGGAAAACCTCCATGTTCGTCGCCATTTCTTGACAAGTGTGGCAGACCCGCATGTTGTATAACGACCGATGAATTTCATTGGTTGATAACACGATCGGTATAAAGCAAGCGGGGAACCACTGCAGACGGTATAACGACTTGTGACTTTCATTGATTGTTATCTCGTATGCGGGGACTCCCCGCATGCTGTATACCGAACGAGTTAACGACCAATGAAACTGCGCCATTACACAGCCAGACCTGGTTGTCTAATCTCTAAGCAATAAACCTGTGGTTTCGGCCTAAGTGACATACGTTTTGACAACGAGCCCGAACAGTACTATTAAGTATTCTGTGCCCGAACTAAGAATGAACGATATTACTATTTGATAGATAGCTCCAGAGTCCGCGCCACTACTTATAACCTGCCGAGTGATACTACACTTTTTTAATGCAATTTGATGCAATGCCATAGACACTACCGCCGCGTCAGAATGACTTCAGTCGTAGCGGTATTAAGGCGGAAACACATCATTAAAACGCGACGCGACCCGATGAAACGCGATGCGTGTTGAGTCAAATCAAATGTATTGTTTTCTATAGACTAGAATCACACTATGAACATCCGACGCGACGCCACGCGAGCACACGCCACCCAATCCAGACGTGCCGGGTCTGTGTGTTGCCGATAGTGGGGTAAACACGCCATCCGACGTATCACAAAATGTAGTGTCCGCGCTGCGCCGCGCTTTGTCGCGCTGGATTTTGAAAGGTGTATCTTTTCGTGTAGGAAATAGAGTTAGATTTTGAGTAGCTATATTGAAATCTAGTCCAGACCCGACGCCACCCATCATTTGTTTGAGAAGTTTAGTAGTTGCAGAGCACAGAACCATACACGGTCACTGCTGTACAGAGCCTGTGTACAGAAATTGCTAGCACATCGTGGCATCGCGTGTTGGTAATGTGCACGATACTCATGGGGTGTCGACAGGTTGCGTCGCGTCGCTTTTTAATAATGTGTTTCCGCCTTTATCCGTCCGCAATTTTGTACGCCACACATTTTTTTCGAAGCGGGATTTGAAGGCGTGTTCAATCTTGCGAAGATCAAACATTTGTATGTCCTACAAAGTAGTTGTTCCGGTTCACACCCACGATAACACACCCCACTAAATGCACCCACTATACAGGAGAAATGCCTAGTGAGGGATATTTTTATTTACAACTAGCTGACCCGGCAAACTTCGTACCGCGTCACCTTTTAAACCTTCCCTGGACTTCCAGAAGTAATTCAAGACCAAAATTAGCCAAATCGGTCCAGCCGTTCTCGAGTTTTAGCGAGACTAACGAACAGCAATTGATTTTTATATATAAGAAGAAGAAGATAAATAAGAGTAAACATTTCGTGTCTGTAATCCCCGAAGGAATAATGCTATCAACCTATCAAGACCTCAGTAAATTCAAATAAACTAGACAGTATTTCAGAAATACTAGAAGAAGCTCTTACTTGTGTTATGAACAACTATTATTTATAAACCAGACTGAAAACTCTATCTCAGTTATACTCCAGCGCAATTTCTCAGGCTCGCCGTGTATTGACTGTGAGACCAGACAAATCGCCATCTTTATGTAGCGAGCGGGTCATTTGTTCACCGAGCTCACACAGAGATGTTAGCTTATATGTCTTGTTATTGTGCTTTCTTGAACTTTGATTCATAACATTTGTTTTTAACCAACTTGAAAGATAAAGGTTGTTATCATTTCTACTTTTAATACGTTATTCTCGCGACTTCTGCGTTCGAGGTTTGAGATTCAATTCCTAGGGCAACGTGTTATTGGGTTTTCCAATAGCAGCCACAATGTCTGGATTTGTTAGCGATTGGTGGCAAAAAGCTCACTCGTTTAAATGAAACTATTAGGAACACTTCTGCCTGACCCTTCACGTATTAGGCCATTCGTATACAACGCGACTCAAGTCTGCGATTCCTTACGAATTTGGTATCCATTGACGCGTGTCTGCGTACGAACCTCTATGGATTTGTATTGCGACAGTCGCCTGGATACCAAAGTTGTAATTTTGCCTACTAGGAATTTCTCCTGAACCGTGGGTGCGTTTGCAAACTTAGAAACTCGGAAAAACTACTTGCAGATATATTGTGTTATGAAAACAGATTGAAACAAAATCTCAAGGTCAGTTTCTACCGCGAGCGGAGCGTACCTATTAAAACCACTTTTACCTCGAAATAAAAAACTGCGTACATGTGTTTCCACCAAAAAGTCGAGCGAAAATGACTGAGCGCAGTGAGCGAAAAGAGTAAAAACAAACAAGAAAAGTGAGTGTATAAAAACGTGGGAAAAAATGAGCGCGCTCTCTCAACTCTTTCTTGGTCAAAATGCAAAATTCTGAGAACCAAGTCCGCTCCGCTTAGCTATCTCTAAATCATTACTCGTTCGCAGTGGAAAAGAGCTTAGCCTTTTGATTTCTTTGTTTCTGTGTATTGCCGATACGACCAGACAAATCGCCATATTTATGTAGCGAGCAGGTCATTTGTTGTTCACCGAGCTCGCACAGACATCTCACGTTATGAATGTCTTGATAAAGCGCTTTCTTGAACTTTGCCGGGGTAGTATTTTACGTGCAACATTTTATTTTGCCTGAATGGCAGTGAGTACAGGAAAAATTCCTATGCGGGGTATTTTTTTATATTAAACCTTGCCTAGGATTTTTTTCCTGTAACGTGGTTGTGCTTACAAACATAGAAACTCACACACACAAACACCCAGACCTGAAACCACTACTTGTAGATCATACAAAATTTTGTTCCGGGTGGTAATCGAACCCGCGATGCACTGTGCAGCAGTCGATTGCTTAGCCACTGTGCCAACCGTGCCGTCATGAATATTCGTTTCTTTCTTTCTTTCTTTCTGTGGTAACAGTTTATCACAATGTGTGTGTGTTCACTGTTCAGCAGTTTTTGCGTAAAACAGTAACATACGAGTATGCATCCGTCCGTCCTTACAAACAGTATTTATAATGTATTAGTACGATAATTAATTAATTATTTGTATAGATACTGAAAACATAACATTTAGCCTATTACTATATTAATTAGTAATTACAAACAAACTTTACATAACAGAGCATAAATCTTAATTAACTATTAACTTACTTGCTGGTATAAGTTTTTGTAACTTAATATACGGTTACCTACCTGTACATTGTATGATTGATTAATTATTAATGAACACGATAATTTAATATTAATATGGGTGGAACTTTGGATATGGATTACATTTAAGGCTTTCCCAAACAGCGACGACTTTAATATTAAACTTTACATCCAAGAAGCCTTTAAAAAATCTTCGTAGAACTTTCAATTGCTCTTTAAGGCTGCGTTTCCACCAGAGATGTGTGATGGAAATATGTCGTGCGAGGATTTCTAGCTGTGCTGTGAAATGTGTGGGCGTTTCCACCAAAGCTTATAGTATTTATGTATACTTACATACATTATCATCCTATTTATCATCTTATTAAATCATCCTTTTATTGATATTTTTCTTGTGACACTTATGTCAAATGTCAAACTGTCAGTTTCTTTTTCTGTCTAGCTTAGTCTATGATGATGCTTTTTGGTTTATATAATTTAGTTTATTTTTATCAAATTGATTTCGCTGAAACATTGTATTTAATTCTAATTTAATCTTTTATATTATGATTGTACTAAATATCTTAATTCTAAATTTTACTTATGGAATTTACGCACACGAAGGAGTTCTGATATAGTCGGGTTCCACTACATTTGAAGAAACTAATTTGAAAATAGAAAAGAAGACTGATTTTGACAACGAGCTGATGGGTATAAAAGCAGAGGCCGTTGGCAGAAGATGGCTTTTCGATCTCAGACTTCTGTCCAGTGAACACTCTATGTGCAGTGGAGACCCTATCTTAGTCTTTGTGCAGACGTCTGTCTAACTTAGCCTTCTTGGCAGAATACTATAACTTGCTGGAGTCTATCTCAGCATTTGTGGAGTCGACGGTCTACTTCAGTCTTCTCTCTACCTGCTGCTGTCCTGCCTGTTGAGGCCAGTGCGTGCTGCATACCACCTGTCGGCGGCGGCGTTCTAACTCGGCCCTTTGTGCAGTCGACGGTCTACTCCAGTCTTCTCTCTACCTGCTGCGGTCCTGCCTGTTGGGGCCACTACCTGCTGCGGTCCTACCTGTGGAGGCCTCTTGCTGGAGGTCATTACCAAGGCCTAACCTTCTGTGCGTGACAGTGAACTGTGTAGTGCTGAACTGTGTTTTGATATCATTCTTGTATTTTATATTCTAAAATAAAGTTTAATTTGTTGTGTAAATATAAAATGTTACAAGCTGTGCGATGAAAATGTGCCTGCGAGGATGTGTAGTGGAGCTGTGAAAATGCGCATTAATGTGTGGTGCGAGGATGCGTTGCGAAGCTGTGAAATGTGTCGACGAGGGTGCGGTGTAGTGGGAGCGGAGACACAACACATCCCTCGCAACACATCCCTCGTACACATCCCTCGTACACATCCCTCGTACACATCCCTCGCAACACATCCCTCGCACACATTCCTCGTACACATTCCTCGTACACATCCCTCGCACACATCCTTCACTTGTTTTGTATGTACAAAAATCTAGCTCCGCTGAGCAGTTTCCACCAGAGCTGTGCTGACCGAGGCGAGGTAAATGAAGCGATTCTATTGGTTCTTTAAAAACACATTCCTCGCTACACATCCTCGCACATCTCTGGTGGAAACGCAGCCTTAAGGCGATTTTCACACTGCCCCGCATCATGCTGCATATTGCGTGTCGACGCACCTACGCGCGTTCCTGCGGGAGTGCAGATCTGCATCATCGTGCGGGTTTTTTGCGCACTCACGCGCGTAGATGCGTTTTGTAGATTCACGCACGGCGGCTCTCATTTATTCGCCGTTCTCTGTGACTCTGTGGTCACACACAAACACACACGTCACGCCCATTCAAAATCACGCGCGGCACTGCGGGATTCGGTGTGCCATACCTTGCGTCTCGCCCCGCACCTACGCGCGGGGGTGCATGTTTCTCCGCGTGTATGCGCGTGATCCGCATGAACGCGCGTGGATGCATTTTCTGTGTGTTAGACTGTGCGTGTTTTCCATACAAACGGAGATACTTACAAGCAACGGAAGAACACGCATCCACGCGCTACGCTGCATCATGCGGGGCAGTGTGAGAATCGCCTAAAAGCGGTTTTCCTATAAATGCGGTTCCACACACACGGTTTAACGAAATGTCAAATGAAACCTTCTTGAAAATTCCGCGAAAACAGCAACATTTATTCCGTTCACAACCATGTTTCCTCGTACTGCAAGAATTACCCACATTTATAAGTATTTTGTGGAACGTAAAATTACATTTTTGTTATCGTTTCGTGGTTTTGGAACGATTCCAACTTACCTGTATGAGTATAAAGGCTATTTTGGCTTGTAGCATGTGACATGATGGTATATAATATAATTTGATTTATGACGCGGTTGGGCCAACATTACATGCGTTTAATATTAAAGCCATTGATTTAGAGATTTGGTATAATTTTTTGTGCTGTACGCCGATCACGAAGGAGCTATACACCGTGTTCCGGACGATATACATAAACTTCGACCAGATGTTCAAACCACGGAAGTAAGCATTTTTCATTATGGACACATTAATAAATTCTTATTTTTTATTTTTTGTTAATTTTCATACAAACTAAATACCTAGACGTAAATAACCCGATATGCATGCCTCTTTATCCGAATTGGCAACGTCGTATTTTCATTCATAACATTTGGCGGGCTGAAACAAATGAAATGCAAATAGTATTTGATAGATTTCAAATTAAGATACTTTCTCACTGCATAGCTCAATTAAATTTCATTAAATGAAATTACAAATATCTTTGTAACGAAGCCTTTTTAAGTACTACTTCCTTTGTTGGATTTGATTTGTAAAAGCCATAGAAGTATTTGCTAAAGTTTATGGATAACGTGAAGAACACGGTGTATATTATTATTTAGGTATATAACTCAATTTATATCACGAGAGGTATCGTTAATCTGAGGAAGTTTTTTCTTTGGTTTTAGTGCTTTTTACCGTATCGAAATTGTAACTGTTAATGCCCTGTGGGTCAGCTGACCTAAATTTTGATCATCATCATAAATCACCAATCATCAAAACAAACAAATCATCTGTTGGTCTAGTGGTTAGGTGCCGGAGGTCGTGGGTTCGATTCCCACCCAGGACAAATGTTTGTGTGATGAGCACGATCATTTGTTCTGTGTCTGGGTGTAATTTATCTATAATATGTATGTATTTAGAAATATATAAGTATGTTTATCAGTTGTCTAGTACCCATAACACAAGCTCTGCTTAGCTTGGGACTAGATGGCGTTGTGTGATAGTTGTGGAATATTATATTATATTAATTATGAGCTACAGGACGTCCACTGCTGAATATCTGGACATAGGACCCCCATCCCTTGTAAATTTCCAATAGAACCAGTTGGAATTGGCTTGCATTCAGCACGATCTTGATCTTGTGGTGTTCATATTATCGTCTGCCTACTTTGACGTCCACCACGTCCTACGCTGGCGCTTGTCAGTAAATTTTGAAGATCAATGAAATAAAAAAATAAGGTAATACTTTTTGTTAAAAATTACACGTAAAAATTGTTAGTAACATAACTCAATTTTTTCATTCTGTTAAAATTGACAAAATAAACCAACATTTCAAATGCTAAAATGTTAATTGTTCCGTATTTGTCTCTGAAACATTCTGAATCTTTGCTTATATAACTGTTTATCTAAGCAAAGGTTCAGGATGTTTAAGATTATTCAGCGTTTTATATTCATAATCTCTACTCTCAGGGACTTTACATACGCGATACGACGCGATTCGACGGATTCCAAATGTTGCTGCTGATGGTGTTATGTGGGATTCTGACCGTAGCGCGTTCAGGCGGCCATGGAAACACATGACCTCTGTTTTGTGAAGCGCCACGTCGAGTCCCAACTGCCGGATCCTTCCAAAGACTGTCGCGACCGCTTGGGTCGCCAGGTCGGCCACCGCCTGGTGCGACTCTCCCTCCGCCAGGACGAGCGTGTCGTCGGCGTACCATATTACGCCAACGCCGTCGTCAGGGAGGTCGCCGCGCAGCACATAGTCGTAACCGATGTTCCACAGGTGCGGCCCCAAGACCGATCCCTGTGGAACACCGCACGACACGGTGACCGGGGTAGATGACGGCTCTGTCTAGCAGGTAGTCCTCGACTATGCGACGGAGCTAGGTCGGCACCAAGCACCTCTAGTTTACGAACAAGGAACTATTTTTTGTCCATCAAATAAACGTTAAAGTTATTT
Organism: Agrotis exclamationis; assembly: GCA_950005045.1. Lineage (NCBI taxonomy): Eukaryota > Metazoa > Arthropoda > Insecta > Lepidoptera > Noctuidae > Agrotis > Agrotis exclamationis. The sequence goes on from OX465441.1 coordinate 10,995,632, forward strand.
TACGTCACAAAAATGTAAAGAGTTGTATAATAGAAAAGTGTATGATTTAAAATGTTTGTGAAAATACTCACGAAATAGCAGAAATTCCTAGTGTGGAAGAAAATTTCTACAAATGTGTCCAAGTATATTTTACCAAAACCACGATCATTTTTAAAGTCGATTCAAAAAGCGTACACTTTATATTTAGCTTACTAGGTAAGCAAAATTTGGAAGCCTGTTACGAAACACAAGTTGAATTTAATTCAAAGTTCTTGGCAAAGAGCCAAGAGCTGTAAATGTGAAGATAAATCACTCGGTGCTACTTGCATTGACACCTGAGTTTGTGAAGCCTTTTTCTTCTTTTATATTACAATGGTTAGGCAACGTTTCAGTTAAAGTTAGAAAAAATAGCCTTTTTTTAGACATGGGTATTCATCAAATGACTCGTCCTTTTTTTAGCATGGCAAAATTCAAATGAGTGCTCCCATCCACACTGAAAAAAAAATCGGTAATACCAACCGATTTTTCGGTAATATTCACCGTTTTGGACAGTAAAAATAGAGCCTATTGTCCAAAGCAGTAAAACTAACTGAAATAAAACAGTTGAGTTACACCAGTAAATTTTACTGTGCATCTGCTACTGTTTTCTGGTCGGTTATTTTTACTGCTTGTTTTAGTTAACGTTAATGTTCAAACAATTGAAAAAACTGTTTAGCTCTTTACTGTATGCTACAATAACTGTTCAGAAGCAGTAAAAATAACTGCTACGATACCAGTAAAGCTCTGAAAACGGCAATACTTACAAGGAACTGTTTGTTTCAGTAGACTTTAATGTTCATACAGTTGAAATAACTGTTTAGCTCTTTACTGTTTTTGTCCATTTCAGTGCACTGTCCGTAATCAATTATTTTAACGTATAAATAAGTTCCCGGAACCGTTTTTTTACTGTTCAAGAACAATAGAAAGTCTCGTTTTATTTTTTTCAGTGCAGGGCTAAAATCCACGGTGTCCTTCAAAAGCGCTGGGTACGGAATCATTCATGTACGAATCCGACTCGCTCTTGGCCGTATTTTAGTAAATATAAGTCTGGCAGTACCTTCCGCTCTACTCGAGCAGGACGAGTTATTTCGGCAACGGACGTCGTAGGACGATCTCCGGACAACGTAGGCGCGGGCATGCGGACGGCGAGTAATGATACCATCAGTACATAATTAAAAATAAACAAACAAATCAAACCAAAAAAAACTTTTTGAAAAAAAGTGAACCGACTTCAAAACCAAACACAAAAAAAGGGCTTTGTTTTTTATTTCATTGACTATGGCCACCGACTTCCGAAAGAAAAGTTATTTTACACTTTTTTTGTGATTGGTTTTGAAGTCGGTTCCCTTTTTTTCAAAAAGTTTTTTATATTACCCTTTTTAGTTTAGATAGGTATTCAACAAAAATCTTCATAATAATCGGCGTCTTTAAAAATTTACAATCCAAGTAAGCAAAAACGGATCTACGCGAGTAACGTCACGGGATATCCATTAGTGTTATATACTAAAACCTTTTCCAGAATGTAATGAACACTTTCCTGAAATCCGCATCAAAATCGGTTCTCGAGATAATCGCGGACAAACATACATACATACAGGTCGAACTGAGAACCTACTTTTTTTTGAAGTCGGTTAAAAATAGTCTGACACCACTGCTTTTTTTTAATCGTGGTAAATCATCAAATGAGTCCTCCCAGCCCGGGCAGGGCGGGACTGTCAGACTTGTACTGACTAAAATCCACGGGGTCCTTCAATAGCCCTACTTTCCGGGGTCACGGTTATCCGTGAGTCCCGCGACCCGTTTACGATTAATCCTGTTTTACCCTTGGGGTAAGAAACCTTAAAAAGAAACCTAAAGGTCATACTTAATTACCACTAAATTACTTTCTCACAAAGCATGAACCAAAGTTTAAATAGCAGCAGCTTTACATAGTACAGTCAGCAACACGGTATGATATGCAAGAAACACTTTTCAAATTGTTTTTCTGAATACTATAATTATTATGCATGCTATATTGGCCTGTTGGTCTAGTGGTTAGTGACCCTGACTGCTATGCCGGAGGTCGTGGGTTCGATTCCCACCCAGGACAAATGTTTGTGTGATGAGCACGATCATTTGTTCTGTGTCTGGGTGTAATTTATCTATAATATGTATGTATTTAGAAATATATAAGTATGTTTATCAGTTGTCCGTACCCATAACACAAGCTCTGCTTAGCTTGGGACTAGACGGCGCTGTGTGATAGTTGTGGAATATTATTATTATTATATTATTATGCTGTATGTATTCACGTTTTGGCTGTATACAACATGCAAACAAAGAGTTTTATATGCAGGCTCATTAAAACACAACATTGGAAAACCGTTTGAAAATTGCTCCCTGCACCTTACTTTTAAACGACTTCAAAAAGGAGGAGGTTTTCATACAGTTGTTTCTATTTTTCCCACGTTTTTATACACTCACTTTTCTTGTTTGTTTGTTTGTTTATTTGTTTGTTTGTTTGTCGTTCCGGTTGGACTTTTGCAACTCAATTTTGAGGCACTTCCCGATAAGCTAGCAGGCTGAAATTTTGCACACGCTCTGTGTTCTGATGACAATGCATGACTAGCTAAGAAACGTCATAATAAATCCAATATGGCGGCCTCCCCAAGATGGCGGACTGGCTGTTTGAAATCCACCCCTATGATATGGGTATCAAATGAAAGGGTTTGCTGTCAGGAATACGAAAAAAATAGTTTCGTGACTTAAATCCAATATGGCGGACGTCCAAGATGGCAGACAGGCTATTAGAAATGCACCCCTAAGATATGGATACCTATCAAATGAAAGGGTTTGCTGTCAGGAATACGAAAAAAATAGTCACGTGACTTAAATCCAGTATGGCGGACGTCCAAAATGGCAGACAGGCTATTTGACATGCACCCCTAAGATATGGATATCAAATGAAAGGGTTTGCTGTCAGGAGTACGAAAAAAATAGTCACGTGACTTAAATCCAATATGGCGAACAGGCTTTGAGGCACTTCCCGATAAGCTAGCAGGCTGAAATTTTCAGGGTAGCTTCAAACCCGATGAACAAAGATAAAAATAATAAAATAATTAATAGATTTAAAAAATCTAAAAACCCACGTTTTTAAATGTCCTAAAAATAAGAAAATAACCCTACGGGGCTGAGAGAGGGGCCACTCAAAACGTGGGGGCGTATCTTTGCAAGTTACACCCACGATCTATACACGTCAAGTAAATTATATCCCATAAATAATCCCTTAAATAATATACGCCCCCACGTTTTGAGTGGCCCCTCTCTCAGCCCCGTAGGGTTATTTTCTTATTTTTAGGACATTTAAAAACGTGGGTTTTTAGATTTTTTAAATCTATTTTTTTATGTATGTTCGGGCATAACTCCGTCGCTTACCAACCGATTTGAGAAATTCTTTTTTTGTTGGAAAGGGTAGGTATACCTACTTCCCAAGGTCCCATGAAATTTCAATACAGGCAAAAAACAAAGTCACCGACATTCGAAAGAAAAGTTATTTTGTAGGTTATTTTACCTTTTTTGTGGTGGTTTTTGAAATCGACACTTTTTTTAAAAGTTTTTTGCAGACTGTACCACTGTACCTCAGCAATGAAGCAGATAATTTACACCGGTCTGTCTCTAACTCTTTGAAGAGTCCTTTGAAACCACTGGCTGAACCAAATCTAGGCTATTCAGTCTTAAATTAGTGTTTGCTTAAGTCTAGACTAATTTGTTTAGGTTTCATTTTGTTTGTGTTTAGTGTTGTAATGTTTGTTTAAGCAGTGATGTCTTACTGTTTTTGGTTTGGTTTTTTTTATTTTTTATTACGGATGGTACTGATTTCAGTTTACTGTCTCTAACGTCTATTTGACGATAGCGTGGCTGAGAGAAAGAAAAGATAGAAAATACGTTTATTTGATACACTTACTTCTTACTCATCATCATCTCAGCCAAAGGACGTCCGCTGTTGAACATAGGCCTCCCCTTTAGATCTCCACATATACCGGTTGGAAGCGACCTCATCCAGCGTCTTCCGGCGACCTTTATATAAGGTCGTCTGTCCACCTCGTTGGTGGACGTCCTACGCTGCGCTTGCTAGTCCGCGGTCTCCACTCTAGCACTTTTCGACCCCATCGGCCATCTGCTCTGCGAGCAATATGGCCTGCCCGTTGCCACTCCAGCTTGCTAATCCGGTGGGCTATATCGGTGACTTTAGTTCGTCTACGGATCTTCTCATTTAGGATTCGATCACGTAGAGAAACACCGAGCATAGCCCTCTCCATAGCTCGTTGAGCGACTTTGAGCTTTGAAATGAGGCCGGTAGTGAAAGAGACTTTTTACTCACTTACACCAAACTAGTGTCAAAGTATTGGTACGTGTATCACGTACGAACTTAACGACTGGGAACTTATTTAAAATGGAATAATGAAATCATTTATAATTAGTACTATAACCCCCTGTGATGATATTAAGATTATTCTTGCCATTTCAGAGATAATTCAATGTTTGAAACTAGCTCTATTTTCGTAAAAAAATGTAATTCCTTCGTTTTTGTCATTTTTGTACTCGTATGTATAACTAATAAAAACGATATCCACCGAAGAAACCGGTAAATTTTTCAAATCCCTAAGGGCCAGTTTCACCAAACTCTGTTTGTTAGAATAATGCCCTGTTACATGTATTAACCGACTGTTAAGGTTAATGAGTGTCCCACCACGTGCAAACGGTACTTTAATTTCCTTGATCGGCTGTTAAATTTAATTACTGCTCCATGGGTCCGTTACAATGGTAACAGACGATTAGTACTGTCAAGATGTCACGATAGTTTTTTATTGTTAGACTTTATGGAGATTTTAACTGATGGCCAGTACACGAGAAACTACATAAATATTAGTTATCAGACTCGCCGCAATATACAGGACCTCTGTCATTTCGGGAGGTTCCTGTGTCGGAGTCGGCGGCAAAATAGGCTCGGCCACTCTGGTGTCACCACTGCGTGGAGACGAAAGCTGGCTTCCCATTTCCCGTCGCTCAATGAAATGGCATGAAAAAAGATTTTCTGGCTTTCTGCGAAGCAGTAAAGCTAGTGAAAGAAGAGGTGGAATGGTTGAGGAGAGGATAATCCTCCATCACGCCGTCTCCGCCTCGGGGCGTCATGGATCATGGGCCATTTCTAGGCACCGTAGGCGCGGGTTTGCTTGTAGTGGGTAGCCCAAGTCGATGGTAAGTTGTGTTTCACGCGCGTTTAGAAGAAGTAGAAGCGCGTAGAAGCTGGCAGCAAACTGACGGAATTCATGTAGAACCAAACGCTTGCCAGGGTCGCGGAACTGTCTAAATTCGATATCGCGGCCCTGGAACGCAAAGAATAACCGACAGAACATCATAATTATTTGTCGGTACGAATCTGTCATTTCCTACTGTTCCACCCAGGAGGGGAGGACTCGTTTGATGATATTCCAGTTTCCACCCCAAAAAAAATGTTAGTACCTAACTAAATATTACTTGAGCACATTATACAAACTTTTTACACAGCGGAACAAAAAACCTCAAACTCATTTTATTTTTACTTTTTTAAATTTGCTGTACCTATTGTTGTATTGTTGACATGTCAACCAGCCAAACGGAAAAGTAGTCCAGTTGTCTATTGCATCGTAGAGTTTGTCATCATTTTGTTTTGGTTGATTTATATTGTGAATGAATGATTTCGTGTGTCATTCAAATAATGTTTGATCTCGCAATGGTCTGTTAAATTGTCACCATGGGACACATAATATTATAACAGCGCTTTTAATTTTAACAGCTCATTAGCTAATGTCTGGTTAGAAAGAGTTTGGTGAAATTGGGTCTAAGTCTATGAAAGCCTATTTTCAGCCCACTAGTATTAAATGTACTAAAGGCATTTCGTAGTTTAGTACATTTCTGTTTGCGATAAGCTGCAGCGTAGCACATGCTTGCTACGGTTGCTACGCTGCATGCTTGCTACGTGGCTACGCCGTAGCTCGTAGGCTGTCATAGTCATTAGGTCCACACAGAGCGCGCAGCCTCGCGAGGCATTTGCTGCGCGAGAAAACTGACAACTATTGTTTTTCGACCGAGGCACGAAACAATATACGCGAGCAAAACAAAAGCCGACACTGGATGGCTCGGGCTCGGTCGCTCGACCGCGGCAGCGCTGTCACTTGCCTCGCCCGAGACAGGTCCACACCAACCGAGCTGCTTCGCGCGGAACATGCCTCGCGCTCTGTGGGGACGCACCTAATAAGCAAGATGTTATGAATTTTAACTCTCAGTGTTTAGCATCTGGCCCATAATTCAACGAATCTGGCTGTGGTTATCCGTTGTGTGCATACCAAGTTGGTGGTCTGCGATTGGCTGAGCTACTCGCATATTTGAAGCCCTTCGATTGAAGAGCATGAATTTGTTAGTCGCGAATAAAGTTTTTGAGTAATTAATAATTCATGCATGCGGGCAATCACCTAATTGGGCCTTTGACATCATTTTTAACTACATGAATTTTAAAACTATAAAATCCAAAGACAAATTGTGTACAAACATGTTGTGAAAATGACCAGCTCCCAGTCAGCGTGAAGAAGAGGTCTTCTTCTCCAGAAGGATACCTCACAGACAGTAGTAGACCTGGTCTTTCCTTGAGGTTGGAACCTCAAGGAAAGACAAGGTCTACTACCAGGTCCTGCTAGATTTTCCGGATTCAATTTGTTCTAGCTTGAGCCCGTACGACGTCAATAATGTGCTCATTAGGTGCGTCCCGACAGAGCGCGCAGCCTCGCGAGGCATTTTCCACGCGAAGCAGCTCGGTTGGTGTGGACGTGTCTCGGGCGAGGCAAGTGACAGCGCTGCCGCGGTCGAGCGACCGAGCGCCCGAGCCATCCAGTGTCGGCTTTTGTTTTGCTCGCGTATATTGTTTCGTGCCTCGGTCGAAAAACAATAGACGCGTCCACACAGAGTGAGCAGCCTCGCTTGTCAGTTTCCTCGCGCAGCAAATGCTTCGCGAAGCTGCGCGCTGTGTGTGGACGCACCTATTAAATAGGACTTAAAAACTTAATAACCGAAAGAGTATAATATTGAGCTATTGTCAAACAGACAGGCGAAGGCGAACCGAAGCGAACCGTTTTTGTTTGTAATGTATGAAATTTTTTGAAGCCACACATAGACTGTCAGATCGTTTTCGCTTTTTATATGACAGGATTCGGTTCGGTTCGCTATCGCCTGTCTGTTTGACAAAGGCTTTAGATATCCTCAATCAAAAAACAGATGTCAAGTTTCCTGGCACTAGATTCGTAATATTAACCCGTATTATGACGCCAAGTCCTCACAAAACTTGGCTTAATATTATTTGAAACTTAGCCAAGATTTGTATGAAATCTGAGATTTCAGTATAATGGTCGTTATTGAGACAAACGGCTCCAAACATGGTTTTAAAATAAACATTTTCGTCTTAGCTTTTATAAGTAATTTTGTGTAGTAAATAACAATTAAATAAACTGATATTTTTAACATTATTTAATAAATGCTTGTTCTAAAAAAACTAATTATTTTATTTATAAAGCTAATTTTATAAAAACATCTTTAATTAATTTTATAAATTAATTTGAGTAAATATATTTTATTACTGTTTCAGACGTAGATATTAATAGCCTTATAATTAAATTACTCTCAGAAATTGTTTGTATGTTTTAAGAGCTTAATTTCTATAATCAATACTAAGAAAAGCATTTATTTTTGTACCACTTTAATTAACACAGTACGCTTCAATTACGGAATACAAGAAAACAATGTTTTACTTTAAAATATTTCCACTAAAGCCAATTAAGGTGTAATAAAGATATTCTTTCTCGGGAGATACGTTTAGTTGCTATATTAATAAAAGTAATTATTCCTTCTATAAATAATTGTTATGAAATCTCATTAATCTCTGCTTATATTAATATTATTATTTGTAACTATTATACAAAATACTTCTTACTTACTGTTATAAATGCGAAAGTTTGTGAGGATTTATGAATAGATATTTGTTATTAGTCGTTCGCAATAACTACTGAACGGATTTAAATGAAATTTGGTATATAAAAAAACTTATTTTTTAAAAAGTACCGACTTCAAAACAAATACAAAAAAGTTTAAAATAACTTTTCTTTCGGAAGTCGGTGGCAATAGTCAATGACACAACAAAACAAAGCCACCGACTTCAGAAAGAAAAATTATTTTAAACTTTTTTGTATTTGTTTTGAAGTCGGTACTTTTTTTAAAAAAAAGTTTTTATTTTACCCTTTTTAGTTTATTTATTACATATTCAACCCAAATTCTTGTAAAATACAAAATTTTCTTACATATGCACTAATCTTGTAATCCGTCACAACATAAAAAAATCCATATCTCTAAAACTTCTGAACCGATTTTGATGAAACTTGTAGTGTACCCTAAGTTGAACAATACCTAGTACAACAAAAAAAGAATTACTTAAATCGAACTTATAGTTCCGGAGATATGCGTGCACAAACATAAAAACATGCATACATACATACATACATACATACACTTATGAAATTTGGCACATTTGTTCAGACGCTGATTTAGACTAACATATATGAAAATTGGGCAGTTCTGATAATATTACATACATATACGGGTCGAATTGATAACCTCCTATTTTTTGAAGTCGGTAAAAATAGCTTTTAAACCTCTTTCACATTAAACGACAAGGTTCAATTCACAACAAGATGCGACGGTGCGCCGATATTAATTCATAATACATAATAATATAATTGTGTCTGTGAAAATTATTTATTCTCACAGACATATTTACATATTAAATATAATTATGTATGGTTGTGAGTTCTTTTTATTATTATCTATCAACATGTGTATTCACATTTTTAACATGTATATTATTTATTTATTATTGTGTTGTGTGTATATAAATTAAATTTATTTTCTTTCTTTATTTATTTCAATTTCGGAAAACAGATTCGGAATCTTGAGTGGTTCACAAATACTTACCAGACTTAAAATATTGTCGATATAATCTCTGGCTATTCGTGAACAAAAATATTACATGAGATTCTACTTTAGAAGATTAAAATGCTTTCAGGATAAAAGTTATTCAAGATAAAAATGGTAGCTATTTTATTGGTATACATTCTTTTATTTAGAATGGGTATACTTGGCATCTAACTCACAAGCATAAATATGAGATGTTTTTTGTTTGTATTTCCAGTAAATGAGTCCTCTCGCGAGGAAGAGCAGTGGTGGCCCAGTGGTATCGGGCTCGACTTACGAGTTGTAGGTCGTGGGTTCGAACCGCGTCAGGCGCATTACTTTATGTAATTTATTTCAACACCACTGCTCTCAAAACGGTGAAGGAAAACATCGTGAGGAAACCGGCATGTCCTAGAACCAAAAATTCGAAGACATGTGACATCTACCAATCCGCACTGGGCCCGCGTGGTAGATTACGGCCCACTCCCTCTCACAGAGAGGAGGCCTGTGTCCCAGCAGTGGGAACATTTATAGGATGATGATGATGATGAGTCCTCTCGCTGTAGGTGGAACGGAAGGTCCTCTTAGCCTCGTACTGACTAAAATCTGCCGTGTTCCTCCAATTGCCTTTTACGTTCCGGGGTCAAAGTTACCCGTTTTAACAGTCCCGCGTTCCCAAAACATGAGATCTTACATGGAAGGAGTGACTCTTGTAAACCAACTTTCAGGCCAATTGGTGTATTATTAGTTACACAAATGACACTTCATAATTTTGTTATTATTCCTTAAAGTGCCATCATAAACCTCAGTGCTTTGAAATTATTAATTTTTTACCGACTTCAAAAATGAGGAGGTTCTCAAATCAGTCGGTTGTATATGTAAGATTATACAACAGTTACTCCGAGGTGTCCGATTTCTGTGATATTTTTATTATATTTTTACTTGTCGTTTGGTCCCATTTTTTATTAACGTCTAATTAGTTTTTTTTTTAAATTATAATAGGCACTTTTTACAACCTAAACAGCTTTACTACAAAAACTTAAACATCTATTGAACACTTGTCTAAAAAAAAGTGTGACTGCAAAACGGACTTTATTTCAACGACATAATCTGACATTTTTTAGACAAGTGTTCAACAGACGTTTAAAAGTTTTTGTGGTACGACGGTTAAACTTTACTTATATTCCTTAATGCAAAAAGAAAAAAACAAGAAAAAGGCGTGAAAATGTTCTATAATACATTTTGTAAAGTTACATAAAATAAATAAATATATTAGACAGGTCAGCACACAAACTTTTATTTCAAAAGATAGATTTTTTACTTGTAAAAGTGGCGTTGAGACAGCTAAAATACTGTAAGATATTTTTTCTTAGGCACTTGAAACTGTATGACAGCGGCCATTTTGTGCGTGCATGTGACAGGAGTGTCCACTTACTTAAAATTGTTCTCTTGAGATATACCTCTAGATATGTGTTTTATACACCGTGACTTTTTAGTCGTCTTACAAAAGTCGTCCACTTAATGTATCCGACCTAAAATACCTCTAGGCGAGTTTATTTTTTTTTAAATCGTTAATAATTATTTTTATTTTTAATAAATAGGTGCATTAGAAATATGAAACACCCTGTTAAAATGTTTACGTATCAATCTGTAGAGTATACCTACCCAGCGCAATAGTCGGGTAGATCATTCCATTTCCATTTCCTATGAGACAAGGGCGTTTCTAACTACGCCTTGTGTCATAATAACCAATTAAAGTTTTATTATTAATTTTTTCAAATCTCTTAAATACATATTTTTTTATTATAAACGTGTTCTAGTCATTGGATACATGAACTGGGCTGCTTTTGTAAGACGACTAAAAAGTCACGGTGTATAGGTCGTGGGTTCGATTCCCACCGGGACAAATGTTCGTGTGATGAGCACGATCATTTGTTCTGTGTCTGGGTGTAATTTATCTATAATATGTATGTATTTAGAAATATATAAGTATGTTTATCAGTTGTCTAGTACCCATAACACAAGCTCTGCTTAGCTTGGGACTAGATGGCGTTGTGTGATAGTTGTGGAATATTATTATATTATATATGTGACGACGTCAGCGACGGCGGAGCGATAGGACGTCATCATCTCGGTTCGGTGGTAAAGGATCCATTTCGTAGGTGTCGTTGAAGTACAGCACGAATAACACGATACGTTAATATAACCTCACTTTTGTTCACAATCACTTAATTCACAATATTATTTGATAATATTTTAGTTAGGCAAACCGACAGTTTCGTTTTGGAGATGTGACTTCGTCCGCGTCTCGATGCAAACTGACCGTTCGACAATCCCCACTTCGCAAAACGACTCCGTCCATGTGCCGCCATTACAAAATAACGTCACAGCGTTTGCCCCACTACTACACCAATCAATTGAGCAACTTTTATTAAAAACAATATTGCTATTCACAACATATGTATAACCCTGAGTATCAGTCCTTCAAATAGAAATAGTCTTTACTTTTAGATGATTGACAATCGTTAAAGTGAAAGAAGTCGGTTAAGAGTAATCACATTCTTTTTATTTTTGTAAAATCATCAAATGAGTCCTCCCACCCAGAGCGGGTCGGGAGGGACTGTCAGACTAGTACTGACTAAAATCCACGGTGTCCTTCAATAGTCCTTTACGTTCCTGGGTCATGGTTAGCAGATAAAACAGTCCCGTTAATAAACTAAGTTTTGATATTAATTACTTTTTACCTTTTTTTTGAGAGCAGTGGTGGCCCAGTGGTATCGGTCCCGACTTACGAGTTGTAGGTCGTGGGTTCGAACCTCGCCAAGTGCATTACTTTGTGTAATTTATTTCATCACCATTGTTCTCAAAACGGTGAAGGAAAACATCGCGAGGAAACCGGCATGTCCTAGAACCAAATATTCGAAGACATGTGACATCTACCAACCCACACTGGGCCCGCGTGGTGTATTATGGCCCAGCCTATAATGTTCCCAGCAGTGGGAACATTATAGGCTGATGATTACCTTTTAATATTTATAAAACTTAATTTAAAAAGCTAAATTATACAAGCTGTTGTTCGTGGGTTCGAACCCGGCCGGATGCATTACTTTGAGTAACTTATTCCTTACTTATCACTAAGTACTACTTTCAAAACAATGAAGAAATTGTGAGGAAAATATCATGTTCTATTAAAAAATTCTCACAGGGCTGGCGTGGTGGATTACAGTCTATTTTTATTTTATTTTACAGAGAGGAGGCCTGTGTCCCAGCAGTGGGAACATTATAGGCCGATTGGACAATTATTGAAGGTACCGTCACGTCAAAAAACCTCTTTTGTTGACTGTACCATCTCAACGCGGTTATAAGAAACTTAATCCTTGTTAAACATCTGATTTGCAAGTGGTATTAATAAATTACTGTTAGCTTAGGAAACACGTAACTAAAATACAACCCTATAACTATGAAGTTAAAGTATTTATTCCCTAAAAATTACTCCTAGATAAGATAAAATATAAACAGCAAAATATTGAAACACGACCCTACAACTTGGAAAATAAAGTCGATATCCCTTTACACCTCTGTCAATATTCATCGAAGGACGAGAAACTTTGTTTTTAGGTTAGTACGCAGTTGGTCTAACTGTTTAATAATTTATTGTATTTATATGCAAAAGGATAATGTGTTTGTTTTTGCTAAGTTTTAGTAGGTAGGTATAATATGAATGTTTGAGTTAGCACTGTAATTTGTTATACAAAGACATAAAAACAATATGCTTGTAGTTTGTTACCTTAACCCCTATTTAATTTAATTTACAGTGACTTAAATTAACTGAGCCTTGCGAACGCCTGGCCTTATAGATAAGTGGCAAGTAATAAACGTAAATGCTCAGTAGTCTTGAATAGATTTTCAACTTTATACCCTAGCTCATAGAGTTGAAAATCTAGTAAAGAATACAGAGCGTTTATGTTCGTTCCATGCATTCGTTAACGCTCAGTGGACTACGCGTCTCAACTAAGAATAAAATGACCTTTGCACCTCATTTTTATTATGTTTAACAAAAAAATGTTTTAAAAAACATCTTTATTATCTCGTTGATGTTATTTTCCTATGATTATTGTTTGAGTGTGTATTAGAAAAGTGCGCATGATGTCACAATTTGGTGTCAAGGTCATCCTATTCTTAGTTTAGATGCATTCCGTCTTACTACAAAAAAGTTAAAAATCTTCTATAAAAACTGTCAACTGCAAAACGACATTTAACGTTGATATAAGGGTCGTTTTGCAGTTTCACTTTTTTTAGACAAGTGTTCGACAGATGTTTAACTTTTTGTAGTACGACGGATAGTAAGTTAAAGTTGCAGAAAAATACTACAATAATGGCATGAACAAAATATTCAAAAACACCTACCTTATTTTTGGCTGAGAGGATTGTATGGGCAAAAAAATTACCTGGAACAAGAAAAAAATATTGAAATCTTTCGATTCTGAATATAGCAATTTATTCAACAAATTTGATAAACAAAAAGTACAATTATCGTCTTCAGTCACATAGCAAAAGTACAATTGCATACAAAACATGAAAACAAGAATCAATTAGTGTAATAGATCGTGTAATCTAATTTCATTCTTTTTAGTATCGATATAAAAAACGGTACATCAATGTTTTGTAACGAAACAAACAAATTCGATACATGCTTTTGTATTTTAGTTCAAACCAGAGCATGACTTTCACGTTTATGTGACGTAAAGTGGTCTATTCCCATTTGACTGGGATCCTGATCGCAGTGGGAATTAAAGTCAGACCGTTTATTTCATGAAAAAATTAGTTCCTCGATCGTACACTTCAAGCGCTTTTTCATTCTCCATACAATTTACGCCGTAAATACTTCAAGTACGAGTATGTCTCAGATAGGTAGTTATTATAGTCTGTATCCCAGGAAATAGAAGAAATGGATTCTATTTTATTTTTTTAAACCAGTACTTTCTTTTTGAGAACGAATGTTACGGGGGATACCTTTACCCAGCAGTGGGAAAATATAGAATAATTAAAAAATAAACTTCCTTTTTATCGATATATTTGTGATATATCGATAAAAATCAAGTATCGTTAAACTCTACCAAAAAAAAACTTGGGCGCCATCTCCACGAGCGAGAGAATCGCGGCGATAATATCGTCGTGCCACGTATTTCCATATACTTTCTATGAACGCTTCTCCACACGGCGATATTATCGCAGCGATGCGACGAGTGGCAATGTGTGACATTAGTCGGGCGCGCGACGACTCGCAACGGAATCGCCGCGCGCCCGCGACGAGCGCGTTACCAGTAGCGAAACAAAACAAAACTATAGCACAACGACTCGTCGCGGGTGCGCGGCGTTTCCGTGACGATACGCTGGCGGAATAAACGCTCGTCGTGGAGATTCTCCGACGATAGAAGGACGGACTCGCAGCGTTTTCCTCGCTTGTGGAGATGGCGCCTTAAGGAACTCGACACGATAATCCAAACTAAAACAAATGAAATAAAAAAGTACAGTCAAACAGAGAATTCCTTCCGCATCCGTTGCACAGACTAACACAATTTACTCCAGTTGCTAACATGGAAGTTTTTTACTCGACTGTCCAAACAAATTACCATAGATTTCCGAGGATTAAGCGCCGGTCGCTGTATCTTGCAGCACTTTTTCGCTTAATCGCGTTAGACGGCCGAATGATTTAGCAATAAGCTGGAGCTGGATGCAGCGTTTTATTCCTTTATTTTATAAGGGGAAGAAAAAGTAGTTCTTTGTTTAGTTGACTGGATGATTTGATTTAGAGGAAGGGAAGTAATGGAGTCGTAATTGTTCTTTGTTGTGAGTTCAACACCTCTGTAATGCCATTTTCTTTTTCCACGGTTCCTGCCTACCCATGGGGAAAAAAGCGTAAGTTTATGTATGTAAGGTAAGTGCTAAGAAGGAAACTCCCCCTCTTAAAATAACATATTAGACAGCTTTTACGATACCCAGGAGTAGGTACAAGGTACCACCCCCTTTTAGTTCAACGTTACTAATCTGTAGGTATGACTGAATGGCAATGCTAATTCTTTGACCAAGAAATAGGCCAGCCCTCTGGTCACGCGAAGAGTCGACTATTCGTTTAGCAAGCTCTTTAAAAACTTGGTGAGCACTCGGACCCCGTGGCCCTAGTGTTTCAACCCGAAACGGCTCAAATACATAGCTGCTAGTCAAGTTCTGGGCACTTATTCCGTTGACAGCGATGTGGATGAATTTTTTGATGACCTTTGTTAGTTATAGTAATTATTATTAGGTTTGTTAATTTAGTTTTTTTAATGTATGTAAATATTTGCAATAATAAAATAAATCTTATAATAATATATATAAATCTCGTGTCACAATGTTTGTCCTCAATGGACTGCTAAACCACTTAACCGATTATAATAAAATTCGCACACCATGTGCAGTTCGATCCAACTTGAGAGATAGGATAGTTTAAATCTCAAATTATAGTCGCAATTTTAATTTATTGCTAATTATTCCTAATATAGTAGAGATTGTACCCGTGCGAAGCCGGGACGGGTCGCTAGTACTCCTATATAATGCTATTCATCGAAATATTGTGGTTTTAACTGTCAGCACAATGTTCCTTCCAACTTTCTTCACACCCTCAAAAAGGGCGTGAAAAAGTTACATGGTCTGCAACGCGCAAGCGATACCGCTGGTGTTCCGGCTACGGCGATGCGCAGGCGGGCCATCATGCTTGCTTGTCACCATAATGGTAAAAAAATAACAGAAACACGTTCTCGAAAACAGTTTAACCGATTTGGATTTTGAGAACAGAGCCCGCTTTTTTAAAAACGCTTATATAAATTATTAGAACTTAAAACAGGATATAATATACTATTAACACCACTGCTCTCAAAATGGCGAAGGAAAACTTCGAGAGGAAAACCGGTAATACTAATCCCTCTCATACGAAGGAGGCCTGTCTCCCAGCATTGGGAAAATTATATGCTTATTATGATTATGCTACAGAAAGTTATAAGGCCTCTGTCTCAATTTTTGCGGAGGCAGTGGCGCGAGAGCGGCAAGATTTTGTGCATAAAATCAATGGTCCTGCCCTCCAAAAGACCTAGATACTCTTCGACTATTATTTTCTGATTAATTTCGTTGCAGGATCCAAGACAGGTTCATTGTCTCGGCGCTTTTCTGGTGGTTGCCACTATTGATCCTGACTTTCAGGAGTTGCAGTGGTTTGGGAATAGTGTGGTGGGTTTGTCCGGCGTTATCAAAGCGGCGTTGCAGCGAGGCTATCAAGAACGGCCACCCCGCTCCCCGCAAGATTCGAGACAGAAGCCTTACGGGTCAGTTCACATAGACACGCGACGTGACACGACGATACTGGAGATTGTGTATCTTTTCGTGTAATAAATAAAGTTTGATTTTGAGTCGCTCCATTGAAATGTGCGCGCAGCGATACTTTTAGAATTAAATTCAAACATTATTTACTTCAACAGCAAAAAAGTGCCGATATATAACTCACCGTATTCCGCACGCAGCTCACTATTGCGAGATTGGCGATTGCAGCGACTGGCACGATCTAATTACGTGTTACGATGCACTGTGGATAGTTTATTATTTTAGCGTATGTTACTGAGTCCTCACTCCTGGATGCATTTGTCACTTGTCTGTCCGTTCTCCTTCTCTTAGGTATATGCCCTAAATGCCCAGCTTGGTAATCATTCATATTTTAGTTCGCAGTAGAATCTTTTATCTATACCTACACACACTTGTAACTACAAACATTTATTTTATACTAATTTTGTTTATTTTTTTTATGATGACATTTGTGTTTGCGCCCGCGGCGTCGCCGCGTCTCTGCTTGTCGTTGGTCGTTGTCAAGTCAGTGTTGCCAATGCCAACCATCAGACACTTGGCATAGACAAGCATCGTCGTCGGGTGCGATTAATACCTTGTTCTTTAAGTATCTTATTTATATTTTTTATATTTGCTTCCTTTTCATTTAATTTGTATTATCGTATATTATATCGTATCTGACCGTGACATCACTTTGGGCCCTATCAGAAAACCAGCGCTGTGACATTTTAATAAATGTCGCAGCACATGCTGAGATAGGAGCCTTTTGGCCTCGCACAGCAGGACTAAATATCCATGTTATTTTTGTAACGTTTATCTTTTTTTTTATATACCTATGTATAAATTTGAATTTCCTTTGTGTTTCTCTTTCTTATATATAGGTACTTATTGTATAATTAATGTTGTTCTGTCCTGTGCGTGTCAATAAATCTTTTTCTTTCTTTCTTTCTTTCTTTCAGCGTTGCGTCTTCGTGTGAAGTGACCCTTACCTGGCTGTTTGTATATAAGAGTTTAGTATACAGTTACTGCCAGCCTATTCATCCCACTGCTGGGTAAAGGCCTCTCCCCATGACTTCCAACTATTTCGATCTAAGGGTGCTCCCACATCTATCGACGCGGAATCGACTTAAGCCGTAAACATTACTATACTTATCATTTGTAGGCGAACGGCTCTTTTCGCCGTCGGCCGGCATCGCGACGCGACGTTCGAGCCAAGCCGATGCGACTGGTATTAGTAACACCCTTATTACGTAGACATAAAGGCTTTTTTGACCGGCTTTAGCCGATTCCGCCGGTTTCGATAAATGTGGGAGCGCCCTAAGGCTCTTGTGAGCCAGTGGTCGTTGGTTTTGTCCAGCTCATCCTGCCATCTTCTGCGAGGTCTGCCGCGACGCCTTCTGGCTGTGTCAGGGCTCTACTAGTGGTTATTTTGGCCCACAACTCATTTTAGTTTAGTATAAACGATCAACAAAACATGAGAATTTCTTAATGTGGGGTAAAGTTACAAAAAAAAATCATACTAACAAGATGAATAATTGTGTAACACTTCAAAAGCGTCACGTTTCTAGGATATAATTCAACTCATACGTTTTTCTCATACTGAGCGATGGCAGTTTCGCGTGACGCATATTTTCCCCTACTTATTCTTTTTTGTGTTTTTGTGACTTAATTTTGTTTTTATTACTGTCACGTTTAGCTCAAATAAACATGTTTCTTTTTTGCTTTACTTTTGAATAATTATCAACATTTTGTCATATTTTTTTAGTACTCAGTTGCCCTTGCCCAAGGTATCAAAAAAATTGGGGAATGCTAGGATGGTGAAAAATACTTTATGACATATTCCCATTCCTATTAAATTATTAAATATACAACACATAAAAATAACAAAAAACCATAAACACTACCATGTTATTAAAAGTCACAGTGTCATATTTCGGGGTGCTAAGACAGGAAACCTCCACGTGCGCCCGTGGACTGGAGTTCCCTCTCGGATACGTCCGGGGGGAAGACCAGTTTTTCGGGCCGGTGCACCCTGGGATGCGGGCAAAAACTCTCCTTAGGCACTGTGTGCCTGGGGGGTTTCTTTGCCCGTGTGCGGGTGGCCTATCGGGTGGACGCTCCAACGCGTGTCCCTCTGAGCGGCGGAGGGCGCAGCGGTGGAGCGGGCTTGCGGACGGTGAGTGGTGGGTATGCTCGCCGTCCGACCAGGGACCAGGCCCGGGTCGGTGGCGCGTCGTGTTTCGCGCGTCACCGACGGGGCCCCTTATGGGGCCAAATGCCTGCCGGGGTCGCGGATTTTTCTTAATCCAGGACACCGTGGCCCCGGAACGTAAAGGGCATCCGACGGAACACGGGTGGATTTTAGTCAGTAAAAGTCTGACAGTAGGGCGGGAGGACTCATTAATTTGATGATTTTGCCACCCTAAAAAAAAAAAAAAAGTGTCATATTTCTTTTTTAACTGGTCTCTAGATAAACGTTTCCATAATTGCGAAGTACAGAATTTCTATGAAATAAACCGGCAGCCTATTCTGCTTTTGTAAGGGTTGTATTACGCACTGTGGGATTCCGCACAATTAAAGTCGAGAATACTTTATACACTCAGTCTTTATTCGGGCAGAGTAACGCCCTAAACCACACTCGAAACAGAATTAATTCTAAGCAATGACCTACTACTACGGCATGCAAAACCGGGTCCGGTTCCAGAATTTTCAGAACCGGTTCTGGAGGCTTTAGGAACCGGGTTACCCGGTTCTACCCGGTTCCAAGTGAACTTAATGTTTTGTTTTTATTTTTGATTAGGATTCGTCTGCTAATTGTGAATAGGGCTTGGGGACAATCCAAACACTTATTCATTAGTTATTTTATATATTTTAACAGTTTTTGTTTTATTAAAAAAAAAAAACTCGTTAAAATTTTTTTAAGTTCCAATTTTCTCTCTACTTTGACCCAGATAGCATTAATTTTTAAGAACTGCATACATGGTGACAATAAAGACAACTTACAATAATTTTTTTTAAAGTTCATTCTATGGCTGTTGAATCGAAACCAAACGTAACTTTTGTGTTTTGGCTCATTTTACTGAAAATATTAACGTTGATAACGTTAATACTTTCACTTTTTATAAAACCAATACATATTTCAAAAGTAACTTGAGCAATTCCAAATAAAAATTTACGATGTGCCCTACGCTTCATTATTTGGTAGCTAAGTTGAAACTATCGCTATATATTCCAAAAAGATCGCAAGCAATGACAAATGAAAGCTTGTAATATGCCTTACACTTCATTCATTGGAAGTTTTATTTTTACGTGGTAAAATCATCAAATGAGGACGAGAGGGACTGTCAGACTCGTACTGACTAAAATCCAAGGCATCCTTCAATAGCCTTTTACGTTCCGGAGTCACGGTTACCCCAGCAGGCTTTGGCCTTCTAAGAGGAGCCCCGTCAGATTACTGACAGATCTTTGAGGCGTGCGTAGAACTCAGCACGCCGTCTACTCGGGCATGCTCCATCATCGGACGCCAAATCACCCAGTGCTCGTCGTCCGCATGCCTGCGCCTACGGTGGCCGGAAATCGTCTCGTGTCCATTGTCGTGGAGGTCTCCCACAGCGGCTGGGTCGTGAAGTCCGGGCTGTCCTGCCTGTCCCTCACGACGCGCTTACTTCCTCCTTCGCTAGCATGACTGCTTCACAGAAGGAGCCGACCCCTTCCCATCCCGTCTCACCCCACACTATGGCTTCGGACAATGCCGGGCGCGGGAGGTCACCGCCGCTTATGGCCTCCGTGAGGACACAGCGGTGCTCAGCCCAAGTGGAGCACACTTGCAACGTATGCTCCACCATGTCCTTCGGTGATCCTGCAATTTTGACACCCAGGCGTTTTTTCCCGCTCGATCAGGCACAGGAACCTCCCGAAACAAAGACAGGATCTGCGTCAGGTGGAAGGTGAGGACGACGTGGTGCCTCTCCGGCCACTCCTAAAAGAGAGGTCATAACATCGCAATTGCGGCGTTCCCGTTCTTTGGCAGCTATGTCGAAAACAAAAGTAAAAATTATGTTTTGGCACATTTTAACTAAAATATTATTATATTCACCATTTTCTTATAGTACTAACACTCCAAAGTACTGTGAGCGTGTGCTACGCCTAATGAAAGCTTGCAATGGGGCCTTCCCTTCATCCCATGGCAGCATTCATAGCAATTCGTTGCAGTGAATGCAAAATTATGTCATACTTATCGGAACCGGGACGACCCGGTTCCATCGCTCTCAGAACCGGTTCCAAAGACTTACTCCAATACCCGGGTATACCCGGGTTTTTCGGAACCGGGTAGAACCGGGTGCATGCCCTACCTACTACCCTATTTATACAATTTTATCACTACACCAAATCAACTATTGAATTACTTATTATTTACAATTGAATATGTTAATAAATGCTTAATAAATGCTTAATAAATCAAATAAATTCCTAAGAATATTAATTACATAATAATATGAATTTTACATGCGTAATCAACCAACAAATAAATTAGCAAAAAGTATTGACGTCATAACCGTAAGCCGTCTATTTGGTATTGGTTAACACTCGGCCATCCTGTGTCGGCCGTGTCCCACGGCCCTCTTTGCACTCATTGGCGGCGACTCCACGATCCTGAAAATAGAAAATAGCAAAGCAGTAACTTGTTTAACATCTAATATAAAATAAATGATCATTTCCTATGCTTATTATAATAATATTTTCATTTTATTTTTATTTATTTTTAGCAGCGTCATTATGTAACACTAGGATTTCTCATAATCTCAGCTCACACATGACTCTTACATAATACTTTACATACAATTACTGGACTTGATCACGTAGCTGTCCTTTTTGAACTCAAACTTGTTTGATCACACAGAAAAACCCACTTAAAGACTTGATCACACAGCTGTCTCTACTAATGGTTTTTGATCACACAGCAAAACCCACTTAAAGAGTTGATCACACAGCTGTCTTTACTGATGGTTTTTGATCACACAGCAAAACCCACTTAAAGACTTGATCACACAGCTGTCTTTACTGATGGTTTTTGATCACACAGCAAAACCCATTAAAGACTTGATCACACAGCTGTCTCTACTAATGGTTTTTGATCACACAGTAAAACCCACTTAAAGACTTGATCGCACAGCAGTCTTTACTGATGGTTTTTGATCACACAGCAAAAACCTCTGATAGACTTTATAACACGGTTGTCCTTAGTCGTATTTAATTATCTGGTTTATACATCCTCAAATGGACGGAATTATAATGCACCGTTTATTTATTTACAGTTGCAGCTATTACTTTTCACCTATTATCAGACAGTACAATATTAGGGAAACAGGTATACTGAAATTAATGTTTTCATAGAAACGACTATTGACTATTACATTTTATTTAACAACTAAGGAAATACAGGAATTAATAAGTATAGGTAAGTCACACATCTGTAACGATCAGTATTTTCTCAATATTGATAAATCAAAAAAAAAAGAGTTTGTATCTAATAGATTACAGGATAATTAAGTGTGACTAGCTCTCGAGAAGGTCAATTAAATCATCCCTATCGACTTCTCTGTCACTGCCCGAGCTATCATCCTCAGACATGGTCGGCTTATATGGCCGAAGAGTCTCCCCGCGCACAACAGCACTAAACTTTCTATAGCCCTTCATACCTTGTATACTTGAAATAGTGTACCGATCTAACGAATGTTCTGCTTTACATATTTTGTAGGGTCCTGTATATAATCCACTGAGTTTTTTAGTAACCCCAGTAGTTGCATCTCTAGCTAAACCACCTTTCCAAAGAACTAACTGACCTACGGTGTACTTAATACATTTCTTACGTTTTTTGTCGAATCGCGTCTTCATGGCAGTCATATTCCTATCGATACGAAGTTTAGCAGTTTCTCTATTAGCCTGCAGTTCTTTTTGCTGGCCCTCAGAAGTTGAAGGTGCATCAGATGGGAAAGAAGGATATCTAGAGTTTTTATGACCAAACATGAGATTAAATGGCGAAAAACCAGTAGTCGCATTAGGTGTGTTATTGATTCCCCAGACTACATCACCTAATTTATCGTCCCACGTGCATTCGCTTTCAGACATAGTGTTTAGACCATTTAATAATGAACGATTGACTCGTTCCACCTGGCCATTGGAACGGGGACTGGCTATGGCATTTAAAATATGTTTAAATTGATTTTCATGGGAAAACTGCTTAAAGTACCTGCTTGTGAAAGCTTTGCCCCTGTCTGTTATTATTCTAACTGGATAACCAAATTGCAAAATAATTTCTTTAATCAACCGGATTGTTTCTATTGAACTACAATTTTTAGCAGGTCGGGCGAACACAAACTTAGTAAAACCATCGATTACTACAAGAATGTACGTGTTACCCTTGCGAGTTTTGGCAAAAGGACCTAGATGATCGGCGTGTAGCGTGTGCATAGGTATAGCTGGTTTGTTAATCGGGTATAATTCACCTTCTAATCTACCATAGTTTCCCTTATTAAATGCACATTGTAAACAAGAATTTAAATATTTTCTAATAAATCTAGTCATACCCTCAAACCAAAACTGAGCTTTTATAGAACTTTCACATTTCTCATGACCAGGGTGACCTGCCTGATCGTGCAGTTTTTGTAATAGACCGTATTTAGCTAATTTAGGGATCACAAAGCGCTCACCAGCAACAGTTTTTCGAAAGAGTATATTGTCTTTAATTGTGTAATTTGAAGACAAATTTGAATCAGAATTATCACGAAGTCTAGTAATAATGTTTTGTATGTTGTCATCTTGTAATTGTAAAGTAATTAACCAATCGGAATCTTCAATCATAAGTATTGTATTAGTCACGGGGTTCCTACTTAAAGCATCTACATGCTTCATGCGTTCGCCTGGCCTATATTCAATCTCAAGATCAAATTCTTGTATTGTAAGCCACCAACGAGCTATTCGAGGAATTAAATCTCGTTTCACAAGAGTCGTTCTTAACGCCGAACAGTCGGTAATAACTTTGACTTTTATCCCTGTTAAATATATTCGAAAACGTTTAAGGGATTCAACGACAGCGAGTGTTTCCAATTCATAACTATGATAATGCTTCTCTTCATTACTCGTAACCCTGCTAAAATAAGCAACTGGTTTTAAACTGCTATCTATTTGATATTGCATAAAAATACCTCCTAAACCTATTTTGCTAGCGTCTGTGTGCAATTCAGTTTTTGCATCAGAGTTGTAAATGGCCAAAACCGGTCTTTCAATCAAACGTTGCTTGAGAGTTTGGAATGCTTTTTCTTGATCGGAGTTCCAGTGCCATTTCACATCCTTCCTCGTTAGTTCAGTAAGAGGGCGAGCAATTTGAGCAAAACTTTTAATAAATTTCCTAAAATATGAAGTCAAACCGATGAATTGTCTGATTTCATGTACGTTACGTGGCCTATTATATTCCGCGACACATTTAATTTTAGCTTGGCCCGGCTGTATTGTTCCAGCTGAGATTTCATGACCTAAGTACGTGGCAGTGCTTTTTAAGAAAGAGCATTTACCCAAATTTAATTTTAAATTTGCCTGAGTTAATAGCTGTAATACTTTTTCTAATAGAATTAACCCATCCCGAACCGATGTTGTAGGTAACATCACATCATCAAGGTACAAAGCTATGTTCTGATCAATTCTGCCCAGTGTCATTTTTATTAAACGAGAAAATACGGCTGGAGCATTAGCTAAACCAAATGGCATTTTCAAAAATTCATATTGGCCTGATGGAGTAACAAATGCCGTTTTTGGTATTGAATCTTCATGAACACTGACCTGGTAGTAACCTTGAGCCAGGTCAAGAGTAGTAAAAAAGAACTTTCCTGATAATTTATTTACTTGATCCTCGATGTGTGGCAGAGGATATCGGTCTTTAATCGTTTTAGAATTTAATGCCCTATAATCAACACAGAGTCTATAATCTCCACCCTTTTTCTTAACCAGTACTACAGGGCTAGCATAATCAGACATTGATTCTCTAATAATACCTGCTTCTAATAAGTCTTTGATTTTTTCATCAACAATTTCATTTTCCCTGACAGACAATCTATATGGTTTACAACAGACGGGGTGATCGTTGATTGTATGAATATGCATCTTTATAAGATCAGTGCAACCTAAATCTTTAGTACTTCTGGCAAACGAATTAGCATATTTATTTAAAAGTTCTAGTAATTGTTTGTTTTCAGTATCACTGAGGTGGCCTTTGTCAATATCCGATAGGTTTATTCGAATACTATCCGTTTCTAAACTATTTATAGTTAGTATTTCCGACTCATCGCTACACTCTGGTATTGATACTAATTCTGCCCTAGCTAATAGCCTATTTGCCTCCCACATTAAATCTGTATACCCTAAATTTACAACTTTCAAATAAGAATGACACGAGTTAATAACAGCTGATGGTATAAAATATGTTACATGCCCTAACTGCATCCATGCTGTGTTCGTTAAAATTGTATGCTCATTTCCAATATTTTTATCGCAGTCAATATAAACTTCTACATACAATTGGTTCTGCTTAGGTATTGTAACTTTGTGTTTTAAATAAACAGGGTATTTTTCAATAAAATCTGTTGCACGTAAATTAAAATCTGCAAATAAATCCTGTACAACTTCGCTTTTAATAAAGCGTATGGAAGAAGCTGAAGTTACTAAACTAATATTTTTAGTGTTAATCATTGTTTGTCCTATCAATAGATCAATATCCGATGATATATAATTAGTTAATTCGACTTTTCCTTGTAGTATAACATTATCTATATGGACACATAGATGACAAGAACCTAGTGAATTTACACATGCTCCTCCAAAACCTCTCATAACAGTAGTGCTGGGCTCGAGTTTTATTTCTAACCTTTTTGCTTGCGACATACAAAGTATATTAATTTTACTGCCTGTATCTATATATGCTCTCAGCTGCTGCCCATTTATCCTAACTGTTTTTTTGTAAATATCTACAAAAATGTCATACGTAATATGTAGTACTCGACTAACCTTTTGTGATTGCTCTCGTGACGATCCCGCGCCAAACCAGCAGGCTGCAGTGGTGTGCCCGCTGCGCCGGCATGTCTCGCAGCGCTGTTGTTGCCTGCAGTCCCGCGCCTCGTGGCCCGGTCGACGACACAAGTAACATATCTTCGGTTGGAGCTGATGTTTTGACCTTGGTGAGCTGCCGCCAGCACCTCTTCTCCACGTAGATTTCCGCACAGTTTGTGTTTCCACTCGTTTAAAGTTTTCTAACGAGGACAGGTACCCGTAGTAAAGTTGTTCAGGCGTTTCGCAGCTGTATGCCTTCGCGTTGGCTCTTAATTCGGAGGGTAATCCACGAACTATGCACGAAATAGCATCCTCACCTTCGATGTTGCATTTTTTTAGTAAGGATAATTTTTCGTGATAATACCTGGTCATCGTCTCCTTATCGCCTTTTGTCCTTGCAAGCATACGTTCCAACTTATCCACGTAGTCAGTCGATCGAGGGAAAGCGATCTGCAGCAACTCCTTCCATCCTTCCCAAGTCAAATCGTAGTTATCGAGGTCATCGTACCACTCTCGAGCAGCGCCACGTAGCCGCAGTTGCATGATGAATGTTCGATCGGTGTCATCCCAGCCATAAACATCACCCAACTGATCTATTTTGTGGAGCCAACCAACAACGTTGCTACTGTTATCTTCTGGACGAAATTTAGGAATAACTTCGGCATCGCTGGGAGCAACGTGTCTTTTCTTGTGGACCTTGGTCTTAGGGCGTGAGCGGTTGACAGAAAAAAAATTATCACTATTTTCTTCTTCCGAACTGTCCGATTCGACATATTTTCGTATACGTTTGCCTAAACCGTTAAAATATGGTCCTGACATTTTAAACACTATCCCACTTCTGAAATATTACGCACTGTGGGATTCCGCACAATTAAAGTCGAGAATACTTTATACACTCAGTCTTTATTCGGGCAGAGTAACGCCCTAAACCACACTCGAAACAGAATTAATTCTAAGCAATGACCTACTACCCTATTTATACAATTTTATCACTACACCAAATCAACTATTGAATTACTTATTATTTACAATTGAATATGTTAATAAATGCTTAATAAATGCTTAATAAATCAAATAAATTCCTAAGAATATTAATTACATAATAATATGAATTTTACATGCGTAATCAACCAACAAATAAATTAGCAAAAAGTATTGACGTCATAACCGTAAGCCGTCTATTTGGTATTGGTTAACAGTTGGCATTAATCTCTACCGTCAGAACTGGGCGTTAAATCAAATATTATTAACTTTAGATAAATCTTAGAGAAAAACGCCGCTCGGATTTTACAAGAACAGTGGGATGGTATTTATAATATTGGCAAAGCTGATTCATCAAACCGAATAGGTACCTATATGCTTTCGAGAATTCCAAACACTGTCGTTTCTCAAATACTTCCGAATTGTATGATAGTCGAACCGAATGAAGTACTTTTCTTACCTACAATCCCATCCTAACCGAAAATATGCAGTAGGTAATTACGTCAGGTCGGCATTCTTGTTTGACAAATATTGCCAAACTGGCAAAATATTATCAGCCCGATTATTTGTGAACCTTTACCACCAAAATACGTCCATAATACGCATAAAAAGTATCAAGTCACATTCAAAAAATACCCATCAAATAAAAGTCACAAAAATAAATATTTCTTTCCAATTAATACACTGTTATTTTTTACTCTTCCAGCCTTCAATATAAAACAATGAAAAATATTAAATTGTCACTGTTTTCCATTTGACTTCCATGTTAAATTAACATCACCCTTGGGCAATCGAAAAAAAAGTAATTTTAGATCGTCAGTATTCATCATATTCGATTTATGAAAATGTTGTTTTTAATCTCAGTCGGCCATTTTGTGTTAGCGGTCAAATCATAATGGCGGCGGCATCAGCGACTGTATATTTTAAAACATATTAGGGGCAAATCAAATGGATGTTTTTAACTTGATTTATGTATTACATAATGTGCCTGTTATGTTTTTTGGTGTTTAGCTGTTAGTGAGCTTTATTGTTATATAGGGTGGTCCAGGCCAAATGGATATAATTTTTTTTTGTTAGTCGGCTTGGGGTGCTAAGACAGGAAACCTCCACGTGCGCCCGTGGACTGGAGTTCCCTCTCGGATACGTCCGTGCGGAAGACCAGTTTTTCGGGCCGGTGCACCCTGGGATGCGGGCAAAAACTCTTAATAGGCACTGCCTGCCTAAGGGGTCTCTTTGCCCGTATGCGAAAATAGCCTGACGTGTGGACGCTCCACACGACACGATTTTTTCATTTTTCCATACTACGAATTTCTTCTTTATGAGAGCATTAATAAAAAAAAAATTAAACGCACATTGCACATTCCTGTTGGTCTAGTGGTTAGTGACCCTGACTGCTATGCCGGAGGTCGTGGGTTCGATTCCCACCCAGGACAAATGTTTGTGTGATGAGCACGATCATTTGTTCTGTGTCTGGGTGTTATTTATCTATAATATGTATGTATTTAGAAATATATAAGTATGTTTATCAGTCGTCTAGTACCCATAACACAAGCTCTGCTTAGCTTGGGACTAGATGGCGTTGTGTGATAGTTGTGGAATATTATTATTTTCTTTATTCATTTTTTACCTTATTATATGCATTTTTAAATATTTTCACAAAAATAAAATAATAAAAAACATTTAAAAATATAAATAATAGTGGCCCACCGGTATCGGGAACAGGGTCCAAGCTACCGACGGTCAGGGCTCCAGAGAAAGGAACCTCCTGACAATGCGCGCCGTGTCCAGAAGAACTGCTCTCTGAATCAGGCCCTTGATCCAGCTGCCTAAAGAGAGCCTCCTTAGATGTTGGTCGAGGCTCTTGGCAATTAAGCCATGGACCGACACGACTATCGGCACAATGATCGCTGAATCCACATCCCACATATCGACAACCTCGCGAGCCAAATCAAGATACTTAATTTGCTTATCTTTTTCAGCTTTCACGAGGTTCTCATCATGCGGGACGGTTATGTCAACAATCATTGTGCGCCGCTCTGATCGATCCACCACCACTATATCAGGTCTATTGGCTACAATAGTCCTGTCAGTGATGATGGATTGATCCCAGTACAGTGTGATATCGCCACTTTCAAGAACTGGGTCGGGCTCATACCTGTAGTACGGCACTTCCGATTCCACAAGGCTGTATTTCAGAGCAAGTTGCTGATGGATTATCCTGGCTACAAGGTTATGTCTATGCAAGTATTCTCCATTAGCCAGACGAGAACACCCGGAAATAATGTGACGGATTGATTCGCCAGGACGGTGGCATGCCCGACATATGTCAACCGTGCCATCCTTCACAATAAATCTCCGGTAGTTATTCGTCATCATAACTTCATCCATAATTGCACAAACAAAACCCTCGGTTTCACCAAACAGGTCCCCGGATCGTAGCCAGGCCACGGACGCTGACAAATCTACATCAGGCCCATGTAGAGCCCGGAAAAAGCGTCCGTGAAGCTCCTTGCTCTGCCATACCTCCATGCGATCATTAGTGTCAAGCACCGCAGGTTTGCGCCAGTTCTCTTTAGCCAAGGAGAGCGGGGTGAGGCCCTTGTCCACCGCTACTACATCTCGATGCATTCCCACGTCGGCTTTTAGGAAATATTCCCTGAGATTGCATATCTCGCGATTGTGGAGAGTCTTAGCGTTTAGAAAACCTCGACCTCCACATTTTCGCGGGATATACAATCTCATAACTGAAGACCGTGGGTGATGCATTCGATATGCAGTCAGCAATGTACGGACCCTCCTATCCAGGGCATCAAGTTCTGTTTGAGTCCATTTGAGTATGCCAAAAGAGTACATCACTACTGGCATGACCCAGCCGTTGAAGGCGCGCACCTTATTACCACCTGATAAAAGGCTATTAAATACTTTTTTCAGGCGGCCAAAGAAACGCTCCCTCAACGATTGCTTCATGTCAGCAACATTGATGCCCAACGCTTCGGACATACCCAAATACTTATAGGTTTCGGTTGCTGAGAGGGATCTAAGGTTTATGGAGTCCGTGAGTTGGGTGCTCACAGATTCCACAATCTCCCCTCGCTTTACATGCATGACCGCACATTTGTCCACACCAAATTCCATCCTGATGGCGCTACTGAAGGTTTCAGTTACCTTCAGTAGCTTCATCAGTTGCAAATTGTTGGGGGCAAAGAGTTTAAGGTCATCCATGTAAAGGAGATGAGATATAACCTGACCGTCTCTCCTCAACCGATAGCCAAGACCTGAATCCTCTAACAGTGTGCTAAGAGGATTCAGGGCCAAGCAGAACCAAAGTGGACTCAAACTATCACCCTGGAAAATACCTCGCTCTATCCTTATCGGTTCGCTAGTTCTCTGGATATGCCGACATCCTGGATAGCGAAGGACTGTCCTCCATTGCCTCATACACGACATCAGGAAAGTGCACAGAGTTGTATCAACTTTATACAACTCCAGCACTCTCATGAGCCATGTATGTGGCACCGAGTCATAGGCCTTCTTATAGTCTATCCAACATGTCGACAGATCCTTTCGAGAACGGCGAACCTGTTGGCTAATGGCAATATCAATGAGGAGCAGCTCCTTAGTACCGCGGGACCCGTTCCTACATCCATTTTGAGAAGCAGACATGATAGAATTCTCATCAATGTGTTTACTAATTTTAGCTCTCAAAATGGATGTAAGAACTTTATAGAGTGTGGGAAGACATGTTATTGGTCTATAATTTTTGGGTTCCGCAGTACTACCCGATTTATGGAGCAGGTGGGTTATTCCTGTCGTTAGGAACTCGGGTATCGATCCTGACTCTAAGGCCGACTGGAAAAGGGTTGCCAAACGAACGTGCGATTTTTTGAACCATTTTATCCAATAGTTATGCAGTCCGTCCGGCCCTGGAGATTTCCAATTAGGTAACGGACGGACTGCACGACCTACGTCTTCGGGAATGATTGTTATTTCCTCCATCTGTGTTATTGGATCGCACGCTCGCTCGACCACTCCAGTCCATTCACCCTCGGTATGGCTGGCAGGCACCGACCAGATGCTGCGCCAAAACGAGCACATAGTATCATCATCTGGCAGATGCACGTCAGCCACACCTTGATCCGGTCGATCCCAAGCCCTATAAACCCACCTTTCATCTCTTTGAAACGTGCGATTCTGAGTGAACCGCTCCACACGCCGCTTATACCTACGAATACGGTTTGCCCATGCATACACTTTCTGTTTCAGGAAGTCGATGCGCTCTGTGACACGGGCTAAATAGTCACGAGGGCTGATATCAGTTCCCGCGAACGCCCGTCTCACAAAGCGCATCACTCTAGGGCGAGTGTTGCCCTCTCTGAAACATATCAGTTTGCCGATGAGTGTTCTGGCCCCACCAATACGTCGTTCAATCCTGCATTGCCAAGCCGGTACGGCTGGTTTAGGTCGTGTAGCACTTTCATACGAAAATTTTACGTGAGCCACACGACATGCCGCTACAGCTGCACAATACAGGATTGCATGAGCATCAGTGAGGTCTTCGCAGTTATCAAAATAGTTTGACAACTGCGAATCCAGAACAGCCACCAGCACCCTGTTTTTGTTATGCATGGGCAAACGAGGTAATCGTGGCCTAAGTTCAGGCGACATGAATCGATACTCTCGAATCGCACCTTCCAAAGCCCTCCTCATTTCCTCACTGCACTGGTTACTTACATTAGTAACCATGTCATTGCTTACCACGTTAGTGTGATTGTTTATTTGATTCGACTGTGATGCAACTACAGTCTGCAACGGTGGGGCAATGACATGGTTACATTGCGTTTCAGATCGCAAGCGATCAAGTACGGAGTCGTCCAACATATGGTTACGCTGGATAACCCGCACCTGATCCGATAGTCGTTGTGCGGACACGTTGACAGCTGGCTCAAGCACCTGAAAAAGAGAGAGCATTCGAACACGGTATGCGGTCAGATTGTTACCTCCCTCTGTAGCCCCATAGTATGAGCGCATGACATTTTCATTGATGGATTGAGTCCATCTCATGCGCTGCACACTTCCGCCGGGAGCTGGGACCCTATCAGAGGCCGGTGGGCCTCGAAGTCCTAAGCCGTCCGGCGGCCGGCGTCCTCCCCGTCGGCGAGCAGGTGGTGGCGTCGTTGGCGGGGAGAAATACTCGTCGCTGGAGCTCGACGCGACTGCCACGGCCGATGTCACAGCACTCACGATGGGGCTGGATTCCGGCGGCGGCGAGGCGGAGCTCAGCGACGGGCCCGGAGATGGAGGGCGTGCACGGCGAGCCGCTGATCTTGTTATCATGTCTTGATCATAAATTGGTTCGATTGGTGGTTAAATTGGTTCGAAAATTCCTGACAGGTCGTCATAAAGTAAATGACACCTGCCATATTCCGTCTATTTTTTCATTAATTGATTGTGAGCACATAATTTGTTTCTAAAAAGGTATGTAGTATTTTTCGTTATTGTAATTTATATTTTCGGTTGGAATATATTTTCTAAACACTTATGTTTGCAGATTTTTGATATTTTTATCTTCAGAAACCAATTTTTAACCTTTGACATTTAGTGTTGCCAGCCATATTATTATTATTATTATTATTATTCTGGCCTGACGGCAGAAATTGCCATATCTGGAACAACTATTTGTAGGCCTTACAATAATTGCTCCGTGCTGGAATCAAAAAATCTACGTCACACAAAACAGAAACCAACACCCGTAATTGGTTGGACGTATTTACAAGCTTTTTATATTCGCAACTGAAACACACGTAAATTTATTTTGTAATAGAAGTATTCCATTCTTCAATCAATCCCAAATCCACTCCACAAGAATCTTCCATCCCAACTAAGGGTCAAGAGGTACTAAAGACATTCAACCACACAGTTTCAAGGATCAATTTGAACCCAACTTTGATCAAGGCGCGTCAACTCAACCGTAAGTTTGTCACTAAACTTAGTTTATTGCATACCTCGAGGTTTTAGTTAATTGAATATTGACTAAGTTTAGATGTATGTATGCTGACATAGGTACTTCTTTTTTTGAGGGTTCCGTTCCTAAAGTGTTAAACGAGCCCCTATTACTCGCCCTTAAAAACTCCGCTGTCCGTCCGTCTGTCCGTGTGTCGGTTTCTCACCAAGTTATATCTTACTAGCTTTTGCCACCAACTCTACTAAATTACTCAGGAGCTAAGCTTTCAACTGGTGAAAGAATTTTTGAAATCGGTCCAGCAGTTTTTGAGTTTTTTTCATTACAAACATACACACAAAAATACTTTTCTTTCCTCTTTACAATATTAGTGTAGATGAACCGTCATAGTTAGATATTTGAAGTTTTCATTGATGTTTTATTTCTGCTGCTGCTACATTGACAAATAAAAACAAAACAAAATTAATATTTAAGAGGGCTCCCATACAACAGATGTGATTTTTTTTGCCGTTTTATGCACGGAACCCATCCTGCACGAGTCAAACTCGCACTTGGCCTTTTTTTTATTAACGGGGTTGTTGTTCACAAAGCTAGGACCAAGCATTCTCTCTGCGAGAGGGAACGGACCATAATCCACCACACTGGCCCAGTGCGGGTTGGCAAATGTCTTAATATCTTCGAATTTTTGATTCTAAGAAATGCCGGCTTCCTCACGATGTTTTCCTTCACCGTTTTGAGAGCAGTAGTGATGAAATAAATCCCACAAAGTTATGCACCTGCCTAGGTTCGAAGCTAATCGAATCAGTAAGTACAACTTTTAAATACGATTTTAAGAAACACACTGAAAATTCAAATCTACCCAACCAGTATAGATATTAAAATCCTTTGCAATATAAAACGAAACACGTTTTCACAAGACACTTTGACTCTACAGTTCACTTTGCCAATGCCACGGATGATGCACCTTTAGAGACCGACTTTAAAATAGTCGTTTGAAGTCGCGACTTCAACTTTTGAAGACAGCATGTTCGCTTGGAACATGTTATTGCTTAACGGACCGTGTTTGCCGTACTATTGAGTTCTAGACTTATTTAAAGGTTTTGGAATACATGGAATCGAAAGAATTTTAAATATTTTGTATCCATTAACGCCCGAGTCGCGAATTATGTAAAGCATTTTTGTGGAATGAAAAATGACTGTGATAACTTGTTTGGTAAAAGCGAAGTTAATTTCTAGTCAATTATCTTACATAATTATTATAATTAGACTAAATGTTCCCCGTGGTTTCATCCCTACGGCTCGACTCTTATTGGTCGTACCGTGATGTAATATAGCCTATAGCCCTCCTCGATAAACGGACTATCAAACACAAAAAAGCAATTTTCAATTCGAACCAGCTGCAGCAGTTCCTAAGATTAGCACGTTCAATCGAACAAACTGTTCTGCTTTATATTATCAAATATAGATAGTATAGATATTTCCATCGTATCTTTTATATTGTCTTGTGATATACTATTTCTATTTGATGAAATGAAAGTGCATGTTAAAACTGGTACATTAATGTTTCAATTTCCAAGAAGAATCGGGTCTCTATTATACACATAAAACATTCCCCAGCACTTGAACTATGTATATAGGTCAGGTCACGCCTTATTACATAACTTGTGTATATTTCTCTGAGAGCGCTAATAAGATGAAATTTGTACGTCTGCAGAGTTTTATTAAAATAAGTAAACGACGGGATTGACCTGGTGTCCGCGTTGCAACTTAGGGCTGCCACACAAAATTTTTCTTTATCATATTTTTTTTGGTAGCTGATGTAGTAGCTAAAACAGCCAAGCTGAAGTGGGAATGGGCGGGCCACGTTGAGCGTATGCACCCCGAGATATGGGCAAAGTTCACTCACAGACACCTGAGGGATGACGTTGCCGACGAGGTCGACCGCACGATGTTCGCTGTGCAGATATGGCCAGAGATTACCCAAAATAGAGAGGTTTGGAAGAAAAAGGGGAGGTTTTTTGTTAACAGTGGAACGCAAACTAAGCTATAAAAAAAATTACGATGCTTTCCATCAATCATCCTACGAGTCCTCGCTGGGTGGAGCGACAGGGACTGTAAGACTTGTACGGCCTAAAATTCACTGTATTCCTTCAATACCTCTTTACGTCCCAGGGTCACGGTTATCTGACAAGACAGTCCCGACACGCTCGCGTCTGACCCTCTATGGAGCTCTTTTAATTTGGCAAGAAGAAGTACACCATAAAGATAAATGGCAGTAATATGAAAGCCCTTTACCCAAGAGATTATTATAGGCTAGATCATCATCTGCCCAGCCTTTTCCCAACTACATACTCGTATATGGGGTCGGCTTCCAGTCAAAACAGATGCATTTGAATATCTGTATTTTACATGTAGCGACTGCCTATCGGACCTCCACAGCCCAGTAACTGAGTAATACGATACCCCATGGTGAGACTGGTTGTCAGACTTATTATAGGCTCTATCAAATAAAAATAATTTTTCAGTGATAATATAATCAGAGGCTCTAGCATGACTTATCACGTTTTTGTAATGAAAAGTTAGTAACTCGAAAACTATTTATCTTTAGAACTTTTCCCTCATTAATGTATTTCTCTAAAAACTCGTCTAACGATTGCATAACTTCGTCGTCTGCTCTAAAATATTAGATAAATCATTTAGAATTTCACTCAAGCGAGTGAGTCGAAAGTGAATTTATGAATTATCGCATTTTGAAGTTATATTAGTAGAACAACTGCTAAAACCCGATTGAATTGCAAAGATAACTAGTTAAACTCCACATAATAACGAGATTTGCTCAATATAATTTAGCTAAATTGAAATTTTAAATCTCGACTGTTGGAGTACATTTTTTCCAAAGCTATCAAGGATTTCTGTCGTGAAGTTATAAAAAATGTAGTATCACAAACGAGACGGACTCTAAGGAGCTACCTGTCAAATTGTACTATCATTCATTCTCAGTTCAGGCTCGTTGCCAAAACGTCTATCACTAAGGCCGAAACTACGAGTTTCGTTATTAGAGATTAGACCACCAGAATTGGTCATAACAATACTCAGACTTCAAAAAAGGTAATTAATTCTGTGTATTTTTTCCTTATAGTTTGTTTATTCGTTTAACTCTCACCCCATGGTTCCAACAAAACAGTTGATAATGCTAAACTTGACGAATAGCTGTTCTTATCTCGGTTTCCCCCTCATTACATGTTGTTCCTTTCCGTTTTCCTTTACGACTTTGCGTGCATAAACAAATTGTTATATTTTTATGTAGCATTCATTTTCGCTCGTGGATTTATTCACTATTAAATGTTATAATCATCATTTTTCTGTCCTTATCCCATTCTAATTGATGTCCGCGTCACATGATTATATTTTCTTCTTCCATTCTGTCAGACGCTTTTTTTTTTTTTTTTTTTTTAGCGTGGTAAAATCATCAAATGAGTCCTCCCACCCCGGGCAGGGCGGGAGGGACTGTCAGACTTGTACTGACTAAAATCCACGGTGTCCTTCAATAGCCTTTTATGTTCCGGGGTCACGGTAATGAGATAAGTCCCGCGACCCCGGCAGGCTTTGGCCCTCTTGGGCGGGGCCCCGTCATCGTGCTGACGCTCTTTGAGGCGCGCGTGGAACACAACGCGCCGTCGACCCGGGCATGGTCCATGTCCGGGCGGCGAGTTGCCCTTTACTCGCCGCCCGCATGCCCGCGCCTACGGTGGCCGGAGATCGTCTTGCGACGTCCGACGCCGTGGGCGTCTACCATTGCGGGTGGGGCGGAGGGAGGACGCTGTCCTCTCTCTCTCACGGCCCGCCTCCTCCTTAACGAGCATTACTGCTTCGCAGAAGGAGGCGACCGCTTCCCACTCCGTCTCGCCCCGCAGCATGGCCTCGACCAATGCCGGGCGCGAGAGGTCTCCGCCTATCGCTGCCGTGAGGACACGGCGGTGCTCTGCCCAAGCGGGGCAGTCTTGCACCGTATGCTCTACTGTGTCCTCCGGGCGATCTTCGCAATGGTGACACCCCGGCGTTTCTTCCTTCCCCATCCGACACAGGTACCTCCCGAAACATCCGTGTCCGGTGAGGACCTGCGTCATCCGATAGGTCAGGACGCCGTGACGCCTTTCCAGCCACTCCTCAAAGAGGGGTCTTACCGCCGCGATTGCGGCGTGCCCGAACCTCGGTTGCGACAGTCGTTCCCTCCATACTGCCCTGAGAATTCTGTCAGACGCTACGGAATTATTTACTCTTTTTATCTTTCATTACATTTCTCACACAATCCATAATTTTTTTTTTTTTTTTTAATAATATTGATATCACAATAAATAAAAATAGTCAAAATATTACAAAAAAGGAACATAAATTTCCGAAAGTTCAAACATCGATAAAGATTTTGAAGAGCACATTATAAGGAACTATTTATCGTAACTGATCAAAAAAAATCTAACTTCAAGATATTATCCAACGAATTTTGATGATTTTATTTCGTATTTTGTTTTTTTTTCTCTTCGTAATAAAAGAAATAATTGACAACCCTAAAGCAACAGAAGTAAATTGGCTGTCTCCGGGGCAATAGATTGCTTTAATTTTACTTAGCCCGGTAAACATCCTGGCGTCACGTTGGGAACTCGGTAGAATAAGACGTGCTGTCGGAATCATAATTCTTTCAAGCTGGTTTAAGCGGTTTTTGGAAATTGATTTTTTTAATAAAAAAAAAAATAATTAATGCATTTTCATTTCTTCCACCTTACTTTAAACAATTACAATTATGTCATCATCAGCATATACGGATTTGTTCCCACTATTGGGACCTTGCGCGGTGCAGATAAATCTAGCCTTACGGTGCTACGAAACACAGCTACGCGTCTAGCCTACTACGGTGCTACGGAACACAGCTACGCGAGTACCCCGCTACGGTGCTACGACGCTACGAGGTTCCCTAGAATTTACAAACCTATTTGCCCGAACTATACGACAAAAAATAAACGGAAAAATGAACCACAAAATAAAGGTGATAGCACTGCACTATGAAAAACACTTTAACTAAAACGCCGACATAAAAGTTATTGTCATCGTCAAATTGTTTTATTGAATACTAATTTGACGGTACGGTTGGCGCAGTGGCTTGGACTGCTGCGCAGCGTATTGCGGGTTCGATCCTCTCACGGGACAAATATTTTTATGGCCTGCAAGTACTTGTTGGGTCTGGGTGTTTGTGTATATGAGTTTATATGTTTGTAAACGCACCCATGACACAGGAGAAATTACTAAGTGTAGAACAACTTTAAAAAAAAAATTAAAATGTATCAAATTCCAAACTATACCTAATCACGTTCGGAGTCTTAATAGACGAACAACAAAGTAAGTAAGGGTTTTGCTTTTTTCATTTTTGACGTATGGAACCTTAGTGGGAGCAGTGGTGGCCCAGTGGTATCGGCCTCGACTTACGAGTTGTAGGTTGTGGGTTCGAACCCCGTCAGGCGCATTACTTTGTGTAATTTATTTCAACACCACTGCTCTTAAAACGGTGAAGGAAAGCATCTTGAGGAAACCGGCATGTACTAGAACTAAAAATTCAAATTCGAAGATATGTGACCCGCACTGGGCCCGCGTGTTAGATTACGGCCCACTCCCTCTCGCAGAGAGGAGGCCTGTGTCCCAGCAGTGGGAATATTTATAAGCTGATGATGATGATGATGATGGAACCTTATAAATGCTTGATATTTGAACAGATCGGAATGGTTTGGCTCAGAGATAGGTTTTAATCTGGAATAACACTCATGATAACATTTATCATAATTATTATATTACCGCTGAAAACCTGAAACTACTGGCAACAGCTAGTTTAACAATATAGCAACTACCCACATATCTACACAACCCCAGTAATACAATACCTTGCCGAAATAAATAATTATAATTACAACGAGGGCTGAAATGTCCTTTATATGGAATATCCCATATTCGGCAAGATTTTACTTAGGACTTTTCTTCGTTCATAAGAGGTAGGTTAGAATATTTTGTGGTGCCGAAGTCGCGGTGCAGCCTTAAGGCACCGTGGCCCTGGAATACAAAGGGCAACCGACGGGACAGGGTGTTTTTTAGTCACTACGAGTCTGATAGTCGCTTCTTCACTCAGGGTGGAAGGAATTACATTAATAATTTATTTTAATAATAGATTTTTAATAAAAAAATAAAAAACTTTTTGAAAAAAAGGGAACCGACTTCAAAACCAAACACAAAAAAAGTGTAAAATAACTTTTCTTTTGGAAGTCGGTGGCCATAGTCAATGAAATAAAAAAACAAAGCCACCTTCATAATAATCGGCGTCTTTGAAAATCTACAATCCTAGTAAGCAACAAAAACGGATCTATGCGGGCAACTTCATGAGATATCTATTATTGTTATATATTAAAACCTTCCCCAGAATGTAAAAAATACTTTCCTGAAAACCGCTTTAAAATCGGTTCAGCTGAACGCGAGATAATCGCGGACAAACATGCAATGGTCACTGAAAATCTACAATCCAAGTAAGCAAAAACGGATCCACGCGAGCAACGTAACGGGATATCTATTAGTGTTATATACTTAAACCTTCTCCAGAATGTAATGAACACTTTGCTGAAAACCGCAACAAAATCCATTTAGCCAAACGCGAGATAATCGCGGACAAATATACATACATGTCATACAGGTCGAACTGAGAACCTACTTTTTTTTTGAAGTCGGTTAAAATACATACCAGCAGTGCTTTCAGACCTCAACCCAGTAATATAACACCCTATCAACGTTAACAAAAATTATAACGAGGTATAAAATATCCTAATTATGGAATATCCCATATTCAGCAAAATTTCGCTATGAACTTATAATAATTCTTCGTTTACATGAGGTAGGTATACCATCAGTTAATTTACATGATTACTGTAGATCTCATAAATATTAATTTAGCAACATTAAAAACTCATTAGAACTAAGGGTACCTTTTAAACGGTAATATAGAGGCCGAACACATTTATTTTATTCGTACATTTACGTGCTACAAATATTGTAGTAGCAATTCAAGTAATTATGTAAAGTCGAGTTGTTAAGTTTATTTATTTTCTTTTTGAGTTTTATTACACGTTAAATGAAGGTTTTGAAAAGGTTTTTACCCTTTTCTGTGGAAGGAAAAATTAAACGGCGAGCAGTATTTTAACCTGCGACTTTCTGTTTCAGTAATTTCAGTTTATCAGATTCTCTTACTGAGCCATCGCGGTCTTGCTCACAAACATCGTTTTTCAATCTACCACTAACATCTTACATTCCCACTGCTGGGACACAGTCCTCCTCTCTGTGAGAGGGAGTGGGCCATAATCCACCACGCGGGCCCAGTGCGGGTTGGTAGATGCCACATGTTTTCGAGTTCTTTTTTTTTTTTGTTCTAGGACGTGCCGGTTTCCTCACGATGATTTCCCTCACTGTTTTTGTCATGATCATTTTATAATAACCCTTAAAGAATCAGCATTGTGATGCAACGGGATAATGTCTTTAGGGCGATTTTGCGGTTTACAGATGACGATCTTTCAATGCTCTGTGTTTCTTTTTGATACTTGTATATGTTATCATTACTAATCAAAGTTAATTTATACTTGGTATTTATGTAATCTCCGTAGCCCTATTAATTGAAATAGTTTACGCTTCTAATTCACGTAATAATATTCAACTTCATTCACGTAAATCTCAACTTACGACCAACTAAAATACATGTGATTAATAATTATAGCAGCAAAAATGGAAGGAAATATACAGGCCAGGTTTCTCATAAAACGTTCAAATGCGATACGATTTAAATCTCTTATAAAAAGGCCAGTTTCGTAATTGTTATTTCATTATACAATAATTACCTCTTTTAATTGATAGTTTAATTGAACCCCAATCAATTCCAAATAACTAATTAATCTAAAATCGGCGCAAACAAGATAATCGTTACGGCACTCACAAAAACTTCCCCTACTACATTCCAACGAGTAAGTTTGTCACGTCCAATCAACTGTTCGACTCGTTCGCCATTGAACGAATGAATGAATGATGTCGTTTGTCGTTCACTCGTCGCGCTCTTGCAGAACATTATTCAAGGCGAATAATGGACTATTCCATATTTGATTAGTGAACGATATTGAATGAAGAATGAGCTCAAGCGAGAGATTTCATTGTTGGTGTGAAGGAATTTTAAAAATCGTAATTGGAATATTGGAAGTTTTATTGAACGGATTCCCTTTTTTTTTTAATAAATGGTGAAAGGATTTATAGGTAAAAATGGAATTGAATTTGACTAAATGACTGGATAAAACGGCTTTTGATCATAGATTTTATTTCATGAAAAGTTAGATGCCATTTTGTTTTCTTGTACGACTTACAAACAGTACGTCAAAGTGACTTTTAATTTCGTATCAAAAAGGTTTATTTTAGCTTGCTATCACTGACTAGATCGTTTACATAAAAGTGATATTTACTACCATCACTGTAAGGTTTCTTTTAAATTGTTCTTAGAGACAAAATGTCTGTGGCAGAATGCCTTTATAAGAATTCTACCGACTCTCTAATTTCTCAAAGAAAATTAAGGTCGTTGTGATCAAGAAGAGATAAGATTAGAAGATCATAGAGGGGTCATAAAGGGTACCTAAGGGTGCGGAAACTGTACGTGAGGGTCAATTCAACGGAAACCACTTGGTTTCTGCGTTCGCGCTATTGACGCCGCTTAGATGGATGAAAATATATTATGTATGTAACTATGGTAGAAGGTCGTTTTATAGTTTAGCTTAAAAAAAATTACAAAAAGTCATCTTAAGCTTCAGAAGCGAACGCGAATATTTTGGACCGACGCACTTAAAAATATGGCACTTTAAATTATGCACAGTATTTTTCACTGTCAAACTATTATCGACTATGTATCATTGGAATAATACACAAAATCTGTTTCCTTTGTGATCTTCAAAGTATCAATTTCGCAACAAAAACAGCTGACCCATGATATTTTGTGTTAATCCAAATCTTCATAAAGTATTACAGCCGATTATATGATAAAAGTTTTCTACAATGAGGAGTAGATGAAAAATTAAAGTTGAGTATAGAGAAACTGTGACCCTTATGACCTCAGACATTTAAACAGACGACCTTTTCATATCCAGCTGGCTTACCCTTAATCCCTATTGTCACTTCCTACTTACCCATTTTCAAAAACGGTACGCACAAAAAAGTACCACTCTGCAGCATTCACGGGTTAAATGTCAAAGGTAAAAGTAATTAACCCTTATCACTTTATAATTAAAAGTGTCATTTTATCACTTAAGGTACTTTTGGTGCCAGTTCGCGAAATAGAAAGGTGCCTTCTGACCCAATTATAAAAGGTTTAGAGTTCAAAGTTGCCTGATTTAGTTAGCATTAGTAAATTAAATATTTTATTTCAAGCTTTAAAATTGCTGAATACGAGAGACGAGTAATTTAGTTGTTTTGTCTTGTAATATTAAATTCATTAGGTACCGTTTTTCAGATACAACTACCGTCAGGTAAATATGATTATTTAGGTTGAGGACCCGTGCTCCAACTATTTTCTCTAATTGGGTGGAGAACGGAGACTACAAAAGGACTGGGTCCCATGCTCCAACTAAAGCAAGGTTTTGTTTCACTGTACATGCAATATCGTCATCATGTTGGAGCACGGGACCCAAGTCAGTTGGAGAAACTAAGTGGAGCATTATTGGGCATGCGGGTGGCGAGTAAGGGTCCCCCCACATTTATCGACGCGGAATCGGCTTAAGCCGGTCAAGAAAACCTTTATGTCAACGTAATAAGGGTGTTACTAATGCCATTCGCATCGGCTCGGCTCGGACGACGTGATCCTAAGGTTTTCTTGACCGGCTTAAGCCGATTCCGCGTCGATAAATGTGGCCCATTAGGGTCCCCACCCTAATGGGCGATTCGCTGTCCGACCATGGACCATGCCCGGGTCAACGGCGCGTTGTGTTCAGCATGATGACGGGGCCCCCCTCTACAGGGCCAAAGCCTGCCGGAGTCGCTGGACTTATCTCATTACCGTGACCCACGAACATAAAGGGCTATTGCGGGACACCGTGGATTTTAGTCAGTACGAGTCTAACAGTCCCTCCCGTCCTGCAATGGCTGGGAGGATATTTGGCGAGTTTGTAGTTGAGCAGTTGGGAATGTAAACGGCACAACTCAGTTTGGCAGTTAGTTGAGCAGTTTCGAGTAGTTGGGCAGTTTAGTTGAGCAGTTGGGAAAAAGCGATTTTAACACGTAAAAAAAAACATTAAAAGGCGCGGGTTTCATAGAAAAGACGTAAGATGCAGACGGGGCGGAGACATATGTCTCTTTGGCGTCTCTTTCATACAAAATGTACAGAAGCGTCGCGACGTTAAAACACACAGAAGAGACGGGGCGCGGGCGCGACTCTCATACATTTTCGCCCGTCCACGACGCGTCCTCGTCTTACGTCTTTTCTATGTGGCTCGCGCCAGTGTTATAAATTTTTTAAATATACTATATATACACCGTGTTCTTCACGTTATCCATAAACTTTAGCAAATACTTCTATGGCTTTTACAAATCAAATCCAACAAAGGAAGTAGTACTTAAAAAGGCTTCGTTACAAAGATATTTGTAATTTCATTTAATGAAATTTAATTGAGCTATGCAGTGAGAAAGTATCTTAATTTGAAATCTATCAAATACTATTTGCATTTCATTTGTTTCAGCCCGCCAAATGTTATGAATGACGTTGCCAATTCGGATAAAGAGGCATGCATATCGGGACATGCATGCATAACATTTGGCGGGCTGAAACAAATGAAATGCAAATAGTATTTGATAGATTTCAAATTAAGATACTTTCTCACTGCATAGCTCAATTAAATTTCATTAAATGAAATTACAAATATCTTTGTAACGAAGCCTTTTTAAGTACTACTTCCTTTGTTGGATTTGATTTGTAAAAGCCATAGAAGTATTTGCTAAAGTTTATGGATAACGTGAAGAACACGGTGTATATATATTTTTTTATTTAAAGATAGGTTCGCCTTTGACCACTATCTCGTCTGATGGTAAGCGAAGATGTGGTCGACGGTGAAGCACGCTTGTCTAGAAGTAATCTGTTCACTCTTGACTTGAAGACCCCATGAGGTTATAGCTGTCGGAAAATACAGATGAATACTATTTGGGTCAGT
Organism: Agrotis exclamationis; assembly: GCA_950005045.1. Taxonomy (NCBI): domain Eukaryota; kingdom Metazoa; phylum Arthropoda; class Insecta; order Lepidoptera; family Noctuidae; genus Agrotis; species Agrotis exclamationis. The sequence goes on from OX465441.1 coordinate 11,039,324, forward strand.
AGCGCAATACATTGACAAATATTCGAACGCGACCTATTAACTGATGCAGTTGTAAATGTCAAAGATCAAAGGTCACCGATTAACGTCGAGAACAAATGCCAGTTCGGAAATAAACACGACATTACTTGTTGGCTTGTTGGACATTATATTCGCATTGTTTTGTGTAACTATGTTACGTTTTTTCTAGTTTTCGCGCATGTCCCCAGAGTCTAGAGTTACGAATACGCCCATGAGAGCCCCACAAGCCTAAATCGACGCGAGAGGTAGCTGTTACCACCTTTTGAAGACACGGTAGTGCTCCCTCCAAGCCTGGCACACCTCCACCATATCCTTCAAGCGGCCTACACAATGGTGACGCCCGGTATGTGTAATGTGTATAGGTCCCGGAATAAGTCCGGTGAGGACCTGCGGCAGTCGGAAAGTGAGGACGACGTACGTGTCGCTCCAAGCACTTCTCAAACAGACATCTAACCACCACGATTGCGGCCACTAATGGAAGTTAATGATTTTTTGTCAGTCAAATTTATAGTACTGTGGCATACGTCCTGTCCCAATGGACGCAGCCGTAATAATTTAGGAGGGAGAGGTAAGGGACTTTATTAATAAATTATAATAATAATAATAATATTCCACAACTATCACACAACGCCATCTAGTCCCAAGCTAAGCAGAGCTTGTGTTATGGGTACTAGACAACTGATAAACATACTTATATATGTCTAAATACATACATATTATAGATAAATTACACCCAGACACAGAACAAATGATCGTGCTCATCACACAACATTTGTCCTGGGTGGGAATCGAACCCACGACCTCCGGCATAGTAGTCAGGGTCACTAACCACTAGACCAACAGGCCAGTCGAATTAGCCACTACAAGTTTTAATATTCTTTTTATTTTCGCTCCGAAGGTAGATCCCTATGAACAATGAGATAAAACAATAAAATAACATGAAATGCTCCTGAGGACCTGTATAACAATTAAAAATCTAGTAAGTACATTACGAAACTTTATCAGGGTAGACAATATTCCAGTTATTTTACACAACAGTAAAAATACTTTAAAACGCCACTAGAGTAAATGAAGGAAGCACTTGAGTAATACTTTGATAATATATGCAGATTTTAAACGTATTGGAGAACAGATACTGCTGCAAGGCTTAGTAAAATTGTAATTACCAAAAAATAATTGAAGATGAATGAATGACAGAATGGAAATTCTAAATATGAATTTTTAAAAATTTAAATCAATAAATAGATCTAAAAGTAAAGAGGTTGAGGCAACAGAAGAGGTTGAATACCTCTCTGTTACAGTATACCTTCCGCGTCAGAATGCTCCTAACACACATAGTTTTGTTCATAATAACAATATTGGTCGCTTATTTGAAAATCATCGTTATGAAGTGAGTAATAATCACTAATTTTATTAAACACCTTAAGTATCTTGAAACCATTAAGAGGACGTGTTCAGGGAACGTGCCACCGCTAGGTGTGGTTAGTTAGCATTCTTCCCTTCGATATTAGACTTATGTCACACTATCGGCGATTAGCGAAACGCTGGGAAATCTAGCAATTAAATAAAAACAATTTGTGTGTTTATGAAATTTTTCACAAAAAGTGTGAAGCGGTTTTCGAATAACTGTTCATGTTAATGTGTATAACCATAGATATATTAAAGAAGGAGATATGGCGTGGAATTCAAAATGTATAAAAATCCGATGAAGCCACAATAGCCCCTCCATAACGCTAATATTGCGCACACAATTGTGTCAAAACAATACTACGAACAATTGCACACACGCTCCATCGATAACTCAGTTATTATACTATATAAAGCTCGATTACCACTCACTCACTCACTGACATAATTGTTCTCCCAGATGGTGAAGGGGAAGGTGGGTATATTTTGACAGATTCGTAAACAAGCAACTCTCGTGAGTATGGGAACAATCCCAAACCTCCCCTTTTCGCCCCCCCCTCTCCCCCCTCCACGGCGTATCTCGGAAACTAAGAGACCAGTGTTTTGTTTTTTTACGGATTCGTATAGAGGAGGCTCGGAAAAGTAAAAACCATTTTTCAAAGTTCCCCCCTCCCTTGCCCCCTTCTCCCCCCCTTAGGCGGATCTCGGAAGTTAACAGACTTGCAACATTTTTTTTTCAGATTCATATCAAGGGTCCCAGAGTTGGTCAAAATCATTTTTCCGAACACCCCCCCTCCCCCTCTTCACCCCTCCCCCCATCGTATCTCGGAAACTAAGAGACGCGTGTTTTGTTTTTTTACGGATTCGTATAGGGGAGGCTCGGAAAAGTAAAAACCATTTCTCAAAGTTCCCCCCTTGACCCCCTTCTCCCCCCTTTAGGCGGATCTCGGAAGTTAACAGACTTGGAACAATTTTTTTTTTCAGATTCATATCAAGGGGCCCAGAGTATATCAAAATCATTTTTCACAACTCATCCCTCCCCCCCCCTTCGCCCCTCCCCCATCGTATCTCGGAAAAACTAGGTAGCGGTAAAGCGAAGCGTAGGAATAAGGTCACGATAGCTTTCCGGTGGTAGGTAGGTCCTGAGTGGAGCGAAGGGGGAGGTGGCGAGCGAAGCGAGCCGGCGACCTCCGTAGCGTAACGAAGGTTGAGTGGGTGAAGCGTAACTCAGGGGTGACGACAAGCAAACTAAGAAGTATTATTCACGAGTGGGGGAAATGTGCCAAATCCCCCTTTTGCACCCCTCCCCCCCTCCCTATCGTAGAATCTTGGAAGTTAAAAGACTTGGCACATTTTTTTTTAGATTCATATCAAGATTTGATCAAAATCATTTTTAAAAGTCCCCTCTCTCCCCCCCTTCACTCCTCCCCCCATCGTATCTCGGAAACCAGGTAGCGGTAAAGCGAAGCGTAGGGATAAGGTCACGATAGCTTTCCGGTGGTAGGTAGGTCCGTAGCGTAACGAAGGTTGAGTAGGTGAAGCGTAACTCACGGGTGACGACAAGCAAACTTACAAGTAACTTTCACGAGTGGGGGAAACGTGCCAAATCCCCCTTTTGCACCCCTCCCCCCCTCCTATCGTATCTCGGAAACTAAGAGACCCGTGTTTTGTTTGTATTTACGGATTCGTATAGAGGAGGGTCGTAAAAGTAAAAACTATTTTTCAAAATACCCCCCCTTCTCCCCCCATAGGCGAATCTTGGAAGTTAAAAGACTTGGCACATTTTTTTTTTAAATTCATATCAAGAGTTGATCAAAAACATTTTTCAAAAGTCCCCTCTCTCCCCCCCTTCACTCCTCCCCCCATCGTATCTCGGAAACCAGGTAGCGGTAAAGCGAAGCGTAGGGATAAGGTCACGATCGCTTTCCGGTGTTAGGTAGATCCTGAGCGGAGCGAACTTGCGAGACAGGGTAGAGCGAAGGGGGGAGGTGGCGAGCGAAGCGAGCTGGCGACCTCCGTAGCGTAACGAAGGTTGAGTGGGTGAAGCGTAACTAATCGTAACTCTCATGAGTAGGGCAAAAGTACCAAGCCTCCCCTTTTTGGCCTCCCCCCCCCCTCCCAATCGTATCTCAGAAACTAAGAGACCTGTGTTTTGTATTTTTACGGATTCGTATAGAGGAGGCTCGGAAAAGTAAAAACCATTTTTGAAAGTTCCCCCCCCCCCCCTCGCCCCTTCTCCCCCCCTTCACTCCTCCCCCCATCGTATCTCGGAAACCAGGTAGCGGTAAAGCGAACCGTAGGGATAAGGTCACGATCGCTTTCCGGTGTTAGGTAGATCCTGAGCGGAGCGAACTTGCGAGACAGGGTAGAGCGAAGGGGGGAGGTGGCGAGCGAAGCGAGCTGGCGACCTCCGTAGCGTAACGAAGGTTGAGTGGGTGAAGCGTAACTAATCGTAACTCTCATGAGTAGGGCAAAAGTACCAAGCCTCCCCTTTTTGGCCTCCCCCCCCCCCCTCCCAATCGTATCTCAGAAACTAAGAGACCTGTGTTTTGTATTTTTACGGATTCGTATAGAGGAGGCTCGGAAAAGTAAAAACCATTTTTGAAAGTTCCCCCCCCCCCCTCGCCCCCTTCGTCCCCCCTTTAGGCGGATCTCGGAAGTTAACAGACTTGCAAAATTTTTTTTTCAGATTCATATCAAGGGGTACAGGGTTGATCAAATCATTTTTCAAACTCCCCCTCTCCCCCTCTTCACCGCTCCACCCATCGTATCTCGGAAACTAAGAGACCCGTGTTTTGTTTTTTTACGGATTCGTATAGAGAAGGCTCGGAAAAGTAAAAACCATTTTTCAAAGTTTTCCCCCCCTTGCCCCCCTTCTCCCCCCTTTAGGCGGATTTCAGAAGAGACTTTGAACATTTTTTTTTTTCAGATTCATATTAAGGGGCCCAGAGTATGTCAAAATCATTTTTCAAAACTCATCTATCTCCCCCTCCCCTCACCCCTCCCGTCATCGTATCTTAGAAACTAAGTAGTGGTAAAGCGAAGCGTAGCGTAGGGATAAGGTCACGATAGCTTTCTGGTGGTAGGTAGGTCCTGAGTGGACCGAACCTGCGAGACCGAGTGAAGCGAAGGGGAGAGGTGGCGACCTCCGTAGCGTAACGAATGTTGAGTGGGTGAAGCGTAACTCAGGGGTGACGACAAGCAAACTTACAAGTAATTCTCATGAGTAGGGCAAAAGTATCAAGCCTCCCCTTTTTGGCCTCCCCCCCCCTCCCAATCGTATGTCAGAAACTAAGAGACCCGTGTTCTGTTTTTTTAAGGATTCGTATAGAGGAGGCTCGGAAAAGTAAAAACCATTTTTCACAGTTGCCCCTTATGCCTCCCTTCTGAGTTTTTAATAAGGTTTTAGATTGGATTAGGGGGTTCTTAACGGGTTTCAAAATCTTTTAAGTGCTCTAATGGATTTTAAAATTCTTTTAACTATTCTAAGGAATTCTCAATTCTCATTATTTTTTTAATTTTGTTCCTTTTTTTTATTTAATTAGTTTTATAATGTTTTAGGGGGTCCTGTTTTTGGAACGAAGTTCCTTATCGCGCGTTGCGAAGGGGGCTAGACGGAAAAAAATAAGGGAAAAAGTTGTCAAGACACTTTTTACCGACTGCGCGACTGACTGAATGGAGTGGAGTGGAGTGGAGTGGCGTGGAGTGGCGTGGCCACAGTGGAGTGAGGTGGAGGGTAGAAAATCGCTTGAACCTTTTTTTTAACTTGTTATCATTAAGCAAGTTAAAAAAACAGGTTCAAGCGATTTTCCACCTTATTGACATTTAAAACTTACTTTGTTTTTTCTCACATTATCGTTAGCTAACATTGCTCTTTCATTAAAATCCGGTGTTTGCATAGATGTCAATAAGGTCTCAAATCGCTTGCAACTGTTTTTTTTTTTCTTGCTATAGTTAAGCAAATGTTTTCCGACCTTCACTTGTTTTACCGATTTGTCCTACTGATTCCCACCAGTAGGATAAATCGGTAAAAAGACAAGACAACCATTTTATGTAATTCGGTCGCATTGAACAGTGTGGTGTCGCGACGATTATTTATGTTGAGTGTATACAGTAACTTCGTTCCATCCGGGTGTCCCTTGACACCTCTCAAGTTTTTTTTATTCTATTCTCAACAACTTCTCAGACTTGATTTTATTCAAAAATGTTGATATGGGTATCGTTTTCGAGTGATTTGGAGGTGCTGATTTAGAAAATGATCCAAAAAAGAGGAGGGCACATTTTTCATTATTCGCTGTTCGTCCGTCCGTCCATCTGTCTGTTAGTGGGCTGTAGCTCATGATCAAGAATATGGATTTCAGTTGCCGCTATACATAATAACAAATAATAATAAAAAAAGTTTTTAAAAAAAATGTAACCGACTTCTAAAAAAAACAACCACTAAAAAGGGTAAAATAACCTACCAAAAAACTTTTTTTCGGAAGTCGGTGGCTTTGCTTTTTTATTTCATTGATTTTTTTGCCACCGACTTCCGAAAAAAAGTTTTTTGGTAGGTTATTTTACCCTTTTTGGTGGTTGTTTTTTTTAGAAGTCGGTTACATTTTTTTTAAAAACTTTTTTTATTTTACCCTTTTTAGTTTAAATATTCAACCGAAATTCTTGTCAAAAACATAATTTTCTTACTTATGCACTAGAATTTTACTATCCGTAGCACCGGTTATAACATCGCTCATGTCCCCAATAAGCAAGAACACCAAAATAAATGTTTTTTTTATGGGACCAAATGGCAGGTATACTGCATCGAACAATAACCCATATGGGTGCAAAGTTCTCATCAGTATAAATGAATTAAGTCCAAATACAAGATACCTGCTATGAACCGTTGAGGAGTTCCCTGAACTGTTCTTCGTCTTCATCATCAGAACCCTAATGACAGTTACAAACCATCTAGGTGTAAAGTTCTCATCAATATAAATAATTAAGTCCAAACACAAGGTAGCTACTGTAAACCGTTGAGGAATTCCCTGAACTGTCCTTCGTCTTCATCATCAGACCCCTAATAACAGTTACAACTCATCTAGGTGTAAAGTTCTTATCAAAACAAATTAATCAAGCTCAAACACAAGATAGCTGCTGTGAATCGTTGAGGAGTTCCCTCGACTGTCTCTCGGCTCCATCATCAGATATACTCCAGACCTTTATTAAATTGTAGTGCTTTGAAATACTTAATGATAAAAATAATTTACTAAGTCAGTCGATGCCTACTCCTTACTGTTAAGGAGTTGTACCTTCCATCATCAGCTCAGCTACATGAGATGATGGTTACCATACGCAAGTCCTTAAATTACTTCATAATATTTGCGAAAAACGGTGCGTCGGCCTATAAAATTTGAGGGTTTCCCTCGATTTCTCCTGGATCCAATCATCAGATATTGAAATGGTGACAATGGGACCACACGGGAAGCACCAGCTTTCAAACAAAAAAAGAATCATGAAAATCGGTTCACCCAGTCGCAAGTTATGAGGTAACAAACATAAAAAAAAAAAAAAAATACAGTCGTATTGATAACCTCCTCCTTTTTTGAAGTCGGTTAAAAATAAGTTAAAAATTGGAGGAAAGCTAATAAATAAAAATGAACATTATTTTGTTTTTTGCCTATTTTCGTCTGTCTGTCAGCGAGCTGTCTGTAATCCATTAATCCAATCAATGGGGACAAGTATTGTCATTACAAAATATTCTCCCTCTTGTAACTTTATATCTACCTTGCACTTGACCTTGTATTTTTGTTAATGTTTTAGGAACTACACACCAAGGGAGTAGCAATTATAAGGGTAACAACGCTCAATGTGTGGCAATGTCCGCTTGCGCGTCAGTATTGTCAGTATGCAGACATCGAAATCTGACTTGTCATGATATCGATGTCATTCTCCAAAGTGGAGACACTTTATATAAATGTCGCTTAAATCATTTCTACCGAAGGGTGTCATATTTTTGAAACCCGAGGAATTGCCTACGGAGATTGTCGTCGGAAACAATAGAGCGTAAATTGAAAATATGACCGCCAATTGGATTACAAATGGAGTATATCCTCAAATTTCAGAAAATGAATACGGTATTTTAACTCTTACAAACATAATTGAATCCAATGTTTTCGACGCAAATCACAATGATGAGACGGAAAGCATGATATTTACCGGGCAAGACTATACAGTTTCTTTTTGGAGATTCGATAACGTATTCTATTTATTTAACAGTCATGCAATAGATGAATAAAACAAATTAAATTCTACATGTGGAGTAGCACGTTTGTTTAAATGTTATTCGATTCGCGAATTAGCCAGATTGCTGTTAATGCGAAATATAGGTGTAGGTCAGTATTCAATACACAGACTACGCGTTATCAATTATCAAACTATTGAAAATTTAGTTGTAGGATCTGCATTGCCATTGCCGTCGTCTATCGAGTCTATAATATACTTCGAATGCCCGGCATCTACAAATCATAGTCAATTATCAGAATCACAATCTATATTGCTTGGATTTCAAGAAACCCCTGAACCGGTAGTAGTTGACACCCAAGTGGCGTCAACAAAGAGAGGTCGACCCAAAAAACAAAAACGTGGCAGGAAATGTACTAGAGCAAACGCTCATTTGGATGCGGTTAAAAATATAATACAAAAAAAACGCAAATACATCGCGATGCCGTTAAAAAATATACACTTCTGGACACATCTATTGGCCCACCTTAGAGTTTAGGTTTCGATGGCCCCTACCGAAATATGATTGCTAGATTGAACAAAAACTGTTGATGCAGTTTTAAACCTGATACATTTTACCATCTTTTTCGATCGTATTGTTTTAAATTTGAATTCAGAATACCATACGACATGGAGCTACGCCTAACAAGTCGGATATGCGCCTTGTTAAAGGCAATTGATTTTTGAATAAAAAACATGTTTTATCAAATAAAGGTTTAATTTAATAACGCGTGTTGCCTGCATGGGCATCTACCACAGCTCTCATACGATTAGGCATAGAGTTTATCAACCGCTCTATGAAATTTTGAAGGATCATCTCCCATTACTTTTCTACGGCAATTTTCAACTCCTGCATCGTCTGGGCAACTGGCTGACGAGCCCTAACACGTCTTTTTAGCTCGTCCCACATGTGCTCAATGGGGTTCATGTCTGGGCTTCTGGCTGGCCAGTCCATAACTGTGATGTTCACATCCCGAATATATTCCCTGACGATGCCGGCCGCATGGGCTCTTGCATTATCATGTCACATAGTCCGCGTATGGTATCAGGTGAGGTTCTAAGCACTCACGAATATACCTTTCAGCATTTAATGTTGGCAGCCGTGGTCCTGTAACAACCTCAAGTTGAGTTTTGCCGCTCGCGGATATACCGCCCCAGACAGTCCATGAGCCACCGCCATAAGCAACCCTCTCTTCAAAGCAGCATTGTGCGAAACGCTCTCCCTTACGTCGGTAGACCTTCTTCCTTCCATCATTGCCATGTAACACAATTTTAGACTCATCAGAAAAGAGTACACGGCTCCAATCTTGCTGTGTCCAATTTAAATGACTGCGTGCGAAATGAAGGCGCGCTGTTCGGTGGGCTCGTGTTAGTTTGGGCCCATTAGCTGGCTTGTGTGGTACCATATCGCGTTCTTTTAACCTTCTCCGAACAGTTCGAGCGCTCACAGATACTCCGTGGAAGTCGCGAAGTTGGTTTTGTATTTCAATGGAGGTAAGGTGACGATTTCTCAAGCTGGTCGTCACGATGAATCGATCGTGCCTTTCAGTTGTGACCCGAGATCGTGGCCTTCCTTGGCGACGAACAAAGCCGCCAGTCTCTAGGTACCTCCGATAAACATTTCGGATACAATAGGAAATCCAGAAATTAATCGCGATGCTGTACACCGTTATACCAAGCAGAACCCTGAAATAAATCAAATAGCCACTGACAAATATAATAAAAACAGCCGTCGTGTTGGCACACCGCTACGTCAATCTAAAAACTTAATAGCACAGAAGAGGGACACTGAGTTTTTTTTTTTTTTTTTTTTTCTTTAAACGTAATAAAATTATTTTCTTTAAAAAAAAACGTGCTTGCCTTCTTCAGACACTTTTAGGTGTCCAACTTGTAATGCGCGTCTGTTTGAAGAAGAAAAATCTAGAAAACAATGGTGTTGTGGATCGGGCGCCTACAACATACAAAATTTCATGCCGTTAACCGAGGAGTTTTACTCTCACCCGTCGTTTCTGAGTAGGCCGCGAGCGTACAATAATTTATTTGCCTTCAGTGCCTTAGGCGTTTCTCACGGGTACCAAAAACCAACGGGAATATCTTTTCTTAAAATCCAAGGTCGAGTCTATCATAGAGTTTTTGATTTAGCTTATAAATAATTTAGGACTATACATTAACGATACAAACGAACGCGAACAAAAAAAAAATGAAACTTGATAGGCAGGTAATTAGGTGCATATCCAAATTTTTACAGAACGTCAATCCTTATATCGAATGTTTTAAACGATTAATAACCATCCAATCAGGCCTTTATTAAATTTCAGCAAACGTCTCGCTCAACCCACGGAAACATTTTAGGAGATTTACTTGTTGGTAGAGAAGTCGCGGCCATTATTAGTACAGAACGCGAAAATTTTATACCTCATTGCATAGCAGTTTGGAAAATCGGTGATAAGAAACCACACACTGTAGATATAATGCATCCGTTATATGACAGTTTTCAGTATCCATTATTTTATCCTGAGGGTAATGCGGGTTGGTACTCGAACAAAGTAGATAATAACGGAAATAAATTAACCCAAGCAAAATACGTTCGCTGCTTGTTATTGTCGGAGCCACGATTTTCTGATACAGGCAGGCTATCGGAAGAATGGTTTGTTGACATGCATTGCCGAATCATAGAAGAACACCTACGTTTTATATCAAGTCTACAAAAACATAACTCTAATAATGCACTGAGGTCCGCTCCACTGCAAGAAGTTAAAATGAGCATTGAAGTCGCGCGTCAAATTCGTCGGGATGAAACGATTCAGGGAGAGGGATTCGTACCAGGCCGCGTTTATTTGCCCAGCTCTTTTACGGGGGGGGGGGGGGGGGGGGCGATACATGAAAGGAAAATATAGTGATGCTATTGCAAGTAGTAAGCAAATTGGGAAAACCATCATTTTTCTTGACGTTGACCTGTAATCCCAAGTGGCCTGAAATTCAACAATCCACTCAAAGCACCTTGGTAAATCCTTCTGTGTGTGCTAGAGTTTTTAATTTAAAGCTAGCAGAATTATTAAGAGATATCCAAGTGGTCATTGGTTTGGCAAATGTATTTATATGACGCACGTCATAGAATTTCAAAAACGAGGTTTCCACACACTCACATTTGTTTTAGGGTTGAAGTCCAGTCCAAAATATAGATATTGATAAATTTGTTAGAGCAGACATTCCTGATGCATCCGAGGCAGAGGGAAGATTACGAAAAGCTTTTCTGAATCACATGATTCACGGTCCTTGCGGTCCCTCGCACAGAACTAATTTACCTTGTTGGGATAGTGAGAAAAGTAATGTTCAAAATTTTTTCCAAAACGTGAGACTGCTACCACTTTTTCTGATGAAAAAGTATTTATTAACTTGTGTAGAGACAGTAAAAACGAAGCTATTATAAAATATCGCGGTAACGATGTAATTGTAAATGATACTTGAGTAGTTCCTTATAACGCAAGTCTTCTTTTAAAATACGATGCTCATATCAACTTGGAAGTCTCCTCACAACGCACGGTCTTTAAGTATTTGTTTAAATATATCACTAAGGGTCCTGATGAATGGCGCGTAGCTGTCGTATCGTAAGAACATGAAAATAACGAAATAGAGCAGTATGTCACAAAACGTTATATAGGCTCCAGCGACGCCGCTTGGAGGACGTTGGAATTCGATGTGACCGCGCGCGAACCCAACGTCAAACAGCTGTCAGTGCATTTAGAAAATCAACAAACCGTTTATTTTAAACCAGGCACTGAAGTAAAAGCCGCGCAACAAGCTGGTTCGGACCTTATTACCTAATTTTAACCGCCCCGTAAGAGACGAATTCGATTTGACGATTTCATTGACCTACTTGGACTTTTACGAACAGTACATAGTTCATTCCAAGCGTCCCTCAACAAAAAATACGATTTTTTTTTTAAATATCAAATCATAAATTGATTACTAAAAGACAAAAGGGTGAGCTTTAGATATGATTTAGTGTTATGTAAATCGAGTAGTTTAGGTGGATTAGGCTTCTAATGATGATACCTTGAAATAAAGCGCACCAGGAACCATACCTTCTGGTAGCGCGGAAATTACTATGTTGTGAGTGAATCGAACCAGGAAACAAGAAATCAATGCTATCTTGGTAATATTGCACACTCCCATACACATGCTACCCTGGGATAGAGTAGTTTTGAAAAGCATAAAAGTAGCAAGGAACTTATTGACTTAGTCACTTACAAGGAATATTATTTTATAGTTTATTCGTACCGACTTTTAAGTAAATCAACTGTAGGAACAAAAAAAAACATTCAGTTGATTTACTTAGAAGTCCATACATAAATCCGTACATAAGGGTCTTCAAAACATTGTAAATATTTTATATAATTTACAAAACCTTTGAAGGACTATGGATTTTCCAATTCATTTAAAGATTCTTATGGATTCTCATAATTTTATAAAGGTAAGGAATACTTCTCCAAAACACGACCCCGCGAGCTGCTTGCAGCTCGCGCAACGCGCAAATACTAGTTTAAATATAAACCTAATTCTTTACACTACAGCGTACTTTTTCCGTATAATTTACTGACACAAACAATTATCATTGTGTGTTGTCGCGACACGGGGGGCGGATACGACTCTCCCGCTCAAATACAACGGACGCACCATGCGATATTACGGCTTGGTGAGGTATCGTTATGTCAGTTTTACATTGCTTGTCAAGTCACTCAGTAATAGACTGAGGTGGTTGTAAAAGAGCAATGTATTTAATGCAAAAACAATACAGTCGGAGTAATATAGGAAAACAAGAATAAAGTAGTACAAGTGATAGCTGACCGAAACGCTCAACACCACGGCTTCACCGACACGCCCCCTTGCCACTTCTCCTGTTTTTAATATTTCTGTGTGTATAACTGGCCCTTGAGACCAATTGTTTGATCAGTAGTTAAGTAAACTATTAGTTTAAATACTACACAATTTCTAAACATTTATAAAAAAAAAAACTGTAGTATTTTAACTTATAGTTTACGCGTATCACCGAATAAGTTGACTGTGTGTCAGTGTAATTCTAAGCAAATCCAACCGAAGCCGCGGTCAAAATAAAAACCAATAAGTGTCGTCAGTAAACTCACTAACGATACAGAAGAATTCCTAATGTGGGGAAAACATAAAGACAATGGAAAAACCCACGAACATACTTCGAATAAAGAAAAAAATACCTTATTAAGAGTATGAAGTGGAACAGCCCTCCTAAGCACAGTTTGTCCCACCACACACAACTACATAGAAACTAAAGCAATAATGGCGTACACTCGCTAACCGCTAATCTCCACCGCTAAGTCCCGAGGTTAACGCTAAACTACGCGTAAGTTAATACAGAGCCTTTATTTGTTGTTCATAGTGGCGGTGGAAACTGGAAGTGTAGCGAAAAGTTATTAATTTCTTGTTTATAAAGGACTAGTTGTACTGGCAAGCGTGGCGTAGGATGTCCACCATGGGCAAATGATCTGATGAAGACCACAGGATCGTGCTTGATGCAAGCCGCTTCCAATCGGTCCTATTGCAATTTTGATAGGGGAGGCCTATGTTCAGCAGTGGACGACATAAGCGCAGCTATCCAATATAGGCTGGGGACAACTGCGCAATGGAGACAGTAGTAGCCTTTTCACTAAGATCTACAAATGATAGCCAGTACTAACGGTTTTACATGCCTTCCGAGGCACGGAGGAAACTCGCTATGAGAAATGTCACCCATCCACAGACCATGTTTGCCCAGCATTGGGACAATGTAGAATACAAAAGGACTACTAGCAGTCAGTAAAAAAAATTGTGACGCATTTGTTGTTTTTTTTTTTTTTTATTGGAACGAAGTTCCTTATGGCGTTGCGATTTTCGACCTTAACATTTAAAACTTAGTTTGTTTTTTCTCACATTCTCGTTACCTAACATTGCTCCTTCATTAAAATCGGTAAAAAAAACAAGACAACCATTTTAATTTGGTCGCATTGAACAGTGTGGTGTCGCGACGATTATTTTTGTTGAGTGTATACAGTAACTTCATTCCATCCGGGTGTCCCTTGACACCTCTCAAGTTTTTTTTTTTGTGGTAGACGTACATTATCGCTTTCGAAAGATTTGCGACTCAAATCTGAGTTTTGAAATGATACCATCATCACTGCTCGGGTGATGGTCCATCAAAGCCATAGCCTAGGACCCTAATTTATATAAATACTCTAAAATTGATTGGTTTATCTGACTACATAACCACAATAATTTCACCCCGAAAAAAAAAAATAGAACATCGCAGAAAAGCAAAGAAAATTGGCAAAACCTTTAATAAACTGCCAGTCGTATACACCAACGATATAGCTGTCAATTTCACCCTAATTATATCGAACCCGCGTTCAATTATAAGGGACCTCAATATTGAGGGTCAGGCCAAAAAAAAACCCCGATCCGTACCCGGGTTCTGCAGTTATAGTTTGGGGTCATTTTTGTGGCGATAAAAGGCGTTGACTGTGATATATTATTGCTCCAGCCAATATATGGTTTTATCTAGAAATCGATTTGCGAATTGACTTCGTTCTTTGACATTTTTATTTCATGACGTACTAACGTAGGTACGTACTATTACTTTAAGTGCCTAAACACACTATGCCGAAGTCACGCGACGGAAGTTCGGCGGCTGATTTCACGTTCCGACGTATTCGGCTGATATGACACACCATAAGTGCCGAAATTACGCGGCAGAAACTCGGCGCGGGTGGCGCGGGCGGCTCCCTGCTGCTCCCCGCCCACGGATCTTCGTCGGTAATCGAACCGAACTTCGGTCGCGTATAATGTGTGGTCACAGAATAAGTTCCCGCCGAACTTACGCCCGACCAAAGTTACGCTGTACGCTATGACGCGACGTAATTTCGGCATAGTGTGTCGTCAGTAATTCAAATAGCATTGCAGGCGTAATTGCGCCGAACTTCGGTCGCGTAACTTCGGCATAGTGTGTTTAGACACTAAGGGTGGGTTCATATCTGACGGAACATCCATCTCGGATCATCGGTCGCATCGTTTTTATACGCTGACTGCTTCTAGAGACGCGTCGTATTTCAGGCGCCTTAGGCCCGGCGCCCACTATCGGCATCGGCTCGGCTGAGGATTTTAGGTGATAAAAAGCATTATACATTGACATCATGGCAATAAAGTAGAAATTGCCGATGCAGTAGCCTCAAGCATACCGAAACGGTATTTTTTTTGTTACTACGATCATATATCATGGAAATTTCTACTTTATTGAAATGAAGTTAATGTCTATAATGCTTTTTATCACCTAAAATCCTCAGCCATGCCGATGCCGTCAAAGTTAAACTCAAATCATTTATTTCAATTAGGCCATCAAAGAGGCACTTTTAAACGTCAAATATTAAAATTATAGGAAATGGGATGGGATGGGATTGATTCTACACCCATTCGCAAAGGTAGGTTTGTATGGAGAAGAATGGGCAAGAAACTCCATACTTAGGTACACTTTTAAAATGTTTTACTATATTTTTATAACAAAATTTGAAATAAATAATGTGAAAGCAATGTACCCTGAAAATCCAAACTAAATATTATTAAAACAACAAATAATAATAAAAAGAAATGAAAAAAAAAAAGTGGGTACCGTCTCTCGTCGACTTGGGGCAGTCTAGTTTCTTTATTCTTCAACAAAGTAGCTCGTAGTAAAGTAGCTCGAACCTTTCAAGTGAACCCTACTCCCTATTAGTTGTGAATTCAGATGTTCTGACAATATTTCGGGAGTAGGGACAGCTTTCCAATTACGTTGACACCAATTTTTTAGTTCGTACTACTAACCAATCTTATGTTCGTATATTTGAATGCCATTTTTATGGCGAAATGCGTTTGCAATAAAATTAGTTTTACTATACTTTGTACATACCTCATATACAGCAAATATACAATTTTGATTTGATTTGTGATAAAGAGTAGGAAACGCCTGAAATTTTGGCCGAAGTTAAAAATAATTAATCCCAGCCATTAATTCCACTCATTACCATCAAAACCTACTCAATCTTACTTTTACACGTCTCTCCAAATTAAAGAGTACATTTAAAGCCATACGCACGTACGTAACATCAGGTTGCTAATAAAAATAAAATGCCTGGAATTGCAGGCAATAAAGCACAGGCTAGGAAATTACTTAGCAATTAAATCGACACTTAAGAGGCAGAGAGGGTGGCCTGATAACAGTTGCCAGTCCATGGAATGGCCCAAGGCCTTGTAATAGCACCAGGTTTTTTTTCGATTTGGAGGTCGAAAATTATACCACGAAAACGTTTTACTGGGATTTAGACTATCCTATGTGTTAATCTAGAATAATAAACTGTCTGTGTTCAAAGTTTCATCAATGTCTGTACAGCCGTTCTCGCGTGATTGTGCTCAAACACACTGCGAGCCTAATGCGGAAGCGGGGGCGGAAATAATAAACATAATATGATCGCCGCTCGTGGCCATTCTAAAGGGTACCTTGCGCGGTGGCTATGAGCGAGATTGCGAACCTAGCGGTTTGTTGAGCAACAAGCGATGCAACGGGCGGGTGGCAGGTGTACGAGTATCAAACCATTTCGGTCTTATAGTCAGCGCCATCATGGTTAAAAGGTTTGAACAAATTGGAGTTAGTATTTGAGATGCCTACTAGATTTCATCTTTAACTTTCATTACCATACCTTTTATTTTAAGACTTAGACAAAAATCATTACATTAACGCTACAATTACTCAAATATAAATCTAAGTTGTTGTCATTGTTGAGCAAAACACAAATAAGTCCTGTTAAACCGTTATTAAACTTCCGATAAAACAATTTCATTCGCAATTTTGATTAGCATTCAAAATTCAAAAGTCCCAATCTTCGGCTGCGCTGGTTTTAAAGTGGTTTAACTTAAATTAAATACCAATTTAAATAATTATTCGCCTACCAAGAACACTTGTCAAGTATGAAATCTCCTTAGTTGATAATTTGAGTGTTTTCGAGTTAAACTGGTTCAAAGTTACTCAAGTAAATACAAAAGGTCAGCTGTAAACAATGAGTGGAAACAGGCGCCTGCACACGTAAACGAGGAGAGATTGCTATACCTACGTGTAGCGTGTCTATGTGTGTGTATAGATCTCAAAGAAATGCCTGTCGCGAGTGCGCTTGCACTCGCTGTATGTGAAGCGTGTCTATGTGTGTGGAGATCTCAAACAAACGCCGGTCACGAGTGCGCTTCTACTAGCTATATGTGAAGCTTGTGTATGTGTGCGTGGAGATCTCAAAGAAATGCCTGTCGCGAGTGCGCTTGCACTCGCTGTACGTGAAGCGTGTCTATGTGTGCGTAGAGATCTCAAACAAATGTCGGTCACGAGGTATGCTTGTTGCTTCCACTCGCTGTACGTGAAGCGTGTCTCTGTGTGTGGAGATCTCAAACAAATGCCGGTCACGAGTGCGCTTGCACTCGCTGTACGTGAAACGTGTCTATGTGTGCGTGGAGATCTCAAACAAATGCCGGTCGCGAGTGCGCTTGTACTCGCTGTACGTGAAACGTGTCTATGTGTGTGTGGAGATCTCAAACAAACGCCAATCACGAGTGCGCTTGCACTAGCTGTACGTGAAGCGTATATGTGCGTGGAGATCTCTAACAAATGACAGTCGCGAGTGCGCTTGCTCTCGCTGTACGTGAAGCGTGTCTCTGTGTGTGGAGATCTCAAACAAACGCCGGTCACGAGTGCGCTTCCACTAGCTATATGTGAAGCTTGTGCATGTGTGCGTGGAGATCTCAAACAAATGACAGTCACGAGTGCGCTTGCACTCGCTGTACGTGAAGCGTATCTATGTGTGCGTGGAGATCTCAAACAACAGACAGTCGCTAGTGCGCTTGCACTCGCTGTACGTGAAGCGTGTCTCTGTGTGTGGAGATCTCAAACAAACGCCGGTCACGAGTGCGCTTACACTCGCTCTACGTGATGCTTGCATATGTATGCGTGGAGACAGGAGATCTCTTATAAAATGCCGTACGCGAGTGCTCTTGCTGCACGTGAAGCGTTTATAGGTGTGAGTTTTATAAGCCGAGCTTCTGCATTTTTCTATTTAGTAGACATACGCAGTAATATATTGCGTGGCTTCTATTCTGAACTGTATGTCTGTTTGAGATTGCTATCAGGAGGGTATTGAGTTCAATGCCTTTGATATGACTGTTTAATAGTTCGGCATGGTAAGAGAAACGTTAGGTTATATTTTATGGCCTAAATTGAGGCTCCATATATTTGTTAGAGACTTTTCGACTGTTTGACAGGCAATATATTAAACTACCTACCTACTTGTTATTTCAACAAAAAGTAGGAAAAAGTCTATAAAACTTCATGGATGAATTTGTCGGCGCAGCATGTTTTATTTTCCCTGGGTCATCTTTTCTATTGGGAACAATGGGCAAGACCCCGGGGTGAACCGCTACATGGGGGATCCTAACGACCTAAAAACCCCAGGATAAGTTCGAAACTATTTCAAGCTCAGTTGTCCAAAATTCATATGAGTCTCTCAATTTTCTGCATGAGTCAATGGTTTTATTCTTTTTTTAATCGTTTTAAAATCATCAAATGAGTCCTCCTACCTAGGGCGAGGCGTGAGGGTCTGTCAGAATTGTACTGACTAAAATCCACGGCGATCCTTCAATAGCTCATTACGTTCCAGGGTCACGGTTACCTGATGAGACAGTCCCGCAACCGTGAATCAATGGTTGTGTATAATTTGTATTGACGATCAAAAGAAAACCTAATTGTTGTGCTTGTGAATTTATTCCCTTGTGCCTTAGTTTTGCATCATAAATAGACCCCATCGGCTTTTAACTTCCCTCATCTGTTATTTAAGGTCCTTTCTTCTATATTTTACTTTTATTAAATATTAGGGTGACAAACAAGCATACGTCCTGTCTGATGGAATGCGGTCACCGTAGCCTATGATGAGGATGCCTGCATCATAAGAGGTATCGCATGCTAATTGTCGACCTTGCAGAAAAGAACTTCTAAAATCATAATTACTCCTTTCCTAGCCATTATCCTTATATTCATTTATTTTTTTATTGACAGGCCTGTTGGTCTAGTGGTTAGTGACCCTGACTGCTACGCCGGAGGTCGTGGGTTCGATTCCCACCCAGGACAAATGTTTGTGTGATGAGCACGATCATTTGTTCTGTGTCTGGGTGTAATTTATCTATAATATGTATGTATTTAGAAAATAATATATAAGTATGTTTATTAGTTGTCTAGTACCCATAACACAAGCTCTGCTTAGCTTGGGACTAGATGGCGTTGTGTGATAGTTGTGAAATATTATTATTATTATTATTTATACCTCTATTCCTAGCAAATAAAAATCCGAGGTTTAATGAGATATACAGCAAAATTGACCAAACCAAATAAATATCCACCAGGAAAACTGTTTTTCAAATGAAAAAATAAATGGGTTTACTGCTTTGAGTTCTGTATTAGTGGCCAAACGACAAAAAGTCCTCCGCCATTTCACAAAGGACTTACATTGATGCAAGGACGACGCGGATATCGTTAAAAACCTTTTCGGCGTTTCTCTGTCGGGTGTTCCCTTTTTTATTTTTTGGCATCATTTGAAATAAGTTTCGTTTTCGTGAGCTTGGATATTTCCTGAAAATCAGTTGCATTTTGTGGATCCGTTTAATCCACCTCGGATTAAACGGATTAAAGTGAAAATACTTAATGTCTCTTTTTTTCGTTGTAAGATCATCAAATAAGTCCTCCCACCCAGGGCGGGACGGGAGGGACAGTCAGACTGAGACCCCGGCAGGATTTGGTCCTCTAAGGGTAGCCCCGTCATATTGCTGACAGAACAGCTCTTTGAGGCGCACGTGAAACACGACGCGCCGTCGACCCAGGCATGGTCCATGATCGGACGGCGAGTCACCCATTACTCAGCCCGCGCACATTATTTAGGATGAGTTTTATTTTTTCATAATGTATTTCAACCCGAAAAAAAAATACATGTGGCTCTCGGAGACTGCCGCAGTGAAGCTTTTACATAACATTTTTTTTTATTTTAAAAGAAAAAGATCACTTACCGCGTATATTTAATGAGAATATAATTTATTTAAAATGTTTGTGGTGCACTACTGTAATAAAGAACTTCTTTGTGAAAACTCCTTTTGTAGCTGGCCGTTTAGAATCAGTAAGAAAAAGTGAATCCCTCTTCGTACCTTTATGAGCACGTCTGTCCGTACCTTTATGATTGCCAAAGTCTCCCGAACTGAAACGACTGTCAAATGTGGTCAGGTTTTTTCGTTAGGTTTTTCGCGCCCGCCGCGCTCAGAGCCTGCGATAAAAGCTATGCAATAGCTTAAAAAAAAATGTATTTAAAGATCACCTAAATAATGTTAAAGTAGGCATGTATATTGCTATAAGCTTAAGTACAAATCCACCTTCAAACCACCGTATAAAACTGAATGATCTTATTTCGCTGCGAGCCAAATTACTCACACGATTTAGAAGCAGTGGCCCACCTTAATCCTTTAAGTGTTGGGCTTAAGTAAATAATCTGGTATGCACTCTGAATAGATAACTATTTAGGTTATTACGGGTGGTCCACTAGACCGTACATTTAATTTCATTAACGCCTGAAATTAATATTCTGTCTCAATCCAAATTCCTTTCCTTTGACTCGGTGCTTTGGAAGTTGATTGGTTTATAAAGAAAGATACAACTGAAGATCATCATCATTATCATTACTTTGTGTAATTTATTTCAACACCACTGCTCTCAAAACGGTGAAGGAAAACATCGTGAGGAAACCAGCATGTCCTAGAACCAAAAAATTCGAAGACATGTGACATCTACCAATCCGCACTGAGCCCGCGTGGTAGATTATGGCCCACTCCCTCTCACAGAGAGAAGGCCTGTTTCCCAGCAGTGGGAATATTTATAGGCTGATGATGATGATGACATATACGCGCCTCAAAGAACTGTCAGCAAACTGTCGAGCCCCCCCTTAGAAGGCCAAAGCCTGTAAGGATAGCGGGACTGTCTTATCAAGTAATCGTTACCCTGGGACGTAAAGGGCTATTGAAGGGACCGCATATTTTAGTAGATCTCGACAAGAGTCTTCCATCTGACGGCTTTCTACTTTTACTTGCATAGTATATCATAAATTTTACTTCCCTACCTGCCAAGATAGCTCAGCTCAGCTCAACTCAGAGCCCCGCCAAGTCTGAGAGTCCACCCCGTCAAACTCTGGGTGAGAAGATTCATTTGATAATTTACCACGATAAAAAAGATCTATCATTTTTTTTATGCAAGGTAACTCATCAAAAGAGTCCTCCCAGGAGGCTTTTGATAGAGCAGGAGACATTTTCAGACTTACTGGCTGAGATCCGCCCCGCTCCTTCAATTACCCTTTACTCTCCAGGGTCACTGTAAGACACGGCTTAGACAGTCCCATGACCCTTAAGATCACTGAGATGTACTTAAATAGTTTACCTACATTTCGGCAGTTAAATTAAAGTCCCGTAAAATAAGGGCGAGCCTATATAAGCTGTGTGGGCGATGAAAACGCCTCCTAGTGGCCATATAATGTTTGGAACATCAGGGGATCTGAGGGGAGATAAGGACCTCGTGGCTAAATAATTAAAGCCTTGCAGGCCGATCTTCCGGGTTAAGCCGCGCTTACCGAGGTTGATCTGTGGTTAGGTGACCATCTGTCATAGCGAGTTTCCTCCATGCCTCGGAAAACACGTAAAGCCGTTGGTCCCGGCTGTCATTTGTAGATCTTTGACAGTCGTTACTGTTAGTCTGAAGCTCATAAGTCAGACAATCAGTATTGCCCAGTTACTGGGTTGTGGAGGTCCGAGCAGTCTGCATAAGCATTCTGATGAATTGAGCACAAATCCATATTATGCGTAAATATTATTACTTTTAGATGAAATGGAATCAAACTAATAACTGAGCTGAAAATCTGAATTAGAGCGAATTAATTGCGTTCAACTAATTATAATAATTGCTAATCTAGTTTGAATTGATGTTCTAATTAATCGGTCGAATAATCTAGATTTTGGTTTAGAAATATATTCGTTTCATTTGATAAAAAAGTATAAAGTTAAATCTTAGAAGGAAAAGCTTAGTATTCGATACAAAGTTTCACAATAATTATTATTTGAATGGGTAATCAAAAATCTAGAAATTAGCAGTAGAGCAGCCTCTTCTGCTAATTATCGGCTATTCGAATTCCGTATCGCTTTTTCGAATTCTGTATCGGATAGCCGAATTCGGAATCAGTTATTCGGATTCAGAATCGGTTATTCGAATTCGTTAATCTTCATTCGTTAATCGTTATTTATAAATATATGAAAGTTTATGTGGATTGTTATTCTTTCACGCAAAAACGATTAAACGAATTTGAACAGAATTTGACACGCAGATAGTTTACAACTTGGATTTAAGTAAAAGCTGGTTTAATTAAGATTTTCTGGCATTCCAGACCATACACGTGCTTTTACATTACACGTTTAAGGGCGCATAACCAGAAAGTTGGCAACGCGCAACGTCGCAAATAGCTGTCAAATATTTACTAGTTTTAATTAATTTGGTAAATTTACTGTATGAAAATACGAAAAAAGGCTCTGTAGTGCACTAAAACATTGATATATGAATGCAATTAAAACACTGAATTTGATGTTGTCACCGTTTCAGGTTAAAAAAGGCATTTGTAAGGTTTCCAAATACTTTTTTTGCATCTAAAACTATTTATTCGTTGTTACGATATTACTTATTGCATTCCCTTATCAGTGTTTTAGTGTACTACAGAGCCATATTTCTTATTTCCATACAGTAACATTGCTAAATTAATTAAAACTTGTTAATAATTGACAACTATTTGCGACGTTGCCAACTTTCAGAATAAGCGCTCTTAAGACAAAACTGGTGAAATGTGGGTGTAATAGATGTATACCTATGTCAATCCCATCTTGGAAATACAAACGTGTTGTATACGTAAAAGGAAAAACCGCAATACCTCTCACCACCAAATTATGTCAGTGATACTGTGTTACATTAATGAGTATTATTCACTAACAAACAATTTCTTGAAAATTCTACCCTCTTAAGCTAGCTTCTGACAGCGCGTGATATTAGGCTCACGCTACGCCCGAGAGCGCGTTCGCGCCGCCGCCGCCGCTTGATATTTTCGCAAGCAAGATTATGCTGCAAGCCGAGAGGCCGCGGGAATCATCGTCATCCGATGAAGCCTGCTGTGATTCATCAGGAATCAGTAAGTTTAAAAGCGCGATTATAATACTTTTTATTATTATCACTTGCTGTGCAACCAGCAGGCCGCATGACTGGCTCATACCGGCGGATAAACCCACGCCAGGCCATGCCATGCGTAACATTACCTTCAAACGCTCTGTGGTACCGAGTCGCTGAGAGCAATTGCTTTCACACGGAGCAGGCGAGGTGTGACTTGTGATATTACACGCCGTGTAAAGCCAGCTTTATAATAACAATAGAAAGCGTTTGTATACTGTATGAGAATTTCCGAAACACACTGGACCGAAAAGACAGGCTTGTTACATTTTCATTGCTCTGTTTATTCAAAAGCTTACGAATCCCTCAAATAATACATATGCAAAGGACTTTATTCAGAGCGAACAAAGCCAGTGTAACTGACATACAAATATTTGTATAAAGTCACTGTAACCCAATTAGCATTGTGTATCGTGGAACTGCGAATTACCTTGTTATGAGGTGAGGATAGGCCACGGAATTGAGACATCATAAACGTGAACTTGAAAGTTACAAAAGCTCTTCACGATGACGTGAAACAGCAAGTGCAACGTATAGACCTGTCGCGGGACTGTCTCATCAGGTAACCGTGACCCTGGAAGGTAAAGGGCTATTGAAGGATCACCGTGGATTTTAGTCAGCACAAGTCTCAGTCTCACAGTCAGTGACGTCAAGTCTGACAGTCCCTATCGTCCTGGGTAGGAGGGCTCATTTGATGATGGCTTCAAATATACAGGGATCGCAATTTTTTTTTTAGCGTGGTCATATCATCAAATGAGTCCTCCCACCCCGGGCTGTCAGACTTGTACTGACTAAAATCCACAGTGTCCTTCAATAGCCCTTTATGTTCCGGGGTCATGGTAATGAGATAAGTCCCTCGACCCCGGCAGGCTTTGGCCCTCTAGCTAGAGAGGGGGCCCCGTCATTATGCTGACGCTCTATGAGGCGCGCGTGGAACACAACGCGCCGTCGACCCGGGCATGGTCCATGGTCGGGCAGCGAGTTGCCCTTTACTCGCCGCCCGCATGCCCGCGCCTACGGTAGCCGGAGATCGTCTTGCGACGTCCGTAGCCGTGGGTGTCCAACACTGCGGGTGGAGCGGAGGGAGGACATTGTCCTCTCCCTCACGCGGCCCGCCTCCTCCTTCGCGAGCATGACTGCTTCGCAGAAGGAGGCGAGCGCTTCCCACTCCGTCTCGCCCCGCAGCATGGCCTCGACTAATGCCGGGCGCCCGGAGAGGTCTCCGCCTCTCGCCGCCGCGCCGTGAGGGATCACAACTTAGTAAAGTTTTAAGTACTTATAATTCGTATCATGTTTTGTTTATCTTTTTATATACTTTGCGAGAGTTTTAAGTAGTTTTTGGATTTAGAAACTTGTTTTATTGCTTATATTGTTATTTGAGTGGAAAATCATGTTTATTTCAGTTCGGGTCGACTTCGTTCGTGGTTCTCCATTTAGAAATAGACGTTGAATTGAATGATTAATTGAATTTTAACACAAATGTAAGGTTAGTCATGTAAAACGAAGGGAAGAATAGAGTTTTATAATATATTAGTACGAGCTTATGCACGCGTGAAGTTTGGTAAATTATCCCACGGTGATTTATACCGGAATAGAAAGAAGATATCCTAAGTGAAAGGGTGTCGATCGATATATCCTCAGAAACATTCGCATTTATATAACCTAATACAATAATAAATAGTAGTAAATTTGTGTTAAGATTCCCTTCGTTATGAAAATTTTAGATGAGCAATTAATATTCAAATGCAATTACAAATCTTAATGATGTTAGGCTAAGCTTTTAATTTAACTAAGAAGTTTACTCTCTGTGGTACTGCTTACAACTAGGTTTATGAGTTGTATTGAATCAGTTTATTTGAACACAAAATTTGTTTTTTGAACACAGTCAGGCGCATTATTAATATTCATGATATATCCTACGGTGACCGAAAGTCGTCTCGCGACGTTCGTTGCCGTGGACGGCATTTTTCGAGAGGCATTACAAATTTAATTTATGCAGTATTTTAAGAATTTTACTAATCAAACGGAAATCGAATGCACACTACAAAAGATAATCCATTCATTTGTTTGATTTTTGAAGCGGAATAAACAGAATTCTCCAAATATATCCCGTGTGATCGCAATTTAATTCATTTATTTACTCTTTCTCAAATTCGTTGAATTCGAAATGGAACTAATGAAATTAAAGAATGGATTCAGTGGCTCAATTTAACTAAAGGTTTAAAATTTAATTAGTTAGCGTTCGAGAAGTGAAAGCGTATTTATTTACATGTTAAACGACGCTTGAATAGTTTCGTAATTAACTAGGTTTTATTTTGGCTTCGCTCGTATTTTGAACTGAATTTTGTCAGAAGGATTCGAAGATGATAATGTAGTTTCCCGGATCTGTATTTTTTTGATTTCTTCTTTCCAAATATTAATTTATTTTTAGAATAATAACTTTTATGAACGTAGGTGTGGAAGAAACAAATAAAATTACAATCACAAGCCGCTGAAACCCTGAATCTATTCGTGCGTTTTTATTATTTAGCTATAAGCACAATTTCTCAAACTTAAATTATTCAGGTACCCCAGGCCACAATATCTACCAATCATTCCCCAAGAATATTCGCGCGCAAATCTAAATAATGAATTAGTGAATCTGTACCAACCATAATTTTATAAATGCGTAAGTAAGTTTTGTATGTTGGTTTCGCTGCGCCTGAATGACCTTAGAGGCGGTTAAAGGCTACATTTCTAACAACAATATCTCGAAAGAGGAGAAGAGCTTAAATAATTTAGCCACCTCAGGCCACAAAATCTTCCAATAAAGCATCTTTCCCCAAGATATTTCGCACGCAAATGTAAATAATCAATTTACACGTCCGTACCAAACAATCCTAACTAATTTCATAAATGTGAAAGTAAGTTCAAGCATTTTTTTCATGAATTTTTGGTAAAGGCATAATAAAAGACCTTGGAGACGGTTCTAAGGTAACTTTTTAACAAAAAAACCTCGAAGGGGGCGAAAGCTAGCGTATATATAATTCAGCTATCTCAGGCCACAAAATCTACCAATCAGATATTTTTCCCCAACACGTTCGTGCGCAAATGTAAATAATTAATTTGCACGTCTCACGAGTCTGTACAATATAATTTTGTTGATAAAATCTGACACGGAAACCTTTTTATTGTCTGTCACGTGTTCGCTTTCCCAGTGAATTTAAAGGCCTCGAGCGAGGCCTCCATTTGGAACCAAAGGAGGCGTTAAATTTAATTTCGTTCGAATGATCGGGAAGTAGGCCAATTTACGATGTTTATTGAAACTTTTGTATGTAAGATTTTTTTCAATATAATATGTATTATACGTATACATATTTATGTCATATTAGTTGGCCAAAGATGTATCTAAAGAGGTTTTTTATAAATTCCTAGACCGAATGAATAAGGTTTAGTCTTGCTACTTGCAGATCCAGATTTCTTTTTCGTTGAACGATTTTGTTTTAAGGATTTCTTCAGTAGCTAAAGAGTCTGTGCTCGGTTGATAACAACAACACTATTATATTAAGCTGAAATGAAATTCGATAGCCACAGAATTGTGTACTTAAACCTTCGGGAATTATTGGCTTTTGATAAAAATGGTAAAAACTATATTATCTTTTAATTCTCTCAATAGAAAAAAAAGAGTCCCAAAAATACACCCTCCTAATTCAAAAGCAAACAGTGAAATTGATTTCAGAATTACAATATAATTATCAATGCCACCCTCTCCCATGCCAGGCCATGGCCTAGAGAGCAAAATTGGGCCTCAATTAAATATCAGATCACGTAGAGTTGTCGTTTCACTTAATAAATTAAGCCTTTAATACGGAATATACGGAAGATCGTTCCCTCTCCCTTCCTCGTGTTTGGAAGAATGTTGGCAGCTACTCTTGCGTAGAGATTATAAAAGGACTAGCAGTTCGCCCGCGACTTCGTCTGCGCGTATTTCGAACTTTTTATCTGTGAATTTCTACTCCCGCCCACCCTCCTTATGGGATACTTTTCGAAAATCTAAATCAATGTACAACAAAAATTCTATCAGTCCAAAAACAACCCCTCAGGGGTTCAAATTTCGCGAAATCCCGCCTGAGGTAGCACCTACGTCCTAAAACAAACCCATAAGCAAAATTTGAGACCCCTAACTATCAAGAACAAAGTCGCGTCTTAGTGAGCATCTTTTATTTTAGCGTGTTAAATTCATCAAATGAGTCCTCTCACCCAGGGCAGGGTAGGAGGGACTGTCAGACTTGTACTGACTAAAAGCCACGGTGTCCTTCAATAGCCCTTTACGTTCCAGGGTCACGGTATTCGTTAGTCCCGCTCCCGCGACCCCGGCAGGCATTGGCCCTCTAAGGGGAGGCCCCGTCATTGTGCTGACACTCTGTGAGGCGCGCGTGGAACATAACGCGCCGTCGTCGACCCGGGCATGGTCCATGGTTGGACAGTGAGTCGCCCATTACTCGCCGTCCACATGCCCGCACCTAAGGTGGCCGGAAATCACCTTGCGACGTCCGTCGCAGTTGGCGTCTACCACTGCGGCTGGGCTGTAAGGTGGACGCTGTCCTCTCCCTCACGCGTCCCGCCTCCTCCTTCGCTAGCATGCCTGCCGCGATTGCGGCGTGCTCGAATGTGTGCGATTGCCGCGTCCTAAGAATCTCTATGCATATTTTGAGACTCCCAGCATTTGTAATAACGAAGTTTCATGCAAACTATCAACCCTAAAAACATCCTCTTAGGGATATTATTTCAGAAAACGCCCGTCATAGGCAGCATCTACGTCCTAAAAAGAATCCCTATGCAAAATTTTAAACTTCTACCTCTCAACCACAAAACAACCCTTTAGGGGTTAAATTTCGTAATCTTAGTGAGCATTAAAGTCCTAAACATAACCCCCATGCTAAATTTGAAACTCCTAGTACTTGTAGTAACAAAGTTTCATACAAACTATCAACCCCAAAAACAACCCTTTAGAGGTGAAATTTCGCTAAATCCCGTTTTAGTGAGCACCTACGTCTTTAAAAGAATCCCCATGCAAAATTTGAGACCTCTATCTATTAACACCAAAAACAACCACTTAGGGGTCGAATTTCGCAACATCCCGTCTAGGTGAGCATGTACCTCCTAAAAGTATTCGCCATGCAAAATTTGAGACTCCTAGCACTTAT
This sequence comes from Agrotis exclamationis, assembly GCA_950005045.1. Taxonomy (NCBI): domain Eukaryota; kingdom Metazoa; phylum Arthropoda; class Insecta; order Lepidoptera; family Noctuidae; genus Agrotis; species Agrotis exclamationis. The sequence continues at coordinate 11,067,554 of OX465441.1, forward strand.
AATAACGAAGTTTCAAACAAACTATCAATACCAAAAACAACCCCTTAGGGGTCGAATTTCGAAAAACCCCTTTTGTAAGTAGCACCTACTTCCTAAAAAGAACCCGCATGCAAAATTTGAAACTCCCAGTACTTGTAGTAACAAAGTTTCATACAAACTATCAACCCCAAAAACAACCCCTTAGGGGTGGAGTTTCGCAAAATCCCGTCTTAGCAAGCGCCTACGTCCTAAAAAGAACCCCTATGCAAAATTTTGAACCCCTACCACTGTTAGTTTCCGAGATTTCGTGTCCTATGAGTGAGTGACCTTTCGCTTTTATATATATAGATTACCCCCGGTAGGGAGGTACCCCAAAATTATAAGTGAATAAGACGTTAGAGTACCATAATTAAATAAATAGATTGATGTCTTGTGACTTTTAAGACATTATATTATCAGCCTATTGCCGTCCACTGCTGAACGTAAGCCTCCCCCAAAGAGCGCCAACCATCCCGGTCCTGGGCAGTCCGCATCCATCCACTGCCAGCCACCTTCCTTAAATCATCGACCCATCTTGCAGCAGGGCGTCCTACACTACGTTTGTCCATTCGCGGTCTCCACTCTAGCACATGTTTGCTCCATCTGCCGTCTGTCGGCCTACAGACTTGACTTTAAGACATTAGTAACGAATTATTATTATTCATTTCTCTCTTCATTCATTTTTTTACATAATATTATTTTACAAAATTAGAAACATTTAAAAATAGCTAATTCCACCGGAGTGGGAGCGGGGTCCAGGCTACCGGTGGTTAAGGCTCCAGAGACAGGAACCTCCTCACATTACGAGCCGTATCAAGAAGTACTGCCTTCTGAATCAAACCCTTGATCCAACCCCCTAAGTAGAACCTCGAAAGGCAGTAACGACAATCGGTACAATGATAGCCGAGCTCACATTCCACATGTGTACAACAATAATAAGGCACGCGAGGGCCTTATTATTATTATATCAGCCCATAGTGTCCCACTGCTGGGCAAAGGCCTCCCTCAATCTTTCCACTTCTTACGGCTTTCTGCGATCATAGTCCAGTCTTTCATGAAGCGGTCCACGTCATCTCAATATCTTCGTTCATCGTCTTCTCGTTTTGGCACCCAATCTAATGTTTGTTTTACGAATTAAGGAAAATTAAAGTTGCAAGTCCTTTATCACGGCATATTACATTTCTCAGCGACTTGAAAACTTAATGTAAAAATATTTTTTTTGGGTGTCAAATGAGTCCTCCTACCCTGAGTGGTGCGGAAGAGGCAATCGAACTCGTACCCCCTTATTAATAAACGTGGACTAAAGTTACTATCAGGATAATCTTCGGATTAACCATACATTTATTAAGGATTAACCGTGGCGTAACTTTAGTCCACGTTTAATAATAAGGGGGTTAATGACTAAATTAAAATCCGTACCGTTCCTTCAGTAGTTCTTTATTTTCAACCGGGTCACGGGTATATTTATACAGAACGGTCCCGCGACTAACATAACAAAAAAACTGCACAGATTTTTTTTGTACGTATAAAAACCTGACACCAATTTTGTAGCAGAATCCCACCAGATAATAACATGGGTAATGTCAAAAAATCCTCTCATTTCAATAGATTATCGAAAGAAATTAAAACCCTGTCCCAAAAACCCCTAAAAACCTACAAAATAATCATATATTTTCAGCTTCAAAAAACATAATCATAATACAAATTCCCAACATGAAAATTTAATGCCTGATCTCCCTAATCCTGCATAATCAACAGACACGAGTTAAAGCAAAAATATTATCTTAATCTAATTAATTCAGGCCTCTCGTAATACCAGGTTTAATGAATAACGCGTCGAAATTTCATCTTTATCTCTCGAGTAACAATGTTTGTGCGAAAAGTTTGAGAAACGCTCGCTTGATGAGTACAAGTTTTGAATGCTTGTTTATTTTAGTTATTTTGAATGTTAGACGAGGGATTGTTTTTACCCGACTACGGCAAAGCCAAAAGGAGGGTTATGATTTTGACCGGTATGTATGTTTGTATGTTTGTCTGTTCCCTCATAATTTCTAAACTACTTATCATTACATTACAAATGAGGTGTCGTTAGATGCGTCTCAGTTCTCCGCTATTGTGCTAGCCGTGGTCGTATGCCACCTAGCCAATAAAGATTGTGTGATACAACCGCAGGCTAGCACAATATCGGCCAATGAATATTGTTCTTGTTTTATACTTTTCAGTGCGCGTTTTTTCGCAGTCGGGTTTTAGTTATTTTCAACTTATTTTTGATTATGAGGGCGTGATCAGTGGCATAGTACGAGTATTTTTTTAACCCACTTAACATTTTTTTTTCTCAGTTCTACCCGTGGGTTTGTATAGGTAATGTGTGTACAAAACAAAACCAACTTCCAAAAGAAAAAAAAATATTTTACACATTTTTGTGTTTGTTTTTGAAGTCATTTCTTTTTTTTTCAGTACTTAATTTAAGCAGTTCCAGGCCTGTCTCACTCCGCGGTGTAGGCATAAAACTGCAAGTAGTTGCGGGGCCATTATGTCGTGGCCCATTCACTACGGCTGCCACGCGCCACCCGTTACGCACGCGCTCCGTCTCCTTAATATTTTTGTTACGTTACGTGTAGTTACGCACAAGTTTCTTGCTTTAGGTGCTTTTGGTAAATTAATAACACAATATTATTATGAAGAAAAAAAATATATAGTACATATTTAGTAACGATCAACAAAATTATCTCCCTGCTTGTGAAGTATGGGCTTAACTGATCATGATTAGGTAGGTTACAAGTTTGGAAATGAGGCGAGATACACAGCCGTATCTATAGTCAAGTGAAAGTAATTACTTTAGCTTAAGCAATTACTTATGCAATTTTTTTTATGCAATAGACATAAATTTAAACGAAGTGGGAACCGTCAAACAAAGCAAAGGTATGAATTCTATATTTTTACAGTTCAAACTTCAAGCAATTATTAATCTACATAATAAATATCGTCTCTTAAATAATGACATTTACTCAAATAAAACCTTTGACTTGTTTATAGATACGGGGGTAAGTGGGGGGGGGGGGGGGTGAGCCTACTGGACGACCAAGATAAAAACACGACACTCTCACTCACCTTAAGCTGAGTACTAAGAATTAGGATCGGTAGAAAGTAGAAAGATGTTTGCGTTGCTGTTTAAAAGTTCTAACTCAGAAAATGGCCACACTACGCATTCAAGGTCAGCGGTCGTAATTCGCGCGCCACTTTTTTACCTACCTACAAAGACACGCAACGCGGGGCCTGTGACAGTATGCGATAATAATTGGTCGGTTACTAGGTTGAGTGCAAAATAATAAGGACTGGCTATTTTGCCAAATAACTACACAGTGGATCCCAAATGGCGGTAAAAGACAACGCGGCAGGCCCAGAAGGAGATGGCGGGATGAGCTCGACTCATTTTTAAGGGACTGGCCTACAATCGCACTAGATCGCGAAAAGTGAAAGGAGGGAAGGGAGGCCTTTGCCCTGCAGTGGGACGACACGGGCTTATAATAATAATAATAATAATATTTTGCCATAGACGATAAAATCTTTTAAATATTTTTTTTTTTGTAAGATAAATGTTCAAAAATATAACAATAATAGGTAGAAAAGATAATATTATTATAAATATTATTCCTCACGTAAGGTTCCGTAGGTACCTAGACTACCTACTGTTAACATTCCGTGCTAACAATCAATAATGTATGTAGTAATCGATGACGAAACCAAAAAGATATAGGCTGATGATAAAAACAAAATTCCTTGAGGAACATAGGTATTTATGGTAATAATGTAATTTAACAAATGCATAAAATACGCATAGGTACCTACCTATTTGTGCCTAAACTCGCAAGTCGCAACCCTATTGAGCTTGACCCATAGTAACCTTTTAATGTCGTTGGCGTCAGATAAACCAAAATAAACTCTCGGGCGTAACCATTCAGTACATTTTTGCTTGCGCACGGGAAGTTTAGGCTATTATAAAAGTAGGTGGGCGGTACGGCTGCCAGTTAAAATGTACTTTATTCTCTCGTATATAGATTTTACATTTGTTTGATTTTTTTTTGGAGTGGTCCTTCTGTTGTACTATTAAGTATTCTGTGGCAGTTCGAAGTATTAGCGGGATTATCTTTAAAGGATACCATGATCGAGGAACGCAAATGGCAACTAAGAGAGATTGCCCGGAGAAAACTGCACAAAAGGGAGAACGGAAGGTTTTGGGGGAAACCTTTGCCCAGCAATGGGACAGTAATTATAGTGTAATAAGGGAGTCAAACAGTATTTTCTACTGCAAAAGGCTCAGGACTCTTTGATTATGTCATTAACATAAAAAATAAGTAGATCTTAATATTTTAGGAACCACGCTAAAGTTACAATCATTTAAAGACAAAATCTAAAGGTACTAATGACTGCCCAAAGGCCTAATAGAAAGCAAAAGTTGTCTATTGGTACGCTCCATGGTTGTCTACATTCTACAATGTAAAGACAAAAGATAAAAACACAGTTAATAATAATAACATTCCACAACTATCACACAACGCCATCTAGTCCCAAGCTAAGCAGAGCTTGTGTTATGGGTACTAGACAACTGATAAACATACTTATATATTTCTAAATACATACATATTATAGATAAATTACACCCAGACACAGAACAAATGATCGTGCTCATCACACAAACATTTGTCCTGGGTGGGAATCGAACCCACGACCTCGGCATAGCAGTCAGGGTCACTAACCACTACACCAACAGGCCTGTCGACAGTTATATCTAACATCGATTTTATTTTTCGGCTATAGTCTGAGAGATCTATCGGCTATCATTGTTAGAGCACCTTGACAGACACGAGAAGGCACACATTCAGACGCAGACAACTAAAAAATTTACGACTACAAGCAAGCTTATATTTTGAACAAATGAAAGCCTAAATAAACTTATCTCACAAAACCAAACCCATCCAATGAAGCGTTAAATACAAATCAATACACAAAGTTACGTACCACAGTCACGACGCAATAAATCACAGAAGCACACCTGTGCTAATGTGACAGCACTACGCACGTGCTCCAGCGTTTCTCAAACTTATCGGGACTATTCAGGGCCATCGAAGATTGACGAACGGCCCGCCTCTAGTTGCGCCTGCGCTTTGGGGGACTAGGGGCGGGCCTTTCTAACACATTCATCATCTGCCTAGCCTTGTTCCAACTACTTGGGATCGGCTTCCAGTCGAACCAGATGCAGCTGAATATCAGTATTTTACATGAAGCGACTGCCTATCGGATCTCCACAACCTAGTTACTGGATAATACGATACCCCATGGTAAAACTGGCTGTCAGATTTTAGATCTTCTTACTAATAGTAACGACTGTCAATGATCTACAAATGACAGCCGGGACCAACGGCTTTACGTGCTTTCCGAGGCACGGAGGAAACTTGATATGACAGATTGTCACCCAACCATAGATCAACCTCAGGAAACATGGCTTAACCAGGAAAATCGGCCTGTCCAGCTGTATTTATCCACGAGCTCCTCCTTCGAACTTCGGGGACTGTTTTATACAAATATTGTCGTGCAAGAAGAACTGACTCTCAGCCTATTTTAAATAAATGACTTTTGATTTTGCACGAAACGTGAAATGTGTTCTGGTTAATACCTTCAAGATTAATATGATCAGAGAAAAAAATAAGTATCTGTAGCTGAGACATCACAGAATAATAATATGTCACCAGAACAACGGTTTAATGATATACGCATATCCAATGAAGCGTTAAAAAACAAATCTATATATACATAAAGCTACATACACGAACTGCGTCGCAATAAATCACAGAAGCACACCTGTGCTAATGTGACAGCGCTACGGACATGTGCCTGCGTTTCTCAAACTTTTCGGGGGTAAGTAGCATTTAAAATGCCCCCAACCTAATCAACACGTAGATGATTCATTTTTTTACTGACGTAAAATAAGTATCTTTGCTAAAACAAACAGGAAAAGTAATCAGAATACCGGTTAAAGGACTCCAAGCATATCCGATGAAGTGAAATGACACAAATGCAAAGTTATGTACGGTAAAGTTAGCGTAATAAATCATAACAGTACACCTGTGGTAATTTGACAGCGCTACGCACGTGTTCTAACGCTTCTCAAATATTTCGAGACATTTTTATTGATCTCGGAAACCGTTAAAACTGAGTAGAATACAGTTTTGAAAATATACCTAAAAATGAACGATAGATTAGTAAATGTAATACTCTTTATTATGAACACCTTATTATTAAGTATTTCCAAATTTACAATATATTTTAATAGGATGACACAATGGGCGGTATTATCACAAAAAATATGTAAATTTTACCTGTAATTTAGGACCATTAGCTAAATTGTCATAATAGTTTCTAATGGTTAAAAAAATAATGTATTTTAAGAAAAGTTAGCCTAACTTCTCATCAAACAACGTGTTTAATGTTTTTCTTTTTTTTTTTAAATTCTGACAATAAATAATATACTTTGCGGGTATAAATGAATTACAAAGCTACCTTACTGTTATTACAACTCTGAACAAGATTACCTATTAAATTAAACTCCCCAAAGTTTCTCCTCATAATTTGATTGAACGATCAAAGTTTTGTTTCATTTAAATTAAATTATTCTCTCTGCGTAAATATTTTACTTAGTTTATCGTGCCCGGTTCAACAGCTGCATTTTCCTCAACCATTAATATAAAAGTTTTTGAAAGTGCAATAAAAAACAGACAACTTTAAGTCCAAAGTAATTTGAATAAGGAATTATTATTTTAAACTGCAGTTTCTTCTTTTTTAGATAATAAAGAAATATTTATTATTCAACATTTTGGAAAAAAAGTTTGACAACCAGTGACTATAAAATTGTATTGTCTTTTTGATGTAAGCGAAGTTCTAAGTGCTCAAACACACTGCGAGCCTAGCGCGGTGGCGGCGGCGGGCACGATAATATTGAACGTATGAAATCGCCGCTCGTGGCCACACTGAAGTGACTAAGGCGGCGACCTAGCGCGATGGCTACAAGCGATTTTGCGAGCCTAGGCGTTGCTAGGCAACAACAGATATAATGGGTGGGTGGCAGGTGTAGCAAACCATTTCAGTCTTATAGTCAGCGCCATCTAGTTATCAGGACATGCACTTAAATACTACCGTAGGAGGTATTTGTAAATATTTAAATCATTTTTACTGTACTTGACTAGAATCATATAGAATGATTGATAAATTACTTGTATACAGTCCTAAAAAACAAAACATTTTGAAATGAATTTCTTTAAACAAGATTTATAGAAACTACTTTGTACCACCGATTTGCAACACCTGCAGTCGCCGCTACAAAAAAAAAACGCTTGATCGGCAGTGTGGACACGGATCGCGCCCGCCGTCGCGCCCGCCACCGCGCCCGCCGCCGCCGTCGCGCTAGGCTTCCAGTGTGGACACACACTAAAACGTAATAATTATTTTGAAAAGAAATTGCGTTTAGTATTTTTCAGACATACAATATCTACCAAATGGCGTTTCTAAATTGAAATAACAAAATTTAAGTCACTATAAATATGAAAACTGTCCAATTTAAATAAAATGTTGTATAAACAGAGCAACATATTGTTTTCATAGCAACTGAATGAAGACCGAATTATTATGATGATAATTTATTATTCATAAAAAATGGGACTTTAAATAGAATTTCATGAAAAACACGAGGCACATCTTGAAAGAAATTGAAAATAAAAAACATGTGCGAGATATAATAAAGGTTTCAGTATTTCTGAAACCTTCATTATGTCTCGAGTTTTTCAGTGATCCACAAAAGGCCGAGGCCATCGTCTTACCCTGTTTGATGTCTAAAGGGTCTCCACGTGTAATAATCGGCACGATTCAGTGGCTGACCGATTGACTGCTCCGCTGTGTGTCGCGGGTTCGATTTCCCTACAGAACAAAAATTTATAAAATCTACAAGTAGTTGTTTTGGGGTTTGTGTATTTTGACTGTTTGTGTATTTGAGTTTAAATGTTTTTAAACGCACCCGAGAAAATCAGGAGAGAGAAATTGTGTTAAGCAAAACTCATTAAAAAACAAATAGTGGGCCACTCATCCCTGAAAATGCAGTTTAACCTTCGATAGACACGCGGTTATTATTACTAAACCAACAAGGCCCATGTTCATGGCTTTGACAATGGTAATTAAATAATTGTACTACTGGCATTGACCATCACAATATATTATCGTCAATTGATGCATAGCAATTGCATAAATAACTATGTAAGGTACGTTCAGACCTGGCGAATGCGCCGCTCGCGAGCTGCCCCTGCGCAGTCCGCGCGCCACTTGCGAGCAAGTTACGCGCCGTAAACGGGCGGCGTAGGAAGTGCACGCGTGCCGCCCGCGTTGCACCTCTGTCACCCACAATTTATTGCTGAGACTTGAGTTTGAGACATCGTGGTGAAAAGATTAGTCAGCTAGATTCTGCGTTACCGAGTGCTAGCTGTCCAGGGTGTGCCGGGCGTTTGGAATCGCTGTACGATGTTTTTAACTCCACTCGAGGAGGCTCCTTTCATGCACCTCACCCCTCCTCACTTCCTCAATCCAACAGAGCACCTCCCTCCTGGGTCTGAACTGCAGTGGTCGATCTGGAAATCTCTCAATTGATTGCGAGCCCAGGTTGGCCGCTGTAAAAATAATCTGGTCAAATGGGGTATACTAGACTCATCCCATATACAATGCCAGTGCGGAGCCTCTGTACAGGATATGTCCCACCTCCTTAGGTGCCCATTTTGCTCAAATATTTGCACCTTCCAGGATTTGAACGAGGCAAATGACAGAGCTGTGCGGGTAGCTCGTATTTGTCAAATGCAATTTGAGTACATCGACACGCAAAGAAGAAGAAGAAGATTGTTGAAACTCATAGTTCCACCCCACTCGAGCCTTGCCAGTGCTGCACTAGAGCGGCACACCAAACATAGGCTGTAACCGCACGCGCGAACTACACGCGTGCATTTCGCAAGCGGCTCGCGGCGCATTCACCAGATGTGGACTCACCTTAAGAAACTCTAGGATTCCGATTGCTGATAGCCTCTTCAAAGTGATATCAGAACGGCTTGCGGCTTGTTGACGCTTCTCGTGACTGCAAGGCTGGTTTTTCCTTGGCCAGAGGCTAAGCATTGCCATACAACGAGGCAATGCCACCAGTCCCTTAGCAGCTTATTACCAGCTGACACTGTTTTTTTTTTTATCGTGGCATAAGGAGTAGCCCTTTACGTTCCAGAGTCACGATAACCGGATGAGATAGTCCCACCACCCCAGCTGACAGCGTTGAAGAGGATTTTTTCAATACTTTATTATAGACTAGTTTTTTTTTTTTATTTCACCCTGCCATGCCTTTGAAATACGGCTCATTCCCTGTCTTATTTAATCTGCCACCTCGAATAAAGCTTAACAAAATCTCTTTTAAAACGACCAATAACTAGAATTACGCTCGAAAAATGCAATTTTCAGTTCCGTATTATCCCATATTTCACATTTAATGCATGAAAAGCTTTCATTTATCTGTAGGTATTTCATGAAAGTTGACAATTATTGTGTCCATTTACGATCCATTTTCGGATATTTTTAATGGTGCTTTTATTTCGGGAGCTATATCGCTCAGTGGTAATGTAATCGAAACCCAGTGCAATACCTTGCGTATTTATTTCATCACCACTGCTTTCAAAACGGTGAAGGAAAACATCGTGAGGAATCCGGCATGTTCTAGAACCAAACACTCGAAGATATGTGACATCCACCAACCCGCAGTGGGCCCGAGTGGTGGATTACAACACATTGAGAACAATCTCATAGAGAGGAGGCCTGTGTCCCAGCGGTGGGAACGTTATAGTTACTATGGAAGTATTAAGAAGTCTTATCGAGCCCTATCAGATACTATCCGTACCTTGGAAAGCATATAAGGCTGCGTTTCCACTGAGGCGGAGCGGAGCGGAACGGAGCGGAGTGCGATTCACCAATCACAAGCAATGTGATTGGTGAATCGCACTCCGCTCCGCTCCGCCTCAGTGGAAACGCAGCCTAAAGCCGCGCTTGGTCTCGGCTGTCATTAGTAGATCTTTGTCAGTCTTAATCGTAAGTCGTTAGTCAGAAGCTCGAAAGTCTGACAACAAATCTTACCATAGGGTATCGTATTACCCAGTTACTGGGTTGTGGAGGTCCGATAGGTAGTCGCCATGTAAAATACTTTTTCTTCCTTGTGGTAATATCATCAAATGAGGCCTCAGAGGAGACCCAGGGCGAGGCGGGAGGGGCTGTCAGACTTGTACTGACTAAAATACAAGGTGATCCTTCAATAGCCCTTTACGTTCCAGGGTCACGGTTACCTGATAAGACAGTCCCGCGACCCCGGCAGTCGGGGGCCCTGTCAGATTGATAAAAGCTCTTTGAGGCGCGCGTGGAACACGACCCGGTCATGGTCCATGATCGGACGGCGAGTAACCCATTGGCAGGTGACCCCAACTTGATTGGGATTAAGCTAGGAAAATAATGAATTGGCTTAATTTTATTATACCAATTTACCCATTTGTAAAGGCCATTGACCTTCAACCTTAATTGAACCAATGAACATTTCTGAAGAGATTATTAAAATCTTCCAGTCCGTTAATGAACATAAACATTTATTCGTGTTCTAATGTTTTAATATTCATAATCTGTGCCTATTCCGGTCCTTTGAGCATTTAATTTCATGAATATAAATATTATGAATGTAATTTCAAAACTTTGTAATATGGACATATTTTTTGGAACTGAGTAAAGTATATAGGAAAGTAGTTAGTAGTATTCTAAACATACTTTACTTTTCCTGTATCGTGGGTGCGTTTAGAAACATTTAAATTAACATACACAAACACCCGTAATAACAAAATATATTGTAGATCTTAAACTTGTTTTGCTTCGTGCGGTAATCGGTAGTCATTGTGCCAAACCGTACGTCGTCGTCTATTCAATGTCCTTAAAAAACCACACCAAAATATCCTTGAGCAGTTTCAACAATTGTCGCCTCCTTCTGCGAAGCAGTCATGCTGGCGAAAGAGGAGGCGGGACGCGTGAGGGAGAGGACAGCGCTGCGTCCACCTCACGACCCAGCCGCTGTGGTAGACGCCCGCAGCGACAGACGATCTCCGGCCACTGTAGGCGCGGGCATGCGGCGAGTAATGGGCGACTTGCTTGAGTCATGGACCCTGCCTGGGTCTACGGTGCGTTGTGTTCCACACGCACCTCAGAGTGTCAACACAATGACGGGGGGGGGCCCTTAGAGGGCCAAAAGCCTGCCGGGGTCGCGGGACTAATGTATAACGTGATCCCGGAACAGGTGGGATCACTCATTTGATGACGTTACCACGCTAAAAAATAAAAACAGGTTCAACAACGCAGTTTATTTCTCCCACCATTTATTTGCAGGTTCAAACCCACATAATACAATTCATTGGTCAAATGGTCATAGCCGACAAGGTCTGGTCAACGAGATTGGTTATAAACATTGGTGTTCAAATGTTTGCGTATTGGTATTTTGTTTGATTGCGTCGCGAGGGAGTAAACATTGAATTGTAGTAATTTGAAAATGCTCATTTTTGCGATAATAAAGAGTACCTGGATCGGACTTGTTTGCTGATGAATGAAAGACGAAAATGTTAGAATATCTGCGATTCTTCGAGGAGACAGAATGAAATGATCATTTCATTTAGTGCTAATGGCATTTTAAGCTTTACTAATTGTATTAAATAAAATATCTGACTTCAAAGATATATTTTATATAGTTTATGTCCAGTTCCTCTTAAAACACAGCAACAGAATCGAGAAAAGTCTTTTATCATAGTTAGCAAGCCGCCAGCTGGAGCATATTCCATATTTATGATAAAAGCATCGTTACTCTTGTTGGAAATGCACCATAAAATGTCATATTTATTCCTCAATATAACGTGAACAGTTTCTGTTGGATAGTTTATTGTAAGTATTGGTATTAATAAAGGAAATGTATTGCGGCTTTTAACGTTATGTGAGAATAGCTTTTGCCAGCGTCTCCGCCTGCTTTAGCTCAAAAATTATCCCACAGGAGCATATAATCGGGATAAAAACTGTCCTATGTATTAATTCAGTTTATAAACTATCTGTGTTTCGAATTTCGTCCAAATCCGTTTAGTGGTTTTTGCGTGAAAGAGTGGCAAACATCTATCTATCGAAACAAACTTTTTCGTTTATAATATTAGTAGGATAGGGTAGTAGGAAGTAAGTTGTTGGTCAGTAAAAGTGCCGGTTCGCGCCGGAGACCGCGACAGGAGACAGCGACAGGCGACCGCGACAGGAGACCGCGACAGTACTTAACATTAGGCAATGTATGAGTGGCAGTTCGCGAGCGAGACAGCGACAGGAGACAGATAAACAACCTCCGGTCGCGGCCGTGTCGCGGTCTCCTGTCTCGGTCTCCTGTCGCGGTCTCCTGTCTCGGTCTCCTGTCGCGGTCTCGCGCGCAAACCCGGCACTTTTACGGAAAACTTAAGATAAGTAGATATGAATGCAAAAATGTATCGTTTCTTCTGCCTAGACTTTTCTCATCTATGTTGAGATCGACTTCCAATCGAAGTAGATGCAGCAGAGTATCAGTATTTTACATAGAACGACTGCCTATCTGTTCTCCACAACCCAGTTATACTGGGTAAATTGTTTTTCACTAACCTGTCTCTAGGCCTATTGTATCCAGTTAATGGGTTTTTAGATTCATAAAAATTGGTTCAGTCATTTGAAAAGTGCGAAATGTCGTACGGGATTAACGATCTTTGTGCCGCGGCTGGAGGTGCCTCTCGTGGCATTACGATCTCTGGGCACCGTAGACGCGGACTTGTAGACGACAGGTAATGTGTCTCACCGTCCGATCAAGGACCTTGCCCGGGTTGACGGTACATCGTGTTTCACGGGCGCCTCAAAGAGCTGTTAGCAAACTGACGGGGCCCTTTATAGGGCCAAACACCGGCTGGAGTCAGGAACAAAGGGTATTCTTTGCAAAAATGAAAATGAATATAGGTAACTCTAATATTTTTTCCAGTAAAATTCATTCTCAAAGTTTATTTACAGTCCCACTTCAACTTCAACAAAAAATAACAAAAAGTCCTTCAAAAAAATATTACAATGCGTCTGGAACTAACTGACAGCTACACAAAGCCATTGAATCCCGCGTCACGTAGATATGTCCTTTCATTCTTCACACTCAACATGCTACGTAACCTCCAACTTTTTTCTCGAGATATCTTCGAGTGGGATCTACTTGTGTGATCCGTTAAGGCTTGTTCATGTGGTTGGGTTTGTGACGTAATCCTAACTAATATTATAAATGTAAAAGAAAGATTGTAAGTTTGTTTTTTACGCCACAAACCACGGCGTTTGTGGTCGATCTGTTAAACCCTCGAACTTCTCTACACCGACGAATGTAAGTTTAAACCCCAGCTTTGAACATGTCCTATTTAATTTTCGGACTGTATTACGGTCGCTGGACCGTGTTATCAGGTAACCGTGGCCGCGGAACGTAAAGGGCTATTGAAGGACACCGTAGATTTTAGTCAGTACAGGTCTGACAGTACCTCTCGTCCTGACCTTGTTAAGAGGACTCATTTGGTGATATAACCACGTTAAAAAAAGGATAATATTTTTGTGTTCACCAAAAATCTTAAGGTACATCTATACTGTATGCATTTCTAAAATATTGATCTTAAACCCGTTTAATTGTTTTACTATAATTAAACTACTCGGCCAACAAAATATGTTACATCAAACAAATTCCAAATTAACACCAAGATATAACACTTTTTTATTGTAGTGCGCTGCAAATATTCTATTGTAACAATAACTATTTTATTCTTCCCCGAAAAATACTGATCGTGCACCAAATATTCCTGAATGTTACACAAAATTTGATGATGGACTGCAGTTCTAAGAGCGAGCGAAGCGAGCTCGGGACTCGCTGGCACCCCGACTCGGACAATTTAGGGTAGAAGAGGATGGCGGGGTCTGAAAGACACCGCCATCCTCTTCGTGGTTATTTTTTTTTAAACCACCCAGAAGTAGGAGCCACGCGAAGCGGGGCTCCGTCGACCTGCTACTTTACTAATAAAGCTACATTGGACATTAATTGGTGTTTGATTCAAATACATTTTGCAGTGCATTAACTGAAGTAAAAGTAAAAAAAAAAAATACTTTTTTTTAAAATTAGGTGTATTACTATTTTTACAAATTTGCAACAGTTGTTAAATAGATGCTCGTTATGACATATTTTAATTAACATATTTTGGTGCACATTCAGTATATTTGGTGGAACACAGGCAAAATTAGGTAAATGAAATGGGAATAAATTGAAGTACTTTTAAATACCATCCTTAAAAAATACCTCTTTCGCATCATGCATACGTTCATAAATCCGGTCATTCACACAAGTAGTTCCCAGTAGCCTTTTTAAAGTAGTCCAAAATACTTTGACAGTACACAGTAATCCTCATAAAACTCCTGCTAACAATGTAGGCGAGTCCTAAAAAGCGGACGCTCTGAAAAAAGGAGCATTGAGAGTAGTAGATACTGAGCGGGAAGTAGGACCGAAAAATAAATGAACACAATGACGAACAGAAAAATTTATTGGAATGACTTGTCCTACTTCCAAGTGTACGAGTATGATAGGTAGTTTTATTTTTTAAAAGCTGTTGCTTTGCCCGCAACAACTTGAAAATTATCTGACAGGAGAACAAAGTCTGGGTGAAAATTACCCTGTGTTAATGCAGGTTATAAACTACCTGTTAAAAAAATTACATCCATCTGTTCAGAAATTATATCAGGAAAGAGTTATAAACTTCCAACTATCCATTTTCCCAAACTTTCGCACAAAAAACATTGGTAATATTAAAAATTGGTTTTCTTCAAACAATTTATCTGAGACACACACCGCACATTTTTTTTACTGTGTTGTTAATCTCAGTAGGTATAATTCTTTTATTTTTTTTGTTATTTGTCACTTTTTAGTTATTTATTTTTTCTTGTTACTGTGTTTTCTTTTATGTACCTATTTGTTTTTTGTGTCTCTTTTGCACTAAATGTTTTTTTAGCCATCTTTCAATTTAGCCCAGAGGCGAGGATGAAGAGTCTTTTTAGGGTTCCGTAGCCAAATGGCAAAAACGGAACCCTTATAGATTCGTCATGTCTGTCTGTCTGTCTGTATGTCTGTCTGTCTGTCTGTCCGTGTATGTCACAGCCACTTTTTGTCGAAAGTATAAGAGCTATCCTGTTGAAACTTGGTAGAAAGATGTATTATGTGAACCGCATTAGGATTTTCACACAAAAATCAAAACAAAACAAATTTTGGGGGTGCCCCCCATACTTAGAATTGAAACTCAAAAAAAAAATTTTCACCAAACCCATACGTGTGGGGTATCTATGAATAGGTCTTTAAAAATGATATTGAGGTTACTAACATCATTTTTTTCTAAACTGAACAGTTTGCGCGAGAAACACTTCCAAAGTGGTAAAAAGTGTCCCCCCCCCCCCCCCGTAACTTCTAAAATAAGAGAATGATAAAACTAAAAAAAATACATAATGTAGACCTCAACCAAAACTACCAACGAAAATTGGTTTGGATGAGATACAGTTAGCAGTTTTTGAGATATAGTACATTTTCAAAAACCGCAAATATAACTTTACCATTCATACAAATACTATGAAAAACAAAGTTATTTTTATTGTTTGTGTATATTACTTACTAATCTCAATATAATTATATCTCTAATCTATGCTTGCTGCTACGGAACCCTTCATGGGCGAGTCCAACTCGCACTTGGCCGGTTTTTTTTATAGTGGTGAAATCATCAAATCAGTCCTTCCACTCATACTATCAGACTTGTACTTACCACGGTGTTCAATAGCCTTTTACCTTCAGGATCACGGTTACCTCATGAGACAGTCCCGTGACCCCTAAAGATGAGGTCCAAGATGGAGCTTGCTTAGAAGGAACAGGAGCTGGTGGTCGCAAGCGAGGTGGCGCTGGTGGGGCCCCAGAAATTGGGTTCGCTCATCCGTGACCGGGATGGACCGTTAGGAGGTGGATCTAACCGACCCTATAACAACCCAGCATTACAATCCCTTGGGATAATTATTTTTGAGATACACGCTGGTACCACCAAAGAAAACCCATTACAAAAATACAAATCCACCTGCAATCCGCTATCTACGTAATTGACACCAAACACCTGCGTTCTCCCCCATTCAGTAATCGAAATAAATTATGGTAATTCCAACGATAATATACTGAATTTCTTCATGTTTCATTGAACACCAGGCTTTGCGAATACTTGTGACATTAAAATATGGGATTTTCTGAATTTTCTATCGTATGGAAGTCTTTCTCATAGAGAGCAAGCCTTTATCCATGATGAGTAGGTACATTATAGGCTGATGCTTTAGTATATCCTTGTCCTAACTTATTTTTACTGGTGAACTAAACGCCCTTTCACGCCCAAACTGATCACTCTTTTTTTTACGTGGTAAAATCATCAAATGAGTCCTCCCACCCAGGGCAGGGCGGGAGGGACTGTCAGACTCGTACGGACTAAAATCCACGGTGTCCTTCAATTACCCTTTACGTTCCAGGGTACTCTATAAGCTACAAAAATATTTGCATGCTGAATAATAGTAAGCGGAATATGTTGAACTTTTTAACTATAAGACCTATTGTACCATATTTCACGCAAATAAAGAATATTATTATTATTATTATATCCTAAAAGTTTTCAAGTGTTTAGAAAAAGAGATAGGAAAATCTCAAAAAAAGTACTGTTCACGAAAAAAAAAAAACAACAAACATAACGTACACATGATAGACAGCGTCTTATTGTCAAATCCTAAATTAACGCAAGCGAAGCAAAAATGGATAGTGATCGTAATATCATCATCATCATCATCAGCCTATAAATGTTCCCACTGCTGGGACACAGGCCTCCTCTCTGAGAGAGGGAGTGGGCCATAATCCACCACGCGGGCCCAGTGCGGATTGGTGGATGTCACATGTCTTCGAATTTTTGGTTCTAGGACATGCCGGTTTCTTCACGATGTTTTCCTTCACCGTTTTGAGAGCAGTGGTGATGAAATAAAATCACACAAAGTAGTGCGGCTGCCTGGATTCGAACCCACGACCTACAACTCGTAAGTCGGGACCGATACCACTGGGCCACCACTGCTCTCATCGTAATATAGTCGATATAAAAATTACCACGTTTTTACTAGATTTTACGAGTATTTAGTTCCACCTGTAATTTAATTACAGACAACGCTGTAATTTAATTTGATCCTCTTCCCGGTTTCCAATTTAGCTGAAATTTTACACGTACTGTGTATATCGCGTGACAATGCAATATTATGATGGTATGGAGCTGAAAGGTGGCCATAGGAACTCTGTAATGAAAGGCCGCAAACTCATCGAGTTGAGACTCGTTTGATTTGTCTTGACGAGTACTTTATCTATCTTCTTCTCTTATCTTCTCTTATATATAAAAATCAATTGCTGTTCGTTAGTCTCGCTAAACTCGAGAATGGCTGGACCGATTTGGCTACTTTTGGTCTTGAATTACTTCTGGAAGTCCAGGGAAGGTTTAAAAGGTGAGGCGGTACGAAGTTTGCCCGGTCAGCTAGTCTTATATATAAAAATCAATTGCTGTTTGTTAGTCTCGTCAAAACTCGAGAACGGCTGGACCAATTTGGCTAATTTTGGTTTTGTATTATTTGTGGAAATCCAGGGAAGGTTTAAAAGGTGAGGCATTACGAAGTTTGCCGGATCAGCTAGTCGTAAATATTTTTGTTTCAATGAAAGCTTGTTTTTCAAAAGACCATAGTTTTTTTAAATACATACTAACTAACTTGTTTCCTTTATGAGCATCTACTATATAGTACATGTTATGACTTAGTTTAAATACATTAATTGCTGGTGTCAATTTAACCTTACAATATTATTAATCCTCGAGTCGTTTATTTTACTGAAAGGAATATTATTATAATTAAATAAACTACTGGTCCTTCCAACCTCTCAATTTGTTCAGGACATTTTCTAAGAATTTCGTCTCAACTGACGAACTATTTGTACAATAATTACTTTGTGTAAATCTCATCTACTCGTAAGTACTCAGGACTCCAAAAATTATACAATGATAAAGTTCGGATGTATAAGGTAGTATTTGAAACTCCTGATCCAATTCTATGAATTATTTCACATTGATTGAGTTTGAACTTAATTTCATCGATAAAATACTTCACTGTTTTTTTTTTTAATTTAAATCCACGTTCGAGTTTGACTTTATCGCGATGGTAAGCGATGACGTGGTCGACGATGAAGCACGCTTGCCGAGCAATGAAGACACCAAGGTATAACAAGGCATGGCATCATCATCATCATCAGCCTATAATGTTCCCACTGCTGGGACACGGGTACGGGTTGGTAAATGTCACATGTCTTCGAATTTATGGTTCTAGGACATGCCGGTTTCCTCACGATGTTTTCCATCGTTTTGAGAGCAGTGGTGATGAAATAAATTACACAAAGTAATGCGCCTGGCGGGGTTCGAACCCACGACCTACAACTCGTAACTAGGGACCGATACCACTGGGCCACCACTGCTCTCATGCAGGCATGCAGGCATGGCATAACTATCAGGAAATTATTGTTAAAGTTTGTTGGGAGTATGGGCTTCATACTAAAAGGTATCACATAACCCAGTTTTGATGAGGCTGTAAGAAAGAGCTGGGAAAAGGCTTTGCAGGTGATGTATGAACAACATTTATTTGGGTTATTCACCAACTCGACACATGAGACCGGAGACACATGTGTCCAGTATCTTTTGTCGAGTTGTTGAATAACCCATTTATTTCAGAGTTTTCAATTCGGTCAAGTTTTTCATAGGCCCGTTTTAATCTCATGCAGATGGAATCCCATAAAATATGGTAATTCACTCCAAGAACGCCAGTTTTGCAAGTGATAACGAAATTAATGTATTGGCAGACATGGCGTGTGATTTAAAGAGCTCTTTGAGAAATTGACGCCATTTTGTGAATTGATCTATGTTTTGGAAGATATTAATAATGATTTGTGACTGAATTTATTTTCGTCTTCCGTTTAGAAATGGCCTCATTGATTTCTGTTCTGATTTAATCATTTATTCTGAGAGGAAAGGCAGGATATTCATTTCGATTTTTATTACCCAGAACTTAATGGGTTGTGGAGACCTGATAGACAGTCGCTCCATGTAAAATACTGATATTCAGCTTCATACAGTTGAAATGAAATGATGTTATTTAATTATACTAAAAATTATTTTTTTAACAAGATGAGGCCGGTCTTTCGTACCTGACTACTCTGAAAAGAAACAGCCGAAATAAACTCAGAAATCACTATCTGTTTAAAAAAAAATCTGGTCCATTTTGAGGACTTAGGTTCTCGTCTGAGGTGGTCTTTAAAAGAGCAGAGGATGATGAAAGGTATCATAATTATATCATGGATTACATTATCCTAAGTTAAATTTAATTTTTAGGCTTATTTTTCTTAACAGACCCGTCTTTTATCGGGAATTTCAGTAAGTAAGCTATGGAGTAAGGATTTTAGACGGGCAATATTTCCCCCCCTTTGGGACTAAACACATAACTGTCGTATTATGGATGTGATATATCCACTTCAGGGATTAAAAGCGTTCTGTTTTTAAATTATTTTATTAAATTCTAAAACGCCTTTTATTCGTGGTCCCAATTGTACACATCTGTTTACTCCTTAGCAGCTTAGGGGAATACGAAGGTGTGGTGTAATATTATTTAAACATGACTTGTGTCTAGAGGTCGCAAGCCGGGGTCATAATGATGTCAAAAGTTAATGCCCAGCGTCCATTGACGGCATGGCATAGCGTAGCATGGAAAAGGAATGAAATTTTCGTGGATTGATGACCTTATTTCAAAGAGATTAGATATTTATCATGGGGAGATGTTGCCCATAATTTCCACGCTAAATAGGCGTGGTCGTGATCGTAGAAACGTCGCGGATTCTTCTAGAATGTTGTTCATGCAAGCCACTTCCAACTGCTCCAATTAGATATCTATAGGAGAGGCCTATATTCAGTTCAGTCGTCATCCTACGATAATTTGATGATGATGATGAAACCATGCCGTCAATGGGCGCCGCACTGACAAATTTATTAAGAGCATATGCCTAAGCCAGTGGCATTGCCTTCGTCCTTTTTGGTTATTACATAACCCCCTCTACCAAGATCACAAAGTGATCTCAATGCTCTCCTGGACTCAAACCCAGATTTTGATTTATTTGCGGATGAATGGAAGTTGTTATTGTTGGAATGTTTGAAATTTTGCGAGAAGAATGCATGAAACTTTGTAAAATATTGTTAAAATGTGTATAATGCAATGTGAATAAATAGTATAATTGGCTTCGGCCGTTCTATTTAATGTAATAAATAAATAACATATCGAGTTTTTTTTTTTAGGTGGTAAAATCATCAAATGAGTCCTCCCGCCCTGGGTGGTGTGTTTTTTTTTTAACATAACGAGTTTAAAAAACAAAACCGGAATAAAGATATCCTTTTTTTTTAATCTACATTATGAAACTATCTCCCAAATTTCATCCTAATCGATACTGCGGTTAAAAATAGAGGTAACACTTTTCTTCTGCAAAGTATAGGTTATATAATATTATTATATAAGTATAGTATAGGTTATAGCTGCAAAGTATAAAGTATAGTTATGTTGTCATAACATGGGATTCAATAGGAATAGAAAATGGGAATAGCTAAAAAGTGGGACCCAAAAGTGGGATTCAACGGGAATAAATCGCAATTTTCGCGTGAAAGAGGAACGAAATATTCAAGCAAACTTTCACATTTAAAACAGAAGAAAGATGTAACCCAACAAAAGATGGGTCACATAGTACTTTTTCTCATTTTGATATTTTCAAAGATTACCAAACCTGTTATGTTTGTATTTTATACAATGATTACTTGAAACATTCATTAAATACGTACCCTGTTATTACTAAAAGATAATAACCCAGTCTGTACATGAATTATTCTATAATATTTATAATATGTATGAATGTAAGTAATCAAATATCCAATATATCAGTATACATTAGGAATCGATTTTTTATTATACGGTGCATCCACACTGCCGGTAACATTTGTAGCTCAACGTTTCCAAATGTTGCTTGGTAACATCCGCCAACAAAATGTTACTAAGTGTTGACGTGTTACTGTAAGTCGAGTAATGTTGCTCAACATTCGGCAACATCCGCCAACAAAATGTTATTTAATGTTACTAAGTGTTGACGTGTTACTGTAAGTCGAGTAACGTTGCTCAACATTTGGTAACAATGTTACCCCCATTATCTAACAATGTTGCCGATTGTCGAGCAACGTTACTCGACATACAGTAACACGGAAACATTTGTTGTCGGATGTTACTGCGGTGTGGATGAGTAACAATCAACAAATAGTAACAAGGAGCCACAAAAGTTACCGAATGTTACCGTGTTGCCTTTTGTTCCTCCACAAATGTTACCGGCGGTGTGGATGCACCGATAGATAAAAAATTAAAATACAATAAAAAAACTCATTTTTCCCTACATCTGTTATAGGTATCTAATAAATATTCATTTCTATCTTTGACAAAGATTTTTTATATTACAACATCATCTGCCTAGCCTTTTTCCAATGTTGAGGATTAATTCCAGTCTAAACACCAGAAGAATACCCCTGGTTCGATTGGTTGTCAGATTTCCGGCTTCTGATTAAGAGTAACGACTGGCAAAGATCTACAAATAATGACACACAGGTTTTCGAGCTTTCCGAGGCAAGGAGCAAAGTCACAATGAGAGACCATTGTGACTTTGCTCCTTGCCTCATCCGCAGACTAACTTCGGCAAGCACAGCTTCATCATCATCATCATCAGCCTAATGTTTCCACTGCTGGGAAACAGGCCTCCTCTCTGAGAGAGGGAGTGGGCCGTAATCTACCACGCGGGCCCAGTGCGGATTGGTAGATGTCACATGTCTTCGAAGTTTTGGTTCTAGGCCATTCCTCACGATGTTTTCCTTCACCGATTTGAGAGCAGTGGTGTTGAAATAAATTTCACAAAGTAATGGTTATATAACGACAAGTTAAACACAGCTTAACTTGTCGTTATATAACCATGCACTAGTGGCCCACCCTGATTAAAGTTTTCGACCTTCCCAGTGAATTTTTAGAAAACTTTCTAGCATACAAACCTAGTGCTGACTGGTCACAAACACAAAAAAAAAGAATTATCCAAATTAATGCAGTCGTTCGGAAGTTATGCGCCCACAGACAGACTTAAACGACTGTATTTTATACTATGTTAAGATAAAGATAACATAACCCACAGAATTGGTTTCCATTCAAGGAGACATTACCATTAAAGTATGGATTTCAAACGCAAGCCGTAAACCCAACTTTGAGGAGCTTGCAAATCCGCGAGATTTTTTACCTTTAACGACAGTTTAGACTTCTTCCCGCGCTCTGTAGGATAGATAAACATTTCAAATGCAGTCTTTAGGTTCAAATTGGCTTGTAGCTACTTGATAACAGCTGTAAAGGTAAATTCAAGGTTGAGCAGCATTTTCCAGGGTCATCCTGTATTTTTTTTAACATATAGATAATTCTGAAAGCATTTTTTTTTATCGTGGTAAATTCATCAAATGACTACTCCTACCCAGGGCAGGGTAGGAGCGACTGTCAGACTTGTAGGTACTGACTAAAATCCATGGTATCCTTCAACACACCTTTACGTTTCAGGGTCACGGTTACCTGATGAGACAGTCCCGCGACCCCGGCAGGCTTTGGCCCTCTAAGGGGGGGCCCATGAAAGCATGATAAGACGTTGTTTGGGCCTGACATTATAAAGATCTTTGACGGTCGTTTGATGAGGTTGGCAACGTATGTGTAATGTGTAAAAGTTTCTGCAGGGTTGGCAACACGCAAACCATACCTTTGGTGTTGCAGACGTTCATAGACTACGGTGACCGCTTTCCGTCAGGCGGGCCGTATATACAGGGTGATTTGTAATTCGATGCGGTCCTTGAAATGGGTGATACTAGACCTTATTTGCAACAATTTTAACCCGGACAACATGGGGTCTAAACTGACTGGTTTTTGAGATATCGAACTTTAAAGGTATTTCGAAAAATTTCTACCTCTCCATCATTAAGTGCTTATTGTTAGAAAGTAATGATGGTCACCACTTAGAATTTATACTTTTCTGATAGAATATGAACGACTGAATCTAGTGAATACAAGTTTTTTATAAAACTTATTATATCTAGGGAAATAAAGTGTCATAAAGTTTCTGTTTTGAAGTTTTCTGAAAACTTCCCTTGTCTTTCAAAGCATATTTAAAAGAATAAATGTATGACACTTGGTTTACAAATTACAGAAAAAACTTTCTTGTCTCATTATCTTTCTAAAATGGTGCCACAGTACCCACTTTTAGTTAGTGTCTGACCAGAAAATTAGGGTTGTTACTGACAAAGTAGTAAATCAACGAAAATCGGTTGCAATGTTTTTTCGACCCAACATTTTTTTTCTGTGGTTTTTGTCCAAATTGCTATCTGATATTAGCTTTTTGAGTCAATGCGCTTAATCCTGGCGGTAATTACATAATCATATCAGGCAAATTCGGTTTTTATTTGGAGTATTTTACTTATGGACCAGGTAGTCAAACCATCAATTCTCTTCCATTTAAAACAGCTACTATATTGTACTTATACAATGACGGAATGTTTGTAAACTCTGGTTTCATAAAAAAACTAAACTGGCGTGCATTAAAGTTAGGTCACCCTACTGGTAGGACAGGTAAAAATACTCCAGATAAAGCGCGATTTTGCCTGATGTCATTGACCAGGATTTAGCGCATTGACTCAAAAAAGCTAATATCAGATAACAGTTTCGACAAAAACCACAGAAAAAAAATGTTGGGTCGAAAAAACTTTACAACCAATTTTCGTTGATTTACTACCTTATCAGTAACAACCCTAATTTTCTGATAAGACACTAACTAAAAGTGGGTACTGTGGCACCATTTTAGAAAGGTAATGAGACAAGAAAGTTTTTCCAGTAATTTGTAAACCAAGTGTTATACATTTATTTTATTAAATATGCTCTGAAAGACAAGGGAAGTTTTCAGAAAACTTCAAAACAGAAACTTTATGACACTTAATTTCCCAAGATATGATTAGTTTTATAAAAAACTTGTATTCACTAGATTCAGTCATTCATATTCTATCAGAAAAGTATAAATTCTAAGTGGTGACCATCGTTACTTTCTAACAATAAGCACTTAATGATGGAGAGGTAGATATTTTTCGAAAAACCTTTAAAGTTCGATATCTCCAAAACCAGTCAGTTTAGACCCCATGTTGTCAGGTTTAAAATTGTTGCAAATAAAGTCTAGTATCACCCATTTCAAGAACCGCATCGAATTACAAATCACCCTGTATGTTTATCTCCTATACATGTATGTATACTAACTGCGTGTGTGTGTGTGTGTGTGTAACACGCATTTTCAATCACCCTGTGAGTTGGCCATGCGAAACCGTGGCCCCTATCCAATAGGGTCTCATCTATCCCTCTCCAAAAATCGTTTCAGTCGTTTTAGTGTGAAAACGATACAAACGACACTTTCGCCATGAAGAAGCCTAAAAACAGCTTTTTTTTTTAAGTGAAACCGATTTTGATCTTCATTTTATTAGCAAGAGCTGACCCAGATAAAATAACGTTGATTTCAAGATTCAACTTTCTTAAACCAAACCATCATTAATATCATTATCTTTCACCAAATATATCTTTTGAGACTGGGTTTAGATGTCGAACATTGAAATCTCTTTGAACCAGAAGGAAATGCGATCCTTTGATCCTATGCGTATTATGTCAAATTTGCATAGGTATATGTGCAAAAGGGTATGTAGATTTCGGCCCGAAAGACTAAGAAACTCAATTACTATAATTGAATTTGTTAACTACATGCATGCAGACAAACAGAAATGTAAATGGACCCTTCAGGAAGTTGTAAATTTAGCATTCTGCACATTATCGCGGGACTACCATGGCCCCGGAACGTTAAGAGCTATTGAAGGACACCGTGGATTTTAGTCAGTAAAAGTCTGACAGTCCCAGGACACGTTTGATGATTTTACAAAGTAAACAAATAAAGCATTATGTACATAGCGTTACTAAGCCCTGGTGGCCTCCTGGGTGTCACCACTGCGAAGATCGCCCGCAGCATACGGTGCAGGATTGCCCCGCTTGGGCAGAGCACCGCCGTATCCTCACGGCATAGGCGGAGACTTCCCGCGCCCGGCATTGGTCGAGGCCATGCTGCGGGGTGAGACAAAGTGGGAAGCGGTCGCCTCCTTCTGCGAAACAGTCATGCTCGCGAAGGAGGAGGCGGGCCGCAAAAGGGAGAGGACAGCGTCCTCCCTCCGCCCCAGCCGCAGTGGTAGACGCCCACGGCGACGGACATCGCAAGACGATCTCCGGCCACCGTAGGCGCGGGCATGCGAGCGGCGAGTAATGGGCAACTCGTCGCTCGATCATGGACCATGCCCGGGTCGACGGCGCAAGATGACGGGGGGGGGGGGATAGAGGGCCAAAGCCTGCCGGGGTCGCGGGACTTATTCCATTACCGCGACTCTGGAACGTAAAGGGCTATTGAAGGACACCGTGGATTTTAGTCAGTACAAGTCTGACAGTCCCTCCCGCCCTGCCCTGGGTGGGAGGACTCATTTGATTTTACCACGCTAAAAAAAATCTCTGGTGGCCAACCATGACGTCTTAAAGCGAGAGAAATTCCAGTGTGGAAAAGAGACGGAGCTATACAAGTCGTCTAGCACCATCTCGTTCTTGGGCGCCTGGTCACCTACCTCCACGGGCGCGTATTGTTCAAATCAACTAGAGCGCGTTTTTTTGGCTTCTTGTTACAGACTTCCGTCCTTTTTCACGAAATCACTCGCACAGATTGCAGGGAAGCAAGAAAAAAAATCGACACGACGAGAAGAATATTTGTGTGTTTTTATTTGCTTCGTGAAGTTCTTTTACATCTAAAGTATAGCTAGTGAACTTGAAAAGGTCACATGGAAATACTGTAATTTAAAAGATTAACTTCTCGTCAAGTTCGTATTTCTTTGAATTCTTGTACTAGAGTTGGGAAGATTTTTTCAAGAATTTCCAATTAGGTAGGTATACTTTTTAATGTCTGTGATTTCATAGGGTTTAATCCATTATTTATGAAGTAGGTATCTATCTACTTATTAAGTTGTTTTCTAATTTTGAGGATTTTAAACTGATCGACGAAGAGGCAAATGCGGTATTTCGTAGTTTATATTTTCTGTGAAATTCATGTGTTCCTGTCAAACATGGATTTAAAAAAAAAAAAACATTTTTTGTTTGATCCTAACGCCCCTCGACTTTTCAACACATGTATGAGTTCACTTTCAAAGCGAAACCAGGTCACGATAAGTTTTAAAAGAGCAGCTTCGAGCAGCTCTGATGGATTCAACTTAGAAAATTTTCATTTGAAATGGACCCGCTTGGAAAATAGACTTCCTCCTTCTGAAAAAAAAAAAAACTGGACTTCACAATACTAAGGAAACTATTTCCTTTGTCCAAAACTATTTGCTGCAGCACGTGGTTAAATAATAACTTCCAAGGTTAAGCCACTCTCATCAAGATCTGTCTGTGGATGGGTAACTAACTATCCATACCGAGGTCTTTTTACCGAACAGCACTTTCAATTAATTGTTGGCACGGGATGTCGTTTGTGGATCTTTAAAAGTCGTTGCAAGTAGTCAGTGCCCTGAAAATCACGAAAAAACCGTCCAAGTGCGAGTTGGACTCACCCATGTAAGGGATATAATTATATTGAGATTAGTAAGTAATATACTCAAACAATAAAAATAACTTTGTTTTTCAAGTGTTTGTATGAATGGTAAAGTTATATTTGCGGTTTTTGAAAATGTACTATATCTCGAAAACTGCTAAATGTATCTCATCCAAACCAATTTTCGTTGGAAGTTTTTATTGAGCTCTACATTACATATTTTTTTTTTAGTTTTATCATTCTCTTATTTTAGAAGTTACAGGGGGGGACACATTTTACCACTTTGGAAGTGTCTCTCGTGCAAACAGTTCAGTTTAGAAAAAAATTACCTTAGTAACCTCAATATAATTTTTAAAGCCTATCCATAGATATCCCACATGTGAGGGTTTGGTGAAAAAAAAAATTTTGACTTTCAAATCTATGTATGGGGGGCACCCCCAAAATTTGTTTTGTTTTTATTTTTGTGTGAAAATCCTAATGCGGTTCACTTAATACATCTACCTACCAAGTTTCAGTAGGATAGCTCTTATACTTTCGACAAAAAGTAGCTGTGACATACGGACGGACAGACAGACAGACAGACAGACACGACGAATCTATAAGGGTTCCGTTTTTGCCATTTGGCTACGGAACCCTAAAAATGATACTGTATATGCAAGAACGTTATGTAGTAAAGTTTCTAAAGATTTCTAATCTAGGCAATCAAAGCTTAGACACATTTATCACTGCCAGAAGCACTAAGTCGGTGTTTTCTGTTTATGCGCGAAGTAGACGAGTTTAATTAATTATTCGCGATGTCACGAGCAAGCAACTTCCTTCTACATGAGTAAATAATGTTTATATAAGTACTTTTGCAACAAGATTCATTTGGTATTCCGTAGAATGTATGCTAATATTATAGAGCTGAAGAGTTTGTTTATATGTTTGGTTAAATGCCCTAATCTCAAGAACTACTGATTCGAATTGAAAAAATATTATTTTGTTGCAAAGTTATTTTATAGAGGAAGGCTATGATCAATAGGAACTGATCAGCGAAGATGAAACCACGGAGAAAATCTAGTTATTTTATAGCACCGCCGTGTCCTCACGCATTGGTCGAGGCCATGCTGCGGGGCGAGACGGAGTGGGAAGTGGTCGCCTCCTTCTGCGAAGCAGTCATGCTTGCGAAGGAGGAAGCGGGCCGCGTGAGGGAGAAGACAGCGTCCTCCCTTTAAATCAGTACGTATTTTTTTTCGCTTACCTTTATTCACCAATCCAAAGTTTCACCAGCAAAGCGGAATAAATCTGCAACAAAAAATAAAAATTCAGTAAGTAATTAGTTCCATATATTTAAAATGGACAACGGTCCTGGAAATCCGGCTGTCCGGTGTCAATCACACAGGCTTATCGTACTAAATTCGGTGCAAACGTGCGTTGGAAATATTAAGCGGAAAATTCACAGAATTATACTGAAAATTTCAAAGCTAAAATATGCCTGCTACCGCAATATTTTGATTTCTGTTTTTTTTTTTATAATCCTACAGTTTAATACATAAACGCATACATGCCGATTTTCCAGGGTCTCGGGAGTGTTTAAAACAGGTATTCCTGACCCTGGAACGTAAAGGACAATTATTATTGAAGGAACAAAGATTGAAGGTGGATCAGTTCAAGTCTAACAGTCCGGAGTCCCTCCCGTAATTTCTTGCCTGTGCCTACGGTGGCCGCTAAACGTATGTCGGACGCCCTGGGTGTCTCACGTTGCGGCTTGCTCGTGAGGTGGAGAATGTCCTCTCCTTTTGGTATTCCAACCCCTTCGTTAGCATTACTGCTTCTCAGAAGGTGTTAGTGTCCCTCTAGCATAATATCTATCTACAACACGGGGCGAAACCGCGTGCAGAAGTTAGTTCTTTATCTTAAAATCAGTCATTTCACTCATTACAACATTCAAACGCTTCGTTTACTTTGTACATATCGACATGAAATTCGTGAGGAATTCATTCCGAAAGCATACCATGTCATACATGTTAAAGCTTAGGAATTTCGAATGACTGAACTTTAGAGTACGGAGTGTGTGAACAAATAATTTGATTGAATGAAATGTACGTACAAGGACTTTATTTATATCTTAGTGCATAAAGTTGAAAATCTATAGACTATTGAGTGTTTACGTTTATTGCTTGCCATCTGTATAGTAGAGCAGGAATAGAATTGTAATAATAATTGCGTTAGTCTATTTTTGGACCTTGAGTCGAGTTTTATGTTTTGTACGATGTTATATAAAGTAATTAGAAACTATAGTCCAAGATATGTCGCCAAATTACCGAAATACGTTCAAACAAGGGAATAGATGATTTAGCTTCTCAGTGTGAGTTGCGGTACCCTTAATTAGTAAGGTGTCTGGATTAATAATCCAGACGCCTTACTGATTATCACCTATCCTACATTTTTCGACCTTTGTCAAAAATAGAAAACGTAAAAAACAGAGTAATAACATTATACACAGCCTCTAACTGTGCGATATTATGATAACATTGTCCATGCTCCGTCACAAAATGGCCGCTCGCGCCGCCATCTTGAACAGTAACTACGTATGCAAGCGGGTGGTTCTCGCAGTGTGCAATTGTGCGTTTAATCGTCCGGGTAGTATACGCTCCCGCAAACAGTTGGGCTAAACTGCGCTGTAGGTTAGGGTTGACAGCTAGAAGAAAATAAGAATAAAAGATTCTTATTTTGGTAGAATGATAAAGTAATTAAGAATTAATGTATCATTCTATTCCATAGAATAGAATACAATAAGATTTTTGCTAAGCATTGCCACACCAAAAGGGTTTCCAACTCAGCATTTGCTGGGAGAAAGGCACTACGCAGTGACACACGGACGAGGGTAGGCAAAAAAAAATAGTAAAATAAAATAAGAAGTAATAGAATTTACATCATCTGTGAAAATTTCAACTGTCTAATTATTACGGTTCATGAGATACAACCTGGTGACAGACGGACAGTGGAGTCTTAGTAACAAAGTTCCGTTTTACCCTTTGTGTACGGATCCCTAAAAATGGAACGAAAGATTCGACCTTGTCGGGCCGCATAAAAGCTTTAAGACAATTGTTTATTTACAATGTGTAAGCCCTTTCTTACAGAAGGCGACGCAAGTCAAATATCTTTCGACTTTGGTTTTCACTAGGTGCGTCCCCACAGAACGCGCAGCTCGGTTGGTGTGGACGTGTCTCGGGCGAGGCAAGTGACAGCACTCCCGCGGTCGAGCGACCGACAGCCCGAGCCATCCAGTGTCGGCTTTTGTTTTGCTCACGTATATTGTTTCGTGCCTCGGTCGAAAAATAATAGACGCGTCCACACAGAGTGAGCAGCCTCGCTTGTCAGTTTCCTCGCGAGGATTTGCTGCGCGAGGAAACTGACAATCGCGCAGCAACACCTCGCGAGGCTGCCCGCTCTGTGTGGACGCACCTTGAAGCGTGCCTATGTACTACTGTCTGTGATATGTATGGCGGTAGTTACCTGGATACCAATGTCGTAAGGTATCGGAGATTTACGTCGTCTTGTGTATCGAAGGGGCTAAGTGTTAGAAAAGCGTATATAACGTCAAAATATAACGGAGCGCATTTTTGTGCATCCCGCAGAAGCATAGTACAGCACGTTGCAGAGACAAGGAACTTTTCTCTGCATTATACTCAGGGTTGGAAAAAAAACAGTTTTTATTAAATTTTATAAAACAAACTGTTCAAATTATTTGAAACAAGTGTTTTTTTGTTTTTTTTTTAGTTTCGGTCATTTTTCAAATTAATTCGACTATGAATCGACGTCTTAATTTATAAATAAATTATTTGTTTCATTTCTAGACTAGATCTTTTCAAATTCGCTATTTGTAATGAAATATTTACAAAAAAATATCAATGGAAAATAAACATCTACTGTTTTTTTTCTAATGATTTTATGTATTATTTCATTACAATGCCAATAAAAGTTAAAAAATGTGACATAGCAGGGGCATACACTCAAATTATTTAATGTCAAGCTATTAAGATGAATATTAATGAATGAATGAATATTAATGAATGAATATTAATTTATTTTCATTTTACAGGCATTCATCCGCCATGAAAAGTAGTTAAAAGTGTAATAAAAATACAGTTTAATTTCTAACTGTTTAAAACAGGTGTTTTAAAACAACTTGTTTTAAACATGATTTTACTGCATTCGAATTTCACCACAAAATAAAAGTCGTTATAAAATGTGAAGCCACGAAAAAATATGGTACAATAAAATTAATAAGTATGTCCCCCATAATTTTAATGACAGCAAGCGGAGAAGCCCAATAAAAAAGGACTGTGGTCAAAGAAATTGTAATTGAATTTTCTTTGAGGAAAATCTAAAATATAGGTCAGAGTATCGTGTAACGTTGATTTACTCGCCTTTTTAATGGCAGGCTTGTTTTGCTTTATCGGGAAACTGGACAAAAAAGATGGTCTTTAAATGGACTGGTCAGAAAATATTCTTTCATCATTATTATCAGCCTATAAATGTTCCCACTGCAGCTGACGCACTACTGCGGACACAGACCTCCTTTCTGTGAGAGGGAGTGGGCCGTAATCTGTCAATCACGTCTTCGAATTTTTGGTTCTAGGACATGCCGGTTTCCTCACGATGTTTTCCTTCACCGTTTTGAGAGCAGTGGTGTTGAAATAAATTACGCGCCTGACGGGGTTCGAACCCACGACCTACTACTCGTACGTCGAGGCCGATACCACTGGGCCACCACTGTTCAAACAAATATACTTTACTTAAATGTAATTAAAATGCAATGCCATTCGTAGTAAAGAGAAATTCTTTACTTCTAACTTACTTTCTTAGTCAGCAGCCACGGCTGCTACTGAAAAATCAAAGTCTACATTTGTGTTGATGGAAAAAGATTCGTCGCCTATAAAAAATAAAAAATGAAATAATAGGGGACGAATCCCCTATTAATTCATTTTGTAAATAACGCATCAAAATTCGAGAACTAGGGTCGTGACGTCAGAAGCAAGTAAAAACTGTACTTGCTTGTGACGTATTAGCAATTTTGAAAGCATCGTATCTTGACCAAATAAAAAAAATAAGGTCAAATATTTTTTGATAAATTAGCAGACGGGTTAATTAGATTTTTCAGTCAACTAAATATGCGCATGCATTCAAATGCCTTTTGGTCTCATGGCCGCAAGCAAGATTACCAAGCGTGTGATTCCAGGATTCAATTTTCGGGTCAGGCAAAAAGATATGGTGAGTTTTTCCAAGCAAATATTTCAGTAGCAGTCTAGAGGCCTAATCATGAGTTTTCACTTATTGTGACGTAAAGTAAACTGGAACTTTGACATTTAATTTCAAGGAAAAAATTAGTTTTTTTTTTTTATTTAGATTTTGATTTAGATTGAAAAATGGAACAGCGCCTCTGGTGTGCGAAGAAGGAACTAATTTTTTTCTTGAAAATTGTCAATTTGAAATTGTCAAAGTTCCAGTTTTCTTTACGTCTCAAATACTGAAAACTCACTGAAAACAAACAGGGTACAGTTTGGAGGAATGTCACCCCCGTATCTCGGATTTTAAGCCGTTAGTTGAGCCGCATGATCTCTCTTCAGTCGTGTCGGATTGTTGTCCAATCACACTATTAGAGGAACACAGAGTATATCAGTATCTGCGTACACAATTGTATACTTTAATATCTCTCTGTTGAGATTGACAGCCGTGACCAAAAACGGTCTGTATACATATATGTGTAGACTTGATTTATAGGCTGGCAACCCAGCCCAGCCCCTTATACAGTGACAAAAGACGGTGTAAACATTTTTCATTACGTACCCCGCTAGCCTGTTTACCAACCTTTTACGGGAAAGAAAATTACTCAGTCCAACCTTTGTGTGGCAACCCTAACGTGGTCTATAATGAAGTACATCTTGGGAAGGAAAGGTAATTGTTCGTGAAGAATTGAACCTTCATTTTTGAGGTAAGAAAGGGGATCTCTTCATGATTTACCTTAGCTACGGTTATGTTTTATTTTAAAATCTAGCTCAAACTGTAATGTAATTTTTTTTTGCGTGGTAAAATCATCAAATGAGTCCTAACCCCGGTCAGGGCGCGAGGAACTGTAAGACTTGTACTGACTAAAATCCACGGTGTCCTTCAATAGCCCTTTATGTTATGGGGTCACGGTAATAAGATAAGTCCCGCGACCCCGGCAGGCTTTGGCCCTCTAGAGGGCCCCGTCACCTTGCTGACGCTCTTTGAGGCGCGCGTGGAACACAACGCGCCGTCGACCCGGCCATGGTCCATGGTCGGACAGCGAGTTGCCCTTAACTCGCCGCCCGCATGCCCGCGCTTACGGTGGCCGGAGATCGTCTTGCGACGTCCGTCGCCGTGGGCGTCCACCACCGCAAACTGTAATGTAACTTACGAAAATTTTGCACTCCAGAGCCACAAGATACAAGCGATGCTTAGTTTGTGGGTCACCAAACATAATGACACATTGTAATTTTACTTTTTGACGAAAAAGAATTAGTATTATTTATTATTATAAGCTCGCATAAAGCCTCCTGCAGACACACGCGATTAATCGCGCTGCGACAACGAGCCAAGCTAATTTCCACTCTAAAAATACTGGGAATGGACCGCGACATGTCGCCCCGCGCGATTAATCGCGTGTGTCTGCAGGAGGCTTTAAACCGGAACGTTAAAAAGTGTCGGAAAAAAACTGAAAATGAAAAAAAAGGTTATAAAAGTTTTTTAAATTATTTTTCTCAAACAGCCTCTAATATTCCTCATGAAATGAAAATTGAATCGAGATGAAAGTGACTTTTTCATATAAAAATCTTATTTTGCGAGGTTTGATTTTTGGGAAAAATAAATAAAAATACTGTTTAGCTTTCATGTTATTTCTTGTAATCAAACTCTAATAACGTTATTTAGAATATTTCTGGACCAAGTGAAAAGGACTTGTTAATCTATGGGCCAAAGTCCCACACGATACATAAGTTCGGAGTGTGAGAAAACGATTATTTTAACTTTAAAGTTCACAACACTGTTACTCAAGGTAAAGTTAGAGCATGATATAGGCTTTTTCTTTTTTATTGAGAAAAAAAAAATACACGTGGCCTTCAACTGAATACCTAGTGAAATACAAGGTTTCAATATAAATACAAAATTATTTTTTGAAATGTTAGACAAAAAAAAAAAAAATTTAATAATACTTTGCTCGCGGCGGACTCCTAATAAATTGTAATAACGACCCAATTTGCGAAAACTAACAAAAAACAAGGCTGTTTAACTTCAAGAGCAATTTAGTATTACAAGTTAAAATAATTATATTTATTTCCCGAGAACTTTAATTTTATTGTTCTCTTTTTAGAGAAAGAAGATTACCTAATTTATTTCTAGTACCTATCTCACATCTGCAGACTTTTTCGCATCTAAAAAAAGAATAAAGGTCATAGCTCATTATAGCCACCAAACCACACCGCGATGCCTCGTGTGATTAGTATTCATTAAGGGCACATAACCAAAAAGTTGGCAACGTCGCAAATAGCTGTCAAATATTTTACAAGTTTTAATTAATTTGGTAAATTTACTGTATGAAAATAAGAAATGTGGCTCTGTAGTGCACTGCAAAGTTTATATAGGAATGCAATTAAAACACTGAATTTGATGTTGTCACCGTTTCAGGTATAAAAAAGGCATTTGGAAGGTTTCCAAATATTTTTTTTACATCTAAAATTGTATATTCGGTGTTACGATATTACTTATTGCATTCCCATAGCAATTTTTTAGTGCAATACACAGCTATATTTCTTGTATCCATACAGTAACATTGCTAAATTAATTAGAACTTGTAAATATTTGACAACTATTTGCGACGTTGTCAACTTTCAGAATATGCCCTCTTAAGTGAAGTTGGATAGACGGTCGTTATACTACTCGTATTATCTCCGTAGCATCACCCGATCGCCTTTTTCGCTAGCTGACCACTTGTTCCCGGGTTGACGGCGCGTTGTGTTCCACACGCGCCTCGAGAAGTGTCAGCATGATGACGCCCCCCCACCCCTCTAGAGGGCCAAAGCCTGTCGGGGTCGCCGGACTTATCTCATTAGCCAGGCCCAGGCCCAGCTTAGGCCCAGAGTGGACCTACTTGCTCCGATTTATTTTTCCTTCGTCTTTGAGATGTTACCGCTGTTTATCCCACCAACGAATTCGCAGCTGATGTTCAGAAACTATAAGATACAACTCTCTTATGCATTTTGCTTATTACTGAAACGTACAGAGGAGGTGAAGCCGGTCTGTACACCGAAAACCCGGCTTCGATACGCCTCCTAGTTGCCGAGATATATTAAGTTTAATTCTCCATTTGACAGCTCGGCGGCCATCTTGGAAATCTTCTAAACGTTGTAACTCCTGATCTCGTGGGGATATTTTCTTTCTTTCCTTTCAAGCGATATTTCGCTTGAGAGGAAATTATTAACAAATTTTGACGTGGCTCCCAGTCTATCTGGATTTCTACTCGGTTGCTGGAAATAGACTAGCCCCACTGGAAACGTGCGTGTACCTATTATCGTCTAACCCTTCTGATATTGCAGGCGTAATGTCAAGGAATCCTCCTAATTTCAAAAGGTCAAACTTATGTAGGTACCCTTTTCAAAGTTAATCAAACCTTACCAGGTTCTTCAGAACACACGATAAAAATAGATTGCTCCCCACACACATCCCTTTCACCCTAAATCTACACCCCGTTACGTCAGTAGACGTCAACGTCCATGACATAACGTCAAATGACGTCACAAAATGGCCTCACAGGAAATTGATATTTACCATACGAGTCGTTATGTAAATATATGCCATACTAGCTGATGCCAACGGTTTCAAAAATCATCCCGTGGGAATATTAAATCAGTATAAAAACTAAGGTACCCGCAGGTAATAAGGCCTGTCGGATATTAAGGCCTAGCTAAGGAATATCTATAAAATCATGAAAAACATGTACATGTTTAAATATTACCCATTATTTTAGTACATTTTTTACAAAATGTAACAGGAAAATTGATGTTTTTACCTTAAACAAAAGCGAAATATCAAAATGAAAAATTAATGGGTAATAAGGCCTACGAGCAGAAGGCTAATCAGGCCTACGCTTTTGAAATACGATAATTGTAAATATTCTTTTTTTTTTTTTGATGAAATCATGTGCACAAAGTGATAATATTTAGATTATTCATCTCAAATACCAGAGATACAAAAACTATAGTCTAATAATTTAGGTATGTTAAAACCGTAGGCTTTATTACCCTGCTACAGTAAAGCAAGGCCCTTATGTAAGGTTTTAGAAAATGTTTCATTTGTTTCTGATTTAGGGTAAAGGCTAAAATTGTCTATTTTTATTTTGCAGATAATTTATTTAAATAATTATTCACATTAAAACATGTTTATCAAATTGTATACATTAGATTTTATTACACATTTCCCTTACCTAGGCCTTATTACCCGCAGGTACCTTATACAATGTGTTAATCTGTGTACATTTCAACCAATTCTGTTAAGTGGTTTTTGCGTGAAAGAGGAACAAACATCCATCAGTCCAAACAAACTTTCACGTTTATAATATTAGTTGGAAGTAGGATGTAAACATAAATTATGTCATATTCTTGTGTGAACCTAGTGCCGAATGTTCAGCGAAGCAATATCAAGAGCGTGACGAAGCGTTATTATTTTTTAATGTATGGAATAAGCATCACATAGAAAGTGTAGCAATAAAGTGTGGCAAAACTGAAGTCGTGTGACTGTACGTCAAACAGAACGCGTGCCCGCGAACCGAGGCGTGAACGAGATAGTTCTATTAGCGGACAGGCGTGTACCGCGCTCACCGTACCGTATTGAATGAAAACTTTCATGTCCTTATTTTTCGAATTACTGATTTTAATGAAAATTCGACCGCAAAAGCAGGATACGTAGGCCTAAAAAGTTATAATAGAGAATAATAGAAATGTTTTATCAGTCCGGTAAATATATGCCATACTAGCTGATGCCAACGGTTTCAAAAATCATCCCGTGGGAATATTAAATCAGTATAAAAACTATACAATGTGTTAATCTGTGTACATTTCAACCAATTCTGTTAAGTGGTTTTTGCGTGAAAGAGGAACAAACATCCATCAGTCCAAACAAACTTTCACGTTTATAATATTAGTTGGAAGTAGGATGTAAACATAAATTATGTCATATTGACACCGGGTGGTGTGTTAAGGTGCCGGTTTGCACACGAGACCGCGACAGGAGACAGCGACAGGAGACCGCGACACTTCTTAACACTAAGCAATGTAGGTATGTGCGACAGTTCGCGAGCAAGACAGCGACAGAAGACATACGGTAGCAAATAGCAATCTCCGGTCGCGGCCTCCTGTCGCGGTCTCCTGTCGCGGTCTCGCGCGCTAACCTTTACTGAAAATTGGCAAATAGGTTTAATGTATTTTGATTTTATGTGATGGGCATTTGTTTAAGTACTATGATTGCTTGAAGGCATTATCAAACAGACAGGCGAAGTGAATGCGAATCGAAGGCGGAGACATCAATGTCGGTGCAGCGAACCGAGGTCTTGTGTGAACCTAGTGCCGAATGTTCAGCGAAGCAATATCAAGAGCGTGACGAAGCGTTATTATTTTTTAATGTATGGAATAAGCATCACATAGAAAGTGTAGCAATAAAGTGTGGCAAAACTGAAGTCGTGTGACTGTACGTCAAACAGAACGCGTGCCCGCGAACCGAGGCGTGAACGAGATAGTTCTATTAGCGGACAGGCGTGTACCGCGCTCACCGTACCGTATTGAATGAAAACTTTCATGTCCTTATTTTTCGAATTACTGATTTTAATGAAAATTCGACCGCAAAAGCAGGATACGTAGGCCTAAAAAGTTATAATAGAGAATAATAGAAATGTTTTATCAGTCCGGTAAAAAGGCATGAATTTATTCATGTTATTTTTTTTTTCTAGAAATAAGCATTACCTTGACATTAATGTCGGACGTCGTGGGTCAGAGCCCGTTCGTCGTGCGCAAGATTCGCACCCTGTGCCCACTCGTCCCCTGGAACTTTTGAGGGGCCCATTCGTCCCCTGAAGAATATTTATTTTTATTCATTCTTCTAATATAAGTACACGTACATGTGTATACTGCAGCTTGGTAGTCCTGGTACAGTCGCGCAGAAAACGGTAAAACAAAAAATTAATGTTAGCAAAACAGAATTAATGTTAGAACGTTCATTATTTTTGTACATTAAAACAACTTTTTGAAAAAAAGGGAACCGACTTCAAAACCAAACACAAAAAAACTATAAAATAACTTTTCTTTCGGAAGTCGGTGGCTTTGTTTTTTATTTCATTGACTATGGCCACCGACTTCCGAAAGATAAGTTATTTTACAGTTTCTTTGTGTTTGGTTTTGAAGTCGGTTCCGTTTTTTTAAAAAAAAATTATTTTCCCCTTTTTAGTTTAGATATTCAACAAAAATCTTCTTATAATCGTCGACTTTGAAAATCTACAATCCTAGTAAGTAATAAAAACGGATCTATGCGGGCAATTTCGCGAGATATTCATTATTGTTATATATTAAAACCTTCCCCAGAATGAATACTTTTCTGAAAACCGAATCAAAATCGGTTAAGCCAAACGCGAGATAATCGCGGAAAAACATGCAATGGTCACTGAAAATCTACAATCCAAGTAAGCAAAAACGAATCCACGCGGGCAACGTCACGGGATATCTATTAGTGTTATATACTAAAACCTTCTCCAGAATGTAATGAACACTTCGCTGAAAACCGCAACAAAATCCGTTCAGCCAAACAAACATACATACATACAGGTCGAACTGAGAACCTACTTTTTTTTTAAGTTGGTTAAAAAGGGTGACGACTCCACATTGAGCTAAAACGAAACACTTAGAATACAAGAACATAATAACATCCATTAATATGATAAAATAATAATTGCGGAAAAAAATTGCTATACATATTTAGGAGTAAATAATTTAGTTTTGACTTTTTAGTCAAAATATGACTGTAGTATTCCACCATAAATTTTTAATATACCAAACACATTCTGGTCCAGTCACTTGTGCTTCCCATTATTGACTATGCTGATGTTTGTTATTCTGATCTATCCCAAGAACTTCTTAACAAATTGGATCGACTTCTCAATAACTGTATTCGCTTCGTTTTTGGCCTTCGTAAATATGATCACATTTCTTCCTTCCGTTCTCAGCTTAAATGGCTACCTATCCGACTCAGGAGATCCCTCAGATCTCTCTGCATGCTTTTCAAGATTATGAACGACCCACCTGCTCCTGATTATTTAAAAACTCATTTTAAAGTGTTGGGCAGTTCTCATAGTTGTAACCTTCGAGCTTCCAAAAAAACTACTTCTCCAAGTTCCTTCCCACCGCACCGGTTTTATGTCTAATTCTTTCGCTATATCAACTATAAGACTCTGGAACGCGCTACCCTTTAACATTAAAAAAGCTGAAAGCGATTTCACTTTTAAAATAAAACTACGTAACCTCTATTTAAGTCACAATAAATAGCTCTCTTTTTTTCAAGTCTAGTCATAATAGTTATTATTAAGTTATATGTATTTTTTTTCATTGTTGCTATATTATTGTTTAGTTTATTTTATCAGTATTATAGACAAGACAAGACAAGACATTTATTTGTTGAAGCATGAGTGTACATACAAGGCATGCAAGGTGTTCACATATAAAAAAGCTCCATCATGTTCGGCCTTTCAGGCATACAAAAATAAACATTTAAAAAATAATTAAAAAACATCTAAATTATTATCACAATTAAAAATCATAAATTCATAACAAAATAATCATAAATTAATAACAATAACTTAAACATATTTGCAATATCAAAAAACATCTAAATTATTATTGCAATTAAAAATCATAAATTCATAACAAAATAATCATAAATTAATAACAATAACTTAAACATAAACATATTTGCAATATCACTCTCTGTCATTTAAAAATTCTAAAATACTGTAGTATGCTTTCCCAATTAGAAATAATTTTAGCCGCTTTTTTAATATATGTGCGCTTGTTCTCTCCACCCCTTTGGAAGTTTATTAAATATTAAAGGCGCCATGCAAAATACACTTTTCTTCATTAAAGCAGTTTTGGAAGCACGTGACCAGAGGAGAGTGTCATCGCGTCTAACGCGATTGACTTTGTCTGCCATGCGTGGAAATAATTGTCGGTTACATTTAACAAACATGACAACTTCAAAAATGTACAGAGATGGTAACGTCAGTATATTATATTTAATAATATATATATATATATATATGTATTAGTATCTATATTAATATATACATGTCTTTGATTTTTTTTTTGTACCCTACCACAATATTCTCTTATTTAACCCAAAGGTTGACTGGCAGAGAATGCCTTGTGGCATTAAGTCCGCCTATGTACCACTTTATGTACATGAAGTTTAAATAAATAAATAAATATAGTCATTTTTGTAAATATTTTACTTTTAATATTAGTTTTTAAATGTAGTATAGTAGTAGTAGTATATATATAGGTTCTTTTTTATTATAATTATATATAGGTAATACAATATCGTTAATTCTGAAAAAAATATATAAAAGTGTGAACCATAAAGTGAATTACCATCAAAAATAATACTAATCATATTCCAGGATTCAAATGAGATAATTCGATTCAATTATATGTCAAAAACATTATTATTATAATATTAATAGTATTGTTTATTTCGTTAGGCGAACTTCATTTAATAAAAGACCAAAGACACATTGAACAGTCTCGTATTCGCAGTCACTTTCAAGAACCAATATGTCACCACCACCACCACCAATAGGCAGCCATAACATACAAACAAAACACCTTATCTATTATTTTTGTAACCCGTTTTTTTAACAAGCCATTCGTAGAGCTAGACAATTTTACATCGTAAGCCTATCGACAGGTTATATTATTATCATGACGGATTATCATTCATCATAGCTCTTTTTTCAATGATCTGTTATGATTTATTAAATTAATTCCGTTAATAAACTGTTCACAAGTGTACTATGTTAACCGTTTCTTATGTAAAATATAGCTAATTTTGTCTCAGGGGACCAATAGGCACCTGAATAGGTGCCGAATCTTTAACTTACATGGTATATATATTAGAGGGGACGAATGGGTACCTTAAAAATAATATTTTTTATTAAAATATTAATTGGTCCCCTACCAGGAGACCAATGGGCACCTATATAGGGGCCGAATCCACAACTTTTAATCTGGGGTACGAATTTTGGGGGACGAATGGGCTCTGACCCGACGTCGTTACCCAACTATTTGAAAAACCCATTAAACATTTATACAGTCGTATCCAAGTTAATTAACTGGAAAAATGGAAAAGAATATTTACGCGTCGTTACTTGCAAATAATAATAAAGACCGGTTACGTGTGTAACGGGTTCGCGCGCTAAGTTCCGTACTACCAAAAATTAAAAGTACATAATAACATTTATCTCCTTTCTTAGCCCTACGAAAAATAATAATAATTTGTACCTACTCAGCCTGGAGAAGGTTGTAGGTTACTTTTTGCAAAAAAGCTTGAAGTGAGAAATAGGAATTGGGGGATTGTA
Source organism: Agrotis exclamationis (assembly GCA_950005045.1). Classification (NCBI taxonomy): domain Eukaryota; kingdom Metazoa; phylum Arthropoda; class Insecta; order Lepidoptera; family Noctuidae; genus Agrotis; species Agrotis exclamationis. The sequence goes on from OX465441.1 coordinate 11,109,226, forward strand.
CGCACCGGCACTAAGGCTTGTTACGTCTGTAATTCCTAATGCGCACAGTGTGGCTACGTTCAAACCAATTGAGGTGGTACTTTGAATTACCTAAGACCCTACTGACCCGACCTAGCCCAATCGCGATACCCTAGCACCTAATTACCCTAGTTCCCTAACTTACCATACAAACCATACCAATTTACCAGAAGGAAGTCTGTTACAAGGAGACCAACGGTAACAGACGGAATTTGGGTAGGAATAGGGTTTGTGTATGTAGTGCAATGTACACAGGAAATGATTTTCACTGCCAATCCCACAGACTCATAGGATTGATTACGGCTAAGGGTGTCTTGGCCACAGTGAGGGAGTAACGGAAGATGAATCAAACTTGGCTCCAACTTGATGACTACTTTATTACAATTATTATTCTATTTATATACAGATTTTTGGTCAATACACATTGATGCCTATTTACATGTGTGTTGTATGTGTATTGAGCCGATGAGGCGAAGACCTAGTAGGTCACTTCTTAGCACTGACGGTGTGTCGGTGTTGCCGGTGCGCGGAGCGAATGTATGTCGCTGATGCTGCACTGCTGTTGCTAATAACCATGTTCAAGGTTGAACAAGGATGAAATCAAGAAGAATAAGAAGTTCAGCCTTGTGATGAACAGACTAGTTGGCCAAAACTATGCAAGAATGTTTCCCGACAGGATGTTAGTCGCGAGCTATGCTGCCCTGTTGAGGTCTATCACCACACCACCACACGTGTGGAAAATGGTAAACTGTTTTGTTTTTGCCCGGGGACTACTATTCCTGGCTGTCTTTTGTAGATCTTTGACAGTCGCTTATGAGTACCTACCTAGTTTGAATTAGAAAGTATGACTAATTTTGAAAAGAGGTCATAAATACTCTTACTGGGTTTTCGAAGTCAGATATGACAGTCGATTCATGTCAAATACCTGTATTTATTTTAATCACCTGTATTCGGGTAAACTCGAACATAAATAATATCAAAAGGTAAAGTAGATAATGATGTCACGTTTTAGTCAAGGATTTACGGAACCCTAAAAATGGAAAGGTATAATATTTCTGCATCATTACTTCTTCTTCTAAATAATAAAAACTGTGTACGATTCCTCGAGTTAAATCATAAAATGTTTTGTTGCTACACATTTTTATGGGTTCCCGTCGTTTCCATGGCGTTTTTCGTTGAAATCGTATACGTATATTTATGCAGAGTTATTTCTAAAGATTTTCAAGTCTGTTTTGTTCTGTTTATTTTTCGGCCATTGCTCGGAAGGTCACGTCACGTGTTTGGGCATTTTGTTTGTTTTTTCATAGAGGTACTCGTACTATCATGAGTGCATGACATAAATATAGACTTCGGAATTATGAATCAATAAAATTTAATTCTTTACTTTTATTTTTAAGCTATTGCATAGCTTTTATCGCGGGCTCTGAGCGCGGCGCGGCGCGGCGACCGAATCAAAAAAATTCCAAAAACCTAACGAAAATACCTGACACCACGCATCGTCTTACATAATTTCAGTTCGGGAGACTTCGGCAATCATAAAAATATCCGTCATAAAAACGATTTACTTTTTTCTTACTGATTCTAAACGGCGAGCTACAAAAGGAGTTTTCACAATGAAACCTACTTATAAAATTCTCCTACAACAAAGAAGTTCTTACAGTAGTGCACCACAAACATTTTAAATAAATAATATTCTCGTTAAATATACGCGGGAGGCGACTTTATTTTTTTTAAATAAAAATAAAATGTTATGCAATAGCTTCACCGCGGCAGTCTCCGAGTGCTACATGTATTTTTCCATAGAGGCACTATCTATATATTATGTAATATAAGTGCATGACGTAAATATAGACTTCAGAATTATGAATGAATAAAGTCGAATTCTTGACGTTTTTATTATGTAACGATAGCTTCACGTTTGTTTTTAGGTTGATGTGGTCGACGATGAAGCACGCTTGTCTAGAAGTAACCTGTTCACTCTTGACTTGAAGACCCCAAGGTTTTAGCTGTCAGGAAACACTGACCCCGGCAAGGAATTCCACTCTTTAGCCGTGCGCACAATAAAAGTATTGGCAAAACGCTTTGTACGTACCGTACCGTACTTTACACGTCGCGTCATGTAAAAAGAACGCTGGCGGTCAAGCTGCGCATAGGCGATTTATCGGTCTATTTGGTGGTTTGAGGTAGGGCGCGGGGCGGGTTAGCCACGCGCTGCATGTTTGCCGGTGCGCTAATGGTTCGTCAGTCGAGCTTTGCTTCCCGCGCAGAATCCACATCCAATAGGCACATGCGAGACTGTACCCATGCGCAAACACATCCCCACCACTTTCTTCCAGCGTTCTTTTTACGTGACCCGTACTATAACTGTCTAAGTCTTTGCTATCCGCCATCCTATGCTCCTACAGTTTTTCCGAATGGTCCACACAATTGTGACGAAACAAGAAATTCTCGAATACCTAGTCCGGAAACAACCGTGTCTAGTGCGGTCCTGCGTCAGGCGGATAATCTTTCGGTGGCGAAAGTCAATCAAATAAAAAAAAAAACAAAGCCGAAAGAAAAGTTATTTTACACTTTTTTGTTTGTGTTTGTTTGTGAACCCGGTTCTTATAAAAAAGGTTTTTGTATTGGTTATATGATGCAGATTTCTTCGCGATATTTTTTTCCTTCTTTTTTTTAGGAAGGTTTCGACAGAGTGTTTTCCTATCCCGTTTTAAGAGCAGTGGTGATGAAATCACTTACAAAATGTTGTATCCGGCTTTGTTCAAACCCACGACATAAACTCATAATCGTATACTTCTCAAATCACAATCTTTATGAAATACGAAACCCTTTACTTTCCGTCTCATTCCACGTCTTTTATATTAAACCGTTTATAGCGCAAGACTTTAGCTCATAATATTTTTAACACGAGATATCATAATTATAGCAAAGTTAATATGTGCGTCGCGAACATAAAACGTCAAAATAAAAGTCGCAAAAGTAACTTCTTATTTAACTTGAAGGAATGAGAAAGATTATCGACGTTTTGACTCATTCGTCAACTCGCGCGCAATTAACTCGCTCGCTCGAGCGAGTTGGCACATTCCGATTTTAATTATTTTTGTTGTCGTCAACTCGCGACTGAGCGAAAATTTACAGTCGTCTACAAAAGTGTTTTTATAAATTTAATATTTAATTTAATTGAACCTACTTCACATGTTTAAGACATGAAACGTATAGAGTAGGTTAACTGAGGGTCAGTTGGTCGTCTTAGAGGTGAAATTCTGCTCGCGGTTTGAATCTTTTTTTTTCCAAAGAAAAACTTTGTTAAGTTACCATTTGGCAAAATTACTCAATGATTATGTAAAATATCTACGCTTAAAATATCGATGTTCAAAACATCGAAAATTTAAATATCGATAAAACGTCGAAGATTGAAATTTCGATTGATTGAAATGTCGAATGATTCAAAATATCGAATGACATTATGCCTAAGTTCAAAATATCAACATTTAATACATCGAAGTTTCTAATATCTAAATTCATTATATCTACGTTAAAAATACCTACTAGGTAGTTGAAATATCGGACAGAAACCGGATAAAAAGTCGGACTCGCTTTTGCATCCTTAGTCAAATTGCTGATTACCACCTATCAAGGTAAGTCGACGGGAGCCCTGCGAACTGTTTGCAAGGTTTAAACTTTAAACCTTAAACTTTAAAGTAACCTAACACGAGTCCGAGTCGGGGTGCCCCAAGTCCCGAGCTCACTTCGCCCGCTCTTGCGTCCTTGGTCAAATTGCTGATTACTACCTACCAAGTTAGCTGGACGGACTTCGGATGCAAGAGCGAGCGAAGTGAGCTCGGGTCTTGGGGCACCCCGACTTGGACAGGTTAGGTTCGATATTTAGGACATTCGATAATCTGTACTTCGATATTTAGGACATTCGATAATCTGTACTTCGATATTTAGGACATTCGATAATCTGTATTTCGATATTTAGATCTTTCGATGTAACTTTTGTAGATATTTAGATTTTAGATATATTGGACGTAGATCATTTAACCATTCGATATTATAAACTTTCCATATTTTAATTTTCGATTTTTGGTCGTTCGATATTTTCATTTTCGATTTTTGAAAATCGATATTTTAAACGTAGATATTTTAATCTTCGATATTCAAATATGTACCCTGATAATTAGCCAAATGGTATACTCGTATTTTTTTGATATTGTTGATTTTACTTTGTTATATTTGTTTATTTTAGTCATGTTACATACTAGGTTATTAACCAAAAAATTGAGGAAAAATAACGTTTAAAAAATGTGATATTGTTGATAGTCTTCAAAATGTAGGTAACATAAATATGAGCAGTTTTTTATGTTTGGCATGTGTTGTAAATTATAAATACATAGTATATCTATTAAAAAACTACAATTATTTCAAATTCAAATCGTACATCGCCGCCTTATACTGATAAAGTAGGTTTCTATATTGAATTTATTATAACACTTTTATAGATGACTGTACCATTTTTCGCTCTGGTCGCGAGTTGACGACAGCAAAAATAATTAAAATCGGAATGTGCCAACTCGGTCGAGCGAGCGAGTTAATTGCGCGCGAATTGACGAATAAGTCGACGTTTTAGAACAAATCTTCTGAAGGTTATGAGATTTAAATAGCCTTACTACTATTAATAATAATGCCTGTATCATTGTTCTAGTTGTTAATTCCCAGGTCGGTAACTTTATGCAGAAGTAATTAATAATATTTCTGGCCATTCGCGACCTGTTAGTGATTAAAGTGAAAACTGTGAAACTGTACTGAAACGTAGTCTCTTACTGCTGGCCTTTTAGAGAGACTAAGAGTCACTCAACGAGCAATGGAAAGAGTTATGCTCGGAGTTTCTTTGCGGGATAAAATCCGGAACATGGATATTCGGCGAAGAACCAGAGTCACCGACATACCTCATAAAATTTGCAAGTTGAAGTGGCAATGGGCAGGCCACATCGCTCGCAGAACTGACAACCGATGGGGAAGAAAAGTTCTCGAGTGGCGACCACGGACCGGAAGACGCTGCGTAGGCAGGCCGGGACCACTAGGTGCGCGAACGACATCGTGAGGGTCGCGCGAACGACATCGTGAGGGTCGCGGGCAACCGATGGATGTAAGTGGCGAATTGTCGTTCGGCGTGGCGGTCTAAGGGGGAGGCCTATGTTCAGCAGTGGACGTCTTCCGGCTGATGATGATGATGATAGTGATTAAAGTGAGGAATACAAGTGACACTCGCTGAATGTCCGAGTAGTCTTACTCGGAAATTCGTCGACCACGCGTTATCTATGTTTCTCACGGGACATGGTAACTTTAAAAGTAAATATTATTTTCCTTTAAGCTTGTTCCCTCGCCTTTTTGTCAATGTTCGTCACCTGACTGTGAATATGAACAATCATTACATCATATTCTTTGGGAGTGTATTCTTTGGCAGAACGAACGCAATATTATGTTGGATACTGTTCAGACTACATCTGGAGTCATTTATTATACGGACCTTGTGGAAACTCCAACAAACTTCCGTGCGTTCAAGCGTTTTTGCCATACCTATTATTGGAATCAAATATAGCAGCTCACAATTTAGGACCCATTAATATTAGTAGTCATTTTTACCCGTGGTGCAAGGCAACTGGGCTTCTCCCAGTTGTAATGTCCCTTTGTGCCTATTGGCCTTGCTTTGTTCGGTCTCCTGCTTGCATGGAGGGAATGTCTCGGCGCTTTTCTGGTGGTTGCCACTGTTGATTCTGACTCTCAGGAGTTGCAGTGGTTTGGGAATAGTGTGGTGGGTTTGTCCCACAAAAAAAAAAACTAGAAGCGTTTACTGGTGACAACCCAGCGACCACCTGTGGCGCCATTAAAGCCCCGAATTCCACGTGCATGAGGATGGCGAGTATTGGGTCACTCGTCGTCCGATCATGGACCATGCCTGAGTCGGCATCACGTCGTGTTCCACGCGCGCCTCACAAGGCTGTCAGCAATCTAACGGGAGCCAGTGCTTGCCAGGTTCGCGGTACTGTCGCATCACTTAACCGTGCCCTGGAACGTAAATAGACCCTGGATTTTACCACGGTAAAAAAGCCTCAAATTAATATTGTATTTCATCAAAAAACTTGTTCATTTGTTATTGACATCTTTAAGATTTGGATATGCAATGAAGTTCGGAAACAAGATAGCAACCGAGATAAGCTGTAGTGCTATTCTCTAAAGCATCAGCGTCACGGCAGTGTCGAAACTATGATTTACCGTATCAATAGTTCGTCAACGAGGTCGTCGTATAGTCTTTTGGAGAATAGCGTAGCAGCGGTCGGGTGTCAGATGTCTCTAGTAACGGTGCATCCACACCGCCGGTAACATTTGTAGCTCAACGTTTCCAAATGTTACTCGGTAACATCAGCCAACAAAATGTTATTTAATGTTACTAAGTGTTGACGTGTTACTGTAAGTCGAGTAACGTTGCTCAACATTCGGTAACAATGTTACCCCCATTATCTAACAATGTTGCCGATTGTCGAGCAACGTTACTCGACATACAGTAACACGGCAACATTTGTTGTCGGATGTTACTGCGGTGTGGATGAGTAACAATCAACAAATAGTAACAAGGAGCCACAAAAGTTACCGAATGTTATCGTGTTGCCTTTTGTTGCTCCACAAATGTTACCGGCGGGCGGTGTGGATGCACCGTAAGCCATGACCTTAATTTTACGTTTAGAAACTCCATCTTCTCTTGATTGACTTTTAACGTAAAACGATAAGATGTTTTCAGTGTAGATTTTACGTTTCATTTATTTATTTTTACTGTTATGTTGATTTTATAGCAATTTAATCGCTGAAATCCAAGCTTTATCATTTAACGACATGATAATGTGAAAGCTTTAAAGCGACTTTATTGTCAGTTTCTAAAGAGTGATCATCATTATCTTTTCATCCCGGAATCACTAAAACAGAAAATGAAGTATCAAATTTGGTTCAGTCGTTTGGAATTTATGCGCTTAGGGCCGAGTCACACCGGAATGGCAGCCGCTGGCAGCGGCGCGCGGCGAGCACTTTCAGTGTGAAATAATTTTAAACTTTAACTACATACTTAAAAGACCAGTATCGCTTGAAAAGGCCGCGAGGCCGCCCGCCAGCGACGCAGCGAGCACTTTCAGTGTGAAATAATTTTAAACTTTAACTACATACTTAAAAGATCAGTATCGCTTGAAAAGCTTGAAAAGGTCGCAAGGCCGCCAGCGGCTGCCAGCGGCGACGCTCGCGGCCGCTGCCGGCCGCTGCCATTTCGGTGTGACTCGGCCCTTAGGTACCAACAGATTTATGTGAATCGAATACAGTATAAAGATGTTGTGTTCACCCCAACAAACACTATGGCCGAGATAAATAGTGTTGCAAAGCAATGGCTAAGCCAAAGTCACTGTTACGAATCCAGTTCGCGTGAAATAGGCAGTACCTACTTTACCCAATGATATTATAAGTCATAGATATGTTATACACGTACAAAACAACAGAAAAAAGCGTACCGCGCAGAGAGGCAGCACACATACACACTTTTTATTCACACACATTACATTTCACTACAAGTAAAAAGGATAGCTTGATAAAACCAATATGAAAAAAAGTGACAGCTAGATGGTGACGCTCTCTCTTTTATCTCACTCGGACTCTCACTCGCACTCTTTCTTTTACGACGCCATATTATAAAAACGTAATGTTTTATTTGTGAAAATATTAAGATAAATAATTTATTTACGAATGATAAGTGATTCTTTGACTTTTAGAAGTCTTGCTTGTATAATTTGTACAATATCTCATCACACACGACGGCATTTTCGGTGGTTTTGAGTCACTTTTACTTTTGACTCACTCTGTAGTACGTGAAGTGCATCCGTTGTCGCTGGCAACGTCGGACTGAGGTCAAGGTTTGTGAATCAACCACATTTGAGCGCGTCTGTTTTTGAGCGCGTATAACGTATCTACACACCTTTTTTACTTATAATATCATTGACTTTACCATTTACATTTGATGAATGAAAGCCAATCTAATACCTTTTTTTTTTTTTTATCGTGGTAAAATCATCAAATGAGTCCTCCCACCCAGGGCAAGGCGGGAGGGACTGTGAGACTTGTACTGACTAAAATCCACGGTGTCCTTCAGTAGCCCTTTGTATACCGGGGTCGCGGTATACGTGTGTCCCGCGACCCCGGCAGGCTTTGGCCCTCTAGAGGGGGGCCCCGTCATTATGCTGACGCTCTTTGAGGCGCGCGTGGAACATAACGCGCCGTCGACCCGGGCATGGTCCATGGTCGGACAGCGAGTTGCCCATTACTCGCCGCCCGCATGCCCGCCAATCTAATACCTAGCGAATATTTTGCTTAGCCCTAGCATATAAACTTTTGATAAATTAGGAAGTATATAAAAATATAAGAAAAAAGTTCAAATCTTTGTTAACATACGTACCTACAAGTACCCCGGCACTCAGAACCACCGTACTGTAAGTGGTCTTATGTCTCTCAAGAAAAATGGTATTTGTTGGGGTTCCGCACGTGAAGGTCAACGAGACGCTATGGCTAAGGTACTGCAGCTGTTTGTTTGTCTGTCTTTATCTATTATTTTGTATCTTTGTGTCAGGAATGTCTTAACAGGTAACCCTGACCCTTAAACGTAACCTCGTCATAAAATGTCGAATGTCATGGAATGCCGTAATCGCGGCTTAACCCGACCCGGTTGCCGAGGTTGGTCTGTGGATGGGTGACCATCTGTTATAGCGAGTTTCCTCCGTGCCTCGGAAAGCACGTAAAGCCGTTGGTCCCGGCTGTCATTTGGAGATCTTTGACAGTCGTTACTATTACCTACTCATTTTCCTACTCCTCCACTATTATTTTATGATTAATTTCGTGCAGGATCCAGGACAGGTAAATTCATTCTCCGGGATACGTCGAGCTTCATTGTCTCGGCGCTTTTCTGGTGGTTGCCACTGTTGATTCTGGCTCTCAGGAGTTTGCAGTGGTTTGGGAATAGTGTGGTGGGTTTGTCCCAATAAAAAAAAAGTCGTTACTATTATTCAGAAGCTCTAAAAGTCTGACAACCAGGGTTGTGGAGGTCCGATAGGCAGTCGCTCCATGTAAAATATTGATATTCAGCTGCATCTGGTTCGACTGAAAGCCGACCCCAATATAGTTGGAAGAAGGCTACGCAGATAATGACCGTGAATTTTAAGTCATGACGAGTTTGATAATCTCTTTCGCTGAAATGAGGGCTCTCTCTGCGCGTCGTTGAGCTCCGCCTGCAACCTGTCGATCTGCTTCCTCAGTCGCTCCAAGCTCCTGGTTGGCTTGCTCCAGGTTGTTATCGATACGTAGCACAACAGGCAATCATTGAGTTGGAAAGTGCTTGTAAAAATAAAACCTTTAATACCTAATCATTAGCTGTTATAAATCTAAAAGAGTTTTGAACGATACAAACTCGGGAAGTATTCATTACACTGTTCAAAAACTGTTTTTTTTTTTCAGTATTCTTAGTGATAAATATTTTTAAATTGTGGTACGGAACCCTCCATAGTTAAGCCCGACTCGCTTTTGCCCACTTTTGGTGAAACACTCCTTTTTATGGTGTTTTTACTATTTTTCTTAAATCGCGAACTTCTTTGAATTACTTTTGTTTTCATGTCAAAACTTGGTCGAAGAAAAAACAAAAGAAAAATTCCTGTAATACTGCAATTTATGTCTTAACTTAATGTGATAAAGTTTCAAGTCCTTTGTGGTTTAGCTGATGGAGTTTTTATTTTCTTTTCTTTCTTTGGCCCGACTGATGGAGTTTATCATAAGTCTTTTATAGCTTTGGATTTTTGTGTGTGTATGGGAACTTATATGAATTAAAACCTTTTTAACAAAAAAATAAACCTATGAAACATCGAAGTGAAAAAAAAAATTAAGCATTTATTATTTGATGCGAAGATTACTTGTAGCTAGGTTGATCTTCGTTGACTGTTTCTTTGGTGCCGCTTCAAAATTTATTTTTTGCTCTTCAGTTCGATGTTTCGTTTTTTGTTAAAAAGGTTTTAATTTTAGCTTTTCGGTTTCAGCGTCACATAGAGAAACCCGTCTTCACTTTTGTCATTGTCAACGTAACTGTCACAGTAACTATTGCTGAGGACATCCTGCAACTGAAGACAAAAGTGTGACAACCAGTCTTATCTAGGGTTAACGTATTATCCATTTACTGGGTTGTGGAGGTCAGATATGCAGTCAGGTTAGATAGAGAATTATTATGTGGCTTAATTATACATTATGTATATGACTAAATATACTATACTGTTAGATCTTTAAAGCTTAACTGTTTTACTGAATGACATCAGCGGCTACTACTTTTGGAGGAATTCCCTGAACTGTCCTTCGTCTTCGTCATCAGACCCCTAATAACAGTTACAAGTCATCTAGGTGTAAAGTTCTTATCAATACAAATTATTCAAGCTCAAACACAAGGTATAGCTGCTGTGAATCGTTGAGGAGTTCCCTCGACTGTCTCTCGGCTCCATCATCAGATATACTCCAGACCTTTATTAAATTTTAGTGCTTTGAAATACTTAATGAAAAAAATAATTTACTAAATCAGTCGACGCCTTACTGTTAAGGAGTTTTACCTTCCATCATCAGCTCAGCTACATGAGATGATGATTACTATACGCAAATACTTAAATTACTTCATAATATTTGCGAAAAACGATGTGTGGGCCTATAAAATTTGAGGGTTGCCCTCGATTTCTCCAGGATCCAATCATCAGATATTGAAATGGTGACAATGGGACCACACGGGAAGCACCAGCTTTCAAAAAAAAAAGAATCATGAAAATCGGTTCACCCAGTCGCAAGTTATGACTTAACAAACATTAAAAAAAATACAGTCGAATTGATAACCTCCTCCTTTTTTTGAAGACAATTAAAAAGCTATTTAAGGACACTGTGCAGGTGCATTTTAGTCAGTACAAGTCTGACAGAATAAAAAATAAAATAAAGGGCTCGCGGTCTATATTATGCTGGTTGCTAAGAAAGGCGCGGCACAATGTGTGAGGCCTAGAGCGGCTAGGACTGCAAATTCGCCCCTGGCAGCACACACGACGTTTAAATTGTAATTTTGTTGTAACTTTATACCTATCAACTTTATCTTTTCTAGAACTCAATGGATCACACGGGGTGTAATACACCCGGGCATATCTTTGAATAACCACAACTTTTCACATTTAAAACCACGCGTGTCTCTTATAATGATCAAGACGTATCGAGCGTACTCCCATGATTCTGCATGTATTTTATTTATGAGCCAGGGTACGTGACAACGTACCCCAAGTTATCGTTTACGTAACTTTTCATACGCGATCGATTAAGAGTTTATTACAATGATCATAAGTTTTAAAACTGACATGGTCACTTATTTTAAAATAAGAACTTAACACGGGATGTGCATGTATTTTTTGTTTGAGTTTCCGATATTTCAGCATTAAAAAATAAAAATATCCGGTTTTAAGTAATACATTTTATAATTGTTTCGTACAAGTACAGATATTGTTGTAGAATGGACAAAAAAAAAAATACACTAAACTTTTTAAAGTTACATGATATTTTCTTTCTGAAACTGGATTGAATGGAGCGGTATATTATACCCGAATCATTCACGGTATTTTCTTTTACCTGGGAACCTACATTTCCCAATCACTTGCAGTCCAAACTGTAGTTTGAAACAGCGCGGCGCCCCGTAGGACAGTCGCTATCTTTATCGCATCGTCGTCGTTTTTGACCTAAAAAAGACTAATTTTTAAATATTAAACGCATGAACGCGTGCGTCGCAAACAAAGATTTTCTACGAACATCTCCGCGAAAACCGTTAGGAACCTCGATGACTCGGTTGCTAAGAGCATCCGATGTACTGAAACCAGAGATATCAGGTTCAAATCCCGCTCGCAGTTCGAATTTTTCTTTCGACAGAAAGTTGATGTTATTGGGTTTTTAACAATGGAGATGATGTATCGTGATGTTCTAGAGGTATGAATATGTCTTTTTTAATGCATATACAGACTTCTCCTGGGTAAGCTCGCTTCTTTGTAGAATTTGTCTCAGTCACCTAGACTAGAAACAAGAGGATACATTATAAAAAAAAAAAACTTGGTAAAAAAAGTTGTTTCCAACAGCCGACACGAAGCCGAAGGAAAACATTTTTAAGTACTGAGATCATTTCTGACAAACACCGACGTAGGTAGGGGAACAGTGTATAAGACGGGGACGTTAATAATCGCGAGATATAATGGGGACATGCACTCTTTAGGCATACTTAAGACAACACTAACGTAGAGCAAGCGCCATCAGAACGTCATTTGCAAGCGGCCAGACGCAAATGGCGTCCTGTTGGCGCTTGTGCTACGTTAGTTTTGTGTTAAGTTTGCCTTAGGTGTGTGATTTCCCATCTTACCTCGCGTCCCCGTCTTATACACTGTTCCCCTACACGTTCAAACTTGTTTGTTTCTCAAATACGACCTCAAGCAATATTTTTACCAAACACGATAACCGTAGATTGTTTGACAAATGCGTCAAACAACGCTGCAGACAGAGAAAATTTAAGAAAAAATTGATTGTATGAATGGTGAAATTATTTGTCAAATTATAAATTTTCGATATTTTTGGAGTCTTTAGGTAAAAATTTAGTTCTAAAGAATAAACAGCTCGTCTAAAAAGTCAACCTTAACAACATCATAATTCGATAAAAATCGTAATAATAATTATGGAGTATTCTATTCTATTGCCTAAGCAATAGAGTAGGTAATTGATAAAGAACAATCCTATCAGAAACGTTGCAAAATTGGCGTATTTAGATCCCCAGGGCCTTCCATAGTATTACCTGTTACTGTTTGAGCAAATAACATCACAAATACTAATAAAATCATAACTTGCAAAACCTTCATGGTGACACAGTAAGACCGAGCTGCAGAAAAGATATTCTAGAATTATTCATTAACTAGCTTCCGCCCGCGACTCCGTTCGCACGGATGTCGGTCTTCGCGTGGATGGTTTATTTCTCCATTTTGAGTAACTCTGACAATGACATCTTATAAATATCCATTAGACCCAAATACGGCTAAGCCTATAATAATTAAGGAGATCTATTGAGCTACTGCTGTTGAGCTCGCGTTCTAATAATAATAATAATTAATAAGATTAATAATAAGAAAAATAAGATTTTTAAGGGATGTTAGTCACCGTTGCCGGCACGAAGAGAAGTTCGGTTTCTTGACAAAGATTTATTGTCCACAACGTACAAATTATTTATATAAAATAGGACAACTCCCGACCACCTTTTCCCAGGGAGGACAAAGGCAGGGGTTTTTGGTCCTCTAAACCAAAAATAACAGAATTGAATTACTGTTTAACTATATGATAAAACTTAGTAGCCGAGTCTTGTGTAGCTAATCCAATTAGGACGTAGCCCGCAAGTGCACTGCTAGTTAAGTCACACAGAAAAATAATAAAGTCGCGGTAGTCATTAACTCTCGGAGAATCTTAACACCGCGATTCAGAAATGCGCGTCATAGGCACAACGCCATCTAGTGGTGAGTGGTGGAACCTTTTTAGAAATCAATGGAGACAGGCGTGGCGTAATGTTCTACTTGATAATAGGTGCCGCCAGTGGTTCCAGAATAAGGTTTGTTACAGATTTTTTTTTTCTACGTATTTTTCCAGGATAAAATGTATCCTATTTTATGCCCAGGATAATAAGGTATAATTATACCAAGTTTCATCGAAATCGAACCGTTAGTTTTCACGTGATGCCTGCACATACAGACAGACAGACAGACAGACAGACAAAATTTTTTTTAATCACATATTTGGGTTTGGTATCGATCCAGCAACACCCCCCGCTATTTATTTTTTCAATATTTTCAATGTACAGAATTGACCCTTCTACAGATTTATTATATGTATAGATAACTAACTGCAATATATAACCGTTACTGATTAAGAAAACAAATTGATTTTTGTCCAAAGTAATTGAAAATTAGAAATTCGCAATTTTAAATTTACTTAACTTATAACTATTTAATAAAATTTTAATCGTGTTTTTAACATAGTACAGACGCCACCACATCAACCTACTTCAATCTGTCACATTTCTTTAATAGATTTTCAACCTTATCACAATAACGGAAGGTTAATGTTCGATTGGTAAAATGTGACAGATTCGAGTAGGTTGACCTGCTGGCGTCTGTACTTATTTCCTGAATTAGTATAGCATTTAAGGCTCTGTACACACTCACCGCAACTACTCGACAACCACACAATGTGGGCAGGCATTTATTTTGTAAAAAAACACTTTGAAAAGGAATTTGGAAGCAGAGGTAAGTGAAAACGGCGGAAGGAGTCGCCTTACGAAGACCTACACAGTCCTTCACTGACCATATTGGTGAAGAGCTTCATAAAGGTCGGGTACGTATTACTCGCAATCGTCGTGCTTGTATGACCATAATGTATGAATGTGGATGAGGTGAATGAAGTATGTAAGTATCGTAGCAGATGGCGCTCTGTAGTATCTGCCTACTATAATAAATGGACGTGAGTTTATATAATTATCCAAACAGTTACTCTTTAATTTACACGGACCACATTTTGTCGCCATTAACGACCGTGTGGTTGATATTGACCGCATCGCAACTACGTTGTAACAAACAAAACAAAATTGGGTCGACGTAACGACTCTGCATTATAGTGTGATTATAGTACATCTTCATAAAGCTGCAGCGACACACACATAACCACATCTCAACCACATTCTGTCGCTGCGATGTGGTTGCGTTGTGGTACGTGTGAATAAAGCCTTAGAGCCAACATGTATTTTTAAATTATTCTCAAGAGAGGGATATTGGTCAAATTAAGGTAAATGTAATTAAATCATATTTTAATCATGTAATTGAGACATCCGACTCCGCAAGTAAATGGGTAATACGATGGATTGTTGTATATTTGCCACAAATTTAATTTGCCCCATTTTTTAAACCTCATACATTTAAAGTTAATTCGCCACAGCTATATTTTGTTATTGCAAATATGGTACATAGCTTAATTTCACGTAGGCGGCACTAAAACCTCAATGATTCTATTTTATTAGTACTCTCTGTTCACATTCCTCATTGTGTCCTCGTCTTCTGTAGTTTTTTTTTGTTGGATTTTATTATTTTGTTGTTGTACATTTACCACAAAGTTAATTTGCCCCTATTTTTTAAACCTCATACATGAAAGTTAATTCGCCACAGCTAGATTTTTTTATTGTTAATTTGCCATAATTAAAGCTTCATTTCACATAATTTTTACTGAAGACAGCGGCACTAACACCTCAATGATCCTATTTTCTTAGAACTTTCTCTCGAGATTCCACATTGTGTCCTCGTATTCTGTAGTTTTTTGCTGGATTTGATTATTTAGTAGTTATACATAATTTGCCACTTTTTTGAAACCCGTAGGTAAGACTGGTTGTCAAACTTTTGAATTTCTTACTAACAGTTACGACTATTACAGATCTAAATGACAGCTGGGACAAACGGCCTTATGTGCGTTCCAAGGTACCGAGGTATCTTGTTAAGATAAATGAAAGAATTCAAAAACTGAATCCGGCAAGCGTGGCTTCACTTTGAAGATTGGCATGTGCGACTATTATAATTTAGCCATAAGCTCCTCCGAAATAGGATACCGTCAGATGAGAAAAACTTTGGGGTTGAACAAGGACAACATTTACGGGTTCAACATGAGCAGGTGTCTTCTTCTTCTTCCTGCCCTTATCCCATTCTGTCCCATTCTACTTGGGGTCGGCGCAACACGTTTTCTTCTTCCATTCTCCCCTATCAGACGTCACAGTATCATTTACTCCTTTTTCTTTCATATCATTCCTTAGACAACATGAGCAGGTGTAACGATCATGTAAGTTTGAAATATGGTATTTTTTGGGTTTCCATACGAAAAGGTCAACGAGACGCTATGACTAAGGTAATATTGTTTGTTAATCTGTCATAGGGGCGTATCTTTGTCTCACGATAGTCTTATTATGTTACCCTGACCCTGAAACGCAAAGAGATATTGAAAGAACACCGTAGATTTTAGTCATTACATTTCTAATAGTCCCTTCCACTGCTCGAGGACTTTGATGATTTTACCAGGTAATGAAACAATTTCTTCTATATCGTGATAAACGAATATGTAAAGTTAATACATAAACTGCCAAACCCGTAATAAATACTAGGCCACACAAATATTTAACTTATTCCATGCGGTAATCAATTCTACGATACGCAGCGCAACAGTCAATCACTCAACCACGACACAAACCGTAGGTAGGGTAGGGTGGGGCTAGTTGAGCAATTTTTCAGTTAAGCGGCTATAGGTCCTCAACCATAAGCCTCAATGGGTTGCTATGCATCGTGATGGATTAGTAATTTATCCCTCTGTGAAAGTGTCTATAGTATTTATTCCTTATAAGTTACATTTAAGAGCTACAACTGTTTAAATGCAGAAAGTCAGTCATGCTCAACGTACCCCATAGGTGACGTAAGTTGAGCAAGGGTATTTCTCAACTTACCTCACCTATGGGGTACGTTGTAAGTTATAATAAGTCATCGTCTTCCTTGCACTTTTTCAACTGTGTTAAGGTCAGTTTCGAGTGTAACTGGATGCAGCTGGAGACGATTAGGGTGTTTATCTACCAAAGATGGGCATTAATGCTACGTTGCTTTGGATACGTTTGATATCCGTCAATCTAAAGAAGAATTGAAACGAATTGATATTGTTTAGTTGATTTAGTCGTGCGATGAAATTCGACTGAAAACCCGACCAGTGTTATAACCCTATAATCATGATCATAACAGAAAAAAAAAACATCTTTCGAAACAATTTATTTAATCTCTTATATTAAAATGAGAACATAAAACGGGATATTTACGAGGTTTATGTATTATTTTTGTTTGTGTTTTCGATATTTAAGCATAAAAAAAATTAAGTATCCGGTTTCAAGCTATAATTTTTTCTTACAAGTACAGATGATAATTATTGTGGTAAAATGGACAAAAAACGAAAAATTACCACTAAAATAAATGTGAAGTTACATGATATTTTCTTTCTGGAACTGGACTGAAAGGAGCGCTATATTATAATTATTATTTATTGCGGTATTTAAACCTACAGTAACCCTTTCTGGCATTTTCATACGGTTTTTTACAGTAATACCCAGAACGAATGCAGTCGGTATCAGCTTTACATCGTTGTCTATAACCTAAAAAATAAAAATAAATATAATCTTAGTTTTAATTACGCATAAAAACCAGAGGTGCGCATAAAAACCTGCACATGGTGTTCATCGATCTGGAAAAGGCATACAACCGGGTGCCCCGTGAGGTTCTGTGGTGGGCCCTTAAGGAGAAAAGTGTGCCTGGGAAGTATGTACAGTTGATCCGTGCAATGTATAGTCGATGCAGTACCCAAGTCCGGTCTACAGCGGGCACTACAGGCAGCTTCAATGTCGCGGTTGGTTTGCACCAAGGGTCGGCTCTCAGCCCGTACCCCTTCCTGATTGTAATGGATGTTCTGACGTCGGACATCCAGGAAGAGGCCCCCTGGTGCATGCTGTTTGCCGATGACATTGTGCTGATTGCCGAGAACGGCCTAGAGGTCCAGAGCAGATTGGAGGTGTGGTGGCAAAGACTGGAGAACGTTGGCCTGAAATTGAGCAGAACCAAAACAGAATATTTGTTTTGCGATTTTGGCGGTCTCTCCAGTCCTGTGCCCATTACTCTTGCCGGAACGCCCATACCAGTCTGTTCCGAATTTCGGTACCTCGGCTCACTAACTTGTCCAAGGAGATAGCGATGTAGACCGGGACATAACACACCGGACCAACCCGGGATGGATGAAATGGCGACAGGTCACCTGAACAACTTGCGACCCACGGATGCCCCTCAAGTTAAAGGGGAAAATATACAAATCCGTGATTAGATCTGTCGTATTGTATGGATCGGAATGCTGGGCTGTGAAAAAGATGGATGAGAAACGATTACATGTAGCGGGGATGAGGATGTTGAGATGGATGTGTGGATTGACAAGAATAAATAAAGTAAGGAATGAGTTTAAAAGGGGAAGTTTGAAAGTGACGCCTGTTGCAGAAAAAATAAAAGAGAATCGTCTGTCTTGGTATGGACATGTGAAGAGGAGGGATGAGACTCATGTGACTAAGAGAGTGATGGGTATGAATGTTGGTGGATGGAGAGGAAGAGGAAGGCCAAAGAAAAGATGGATGGATTGTCTAAGAAACGATATGAATGGAAAAGGAGTAAATGATACTATGACGTCTGATAGGGGAGAATGGAAGAAAAAAAAACGTGTTGCGCCGACCCTAAGTAAAATGGGATAAGGGCAGGAAGATGATGATGATGAGTTTTAATCACGCATGCGTCGCGAATTTTAAAGATGACCGCGTAAGACGTTAGGAATCTATTGGAGAATTTGATGCTTGTAGGCAAGAACCTCGATGGATGGTAAGAGGATCGGATGTACTGAATCCGGAGATTTCAGCTTTAAGTCACGCTCGCGATTCGAACTTTTCTTTCCATCGAAATTGTTATATTTTTCTAAAGGATTGATGTTGGGTTTTTGAGCAATGGATATAATGCGTCATGATGGTCTAGAGGTAGACATCTTGCCTCGCGTGCACGAGGTTGGTTGTTGGAAGCTGAGCAAGTACCTATGTTTATTATTTTAGTGGATAATCAGGCTTCTTCTGGGTAATCTCCGTCGCAGGCTTGGTTTCAGTCACCTTTGAGCTAGACTAGGGTTTCGAGGAAATCCCATACCAAAAAAGTAAACTTTAAAAACACCTTTTTCCAAAAACTCATCCTAAAACTGGTCTAAAAAGGCCAGTTTAGCAACGTCATAAAATGCATCGCGACAAAAATTATAATAAACGGAGTATTCAATTTGTAATGGGTAATTGATAAAGAACAATTTTTTTGCAACTCTATCAGCAACGTTGCTAAATTGGCGTTATAGATCCCCAGGGCCTTCCGCAACATTACCTGTTACTGCTTGAATAAACAGCATCACAAATACAAATAAAATCGCAACTTGCAACTTCATGGTTACACGGTAAGACCGAGCGGCAGAATATTCTAGAATTCATTAACAACTTACTGTTATTTATAACTGTTAGTGATTATGAAAATAAATTGATTTTAGTCCGAAATAATTAAAAATTAGAAAAACACAAGTTAGGAATTTACTTGACTTGTAATTATTTAATTTTAAGTTTTAATTTTGTGTTTGACATAGTACTAATTTCCTTAATTACTACATTAAAGCTCTGTTCACATAAATCATAACCACACGACAAACGCACAATGTTGTCATTTATTTTGTAAAAATAAACACTTTAAAGGGAATACACACACATCTCGGCCGCATTTTGTCACTGCGGTGTGGTTGCGTTGTGGTACGTGTCTGTGAACCCTTAGAGCCCACGTGTATTTTAAATATTCTCAAAAGAGCGATATTGGTCAATTTTATTTTAGGTAAATGTAATTATAACATATTTTAATCATGTCATCATCAGCCTATAAATAAAGAAGAAAAAAACGTGTTGCGCCGACCCCAAGTAGAATGGGATTAGGGCAGGAAGATGATGATGATGATGATCAGCCTATAAATGTTCCCACTGCTGGGACACAGGCCTCCTCTCTCAGAGAGGAAGTGGGCCACGCGGGCCCAGTGCGGGTTGGTGGATGTCACACATGTCTTCGAAGTTTTCGTTCTAGGACATGCCGGTTTCCTCACGATATTTTTCTTCACCGTTTTGAAAGCAGCTGTGGTGATGAAATAAATTACACAAAGTAACTCGTAAGTCGGGGCCGATACCACTGGTTAATCATGTAATTGAGACGTAATAACAATTATGTTCCATACTTCTATACCTGACTGCCTATCTGACCATTATACCATATCTGTACATTTGCCACAAAGTTAATTTGCCCCATTTTTAATCCTCATACATTTAAAATTAATTCGCCACCGCTAGATTTTTTTGCCGCATAGCTTCATTTCACATAATTTTTACTGAAGACGGCTGCACTAACACCTCAAAGATCCTGGTCTCCTTGTACTCTCTGTTCAGATTCTACATTGTGTCCTCGTTTTCTGTAGGTTTTTTGCTGGATTTCATTATTTTCTTGTTGATTTCGCCCCATTTTTTAATACCCCTAGGTAAGACTGGTTGTCAAATTTTTGAGTTTCTGACTACTCAACCACTGCATATACTGTATGCCTTTTCCGAGTCGTATTTGATCAAAAGTTAAACGTGGGTTGAAAATTTTAAATATTCTTGTGTGAAGCCTCCCCTGCCTCTAGTTACTTTAGGTTAAACCTTTAATTATCTTCCCAACTATTTGAGGGTCAGTTTCTAGTGTAACTGGATTAAGCTGGAGACTATTAGGTTACTTTTTCACCAGAGATGTGCATTAAGGGTCAAGTGACACGGAGACGCGACGCTGCGTGCACATTTCAATGAATAGACCTACTAAAATCTTACTCTATTTACTACACGAAAAGATACACATGTGAAGTATCGTTGCGTCACGTTGCGTTGTGTCGCGTCTCGGTATGAACTGGCCATATATTGCTACGTTGCTATGGATGTTACGTCGCCCGTATTGCGAGACCAATCTACAAGCTCCTCGAAGGCTCCACAAGGTTCTCGAATATTCTACTGAAGAATGGTCTGGAAGTTTCTGGAAAATTCTACCCTGATCTAGATCGTGACCGGTCGGGGTATAAAAAGGGCGCCGATTAGTGCCCTGAGTCAGTCTGGTTTTGACTACGATCGAGGCGACTCAAAAGTGAACTCGAAGCGAAAATCTACAAGCGACTTTTTAGTGTGTTCAAGAGTGTGTTTAGTGGTGAATAGTGTTGAGTAGTGTTAAGCCTTTGTTGTAATCAGTGATTTGCGTGTCATTAAAGATTATTTGATTTTTAAATTGGTGTTGATTAATTTATCCCATAACCAGCTCGTAACAATACGTTTGATATCCATCCATCTAATAAAGTGATTTCATCATCATCATCATCCACAGCCCGTATTAACCCACTGCTGGGTATAGGCCTCTCTTTGTTTGTGCCAAGCTCCACGGTCTTGCGCCAGCCTCATCCAGGACACTCCCGCAATGGCAACAATATCGTCTGCCCATCTCGCCGCCGGACTACCAACACTTCTTTTTCCATTCCTTGGACGCCACTCTGTCACAGCTTTACTCCACCTGCCGTCACTGCGCCTTGCCAGGTGTCCTCCATTTGAGTTCCATAACTCGATTACCAATATCGAAAACCGTCGTTCGTCTCCGGATTTCGACGTTTGGAACTCGGTCTATTAATTTTATGCTGAGCATGGAACGCTCCATGGCTCTCTGTACTGCTCTGAGTCTGTACACAGCCTCTTGTGAGAGCGTCCACGTCTCATAAAGTTATTTACACGAGTCGATTTATTGCAGTTCGATCGATGTAGTCGTGCGATGAAATCGACTAAAAAACCGACTAGTATTGTAGCCCTATAAGGGTGATCATGATCATTCGCCAATGATAGAAAAAAACAATAATTCATTTCGAAACAATTTATTTAATCTCTGATATGAGAATTAGAACTTAAAACGGGATATTTACGATGTTTATGTATTATTTGTTGGTGTTTCCGATGTTTCAACATTTAAAAAAATGTAAATATCAGGTTTCAAGCTATAATTGTTTCATAAAAGTAAGGATTTTGTAGTAGAATGGACAAAAACAAAAAAAAAATACCACTGAAGTATGTGAAGTTACTTCTGATATTTTCTTTCTGATACTGTACTGAAAGAAGCGGTATATTATATTTCACGGTTTCTTCGCGTACAGTAGCCCCTTTTCCGAATCGCTGAAAGCCCAAGCAATCTTTTACAGCGCCACCCGGGATCACAGTCACTATCATTGTAGCATAGTCGTCTATCACCTAAAAAAAAAACAACATCTTAGTTTTAATTGCGCATGCGTCGCGAAATTTAAAGATAACGGTGAGGAATGGATTGGAGAATTTAATGCTTGTAGGGTAGAAACTCGATTGGTAAGAGCATCAGATGAATTCGAATATTTCAATCCATAGATTTTTTTTTCATCAGCTTTTTCCCAAGTAGGGGACGTTAATAATCGCAGGTATAATGGGGACATACACTCTTTAGGCAAACTTAACACAAAACTAACGTAGCACAAGCGCCAACAGGACGCCATTTGCGTCTGGCCGCTTGCAAATCACGTCCTGATGGCGCTTGCTCTTTTGCCTTAGGTGTGTGATTTCCCATCATACCTCGTGTCCCCGTCTTATACACTGTCCCCCTATTGATGTTATTGGGGTTTTCAGCAATGGACAAACCTTGCCTCGCGTGCATGAGGTTGCTTATTCGAAGCCGAACAAGTATCTATGTGTCTTTTTCAATGCATATACCTGCAGACTTCTCCTGAGTAAGTTCGCTTCATCGTAGACTTTGCCAGTTGCCTTTGAGATAGACTACAGTCAGAAAGAAATCTATACAAAAAATAAAACTTGTTTCCAACAACTGACCCTGCTGGTCCAAAACGGCTAGTTTAGCATAGTCATAATATATTATTATGCATTGCGACAAAAAATCGTAAAATGAAACAGACACTCTATTCTATTGCCCAAACAATTGAATAAAATAATTAGAAAAGAACAATTTCATTGCAATTATATCAGCAACGTTGCTGATCCCCAGGACCTTCCGTAATATTACCTGTTACTGTTTGAGCAAACAGCATCACAAATACAAATAAAAATGCAACTTGCACAAACTTCATGGTGACACAGTAAGACTGAGCTGCAGAAAAGATAATTATACTAGAATTAATTAATAACTAACTGCTTTTTATAACCGTTAGCTGTTAATAAAACAAATTGGTTTTTTGTCCAAAGTAATTGAACATTTAACATACTATGTTCCTTAATTACCACATTAAGGCTCTGTTCACACTTACCGCAACTATTCGACAACCATACAATGTGGGCACTGGGCAGGCATTTATTTTCTAAAAATAAAAACTTTTTAAGGGAATTTATAAGTGGTAAGGCCGGGACTTGGTGCCCTAGGAAGGCCTACACAGTCCTACACTGACCTTATTGGTGAAGTGTTTCAGAAAGGTCGGGTGCGTGATACTCGACAGCGGCGTAATTTTATGATCGATGTATGAAAGTGAAAGTCTTCAACCAATGTGTGTTACCAGTGATGACTTACGGCACCGAAACGTGGTCTTTCACTATCGGCCTCATCTCAAAGCTCAAAGTCGCTCAGCGTGCTATGGAGAAGGCTATGCTCGGTGTTTCTCTACGTGATCGAATCCGAAATGAGGAGATCCGTAGACGAACTAAAGTCACCGATATAGCCCACCGGATTAGCAAGCTGAAGTGGCAATGGGCAGGCCATATTGCTCGCAGAGCAGATGGCCGATGGGGTCGAAAAGTACTAGAGTGGAGACCGGAGACTAGCAAGCGCAGCGTAGGACGTCCACCAACGAGATGGACAGACGACCTTATAAAGGTCGCCGGAAGACGCTGGATGCAGGTCGCTTCCAACCGGTATGTGGAGATCTAAAGGGGGGCCTATGTTCAGCAGTGGACGTCCTATGGCTGAGATGATGATGATGATGAAAGTGAAGGATGCGAAAAGAGTTTGTAAGGATCGTAGAAGGTGGCGCTCTGGAATGACTAAGACAAGGTCGGGGATGGAGCGAGCTTATCCAGAAGAAGCCTGTTCACTCTAACTTTGAAGAGATTATGGTTGTATGTGTTCGGAAACACAGACGCCGGCAGAGAGTTCCACTCCTTCGCAGTCCGTATTATAAAAGACGTTTGGAAACGCTTAGTGCGAATTTGTGGTATAGTTATGAGGTAAGGATGGTAATTTGCCGTGCGTCTAGATGTGCGATGATAGAAGGGGGCTGACGGAATGAGGTCGTGGAGTTCTTAGGCACACTCACCCAAGTACAATATGTAGAATGACAATATGTAGAAGACCGACAGGCAGGCAACCTTGCGGCGATGAGTCAAGCAATACCTACATTTTGTCGTTATAATCGATCGCGTGGGTGATACTGACCGCATCGTAACTACAATAACTACAACGTTGCATCGACGTAACGACTCTGAGAGATTGACACTTAACCACATCTCAAACGTATTTTGTCGCTGCGATGTGGTTGCGTTGTGGTACGTGTGAATTAACCCTTAGTGTGAGGGCAAACTAGCGTAATTTTGTGAGTCGTGAGACGCAGAATTTCATGTTTTGGTACAATGCAGACCACTCATTTTGCGTCGCGAAAGACTTTTTCCATGCAAGCGACCGAAATTCTGCGATTCACGGCTCAGCAAATTACGCTCGTTTAGCCTCACCCTTAGAGCACACGTGTATTCGATAATAAATTCTCAAAAGAGTGATATTGGCCAAATTAAGGTAAATTTAATTACAGCATATTTTTATTATTAATCATTGTAATTTAACCACATTATAATTATATTCCATATTTCTATATTTTCTAACCTAATTGCCTATCTGAACTCCACAACCCAGTAAAAAGGTAACACGATACCCCTAAGAAAGACTGGTTGTCAAATTTTTGAGTTTCTGACTAACAGTAACGACTGTTAAAGATCTACAAAATAAGACAGCCGGGATCAACGGCTTCACGTGCTTTCCGAGATACCGAGGTAATTTATTACGATAATTGGTCACCTATTCTCAAATCAACCCCGGCAAACGCGGCTTAAACTTAAAATTGACCTGTGCGACTATTGTAATTTAGATTTGCTTTTACAAAATAGGTATACCGTCAGATCAGAAAAACTTATGTCTTTTAGTGTTGAAGGTGAAATAAAAACATCCAAAAATAAAAAGTCTAAATTGAACCCTTCAGGGGTTGAACATGGACAGGGGTAGGTAAACATAATCGACTCAACGACACCTAAGGCGATACAAGACAAATGTAGCGTGATCTCTGGAAATGAAAATAGAATTGATCGAAACTGAGTCATTATGTTCCTCAATACTCAATTTCTTCATTAGTACTGGCCTTAAAATGTTAAAAGGGTGTTCGTACATCAAAGGTCAGTAGACCTCTGTGACCCAATTTGATGGAAAATGATCTGACAGAACACAATTTTAACGTCCTTTTTTCTCTCACCCTTAATATTTGTCACGGTGGCCTCAATTTATTTTGTTTCGCACTTAAAATTGATGACCAAATCTGTCCATAAAGGTTATATCTATTGTGTTTTTTTTTTATTGACACAACATTTTTTTTTCGGGTCACCCTTAACGGCCTCGATGTCCTAATATGTTATTGAAATGTCGATTCCACCTAAATGTTTTTAGAGTTCCGTTTCGTATCTCAAAAGAACAAAAATGGAAAACTTATAGGATTACTTCATTGTCCGTCTGTATCTCAGGAACGCGTGGAGGTATCAAGATTAAATACGTAAGTATATACACCGTGACTTTTTAGTCGTCTTACAACGGCAGCACAGTTCATGTATCCAATGACTAGAACACGTTTATAATAAAAAAATTGTTATTTAAGAAATTTTAAAAATTAAAAAAAAAAAATCGATATTATGACGCAAGGCGTAGTTAGAAACACCCTTGTCTCATAGAAAATGGAGAGTGAATGATCTGCCCAACTATTTGCGCTGGGTAGGTTTACTCTACAGCTTGATACGTAAACATTTTAACAGGGTGTTTCATATTTGTAATGTACCTATTTATTAATAATAAAAATTATTATTAACTATTTAAAAAAAAACTCACCTAGAGGTATTTTAGGTCGGATACATTAAGTGGACCACTTTTGTATAGGTACGACTAAAAAGTCACGGTGTATAAGATGAGTTCTAAAAAATCAAGCTTATAGTAAATGTATCGGATAAAAGCCACGAACTCTCAAGAAAGCCGATCGTGATCACGTCTCAGTACACGTAACAAAGTATTTGCATTTCAGGATGATCGGTTCAGTGTTTTTTTTTTATTTTTCGAATTTATTTATTGCAAAAAAAGCAATCTTTTTCTATTTTTATTCGTTAGTTTTCGTATGTTTTTTAGCGGATTTTATTGAAAAATCCTTATTTTGATAACCTTATTCCTAAGAATGATAGGGGGGAACATATTAAAAAAAAATGGCAGATAAAACCAACCTTCCAATTGGCATGTGAAACCGCAGGGCACAGATACTGTTAACATACGTTTGGCAAACACAAAGTATAAACTACTACCTATTACAAAGAATTATAACATTGGTATAACGTATTTTTTTAACAGTAGGTATCCGAAAAACTCAACCTAACCGATATTATTTCAACCAAAAAATAATTGCCGTTTGTCGCTTTCAAATTTTTTGTTACTGAAATAACGAATGAAAGGATACAGTTATTTTTCTATAAAATAGATAGGTTAGGGAACATGGATTGTATTTCAAAACATAATTACTGAAACGTTACCAAAAGCTTTGAGCTTTTAGAGCAGTGGTGGCTTAGTGTTACGGTCATGACGATCATAATAATTATGTCACATAAAATATGGCCGTATGTTTTTACTGTAATGTAAATTAATTTAAATTTAATGTAACTGGTGTTAAATTCTCGGTACTGAGGTGATGTTTTCTTTTTTAGTTCTCTGTTTGTTGAATAATAACGATACGTTCGGCCTTCGATGTTAAGCCATGCTTACCTAGATGAGTCCGTGGATGGGAGATCGCTTTTTTTTTGTAAAACGTTGTCCAATAATTGGAATAATTCCTGTATTGCGGTTCGGGTCTGTTCTCGAGAAAATCAACAATAACGTTAATAATGGTAATAGGTAGCGCCACAGGTACGATCCAAATTGATTATCAAATTGTAATTAACGCGAGCGAAGTCGCGGGAAAAAGTTAATAAAGCAATAAAAAATACATGATGCTTAAGGCTCGAACACACACACGCGATTAATCGCGCTGCGACAATGAGCCAAGCTAATTTCCACTCTAAATGTACTGCGAATGGACCGCGACAAGTCGCCCCGCGCGATTAATCGTGTGTTTCTGCTCGAGGCTTTACAAGTTGGACTAGTTTCATAACCATTTATAAGATTTAATTCCAAGAAACAAGTTTCCCGAGTATTTTAATAAATCGTCTGTTCAGTAGAAATGTTAAAGGTTTAAAAACCTAAAAAATAATATAAAGTTTCCGCGTTCTCTGTAAGTTACATTTTCAGTTTTCTCTGAAATTCTGAACGTTAGCGTAGTAACTGAAACGTAACTGAAAATGAAGTTGAAAACTTAATGAAGCTTAAAAAAATCTTGTTTGTTTAAATTTAAACGACATTCGTTTAAATTTTCATTTTTATTGCTGGTCTGAAATTTTTACTGTTAGTTCGTGCAGGAATATTGAAACTGAAAAATTTAGGTAGCTTTGGAACTTTTTTTAACCCGGAAATTAGTTTACACTTGTAGTCCGCCCCGGTTTCATTTGAATTTTTACCCACTTGAATGGTTTCTTGAAAATTTTCTTTCATTTTTTGAATTATTTTTTTATTTATTTACTAGCTTCCGCCCGCGACTCCGTCCGCGCGGATGTCGGTCTTCGCGTGGATGGTTTATTTCTCCATTTTGAGTAACTCTGACAATGACATCTTATAAATATCCATTGGACCCAAATACGGCTAAGCCTGTAATAATTAAGGAGATCTATTGAGCTACTGCTGTTGAGCTCGCGTTCTATTAATAATAATATAATAATAATAATTAATAAGATTAATAATATGAAAAATAAGATTTTTAAGGGATGTTAGTCACCGTTGCCGGCACGAAGAGAAGTTCGGTTTCTTGACAAAGATTTATTGTCCACAACGTACAAATTATTTATATAAAATAGGACAAGTCCCTACCACCTTTTCCCAGGGAGGACGAAGACAGGGGTTTTTGGTCCTCTAAACCAAAAATAACAGAATTGAATTACTGTTTAACTTTATGATAAAACTTAGTAGCCGAGTCTTGTGTAGCTAATCCAATTAGGACGTAGCCCGCAAGTGCACTGCTAGTTAAGTTACACAGAAAAATAATAAAGTCGCGGTAGTCATTAACTCTCGGAGAATCTTAACACCGCGATTCAGAAATGCGCGTCATAGGCACAACGCCATCTAGTGGTGAGTGGTGGAACCTTTTTAGAAATCAATGGAGGCAGGCGTGGCGTAATGTTATACTTGATAATAGGTGTCGCCAGTGGTTCCATAATAAGGTTTGTCACAGATTTTTTTTTTCTACGTATTTTTCCAGGATAAAAAGTATCCTATTTTATGCCCAGGATAATAAGGTATAATTATACCAAGTTTCATCGAAATCGAACCGTTAGTTTTCACGTGATGCCTGCACATACAGACAGACAGACAGACAGACCGACAAAAATTTTTTTAATCACATATTTGGGTTTGGTATCGATCCAGCAACACCCCCCACTATTTATTTTTTCAATATTTTCAATGTACAGAATTGACCCTTCTACAGATTTATTATATGTATAGATATTTGTTAATAACGAATGTTATGACAAAAAAATGGTCAAGTGCGAGTCAGGGGGTTTTATCTCTAAGCAGAAAACGGTGACGGTCTTAGTGACTAATGTTTTGATAATGAGCCTGAGCTAAGACTTGAAAGATTGAGGTAGGTTAATGTGCTGGCGTCTGTACATCATTCTCTGTTCCCGTATTTTCGTTGACAGATTTAGAAAGTAGACATCCTGACACGTACTGTGTTCTGTCGGTACGCAGGAGTTCTGGGATAGACTGGACCAAAAACGATACAATAAAAAAAATAACAATTGAAACCAATACGTGCTCTGGAGACGAGAAAACTCGGTGTGTCATGGAACTGACGGCACTATTGGTGCAGTGCTTGATCGATTGACTGTTGCGCTACCATATCGCGGGTTCGATAAATCGGGAATATTAATTGTGTGATCTACATGTAGTTGTTTCGTGTCTGGGTGTTTGTGTTTGTGAGTTTAAATGTTTGTAAACGCACCCACGGTAGAAGATTTATCCTAGCATTGGGACAACGTTTTGCAAACAAATATAACGATCACCCATCCACGGACTCACCTAGGTAAGCCTGGCTTAACCTTGAAGACCGACCTATGCCGTTCTTATTTATTAAACAGATAACTAAAAAAGAAAACAACACCGCAGTACCGAGAATTTAACACCAGTTACATTACATGTAAACAAAAACTAAATCTGTTTTATGTTTTTCTTTAACTGTGGACGTAAATAGTTTCAAACATACATCCAGAGACATTTATAAACAGCAGTGATGGGCTAAATGTGACTTTGTCCGACTGCTAATGAGCTACTAGTCGGCTACAAAAAGTCGTCTATAGTAGGCTAGTAGGCCATGCCAATCATTATTTTCGGTAGAGATACAGGGCTTTCGAAAACATCATTGACGTTTGTATATCTACAGATATCGCTATACATAAATATTAATATTCTATCTCAATTCAAATCCAAATCTATTTCCTTTGCCAGCTGCTGATTAGATAGATTCAGGTCGTTGATTGGTTATAGACAAAAATTGGGATCAAAATTGTGACCGACGCACTTAGATTAAGAAGAAGAAGTCATTAATGACCCCAGGCGACGATATAAAGCCGACTAGTCGGCAACTAGTAGGCACATCCCTAATCTATACAGTTGATCCGTCCTGCAACACGTTGATTCCGTATAGATCATCGCCAACTCCATTTTCAGCAGCTACAAGCAATTTTCAGCTGTAAATTTCAGTATGCAAAGCCTGTAATGGCCTGAAGGGTGTTGAAGCTGTAATTTATTCCGGCAAGTCTGGTTTATATGCTGTTTGATCAGGCAGCGTATTGTCGAGTTAAGCTGCCTTCACGGCAGCTGAATTTGCCTTGCTTGCTTGGATGTTATGTCGTTTAGTTTGTGTCATATATTTGTTAGATATTTTGGAGTTAAAAGGTGTGGAATACTTATTGGTATAGTTGGTGCCAGTTAAGATGTCAATAGCGGACATTGACCCCTACCTAATAAGTCCTCGTATAATGACATAAGATCAGAATTAGCATGTTTATAAAAAACCGAATAAATTAGTAAGTATATGTATTGTGAGGGTCAGTTCAGACCGAGACGCGAAGCGACGCGACGATGCGTGAAGAGGCCTGTCATTTCACGCTGCGTCGCGCTACGCCTCGCGGCGCCGCGATGCGCCTCGCTGCGCCGCGAGACGCATCGCAACGTCGCGAGGCGCATCCAGACGTCGCGCGGTGCAGCAGAACGTGTCTAGATTTTCCACGTGCTCCCGTCCCGCCCCGCGTCCTCCCGCAGTCCCATTTGCAAATGGCGGCCTCAGCTACCTAGTCCAGGGGCTAGAGGTAGTTGAGTATGAAAAATCCTAGTGACGGCAACTATGACTGAATTCATAAACATAATATTATGCACTTTATCTGTCCCACAAAAAGCTGTGACCTGATTTTTCTATAAATTATTACGGAAATAATCATTAAAATAATTTTAAATCATGTACTCAATACATTCCGTTTACGATTAAGAGAAGAGGGCGAAAAAAAATGAACCAAAAAATTGACCGGCAAGTTCTACATTGTTATTCTTTGCTTTCTTATGCATACTCAGTCACCTCTAGCTCCCGGTCTTCACCTCGTATCATGGAGCGGCCGCGAGCGGCGTCAAGCGGCGCCGCGCTGTGCCGCGCTGCGTCGTGAGGCCTTGGGAGGCGCAGCGCAACACCGCTGCTTTGAGATGCGTCGCGCTGCGCCGCGAGGCGTCGCGCGGCGCATCGCGACGCATCTCAACGTATTCTAAACTCTCACAATGAAATGTGTATCTTTTGGTGTAGAAAATAAAGTCGAATTTTGAATGGCTCTTAAAAGTGTGCGCGCATCGTCGCGTCGCTTCGCGTCTCGGTCTGAACTGACCCTAAGGATATAAGTATCTAAGTATTCATAAGATAGGTATCAAAATGGTAAAAATATTTCACCTATACCTAAGATTTTATATTATTTTTATCTATCACAGAAAAATGCTAATTCTGATCTTATGTCGTTATACGAGGACTTATTAGGTAAAAGTCAATGTCCGCTATTGACATCTTAACTGGCACCAACTATAGTACAGGCTACTGTTAACGATAACACATTTTGATAAGAGAATGATAAAACTAAAAACAATATGATATACATTACCATGCAAACTTCAATCGAAAATTGGTTTGAACGAGATCAAGTAATTAGTTTTTTTTTAATACGTCGTAAACCGCAATTTACCTTTCAAAGTTACAACCAACTTCAAGAACTTTTATATTACGTTACTTGCTGCTACGGAACCCTTTATGGGCGAGTCCGACTCCCACTTGGCCGAATTTTCTTGCTTTTTACGCAGTTAAGCTTTTTTCTAATAATGGAGAACCCATGTAATAACGCTGGACAGTATAACGAGTCGTGTTGATAAAACAGCAGCTTTACCAAAACAACAAGTCCTTGCTATTTATTGCTTGCTAGAATTTATAGCCTCGAGAAATATACGAACAATGCTCTGGTCTCCAACGAATCTAGAGTAATAATAACTTGGATATTAATACAACGGAAGTAATACAATGAGATCGGAAGATAAATATCTACTGGAGGATATTGCTATTAATATTATTCCTATTCTTGTCTTAAGGCTCGAACAGACACACGCGATTAATCGCGCTGTGACAACGAGCCAAGCTAATTTCCACTCTAAATGTACTGCGAATGAACCGCGACATGTCGCCCCGCGCAATTAATCGTGTGTGTCTGCAGGAGGCTACTTGGATTATTTTTTTAAATAAAACATTGCCCTATCAGCATTTCTACATGGAAAAGTGATAACTTTTGAACAGTAAAGGCTCGTATTCATGGTAAACATTTGTTAAGTAACAGTGATTAATGTTGTTGACGAACGGCGAGAATGCTGCTGAAAACTTTTGCGTAAAAGAAATATGATTTGTCCACACACGCCTGTCTGCGTTAAAATGTTGCTCGAGGAAGTACCTACCTAGTGCATTATTTTATAATTCCACACTACCGCCATGTTTATTGAATTCAATTGCAAAGACATCTTCAACACGTTAACATTGTAGATAAACTGATTAAAAATAGCACCCACATTCTCAGAGGTAAAGTGAGTCCCATGGTTCTTCTCAGCTAAATTACCCAAAAGCCTAGATTTGTCACACAAAGGCCATATTTCCCAATTTTTTTAGTATATTACCGTGGTAGGGCACGTTGATTCAGGTGCGACGCACTTTGGTGCACTGCTGTTTGCAAGATTCAGTGCAGTGTGTTACAACTTACCTGAAACAGAAAAGAAATAAGGTTAGATATTAAGTTTTTCGTTTTTCTCCAGAGACGTGATTTTCACCAGCCCGGGGCAGCGAAAGGTATCGTTTCCACTTAAGTATCATTAAAAGATACATCATCATCATCATCATCATCATATCAGCCCGGGATCACCCACTGCTGGGTATAGGCCTCCCCCTTTTGTTGCCATATCTCTCGGTTCTGTGCGTCTCTTATCCATCTATTCCCCGCGATCTTGACGATATCGTCAACCCAATGAGCTTAAGTTATAAAATGTAACACTATTCCGAAAAAATAAAAAGTCGCTGGTGTTGAATACTATTAACACTATTGCACACAATATTATTAATTTGCTTTAGAGTTTCCGACGTAAACTCGGTCGACAGAGCCCTGCTCAGCGGGGTTCCTATTACAGAATGTTTTAAAAAAAATACCATGAAAAGGAGCCATTTTGCCATCAAACGTTGGCAACAGGATTTTGTACGTTCTTTGTCACTAGATATTAATTTCTTCTTTATCGTGGGTTCGTTTACAAACATATAATGCACATACACAAACACCCAGACCCGAAACAACTACTTGCAGATCATACAAATATTTGTTCTGTGCGGGGATCGAACTCGCGGCACGCGGTGCAGCAGTCAATCACTCAGCCACTGTGCCGGCAGCGTCGTCAAAACAAGCATAGTAAGTATGAAAAAAAACACTTTTAAAGTTGTAACTCCATTTCTCGTGACCGTATAACCCCAAGTGTATCCACTAAAACGGTATTTCCCGTGTTTTGATCCCCAGGTTAACAAAGTCACGCACGCCGTTTCAACTTACAACAGGGTTGGCTCAATTTAATACTGGGTTACTAGACCTCGTGAGCTAAAACGCAGTATCCCAAAAAAGTTAAAAATGAGTGCGTCGACCCAGAGACGCGCGGTTGTCAATGTATGTAAATTAAATACGTTTATGTGGCAACTTCATTAATTTTCTCTTTCCACTTCGACACTGCTCGCGCTCATTCTAGGTTGTTAGTCTATTTCTTGACTCTTTCTATAGCGCAATGTTGCATACCTATGATCAGACTAGTAGCGGTACGGAAAAACAATAACTCGGAACTGAACTCAATATCTTATTCCGGCAAGCGCCGTATTATAATAGGTATAGAACGTGTGATATAATACAAAAATTTAAAACTTAAAAATCTGTGTCTGTTTAGTGAGTTCTGTTCTGTCATACCAAAAAGGATCATCCATGATCATTATTGCACTGAATGCAAGTACAAGCTGATCCCGTGGGGTACTTCGATGAAGAAAGATGCGACTGCGGAGCTTCAGCACAAACGATGGTCCACATGATTGTACTATGTGTAATTCTACCTGCACTCTAAGGGACATGTCCGAGGCCAACACGCCGTAAATGTGGCAGAGTTTTGGTCGAAGCTCGTTAAAAATTTAAAGGAATCATCGACACGACGAAGAAGAAGTAAATCGCACTGAATAAGAGAGACACATTGCACTTACTCTTAGTTTTTTACAAAACATAGATTTGTTGAGTTACCACTCTTTGGTTTTCGGCAAAGCTGTAAGGTCCGTTTGACCACAAACAGAGTGTCCGGAAACTTTTGTAAGACTCTTTTTGTTCAAGTTCAACCCTCGCTTAGAACAGCCGACATTTTGTTTTTGTATTGTTAAGATTTAAACGGTAATTAATATATTTTAAAACCGTTTATTTTCGCCACCAATTTTGTTTGATGACTATTAGTATTAGTAGATGACTATTCTGGGACTGTATTGTTTTCATATTATTTACGTTTTATTTTCAGGGCAAATGTCTGGATTTTCTATAATTTTCCCAGGAGTTTTGTAACTTCAACAATAACCGTTTATTTTTAGGCACTTTGTTCTGAATTTGCGTCGTAACTGTAGTGTATGCGCGGGCGCATTGGCGTTGTCAGTCGGTTACCAGCCGTAGGCGAGTGAGCACGTCTTTAGGCTTGCGCATACAGTGTATCCTGATCAGATAACCTGAGTGACAAAAAGTGTGTTTTATTGACCCCCGAGACATTACAAATGGCGACGAGGATAAAAGTGAGTACATGACACATTAAAAACAAAATAAAATGAAGGAAGGAATATAAGTAATTGTTTATTGCCTATCAGTTGTTTGCGGGTAGATTCGTTCCAAATAGCCTATTACAAATTATTTGTTATTATATAAGAAAAAATACTAGCAAATTAACACTCATTTTACATTGAGTTATGAGCTAAATCAAAATCACATATGAATCGAGCCAATACGTAAGCAATTGTTACTGATAAACAGTTTCATACCACTATCCTTCATTGTAAATGGCCATGCATCGTATTAGATGGAAAATAAGGCCACGCAAGGATACTACAAAAATATAATATTGTGCAAGTATGCGACCTAACGGTAACTACCCACAATTAGTAAAAAAGTTTAACCAAACGTAATTACCGACATAATGAGATTTATGATCGAGATAATAAGAAATACTTACCTAACTGTTCACAACACAGTAGAAAGGATAGGTAATTAGTTATTTCAGCTCGCTTAAAGATATTATTACTTACAGAATTAATTTTGTTTATGGATTTGTTATACTCATTAGTAAAAACCTATTATTAAATAGCTTTAGATAATGTCATTTTAATAATAGACTTATTGAATTTGGAAGTGTTGATAGCAAAAGTACGTATGTTGTGTTTACACTATACTACTATACATATTCTACTTTTAC
The DNA here is from genome assembly GCA_950005045.1 of Agrotis exclamationis. Taxonomy (NCBI): domain Eukaryota; kingdom Metazoa; phylum Arthropoda; class Insecta; order Lepidoptera; family Noctuidae; genus Agrotis; species Agrotis exclamationis. The sequence goes on from OX465441.1 coordinate 11,144,505, forward strand.
TGTTTTATTTGAAGAACAATTACATCACAATAGTTAAATTAGGTAGATAACCTAACCTAACTATTTTTATGCTTGCACAATTTATACATATTCGGAAAATAGTTATAATAAAGGTACACTTAAAGGCCACGCAATGAGTAAATAATAAAGGGCCACGCCGTTTAAATAAGTACCTAACAAAAGGCCACGCAATGAGTAAATAACAAAGGGCCACGCCGTTTAAATAAGTACCTAACAAAAGGCCATGCAATGAGTAAATAACAAAGGGCCACGCCGATTAAATAAGTAACAATTTTAAAGGACTGTATATTATTAAAAAAAAACAAACATTTACAAAAATATAATGAAGTCCACGCAATGAGTACTCGAGAAATCTTTAATTCAAGCTCAGAGCTGATAAATGGTTAGTTACAATTTTCTTAAACAGCTTGTGTTAGTAAAACATATTTTGATTATCAATTACAATTAATTACATTTATACAATTTCAATTATAACAAATTAAATAAATGATACAAAATTTGCATAACATTGAAATAAAATTGACATAAAATTGGAATAAAATTGATATAAAATTGAAATAAAATTGAAATAAAATTGAAATAAAATTGAAATAAAATTGAAATAAAATTGAAATAAAATTGAAATAAAATTGAAATAAAATTGAAATAAAATTGAAATAAAATTGAAATAAAATTGAAATAAAATTGAAATAAAATTGAAATAAAATTGAAATAAAATTGAAATAAAATTGAAATAAAATTGAAATAAAATTGAAATAAAATTGAAATAAAATTGAAATAAAATTGAAATAAAATCGAAATAAAATCGAAATAAAATTGAAATAAAATTGAAATAAAATTGAAATAAAATTGAAATAAATATGAAATAAAATTGAAATAAAATTGAAATAAGTAAAGTTGTAATACTGTTACTGATTTTCAGTAAAAAGCCAAGCAAGGTACAACAAAAAATAGGGCTATGCAGTTGTAATACTGTTACTGATTTTCAGTAAAAAGCCACGCAAGGTACAACAAAAAATAGGGCTATGCAGTTGTAATACTGTTACTGATTTTGAGTAAAAAGCCACGCAAAAATAAGAGTCAATATTTTATTGCTACCCAAAATGACTCGTGCATCATCCATAGTTCCCAACTTAGACATTTCGATTGCGAAAGCGATCCGACATCTGTCGGCACTCGCTGGAGGAAATGGAAGAGGGCACTTGAAATTTATTTACTGGACGCCAACATCGACACTCCCGTAAAAAAAAAAAGAGCTACTCTTCTCCACGTTGGGGGAATAGCAATTCAAGAAGTGTATTGAAACCTTCCTGGAGCTCATGCTGAAGAAGGCGCAGGTGTCGATGATTATGCAATAGCTCTAAATAATTTAGACTGTTTCAAACAATCAAAAAAATTTCTTTGTAGTGGCTTAGAATGCCAAAAAATAATGTTCTTATAGCAGCAGTATTATCGCTAATAAGGGAGCGTTTGGGCACAACTTATAAGGGCAAAACCCTTATACTCCTCTTATAGTTGCTTTATAGTTTCAAATTAAACTTATAATGGCAAGAAAAGTGCTCCAACAAAGCCAATACCCCTGTGAGAATGATATGAAGAGCGTTGATAAGGGCGATCACCCTTATACATATTTTATTATGGTCCGATACAAGGTTATTTAAACTTATTGTAGCAAATTAAAGGCTCATAAAAATCCGACGGCCCTTATAGCCGTCCGCAATAAGTCTTTTTCTCAGTGATTTACATTATTTTGTGCAACAGTTTGGCAAATAAAGAAAAACGCCAACCATATTATTGAAAATAGTGAGGTTCATTAACAATAGTAACTTAACGCCTTACAAAATTGTTAGGACACTCAAAATTGTCCGCAGTACCGAGCAAGTGGGAAAAAGATGGCGTTCTGCGCTGGTCATAATGTAAAGGAAATAAATTAAGAAAACTTGAACATTCGTGTAACTGGCGGAAAATTAATTGCAAAGAGAAAAGATCAAATAATAAGTCACTTAAAGCGATATGGGAAATGTTGAATTTCACTACCCATTCTCTTATATCACTACGAATATCAATATCCTCCGACTCTTGATAGCAATATCTATATGTCCTTATCACTATCACTACCGCTACAATTATGTTCTTCCTCACTGGTTTCCTTTTCAATCTCATTTTCTATAAAATAATCCTCTGCGGAACCACTAGCTGATTCGTGAGTATCGGCTTGGTCATTTTGTAGTACCATAAGAGTAGAGGTGGTGTGTGTAAATATCATATAACATGCTAGAATTCATTTGTTGGATAGACGTCTTATAAAATGCTCCTATAAGTTTAAAAGCATCATAGCTACCTTGTGCATTACTTTCCTAAGAATAATTGACCATACTAAAAGCCTTTGTATGACTTTGAATATTATGTGGCTAAAAAGCAATGTAACTAGCCTCTATAAGAAAAACAATTTCGAGCCCTTATTGTAGCCGTATAAATTGGATTTATTATCGTTTACCCAGCCAAAATATAAAAATAAAGGTAATTTAAGCCAAATCTTCTAATAATGTGCCACTAAAAGTAATATTGGCATAATGAATGCTCTTTTATAATCAGTTTAAGGGTTTAGACCTTATAAACTTAATGTTATGAGCTTAGTTTGTTTGTTGGGTTACTTTGCTCCAAAACAAAGTCGGATTTATGAAAGATACCTTTTCCGACTCACGAAACAGGAGGAAGGAGAACAATTTGAAAGATTTTTATTAAGGTTGAGAAACCATGCCGATAAATGTCAATTCCATAGTAAAGAAGAGCATATTATCGATCAAATCACGGAAAAGTGTCGATTAATCAAAAAAAAAATAAGAATACTGGGATACAATATGTTTAGACGAAATCATCAGTAAAGCAAATGCTTTAGAAGTTGTAGCCAGGCGATTAGAACAATTTAAAACTGTAAATACAAACGATGCGAATAATTATATAATTACACTGCATGGTTCTCATATAATTTGAACAATAGAAAATTGTCTGGACTTTAAAAGAGACTGTGACCTCTGAGTTTGTTTCGGATGTTTCTTCTCAGAGTAGTCAGGTACGAAACACCGGCCTCATCTAGTGTAAAATAGTGTCTTTTGACGTGTAAAAGAGTTTGCCAAAACCAATTTACTGAATAAATAATTATAATTTATCATTTATTACAACAAAGCAAAAATAAATGAAATAGATAAGAAAAAAAATCAACAAACCGTTCAGACAACGATCATCGAACACAAAATGTAGTAGATGTGGAAACTCCACCCATCTATCCGAAGACACAAAATGCCCCGCAAAAGACAAACGATGTTTAAAATGTGGATTCATTGGTCTTTTCCGAGAACATTGCAGGACTCGACAGAAAAGACAATTTTCCAACAACAGGCCAGACAACAGGACTGTAAAAAAAAAAAACCAAGAAAAGAAATAAAAAAATGATGCCAATAAATCTGTAATTGACTATATTTTCCACCTGGATGACGGCGAAACTATGAAATGCAATATTAAGGGAGTCACCGTTGATATGCTAATAGATTCAAGAAGTAGATGTAATATTATTACAGACAGAATATAACAATTTCTAATAGTCAATAATGTGTAAGTTTCCAACCAGATACGCCAACCTAATAAGACACTTATTTCCTATGGCAGTAAAAAACTCCTGGATATTATAGGCTCCTTTGACGTGGACATTTCAGTCATTAAAAATAAAAGTATAAAGTGTACTGCTTATGTCATCAGAAACAGCACACGCGATTTATTAGGCATGCTTAAAATTGGGCTTCAATTTGGCTTAATGAATTAAATAATGTGACATCGTTAGGGAAAGCGTTTTCAAAGGAGTGACTGTCCAGATCCCAAAAGGCCGAACAGTAAAACCAGTCACTCAACCATATACAACATTATTTTTGGTATATGCGAAACCTGAATATAGTTTGTTCAGAATCAGTAACTGATTCGATTCCATTGCACATAGATTCTTTACACAAAAATACTAGACAGGTGAATCGGGTTTTGGCATAAGCCAAAAATAATTTTGTAGAAGAGTTCCCATTCCCTTAGAAGAAAAGTTTGCCAAAAAACTAGAGGAACTGAAGGATGCGGATATTATCGAGGAAGTAAATGGACCCTCTCCGTGGGTGTCGCCAATAGTTCCCGATCTTAAAGAATACAAGAAGAGGCAAATCTCCCTCAGAGTTGTTTTATAAAAGACAGTTTAGAGACAAGATCCGGGCAGCACCAGACATGGAATACAAATCAATAGAAGAAGAAGTGAGAAAGAGATCTGCAAATGAAGGAAAAAGGGAAGGAGCATGGGGATCTCAAAAGTAAAGCGACAGGCTTGGAAATAGGAGAAAAAGTATTGGTGGAAAATTTAATCAAAGATAATAAGTTGACCCCCAATTTCAATCCTGCGCATACAGTAACGGACGTGAGAGGTTGCGATGTTATCGGAATGATGAAACCGGGAAAGAATATCGTCGTAATGTAAAATCAAAATAGTGGTAATAGTGATTTAAGAGAAAATGATGAACTAGCGTAAATAGTAAATAATTTTGTTAATTTTGTACTATAATATTGTTATTTACTGTTATCAACTATGTCTTTAAGATTTGTTACACAGATTTAAAATTAAGTAAATTATTGCTGTTCTGTAAAACTTTGCGGTAAATCTGAAATAATTATATTTAAAAAATTTGATTAGTTATCCACCAATTATAGGTGTTTAGGTCGGAATATTAAAACCTAATCTAATATTGTAATTTTGAAACATTTCAATTCAATTAAAATAAAGAAGGGATGTAGTGTATGCGCGGGCGCATTGGCGTTGTCAGTCGGTTACCAGCCGTAGGCGAGTGAGCACGTCTTTAGGCTTGCGCATACAGTGTATCCTGATCAGATAACCTGAGTGACAAAAAGTGTGTTTTATTGACCCCCGAGACATTACAGTAACAATGTGCCAAAAATAGAAACCTCATTACAAAAATAAATTACTTTAGAAAATCATTAAATTACTTTTTGAGAGATTGGTTTTTGTTTGTTGAAATCGTCAAGTGAGTCCTTTCACACCCCATGGAGGGACGGTAGGGACTGTCAGACTTGTACTGACTAAAATCCACGATAATCCTTCAATAGTCCTTTACGTTCCCGGGTCTCGGTTACCTGATGAGACAGTCCCGCGACCGCGGCACATTTACGGACATAAGATTAGTTAGGTTGGTAACACTGACAAGCCTGTTAAAATTACACTGGTCTTTATTTCCATGACCATAAGGTTACTTATAAACTGTAGCTGTCAAACGCCAGTTCTGGGTATCTTAATTAAATGAGGAGCACTCTCGATGAGTGACAATAATTAACTTACCCTGCTTACCTGTCAATTATAATAATAATTATAAGCACTCTATCCACGAGGTCATTTACCCTGGAATCTAAACGCTTTGAATTTTTGATATTGATGTAACGCCTGTAATCTCTGATATTATCTGCTTTATTATTACTATTACTCCAGGTACCTATGTTAAGTTGTATGTTTTATTTGGGGAAAACCCTATCACCATCAAACAGGCACAAATTCGGACTCACGGGTTGCTACTGAGAAAATCCCTGAAGTAAAGTCCAATAAGAGTTTCATTGACATTGGAATCGCACCCAAGATCTCGCATTACTTAACAGTAGTGCTTGCTAACTCCTGACCTATTAGGAAGTCAACCAATTAATACACACATTTTTTATTTTTCTAAATTGAAAAAGCTGAATACCAGTATTTTATATGAAGAGACTGCTCATCTGACCTCCACAACCCAGCCACTTGGTAATACGATTGGTTGTCAGACTGTGCCACCTTACTAAACCTTTTCGTACACTATACTTACTAGGCGACACAAGTCTCCAATACCTTACGACTTTAGTATCCAGGTGACTATCGCAATACAAATCCATTTTTTGGTAAAATCATCAAATGAGTCCTCTCAATTGGTTTTGACGCGAGACAGAGAGGAAAAGTGCTATGATAGTTGGTTATCCATCCACAGACCAACCTCGGCAAGCGCTGCTTATTCTTGAAGATCGACTTGTGTGGTTATTATTTTAGCCACGAGCTCTTCTGTATTTGTTTCAGAAGTGCTATCTAAGTACAAAACCTGTAGCAACGGCCGAAGTTTCGGCCGTTTACTCATCTATCATCTCACCATCTCACTTACGGACATGAGATTAGTTATGTGCACAAACAAAAAATTATTGCCAACACAACTGGACAGTTATCCCTACTCTCGATGTGATGTAAAAACTCATGAATTTAAAAGTAATAAGGAGTAGGGTTGACTCAAAAGTTTCAACATACTCGAACTTTCGTACGGGCCCGTATCTTCGTTGACGGAGTTAGGGAGTAGACGGACACGTGTAGGACAACAATATCCTAGACCAAGAAAATCAAAGTAAAGTTTACCAACTCCAATGTAATTTAATCTTCTACGCAATTGTGGAAAGATCGCCTAAACAAACAATGTGTTTGTTTTTAATAACGTTTATTTGTAACTTGGTAAATATTGTACCTAACGGTTTCATTCAGAGTGAAGTTAACTACCTATATGGTTGTTTATGATGATATTTTTATGTATTTACTAACTGACACGTGGTCACTTCTAAGCGCTCCCGCACACGGGCCACTGGCCACAACCACAAAACGCCGCCACCGGCATATTTCTTGTAGTTTTCATACATTCAAGTGGCTGCCGGTGGCGACCCGGCCACAAAGTGGCTGCCGCGCGCTTCAACTTCTCTCGTGGCGGGCGGCGTTTTGTGGTTGGGGCCAGTGGCCCGTGTGCGGCGACACTAACAGTATTATTTGTAAAAAAAGGGTATGTGGGGATATAATGGTAAAAATATAAAACCAAATCAATGATATCTAGCAAATATAGAGAATCAAAAAGCCGTTTCAGAGGAGTGCAACCGCATACAGTGTAACCTGGTTAATTAATTAAGACGTCCATATGTGGAAACCATGCTGAGGTCACGACACTTTAGCCCTGATTTACATTGGGATAAAATAAACCTTTATAACTCGGATTAGTATTTTGATTTCATCGTCATAATTACCTCTAAAATTGAGACAATGCAGTTACGTCTCTTATTGAGGCTATATTTCATAAAGAATGTTTTACCAACGTAGTGTGTTTTTACGCTTTCTTTACTTTAATCCCTGACCTCAATATAGCACACATTTAAAATAATACATTAATCTTGCTCAAGCCTAAATAACTCACATTGAAGCCGATCCCCAAACTACTAAAAATACTGTTGATTTAATCTTGAAGTCCGTAAATTCACTAAATTCTCGGATTTCGGCACCAAAACATCTTATACAATAGAGTCAGCCTACACGAGTGGAATGGAACGTTTGACGTCGAAGCGACGAAATGGAACGTCCAAATATGACGTTCAATCTATGATAGGGATTTTGCGCCCTATTTTTTTTTGTGATCGAGTTCAATTTAGGATATTTTTTACATGCTGTAGTTTGATGAAAAAGCCTGTTCTATTTTAATTTTTGTAAGTTAGTGCATTATCATCATAAAATAGACGCCAATGACGAGTTTTCACGTTTATGTGACGTTAATTAAACGAAAACATAGACGTTAATTGATGGGAAAAATTAGTCCCTCGTTCGTACACTAGATACGCTTTTTTATTTCTCATACAATAAAGGCCGAAAATACTTCAAGAACGCTGTACGGTCTAATGTGAAAATATTGTGGTGAGGTTTTTTATCAATGGTCTTTTTGAATATCAACAAAATATAGGTATGAGTGAAGAAGTTAGTAAAATAGGTTCAACTTTCTGTTCTTCTTTGAAACCACAAAATATATATTATTGCGTAAAAATCAACGAGGCTCAAATAACCTCATCATTGTCAAATGAAGTCCACATAGGAAATTGCTCGATTTCCCGATGACATTCATATCGTCGTACATGTTATTTCTTGATATCAGTGCCTTTTTGGAGATGGAAAAGCAAAGTGACATAATCTTATAAGTTGTAAGGAATCAGGTTGTGGTTTTTTTTTTCGGCAAGTATTTTTTAACTGGCAAGAGCACCCAGAAATAACATATCTGATCGATTCTCCCGGACGGTTACTATCAGGCCCGACATTATATCAAATTATCTCGGTACGCTTCGCTACGTATGAAGTGCAATAATAAAAAAAAATGGAACATCAAGTTCACTTATTCAAAAAACTTTGGCAGCAAGATCCCTATTAACAAAACGATTCTCAATTTATTGAATTCATTTGTTACAAAAAATGTGATAAATGAAGAACCGCTCGACCGATTTTGTGCAATCTACACATAAACCATCTACTAAATAGTCCAAATAAAGCCTAAACATTTGGTTTGAATTCGTGAACCCGTTCTTGAGTTATGAAAACTTTTTTTTTTAAATTTAACCGCCTTCAAAAACAACCACAAAAAATGGTAAAATAACCTACAAAATAACTTTTCTTTCGGAAGTAGGTGGCTTTGTTTTTTTTTATTTCGTTGTCTTTTATGCCACCGACTTCCGAAAGAAAAGTTATTTTGTAGGTTATTTTACCCTTTTTTGTGGTTGTTTTTGAAGGCGGTTACATTTTTTTTTAAAAAGTTTTTTATTTTACTCTTTTTAGTTTAAATATTCAACCCAAATTCTTGTCAAATACATCATTTCTTACATGTGCCCTAGAATTTGGTAATCCTTAGCACTGGTATTAACATCGCTCATGTACACAATAAGCTAATAAAATTCCCTATCAAAAACTGCTGAACCGATTTTGATGAAACTTGCAGTGTTCCCTAAAGTGAACTATTCCTCGTACAACACAAAAAAGAATTTTGAAAATCGGTCCACAATTGGCGGAGTAATCGCGTAACAAACACTCTAAAAAGTAAAAATCATCACATCATCCATCAATAAAAATGCTCACAAAATAAAAAGTACTGAACCAAATTGGATGAAATTTTTATGGGACCAAACTGCAAGTATACTGCATCGAACGAAAAAAGAATTACACTAATCGGACCAGAAACCTCGGAGTAATCGGTGTACATACAAAAAAAAAAAAAAAAAAACATACCGACCGAATTGAGAACCTCCTCCTTTTTTTGAAGTCGGTTAAAAATTACAAAGAAAAGTGGCATTGATTAAAAAAAAAGTTTTTCGTCGTCATAACTTAGTCCATTATTGCACAGACAAAACCTTCAGTTCCCCCAAATAGGTCACCGAAGCGCAACCAGGATATGAACGCTAAGAAGTCTACATCAGGTCCATTGTAGTGTCCAGTAAAAGCGTCCGTGAAGGTACTTGCTTTGCTATGCCTTATAGTCATTAGTGCCAGTTCTCGTTAGCCATGGAGAGAAAAGGAAGATTCTTGTCCACTGAGACCATATCTCGGTGTATCCCCTCGTCGGCTTATAGGAAATATTCCCTGAGATTTACCTACGGTGCAGAGTTCTAGAAGTCATGACCCTCCACACTTCTGTGGGATATAATAATATAGTCTCATCACCGCCCGCGAAATATGGGTGAGAAAAACCAGCTGTTTCCTCGTGGTCATACTAGCATGATTACGAGGATATACTCCTGTACGAAAAATAAAAGAAAAGAAAATAGCCTTTACGGTTTGCGACCCTGGTAGGCGTTTGAACCTATGAGAACCTTGTCGATTTGTTGACAACTTCTTGAGGCCTAGTCCTCAATAAGGCGAGCTGTCAATATAATCCGTGCTTAATTTTATAGCCTCTTCCTTTTGTTTTTTTTTTTTTTGAAAAAGGAAAAGTTTCTCAATTCAGTCGGTGTTTTTTTAATTATTCTTCATCAATTTACTCCGTGGTTTGGTTCGTAATTTTTTATTCGGTACAGTATACTTGCTTTTTGATCCCATAAGTTTCGGTTCAGTTCGTAGTAGGAGGTATTTACATAAAACTGAAAACTTTTACATAAAATAAAAAAAAAAAAACGATAATTACTAAAAACTTTCTTGTGTTACCTTTTCTTTTATTTGTTGTACATATGGTTGCGAAAATGTTAGTATGACTATGAGGATATAAATGTCCCAAGAGGATATGTATATCCTACTATACATATGTCAAACTAATACATGACCACGAGGAAACAGCGGAAAATACATGGTAAGAAAATTATTGTGCTTTTTTTCCCCTTAATAAAGGTTGCCCCATTTCCCGTAAGTAGCATTTAGGGCACACCATATAGACACAATAAAGCATAGAATTGTATTTTATGTGTGTGTGCCAAAGTTTATTGGAATCCAACTCGTAAAATATACAGAGTGTAAACATTTAACATTTATTGGTTCTTTGTTCACGAAAGTGATTCCGTTTTATAACTTGAAAAAGGTCACTGATCGAAATATCTAGAAGTCACCAAGGATACAGTGTAATAAAGTTTTTATTTACTCTCACAATGGTTTAGCACTTAACAGTTTTCAAGTACATTGAATTCGCATTAGGAGAGCTGGTACTTGATTTGGTTTAGGAAAAACCTGTATTTTAGGTCTCCAAACCTAAGGCTGCGGTTCCATTGAGGCGGAGCGGAGCAGAGCGGAGAGCGATTCACCAATCATATGACTTGAAATCCACATCTCTTCTCCACTCAAGCCCTGTGATTGATGAATCGCTCTCCGCTCCGCCTCAGTGGAACCGCAGCCGAACTAAGCGGACATACACAAATTAATAGGCTGGTAACTTGTATTTCTTCTTAGTATAAAATGAAAAGAATCATCAGGCGATAGTAGTCAAACATTACCCTATAATAAAAAAGCTTCAGTATTTAATGTAGGTAGGTGCCTATATTGTAACAAAAGCTTACCTTTTTAACCGACTTCAAAAAAGGAGGAGGTTATCAATTCGACTGTATTTTTTTTTTTTTTTTATGTTTGTTACCTCATAACTTGCGACTGGGTGAACCGATTTTCATGATTCTTTTTTTGTTTGAAAGCTGGTGCTTCCCGTGTGGTCCCATTGTCACCATTTCAATATCTGATGATTGGATCCTGGAGAAATCGAGGGAAACCCTCAAATTTTATTAGCCGACGCACCGTTTTTCGCAAATATTATGAAGTAATTTAAGGACTTGCGTATGGTAACCATCATCTCATGTAGCTGAGCTGATGATGGAAGGTACAACTCCTTAACAGTAAGGAGTAGGCATCGACTGACTTAGTAAATTATTTTTGTCATTAAGTATTTCAAAGCACTACAATTTAATAAAGGTCTGGAGTATATCTGATGATGGAGCCGAGAGACAGTCGAGGGAACTCCTCAACGATTCACAGCAGCTACCTTGTGTTTGAGCTTGATTAATTTGTATTGATAAGAACTTTACACCTAGATGAGTTGTAACTGTTATTAGGGGTCTGATGATGAAGACGAAGGACAGTTCAGGGAATTCCTCAACGGTTTACAGTAGCTACCTTGTGTTTGGACTTAATTCATTTATATTGATGAGAACTTTACACCTAGATGGTTTATAACTGTCATTAGGGTTCTGATGATGAAGACGAAGAACAGTTCAGGGAACTCCTCAACGGTTTATAGCAGGTATCTTGTATTTGGACTTAATTCATTTATACTGATGAGAACTTTGCACCCATATGGGTTATTGATCGATGCAGTATACCTGCCATTTGGTCCCATAAAAAAAATTATATATTTAGGTGTTCTTGCTTATTGGGGACATGAGCGATGTTATAACCGGTGCTACGGATAGTAAAATTCTAGTGCATATGTAAGAAAATTATGTATTTGACAAGAATTTGGGTTAAATGTTTAAACTGAAAAGGGTAAAATTAAAAAAAGTTTTTAAAAAAAATCTAACCGACTTCTAAAAAGTCAATGAAATATAAAAGCAAAGCCACCGACTTCCGAAAGAAAAGTTTTTTGGTAGGTTATTTTACCCTTTTTCGTGGTTGTTTTTTTAGAAGTCGGTTAGATTTTTATTCTAATACATTTTATCCAACAATCTTCAATACTACAACACTCTCACGTTTTATATACTGTAACATAATCACTACTTAGTATAAAACAAAGTCGCTTCTCGCTGTCTGTCCCCATGTATGCTAAGGCGCGGGCCACATAGAAAAGACGTAAGACGAGGACGCGTCGCGGACGTGCGAAAATGTATGAGAGTCGCGCCCGCGACGCGTCTCTTCTGTGTGGTTTACGTCGCGACGCTTCTATACATTTTGTATGAAAGAGACGCCGAAGAGACATAATGTCTCCGCCCCGTCTGCGTCTTACGTCTTTTCTATGTGGCCCGTGCCTTGAAAGCTATTTTTTTTATGCAACGAATTTAGATGCGGTTTTTTTTTTAATAGGTAGAGTGATAAAAGAGGAAGGTTCATATTATGTTGATAAAATGCATAATATAGTTGAGATTGCACCCGTACGGAGCCGGGGTGGGTCGCTAGTCAATCAATGTAACAACACTCTCACATTTCCTACACTCTTAAATATATTTTTTCTAATACCCCGTATAAAAAATACACCTCTACCAATTCCGGAAGTTTCCTTCATGATGGATTGCAGCGTCATGACGTCACGTCCCATTTTCATTGCAAAGCGCCACAAGTACTTTCTTGTTAAGCTGTTAATTATTTTTAATTAGTCCTGCCCCCTGAACTGAAAACGTTGTGAAAAGAAGTGGTTTTCATTCATCTTTGCATTTTTTAATTAAAAGATGTGTTAATGACATGTTTTAGCTTATTATGTCTTTTTTACGAAACGATTGGCGCAGTGGTTGAGCGATCGACTGCTGCGCAGCGTGTCTCGGGTTCGGTTCCCGCACGGATCAAATATTTTGTATGATCTGCAAGTAGTTGTTTCGGGTCTGGGTGTACAAACACCCAGATAGATATGTGAGTTTATATGTTTGTAAACACACCCACGATACAGGAAGAAATTCTTAGTGTGGGGCAACATTAAAAAAATACATGTGGCACTCGGAGACTGCCGTGGTGCAGCTATTGCATAACATTTTTTTTTTGTTTTTAAAAGAATAAAATCGCGTACCGCGTATATTTAACGACAATATAACTTATTTAAGTTTGTCGTGCACTACTGTAATAAAGAACTTCTTTGTTGTAGGAGAATTTTATAAGTAGGTTTCATTGTGAAAACTGCTTTTGTAGCTGGCCGTTTAGAATCAGTAAGAAAAAGTAAATTGTTTTTATGACGGATATTTTTATGATTGCCGAAGTCTCCCGAACTGAAACGATGCGTGGTGTCAGGTATTTTCGTTAGGTTTTTGGAAATTTTTTGATTCGGTCGCCGCGCCGCGCCGTGCTCAGAGCCCGCGATAAAAGCTATGCAATAGCTTAAAAATCTGTTACACATAATTATCTAGGTATTACTATGTAGTTTTTACGTGGTGGCCCAGTGATAGTGATTCCGTCTTACAATTTTTTTCGTTTTAGCGTTCCAAAGGACCACCCAAAGGTTAAAACGGTACCCTATTACTGAAACTCTGTTGTCCGTCTGTCTGTCTGTCTGTTCGTCAGTTATAGACTGTATCTCAGGAACCGTGATAGCTGCCAACCCTTGCCATCAAACACTCAACATTGTTCTACATGATACAGAATATAATGTCATTATAGTAGTTTATGAAACTGGTACATAATGAGGGGTATTATACACGAGTGTGTATAATAAGCTAGTTTAAAAAACGAGCGAAGCGAGTTTTTTAAAAGTATCACACGAGTGTATAATACCTATTTATGTACAGTTTCTTACACTACTTTATCTACTTTCATTGAACACGAATTTATCAAATAAAAGATAAAGATTGACACAGTATTATGCCGCCAAAATTCCCGTTATCACCGCGCATGGGCCACAGAGCGCGCAGCCACAGATAAAAAATCAAATGGATGTATATATGATCTGTAATCTGTATCGTAATGAAAAAAAAAAAAATTATAACATTGTTAGAGAAATTTTTTAATTTCATTTCGATATACTGTGTGTAAAGTACGTCATTATAAACTCGTTTTGAGTTTTGTATTTTGAATTTAACGATATGAGAGTAGATAAAACAATTAATCTAATTATTATAATGCATGTTTACCTCATTATTCATTTATTATTGATTGTATAGATTATTAGGTACATGTTTGGTGGTTAATAATAATTAATAATGAAACCTATTGCCTGCTTAGATATAGGTCTTGAAAAAGAAATTTTAGTAAATAAACATTTTTTTGACTCGTTAGACTGCTGGGCCTGGGGTTTGATTCCAAGGTCGGAAAAGGTGTTATTAGGTTTTTCAATCAGAAATTTCTCTGTAGCAGAGATTCGTTCTCGTTGTAAAACATTAAGCTTTCCAGAGGAAAAGCCTGTTGCTTTACAACCCCAGAGAGTCAAACGGGTAACCGTGACCCTGAAACGTAAATAGCTATTGAAGGAATAGCGTGGATTTTAGTCAGTACAAGTCGGACAGCCCCTTACGCTCCGCCCAGGGTGGAGGACTCATTGGATGATTTCTCCACGATAAAAAAATGGAGAAAGAAATTGGTCATGCTACTCGAGCTGATTCGATACTAACAAACTCCTTTCACCTCTTCCACGTTTCATACATAATACGTTCCACTCCTGAAGTCCTAATGCGGTCCTCAAACTACTTAACCACTTACATCGTCTGTTTAGGGATCCTCAAACAGTTGTTAAAAGCCCAAAAGACGTTACAGAACACATTAGCGGTCACCAAACAGTGTAACTTTGGCGATGAAAGGTGTTTAAAAGTAAAACAAAACCTGGAGGTGCCTTGTTTGGACAATTTTCGTTCTTATTTACCTTTTCTGTTAGGTTGAAAGTTGTGATTCGTGGTTGTATTTTTTTAAAGTCTAGTTTAAGCAGTACTTTGAAAAAGTCAGTCCCAGGATACGCATTCAGAACCAGAAAGGTTCCAAAATTGTGTATGGGATCTACCTCTTAGCGGTTCACCCGGGCAATAGCGCCACAACCTACCTGTAAAATTCATCTTTCAGCAGACTCCATTCACTATCACAAACTCCTTTTTAACGAAACTAATAATAACTAATTCTTAGAATCTTAGTATTATCATTTCTTGGATCCGATATGCAAAGACTTAAAACGACGAAACACTTCGAGAAAAGGTAGGTAGTGCCCTTTCGCTTCGCTTGGCTCGTCTTGGCGGGGGCACTGCCGTGCCCCCAGATAAAACTACACACATCAAAAGTGTCTAGGGATCAAGCATTTTTATGCGAATTTCTTGAGATTGAGATGTGGCTTTGTAATAAATTTATGATTTTATAAATTTATATGGATCCTTTTTGGTGCATTTCATAATTTGAATCAGGAACTGTGAATCAAATTCGAGTAAAAGATGAAAATCAGCTGTCAATATTTTCCCTATAAAAACATTGAAGACATTATTAGTGCTACTGTTTCCCTACTACTGATTAAAACCAACGTTATTATGGAGCGGCGACGTCATTTAAGCAGGGAAGAAATGCTCAGAGCCATGGGAATGATAGAAGCTGGTTCCCGGCAACGTACTGTGGCTTTAGCTCTGAATACAAGTCAGAGTGTTATCAGTCGACTTTGGACACGTTACCGAAGCACTGGTACCGTGGCTGAGCGCCATGGAGGACGGTATCGCTGCACCACACGGAGACAAGACCGATACATTCAAATCTTAACTCGAAGAGCTCCAACAATAACCGCCATGATGTTAGCCGTGAGGCTTCATCACTCTTCAGGGAACTTAATTAGCGACCAAACAGTCAGAAACCGCTTGCATGAAGTGAACCTTCATTCCCGAAGACCGCTACGGGTACCACCTATAGCAATGCACAATCGTAGGATTCGATATCAATGGGCTCTTGAACACAGAAATTGGGCAGAAGAACAATGGCGTTTCGTGTGCTTTTCTGATGAGTCTCGTTTCGGTATGAGACCGGATACAAGACGTATACGACACTGGAGAACCCCTGGACGCCAACAGCGATTAAAATCCTGCCAGGAAGTCCATCCTTATAGTGGTGGAACCATCATGGTATGGGCGGGTATTTGGATCGGCGGAAGAACTGAATTGATTTGGATCAGAGGCAACCTCAACGCTCAAATTTATGCTGAGACGATTGTATCAGACGTCATCGATCCTCTACAAGTACAAATCGGTCCCTTATTTCAGTTAATGCATGATAATGCACTACCGCACACCGCAAGAGTTGTAAGACAGACTCTCGCCGCAGCTAACATCAATGTCCTGCCCTGGCCTGCTCAGTCGCCAGACTTGAATCCGATTGAGCATGCATGGGATATGCTACAGAGAAGAGCTCTGCCGAATATGGAGGGTATCCAGTCGCAAGAAGACCTTTTTTAGGGTTCCGTAGCCAAATGGCAAAAACGGAACCCTTATAGATTCGTCATGTCTGTCTGTCTGTCTGTCTGTCCGTGTATGTCACAGCCACTTTTTGTCGAAAGTATAAGAGCTATCCTGTTGAAACTTGGAAGAAAGATGTATTATGTGAACCGCATTAGGATTTTCACATAAAAATCAAAACAAAACAAATTTTGGGGGTGCCCCCCATACTTAGAATTGAAACTCAAAAAAAATTTTTTCACCAAACCCATACGTGTGGGGTATATATGAATAGGTCTTTAAAAATGATATTGAGGTTACTAACATCATTTTTTTCTAAACTGAACAGTTTGCGCGAGAGACACTTCCAAAGTGGTAAAAAGTGTGTCCCCCCGTAACTTCTAAAATAAGAGAATGATAAAACTAAAAAAAAATATAATGTAGACCTCAACCAAAACTACCAACGAAAATTGGTTTGGATGAGATACAGTTAGCAGTTTTTGAGATATAGTACATTTTCAAAAACCGCAAATATAACTTTGCCATTCATACAAATACTATGAAAAACAAAGTTATTTTTATTGTTTGTGTATATTACTTACTAATCTCAATATAATTATATCTCTAATCTATGCTTGCTGCTACGGAACCCTTCATGGGCGAGTCCAACTCGCACTTGGCCGGTTTTTGTTGTTGCAACGAACATGGGCGGCCATTCCACAGCGTGATTTGGATGAACTCATTTTGAGTATGCCAAACCGATGTTCTTGTGTTGTTAGTGTTCGCGGTAGAAACACGGATTATTAATTGTTTAAGTTACCCAATAAAATTTTAAAGAAAACTGTTATTTCAGTCTTTTTTTCGAACTTGTGTGTTAGTGGTTCAAATGTCAAAAATCCCTTTATTAGGAAAATGGCAAATTTCTTTATTAATGCAAAGGTGACTTGGTTTATCGTTACTGTGACAAACGAAAACACTTTATTTGATGAATCCTTAAAGAAAATTTTAATTAATATCAATCAGGAGAAAAGTTATTGCAAAAATAATGTTGATCCCTAGACACTTTTGATGTGTGTAGTAAGACTGGATAGATGGGTCGACAACGCGTTGTGTTCCACGCGCGCCTCAAAGAAAACAATGATGGGGGGCCATTGAAGGGCCAAATCCTGCCGGGGCCGCGGGACTACCGAATTATCGTGACCCCGGAACGTAAGGGCTATTTATGGATACCGTGGATTTTAGTCAGTACAAGTCTGACAGTATCTCCTGCCCTGTCCTAGGAGCAAACCAAGGCCAGGGCCGAGTCCTCCCGGACTCATTTTGATCATTTTACAAAGCTAAAAAAAAACCTGGGCAGATACCACTGAGCCACCACTGTTCACTTCCTTTAAAGAATTCCCCTAAATATACTGGTCTAACAATACACTAAATTAGTAAGTCTTAAAGCCACTAGAACCACAGTATGTTAGTATCTCGACCAAATAGTTTCTTTGAAGACGACCGTCTTTGACAAAACGCTTTGTGTTCATTTTTCGTCACCTAAGCTTTCGCCTTTGAAGCGAAAAACCGCTTTGAAACGCTTCGCTTGCGGAGTTTATAACTGAGTTATTCTATACACTAGAAAGTCAGCTTTATGTTAAATCTAGATTTTTGTGACCTGTTGCTAGCTCATAAGGTCTTGAAAATATGTTATGTCAGCTTTTTTGCATGTATTTTTCTGTTTTTGGATTTCTTTTAATGGAGCTTAAAAGACTACAGCACTGTCTGAATCATGATTATGCATACTGTGTCCTGCACGCGTA
Organism: Agrotis exclamationis; assembly: GCA_950005045.1. Classification (NCBI taxonomy): domain Eukaryota; kingdom Metazoa; phylum Arthropoda; class Insecta; order Lepidoptera; family Noctuidae; genus Agrotis; species Agrotis exclamationis. Next base: position 11,162,717 of record OX465441.1, read on the forward strand.
GCATGGCGATTCTATCTCTATTCTACGAAGAAAAGACAAAGTTATTTCATCGTTATTTCTAAACAAATCGACTGTTTTTTTGCACAAATATGACACCATTCGTACACTATTGAAGAATAGAACGTTTATTTTCTATATTTTTTACATTACCATGCTTAAAACGCTAAAATTATTTCTACGTTCTGTCATTTTGTCTATTCTTCCGTCGACAAAACCCCTTTCTACGGCGCCATGCTACGCCTGCAGGGTGCGTTTTACAAACATTAAACTCAGCAAAACAAACGCCCAGACCCGTAACAACTATGTAATAAAATTAACAATGTCTAAAACGGCCACCATTCCCAATGACTCACTTCGCAACGTCATTGGCTATTTTTCCATTCATGAAGTGAATCATTAGCAATATTCATCATATCAGCCGCAAGACGTCCACTGCTGAACATAGGCCTCCCCTTTAGACTTCCAATAGGACCGGTTGTAAGCGGCCTGCATCCAGCGTGAACCTGTGGCCTTCATAAGATCGTCTGCCCACCTAGTGGGTGGACGTCCTACGCTGCGCTTGCCGGTGCGTGGTCTCCATTCGAGAACCTTACGGCCCCATCGGCCATCAGTTCTGCGTGCTATATGGCCTGCCCACTGCCATTTCAACTTGCTAATTCGTTGGGCTATGTCGGTAACTTTGGTTCGTCTACGAATCTCCTCATTTCTGAGTCGATCGCGCAGAGAGACTCCAAGCATAGCCCTCTCCATAGCTCGTTGGACTATACTGAGCTTACTAATGAGGCCTACAGTAAAGGACCACGTTTCGGCACCATACGTCATCACTGGTAACACACATTGGTCGAAAACTTTCGACTTGAGGCACTGAGGTATTTTGGACGAGAAAACGTTACGCAGTTTCCCGAACGCTGCCCAGCCGAGTTGGATTCGGCGGTTGACCTCCTTCTTGAAGTTGGACCTACCTAGTGCGACGGTTTGTCCCAGGTAGACATACGAGTCAACAACTTCTAGAACCGAGTTCCCAACCGACAATGGGGTGGGCACAACATGGCCATTGCACATTACCTTTGTCTTGTCCATGTTCATTTTAAGACCCACCTGTTGGGAAACTCGATTGAGGTCGCCGAGCATCGTGCTGAGATCTTCCATCGATTTTGCCATGACAACAATATCATCGGCAAATCGAAGGTGGGTGATGTACTCGCCATTAATATTGATGCCGAGTCCTTGCCATTCCAGGAGCTTGAAGGCATTTTCCAAAGTGGCAGTAAACAGTTTCGGAGATATCACATCTCCCTGTCTTACGCCTCTTTTCAAAGGGATCGCCTTCGAACTCTGCTCCTGTACTCGGACCGACATAGTGGCATTATTGTACAAGCACCTAAGCACTTCGATGTACCGATAGTCAATCCGGCATCGTTGGAGAGATTCAAGCACTGCCCATGTCTCCACCGAATCAAAGGCTTTCTCATAGTCCACAAACGCTAAACATAAGGGCAAGTTATACTCTTCGGTCTTCTGTATAACTTGCCGCAGCGTGTGTATGTGGTCTATGGTACTGTAGCCTTTTCGGAAACCGGCTTGTTCGGGAGGCTGGAAGTCATCAAACCTGCGGTCGAGACGGTTCGTGATGACCCTCGAAAACAACTTATAAACATGGCTCAAGAGCGAGATGGGTCTGTAATTCTTCAATAAGGTGTTGTCACCCTTCTTGAAGAATAGAACCACCACGCTCTTGTTCCATGCTTCTGGCGTTGTACCCTCGAGCAAGACGGAGTTGAAGAGCTTCTGAAGGACTTTAAGTACCGGTGTTCCACCCGCTTTCAGAAGCTCTGAAGTGATTCCGTCTTCACCCGGCGCCTTATTGTTTTTAAGCTGATTAAGGGCCATCCTAATCTCGTACAGGCTGATGTCCGGGATGTCTTCGGTATAGTGTCGGGTCAGCTTGGCTCTTGGGTCTTTGGCCGCGCTGCTAACAGGTTTTGTGACCGAAGCGTATAGCTGTCCATAGAACCTTTCGACCTCCTCCAATACCTCTGCTTTGGTCGACGCTGTACTACCATCTTCTCGTTTCAGCTTTGTCAGCTGGCTTTGCCCAATAGACATATCTCTTGCAAACACTTTGGAGCCCTTGTTACGCTCAATCGTCTCTTTAATGTGGTTAGCATTAAAGAGGCGTACATCGTGCCGCAAGGATTTAGAAATTCGTCTATTGAGCTGCCTATATGACTCGGCGTCACCGGAAGTCTGCAGTCTTAAAGAGCGTCGTTCAGCCATGAGGTTTAGAGTATAGTCGGAGAGTTTTTGAGGTCTATTTGCACGACGGGGTCTAAAGTACTTAGAGCCCACCGTTTGGACAGTTTCTACGAACCTATTATTGATCTCGTCCACCGACGCAGAATTTTCAAGGCAGTCGAAGCGGTTAGACAACTCGAGTTGAAAGCCTCCGGGGTTTTGGATAGAGGCGCGAGTAGGTCGGAGCGTGGACTTTATCAGATTGGACCTTTCAAGTTTTACGTTAATATTCAACGTGCCTCTGACCATTCGGTGATCGCTTCCGGTTTTTATCCTGTGAATCACTGAGACATCATTGAATATTCGTTTCTTGTTGGTCATGATAAAGTCTATCTCATTTCTCGTGGAACCATCGGGACTTATCCAGGTCCATTTCCTGTGAGGCGGCTTCTGAAAGAAAGAGTTCATCATAAAGAGTCCCTCTTTCTCCAGGAAATCAGCCAGTCTCTGTCCCCGGGGGTTCCGTTGCCCATATCCAAATTGCCCCACCTTCAGCTCATCATCGCTTCTACTGCCCAGCTTTGCGTTGAATAGCAATATTAGCAATATTGCTAAGTGGTAATACCAGTATGCTTTTTCTGAGTAATCTCACATCATCAGAAACTTTGGCTCTTACATCTCTAACCTAGAATCTATTCAAGAGCTAAACAAAAAAGAAAACTAGTTTTAAAATGAGTTTCAATTATTTTACGCCCATGAAATATCATTACATACAGTATATATTTTGGTTATATCATGTAAATGTGTTAAGCCCAAAGCGTTCGTTAGATAATGATCATAATATCACCATTTTGGTCAATGTGAAATTGAGATAAACTGTGAATTTAGGTAGGTAATAGGAATTTCAATTTAGTAAATTACCTCCGGGCATGCTGCGGGCTCTCTAATTTGAAATGCTTTTGTATGAATAATATAATTATCTAAATAGGTACGGATGAATGGTTCCGGATAGGGAAAATACGCCAAATAAGAGATGTTTTTAGGTAAATTTGATTTAAATTGAGGAAAAGACTTTTAATCAAGTCGTAAGGCACGTATTTACATTCCGCAATTTCGTTTTTTTTTTCTTAAAATAACTGGTCCACAGCATATTATCGCGCATTATGGCATGATGACTAATTCAATACGGTACAAGAAATAAAGTCAACAGCTAGCAACGGAAACGGACTCAGAAGACTAGCAGCATTGCCAAATTGAATGGCAATCAAAGACATTAAAATATATGGCAATGGCTTTGGCCATAACGAGACAGTCCTCCGGCCACGCGAAGTGTTTAAAAATCGGCCAGAGATTTCATTTGTTTTTATGATAAAACCTTTAGGTATATTTGACTTTATAATCAATAACGACAAGTGTCATGTCGTAATGCTAAATAGCTTTATACTGCTATTAATTGCTTTATTAACCAAAAGTCTAGGTTAACCTAAGCTATTATATAAAACAAATATCAGGAATAAATTAGAACATTTCAGGAAATCCGTCATGTTATCGGATTGATAGATCGGAACTGCTCTGCTCAGATATCCATTTTACGACGAAACAAAAAAAAAGGGTTATGTGAAAATAGGTGGAAAACGGATTTTGTTTCGTTATATTTTCTTGTTTTTTTATTTGGGGAAACTGGGAAAGTAACAAAGCCGCATTTGCCGAGGTTGGTCTGTGGACACTCATCTATAGCGAGTTTTCTCCGTGCCTCGGAAAGCACGTAAAGTCGTTGCTCTCATCTGTCATTTGTAGATGTTTGACAGACCACCATACTGCCTATCGTCCAATCGGCATGACGCTGCCGATTGGATCAGTTAGAATTGACCGTGTGTGGGCATGGAATCCATCAAATTGGCATGACAGTTAAATTTGATAGGCTTGATCATGCCGATTTGATACTTCCGATTGGATCAAATCGGCATGATCTAACTTCAAATCGGCAACAGTGATGCCAACTTAGCTACTTTATACCTAGATCTAGCTATAAAGTTGCTAAGTTTGAAGTTTGATCAAATCAATCGTCATGCCGATTGGACTATAGGCAGTATGGTGTATGGTGTATATGGACGAACTGCCAATTTGATCCAATCGGCAGCGTCATGCCGATTGGACGATAGGCAGTATGGCTACTTTAAGTCAGAAGCTCTCTAAAAGTCTGACAACCAATCTTACCAATGGGTATCGTATTACCTAGTTACTGGGTTATGGCGGTCCGATAGGCAGTCGCTCCATGTAAAATACTGACATTCAGCTGCATCTGGTTCGACTGGAAACCGACCACAATATATGTAGTTGGGAAAAGGCTAGGCAGGTGATGATGGAGCGACTTCATATCTCCGTAAAATTCCCAGTACATAGTGTAAATAAAAACATCACGTTTTTTTTCTTAAAAAAAAAAACAAACTTTTTTCCTTCACGCCTCATATTCTTTTCACATTCGCTCATGCGTAAAAGTACCGTAAACAGTTTTTTGTATGTTTCAAGGAAAAACAGAATAAAGAAACGATTGAATACATCTTTTAGATGACGGAATGTGTAGCTGATAGCTCAATTCGTAAGATGGAAGTGTGTCTACGGATTTTATGATGAAAAAATATCAAGGAAAAATGTGGGTTTTGTATGTGATGTATCTACCTACTAGATAGCGATGCCCAGTCCGATTCGATATTTTACAATTCTCATCATCCTGCCTATTCTGCCTACTCAATTTTCTTAATCTATTTTTTTCAGCATATCGTATTTTAGCCGATTGTTTCTATTTTCAATTTAATATGAAGCGATAGTCTTATACAACGACCATTTATATCTAGACTCCTAATCACAGGCGACCGATGTCTGTCAACACATTTGGTAAAAAAGTCTTATAACCGTCGTGACTCGACCACTCCTGTGAGTCCCCTTGTCGCACTGACCTTGAGTTAAATCCAGCCAATCAGAACGCAGTACCCCGTCCCCCTCGCTTACGTCGTACCTCAGCGACTTGGCAGAATAATTTTCGTTAGTCAGATCGTGCATGAGGCGTCTAGATATAAATGGTCGTTGGTCTTATATTATGGGTCTATTTAAAAGTGTATAAAATAATATAAAAACCATGTATGATTAAAAAAAAAATAAAGAATACAAATTGAAATCTAACAAATTTTTATAAAGCTGTAGATTTTATTTGGTTGAACGCACTAATCTCAGGAACTACTGGTTCCAATTGAAATAATAGTATGGAGTTTCTTGCCCATTCTTCTCCATACAAACCTACCTTTGCGAATGGGTGTAGAATCAATCCCATTCCATCCCATTTCCTGTAATTTTAATATTCGACGTTTAAAAGTGCCCCTTTGATGGCCTAATTGAAATAAATGATTTGACTTTGACTTTGAATATTTTATGTTTTGGATAGTTTATTTATCGAGGAAGGCTATAGGCTATATAACATCACGCTATGGTCAATAGGAGCTGAGCAGCTGGGGTGAAACCACTGTGAACAGCTAGTCAAACAATATCGTTTTGTTTGACACTAAAGTATGTTTCCAGAAAAAAAATACATGTGGCACTCGGAGACTGCCGCGGTGAAGCTATTGCATAACATTTTTTTTTATTTCAAAGGAAAAAATTCGCCTACCGAGTATAATTAACGAGAATATTATTTATTTAAAATGTTTGTGGTGCACTACTGTAATAAAGAACTTCTTTGTTGTAGGAGAATTTTATAAGTAGGTTTCATTGTGAAAACTCCTTTTGTAGCTGGCCGTTTAGAATCAGTAAGAAAAAGTAAATTGTCTTTATGACGGATATTTTTATGATTGCCGAAGTCTCCCGAACTGAAACGACGTTAGACGATGCGGGGTGTCAGGTATTTTCCTTAGGGTTTTAGTTAGGTTTTTGGGAATTTCTTGATACGGTTGCCGCGTCGCCCCGCGCTCAGAGCCCGCGATAAAAGATAAGCAATAGCTTAAAAATACTAAAGAAATATTACATGATTATTAATAAACTTAATAATATTTCAAGTTTGCGTGCTACTTAATCGTAGAGTAACGTGCCAGACGCAGTAATCGAAATAAATCAAAATATACACGGATTAAGATGGTTATCTACCCTCCAAAGTAGTCGGTTTTAATAATGGCTGGTAACTATTAGAGATGGGGCGAGTATGATTTTTAAAGGGCTTTTTTTAGTGTAGCAAAATGCTCGGTGTTTCTCTACGTGATCGAATCCGAAATGAGGAGATCCGTAGACGAACTAAAGTCACCAATATAGCCCACCGGATTAGCAAGCTGAAGTGGCAATGGGCAGGCCATATTGCTTGCAGAGCAGATGGCCGATGGGGTCGAAAAGTGCTAGAGTGGAGACCGCGGACTAGCAAGCGCAGCGTAGGACGTCCACCAACGAGGTGGACAGACGACCTTGTAAAGGTCGCCGGAGGACGCTGGATGCAGGTCGCTTCCAACCGGTATATGTGGAGATCTAACGGGGAGGCCTATGTTCAGCAGTGGACGTCCTATGGCTGAGATGATGATGAAAATGCCCCGCCCTGTGTGGGAGGACTCATTCGATGGTTTTCCCACTTAAAAAAAATTGCTTGCAACAGTGCCGAAATATCGGAAACTTAAAACAAAAATAACATAGTGAATATCCCATTTTAAGTTCTAATGATAACAATTATAATCTGCCAATAAAGCTTTTGAATATCAATACAAACTTAATCAAAAACAGATACCTAATTATGATTATCTAGTTAGGCTAACAAAATATTAATTTTACAATTTAATTAACAAAAAATATGTCATCGGAAAGTGAGTTATTAACTGAACTAATTAATTAAAAAGTGTTTATAACACAATTTGTAACTTTTTAATCATTCTATAGACTACACTATGAACATTAAACAGGTGATTTATAGAAAATCTAGTTACGTTTTAGGTTTCATTTTTTTGTGTGAATTTGCCTCTAGCTCTTTTCTTTTTTTTTTTTTTTTTTTTTTGCTGGCAACACTGGTAGCCGGTCGTCAAAAATATACGATCCGTAGATTTAATTTAAAATAAATAGTAAAAGTGTTAAATTTTAGTTCAATTAGTGTTATTTAGTTTGATCTAGGAATAATTTACATAATACAGTAGTTATTCAGTGTTTTTGTCGCGGAATCTTCGTAAAACAAGTATCTAAAACCAGCAGCTGTCAACGGAACATCTCAACGGTGACGGATTTCAAACGATCATCAAACCCGGGGAGTATTTTCTATTTGTTTATGTAATTGTAGATAATATTTACATAATACAGAACAACCAGAATACTGCTCCGGTCTCTGAGCAACGTCCATCACACACTGGCACAGTTTATGACTCCTTTTGCTTGACAACTGGTGGAAGCAAAATCGAAGACGTAAACATTCGCCCAGACAATAAACACTACATATTATACTACACAACATAATTCATGTAATAATATTATCTTTGTCTTACTGTGTCCCTTTGTATTAAACCCCTGTAATGTGTCTAAAACTTATTGTCCTAAAAATTCAAGTAACCAACTAGAATAAAATTAAAGCAGTGCTATTTCTCTTTGATATCTTTAAGGTCTCCTTCTATTTTTAGCTACTAATTGTTTTTAATAGTAACTTATTTGTTATAACTCTTTCATTCTAAGTATTTTCTTTTCCATTTTTTTTTTTTCTCCTGTCTACCTCCCATTAACATAAATATCAACACATTTTTCTCTTCAAATCATTAATCTGCTTAACTTCACACATTCCAGGTGACATACCATAACAAAATGATGACCCGCAGTGCAACCATCAAGGAGCTAGAAGCTAAGCTGAGAGCTACATTAAAGGAACTTGACCGTTCCAAAGCGGAATGCAAGAAACTTCTCCAGGAGATTGATGACAGTGAAGTGGAAGTGCAGAAGGTTGTTGAAAAGAACACCTTCCTTAAGAACCAGCTGGCTGAACTTCACATTGAACATATGGACTTAACCGATCAACACAGCCAACTTAAACATCAAGTATCGACATTCCAAAAGTGCAGTGATACTTATGAACTGGCCATGCACCGGATATCAGAACTGGAACAGGAGCTATGTGATGCCCATAAGGCCCTTTCACTCTCAGAATCAGCAAACATTAGTCAACAGGTTTCTAACACCACTAGCCTATTTCATGAGTTGGTTTGTACTTCATCAAAATTAGTGTGTGAGCCGGCTGTAACTATAGATTTAACTGGTGATGACACCATGCCATTGTGTCCTATTATGACAAGTCACAATAAACTTAAAAAATATATTAAAATTAAGAAATTAATAAAACGGTCACAAAGGTCAATTAAAAAACAAAACCTTTTAAAGTTAAATATTTCTCTAAGAAAGGAACGTGTGATCTTGACAAAAAATCTTAATATTTGCACTAGTGAGTTAGATAAATGTAGGGAAAAGTATGATATTGATACTCAGCTGCTTTATAATGATTTATTACACAAGGAGTACTTGCTGAAGGATATTTTTGAAAAATATGAAAGATCACAGGAACAGTTAAGTGACCGTCTGTTTGAAGCCGGGGAATTGCTGGACTTGGTTAAGTACAATGCTGAGCGGTATGAGTCGCTTACAAATAGCTTTCCATGCAGCTGTACCAGCCAACAACCACTTCTTCAGCCCCAACATGACTTGTTGACTCTTCCTTCAGAGGAGTCTAGTAATTTTAATAAAAAAAATAAAACTATTTTTTTTTCTGATGAATTAGGTTCAGGCTTTGGAAAAATTCTACATAATTACCTAAGCCATAGTTTTACAAACCATTCTTATCACAATATAAATTTTAAACAATTAATAAACAGAATTACTCATTCTAACTTAGAGGACTGTTCTTCAGTGGTTCTTCTATTAGGGAATAGTATAGGTTTGTCTAAAAAGGACATAGTGGATGGTGTGGACGCCTTATTAAAATTAAATGTAGGAAAGCTGATGTTGTGCGCTTTTCCTTATTCGGACAGTTTTAGTGATACTGAAAACCACCGTATATATAAGTTGAACAGTATTATTCATATGTTGACATGTCGTCATAGTGACAAATTATTGTATTTTGATTGTAACAAATTTGTTAGTAGTTTTCTTTTGAATCGGGGAACTTTATCTTTGTCCCGGAAATGTAGACATTTGATTGCTATGTTGATAGCATACAATATTAACCATGTTGTTGCTGATTTATTAGTCTCTAGGTTAAGTAGGTTAGATAGTAGTTTAAGTGACGAGTCTGTGTTGTTAGGTTGCCCTAACAACATAGTGATACAGTCTTCTGTACCTGCATGCTGTACGAAGGAGGGTCTACCTAATATACCACCTGCCTTGGAGACCACTACTACTCAGGTTGGGTATTCCCTTCCTGCTGGTACACTGAATGGTCCCATTTTGGAGATCACTCCGGATAACATTATTTTAAACTAGATTGTAAGACAACAGAAGAAACCTCTGCAGTTAGTAACTCATTATTAGTGAACAATAAACAGGTTTCTTCTAGCAAATTAGTTAAGTATAAAATATCAAGTGGAGAGCAACACACTCTAAAATTGTTTCATCAAAATATTCAAGGTTGCTCTTCTAAATTACTGGAAATAGAAATGTTTTTGGAATCAACCAAGTTTGATATTGTTTGCCTTACAGAGCATTGGTTAAATGATCATCAAGTAATATCTATTTGTTATGATAATTATTGTGTAGTTAGCCATTTCAGTCGTAAATGTATGATACATGGCGGATCGTTAATACTAATTAAGAAATCGATTAAATCTAAAACTCGAAATGACATTGTTGAACTGTCAGTTGAACATACCATTGAATTGTCCTGTGTTGAGCTTGATAAGCATGTTATAGTATGTGTTTACAGACCCCCTAATTACCAGAATCTACCTATGTTTAATTCTATAATGGAAGATGTTTTAAATAAAATATGTACCAATAGTAAATCTATCATCATCTGTGGTGATTTTAATATTAATTTATTGGAAAATAATTCAAATAGTATCAGACTGTTGAGTCTTTTTAAATCTTTTAATTTGTCACATGTTTTTATGGAACCAACCAGAGTGACCGCTTCTTCTGCCACTTGCTTAGACAATGTATTTTCCAATTGTGATTACTTACATAAGGAAATTGTTAATAAACTGCCATCTGATCACAGTGGCCAAACAATAACGTTTTGCGCCTATACACCAATTCAAAAAATTCAAATAAGGTATAGGCCAATGACAGGTAAAAATTTAGAAAATATGAATAATACAATAGCAAATAAATTATGTAATCATAGTTTTAAAAATGTAAGTGACCCAAATGAGTTTTACGCCGAGTTTTTTGCAATTTTAAACACACAATTTATACGTAATTTTCCTCAGGGTTCTATTTTAGGTCCGTTCCTCTTTTTAGTTTATATAAATGATTTACCCCATTTATTCAAAAATCAGCCGAATATGGTGTTATTCGCGGATGATACGTCGCTAATCTTTAAAATAGACAGACGTTCGCAAAACCTAGATACTGTTAATGATTGTATTCTTCAGGTACAACATTGGTTTACTTTGAACAATTTAGCTCTTAATGAAAAAAAAACTAAATGTATTAGATTTACTTTACCAAATGTTAAAAGTAGCGAATGTGACATTTTACTGAACGGGGAAAAACTGGAATTTATTAATCAAACAGTTTTCCTGGGAATCACGTTAGACGATAAATTACAATGGGGCCCCCATATAGCATCTCTTGCGGGGCGTCTGAGTTCAGCCGCATATGCTGTTAGAAAGATAAGACAGTTAACAGATGTTGAAACTGCGCGCTTGGTTTACTTCAGCTACTTTCACAGCATTATGTCATACGGAATTCTACTGTGGGGCCGGGCGGCTGACATTGAATCTATTTTTATTTTGCAAAAGAGAGCCATCAGAGCAATTTACAATTTACATCGTCGCGAATCTCTTAGGGAACTATTTAAAAAGATTAATATAATGACAGTGCCTTGTCAATTTATTTATGAAAATATAATGTATGTTAGAAAAAATCTTCATCTTTTCAAAAAAATAAGTGATAGACATAATTTTAATACTAGAAATAAAGATAAAATTGATCAACCTTATTTTAGATTGTCAAAAGTTCAAAAATCTTTTATGGGGTACTGTGTTAAATGTTACAACAAAATACCTAGTGAGGTCTTAGAATTAAATGAAAGAAAATTTAAAACTTATATAAAAAACACTCTATGTAAACAAGCATATTATAAATTAGAAGATTATCTTCAAGATAAAAGTGCTTGGAAACATGCTGGTCCTGCTCCATAGTACAATGTAAGGCTTGAGCAGAATCAAACTTTGTTGAAATTTTTAATGCTCACACACTGCCTATTTAAATTTGTATAAAAGTTATAATTACCTACATTATTTTGTGAAAGTGTGAACACCGTGTACCTTTTTAGCTGTATAATTATTTCTTGTTTTTTTTTTATCCTTTAAATTGTCTTCGCTTGAGTACATAGCTTTCACATTTATTTATTTTTTAAATTTGTAATTTCAAAACATTGTGAAACATTTTTGAAAAAGAGTAAGTATGGAGTTTCTTGCCCATTCTTCTCCATACAAACCTACCTTTGCGAATGGGTGTAGATTCAATCCCATCCCTTCCTATTTCCTTTAATTTTAATAATCGACGTTCTAAAGTGCCTCTATGATGGCCTAATTGGAATAAATGATTTGACTTTGACTTTGACTTTGACTTAGCTGGTTATCTAGTAATAATCTAGCTTTTGTTTGTAATGTATGGAATTGTTTGAAGCCTGTCACAAAGACTATCGAACCGCTTTCGCTTTTCTATATGACAGGATTCGGATCGCATTCGCTTCGCCTGTCTGTGTGACAATAGCTTAAGAGTTTGACAGTCAGAAAAATAGGGTTCTGTCTCCCAGAGTGTATCAATTTTCAGAATTAATGCTAAAAAATTTTACATAACATTTCAAACGAGACAGGTTTAAGCAGTGGCCAAGCCATCGACTGCTGCACGGAACAAATTTTTGTATGATGACATGATATGAGTCTGGGTGTTTGTGTATGTGAGTTTATAATTATGTTTGTAAACGCACCCACGATACAGAACGATTCCTAGTGTGAGGCAATGTTTTTTTTTTTATTAAAAAAATAAAGAACTAACTTTCTGTTTCTAATTAAAATTGTGTAACAATTTAGTGAACATCGTTCACGACTGCCGGTGACATAGTAATTAAAATTTAAACTTAATCGTTGACATGTACTGCTGAATTTAGCTTCCAAAGTAATATTTAAAATGTTAGGATGATAGTAGGATTTAAACCTGGAACTTTCAGCCTTCAAAAAAGGTTGTGAGCACGGCCAAGTGCGGGCCCGGAGTATGGTACGATAATACAAAGGAGATGTTTATAAAATAAAGTTTAATAAAGCGGACTAGATATCTACTTTGATAAATCCCCAACCATGACAGGTGAAGGCTTTGTAGGAGAGCGAGCGCAGCGAGCTCGAATAATTTGAGCTTCCTGGATTACGACAAGACGATTTTTCTCACAGGTTCAAATCCTGTCCGCACTCGAATTTATCTTTCCACGAAAATCCTTGCATTTAATATTGGCAGCACGTCATCCTCAACGGACTATGAAAGTGTGATGTTACAAATCTCTTAGGGTTATGGACATGTCCATTGTGCCCACAACGGTGGATCCACGTCTGTCAGTAAACGAAGTTTTTACCAAAGTGAATGAAAAAAAAAGTGAAATATAGTGTTACAGTGTAGAATGAATCTAGATTGATGATCTATTTTGTCGTTGCCGAGGAGACCTAGAAAACACTAGCCCGACTTGGACGCGTTTATGATAATTCGCCGAAGTAGTGGCTATATTCAGCCAATCTCTTGAAGGGAGAGACGTTTTCCCATCAGTGGACTACATAGACTAAATGAAAAAAAACCGTAACAGTTAAATTTTAAGGTTTGTACGAAAAACCGAATTCTTTAAAATCATGTTTTCCAATAATTTCAAATTATTCATGAAGAACTATTTATACTACTAAAAGATTTTACTTTATATAATTCAACTGTAGACGGAATAAACAGGGCAAGTCAATTTGCTAGGTACTTAGACTTTCATGAGGGTTTCGAGAACGTCTTAGGTCTTAAGGCTAAAAATATTTTCAAGGACACCCTTGCGTGCTAGACAACTATATTTGTTTTCGAAAGTTGATGATTCGTTTTCTATTATATCGAAATCGGTTTGTCGATAATTCAGTTTTACGATGTTTTGTTTTATCGATGCTTTATTGATGCTATGTTACATTTGTGCGAAAAATCCTGTGTCGGTTCGAAACGCTTATTGTAATCACACATGAACAAACAAAAAATCTATAAAAAAAAGTCGTACAACTGAATTATCGGTGGAATTATCGACACACCGATTTCGATATAATAGAAAACGAATCAATAACTTTCGAAAGCAATTTTGGATTTAAAGTTTTTATTTATTGGTATTTTTTCCCACGTTTTTATACACTCACTTTTCTTGTTACTTTACGAGGTCTTATTTTATGTTTTTGTAACAAAAAGGAGAATTGTATTTATTTCTTTATCCTTATTTTTTTTAGCTATTGCATATTAGCTTTTACCACGGGCTCTGAGCGCGACGACCGAATCAAGAAATTTCGTAACGAAAAAACCTAAGGAAAATAACCTAACACTCGTGTAACGTCGTTTCAGTTCGGGAGACCTCGGCAATCATAAAAACATTCGTCATATAGACAATTTACTTTTTCTTACTGATTCTAAACGGCCAGCTACAAAAGGAGGTTTTCACTATGAAACCTTTTTTTTTACTGCACGAGAACATCATTAAATTAATCATGACTAAATATTAGAGATGTGCCGACTGATCGCTGACTAGTGTGTCAGCCATATTTAAAGCGTGAACTAATCGTCAGATAGGTGACTCGCCATCTGATCATGGATCAAGCCCGGATCGACAGCGTGTCGTTTCCACACGCACCTCAAAGAGTTGTCAGCAATCTGACGGAGCCCCCATAGAGGGCTTAACGGTTACCGTGGTCGCGAAACTATCCACATGGGTAAAGGTCCCCGGAACGTAAAGGGCAATTAAAGGAACACAGTGGATAGTCAGTACGCGTCTTACAGTCCCTTCCGCTCCAGGCTGGGAGGGAGCCGAGGTCGCTGGACTGTCTCATTAGATAATCGTGACCCTGGAATGTAAAGGGTTATTGAAGGATCACAGTGGATTTTAGTCAGTACAAGTCTGACAGTCCCTCCTGGCCCGCCCTGGGTAGGAGGACTCATTTGGTGATTTTACCACGCTAAAAAAGGGGGGTGACTGATATGAAATTGTAAGTATTGTAACACTCATTCATACAGACAGGAAGCCTGTATCCTGGTGGTGAAAACGATAAAGTGCTGATAGACTTGATCATTCGCTAGTAATAGAACATCGAGCATTCGCCGTTTTTTAATTTGGTCATCCAGAAGCCTTACCTCGAGCTCTTAACGCGATCCAGTTTAGGCTGTGGGAAAGAGACAGAGCTATACAAGTCGTCTTGTGCCATCTCTTTCCCACAGTATAAAGACTCCTATCCGCACACAACAGTGCCGGCACGTGCCGATCCGTACCGTATCGATCAGTGTCAGTGAAATATGATGTTGTCGCGTACATTTTGTACGACGCTATCCGTACTCATCAGTGACAGTGACGTTCGTGGTTTTCAGTGATCACTGAACAGCATACATAGGACATAGGACTTCAAGTCAAGTTAATATCATATTTCACTGACACTGATCGATACGGTACGGATCGGCACGTGCCGGCACTGTTGTGTGCGGATAGGCCTTTAAAGCCTTTGTCAAACAAACAGGCGATAGCGAACCGAACTGAATCCTGTCATATAAAAAAGCGAAAGCGATCCGATAGTCTATGTGACAGGCTTCAAACAATTCCATACATTACAAACAAAAACGCTACGCCACGGATTCTGTTCGTCTGTCAGTTTGAGTAGGCACCTGAGCACCGAACAGAGCCACGAACATTTCCACGATCTTTCTAGCGAAAGCTCTTGTGGATTGGATGTCAAAAAGATTTTTCTTCATAAAGATATCAGATTTGCCAGTCGGCTCGGCAAAAAGCTCCCCTAATGTTCGTTAGAATGCTCGCTAAAACACTCTCGTTTGTTTTTTCTGTAATGTAACATTCCCAAATAAATGAGCAAGTTTATCAATACCATTAAAGGTAGTTTGCAATAGATGATGCGGGATGGTTGGCGTTCTTTGGGGGGAGGCTTTTTTTTTTGCGTGGTAAAATCATCAAATGAGTCCTCCCACCCCGGGTAAGGGCGGGAGGGATTGTCAGTCTTGTACTGACTAAAATCCACGGTGTCCTTCAGTAGCCCTTTATGTTCCGGGGTCACGGTAATGAGATAAGTCCCGCGACCCCGGCAGGCTTTGGCCCTCTAGAGAGGGGGCCCCGTCATTATGCTGACGCTCTTTGAGGCGCGCGTGGAACACAACGCGCCGTCGCTCGACCCGGGCATGGTCCATGGTCGGGCAGCGAGTTGCCCTTTACTCGCCGCCCGCATGCCCGCTTGGAACTTATTAGGTAACATGAAACGAATCAATCATCTCCACTAAATTTCGAATATTGGCAAACCTGTTCAACTATCAATTACTTACAAAGCACTACACACAACGTTTGCCAGTAATGAAGCGAATTAAAGGATTATTAACCGGGTTCGAACTAAATTACCCGGGTATTAGGTCTATTGCTGATTTTTGGGTCGTCGTAATATCGGAGATCGGTATTAATCGGTAATATAACAAGGTATTACATGAAACCCTCCATTAAACTGAACGATTTAATAATTATTACATGTACAGGTTGTATTTTTCAGAGGCGTGCCCAAATTCGAAACTATAATCAATAGCGAAAAATACTGGTGCGACGTAAAGTAAACTGGAACTTTGACATTTAATTTCAATGAAAAAAATAGTTCCTTCTTCGTACACCAGAGGCGCTGTTCCATTTTTCCTTTAGCTCAGAGCCCTTATCACGAGTTTTCACTTTACAGCGTCTTTCCAGTATTTACAGTGTTTCTTGTATTGAAAAATGGAACAGCGCCTTTTTGTGTACGAAAAAAGAACTAATTTTTTCCTTGAAATTTTCAATTGAAAATGTCAAAGTTCCAGTTTACGCCACAATAACTGATAACTGTAATGTATTTGACAGTTAGTAAAAATAAAGTTATTAAATCCACTGTACTATATATTCGCGGTTTAAAAGTGTGTTTAAAGGTAACCGGGGGGGCATTACAACGTCTTAAAACCAGGCTTGTTCGGGGGAGTGAAAGTGACAGAGCTAAACAAGTGCCATCTCGTTCACTCACTGGAACAAGCCTGGTTTTAAGATGTTGTAATACCCCCCCTGGAACGCAAAGACAGTAGTTAGTAGTAGTAGTTGCCCTACAAAAACAAGCTGTATTTTCTTAGCACAAGTTTTCAGTATTTGAGATGTAAAGTAAACTGGAACTTTGACAATTTCAAATTGACAATTTTCAAGGAAAAATTTAGTTCTTTCTTCGCACACCAGAGGCGCTGTTCTAGTTTTTCATACAAGAAACGCTGTAAATACTGAAAAGACGCTGTAAAGTAAAAGAGTGAAAACTCGTGCTAAGGTTACAGGACGGGAAGACACATTTGATGTATATTACCAGCCAAAAAATACCAGAGCTACAAATTTTGTACCTACACATAATCTACCATTTCCGTAACACCCTGTAAAACAGTGTTCCGTAACACCAGAAATCGAAGCAGTTTTATGGGGTTGTCGGTAAAGCAGTAACGATCATTATCTTAGAGTTTTACTGTTACCTCGCAAGTTATCGCCGACCCAAATCTTTGATACGATTCGGTTGACGTAAACCTTTGATGAGTAGGTTACGTTAAGAGCGCATGTTCTGAAAGTTGGCAACGTCGCAAATTGTTGTCAAATATTAACAAGTTTCAATTAATTTAGCAATGTTACTGTATGGAAATAAGAAATAATTATGGCTCCGTAGCGCACTAAAACATTGAGGAGGAATGCAATTAAAACACTGAATTTGATGTTGTAACAGTTTCAGGTGTAAAAAAAGCATTTGGAAGGTTTTTAAATACATTTTTTACATCTAAAACTATATATTCGGTGTTACGATATTAATTATTGCATTCCCTAATTAATGTTTTAGTGCACTACAGAGCCAATGATAGGTATTTCTTATTTTCATACAGTAAATTTACCAAATTAATTTTACCTTGTAAATATTTGACAGCTATTTGCGACGTTGCCAACTTTCTGGTTATGCGCCCTTAAGGCGCTTCTTCAACAGGAATTTTAGTATCCATTGACGCGTGTCTGTTTCAAACCTCTGTTGAACCTTTATTCGATAGTCGCCGATACCAAAATCGTAAGGTATCGGAGATTAGCGTCGCATTGTGTACGATGGGGCTAAGCAGTTAGGGACTTTACTATAGCGCGATTCGACGCAATTCGACCGATTCCAACTACAAGTGAAAATCAACCTTGCCACTAAGAAATAATGATGCAATTCGATTGACTTGACGTCGTCGTGGCGATCGTGTTTTGTTTTTCATCCACCCGTAGACAACAACGTGTTTTATGTCATATGTCGTATTAGTAAGGTTGATTCTCACTTGTAGTTGGAATCGGTCGAATTGCGTCGCATCTCGCCATGAGTGAAGTCGCTTAGTTAGGACATTAGTAAAGAGAATGGAGCATTAAGTAGTTGCCAAACAGTGTAGTTAACTTTAGAGAATGTCGCATAATAATATTGTTGTCTAACTTAATTTAACATATTGTAACAAAAGTTATAAATTGTTAGTGATTTTATACAACTTGTGTGTGTGTTTCAAAATAGTATCATCATCATCAGCCCATAATTATTCCCACTGCTGGGACACAGGCCTCCTC
Source organism: Agrotis exclamationis (assembly GCA_950005045.1). Lineage (NCBI taxonomy): Eukaryota > Metazoa > Arthropoda > Insecta > Lepidoptera > Noctuidae > Agrotis > Agrotis exclamationis. Next base: position 11,180,997 of record OX465441.1, read on the forward strand.
TCTGTGAGAGGTAGTGGGCCGAAATCTACCACGCGGGCCCAGTGCGGATTGGTAGATGTCACCATGTCTTAAATTTTTGGTTCTAGGACATGCCGGTTTCCTCACGATGTTTTCCTTCACCGTTTTGAGAGCAGTGGTGTTGAAATAAATTACACAAAGTAATGCGCCTGACGGGGTTCGAACCCACGACCTACAACTCGTAAGTCGAGGCCGATACCATTGGGCCACCACTGCTCTCGCACTGCAAAATAGTATGCAACCAATTACAACATGATATAACGAATTATAACTTTTGCTTTAGAACATTATCCGAGTGACAGCGAGACAGGTGTAACAAAGTGTTATAGGTACAGTCACCAGCACATAAACCTAACTCAATATGTCAAATTTCTTAAATAGATTTTCAACCTTATCACAACAGTGGAAGGTTAATATATGGATAGGTTGACCTGCTGGCGTCTGTACAATGTTATGTAACAAGTAGAACCGATGTTGAGGCGTTTATCTAAACCAATATTATAAAGCTGAAGTTTGTTTGTTTATTTGGTTAGTTGAACGCGTTACTATTAGGAAGTACTACTTCGAATTGAAAAAAATATTTTTGTATTACATATTCTATTTATCGAAAGGCTATAGGCTATATAACATCACGCTAAGGCCCCTAGGAGACGAGCAACAGGCGTGAAACTACGGGGAACCGCTGGTAACAAATTAAATTTTTAACCTGTTATAGTAAAATGTTAATAATGTTGTTTTTAATGACTTAATGACCCTGGCGGTTGAGATTGTGTCATGCTCACTCTAATGTCTCGCTGACGGTGGCGCGTGTGTCGGATCATTTAGTTCCCTTCAAAATGGTTGAGCTGAGTGATGCTGATGCATGTGTCATGTTCGTGAACGGGCGCTATCAGTCGTGACTGGTCATCTCTTAGCAGCCACGGTTTATTTTAATTATTTATAATTTTATTGAATTGGTTTTATTTACATTAATTTCCTATGGACACTTTTACTTGCTACATCGTTCTCACATAATGTACCATCTCAAGTTGAATGATGTAACAAAGGTTTTGTTATAATTTTGGCGATTGAAAAAGAGTGTCCATGGAGTTTCTTGCCCGTTCTTCTCCATAGAGATCTACGCTTTGGAATGAGCATCTACGGTACTTTCACAATTTTTATGTCTTGTGACTGGGACTGTAGCACCGTAACTATTTTTAAACTATTTTATTTTACTTTTGTCTTTTGATTTGATTAATTCAAAAGTGGTAACTGGCCTACTTGAAATAAACGATTTGATTTTGTTACATACTGCCATAAAAAAGTTATTATGCTACTTCCTGTGTTCAGTACTTTAAGAAAAAAAGTTCAACACTTAAATAGAGAAGCAAAAATAAACTGGACTCTTGGGGCTTAATGTTTCTAAACTCCGAGTTATCGTGTGAATCTGAATGAAAAGCCAGTTTTGCAACGGAAATGCAATCAAATTTGAATCGCTTGCAATTCAAACACTCAATAATCGAATTTTAATGCGAATATGATTCCTAATGCAACAATAATAGCGTTGTTAATTGCTTGGTGTACTAAGAAACGGTCAATACACATTACTGCCGAAGAAATACTCATTTGTATGGTAAAATGTACTAGTAACTAAAGTTCGAAGTGATGTGACATCTAACAATCCGCATTGATCTCGCATGGTACCTCTCAGTAAAGAAAAAGTGTGAGTCATGGCAGAGCAGTAAGTGTAACATCATTGGCTGATTATACTTACCTAAGTAACTATATTATGATGACCATTTCATCGAGGCAGATTTTCCAAAATAGCTAATTCGAAAGTCGTCGGTGCAAAAACGCATGCATTCGCAACGCGAATTTCAAAGATTTCCTTGGAAAGAAAAGTTTCAAATCCAGCTCGCGATTCGAATTTTTCTTACCAAAGAAAACCGGGTTTAGTTTCGCTTACCCTTAAATCAGCCATCCCTTAGCGTGACGAAACACAAGTTTATTGAATAAACTTGATCCAATATGAGGTAAAACTTTCCTGATTATTGGTTAAAGTTACTCTAAGTAGAATGTTTCTTTTTCTTATATAACTTCTGTTTTAGTTATTTATTCTGATCGTTCGTTAATCTGACGTTAACTTTGTTTAGATAACTTATGGCGCTGCCCAAAGAGGAACAGGAAAAACAAAATGTCCACTTTATCTTTGCACAATAAACAGTATTACTACTTATTATCAGCCCAAATGCATGAATAAAAGACTAGATAAAATATTTTCTACAGAATTCGAAATCTTGACAATATTTGATAACTCTGTGTATATTTGTAAATATCACAATTTATGAATTAGAAATGTGTAAAGGTACCTTTTTTTGCGTGGTAAAACCATCAAATGAGTCCTCAACCCATACTGTCAGACTTGTACTGACTAAAATCCACGGTGTCCTTCAATAGCCCTTTATGTTCCGGGGTCACGGTAATGAGATAAGTCCCGAGACCGCGGCAGGCTTTGGCCCTCTAGAAGTAAAGGTACCAACGAGTATATAAAAGAAAAAAAAACTGCGTATTATCTACAATTCTATAGCGGTCTCAGCATTCGAACGCAATGCCTTAAACCTAAAGATTTGTATGTTACAGTGCCTCATGGCGAAAGTACACACGTCAACCTACCTCAATGTGTCAAATTTCTTTAATAGATTTTCGACCTTATCACAATAGCGGAAGGTTAATGTTGGATTGATAAAATTTGACAGATTGAGGTAGGTTGACCTGCTGGCGTCTGTACCACGATAGCCCGGACTGTTCAAAAAGTTTTAAAGTCTAATTTTCTGACGCCATTTTACTTTATTTTCAATACGCAACAGCTGGTATCAGTACAAACAAGAATTGTAAAAGGAATTGTCTTCTTTTTTTAATAAAAAAGAAAACCGGCCAAGTGCGAGTTGGACTCGCCCATGAAGGGTTCCGTAGCAGCAAGCATAGATTAGAGATATAATTATATTGAGATTAGTAAGTAATATACACAAACAATAAAAATAACTTTGTTTTTCATAGTATTTGTATGAATGGCAAAGTTATATTTGCGGTTTTTGAAAATGTACTATATCTCAAAAACTGCTAACTGTATCTCATCCAAACCAATTATCGTTGGTAGTTTTGGTTGAGGTCTACATTATATATTTTTTTTAGTTTTATCATTCTCTTATTTTAGACGTTACGGGGGGGGGACACACTTTTTACCACTTTGGAAGTGTCTCTCGCGCAAACTGTTCAGTTTAGAAAAAAATGATGTTAGTAACCTCAATATCATTTTTAAAGACCTATTCATAGATACCCCACACGTATGGGTTTGGTGAAATTTTTTTTTTTTTGAGTTTCAATTCTAAGTATGGGGGGCACCCCCAAAATTTGTTTTGTTTTGATTTTTGTGTGAAAATCCTAATGCGGTTCACATAATACATCTTTCTACCAAGTTTCAACAGGATAGCTCTTATACTTTCGACAAAAAGTGGCTGTGACATACACGGACAGACAGACAGACAGACATGACGAATCTATAAGGGTTCCGTTTTTGCCATTTGGCTACGGAACCCTAAAAAGAAACGTGATCCATGATCGTTCTTTCGCATCACTCAATTTTGTTCTTTTTTTTTGCTTAAATGGTCACTGAAAAAGGCATTTTTATCTTTGAAATCTAACGTTTAATTTTTGACAACAAAAGTTCTTTAAAATTGGTCGAGCAGAAACAAACTTTCGCATTTTTGTAATTTTAAGAAAGGAGGTTCTCTCCTGTTTTTTTTAAGATTAGGATCACCAACCTTTTTTCTATTAAAAATACTTTCTGTTAATTTTAATTGAGATACAATACGTCAATGAAATCTACGTTCAGACTTTAGAATATCCGGATAATAATTTAGAAAACTCCTCTTATTAAGAAAAAAAAAAACATTTCAAAGCAACTTTTAATTATTTTCTGGATTCTTGGAAAACAATACGTTTGAGTATTTACTTTTGTATTATATTGTAGCCCTCAAATTTCTCGATTCTTTTGTTTATTTTTTCTTACTTAGCTAGGAATTTCTCAGTATTACTTCTGCCCCGTTGGTCTAACTCACGCAGGGAACTATTGTTATCTAGGGTTATTTCTCAAGAAAACTGTTGTTTGTATTTTATCAGGAATTCCGCAGTAACAGGGGATCTACATTCTAAGTCCGTGAAGTATGACACGAGAATGAACGACTGAACGAGCTAATCTCAAAATTAAAGCGGACGGATAATACGGCCATGACTGAATTCCTTTTGACGCGGCGCTAGTGTCCATGTCACCAAATGGCGGACCGCGGTCCGCATCCGGACCGCCGACCCATTTTGTGTGGACCGCGAGAACACAGCAACTTACACTACAGAGTACGATCTTATGATCGATTTCCACTGATTTCCAAGAAAACACAATTTAAAAACACAATCATGCGTAAGTTTCCAGGGAAGAGAACTTTTTTTTTTACGTTGTAAAATCATCAATGATATACGTGTGTCCCGCGACCCCGGCAGGCTTTGGCCCTCTAAAGGGGGAGCCCCGTCATTATGCTAACACTCTTTGAGGCGCACGTGAAACACAACGCGCCTACGACCCGGTCATGGTCGGGCAGCGAGTCGCCCAGGAAGAGAACTGGATAAAATTTGTGTGTGGTAATAAATATCTAGAACTACAAAAAATAGCTTTGAAACTTCTTACTTTGTTTGGGTCATCATAATATTTGTGAAGCAGTATTTTCGAAGATGAACTTTATTCATAAAGAATTTTCGATCTCGACTTACTGTTGAACATCTTTTGGATTTAATATCAAAGAAATGCAATAAAACATGACATTTTTCTCATCAATATTTAAAAAAATACCTTTGTTATAATTCCGTTATTACATGTGTAGACATATTTTCGTTCTAGTTAGGGCTCGATGTTACGGAGCGTATAAAACTTCCGTAACTTAGGCCAAAACCACGAGTTTCGTGCTTAGAGATTAGACTTCCAGTTTCGGATTCTTTATTAATTTGTGCCCGCTTTTTAACCCTTGGCACCACACGTTATTTCAAGCCACACATATACATTCGTGGGGGAGCTAGGTCCCCTATGAATTCGGTATTAATTTAATTGAGAATTAATAATTTTAATGAAGTTTTTTTTATATGAAATAAATAAAAGGCTTATTACAAATTAAACAAAATCAGTTTTATTGAAATTTAAAACAGAAATATCACATTTATGATGTTTTAACGAAATAAGTGCCTTTTTAGCTACAGTTTTTTAGAACTAAGTTTAGAAACGAAAATAAAAATGAAAAAATTAACTTTTAAATTAAATGTGTCTTTTTTCCTTTCAGACATATTACTAAAAATAAAAATAAAATGTAATGTTTTCAACATTTTGAATAACATGCAAAATCACAATAGGTATGTTTACTCATCAATCTATAACAATATTTTAGGAACATTTTCAGTCTTCTAGGCATATCATGTATTTGGTCGCGGGCCTTATCTCATTACCGTGACCCCGGAACACAAAGGGCTATTGAAGGACACGGTGGATTTTAGTCAGTACGAGTCTGACAGTCCCTCCCGCCCTGCCCTGGGTGGGAGGACTCATTTGATGATTTTACCACGCTAAAAAGGCATATCATGTATAATATTATTATTTTACGTTATTCATTTATTTATTGAGTCAAATTTATATTAATTTCACTTCAAAAATCTAAAAAAAATAAACAACACGATAAGATAATCAAAAAAATTTAGTAACATAACTACACCCGTGGGGGACCTAAGTCCCGTTGTAACACGTAGCTCGCAGACCACAAGTGTCAGCCCGTCACAAATTCGTACCCTGTGACTTCTCGGGCAATACTGAGAATACGCAGAGCCGCGAGCGCGTAACGTTTACAGTAAAAATTATATTTACAAAAAAATGCTTGGTGGGGGACTCTGCTCCCCCACATATGGTGTTAAGGGTTAACGTAAGCGGTAACCTAGATATATAAGGTTTATTTTACTTATTACCGTTCAGAGTTTTAACTTAAACGAGATATTTACATTCGTTTTTAACTAACTAATGATAGTTTTGGTAACCTTATCAGTTTTAAAACTTCAACAAACATGTTGTTGTTATAGACTGATCATGCAAATACTACCTACTGACCCACAGACACACAGAAACGGACTAACCCAGTAACTGGTACTTAGCATAACGAGCTCGTACTATTAAAACTACCATATCCAGCAAACCGGTTATTATAAACAGTAATGCGTAGATTTTATTGAGCACTGACAGTAATAGAAACACATTAAATTCTAATACATTGGGTTTTATTTCCATAACGGTGTATGCCTTGGCACTATTGCTAACTGCAATATTGTTTAATGGTCTGGTATTTGTTAGGTTTAGATAATGTTGTCTGCCGCATATCTATGTTTCTTGGAATAGATAGATAAATTAATAGAAAAATACATGTGGTGGCACTCGGAGACTGCCGGGGTGACGCTATTGTATAACATTTTTTTTTAATTTAAAAGAAAAAATATATGTGGCACTCGGAGACTGCCGCGGTGAAGCTATTGCACAACATTTTATTTTATTTTAAAATAATAAAATCGCCTACCGCGTATTTTTAACGAGAATATAATTTATTTAAAATGTTTGTGGTCCACTATTGTTATAAAGAACTGCTTTGTTGTAGGAGAATTGTATAAGTATGTTTCATTGTGAAAACTCCTTTTGTAGCTGGCCGTTTAGAACCAGTAAGAAAAAGTAAATTATTTTTATGACGGATATTTTTATGATTGCCGAAGTCTTCCGAACTGAAACGACGTTAGACGATGCGTGGTGTCAGGTATTTTCCTTAGGTTTTTCGTTAGGTTTTTGGGAATTCGGTCGCCGCGCCACGCTGCGCTCAGAGCCCGCGTTAAAAGCTATGCAATGGCTTAATATAGTTACATGTACCAAAATTGTTACAAATCTGTCTTATCGGCACGGTTGACGCAGTACATGTTCGATCCCCGCACGGCAACAAATACGTCATAGGAGAAATTCCTACTGTGGGCCATTGTTTAAAAGAAAAATTAGAATAAGTCAAGTGTGTTTATTGTGATATTATTGACTAGCTTTTCCCAGCGGCTTCGCTCCCCCCCCCTTATTGCCTATGTCACGCAGGACCAAAGAAGCTTTAAACTGGTGAAAGAATTTTTGAAATCGGACCAGTAGTTTTTGAGTTTATCCATTACAAACAAACAAAAATACAAAGTTTTCCTCTTTATAATATTATATATACATATATATATTATACAGTGTAGAAAACTGACTCCTAATTTATTTTTTAGTCATGAGCCCCTAAACTCAAGTCTCTCAACACTTTGAAGGACTGCAAAGCGTCAACTGTCCCGCATGACCCCAATCCACCGCAACTCCAGCATGACACACCCTTCAAACCTGCGAGTCCCGGAGTCCCACCTATCCGATTATAAGGCACAATAGCAGGATCCCATCTTGACCTCTCAGGACCCCTGAGAGGCTGCAATAACAAAGGTCGGGCTTAGGAGATGGAAGGCGATTTAGGCTGTGAGGGCCAGGTGCCATTGTGGGATGAGCGGGAAATTGTCAAGTTTTGGTACATAAAAAAATCCTTCAACAATGTTCTCCAAATATCGGGGTTTAAGGATGGCTCAGAATGGTTGATGTAGATGGCTTCAACTACGCTGCGTGACAATTAATTAGTGGAATGTTAAAAAATCTTTGCGTAGGGATTTCAGGGATGACCCGAGCGACACACGAATGGTGCAGTGGCAGAACGTTTGGCTGCTATGCGCGGCTTCGATTCCTAAGGAACCCAGTCATAGCATGGCCCAAAATTACATAGTTAGGTATTCCGGGTCTGATCTTTTTTTCTACCATTCTCTTGCCTTTATTTCAATTCATATACACGTTGTAACGTATGAGGGTGAGATTGAAAGAAAAACTCACCAACGTTAACAAGAATTTATTAAAGGTCGTGGTTCACAGCCGTCACTTGGTTCATTTATTGTTCCGTGGAATAGGCGCACTAGTACTGCCCTGGCTATCGCGTAGTGGAGCGACGCGACGCCGTGGAGTTGACCCTGAGGTGAGAGTGACCGCAGGGACGAGATGGTGGTTGCGCCGGCAGGTCTGGTGTGTGTGCCGCTTGGTGCAGTGAGCGCAGGTCTCGAACGTTCGGTAGGGTGAGTCAGCTGAACTCAACGAACGTCGAAAATGGGAATTCCAGTCCCAACCTTGTTCCCCTAATCCGGGGCGAACACTTAACTTAAATAAAATACTTAATTGAACTTAAATCGAATACAAAAAAATATTTTTAAAAAAATCTGTTACGCAAAGTGTCACAAGATTCTAATGAAGAGAGACAGTGTAACAGCCGACAAGGTTTAATCGTAAATGAGTCCCGTTGACTCCTGTGCGAGCTTATTTATACTAATGAGCACATTAGGTACCTCACTTTAATTATCAACCGGTTAACGTTGAACAACATGTCTTCCGGCTACAACACCAAAACTCCGTTAAAACTCCGAACTACCCGCCTATAAATGACTTTTAGTCTCGACGCGAAATTAAGCATTTCACGATACCCTCAGGTACGAGTTTTTTCTGAGTCGGTTGACGAAGAACATTGCGTATGACTATAACACGAAAAGGAATGTGTAGGCATTCCTTGCATTCCATTGTAACTATTTTGTTAAACGTTGACTAATGGATTGATTATAGGTCAAAGGATAACGTTGATTATTCACAACGTTACAATACCCCCTCGCGCAGTCAAGGATTTTGTCTTCTATAATGACAAAATCCGCACGAAGAATTAGAGCTAACTATTGTTTTACCTATCAAAATCATCATTCATACTTCTCGCAATCATAACTAGCGGCAGCTATTGTATTCAGTGATACTAGAGATAGCTGTCGCACAATATAAAATATTTAGGTATCCTGTTGTCATTAACCTGATGCCTTACAATAGTTTTCTTCAAGGATGAAAGTGTACTAAGCGAGAGAATAATGCAATCGTATGTTTTGAGTTCAATAAAATATTACTATTAAATTATTTTTTTCCTTTAACCATCCACAGACCAATACTAATCCACCTACCAGTTTTAGATTTTAATGTAATTTAATCTAAATTTAGATGATAAAATCATGTTTTTGGTTTCGATTTATGGCTTATTTATGGAGTAATCAACCGCTCCTGCAAAGGGCTTATTTAAAGAGTTGCTACCGCTCTAAAGAACAAGTTATGTTTGTAAGACACAGTTGCGTTTTATGATTTATGGTTTATTTATGGAGTAATCGACCGCTCCTGCAAAGGGCTTATTTAAAGAGTTGCTACCGCTCTATAGACACAGTTGTGTTTTTTATGATTTATGGTTTATTTATGGAGTAATCGACCGCTCCTGCAAGGGCTTATTTAAAGAGTTGCTACCGCTCTAAAGAAAAAAACACAACCGTGAAAAGAAAACACAACCATGTACTACATAACTGAAGTGATCAATGGGTTAGAGCCACGATCATTATAATAACCGTCGGTGTAGTCCCGAAAGGTTTAAAATATTTAATAAATAAAATATAATGAATGGTGTAGGCCATCATTATACAAAAGACCAGAAGTAAACAACAGAAAAGCAATGGTAGGTTGGATAGTTCGGTATAGTAGTATTAAAAATATTATGTTAAGATTCACTATTATATTTAAAATTTACGAGTATATTAATTTACGAATGTCAAAAAAAAAAAAAATTAGTTGAAGTTATAATGATTAAAGACTAACTAGACTAGAATGGCATAATGGAAATAATGGTCCATATTTAGCTATCCGTTTATGTAAGTACTGTACCGTTGCTGGTGATACGCCTCTAATGGCCACTACATACTCGAGTTCAGACTTATGAAGCGACATAAACTTAACTAGATAAGCCATGATTAATTTTTTTTTCAAAAGAGAGAAAAAAAAAAAAAATTATAAGTGTAAGTGTGGGTAAGTGCCAAAAAAAAAAATTTTTTTTTACAATGATAAAAAAAATGAACGGTTATTGTACTAAGACTCCGTCTGTTACAATTTAAATTTAAAAAACTACTAACGTTTTGGTTGAGAAATATCTAGTAAACAAGTACAAAAACAATTGCACAGAAATAAAAAAATAAAATAACACACAAAATGAGTTAATGCAACCAATGTGTACGCTTTACAAACGGTTAAGTTGTTAAAACAATTATAATTGAAAACGAATTAAGAAAAAAAATTGACAGAATGAGGTAGGTAGTCTGCAATAATGTGTAGGTTTTACAAATTTTAAGTTGTTTCAAAAAAGTAATTACAATTGAAAACGATTTGAGAGGAAATTATAAATTGACAGAATATTGACAGAATGAGGTACTCTGCAATATTGTGTAGGTACTGTTTAAAAATAAAGTTAAGTTGCTGTTTCAAAAATATTACAATTGAAATAATGAATTGAAAAAAAATATTGGTATTGACAGAATGAGGTACTCTGCAATAACCAATAAAAAAAACAATTTAAGTACCTATATAAAAGAAAAGAAAGTAAAAATTCTTTTATAGGCAGACGAACCCAGGTGAAAAGGTTGTATATATGTGCCTGTAATAGAAACCCGGCACCCACACCCTACAACCGAAACATAAAAATGCTATACGGTTGAAATAAGTGTGGTTGTAGTACTTCCCCGGACGGGCCTTCACAAGAGCCCTACTACTATGAAAAGTTTTTAAAATAAATAATAGTACTTATAACGCAACAGTAAAAAAAAACCGTTACTTTCTTTTTAACAAAAAAAATAATGCGTAGGGTAGGGTACACTTTGGCTGCGTTAAACCAAAAAAACGTTTTCACAAACACAAAAATAAAAACACAAAACACACAAACACCAAAACAACGCACTAATACCACACAGAACAACAAGAAAACCAAGCGACCTTTAAAAAAAAACCACGTTTTTGGGCGCCACTGTTACGTATGAGGGTGAGATTGAAAGAAAAACTCACCAACGTTAACAAGAATTTATTAAAGGTCGTGGTTCACAGCCGTCACTTGGTTCATTTATTGTTCCGTGGAATAGGCGCACTAGTACTGCCCTGGCTATCGCGTAGTGGAGCGACGCGACGCCGTGGAGTTGACCCTGAGGTGAGAGTGACCGCAGGGACGAGATGGTGGTTGCGCCGGCAGGTCTGGTGTGTGTGCCGCTTGGTGCAGTGAGCGCAGGTCTCGAACGTTCGGTAGGGTGAGTCAGCTGAACTCAACGAACGTCGAAAATGGGAATTCCAGTCCCAACCTTGTTCCCCTAATCCGGGGCGAACACTTAACTTAAATAAAATACTTAATTGAACTTAAATCGAATACAAAAAAAATATTTTTAAAAAAATCTGTTACGCAAAGTGTCACAAGATTCTAATGAAGAGAGACAGTGTAACAGCCGACAAGGTTTAATCGTAAATGAGTCCCGTTGACTCCTGTGCGAGCTTATTTATACTAATGAGCACATTAGGTACCTCACTTTAATTATCAACCGGTTAACGTTGAACAACATGTCTTCCGGCTACAACACCAAAACTCCGTTAAAACTCCGAACTACCCGCCTATAAATGACTTTTAGTCTCGACGCGAAATTAAGCATTTCACGATACCCTCAGGTACGAGTTTTTTTCTGAGTCGGTTGACGAAGAACATTGCGTATGACTATAACACGAAAAGGAATGTGTAGGCATTCCTTGCATTCCATTGTAACTATTTTGTTAAACGTTGACTAATGGATTGATTATAGGTCAAAGGATAACGTTGATTATTCACAACGTTACAACGTTTATAAACATTTAAACTCAAATGCATAAGCAATGAATCGCTGAGGAGTAATAGAAAAGTATAAAAGACGAAAAAAAAGCTGAGGTCCTTTTCATTTGAAGCAACTCATGGGGTCGGCCGTAGTATGCATAAATACGTGAAACTTCTGGAGTTTTGCCAAATCCATCTCGCTCATTCCACTCTCAGCTTGCAATGGGACCGTGCCTAAACACGTCCCGTTGTAAATTTTTTGTCAATACTACATTTTCAGGTGGTTGTGGTTACGTCCGACTTGTTGCATCTTAGAAGTCAGGAAAAATTATTTTCAATGCTCAAAATTAATTTTGTCCGAGTTTGTATGCTAGGAGTCGATTACTACTAATCAGTTCATAATGTGACAGATGAGACTAGGACAGAGGCCTCCTCACTGTGTGATTAAATGAGCCAGTGTGGCAAAGGGCAGGTGTTAGATGTTACAATTTTCCGAAGTCTACCCCGGTTCACCGACGTGTCCTCACGGCGGCGATAGGCGGAGACCTCTCGCGCCCGGCATTGGTCGAGGCCATGCTGCGGGGCGAGACGGAGTGGGCAGCGGTCGCCTCCTTCTGCGAAGCAGTCATGCTCGCGAAGGAGGAGGCGGGCCGCGTGAGGGAGAGGACAATGTCCTCCCTCCGACCCACCCGCGGTGGTGGACGCCCACGGCGACGGACGTCGCAAGACGATCTCCGGCCACCGTAGGCGCGGGCATGCGGGCGGCGAGTAAAGGGCAACTCGCTGCCCGACCATGGACCATGCCCGGGTCGACGGCGCGTTGTGTTCCACGCGCGCCTCAAAGAGCGTCAGCATAATGACGGGGCCCCCTCTCTAAAGGGCCAAAGCCTGCCGGGGTCGCGGGACTTATCTCATTACCGTGACCCCGGAACATAAAGGGCTACTAAAGGACACCGTGGATTTTAGTCAGTACAAGTCTGACAGCCCCTCCCGCCCTGCCCGGGGTGGGAGGACTCATTTGATGATTTTACCACGCAAAAAAAAAAAAGTCTACCCCGGTTTCCTCACGATGTTTTCCTTCAACGTTTAGCAGTGATCAAATTAATAAGTACACAAAGCATAATGCACTCGGCAGGGCAAGATGAAATGGACCAAGCCCCCACTATAAAAAAGACTACAATACTTTGAAACACTTTCATCACGCACTCATCCCCTAATTTGTCCTATTTAGCACTTCCACCACGTCCTTATAAATGTTTCGGTCACATTCGGCAGTTTCCGCCGGCACTCGGGTCACGTAGAAATGTATGTTCAGTGTTAGTGAAAGTAGAATTGTGGCTTGAACTACAATATTTGCTGACGGATCTGAACGTGATCAATTGATAAATATTGTTAGTGGGTCTCTTTCAATCGAAAAAAAAAATTCTCCGTTCGACCCGTATGTTTGTGTGTGTTTGTCCGTGATTATCTCGCGTTTAGGTAAACTGATTTTGATGCGGTTTTCAGAAAAGGGTTATTGCGTCACTTTCTGGTATGCAACAATAATAATGGATATCCCGTGACGTCTCGTCGTCCGCATGTGTTATTGCTTACTTGGATTGTGCATTTTCATCAAGGACGCTGATTATTCAAAGACTCTGGGCCGATATTTGTTGAATATCTGAACTGAAAAACAAAACTACACTGAAGTCGGTGGTAATAGACAATTAAATAAAAAAACAAAGCCACCGACTTCCGAAAGAAACGTTATATTATACGCTTTGCTTTGTGTCGTTTTTAGAGTCGATTCCTTTTTTTTTCAAAAAGTTTTATTTTGTTTGTTATTTGCTAAACCTGCCCGCACCGCGGTTCAATTTTTTCTTATCATAGGCAATCTTTAAAATAATATTATTAAGGTGTTAAAACTCTAATCAATAGCAAAAATTGAAGCAGTATTTTATTCGTAACCGTCTTTTATCCAATGGCAGACAAAAGATGGCCGTTTCACTTGATAACTTAGTTTATTTTACAAAATAACTTTATAAACTCAGTACCGACATTGTAACATAATTTATTAAACAACACAACGTTGTGAAGAATGTGTGAGAATATAAAGTAACTTAATTTTCACCTTCTGCGCGAGCGATAGCGTTGAAAATTGGAAAATTGATGCGAGACGGCAAACCTTAAGGAGCTGGCAGACTTGAGCAGACAAAGTGCTCGATGTGAATCTTGTAACATAACATCGAGCATTTAGTCTAACTGAACAATAACAATAGCCAAGTATAGTGCCAAACATCACTGTGTGTACATTTTCACTATCTTTCTAGTAAACGCTCTAGGTGAGGGCTGTCAAAAAAATTTCTTCCTAAAGATGTCAACAGCCAAGCTGAAGTGGGAGAGGGCGGGCCACGTTGAAAGAATGCACCCGGAGAGGTGGGCAAAAATCGTCACTCACTGAACGTCTGAAGGAGGACATCGCCGTCGAGGTCGACCACGGCAGAGGAGGTGTGACGATTATGATCATGTTCGTAGGGCAGACATAGCCAGAACATGCCCAAAATAGAGAGGTTTGGAAGGAGAAAGGGTATGCCTTTACCCAGCAGTGGGAAACAGAATAGGCTATAAAAAAATGTCAGTTGGCTCGGCAAAAATCTCGTTAGATAGCTTGCTAAAACGCTCTCGTTTGTTTCGTCTGTAATGTAACATTCGCAAATGCTCATTACAAGTGAATGCTGAATTTTATCAGCACCTTTAGGACATGTTGAAAGTTTTTTAAAGTTGTTAGGTACTTTCGAGATAATGGGTGCTGGTACTGAGTGTTACGGGTTGTATAATGTATCAAAATAATGTATCATTCGCTTGTTAATCGTTGCGAATTGTTCCCCCGTACTTACTGCACGAACGCTTGCTGTACGTACCTCCAGTCAGTACAAATATGCATTTTTTTGCTGTTGATAATAATTATGGTATTTTCGGTGACTCTGTTTCTACGGCGAATATACACCGTGACTTTTTAGTCGTCTTATAAAAGTGGCCCACTCAATGTATCCGACATAAAATACTTCTAGGCGCGATTTTTTTAAATATTAATTAAGATAATAGATACGAAGAAAAATAAATAATAGGTACATAAGAAATATGAAACACCCTGTTAAAAATGTTTACGTTTCAACTGTAAGGTATACCTAGACCTACCCAGCGCACGAGTCGAGCAGATCATTCCATCTCCATTTTTTATGAGACAAGGGTGTTTCTAACTACGCCTTGAGTCATAATAATGAAAAATATTTTTATTTTTAAAATATTCAAATCTCATAAATACGTATTAAGCTATTGCATAGCTTTTATCGCGGGCTCTGAGCGCGGCTCGGCGCGGCGACCGAATCAGGAAATTCCCAAAAACCTAAGGAAAAAACCTAAGGAAATTACCTGACACCACTCATCGTCTTACGTCGTTTCAGTTAGGGAGACTTCGGCAATCATAAAGGTACGGACAGACATGCTCTTAAAGGTACGGTCAGACGTGCTCATAAAGGTACGGACAGACGTGCTCATTACTAGCACGAAAGCATGCTTTTATTGAGCAAGGGGCAATTTTATTGAGGGAGAGAGCGAGGGAGAGGGAGGGCGAGATGGAGAGAGAGAGGGAGAGGGAGAGGGAAAGGGAGAGGGAGAGAGAGGGAGACGGAGGAGCAGAGGGAGAGGGAGGAGGAGGAGAACGTTTCTTGACGTTTCACTTGATTGACGTGGCTGACCATAGCCTAATTATTACAGTAATAAATATAAAAAAGTAAGTGGCACTCGGGGACTGCCGCGGTAAAGCATTTTTAATCAACTTATGCAATTATAATTATTTATTTATTATATTTATTACTGTACTAATTAGGCTATGGTCAGCCACGTCAATCAAGTGAAACGTCAAGAAACGTTCTCCTCCTCCTCCCTCTCCCTCTCCCTCTCCCTCTCCCTCAATAAAATTGCCTCTTGCTTAATAAAAGCATGCTTTCGTGCTAGTAATGAGCACGTCTGTCCGTACCTTTATGATCACGTCTGTGGAGGAGGTTTCATTGTGAAAACTCCTTTTGTAGCTGGCCATTTAGAATCAGTAAGAAAAAGTAAATTGTCATTATGACGGATACTTTTACGATTGCCGAAGTCTCCCGAACTGAAACGACCTTAGACGATGCATGGTGTCAGGTATTTTCCTTAGGTTTTTTCGTTAGGTTTTTGGGAATTCGGTCACCGCGCCGCGCCACGCTCAGAGCCCGCGATAAAAGCTATCAATAGCTTAATAAATAAATAATTATAATTGCATAATTTGAAAAAAAAAAATGCTATCCAATAGCTTTACCGCGGCAGTCCCCGAGTACCACTTACTTTTTTGTTTTATTACGAACGTTTACTTACTACTCATTGGATTCATGAATTGGGCTGCCGATGTAAGATGACTAAAATGTCACGGTGTATATACCTACCTAAAAAAGGTGGTACTTATGGTCAAAAGAGAATACGACAATAAGGGCTATGAAATCCGGAACCTTAACTCACAAATACACGTCTACACAGTATCCTTCCTTGTGCACTGAATTAGACGAACACTTTGACACCGTGAGCTCTACACATACGCTGTCGATGTCGTAGGTCCCCGGGGCTTCTAACTAATGACAGTTGTGCAACGAGACACCTGGGTTAAAGTACAATGCAACGGAAAGTGCAGAAGGTCCAAAGAGTTTGGTATTTCAATTGATTTTGTAGTCTAAGAGATCTTTGTCCTGCAGTAGTTCAGGAAACGATTTTAACTTATAATTTGCTAAAGTACTTGTAAAATGACTGGTCATAAATTAAAACATGAAGGTATTATTTTTATATCTTATGTTTGAAAGAAATTGAAATAAACGAAAAATTTACAAGTGCCTGAAAATATAAAATATTAAACTTGAGACGTGTTAAGGGACACCCGGATGGAACGAAGTTACTGTATACACTCAACAAAAATAATCGTCGCGACACCACACTGTTCAATGCGAAATAGAAAGACGAAACGAAAATATCTGGCTTGCTTTCTATAAGGGAGAGAGAGAGACAGACAGAGAAACATGCGCACGATGCACGGCTTACAATAGCTTACTATAGCAAAAAGTGTCGTTACAACTTTTCGTCTTATTTTTTTCCGTCTAGCCCCCTTTCCCAACGCGCGATAAGGAACTTCGTTCAAATACTAAATGTCACCGAGAGACGTTAGAAATAGATTAAAGAATTCGACGCGGTAGGCATGAACCTCGGTGGCTCGGTTGGAAAGAACATCGTATGTACTTAATCCGGAGGTCACAGGTTCAAATCCTGCCCGCGGTTCGAATTTTTCTTTCCATTGAAAATATAAAATAACAATTGCATTTTTAAACGTTTAAAAAAAAAGAATACTTTTTTTTGGGTTGCCAAATCATCAAATGAGTCCTCCCTGGGTGGGCGGAAGGGACTGTCAGACTCTTACTGACTAAAACCCACCCGTGTTCCTTAGGATGCCCTTTACGTTTCCGGGACCACGGTATCCTGGATTAAGAAAAATTAAAAAAAGAATACTGGCAAAATTGTACTTGTACTATTATTTAAATACGCCTCATTTAAACCTTTAATTCATTAACGTGATGTTACGTTAATTAAAGTCAAAACGTGATAAAACAAATAAAACAAAATAAAAAATCCTAAGCCTTTTGCCCTCACATTTATAACACACGTGTGTTCCAACAGTCTGACCTAATTACACCCACAAAACGGACTTTTTAGTGGTTTTAAAGGAACGTGCTTAACCAAAACGAGTAGTGTAATTAAAATGTCGGCTCGAGTTACACGGAAAACATTTTACACGTATCTGTTTCGTGATTAATTGTGGTTCTTTTTTCTGGCTTTACGTTGTTTGTTTTTTAAAGAGGTAAGGTAAATATGAAGCCGAATAATTCATCAACTCTTCGTACATGCCCTTTTTATTTTTGGGGCTCAAAAATCATCAAATGAATAGATAGATAGAATACACTTTATTGTACACCAAAATTGTTACAGAAAACGGTATTACAATATTTCTAATTCTATGGTTACAAAGGCGGTCTTATCGCTAACAGCGATATCTTCCAGCAATCTGATGGGACCAAACGCGCAAAACACCCGCCGGGTTACCGAACTGTCTAAAAGGATAACCGTGACTGAATAACGTAAAGGACAATTGAAAGAATATGATGGATTTTAGTCTATACGAGTTTGACCGTCGCTTCCGGTCCGCACCAATTAGGAGGACAACTAGCTAAGAGAAGTTTAATATGGGGCGATGTTTTTTCTTTAAAAAAAAGAACAATAGTAGATTACGCACCAAGGGAGTAAAGCATTGCCTTACGTCACGGTCGTATTGAATCCCGAAGCGACCCTAAGGATTCTGGGGGTAAACCTCCGTAGCGCAGCAAGGAGGTTTTTTTAATGTGATACGACAACCTTCGAACGTGAATTGGCCACCTTGGATCAGCTGTTACGGTCACCGGCCGCCATTACTGCTACAACTCTTTGCTAAAAGTTTTCAAACTATGCTTTATTTGAGGTTCCAAATTCAAACCACATTATGGACCAGCGGGCGATAATGAAATTCAGTACAATATTATTGCCCGGCTAAAGCGGAGGGCAGCAATAACTTGCTTTACAGTTGGTTTGCATAACATATAATTGGACATTTACGAGTACGAGCAGGTGGTGCGAAAAATAATTTTACATCTCTCATATTCGGTAAGTAGGTCCTTATTACCCTCAAATGGGGCTTGTAGGTAACCAATTAGCGCTCTAGGGTAGTAATGTAGCTAGAAAAGCCCTAGGGCGGTAAGTAATTTAAAAAAAACTCTTCACTCTTTCAAAAAGTTCGCGTACATCTAACCATCATACTGGCAATAGACATCATGCATTCAGTCCAATTACAAAAGAGGTCGCTTCGCTATTCAGCCTTGTTTTCTTATGAGTATAATTGTCATCAATTTTAAATATCGAACGGCGAAGCTCAATTTCATCCTTGAAAAAAAAATAATAAAAAAAAAAAGATGAAAAAAGGCGGGAATAGAAAACTTTAACTTTAAAATGTTTTATTCTTGTAATGCCGGTTTTTTTCTACTTACCTCACGATCGAGATGTAAAGCAGAGTAGTTAGCTCGGGTGTAAGCATCAATTGCACCCTCGAACTATAGGCGCCCTCGCTGCGCTCGTGCGCCTAAACATCTCGGACCGCAATTGATGCCTTACAGCCCTTGGCTACTAATCTACTATTATTATCATAGCCAGTTTACAAGGAAAGCATGTAAAGCTCCTAGCTATCATTAATTTTTAGATCTTTGACAGTTACTAGTATTGATATTCTGACAACCATGTGAGGTTCGTGTTTCTGACTAAGAGCGACGCAGTAATTGGGTAATACGATCTCTTGATGCCAATTATTGCATTGTAGAGTTGAGATAGGCAGTCTCACTGCATGTTAATACTGATATTCAGCTGCATCCGGTTTTTTTGGAAGCCAGCCCCAACATGGAACGCAAAAGGTTAAGGACATGATGGTGATGAAGCCTATGTGACATGAACCGTCGTTATACAAAAAAGATAAACATTTGTTGACTAAAAAACTGCCTAAACAACCCTTATATCAAGCAACGCCATATGCCGTTTTGACGTTGATATAAGGGTTGTTTTGCAGTAACCCTTTTTTTAGACAAGTGTAAAACAGTTATTTAACTTTTTGTGGTAGGAAATGTTTTCATTTCGTTAAACAAACTATGATCTGTTTAACAAAACTATAAATAACTGAACGCTGTTTGGCATTAACTGTATATTCATTTAATAGCTCAGTAAATAACTCCTGCAATTCGCGTTAGCCGTTGATTTAAAATTAATATAAATGTTGATTTAGTTACATAAATATACCCAGTGATACGAAGCTGAAAATAGCCGAATCTTTTATAAACATAACTTTGTAAATAAAGCCGTGCTTGTTAACTAAGTCAATAATTAAATTTTAACTCTGGGAAGTCGATTTAGCTTTAAATTTTTGTGCTATAATTATTTGTTTTACATAATTCGGGCAAACTGTAGTTGGAAAACATTTAAACTATTTATATTACTTACTAGCGGCCCGCCCCGTGCTTCGCTACGTGTTACAAAAAATGTGATAAATGGAGAACCACTCGACCGATTTTGTGCAAACTTCACATAAATAATCTACTAAATAGTCCGAACAAAGCCTAAACAATAGGTTGTTGAATAGGTGAGCCCGTTCTTGAGTTATAAAGTTACAACGAAAAGTGGCATTGATTTTTATATACATATAGGTATAGATGTTTTAAATATCAAAACTGTCCGTGTTTATATTTCCTCAACAGCTAATGCAGTAGTTACTGTGACGGTTACGTTGATAATGACAAAAGCGAAACCGAGTTTCTCCATGTGATAAACAGTCTAATCTAAATATAAAATAACTCAAAGGTGACTGACTGAGTGATCTATCAACGCACAGGCCAAACCACAGCACGGATCGGGCTGAAATTTGGCATGCAGGTAGATGTTATGACGGAGGCATCTGCTAAGAAAGGATTTTGATCAATTCTACCCCCAATGGGATAAAATAGGGGATGAAAGTTTGTATGAATTTTGTCAATTTTAAACCGATCGGGCTGAGACTTTGCGTGCATAAAGCTACTATGACGTAGGCATCCCCTAAGAAAGGATTTTGATAAATTCCACCCCTAAGGGGATAAAATAGGGTAAATATGAAAGTTTGTCCTTCTTAGATTTTCGACTGATTGAACTGATATTAAGATTGGAGCTACTATGATGAAGACGTCCGCTTAAATAGGATTTTGATAAATTCAATCCCCATGGGGATAAAGTAAGGGATGATGGAGGATGTAAATTAATAATAATACTTCTTAACGCGAGCGAAGCCGCTGGCAAAAGCTAGTTATGGTATAAAACTGAAAAGCTAAAAAAAATTTTTTTTTTCAAAAAATCAAACCGAGGCGGCGCCTAAGATATATCTACCTAATCAGCGAAGATCAACCTAGCTCAATCATCATCATCATCATCAGCCTATAAATGTTCCCACTGCTGGGACACAGGCCTCCTCTCTGAGAGAGAGCCTAGCTCAATACTTCACTTCAAATAAATCAATTTAAATGTTTGTTTGTTCGCTTCAAAATTTATTTATATTTTGCTTTTCAGTTCGATCACAATGTTTCGTTGGTTCAATTTTTGTTAAAAAGATTTTATTGAGTAAACTTTCTAATGACGCTCTCGTGACTATTACGACCAAAACTGTGACGGACATGACAGCACTATCATATTCCACATGATTGATTTCGTCACATTAATTCCTAGTATCACCAAACGTGACAGTTACATTACTATGCCTAAATACGTGACAAAAAAATCACGACTTTGTGACAAAAATTTAAAGGTCGATCCACACTAATTTAGTAAAAGCACATTTTCCCGCTAGACCATTTTTTTTTATATAAGATCGTCAAGTTTTCCATCCAAAGAACTTATCATCTGTATTTTTTTTTAAAGCGTGCTTGAAGTATTTACTGCTTTTATTGAAAGGAAAATTCAAAAAGTATACGAACGAGGAACAATTTTTTTCCATGAAATGAACGTCAAAGTTCCAGAAACCCAGGGTCGCGGTACTGTCTCATCAAGTGACCCTGGAACGTAAAGTGTTATTGAAGAATCACCGTGGATTTTAGTCGGTACAAGTCTGACAGTAAGGGCATTATTATTATTATTATATATTTTAAGATCTCGGGATCAAGGGATCCCGGACTTTTTAAAGGCGTGGCAGGAGCCGAAGCCATCTTACAGAGGCCCATTACACATTTAAAATGTAATGAATTATTATTATAATGTTGATAAAAAAAAAAATACGTCACATAAACGGGAAAACTGGTGACAAGGCCTCAGAACGGTGTAAACACGCCTTAAAAATGAATCATTTGTAACTGTTCTGTCTCGTGAGGCACTAATAAAGCCCCTCGACACGACACTCTTTTGTTGTAGTTAGCACCTCGAAAACATCTGTGTATTCAATTATTCATCTGTGTATTCTGTGTGTTCAACGGTTTATTACGCCAACAAATTGAATGGTGTTTTGTATTTCTTTTTTTTTAGTGTAGTGCTAATTAGTATCTTGTTCTTGTGCCCGTATAAAACTGGTGGGTATTTTTTTATAGTGGTAATATCATCAAATGAGTCCTCTCACCGAGGGCGAGACGGGAGGGACTGTGTTGGGACTGGTGGGTAAATAATAATGGGCACTATTTGATCGAAAGTTAAGCTAGCCGATGTTGGAACGTAGATGCCCAAGGAGCACTTAGGCGTTACCGACATCAAATATACAGCTTTTATAGAAGTTAGAGTTCTTTTGGAGACGTACAAGGGTGTCAAGAAAAGATACTAAATCTTTATAAAAGAATCCACGTAAACTAAAGGTGTTAAAATGGAATATTAGAACTCTATTTTAAAACTCTTTGACACTATAAGCTAATGTTTACACATCAAGCTGCACAGAGGCTGTATTTTGCATGTAATCACTTACTCACTACAGCTTTATGTGTTAGTATGGTATCACTCTATACTTGATTCTGTATAATGGTTCAGTATTTTCAAGCATATTAAATTTAAGTAAGTATTCTATTAGGTAAGTATCCTAGGTGTTAATCCAGGTTATACTCTCTGTGTACCAAATTTCATCCAAATCCTTACACTAAATTTTGTGTAAAAGAGTAACAAAAAGGAATCCATCCTATTTTTTCGCAAAAACTCGTGATAGTAAGATATTAACCTTAAAGCTACGAAAATAAAAGTCATATTACTGCAAAATTAAAAGTACAACAAAAATAAAGAAGATTGACCATTTATTGCACCTTATTTTGTCCCCAACAAAACACCTTTTTAACAGTCCTCGCTAAGTCACCTGATGAGTACTGTTAATCCACTCCGCTGACTTACGTCACCTTTTCCACTCTACTAATCCTTTTTTCATTCCGTTTCCATTCGGTTCTCGTAAAGCGTTTTCCGCTTTTTTCCGCAGTGTGTTAAAAAACGGGGAATTGGCTTTAAAACTTGGTTTCGAGCGAAAATTGCAGAATGACAATCTGGAAATTCGCATCCACATTTTCTCGGTACCACAATGCAATTGCAAAAAGATGCTACACTATTTTGACGTAACAAATGCTTCACCACGTTTTGTCGCTGTCATGTGGCGAGGCTGTGGTATTTATGAAACTAGCCTAAGGAGAACGACTTAGTCAAGTTAAGAAAAATAATAAGTAACTTACACTTTTTTTGTCATCAAATCAGTCGTCTCGTCCTGGATGGAGTGGAAAAATCTGTCAGACTCGTATTTACTGACTCGTATTTATTCACCCTGTTCGTTCACATGCCATTTGAGTTTTAGAGCCATGCATGGTAGCCTGTTAAACCCCTCGACCGCGGCAAACGTTTGGCTCTCTGTAGGGGCTCCGACCAATTGCTGATTGCTCTTTAAGGCGCGAAACACGACGCGCTATCAACACGGCTATAGTCCCTGATCGGACACCGAGCTACCAATTACTCGTCTGCATGCCCAGTTCCGCGACCTGACACACATTGACTATAGCTCCTTTAGCGTGGAAAAAGACGTGCCGTAAGTGTTATTATACCCTTTTTAGGGTTCCGTAGCCAAATGGCAAAAACGGAACCCTTATAGATTCGTCATGTCTGTCTGTCTGTCTGTCTGTCCGTGTATGTCACAGCCACTTTTTGTCGAAAGTATAAGAGCTATCCTGTTGAAACTTGGTAGAAAGATGTATTATGTGAACCGCATTAGGATTTTCACACAAAAATCAAAACAAAACAAATTTTGGGGGTGCCCCCCATACTTAGAATTGAAACTCAAAAAAAAAATTTTCACCAAACCCATTCGTGTGGGGTATCTATGAATAGGTCTTTAAAAATGATATTGAAGTTACTAACATCATTTTTTTCTAAACTGAACAGTTTGCGCGAGAGACACTTCCAAAGTGGTAAAAAGTGTGTCCCCCCCACCCATAACTTCTAAAATAAGAGAATGATAAAAACTAAAAAAAATATATAATGTAGACCTCAACCAAAACTACCAACGAAAATTGGTTTGGATGAGATACAGTTAGCAGTTTTTGAGATATAGTATATTTTCAAAAACCGCAAATATAACTTTGCCATTCATACAAATACTATGAAAAACAAAGATATTTTTATTGTTTGTGTATATTACTTACTAATCTCAATATAATTATATCTCTAATCTATGCTTGCTGCTACGGAACCCTTCATGGGCGAGTCCAACTCGCACTTGGCCGGTTTTTTTTTACGTGATAAAATTATCAAAAGAGTTCTCCCCACCCAGGTCGGGATGGGAGGGACTGTCAGATATTTACTGACTTAAATCCATGGTGATCCTTAAATAACCCTTTACGTTTCAGGGTCGCGGTTACCTGATGAGACGTGCCGTAAGTAAAATACCCTAAGCGACCTCTTTAATTGATTGAATAGGCACCTAATCAAAGAAATATCTAAACTTCTAATTTAGTATCTAAATCTATGGTGCTTACGGTACATTTTACTTAATCCTTTAATTAATTTTGATTGATCATACAATCCCTAAGGGTTTATAATAGGGGTGCTAAGACAGGAAACCTCCACGTGCGCCCGTGGACTGGAGTTCCCTCTCGGATACGTCCGGGGGGAAGACCAGTTTTTCGGGCCGGTGCGCCCTGGGATGCGGGCAAAGACTCTCCTTAGGCACTTGTGCCTAAGGGGTTTCTTTGCCCGTATGCAAATAGCCTGTCGGGTGGACGCTCCAACGCGTGTCCCTCTGAACAGCAGAGGGCACAGCGGCGGAGCGGGCTTGCGGACGGTGAGTAATGGGTATGCTCGCCGTCCGACCAAGGACCAAGCCCGGGTCGGTGGCGCGTCGTGTTTCACGCGTCACCGACGGGGCCCCTTATGGGGCCAAATGCCTGCCGGGGTCGCGGATTTTTCTTAATCCAGGATACCGTGGCCCCGGAACGTATTAAAGGGCATCCGACGGAACACGGGTGGATTTTAGTCAGTAAGAGTCTGACAGTCCCTCCCGCCCCACCCAGGGCGGGAGGACTCATTTGATGATTTTGCCACCCTAAAAAAAAAAAAAAAAAAAAAAAAAAAAGGGTTTATAATAAAATATTTATCGAAGGGAATCGCGAATGATCGAAAAAGGACAAAGAGATTGATAAATTAATCGTCAACCCTTTTTTGGGTAATCTCCTTTAGAAATAAGGTTTTAATTAAAAAAAAATAAGTCGTTATAACAAAAGTGTTATCTTTAAACAGGGTTTAGGTATGATTTATCAAAATCGTTCTGAATTAAATAAAAACTGGTACTGTTTATAACGCAAATAATAAAAAGGGGCGTAAAAAAATGACATCTGAAAAATTCGGACTGAAACCCTACCAAAGTCGTAAGGTATCGCAAACTTGCCTCGTATTGTGTACAAGGGGCCTAGAGTTCCTTGTAGCCGGCATCGCGGGACTAACGAATTACCGTGACCCCGGAACGTAAAGGGCTATTGAAGAACACCGCGGATTTTGATCAGTACAAGTCTGACAGTTCCTCCAGCCCTGCCTTGGGTGGGAGGACTCATTTTACCACGCAAAAAAAAAGTGTTGCTTTTAGACGGCGGAACCCCAAAAAAGCAGTTTTTCCCCTTGGATTCCGCATGAAACGATTGTGTTTTAATTTATTTTTATTATAGAAATAATTTTACACAGGTTTTTATTGTAACAGGCGTCAAAATATGGTTTATTCCACTTTGTTCACCTGGGTGATATCACCTGGGTGAACAAAGTGGACAACATTGGTGTCCTCAATTCAACTCGGAAAAATATCACCTGGTGAACAAAGACGACTTTTCTTCTACGATCTTGTGGTCATTTATCACCTATGTAAAAAGCAACTGACAACTTAATATTAACTTGTACTAGGAGAACAGGATCAAATGAACAAATTCAGTGAATCTGAACAAAAGTACTAGGAGCACAGGATCATGAAGAAGATGTTCTTGTCCCGCGCTGTCTTCAATGGAATAGAAAAGAAAAACTTTTTTGGGTCAGGTGATATTTTTCCGAGGTGAATTGAGGACACCAACGTTGTCCACTTTGTTCACACAGGTGATATCGCCCAGGTGAACAAAGTGGAATAAACCCAAAATATACCTACTCTATAAAATCTATTAAGAGATTTTTTTTTTTACAATTAAGTGCCCATTTCAGCAAATAAAAAATAAAGTTAATAAAAGGTTTAATTAATGCCTTCTGACCCAATTATCAAGATGTCTTCAGTCAAAAAACATGAAAGGGAATCTTTTCATGACCCAGTCAATAGCTTAAGAGATTTTTTCAGCTTTTGTGACCTCTTATGACCCTTCAGCGGAAGAATGCCCTTTGTAAATAAATAAAGGAAATTTCCAAAGTGTTTTTTTTTTGTTGTGACTCAAATTATACGGCTTTGTTATTGGTAGATTAAATCTTGAAAATTAAAATAATTTGTACCTTTTATTGCCAAAGTTGTTGTCAATTGCCGGAACTGTTGATGCAGCCTGCGGCGAATCGATTGATTTCTGCGCTGCGTGTGGCAGGTTCGATTCCCGCTTGGAATAAATGCTGGTATGATCTACGAGTATTTTTTCCGCGTTTGGCTGTTGTGGGTATGAGATTACTTTTTTGTAAACGCACCCGCAATACAGGAGAAATTCAAAGTGTATGCAAATATTTTTTTAATTGTATGTTCGGCTTTGTTATTAATATAGGTACTTGAAAATTAAAATAGGTATTATTTGATTGTCAAAGTTTTATTTAATTAGTGGCAAAGGTGAGACAGTAGCTAACACGCGATTGACTTTTGCGCCGTGGCTCGGGTTCGATTTTCGCACGGCACAATTTCAACCAGTAATTTATTGGTTATGTGGTCAGAGTTTTGTTTAAAACTTTTAGGGTTCTGTTAAACATCAGGAACCCTTATAGTTTCACCATAATGTCCGTCTAGCTGTTTGTCTGTAGCTTAGCTCGGACACGCTTGGTACTAAAAAGCTGTAATTTAGCATGAATATACAAAATAATTACGCCCGCCGCAGTGATCTTTTTAGGGTTCCGTAGCCAAATGGCAAAAACGGAACCCTTATAGATTCGTCATGTCTGTCTGTCTATCTGTCTGTCTGTCCGTCCGTATGTCACAGCCACTTTTTGTGGAAAGTATAAGAGCTATCCTGTTGAAACTTGGTAGGTAGATGTATTATGTGAACCGCATTAGGATTTTCACACAAAAATAAAAACAAAACAAATTTTGGGCGTGCCCCCCATACTTAGAAATGAAACTCAAAAAAAAATGTTTCACCAAACCCATACGTGTGGGGTATCTATGGATAGGTCTTTAAAAATTATATTAAGGTTACTAATATCATTTTTTCTAAACTAAACAGTTTGCGCGAGAGACACTTCCAAAGTGGTAAAATGTGTGTCCCCCCCTGTAACTTCTAAAATAAGAGAATGATAAAACTAAAAAAAAATATATAATGTAGACCTCAACAAAAACTTTCAAGGAAAATTGGTTTGGATAAGATATAGGTAGCGGTATATCCCTAATCTATGCTTGCTACTACGGAACCCTTCATGGGCGAGTTGGACTCGCCCATGAAGGGTTCCGTGGTAAGGATAGATGATTTCGCTGTATACTTTCTGCCTACACCAATATTCAAAGCCGTGATTTTTATACGTGAACAAGATTTAATTCATGAGATGACCTCGCACTATAATTAGTTCACGCAAAGTACTTTAAAATGAGAAGACTTAATTTACACTTGTAAGTAACTTTACTGTAATTTTCAGCTTATGTAACCTAGACGGAGTAGAAAAGCACCCGTGGGAAGGTAGTTATATAAACTTTGAAGTAACAGAAGATCATGTCTCATGTGCCTGTAATTCCGACACCCCTGTTTTTAGGGTGGTACTTAAATCGTCACATCAATAAATTATGCTTTAACGTTTGACAGGAGTGTTGCACAGACTCCAAGTAAAATGGGTTAGAGGCAGGAAGAATGATATTAATATTTTATAAATATTAAAAGCATTAACGCATGCGTAGCGAATTTTCAAAGATTTTCTTTGGAAAGAAAAAATCGAACGTGATTCTTACCTGCAGCAGCGAATTCTTCATTCCATTTCTAACGTCTCAAGAAGAATGCGCCGCTGCAGGTAAGTACCACGGTAGCTCGGTTGGAAATGAGGGTCGGATGTATTGAATCCGAAGGTCGCGGGTTCGAATCCTGCACGCGGTTCGAATTTTTCTTTCCAAAGAAAGTCTTTGAAGAATGATACCTATTATCATCAAATCAATCTTTACACACTGAGTGGAGCTGACAAAGGCTCTTCTTTGTGACTAGTAGTGACTAAAATCTACCCTGTTCCTACCTAGTCCCACTATGGGCGGGAGGACTCATTTGATGAAATTACGACGATAAAAAAGAGAGTCCTGCAATTATTGGTCCTTTCAATGAATTTTTTTGTTGTCTTTATTGGAAAGATCATGTATTTATTTCTAAACAAACTGTTTTTAGTTTTTTTTTTTTTGCTCTTATTAAGAAGTTAAATTAAATTCAAAATCATTAATTGAACTCCGAGCCGAAAACACGCCGACAGTGTCCGACGGATTTGTGACGTCACTTTTTCTATTTCTATTCATCACAATTTCTATACATCGACAATACGTGTTCCAACTTTGAAATTGTTATTATAGAAGCCAGTTGACACAGTGCTAAGGAAATTCTTTGTCAAAGTGACGTCACAACCGAGGCGAGTAATTGTGGCGCGTTTGTTCACGTCAATTTTGTTCGAATTTTATCACTTTTTAAATGGTCATAATTAATTATTAAAAAAGAATTAAGATTTTTCTCTTCCACAAATGTTTTATTTGTGGTGGACTTATTGATTATGTAAAAAGAAAAAAAAACCAAATTCAAATATCTACTTGAGGATATTCCCGCAATCTTGGCCAATCCTGCAACCCTGGACATTCAGTTCCCCTTTGCTTTTCACGAGGTCTACTTACTAAGACCGTTAACGAAGACATGTTTACGGATACTTACGGATGTACGAACATAACTAATAACTGTGCGGAGATCGGTTACGTATTTGAGGTCCTTACATGAATTTTTTCACCATGAGACCAAAATATCTAGCACTCCGCCAGTAAATTTTCCGATGAACAAAACTTATACACCGCGCCACGGCTGAAATCCTTTTGCTGCGGCCCTAGTGTCCATGTCAGTACATCCATTTGCATTATAAAATATAGTACCACGAATTTTCCACAGGTCAGGTGGCGCGGATTCTAAGGAGCTATCTCTCAAATCGAAAAGTCATTCATTCTTAATTCGGGCTCGATGACACGGAACGTAGAAAACGCCGTAACTAAGACCGAAACCACGGGTTTCGTGCGTAGAGATTAGACTTGCGAGAATAGAATTTTTTTAGCGTGGCAAAATCATCAAATGAGTCCTCCCGCCCAGGGTGGGACAGGAGGGACTGTCAGACTTGTACTGACTAAAATCCACGGCGTTCCTTCAATAGCCCTTTATATACCAGGGTCACGGTTAGCGGTTACCGAGTGAGACAATGCCGCGACCCCAGCAGGCTCTGGCCCTCTTAGGGGGCCCCATCAGAGAGATTAGACCCCTGTGAGTCGTAGTAACCTGTTTAGAAAATCTCGTGACCCAAGATAGGCCACTTGACTTTCTAGTCCTTCACATTAATCTTTCAACAACTATAGTTCTAACAAACTAACTTATAACAACAAACATCACATTAAGTGGCAGCGAGGATGTTAACCACACCGTTCAACCCCCAAAGGGGTTAACAACTAACTTTGAACCCTTCAAAAGTTAAATAAGCACCCTCAATAGAGTTGAAACTCACATGGGGGTTGAAAAATAAATATTTGTAGGACAATATGGGGTTATAATGGAGTGACTTCATTTTGAGAACATATCTCACTTGTATGTGTTTAATTATCACCCGTATTTATTAGTGAAAAGGTTGGTTGAAAAGTCGTGTGGTAATCGGTTATCATAATATGGACACGTTATGCAGAGCAATTCGGTTTTTGACTCAGTGGCTGAGCGATTTACTGCTGTGTAACGTGTCACGGGTTCGATCCCCGCACGGAACGAAATAATATTTATATGATCTGTAAGTATTTGTTCTGAGCCTGGGTGTTTGTGTATAGAATAGAAGAATATAATAGAAATATATTTATTTGATATAGGACACACACAGAAATAATAATAAAAAAGAAATACAATTGAAAATACAATAAGAATTTTGCTGAGCATGTCCACACCAAAAGGGTTACCAACTCAGGATTTGCTGGGCGAAAGAAAAGACACTCAGCGCACCCACGATACAGGATTAATTCCTAGATTAGGTTAACGATTTCGAAAAAAATATCAGTATTTTACATGGAGCTTATCTGACCTCCATCAAAAGTATGTGATTTTAATTTACCAAACATTTACTACTAGTTCATCTACACAGTTCTGAACTCCGTTATTTAGTATGTATTGAATTTCTGATTTTGATCATCTACTTTTACTATTGACTGTAACAACATAAATTTCTGTTAAAGATCTTCAAATGACAGACGAGAACAACGTTTTATGTCGTCGCTATTTATAATAATAATAATATTCCACAACTATCACACAACGCCATCTAGTCCCAAGCTAAGCAGAGCTTGTGTTATCAGTGTTAAGCCTCCTACAGACACACGCGATTAATCGCGCGGGGCGACATGTCGCGGTCCATTCGCACTATTTTTAGAGTGGAAATTAGCTTGGCTCGTTGTCGCAGTGCGATTCATCGCGTGTGTCTGCAGGAGGCTTTATGGGTAGTAGACAACTGATAAACATACTTATATATTTCTAAATACACACATATTATAGATAAATTACACCCAGACACAGAACAAATGATCGTGCTCATCACACAAACATTTGTCCTGGGTGGGAACCGAACCCACGACCTCCGGCATAGCAGTCAGGGTCACTAACCACTAGACCAACAGGCCTGTGCCAACATTTATACCCCGACGTCATATTAAAAAGTTCCAGAAAATCATCGAAATAGTCTAGAAAGTTTTGGAAACAGTCTTTCACTTCTACGAAGTTACATAGTGGAAAATTCTCGAACCGAACCATGTAATATTCTGGAATGTTCTGGTAAGTAGGTTAATTATAGGTTATTTTACCCTTTTTTGTGGTTGTTTTTGAAGGCGGTTAAGTTTTTTTTTTAAGTTTTTTATTTTTCTCTTTTTAGTTTAAAAATTCTTGTCAAATACATCATTTTCTTACATGTGCACTAGAATTTGGGAATCCTTAGCACCGGTATTAACATCGCTCGTGTACACAATAAACTAATAAAAATCCCTATCAAAAACTGCTGAACCGATTTTGATAAAACTAGCAGTGTTCCCTAAAGTGAACTATTCCTCGTACAACAAAAAAATAATTTTGAAAAACGGTCCACAATTGGCGGAGTAATCGGGTAACAAACACTCAAAAAAAGTAAAAATCATCACATCATCTAAAATTTCTATGGGAACATTGGGAAAGTATACTGCATCGAACGAAAAAAGAATTACACTAATCGGACTAGAAAACTAGGAGTAATCGGAGTATACAAACATAAAAAAAAAACAAACCGACCGATTGAGAACCTCCTCCTTTTTTTGAAGTCGGTTAAAAATAAAAATAGTAGTTGAAAGATTCGCGAGATATTTAACAAAATTGCAAAGCATGCTTTCTGGCCGCGCCACCAATTTTGTTAAATATCTCGCGAATCTTTCAAGTACTATTTTTATTTTTTTTAGAACAATAATGAACACATTATGAACATTTATTCAAAATGCGAGTGTGGCGCGGCCACAAAGTACCACACCGATTTTATTTATGGGTAGTTGAAAAACAAAACACGCTCGCCACGACGACGTAAGTCAGTCGAATTGCATCATTATATCGTAGTGGCAAGGATGATTTCATTTTTAGTTAGTAGAAATTGCACCCCACAACTCTGTCGATGTAACAATAGCACACTCCCAATTAGATAGAATTTAACGTAACTTGCTAAAGCTATTGTCAAACAGACTCATTCGTCAACTCGCGCGCAATTAACTCGCTCGATCGAGCGAGTTGGCACATTCCGATTTTAATTATTTTTGTTGTCGTCAACTCGCGACTGAGCGAAAATTTACAGTCGTCTACAAAAGTGTTTTTATAAATTTAACATTTATTTTAATTGAACCTACTTCACATGTTTAAGACATGAAACGTATAGAGTAGGTTAACTGATTGTCAGGAGGTCGTCTTAGAGGTGAAATACTGCTCGCGGTTCGAATCTTTCTTTCCAAAGAAAAGCTTTTGTTAAGTTACAATTTGGCGAAATTACTCAATGATTTTATGTATAATAGGGTACATACTTAAAATATCGATGTTCAAAACATCGAAAATTTTAATATCGATTGTAACAAAATATCGAAAAATGTTACATCTAGGGGAAGTCAGCTCAAAGCGGCCACCTTAACTTTGAGTTTAAAAAAAACCATTAAACGAAAGATTTTTTAAGAGAATTTTATACCAGCTGTTAGAAAATTTATCGAGTTTTTGCAATGGCCAATTAAAATTTGCGCAACTTGAAAATTAAGCATATGATTTGCAAATTACGAAAACTTGTCATAAAACCGCTTTGCCCGAGAGGCCGCCCAAAGCGGCCATGGGGGTAAGGGCAACGTGGCCACCCCAAAAGTTTTCAAGAAATGAATTGTTTTTTTGTTGAAATATACTGCGGTAAATCTGCCAAGCATCTTCATAGCAGATCCTGTTTATAAGTGACTTCTCAGGAATACCATATTTAATTGCGAAGGATTTAATTGAGTCACGCTCTTCTTTTATCTCTTTAATTGTTCAAGCCATCGTAGCTTCGTCTTATGATGCCTGGGTAATAAAATAGTGGTTCTTTTGTAGTTATTGACCATATAAACAAAATAATTGAACATTATCTATGGAGCCATTATATTAAGGTAAGCGGTCAGGTGGCCGCTTTGCCCGAACCGCTTTGCCTTTGTCGCCCATTTTGATTAAAAAAATAATTTCAGTCACATTATTTATTATATTTTGGAGCAAATATCACACAAAAAAGGCCAAATAGATAAATGACATTAAACGTGTAATGAAAGCATTTAAATATAAAGAGTTTTGACCAAAACAGGTTGAACTTTCCTTGTATTATTTTAATAAAATACACAAAAAAACATTTGTCGTCACTAGAGCCACACTTTCAGAGCCACACTAGTGAATGACTGGCGCGGGGCGGGAGCGAGGTTTGGTTATGCGTACAGAACGACAACGTAACACTACCTTTTCAAATAACAGAAAAATTAAGCGTGGCCGCTTTGCCTCCTATGGCCGCTTTGAGCTGACTTCCCCTACGCTTAAAACGTCGAAGATTGAAATGTCGATTGATTAAAATGTCGAATGATTCAAAATATCGAATGACATTATGCCTAAGTTCAAAATATCAACGTTTAATACATCGAAGTTCATAATATCTAAGTTCAGAATATCTACGTTAAAAATATTTACTAGTTGAAATATCGGTCAGAAACCGGATAAAAAGTCGGACTTGCTTTTGCATCCTTAGTCAAATTGCTGATTACTACCTATCAAGGTAAGTCGACGTAACCCCGCTTCGCGGGGCTCCTATTTCTGTTTGCAAGGTTTAAAGTAACCTGACACGAAGAGGATGGCGGGGTCTTTTAATTTTCGATTTTATGTTCGTTCGATATTTTCATTTTCGATGTTTTGAACATCGATATTATATATAAGCGTAGATATTTTGATCTTCGATATTCAAATATGTACCCTAATAATTAGCCAAATACTCATATTTTTTTATATTCTGGATTTTACTTTGTTATATTTGTTTAGTTTAAGTCATGTTACATACTAGGTTATTAACCAAAATCTTTAAAAAATGTGATATTGTTGATAATCTTCAAAATGTAGGTAACATAATATGAGCAGTTTTTTAATGTTGTAAATTATAAATACAGAATATACCTAGTAAAAAAACTTTTTCAAAAAAAAAAATGTTACTGATGTGTGTTCCCACAAAAAAGTTCAAAATAACCTCCAAAAAAACTTTTCTTTCGAAAGTCGGCTTTTTAATTTCATTGACTTTTTTTCACCGACTTTCGAAAGAAAAATTTTTTTGTAGGTCATTTTAAACTTTTTTGAAACTGGTGCCATTTTCGTTGTTTGGCAGGGCCTGTCCAATTGTCTATACTGTATAAGTCAATGACTGCACCAAACTAAACGAAAATTTTATGGAACCAAATGGCAGATATACTGTATCGAACAAAAAAAAATCATCGATATCGGACCAGAAACCTCGGAGTAATCGATGTAGACAATGTTGAAAACTTTTTAGGTTTTTGTTGATTTTTCAAAAAGTGCTAGTCCGATTTCGGTAAAATTTTAATGGAACTATTCGGGAAGTATACCCATTTCTAACAAAAAAAAAAAAAAACATTTTTTTTCAAATTGGTTGGTAAACGACGGAGTTATGCCCGAACAAACATTAAAAACAAATACGTATATATAAGTATATAAACGTCCGGATTGAGAACCTCCTCCTTTTGGAAGTCGGTTAAAAACTACATTTCTTTTATTTCATATTCAAATCGTACAACGCCTTATACTTATAAAGTAGGTTTCTATATTGAATTTATTATAACACTTTTATAGATGACTGTACCATTTTTCGCTCTAGTCGCGAGTTGACGACAACAAAAATAATTAAAATCGGAATGTGCCAACTCGCTCGAGCGAGCGAGTTAATTGCGCGCGAGTTGACGAATAAGTCGTCAAACAGACAGGCGAAGCGAACGCGAAGCGAAGCGTTTTTGTTTGTAATGTATGGAATTGTTTGAAGCCTGTCACATAGACTATCGGATCGTTTTCACTTTTCTATATGACAGGATTCGGATCGCATTCGCTTCGCCTGTCCATTTGACAATAGCGTAAATGTGAGTTCACTATTAAGTACACCTCTGCCTGATCCTTCGAGACTGAGACAGACACATAATACCCATTAACATCATCATCATCATCATCCGTAGAACATCCTCTGTTAAACACCGGCTTCTGTAGATTTCCAATAAGACCGGTTGGAAGCGACTTGCGTCGTCATCAGACTGATCGTCTGTTCATCTTGTAGTAGATGGACGTCCTATGCTGTGCTTGCCGATGCATGGTGTCCATTCGAAAACCTTGTGTGCTATGTGGCCTGCCGGATTCTGCAACCATTCACCGACGACCGGTTCACCATTGGATGTTTCGCCGACAGGACGATTCATTTATGGCCGTTTCACCGATATACTCTTTCACGTTTGGACTTTTCGCCGATAGGACGATTCATTTATGTCCGGTTCATCGATAGAACCTTTTTTTTCCTGCCCACTGCTACACTCTTCCTCACATACGTTCCTCATTGTTTATTTTATTTGCCTACTCTGGTCCGTGTATCACTGCGGGTTGCCAACTGAAAACCGGAACTGGGTGTCGCCCAGCACATGCTGAGTTGGTAACCGTTTTGGTGTGGACATTCTCATCAAAATTCTTATTTTATTTTTATTTCTTTATTCATTTTTGCACCTTACTATTATATACATTTTTAAATATTTTTTCAAAAACAAAAAAAAAAAAAACATTTAAAAATATAAGTAATAGTGGCCCACCGGTATCGGGAACAAGGTCCAATAAGCTACCGGCGCGGCGGTCAGGGCTCATTTTTATTATTATTGGTGTGTGTATTCAAATAAATGTTTTTCTTTTCTATTCTATTCTCTTCTATGCTACCTACTTTAACATGCTAATTCGCTGGGCCATGTCGGCAATTTTAATTCGTTTATGAATCTCCTCATTTCTGATTTGATCAGACGTAATATTATCAGGGCCGGATTAACCATCTCGGGGCCCCTAGGCACAGCTCGTTTCGGGCCCACCCTTTTTCATACCACAACAACGCAATTTGGAAATTTTTACTGTCTACATTACGAAATAGAATGAAGGTACCATCATCATCAAGAACAGACTTCAGTCATCACATTGCAAAGTTACCTAATTACCTATACGCCTACCTTCTAGTGAAAAGATTTTTGTCACAATCTACAGGACGAATTATCGGAGTCATTTAAAAATGAAACAAAGAATAATGTGAAAAAAAGTTTCACTTTTACCGTGGTTTCATAAAACCACACAATCCCCTTTTTCTTCATTTTTTAATCGGGGGTGCTGGGCCCCTGGTCATAGTGGGCCCCTAGGCACTGGCCTAAAGTGCCTTATGGATAATACGGCACTGAATATTATCATTCTGTTATGTTCAATATCAATTCCGCTAGCAAAACACCAGATTTCAAAATGGCCACACTTCTATCATCGTTTTCAAATAGAAACCCATATTTTGAATAAACAATCTGTTCTTGATTGAATACCAAACAAAACTGTTTTCTTGCCATTAACCTACTTTGCAGAGGGTGATGCGTTGTTTACGTATTGTAATTAGTTTGTTTGCTAATTAGTACGAGGTTCGCGGTTGATGTGCCAAAGGCTATTTTAAGATAATGAAGAATGCTTTCGTGCTTGAACACGTTTTTCCTTTTAAGGTAGGAAATAACCCTACAAAAACGTTTACAATGTACCATAAGGAACTCGGGAAAAACATAACTTCCCACCCTGAAGCCCGTATTTATCAACCCGCACTGGGCTCACGTGGTGGATAATGGCCCACTCCTTCTCACAGAGAGGCCTGTGTCCCAGCAGTGGAAACATTTATAGGCTGATGATGAGGATTGGAGAGGAAGTTCCGGGGGTTTTCCAGGAGTTGTCAGCAACTGTATATTAATATCAAGGCCTGAGTAGAAAACAATACTCGTCGACTAATGCTGGGTCTTTGATCAGACGGCGAGCAACCTAATACTCGTCGTCCACAGGCACTTGCGGTAACTAGGTACCTCTTTAAAATATAAATTTGCATTCGTATTCCTAGATAAGGCTTATTTGGAGAAAAATAAAGTTATGTAGAGTAAAAATATTTTTCATTAGTTCGTAACCTTTGCCCAAAACCGGGACAAGCCAGGCTAGCTGTAATAGACGAAAATAACTAAGAACTTACCTTGTCTGCTTGTGGATTATTTATGCTGATCTGAAACAAAAGAGCATAAATTAAAAAAAATATACTATGGAACATTACGTTTGTAATCCCTGAAAGGTAGGACCCCAACTTGCGATTTCACCCAAACTAGAAAATCGAACCAAAGACCCCACACTAAACAGTAGCACTTTAAAAACACTACACCAGTCGGTAAAATTCGCCCAAAGTGAAAACTAGCCATCGTTAACAACCATATTGGAGCAGACAATTTTAACGATGCTACTACAATAACTGAACGTTAAATGTTATTGCAGGGCATACGACTGTAAAGCCTTGAATATACGAAGCTAGAATGTGGAAATTGAAATGGAAATACTGTGTAAACTATGCCTAAACAAATATAGATAAATGTTAATCGTAGTTCCGTTTTCGCGCAAAATTATAGTATAATAAGGAACTAGTCGTCGACCACGTCTTCGCTTACCATCAGGCGAGATGGTGATCGAACGTGAATCTATCATTAAGGGTGCCCTATTCGGCGGGACGAACTCGTTGGCGGGCGAGATTAAAATGCATGCTATTTCATCCAACATCACGTACCAATGAGATGGATGAGCAGTAAGAAGCTAGGGCGCCTACGCACACATACTCCAACCTTCTACTGACTCATACATGCGTAATTTCATTGAAGAATGGACTACTGAAACTTTTCAAGAGACCTTCGGGGGGGTGCTAAGACAGGAAACCTCCACGTGCGCCCGTGGACTGGAGTTCCCTCTCGGATACGTCCGGGGGGAAGACCAGTTTTTCGGGACGGTGCACCCTGGGATGCGGGCAAAAACTCTTCCTTAGGCACTGTGCCTAAGGGGTCTCTTTGCCCGTATGCCACTAGCCTGTCGGGTGGACGCTCCAACGCGTGTCCCTCTGAATAGCAGAGGGCACAGCTGCGGAGCGGGCTTGCGGACGGTGAGTAATGGGTATGCTCGCCGTCCCACCAACGACCAAGCCCGGGTCGGTGGCGCGTCGTGTTTCACGCGTCACCGACGGGGCCCCTTATGGGGCCAAATGCCTGCCGGGGTCGCGGATTTTTCTTAATCCAGGATACCGTGGCCCCGGAACGTAAAGGGCATCCGAAGGACACGGGTGGATTTTAGTCAGTAAGAGTTTGACAGTCCCTTCCGCCCCACCCAGGGCAGGAGGACTCATTCGATGACTTTGCCATCCCAAAAAAATAAAAAAAAGAGACCTTCGGGAGTTCCGATATTATAATAAAACTACTGAATGTATCTGTTCAAAATAATATAATTTATATTTTTGAACAAATTATCTATCCCTGTATGGTAATTATTTTACAATTTACCGTCTTCTTTTGTTATTTATTTCCCCCCGAAGATGCGTTTAAATTAGTCTCAAAATAAGGAAGTTTCGACACCCATAACTCATAATAGATGTTTTTTTTTTACTTTTTTGTTTCCATATAGGGCTAGATAACTATGAGATGAATGTGAATCATTGTTAATTCTGAATGTATACCGTCAAATGTTGGAGTAATCGCCAAACTACGTTTGTATGGAATGACCGATTAGCGTACCCTTAAATAAATAATAAAATAAAAAGGATTGTGTGGTTTTATGAAACCACGGTAAAAGTGAAACATTTTCAAATTATAGTACCTACTATATTTTACATTATTTTTCAAATTTAACTAAATAAAAACTATGTTTAAGACGAGCGCCTTTCACTTTATCCCTACTCCGCGGCCGACCGTCACGCTACATGAAACACCCTAAAGCCTCCTGCAGACACACGCGATTAATCGCGCTGCGACAACGAGCCAAGCTAATTTCCACTCTAAAAATACTGCGAATGGACAGGGGCGGTATCTCATAGTACTGATTTAGGCCAAGCCTACCCTACCACAAATACGCATAATTAAAACAAACGCATTTATCGTAACCTTATAATAATATAAAACAAAATTAAAAAATAAACCATAACGCCTGGCATAATGCATTAGCAACTTTCCGCATCGTGTGACGTCATCACGTTCACTATAATACGAAGCTGAGGCCCACTATTTTCTTGCCTCAATTTTAGTCAATTTCATTCAAGAATGTATGATTTTTTGTTTCATATTGTCGTGTGTATGAACGGCACAGATGTATAAATAATGGGCGGGTCTTAGGCTCGCTGTAGCTGGCGGTAACCAATCAGTAATGACCAGCGTTTTTAATGAATGAAAGAAAAACTTAGTGGATTTTTTTTTAAATGTTTTTTGGCATGGCTTCGAGGCTTTTATGCCAACCTTAGTGGGAACGCTCTGAACGGTGTTGCCAGTTCAAGAAACAAACTTCACACAGAAACGACACTAATAGAAACAATTAAAAATACGGGGTAGTAATGTCAAATCTATACATTCCAAAAGAAATGTATAATTTTAAAGAATAGCAAAAGCGCTTTAGTAGTAATTATAAACTGTAGTTTAATTTTTCTCCTCAAATTTGAGAATTTGGTTTTTGGGAACTTGGGAAAATAAGGTAACCCCGTATGTTACTGTCAGTTTATTCCGGCAAAAGTTATTGTTTTGTACTTTTGTAGTTATTGTTTATTAGATCATATTCAGCTTTAAGTAATACGTTTTGAAACAAAAAGGTGTGTAAATATTAATGAATATTCGTTTGTTTACTTAAAATGGTCCTAGTTTGTGTGATTTGTGCTGATAATGTGTGTTTATTACTGAATCTGATTACGATTGTTGTGAAAACTTACTTTTCACAACTATCATAAAAAGAACTACTAATATTATCGTACAAGATTCAAGTTGTGTCTAAAAATTACGAGAATTAACCCAGAAATATGATAATTCATCTCGTACTCGTCATTTCAATCTTCGAGAGTTATTCTTGCAAGTGACGTGTTTTGTAACTAAATATATTGGAGAGATATTTGAGGTGGCCGAATCTTCTATTTGATTGTCAGAATATCGTGATTATTAATCTTACGTGAAGAATGCGGTGAGTGTTTTAAATTATACGTTTTGAATTGGGCCGAAGCTTTCTTCTATTCACATCGTCAGTATCGAGTAATGTAGTTAGTTTTTTTTATCTTTGGCTGGCCTAGCTTTACTCAGAAACCAGTGCACGCTGCTGCGAATGGACCGCGACATGTCGCCCCGCGCCATTGATCGCGTGTGTCTGCAGGAGGCTTAAAAGTTTGAGACGATGTAGATAATAAAAGTTTCACTTTAAAAACTAGCAAAAAATTAATCTATAATTTCTAGACCATAGGCCTCCTCTCTAGGCGAGTAATGGGTAGCTCGCCGTCCGATCAAGGACCAGGGCGTCCACTCTCTTAGTTCGTCAACGAAGATACGAAGGTAATTCGAAACTTTTGAGTGAACCCTACTACCTGTTATTTCTAAATTCATAAGTGCTGACAAAACATGGGGAGTTGAGGCAACTATCCAATAATGTTGTCACCAATTTTTAGTTCGTATCACTAACTAATCTTATATCCGTAAGTGCTTAAGTGTGGGAAACGCCCATAACTTTTGCCGAAGCTACGGGTTCTTAGATAGTAAGTACCCCTGGCTCAAGTCAAGGGCGCTTAGTATTCTACGCGGGCCTCAAGGAGCTTTGAGCAAACAACCAGGGCCCTGCGTCGGTCACGGGACCGTCTGTGAACGTAACTATGACCCTAGAACGCAAAGGGCTACTAAAAGAATCGAGTCCTCTCTCAGTATCACTCCACTCTAGTCAGTAAGAGAATGACATGAAAATGTCCCTTCCAGTCCCCCCGGGGCGGAAGATGATACGCCTTCCAGGATAGCTGGACTGTCTAAACAGGTTACCGTGATATTGGAACGTAAAGGGCTATTGAAGGAATACAGTGAATTTTCAGTCAGTGCAAGTCTGATAGTCCTTCCCGCTCTATCCGGGCCGGGAGGACTCATTTGATGTTTTTACTACGTAAATAAGAAGGACTCTTTTGATGATTTTATTACAATAACGAAAAGAGAGGTATTCCATCAAATGCTTTCAGATTTAAGCAGTACAGCTTATATGATCAACATAATACCAACTTTAAGTTAAGAAACTCAACTTAAACTTATCGTTCTGTCTTTGACTCCAACGGATAAGTTCATCACAATATCTCGATTCACAACTTAATCAAAAGTTTGTTAGTTTGATGTCAGCTTAAGCAAAATTAAGTAGACAAGTCCCATTATACTGTGAATGTACAGTCAACAAAAAATGTAAGTATTCAGGCAGAAAATTCGTAAGTTTCCCAGTGGCAGTTCCCTTAGAGAGCCAAAGCCTGCCGTGGTCGCGGGAGTGTCTCATCAGGTAACCGTGACTCTGGAGCGTAAAGCTACAAGTCTGACAGTCCCGCCAATCACCCCTGGGTGGGAGAACTCATTTAATAATTTAACCACGATAAAAAAATGTATGCGTATTATATTCAAAATAATGTGTAAATAATGACTGTTTTTGCTGGCAAGGTTCAATTACTTGACGACACGGTTTGTGCAGTGGCTAAGCTATCAACTTTCCCGCACGGAACAAATATTTGTATGGTCTACAAGTAGTTGTTTTGGGTCTGGGTGTTTGTGTATGTGAGTTTATATATTTGTAAACGCACCCAAGACACAGGAGAAATTCGTAGTGTGGGGCAACATTTCAAAAAAAAAAGTTAAAACTTGCTGTCTGGCTACATGTCTCTTTTGATGACCGTACTTGTCATTAGAGTCAATAATGAAATTAATTATAGTAAAAAGAAAAGTTTTAATGAGAGTATGAAAGTTGGAGTCTGTATATGAATCTACAAGGCATTGTCTTGAGAATTTCTCTAAACTTGACAATCATTTGTAATGAGCGCTCTTGCGAATGTTTAACTTATAATTAAACGAGAGCGTTTTAGCGAGCGTTCTATCGAGCGTTCTGACGATTATTTTAGCGAAATTTTGGACATCTGGAATCTTCATCAAGAAAATTTTTCGCAAAAAAGATCATGAAAATGTTCGTAAAGATTTTTGGCCATATGCATGACTTAGTTCGTTGACGAATGCTCGATGTTCTCTCAGAAGTGAACGCCTAAGTCTTTCAGCAACTTTATAAAGAAAACCTGTCAAGTACGTTTTGATTTTGAACCACAATGAAAAGTTCCTTAATTGAATATCAATTTTCGGACTACATTCTACGCAATTCCTGATGGAAAATCCTCAATAAAACTTTGCCTGACCTAGGAATTGAACCCAAGAACTCTTGCCCTGTAGCAGAACTCACAACTACTATACGAACGGTGCACCCCCACCAAACCAGTAAGAAACAAAACCTTATTTCTAAAAAAAAAACAAAGAAAAGAATTCAATTTTGGAATTGTTTCGACCAGCCACAGTCTTTGTAAACAGACGTTTGAATTTCGAACAAACATGGAAGTTGAAAGTAAATACTGAATCCGTGAAATAAGGAAATGAAATCATAATATTGAGAATTGGATGGAACAGGGGTGAGAGAGAAAGATATACTGGAAAGAGTAGTACCAGAATGTTGAATGTTGTTAGTGGGTAACTGGAAAATGATACCACAGGCACCGGGCATG
The DNA here is from genome assembly GCA_950005045.1 of Agrotis exclamationis. Taxonomy (NCBI): domain Eukaryota; kingdom Metazoa; phylum Arthropoda; class Insecta; order Lepidoptera; family Noctuidae; genus Agrotis; species Agrotis exclamationis. The sequence continues at coordinate 11,223,761 of OX465441.1, forward strand.
TCATACCGGGAGAGAAAGTATCATAATTATGTGTGTTCATCCATTGAGTAGTTTTTGTGTGAAAGTAACAAAAATCCATCTTTTCATCCATCCTCATGAAATTTTGCATTTATTATATTGGTTAAATTAGATAGATTACATTACATTTTTTTACCGCCCTGACAATGCACGTAAGTACAACTTAAAACAAATGATTGTTAGAATTTTTGTCTATCTTAAAAACGGCTTAACCTATTTGGGTGATATTTTCATTAATGTCTCGCGGTAAGATGTTGTCTTGTTTTTCTTTTCAATCAGTCCTAAACTGAAAAGTCACAACATTATTTAATAAACAACTTGCAATACAACAGATAAAATAACTTTTTGTTACTTAATCACGCCAGAACAGCTGAACGATTTTGGTTGAAATGCAAAGAGATACGTTATAGCCTGGAATAACCCACAGGGACCTATATACCGGTTTTAGATACCCGTGGAATTCATAATCATTTCATTATATAAAACTGAACGACTCTCTCCATAGAACCAATTAAAAAAATAAATTACAGCTATTGTTGTCAAAGAAAATGTGTTTCTTAAATCCCTAACAGAGAAATTTCTCTCCGCTTCAACACATTGTATTAAAATGTCCATCGTTTTACGCGAAAATCAACCTTATTGCAATAATTGAAAGAGACAGCGAAAAATCTTTTTGTCAGTATCAATCAGTTGATCGATTCTTCAAAATTTCCGGTAGAAATGAAATACTTTCTTATTGAAATAAATGGTCTACAATTAAGTAAGATTTGGGAGTTAATTGTGATAAGTTTGGGGAATCCATCTTGGTTAGTGGCGGATTAAGAGCCTTAAAAGGCGCTTAATTACGCAGCACCTTGGGGGTCTGAATATTACTGGCTAGCTAATAGAAAAATAGAGTGGAGGCCGCGGACTAGCAAGCGCAGCGTAGGACGTCCACCAACGAGATGGACAGACGACCTTGTAAAGGTCGCTGGAGGACGCTGGATGCAGGTCGCTTCCAACCGGTATATGTGGAGATCTAAAGGGGAGGCCTATGTTCAGCAGTGGACGTCCTATGGCTGAGATGATGATGATAATGAATAAAAAAAAAGAAAATTGTGTTTATTAAAATTTAAAACTAGAAAAAAAACAAATCTTTAATACCAAAAGGGCTTCAGCTGAGAATAATGCCAGGTGGCAGCACAAAGTCTTTCTAAAGGAATCTTTTCACTACTGGCCTACACACAATTATTATGGGACTATCCCACAGCACAATTCCCGAACCACTGCAACTCCTGAAAGCCAGAATCAACAGTGGCAGCCACCAGAAAAGCGCCGAGACAATGAAGCTCGACGTGTCCCGGAGAATGAATTTAACTGTCTTGGATCCTGCAACGAAAATAATCAGAAATAGTCGAGGAGTAGGACAAGTAGAGCAGTGGTAGCCCAGTGGTATCGGCCTCGACTTACGAGTTGTAGGTCGTAGGAACCCCGTCAGGCGCATTACTTTGTGTAATTTATTTCAACACCACTGCTCTCAAAACGGTGAAGGAAAACATCGTGAGGAAACCGGCATGTCCTAGAACCAAAAATTCGAAGACATGTGACATCTACCAATCCGCACTGAGCCCGCGTGGTAGATTACATACGGCCCACTCCCTCTCACAGAGAGGAGGCCCGTGTCCCAGCAGTGGGAACATTATAGGCTGATGATGATGATGAGGACAAATACGTAATTTTCAGTTGCCTCTATCAGGCAGGAAATGGAACAAAACGAGGTGAATAGGCATAAAAGGAGATTTACAACTGGGAGAAGCCCAGTTGCTTGACACCACGGAGATAACTCGGTATGTTATAGAATATAATAGAACCCATCTACAGAATAAAGAAGGCCAGAGAGCACTGGATGGGAGGTCTCATTTGATGACATAACTACGATAAAAAAAGCTACAGAATAACCTCACCAAACACAGACTAGTCTTGAAGATCGACACGTGCGTCTGTCAATTATTTATAGACCTAAATATCTTCTCAGAATTACTTTAGATAATCAAACTACCATTTAACAACAAACTCATTAATCCCGTCTCGAAATTTGCCTATAACAGACGCAAAATAGTCCTAAAATAGACGCGATCTGAACAATCTAGCCAATCTTATCGTTCTAATGAATCAGGTGAAATGTTGGTAAATTTACCCTGAAACGGTCTTCATTAGCGTAGGTTTTTCAGGCAATTTTCTCTGAGGTAACTCAATAAACACAGTTAGGGCTGATACACACTGAAACGGCAACGGTAGAAGCGGCGGCGCGCGGCGCGGCGCGATTAGGTACAAACTATCCCACTTCTGAAGTGTAGAATATGTTGTTTTTAATGATAAATTATAGTTGTAGTTGCACAGATTTTTATTTAGAGTCTTCTATAACATCAGCTTTTTCCACACACAGTTACCGAACAACTTAATTCAAATACCCGACGCATCGAATTTTATGTCTACAAAAACCTTAGCTCAAACTCAGGTACGATTATATGTAAAATATTAATAATAAAGAAAAAATGGCTTAACATTTTCAGTACTACTTGAATGACATTTTAAGTGACATAAAAACGAGGGGTTGAATATGGACAAAGAAAAGATTACCAATGTATTGAGTTCCACGTTCAACCCTCAGAGATTGAACGTGGAAACGTTTAGGGGTTGAACATGGACGAGAGTAGAAATTATTGAGCGTTGAACGTGGAATAAACCATTCTTTCAGTGTAAAATATTTTTTGTTTTGACTCCAGTCTAACCAACGACCATTTATATCTAGAGGCCTCATGCACGATTTGACTAACGAAAATTTTCTGCCAAGTCGCTGAGGTACGACGTAAGCGAGGGGGACGGGGTACTGCGTTCTGATTGGCTAACTCAAGGTCAGTGCGACGAAGGGACTCACAGGAGTGGTCGAAACTAATACGAACTTAAGACTTTTTTGCCTAATGTGTTGACAGACATAGGTCGCCTGTGATTAGGAGTCTAGATATAAATGGTCGTTGAGTCTAACAGAAACAATATCTACGATGGAGTGAGCTTACTTCAGCTTACCCAGAAGAAGCCTCACTCATAATTAAAACACCACTTGAAAAGTTCGAAAAGATTGATTTCTGAAACCACGCGAGCCTAGCTAGCCTAGCTGATGAGAACTGTAATCGTTTATTATTCCACTAATTTCAGAAGAAGCAAGAAACAAACAAAAGTAAAAAAAGAACTAAAGAAGAAACTTTCCTGGCCGCTGACGCTGCCGTTCCAGTGTGTATCGGCCCTAAATTGATCAAGTAGCAGGTAAGTACAAGAAAGCCTGTAAGTATAAATACGGGGTATAGAGTAGACTTTTCGTTTTAAGTACAGTCGCATGGTCAAGCGTTGAAAGAGCATCGAATAATGGAATGGAGTAAAATGGAACTATAGATTGCAGGCAGGCACTTTTTGGCCAATAAAAGGCTGGCTCAAGCAACTGCTTGCGTAACACAAACAGACACGCAAAACAAAAAAAAGTACCTAACTACTGTTTTTGTTTTGCGTGTCTGTTTGTGCGTCTGGAAAAGTTCAATAAGTAACAACAATTAGGTAATTGTATCTAAAAAAACCTCCAAGCAGTTCAATGCCAAAGATAATCTATATCTTCTGAAACAATTTTACAAAAACAAAAAACATTGCCATATTCATAGGTACTCTGCGTAGGTTTAAACAGCTATTCGGCAGCAAGATGTCATTAAGATAATGTCCATCTATACGGAACCTCTTTAGATACGTGATACGTGGTCGCTTGTTGTTTACGAGAACCGATTTATTGTGGTCGAAACGATCTCTAAATTGATGTTCGTCATGCCCGTCCTCTAGACTCTTAAAGGATAGGTGTGACCATGCTGTGTCGTGAAGAGGAATGGGATGCCGTCTCCTCCTTCTTCGAAGCAGAAATGCTAGCGAAGGAGGAAGCGAAATGTATGAGAGGGAGGACATCCTCCACCTCACAACACAGCAGCAGCAAGGACGCCCTTGCTTGCGAAGTGATATCCGGCCACCGTCGCCGCGAGTATGCGGACGGCAAGTAATAGGTATCTCGCAGTCCCATCATCGGCTGCGCCCATTGCCCGGGTCGACGGCGCGTCGTGAAGAGTTAAAAAAATTTTTTCGTCAATCTGACGGGGCCAAACGCCTTCCGAGGTCGCGGACCTGTTCAAACGGGTTACCGTGATCATGAAACGCAAAGGACCATTCCACGAATACGGTGGATTTGACAGTACGAGTCTAACACTCTTGTTATATTTTTACGCATCGATTTTTATCGTAATTCGCGCTTATCCTAACGCTGTCAAGTACTAATGTACTGAAAGTACAGCCGCTACCAAAAGTGCCGGTTACGTTATTCACTAAACGTGGACCACTTCAATATGTAATCTAGATAAGCCGCGAGTTATCAGGTACGCTCGCTAGCAAAAGTGTTTTTGTTTTAGATTTCGATAATATGTGGGGTAAAAGTGCTGTGGAAAATTGTGTTTTTCTTGTTTGTTATCATGTATTCGGAAACTGTATTGTTTGTATGTTACTCCTGAATGAGTTCCTGAGTTAATTTCTTGATTTGAGCAAAAAATAACTTAGTAACCTTTACTAAATTTATTATTTTTATGCGGAAAAATGTAGGATCATTACTTTTTTTCTTTTGTATTTGTCAGGAAAGGCACGGTTTGTATGAATGCGAAGCCCACTTCAATTTTTCAATATTTTCGACTTACGAGTTGTAGGTCGTGGGTTCGAACCCAGCCAGGCGCATTACTTTGTGTAATTTATTTCATCACCACTGCTCTCAAACGGTGAAGGAAAACATCGTGAGGAAACCGGCATGTCCTAGAACAAAAAAATCGAAGACATGTGACATTCACCAATCCGCACTGGGCCTGCGTGGTGAATTATGGCCCACTCCCTCTCACGGAGAGGAGGCCTGTGTCCCAGCAGTGGGAACATTAATAGGCTGATGATGATGAATGAACTGAATTTTAGAGATTAGAAGTGGTGAACAATTCAATAAAAACATAATTAGTGAGTGCCTCGTTGGTGTAGTGATCCGAAGCACGACTACTGAGCATAGGGATCCGGGTTCTATTACCGAATCGACAAAGAGATACCGGTTTTTTTTTCACCAGTAACTCGCCCTAATTACATGGGACTTACACCTAAGTGGCGATATGTTGGTATGCTATTGGGTACTGCCTAACTCATCGGTGATAGTAAATTGAACCCATGTGAAAAGTGTGGTTTCCTGGTATAAATAAAATAAATTAATATTATGTTTTCACCAGTACCCAAGTGTCGGATGTCATCCATCGCTCCAGCTAACATTACAACGTTATCATCTGATATCAGATCTCTATACAACAGCTGTTTTTCGCCGAAATACTGATTTTCTTCACATCAACACCTTTTCTTGACATGTTTGAAGTCAAGAGATTAACGTCAATTTCTTCATGTATTCTGATAAACTCTCAATAGGTGCGTCCACACAGAGCGAGCGGCCTCGTGAGGCATTTACTAATGTCTCGCGAAGCTGCTTGCTCTGTTTAGACGCGCAATTGTTTCTCGACCGAGGCACGAACGATATACCTACGTGAGCAAAACAAAATCCGACACTGGATGGCTCGGGCGCTCTGTCGACCGCCCGCGGCAGCGCGCGTTTTTTCCTCGGCACGTCCACGTAACCTAACCGACCTGCTTCGCGCGGCAAATGCCTCGCGAGTCTGCTCGTTCTGTGTGGACACAACTAATGGATTTGATAAACTTTATTTCAATGGGTGATCATTTTGTCTTTATTTACATGATAATGCTTAACATAACTACATAACTTTCGAAACGGTTGACAAACGCACAAAATTAATATTCGATCCAAATATTGTGCCTTTAGTTTGGCAGCTGCTCTTGATTGGGCAACTTAAAGATCGATCATTGATTGGTTACCGAATAAGATCCAACCGAAGATAACAGCCGGGTTAGCTTTTACCAGCGTAAGCATACCACAATCGTGCGGGCGGCGAGTAATGGGCGACTGTCGCTGTCTGAACATGGACCATGCCCGGGTCGACGGCGCGTTGTGTTCCACGCGCGCCTAAAAGAGTGCCAGAACCCGGGGGCCCCCTTTAGAGGGCCAAAGCCTGCCGAAATCGCGGGACTTTACCGCTTTACCCCGGAACGTAAAGAGCTATTGAAGGACACTGTTAATTTTAGTCCGTACAAGTCTGACAGTCCCTCCCGCTCTACCCCGGGTGGGAGGACTCATTTTGATGATTTTACCACGCTAAAAAGAAAGCCTCAATTCAATGACTGCGACACACAAGACTGACTTACTCATAACCTTTAAAACATTCTAGTTATTTTTCTTAGACAAGTAAAAATATTTTTGGTTTGTGACAGTAAAAAATATTATCAAAAGGAAAGTCTATTCATCTGTCACAAACAGACATTTCTATTGAATAGAGAACAATCAAAGGCTTGAACAGTTTTCTAACAAAAGGTCTACTTGAAAGGAGACTAAAAATAACTTTAAAAAAAATCATAGTCCTGACTATTTTCGGACTTGAACATAAGAAATCTAGTTCAGAACTGATGAATACTAAGAAATATATAGTTTTTCGCAAAAATCGGTCTTCAAGGTCAAACCAATGTCTAGGTCAATTCGTGAATTTGTTACTCTGTTATAACCCAGTGTCCTCCGAGTTGCAAACACGGTAAGCCATTGGGCCCAACTGCCTTAAGTACAATCTTTAATAGTCACAACGAGTTTAAAATCCACAGAATAAACTCGGCCAAAACTGTCACAACAATCACAATCATGTTTATTTGGGAGGGGCATTCATTAGATGCGTCCACACACAGCGCCCAGCCTCGCGAGGCATTTTCCGCGCGAGGAAACTGTCAAGCGAGGCTGCTTGCTCTGTGTGGACTCGTCAATTGTTTTTCGACCGAGGCACGAAACAATATACGCGAGCAAAACAAAACCCGACACTGGCTGGCTTGGGCGCTCGGTCGCTCGACCGTGGCAGCGCTGTCACTTGCCTCGCCCGAGACACGTCTACACCAACCGAGCTGCTTCGCGGAGCAAATGCCCCGCGAGGCTGCGCGCTCTGTGGGGGTGGACTGGAAAGGACTGTCCAACTTGACATTGCGATAACCAATGGAAACTTAGGCCGGTATTACAAAGCTGAAGAGTTGGTTGGTTGAACGCGCTAATCTCAGGAACTACTAATTGGAATTGAAAAAATATTTTTGTATTGGATAGATAGTCATTTATCTCTGAAGGGGTATAGGCTATTTAAGATCACGCTGTGACCAAGAAGAGGCGAGCAGAAAAATTGAAACCGCGTGGAACATCTAGTTATTAAGAAACCAAGTTGCCATTCTCAGACGCAAATCACACATACCCCACATAATTACACCTTACCCTAAAATGCCCTGGTGCCTTTGACCGAACAACCTTCTATTATACACGAAATGAAACGAACCCAGCTTTGAGACTCCTTCAGAAGGCTTAAGTTTGACAATGAGCTAATTGGTACATATTACAAGTTTCCAGACGTACTTTGAAGTGTAATGTGTATTCTTAAGTACCTATGGGCCTCTGGTAGTTTGGATATTCTCGGCAATGAAACAGACAAGCTACTTTGCTGTCAATAGAGGCAACTTTAGCTGTCGTCAGATGCAACTTTATTGCTGTCAATAGAGGCAACTTTAGCTGCCGAAAGTGGCAACTTCAGTTGTCGACAGAGATAACTTTAGATGGTGACAGAGGCAACTTCAGCTGTCAATAGAGACAACTTCAAAAGCCACTAACAGAGGCAACTTTAGGTATCAATAGAGGCAACTTCAAATGCAGACAGAGACAACCTATACCTACCATGGGCCTCTGATAGTTTTGACATTCTTGGGAATGTGTAGACGAGCTACTTTGCCATCAACAGAGGCAACTTCAACTGTCGACTGAGGCAACAGCAGCTATCGCCATTGGTCGGCTATCTCGTAGACACGTGGACAAATCCTTAGCACGATTTTTCACGTTTTTGTGGCGTAAACGGGATTTTTCACGTTAATTTGATGAAAAAAATAGTTACTCGTTCGTGCACTAGAGGCGATTTTTCATGATACATTAAATACCGTAAATACATCAAACATTATGTAAACTAGCTACAGTATGTGCGCTGCCTTGTCAGCAGTAGTTGCTTTTGTTGAAGTAATAAAATTAAATGAAGTTGCCTATATTGAATTGGGGTCGGCTTCCAGTCGAACCAGATGCAGCTGAATATTAATATTTTACATGGAACGACTGCCTATCGGACCTCCATAACCCAGTAACTGGGTAACGATACCCCAGACTTTTAAGCTATTGTCAAACAGACAATAGCGAATGCGATCCGAATCCTGTCATATAGAAAAGCAAAAGCGGTCCGATAGTCTTTCTATGTGACAGGCTTCAAACAATTCCATATTTGACAATTTGACAATAGCTTTAGAGCTTCTGACTGATAGTAACGACTGTCAAAGATCTACAAATGACAGCCGGGACCAACGGCTTTACGTGCTTTCCGAGGCACGGAGGAAACTCGCTATGACAGATGGTCCACAGATCACAACCTCGGCAAGCGCGTCTGAACCCGGAAGATCGGCTGTAATTATTTAGCCATGAACTCCTCATAATATTAGTATAGATAATATTGGTATATTATATAGCGGGTTTTTTGTTATTTCCACGGAATATGAAAATATGGTAACCTAAATACAGAGACAGTATTCGTTTTGTGTGCTCAGTAACTCCGGTGTTTGACACATTGATTGATCATGTTCCAACTGGTCTAGGTGTGCGCTGACGTGCAATAATAAAAATGTTACGTAGAATATTGGTACGGAAAATTCTTTACAACACTGAGGTTTTTTATTCGATTTTTGTTAACACAACTCCGACACAGTTGATTGGCTAATTATATTTTCAACCGACTTCCAAAAGGAGGAGGTTCTCAATTCGGATGTTTATATATATATATATTTTATGTTTGTTCGGGCATAGCTCCGTCGTTTACCAACTGATTTGAAAAATTCTTTTTTTGTTGGAAAGGGTATACTTTCCGAATGGTCCCATTAAAATTTTATCGAAATCGGATTAGCATTTTTTGAAAAATCAACAAAAACCTAAAAAGTTTTCAACATTGTCTACACCAATTACTCCGATTTCGATAATTCTTTCTTTGTTCGATACAGTATAATAATATCTGCCATTTGGTCCCATAAAATTTTCATTTAGTTTGGTGCAGTAGTTTTCAATTTTAGCTCGTTGTGTAAGAGTAGGTACGTATACATGGGCGATGTTATTACCGGTGCTACGGATTACAATATTTTAGTGTACATTTAAGAAAATTATGTATTTGACAATAATTTGGGTTGAATATTGAAACTAAAAAGGATAAAATAAAAAACTTTTTCAAAAAAAAAATGTAACCGACTTCCCACAAAAAAGTTCAAAATAACCTACAAAAACTTTTCTTTCGAAAGTCGGTGACAAAAAGTCAATGAAATAAAAAATAAAGTCACCGACTTTCAAAAGAAAAGTTTTTTGTAGGTTATTTTGAACTTTTTTGTGGGAAGTCGGTTACATTTTTTTTTGACGGCACAGTTAGCACTATGGTATGAGTGATTGGAATGCTGAGCAGCGTGTCGCGGGTTCGATCCCCGCACGGAACAAATATTTGTATGACCTACAAGTAGTTGTTCCGGGTCTGGGTGTTTGTGTAGTATGTGAGTTTCTATGTTTGTAAACGCACCCACGTTACAGGAGAAATTCCTAGTGTGGGGCAACGTACGGTAACGCAAAAACAAAATGGTAGACACCTTGGGTACTAGTAGAAATAACGTGCCATAAGTCCCCGTCGATCCCACGAAGACCACGAAGGCTGGTTAAATCAAGGATGTCGAAAGTATTGAGGTAGAAAAAGATGGAGTTGATGATAATGGATTTGAAAGAAAAATGAAGAATGATAATGAAAGAAAAAGAATGGAAGAACTGACTACTTTCAATCTCAAAATAATCTTTATTTTCGGACAGAAAAGGTTGTACCACAACTCCACAAGGGGCGCGCCAAATTTCACCTAAAATTTGAACTCCGATCATTGGAAACACGAAAATTATATTCCTAACCTTTTAATCCTAATGATCACAACTCCTAATTGCTCTGACACTAATGTTCATAATTCCGAATCATTCGACTTCATAATGTCAGTAGCAATAAACATCTGTTATACTATTATTTGTTTTTCTATATTTTCTCAACATAACCATCTTTTACACTATTATTCAAAGTCATATCTTTTTTGTTTAGATATAAAAGGATGTAAGAGCGAACGAAGCGAGCTCGGGACTTTGGGCACCCCGACTCGGACAGGTTAGGTTCGAAGGGGATGGTGGGGTCTGAAAGACTCCACCAGCCCCTTCGTGTTAGGTTACTTTAAACCTTGCAAACAGAAACAGGAGCCCCGCGAAGAGGGGCTCCGTCGAGCTACCTTGGTAGGTGGTAGTCGGCAATTTGACTAAGGATGCAAGGGCGAGCGTATATTACTGATTACCACCTACCAAGGTAGCTCGACGCAAGTTTAGGGATAAAAGCGTTATGAAAGAAAACAGCAAGAGTTTAAATATATTTTCAATAATGATTATTATTAATTACATTTTTCGGAAACATGAGTGTTATGAATATTGCCGGTAGCACTTCAAAAAGTATGAATGAAAACTTTAGGATAAAAATTTTAGGAAGAGTGATCATTCGGATTACAAATCGTTAAACCTCCTGCAGACACACGCGATTAATCGCGCTGCGACAACGAGGCAAGCTAATTTCCACTCTAAAAATACTGCGAATGGACCGCGACATGTCGCCCCGCGCGATTAATCGCGTGTGTCTGCAGGAGGCTTTATGAAGAACAATTTCGGGTAAACAACTTTAAGTCAGCCAATATAGACCCCTCCACAAGTCACAAAGACACGACGTGACTTGCCAAGTAATACCAAGTGACTATATAGAAGCAATAGACACACACACTTGAAGCGAGTCCGAACGCCCGAGGTTGTGAACAAGGTCCAACTTTGCTGTCGACCGTACTCAAACCCGAAAAGTTCGGAACAAGTCATAACTTGTTTTAATTAGCCAAAAATTTTACAAAGCGTTGTAAGTACATATTTATGTCTACTCATCACATCTGCGTTGTTTGTCTGCGTCCGGTAATACGGTTTGAAATCTGTGTAAATGTGATGGCAACTTGGCAATAAAACGTGATTTTGTGTCCGGAATTGCGGTTTTCAAATACAGGATCGCATTCTCACTTAATTTGGACATATTTCTCGGTGAATGCGTCTGTGGATCGCTTTGAGATGCAAATAATAGTTGATGGAAATAGACTGAGTAGAATAATGTAAAATGGTTGATACGAGTTATAATTCAGTTGTATTCAATCATTATATGTGTGTTATGTGTCAACCCCGGTTTGCAACACCTTCAGTCGCCACAACGGAAACAATGTTCGTGGTATAATCATCAAAAAGAGTCCTCCCACCCAGGGCAGGTCGGGAGGGACGGTCAGACTTGTACCTAAAATCCACGGTGTCCTTCAACAGCCCTTTACGTTCCAGTATCACTGATAACCGATAGTCCCGCGATACCGGCAGTCTTTGGCCCTCTAAGGGGGACTCCATGATATTGCTGACAGCGCTGTGAGGCGCGCGTGGAACACGACGTGTCGACCCGGATATGGTTCATGATTGGACAGCGAGTCGCCCATTATTCGCCGTCCGTATGCCCACCGATCGCGCCTGCCACCGCGCCTACCACAGGCCCAAACCCCACCCATTCACTTAGCCAAACAGTCCATGTTGACAAAACATTCAACAAGTAGTGCTTTATAAAAGCTGAGTCACTCATTATAACTAAAAAGATGATTAATCGCCACAGATTTGTTTTCGAGATAGGAAGACTCTTAGGTGGAAAGGTCAGGCCATCCATCATCGTTCATCAGGACTATGTATTAAAGATATGGGGCAAGTGTGTTTTGGGCCGAGAAATGAGGTTCTTTTAGAAATAAGTTGGTCATAACTTGATGGCATGGTTGGAGCATCGGCTGAACTGCTATTAAACTTGTATTTCTTTTTTAACCGACTTCAAAAAAAAGTAGGTTCTCAGTTCGACCTGTATGTATGTAGGTATGTTTGTCCGCGATTATCTCGCGTTTGGCTGAACGGATTTTGATGCGGTTTTCAGTAAAGTGTTCATTACATTCTGAGAAGGTTTTAGTAAATAACTTTTGTTTTGAAAGTCGGTGGCTTTGTTTTTTTTTTCATTGACTGTGGCCACCGACTTCCGAAAGAAAAGTTATTTTAGAGTTTTTTTGTGTTTGCTTTTGAAGTCGGTTCCCTTTTTTTCAAAAAGTTTTTTGTGATATTGTATGCACTTGTGGAGTGTGCCAGTAAACGTTTTTTCTTTCTTTACTTCGCTGCGTGTAGTGGCTTCGATTTTTGCACGGAAAATATAATTATGTATAGCTTACAGGGAGTTATTCGGGGTCTGGCTGTTTCTGTATAAGAACTTAACCAGTTTAGGGGCAACGATTTGGACCGTTTCGCGTCGGTAAAGGTAATTGTGACCGCGCGACGGGCAATTGAAAGAACACGGTGGATTTTAGAACCTAAAAAAAAGATAAATCATAAATTGAACTTGGAGGGACACGGCTAAAAATGTTGAGATCATCCTGAATTTCTTGGTAGCAGGTTATTTCAGATTTTTCCTTATGGCAATTGGAGCACCACCAATTTCGGTTTACTTTTTTCCGACATCAATAATTTTATGCTCAGTTTTTGGCAATAGGCCTTGCCCTATTTCATACGTAAGTACTATTAGACTATTGCCTAACCCATGAGAAATTACAGGCTTATGTATAATTTACGAACCCTATAGGTATACAAGCTCGCACTAGATGTTTTAGGTACCAAGGCTTGCGAAATATAATAAAAGCTACATGTTTATGTGTGTCCGAGTATACAGTAAGATACCAGATGGCTGTCTGCTAAAGGTTTTTATAGTGTCAGGGAGTTCCTAGAGCATACAATCGGATGATGAAAGCTGTGTATATTACTGTAAAATTTGCATGCTTATATACCTAAAAAGCAAAACATGTATGTTCTAAAACTGTTTCCACCATCTTGTATACCATGTTTAATAAATGAATTTGAATAAATTGTTTTAAAATATAACACTATTGTAATCATAACTTACCTACCTAGGTAACTTCGGCCGCACATTCAAAATTAAGACGATACCGTGCGGCTTTCTGGTCCGTTTGTGGATCCCTAATAACTAATCTAACGGAGCTTTAGTAGGGTAGTAGCATTAATTCAAGTTGTGTGGTATACGGATAAGAATAATCCTCTATTTCTTAGAAGGGATTTCAAAAGGAAACTCCAAGGATTCTTATTTTATTGGTGAAACAATATAACGTTGAGATGAAGACAGAATGTATTTTATTTGTCAACTTGCTTTAAACATTTTAGAATTATATTTTAACCGATAATTTAAATATTAAATTAAATAAAGAAATAACAAACCTGACTGGGCACTACTGGGCAGGTAAAATCTGCCGGATGCCTTTATAACTGTGGGCACCGCGGCAGGCCTAGAAGAAGATGGCAGGACGCTTTGGATGGCTTCCCTATGAATTGACGTGAGGAGGTACACCATCGAATGAAGTGGAAGGAATAGAAGAGGCAAGTAATACAAGATACCATCTTGTATCATCTTCAACGGTGCATCCATAGAGCGACCTCGGTAAGCGTTGCTTAACCTTTGATATCAGCCCCAGCAGCTGTTATTATCTAGCTATGAATCCTTTTCAATGCCCATTCGGTTTTAAATAGACAAATAAGTAATGATCTTAACATTGATTCAATCACTGATAAATGCGATCTCGTTAGCAACTTGTTCGATACCTAATATGGCGCTGGTATTTCGATACAACAGTCAATTACGATACCATTTTGTTAGAAAATCGTGCTTGATCTAGCCTCTGGTGATCTTAGGCGTACTATACACGGGTCAAGGACTGTTTAAACAGGGTATAGTGACCCTGTAACGTAAAGGGCAGTTGAAGGAAAACAATGGATACATCGTTACATGGTTGTCATCCCTCCGGTTAAACGTTTAAAACGTTTTGCCAAAGTGGTAGACGCTCACGGCGTCGGACGTCAGCAGACGATCTCCGGCCAAAGTAGGCGCGGGCATGCGGGCGGCGAGTCATGGACTCTCTGTCCGACTATGGACCATGCCCAGGTCGACGGCGCGTTGTGTTCCACGCGCGCCTCAAAGAGTGTCAGCATAATGACGGGGCCCCTTCATAGAGGGCCAAAGCCTGCCGGGGTCGCGGGATTTATCAAACTACTGTGACTATGGAACGTAAAGGGCTATTGAAGGACACTGTGGATTTTAGTCAGTACAAGTCTGACAGTCCCTCCCGCCTTGCCCTGGGTTTACCACGATAAAGCGTTTTGCCAATATTTTTATTGTGCGCTACGGAGTAGAATTGTCTGCTGGGGTCAGTGTTTCCTTAGTAGCTATAACCTTGGGGTCTTCAAGTCAGGAGAGAATAGGTTACTTCGAGGCAAACGTGCTTCACTGTAGACCATAATATCACCGCTTATCATCATCATGACAGATAGTAGTCAAATACGAATCTATAGCTAATTAAAAAAAGTCGAAGTACGAGTAAAAAACCGACTTCATACAACTGTTTTAGGCTATCACGGTTTGTTTCACAATTTAAAATGTCACTTACGGGATATCTTCCGTGAAATTGAAAATACAGGAATTTCAATAGAGTTGAAAAAAGAAAATACAGGAATTTCAATCGAGAGGATGGCTTCAAACTGTCAAGTACGTGGAATCCAGTGGTGAACATACTTAAAACTGGCAGCCGGTATCATAATAAAGACTCCACAAACCCTCGTGATACAGTGAGTGTGTTTTGCCGTGACTTAGTGTCGAGTTCCAGTAGTGCGCGTAGCAAGAGACAAAGAAAGAGGGTAGACAGATTTGTCTGCTCCTAACAATAATTTATTTTCATCCACCCGCATTCTCCAGTCAACCCGCGATCATGGCGCTTGCAACAGCGTCGAAATATCGGGAACTCAAAATAATAAATACTCACGGAAGATATCCCGTAAGTGACATTTTAAATTGACTTCATACAAATTGAGATAACGACGAAAAAATTCCGAATCATCATCATCATCATTAGCCTATAAATGTTCCCACGGCTGGGACACAGGTCACATAGGCCTCCTCTCTGTGAGAGGGAATGGGCCGTAATCAACCACGCGGGCCCAGTGCGGATTGTTAGATGTCAC
This sequence comes from Agrotis exclamationis, assembly GCA_950005045.1. Lineage (NCBI taxonomy): Eukaryota > Metazoa > Arthropoda > Insecta > Lepidoptera > Noctuidae > Agrotis > Agrotis exclamationis. Next base: position 11,239,215 of record OX465441.1, read on the forward strand.
ATGTCTTCGAATTTTTTAGTTCTAGGATTTGCCGGTTTCCTCACGATCTTTTCCTTCACCGTTTTGAGAGCAGTGGTGTTGAAATAAATTACACAAAGTAATGCGCCTGACGGGGTTCGAAACCACGACCTACAACTCATAAGTCACCACTGGGCCACCACTGCTCTCAAAAATTCCGAATAAATTTAATCAAATAATAATATAGTTACCTACATTTATTTGATTAATTCGAAACGCATGCACCAAGCCTTACATTTACAATTCCATCCACTCGAGATGCCCCATAAACCTATATATTTATCAACCTTAATTGACACATGGTAGAGGTCGTCCATGCTTTCAAGTTGCGGTCATTTGTCCATAAAAGTGGTCGTAAAGTGCATACAATATGTTCCATGCGTTAGATGACGTCACAGTTAGGGATAGGTTAGATTGACGCAGCGGGGTGTGGTTGATGTGTGTAAGTAATCAAGTAGTGTCATGTGTTAAGAAATAGGGATGTTTTTTTAGCTGTAAAGGTGAGCCTCTTTTTTTATTCATGTTTTTTTCTTTAATTACTGCGTTTTTTTTTTTGTTTTGTATTCGGTGTTCGGTCAAATAGTTAGCAATACCGAATAGTAAACAAGTAGCCGAATAAACCCAATACCGAATATTCGCAGCGTTTGCTTACCATATTATGTTTTTTATTTGTTTTGAATTTCCGATAATTCGGCACTTTTTGCAAGTGCCATGATCACGGATGAACTGAATTCGTTTTGATGTATAAATACGTTAAAATGTTTAATTAACAGAGTGAGTCAACATTTTAATGTAGGTATGTGTGATTATTTTTTTCTTTTTGTTTATCCCTTATCGCTTAGAGCACAGGGTGAAAAAAGCGAATGTCTGAAATGTAAAAAGCGTAATATTTCTTAAAACTGCCAATGTCGCTTAATTTGGGGTGCTAAGACAGGAAAACTCCACGTGCGCCCGTGGACTGGAGTTCCCTCTCGGATACGTCCGTGGGGAAGACCAGTTTTTCGGGACTGTGCACCCTGGGATGCGGGCAAAAACTCTTCCTTAGGCACTGTGTGCCTAAGGGGTCTCTTTGCCCGTATGCGAATAGCCTGTCGGGTGGACGCTCCAACGCGTGTCCCTCTGAATAGCAGAGGGCACAGCGGCGGAGCGGGCTTGCGGACGGTGAGTAATGGGTATGCTCGCCGTCCGACCAAGGACCAAGCCCGGGTCGGTGGCGCGTCGTGTTTCACGCGTCACCGACGGGGCCCCTTATGAGGCCAAATGCCTGCTGGGGTCACGGATTTTTCTTAATCCAGGATACCGTGGCCCCGGAACGTAAAGGGCATCCGAAGGAACACGGGTGGATTTTAGTCAGTAAGAGTCTGACAGTGCCTTCCGCCCCACCCAGGGCGGGAGGACTCATTTGATAATTTTGCCATACCAAAAAAAAAATGTCGCTTAATTTGAATACCTAATTATTTTAATAGACGGCGTAAGTGTGATACTGCCCTTACAGAACTTGAATTACGACTGAAACTACTCCAAGTTTAATTTCTTTAGACAAGTTATATAAAAGTTAGAAGTCTGCAATTACTAATATAGAGACTGAGTAAGTGTATAAGCTACTTAGTGATCGCTTTACCTATTTCTTAAATAAGGTTCAATTAATTAATTACTCCATATCATTGAGTAAATAATGTTTAGGCACCGAGTATTTTCAATTTTAATTTACAATCAAATTATTTCCTTTCGCGCCCCGGCATTTTGGTAGAGGCCGTCCTGCGGTGCGGGGCTTAATGGAAAGCAGTCACCTCCTGCGAAGCAGTCACGCTAGCGAAGGAGGAGGCGTGAGGTGGATTATTTAATTATCCTTTACTTCACTAACTACGTGTTAGCGCCACTGAAGTTCTGAATTACTAATCAAATTAATTTCAGACGAGTTATAAATAACAAAAGATAAAATTAAAAAAGATCCCAGAATTCTTCAAGTCAAATCAAAAAGGAATAATTCATCTGATTGTTTTTAAAAACACTTTCTGCTCTCTGAACCGTCAACACAACAGCTTTTATCTTTTTCTTTTCTTTTTTGTAAACACTCAACGTTTATCAGATTCTCGAATTGAATGCGTATCTTTTTTCACAAAAAAAAAGATCCTTTTCTTTTCCAATTTTCTTAATTGTCTGAGGCAGAGTAAACTTCGTTATAAATTAATCAATTAAAAAAATTTGCAGCACATTGTTTTCAAACAAGAAAATTGCGAAAAAGTTAGTTTTCTAAGATGGCTAACGATCTTAGCTCAGATATAATCTTACCTGTTAGTTTAAAAGTAAAATAAAAAGCTGATGAGAAATAATTAAAAATCTGAGGAGAAGATATTAAGTTGAGAGGTATGAAGAGCGCATTTTACATTGGCTAAGACGAAAATGTATAGTTATTGTTCTTCTATCATTAATAACAACTAGATACACAATCCCGTACAAAAACGAACTAAAAACTGTCCTCAAGTAGGTCGTAAAATAGAAAGAGAAAGAAAACAGAAAGAAACATAACTGGCCAACATATTTTACCAAAAGAAATTAAACCTTATTCAAATTAGTTAAAGTCGGATTTAGAACGGTCATAAAAACATATTAAATTTTACGAACTGTACGTTTAGTAAAAGTCTTTTCAATTTAGGTGCTTTATAAACCCGGCTGATAATTTCGTCAATTTTAAAATAAATGTTTTACGGCGATTTCTTAACGAAATATCAGTATTTATAGTACAGTGATAGTTATTATATATTGGTAATGTTAGTACTTACTGAAAAAATGAAATTACATCCTTTTTTTCGGTCCTGGAAGAGTGATTTTTGCACTTTTTAAAAGAGCACGGAGGCATGTTTACCTACGTTCCGAGCGTTAGAACAGTACTAAACCAAAAGGATGACCGATCTCTGATTTGGTCATTCTTTTGGTGAGGACGATTTTTGTCGCTGATTGTGTATCTAGTTGTTTTATATGATCGAAGTTATTGTTCCTCAATACTTACCTACTACTGTACACGTTTCCTTTACAATTAAAATTACGATCATAATGTATTTTTAAACTAAAATCCACGCTATCCCTTCAGTTGCACTTTTCATTCCAGGGTCACGGTTACTTTTACAGACGAGATACGGTAAATGCAACCGGAATAAATCAAATTTTTCACGATGAACACAACGAAACTGCGTTCAAAAACTGTCACCGTCTTTTTTTTTAGCGTGGTAAAATCATCAAATGAATCCTCCCACCTAGGGCAGGGCGGGAGGGACTGTCAGACTTGTACTGACTAAAATCCATGGTGTCCTTCAATAGCCCTTTATGTTCCGGGGTCACGGTAATGAGATAAGTCCCGCGACCCCGGCAGGATTTGGCCCCCGTCATCATGCTGAGGCGCGCGTGGAACACAACGCGCTGTCGACCCGGGCATGGTCCAAGGTCGAACAGCGAGTCGCCGATTACTCGCCGCCCGCATGCCCGCGCAACTGTCACCGTTTTACTACAAAAAATTTAACAACTGTTGAAAACTTTTCTTAAAAAAACTGTCAACTGCAAAACGGCATTTGACGTTGATATAAGGGTCATTTTGCAATTACACTTTTTTAGACAAGTTTTCAACAGATTTTGTGGTACGTAGTATTTTTAGTACGACGGTGTATGTTATTTGTTGGGAAATATTCAGGTACCAATGCTCGGAAGTAGACCGGAATTGGAATTGTGCAATCTCGGAATGGATATCCTTTGGGAAATAAAAGAAAGTCAACCTCTATTACGTCAGTGAGGCGAAGAGTTCGAAAACTAGGGTAACATATATCTTAGGCTGACATTTATCTGAGGATAATTCTCGCCCCAGTAGTTCTATTGCATACAAAATATTGACCAAGAATTGGAATCAGCGCCTCCTAGTAACCACTATTATTGGGCGCCTTGTAATATGCCAATTCTTCCGAATTAATTATTTTGATAAACATTTTCAGCTTGTTTTTCATTAAAAAATAAATAAAACTTTAAAAAAGAACTTCAAAAGCTTTGGTGCATGTTAAAAAAAGGGTCAATAAAAAGGTCTAAAGATTAGATTTAGATTACATTGGCTATGATTTGTAGAACCATCCCCAATCTGAGATATCCAACTCTATCACAAAAGAAAAAGATTCATTTTAATTTGGGAAAATCTGACAGTTAAGGGCAGGTTGATGTACTGGCGTCTGTATACTCGTTTAGGAAATAGTACATTGTTATCCAAGGCGTGAAAGTTACTTATTTACGTCCCGAGACGGGGTTTGGCGGTTAGAAATGTCAAAATAGAACTAGTTTTTGTTTTTTCTAAAATTTGGCAGCTGTCAGTTGAAAGCGATTTTCCCTAGGGCGGCAATGGATAACTTTCAAAGGGCTAATCAGACATGTAATGACCTACTTTCAGAGTATGAGTAATGAAAAAACCTATATTATGATATTATATCATTCTTCAACATAGGATGTTACAACGCAATTGCAGGAAGAAGTGGTGTTTTTTTTTTTCTCAAAAGTATAGTTATCAAATCGTGATCATTACAAAAGAAATATCTAAATCCCAGAAATCGCAAGTCTAATCGCCATTTTTTACGCTACATCCCTCAAAATCCGTTTCGATTCGACTTTCTGACAAAAAACGGTTTCCACAGACCAAATCCGGATGCAAACCGAACCAAGTTTTTGTCGTCCGTACGAACAAGCTTCCATTGATGACGTAACGTTCAATCGTACGTTAATTTTGTAGACTGTCCACCAGTTTAGGAAGACCTGTTTTAAAGAGATTTTATGAGAATTTCACTTAATTTTGTAGATTTGGGTAGGGTCATTTTAGAATGGGTACTACGGTTTAGTCAAAGAATTAATAAGACAAGCTATAAAACTTGTCTCTATGTTAGGAATATTTTTTTCTGATGTTGAGAAAATAATTATAAGAGAAGTTTAAAGTTACATTCCATTGACTTTCAAAAATGTTTTTGATCAATAAAACTGCATTGATTCTTGTAAATCGGCGTCAGTTAGTTTCTATGAGCAGGGCCAGTGATAACAGGCATAACCAAGTCAAGCGCATTACTTTGTGTAATTTACTTCATCACAAAACGGTGAAGGAATTGACGTGTGACATCTACCAAACCGCACTGGGCCCGCGTGTGACTGTGTCCCAGTAGTGGGAACATTATAGGGGAACAGTGTATAAGATGGGGACGTTAATAATCGCGAGGTATAATGGGGACATACACTCTTTAGGCATACTTAACACAACACTAACGTAGAGCAAGTGCCATCAGGACGTCATTTGCAAGCGGTCAGACGGAAATAGCGTCCTGTTGACGTTAGTTTTATGTTAAGTTTGCCTTAAGTGTGTGAGTTCCCATCATACCTCGCGTCCCCGTCTTATACACTGTTCCCCTAGGTTGATTATACTTCCAATCTTACTGGAAATGCTTCAGTTGAGGGACTAAACACTGATTCTACTTAAAACCTATTGATTTTTTTTTGTCATGGTAAAATCATCAAATGAATCCTCCCACCCAGGAAGGACGGGAGGGGCTGTGAGACTTGTACTGACTAAAATCCTCGGTGATCCTTCCTTAATAGTCCTTCAAGTTCCAGAGTCACGGTTACTTGATCAGACAGTCCCGCGACCCCGGCAGGCTTTGGCCCTCTAACGGGGGCTCTGTCAAATTGCTGACAGCTCTTTAAGGCGCGCGTGGTTATGGACCCAGGATTGGTCCATGATTGAACGGCGAGTCACCTTTTACTCACCGTCCGTAGACCCGCGCCTACGGTGGCCTGAAATCACCTCGCGACGTCCGATGCCGTGGGCGTCTCCCACGCCGGCTGGGTTGTGAGGTGGACGCTGTCTTGTCCCTCACGGCGCCCAACTCCTGCTTCGCTAGCATAACCTACAGACTTAAAGTGCCTTCAGGAATGATTACTAGGTCAATTGGGTTTACTTTTCAGAAAGGGGTACTATATTTAATTTTACTATAGGTATATTTGTGTTACTTCTGCATACACTAACAGTTGTAAACTTGTGGGTTTAAACAAACATAACTTAAGAAAACAAACCTAGTTTGCTGTACTAGTTTTCGTTCCAAGAAGTAAAGTTATTTAAGACTCGTGTTAGTAACAACGCGCGCTCTATAGACGTATTCATACTCACAAGCATGAAACAATTTTATTGAGACTACTCATCATGCGTCTGTCGAAGGCACGGATGGCGCAATGGGTTAGCAATTGACTGCTGTACTGTGTGATGCGGTTTCGATTCCCGGATTGGCCAAATATTTGGTTACATAGAGTTGTTTCGGGTCTGGGTGTTGGTGTATGCGCGTTTGAATGTTTATAAACGCACCAACGACTCAGGAGAAATTCCTAAGGTGTCAGTAGTTTCAATAAATAAGTTCATATTAAAAATCAGTATTATGTTAGTTAACGGTGCATCCACACCGCCGCCGCGCCGGTAACATTTGTAGCTCAACGTTTCCAAATGTTACTCGGTAACATCAGCCAACAAAATGTTATTTAATGTTACTAAGTGTTGACGTGTTACTGTAAGTTGAGTAACGTTGCTCAACATTCGGTAACAATGTTACCCCCATTATCTAACAATGTTACCGATTGTCGAGCAACGTTACTCGATTTACAGTAGCACGGCAACACTTAGTAACTTTTTGTTGTCGGATGTTACCGCGGTGTGGACACGGGTAAGTAACAATCAACAAATAGTAACAAGGAGCCACAAAAGTTATCGAATGTTGCCGTGTTGCCTTTTGTTGCTCCACAAATGTTACCGGCGGTGTGGATGCACCGTTAAGGCTTTATAAAATACTAGATTTGTCCGCGAATTTTATCACTCGCCTCCATTTTCCTCCCAACAAAAAAAAAATAATAGATAGTTGCATCTAGTGGGCCCTATCTAACCCTATAGCAAAAAAAAAACAACAATTCGATTTAGCGATTTAGCATATCAAACACACAAACTCACCGTCTTTGATTAAGTAAGGAAGATTTTTTTAATAAAATAATATAATATTCCACAACTATCACACAGCACCATCTCGTCCCAAGCTAAGCAGAGCTTGTGTTATGGGTACTACACAACTGATAAACATACTTATATATTTCTAAATACATACATATTATAGATAAATTACACCCAGACACAGAACAAATGATCGTGCTCATCACACAAACATTAGTCCTGGGTGGGAATCGAACCCACGACCTCCGGCATAGCAGTCAGGGTCACTAACCACTAGACCAACAGGCCTGTCAAAAATAAAAATAAGAAAAAAAAATAAGAAAGTCGATCCGCGCGCTCTATAGAGCTATTCATACTCAAAAGCTAGGAACAATTTAATAGACACTTCGCATGGTTCTTAATGCTAGTTCCATGCAGGTGCTTATAAGTTTCTGGTCTCTTATTAGATCTCACGTTTACGTTTAACGTGATAATTAAATCAGAACTTCGCACTCTGAACCCCGTTTAATGCAAAATTTGAACAAAATTTAGGGCAAAGCTCTATGTAGGGTAAAACGACATGCAAATTGAGGTCGGTGTGGGCAAGGCGGGCAAAGATGCCATTTTAGGACATAAAGTGACTGCTTTACGCCCGTTAGGTAAGAATTTGGTTACTCAGCCACATGAAATGGAATCTTACAAAATCTGGTCCTTCTTTACGAATTTGTCTTAAGGAAATTGGTCCTTCGAGCCGGATTTTAAGACGTTATTGAAAATGTTTGTGTTGGTAACTCGGTTTTTATGGTTATTTTTTAAGCTGGTTTTGTTAACTCTTTCTAGTTTGAGAATACAATGTGGCTAGGAATGAATAAAAGTTAAGAATGCGGAAAAATTTAATCAGCGTTCACTCGCGGAGTGAGATATTACTTGCACAGAGCATACATATAAGGGGTGCTAAGACAGGTAACCTCCACGTGCGTCCGTGGACTGGAGTTCCCTCTCGGATACGTCCGGGGGGAAGACCAGTTTTTCGGGCCGGTGCGCCCTGGGATGCGGGCAAAAACTCTTCCTTAGGCACTGTGTGCCTAAGGGGGTTTCTTTGCCCGTATGCAAATAGCCTGTCGGGTGGAAGCTCCAATGCGTGTCCCTCTGATTAGCAGAGGGCACAGCAGCGGAGCGGGCTTGCGGACGGTGAGTAATGGGTAAGCTCGCCGTCCGACCAGGGACCAAGCCCGGGTCGGTGGCGTGTCGTGTTTCACGCGTCACCGACGGGGCCCCTTATGGGGCCAAATGCCTGCCGGGGTCGCGGATTTTTTCTTAATCCAGGATACCGTGGCCCCGGAACGTAAAGGGCATCCGAAGGAACACGGGTGGATTTTAGTCAGTAAAAGTCTGACAGTCCCTTCCGCCCCACCCAGGGCGGGAGGACTCATTTGATGATTTTGCCACCCTAAAAAAAAAAAAAAAAAAAAAAAGCATACATATAAAGTAGGGTTGGTAGAAAAGTCTTGCAATGCTTCACTGTTGAATTTAAACTTGCAAATGCTGCAACAGATGCAGTTTTGGAATAAAATGAAGAAGAAAGAAAGTATGACAAAAAATATATTTGCACTTTATAAAATAATAAAATTCAAAAACATAGCCTCGTATACGGTGAACTTAGAAAATTTATTTTAATAAATGGATTCCTTATAACTTTGAGACCAAGCAAGGTTTAAATTCCAACTAAATGATCTGGCTTATTTATTTTCACTCTTTATATATTAAAATAAAAGGCGTACAACATTTGGAAATGCCTCAAGTCCTTTTCTGAGACCAAATAATCGTTTGTTTAAAAATATATAGGTTGGATACTTCCTGCTCCAGCCAGGCCTTAGATTTTGATTTTTGGTATCCTAAGAGAAGTATTTTTTATCGTGGTATTTTACCATCAAATGAGTCCTTCCCACCCAGGGCAGGGCGGGAGGGACTGTCAGACTTGTACTGACTAAAATCCACGGTGTCCTTCAATAGCCCTTTACATTCCAGGGTCACGGTAATTTGATAAGTCCCGCGACACCGGCAGGCTTTGGCCCTCTAGAGGAGGGCCCCGTCATCATGCTGACACTCTTTGAGGCGCGAGTGGAATACAACGCGCCATCGACCCGGGCATGGTCCATGGTCGGACAGCGAGTCGCCCATTATTCGCCGCCCGTATGAACGCGCCTACGGTGGCTAGAGATCATCGCCGCGGGCGTCTACCACTGCGGCTGGGGCGAAGGGAGAACGCTGTCCTCTCCCTCACGCGGCCCGCCTCCTCCTTCGCGAGCATGACTGCTTCGCAGAAGGAGGCGACCGCTACCCACTCCGTTTCGCCCCGCAGCATGGCCTCGACCAATGCCGGGTGCGAGAATCCTAAGAGAAGTCTTGGATAAGTTTTCACCGTGCCTCCAACATCTACCCAAAAATCTCAGCCAGCTGTCGAAATATTGAACTTTTTAGGGTTCCGTAGCCAAATGGCAAAAACGGAACCCTTATAGATTCGTCATGTCTGTCTGTCTGTCCGTCCGTATGTCACAGCCATTTTTGAAACTTGGTAAGTAGATGTATCATGTAAACCGCATTAGGATTTTGACACAAAAATAAAAACAAAACAAATTTTGGGGGTGGTCCCCATACTTAAAATTGAAACTCAATTTATTTTTCACCAAACCCATACGTGTAGGTCGTGTGTATGTCGTGAATAAGGTCCGTAAATAAGTAGACTACTTACACAGTGGAAGAAAGAAAAGAGTTTATTTCCACACGAATCACACACACAGTCTTAAGAGTTCACAAAACAGAAGGATAAAGTCAGACAGATAGAATAGAAGATAAGCACAGAATAAGAGGCAAGCGGAAAGCACATACAGATATATAAAAGCGCGGCGGAAAGCGAAGCGGTAAATTATAGCAAATGGTAGCTAGCACGCACGACGGCAGTTGTGGGCTCACTGGTCCACCGGCCGGCGCGGGGCATCGGAATGCGCGAGCGGCGGGAGCGAGCGCGACAGACGATCGACCGTCTCGCTCACGCCTAGGCACGCACGCAGTCCGTGGCTCGCTGAGTCTCGACGCCAGAGCCGGGACAAAAGACTACGTCACAAGCTTCGCTACTCGCTGATAATGATTTAACTAATATGACAAAGTTTGTCCGTGTACGTTTGTTTGTACATATTAGTTAAATTATTACATATTAAATATTATGTGGTGATTATATTAATGTAAGTAATTTTAGTGTTAGTATTGATTTTATATAATACTATTGTTTGTTTATTTATTGAGTTGCAATTATATAATATTAAGTTAGGTTAGTTTTATATTATAATTAGGCTAAGTAACATTATGAATACAATAATAATGTGGCAGGTCACCACATACGTGTCTATGGATGATAGGTCTTTAAAAATGATATTGAGGTTACTAATATCATTTTTTTCTAAACCGAACAGTTTGCGCGAGAGACACTTCCAAAGTGGTAAAATGTGTCCCCCCCCCCCTGTAACTTCTAAAATAAGAGAATGATAAAACTAAAAAAATATATATAATGTAGACCTCAACAAAAACTTCCAACGAAAATTGATTTGGAAGAGATATACTTAGCAGTTTTTGAGATATAGTACATTTTCAAAAACCGCAAATATAACTTTGCCATTCATCTCAATATAATTATATCCCTAATCTATGCTTGTTTTATGATAGTTTCGCGTTTGACCACTATCTCGCCTGATGGTAAGCGAAGATGTGGTCTACAGTGAAGTAAGCTTGTCTAGAAGTAACCTGTTCACTCTTGACTTGAAGACCCCAAGGTTATAGCTGTCGGGAAACACAGATTCTTGCAGAGAATTCTACTCCTTAGCTGTGCGCATGAAGAAATAATTTGATTTTCAAGCAATACCATAAGCGGCTAATAATATTCTCACTGTGAAACATAGTCCTCTGTTCTGCAAGAAGCGATAAACCATAATCCAAGTTCAATTCAATCCAAGTTCTTGCGAATTTTCAGAACTTTGCTGGTGATCTTCACGGTTGATTCTCGCTTTCAGGATTAATGGTTTGAAATAATGTGACGATCTTGTTACAGAAAAAGCTCTTTTTATCAAACTAAATCGATTTTTTTAAAAGAGTCTTTAGAGAACTTTTCAAACCTGAATCTATTGGCATAATCTATTACTTTTTTACTATCAGCGCTGCGCCATTCGAACTAAATCTTCCCCCTTTTAAGATTAAACCCGTTCCCCCCTCTTTCCCCTTTTATAATGGCACCCCATATAGAAAGGGGTGTATAAACTGAGACGGTTTAGGAGAAAATTCGCGTATAGCGTGTGATTAGGGATGGGAAGAACGCGGATAGTGAGTTCCGATTGCGGTTTTAGTCTTCGAACTGGAAAATTTACCAATGAAAGTCAAACTTCCCAATTTCCGAAGTCAGTTAAATGATTTTAGATAAGGTAAGTTTGGTTTTGATAATTATTGAAAAGTTAAACTTTATATAATTGTTTTCCCTTTAAGAATTTTCCAATCTCGCCTCATATTACATGACAGTGAAACAAAACTTTTTTTTGAGGTGTGTTTATCCTCAAATAAATAATTCCTCTTGCCCTGCGAATGGGACTGTCAGACTCTTACTGACTAAAAACACCAGCCCCCCTAGCCAAGTCACAACAAGTCGCAAACGATAATCGTAAACGCTCGGTACTCCCCAATAGATTTTCAACTTTATAGCCTAGAGCCTAAAGTTGAAAGTCTATTTAAGATTTCTGAGCGTTAGCGACAGGAAAGATCGAAAACGATAAGCAATCTTTACTAGATCTTCAACGTTATACCGAAGCACATAAAGTTGAAAATCTATTTAAGCCGCGTTTGCGTTTATCGTTTGTAACATGGCTACAGGGCCAGGTGTCCTTCACAAGCCCTTTGTTTTCCTTTTCATTTTTTCGGCCACCGAATAGTAAATTCTTTAACAAGAAACTCGCCGAAACAAAAATAAACCGATGAGTCCTTATTTCACGTTAAAAACCGAACGCGAATGCGAGAACCGAAACTTGGCCACATCCCTAGTAGTAATCCTTTATGTAAAAGTTATTCTTAGCGTGACAGACTGACAGTGAATAGCTACTAAAGATTATCTTACATAAGGAACACAGGTGATTTTCCTCAAACTTTAAGGCAAACGAAAATATGGCAACAACCAATTTTTTATACGTAATGCGAATGATAGAGTATTTTTCGCATATATTATGTGTCTTTTTGCGTGTCACTTTGCAATCTTATACGGATAGTTACTAGCAATGATATTATAAAAGGTAGATACGTTATACAGACATCTGCGCGGCGATACAAAAACAAGCTGATCAGCTTGATTGGACTCAGTCCGTCCTGGGTCTGGCCGCGATGCGAACGTACGTTTAAGCGGGAGTTTGGTGTATGAAAATAAACAAAAATGCCTAGTTGTGTGTTCAGAAAGTGCAATACTTCTTCTGGGCCGGCTGTAAAAAGCAAGAAGGATGTGTCTTTTCATTTGTAAGTACCGTATAATCTATTTAAAACGGAAAATCATAAATTTTATTTTACTCAAAAATCACTGTCGCGCTGTTGCCGCTTTGCCACCTACACGAACGAGACAACGTGCGTTGCATGTATGAGTGACAGAGAGAACGAGAAAATGGCGCGCACTGTTGTCAGTTCGAACGATGCTAGAGGATATCGCCACGTTTTTATTTCTATACAATGAGTATGACGTCTCTATTGGTAAAACCTCATTGGTTACTAGGTTTGGTTCTCTTTGAGTTACACCATTTTTCACTTCTACTCATTGGGAAAAAAGTTACTCATTTGTAACACGGTAACTAAAAGCCAATTTTTGCCTTGACAGACACAGGGATAGAATAATTAAGTAAACCTATTAATTTTTATATTTTCCTGTCTATTAAAACCAACATATTTTGATCTTCAAATAGATAATTATAGTATTATCAATACCTACAAGGTCCATTGCAAACTAAAACAATGCAAGTTCGAAACTCGCCGATCATTTAAACAAACCATTTTCGTTCAGGTGTAAATTACCGAAACGAATATTCAAACAAACACCACTCGGACATAAAATATTCAACGAATAGTTCTCGTTATATTTCATGATTCAATTTGGCGAATATGAACGGTGCAGTCATATAATATTTTTGATGAATCGAACGAGCCGAAATAGCAGGTATATTTTAACAATACGATGACACGGTTTGCGCAGCGGCTGAGGCGATCCACTGCTGTGTAATGTGTCGCGGGTTCGATGCCCGCACTGAACAAATATTGAATGATCTGCAAGTAATTGTTCCGGGTCTGGGTGTTTGTGTATGTGAGTTTCTATGTTTGTAAACGCACCCACGATACAGAGCAACTATTCCCGGCAACACCGGACACCCAGACCCGGCCGATATGTAGGTCGACCCCATTTATAGGTCATATGAATATTTGTTCAGTGTGGTAATCGAACCGCGATACGCTGCGCAACAGTCCAGTCGCACAGCCTCTGGGCCCACCGTGCCATCAAATACTATCACAGATCATTTACGAAGAATAACGGAAAAGAAAACTATTACATAATTATAACTGAATGAAGAAATGAATTTCCAGACAAGAGGAGGAATACGGACTTTTGTGTATTTCTTTGATATTTGGGGCATTCAAAATGCTGGTATTGAATTATTTCGAGAGCAGTGGTGGCCCAGTGGTATCGGCCTCGACTTACGAGTTGTAGGTCGTGGGTTCGAACCCCGTCAGGCGCATTACTTTGTGTAATATAATTCAATACTACTGCTCTCAAAACGGTGAAGGAAAACATCGTGAGGAAACCGGCATGTCCTAGAACCAAAAATTCGAAGACATGCACATCTACCGATCCGCACTGGGCCCGCGTGGTAGATTACGGCCCACTCCCTCTCACAGAGAGGAGGCCTGTGTCCCAGCAGTGGGAACATTTATAGGCTGATGATGATGATATTGCTGGAAAACTTTTTTAACAAGCCTTTGCTGCACTAATACCTATTATAACGGGAAAAAATGGATGTTTGTCAATAATGTCAAAACGCATTCGGTCTTACTCAGATTTGAACAAACAACCCATTTGTTTATGTAAAATCATCAAATGAGCCCACCCACCCAGGGCGGGACGAGAGGGACAGTCAGACTTGTACTGACTTAAATCCACGGTCATCCTTCAATAGCCCAATACTTTCCAAATTACCATGACCCTGGAACGTAAAGGGCTATTGAAGGACACGTTGGATTTTAGTCAGTACGAGTCTGACAGTCCCTCTCGCCCTGCCCTGGGTGGGAGGACTCATTTGATGATTTTACCAAGCTAAAAAAAATAAACAAAAAAAGGGCCACGGTTAACCAATGAGAAAGTAGCGCGACCCCAAATTACAACCTACCTCTCATTTTTACTATTAATAATTGTTCCGCTTTTGTCTATCCACGCCCACTTACTCGTAAAATACCGACAATGTTCCGTTAAAAGTGTTCCAGAAGTTTCAGATTTCCAGGTCAAAAGGGCTCGATGCTCATCAAGCACTTATTGGGGTTGGCGCAACCACAGAGTAGTGAAATATGACAGAATGTTACAAGAACATAAATGAAACACAAAAACCACGCCTTTTTTTCATCATATCATTATTGTACTATCATGCCTAATAAATATCTAACTTCTATCTAACTAATATTATAATTTCGAACGTTTGCAAGATAGATAAATGGATGTATGTTACTTTTTCACACAAAAAACAATGAACGGATTTGAATGACTGGTACATACACAGATGGGTACCCTGGATTCGTATCGCCTAAGATTAGGAACGGACAATCATAGCACAAACTAAACAATGGATTAATCTGACCATAAAAATATATGACTTTGTAGCATATGGTTGTACTAGACAAAACGTAGATAAAACGTCATGAAATCATTGTTATCTTGAAGGTTAAGGTTTAGTATCAATCTAAAGACGCAAAAAAAATGTTTTCATTTTTTGTTTTCTAACTTGTTTTCTCGTATTGCTGAGAAACTAAAAAAAAAATATTTGGAAAGAATTAGAGTAGTAGGAATATTTTTTTTTGTTTAAATATAAAGCCAAAAAAATTGATTGACTTCGCCCTATCTGGGAAAGACGGAAGAAGTTGACATACCCTTAGTGCCTAAACACACTATGCCGAAGTTACGCGACGGAAGATCGGCGGCTGATTTCACGTTCCGACGTATTCGGCTGATATGACACACCATAAGTGCCGAGCTTACGCGGCGGAAATTCGGTGCGGGTGGCGCGGGCGGCTCCCTGCTGCTCCCCGCCCCCGGATCTTCGTCGGTAATCGAACCGAACTTCGGTCGCGTATAATGTGTGGTCACAGAATAAGTTCCCGCCGAACTTACGCCCGACCGAAGTTACGCTGTACGCGACGTAATTTCGGCAAAGTGTGTCGTCAGTAATTCAAATAGCATTGCAGGCGTAATTGCGCCGAACTTCGGTCGCGTAACTTCGGCATAGTGTGTTTAGACACTTACTGTCACGCCGTTCCTTCAACAACTCTTTGCGTTTCTTTGCTACCTCTATCTAACAATGCTACTTTGTTTTTAGACGAGAAATTTCGTCTGGATTACAAAAATTTAAACTCGTATAGAGAAACATTCAGACCCAAAATAGGTCTGAATGTTTATGCACCCAGGCAGACCACGAATCAATAATGAAAACGTATTTCTTTTCAAAATCTTAACCCTAGCTATTACCAAAGATTATGCTAATAACTAACTATTTAAAGGTACTAAACTTGAGTTTTAACATAGCTATCATCATCATCATCAGCTGGAAGACGTCCACTGCTGAACATACGCCTCCCCCTTAGACCGCCACGCCATAGCCATAGCCTCCATAATTAAATATGATGATATATTGAATTATGGGGGCTGTGGTAAAAGGCATGAGTAACTCCATTTATTCTTTACTCATTGACCAACTTCAAAAAGTGTTAAGCAGTCCTACCTACTTAACAATATTTTGTGGAGTTTGCAAAGTAGGGGACATCATTAAAGAAGTTTGTTTATACTTAGCGGAAAAACTGGTAAAAGATGAGTTTGCCTAACAAAAAGGATGTTTTTGGTTTCTTGCCAAAAAAATATAGTACAGGCTTCAAGTTTTTAGTGTATTTTTAAGTACGTCCAGAATAGCATTATCTTTCCTATGAAACAGAGGGACTTTTGGTAGAAGGTACCATTTTAGGATCCGACTGGCTGGCGACCGAACTGGAAACTAAGTATTTTCTTACTCCTCCACTATTCTTTTCTGATTAATTTCGTTGCAGGATCCAAGACAGTTAAATCCATTCTCCGGGACACGTCGAGCGTCCCGAACAAGCTTCTTACGGTCCGCCTGGTGGAAAGAGGTCTCCGTAGCCTATGTATAGCGTTAAAATGTAATTCAGTATACAGTGCGTGGCGTATGCATGTCCCATAGACGACAGAAGAATAGGAATATCATTTTTGCTACATTTTAAACATCAACAAGCTTAGGGCGATCGAAATCTTTCGTCCTTTCTACATTCTGCACATTCGTCTATTCTTCCGCCGATAAAACCTGTTTATACCGTATCATGCTACACGAACAGAATTTAAATAGAAGGTTCAAAGTTGTGACCCTTTATTACCTAGTTAGCCTGTCAACTAACCATGACCGCAGTTATTTAAATACCGGTTGGAATTCTCAAGTTTAGAATAGCCAGGGCAATCTACCACCGCAGCGCTTGATATAATTATTTAAAGCCATGGTCTCCAACGGTGCATTCACACCGCCAGTAACATTTGTGGAGCAACAAAAGGCAACAAGATAACATTCGGTAACATTCGGTAACTTTTGTGGCTCCTTGTTGCTATTTGTTGATTGTTACTTACCCGTGCATCCACACCGCAGTAACATCCGACAACAAAAAGTTACTAAGTGTTGCCGTGTTACTGTAAGTTGAGTAACGTTGCTCGACAATCGGTAACATTGTTAGATAATGGGGGTAATATTGTTACCGAATGTTGAGCAACGTTACTCGACTTACAGTAACACGTCAACACTTAGTAACATTAAATAACATTTTGTTGGCGGATGTTACCGAATGTTGAGCAACGTTACTCGACTTACAGTAACACGTCAACACTTAGTAACATTAAATAACATTTTGTTGGCTGATGTTACCGAGTAACATTTGGAAACGTTGAGCTACAAATGTTACCGGCGGTGTGTATGCACCGCTACGCACATCAAGAAAATGTTAGCAATCACTTTGAAAAATCGAAATCTTTTTTACGGTAGATTAAATTATGCTTTCTTCTTCTTTTTAGATTCTTTATTTAAAAATATAGATTCGAATACAAAACCATAGAACAGTTCAATTCATATCAGCGTAATTATGACAAACTTTTTTTGACGTGTATATAAACACCGTCGGCCGCCGCCACGCCGCCGTACGTCTCGTCACAATGTTTTCTATACAAATGTACTAATGTGGTCTTTTTGACACGCTGAGGTGTGGACGCTGTAGGCGGAATTTAGAAGCCTTAAGCGTCAATACAAAATGTAAAATAAATTATTATTTGTAATCAGTTCAACGTGATAAATAGTGATAATAAATGAGACAATAAGTGACACAAACATAAAAATAATATTAATAAAAAAATGTGAATGAGTTGGTCGCTTGTATGTTTTTCAAGCAACAAAATCAACACTAAAAGTGTTTAATTGATATCCATTTTATATCACACAACTGAGCAGACGTTGTCGTTCGCGTGAGATGTATGACCGCTGACGCTACGCCTGACGCTCAAACGTTAACCGGAACATTTAGCCCCAACGTACACTAGGCGACGCAAGTCTCCGTTACCTTACGACTTTGGTACCTATCCTCTATGGATTTGTATTGTGATAGTCACCTGGATACCAAAGTCGTAACAAATCGGTGACTTGTTGCGTCGTGTCGCCTAGTGTATGAAAGGTCTTACGCTGAAGTCGGACGCCACGTATAGCATTTAACAGGAAACCGCAGCCTTAATTAAATAACTACGCTAACTCTGTGTATTCACCGCACTTTTCAAACTAATATTGATATGAGAAAAGTTTTCTGATAGCAGAGTTATATGAAAATGGCACATGAAATTAATTATTTAGATAGGAGCGCAGTGGTTGAGTATTTAGAATATTAAAGAACTAACGACCCGCCACAGGTGTAATTTTAAAATTAAATATAAAAAAATCTTTAAAAAAAAACCAACTTCTAGAAAACGCCAAAAAGTGTAAAACAGCGAAAAATTTTGTACACTGTTTTCTTGCTTTTTCAAAGTCGTGATTTTTTAAGTCTTTTATTTCATCCTTTTTAGTGGGTAAAGGCGGAAACTAACGGCCCGCCAGGTGGAAAGCGGTCACCATAGCCTATAGACACTTGCTAATACTTCAGTTGTGTGATTACGTAAACAATGCATAGATATTAGAAATAGAAGATACCTTTTAATAGCAGCAATCACCGATGAGATGAGAGCGCGGTGGTGGCCCAGTGGTATCGGTCGACTTACGAGTAGTAGGTCGTGGGTTCGACCCCGTCAGGCGCATTACTTTGTGTAATTTATTTCAACACCACTGCTCTCAAAACGGTGAAGGAAAACATCGTGAGGAAACCGGCATGTCCTAGAACCAAAAATTCGAAGACATGTGACATCTACCAATCCGCACTGCGCCCGCGTCGTAGATTACGGCCTGCTCTCACAGATAGGAGGCCTGTGTCCCAGCAGTGGGAACATTTAAAGGCTGATGATGATGATGAAGACAGAGGTGTACCTAATAAAACACACACATTTGTATCCAGTTACGTTTTAAGTCATATTGACCCATGTCCAGTTAGCGAGCCTTTAATTGAGCAAAGAAGGCCTTTGAGCTGTTACTGTATAATTAATATTCGTGACGAAATAACGTAAAAACTAGCCAATCAAACTACCACTACTGTTTATTTAAAAATCCCTTTCACTTCAGTGCAAATTGGAGTAAAAGTTTTCGTTAAAAGCGAGTTAAAACATACGATGTTCGTCTCTTGTGAAAGAAAAACATGTCGCGTCCCAGTTTAGGGTTAGCACAAGCGTGTGTAAGAAAAATATGATATTTTTAAAATTAAAAATACAACTTTTGTACATGTTATTGTAGTTCAATAGGCCACTCCACTGAAAAATTCTGAATATTCCGTCAGTTTTATCAAAAAATATTTGAGCCGTATTTTTCTTTGATATAGGTTTTTTTTTGCTTATAGTAACGCTGTGGTAACGCCAAGTCTGTCCGTCTGGTCGCAGGACTTACGGAATTACCCGTGACCCTGGAACGTAAAGGGCTATTGAAGGACACCGTGGATTTTAGTCAGTACAAGTCTGACAGTCCCTCCCGCTCTGCCCTGGGTGGGAGGACTCATTTGATGATTTTACCACGATAAAAAAGTCTGTCCGTCTGTCTGTCTGTCCAGTGCTTAGCTTTCTAGTACTAAGCGTCTCTGAGCTTAAGTGCGGACAGACAGACGGTCGCTCATAGCGAATCTATAAGGGTTCCTTATAAACTACAGAACCCTAAAAATACATTATTGTGTCTGATCCTGAAATCGGTTTTATGTAAAACGCAACTTCTATCCATTTGTTTACCAAACCTTAGTTCCCTAAGAGCTCCTCAAGATTCAAACAGATAATCTTATAATCACGAGTTTTCACTATTTTACTTTACAGCGTCTTTCCAGTATAGCGTTTCTTGTATAGAAAAATGGAACAGCGCCTCTGGTGTACAAAGAAATTAATTTCAAAGTTCCAGTTTACTTTACGTCACAATAACTGAAAATTCATGATACGGCCTCACATCATTTATTTCAAGTAGGCCAGTTACAGGCACTCAGAATTGTCAAAAAAAAAAAATTTGTTGTAAAATAGTTATGGTGCTACGGTCCCAGTCACAAGACATAAAAACTGTGAAAGTACTGGGTGCTCATTCCAAAGTGTAGATCTCTATGGAGAAGAACGGTCAAGAAACTCCATGGACAATCTTTTTAAATCGTGTAATGTAAAGTCGTACATTTTGAAAATTCTGTCACTTTTCTCATATTGAGCGTATTGAAATTATTAAAATTAAACAGGATATTATAATCATTTTATCTCTTGGGCACATTACCAGCTGACAGCGTTGAGGATGAATTTTTCGATTCTCTATAATAGTTTAGTTTTATTTTAATTTAGTATTTTTATAGTTTGATTAATAGTTAAGTATGTATTTGTCTTAAGGAATAAATAATTAAGTTTTTATCTTATATACATACTATTTAAAACTAAACAATTCACTTAATACTATGATAACCTAAAACTATTTCGATATCTGCTTATTTTCCAAAACTTGGTTGGATTAGCATTTCATACACGCAAACGAAAGATAACAACAACAGAAAAAAATACATGTGGTACTCGGAGACTGCCGCGGTGAAGCTATTGCATAATTTATTTATTTTTTATTTTGAAAGAATAAAATCGCCTACTGCGTATATTTAACGAGAATATAATTTATTTAAAATGTTTGTGGCACTATTGTAATAAAGAACTGCTTTGTTGTAGGAGAATTTTATAAGTAGGTTTCATTGTGAAAACTCCTTGTGTAGCTGGCCGTTTAGAATCAGTAAGAAAAATTAAAAATTGTCTTTATGACGGATATTTTTATAATTGCCGAAGTCTTCCGAACTGAAACGACGTTAGACGATGCGTGGTGTCAGGTATTTTCCTCAGGTTTTTTTTTTGGTTTTTGGGAATTTGGTCGCCGCGCCGCACCGCGCTCAGAGCCCGCGATAAAAGCTATGCAATAGCTTAAAAATATGATTTGTATTCAAAGCAGTAATTTGTGTGTCAATAATTTCTACCGTGTAATTTAAGTAAATTGCCGTCCTTTTTCATCATCATAATCATCATCATCATCGTCATATCAGCCGTAAGACGTCTACTGCTGAACGTAGGCCTCCCCCATAAACTTCCAACAAACGTCCTTTTTAATAAAAAAAATATAAAATATAATATTCTTTCACACTTCTACTCATTTTTCCGAGTCACTGTTTGTCAACAAAATCCACTCAGGATTTGCACAACTATGCTTTCGATTTTATTTGAATCAAAAGATCGCTTTCCATTTTGTTACGTGCCCTTATTATTGTTGTAAAAAATGTTATTCGATTTTGTATAAAAATGTGTCTTTGCTTTGAGTTTCATCAAAAGATTATGCTTTTGACGGATCTTCTTTTCTTTGATGAGTAAGAGCACAGATTTATCGTTTTTTTTTTGTGTATTATTATGTATTGATAACCTATTTATTTCATTACCCATTTATTAGCTGTATCTAAATATTACATTAATATATCTAGATCTATATCGTATTTTTTTATACAGGGTGTAAGAGACATCGACGCACAAACGGATACCATGGGTCCAAGACATGATTCTGGAACCGGTGTTGGAATTTTTCGTCGGATTTTTCCTAATTTTCTAAAAAAAAATTGGAGTTTTTTTTTTTACTTTAGACTGTTTATAACCGTTATTCTTACCTAAACCAATGAGATTTTTAACAAAAAAGTAATTAATTCACTCCTTTCACTAAAAGTACCAATGTAAATAAAACTAGAAATGGTGTCTTCTTAGATGATTATAATGAAAGGTCATCGTATAGGGTAAGTTCGCCTGTTCGCGTCCATCGTCCGGTTCGCGTCCATTTTACGGATCTCCCTTTAAAAATGCTCGAAAATAAGTATATTCTTACTCTAATGACATGGAAAGACATGACCGCCTATACCTCAACGTATAAGAGACACGATAACATAGACAAAAGTTCCGTCCGCCCCGCTAATCCGTTTAGAAAAAATATTTAGTCCCGGGTTGTTCAACAGCAGAGTGAAAACGCGCGGAATGTAAAAAAAAAATAGTGTGCAGCGGCGCGTTTAACGGTAAATATTTTATTGTTTTATGTGAATTTTAGGAAACATAGCTATTTGTAGACATTAATAATGGAAAAACGAATAATATGAATTATGAATTTGCTTGTTTTTTTTAAATTTAACAGTTAAAATAAGGTGGACGCGAATTACAACACCGAATTTATAAAATGTGCACTTTGCGTCCACAGTGGACGCGAACTCGTCTATTTATGTTTTCTCTAATTGTTTATTTTTATGTGATTAAAATATGAAAGAGAAATTGGATTTTTGTTTATTTTAACATTTATAGTATGTAATTGTAACTGCCAATTTGCGTCCACATTATTATGATTGTAGTAAAAGATATACAACATCGATTACACGTGGACGCAAACTATACCTGCATTGAATAATATTATATAGCAAATTGCGTCCATTTTTTCAATAAATAAAAATGATAGCATAAACATATTTTATTCATATTTTTTTAATAATTTGAAATGAATAGGTAGTACAGTTTTGATTAGGACTATGAGATTAAAATTCAAGTTTTACTAGTGCAATGAAGTCTGGAGGTGACTGCCCTCCAGCGCGTCAGCGGGTAAGACCCCTCTTTTAGCAGTGGCTGGATAGGCGTCACGGCGTCCTGAGTCCTGACGTACCGCATGACGCAGGTCCTCACCGTACACGGAAGTTTCGGGAGGTACCTGTGTCTGATGGGAAAGGAAGAAACGCCTGGGTGTCACCACAGCGAGGATCGCCCGGAGGAAACGGTGGAGCATACGGTGCAGGACTGCCCCGCTTAGACAGAGCACCGCCGTGTCCACTCGGCGGCGATAGGCGAAGACCTCTCGCGCCCGGTATTGGTCGAGGCCATGCTGCGAGGCGAGTTTGAGTGGAAAGCGGTCGCCTCCTGCGAAGCAGTCAAGCTCGCGAAGGAAAAGGCGGGTCGTGTGAGGGAGAGGATAACGTCCTCCCTCCACCCCAGCCGCGGTGGTAGGCGCCCACACCGTTGGACGTCGGCAGACGATCTCTGGCCACCGTAGGCGCGGGCATGCAGGCGGCGAGTAATGGTTGACTCACTGTCCGACCATGGACCATGTCCGGGTCGATGGCGCGGTGTTTTCCACGCTGACAGTCCCTCCCGCCCTGCCCTGGGTGTGCCTGGAGTAAAGAAACCGGGACCAGAACCAATGTATGGTTATTTTTTTATTTTAAATTCTATCGATGTTGAGAAGAATAAACAAGTTTTTTTTTTTATTTTATTTAATAATGATAATTATGTTAATTTTTTATTAAATAATGAAATTGTTAAAATCCAATCTTCCTTTAAATTGTCTTAACAATATCACCCCTGATCACCCCTATATTCCTTCTCTAAACTGATGGACGCGAAATGGTCTATGGGTGGACGCAATTTGGAATTTTTGGACGCAAACTGGGTAAAACGCCTAATTTTGACATTTTTCTGTTTAAAAAAATAATACGAGAAGTTTCGAACAAAACTGAAAGCTGATTTTAAAATAGACTATATAACGAACGCATCCACATAATTTTTTATTGAAACTGGTGTTGGGACATTTTTATTTTCTCCTTCAAACTTGTCAACTGCACTAAATGGACGCAAACAGGCGAAATGACCCTACCTAAATACCGTGTACAGAGTCACAGTACCTGTAGTTCTTTAAGCGCGGCTCGCTATTAAAAAAAAAACAAACATAAAAAATAGGAAAAAACCGACGAAAAATTCCAACACGGGGTATCCAGAATCATGTCCTGGACCCATGGTATCCGTTTGTGCGTCGATGTCTCTTACATCCTGTATGTATAAACTTAAACAAATAATAATTTGGTCCAATCAAGTGTCATGAATTTACACATACTTTTCTTAAAAAAAAAAACAATTAAAGAAATACTGAACATTTAAACTCTTGATTTTCAAAGTATGTACCTCAATCTTAGAAAACGAGGAATACAACATGATAATTATTACTAAGAAAGCAGCTTCAGTTTCCGTATTCTATAAGGAAAATGTTCTAAACAAGATAAACAGAACAGGGATGGCCTTACAACCTATTTTATGTTATATCGAATAATGATCTTAAAGACATTATTCGAAGTCACATTGTAACACCCATGTGTTACAAATTGGGACGCCAAATCCCTAGGGGCGTTTCGTAATTTCGTCTATATTGCTCTTTTATTTAATAAATCGGAGAGATTTTTTTTCCATACGTGTGAAGTGATGGATGGGTGATTGATATTGGCTTATAAAAAAGCTATTCATTGCGAAGAGATAAGGTTGGAATTTTTTATCCGGATATTAAAAGAAAATATTCGTTTTTTTTACACATCGCCTTAAATGATAAGGTCGCCTGAAAAAGGAATTGTTTATGATTATAATTCTAAAACTTACCTCCTTATTTTGAATCCAAAACACAACAGCTTCGAAAACCACAATTTAAAAACCAAAACAATTAATATCAAAAACAAAACGTTGAAATAAACGACTGAAAATACCACACACGATTTCCCCTAGGGCCCGTTTGACAGAAAAGTTATATGAAAAACAAAACAACCAAAAAATTTATTCAGCATGAAAACACAAGACTCAGAAAAAATTATACGCACACACAGAATTTACAACGCACTGAATTTGGAGTAGCACATATTTTTTACATAATTTCTGGCGACGTAATTTTACGGACACGCGGGAGGGAAGCACGACCGTCCGCGGCTAACGTCGGGGACTGACTGGTTTAAAGCGATGTTTCAGAGCCTGCTGAAACTGTTGATTCCCCCCCTCCATTCCCCCATTCCCCTCTGACGTCTTGTCGGAAAAATTTCAGTGCACATCAGGATAAAATTGATGCCCCCAGCGGCCTTGCAACTTACCTTTCGTTTTTCCTGAATGTTTACTCAGCAATGAATTGGTGTTTCTCGCGTGAGGTGTCATAAGATGTTGAATCTTTTTATGTGTTTTGTTTTTGTTTTGGAATTGTGTCTTGTTTTTATGGTTATTTCTGTAAAGGCTTTTGAAGTAATAGCTTTAGCATGTGTTGTTGGAGTTGAGGTCGGAAACTATCAGAGTCGTTGTGTTTACTCTTGTTTTGATGATCTTGGGTTTTGATTTTGATGTCGTTACGAATTTAATTTTATGATTTAACTGTGCAATTTAAATGCGGTAGACAAACAGAGTTTTCTTCGCCTTATGAATATTATACCTAGGAATTTCTCTTGTGCCAGTCCGTGTTTGTTTCGTGCGGGGTTCGAACCCGGGACACGCTGCGCAGCAGTCGATCACTCGACCACTGTCCCAACCGTGCCGTCACGGTGCCGTGCCGGGATTGATGATGAATTTGATGAATTTTACTTGGTTCCCTCTACCCCGCTGGTCCTGTCTAGATTGGGATTTAAAAAAAGTTTCATTAAATTGATGAAATTATTTTTCAGTCAACCCCGTTGACGGATAAAACCAGGGGTACTACTATCTAAGAAAAAAACCCGTAGCAGCCAGGCTGCCGGAGCCATAATGGATGGCATAGAACTTTAAAACACAACTGAGTTTATAAATATTTACTTTAAATAAAATGAAATTAAATTAGTTATAGTTCAGTCAACGAATGATTATAGAGGGAAAGTCTTGGAACACAATTTTTGACTTCATAACTTTGTTTAGACTAGTTAGGAGGTAAACATATCAAAAGTCCCCGCCTCTAGCCCTTGAGCTTTGGGAGGGGGGGGGGATTGAAGGTCCCATTTTTTGGTTTTTCGCTTATATCTCGGAACCTATGCGTCCTAGCGACATAGTACCTCAGAACAAAATAAAAGCTGATTAAATTTGCTACAAGTTATGCTATATAAGTATTTCGATATCTTTTACAGTTTTCGAGATATATACTCCTGAAAGTCAGTCATTTTGAAAAAATTACACACTTTCAGGAAACTAACTTTACATTTTTGCGCTTTTTTACCGGATAACTCTTTAACGATACAACCATAAGTAAATGCTGGCAAAAGGGTTGTGGAACACTCAATTTCCTTTAATAACACTATAATATTTTATCCATTTTCTTTAAAATGTGCTTTAGTCTAAGCTAATGTAATGTGCCAGCATTACATTGATACATACTCGTACATTGATTTGCAAAGACCTTTTTTCAAAGACCAGGTACCTACCTTTTATAAAAAATATAATATACAGCATTTACATTAACATTTGAAGGAAAATAATATAGTTTTATTGAAGAAAATGTAATGCTCTAAAAGCTTTTTGCCGGCAATTATTAACTAGTTGCATCTTTGAAGATTTCCGTTCTAAAAAAGGTAAAGTTAAAATGATTTTTTCAAAATGACAGACTTTCAGGAGTATATATCTCGAAAACTGAAGAAGATATCGAAATGCTTATTTAGTATAACTTGTAGCAAATTTAATCAGCTTTTATTTTGTTCCTTGGTACTATGTCGCTAGGACGCAAAGTTTCCGAGATATAAGCGAAAAACCAAAAAATGGTACCTTCAAACCCCCCCCTCCCCCAAAGCTCAAGGGCTAGGGGCGGGGACTTTTGATATGTTCACCTCCTAACTAGGCTAAACAAAGTTACAAAGTCAAAAATTGTGTTCCAAGACTTTCCCTCTATACCCTATTTTGAGCATTCGTTGACTGGGCTATTAACATAATATTGCAGATGCAGCGCTCGCCGTAGTCAAAATTGTACTGCCCAAAAAGAAAATGAAGATGATGCAATGACAAAATGGAATTCGAAATATAAATGTTTAAATTTAAAAAATCGAAATAGAAAAAAAAATTAAAAGGGAAGAGGTTGAAGGAACAGAGGTGGAATACCCACTCTGTTACAGTTCTGTCTTTTTCTCACACTGGAATTTCTATCACTTTAAGACGCCATGGTATACAGGGTGTTAGGGACATCGACGCACAAACGGATACCATGGGTCCAGGACATGATTCTGGACGCCCCCGTGTTGGAATTTTTCGTCGGTTTTTAACCGACTTCAAAAAAAGGAGGAGGTTCTCAATTCGTCGGAATTTTTGTTTTTTTTTTTTATTTTTATTTTTTTTATGTATGTTCCCCGATTTCTCGAAGACGCCTGGACCGATTTGAAAAATTTTTCTTTTGTTTGAAAGGGTATACTTTCCAATTGGTCCCATGATCATCACGTCAGGATCTGATGATGGAATCCCAGGGAAATCGAGGGCAACCTTCAAATTTTATAGGCACATAGTACCATTTTCATATATTTTCTAAAGCTGTTCAAGTATTTGCATCTGATAATCATCATCTCAGGTGGATGAGCTGATGATGGAAGGTACAACTCCTCAACGGCTTGGAGTAGACATCGACTGATTTAGTTTGTGTTCGCATAAATCGCATATCTCTGGAACTACAAGTCCGATTTAAGTAATTATTTTTTTGTTGTACTAAATATTGTTCAACTTACGGAATACTGCAAGTTTCATCAAAATCGGTTCAGTAGTTTTTGAGATAGGGAATTTTATTACCTTATTGTGCACTTGAGAGAGAATGATTTATTTGACAAGAATTTGAGTTGAATATTTAAACTAAAAAGAGTAAAATAAAAAACTTTTTCAAAAAAAAATGTAACCGCCTTCAAAAACAACCACAAAAAAGGGTAAAATAACCTACAAAATAACTTTTCTTTCAGAAGTCGGTGGCCAAAAAACAATGAAATGAAAAAAAACAAAGGCACCGACTTCTGAAAGAAAAGTTATTTTGTAGGTTATTTTACCCTTTTTTGTGGTTGTTTTTGAAGGCGGTTACATTTTTTTTTGAAAAAGTTTTTTTTTCCTATTTTTTTAATTACTTTTTTATTAAAAATCTCATTGGGTTAGGTAAGAATAACGATTATGAATAGGCTAAAGTAAAAAAAACTCCAAAATTTTTTTAAAAAATTTTTGAAAATTAGGAAAAAGCCGACGAAAAATTCCAACACGGGGCGTCCAGAATCATGTCCTGGACCCATGGTATCCGTTTGAGCGTCGATGTCCCTAACACCCTGTATATGCCACCTGATAATGTTTACTTAGGTACCACAATCTAAAACTTACTCGAAGTCTACCTTCAAAGTAATTTGTTACATAAGCCCTTTGAAGTATGTAGGCCCAAACAAGATTCTGAGAATTTTCCCACACTTTGAAACCTATAAGTTTGTTTGCCTAGGATTTTGGGATTGCTTACCAAATGTGATTTTGATGAATTTTGATACAAAAGAAATAAGACAGTTTTTTTGTTGGTGTAAACCTTTTCAGTATTATCTTAGGGTAGAGCCTTGAGCATTAACTGCCTCATTGGTCTCGTGCTCGAAAGAGTGACAGCTGAGTATATTATAGGATCCTGGGTTCGACTCCTGGTTAGGGCAAAAAGTTCTATTTGAATTTCTCAGTAACAGCCCGGAGCTAGGAAGTTGGCGGTATAAATGCTTCGGAAAGCACGTTAACCCATATTCTGAAAGTTGGCATCGTCGCAAATAGTTGTCAAATATTAATTAACAAGTTCTAATTAATTTAGCAATGTCACTCTATGGATACAACAAATATGGCTCTATAGTGCACTAAAATTGATAAGGGAATGCAATAAGTAATATCGTAACACCGAATATATAATTTTAAATGTAAAAAAAGTATTTGGAAGCCTTCCAAACAAATGCCTTTTTTACACCGGAAACGGTGACAAAATCAAATTCAGTGTTTTAATTGCATTCCTATATCAATGTTTTAGTGCACTACAGAGCCATATTTCTTATTTTCATACAGTAAATTTACCAAATTAATTAAAACTTGTAAATTTATGACAGCTATTTGCAACGTTGCCAACTTTCTGGTTATGCGCCCTTAAGTCGTTGGTTTCGCGTCTGATCTCTCTCCGGTCGTATCGGATTGCCGTCCCAACACCAACAGACTATGAGAGTAAAGGAACAGAGAGTGCACCTGTAACTGCGCATGCGCACACACTCTTGGTACACCATAATACGCCGCAGATGGATAATCTCGTCGCTGGACTGTGACAGGTAACCTTGACCCTGGATCGTAAAGGGCTATTGAAGGATCACCGTGGATTTTAGTCAGTACAAATCTGACTGTCCCTCCCTCCCCGCACTGGGTAAGAGGACTCATTTGATCATTTAAAAACGATAAAAAATACTATACTGAATTTTATTGGTTAAATTCAATGTTATGATATTTTAATATAATTTTTGAACTTTAGATAAGAACTAACTAGTTATATGTACAAAAATAAAACGAAAAGAAAAACATAAGAAACATAAAAAATTAAGTTGGATAATCTCCTCTGAGATTGGCCATCGTGGCCGAAATCGGTTAGGAGGACTAATATTAGAGCCTAGTAGACCGTTACGTTCCAAGACCGCGATGCTGATGAGGCTACTTTTAATATTTTTTTATTACTGTTATAATTCGCAGTCAGTTGAATGCGAGCTTTTTCAAAGGGCCATAATTTTTTTTTACCTTAGTTAAACTTATTTTTATAATTCTCCTACGTGCTTGTTAGATCCTAAGATTTTTACTACTTTTCCTTTCTATCCGTGGGAACCCTGTTAGGTATTGGCTTTGTGTTGCATATTACCAGTGTTATCTTTTTGTTACAGCTGTTGGTTCTCCTTCAATAAATAAAAACATCGCAAAACTCTCGGCGTGTGCCTAGGGTTCCACTATCCTTATGGACCCAGTGTTTTTGTGAAGCTCACAGGCCTTCCAAAAAAACCTCAGATTAAAATTTATTTATACCTTATGTACAATCAATGGTACATTGGTGGACTTAATGCTACAAGGCATTCTCTACCAGTCAACCTTTGGGTGTAAGATAACACTGTGATATAAAACAAATAAGTAACATAAAAAAGCTATAAGTACAAACTAATTTATGCTATTACATATTATTTACAAATAAAATAAACTAAACAATATCTTAGCAAATAAAAAAAAACGTAATAACTACCATGACTCGACTTTCATTAATTGAGAGCTAAATCTGACGTCTCATACTTTTCTTTTGAAAGTGAAATTGCTTCAATGCTAAAGAGTAGCGCAATCCAGAGAATAGTTGGTCGCGGGACTTATCTCATTACAGTGACCCCGGGACATAACGGGCTATTGAAGGACACCGTGGATTTTAGTCAGTACAAGTCTGACAGTCCTCAGGACTCATTTGATGATTTTACCACGCAAAAAAAAAGAGTTGAATAGTTGAGATAGCTTAAGAATTAGACATGAAACTGGTACGGTATGAAGGAATTTGGAGTTATCTAGATAGATCGGTACCTAACCGACAATAATATTTGTTTAACAAGCGGATATGTACTAGGTACTAACTATAAAAGGAACTTGTTAATTCCATACAATATTGTTTTCAACTCAAATCAACGATATTCGTTTGTTTTTGTTATTGATCTAAAACCTCTCTAAAACTGAATTTTATTGACAAACAAGAGTGATATTCAGTAAAAAAAAAACAACTTTTATTTAACGTATGAAGGAATCTCTGTAGGCGGTCACCCATCCTTAAACCGACCTTGTCGACCGCAGCTAACCTAGAAGAACAAACAATGTGAATGTTATTTTTTTACCCACACCTCCTGCATCGTGGGTGCATTTACAGCTATTTAACTACACTATACAAACAAACAAATCCAGAACACGCGAGCGGTGAGTAATGGGTAACTTGCCGTCCGATCATGGACCATGCCCGGGTCGATGGCACGTCGTGTTCCACGCGCACCCCAACGAGCTGTCAGCAATCTGACGGGGCCCCCTTAGAGGGCTAAAGCCTGCCGGGGTCGCGGGACTGTCTCAGCAGAAAACCGTGACCCTGAAACGTAAAGGCCTGTTGAAGGATCACCGTGGATTTTAGTCAGTACAAGTCTGATATGGGTGGGAGAACTCATTTGATGATTTTACAACGATATCAAATCATTTATTTCAAGTAGGCCAGTTACAGGCACTTTTGAATTGTCATAGACAAATAAAAGAATATATTTAACACTAAAAAGTTATGGCGCTACAGGGGAAGTCACAAGACATAAAAACTGTGAAAGTACCGTAGATGCCCGTTCCAAGAAGTAGATTTCTATGGAGAAGAACGGGCAAGAAAAAAAAACTTGTAGGTTACACAAATGTTTTTCAGAACAGGCTCTGAAACCGTGACACTTTACGCAACAGCTCGTGTAGTAATCCAACACATCGTCGCCTCTCTTCTAATTCACCCATTTTCACAATGATTAGCCCCCGAGGGAAGATACGAGAAAGAAAGAATAATAAAGATCGAATGTCAAGATAAGCAATCTGCCTGAGAGTGATGGCGTAATTTAACAAAACAAACTTTATTGTGACTGTGATCTGATTCTTGTAAACAGATCCTGTGTCAAAGTTTACATAAGTTGTGACGTCGTAAGATCACTGGTCGAAAATAATGAAATACGTAATCGTAATTAATAGTTTTTTATCTGGAACTAGTGACCACCGGTAGAAGCACCGTCAGCATGTTTGGCGCCGTGGTTGAGCGGTCGACTGCGGCGCACCGTGAAGCCGGTTCGATCCCCGCACAGAATAAATATTTTTTATGACCTACAAGTAGTTGTTCCCGGTCTGGGTGTTGGTATATGTGAGTTCCATGTTTGTAAATACGCTTACGACGCAGGAGATATTCCTCTAGTATTATAAAAAAAACCGGCCAAGTGCGAGTTGGACTCGCCCATGAAGGGTTCCGTAATAGCAAGCATAGATTAGGGATATAATTAAAATTATATTGAGATTTGTAAGTAATATACACAAATAATAAAAATAACTTTGTTTTTCATAGTGTTTGTATGAATGGCAAAGTTATATTTGCGGTTTTTGAAAATGTACTGTATCTCAAAAACTGCTAACTGTATCTCATCCAAAGCAATTTTCGTTGGAAGTTTTTGTTGAGGTCTACATTATACCTATATTTTTTTTTAGTTTTATCATTGTCTTATTTTAGAAGTTACAGGGGGGACACACACATTTTACCACTTTGGAAGTGTCTCTCGTGCAAACTGTTCAGTTTAGAAAAAAAATATATTAGTAACCTCAATATAATTTTTAAAGACCTATCCATAGATACCCCACCCGTTCGGGTTTGGTGAAAAAAAAATGAGTTTCAATTAAAATCCTAATGCGGTTCACATAATACATCTACCTACCAAGTTTCAACAGGATAGCTCTTAAATACTTTCGACAAAAAGTGGCTGTGACATACGGACGGACAGACAGACAGACATGACGAACCTATAAGGGTTCCGTTTTTGCCATTTGGCTACGGAACCCTAAAAAAGTTAGTTGATAGTTTCTTGAGGCTCACGTCTCCTGTCTGTCCCTGGGAAGAAAGAACTTTTCAGATCTCAAAAAAAATGGTTTTATTACAGAATTTATGTCTTGGAATTCATGGCATTATCAGCTTTCCAATTGTCATTATACAATTTCCGCTTACGAGGCTTTTGTTACAAAAGACATTATCCAATTTATTTCCCATCTATATAAATGATGGATCATGAGATTGTAGCAACAGAACAAATGCCAATGATTTATACGACATTTTTTCTCAGAAGGTTACAAAGTGTAGAAATAAATTCATATGATATACGCGTTAGCGTTCCGCTTCGTATCCTTGCCAGGGCTGTATTTCGGCCCTGGGCACTTTTGGGCAAAGAGCCCTATACTGCCTTAGTACGGTTTTATTTTTACGATTCATACAAAAATAAATATGTTATTATCAACTTATATAATTATAAAGCTAAAGAATCATTTAAATGTTGGAAGCGAAAGCGAGAGTAGGTAGTTCGAATAACATGTGTAAGCTTGGATAAGTTAGTATTTATACATTTAGAATAAACTGTTTTAATACCTATAAACTACATTTTGTCTTATATACATCCTAAATGAATCAAACTTCAAGAAATAATAACATTTGTTAACTTTGTTTAACGAATAGAAAAAGAGTACAAGGTCTTCAAAATCGGTCCGCATAAGTGCTCAAAATTCTTTTTCTACTTATAGTAGGAAGTTTTTGGGCCTCTAAGTATTGCGGGGGCCCTGGGCAAGAGCCCCAGTGTGCCCACTTAAAACGGCGGCCCTGTTTCCTACGAATGATTTAGTAGACTTTTAGTTTGGCGACGACATTGTACTTACTAGGGTTGCTAGACGGAAAATATCTAATAAATAACATAGTTTCCTACAAGAACAAGTACTTTAATAAGAATTTGTAGTGGTATTCCCATTTTCTCAACAATTTGTTAAACAGTGTCTGTTCTGTTTACAAACAAATGCGTTAGTTAACCCGGCGAGGATGCGGCAGGGTCAATTTGACCCTGACAATTTTTAGTCGTGTGTAGTTTTTTTTCCCGCGACTATAGGGTTTTGGGCGTATTAGTAGCTGTTGCTAAGGAATCCGCGCGTATGCCACGCACCGAAATTGAGTCGGAAGCCGCCTGAGACGTGAGCTACACGTGCGTGGAGTCGAAAAGGGTAAATATGACCCTGCCACAACCGCAGCGTTATATTTTTTTGCGATGCTTCAAAAATGTTTTTACCTAATATTATTATATTTTCTAGTGTTTTTATAAAAAATGGGTAACCTGAAGCTTGAGGATGAGTGCATACGTCATATTTTAATGCAATTCTACAGTGAAGACGACTTTGTTATCCGACGGTAGCGAAAATGAGAATTATGTGAGTACACGCATTCAGGAGCACCTGTAAAAGTTCTAGGTGCACGAAAATGATGCCAAATATGTCCTTATACTCGCCATTGCAAGACAGCAAATGTTTGTGAGGAATGCCATTCATATATTTGTCCTAAACACCGTTTCGTTCAGCCAGAATTGTACTGCAATGACTGACAATGACAACATGTAGTTTATCAGTGATTAAAGACTGTTAGTGGAATTGATTGATCTGTATACTACATAAGCACCAAATTAAAGATTATTATAAAATAGGTATTCATATTTTTATTATTTTAGTTTGAATTGCGTAATTTTATGAAAAAGTTTATCATTTTGTAGTACTTTGGCAAAAGTGATTTAATTATAATTATTTTGTATTATTATATGCGTGTTTTATTAATTATTATCAAGTCATAAGAATAGTATTCAACTAACATAATACTTATTAAACATAAGCGTTAAAAAAACTGCTTTTTTAAGCCCAATCACATACAGGGTCAAAAAGACCCTCGACAACCTCCACGTAACTTTTTTCACCACATCCTCGCCGGGTTAAATGATAATATCGGGACGGACAGACCACAAGAAAACAGTGATCGATACTTGTCAGTCAGTGGTCTGGAAAAAATGACAATTATGGGATATCTTTCGCGATTATGCATTGGTTTGAGTTGTCGCGATCAAGGCGCTTGCAACAGCGTCGAAATATCGGGAACTCAAAACAGTGCATAATCAGAGAAGGTATACCGTAAATGGCATTAAAGTTATAAACCATATGCATGATAGCTTAAACAGTGGTACACAAGTCTGATTGTAAAACCAGTCCTTACAAGAGGTTCCTTATTATACAGTTACTATACTAAATTCATGTGGAGATCAGACAGTCAGCTACTTCATTTCAAATACCGACCATCGTCTCAATTTACTTCGGGTCGGCACAGCACGTTCTCTTCTTCCATTCTCCCCCGTCAGAAGTCACGACATCATTAATTTATCCTTCTTTTTAAAAAGCTATGGAATTCATCTTTTTATTTAGCGTAGTGTAGGATGATCCGATGACATGAAGAAGGTAGCTGGCAGTGGCTTCACGAAAAAAAGTGGGAGATTATGTATTTTGGTGTGACGCTCCTCAAGGGAGGCTTTATTTTAGCAGTAGACTGCATCATTATCTGTCCAGCCTTTTCCCAACTGTGTTGGGGTTGGCTTCCAGTCGAACCGGATGCAGTTGAATATCAGTATTTTACATGGAGCAACTGCTCATCTGACCTCTACAGCCCAATAACTAGGTAAGATGATATCCCTTGGAAAGACTGGTTGTCAGACTTAAGGTGCCGGTTCGCGCGCGAGACCGCGACACGAGACAGCGACAGGAGACCGCGACACTACTTAACATTAGGCAGTGACAAGTGTCGCGGTCTCCTGTCGCGGTCTCGCGCGCCAACCGGCACCTTTACGAGCTTCTGACTGCGATTAACGACTGTCAAAAATCTAGAAATGACAGTCTAGCAGATGACTGCAATAGGCTGAAATGATGATGATGACTTTGATGGAAAAGACGGATGATGATGATTAAAGGCGGAACCACATTATTTAAAACGCGACGCGACGCAACGTGTCGACACTCATGAGTATTGTGCACATTACCAACACGCGATGCCACGATGCGCTAGCAATTTCTGAACACAGGCTCTGTACAGCTGCAGTGACCGTGTATGGTTCTGTGCTATGCAACTACTAAACTTCTCGAACAAATGACGGGTGGCGTCGGGTCTGGACTAGAAATACACTACATTTGTGATGCGTCGGATGGCGTGTTTAACCCACCATCGGCAACACACCGACCCGACGTCTGGATCGGGTGGCGTGTGCGCGCGTGGCGTCGCGTCGGATGTTCATAGTGTGATCCTGGTCTATAGAAAACAATACATTTGATTCGACTCAACACGCATCGCGTTTTAATAATGTGTTTCCGCCTTAAACGTTTTTAAAATCCGCATAGTTGACATCCTTAGGTCCTAGTGTAATAGAAGTCTGGATGTTGTGTGTCAAGTTGTAAAGGAAATGGACCGTTCTGGGAGTTCTGAGCCGGTCGCAAGTTACAATGTATTTCGTCTTCAAACTCGTATAATATGCAGTAACTTTGTGCAGGGACTGAAGACCGGGTTTTAGTATGGATCTGCTCGTTTTAATGTAGAGTTTGTCGAACAATTCGCAATATTTCTGGAAAGTTCGAAGGAAATCAGTCATAATTCGAAACCTCATGCAAATATACCCCCTTCATTTATCAACCTCTAATTGTAGCCTATGATTGTCTTCTTAGATGCATCTTAGTATCTTTGTATCAAAATACAACAAAATCCGTTAAGGTATTTAGGCGTGACATGACGAACAAAATTATGCAAGAATCATGAAGATCGATGTATCCATTGTTATTCCTTAACCACGGATTATCTTCTTACACAATAAACGAACTTTTATTTTGTTGAACTGGTTGACTGGCAGTCGAACATGAGGTCCTAGTTTTGATTCCCACGGCTGGCAACGAGTTACTGGACTTTTCAAAATTTCATAATGCGCACAACTAAGAAGTGGAGTTCCCCGCCGGAAACTGTATATCCTGATAGTTACAGCCTTGGGATGGTCTTCAAGTCAACAGTGAATAGGTGACTTCTAGGCAAACGGGCTTCACCATCGTTTATCCTCAGTACCCATACCATGAGTTGTCATTACGATACTCGATCATACGCATCGACCGCGTTTGGCGCTCTCATTGGTTGAGAGTTCATACAACCTTGGAACGGGACAATGAGGGGGCAATGAGCGGGACATGGGATGATTGAGTCTTCGTAATGACAACTCGTGGTTATGGGTACAGGTAAGGGCTCCCACACATAAACACGATACGACGTCGCGTCGTACAACGATGCGGCGTGGTTTCACGATACGACGTCGCGTCGTAGAAATCTACGATGAGCATCGTTACAGTGGTGGATGGTGTTTTAGTTCATTCCGTAAAATGGACCGCTCTAGACGCATTCTGTTCCAAAGTACGGGACGCTGCTCGACTAGCGTAATTAAATGAATGACTTCAATACCATCCGTCATCTTTGAATTTCGAAAAACAACTGCGCAGGATTGCATCGTGAGTAACAACGTCGTATCGTAGATTTCTACGACGCGACGTCGTATCATAGATTTCCACGACGCGACGCGACGTGGTATCGTGTTCATGTGTGGGAGCCCTAAGACAGTGGTTAAACGGCAGCCCATCATTTAATAAAAAAGTAGATATTTTCGCTGGAAAAATAAACAATACGGGAACAACAATAAATTCTTGTTCAATTCGTCACATCATCTGTTGAACAAATCCTACACAACATAAGTGACAGAGCTCTCGTATTGCGGAGTAATCCTGGTCATGGGGGCGCGTTGAGATACTCCTAAATGTCGACCCCTTGTTTCATGAAAGATTATAGAGGATACTAGTTTGTTGTTCCTGGTTGTGTTGCTATTCTACTTTGTAGAATTTGTGTAAAATTCAGTTATTAACCGACTTCTAAAGGAAGAGGTTCTCAATTCGACTGTTTTTGTTTGTTTGTAACCGGGTAATGTACGATAGTGGGAGAACCGATTTTGATGATTCTTTTTTTCGATACAGTGTATCATTTGATCCCATAAAAATATTTCAGTTTAGTTCAGTAGTTTTTATTTTATGAGCATTTTTTGCTTATTATGTACAGACGCCAGCACATCAAGCTACCACAATCTGCCAAATTTCTTCAATAGATTTTCAACCTTATCACAATAGCGGAAGGTTAATGTTTGATTGGTAAAATCTGACAGTTTCGGGTAGGTTAACCTGCTGGCGTCTGTACTTGGACGCTGTTATTACAACGGACTACGGTTTTTACAATTTGCAAAAATCAACAAGCGTTACAATGTCTAAAAGTCATATTGTAATATGACTCCAAATGCTATTGTGATAATTGCATATTTTTTCTGTCACTCATTTTCAGTATTTATTATTTACTGATTTATCAGGAAAAGCGCTTAAAATGAATATAACGCGAAATATATCTTTTATTTAAATACACAGAAAATATTTTATCAGTAGGTTTTAATTTTTATTTAAAATTGAAATGCTCTCTTTTCGTTATACAGGTTAAATAAAAAAAAAACGATGAACAGTTCTGCAATAAAATATACCAGAAAAATATACTCGAGTAATTTCGAATATATTGCGTGGCCTTTTGTTCGTTCAGTGACCGGACGGAATCGAATAAAAGATATACGAAATTGGTGTTTTTTAAAGTAACAAGCAGCGTGGAATCATACATATATAAAAATATACATACATACAAAAACTTACAAGTTTCGCCTCGTACAGCCGGGCCTTTTTGAATATAGGTATTACCCACCAAAAACCCACTGTGGCTGCTACTGAAAAAATACCAATTGAAAAAAAAAACCGAAGGATTCCGTACCACTGCGTCCACAAAACCACATGAAAAAAAAACCGGCCAAGTGCGAGTTGGACTCGCCCCTGAAGGGTTCCGTAGTAGCAAGCATAGATTAGGGATATAATTATTAATAAGTAATATACACAAACAATAAAAATAACTTTGTTTTTCGTAGTGTTTGTATGAATGGCAAAGTTATACTTGCGGTTTTTTGAAAATGTACTATATCTCAAAAACTGCTAACTGTATCTCATCCAAACCAATTTTCTTTGAAAGTTTTTGTTGAGGTCTACATTATACATTTTTTTTAGTTTTATCATTCTCTTATTTTATAAGTTACAGGGGGGGACACACATTTTACCACTTTGGAAGTCTCTCTCGTGCAAACTGTTCAGTTTAGAATAAAATGATATTAGTAACCTCAATATAGTTTTTAAAGACCTATCCATAAATACCCCACACATATGGGTTTGGTGAAAAAAATTTTTTTGACTTTCCATTCTAAGTATGGGGGGCACCCCCAAAATTTGTTTTGTTTGTATTTTTGTGTGAAAATCCTAATGCGGTTCACATAATACATCTACCTACCAAGTTTCAACAGGATAGCTCTTATACTTTCGACAAAAAGGGACAGACAGACATGACGAATCTATAAGGGTTCCGTTTTTGCCATTTGGCTAC
This sequence comes from Agrotis exclamationis, assembly GCA_950005045.1. Taxonomy (NCBI): domain Eukaryota; kingdom Metazoa; phylum Arthropoda; class Insecta; order Lepidoptera; family Noctuidae; genus Agrotis; species Agrotis exclamationis. The sequence goes on from OX465441.1 coordinate 11,278,104, forward strand.
GAAACCCTAAAAACATGTATTTTTTAAGTGAGCCGTCTTAAATATTTATTTAATTCCGTTTATTAGTATTTGTTGTTTTAGAACTTTCGGCCATTAGAGCAACGTAGTTAATTAGTTTTAAGTAAGAAATGTATCTAAATTTTTAAAAGATTGTTTGCCGAGATTCACCGACCCCACAGTCAAACCATTACAACGGTTTTGTGGGGCTTAGTTTATAAGTATGTAGCTTATGAGAATACAAATAAACAATAAAAAAAAAAAAAACGAGCAAGAGCATAATCTTTATTCCTTTCCTAACAATCCATTCCTAGATGTTGCTTTTACGATACAATATACAAATAATTAATATAGTGTTTTAATGACAAGTATCGCCATCTATTGGCCAGACTGCGTACTATCCACGTTGGTGTGCGGTGGCAGAGTTGGAAGTGACTGGTCGGTAGCGACATCTTTCATCAGCAGAAAGAACTACGGATCTTTCAAGTAAAATAAAGACGTATTTTCATTACTCATACTCTGAAAATAGGTCATTACATGCCTGATGAGCGAGTTGAAAGTTATGCATTATTTGCAGCTCTAGGGAAAATTGCTTTCAACTGACAGCTGCCAAAATTAAAAAAAAACCGGCCAAGTGCGAGTTGGACTCGCCCATGAAGGGTTCCGTAGTAGCAAGCATATATTAGGGATATAATTATATTGAGATTAGTAAGTAATATACACCAACAACCAAAAAAACTTTGTTTTTTATAGTGTTTGTATCTTCTTCTTAGCGTGTCGATGGCAAATTAGTTTATCTATATTGTTTAGCCCAAAATTCAGCTACGCGAACGCTAGTGTTTGTATGAATGGCAAAGTTATATTTGCGGTTTTTGAAAATGTACTATATCTCAAAAACTGCTAACTGTATCTCATCCAAACCAATTTTCGTTGGAAGTTTTTGTTGAGGTCTACATTATATATTTTTTTTAGTTTTATCATTCTCTTATTTTAGAAGTTACAGGGGGGGGGGGGACACTCATTTTACCACTTTGGAAGTGTATCTCGTGCAAACTGTTCAGTTTTGAAAAAAATGATGTTAGTAACCTCAATAAAATTTTTAAAGACCTATCCATAGATACCCCACACGTATGGGTTTGGTGAAAAAAAAATTTTGAGTTTTAAATCAAAATTGAAGGTATTTTTGCTAACACATCAAAAAGATTTTGAAGACATTCGAGCCGACATATCTGATTCTGCAATATAAAAGAAACCGTTATTTATCTTGTTTATATTATTAACTGACTAGCACCTATCCACTTAATTTATCCCGGTCATGTAGGTAATTACTTTATTAACTTTTATTGTTTTTGTTGCAATCTCTGTATTAATTTTATTTTATTTTTTTCATTTTGTATTGTGTACTGTAATGTTGTATTTATATAAGTACTAGCAGTTCGCCCGCGACTTCGTCTGCGCGTATTTCGAACTTTAATCTGTGAATTTCTACTCCCGGCCATGGGGATACTTTTAGAAAATCTAAATCAATATCCAACAAAAATTCTATCAACCCAAAAACAATCCCTCAGGGGTTTAAATTTCGCAAAATCCTGCCTGAGGTAGCACCTACGTCCTAAAACAAACCCATAAGCAAAATTTGAGACTCCTAACTATCAAAAACTAAGTCGCGTCTTAGTGAGCATCTTTTTTCTTTAGCGTGTTAAATTCATCAAATGAGAGTCCTGTCACCCAGGACAGGGTAGGAGGGACTGTCAGACTTGTACTGACTAAAAGCCACGGTGTCCTTCAATAGCCCTTTACGTTTTAGGGTCACGGTATTCGTTAGTCCCGCGACCCCGGTAGGCTTTGGCCCTCTAAGGGAAGGCCCCGTCATTGTGCTGACACTCTCTGCGCGCGTGGAACATAATGTGCCGTCGACCCGGGCATGGTCCAAGGTCGGACAGTGATTCGCCCATTACTCGCCATCCACATGCCCGCGCCTACGGTGGCCAGAGATCATCTTGCGACGTCCGTCGCAGTGGGCGTGTACCACTGCGGCTGGGCTGTAAGGTGGACGCTGTCCTCTCCCTCACGCGTCCCGCCTCCTCCTTCGCTAGCATGCCTGCTATTGGTGCGATTGCGGGCGTGCCTAAAAGTGTGCGATGGCCGCGTCCTAAAAAACTCTATGCATATTTTGAGACTCCCAGCATTTGTAATAACGAAGTTTCATGCAAACTATCAACCCCAAAAACATCCTCTTAGGGATAGAATTTCAGAAAATCCCGTCATAGGTAGCACCTACGTCCTAAAAAGAATCCCTATGCAAAATTTGAAACTTCTACCTCTCAACCCCTAAACAACCCTTTAGGAATTGAATTTCGTAAAATCCTATCTTAGTGAGCATTAAAGTCCTAAACATAACCCCATGCAAAATTTGAAACTCCTAGTGCTTGTAGTAACAAAGTTTCTTACAAACTATCAAGCCCAAACACAACCCCTTAGGGGTCGAATTTCGCAAATCTCGCCTTAGTGAGTAATTACTTCCTAAAAAGAATCCCTATGCAAAATTTGGGACTCCTAACTATCAACCCTAAAAACAACCCCTCAGGGGTCGAATTTCCCAACATCACGTCGTAAGTACCAACTACGTCCTAAAAAGGACCCTCATGTAATAATTGAAACTCTTAGTACTTGTAGTAACAAAGTTTCATACAAACTATCCATGCCCCCCAATCCCTTAGGGGTAAATTTCACAACATCCCGTCTTAGTGAGCATCTTTGACCTTAAAAGAATCCCCAAGCAAAATTTGAGACCTCTATCTATCAAAACCAAAAACAACCCCTTAGGGGTCGAATTTCGCAATATCCCGTCTAAGTGAGCATCTACCTCCTAAAAATATCCCCTATACAAAATTTGAGACTCCTAGCACTTATAATAACGAAGTTTCAAACAAACTATCAACACCATAAACAACCCCTTAGGGGTCGAATTTCGAAAAACCCCTTTCGTAAGTAGCACCTACTTCCTAAAAAGAACCCGCATGGAAATTTTGAAACTCCTAGTACCTGTAGTAACAAAGTTTCATACAAACTATCAACCCCAAAAACAACCCCTTAGGGGTGGAATTTCGCAAAATCCCGTCTTAGCGAGCGCCTACGTAATAAAAAGAACCCCTTTGCAAAATTTTAAACCCCTAGCACTGGTAGTTTCCGAGATTTCGTGTCCTATGAGTGAGTGACCTTTCGCTTTTATATATATAGATTTACGTATTTGATTTCGAGCGTATGGCACTCGTGGGCTGCAGCTGAAAATCAGCGTCAGGTGGCAGACTTTGTTTTGCCACTTGGCATTATGCTGAGCTGAGGCCCTTTTGGCATTAAAAGATTTGTTTTGTTTTATTTTTTAGTTTTAAGTTTTAATGCCAATAAACACAGTTTTCTTTCTTTTTTTCTTTCAATTTTTTTTGTTTTTATTTTTGTGTGAAAATCCTAATGCGGTTCACATAATACATCTACCTACCAAGTTTCAACAGGATAGCTGTTATACTTAGGGGAAGTCAGCTCAAAGCGGCCATAGGAGGCAAAGCCGCCACGCTTCATTATTCGGCTATTTGAAATGATTGCGTTACGTTGTCGTTCTGTACGCATAACCAAACCTCTTTCCCACCCCGCGCCAGTCATTCACTAGTGTGGCTCTGAAAGTATGGCTCTAGTGACGACAAATGTTTTTTTGTGTGTTTTATTAAAATAATACAAGGAAAGTTCAACCTGTTTTGGTCAAAACTGTTTATATTTAAATGCTTTGATTACACGTTTAATGTTATTTATCTATTTGGCCTTTTTTGTGTAATTTTTGCTCCAAAATATAATAAATAATGTGACTGAAATTATTTTTTTAATAAAAATGGGCGACAAAGGCAAAGCGGTTCGGGCAAAACGGCCACCTGACCGCTTACCGTAATATAATGGCTCGATAGATAATGTTCAATTACTTTGTTTAGATAGTCAATAACTACAAAAGAACCACTATTATATACCCAGGCATCATAAGACGCAGCTACGATGGCTTGAACAATTAAAGAGATAAAAGAATAGCGTGACTCAATTAAATCCTTTGCAATTAAATATGGTATTCCTGAGAAGACACTTATAAACAGGATCTGCTATGAAGATGCTTGGCAGATTTACCGCAGTATATTTCAACAAAAAAACTATTCATTTCTTGAAAACTTTTGGGGTGGCCACGTTGCCCTTACCCCCATGGCCGCTTTGGGCGGCCTCTCGGGCAAAGCGGTTTTATGACAAGTTTTCGTAATTTGCAATTCATAATTATGCTTATTTTTCAATTTGCGCAAATTTGAATTGGCCATTGCAAAAACTCGATAAATTCTCTACTAGCTGGTATAAAATTCTCTTAAAAAATCTTTCGTTTAATGGCTTTTTTTTAAGCTCAAAGTTAAGGTGGCCGCTTTGAGCTGACTTCCCCTATACCCCCAAAATTTGTTTTGTTTTTATTTTTGTGTGAAAATCCTAATGCGGTTCACATAATACATCTACCTACCAAGTTTCAACAGGATAGCTGTTATACTTTCGACAAAAAGTGGCTGTGACATACAGACGGACAGACAGACAGACAGACAGACAGACATGACGAATCTATAAGGGTTCCGTTTTTGCCATTTTGCTACGGAACCCTAAAAAGACTAGTTCTATTTTGAAATTTCTATGGAACCATGTTCTAACTTTTTATACATCCACTAAATGACTATACTATAAATACTACTAATAATTTTTGACTGGAGTAGTAGGCAGACCTCCCACTAGGTGGACCGTCGTTCGGCGAATGTCGTTCGGCGTAGCGGTCTAAGACGGAGGCCTATGTTCAACAGCGGACGTCTTCCGGCTGATGATGATGGTAATGGAGGCATTAAATTCAAGGCAACCACAGTATTGTCCGGGTAAAGCAGCACACAACCTCCTCTAGGTTGACCTGCGACATGAAATTTAAAAAAGAAAACGTTTGTTAAATTAGTTAAGAACTTACCCCCGCCATCGCCATACCGTTTATCGCTTTACGTTTGACGATTCGGAGAGCAATTGGATAATTTTTATCCTTTTGTGTAGGGTGTCCAAGATTTTAGCAAATAAAAATTAAACAACAGAGTAGTCAGTGGAAATAAAATGGGCCAGGGGGCAAATAGGACAAAGCAGGAGTCCCGCTTACGGGCCCATCCTACTTTCGGGGTGGTGTCAAAACAAAATACATAAGTACTATGAAGGGGACGGTGGAGCCCTGTCCTTTTTTCAGCGATAACGTTATGTTGCCCTCCTGTAATTCGATAATAATCCTACAGTAATGTGCATACCTGATTAGGTGCGTCCCCACAGAGCGCGCAGCCTCGCGAGGCATTTGCTGCGCGAGGAAACTGACAAGCGAGGCTGCTCACTCTATGTGGACGCGTCTATTGTTTTTCGACCGAGGCACGAAACAATATACGCGAGCATAACAAAAGCGGACATTGGATGGCTCGGGCGCTCGGTCGCTCGACCGCCGCCCGCAGCGCTGTCACTTGCCTCGCCCGAGACACGTCCACACCAAACGAGCTGTTTCGCGCGGAAAATGCCTCGCGAGGCTGCGCGCTCTGTGGGGACGCACCTAATGAAAAGTGTTATAATTATGTGTTAATCCAGGATAAAAAGTAACATTGTACCTACCATTCGAATTCGTTCAGTAGTTTTTGTGTACAATAAAATCAAACGTCCATCCATCTATCCATCCTCAAAAACATTCGCATAATAGCAAGTAACCCTTCATACTTGTTATAATATTGTTTATTTTACCTTTACTTCAAAACAGTACGGGTAAACTCAACAATAGTTTCAACTAGACTTTATGACATTAGCTCACGTGACGCGTTATAACTACATCTGACTGGATACGACCGGTGTAAACCAGTTATAGGTAGGTTACGTATGCAGACGGAATTTGACGGACAAACTTTTTTTTGGTCTATGTATTTCACGAAATATGAAAGCAAAATTCATGAAAATTATGAATTTTACTTTAATAATTATCATTCCTCACACAGTCCATCCATGTTTCTTTGGCGATTTTCATACGAAACTGCTCGTCAGTGAGTCCTAGATTTTGCCTTCCAAGGCTGCGGTACCCTGCGTAAACAGTCAAGTTTGCACATGTAACGTGACGTGCCATCGACTGGGATCCTGCATGGTCTTCGATCTGACGACGAGTTACCCATTACTTACCGTCTAGAAGCTCGCAGTTACTGTGGCTGGAAATTACCATACCTACGTACAGTTTGGAGAGAGTAAAACAGTACACTAGTAAGTCGAATTCTGCGTCTTCAGGCATTGAAAGAGTTGAGTTTCTCGCCTTTCTCGCTGTCCCAGTAATCCAAAATTTTACACAAAAACCGTGGTGTTCCTATCAATGTTCAACGGATGTGGTTGATGCCAATTACCTGACATGACTGTCACTGCGCGCCTGTTATTATGACACTTGTTAATTTGTGGTAATACTCGTATCATTAATAAAATACAACTCAAAGGTGACTGACTGACATAGTGATCTATCAACGCACAGCCCAAACCACTGGACGGATCGGGCTGAAATTTGGCATGCAGGTAGATGTTATGACGTAGGCATCTGCTAGGGGAGAGGTAGGGATTAAATAGGGGATGAAAGTTTGTATGAAACTTTGTCAATTATAAACCGATCGGGCTGAGACTTTGCAGGCATAAAGCTACTATGACGTAGGCATCCCCTAAGAAAGGATTTTGATAAATTCCACCCCTACGGGGATAAAATAGGGGATGAAAGTTTGTATATATCTTCTTAGATTTTCGACTGATTACGCGAGCGAAGCCGCGGGCAAAAGCTAGTCATTAATAAATCGGGTGTCACTTGTTAAAGATAACATAAAGGAAGAAAATTTGGATATGTACTCCATAGCTTGACTCATCGCCGCAAGGTTGCCTGCCTGTCGGTCTTCTACAGATTGTACTTCGGTGAGTGTGCCCAAGAACTCCACGACCTCATCCCATCAGCCCCCTTCTATCATCGCACATCTAGACGCACGGCAAATTACCATCCTTACCTCATTGCTATACCACCAATTCGCACTAAGCGTTTCCAAACGTCTTTTAAATGCGGACAGCGAAGGATTGGAACTCTCTGCTTGCGTCTGTGTTTCCGAATACATACAACCCTAATCTCTTCAAAGTTAGAGTGAACAGGCTTCTCCTGGGTAAGCTCGCTCCATCGTCGACCTTGTCTTAGTCACTCCTGACCTAGACTGAGGTCAAGAGCAAATCCATCAAACATAAAAAAAATCTAAATTTGTAAAAGGTGTTTTTTTATCGAGGTCATCATCTGCTTAGCCTTTTCCCAATTATAAAGGGGTCGGCTTCTAGACGAACCAGATGCAGTTGAATATCAATATTTTACATGGAACGAATGCCCATCGGACCTCCACAGCCCAGTAACTGGGTAATACGATTCCCCATGGTGAGACTGGCTCTCTCAACGGAATCGTATAACCCAGCTATAGCACAGCACAGCTTTTACAATAAGTAAGTTCATGTATGTTCCCAATTGAAACTCAGCCTCCACAATTAGTAGTTCCACAGTTGTTCAGGTGAAATGTCGTCTGTGATGCGAGATTGACAACAACCTCGTTTCGAGGAAATTAAACTGTTAAACTGAGGGGTCGTTTACACGGTACGGCTTTCGTAACAAAGAAAGTTCGGTCCTAGAGGAAAATTGTTATATCCTGAATATTTTTATTTTACATAATAGTAGGTAAAAACGTAGTACATAATTATACGTCTATGTAATTAGAAAACATGTTAATGTATTCACGTTTTCGTTTAAGGGTGATAAAATTAACTAAATGACTCTTTAGTGAATCAGACGGGAACGTCAGACACTGACTAAAAATCTATTTACTTTAAAGAAACGTGGTAGATTTTTAGTCCAAAGGGCCACATATAATTATACACTTACTGTCCAAGTGTCCATCTTGTATATTATGTACTAGCTAATTTTGAGTAACTCTGACAACGACATCTTATAAATATCTATTGGACCCAAATACGGCTAAGCCTATAATAATTAAGGAGATCCCTCTATTGAGCTACTGCTGTTGAGCTCGCGTTCTGTAGTAAGTATTTTTTTCATAGTAATTCCGACCTTGTATTTACAAATAACTGATCGGAACAGTAATCAAATAGGTCGCGCTGAAACGCACGGTTTAAAATGACACGCATACAATATTAATTCCACGGACGACCGCTCGCCACACTGGACACGTCCGCTCGCATCAAAATTCAGAATTTATATGCATCGCGCGGCGCGGAACGCGGCTCCTTATATAGGAGTCGGGGAGGCGTGGCCCGCGTGTGCCGCAAACGGTTCAAGCCAAATCGGACTTTCGGCGCTACAGGTTACGGCGCTGAATCCACTGCGGGTAATGCAACGTGTGTTCGCGGTTCTACAGAACAACGTCTATGAATAAAACTGAAAAATAAGATTTTTTTTCTACGTATTTTTCCAGGATAAAAAGTATCCTATTTTATGCCCAGGATAATAAGGTATAATTATACCAAGTTTCATCGAAATCGAACCGTTAGTTTTCACGTGATGCCTGCACATACAGACAGACAGACAGACAAAAATTTTTTTAATCACATATTTGGGTTTGGTATCGATCCAGCAACACCCCCCGCTATTTATTTTTTCAATATTTTCAATGTACAGAATTGACCCTTCTACAGATTTATTATATGTATAGATACTCGGCTCTGAGTTTGCGAACACTGAAGTAAAATATAAAAAGGAAATTCGATACCTAAAAGAAAAAGTTAGTTAAAAAAAATATGGAAGACACTTTCGACCATGTTTCAGTTTGAAACTGCAAGTGTATTCCATATTTTTTCTAGATTCATATAAACTAAACAATATAAAGAAAACTTGAACAATGAAAGCGTTCAGTTATATCGGGGACGGATAAGTTTCCAAAAGATGGGAAAATGATACATACAAATGTGAATTTTCTTGGGATGTGTACATACTGGACAATTTCGTTATTGCAATATGACTAGAAACGACCTTCTACTAATACATATTTTAAAACTGTTGAAATATGAATGCAGTCTATATCGTTTTAATTGTTGTCTATAATTTGCTATAGGTAGATATCGCTGCTGTTCTTTTCCTTTTCTTTTTTTGAATACATGCTGTCATTGAAACTGGTTGTTGTAAGTTCGCCACAAAATTAATTCGCCACGAAAAAAGTAGGTATGTATAAATTAGAGGAAGGTTTTTTTTTGTGTTGTTTCGTGGAGAAATAATTTTGTGGCTAACTTACAATATCATCATCATCATCAGCCGGAAGACGTCCACTGCTGAACATGGGCCTCCCCCTTAGACCGCCACGCCGAACGACAATTTGCCACTTGCTTCCATCGGTTGCCCGCGACCCTCACGATGTCGTCAGTCCACCTAGTGGGAGGCCTGCCTACGCTGCGTCTTCCGGTCCGTGGTCGCCACTCGAGAACTTACTTCCCCATCGGTTGCCAGTTCTACGAGCGATGTGGCCTGCCCATTGCCACTTCAACTTGCAAATTTTATGAGCTATGTCGGTGACTCTGGTTCTTCGCCGAATATCCATGTTCCGGATTTTATCCCGCAAAGAAACTCCGAGCATCGCTCTTTCCATCGCTCGTTGAGTGACTCTTAGTCTCTCTAAAAGGCCAGCAGTCAGAGACCACGTTTCAGAGCCATATGTCATCACTGGCAACACACACTGATTAAACATCCTTGTCTTGAGACATTCTGTAACTTACAACAACCCATTGAAACCACTCCCCATCCTATCTTTTATATTTTCGCTAAAATCTACCCCTAATAATAAAAAAAAACTCAACTTTGCACACAGCCTAACAATTCTTGAGGAATAAACTTTTCTTTTACACATGAGTTCATATCAAAGAAGTTTTACTGCCTTGTTTGGAGACGAATCACTTTCAGTATTGTTGACAAAAGGGGTTCAGTTCTACCGATCACATCCATTTCTTATTTCATATCATTGGCTTCTGTGCACCTGACTGTATTGTTTGAAAATCGTGTTTGCGAATACGTGGAGGGAAGTTAATCTATTGTTAAGGTAAAGAGAACTTTTTATTGTTGTATTTGAGTTTTAACTCCTTTCTTTTCACATTACAGAACACGTATACGGCGCGCTCTCCGGGTTAAAATATCTATTAAGTTTTTTAGTTCTTCGAGTCTGAACATAGGTATGAAACCGTGCTATCGAAGGTGCTATAGTGGTGGCATTAAGTCTAAGGTCATTCGAACACAATGCAACGTAAGTCTCCTATACCTTAGGAAGCGTTCAAGTATTACGTAAAGGGGGGGTCTTGCAAAACGTTACGGTGCGTTACAGGGGCGGGAGGGGGTCATTCTCACAATACATTACGTAACATTGGCAAACCTTTTTGTATTTTTAGTAATATCACAGAATAATTAATAGTACTATACGTACAGAAGGACTACTCCAAAAAAAAAATCAAACAAATGTAAAATCTATATAGGTACGAGAGAATAAAGTACATTTTAACTGGCAGCCGTACCGCCCACCTACTTTTATAATAGCCTAAACTTCCCGTGCGCAAGCAAAAATATACTGAATGGTTACGCCCGAGAGTTTATTTTGGTTTATCTGACGCCAACGACATTAAAAGGTTACTATGGGTCAAGCTCAATAGGGTTGCGACTTGCGAGTTTAGGCACAAATAGGTAGGTACCTATGCGTATTTTATGCATTTGCTAAATTACATTATTACCATAAATACCTATGTTCCTCAAGGAATTTTGTTTTTATCATCAGCCTATATCTTTTTGGTTTCGTCATCGATTACTACATACATTATTGATTGTTAGCACAGAATGATAATAGTAGGTACCTACGGCACCTTACGTGAGGAATAATATTTATAATAATATTATCTTTTCTACCTATTATTGTTATATTTTTGAACATTTATCTTACAAAAAAAAGAATAATATATATTTAAAAGATTTTTATCGTCTATGGCAAAATAGCCAGTCCTTATTATTTTGCACTCAACCTAGTAACCGACCAATTACTATCGCATACTGTCACAGGCCCCGCGTTGCGTGTCTTTGTAGGTAGGTAAAAAAGTGGCGCAGCGAATTACGACCGCTGACCTTGAATGCGTAGTGTGGCCATTTTCTGAGTTAGAACTTTTAAACAACAACGCAAACATCTTTCTACTTTCTACCGATCTTAATTCTTAGTACTCAGCTTAAGGTGACTGAGAGTGTCGTCTTTTTATCTTGGTCGTCCAGTAGGCTCACCCCCCCCCCCCCCAATTAGTATCTCGCCTTATTTCCAAACTTGTAACCTCATGATTAGGTATCATGATCAGTTAAGCCCATACTTCACAAGCAGGGAGATAATTTTGTTGATCATTACTAAATATCAGGCCCGAAGGTACCTAACATGCCGATTCCTATCGGCTTCACTTTCGAAATACAGCAAATACTAGTATCAATGTTTTTCGTTTATCACTTAAACAAATTCATTATTAACGAAGTTACATTGCTTGTAAAAATAAATCAAACAAAAACACTCAAACTAAAACTAACAATCAAAGAAATAATAAACATTTACATAAAAAAATAAAAATCAAAGAAATAAATAAACACCTACAAATTTTTTCCGTGCAATTTCAACTCACGCAAAACAGGATAGGTTTGTAAGCCGTAAGGCAAATCAGGAATCCGGTAGTATTTAATTCATAGTTCCTCTTGTAGCGATCGTATGCTCGAAGCTACATAACACCGCTAAATTAAGGACGTTAGGAAGCCGAATGTCTCCGGCTTATGATAAGGACAGAGATATGAAATGCGTACGCCAGAACGAGATGGAATGATACTGACGGACTTCGTAATTCGTTTAGATAGTAGGTACCTATTATTTGGATGACAGATTCACATTGACGATTCACAGCAGCTACCCTTGTGTTTTAGCTTGATTAATTTATATTGATGAGAACTTTGCACCCATATGGGTTATATTATTCGATGCTTGTATACTTTTTTTTTTGTATACCTGCCATTTGTTCCCTTAAAAATGAGTTTGGTTCAGTAGTTTTTATTTTATGAGCATTTTTATTATGTACATGGGCGATGTTATAACCGGTGCTACAGATAATAAAATTCTAGTGCACAGTAAGAAAGATAATTATGTATTTGACAAGAATTTGGGTTGAATATTTAAACTAAAAAGACTAAAATTAGGCCAAAGCTATAGTTACTGGAATTCACGTTTTGATCCGGCTTCACTTTCAAGAATATATACCCTACGCCACTGCTAAATATGTACTATATATTTTTTTTCTTCATAATAATATTGTGTTATTAATTTACCAAAAGCACCTAAAGCAAGAAACTTGTGCGTAACTACACGTAACGTAACAAAAATATTAAGGAGACGGAGCGCGTGCGTAACGGGTGGCGCGTGGCAACCGTAGTGAATGGGCCACGACATAATGGCCCCGCAACTACTTGCAGTTTTATGCCTACACCGCGGAGTGAGACAGGCCTGGTTATATCAAAGGCTATTAAAACTATACCAGGGATAAAAACTATTTACATGTAACTATTTACATACATAACTTATTGTGACTTTAGGGTAAAAGTGATCACTTGAGTGTTACGTAACGTTTGGAGAGGGGGAGGGGGTTCAGAAATCCGTTACGGTGCGTTACAGGGGGGGAGGGAGGGGTCAAAAATCTTCAAAAATTGCGTTACGTAATACTTGAACGCTCATTACGACTTTCACATTGACGCGTGCCTGTATACGAACTTCTATGGATTTGTATTGCGATAGTCGCCTGGACACCAAAGTCGTAACATATCGGAGACATCTACTAATCATTTTTTTTTAATGAATGAGAAATCGTACTATGTAAACGGTCTCTTTGTGTCTCGTCTAAATGAACGACAATCAGTTTTAACGCGATTCGATTCGCGACACGAAACGTGAGAAGCACGTACAGTCGTGTTGCTAGCTATTATATTACAATTGACTAACTGCAGACTAAAATCAACTTTAATGACATGAAAATAAAGTAAACATCGAAATACCGGATATCATAGATGTTTACAGGTTTTATATTTACTAGGTAGGAGTGAGTCCACGATGTTCCTTCAATAGCCCTTTACGTTCCAAGATCACAGTTACTTGTTCAGACAGTCCTGCAACCCTGGCAGAATGCTGACAGCTTTTTGAGGCGCTCGTGGATCACGACTCGCCGTCGATCCGAGCATGGACCATGATCAGACAGCGAGTCAACCATCACTCGCGGGGGTTGGAAATCGCTTGACCGGAGAACGCCGTGGTGCCTCTCCAGCCACTCTTCAAAGAGGGGGCCGATGAAAGCACCTTTATGCCATAATCCATCAGCATACCAAACATCAAAACCCGCTTAGCCATTTAGGCGTGGCCAACACATAAACTCACTTTAACCTTTCCGTATTATTCAATAGGATTAAAAGCGAGTGGGTTTAGGGAAAGTCGTAATCCTTTACGATTAATTGATTAAACAACTCTCTTGTTAAAGTATGTTAAGCTAAATTGATTAAAAACTTTTTGGACGCTTCGTAAGGCGAGTCTCACACGATACCGCTTGTACGCGCGGTTTATCAGTAATCGTAGTTCATGTGACGCTTTCTTTTTATATTTATTGAGACTATTTTGCCACTGTATTCGCAATTCAGAATTATCAGTGGCGACTACAAGAAAATCACCGGGGCAATGAAACTTGAAAAAGACCCAGAGAATTAATTTTCTTATATCTTATCTAGCGGAACTAATCGGGAAAGAATAAGAATAGGAAAACATAATTTCTACTTTTCAAGCAGGAGACTGAACAAAACAATATGGGCACAAAATGACTTCTCAGTATAACGCGTCATGTCGCATTGACTTGTGTGAAATACTTTGACGTACACCGCCGACGTGCACGGCACACAGCTACAAAATCTTTGCCGCCTCCTCCCGCATGAACGAGCGGTTCGTGTGAAAATCACCTTAATGTTGTCTGTTGTTATAAGGATGTGGAAATGTTTAAAAGGGATTATCTTTGAAAAGCTTTAACTTAGGTCACGACTGACAAAAAAACAAAAGGGTTTGTCGTGATGAAATCGAAAATAAACCTCAAAAAGTTTCCCTATTGGAGTTAACTTGTACTTGCTCCAAATCGGAAGCATGTATCTATAAATTGATTTTTAATCAAACTCTTTTCAAATCGAATTACCTAGTCCGCCAGTTAGAGTTGTGAAATATAAAGGACTCTTATTATTTTTTAACATCAATGAATATTGATAGAAATAAAATGCTGTAAAACTCGGAAGTGAGGGCTCGTGACGTCAGAACTAGAGGGATATGTAATGAAATGATGTTTATTTATGCAAGTAGGCCAAGTCAATATTTTTACACGTCTTTTCATAAAACTAGGAGAGGCCGGTATTTCTTATCTGACTACACTGAGAAGAAACAGCCGAAAGAAACATAATTAAATACCATGGTACCTAGTACTTCTAGGAGTGACGTATTGTGAATTTAAAGAGCTTCGTATCTCCGATACCTATTTTTTTCAGTAATTATTGTCTATTGCGATGCAAAAGAGCGATTTGCACAATACTGCATCGCTGAAAAAAGTCACTGTGAGCCAAGAGCTTTAGATCTCTAGTCAGTTCACAAGACAGTAATCGACTGAGCTGCTGTACTCGTGAGATGATCCAACGCGCAGTGGAAATGGCACGCGTGTGAACTCATCTTCAACTTCAATATTATGTTACTGCTGAGAACATACCGATCTGTGGTTTGAGTGTCCACGTTTTCTTCAACCCTAAGAGCCACTTGAAATTATTTTGGCATAATGCTGGAGGCACGATGAAAACTTGCTCAATACTTCTTCAATTATCCCTTAACACAGAAATGCTTACTTACCTCCTTAAGCAAAAGTGGTTTTGAACGAATCTTAGACGTATCTAAGGATGCGATTCTTTTTGGCGATCGAGATAATTCGGACAAAAAAAATCGCACTTTTAAAAGCCTCAAGCACTTTCGAAAAAATGCAGGTAGCTCTTCAGTTATTCGATTTAGGCTGAGCAGTTGAGCACAGATTAACAAAAATGGCTACCATTCACTAGGGGCTAGGTTCCGACCCCAGATGTTGGTAGGCTAATTTTAGTAACAATTGAGGAAGCTACCTCCCCTTTCAGTTTGTACGGACTGAAACCGGACGCATCTGGTATTTCTCTTCAGTCGTATGTTTCCACACAATTTGCACTTTTATCATACACATGTTATTATGTTCGCTTTTGCATACAAAAGACTTAACTACTGAAGTTGGAGGAATAATCTGCTTAGGAATACAGAACTGTGACATCTTAGCTTTCTTTCCATCTGAATTACCGCCATTTATTTATGCCATGCCATTTTTTTTTTCATAGTTACGTTCTCCAAGAACGTCCCTCTCTTAGGTTGGATGTGCATGACCGACGGTCAACGCTGACGTTAATCGTACATACGTAACTGTATCTGCAAGCATAATATTAACGCCTGTAATGTAGCGCTTATGAAATGTTACGCGCGTACGTCGATTTACGTATGTACGTAACATCAGCACATCCGATAGACGTTGACCATCGGTTAATCACTTAATCCTGTCAAGAAAGAGAGAATGTAATTCAGCAGCTCTTTCCAGTAAGACAGAAAAGACAATGTGACAGCTGCGATCGCTTTTCTGTTCTTATTTACTTCACACCGGGTACTACTATCTAAGCACGAAACCCGTTGAATCGGTCGTAGTTCCAGATATTTCATATTCTTTATCACTTATAGACATAAGATTAGTGGTACGAACTAAAAATTGATGTCCAGACTTCCGACTTAATACTGAATTCAAAGTTCTGATATCATCGGAAGTCTGGACACCAATTTTTTTATTGGGAGTAGGGATAGCAGTGGTGGCCCAGTGGTATCCGCCTCGACTTAGGAGTTGTAGGTTGTGGGTTCGAACCCCGTCAGGCGCATTACTTTGTGTAATTTATTTCAACACCACTGCTCTCAAAACGGTGAAGGAAAACATCGAAAGGAAACCGGCATGTCCTAGAACCAAAAATTCGAAGACATGTGACATCTACCAATCCGCACTGGGCCCGCGTGGTAGATTCCAGCAATGGGAACATTTAGAGGCTGATGATGATTATGATGAGGGATCACTCCAATGAGGTTTTATATAATATCATTGGATCACTCAAAATCTTCGAGTTTCTTTTCGTATTTTCGATGACTAACTAAGAAGTAGACCCCTTATACACACGGTCCACTTTCTATGTCTACGTTATGATAAAATCTGACAACCCCCACCAGACACATCTCCTCTCCATTTATTTTTATCAAAACTTTTTAACACAGCTACCACACCAAAAATATACCTCCATTGTTTTTCTTCTAAAAACATTTTATCACACCTTAGTTTCTTTTAAACTGTCTCTTCGTCGTCCCAAAAGATTTCTTTAACTATTTTTTTCCGAGAAAAAATCTGCTCATGAGATAAACTAAATTCCGAGCTTACGCAAGCATTCTTAAACGTTTTCCTATCAGCGATATACTGACGCATTAAGCGATATTTATCAAGCCATTACGATCCCCTATAATGCTGAACTTTTAAGCTATTGTCAAACAGACAGGCGAAGCGAACGCGAAGCGAAGCGTTTTTGTTTGTAATGTATGGAATTGTTTGAAGCCTGTCACATAGACTATCGGAACGCTTTCGCTTTTCTATATGACAGGATTCGGATCGCATTCGCTTGGGTAAGTAATATATGATATAACTACAAAATCTCTAATATTTACAAGAGATAACAACTGAATATATAATTTTATTTGATATAACGATCTGTTAATATAATTAACGACTGACATAATTTTATAATGACTAATTTTTATTAGCATAACAATCAATGAGTATAAAATCGTTTTGTATACCACTCAAAAGACATAAAACTTAGTTGGTCTATTTTTTTTTTCTTCCTGGTAAGTAATCTAACTCTGATGTACATTCATGGCAGGTGGTACTATTACTAGGTACCAAGTAATAGTACCACCTGCCATGAATTCTCGACGGAGCCCCGCTTCGCGGGACTCCTATTTCAGCGTACAGGGTTTAAAGTAACCTAACACGAAGGGGATGGCGGGGTCTTTTAGACCCCGCCATCCCCTTCGAACCTAACCTGTCCGTGTCGGGGTGCCCCAAGTCCCGAGCTCGCTTCGCTCGCTCTTGCATCCTAGGTCAAATAACTGATTACTACCTGTAATGTTGGCTCGACGGAGCCCCGCTTGGCGGGGCTCCTATTTCTGCGTGCAAGGTTTACAGTAACCTAACACCCCTTCGAACCTATCCTGTCCGTGTCGGGGTGTCCCAAGTCCCGAGCTCGCTTCGCTCGCTCTTGCATCCTAGGTCAAATAACTGATTACTACCTGTAATGTTGGCTCGACGGAGCCCCGCTTCGCGGGGCTCCTATTTCTGCGTGCAAGGTTTACAGTAACCTAACACGAAGGGGATGGCGGGGTCTTTCAGACCCCGCCATCCCCTTCGAACCTATCCTGTCCGTGTCGGGGTGTCCCAAGTCCCGAGCTCGCTTCGCTCGCTCTTGGATACTAAATTTTTCTAATAACAATAGCAATCGTGAAGGCAAACAATCAAAGTCCAAAGGATAAGCCAGTCATCAAAGAAAATAGTTTTAACGTTAAATTATGTGTTTCAAACGTTATCATAATGATTTTCGCTTAAATAAACGTTATATCAAATAAAATTATATAAAATGAGTTTTAGAGTAACACAAACATTATGTGTAAAGAAATTATATCAATCGTTGGTATATCTCACGTTGATTATATCATGTGAACGTTATTGAAATGAAAATATATCAAATAACTTTATATGAAATGAGACGCACCCCATTCGCTTAGCCTGTCTGTTTGACAATAGCTTTTAACCAAAGCCAAGCAAAACCAAAGCCAAATATAGCTACGAACATTTTCACGATCTTCCATGCGAACGCTCTCTAGTTGATAGTCGTCCAAGATGTTACGACTTGGCAGTCGGCTCGGTAATAAGTTCACCAGAACGTTCGTTAGAATGCTCGCTAAAACGCTTTCGTTTATTTTTCTTCTGTAATGTTATCTTTGCAAGAATGCTCATTACAAGTGAATTTTCAAGTTTATCAGCACCTTTAACGTTACACGATCCCATTTTGGCCGATGAAGATTGAGTTTATTTTCGTGTAACAGGGTTTTTTTAGTGATTCGACTATTTTTGTGTGGATTTTTGGGGTTTATTTATTTATCAGTTACTACTTGGTGCTAGTCTCAGCCGTCAGCCCATTGCTGAACACAGAGCCGGATTAACCTGAAGGCAAAGTAGGCAACTGCTTGGGGGCCCCGCTACGACTAGGGGTCCTGTGCAATAACACACAGATTTTTGTGAAATTCATGGTCTTCCTTTCATTTCTGACACTATGTTATTTAGCAAAAAAGAATCCTTATGATGAAGCCTTTCGATCGGTATGATAAAATTACAGGATCATTTTGTTTTCTCGTGTTGCGGATTCGATTCCCGGTTCAACCTTTTATTTAAAAATCTATGAATGCAGTTTAAATTGTTTTTTAAATTAAAATAATGTCTTCTTTCAGTAAAATGTTCCATCTAGAATAATTATTTAAGGTACTTTCCCTCCATGTGACATGGTCGTGGGACGCCCTGTATATTCGAGATTCCGTATTCAAAACAAAACGTAATGTTTTTCGTGAAACCTGCACTGTTTTATAAAAGTGTGAGTGAGCGCCCGCACACTAATAAATGTAATTCCTTTTTTTTTCCTTTTTGGCTACAATTTTCTCAATGGCCTACTAGGAAGCTGGACATTCTAAAATCTAAGAATTTAGGCATTCATTTTTCTATTGGAATTCCAATGTACAGCGCTGAGCGTTGTCGCTTTTTTTAAGCATTCGGGCGATGTCCAGGGCCTTTTACTTCACAATTTTGAGTTAGCCATCGTTTTAACAGGTGAAATCTACTAAACAAAATAGGGCAGAAGGCTAACACTAAATAAATAGACAGGCGAAGCAAACGCGAAGCGAAGCGTTTTTGTTTGCAATGTATGGAATTGTTTGAAGCCTGTCACATAGACTATCGGACCGCTTTCGCTTTTCTATATGACAGGATTCGGATAGCATTCGCTTCGTCTGTCTGTTTGACAAAAGCTTGAAGGTTAGACAAAGTTATGCATAATACACTCGCGAACAAGAATATGGCATCAATCACTCCGATTCCGCGCGATGTTGAACACGTTAAGAGTAATAAAAACAGTACCATTTTATAGGTTTAACTGTTAACTTTTTTTTTAAGACGTTGCCCCGCCCTAGGAATTTCTCCTGTGTCGTGGGTACGATAAGAAACAAATAAATTCACATACACATACGCCCAGACCCAGAACAACTACTTGTAAATTATACAAATATTTGCAAGCATAATCTACAAGTTATAAGTTTCGAAAATCGCGCGTGTAGTTGAAGCAGCTTCATATTGACTAGATCTTCTGTTTCAAACTGTACATTGACCAAATTGATGCTCCCTTTTGCACTCATTTCCTCCTTTGTCATCAACTCATCATCTTTCTTTTTCAATTCTTTCCGTAGCTATCGAGTAGAATGGACTTCAATCAGTCATTTTACCCGAATTTCCTCTCCGGGCGACTGTTAAAACAAGCAAGACAAATTTGAAAAGTGCTTCATTTTTTGCTTTATTTTTACTTCATTTTTAGATCCGTTTTCTTTGTTAACTAAACTCATCTCTATGTAGTTTGTCGTTCCTGTAATTCTGTTCTATTTGTAGTTTTTACAAGATTTTTTTTGTTACGAGTAGGTATACATAAAGTAACGCATTTTTTTTTCTATTAGTGTTAGGCAGTTTCGTATCGTTATCTTCTCGTCAATTTTCAATTGTATTTCTAATTAATTGTATTTTGTCGTAGTAAATAAAATCTTCTATCTACCTTTTATCTGGGGCCACGGTAGTAGCCCCGCCAAGACGAGCCAAGCGAAGCGCAATGGCACTACCTACCTTTTCTCGAAGTGTTTCGTCGTTTTTTTGAACCCTCATAGAGTTGGTTTCCGATGTACCAGATAGTTCATACTCTCAGGATATGATGTCAATAATAGATTTATTAAACCTACACGGCCTTATTACAAAACGTGGTTTAACTTAGACCAAGGTTTAAATCAAAAATCAATTTTTGAATTTAGAACTTTATTCCAACTGCTATAAAATTCTAAAATGCACATTGACAACTTAGACCGGGATCTAAACTCGGTTTTTGTATTAATAACTTTACGACAGTAGAAATAAAGTTCGAAATTCAAAAATTGATTTTTGATTTAAACCTTGGTCTAAGTTAAACCACGTTTTGTAATAAAGCCGACAAAGTTTAAATCAAATAGCTCTAATACTTTAGCTTGGCAGTTTCAGTGCTTCAGAAAAAAAAAATTCGCATCACCTTCACGACGGTAGCGAAATGGCGAAGTCATACATTTTTACTGATATGTAAAATTTGTGAAGTTAAGGTCGGTAGATTTAAGCCGCGTAGATTCAGAAGTTTCGCTTAACATGAGATCTGATATCTTTTTCACAGACTAAACATTATGTGGTCGTCTTGGCAACATTTTACATGAAATATTTTTGGTGGAATCTATTTATCAAATAATAGACAGAAGAAAAGATTTTGTGAGCTATTATAAAATAAAATTAACATCAATATCAAACTAGGTATTTACATATGAACCATCAAAATCACTATCTACACCTTTCTAACGAGGTATTCCCGTTTGAGAAACTATTTTTAGAGCACACCTTTGTTTAGAGCAGCTGCTGTATTCTCGTATAGCCGTAGAACCTATACAATTTTTATCCGACTTCCAAAAGGAGGAGGTTCTCAATTCAAATGTTTATATACATTTTTTTATGTTTGTTTGGGCATAACTCCGTCGTTTACCAACCAATTTGAAAAATTATTTTTTTGTTGGAAAGGGTATACTTCCCGAATTACATTAAAATTTTATCGAAATTGGACCAGCACTTTTTGAAAAATCAACAAAAACCTAAAAAGTTTTCAATATTGTCTACACCGATTACTCCGAGGTTTCTGGTCCGATTTCGATGATTCTTTTTTTGTTCGATACAGTATATCTGCTATTTGGTCTCATAAAATTTTCATTTAGTTTGGTGCAGGAGTTTTTATTTTTAGCTAATTATGTAAGAGTACCTACATACATGGGCGATGTTATTACCGGTGCTACGGATTACAGTATTTTAGTGTTCATGTAAGAAAATTATGTAAAAAACTTTTCTTTCGAAAGTCGGTGACAAAAAGATTTTTTGTAGGTTATTTTGAACTTTTTTGTGGGAAGTCGGTTACATTTTTTTTTTTAATTTTTAGATATTTTTTCTCACAGTGAAAACATTTGTTGTTCGATACACGTAAGGTGTTGGTTGACGGGAGACTTGAAGAAAATCGTGTTCCACAACCTCAAGTAACAAGGCTAACTAAAAACAAGCCAAGTGCGCGTCGGACTCGTGAGGGGTTCCGTAAATGAAAATCCTCAAAAACTCAAACGCAAACTTAGCATTAATCAGCTTGATGCCTGCGAGCGTTCCTGGTTTTTGGTAGACGAACATACGGACAGACACGGACAACAAAGTGATCCAAAAAGGGTTTCAGGTTTGAGTTACGAAACAATAAAAATCAATCATTACTTTATCTTTTCTTCATTTATCATTCCAATCATCCATTTTAGTTCCGCTAACCATCTATTAATGGATTTTTAATTCAGTGTGTTCCTGAAATGAGTAAAACAACAAGGCTACTTGTAATATTTATATTTGGCGATTTATGCACCTGGGTTCATCCTCAGGGAAGACTCCCGGAATTTTTCTATGATGATAATGTAGATGTGAGTATTACTTTTCACTAGATTATTGCCCGTGGCTTCGGTTGCGTTGTCATTGGAAATTAGGTACATTTTGAATAAATAGATAACACTTGAGAGAGGAGCTCTATATGAATGTTGAGTATGAATGTTGATGGATGGAGAGGAAGAGGAAGGCCAAAGAAAAGATGGATGGATTGTCTAAGGAATGATATGAAAGAAAAAGGAGTAAATGATACTATGACGTCTGATAGGGGAGAATGGAAGAAGAAAACGTGTTGCGCCGACCCCAAGTAGAACGGGATAAGGGCAGGAAGAAGAAGAAAAAGAGACTTGAGAGAGGAGCTCTTGGCTAAATAATTATAGCCGCAGAGGCCGATCGTCTAGCTAGGTAAAGCCGCGCTTGTCGACCTTAGTCTGTGTGACCATCTGTCATAGCGAGTTTGTCTCTAAAGCCGTTGGTTCTGGCTGTCATTTGTAGATCTTTGACAGTCGTTACTATCAATCAGAAGTTGTAAAAGTCTGACAACCAGTCTTATCGTGGGGTCTCGTATTACCCAGTTACTGAGTTGTGGAGGTCCGACAGGCAGTCGCTCCATGTAAAATACTGATATTCAACTGCATCTGGTTTGTCTGGAAGCCGACCCTAATGTAGTTGGGAAAAAGCTAGGCAGATGATGAGAACACACTTGAGCATAGTGTATCTTGCTTGCGTCACAACTCTGTGGACCGCCTGAAGTTCACGGTGGAATATACGGTAGAGATCAGTCCGGCTTGGGCGGAGCACCGCCTTGTCCTCACGTAGGCGATAGGCAACCGCGTCCTCTTGCGCTCTGCACTGAAAAATACACCTTTTTCTGATAAGCAGTATTGCTAGCGAAAGAGGAGGCAGAATATGTGAGGGAGGAAACATCCTCCTCGTCACGACCCAGCTAAATACATCGACACTCTTTTCCAATCAGTTTCATTTATTTTATTTTATTTATTTATTCACTTACATACAAATATCCTTACAGGCTAGACCCAATGCGATATTGTAGCATACTTAAAACTATTCAATCATTACAAATTCGATACGTAGCTGTTCTTGTAAATTCACCCAAAGAGCAACAGAAAATGTCAATGTTATCAGCAATGAGATTGAGAGTGCGGATCGCGCTGGTGAGCGGCGCCTCTCGCAGTAAGTTAGTACGCGCGCGCGGTTCCGCCAGCAGCCGCTAATAAGCCTAATAAGCCTATGCTGTACCACTGCCAAAGGCCTTCTTCAATACTATTCAGAAGCTCTTATGCAGTGCATCTTCGAACGCCACGAACGTCCAGGTCTTCCCGCCACCTTTCTCTGGGCCGGCCCTGGTGGCAATCCTTTATTACATCATTCATCTTGAAATTGTACATAAATTCTAATATTATAAAGCTAAATAGCCTTACTACAAAAACTTAAACATCTGTTGAACACTTGTCTAAAAAAAGTGTGACTGCAAAACGAACCTTATTTCAACGTCATACGAGTAATCTGACATTTTTTTAGACAAGTGTCCAACAGACGTTTAAAAGTTTTTGTGGTACGACGGATTGAGTTTCTTTGGCTTAACGCGCTAATCTCAAGAACTACTCGTTCGAATTGAAAAATTATGTTTGTGTTGCATTGTCCATTTATCAAGGAAAGCGGCTATATAATGACCAATAGGAGTCTGGCAAGGGTGAAACCACGGGGAAAAACTAGTTATTATAAAATATAAGAATAATGTAGCAATATAAAAGTATCCATTTTTTTTTTTAAGTTAAGTGTGTACATATCAATGATTTTTTTTTCAGACCCTTGGAATGAAAGTGCACCATCATCACCCAAAAACAAAACCACCAAAATTGGTAAGAAACAATATCCTCAATGAATAACCAAACAGGGTATTTTGCTGTTTTTTTTTTAACGCTACTTATAATACAACTTTCTTATATGACACCACTAGTCCAGTCAACGAATGATTATAGAGGGAAAGCCTTGGATCACAATTTTTGACTTCATAACTTTGTTTAGACTAGTTAGGAGGTAAACATATCAAATGTCCCCGCCTCTAGCCCTTGAGCTTTGGGAGGGGGGGGGGGGGGGGGTTGAAGGTCCCATTTTAAGAATGATTTTTTCAAAATGACAGACTTTCAGGAGCATGTATCTCGAAAACTGTAGAAGATATCGAAATGCTTATTTAGTATAACTTGTAGCAAATTTATCAGCTTTTATTTTGTTCCAAGGTACTATGTCGCTAGGACGCATAGATTCCGAGATATAAGCGAAAAACCAAAAAATGGGACCTTCAAACCCCCCCCCCCCCTCCCAAAGCTCAAGGGCTAGGGGCGGGGACTTTTGATATGTTCACCTCCTAACTAGGCTAAACAAAGTTACAAAGTCAAAAATTGTGTTCCAAGACTTTCCCTCTATACCCTATTTTGAGCATTCGTTGACTGGGCTACACCTTCCGGCTCGCTGTTTCTCTCAGGTTACGAGCCCACACAGAGTGATAACGTTTTGCAGTTAAGAGCGCTTATTCTGAAAGTTGGCAAAGTTGCAAATAGTTGTCAAATATTAACAATTTTTAATTAATTCAGCAATGTTACTGTATGGAAATAAGAAATATCGCTCTGTAGTGCACTAGAACATTGATATAGAAATGCAATTAAAACACTGAATTTGATGTCGTAACCGTTTCAGGTGTAAAAAAAGCATTTGGAAAGTTTCCAAATACTTTTTTTACATCTAAAACTATATATTTGGTGTGACGATATTAATTATTGCATTCCCTAATCATTTTTTTATTGCACTACAGAGCCATATTTCTTATTTTCAAACAGTCATGTAGCGGAGATGAGGATGTTGAGATGGATGTGTGGAGTGACAAGAATGGATAAAGTAAGGAATGAGTTTATAAGGGGAAGTTTGAAAGTGGCGCCTGTTACAGAAAAAATGAAAGGGAATCGTCTATCTTGGTATGGACATGTGATGAGGAGGGATGACACCCATGTGACTAAGAGAGTGATGAGTATGAATGTTGATGGATGGAGAGGAAGAGGAAGGCCAAAGAAAAAATGGATGGATTGTCTAAGGAATGATATGAAAGAAAAAGGAGTAAATGATACTGTGACGAATGATAGGGGAGAATGGAAGAAGAAAACGTGCTGCGCCGACCCCAAGTAGAATGGGATAAGGGCAGGAAGAAGAAGAAGAAATTTACCAAATTAATGAAAACTTGTAAATATTTGACAGCTATTTGCGACGTTGCCAACTTTCTGAATATGCGCCCTTAATGTAAATTTCAGGATATCGAATGGAAACCTGTCAAGCACCGCCTGCCTGATCCTGCATCCGATACATACATACCTCCCAATGGACTGCCTAGAGTAAGTATTTTATTTAAAACTAGCTTCCGCCCGCGACTCCGTCCGCGCGGATGTTGGTCTTCGCGTGGATGGTTCATTTCTCCATTTTGAGTAACTCTGACAATGACATCTTATAAATATCCATTGGACCCAAATACGGCTAAGCCTATAATAATTAAGGAGATCTATTGAGCTATTCGCGATTCAGAAATGCGCGTCATAGGCACAACGCCATCTAGTGGTGAGTGGTGGAACCTTTTTAGAAATCAATGGAGGCAGGCGTGGCGTAATGTTCTACTTTGATAATAGGTGTCGCCAGTGGTTCCATAATAAGGTTTGATACAGATTTTTTTTTCTACGTATTTTTCCAGGATAAAAAGTATCCTATTTTATGCCCAGGATAATAAGGTATAATTATACCAAGTTTCATCGAAATCGAACCGTTAGTTTTCACGTGATGCCTGCACATACAGACAGACAGACAAATTTTTTTTTAATCACATATTTGGGTTTGGTATCGATCCAGCAACACCCCCCGCTATTTATTTTTTCAATATTTTCAATGTACAGAATTGACCCTTCTACAGATTTATTATATGTAAGTATAGATAGAAAATTAATTAGAAAGGTTCATGAGGTTTAAATTAATGTTTTTCACTCAGGTGCTACATTTAGCGCCCACTACCTACTATATTGTTTACCAGCCTAACATACGGGCAAAACCAATTGCCATAAAAATAATGGTAGGAAATTGTTTTTTTGACACAATCATTGCGTCTGGCGAGGTGTAAATCCCAACTAAGGGTGGGTTCATATCTGACGGAACATCCGTGGCGTATTGTCGGTCGCGGAACGCCGGAACAGACAAATTTATAGAAAAACAATTGACCGTTCACACTCAACGGATGATCCGTTTGTGCGTCAAGTGTGAACGGTCAAGTGTTTTTCTACACATTTGTCTGTTCTGGCGTTCCGCGACCGATGATCCGCGACGGATGTTCCGTCAGATATGAACCCACTCTAGATGATCTGGCGACCAAAAAGTCTTCAAATACGGTTCGGTTTCGTTAAAACCAGTTTATCTCAGCCAGGTCTGCATTTCCGTGTTTAGGTATAATTGAAGAAGTACTGAGCAAGTTTTCAGCGTGCCTCAAGCACTTTCGCTGAATTTGCGAAGCTCTTCAGCAGAAATAAACATCATCATCATCATCAGCCGGAAAACGTCCACTGCTGAACATAGGCCTCACCCTTAGACCGCCACGCCGAACGACAATTCGCCACTTGCATCCATCGCACATAGACTATGTTTTTGAAAATTGCAATGTTAATGAAAACATTTTTATTTATTTATTTAGCCTGTAAAGCCAAGAGATCGGCAATTTCACACGATTGTAAGTAAAATTGTTTTATTTTATGCTATTCAATGAATATATCTATGTTCGTGTAATATTTTCACGTTCTCGAAAACGGTTCTACTGCATTCGATGAAAATTTCTACTACGTTAGCCTTCTATCTTGATGACCGCGGGTTCAAACGACAGCTTTGATGATCAGGTGGCCTACCACGAGCTCTTAACGCGATCCAGTTTACGCTCAGGGAACGAGATGGCGCTAGACGACTTGTATAGCTCTGTCTCTTTCCCACAGCCTAAACTGGATCGCGTTAAGAGCTTGTGGTAAGGCCTCTGGTCAGGTTTTTTTTTTTAGTTTCCTCTATTTGCTCCAGAGCAGAGCTTCCTCGACCAGGTAGTTTGTATTTTATCTGTGCTTAAACTTACTTTATCTAAAATACTTGTTTTTTTTTTTTATCATAGAACAAAGATATCCGAATGAATGTAAGTAGATCCATTCTTATTATGCACCAGGTTATGCTAACAGCTAAAGGTAGTTTTGTTTGCTTGGAAAATGCGAAATGTGTAAATTTTCATGTTGTTTTAAGTTAGATTTTGTGTTGCTCTATTGGGCCCAATATTATAAATATAACCCTGACTCATTTGCTTTAAACCATGGCTTTTCGTGTCCTGGTCTTTTAAAACAAACTTTCTTTTTTTTAAACAGGTTCCAGGAAAATATGGCGGCCAGAATTTGGTGGCTAGGGTACAGTATAATTTTTTCACAACTCTGAAAAGCTTTTCAATATACGTTTTTGATTTTAAAAGTTATTCAAGTAATTGTAAAATAATCTTCCGATATCAATAATAATCTATACCGTTTAATATTATAAAGCTGAAGGGTTTGTTTGATTGAAAGTGCTAATCTCAGGAAGTACTGGTTCAAATTGAAAACTGTTTTTTTTTGGATAGTATATATACTATATTTATCAAGAAAGGCATCACATCACACTTCGACCAATAGAAACCGAGCAGAGTTGGTTTCATAGTAAAACTTTTATAACCAGAAATACTTTCAGCCCATGAAAGGTTGTTAATATTTTGACAGGCCTGTTGGTCTAGTGATTAGTGACCCTGACTGTTATGCCGTAGGTCGTGGGTTCGATTCCCACCCAGTACAAATGTTTGTGTGATGAGTACGATCATTTGTTCTGTGTCTGGGTGTAATATAATTATCTAAAATTATTTAGAAATATATAAGTATGTTTATCAGTTCTTTAGTACCCATAACGCAAGCTCTGCTTAGCTTGGGACTAGATGGCGTTGTGTGATAGTTGTGGAATATTATTATTATTATTTTACAAATAAACTTCTATGATAATAAAATCTGGCATTTTCAGTACGGGACACAAAATTATGATGATTATGATGACGATGATGATGACGACTCTGTATTTCCTAAGCCTGATGGTAAAACGTATGACGAAGATGACAGAGATGATCTGAATGAGTTGGTATGTTCATAAAGCTTCTATTTAAACTTCTTTAACATAAGTTTAGAAATATAATATTTTATTTCCACACATAAAAAAGCTGTATAGAATATAATAGAATTGAAAAACATTTATTCAAGCTTAAACACACACAACAACAATCACAAAGGAATCTAGAAAAAAACAGATAGTTACAAATAAAAAGTAAAACATTGGGAAATAAAAACAACATAAAAAATACGCTGAGCAAACTGTATTGCATACGCTATGCAGTAAAGTTGTGCTGCGAAAATGTGAAAGCTAAGCTACAAAACTATTTTTACTAAGCTCTGTAACATGTGGTAAAAAGAAGTGCCACTTCAAAATCAAAATCAAAGCATTTATGTCAAGTAGGCCAGTAACAGGCACTTTTGAATTGTCATAGACAAATAAAAATGTAATTATACACTAAAAAGTTATGGTGCTACAATGTAGCTCTATGGTGTTCAAGGTAGCTCTGCGAGGAAGATGCGCAGCTCGAGCCATTCCATGTAACAAGCCTACATAGATACACCACTCGCGACCATCCATAGCACGCAGCCGTAGCTTGCATCCATAGCACGCAGCCATAGCTTGCATCCATAGCACTCATATGTAGCTTGCTCCATATGACTCAATCACAACACGCATCTTTCCATATAAAAAACGTAGCTTAGTTGAATCCGTTTCCATTAGTGCTGTGCTGTGTGGACCAAGGAATACGATTGGTAGACATCAAACGCATCCATAGCAAAGTCGCATAGCACATCTTATATGGAAAAGAACCCTAAAGAACAAGGCGTGAAGTTTCTAGCTCTTTGAAAATACTGGATCCTTTGACCAGATGAATCCTGTGTCTGGCTGGTTTTCTAAATTTTAGAGATCTGTACCTAAAGGGTAAAACGGAATCCTGTTACTAAGACTCCATTGTCCGTCTGTCACCAGGCAAGCCCGCAAACAGAGGGTTATGACATTTCGGGGACCCCACGCTACACTAACGCCTCTAGCGGCGTATTCATGCACGATATCCCCCATAACGTAATGCTGGATTTTCAAATTATTCATGATCATTTTTTTTTAAGAATGCCAAGCTTTTTTCTGAGCCCCCATTCGCACGAGACAGAACAAATGCAATTCATGTTACACGTCAGCGCTTTTAAAGTTCAATTTACCTTTTTTTTAAAATAGAATAGAATCATTTATTTACCTGAAATATGGTATTTTACAGATTTTGTAAAACTCGTCATATTCCGCCAAGTCCATTCGACATGCAAATTTTGTGACAATAACAAATTATTTATTTTTTGTTCTAACTCAGCGTTTTTTTAACGCCGGAAAAAAAGCGCGAATGGGGGCTAAATGTGTTCAAGAAAACTTATCTTTTATTTCATTTTCAGGCCACGAGATTAACTGACACAAATAAGGTAAGTCAACGTAAAATTGTTCCGTTTACAACCTTCCTCAGGTTGTTGTCGTAAAACAAATGATAAACTGACCACATCAGTACCCTGAGCACGAGTTTTCACTCTTTTACTTTACAGCGTATTTTCAGTATTTACAGCGTTTCTTGTATGAAAAACTGGAACAGCGCCTCTGATGTGCGAAGAAGGAACTATTTTTTTCCTTGAAAATTGTCAATTTGAAGTTGTCAAAGTTCCAGTTTACTTTACGTCTCAAATACTGAAAATTCGTGCTCAGGGTACAGTACCCTTAGCACGAGTTTTCACTCTTTTACTTTACAGCGTCTTTCCAGTATTTACAGCGTTTCTTGTATGAAAAAATGGAACAGCGCCTCTGGTGTGCGAAGAAGGAACTAATTTTTTCCTTGAAAATTGTCTTTTTGAAGTTGTCAAAGTTGCAGTTTACTTTACGTCTGCAATAATGAAAACTCGTGCTAAGGGTACTGGTCAAAAATATCAAATTGGGTGTCCCAACTTCGCTCAAACAAAATGACATTATAGAACGCCATCTCATGATTTTTTGAGATATCAGTAGTACCAGAAAATATTGCAAGATGGCGCTTTGATATAAAAAAATATGTTTCAACCTACTTAAAAAAAGAGAGTTCTCAGTTTGACCCTTGTTTGTATGTATGTATGTCCGCGATTATCTCGCGTTTGGCTGAACTATGATTTTGATGTAGGTTTAAGAAAAGTATCCTTATATTCTGGAGAAGGCTTTGGTATACAACAATACTGTAATGATGATGATCCATTATTGCTTTCTGAAAACCTATACTGAGAACCTACTTTTTATTTGAAGTCGGTTAATTAAACATGCCATAAACGTAATCTAAAGTTATGTTTTTTTTTTTCAGTGGGATGAATTCAACAAATTATTGGACGATCCAGCGGTGAAAACATTAATATTTTTTAGTAACCTAAACATCTGAAATCAGTTTTTAAAGCTAGTGCCGGGCGGTGAACGTGTGTTAAACATCTACGGATTTATTAGAGACCAATGCGACATGAGATCCTCTTCACCGCCTACCGCGGCGGTGCGCGGTGCCGTGTGTGAATCGTCTAGTGAAGCTAGTGAAAAAGTGCCCATTATTACATGAACCATCATAAACAGCAGAACATTACAGGTCCAGTTGAAAACCAGCGTCGTAAATTTTTGCTGAACTGGGTCTTTTTGGCGCAGCCGTGAGACACACAAAAAATAATTTTTTGTCTTGTGTTAGATATAGGTTTTTTTTCTGTGTTTATTTTTATTTTGAATGTGTGTGTCTATCGTGGTCCGTTTGCGCCAAATAAATGTTTTTTCTTTCTTTCTTCTTTCAGTATAAGGGAAACTTGTAGGTCAAATAATATAGAGTATCTACCGAGGCCCTATTTCTTTTTATCGTGCTAAAATCATAGAACGAGTTAGCGATGGGTAGCTATAGCCATAACTAGCCACATACCGGCTATGAGCAAAATGGCCACGGCTATGATATCTGTCAACACGATAGCTAGCTATCGGCTACTTGTTGGCTAGATAACTGACAGGTTATGATATAGCTGGCTAGCTAGCTGGCTATTACACCACAAATAGCCGGTTAGCTAAGCTATTGAAATTTCGGTTAGTTACCCATCTCTAGAACGAGTCCTCCCACCCAAGTCGGGACGGGAGGCATTGTTAGACTTGTGCTGACTAAAATCCACGGTGATCTTTCAATATCCCTTTACGTTCCAGGGTCATGTTTACCAGATAAGACAGTCCCGCGACCCCGGAAAACCTCTGACCGTGCCTATCGAAATACATGCGAAGTACTTACCTTAATGATGCAATTATTCTTTTCTTTTTTTTCAGAAAAATTATAGGCAGAAGCTTTTAGATAAAGTAATTACATATTATTTACCTTATAATTGTATAGTTTATTCTCCCAGTAAAACAGTTATTATAGACTACTAGTTATTCTCTCCTACTCTGCGCAGCGCCTATTAGTCATAGCGTGATATTATATAGCCTATAGCCTTCCTCGATAAATGGGCTATCTAACACAAAAAAAAATTAACAATTCGAAACAGTAGTTCCTGAGATAAGCGCGTTGATCCAACCAAACGAACTCTTCAGCTGTACCCATATTGAAAAATATACATTGGTACTTGCCAGAATTTGAACTTGCAACCTCGACATGCATGTTAAGTGAAGTGATAAACTTACGGGCCATCACGACAGGTCATAGAGATCAAACCTTTTTTTGCGTTTTCCAGTTTGAAGAAACGCCTACCAGAAAAGTACCTATTTTAAAACCAAAAAATCTGCCAGAATGGGTAATGCTCACCAAATTGCGTATCTTAAAGTAATGTAGAAATTAACCTATTTTCTGTTATAGGTAATAAAAAAACGACTTAAGCAGGGTCGACGAAGCCCCGCTTCGCGGGGCTTCCATTTCTGCTTGCAGGGTTTAAAGGACCAAACCGAACTTCGGGGTGTCCCTGAAATCTAGCTACACTGAGTTTTAGATTTGATGAGCATTTATCCGTTTTGGTATACAAAAATAATTATTAATAAACATTTAAATTTTAGCCTAATGAAAACGCACACCTATGGGCTGTAAGTATTTCTGACTCATCTAGATTTTTTTATGCAGGAGTTAAAAGTGACAACCTTTTATTATTTTTTATGAATTAATTGTAAATTAATGCATTTTAGGATGCGATGATAAATAATAATCTACCGTGTAAAAAAAAAAAAGAAATTAAAAAAGAGATTAATTTTAAATAACTAAAAAAAATTAATAAAAGTATTTCAACTTACAGGGTTATTCTAGAAATCTTCTAAAGAGAGCGGCACGTGAAGTAAGTTTAACCGGTGTAAAGCCTCCTGCAGGCAGACGCGATTAATCGCGCTGCGACAACGAGCCATGCTAATTTCCACTCTAAAAATACTGCGAATGGACCGCGACATGTCGCCCCGCGCGATTAATCGCGTGTGTCTGCAGGAGGCTTAATGTGGAGGCGACCAATTGGTCGGCATTCAATTGTCAAAACAATTGTTAAAAAAATGGCCACAGTTCATGATTTAATAATCATACAGATTTATAAACCTTGATGAAGATGGCTCGAAGTTGCAGTGGGAAACCATTGACTGCTGTACCACTTCACACACACACAAATATTAAATGTACAAGTCGTTGTTACGGGTCTTGATGTTTGAACATGCAGACGGCGAGTAACAGGTGACTCGCCGTCTGACCATGGACCATGCCCGAGTCAACGGCGTATTGTGTTTCACATGCGCCTCAAAGAGCTGTCACTAATTTGCCAGGGTTCCCACATAGGACTAAACGCTTGCCGGGGTCGCGGGACTGTCTAAACAGGTAACTGTGACCCTAGAATATAAAGGGCTATTGAAGGAACACAGTCCCTTTACGCTCCACCCAGGCGGGAGGACTCATTTGATGATTTAACTACGATAAAAAGGGTCTAGATGTTTGTGTATGTGAGTTAGAATGTCTGTAAACGTACCTAAGATACAGGAACAACTCCTACCCCCTTATTAATAAACATGGACTAAAGTTACGCCAAGGTTAATCTTCGGATTAACCATACATTTTTTAAGGATTATTAATAAGGGGGTTAGTGTAGGGCACCGTTGCTAATATCCTATATTTTTTAGGGTCATCATTTCCCGTCATTTAATAATTTTTTATACCCAGTTCTACAGTTAAATAAAATCATTTTATTAAAAAAAAAAACATTTGACGGTAAATTATATTTTGATTTTCCTCAGAAAAGGAAGGAAGCTTTGGTAAGTCTTTATTTACAAGACATTACAAATTAATTAAAGTCATGCCATCTGTCGCACACCACTCACCGCTTTTAGACTAAAGTCGAATGTCGAAACTAAAGTCGAGTGAACGTGCCGTTAAGAGCGCTTATTCTGAAAGTTGGCAACGTAAATAGTTGGCAAATATTAACAAGTTTTAATTAATTTAGCAATGTTAATGTATGGAAATAAGAAATATCGCTCTGTAGTGCACTAGAACATTGATATAGAAATACAATTAAACACTGAATTTGATGTTGTAACCGTTTCAGGTGTAAAAAAAAACATTTGGAAAGTTTCCAAATTCTTTTTTTACATCTACTCAAACTATATATTCGGTGTTACGATATTAATTATTGCATTCCCTAATCAATTTTTGAGTGCACTACAGAGCCATATTTCTTAATTTCATACAGTAAATTTACCAAATTAATTAAAACTTGTAAATATTTGACAGCTATTTGCGACGTTGCCAACTTTCTGGTTATGCGCCCTTAAAAGCTCAATCATATTCAATGTTACAGGGCCTAATCCCAGCATAAAAATTAATAGATTTAAAAAATCTAAAAACCCACGTTTTTAAATGTCCTAAAAAGAAGAAAATAACCCTACGGGGCTGAGAGAGGGGCCACTCAAAACGTGGGGGCGTATATTATATAAGGGATTATTTATGGGATATATTTACATGACGTGAGATCGTAGGTGTAACTTGCAAAGATACGCCCCCACGTTTTGAGTGGCCCCTCTCTCAGCCCCGTAGGGTTATTTTCTTCTTTTTAGGACATTTAAAAACGTGGGTTTTTAGATTTTTTAAATCTATTAATTATTTTATTATTTTTATCATTGTTCATCGGGTTTGAAGCTACCCTGAAAATTTCAGCCTGCTAGCTTATCAGGAAGTGCCTCAAATCTGTCCACCATCTTGGACGTCCGCCATATTGGATTAATAGCCTAGCCTAGCATAAGCCACATGACAATTTTTTTCGTATTCCTGACAGCAAACTCTTTCATTTGATACCCATATCACGGGGGTGGATTTCAAACAGCCAGTCTACCATCTTGGACGTCCGCCATATTGGATTTAAGTCACGTGACTATTTTTTTCGTACTCCTGATAGCAAACCCTTTCATTTGATATCCATATCACAGGTGTGCATTTCAAATAGCCTGTCTGCCATCTTGGACGTCCGCCATATTGGATTTAAGTCCTGTGACTATTTTTTTCGTATTCCTGACAGCATACCCTTTCATTTGATACCCATATCATGGGGGTGGGTTTCAAACAGCCAGTCCGCCATCTTGGGGAGGCCGCCATATTGGATTTGTTATGACGTTTCTTAGCTAGTCATGTATTGTCATCAGAACTCAAAGCGGGTACAAAATTTCAGCCTGCTAGCTTATCGGGAAGTGCCTCAAAATTGAGTTGCAAAAGTCCAACCGGAACGACAAACAAACAAACAAACAAACAAACAAACAAGAAAAGTGAGTGTATAAAAACGTGGTAAAAAGACACTAAACAACGCAAATTTTGCATAATATACAAATTTTGGTTGTATTACATGCAATATAAGACTTTGTTTTGTAACTGTAAAAAAATACCGCCATTATTCTTATGGCATTTACATAGTAAATATTATTTTCTTCTAAATATGTTTTTTTCCCTATTTAACAACTCTAATTTGGCAGTGTTCACTATGATGAACATTGATTTCCTGAAAATCTGTTACAGAAATATTTTTTTACTATTTTTTTCAAGTTGCCTTAAACACTAGCCGTCGTACCACAAACACTTTTAAACGTCTGTTGAACACTTGTCTAAAAAAATGTCAGATTATGTCGTTGAAATAAGGTCCGTTTTGCAGTCACACTTTTTTTAGACAAGTGTTCAACAGATGTTTAAGTTTTTGTAGTAAGGCTGTAAGACTTCAGAAATATAATATGTTAATCATATAATTAAACAATTCGGATCTCTGTCAAATTAAGGGTTAAACATAACAAGCAAGAAGTGATACTAAGGGTCAAGTCACACCGAGACGTGACGTTGCGTGCACATATCAATTGAGCTACTCTTTAACCCGATTTACTAAACGAAAATATACACGTTTCGCAACACAGCGCGCTGCGTTTTAATAGAGCGGCTCAAAATTTAACTTTATTTACTACACGAAAATATACACATTTGCAGTATCGTTGCGTCACGTCGCGCCGCGTCGCGACTCAGTGTGAGCTAACCCTAAGTTTTATTAGGACAAGGAATTTAAAGAGTGTTTTTTTTCAGCGTAATAAACCTCAACCAAAATTTTACAATCCAAACGTTGGTGTAAGTTCTCATTTTTTAAATATTTTCTTCAACATTTAAATGTTACTGTGAATATATGAAAATGCTTCTTCTTGTTTTATCAGTTATAATAAAGTAGCAAACTGCCCTGGCTATGCATAAATTCAAATTGTTGAGCAACCTGGTGGATTTTCCGAAAACATTCCACATAAAAATCTTGCTTTTGCAATAATGAACACAAACAAAAAACAATTGATGACAATTGATGACCAGTGATGACATTGGCACTGAGACGTGGTCTTTGACTACTGGCGGTTTAAGAGAGACTAAGCGTCACTCAACGAGCAATGGAAAGCACTATGCTCGGAGTTTCTTTACGGGATAAAATCCCAATCAAGGATATTCGCCGAAGAACCAGAGTCATCGACAGCTCTTAAAATTTGCAAGTTGAAATGGCAATGGGCCAGGTCACATAAACACCAGAAAAAGTTCTCGAGTGGTAATCGCGGACTGAAAGACGCAGCGTAGGCAGGCCTCCCACTCGATGGACCGGCGACATCGTGAGAGTCTCAAGAGAATGCAAGTAGCTAATTGTCGTTCGGCGTGGCGGTCTAAGTGGGAGGTCTATGTTCAGCAGTGGACGTCTTCCGGATGATAATGATGAATTTAGTGCAGCAGTTCAGAAGCTATAGGCGTATAGACTTCATACGAAGATTGTTAAGCAGAAGCGAGCCAGCCCAGCGGCTGGTCACGTTTTCCTAATTCCCAATAAATAGTCACTATTTGGAGCCCTTACACAACCAAAAAGCATCGCAGCAGACCACGCAGAAGACGGCGAGATGAGCTAGACAAAACCAACGACGAAGGTTGACAGTCACAGTGACCAAAATAGAACAACCACTTATTTTAATAGGGTCATTTATAAGAAATTATACGGATTGTGATGTGGCTTGAAAAGAAATGTCTGCTGAGATAATATTCTCAAAAGAGAAGTGGTATGGAAGAAGAACATAATTATATTGCCCTATAATTAAATGGCATGGTGATTGAGGAATGAGAATGAAATTCCTTAAGCGATCAGTACTTTTAAGTAATGGTTTTTTTTATTATTTTTTGTTTTACTCTAGTTGTCACCATATTGGGAAGAGAACGACAATCAAGGAAATGAGGTAATCATTACAATTAGGTATTTACTCAAGCATTTGTTTTACACAAAGCAGTCCTAGAGGTGATGTCCATTGGTGATGGTTGGGCTGATGATTGCCCGATACGCGTTCTTCTGTAAGACCACGAATAGGCAAGCGTAAAGTGGGATACGCTTAGCAGCTCCAGCTCAATCTACCTAAGGTTTGGTTACCACCAACCTTAGGTAGATTGAGCTGGAGGCTGCTACTGCACAGAACACTTAATAGTACTACGTAGTAGTAGCTGCGTGCTGGGTTCGTGGGACAGCTAGACAGGTAATAGTGACCCTGTAACGTAAAGGTCTATTGAAGGAACAGAGTTTATTTGAGTCAGTTCGATTCTGACAGTCCTTTTCGCTCCACCCAGCCCCCCTAGCCAAGTCACAACAAATCGAAAACGATAAGCAATCTTCACTAAATCTTCAACGTTATACCTAAGCACATAAAGTTGAAAATCTATTAAAGCCTACTCAGCGTTTGCGTTTATCGTTTGTGTTGTGACATGGCTACAGGGCCAGGTCAGAAAGAATCATTTGAAGATTTGAACATGTTAAAGTTAAAAACATTTTCATTGCATAGAGTTTTAAAATTTAGATATGTGCTTTGTTGTATTTTTTAAGAAATTCGGTTGCATATTATTATTTCAGGAGAAAAGTATTGAATTAGTAGGTCCAGGGGTAAGTTTAATTAATTGCTGTTTTATACAATAGAGATCTGCCATCAGGTACAAAAATAAAATCTAATATTTAAATAAAATACCAGACTAGTGATAGTCGGACTCGAAGACTTTCATACTATTATAAAAACGGCAAAACATAACCCGCCTTACCACAAAACGATCCCTACAATTTATCAAGGAGAAATGTCGTTTTGACGTTGCCAATTTTTTAGACAAGTATTTAATTTTTTTGTGGTAAGTCGGAACATGTTTTGTATGGGAGCCTCCATTAAACATTTGTTTTATTTTAATTAATTATTTATATTGAAAGTGAATATACAAATAAATATTCTGTGAATATTTCATGCGTCTACCTGTTGCCGTTATCAATATTGAGCAAAACAATTTTGTTTCTTGTATGGATCTCCCAATAAATATTACAATATACCTATTCTATTTTTACGTATTTTTTGTTATGTACCATCATTACAGAAATACATCATCTGTGAAAATGTCAACTGTGTAACTTTCAGACGGGCAGACAGACAGACAGACGCACAGATAGCGGAGTTTTCGTAATACGTTCCCGTTTTACCGTCCCGTAACCCTAAAAATATTTAAGGCAGCATAATGCTTTCATATTCTTTTCATATACAGGTACCATGGGGCAAAGGCGCAGGACCAAGCGCCGCCATCGCAAACATGAAAGAACCAGGACCTGATGAAGAGGAACCATTTCCGTGGCTTAAAGAGGGACAAGGCGGTCCTGAAGGGGACCCTGGTGGTAGCCCAAATGGATTAGGCATGGGAAACGCCATGCCCCCAGGTCAGGGGCCTAATGGATTCGGTATGAGTGGTCCGTTACCCCCGGGTATGGCCTACGGTGGAACTCCAGGTGGTTTCGGCATGGGTGGAGCTCCGAAAGCACAGAACCTTGGCAATTTAAATGGAGGCTATGGACCTGTGGGTCCACCGGGACCAGCTGGAGGTTGGATTCCAGGAGGCGGTCGAGGACAAGGTGCGAGTCATGGTCCAGGAGTTTGGGGCAAAGGTGGAGGTCCAAGGCCAGGAATGCATAGTGGTCCAGGAATGCATAGTGGTCCAGGAATGGGCAGAGGACCTGGCGGACCAAACGGCGCAGGTGGTGGTTGGGACAGAGGTCCTGGTATGGGACCTGGTATGAGACCTGGTATGGGACCTGGTATTGGACCTAGTATGGGACCTGGTATGGGACCTGGTATGGCACCTGGTATGAGACCTGGTATGGGACCTGGTATTGGACCTGGTATGGGACGTGGTATGGTATCTGGTATGGGACCTGGTATGGGACCTGGTATGGGACCTGGTAAGGATCTAGGAATGGGTCCTGGTATGGGTCCCAGTATGGGATCAGGTATGGGACCTAGTATGGGTTCTGGTTTGGGACCTAAAATGGATCCTGGTGGTATGGGATCAGGTATGGGTCCCGGAATAGGTCAAGGAAAAGGTCCCAGAAGGGGTCCTGGAATGGGACCAGGTATGGGGACTGGTATAGGTCCAGCCAGGAGCCCTGGTATGAGTCTAGGTGGAGGATATGGAATGGGTCCGGGTATGGGCTCTGGTATGGGTCCAGATATGAGACCTGGTATGGGTCCAGATATTAACTCAGCTATGCCTCTAATAACGGACCCAGAAACGGGTCTTGAAATGAATCTAGATGAAAATGGCCCCGGGATGGGTCCAGAAATGTTTAAAGGGCCGGGAATGGGTCGTGGTTCAGGATCAGGTTACGGTCCAGGAATGGGCCGAGGCCCTGGAGGTCCACTAGGTATGGTCGGTGGCTGGGGCCCCGGTGGCGGAAGACCTAGAATGGGACAAGGAATGATGCCAGGAATGGGACAGGGAATGATGTCAGGAATGGGACAGGGAATGATGCCAGGAATGGGACAGGGAATGATGCCAGGAATGGGACGGGGAATGATGCCAGGCATGATGCCAGGAATGGGACAAGGAATGAGACCAGGAATGATGCCAGGAATGAGACCAGGAATGGGACAGGGAATGATGCCAGGAATGGGACCAGATCTAGCCCCACAAATGGGTCCTGAGCCAGGCAAACCACCAGCGGCAGTTGAAACACCAAAAGCTGATGGGCCACCGAAGGTAGACGCAGCACCAGAGACATACAAACAACCAGGATCAATTGGGCCACCTATAACAAATGTGCCAGCAAGTGCAAACGACACATCTTCAACAATCAAGCCCCTAGCAGAAACCAAACCACCAGAGACAGAGCCACCATCACCAGACAAGTCTACAATAGCAAGCGAATCACAGGGGGCACAGGGGATAGGTGAAAAACCGCGGGCAGAAAATATTCCGAGGGCAGACGACTCACCGGGGGCAGTTGAACCACAATCGACAACTGGGCCACTATTAATTGGCGGGCCTGAGGGTGAAGACAAGCCTCCAAAAGAAGGTGGACCACCAGGAGAAGGTGGACCTCCAATACATCATCGGCGCACATTAAACCAAGTAATCTTATCTTATTAATATTACATTGCATATTTAATTGATTGGATGGGTGAACGGTTGAACGGATCTTTGTTTTTTATTTATGTGAATGAGAATTTAGTATAAAACCTGAATCTGATATCCGTGGGATATTTACCAAACTCCACGCTGGTGAAGCCGCTGGCCTAACCTGGTTAAATCTGAATTCCAAAACGTCTTTCTTTATTTTTCTATGTTTTTAACTACGACGTCATAGCATACGACTTGACGTACGACTCGAATAATGGCCAATTTGACTTTTTAATCGACGCAAAGATTAATCATGTTAGAATGGTATAGAAAGTATTGATGTGAAGAACTTTCTGCGAAAATTTATGGTACGGTTGATGAAGCGATTGCCTGATAAATTGCTGTGCAGCTTGTCACGGACAATATATGTATGATCTGCAAGTAGTTGTTGGGGTCAGGCTGTTTGTTGTCGAGAATTTAAATTTTGTTTACGCACTCAACATGCAGAAGAAACTCCTATTGTGGAAGCAAGGGTTACTTAAAAAAAAAAAGATAATTTATTTAAACCAGTTAATCATAGTTCCTCAAACTACCCCTAATTTATTTAATTAGATAATTATGTCTTTTTTTGCAGAACCCACACGGCAAAGATAGATCCACTTTCTTGGCATCGCTTGATGTAGCGGTACGTCCCATTCGATCACCTGACAAAATGGCACCTCAAATAGATGAGCGCATGGATGAAGCAGCTGAACATAAAGATGCTATGGCAATGTTTGGCTTTAAGGCTCCTGCCGTATTAAGTGAAAAAGAAACCCCAACTGACTTAATGGCATCTCTATCACACCAGCCTCACACATTCGGGTCTTTCGTGTTCACGGATGAGCAGATGGCTTCAATGAATATTGCACGTTCTCAAAGTAAGAAAAATAAAATTCCTGGACCGGGCTCTGAAGCTGACTTCCCTAACGGTTACAGACCAACTTTCAGTAACTTTCAAAACCCCAATAATCCCGGGGATAATTTTGGGATGGGGCAATATGGTACCCAAGGAGGTTATCCAAATGAAATGGAACCACCACCCCCGAATTCACCCGCGCTGAGACAGGGTCAAGGATATCCGCCGATGGATGATTATGGGGGTCCACCAGACCCAGGGTATTACCAAGATAATAATCCTGCCCTTCGATCAGGGCAGCAGCCACCCGGTTGGGCTGCAATAAGCACGGAAGCTCGTGAGCCCTGGCCAGGATATTTTCAAGGGAAATTACCGCCAGGAATGAAAGGCGCTCCTCCACCGCCACCGGGCCACGAAGCTAGAGGACACCCAGTAACGAACGATAATTCTCCTCCAAACTTCTCGCCGAAAGACCCAGGATTTGTTGGGAGACGACCAGAAACAGGAACAGGCTATACTCTAGGATTCAAGCAAGAAGCAACTACGCCTCCAGAAAAAATAGGTGGTTTCCAAGACTCCTACTATTCGCCGTATAATGGATACCGACGATCATTTGACAATGTAAATAATTTCATTATTCTACTGACATTTCTAGTATCTATAACAAATAAATTAAAACACATAGAAAAAAGGTTTTACTAATATTTATCGTAAAGGACATGCAAAAGACAATGCCCGTTGCTACTTAGAGCTATGACCCACCAAATAAAAGTTGGTTTCCAACCATTCCAAATGTAGCATTCTATTTGTGCTTTATCAGTGATAACTAAAATCATGTTTAAATGTCTTTAAAAGATGCGGTTTCTGTTTAATTGATAAAAATAACACATTTATGTTAGATACCTATGTCGAGCACACGTTAACGTCACATCCCTATTTTCTAGCCACAAAGCATATACAACACAATACTAACACTCTTGACGAATTACAGATGTTGGTGGAAGCAAGATAATTCAACATTTTATAATTAGTAATAATAAACAAACACAATAGCCCCTCAAAGATCAACATGACTTTGTCTATTATGCCAGTGACATTTTGGCATAAGGATATAATACACAAACAATATACGAACTGGACTGAGCACTCATGCCGTAAAACGTGCCGGCAGAGATAGCTCCGATGGAGGCGGTTGTCTCTCTCTAACAGAGTAAACAAAATACGCAATAATACGTTTTTAAAAATAAACAATAAAAAAACATTTAAAAACATAAAATA
The DNA here is from genome assembly GCA_950005045.1 of Agrotis exclamationis. Classification (NCBI taxonomy): domain Eukaryota; kingdom Metazoa; phylum Arthropoda; class Insecta; order Lepidoptera; family Noctuidae; genus Agrotis; species Agrotis exclamationis. Next base: position 11,320,451 of record OX465441.1, read on the forward strand.
AAAACAGTAGTCCGCCGGTGTGGGAGCAGGGTCCAAACTACCGGTGGTTAGGGCTACAGAAACAGGAACCTCCTCACAATGCGGGCCGTATTGAGGAGCACTGCCTTCTAAATCAGGCCCTTGATCCAACTACCTAGGGAGAGCCTCGAAAGGTGTCGAGGCCCTTTGCCATCAGGCCATTGGCTGTAACGACAATCGGCACAATGATAGCCGAGCTCACATTCCCATTTCGACAACCGCGCGTGCTGAGATATTTTATTTATTTATATTTCTCAGCTTTCACAAGGTTCTCGTCATGCGAGATGGTAATATCGATTATCATTACGCGGCGCTCCCATCTGTCTATCACAACAATATCAGGCTAATTGGCGACAATTAGTCCTGTCTGTAATGATAAAGGCAGATCCCAGTACAGAGTGACATGGTCTTGTTCGAGAACTGGGTCGGGCACATACTTATTATACGGTATCTCAGAATCCACAAGTACCTATGTATTTCAAAGCAAGTTGCTGGTGGATAATTCTGGCTACTAGGTTTACTAGGTTAGGTTATGCCTGTGTAACTACTCGCTGTTAGCAAGACGAGGCCTTATCATGAATTTCCAGTTATTTTGACGTAAAGTAAACTGGAACTTTGACCGCACAAACGTCTCGATCCGTAAACAACTAAAAATAGAGGAAGCGCAACCACTCACTTCAACCTGCCTGCAACGTGTCATGAAATACTTTGGTCACATTGCCCGAAGAGGTACCAACAACATGGAGCGGGTAATGGTGACCGCAAAGATAGAAGGCAAAAGACTTAGCGGTCGAAGCCCAAAACGGTGGTCTGATCAAATCTCGGCAGAACTCGACATGCCTGCATGCGACACATCAGCACTGCACTCCATCAGGCCACTGACCACACTAGATGGAGAAAAACGGTTGAAAGCAATTTTAAAGCCAAATAAGTAAATAAAGTTAGCAAGTAAGAGGTATATTTTACTGTTTCTATCCATACTACTTTCTGGCAATAGGAGGAAAGGGACAAGCGTCATCCAAGTTGACCTTCTCTTTCATCACGCTAATTATAGCAAACCAAAAAAAAAGCTAAATAGTTTTTGTAATAGGTAATTTGAAGTGCTCAGTCCAGATTTTATGATAAGGCTATGTTTTGATTAGGTATTTCCGCGTCAATGACGTTTCGTTATACGTAATCATTCACGCTCAAATGCGAAATATTTTTAAGAGAGTATATTCATAATGTGATTTATATTAAAAAAAACATTATTTTCATTAAACTCTCTTAATGGAAATAATGTTTTATCAAAACTGAATATTACATATTTAAATCCGTACAAAGGTGTCATTTTCTCAGCGTGTAGGTATGCTTATTGAGTAATGCACATAGCTCCGCGATGAAAACAGGAAATGGTTTTTGGGTTTTCGAAATCCTTTTATCACTAACTTTTAAAACGCATCTTTTGCAGAATAACAGTTAAGTAATCAGGCGTCTTATTTTCATTTAATATTTTTCATTAATTTATATTTCCTGTAAATTGGGCTGAAAGGTGGGGCAGGATCTGGCATTGTCATTTCGAACAAATACGAGTAGTACAACATTATTTTACATCTCTCGTATTCGGTAAATAGGTCCTTATTACCCCCAAATGGGGCTTGTAGGTAACCAATTAGCGCTGTGAAAAGCCTTAGGGCGGTAAGTAATTAAAAAAAAAAACTCTTCAGTCTTTCAAAAAGTTCGCGTACATCTAACCATCATACTGGCAATAGACATCATGCATTCAGCCCAATGACAAACAAAAGAGAGCGCTTCGCTATTCAGCCTTGTCTTCGTATTGAGTATAATAGTCATCAATTTTAAATATCGAACGGCGAAGCTCAATTTCGTTCTTGAAAAAAAAAACTATTCAGCTTTCAAAAAATGAAACATCTTTGTCAAGAGATGATCCGCAACCATTAACTTCTGCTGAAGAAAGCTTCATCCCGTCAAATTTTATCCATGACCAACAAATATCACAATCTCAAACTATTAACATTCCCAAAAAACACCTGTCCCTAAAAAAATGAAAATTGTTCTCATTTCACTAAGTATAAATTTTAACTAATAAAATGTTTTATTCTTGTAATGCCGGTTTTTTTCTACTTACCTCACAATCGAGATGTAAAGCAGAGTAGTTAGCTCGGGTGTAAGCATCAATTGCACCCTCGAACTAAAAATTAAATATCTCTGGCTGCAATTGATGCCTTACAGCCCTTGGCTACTAATCTACTATTAGGACAATACCTTTTTCAAATGAGTCCTCCTAGCCTGGGTCTAGAGCGGAAGAGACTGTCATACTCGTACTGGCTAAAATCCATGGTCTAACGTCAATAGGCCTTTATGTTCCCGCGTCACGGTAACCTGATCAGTCCCAATTCGAGTTCCAATGGTGCAGCTTTAGTTTTCATCAAGATCGGCCTCCAGACTCCTTTCGTATTTTTTTGGTGTTCTTTATATTTTCGGATTTAGTTATCCGCGCCCAGTTGGAAAATTCACTCTGTTTAAGTATGATTAAAGTATTAGTACAACCTTTTTTTTAATTATGATTTGGTAATCAACTGTCAGATTTCACCAATACTTTAGAAACTGAAAATCCATTTGGCCTTATATTTTTGCAGATTACCATTAACACATATCAGCCTCCCGAACTGGTCTCAGTAAACAAAGCACGTAAAAAAACTTGGCTTACCGACCTTGAAGCCTTGAGTGACCCAACCGGCGAAGTAAATTACTCAGAAATTTTGCAGAACGCTCTCCGGATGAACCAGTTGATGCAACAATTTGAGAGTAAGAAAGGAGTAGGAGGAGATCCCTTAGAAATGGAAGGAGGATCCCCTCTACCGAGTTTTATGCAAGAAGAAGAGGACAGAGAATTTATGGGAGTCGGTTCTTCAGGATCAAAAGGGTTCATACAAGCAGGACGACCAGGAGAAGGTCTTCGTAAAGGATTCATGAACCCAGGACAGCACCCTGCAACGGGAGGAGAAACTCTTTCAGGATTGATGCGGCTACCACCTGGAATGGAAGGAGAACCTCTTCCTTTTGGGACGGGAGGAGCACTGCCTCTAGACTATATGCAAAAAAGACAACGCCTTGAAAATAACAGAGGCCTCACTGGAGGATTTATGCAGGGAGGACAACCGTATGGAATGGGAGGACCTCCTTCAGGATTCATACAGGGAAAATATGGAATGGTTGTACCTACTCCAGGGCATATGCAGACAGGATCATCACGTTTTATAGAAGAACCTCTTCCAGCATTCATGCACGGAGGACCATCACATGGAATGGTAGGAAGTCCTTCAGGATTCATGCAGGGAGGACAGCCATACGGTATGCAAGGAGGTCGTCGTCCAAGGTTCTCGCAGAGAGGACCTTCCCCAGGAATGGAAGGAGGATTTCGGCGATCATTAGACAATGTAATTTTTCTTTTATTTATTTACACATAAAAAGCATATCATATACAGGAAATTAATTCCGCTTTTTCACAGACAAATAGGGCAATAAGTCGGTATTCATATTATTTTCATTATTAAAGCCTCCTGCAGACACACGCGATTAATCGCGCTGCGACAACGAGCCAAGCTACCGCGAATTTCCACTCTAAAGATACTGCGAATGGACCGCGACATGTCGCCCCGCGCGATTAATCGCGTGTGTCTGCAGGAGGCTTAAATCGTTTCCGCCTTAGTTCATTCTTCTACTTTAGTAACAGCTGGCGTTTATTTATTAATTCGATTTAATTTATTATTGGTTGATATTTTTTTTTTACATTTTTGCTTTTCATATTTCAGTATACCATTGATGGATATCACGAACTGATCTCAGGTAATCCAACTCGTAGAGAAATCGTGCATGATCCAACAGGCAAAGTAAATTACACAGAAATTAATCAAAACGTTCTTCGAATGAACAACTTACTGCAAAATTTTGAGAAAGCGCAGGGAGGAGGGAGCACGCTGCAGGGAGAAGAATATCAAGAAGAGGAAGAAGGACCTGTTCCGGGACTTAATATGAGGAGTGGACAACCTCCAGGAATGGTTAGTGACCCTGACTGCTATGCCGGAGGTCGTGGGTTCGATTCCCACCCAGGACAAATGTTTGTGTGATGAGCATGATCATTTGTTCTGTGTCTGGGTATAATTTATCTATAATATGTATGTATTTAGAAATATATAAGTATGTTTATCAGTTGTCTAGTACCCATAACACAAGCTCTGCTTAGCTTGGGACTAGATGGCGTTGTGTGATAGTTGTGGAATATTATTATTAAATCAGCATTGCGGATGGGAGGACAATTTCCGGGAATGGGAGGAGGGCCACCGCCTGGAATGGGAGGAGGACCACCTCCTGGTATGGGAGGAGGGCCACCGTTTGGAATGGGAGGAGGGCCACCTCCTGGATTGGGAGGAGGACCACCTCCTGGTATGGGAGGAAGGACACCGTTTGGAATGGGAGGAGGGCCACCTCCTGGAATGGGAGGAGGACCACCTCCTGGTATGGGAGGAAGGCCACCGTTTGGAATGGGAGGAGGGCCACTTCCTGGAATGGGAGGAGGGCCACCTCCTGGAATGGGAGGAGGGCCACCTCCTGGAATGGGAGGAGGACCACCTCCTGGTATGGGAGGACGGCCACCGTTTGCTATGGGAGGAGGACTGCCGCGTGGAATAGGAGGAGGACCACCGTTTGGAATGGGAGGAGGACTACCTCCTGGAATGGGAGGAGGGCGGCATCCTGGAATGGGAGGAGGGCCACCGCCTAGTATGGAAAGAGGGCCACCGTTTGGAATGGGAGGAGGGCCACCACCTGGAATGGGAGGAGGGCGACCGCTTGGAATGAGAGGAGGGGCACCTCCTGGAATGGGCGGAGGACCACCACCTGGAATGGGAGGAGGGCCACCGTTTGGAATGGGAGGTAGGCCACCTCCTGGTATGGGAGGAGGTTCACCGTTTGGAATGGGAGGAGGGGCACCGTTTGGAATGGGAGAAGGGCGACCGCCTGGAATGGGTGGAGGCCCTCCATCAAACTTCATGGGTGGAGGTCCGCCACCTGGAATGGGAGGAGGGCCTCCTCCAGGGTACATGCAGGGAGGACAGCCTCCAGGAATGGGAGATGGTCCCTCTCAGGATTACATGCAAGGACCGCCCCCAGGAATGGAAGAGGGTCCTCCTCCAGATTACATGCAAGGACAGCCCCCAGGAATGGGAAGAGGTCCTCCTATAGAATACAAGCAAAAAGAGCACTCTAAAATTGAAGGAGGCAATCCATCGGGGTTCATTCAAGGGGGGCCACAGCAAGGTATGAATAGAGATGAACCTTCGGTTCCCCATGAAAAACCTAAAGGACCCCCTGCTATTTCTGGGTTTCCATCCGGAATGCCTCCAGGAGGACCGCTTGGTCCCCCGGGTTATGGTGGCCCTGGGACATCACAACAAGGATCTGGAACAGTAAGTAAAACTAAGCAGTTTTTTTTTCCTTTATTTAAGTCGTCTTATTTGAGGAGCAGTGGTGTGGTGACCCAGCGGTATCGGTCCCGACTTACGAGTTGTAGGTCGTGGGTTCGAACCCCGCCAGGCGCATTACTTTTTGTAATCTATTTCATCACCACTGCTCTCAAAACGGTGAAGGAAAACATCGTGAGTGAGGAAACCGGCATGTCCTAGAACCAAAAATTCGAAGATATGTGACATCAACCAACCTGCACTGGGCCCGCGTGGTGGATTATGGCCCGCTCCCTCCCACAGAGAGGAAGCCTGTGTCCCAGCTGTGGGAACATAATAGGCTGATGATGATATGAGGAGCTCATAGGCCGATCTTTCTTCCGTAGGTTAAGCCACACTTGCTAAGGTTGGTCTGTGGATGGTGGACCATCTTTCATAGCGGTTTCCTCCATGCCTTGGAGATATTTGACAGTCGTTACTATTAACAAGAAGAAAAGTGGAAACTACATAATTATTTTCCTACTACTCCACTATTCTTTATTTTAATTTAGTTGTAGGATCCAAGGCGCGTCGAGCTTCATTGCCTCGATGCTTTTCTGGTCATCGTCACAAGTCTTGGCTTTCGGGAGTCGCAGTGGTTAAGGAATAGTGCGGTGGAATTTTCTCCAGAAAAGAAAAAAGGCATTAACTCCGCCCATGTACCATTTGTGTTGCAAGTTTTAGGTAGTTTTCTACACAAAACAAAAAGTCTGGTTCGTAAATGCAGTGTGAACATGATTTAGGTGACAACTCATCCGCAAATATTTCATCCGCGGATGAAACGTCACTCTTCAAAACTGTAAAGCGACGACTCATCGCAAGTTCGGATGATTCGTCGCTTATCTAATATTGATGTGGTCACTTAATCCAAATTATCTCAATCTTCTTCATGGTCCTGTTCTCCTAGTGATTCCACATCGTGTTTTAATTTTACACAATAGTTTGTACCCAATGTCTATTTGGATGAATGACCACATCAATATAACCTATGCGACCACCCATCCGAACTTACGGATGAGTCGACCCTTTTACATTTGTTGAAGGGTGACGTTTCATCCGAGGATGAAATATTTAACGGATGACTTGTCACTTAGGTCGTGAAAATCAACTCCAGTAACGACAAATCCGTTAAAAAAGATCCTGGAAATACGAATGGTCTGTATGAACGAGCCCTTAGGCCTATCAAACGCTGGCGTGACGATGCAAACGGTATCATATTCCAAGTCACCCGCATATAGACTGGTCAATAATTAGAAAATACAATTATTTCACAGGCAACTGGATTCAAATTGATGCAAATAGCACAAAAGAAGATTAACGTAAGTAATTAAATAAAAAAAAAAGGTTATTGTCCACACTATTCTTCTTTTCTCAAGGCGGCATTATACGACACAAGTTTTAGAGAACGGGACCCTAACCTTCATCTGTCAACTGTCACTTAGAGAGTCAGTTCAAACCAAGACGCAAGGGGGGACTCACGCGCCTATATTGAGGTACTAATCTCTAAGCACGAAACCCGTAGTTTCGGCCTTAGTGACAGACAATTTGACAACGAGCCCGAACTAAGAATGAATGACATTACGATTTGACAGATAACTCTTTGTGATAACGTTAAGCAATTTTTTTATTAATATTTTATTAATACGTTTTGGAGTCACAGGCAGAAGATGCGCGTACTCCTTTACTTTGGAGAAAATCTTCGTAGCGGTGAGGCATTAAAACTCGCATAAAGGAAATCAGGAAGATAAGATAAGATAAGATAAGATAGTTTATTTGCATAAAACACGGTATACAGGGTATTATTAAACGTATTAGATCAGCATGTTTTGCTTAATTCTAAAGCATGCAAACTTAGGTACTTACAACTAAAATACAATTTGACATAGAATGCAATTAAATTATTTAAATTCCAAAAAGTCATTAATATTATAAAAATTATTATTATTGAGCCATTCGTACAATTTTGTTTTAAATTTCTTAAAATTTAATGCTTTTAATATATTTGGTAATTTATTATAAATTTTTACACACATAGCAGAAGTATTTTTATTATATTTAGCTGATCTGGGCAGCTCATCTAGCACTAGCCTGTATTGGTCACGCCGACTTCTAGAGTTTATTTCTCCTGCTGTTTTGAAAATGTCTTTATATTTCCGAACAAACATGCATGCTTCGTAAATGTATAATGCAGGCAATGGTAACAAACCAAGCTCCTTAAACACCGGTTGACAAGATTCATCAGACGGAATCCCGTATATAGCTCGTAAACATTTCTTTTGGGCGACAAATACTCTATTCTTATCAGTACTATTTCCCCACATTATTAGTCCATACCGCAGAGAAGACTCAACGTATGCGCGGTATGACATCACAGCCGTTTTTGTGTCAGTTACTTTTTTAATTTGTCTTAGAGCATAAACAAATTTATTAATTTTGTTACATACGCTTTCAACCTGAGCTTTCCAATTAAGTTGTTCGTCAATGATGACTCCTAGAAACTTAGTTAGGGCCACTTTTTTTTTTTTTTTTTTTTTTGCGTGGTAAAATCATCAAATGAGTCCTCCCACCCCGGGCAGGGCGGGAGGGACTGTCAGACTTGTACTGACTAAAATCCACGGTGTCCTTCAATAGCCCGTTATGTCCCGGGGTCACGGTAATGAGATAAGTCCCGCGACCCCGGCAGGCTTTGGCCCTCTAGAGGGGGGCCCCGTCATCATGCTGACACTCCTTGAGGCGCGCGTGGAACACAACGCGCCGTCGACCCGGGCATGGTCCATGGTCGGGTGGCGAGTTGCCCTTTACTCGCCGCCCGCATGCCCGCGCCTACGGTGGCCGGAGATCGTCCCGCGACGTCCGACGCCGTGGGCGTCTACCACTGCGGCTGGGGCGGAGGGAGGACGCTGTCCTCTCTCTCTCGCGGCTCGCCTCCTCCTTCACGAGCATAACTGCTTCGCAGAAGGAGGCGACCGCTTCCCACTCCGTCTCGCCCCGCAGCATGGCCTCGACCAATGCCGGGCGCGAGAGGTCTCCGCCTATCGCCGCCAAGAGGACACGGCGGTGCTCTGCCCAAGCGGGGCAGTCCTGCACCGTATGCTCCACCGTGTCCTCCGGGCGATCTTCGCAGTGGTGACACCCGGGCGTCTCTTCCCTCCTTATCAGACACAGGAACCTCCCGAAACTTCCGTGTCCGGTGAGGACCTGCGTCATGCGGTAAGTCAGGACGCCGTGACGTCTTTCCAGCCACTCCTCAAAGAGGGGTCTTACCGCCGCGATTGCGGCGTGCCCGGACCTCGGTTGCGACAGTCGTCCCCTCCATACTGCCCTGAGATCGCACCGGAGCTCTTCCCGCCGCGCCTCGACTTCTCGGGGCAGCGGGGTTACACCCCGGCGCTGCGCCTCCACGCGCCACTCATAGACGCGCTGGAGGGCAGTCGCCTCCAGATCCCAGGGCAGTAATCCGGCAAGGAGGTTGGCTGATTCGCCGGCGATCGTGCGGTATCCCCGGATCATCCGGATAGCCATGACCCTCTGGCATGCGACCAACTTTAGTGGTCGCGTCCGGATGCTCAGGGCCCACACGGGGGCCCCGTAGAGGGCCATGGACCGCACGATACCGGCGTACAGCCTACGGCAGGAGGCGTTTGGCCCGCCGAGATTGGGCAGGAGTCGCCTGAGGGCGCCTGCTGCCCGGTTCAGCCTTGGGGCCAAACTCAGGAAATGCTCCCTGAAGTTCCACCGGCTGTCGAGGACGAGTCCCAGGTACTTCATCGTCCTCCCGACGCCGATGCGAACCCCCTCCACCGTTATGTGGGACTCGGACCGTGGCGCGTTCAGACGACCATGAAAAGACATGGCCTCTGTTTTGTGCAGCGCCACTTCGAGTCCCAGCTGCCGGATCCTTTCGACGACTGTCGCAACCGCTTGCGTCGCCAGGTCGGCCGCCGCCTGATGCGACCCTCCCTCCGCCAGGACGAGCGTGTCGTCAGCGTAACATATTACGCTGACGCCGTCGGGGAGGTCGCTGCGCAGCACCCAGTCGTATCCGATGTTCCACAGGGGCGGCCCCAAGACCGATCCCTGTGGAACACCGCACGACATCTCTCGCCGGTTCCACACTCCCCGGTGACCGGGGTAGATGACGGCTCTGTCCGTCAGGTAGTCCTCGACTATACGACGGAGGTAGGTCGGCACCCGGTGATACCGGAGTGCCTCCCTGATGCAACTCCAGGGCAGGGTGTTGAAGGCATTGGAGATGTCCAAAGACACCGCCAAGACGACCCTGCCCCGGGCAACAGCATCCCCCGTCGTGAGGGCTCTCACGCGCATGATGGCGTCCACCGTCGAGCGCCCCCTGCGGAAGCCAAACTGGCTCTCCGCAAGATCCGGACCCACCCGATTCAGGTGCCCGACGAGGCGGTCTGCAATTACTCTTTCAAAGAGCTTGCCCACCTCGTCGAGCAGCACGATGGGCCGGAATGCGGACGGAGAGTCCGCAGGGCGCCCGGGCTTCTGGATCAGGACCAGTTTCCCCGTCTTCCAACGAAGCGGGAACTGGCCCCTCTCCAGGCATGCGCTGAAGAGCCCCCCCAGTCGAGGACCGAGAGTCCCCGAGGCCAGGACCCAGGCTTTCCCTGGCAGGCCGTCGGGTCCTGGGGCGGTATTTTTGGCCTTGAGCCGTTGTACCGCCACTCTCATGTCTACCTCGGTCACCTCTGGAGCGTCGTAGACGTCGTCGTCGCTGTGGTCCGCGTTTGCGCCAGCTTCACCGTCAGATTCCGTCGGAGACGGAGCCATAGGCGGGGGAGTATGCTCCCCTCGCGATGGGAACAGGGCGCTCACCACGTCCTCCACGAACTGAGGCTGGAGACTCTGCGTCAACGGGGGAGCCCAGGGGCGGAGCTTTTCGCGCACCCATTTGTAGGGGCGGCCCCATGGGTCCCCGTCCAGAGTCCCCAGCATCTCCGCGCGGGCCAATTCCTTGGCCCGCCAGATCTCGTCGCGGAGGACGGTCTTCGCTGCCCTGTAGCCCTCGTACAGCTCCGCCTCCACAGCCGCCGCATCCGGAGGTCGGGTGCGGCGCCTGCGGAACCTGGTGTACCGGCGTCGCGCGGCAACGCACGCCTCGCGCAGCGCTGCTAGCTCGCGCGACCACCAGTACAGCTGACGCCGGGCGCGTCCTTGCCGGACCCGGGGCATGGCCATGTCGCAGATCTCTGACATGGCCTCCCGGAACCACTCGGCCTCGTCATTTATGTCGGCAGGCCTGTCCGGTGGTGACACCCAGGCCTGCACGATCGAGGCTTCCAGGAATAGCTCCCGGTCCAGCTGCTTCAGCGCCCATCGCGGACCACTTGGGTTCCGTCCACTCGGAACCGGCGCGTCTGAGGTCTGGGCGGAGACGTCGAACCGGATATACCGGTGGTCGGAATAGGTCTCCACCTCCTCCACAACGCGCCAGTCAGTGACGCGCGGCGACAGGGCGGTGCTGGCGAACGTAACGTCCACCACCGACTCGCCCCTCCACCGCACGCACGTGGGGACAGAACCCCGGTTCTCGACCACCAGGCCCTGCGCCCGGGCCCAGTGCTCGAGCATCCTACCCCGCGTATAGTCCCTGGACCGGGAACCCCAAGCCGGACTTTTGGCATTGAAGTCCCCGAGGACGAGCGCGGGGAGGGAACCGAGGGCGACGACGACGTCTCCCAGCTCCGTTAGGGAGTCTTGGAACTCGGCGAGAGATCGGTTCGGGGAGAAATAGACGCCAACCACGGCGATCTCCCCAAACCGTGCCGCGACGATCCCGCGCCCTCTCTCGACGCGATCGAGGGGCGGGGTACCGGCGGCGGCCGACGAAATTAGGATCACCGAGCCGTAAAGGTCCGCCACCCAGTCATTTCTGGGCACGACAAAGTACGGCTCGGCGACCACGGCGACGTTGATCGACCACTGCGCCATGCTCTGGAGCAAAAGATCCTGAGCAGCGGCGCAGTGGTTGATGTTCGCCTGGAGGAAGCGCAATGGAGACATTAATCTGAATCCATTGCAGCCTCCTCCAGGACCCTCTGCGAGGGTGTGGCCACGGCGGCGGCGGCGGCAGCAGGAGCTGCGGCGGCGGCGGCGGCAGTGGCGGGGACGGCGGTGGCAGAGGGCCTACCTCTGCTCCTGGTCTTGGCGGGCGGGGCGCAGGACTTGCCCCCTGCCCGGTGATCGGCCGGCTTGCCAGCCGTCGCACATGCGAAGCAGTGCGGCGGGGCAGTACACGAGCCGGCCTTGTGACCGGGCTGACCGCAACGGAAGCAGTCGTCGCTGCGGTCCACCTCCGAGGTGCACTTGCATGCCGTGTGGTTACCCACTTGGCAGCGGAAGCACCTCAGAGGCCTGGGCTCCAGCAGTTTTACCTGCGCGGACACCCAGCCGACCAGGAGCCTTCGGCCCTCCTCTATCTTCTTGGCCGCCGTCACGGGGCAGCTAACTGTGACTGTCAGCAGCCCCGCGAAGTCAGGGCGTAGGGTGCCTGCCTTCACTTGGTCGGCAGGGCATTCCCCAGCCCTGGCAACGGCGGCGACCACGTCCCCCTCCGAGATTGAGTCGTCCAGGCCCATTATGCGCAAATCTGCGCGCTTTACGGGCCTGGACACTCGGGCCTCCTCCGCATCTAGGGACGCTCTTAGCCGTTCGGCCAGAGCGTCAGCGGTAGGGCCACTGGAGTTAGGGCCACTTGCGTAATTTTTGGTATGTCCATTTTAAAATTAAATTGATTATTATAAGATTGATTAAATTGTATATATACTGATTTATTTAGATTAATTGATAAATTATTATTATTTAACCACTTAATTAAATTGTTGATAGTATTATTTATGTCCGCTTCATGATCAGTAATTGATTTATATTTTTTATCGGTAGTAACAATTATGGAAATGTCATCAGCAAAAAGAAAGCATTTATGGTCGGTTACTTTAACAATGTCATTTATATAGAGTAGAAATAAGATGGGTCCCAATATGCTACCCTGGGGGACACCGCGTGTTATATTTGCATATTCAGACGAGTAGTCTGTCATATCCCTCATTTTATTTAATTTCGTGATGATGACACTTTGTTGTCTGTCAGTCAGGTACGACTTTATCCACTGAAGTGGCAATCCTCTAATACCGATGATCTCTAATTTTTGCAACAATATGTTATGTGACACAAGATCAAAGGCCTTTGATAGATCAAAGAACAGACCCGTTGTTAGGTGTTTGTTATTAAGGCTGTTGAGTATTGTTTTCAAAAGAGAGAATATTGCCAAGGACGTGGACTTATGTTTCTGAAAGCCAAACTGTTCATTCTTTATAATACCATATTTCTGACAGTAACTGATTATTCTTTCATACATGCATTTCTCATATATTTTTGACAGGATGGGTATCAGAGTTATGGGGCGATAATTGTTCATGTCACATTTTTCGCCCTTCTTAAATATTGGTTTGACCACAGATATTTTCAAAGCGGTTGGAAAGACTCCTTGAGAGAAAGACAGGTTAATAAGATGGGTCAATACTCCGCTTATATCATTAACGCATGCCTTAATAATTCGGGTGTTCAGTTCATCATAACCTGCAGAGTTAGTGTTATTCAGCGATAGTATATGATTTCTAACTTCATTTTCCGACATAGGTGTGAGGAACATCGAGTTAGCAGTTAGGGTATCGCTACGGCATGTATTTGTACAAGCATGGGTTGGGATACTATTTGTATAATGTTTGTTGAAGGCAGAGGCTATTTCTGCTGGTTCGCTAAGTATGATGTTGTCAATTTTAATGTGTTCAATGTGATTTCTTGGGGCGGAATTTTGCATTTCATTTTTTATAACTGTCCATGTGGCTTTACACTTATTGTCGTTATTTTTCATAAATTTTATATTAGCATTTCGTTTTGCATTGTAGATACATTTTTGAAGTAGTTTCGAATATGTGGTATATTTATTCTTGTTCGTTATATTTTTATGTTTGTAGTACTGGTATCGCAGGAAACGTTTCGTTTTAGAACTTTGTTTAAGACCATTGGTGATCCACATGCGTTTTACCCTATTGTTCAAACTTATCTTTACCCTTACTTTTGGAAAGCAGAGATTGTACAGTAGACATATTAATTCATGGAAACAGGTGAAAGCTTTGTTTGCATCATTTTCCATGTAAACATCCGACCAGGAGAGATTTTGTAAGCATTCCCTGAATTTACGCGTATTATCTAAACTATAATCTCTTTTGTAAGTGTGGTATATTGAAGGTAGTGTTGTTTGAAGCTTTAAAGGAAAGCTTAGCATTTGTGCAGTGTCATGATCAGAGAGGTGAAGCGGTAGCACTGTCGCGATTGCGTCAGGTACGTTACTCAATATGTGGTCTATACAAGATTTTTTTCGAGTCGCAACTTCAATATGAATTTTTACATTATGATTATGGGCTATGGCTTGAAACTCCTGAGTGATATTGCTTCGTTTGAGGGTATTAATATTAAAGTCACCCGTTATAACGATGCGAGTTCTTGATTTATATTTCTTATTTAAATCATGTATTACATTATCTAACTTAGTTAAAAAAAGGTTAGGGTCAGATTGTGGTGTTCGGTATAAGCAAATAATGACTACTTTCTGATTTTCTAGCTCTATGCCACATGCCTCGAATGTATTTACTGATGCATATGTTTTTATGAGTGGTAATTCTTTATAGCATAGACCCTTTTTAACAAGAATGCAAGTACCACCTCTGTTTTTTTCTCTGCAAAAATTTGTAGCCATTTCATAATTTGATAACATAAGATAATTCTCATGCCCTTTTTTAATAAATGTCTCAGAAAGACAAATAACATGTGGGTCGTTATGTAAGTCACGCATTTCCTGCAATGTTAAGTCCAATAGTTCCTGCTTAGATAAAACACTTGCAATGTTCTGGTGAAGTATTCGAAAGTTATGTGATGATGCATGTGTTGTGTTGTTAAGTGCGAAAAAATGTATCGCTTTTTGAAACTGTGGGAAAATAGTATGGTATGGTACCTTTTCTGTTCTCTTCGGAAGGCAGATGAGAGCTTGCCCTTTCTATTCCTCTTTTGTTGCTTTTAAAATAAAAGGGAATGGTTCCTATTTTAGGTACACTTGTCTCCGTTTTATGTAAAGAGATTGATTTGCTACTCGCGAGATGTTTTCTGAGTTCGGCTGGATTTAAATATGTTTGGTCATAATATTCACAATCTATTACGTAAGTTATTGATTTACAAATGTCAGACACGCTACGGTGTTTATAATCCATGAAATGACAATTCTTATAATATTTACAAATGTTTTTCATACGATTATTCAATTTGTTAACATCTAAATAGCTATTATTTAAAACGTTCAATATAATTATGGTATTATTACAGAATGTCTTCAATATAATTTTTAGCTGAGATAAGACATGCCCTTCGTTGTCATCATTTTCACCTAAGGAAATTACAATTTTGTCACCTGGTTGTAGGTTTGTGTTGACACAACTTTTTGTTATGGTGTCGCTCTGTGCATTTGGCATCGTATGGGCGAGTACTCCATATTTTTCATACTGGGTCTCCTTTGGAAGTTTTAACATTATTCAAATAAAGGTTGTAAAGTGGCTGTACACACTCCATTCATTAGAATTAGTTGCGGTTACGTATTAAGCCTCCTGCAGACACACGCGATTAATCGCGCGGGGTGACATGTCGCGGTCCATTCGCAGTATTTTTAGAGTGGAAATTAGCTTGGCTCGTTGTCGCAGCGCGATTAATCGCGTGTGTCTGCAGGAGGCTTTAAACTATAACAAAATATTTTTATCGGCAAAGCTCAAGGAAAATCTCAGTCTGAAGTACAAATGTCACAAAAGTAAGAAACAAAATATAAGAAAACACTTGGACCATAAATTCTTTAGTGGCCAGTAACGCCACAACGTTATCTTTAACTGTTCCCCGCAGTTTCAAACCTGCTGCTCGGCTCCTATTGTTCGAAGCGTGATGTTATATAGCATTCTCGGTAATAGACTATCCAACAAAAAATATAAATAAATTGAAACCTGTTCCTGAGCTTAGTGCGCAACCAAACAAACAATCTCTTCAGCAGCGGGATCAAGCGTTTGTTTTAAAAATTTTCGTGCGAGAATTGAATGTACAACAAGCAGAGTAGCCGTCAAAAGCTCAGCAAGCTCAGCAACGCTTTAAAATTCTCGTCTTCGTTTGAAATCATAAAGGCTCTAAAAACAGACATTCTAAATTAAATAAGGCAATAACGCACAAATAAATTGTTAATTGAAAATCAACTACGTAAAATTAACTTGATATCAAAACAGCCTGAAAGTCGTATCTTCATCAACCACGCGGGATTTAATTATTATAAGTAGATAAGTAATATAATACCCTAGCAGGTATTATAATCTGTAATACGTAAGTACTACAATCTCTTGTCGCAGTGTTATTTTAAATCTTCCATCAATTTTGTTAGCGTCTTGATAGCAGAAAGAATATTAACATCTGCCACAAATATATTATGTATGATTTCGGTAACAGCAGCCAATCTCTGCAGACGCAGAGACTCCCAAACTTCGACCTGCTACTGAGAAATTCTAATAGAAGTACTTAAAGAAATCTTTATTTGAGGAAAGAAAATATCAGCTGTGAGTGGAACAAGGCTATTGCAACTCCACGTCGTCGAGGTCGAATCTTTCGTTCCAACTGATTACAGTAACTGACATTAATTTATTTATCTTCACACAGTTCCAAGAGCGCATGGAACAAGTCCAGTATAAACAAGTAAGTACATGTTACTACAGAACTCGAAATCTAAAAGTGAAACTGCAATTTTTATGGTGACCGCAGACCGCAAACTAAGTGGCATAACAGATTTGAGAGAACGCAGCGATACAAAGATTTCGCTTTCGCAAATAACACCATTATTGGCTACTGTTACTCAGAGAATGGCAATAGACAGGCTGCTGTTACTCAGAGAATGGCAATATAGACAATGTGTCCGGTTTCAGACTTTCAGATCATCATAATATCAGCCGTAAGACGTCCACTGCTGAACATAGGCCTCCCCTATAGACTTCCAGTAGAACAGGTTGGAAGCGGCTTGCATCCACATCCTGCGGTTTCTGTATCATCACCTGCCCAGCCTTTTTCCCAACTATATTAGGGTTGGCTTCCAGTCGAACCAGATGCAGTTGAATATCAGTATTTTACGTGGAGTGACTGCCTATTAGACCTCCACAACCCAGTAATTGGGTAATGCGATACCCCATGGTAAGACTGGTTGTCAAAATTTTAGAACTTCTGACTAATAGTAACGCCTGTTAAAGATCTACAAATGACAGTCGGGACCAACGGCTTTACGTGCTTTCCGAGGCACGGAGTCTGCGGTCTCTGTATGTAAAAACTTAAAAGGGAGGTGGCAATTCTGTCAATAAAATTATTCTTCATGTGAGGTTGGAAACCAGTCCCTACTGAATGGTAGCCATTTTTGTTTTTTGATCGCTTTTTATGGAGCGTGCAAAAATAAAAGATTTCTACTCTTCGATTTAATAAAGTTGTTTAAAAAATTTCCATTTGTTCATTTGCCATTTCGAGAATTAGGCTTTCAGAGAATTTGCTATTTTGAGAACTTGTCCTTTCGTGACTCGGTTGCCAATTCGAGAATTAGGCTTTCTGCGGCTAATCCAAAACATCCTAAAATACCTACATTAATCTTCCTCAAATATTTTGCTAAATATTAATTCGAGTTTAAACGGAACTCATAGTAAGGATCTGTTATGACTGTAATAACACAGCTTTCGTAGTTAAATGTTGTCAAATTATTCAATTTATTAATTAACTTTGATTTGTTTATTTTGAGTAAATACAATATTTTGTTCATTTACATATCCAATCATAAAGTTGGATTTTAATTAAAACGATACTGTTTTATACCCCATGTCTTTTGTACGATTTTAAATGGATACTCGATATTAATTATTTAGTAAAAGCCTTCAATATTTTCGAGAAACACCTGTTTTAGTAGGTTCGCTTTAAAGGTCAAACGATGATTGAAAATTATAATAGATATCCAGAACTTTGCTAGTTTTTGACCCTTTTTTAAAGAACCTATTACCCTGGGGCTCCTCTTTGAGGCAGGTTTTCCTGTCACGCTCACCGCCGGCGCTGACGGTCGGCGCGTAGCTCGACGGACGGCCGTCAGCGCTGAGCGGTCAGCGTTACTCAGAAACGCTACCTTACTTCATAGCATATTGACCCATCAGCGCTGACAGCGTGCGGTCAGCGTGACAGGAAAACCCGACTAAATATTTACATAGTATACTTTTAGGTTCTCTTATTACGCCTTACCTACGGACCACGCCAAATAAATTCAAATCTTTAAAAAAAAACCTTTTTTTTTTAAATTTGGGCTTTTTTTTCACGTTTTTTTTTATTTAAGGATAGGTTTGCATTTGACCACTATAAATCGCGTGATGGTAAACGGAGATGTGATCGACGATGAAGCTGCTTGCCTAGAAGTAACCGAAATATAGTTTTCAATAAAAAAAAAAGTATAATCAAACACTATTTTTATTTGTTTGGTATGTTTATTGATTTTTTTTATTCATAGGGACCAACAACAGAACACGTACGTATTTTGTTTTTGTAGCAATAAGTAATAAAATCGAGTCTGCCGCTGTACCCAATAGAGTACTTAACAGCAATTTGAAAATAGCTATGTATTAATTTGGTGTAAAATAAAAGTAGATATATTCCATCTTTTTTTATGTGTAATGGGTTTGCTCTTGACCTTAGTCTAGGTCAGAAGTTACTAAGACAAGGTCGAGGATGGAGCGAACTTACCCAGAAGAAGCCTGTTCACTCTAACTTTGAAGAGATTAGGGTTGTATGTATTCGGAAACACAGACGCAGGCAGAGAGTTCCACTCCTTCGCTGTCCGCATTATAAAAGACGTTTGGAAACGCTTAGTGCGAATTGGTGGTATAGCAATGAGGTAAGGATGGTAGTTTGCCGTGCGATGATAGAAGGGAGCTGGTGGGATGAGGTCTTGGAGTTCTATCGATCTTTGATGATAGACACACGAACCAAAAGATTGTGAATATTATGAATACAAATTCATTGTGAAAAATGTAAAATAAAGGAGAATGTGGATTTCGTCTTTACTGAACAATCGGTCTGTATTATTATTTTGTTTTTATTTAATTTAGAGACAGAACTACAGTATCCTTTGCGATGTCCCGGTGCCTTCACAGCACTGTAGAGGGGGTATGCTTCATCGCTCAAACAGATTATAAAATTAAAATAAATTATCTTCATTCATAGATACCCCACGCATCAGTTTTAGGTCCAGTACAGTTATATTTTCTGTGATCTATTTATTATTGCCCAGGTAATAGTACATTATGGTACAAGTGTGTAATGTTGGTGATTACCGCTGAGGCGCCATTGAGACCCGAGCCGTTAGGTGAGGGTCTTAAGAGAGCCGAGGACGGTAATCACCAATACACACGTTTATCATACGACGTTTTTCAACACACTTGTGAAGAAAATAACTATAATTTCAACAGTGAAAACGAGTTGTGATTTTTTTTTCGCAATGGCGGGAAAAATTAATCGGTTTTCCTATGCGCGCGCATCATAGATCGGCCATAGACTAAAAGAATGAGGCTTCTTTTTTTGGCTTTTCTCGGCTAGCGTTTTAGCCACGTACAAAATGGGTAATTCAAAGTTTTCTTTATCACAGAAAAAACAAAAGTTATATTTGAGTGAAAGTTGTATTTATTAAAAACGTACAAGTTGAAATTTATCTATAATACGAAGTTGCATGAAACTAGCAAGCAATAGGTAGGTACATTAATTTATTTGTACCATTGAACACGATCTTTTTGTATCGAAATTTTTTTTAAAACAAAGCAACTCAACCAATTAAAAAAAAAAACCTATAAGTAACTCACTTGTGAATATTAGTAAAGAAAAAGTCACAGTTTGATTACAGGTGTCATTATGTGCCTAATTGCGGTGAAATTAGAGCACAGAGAGCATTATTAGCCGTTTTATGAGCAAGTGTGTTGAAAAATATTAAACCATTTATTTGAGTAATTATTATCATTTTACAGCTACCATCAGCAGCTGAAAGACTGAAAGGATTACAACAAACAGTAAGTAAAATAATTATAATATAACTTGACAGTAGTACTCCTTTGATTTTAATAAGCAATTTTTATACCTTTTCAGGACGATTTCAATGCGCCCGTGCGCTGGGTGAAATTAAACTCGGTGAGTTCATAAAATTTATCTTAGGGCCAGTGTCTGTTGTTTCGATTCTGCGGACGGCGAGTAATGGATGACTCGCCGTCCGATCATGTACCAAGCTGATACGATACTGGAAATGTGTATCTTTTCGTGTAGTAAATAAAGTTAGATTTTGAGTCACTCTCTTACCTAATTGATCCTAATTTTATATTTAATTTTTTATTTACAGCCCGACACAAAAGATGGTTTGGCCCGATTAACGGTAAAGTTTTCAAGTTTTGTTATTTAAAAAAAAATTGTTCTTTCTACAAAAAAGTTAAACATCTTTTGAATACTTGTCTAAACGGCATTATTTTGTCGTTAATATAAGGGTCATTTTGCAGTTACACTTTTTTAGACAAGTGTTCAACAGAAATAGATGTTTAATTTTTTATGGTACGACGGCGACGGTTTGTATCAGATCTGATTTTTGTTATATTAAAACATGATTATTATAAATGACTAGCTGACCGGGCAAACTTCGTACCGCCTCACCTTTTAAACCTTCCCTGGACTTCCAGAAGTAATTCAAGACCAAAATTAGCCAAATCGGTCCAGCCGTTCTCGAGTTTTAGCGAGACTAACGAACAGCAATTGATTTTTATATATAAGATTATTTTTTCCTCTTTCTGAAAAATCACTGAATAGATTTGGATGAAACCTTAACACAAACATTATCCTGGTCATACAACAGAAAAATCTTTTTTTATTAATAAATGTGGAACGTGGGTGGCAATTGAGGCAATGGGGTGGTTTTTGTTATTCAATTCTGACAGTCCCTTCAGCTCCATCCAGGATGCGAAGACTCATTTGATAATTTTTAGTTTGTGGACTCTTTAATAGTTTTGCTGTTTTTTTAATTTGCTATAGGATCCAAAAACTCATAGGAATCAACAGTATGTGATAGAGGTATGAATAAAGTTTAATGTATAATAAATAAATATTATTTTGTAAAGAGTCGCCTGTCGACCACCAGGTCCCGCAATCGCGGCGGAAAGACCCCTCTTTGAGTAGTTGCTCAGACAAGTCCTCACCCGAAATAGATTTTTCGGGAGGTTCCTGAGTCTGATTGGAAAGGAAGAAACGCTTGGCTGTCAACACTGCGAGGAACGCCCGGAGGGCATGGTGGAACATTCGGTGCAGGTCTGCCCCGCTTAGGCAGAGCACCGCCGTGTCCTCACGGAGGCGATATGTAGCGATCTCTCGCGTTCGGCATTGGTCGAGGCCACACTGCGGAGCAAGACGGAATAGGAAGCAGCCACCTCCTTCTGCGAAGCAATAATGCCATGGCAGTCGAGGGTCTTGGCAATTAATATTGATCAATAGTCACTGCCATTTCAATTTTACAGGGAGAACTATACGTGCCAATTGTGGATGAAAGTATGGACAGATTAGGTTGGTCGGTAAGTAGATACCAGCAATCAATTATATTCATCATCAGCCGGAACACGTCCACTGCTGACCATGCCTTCCCTTAGACCGTCACCATAAGTTGCCCGCGACTCTCACGTGTCGTCGGTACTAGTAGGAGCCCTACCGGTCTACGTTTTCCGGTCAATAAAATCAACACTCGAGAACTTTTCTTCCCCATTTGTAATCAGTTCTAAAAGTGGCCTGCCCGTGCCCATTTCCACTTCAACTTGCACTGCATAATTTACGAGACATATCCTTGTTCCTTGTTAGAACAGTGGTAGCCCAGTGGTATCGGCCTCGACTTACGAGTTGTAGGTCGTGGGTTCGAACCCCGTCAGGCGCATTATTTTGTGTAATTTATTTCAACACCACTGCTCTTAAAACGGTGAAGGAAAACATCGTGAGGAAATCGGCATGTCCTAGAACCAAAAATTCGAAGACATGTGACATCTACCAATTCGCACTGGGCCCGCGTGGTAGATTACGGCCCCCTCTCTCTCGCAGAGAGGAGGCATGTGTCCCAGCAGTGGGAACATTTATAGGCTGATGATGATGATCCTTGTTCCGGATTTTATCCCACAAAGGAGCTCCGAGCATAGCTCTTTAAAAAAAGTTTTTAGAAACCAACAAATAATGCCAATTTTCCTTTAAACCTGCAGACAGAAAACTACAAGGCAGCGCTCATAGAAGTCTCAACCAGACCGAATGTAGATGAATATTCGTTGAAAGTGGTGATGAGGTCCATGAACTTGAACTACACAGATGAAAAGGACTGGTTGGTTTTTGAAACGGTGCTCGGATCCAAGTATGATTACGGACGAGAGGTAAGGAATCTATACTAACCTATACCAATCTATACTAACATATACTAATCTATACTAACCTATACTAATCTATACTAACCTATACTAATCTTCTAAATGTATAAAACTCAAAGGTGACTGATATAGTGATCTATCAACGCACAGCTCAAACTACTGAACGTATCGTGCTGAAATTTGGCATGCAGGTAGATGTTATAACGTAGGCATCCGCTAAGAAAGGATTTTGATCAATTCTACCCCCAAGGGGATAAAATAAGGGATGAATGTTTGTATGAAACTTTGTCAATTTTAAACTGATCGGGCTGACACTTTGCATGCACAAAACTGAAGAGTTTGTTCATTTGTTTGGTAGAACGAGATTATTTCAGGAAATACTGGTTGGAATTGAAAAATTCTTTTTTTGTTGGATAGTCTATTTGACGAGGAAGGTGATAGGCTATATAACATGACACTACGACCAAAAGGATCCGAGCTGCAGGGCTTCCAGTCAAACCAGATGCAGCTGAATATCAGTATTTTACATGGATCGACTACTTATCAGAAGCCAACTTTGACTTTGACGCTGATTTGGTAGCAAATTAGTTCCTTTTTCGTACATTAAAGGCGATTTTTCAATTTTTCGTACAATAAAATAAAATACAGGAATCTTGTGCAAAGTCTCTGAGCTCCACCACCCAGTAACTGTGTAATACGATAATGTACGAGCGTAATTGATTCGAGTACATGCGGTTGCTTCTGATAAACATGTTATTTTAATTTCTGTATAACATTTGTTTTAGTGTAATGGCGAAGGCTGTCAATCAAGAGTAAGTTCTTTTTCTTTCTTTGGACATTTTCTTTCTTTAAAATTGTACCTCTAACTTTCTACTAGTGAAAAAAATCTTTTCATTATTTTAGTAAATCAGCAGTTTCGAAAATTACACTTTATATATATATACCAAAGGCTTTTCCCGCGTGTATCTCGGAACTTATCCCACAGGAACGATACATAGGGATTAAAAAAATCCTGTGTCAATATCTGTATAAAAATCAATGCCACTTTTCGTTGTAATGTTATATAACTCAAGAACGGGCTCACCTACCCAAACCAAAATGTAGGCTTTGTTCGAACTATTTAGTAGATGCTTTATGTGAAGTTTGCACAAAATCGGACGAGCGCTCAAACTTTTACATTTTATAATAATTATTAGTACCTAAGAATAAAAAATAATTAACAGATATTTTTTATAAGATTGAAAAATCAAAGATAAAAGTTTTTTTTTTCTTTTTAGTGTCGCAGAGCCGCTTGCGATGGGGCGGTAAAGTATTATTTTTAACAAATATCATATTTCATCATCCAAAAATTAAGGATTTTATGCCGTGGTAAACAAGACAGCGTTGTTTCGCCATGTCCGTCCGTCTGTCTTTTTTTACCTAAGAAACTCTTGGTTTTAGAAAGCTGTAATTTGGCATGAATATACAGATTAATTACCCAACCGTGGGAGAGATAGCACCCCGACATGAATAGTTTAAGATATTTCAACAAACAGTTTTTGTATATTTTTGTGCTTTTGAACCAGAAGAAGACGGTTGACGACAGGCACACCGACTTTCAGTTTGGTTACTGAACATTTTTATTTAAACCATGCAAATAGAAATGGACCAATCCGCCCTGGGCCCGCGTGGTAGATTACAGCCCACTCCCTCTCACAGAGAGGAGGCCTGTGTCCCAGCAGTGGGAACATTTATAAGCTGATGATGAAATAGAAATGGAAGCACCCCTAAGCGGGGCTCTGTTGACCCTGCTAAAGTCGAACATTTTTATTTTAGACTTTGGAAAAATGCGAGTCATTATTATTTATTGAGTAGACGCTTGATATGACGACCTTTATAACCATTTCTGTATTTAATTGCAGTGCAAAGGCGATAGTTGTGCTTCTGGGGTATGTGATCTTGAAATAAGAAAAAGGGAATATTATATTCACCATGTATTCGTATTTTGATATGAATATTATAAGTTGCTCCCTCATTACGAGAATTCGATTGTAATGTAACGTTACAGATTCCAGCTTTACATCAGTCTTGTTCTTCTTCTTCTTCCTGCCCTTATCCCATTCTACTTGGGGTCGGCGCAACACGTTTTCTTCTTCCATTCTCCCCTATCAGACGTCACAGTATCATTTACTCCTTTTTCTTTCATATCATTCCTTAGACAATCCATCCATCTTTTCTTTGGCCTTCCTCTTCCTCTCCATCCATCAACATTCATACTCAACACTCTCTTAGTCACATGGGTGTCATCCCTCCTCATCACATGTCCATACCAAGATAGACGATTCCCTTTCATTTTTTCTGTAACAGGCGCCACTTTCAAACTTCCCCTTATAAACTCATTCCTTATTTTATCCATTCTTGTCACTCCACACATCCATCTCTACATCCTCATCTCCGCTACATGCAATCGTTTCTCATACATCTTTTTCACAGCCCAGCATTCCGATCCATACAATACGACAGGTCTAATCACGGATTTGTATATTTTCCCCTTTAACTTGAGGGGCAGCTTTACATCAGTAAGGGAGGAAAATCGAGCATTACAATGCGCATCTTGTTATGATACAATGTCTAACAATGTACACATTGTATCAACTTTTAACATCAATGCACTCCACGTGTCCGGCAGGCCGCATGCATACCTACGTTACATTACACACGAATGCTCGTCCTTTTTTTTGTTGGTAAAAACCCACCACATTATTACCAAACCACTGCAACTCCTGAAAGCCAAAATCAACAGTGACAACCACCAGAAAAGCGCCGAGACAATGAAGCTCGACGTGTCTCGAAGAATGCTCGTCAGTGAGGGAGGTGGCATTGTAATGTAATTTTCAAAATCGTTAAAATTGTCACATAACACACAAATATTTGCTTCTAGAGAGGTAACCTTTAAGATATTTATCTACTATCATGCTATTAATCCTCTATAAAAGTACCTATAACAATTAGCTTATTGCCAACATTAAAACACTCAATGATATTATGATCATTATATCATCCAAACGCGTGATATTATGAATTTCAAAAAAAGAACATTCTCATGCAATGACATTTTCACCACCAGTACCCTCAGCACGAGTTTTCACTATTTTACTTTACAGCGTCTTTTCAGTATTTACAGCGTTTCTTGTATGAAAAAATGGAACAGCGCCTCTGGTGTGCGAAGAAGTAACTAATTTTTTCCTTGAAAATTGTCAATTTGAAATTGTCAAAGTTCCAGTTTACTTTACGTCTCAAATACTGAAAACTCGTGCTAAGGGTACAGATCGCTAAAATTTTGAAAAAAGAACAATAATTCTTTTACTTATTAAGGTTTGTTTATTTTACATGCTTCGCAATTAGGCTTTTCTTGAATTTACATAGTTCTTACAACACTGTACAACACCCTATGGTATGAGAATCTTTTATAGAGGATTCACATCATGATTGTAGATAAAGTCTTGTATGCAACTGTTATAATTAGGTATTAAAACACTCATGTGATACTATTATCACACTCGGCTACGCCTCGTGTGATAAACCCACGTTCGTGTTTTAATACCCCTGATTATACAACAGTTGCATAAATAACTATTATAATATCCATTACACACTACGTCCGTTTCATTACATATTCCTCCTCAAAAACTTTTACATTTATTTTCAGTGCGTTGGTATGGGCTGTAGTGCTATGGTGAGTATATCTATAATCTATTATCTATACTAATATTATGAAGCTGTAAGATCTTGTTTGGTTGAATGCGCTAATTTCAGGAACTTCTTTCAGTTCCAATTGAAAAAATATATTTTTGTGGAGTGTGTTAGATAGGCTGTCCATTTATTGAGGAAGGCTATATTCTCTATATCACGCTACGACCAATAGGACCCGAACAGCGGGGGTGAAAGCAGGGGACACAGCTAGTTTGGTATGTGTGAATGGTCCCTTTTCTAAGATCATTCCGAGCAGTAATTCATAGCCAATTAACATCTTTTTACTATTTTCAGTGCCGTGGACCCGGATGTAATGCCATGGTAAGTTAAAATTATAACAATAATCTCCGACAATTAAAAGTCAGAATTATAACTAAGGCTGCGAAGCAGTCATGCTCACGAATGAGGAGGCGGGCCGCGTGAGGGAGAGAATAGCGTCCTCCCTCACCCCAGCCGCAGTGGTAGACGCCCACGGCGTCGGACGTCGGCATGCGGGCGGCGAGTAATGGGCGACTCGCTGCCCGACCGTAGATCATGCCCGGGTCGACGCCCACGCCGACGGAGCGTTGTGTTCCACGCGCCCTTCAAGGAGTGTCAGCATGATGACGGGGCCCCCCTCTAGAGGACCAAAGCCTGCTGGGGTCGCGGGACTTATCTCATTAACGTGACCCCGGAACATAAAGGGCTATTGAAAGACACCGTGGATTTTAGTCAGTACGAGTCTGAAAGTCTCCCCGCCATGCCCTGGGTGGGAGGAGTCATTAGATGATTTTATCACGCTAAAAAAAAAGGCAGCTTGTCGATGACGCGATGAGACGAAATTCGACCGATTCCAACTAAAAGTGAATTAATATAATAGGGTGAATCTATTGCCATAAACTGGGCACGAACCCCCTACAAAAATTCCTGATAGAAACATCTAAGTCTACGAGACGTGGGAATCGATCCCGGGACCACATGAACGGAGTTATTAAAGTTGATACTAGTGTGTAAACCTCAATATTTGCTTTCCATTCCAGTGCATCGGAAGTCAGTGTACCGCGAAGGTATTTATTTTATTTTAAATGCATTGTATTAATCATCGACCAACCGCGCTTGCAGAGGTTGGTCTGTGGATGGGTGACCATCTGTCATAGCGAGTTTCCTCCGTGCCTCGGAAAGCACGTAAAGCCGTTGGTCCCGGCTGTCATTTGTAGATCTTTGACAGTCGTTACTGTTAGTCCGAAGTCTGACGACCAGTCTTACCATGGCGTATCGTATTACCTAGTTACTGGGTTGTGGAGGTCCGATAGGCAGTCGCTCCATGTAAAATACTGATATTCAACTGCATCTGGTTCGACTGGAAGCCGATAGTTAGGACAAGGCTAGGCAATTTATGCGACTAATGACAGCACCTCTGGTAACCAAATTATTGAGCTCCATAAAATCTGCCAATTCTTCCCGACTTTTTGATAAACTTAAAAAAAAAAGTATTGAAAAAGGCTGTAGTGCAACTCGATACTTAGGCCTCGCGTTCCCGAAATCGGAGAGGAAACGAGAAGATATTTGTTTTGAATAACCAATCATATTTCGTCATTTCCACATCAGCGCTTGACTGATTCCGAATTTGGTGGAAATTACCTGCCAGCTTTGCAGCACATCTCCTCTCGTCTTCTCTGCTCTCCGCTTTGGTGGTTACCGAGCCTTACCTAGGTACTGACGATGTAAAACATGTCTGTCACAGCGCCCGCTGCGATCGATTTCATAGTTCCCACCACTGATTTCGCACCTAGCTTAGACAAACAAACAAAAATATACACACCAGTGGCGTAGCAAGGCGTCGGTGAATATTTGGGCCTCGCCCAGAGAAAAAAAACTTGACAATGGCGATCACAATTTTGTTATATAAGTTTTTAGACTGACATGGTCACTGTTACAAATATTTGGGTTTAAAACAATTTTGTTACCAGACAGTAAAGCGGTACTTGGACAAGTATACAATATACTTGTACTTGCAAGATGACTTGATTACGTTTTATTTCTAAAGGCGCCGGTTGGCGCGCGAAACCGCGACAGGAGACCGCGACACTTGTCATTACCTAATCTTAAGAAGTGTCGCGGTCACGCGCGCGAACCGGCACCTATACATTGCCTAATGTTAAGTAGTGTCGCGGTCTCCTATCGCGGTCGCCTGTCGCTGTCTCCTGTCGCGGACTCGCGCGCGAACCGGCACCTTTAGAAATAAAACCTTTGCTGGGAACTGAAACAGACAAAGAGGCCTTGCAAAGAGGATAGATGACTTGGTTCCCCCGAGTCATCTATACCATTGTTGTGATTGTCAGCGCCATCAGCTTTGCGAGGCCTCTTTAACTCTTACAAGGGGGCCTCGCGTCGGAAGCAAGTCCTATTTTTCGCACTGAAAGAAAAGGGACCTCACAGATACATCTTGCCTTCTCCTAGATTCTCACTACGCCACTGATACACAAATGTACCTCTTTTTAAAACAAAAATACAAATATTCCCCACCATAGAGCAACACAGGCCACCGGCGGACCGGAGTTTCCCACCAAGATACACACACAGAATTATTACTTGCATACCGCAGAATCCACAGAGCGTATCGCAATGTAATGTTGAAGTGTATTGCACATATTGAACTATAGTTTTCTATACGTTGGTCATTTTTATTGGATTTCAGTGCGAGGGTCTGAATTGCGAGTCGAAGGTATGTACCTACAAATTCCATTTTGTTTCAGTACTTTATTTTGTTATAAGGGACTCCCAAAAAGAGCATTTGCCTGTAACGTTACGTTACAAGTTCGAGCATTACATAAGTGAAAGAAAGAAAAGGAATTTATTGACACGTACATAGACCTTATCGTGAGTTTTCAGTTATTGTGACGTAAAGTAAACTGGAACTTTGACATTTAATTTCAAGGAAAAAAAATAGTTCCTTCTTCATACACCAGAGGCGCTGTTCCAATTTTTCCATACAAGAAACGCTGTAAATACTGGAAAGACGCTGAAGTAAAATAGTGAAAACTCGTGATAAGGGCTCAGGACGAAAAAAACATAATTATAAAAAGAAAACAAAATGATATGAAGGAAAAGCAACAAAAAATTCAAAATTAGTCCTGTGCTAGGTCAAAAGGCTCCTAAGTCCTATCTCATTGTGCTTTTTTTTAGCGTGGTAAATTCATCAAATGAGTCCTCCCACCCAGGGCAGGGCGAGAGGGACTGTCAGACTCGTACTGACTAAAATCCACGGTGTCCTTCAATAGCCCTTTATGTTCCGGGGTCACGGTAATGAGATAATTCCCGCGACCCCGGCAGGTTTTGGCCCTCTAGAGGGGGGCCCCGTCATCATGCTGATACTCTTTGAGGCGCGCGTGGAACACAACGCGCCATCGACCCGGGCAAGGTCCATGGTCGGGTGGCGAGTTGCCCATTACTCGCTGCCCGCATGCCCGCGCCTACGGTGGCCGGAGATCGCCCCGCGACGTCCGACGCCGTGGGCGCCTACCACTGCTGGTGGGGCGGAGGGAGGACGCTGTCCTCTCTCTCTCGAGGCTCGCCTCCTCCTTCGCAAGCATAATTGCTTCGCAGAGACATTTTTTAAATTGTCAGCTCTGGTTTGTTATCTGGCTGAAGGAGGAGAAGCGAGCACTACAAAACGCACCTTGATACAATGTGTAACAACTTGATACAAATTGTGTCACGCGGGCCGCATACGTTACATTACACACGAATGCTCGTCAGTCAGGGAGGTAGTATTGTAATGTAATGGTCAAAATCGAATCTGCAACGTTACATTACACGCGAATGCTCCTGATCCAGCACCTTTAAAGGAATGTTTTATGTAATGATGGCACGGTTGCTACGCAGTATGTGGCTGGTTCGATTCTATTGTTCACAATTTCGTGTTCTTTAGGATGATCCAGTAGCTAGATCCAGCGTCACTGAATATCAGCGCAGGATTGGCATTATGTAAACATGTTTTCAATCCAGTACAGCGTACTGTATCTAACGCTGGATCGGCATACTTATAGAGCACGTTTCTGTTTTTCAATCCAGTGACGCTTTGATCCAGCTTCTGGATCATAGTAAACCAGCTTTTATTCTAAGATCCAATTTTAAGTGCAAAGAATCTGTATTCATAACTTTATTCGTATTCCTTGATAGTGTTACGGCAAGGATTGTAGCGCAACAGTAAGTTTGATCTCCTTAATTAAAAGTATTCTATATTTATTTTATATTTTTGATATTATTTTTAAAGCAAGGTTAATTATTTTTTCAAAATCAGAAAAAGATTTTCTGTGGAAAGAAAAATTCGAACAACGAGCAGGATTTGAACCTGCGGCCTTCGAATTAAGTGCATCCGAGTTCAAGCTCGGTTGGCAGGTCGTATATGCGTTGATGCGTCTTTAAAAAAGCTGTTTCAGTTTTATCTATTTTATTTTATCCTTTACTTTTATCTATGGTTACTGTATCTTCCCTGCACGGTATTCTTATTAAATATTTCTGTATTTCTACAAACGCAATTCTAAAATCAAATACGAATATCTTCTATCCTAAAACAGCTGAGACAACATGGAACCAATAATCATATTGGTCAAAAATATATGTGGTCCAGATCCTCGATTTATTTACCAACATCTTGAATAAAACAGGAAATGTCTCGTTTAAAGTGAAATTCATAAAGGTGCTGACAAACTTGAACATTCACTTGTAATGAGCATTCTTGCGGATGTTACGTTAAAGAAAAACAAACGATCCGAGAGCATTCTGGAGAGCTTTTTGCCGAGCCGACTGTCAGGTCACATCGGTCTTCATGAAGAACATTTGAAAACCATCGACTAAAGCGTTCGCTGGAAAGATCGTGAAAATGTTCGTAGCGATGTTTGGCTCAATGCTTGGCTCTGTTCGTTGTTCAGTCTGACAAAATTAAAAACAGCGAATGCTAGATATGTTATGAGAGATGATATAAGATATGTTCTGCTACAAGCCTTCAAATTTTCAGTTCGTATCGGGTGCTTATAAGGGTCGTTGATTTGAAGAATGTGGCTGGCACCAGATGGATGCGAACTGCCCAGGACCGGGGACGACGGTTTGCGCTCTTTGGGGGAGGCTTACGTTGAGCAGTGAACGGCAATATGCTGATAACATAATATGGCTAAATAATAACGCTACGGTTCTCGAATGGAGACCGTGAGTAGAAAAACGTGGTGTGGGACGTCGCCCGTTGGACGGATGACCTAAAAAAGGTAGCAGGAAGTGGCTGGATGAAAAAAGCCCTATGGGGAGGCCTATGTCCAGCAGTGGACTGGAATAGGCTGAAATGACGATTATGATGATTCAGTAAAATAGGGTGGTCCGTATACTATTTGTACAGGGTGCGTGGGTTTTATAAGAGGTCATAGTGGAGCGGAGGGGAATTATGGCTATTTGTCGTTTCTTATTGGACAGGAAGAATCAGATGATGGGGTCCCACTCACAGCTTTAATATTATGTTTTATATTTCAGTGTTCACTAGTATCCTGTTCATATACGGTGAACGGCCAAACACGTCTTGGCAAGACCACCTGGGACGAGGTGTACCCACAGTACGGTCATGCGCAGCCCAACCCTGGTCAGCAACAAAACCAGGTCCCCATTGCACGGGAAAGGGAATATTACGATGGTGACGCTGGTGTTGGTCAAGATTACTACAGCAGTTGAGATGCGAAGAGAGAAAAGTAATAATATTTTAGTTTAATTGGGCAAATGAGTACCTAGTTTTTCTTCTAACGTTTTTTTCCTAAAATAACTTACAGTTTGGCAAAAAACAGTAGAAAACCGGAAGTCGCTACCACCAGTTTGAATGATTTTATTTTATTTATTTTCACTTATTACGTTAGTTTTATGGCACAATAATAAATCTTACAAACCTGCGTCTTTGTTTACATCAAATATCGAATATTTTAAAACGTTGTCAGCAAATAAAAATATTAGTTCCGTTTCAAGACGTTCTGGCCAAGCTGTATTTTTTGTCAATTCCGCAAGAATGCCATCTAAAAAAATAAATTGTGCCCTATGATAAATAATGTAACGTAACTTTTCGATGGACTAACGCTGTCATCAGTGCCCTTATCACGAGTTTTCACTATTTTACTTTACAGTGTCTTTCCAGTATTTACAGCGTTTCTTGTATGGAAAAATGGAACAGCGCCTCTGGTGTACGAAGAAAGAACTAATTTTTTCCTTGAAATTAAATGTCAAAGTTCCAGTTTACTTTACGTCACAATAAGTGAAAACGATAAGGCCTCAGAATAGAAGTTACGCAGCTTAATATAGCTTTCTTTTTTATATAGATTCTTTCATACTTCATTTTTGTGAATGTGAGAACATTGTACCGTAGGTCGTGTGTATTTAATTATATATATTTCTTTTTTTGTAGCTAATTTTCTTAAGGATTCTCCCTTGTTACTAGGCCGTTTTTCTCACATATTTATGTATCTATTCAAAATTGTAACAATCAGTTTGTAAAAACATACCATATTTTAAAAGAGTAACCATAGAGTTTCTTGCCGGTTCTTCTCCATGGAATCGACCAACCCGAACCGTGCACCTGTTGTCGACGTTTTATAAGTGCCCTCATGGGCCTATGTGAAATAAAAATATTTGATTTTGATTTAGAACAGAGGCTTTAGCACAAGATTTCCATATTTTACCTACGGCGTAGTGCCGTAGACCAGGAACCAGGAACTAATTTTTGCCTTTAAATTAACGTCAAAGTTTACGTCAGAAAAACGTGAAAAGTTGTGCCAGGGCCTCGTATAAGTATGTTGGTTGGTCCGTGTCTACGCCAAACATCTATATTTACTAATAACAACATTTATATTTTATCTGTGGTTTTCCGCGCTAAAAAGGAATGCGCCGCTCTATTTCTCTTTGTCTTTTTTCACTGTTAACCTGTCTATCACAAGAACTTTATCTACAAACTTGTAACCTTAACTTTAACTTGTATATTGACTAAAAACTTGTGTAACAAAAACGTAACTCTGTATAATCCATTAATTACAATTGCAAGCTTCAAAGAAGAAATGAAAAGTTTCGTTTAAGCTTTTCCAAAATGTATTAACAGACAGTCCGTATTATACATGTATGTAGGGTAAGCTATAGAGAAAAGGAATGCCCTTTGGTAGTGAAGTCACTTCCTCCTTCTGAGTTCCTTTTCTGTAAAGCCATACATTGCATATAGATTATGTCATGCCTACCTTATCGTACGAGTATGATTCCGCATAACGTAATGTCTAAATTTTTAGATGTAAGTATTGTTAATAAATAATTGATTGTCAATGTAAATTGTTTTCTTTTTGTTACGAAACATCTATGAGAGAGATGGGGCTGTCATTCACCACACAAGCACAGTGCGGGTTTGTAGATGTCACATGTCTTCGAATGTTTTAGGACATGCCAGTTTCCTCACGATGCAGCGATGTTTCCCTTCACCGTTTTGAGAGCAGTGGCGATGAATAAATTACAAAGTCTGGATTCAAAATGACATGCGCGCATGATCGTGTTGCGATCGGCATGTCATGCAACAACTCATTTCGATAGCAAACGGCAACCAAGATAGACACGGTCAACGAGGCACCGCACGAGGTTCCTGACGATAATGACGAAATCAACGCGAGCGCAGATTCAAAGGAATTTGTTTTATTACTAATATCCATGTATAAAGACTGCCCAGAGTTATGGGACTCAAAAAGAAAAATATACATTGACTTTTTCTTTTGACCATCGTCTTGTTCTCTTCTTTTTACGCAGCATAGCAGCTGTCATCACAAGAAAAATGAATCTGCCTTTGACACATACTGATCCATAGCAACAAAGAAGACCTTCTCACCGTATTACATAGAAAAGACTGTTATAAATGATTGATAATGCTGCATGATGAAACATGGGCGTTCATGCAGCAGCACGTAACGCATGTCATGCTGCATTACCGTCTAGGGACCGCTTTAACCAATTATAATGTATGGACTTTACTTTTAAGAGACTGTGACCTCTGAGTTTATTTCGGCTGTTTCTTCTCAGAGTAGTCAGGTATTAAACAGCGTGTGAAAGTTTTTGTTAAAATCTATTTTCAAATATAAATATCATTAAACATAGTGCTGGACAAGTAGGCTTATCCCAGTTATGAACGTCCCTTTGTGCTTTTTGGCCTTGTTTTGTTCTGTGTCCTGTTTGATATGGAGGAAAGTGGAAGCTACATAATTATTTTACTACTCCTCCACTATTCATTTCTGATTGATTTCGGTGCGGGATCCAAGACAGGTACATTCATTCTCCAGGACACGCCCAACTTAATTTTTCAGCACTTTTCTGGTGTTCGCCACTGTTGATTCTGGCTTTCAGGAGTTGCAATGCTTTGGAAATAGTGCGGTGATATTCTTTAAAAAAAGCCTTATAGGCCTTATAGCCATTCTTGAGCTTGGCTCTTGGGATATGTGTGTATTTATTTATGAGACGTGAGTGTGTGTGTGTGTGTATGCATTTCAAAATGATTACTATGATTATTTTGTGTACGTCTGAGGTTATTTGCCGTTTATTCTGAATTTTGTGTTCAGTACAATACAAATGGATTGATTACACTATGTATTTCACGGTGTACAAATTGATTTTCTTTCATGAAATTGCGTTTTATATTGTCTGTGCACATACTTACTACGATTAAAAGACGCAATATGTAGTGAGGTACTACATATTGCGTCTGTTGGAAGACCTGGAACGTAAAGGGCTAATGAAGGACACCGTGGATTTTAGTCAGTACAAGTCTGACAGTCCCTCCCGCCCTGCCCTGGGTGGGAGGACTCATTTGATGATTTTACCACGCTAAACAAAAGCCCCTTCCTACACAAGGCGACGCAAGTCTCCGATACCTTACGACTTACAAATTAGATTTGTAATTCGGTGCATGCCGTGAAATGGGTGATCTAGACCTTTCTTAGACCTTATTTTATAGCCCCGGCAACATGGGTCCAAACGGACTGGTTATGGAGATATCAAACTTTTAAGATTTTACGAAAAATTTCCACGTCTTCATTAAGTGCTTATTGTTAAAAAATAACGACAATCACCCTTTTAATTCATACTTTTCTGATAAAATAAATTACTAAAACTAGTGGATATTTGCCACAAAACTAATCACATCTTACGAATTTAGGTGCCATAAAGTTCCTGCATTGAAGTTTTCTGAAAACTTCTCTTGTCTTTCAAGGCATATTTCTCAAAATAAAAGTATGACCCTTTTTTTTTAGCGTGGTAAAATCATCAAATGTGTCCTCCCACCCAGGGCAGGGCGGGAGGGACTGTCAGACTCGTACTGACTAAAATCCACGGTGTCCTTCAATAGCCCTTTGTGTTCCGGGGTCACGGTAATGAGATAAGTCCCCGGCAGGCTTTGGCCCTCCAGAGGGTGGCCCCGTCATCATGCTGACACTCTTTGAGGCGCGCGTGGAACACAACGCGCCGTCGACCCAGGCATGGTCCATGGTCGTGTGGTGAGTTGCCCATTACTCGCCGCTAGCATGCACGCGCCTACGGTGGCCGGAGATCGCCCCGCGACGTCCGACGCCGTGGGCGTCTACCACTGCGGCTGGGGCGGAGGGAGGACGCTGTCCTCTCTCTCTCGCGGCTCGCCTCCTCCTTCGCGAGCATAACTGCTTCGCAGAAGGAGGCGACCGCTTCCCACTCCGTCTCACCCCGCAGCATGGCCTCGACCAGTGCCGGACGCGAGAGGTCTCCGCCTATCGCTGCCGTGAGGACACGGCGGTGCCCTGCCCAGCAAGCGGGGCAGTCCTGCACCGTATGCTCCACCGTGTCCTCCGGGCGAAAAGTATGACCCTTGGCTTGTAAATGACAGAAAAACTTGCTGGTCTCATTACCTTTCTAAAATGGTACCACAGTACCCACTTTTAGTTAGTGTCTCACCAGAAAACTAGGGTTGTTACTGACAAGGTAGTAAATCTCATACATGCATGAGGGCGGGAGATAAATCTGCACTGTTCATACAAGCCTGGATTTTTGTCGTGAAATTAAAACCAGATATTTTACATAATCCTTCTAATAATATGAACGTGAAAGTTTGTTTGGATGGATGGATTTTAACACATAAGATAGTTTTCGTACCACTTGCTCAAAAAAGTGACATTCTATGCCACAAAAAGCGAACATAACAATAGTCATTATTAATCTGTTAAAAACAGGGAAAGAAAATTGTAGTGAATTTCATTCATCCTCTAGGGGGAGAATGTGATTTAAATTTGGAATACTTACCGAAATTTATACTGAACTACATCTGTGTTTACACCATAGAGTTTGTTTAAAAAGCATTATACATCTTTTTGAAAAAGGAATACGCATTTATTATGCAGTTATGATTACTAAATAAAATTACGAAAACCGACGAGGCCGTATGAGCTTGATGCCTTTGCTTTTCCGACAAAAAAATATTAGTCTAGGAATTTGCCGTGTTTTTGTTTTCTTCAAATACATAAACGTTAAGTTTATTTTAATTTATTTTAATTGTCATTATTTTTAATAAATGCTTATCACATAGGTATTATTATTGTGTTAATTTTTTCGCAAATGGTACGAAAAGTAGAGTATTTTCCTCGGTGATAAAGCTGTCTTAGTCTTGGGTGAACTTAAATCCCTCGCTACACTCAGGACTCGTGTTAAATCCCTCGCTTCGCTCGTGATTTAAGTTTTTAACACCCTCGCTACGCTCGGGAGTAAACCTCGAGTCCTTCGTTACGCTCGCGATTTAAAACGTCACCCGCGACAGAAGACACTGCTTTATCCCCTTGGTTAATAATCTACTATTTCACACCACCTGCTCATAAATGTCAAATTATATGTGTCATGCAAACCGTCCGTAAAGCAGGGCATTGCTGCCCCCCACTCGAGCCGGGCAATAATATTGTACTGAATTTCATTATTCCCGTGGGAATAATGTGATTTGAATTTGGATCCTCAAATAAAACATAATTATATGAAATCTTTTACCAAGGAGTTGTAGCAGTAAAGGCGGCCGGTGACAGCAACAGCTGATCGCTTGCTGGTGGTGCCCACTTCACGTTCGAAGGTTGTCGTACCCACATCAAATTTCAAAATCCGAATTTATTTCCTCGCAGGTGTGAAATGCAGAGTACGCTCCTCGGGAGTAAAGGTGCCTTGTCTTCGGCTAACTTGAATCCCTCGCTACACTAAGGATTCTTAACTTAATTCCCTCGTTTCACTCGCGAATTAACACTTGAACCACCTCGCTGCGCTCCGGAGGTTCACCCCTAGAATCCTTAGTGTCGCTTCGGGATTCAAAACGCCCGTGACGTAAGGCAATGCTTTACTCCCTTGTTGCGTAATCTACTATTTTTTTATCCTGTTTCTATGTTCCCATGGAATTATTTTCAAATTGTAGCGGGTGAAACCACTGGCGAGACCTAGTATTAAATAAAAAAACATCTATATATTGAGTAATATTTTATTTGATTTTACCCCAGTAACGAATACCAATTCTTTATATTGTTATATACAGCTGCATGCTTATTTATAAAATCTTGCAACCTTTTATTTAATTCTAAAGCTACTGTATACTCGAACGTTACAGTGTCGTCATCTTGGTTGCGCATGCGCAAATCATTTTGAAGGTCAGAAACGTTCCGTCCTCTAAGGTTCATTTCTTGAAATTGGTCTTTTCCTTTGCTTAAATTATTGCTTTGAACGGCCACCTAAAAATGGAAAGAAGCAACTATTATGATTGTTGGATCCTTACAAACTATGTTCATGTTTTTAAACGCACCCACGATGCAGGAAAAATTCGTAGTGTGGGGCAACGTTTTAAAAAAAATAAAAACATTTTTTTTTTCAGTGCGGTGATCGAACCCGGAACACGCTGCACCAACCGTGTCTATGTGTGTGATTTGTCTATGGTCGTCAGTGTTACCAACAAACAAATACGTTACCCGGTCAAACGCCAACCCGCTGTCAATTTTGACGTTTTGAGCTTGAGCTATCAAATAATAAAAACACCTAGCATTCCTAAACTACACGTGCTATTCCAAAATTAAAAATTCTGTTGATAAGCCGAATAAGCACTGGGGGGGTATTACAACGTCTTAAAACCAGGCAAATAAAGTAGCATACTTTCTGTGGAGCTATGTCTTGTAAATCCTTGCAACCAATGCCTGTACACTGTAAGGACAAAAAAAAACGAAGTTTATTTTTATTTATAACTTAATTAATGTGAGATTAGCTCCCAAAAAACTCAAATTAGAAAAAAAAACACTGCTTTACCAAAATCGTCGCGGTAATGTATGAACAAGTAACCGCCATGACCTTTGAGGAGGGGGTAGGGGGTAAGAGGTTTGCTTAATTTTGCTGACAAAGGGGAGGGGGGTAAATAATTGTAAAAGATCAGCTTATGTAATACTTCAACGGCCCCATAGACCTTTCCATAGCAGTCTAAAATAATTATTCTTATTGCACTAAACGAGTATTAGTTTTCCCTGAAGCTGACTGTACCTGTGCTACGCAATCTTTTCCTTGGCACTGTAAAAGGAAGAAAAATTTTTTTCATTACTCATACTCTGAAAGTAGGTCATTACATGTCTGATTAGCCGTTTGAAAGTTATCCATTGCCGCCCTAGGGAAAATCGCTTTCAACTGACAGCTGCCAAAAAAAAAACTAGTTCTATTTTGACATTTCTATTGAACCATGTTCAAACTTTTTATACAGCCACGAAATTACAGAAGGCTAATTCACGTAATTTTATGACGCACCGATGAAGTAGTAGTGCAGTTGCAGTTAA
This sequence comes from Agrotis exclamationis, assembly GCA_950005045.1. Taxonomy (NCBI): domain Eukaryota; kingdom Metazoa; phylum Arthropoda; class Insecta; order Lepidoptera; family Noctuidae; genus Agrotis; species Agrotis exclamationis. Next base: position 11,359,073 of record OX465441.1, read on the forward strand.
GTTCAAGTTCGAGTGATAAACGGTATTCTTGTAATCTTTGAACTGCGCGTAAGCTGCGCGTGAACTGCACGTCAACTGTACGACAGCCAAACTGTACCAAACTTTCTCATGGTATTGCCATAGGAGATAAAAATTATTGCCCACTAAATAATCGAATGGAATCGATTACATTTCAATGAATATATGACATTAAACCTAAAAGTTGATCGAATTTAAACTTGTATGCTGTCATTTTGAGACGTTAAACCAATAGTAGAATACCAATCATGTTGCGATCCAAAACACGCACCAAAGACGTGCAACAGTAGAATACCGATAACGCGCTCGCGTGACGCGAACTTGACGCGAGCGTGTCTGACAGCGGTAGAGAATACGAAAAGCGTTGTTTTGATCGAAACTTAACTGCAACTGCACTGCAACGTCACTTCTTCTGTTACGTGAATTGAGGCACAGAGCGATTTAAAATTATAATAACATAAAGTTAAGTAGGTAAGTATTAAGAATTATAATAATGACTTTAAAATAATTTAGTTTCAACTATTTCTGTAAAATAATACAGATTTCGACAATTTTTTTAAATAATGAACATGAAAAATCCTGGCTGTATAGCTGGACGACTACAGCAAAAAAATTAAAAAAAAACAAGCGGCAAAGTGACAATCCGATCTACATCATTTTTTCTTTAGCTAAACTTTATGTTGTTAATTTTACTTTCCTCGTATTCGTAATGAAAAGCACAGTGTTTACCTCGGGTAAATTACTTATTTATTCCCTCGAACTATTAGCGCCCTCGCTACGTTACGGGCGCTAAATCCCGTCTCGGGACGTAAATAAGTAACTTTCACGCCTTGGATAACAATGTACTATTAGAGGTAACCAGCTGCAGTTGTCATGCTCAATGCGGTACCGCACAATCTTTGGGAGCCTAAAATTTTAGAAAACGTTTTACTTTCCAGCTTTGAGCCTTAACGACAGCCATTTTATTTTGTGAAAAACCGATCGCAATATTCCCAAACCACTGCAACTCCTAAAACCCAGAATCAACAATGTCATCCACCAGAAAAGCGCAGAGACACTGAAGCTGGACGTGTCCCAGAGAATGAATTTGTAAACCTGTCTTGGATCCTGCAACGAAATTAATCAGAAAAGAATGGTGGAGGAGTAGGAAAAATATGTTTCCACTTCGAATATTGACCGTCACATTAAACTTAGTATGCAATGATGGAGAGCAGTGGTAACTCAGTGGTATCAGCCCCGACTTACGAGTTGAAGGTCGTGTGTTCGAATCCAGACAGGCGCATTACTTTGTGTAACATTTTTTTTTCATTTAACGATAGCTTCGTGTTGTACTACAATTTCGCCTGATGACATGACGTGATAATTTGATCCACGATGTTACTATTAAAGTCGTAGCATAATGTTATACCTTCCTCAATAAATTAATGGATGAATACAAAAATATTTTTTTATATCGAACCAGTAGTTCCTGATATTAGCGCGTTTAACTAATCAAACACAGTCTCCGGCTTTACAATATTAGTATATATATATATATAAATATATAATTAGTATATTAGAACAGATATTTACCGCAGCTGTACATTTTGCTCCAGTGCACTGAAAAAACATAGTAAATATAGAATAAAAGCATTTAATTTTTTTAAATGTTGTACGGGCCTCTTCCCTATGAGTTCCATGTAAAATACATACTATGCAACCACGATATGAACAAATTACTCAGTTGTGGTGGTCACATAGGCATTCGCTCCATGTGAAATACCGATGTTCAGCTGAATCTGGAAACCAACCCCAACATAGGGCGAAAAGGCTGGGCAAATGAAGAATAAGGCTCACAAATTCGTAAAAAAAAAAGTCTTACTTTTGCGATACATTTATCTCCTGCGCACTGAAATAGTAAAATTAAAACAATTTTAGGCGCTAAAAACTTAGGGCCTTACTTATAAACATTGATTAGACGTTACTTATCTTAAATAGCTCTTAAGTCACTTGCCATCTCTATTCATTAAAATAGAAATGACAAGGACAGGTGATATTTAATCGGTAGCTAAGCAACACAAGTTTTTATAAGTAAGGGGGTTAATTGGAAAGAGAAAGATAATAATATTTAAAAAGAGAAAAATAATGTTATTCAAAAATAATAAATAATCTCACATTTGCTTTACAAGCGTTCCCTTCACACTGTAACACAAAAATATACAGAAGTTTTAATTAATAAGAGGCGTGCCTATTGCGATCCATATGGTAAAAAAATTAAATTAAAACGTGAATAAGTAAATTACCTTTGACACACTTTGTATTCCCCTTACCTGTAAAAAAAGTATAAGAGTTAACTACATAAATAAAATGTTACGTACGATAGTACGGGGCCAACGACCATTTATATCTAGACTCCTAATCACAGGCGACCGATGTCTTTCAACACATTAGGCAAAAAAGTCTTAAGTTCGTATTAGTTTCGACCACTCCTGTGAGTCCCCTCGTCGCACTGACCTTGAGTTAGCCAATCAGAACGCAGTACCCCGTCCCCCTCGCTTACGTCGTACCTCAGCGATATGGCAGAAAATTTTCGTTAGTCAGATCGTGCATGAGGCGTCTAGATATAGGGGAACAGTGTATAAGACGGGGACACGAGGTATGTTGGGAAATCACACACCTAAGGCAAACTTAACACAAAACTAACGTAGCACAAGCGCCAACAGGACGCCATTTCCGTCTGGTCGCTTGCTAATGACGTCCTGATGGCGCTTGCTCTACGTTAGTGTTGTGTTAAGTATGCCTAAAGAGTGTATGTCCCCATTATACCTCGCGATTATTAACGTCCCCGTCTTATACACTTTTCCCCTACTCGTAAATGGTCGTTGTACGGGGCCCTCCTTAGAGGGCCAAAGCCTGCCTTGGATTTTAGTAAATACGAGTCTGACAGTCCCTCTTATCCTATCCTGGGTGGGTAGGACTCATTTGACGATAAAAATGGCAACATTTCTGTGTGCTATCTGACCTGCCTACCGCCACTTCATCTTGCTAATTTGCTGAACTATGTCGGTAACTTTGGACTGTGGATGTACTGTGTAATATGTACAATAGGAAGAAAAAAAATAGAAACTCACAGAAGCCATGCAGTGAGGTTTGCTACACTGAAATTAAAAATATGTAATATTTCATTATACCTACTATTACGGTGCATCCACACCGCCGGTAACATTTGTGGAGCAACAAAAGGCAACACGGTAACACTCGGCAACATTCGGTAACTTTTGTGGCTCCTTGTTACTATTTGTTGATTGTTACTCATCCACACCGCAGTAACATCCGACAACAAAAGTTGCCGTGTTACTGTATGTCGAGTAACGTTGCTCGACAATCGGTAACATTGTTAGATAATGGGGGTAACATTGTTACCGAATGTTGAGCAACGTTACTCGACTTACAGTAATACGTCTACACTTAGTAACATTAAATAACATTTTGTTGGCTGATGTTACCGAGTAACATTTGGAAACGTTGAGCTACAAATGTTACCGGCGGTGTGGATGCACCGTTAGGTAAGCGCGTTGGCCTAAATGCGGGTATAGCAATAGACACCTACACTTCAAACATTACAGGACATGATAACGTCGGTGCGCTTGCCAAAGCTGATATGTGCATTTTTTTAATTTTTCGTTTCCATAGATTGTATTAATTTTTGTTGAAAGATTGATGGCAAAAAGTAATTTGAAAAATAATACCACAGACTACATAGACTCTATTAGTACCCGAAACATTCGCAAATTAACCTCATAAGTGCCCTTGAAAGACAATAAATAATAAAGTAAACTACCGAAATTTAAAATCATAAAATGCACATATCAGATTTGGCAAGCGCACCGACGATTACTGGGTAGTTCTTCAGAGACAAAATTTTCGATGTCTGTGGGTATATTTCCGTAACCAACTAACAAAGCGGCATGTAATATTTTTTTCTGTATACTTTAGCTTTAGACCTAACTAGGAAAAATTATAGTTTTTTAATAGTAGCTACTCGTATCTACATACAAAATAAAAAATTTTGAAGTCTGTTCTCCTGATTCATATGGGGCGTCCGTTTCCCATTTTCCAGAACAAAATGGTCAGTGTCGCATTTTCCCTTTGATTTATCAATATAAATTAAAGTTATATCGAAAGGTAATGAATTGGCCTCTTACAAAAAAAAAATGTAATAGTTGTAACTACGTTAGTGTGTTTATAATTAAGTAAATAAGAAGTGTCCGGCGTCAAATACTGATTAATATGGAGTAAGCTTTGCTTGACCGTACTTGGTCGAGGAATGATAATGAGAGTCTGGGATCCCGCATGGGGGGAAGCCTGTCGTACAACGGACATGCTAGAAAGCGGACGTGAGGCTGGTTGGCTTAGAACCCGGTGAAACAAAGGTAAATATCTGATTCATCTGTGCTTGGTTTAGGTACCTTGCTGATTACAATGCCTAATTTATTAATTTAATTTTGCTGTTTTAAGACTTTAATCTAAGTTCCGTGTGATGCTTTTGGGTTATAGATTCGTGTAGAAAAATGACAATACTGAAGTCTGTATGAATTATGAGTTAAGCATGAATTTAGGTAAAATCATGATTCATCTGTGCCTGATTGATATGTTCAAAAGCCCATATGAATCTGAAATTAAATTAGTTTTCCCATTTTCCAGCAAGAAAGGAACACTTTTGTTACGTTATTTTACTTTTCTAAGTCAGTAGAGTGTGTGTGAGACAATTTTGACATTATTCTTTCGGTATTTATTCAGAAGTCAAACTCTATCTGTTTGTTTTTATTTTGATATTGCAGTTCACAACAATGCCACTATCAACAATAGAAAAGAAGGAGAAAAAGAGACTCTTAGAACGTACGAATTTTTTATCCTTCTAGGATGGAAATTGGAAAATAAGAAAAGATCCAGACGAGTATGCTGCGTGGAAATAATTATATTTGAAAAGAAAGGGAGAAAAAACCAAAGTAAACTGAGAGAATGTTATAATGTAGCAATAAAATGACTATCTGGTACCTATTTATAACAAAATTCTCGCTTTTCTGTAAATATTTATTTCTGTATAAATATTATTCTGAAAAACAAGAATTTTATTGTTGAATTGACCAGATTTTTTCCTTGATATGATCACTGATGATTGTTTTTATAAAAAAATATTATTGTTGTTATAATTTTTCGATTATTTTCTTAATACAGAGCCCATTTTTATTTAAAGTTTTCCATTTTTATTTCTGTTCCTGATTCATCTGTATAAAATTCTGATTCATCTGGGCACTACATTTTAAAACGTCGATATCTTAAAAACTACTTTGTAAAAACGAGTCCCTCATACAAATATATGTTATTTGGAATATCTATTTTCATGTGAACATGTGTTACTGAGCTGAAAGTGAAATTAAAATTTGACCATATGAATCAGTCAAAGAATCGAATTTCGAAGAACTACCCTACTAAGTGCTCAAACACACTGCGAGCCTAGCGCGGTGGCTATGAGCGAGATTACGAGCCTAGCGTGTTTTGATTGTTTGTTATGTAGGAGGTATTACATATTTAAATTATTTTTACTGTATTCGAGTAAAATGGTTGATAATTTAGTTGTAAACAATCCTAAGTAACCTACAAAAGATTTTAAAATGAATTTCTTTAAACAAGATTTATAGAAACTACAGGGTACCTCCGGTTTGCAACACCTGAAGTCGCCGCAACAAAAACAAATGCTTGATCGGCACTGACACCGATCGCATCCGCCACCGCGCCTGCCACAGGCCTAGGCCCTATAATATACTCGTAGGCTACCACTATGGACACACACTAATACTTAAAATAACCAATTAATCAAAAGAAAAAACTTACCCTGGATGCAGCCTGTTGCCCTGTCGCCTGTTAGAAAAAAAAAAGAATTAAGTACGTTCGACATTTAAAATAATTCTTTAATAGTTTAAAAAACTAAAAAACACGCTTTTAGCACGCACTAAAAATTATACTTTTTATTCTTTACACAAACTTAATTTACTACTTATCCGCCACTTTGGGACGGCTGCCATGTTGGATTTAAGGGTTCACCCTTGTTTGGTCGAACAACTTTTGACATAATTTTACTAATTCGAACAACGTTTGAGAAAATAATCAGTTTGTATAATGTCGGTTAACATAATTTTCATTTCATCGAATATTTATTTACGATAACAACATTTGCGCTATTGATCAAAAGGTATAATGTTCATTTGATGTAATGTTCAAGTGGTATAACATTTAGTTTATCGAATATTCGATTGGTGTAATGTAATGTATTTGTTCCGTCGATCTACCTTGGTTGGTGGTAATCAGCAATTTAACTAAGGATGCAAGAGCGAGCGAAGTGAGCTCGGGACTAGGGGCACCCCGACTCGGACAGGTTAGGTTCGAAGGGGATGGAGGGGTCTGAAAGACCCCGCCATCCCCTTCGTGTTAGGTTACTTTAAACCTTGCAAACAGAAATAGGAGTCCCGCGAAGCGGGGCTCCGTCGAGCTACCTTGGTAAGTGGTAATCAGTAATATACGCTCGCCCTTGCATCCTTAGTCAAATTGCCGATTACTACCTACCAAGGTAGCTCGACGGAGCCCAGCTTCGCGGGGCTCCTATTTCTGTTTGCAGGGTTTAAAGTAACCTAAAACAACTCGCTTTGCTCGCTCTTGCATCCTTAGTAAAATTGCTGATTACCACTTACCAAGGCAGCTCGACGGAGCCCCGTTTTTTTTATAGACAATGAAATAAATTCGATACAATATTTCGACTAAATCATTATTAGTCTAGTGAAACATTAGTTTAAATAAAATTAGTGCATTTGAAAATTCGGTCAAATGAAATTATTTCAAAGAAATAAATATGCTAAATAAAAATTTACCAATTAATTATTCGGTGAAATGAATAATTCTACGAAACGACTTTATTGTAACCAAAATTAGCCGGAGTGATTTTCGGCGAAACGTTGTTCTACCAAACAAGGGTAAACCGGATTTAGGTAACGTGACTATTTTTTTTTTCGTATTCCTGACAGCAAACCCTTTCATTTAATACGCATATCGTGGGGGTGGATTTCAAACAGTCAGTCCGCCATCTTGGACGTCACCATATTGGATTTAAGACACGTGACTATTTTTTTCGTATTCCTGACAGCAAACCCTTTCATTTGATATCCATATCATGTTTGGTGGATTTCAAACAGTCAGTCCGCCATCTTGGGGAGGCCGCCATATTGGATTTGTAATCTTACCTAGTCATGTATTGTCATCAGAACTCAGAGCGTGTGCAAAATTTCATCCTAATCGAAGACCGGGAAGTGGGTCAAATTAAGATTCCAAGATTCCAAAATTTCTAAACCTACAGACGCTGAAAGTAGGATTAATTTAATTTTATGTTACTTACTACTGTTATACAACTTTCGCCTTTGCACTGTAAAAAAAAAAGATGTTTTATATTATGAGCTGTGAGCCAAAGTAGCCACTATTTATAGAGTTCTGACACCACCAGATGACATCACTGTAAAGCTCGCCGTCTGATCAAGGACAAGTTTTTTTTTTTTTTATATTACTCTTTAGTCCTTCTTAGTTCATTAACTCATTCAGTTGAGCTTCATTGTCTCGGTACTTTTCTGGTGATCACCACTGATTCTAGCTTTCAGTGGTTTGGGAAAATACTCATTTGCAAAATCTACAAAAAAAAAACTTACTATTCCAGTACAGCCTGATCCATCGCACTGTAAAAAACTATGTTTAATCACTCATACTGAGAAAGTAGGTTATATTATAACAAGCCCTAAAAAAAGGGTCGAAAGTGATACTTTTCAACTCTAGGGAGAATCTATATCAACTGAAAGCTGTGGAATTAAAAAAAGGCTTGTTCTTTTTTGACATTTCTTTTGAACCATGTTCTGACTTTCTATACAACGTCTATTAATTAGCGCTCTCGCTCCGCCGGAGCGCCGGTCTTGGAACTTAATGTACTTTCACCCCTTACGAAATACCAATTTAAAGGCACTGAATTAAAATTTAGCTAAAAGTTACAACCCTAAGACAGTAGGCAATTATATCGCGGATTGGGCCGGAGATAGCCTACTTCCCCTCTTTATACTATGGACCCCCTAGTTTATCCAACTGGGTGGAGCACGGAGACTATCAATTTCGACTTTGGGTCTCGTGCTCCAACTGATGACGATATTGTATAGTGGATCAAGAACTCACTTTAGTTGGAGCATGGGACCCAAATCATGAAAATAAATACATTACCGTTGCCATACAATTCTTCTTGGCGCACTGAAAAAAATATATTTGTATAAAACACTTATTTTATTTAAATAAATGATTCATCATCAGCCTATAAGTGTTCCCACAGCTGGGACACAGGCCTCCTCTCTGAGAGAGGGAGTGGGCCATAATCCACCACGTGGGCCCAGTGCGAGCTGGTGGATGTCACATGTCTTCGAATTTTTTGGTTCTAGGACATGCCGGTTTCCTCACAATGTTTTCCTTCGCCGTTTTGAGAGCAGTGGTGATGCAACAAATTACAAAAAGTAGGTAATGCGCCTGACTGGATTCGAACCCACGACCTACAACTCGTTAGTCGGAGTCGATACCACTGGACCGCCACTGCTCTCAATACAATCATTTATTGAGAGCAGTGGTGGCCCATTGTAGACTGGCCTGTTGGTCTAGTGGTTAGTGACCCTGACTGCTATGCCGGAGGTCGTGGGTTCGATTCCTACCCAGGACAAATGTTTGTGTGATGAGCACGATCATTTGTTCTGTGTCTGGGTGTAATTTATCTGTAATATGTATGTATTTAGAAATATAATTATAAGTATGTTTATCAGTTGTCTAGTACCCATAACACAAGCTCTGCTTAGCTTGGGACTAGATGGCGTTGTGTGATAGTTGTGGAATATTATTATAGTATAATAATAGTATGATCACATTTAATTCATATTGACTTTTTTAAAACAGGGATGGTGTATTTTAATTTTGAATAAAAAATGATTTTTGTCTTGAATTTTGCTGTTACGACTTACCTTTGCTATGCAATGTGATCCTGCACACTATAAAATAAAAATAAAAGTAACGTTAAAGGTAAAATATTAGCACTCAACACTTGTTTTCGAATTGATCCTAATTCACAAGTTCTACAATCTTGGGAAGCGGTCGCCTCCTTCTGCGAAGCAGTAATGCTCGCGAAGGAGGAGGCGGGCCGCGTGAGAGAGAGGACAATGTCCTCCCTCCGCCCCACCCGCGGTGATGGACGCCCACGGCGACGGACGTTGCAAGACGATCTCCGGCCACCGTAGGCGCGGGCATGCGGGCGGCGAGTAAAGGGCAACTCGCAGCCCGACCATGGACCATGCCCGGGTCGACGGCGCGTTGTGTTCCACGCGCGCTTCAAAGAGCGTCAGCATAATGACGGGGCCCCCTCTCTAGAGGGCCAAAGCCTGCCGGGGTCGCGGGACTTATCTCATTACCGTGACCCCGGAACATAAAAGGCTATTGAAGGACACCGTGGATTTTAGTCAGTACAAGTGTGACAGTCCCTCCCGCCCTGCCCAGGGTGGGAGGACTCATTTGATGATTTTAACACGATAAAAAAAAAAAAGTTCTAGAATCTTCGTCACCGATTAATTTTATTTTTTTTACGCATGGTACAAATATTTGTATGATTAACAAGTTGTTATTCCGGATCTGGACGTTGATTTATGTGAGGTTAAATGTTTCTAAATGCGCCCACCACACAGAAGAATTTACTAGTGAGTGGCAACATTTTGAAACAAAAAATACATGTGGCACTCGGAGACTGCCGCGGTGAAGCTATTGCATAACATTTTTTTTTTAAGAATAAAATCGCATACCGCGTTTATTTAACAAGAATATAATTTATTTAAAATGTTTGTGGTGCACTACTGTAATAAAGAACTTCTTTGTTGTAGGAGAATTTTATAAGTAGGTTTTATTGTGAAAACTCCTTTTGTAGCTGGCCGTTTAGAATCAGTAATAAAAAGTAAATTGTTTTTATGGCGGATATTTTTTATTTTTATGATTGCCGAAGTCTCCCGAACTGAAACGATGTTAGACGATGCGTGGTGTCAGGTTTTTACCTTAAGTTTTTGGATTTTTTTTTTGATTCGGTCACCGCGCCGCGCCGCTCTCGGAGCCCACGACAAAAGCTATACAATAGCTTAAAATAGAAATAAAAAAATAAAAAAAACTATAATTAAAGATACTTACCAAAGACGCTGAATCTGCACCGCGGGTCTGTAATATTTTCAAACAGATTTTAACACTCTGCGACTGACGTATCATAATTTTAACAATACATCTGACGTGGTAGTATAATAGACACCACTTTGATAGGACATATAAGTTTTTTAAAGATTCTACTAAAGTAATATAATAAAAATACTTTAATTGAATAAAAGCTGTTAGTAATTATAAAATAATTTAACTAATTTTTATCCAGGACTTGCAGCCCGCCCCGTGCTTCGCCACGTGTTACAAAAAATGTGATAAATGAAGAAACACTCGACCGATTTCGTGCAAACTTCACATAAATAATCTACTAAATAGTCCGAACAAAGCCTAAACATTTGGTTTGGATAGGTCAGCCCGTTCTTGAGTTATAAAGTTACAACGAAAAGTGGCTTTAGATAGATTCATCACATCAGACGCTCGGCTGGAATCAGCCGAACTAGCTACAAGCGTCAAATTCCTCAATCCATTTCTGACGTCTTACTGTGACGTTAATATGACGGATAAAGAGCAATAAATGTACTGAATCCGGAGATTATAGGTTCAAATCCTGCTCACGGTTCAATTTTTTGTTTCCATAGAAAATCGACGGTCACCTAGTCGGAAATCACACATTGTTTCTTGCCTAGATTTGAACTCTCTTGAATTATTACTTCTCTATAATCTTTTCTATAACTTGACACGACCTACAACTCGTAAGTCGGGGCCGATACCACTGGGCCACCACTGCTCAAAATTATGTTACAAAGTGACTTTACATACCACAGATTCGCAGCTACTTGCCTTGCACTGAAAATAATTAACGCTGATATAGACTAACATATATGAAAACTGGGCAGTTCTGATAATATTACATACATACGGGTCGAATTGATAACCTCCTTTTTTTTGAAGTCGGTAAATAATCCAAATTATTTGGTTTTAAAGGTTTTAATAATTCATTTTTAAGATTAGCTAAGGTGTATATCACTCGTATTCCAAAAGTCGTTTTAATTTAATTGCTCAACTTTATTTAAACTCAGTCGCCATGACAACGCTTCTAAACAAGCGTTTTAAAGCATTGTGAAGGCGACTGAGTTGAGCTAGAGCAGTGTTTTTCAACCTTTTTCATGGCACGGCCCCTCCAGTAAGAACAAATATTTCGCGACCCCTACACTGTTAGCTAGTTTTTAAATTTCATACATTTTTGGAAGGGGCGCGTGCTAGCTGTGCGAGCTGGCTGTGCGAGCTGGCTGTGCGAGCTGGCTGTGCGAGCTGGCTGTGCAAGCTGGTGGTGCGAGCTGGCTGTGCGAGCTCGTGGTGCGAGCTGGCTGTGCGAGCGTCGCTTCCAAAAATGTATGAATTTTAAAAACTAGTTCACAGACCCATACCCACTGGAGCGGAGCGGAGTTTTTATGCAATCCTATTGGTTAATATTTCCTCGTTTCTCCGCTCCGCCAGCTCGCTCCGCTTCAATGAACAGGCAGCCTCTTACGACCGCTTATGGCCTACCACAATGTCTTAGAGCTAGAGTAACTGCACTGTGGCAAAGAAACAGAGCTATACATTATGCAAGTTGTCTAATGCCAACACGTTCCCACACTGGAATTACTGTCGCTTTGAGTCGTGATGGCGGCCACCCGGAGAGTGAATTTTGTTATTTTAGATGCAGTAACTCTGCGCTTTAATTCCTCCACTATTATTTTCTGATCAGCTCTAAATGACCTCATAAAAAATACCTCTATGCTCAATTATGAAGCAGTTTTAAGGCGTAGCTAGCTCGACTTGACCTGAGACAACGACTTTGAACAATGTCATTAATTTGCAATAAAATTAATATATACCTACTATTATGATCTCGAAATAAATGGTTAGTTTCACTTACCGCTGCTAAAGATTCGCGACCTGAACACTTAAATGAATCAATAAAAAGTTATTATTAATAATGAAAACAAAAAAAAACAAATGAGATGGCGATACAAAATACAAATACAAATACAAATATATTTACAAATACAAATATATTTATTGGAACAAAAAACAATTTAAAATGGACGCGTTCCGTCAGAACTTTTATGAAACACGCGCAGATTTACAAGAAGTGCAAGGAGCATTTTCTGTTTTTTTTTTGGCTGTAATTCTCAGTCTATAATACTAGGAATCTGGACATTTTATAATCCAGGGTTTCCCAAACTGTGCGTCGCAGAGCGTACAGAGGGGCGTCGTAAGACGCGAGGGTCGACCATTCTCCGCATTGATATTGCGTGAAACCAAGATTCTATAGGTAGGTATATAAATTAATGTTCACCAAAAAGAAGAGGATAGTCTCGTTGATCTCTTTTGCACCAACAAATTCACGTGTTCGTGGAGTTCGGAAACAGGTATTATTGTTTTATTATTCACCTGGTATCAACTAGCTAGGGGGGCGTCGCGAAAAAATTCTAAACCTCTATGTGCGTCGCGAACTGAAAAAGTTTGGGAACCCCTGCTGTAATTTTTAGTATTAGACTTTTACTTTTCGTATTTTCTCATTAAATTTTCTTTAAAAAAAAGTTAAGTATTTATACCATTTCTTTAGAAATATACAAGATAAAAATACTTACTTTGACATGGCATGACGGTTTAAAACACTAAACAAAATAAAAACACAAAATATAAATCTAAGTAAGGTACTACTTAGAACATAAGTTTCTAAAGATGGATGGATTTTTTGTTGCTCTTTCACGGAAAAACGGTGCATTTTGTATTCAGATACGCCAACGATACGACGATAATAATAAATATATGTTTATGGTATTTGAATTCAGAAAAAAAAACATATTTTTTTTAATGTAATTAGTAAATCCACCAATAATGATCTTATTGTAACACCACCACAATAAGAACATTAAAATCGAAGAGAAAAAAATCATCATCATTAAATATATGACCAATTTAAAAGTGATAAAATTTGAACAAAATTGACGTGAACACAAACGCGCCACGGTTGCTTGCCTCGGTTGTGACGTCACTTTGACATAGAATTTCCTTAGCACTGTGTCAACTGGCTTCTACAATAACAATTTCAAAGTTAGAACATGTACTGTCGATGTGTAGAAATTGTCTAAGTGACGTCACACCGCCCCGTCGGGCACTATCAGCGTGTTTTCGGCTCGGAGTTCAAATAATGATTTTGAATTTAATATAATTTTAAGAAGTTACTCTAATTAAGATTAGAGTAACACGTAACACGTGCACTGCAGAACCAGAGCTTCCCTATTTTTAGGTGGTAAAATCATCCAATGACTCCTCCCACCCTTGGTGGAACAGAAAGGACTGTCAGAGACTATTAGACTCATACTGACTAAAATCTACAGCGTTCCTTCAATAGCCCTCGGCCAGCATAAATCGTATACCTACGTATTCGGTAAAACAAGTATCACGTGTCATAAATCGTATGCGAATTCGGGAAAACAAATATCACGTGTCATAAATCGTATGCGTATTCGAGAAAACAAGTTTCAAGTGTCACAAGCGCGTGACAAATAAAACCTTTTTCAAAATAAATGTCTTTAATAAATGATAGGTAACTTAAGTTATTTTTTGGAAAAATTAAAAAAACGTGTTTAATAATTTTCATTGAGCAATAACATAATTGCAGCAGTGGCAGCAGTGGTGGCCCAGTGGTATCGGCCTCGACTTACGAGTTGTAGGTCGTGGGTTCGAACCCAGTCAGGCGCATTACTTTGTGTAATTTATTTCAACACCACTACTGCTCTCAAAACGGTGAAGGAAAACATCGTGAGGAAACCGGCATGTTCTAGTCTAGAACCAAAAATTCGAAGACATGTGACATCTACCAATCCGCACTGGGCCCGCGTGGTAGATTACGGCCCGCTCCCTCTCACAGAGAGGAGGCCTGTGTCCCAGCAGTGGGAACATTTAAAGGCTGATAATGATGAATACATAATAAAATATTATCACTATATAAAAATTATCCTGTAATGCTTTTGGAAAAGCTCTGAAGATCTAATTACCTTTTCGTCACATCGAACACTACCATCTTGTGGTTCCGATCTCAAAGCCGACACCGACGCAGTATTCTAAAACAGAAAAAGTATTTGATTTTTTATACGTAGTAGGGCAAAACTAGGTAATACGCTCTAGTTCACAAAACGCCCCATCTGTCTAGCATTCACACTTACTGCTCGGAACCACTTATACTTACTTCCGTTATATCTAAACTAAAAAGGGTAAAATAAAATAAAAACTTTTTGAAAAAAAAGAAACCGACTTCAAAAATAAACACCGACTTCCGAAAGAAAAACTACTTTACACTTGTTTGGTGTTTGGTTTTGAAGTCGGTTCCTTTTTAAGAAAAAGTTTTTTTATTCTCACTGCTCGGCTGTTTTTGGTCGTAGCGTGATGATAGTAGTCTTCCTCTATAAATGAGTTATCCAACACAAGAAATATTTTTCAATTCGAACCAGTAGATCGCGAGATTAGCGCATTCAACAAAACAAAACCGGCCAAGTGCGAGTTGGACTCGCGTGAAGAGGGTTCCGTACGATGTTACCTATCACGTTTTGGTACGCACAATATTGAGTGATTTACCATGTTATTTTAATATCATGGACTTCTTATAGGTTTTCCTATAATCTATAAGTAGAAAATTAATTCCTGTATTTAAAATAAAAAAAGGTTCTGTAGTTTCGGAGATAAGGGGGGGAGGGGGGGAATGGTCAAATTTCGTCTATTTTCTTGAATAACTTGGAAAATATTTATTTTAAAATTACAAAAATATACATTAAAGTTTGTCTCAACAGTACCTTTCATTTGATATGTCACACGATGCAGTTTTCAATTATTTTTTTCATTTTCCCCTTCCCCCCCCAAAAATTACCTTCCACATACAGATTTCATCTATTCACGTCACACCTCTGTGCTTGGGTCACAGGAATTGATATGTGTACCAAATTCCAACCCAATCGGTCTAGTAGATTCGGAGATAATTGACTGTAAGCGACAAACAGAAGGACACACGAGTGATCCTATAAGGGTTCCGTTTTTGTATTCGGACGTACGGAACCCTAAAAAAACTTCAGCTTATTTACATACCAATATCAATTGATGCAATTTATCCATCTTCTCGGGCATTGTATCTGCTGATGCTGGCCGTTGCCGAACCCCAGCGAGGATGCCTAGATTTTGGAGCAAATCCTGAGTGTCTTTCAAGAAATTTTCTTTAGGCTTCGATAAACGTTGCAAATGTTTCCTAGTCTCATAATTCCTTGGTGCATATACAATTTTTGGCTCGATATCAGATTGAGAGAACGCAAAACTGAAACTGTACGTTAAGAAAATGAGAGCAAGAATTAATTTTGAATGTTTATTCATATTACGCGTTTTGATTAACGTGGAGTGGTTAGTTAACTAAATTGGTTTTACTATCTGTGTATTAAATGGTTTTGTTACGTGACGAATTCGAAAAATTGCATTGCCTGTGTTTATGACTTGAGAATATTATCTTAGAAGGAATTCCTACCTTCTATGGTGGTAGGTACTCAGTTTCTTAGACCACCTCGCCGAATGACAATCTGCCACTTGCATCCATCGGGTGCCAGCTACTCTCAATCTCATCGGTCCACCCAGTGGAAGATGAACCTTAAGCTCCGTCTTCCCATTCATAGCCACCACTCGAGAACTTCTCTACATTCTGAACTAGAAACTACTATTCCTACTCTTCCACTATTATTTTCTGATTAATTTCGTTGCAGGATCCAAGACAGTTAAATTCATTCTCCGGGACACATCGGGCTTCATTGTTTCGACGCTTTTCCGGTAGTCGCCACTGTTAATTCTGGCTTTCAGGAGTTGCAGTGGTTTGGGAATACTGCAGTGGGATTGTCCCAAAACAAAAAAAAAACAAGAAACTCCCTACCTCATCAGTTGTCAGTTCTACAAAGGAAGTCACCTGCCCATTGCCAGTCCACCATGCATTTTTTTTGTTGGTATATCATGAAATGAGTCCTTCAGCCCCAGTTGAAGCGAAATGGACTTTCAGACATTTACTGACTAAAAGCTCATCCTATTCCTTCTTTTTTTGCGTTCCATGGCTAAAGTGGTCTTTTAAGAAGGTCCCGCAACAATGGCGTTTGGCTCCGTGAGTTTGCAAGCGTGGAACACTACGCGCCGTTGCGTCGGCCCGGGCCTTGACCGGACAGCAAGCTACCCATTACTCACCGCCCGCTAGCCCAGTTTTAAAACCCTGTAAACATTTTTAAGCTTATCAACAGATGTTTGTAAATGTTTTCGCAAATCACCGAGTATTTCGAGAAAACAAACTCTGTGCTACAGATACTTGACTCTTCCATTGTTCATAAAAGCGTGCTCGCGCGAATTTTTGAGATGATATAAATACTGTGTAATTGAGGCTAAAAACGCATCAACAAAGAACTGGAGTGTTGCCAAAGAAAGAAGTTTAAATCTCGCAAAAAATAATAATAGTATTCTTTATTGACACACGTCCTTACAATCATTACTTACTATTTAGAGAAAGTTCACAAAAAATAAGGTATACAACAGTTGAAACTCTGATTCCTAAACTAGGAATACCTGTGACTCAGGAATCAGTGTTCTACTGCCTTGGGCACTATTTACACTCTAAATTAGACTGAAGTAGACTTTATACAAAAATAATATATTAATATGTAGTGGCATAAAGAAAAAAAAAACAAAATTAAAAGTAAAATGAATTCTGGTTGTATGTGCGACTGGGAGTCATGATTGTGTTTCGGTTACGTTGTGTGAGTTCATGTTCGTGTGTGACTAGGAAATGAGTGTTTCTGAATATTGTGTGAGTATATGTGTGTGACTGGGGTATGTATGTATTTTGTGTTGTGTGAGTGTGATAACGAGAAGTGTAAGTATGTGAGTGTGGTGGTGTCGAGTGCAAGAATGTGTTTGAATTAGTGTGATCTTGGCGTCTCATGCCATATTAAAGATGTCAGAGATGTCTATGTCTTGTTGAGTGGTCTGTTGCGAACTATGTCACGGTGGTTAGTAGTTCCTCAGTTTGAGCATAGTCTAGGAGGTACAGCATATTCTTGAGCTTATCTTTAACCACGTGTTTGCTTAACTTTGCAATTCGTACGGTCTTATTAATATTTTTGTACACAACAGATCGAAGCTCAGCACATACAGCTGCCTTCTAGCGAAGGTGATTCTACGAGTATGTCTAGGGTTTGGGCAAACTATTCTTTGGCGCGTTTACTTGAGTACCTGCTTATGCTTCCAGAGAGTGGTTCTAAGTAGATACAGCTGCCTCACAAAAAGTTTGAGCTCAAAGTAAAGATGATGAGTCGGATAGCGAAAGGGCTTTTGCAACATTACCTAAGTACTGCCCTTTGCGCACGCTCCAACTCAAGGAATTTCGTTTTTGCCGATCCACCCCAAGCTAAAATAATAATGTAGCCGATAATGGACTGGCAAAGTGCAGTGTAAACCTTTTTTAAGGTCTCTAAGTCCGCCGAATGCCTCAGTAACTTGAAGAGGTGAATTGTTTTCCTGACTTTACTGGCAGTAAAGTTAAATAGAGTAGTTTTTACTTCATCAGTCTTTTATAAACGTTTATTTATATTATTTGAAATAAGGTTTGCTTTTGACTCTCCTCAAGTCAAAGGTTACAAAAGCCTACGATGGCGTGAGTTTACCAAGAAGAAGCCTGTTCACTCTAACTTAGCTTATGCTTGTGATCACAGTGTCAAATGCGTCAATGGATGTCAAAGTCGTAAGGTATGTACCGGAGATTTGCGTCGCCTTGAGTACGAAGGGGCTAAGAATACTAATAAACAACCATATCTATTGAGAACCTGCGTCAAGCGGAAGATGAGGACTCTCTGGTGCATTCAGTCAATCCTCATAAAGAGTTTCTTTTTTTAAAATCATCAATAGAGTCCTCCTAACCAGGGCAGGATGGGAGGGACTGTCAGACTTGTACTGACTAAAATCCACGGTGTCCTTCAATAGCCCTTTATGTTCCGGAGCCACGGTTACGTAGTCCCGTCATGACACGCCGTCGACCAGGGCATGGTCCATGATTGTAGTTCGAGTTGCCCATTTACCCCTGTGACATTTTTACCCGATACGGAATTTTAATTTGACGATGGCAACACAAGGTTGAACTTAATACGTATAAAAGTCATCTGTGTCGGTAGTATACCAACCAGTTCTCAAACAAATGTTGTTGCGTGAGTGTCTAGTTCTTTCCAGATGTTTGTAAACATTTAATGTGTAATCATGCGAGGTTTCAAGATGAAAATTTTGTGGTATGTATTTATGTACCTAATCTAATAATAATCTATACACCTTTCGAGGGTCTCCCTAGAGGGTTAGATCAAGGGCCTGATTCAGAAGGCAGTGCTCCTCAATACGGCTCGCATTGTTGGTTAGGTTCCTGTGTCTGGAGCCCTAGCCACCTGTTTGGGCCCTGCACCCACGCCCGCCGACTACAATTTTTTTTATGTTTTTTTTTTATTGTTTTGTTTTTTTTTTTTTAGGAAATATGTATTTAATAGGGAAAAATTTTTGTTTTTAGATTTAACCATTTTACGAATAACAGGAGAATAAATAATTATTTTAAACGCATTAACGCATGCGACGCGCATCTTAACGATGATTTTTGAGGAAAGAAAAATTCAGTTCCTTACTTATCCAGAAGACGCGGGTTCGAATCCCACTTGCAACTGAATTTTTCTTTCCTCAAAAATCATCGTTAACAGGAGAATTGCTAATGACGGTGCCTGAAATTCACAAACTGAATCACTATTAGATCACTTGAAATTATAGACAAATTGTCAATAAAAACGTAGCTCTGCAGTATTCGCCGGACAGCTCGTTTAGTTTACTTCAGTTATCCACAGTGTGATGTCGTACGGTATTCTGTTATGGGGCAGTGCCGTCGTTTTCAAACAATTTTTGTTTTGCAAAAAAGGGGCAATTCGGTCAATCTACAAGTCCGATTTAAGTCATTTTTTTTTTATTGTAAAAGTCAAAGTCAAAGTCAAGTCAAAATTATTTATTTGCTTTAAATGTGGTATGTACAAAGATGGTAAAAATAAATATAAGTTCAAACACATTTCGCCATAAAAATGGCATGCAAACATTATTAAAGTTTTATGTATGTTACACATCGTTTGGTAACTATATACATAAAATAAACTTCTAGGTTTATTAAATTTAAAAGAAACATAATTTTGCTGTTAAACATTACTCAACACAAAATTAAAATTTAAGTAATAACATAAAATAAAAATGTTATTTAAAAATTAGTTCACAAACATTACATCAAAATAGTAGCTAAGTAACAATTCGTTATATATAGGTAGTTATAATACATTACGGTAGTGATATGATTTACAGTTCGATTTTTTGAGAAATTCAGCTATGGAATAAAAACTGTGTGAAATTAGCCATTTTTTTAAAACTATGCAAAATTTTTTATACGGAAGGTCAGTAATATCACTTGGTAAAGAGTTAAAGATGAGAGGAGCCATATAAATACAGTTACGTCTGAATAATTCAATCCTAGGTACCGGCATTTTTAATAGAAACTGTGCAACTGTACGTTTATTTTTGTTGTTTTTGGGTTCAAAAAGTGAAAAATTAGTTTTGACAAATTTTGCAATTTCATAAATATACATACAAGGAACTGTAAGAAGGCTGTGTGATTTAAATACTGGTCTGCAAGAATCAGTCCAGTCCATATTGAAAATTGAACGGATGCATTTTTTTTGTGCTAACAGAACTCTTGTTGCCTCAGAAGAGTTCCCCCAGAGAATGATGCCATACCTGATGATAGAACAAACATAGGCATGGTATACCATCAAAGCAGTTTGCCTGGTGGTCTCATCTTTGACTTTTTTAAGGGCGAAAACGAACCTATTTATCTTTGTACTAAGGTCATCAATATGATCCTTCCAGGTGAGATGTTCATCGATTGTAATACCTAGGAATTTTGTTTTATTAATTTGTTGAACTGCTTGATCTTTGTGGGCTATGTTAAGTTGGATATATTTACTTTTCTGCGTTTTAAAGTTCAATATTTTGGTTTTCTCTACATTAATTTTTAAAGCGTTTGTATCTAACCATGTAGTTATTCTATTTAAGGTGTTATTTATTGTAGACTCGTGTGATTCGTCATTTTTACAATCTAAGATAACTGTTGTGTCATCAGCAAAGAGAACACAGTCTTGGTCTATAGCTTGCGGAAGATCATTTATATAAATAAGGAATAACGGCGGCCCCAAAATGCTTCCCTGTGGAACACCAAAATAATTGTATTGAGGTACAGAATCAAAGTTCGTGATACAATTGACTTTGTCATCGAATTTAGTGATTCTTGTTATCTGCGTTCTATTAGAAAGATAAGTTTTAAACCACTCTAAAGCCGGGCCCCGAATACTAATTGCACTTAATTTATTGATTAGGATGGAATGATTTACAAAATCGAAAGCTTTGCTAAGATCTAAGAACAAAGCTGAAGTTGTCATTTTGGAGTTTATATTACTTAAAACAGATTTGACTAAATGAAAAGCTGCTAATGACGTGGATTTACTTTTCCATTTTTTATTTGTACTAGGCATTGTTCAACTTAGGGAAAAGGGCAAGTTTCATCAAAGTCGGTTCAGTAGTTTTTGAGGTAGAGCATTATTTGCTTACTTGGATTGTAGATTTTCAAAACCGATTGCATATAAATGTTTGTCCGCGATTATCTCGCGTTTGTCTGAACCGATTTAGATGCACTTTTGAGAAAAGTATTTGTTACATTCCGGGGAATTTTTTAGTATAAATATAACAATAATGGATATCTGGTGACGTTGTCCGCATAGATCCGTTTTTGTTGCATACTTGTCTTGTTATTCAAAGACGCCGATTATAAATGAAGATTTTTGTTGATGAATATCCAAACTAAAAAGGGTGAAATAAATAAAAAAAAAACTTTTTGAAAAAAAGGAACCGATTTCAAAACCAAATTCAAAAAAGTGTAAAATAACTTTTCTTTCGGAAGTCGGTGGCCATTGTCAATAAAAAAAACAAAGCTACCGACTTCGGAAAGAAAAGTTATTTTACACTTTTTTGTATTTGATTTTGTTTATCTGAGGACTAGACAAGCCTCACTGTGAGCGTTGATTCGGCACCGTATGTCATTGTCACATAACCTAATTGGTAAGACGCTTATACAGGGTGTAAGAGACATCGACGCACAAACGGATACCATGGGTCCAGGACATGATTCTGGACGCGTGTTGGAATTTTTCGTCGGTTTTTTCTTATTTTTTATATTTTTATAAGTTTGTTTTTTTTTTAATTATGAGCCGTGCTCAAAGTACTACAGGTACTGTGGTACTGGGCACAGTATTTAGGTATACGATGACCTTTCATTATAAACATCTAAGAAGACACCATTTCTAGTTTTACATACATTGCTACTTTTAGTGAAAGTAGTGAATTATTTACTTTTTTATTAAAAATCTCATTGAGTTAGGTAAGAATAACGAATATGAACAGTCTAAAGTAAAAAAAAATCCAATTTTTTTTTAAATTAGGAAAAATCGACGAAAAATTCCAACAGGGGGGGTCCTCGACGCCGCGTTGTGTTCCACGCGCGCCTCAAAGAGCGTCAGCACAATGACGGGGCCCCCCTTTAGAGAGCCACAGCCTTGCCGGGGTCGCGGGACATACGTATACCGCGACTCCGGTACGCAAAAGGGCTACCGAAGGACACCGTGGATTTTAGTCAGCACAAGTCTGACAGTCCCTCCCGCCCTGCCCGGGGCTGGGAGGACTCATTCGATGATTTTACCACGAAAAAAAAAAAAACAGGGTGGGTCCAGAATCATGTCCTGGAGCCATGGTATCCGTTTGTGCGTCGATGTCTCTTACACCCTGTATAATGGAGTATTAAGGTGCGTACAGATTAACATAACCATGTTATACAACATTGCCATATAACATGTTTCATATAAAGAGGACGCTGAATGTTATAAAACATGTTATAATAACATGTTATACATATGTGCAACAATGTTATATAACTTAGTCACGGCTAGCCCTGAAGAACGAAAAGCGACAAAGGTTATATAACATTGTTATATTGCAGTGTTATTCTAATCTGTACAGTATTGTTTTATGTTGCAATGTTGAATAACAAGGTTACATAATGTGGACGTGTTATAAAACATAAGTTAAATAATATGTTAAGTCTGTTCGCACCATATTTTTTTTTGCAACTATCACACAACGCCATCTAGTCCCAAGCTAAGCAGAGCTTATGTTATGGGTACGAGACAACTGATAAAGATACTTATATATTTCTAAATACATAAATATTATAGATAAATTACACCCAGACACAGAACAAAAATGATCGTGCTCATCACACAATCATTTGTCATGGGTGGGAATCAAACCCACGCATAGCAGTCAGGGTCACTAACCACTAGACTCTAGACCAACAGGCCTGTCAATATTGACTTTCAAAATCTAATTAATCTGTCAGATTATCAAAAAAATATTTGACCAGTAATTTTAGTTTTGTTACGTAAACCAAAATTAATCAAGATATGACATTTTTAAAATTTCCAATACCTACGTCACAAGCAAATCCAGTTTTCACCCGCTTCTGACTTCACGAGCCGTTATATATCTTTGTAAAAATGCATGAATTCAAACAAAAGAAAAAATAAATTATCCATTACTTTTCAAAACTCTTAGGACTTTACAATTTATTCATGCTGTCAAGTGCTCAAACACACTGCTAGCCTAGCGCGGTGGCGGCGGCGGGCGCGGAAATATTAAATGTATGAAATCGCCGCTCGTGGCCACATTGAATTGACTAAGGCGGGGGCCTAGCGCGATGGCTACAAGCGATTTTGCGAGCCTAGGCGTTGCTAGGCAACAACTGACACAACGGGCGGGTGGCAGGTGTATCAAACCTTTTCGGTCTTATAGTAGCGTCATCTAGTTACCAGAACATGCACTAAAGTACTACCGTTGGATGTTTTTGTACATATTTAAATTATTTTTACCGTACTTGAGTAGAAAAATGTAGAATGATTGATAATTTACTTGTACAGCTTGGCAAAAAAGTCGTGAAAATAATGGTGGCGCCTCTATCGTACATATTGTAACCCTATATAGTGCGGCAATAACGATCTTGATACTTTGGGTTTTTTTTTCAAATACTTTTTTTATTAAATGTGTTTTGACGGGTTTTATAGGAGCTCGGGGCTATAAAACAACCGCTCATGACAATCTTCAAGGTTAAGCCATGATTGAAGATTGTCCTGTATGTTATTTGTAGATTTTTACTGTGCGTTAGAAACTCAAAAATCTGAAAACGTGACTTTCCAAGTGGCATTGTATTACTCAATTGCTTGGTTGTGGAGATCAGATAGTCAGTCGCTCCATGTAACATACTAATGTTTACGCTGCATCCGGTTAGACTGGACCGACCCCAAAATGTGTTGGGAAAAGGCTAGGTAGATGATGATGTCTTTGACGGGTTTTACATTACTTAAATTAAAATAAACCAAATAAACAAATTTCTCTACTCGTTACACACGTTCGCTTTTGTATGTTAATGCGCAAGTAAGTACGTGTGTATATTGATTTTCATTATGAGGAAAATAAAAGTCAATGATTCTTATAAGTGGTTTTTATTAATAACAAAGTAAATGTGTCTAAAGACAAAAGGTTAGTTGTTGCTGAAGCAACAACTAACCTTTTGTCATATTAAATGGTTAAAAATTCGACTTACAATCTTTTTGACAGTGTAACAGAATTGAACTTTTTGTCTGATCGCGCACAAGTCAAAATCATCCAACTGTTTTTTGGGTCGCCCTGTTTTATGTTTCCCTCGAGTGGAGAAAACGCCCTTGTTTGTTTGCCCCTCCTTAGCAATTCACCGTATGGTACTTACGGATTTACCTA
Source organism: Agrotis exclamationis (assembly GCA_950005045.1). Taxonomy (NCBI): domain Eukaryota; kingdom Metazoa; phylum Arthropoda; class Insecta; order Lepidoptera; family Noctuidae; genus Agrotis; species Agrotis exclamationis. The sequence goes on from OX465441.1 coordinate 11,383,331, forward strand.
GAGAAAAAAAAACTTAGTTATTTTTATTCTGGAAGTAACACAAAAAGTATCAAAATTATATGAGCGTCCATCTTTTGCAAATAAACATAACCTCTAATTCATCAATGTTTTTCAATGTAAATAACAGTTATAATAATGGTTTATACTATCTATTGCAAGTTTGGACAAACATAATATATCAAATTACTTAAATAAAATAACATATCTTTCATAAACATCGTTGATATTCGATAAAATTTGTCCGGCTTCAAATTCCGCCAAACATCTGGTGTACAACTTATAAATTATCGCTCTAGCGGAGCTGCGAATGGTTTTTCTGTTCATTTTGAGCCTTTTGAGTCACCAAATTCAACACAATAATAAAAAATACACAAAAAACAGCCAGCGATAACGTGAAATGACATTACATGTACTGACTAGACGTGACAGAGGGTGAAGTTACCAACGATGAAATTTTTTAGTACCTACCGTTTCAGGACATTTTTGCCAAGCTGTATGCTGTTTTATTATACATGTAATCTTGTAATATTATTATTGTATTTAGTTTTCTACATTTACAAATTACGACCATTGTCCCATGATTCACGGTGAGTCGTAGACAGCTAAAAATGCCGGGAAAACAACTTGCCTTGTCACTGTCACATTTGACAGTGACGTCCATAAACATATGCAATCTTAAACAACCTATAAAACATTTTAAAATGAATTTTTGTACCACCGGTTTGCAACACCTGAATTCGCCGCTACAAAAACAAACGCTTGATCGGCAGTGTGGACACAGATCGCGCCCGCCGCCGCGTCCGAGGCCGCGCCCGCCACTGCGCCCGCCGCCGCCGTCGCGCTAGGCTTCCAGTGTGGACACACACAATGGGGGCGGATCCTTGCTCCAACTCGTTTCTCCAACTGGCTGAAGCACGGAAACTATCAATTTGGATTTGGGTCCCGTGCTGCAATCCAACTGAAGCAAGTTTTTGTTTCACTGTACAATAACGTCATCAGTTGGAGCACGGGACCCAAATCCAAATTGATAGTCTCCATCCTCCACCCAGTTGGAGAAAGGTGGAGCACAGGTCCGCGCCCCTGTTAGTATGCCTATTGATACATTTACGTTGATTTCAGGATTATATCGCTAATGGTCGGCCTGTTCGAAGAAACTGAAACATTATACTACTTGAGCTGGTACCCATGGTTAATACAATACCATTATCCGGGTCGCTTCACCACGCAAATGACTCCGTGGATCAATGGCACAGAAACAAAGATTGCGCCTCGTTGGGACACTCCAGACTATCGTATTGAAGAACCACATTTCGCTCCGGTCTCGTACTGGTACCTGGAACACGAGAGACCATACAGAAATTCTCCAGCTTATAAAACGTATTATTATTATGGAAGAAAACGTGGTTATGGTTCACAAAGTGTTAGTTTTATTGCTTAATTATTTAATTACTATAGGCCCGCCAGATAAATCTGGAATAAAGGTCATTGATCCTAATAATGCATCGTTCTAATTTCATAATACCATCGTTCGATGGTCAAAATAGTAAACAAGGTCAAGGTCCACCCCGGTCTTACCACGATACGTTTGTTTTGGTCGTGTTACGACACTTTTTTTTACATTTTTTCTTATCGTTTTGAAATATTTGAATACATTGGTACACGGGGGTCAACGAATCTTATTCCCAACTTATCTGTCGGAGACTATAGTTTTTGTGCTTCCCCAGTTCCCGTTTCTCCCTACTCGTACGTGCTCAAACGCACTGCGAGCCTAGCGCGGTGGCGGCGGCGGGCCGCGATAATATTGAACGTATGAAATCGCCGCTCGTGGGCACACTGAAGAGTCTAAGGCGGCGGCCTAGCGCGATGGCTACAGGCGATTTTGCGAGCCTAGGCGTTGCTAGACAACAACGGATATAACGGGTGGGTGGCAGGTGTAGAAAACCATTTCGGTCGTATAGTCAGCGCCATCTAGTTATCAGGACATGCACTAAAATACTACCGTAGGAGGTATTTGTAAATATTTAAATTATTTTTACTGTAGTTACTTGACTAGAATAAAAATAATTTAAATATAATTAAAATGTTAACATTTAACTTTTTTTTTAGTTTGTTTGTTTTTTTTTTATTTTTAGTGTTTTATACATATATTTTTTTTAAACAAGATTTATAGAAACTACTTTGTACCGCCAGTTTGCAACACCTGAAGTCGCCGCTACAAAAGCAAACGCTTCATTGGCAGTGTGGACACAGATCGCGCCCGCCGCCGCGCCCGCGCCGCCGCCGTCGCGCTAGGCTTCCAGTGTGGACACACACGCGGCGGCGGGGGCGGAAATGTCAAACATAAATGTAACCGACACTCGTGGCCACACTGAAATGTTTTTAGTAGTATTTCATAACAGTTCTTGGTATTGTACAGACGACAGTAGGTCAACCAACCCCAATCTGTCAAATTTTACCAATCGAACATTAATTTCACATACAATTAATCCACAAATGTGATAAAGTTAAAAATCTATTAAAGAAATTTGACAGATTGAATAGGATGCTGTACTGGCGTCTGTACCTGACAAACAAAGAATTTTCGAAACGGGAATGAATACAAACACGCAAACTCAAAGTTGATAAAACGAGAGTGAATTTGAATTATTTTATCGCATTAACGACTGCTTACTCGTATAACTGAGTAGAGTCGGAACAAAAACCGATTTGATGCCAATTGGTTGTTCTCGTACATATCTTGCTCTACGGTTAATGTAACCCGGTCAAAAACTGATAAAACTGCTCTAAATTCGTCCGCAAAATACACGGATCTAATTCTAAACATAAACCGATAAAGGTCGAATCTTTTATTCCACTTATAAAGTCTTACAGCGCCATCTATTGGCGTCCAAAAAAAAATATAGTCCCTCGTGCCCTGACTAATCTACGTGTCAAATAAACATATTTTCTTTCTTTGTTTCTTTCAAATTACTTCCATTTATTCATTTTTTTTTTGTATTCCACAGTGGTTGATGTATCGAATGGGTTGTTACTGCTGCACTGTTTATAAAAGGCTAACATTGCTTTCCACTTGTGCTGTTATCACGAGCCGTCACGTTGTAACTACAGCGACACCGAGCTTACTCATTATAAATTCATATCGCCACCTTAAACATTTAGAAGATATTCTAGGGGGCTGGTATGATATCGACTTTAATACCTTCAACTCCAGCATGTATTTTACACCTTCTAGAATACATTTTCACCCAGAAGTAAGTATAAGTAGTACTAGGTAATACGCCCTAGTTGATAAAACGCCCCATAATTCTAGCACTCGAACTTACTGCTCGGAACCACAATATGGCATAATTATACAATATGGCCGAGGCCGAGGGCCAATATGTTTTATCCAACAGAAGCCACCGTCGCGTGTAATTTAGAGCAGTAAGTTTGAATGCTAGAATGACGGGGCGTTTTGTCAACTAAGGCTTATTACAGATACCGGTACGGTTCTTGAGCGCTCGGCGTAAGAGTGGGGATCGCTTTGCGCATCGTACACTTATCGACAAATGAAACGCACAATAAAACAAATAAAACGCACATAACAACGAATCCCGAGTGGCGGCTATGACGCGATGCGCTACGGCACGCTACGCGGGCCAATCACTACACTTTCCCCGCCCCCGTTCCTCACTTCATCTACCAAAGGGACCTAATAACTCACTTCTGCGCAGGTGAAGGTCAGCACTCAAGGTCCATGCCTGTATTTGTACCTAATTTTACCCTTTTTTTTTAGCGTGGTAAAATCATCATATGAGTCCGGACTGTCAGACTCGTACTGACTAAAATCCACGGTGTCCTTCAATAGCCCTTTGTGTTCCGGGGTCACGGTAATGAGATAAGTCCCGCGACCCCGGCAGGCTTTGGCCCTCTAGAGGGGGCCCCGTCATCATGCTGACACTCTCTAAGGCGCGCGTGGAACACAACGCGCCGTCGACCCGGGCATGGTCCATGGTCGGGTGGCGAATTGCCCTTTACTCGCCGCCCGCATGCCCGCGCCTACGGTGGCCGGAGATCGTCTGCCGACGTCCGACGCCGTAGGCGTCTACCACTGCGGCTGGGGTGGAGGGAGGACGCTGTAATCTCCCTCACGCGGCCCGCCTCCTCCTTCACGAGCATGACTGCTTCGAAGAAGGAGGCGACCGCTTCCCACTCCGTCTCGCCCCGCAGCATGGCCTCGACCAATGCCGGGCGCGAGAGGTCTCCGCCTATCGCCGCCGAGAGGACACGGCGGTGCTCTGCCCAAGCGGGGCAGTCCTGCACCGTATGCTCCACCGTGTCCTCCGGGCGATCTTCGCAGTGGTGACACCCAGGCGTTTCTTCCCTCCCAATCAAACACAGGAACTTTCCGAAACTTCCGTGTCCGGTGAGGACCTGCGTCATGCGGTAGGTCAGGACGCCGTGACGCTTTTCCAGCCACTCCTCAAAGAGGGTTCTTACCGCCGCGATTGCGGCGTGCCCGGACCTCGGTTGCGACAGTCGTCACCTCCATACTGCCCTGAGATCGCACCGGAGATTTTCCCGCCGCGCCTGGACTTCTAAACTAGTTTTACCCTAGTTAATTTTTGATATTTAAAAGTCTTATAATCAACAAAAGAATTACAACTGCAAATAATATGATCTTGGTCTACCATTTTTCTAAACGGGTGTACGTGCGTACTCGCTCTTAACTATTTCTTTTTTGGTTTATGTTGTTAAGAGCGCGTATTTTGAAAGTTGGCAACGTCGCAAATAGTTGTCGAATAATAACAAGTTTAAATTAATTTAGCAATGTTACTGTATGGAAATAAGAAATATGGCTCTGTAGTGCACTAAAACATTGATATAGGAACGCAATTAAAACACTGTCATGTTGTAACCGTTTCAGGTGTAAAAAAGCCGAAAGTTTCCAAATACTTTTTTACATCTAAAACTATAGGTATATTCGGTGTTACAATATTAATTATTGCATTCGCCAATATTCTTTTAGTGCACTACAGAGCCATATTTCTTATTTCCATATCGTAAATTTGCCAAATTATTTAAAACTTTCAAATATTTGACAGCTATTTGCGACGTTGCCAACTTTCTGGTTAGGCGCCCTTAACCGCTGCTTTTCATTTTCAGTACGCATTTCCCCATGAGGTAAATGTCTCGCATCCAATCCCAGCTATGTATGATCTTGCTATCTGGGCTGCCACGCACACTTTCTACAAAGGATATTGGTGGCCAAGAACCGAAGTTATGATGTGCGGAAGAGCTGGATCCGGCAGGTATGATGAATTCATGCTTTTCATGCTTACTATTTGTTCCCCGTAGTTCCCCGCTGCTCGTCTACTATTGGTCGCAGCGCGGTGTTATTAAATCCAGCTATATTATATAGCTTTCCTCGATAAATAGGGACTAAGTAATAAGTCTTAAAATTACCCCAAGTAAATACTGTGCTTTTCATTACGAAAAAAAGGGAGGGACTGTCAGACTCGTACTGAATAAAATTCACGGTGTCCTTCAATAGCCCTTTATGTTCCGGGGTCACGGTAATGAGATAAGTCCCGCGACCCTGGCAGGCTTTGGCCCTCTAGACGGGCCCCGTCGTCATGCTGACACTCTTTGAGGCGCGCGTGGAACACAACGCGCCGTCGACCCGGCTATGGTCCATGGTCGGACAGCGAGTCCCCCATTCGCCGCCTGCATGCCCGCGCCTACGGTGGCCGGAGATCGTCTGCCGACGTCCGACGCCGTGGGCGTCTACCACTGCTGCTGGGGTGGCGGGAGGACGCTATCCTCTCCCTCACGCGGTCCGCCTCCTCCTTCACGAGCATGACTGCTTCGCAGTCTATGAATTATTAGATAAAGAAAAATTGAGAAGATCGGGTTGCTGGTTTCTTAGTCTTGTGGCCGACCAGGTATTCAGCCATTATTATTTTGAGGATATGTGATACCTAGCAACCAGCGCAATGCCTACGTGGTGGATTACTGGATCACAAAGAGACTTGGACTGTGGCATTCAAAGGGTAGACTTTGAAAGCCTACAATGCTACTGCCCAAGCCTATGAAAACGTATAAACAAGCATAGGTATGGCCCGCTTGGTGGAAAGCAGTCACTGCAGAATGACTGCTTTACGGCCACATGCTTGTTTAGTCACCTGAATCCATAGGTAATACAAAACATACAAAATGTCTGAGCCCTTATCACGAGTTTTCACTATTTTACTTTACAGCATCTTTCCAGTATTTACAGCGTTTCTTGTATGGAAAACCGGCCAAGTGCGAGTTGGACTCGCCCATGAAAGGTTCCGTAGTAGCAAGCATAGATTAGGGATATAATTATATTATTGAGATTAGTAAGTAATAAACACAAACAATAAAAATAACTTTGTTTTTCATAGTGTTTGTATAATAGCAAAGTTACATTTGCGGTTTTTGAAAATGTCTCAAAAACTGAGTGCTAACTATATCTCATCCAAACTAATTTTCATTGAACATTTTACCACTTTGGAAGTGTCTCTCGCGCAAACTGTTCAGTGTAGAAAAAAATGATATTAGTAACCTCAATATATTTTTACTAGAGCTAGCTAGAACTATCCATAGATAGACACGTATGGGTTTGGTGAAAAATTTTTTTTTGTGCTTCAATTCTAAGTATAGGGGCAGGGGGTACCCCCAAAATTTGTTTTGTTTTTATTTTTGTGTAAAAATCCTAATGCGGTTCACATAATACATCTACTTACCAAGTTTCAACAGGATAGCTCTCATACTTTCGAAGAAAATTGGCTGTGACATACGGACGGACAGACAGACATGACGAATCTATAAGGGTTCCGTTTTTGCCATTTGGCTACGGAACCCTAAAAATGGAACAACGCCTCTGGTGTACGAAGAAGGAACTAATTTTTTCCTTGTTTTTAACGTCAAAGTTCTAGTTTACTTTACGTCACAATAATGAAAACTCATGATAAGGCCTCTGTATGGGATAAAAAATAGTCATACGCAATACTTTTTTATACACAGATTCGAATACACGTCGACCATTCCACGATACTATGATAACTCAATTGTGGCAGGATTTCAATTTATTAAGTCTTACAAGCGCCGCCCGATGCCTTGGTTCAGATACGTCGTCTTTACGAAAGCCTACGTCTTTCCTTGTCCGAAGGTAAACCAGTAATTAAGTAATTTAGTTTATGTAAACTAATAAACGACCATGATATGAACGAAAACGACAATAACCTCATCATCAACTTGAAGATAGGAATGTTGACAGAATCAATAAATTGAAATTTGAGAAATAATGGTAGGTTCCTTCTCAGAATAAAGAATTTCCAGATTCATAGTCGGCCACTTAGAAGTGAAGCTAAAAACACGGTGGAAAAATAACCACTGTCGTTCGATTCCTACGTAAAACAAGTGAAGATCTCCAATGAAAATATTTAAATGTGTGCGTGGCGCTCACACACCCTTTTATAAAAAAGTGGATTGACTAAAAACGTCCGTCGTTACATTTTGTTTCGAACACGGAATCTGGACATTTTTTGTTGTAAATTCGCCACAAAAGTTGAATTGTTGAAGTTGAAAAAAAAGTATCGATTCTGTTTTCCTAGGGTCCATATTGGCTCACCTAATTTTCTTTGCCCGAAATTGTTCTTCCTAACGATTTGTAATCTAAATGATCACTCTTCCCAAAATTTTTAATTCATACTATTTGTAGTGCTACCGGTGATGTTCATAACACTCATGTTTCGGAATATTGTAATTAATAATAATTATCATTATTGAAAATATATTTAAACTCCTACTGTTTTTTATCATAACGCTTTTATCCCTAAACTTGCGTCCGTGGTAATCAGTATTATACGCTAGCCCTTGCATCCTTTTCCTTAGTCAAATTGCCGACTACCACCTACCAAGGTAGCTCGACGGAGCCCCGCTTCGCGGAGCTCCTATTTCTGTATTATATAACCCGTCCGAGTCGGAGTGCCCCGAGTACCGAGCTCGCTTCGCTCGCTCTTGCATCCTTTTATATCTAGACAAAAAAGATATGATTATGAATAATAGTGTAAAAGATGGTTATGTTGAGAAAATACAACATTATTTTTAGTATATGCGAAACCTGAATATAGTGTGTTCAGCATCAGTAACTGATTCGATTCCAATAATTTTTACACCATGTTAATGTTTTTTTCAAAAATATTTTTGTTAAATTTTTACCAGTTAATTACAATACAATCACCGTACGGTTAGGTACCTATTGCCAAATTATTATCACGAGTGTATAACACAGGAGATGCGGTTTACGCGGGTGTACCGCGAAATGAGCATGTTTTTGAACGGACAACTAGGTAATAAACAAGCTTATAACTTTGTGATTTTCTAAAATACGGTTTTAAAATGTTGTACATAGATTCTTTACACAAAAATACTAGACAGGTGTATCGGCTTTCGCTAAACAAAAAATAATGTTGTATAGGAAAACAAATAAAAGTATAATAGATGTATGTATATTGCTACTGACATTATTAAGTTGAAAGAAAAAATGTTAGGAAGAACATTTTCGGATTTCCAATTACCGGTTCTCCTAGTACTTTCTGTTCAGATTCCACATTGTGTCCTCGTTTTCGGTAATTTTGTGCTGGATTTTATTATTTAATTGTTCTGCTATCCGTGCGGAAAAAAGAAATGAGGCGAATTTACAATAATCAAAATTAAAACAAAAACCTTTGGCTAATTTATACGTACTTTTTTTCGCGGGGAACTAATTTTGTGGCAAATTTACAACAACCCTTATAATCTAAGGGCCTATGCACACTACGTTTTTTTTAAACAGAGCAGTTTGTTGTCGCGATACAAAGTGTCAAACGCGCGTTTGCATCGCTTCTGTATCGCTACAAACGCGCGTCAACGGCGCGTTTTATAAACGTGGTGTGCATAGGCTCTAAGGGTTACGTATATTTTCTTTTATTGAATTTATGCATATTTACAAAAATATAAAGTATCAAAATTCGACTGTTGAGCAGGCGAGCCAGTAGAGCGATTAATCGTCCGTCGCACTAGGGCAAGGCGCTCCCTCACCGAGCATTCGCTTGTAATGTAACATTAGATTTTATAGATTCCACTTTGAGCATTACATTACAATACTACCTCCCTGACTGACGAGCATTCGCGTACATTTAGTATAGATTTGATACAAGGTGCGCATTGTGATGCTCGATTGTTCTCCCTTACCGATGAAATGCTCGAATCTGCAACGTTACATTACAATTGAATGCTCGTGGTGAGGGAGCGCCTATAGCCCAGCGAGAAAACATAGATACACTTCCTGTTCATTGCTCGCCAACACATTTTCAGTTCCTCGCTAATCGCATAAGCGAGTTAAGAAAAAAATGTGATTGTTTTGTCTAACAATATAATTATATTTACAGAGCGATTGGCAATGGTTTCATTGCGTGATGGGTGAATTGTGGGCAAGACTTGGATTCGACTCGGGTGGTGGTTTGAATTCAGCATATGACGACAAATGGCGTTATGATGGACTCGCAGGAGTTTGCGCGTTCTCTCTTAAACTCAGATCAAAGCAAATAGTCCACTATTTCACTGTAGTTGATGCTTATCCAGTGTTAGATTTCTTTTATGATGCTTTTCTGGGTCTTATAAAACCTGTGTGGTTGGACGGACGCTTTGAAGATACGAAATGGGCTGCCCCCGTCGCGTTTGAGGGAGAATGGTTTCAGTACCATTATGAATTTGGTCGAGCTATAACTTATGACATGCGTCAGTATCCTTTCTATCGAAGACGTTGACACTATTGTGCGACACTCGCATACTATTTTAATGAATGTATAGAATCACTTTAAGGGTGCTCCCACATTTATCGACGCGGAATCGGCTTAAGCCGGTCGAAAAAACCTTTATGTCAACGTAATAAGGGTGTTACTAATACCATTAGGTGCGTCCCCACAGAGCACGCAGCCTCGCGAGGCATTTTTCGCGCGAAGCAGCTCTGTTGGTGTGAACGTGTCTCGGGCGAGGCAAGTGACAGCGCTGCCCGGGTCGAGCGACCGAGCGCCCGAGCCATCCAGTGTCGGCTTTTGTTTGGCTCGCGTACCTACCTATATTGTTTCGTGCCTCGGTCGAACAACAAAAGACGCGTCCACACAGAGTGAGCAGCCTCGCTTGTCAGTTTCCTCGCGCAGCAAATGCCTCGCGAGGCGTCGCGCTCTATGTGGACGCACCTATTCGCATCGGCTCGGCTCAGACGACGCGAACCGATGCGAATGGTATTAGTTCCGCGTCGATAAATGTGGGAGCACCCTAAGTCGTCGGCCACGCTAGAGCGACTGCGGAGAGCGGAAGCGACCAGCGGGAGCGCGAGGAGTTTGGACGCTGAGTTTGCCGCTGCAATAGGCCACGTTGAGGCGACCGCGTGACGCTTCTTTTTCAATAACATGCTCTAGTTCTCTCTCTATTAAAAATGAGTTTATTTTAAAATACAACTGTCGTATTTACAAGAAAGTGTGTTTTTGCACCGGACATAGGTACATAACGCAAATTAAAATGGGGTTATATGAACCATATTATAAAAAAAATTGCCAGCCATCATTTTTACTACACTATATTGCAGGACGATACATTATTTCACTAAAATAAGTGTCCGTGTCTATGTTTTTCGTAATTGATATAGCAAATCCCGCGGAAAACTCATCACAATTTGAAAAATCCGCCACACGTACAATATACTCCGCTAGTCGCGCACTTGGGCCGCGGCAACGTGGCACCCCCGTTCATCTCGTGCTACCTATTGTTTCCCCGCGCATCGCAGACGCATGCATAGAACAATCTATCTATCCCTAAAGGGGGACGCAAGACGCGTCGCTCTAGCGTGGCCAACGGCTTAAGGCGATTCCTCCGTTTATTGCCCGTCGTTGTCCTAACAGTAGTACCACGGGCAATAAACGGATTCCTCCGTAGTAGTCTGCGAAATTCAAGTGTTCATGAGTTTTTTTTTTGCAATTTGCTTAATTAAAGTTGGTAAAACTTCCTAAATCTAACTCATTTTGACCAAATCTTTGTGAGAGCGAATGGAGCGAATGTTTTGATCATTCTTAAACATATATAAAATTATAAGTACTTGTTATTGTTGCAAATCATACTTTGATCAGTACCCCTAGCACGAATCACTTTCGAAAAAGTATTCGTATCGTCTTGGAAAGCATTTTGTATGGGAACTTGAACAGCGCCTCTGGTGAGCGTAAATTAAACTATTAGTTTTGTTAATTATGTGTATTATGTTCTGAAAATGAGTTTAATTTACGCTTACCAGAGGCGCTGTTCAAGTTCCCATACAAAATGCTTTCCAAGACGATACGAATACTTTTTCTAAAGTGATTCGTCCTAAGGGTACAAGTTACAACTTGACACTGATATGCAAATTGCAAAAAACACATGAAAATTTGAATTTCGCGCGATTTGCTATTTCTATTTCCTAAAAATGAAAATCGTCCTTGCTACAACGATATAATGATGCAATTCGACTGACATACGTCGTCGTGGCGAGCGTGTTTTGTTTTTCATCTACTCGTAGATAACCGCGTTTTATGTCATATTTCGTAGATTTTCACTTGTAGTTGAAAGCGTCGCATCGCGTCATCAGCACCATCAATCTTTTTATTAAAAAACAACCTACGTAGATAATGGTAATAATAAATGCCATAATCACATAAAAAATGTCCGCGCTACATCAAAAATTACCTTATACTTATTTGTTCCTTTTTGGCATTACTATAAACGTTACATTATGTGTGGGCCATTTTTGTTAATTAAGCAAGAGTTTCCTTTTGACCACCGGTATCTTAGACCCTGTACACAATGCTGGTGGGCTTCCTACTATAAGTCGAGTTCCTAAGCCTCCTGCAAACACACGCGATTAATCGCGCGGGGCGACATGTCGCGGTCCATTCGCAGTATTTTTAGAGTGGAAATTAGCTTGGCTCGTTGTCGCAGCGCGATTAATCGCGTGTGTCTGCAGGAGGCTTTACGGTGCATCCACACCGCCCCGGTAACATTTGTGGAGCAACAAAAGGCAACACGGTAACATTCGGCAACATTCGGTAACTTTTGTGGCTCCTTGTTACTATTTGTGGATTGTACTTACCCGTGCATCCACACCGCAGTAACATCCGACAACAAATGTTGCCGTATGTCGAGTAACGTTGCTCGACAATCGGCAACATTGTTAGATAATGGGGGTAACATTGTTACCGAATGTTGAGCAACGTTACTCGACCACGTCAACACTTAGTAACATGTTGGCGGATGTCGGCTCGAAGGACCATTCTGATGCTTCTTCCCTCGATAGCTCGGTAACTTTATAATGAAACACCAGAAAATTTAGTTTAAATCAAAACTGAATATGTTGAGCAACGTTACTCGACTTACAGTAATACGTCAACACTTAGTAACATTTTGTTGGCGGATGTTACCGAGCAACATTTGGAAACGTTGACCTACAAATGTTACCGGCGGTTTGGATGCACCGTTAGGCGTTAAAAACATGAAAACCCCGGATTTCCGTTATAGTAAATGGATGTTTTTTTTTAATCTAAAGTGAAATGATTAGCTTATAATATGTATAACAATGTTAACCAAATTAAAAAAGTGATTTTAAAAAGTATTTGTAGCTTTTTACAGTTTTTATGATCTACTTATTTGACCAAAAAAATAACATGCCAAAATTGTGTGCATCAAATAAGAGCTAAAGTCTCCTTAGAAATGATTCGAATTTCCCGTTGTTGGCCAACTTAATTAGGTATCTTTTTCTTTTTGTTTTTTCTTATAAATCACACAATTTAAAAGATCACAATTATTAAATTGGTAATCTTTTTTATACATAATATAATAAGCTTAACATTACACTTTAAATCATAAAATTGCATTCATCATCATCATCATATCAGCCGTAAGACGTCCACTGCTGAACATAGGCCTCCCCTATAAACTTCCAATAGGACCGGTTGTAAGCGGCCTGCATCCAGCGTGATCCTGTGGTCTTCATAAGATCGTCTGCCCTCCTAGTGGGTGGACGTCCTACGCTGCGCTTGCCGGTGCGTGGTCTCCATTCAAGAACCTTACGGCCCCATCGGTCATCAGTTCTGCGTGCTATATGGCCTGCCCACTGCCATTTCAAGTTGCTAATTCGTTGGGCTATCTCGGTAACTTTGGTTCGTCTACGAATCTCCTCATTTCTGATTCGATCGTGCAAAGAGACTCCGAGCATAGCCCTCTCCATAGCTCGTTGGAATTGGAATATTGAGCTTACTTATGAGACCTATAGTAAAGGACCACGTTTCGGCGCCATACGTCATCACTGGTAACACACATTGGTCGAAAACTTTCGACTTGAGGCACTGAGGTATTCTGGATGAGAAAACGTTACGCAGTTTCCCGAACGCTGCCCAGCCGAGTCGGATTCAGCGGTTGACCTCTTTCTTGAAGTTGGACCTACCTAATGCGACGGTTTGTCCCAGGTAGACCTACGAGACATACATCTCCAACGATGCCGTATAGACTATCGGTACATCGAAGTGCTTAGGTGCTTGTACAATAATGCCAATATGTCGGTCCGAGTACAGGAGCAGAGTTCGAAGGCGATTCCTTTGAAAAGAGGCGTAAGACAGGGAGATGTGATATCTCCAAAACTGTTTACTGCCACTTTGGAAAACGCCTTCAAGCTCCTGGAATGGCAAGGACTCGGTATCACTTTTAATGGCGAGTACATCGCCCTCCTTCGATTTACCAACGATATTGTTGTCATGGCAAAATCGATGGAAGATCTCAGCACGAGATACTCAATCGAATTTCCCAACAGGTGGATCTCAAAATGAACATGGACAAGACAAAGGTAATGCGCAATGGCCATGTCAGTTGGGAAAACGGTTCTAGAAGTTGTTGAAATGCACTGTAACGAAAATCTGTAGGAACTCCAATATATTAATTTATTTTTAATGTTTTATGTTTATTTATCATTCAAATGTTCGTCAACTTTGTCTTTGACATAGATAGACCAAAGTCAAGAGCACACCATGACACATTTTTTTTATTTATTTCATAAATTGTAGGTAAAGACGCCAGCAGGTCAACCTACCCGAAAACTGTCAAACTTTATCATTCTAACATTAACCTTCCACTGTTGTAATTATTATGTTCTTGTACTAAGAACAGGGTTCGTAGACTTGTAATTACTATTGTTTTATTTAATTAAAGACTTGAGCACAATCAGACGTTTATTCATTTTCATAATACACCGGAGAGAGAGAGTTGCCCCTTACAAAAATCCTATAATTAAAAACTTACTACAGACTATAAAAGATATCTATTTAAGATACACCACATCCTTCCCCTACAAATTAAATATTTTTGGTGGTTTAATTATTCGGCCACTTCTACTGCGACATACTTCAGGTTGGGTGGGATTTGATGCTGAAATTGAACAGGGAACAGTAACAGAGGATGTTGAATTTCTATCAGTTTCTTGAGTAGTTGGGGACTTGGAACCATCAATTAAAACTTGCGGACTTAGGGGTGTTTGGGAGACTTGAGGACTAGTTAGTGGTACTTGTGATTCATTAGAATGATTAGACTGTTGAGAAATGACTTTACTATCCGACTGACTTGCATTTGTGGCCTGATTATTTTGTATTCCTCCCCCTGGGAAAAAATAGGAATTGTTAGGAACAACTTCAGGATTATTTACTGAAACTTGAGGATAAGAAGCATTACTTATTTGATTAAGATGAAGTCTCTTTAAGACACCATTAACATTAACTAAATATAGAGTTGAACTTAAAACTTTAACAATCGTCCCTTTACAAGGAGATGCAGAACCCACTTTCACTAAAACAGTTTCATTTTCAGTAAAATGAGGATAATAAGGTAAATGTTTCATGGACTTAGGATTATGAACAGGATTCAAAATAGTAAGTGCAGTTCTAGGCATGTACGACATTAACATTGAGTTAGGAGTTTTACAATTGACAGTAGTTTGAGTGTTCCTATAATTAAGTAAGAACTTTGACAATTCCAGCTGGATATCAACAGAACAATTAGTTACAATAATTTTTTTTAATGCTTTTTTAGCTATTTGAACATTCCTTTCTGCTAAGCCATTGCTTTCCGGATGATAAGGCGGTGTCTTAGTAACCTTTATATTTAGCTTGGTACAAAACTCAATAAATTGGTAAGAATCAAAAGGAGGACCATTATCAGACACAATTTCACATGGTAGTCCTACTACAGAAAATATTGAATATAGTTCTCTAATAACATAACTAGCAGTACACTGTTGCATTAACTTAATATCTATCCATTTGGAATATGAATCACAAAATATAAGAAAATGACGTTTTTCATACTCAAAAAAATCAATGTGCACTCGCTGAAACGGTAAATCACATTTGGGCCAAGGTATTTTTACATTATCTGGTTTAAAATTAACAATAGAACAAATTTCACAACTTTTACATTTTAATTCAATATCTTGTGACATACATGGCCACCAAAACAAGGATCTAGCTAGCATCTTGGTCCTGACTATACCTGGATGACTCTCATGCAACAAATTTAACACTAAAGCTTGAAATTTTTGCGGTACAATCAATCTTGAACCGAACACTAAACATTCATCAATAATTGAAATATAATGTCTTATTTTGAAGTATGGTATAATTGCATTGTCAGTTATGTGGTTAGGCCATCCATTTTTGGTAAAATTAAATACTTTCAACAAGACAGAATCACACAAGGTTCCTCTAGCAATGTCCACATAACTAAGTGGCAATTTCTCCAATTGACAATTATTTACATCTACAACAATCTTATTCATAGGTAATCTAGACATGGCATCTGCATGCATTAAATATTCACTTTTCTTATGCACAATATTGTAATCATAATTTTCTAAAATTAATGCCCAATGCTGCAATCTCTGGGCTGCTAATGTTGGAATACTTTTATTAGGATGTAATATATGTTTTATAGGGGCATTATCTGTAACTATGGTAAAGCGTCTACCCCACAAATATTTGTGGAATTTTGTAACAGCATAAACTATGGCTAGTGCCTCTCTATCTAACTGAGAATATTTTCTCTGGACTTCAGTTAATGTACATGAAGCAAACATAACTGGTTTTTCTACTAATTTCTTATTTTCTTCCACTATGTGACACAATATAGCTCCTAAGCCGACTGGACTCCCATCACTATACACAACAATTGGTAATGCTGGATTATAATGCATTAATATTTTACTATTGACTAATTTTTGTTTTGACAACTCAAATATTTGTTGATGTGTATTTGTCCATAGCCACTTTGTTTTATTTTCAGTTAATTCTCTTATAGGTTTGACTAACGTGCTAATATTTTCTAAATAGTTATGATAAAAGTTTAATAATCCTAAATATGATCTTAATTCTTTGACATTTTCAGGAGTTTTGGCTTTAATTACAGCTTCTACAAGTGTTGGACTGGGACTTCTGCCCTGTGATGAAATAATATGACCCAAATACTCAACTGACTCACAAAACCATTTACATTTTCTGAAATTTACTTGAATATTATATTGACTTAATTTTTGCAAAACCTTGACTACTGTATTAAAACAATCTTGGAGATTATTCCCTTTAATTAAAATATCATCAATAAAGCACTTAGTATTTTCCACTCCTGATAGAACTTGATCCATGACAGACTGAAAAATAGCAGGTGCTGATGCTATTCCATATATTAAACGATTAAATCTGTATAAACCTTTATGTGTATTGACCGTTAACAACTTCTGACTGTGAGCACTTACTTTTAACTGTGTATACGCATCTGAAAGGTCCAAAACAACAAATATTTTACCACCTGACATAGAAGCAAAAATGTTCTCAGCTGTGGGCAAAGGATATATATCTATTTTAAGGTTAGGGTTCACTGTTCTTTTGAAATCAACACATAACCTATAAGAACCATCACTCTTCTTTACTGGAACTAAAGGTGAAGCCCACTCAGAATGACTTACTTTGTATATTTTGCCCTCAGCTTCCAACTTATCAATGGACTCAGAAATTTTATCAACAATACTATAAGGTACCTCATAAGGACGCATGAAAACTGGTGTACTGTTTTCCTTTAAACACAATGAAGCTTCAAAGTTTTGAATACAAGACCTATTTTCAGTTGAAAATACTTTAGGAAATTTATTTTTAAGATTTTTTAATAATTCTGACACCTGCAAACTTTGATTTGACACATTCTGCACAAGATTACATTTGACATTACTTGATGTTAATAATACACCTCTCCACATAGGAAATAACTGATCCAGCCAGTCTCGACCCATTAATGGCATAAAACATTGACTTTTATTTTTACACACTACAAGACTTAAAACTTTACCCATGACTTTGACTTCAATAATACCGGCAATTTGGATCTGACCTGAAATACCATTTAGTTTAATAGCAGATGGTTTAATAGTTACATTATTAAAATATTTTAAATAACATGGGTAAGAAATTATGGAAATTGCTGCTCCCGTATCAACTTCCATGGTTAATGAGACATTCTCAACATTTAATTTAATTAATTTTGACTTATGTTCTACTTTATTTACTAGTAATATGTTGACATTATAACTATCATCATTATCATTATTACACGACAAGACATTTGTTCCATCAACCAACTGTTCTACTACACAATCAATAGCATTATCATTATTTTTACAATTTAAGTCATGTATTGGACGCCTTCTACATTTGACACTAGTATGACCTACTCGCTGACACACATAACACTTCCAATACCTTGCTGGACACATATTAGGATTATGGGAACGACCACACCGATAACACTCACTCATATTTGACTGTTGACTCGTGGATGCACCTTGACACTGACTCATACTCTTTTCTTTAGACTGAGATCCATGATGACGCTGACTTGGACTTACCATTGACTCTTGATTTTTGTTTTGATGTGACTTATCCCTTGATTGCGCTTGACTACAATTGCCACACCTTTGACTTGTGCTGTATGCCTGGGGACGACGTCCTTGATTCTTGTAAACTCTTCCAACAACTGACTCTGCTTCACGACTCATGCAATCTAACTGTTTTTGTATGGCTTCCTCTTGCAATACAACCTCTTTCACTTGACTAAATGTTGGGTTATTTAGAGATAACAACTTTTTTCTTATGTTTTCATTTTTAACGCCTGTAATGACTTGATATGTGCATGCCTGGTCTTCATAAGCACCAAAATTGCATTTAGAAGCTAATTGTGTGACTGCTGACAAAAAATCTGTCTCAGTTTCTTGAACTTTCTGAACTCTTTTATGAAACAAAAATTTATTCGTAGATTGCAGGCCCGGTGGATCATACTTATTTTTCAATATTTGACATAATTCGTCTATCTTTTTTGTATTAGCTCTTTGTGGTAGACACGCCGTGTGTAAGTAGCTATAATGTCTGGCGCCAACATGTGTTAAAAACAATGCCTTCTTTGTACTCCCATCTGCCTCTTCTGGCAAAACTTTATTTAGGCTACAATACTCTTCAAAGAGTTCCACCCACGACTCAAAACTTTGTGTAGACTCTTCAAATGGCGGCAATTGACCAATATAGGCAGCCATCTTTACGACTCGACTCGACACGACAAAAATTTCTTTGATGACTATTTTTAAGACTTACTTTTGTTTTGACGATTGCTCATCTCTCGTCGCCAATATTATGTTCTTGTACTAAGAACAGGGTTCGTAGACTTGTAATTACTATTGTTTTATTTAATTAAAGACTTGAGCACAATCAGACGTTTATTCATTTTCATAATACACCGGAGAGAGAGAGTTGCCCCTTACAAAAATCCTATAATTAAAAACTTACTACAGACTATAAAAGATATCTATTTAAGATACACCACAGTAATAAGGTTGAAAATCGATTAAACAAATTTGACAGATTAAGGTAGGTTGATGTGCTGGCGTCTGTACCTAAACCTTATTATACCTAATTATAATGTTAAATTGAGTGTTACTATCTTGAGTCTTAGTCGTAGAGCCAGTGATTCATACAATCATAGACATAGACAATGGACTGGGCAAAGTGGGCAATGTTCTATATACGAGTATAAATTATTACCGTTAAGGTGAAACCGCACTAGGCGGAACTGCACTGCAGCGGAACTGCGCGACACGACGCTTTGCTTTGCCATGCAGTTCGGTTGCAGTGCAGTTCCGTTACCGCTTAGTGCGTGATGTCTCGTATAATTTCATATAAAGAATATTTTGCCGCGTCGTGTCGCGCAACTCTGCAGTGCAGTTCCGCCTAGTGCGGTTTCACCTTTACTATCTTGACTCAGAGCACTGTGTGATTCATAGAATCACAGACATAGACAATGGACTGGGCAAAGTGGGCAATATTCTATGTAAATTAGCTTCTCTATAAAAACAAGAGAAAGCGCTCATGCAGCGAATTCTGGTCCTGTTTGTAGTTCTGTGAGAAAGAACTGGCCGCATCATAGTTATATCTCTCTCACTCTTTTTCCCGCATTAACTTTTCATTTATTGGATAAGGAAAGCTCAGGTGGCCACCATGAAGTCTTAAAGCAAAAGTGATTCCCGTGTGAAAACGAGATGGCGCTAGACGACTTGTATACTCTATCTCTTTCCCACACTGTAATTACTCTCGCTGACGTCATGGCCACCAGTCCATTCTCAGTGTCTATGGTATACCTATAGTTCCCGCCATGGGAAGCTATTTTGTAAGATACACATTTATGGGTTTGCATGAATGAATAGAAAAGTTCATGAATTCGAAACTCGAGCCATTTTATTTGATTGAATTTGAGATTATTTGTTTTTGATTGAATAGTCGCTAGGTCGCTACGTTACCTAGTAAAAATATATGTTAAGTAGGTATAGCTTCTTGTGGCGGGAACTGTAATTTTTTTAAACATAGTAAATACGCCAAACTAATCAAGCTACCCCAATCTATCAAACTTTAATAGATTCTGAACTTTATTATTTTATTTATGTTTGAAAGTTCACGTTTGATTGGGATTTGTGAAATTGGGGTAGGTTGATGTGCTATGTTGTCTGTACCTACTGTTTATAAACCAAATAAAATTCTACACAAATTAACTGAGTTTACTTGTTGTAATTGTAACATTTTCAGCCTATACATATAACACACTGCTGGAACACAGAAAAGCTTCAGAGTCTTGAACATTGACGCCGAGTTGCCAGGCTGTCGGTTTTTTTAAATCCATGGTGACATTCAGTAGCCCTTTACGTTCCGGAGCCACGGTTACCTGATAGTCCCGCGACCCCGGCAATCAATTAATAATAAAAAGAATATTATAGACACAGTATTGAGAACAAAAGAGAAAAAACTTCTGAACAACGCCATCTTTTAATAAAACTTAGAACTAATACGAATACCACTTTAATCAGCAAGTTCTCAATATTATCAAGAGATGGCGCATCTCTCATTATTATTTCATAATAAAAATTTTATTTTCAATACTACTTATTTAGTACGATAGTTGGCGCTACTGCCGATATTATATAGTTTAAGGAAAATGAGTAATAACGAAAAATGTTATCTAAAGATAACACAATAGATTTATTATAACGTTATATTATGTACATTTTGACTACAGCTACTTATTTATATATACAAATTGGGTATTAAGACGAAATCACAGCATTGCACTGAACATTGGAAACTAAAGAAATACCTACTCAATTATTATGTTTCTAGCAAGAATTCAAATAATCAGTACATTTTAAATAACAACAAAAATAATAACTGCAAAAGTATAGGAACAGCTATAATGACCTCTCCATTTCAAATAAAATAAACATAATATTTCCGGATTGTTATGTTATTTAAGATCCATGTTAATAAAAATTTTAGGTTTTTTTTTATTTTATTGAAATTTTTTACAGTGTCCGTTCAGCAGAATAAGCCATGGTTTTTTAAGTATTTTGTATTTTACAAAATTACAATGGTATTTTACTAAGTAGTGCATATCTTTTAGCCAGTAAAGAGTTACAAATAGATTTATTATTTTAAGTTGGCAAACAGGAGGGGGAAATTCGAATCCATAAGAGATACAAACTTTGAGAGACTTTTTAGTTCTTTTTTGAGGTTAACAATTTAGGCATATTTTTTTATTATACAAATGAAGATCCATTCAAAAAAAGTTGCCCTATTTCACTCATTTTTGTGGACAACTCACACATGACCAAAACAAAAAAAATTGCCAATATTGTCATCAAAAAATAACTAAATTCTTCTAAAAAGTTCTTTCACATCTCATATGGATCTGGATTTCGCCTTGTTGGCTAACTTAAAATAATTTCTCTGGGATCCATTATTTACTAATTTTCTTGCCTATCCTCACTAAACTGTGACGAAATCCAAGTTAATGCCCATTTTAAATTCGTCAACATATATTTTAAAGCTTTAGTCCAATGCTCTTCAGAATTAAATTGTATCTTTATTGAATAAGCATGCGGAGGTGATGCTGTATCTTCAATCTTGCCTTTATCTATACGGTATGGCAGGCAGAACCCCGTATTCCCTTTCTCCACTTGCTCCTTAAATTGCTGAAGGCAGTCCAAGAAAGCTACCATAGCCGCATCAAACTTCGTATCCCAGAGAAACCGGAAACCTCCCGAACCATACAGAGGCAACACCTTCTGGTCCTCCAACACTTCTATGTATGAATGATTACCGTATGGCACAAGGCGGTAACGTTGGAAATTAAAACTTATTTTTCTGGCCAATGATGCTAGTAGGAGGACCGTTTGTCCCCAAGCTGCGTTGATCTCCGACCAGTCCACTGGTGCTGAAGGCAATCGACCAAGTCTAAAGTTATTTATGATACCAAATTGGCCAGAATCAGAAATATGGAAGGTAGCTTTAAATACATTAGTCTTTTTTAATTTTTCTAGTTGCGACTGCGTGTATGCAAGTTGACATTCATAAAATTTCATTTGATCTTCAATTGTCATCAAATCCTTCCGGTACCTTGTGTATTCCCTCCAATAAACATCTTGTTCTTTTTCCAATCTCTCTTTTTCTCTTTCTTGCACTTCAATCTCCTCTTTCATAGCTCGCTCCTCTTTTTGTAGTGCAGATAACTCCTGTAATAACCTACTTTGTTCTTGCTTCCAATCTTCCAACTCCTTTTCGAGACCTTCCAAGTTTAAATCTTCCTTGTCGTCTTCCAATTTTTTTAAATAATCGTTGTAGTCTTTCCATTCAGCCTCTGTCTGCCTGAGCTGATTGTCCATTAGCTCTAATAAAGTGTCTGTGCATTCATCACAAAGAGGGTGATCAACATCTGAATTGTTTGATAATAAATCGAACAGAGTGGCTTTTACATGCAACTGGTGACCTAATGAAGTCGTTTCCCAGCCATCAGAGATAACCATGAAGCCATTTGCGCCGTTACCAGACTCTGACATGCGGAATGGTGGGACGTAGTGTTCCAGGCTTGTAGACTGCATATCCAAGTCAACCTCATTGTTACGACGAATCTGGAGGGTTAGGTCGGCAATAGTATGCTCACCAAGGTTGTGCAGAGACTCGTCGAGCTTCAGAGGCTGCAAACATCGCTGACAAGAGAAATTTACAAAAGATTTCGTTTCACTCATTGTTACTTTTCCTTTCCCTGTTACGTCATTGACGAAATTAGACTTAAATTATCTTTAGATGTGGCACTAAAGCTTGCAGACTATTGTATTTGATCACTGTTACACTGTTTAGTTACTTGTTTTATTAATATTTGAACAAAATTCAATGAAAACAAAGAACTTTGATGTGTTTTTTTTTTTTTTTTTTAATGTTGTGGCTATGCCACTGGCTTGGTTACGAGACCTTTAAGCCAAGTCTTTAATTGAAAAGTCTTCATTTAATTACTCGATCTATCTATAGTAACTTGTAATTGTCTTAGACTATGGAAAAAAGAATGGACTCGGCCTATACAATCTATACAAACAGTAGTTATAGGAATGTGATGTATTTCGACGGCATAGTTACTGACATATCGGCATCTCTTTTTAACTTACGATGGTAATCGTATATAGAAAAGGACAACAGTAGTTTTATCACTACCAAAATTAGCAACATTATCTTGGTGACGTCACAAAATATCTCGCTGTGGCCGGTCGCCATGTTTTGTCACGGCTTTTTAATCTGTGGTCCTAATAAATAGAGTTTCGGTTTGACATTTTCAATTTATCGATAATAATTATATCGACAGGTGAATATTATTTAAACTCGATTTCTTTTTGTGATTTTAGATTGCCAACAGTGGTCTCCACGGTGTCTTTGGCCGCAATTTCGGTTGCATACTACGCCCACAGGAAAAAGCCAGCAACGCACACAGTTTTTATTCGTGATCGCGGCGGTGGCAATTGGGAATAAATGAGATAAACATACCATAGTAAAATTAGTTTTATTATGAACTTAAGTACCTACATGTCATTGTACAAGTAAAAATAAAGAGGATGAGAGGATGATAATTTAATTGCGATAGAATCTATTTATTATCCACGTGCCCTGCCATATAGAATGACACTCTGAGCGAGTGCGTTTTTATTATAGCCCGCATTACCACGTAAATAAAACTGAAGAAAGCTAATAGAAACTCATTTTCGAAAAACACCGTGCAATTCAACTTTTTTTTATTTAATTCTATCGATAATAAAATGCGCGCAGCTCTACGGTAAGCCGCCATCTTTGTGCCAGACACATTAGTAGGTATGCACGTTTTTTTCGTAGGTATTTCATGTCTACTCTTTTCCATAGTCTAAGGTAATTGTGAAGATTGTGAAACTGACATTTGAAGGGATGTACCAACGCAAGAACAGATGATAGTACTCTTTACTTTCATAAAATCGACTAATGAATGTTTTTTTGTTTTTTAATGGTTTTTTTTTTGGAGACTCTATTTTTAAAACTGCGAAAGTATTAATAAATAAAATAAATAAATAAAAAGCCGTTTATTCCATATTTCAAATTACAATTTTTGAGCGTAGTTAGTAGATTACTTAGATTATTGTAAGTAGGGTTAGTCTTATTTTATTGAAATATGGACCCCTTATAGGATAAAGGCCTCCTCCAGTTACTTCCATGAGTCCCTGCAGTGGCGGCCATAGGGGGGGGGGGGGCGAATTAGTTATTTTTAATTTAATTCTTTTGATTTTGACCCTAATTAAGTACTTATTACGGCTATAACATAACGGTAAATTAAATAAGATTTTAGTTACTGATGACATGACATCTGTTGCTTTGCCTCTTCCACATTTGCTGTAAATAAAATAAAGAACGTTGATTTGAGATGCCGCTAGAGTTGTCTCTCGACAATGGGGAAGGCAAGTGACGAAGTGAAAAGTGACATCTGTGTCCCAAAAGAACTGTCAGATCAAAGGAATTTTCTGAAAAATAGCGTTTTATTGATGTAAAATGACTAGATGTTGTGTAAAAGGCTGTAAAAATGATGGAACATACAAATTTCCGACAATTCACACTATCAAGAAATAATGGGTAGCTACTGAGACTGCTATGAGAACAAAAATTGTATTATCACTAAGGAAAAGCTATACAATAAACAAAAATCTACCCTTGCGAAGCCGGGACAGGCCGTTAGTTGAATTTATTAATGAAATTCTATGATTATACCATAACTAAACAATCGAATACACTTTTCAAAATAATATCTACTTTTCTATTGGAGGTTAAGTATTGCATCGCTCGCTATATCATGAAATGGTTCTTCTGGTGGAAGTATTATCACCGGGGCCGAGATTTGTGATAGTTGTGGTGTTAGTATCATATTGCTCCAATCTATAAAATAGATGTAAAATTAGATGAAGAAGACAAACACTTGATGACATTTTTCTCATTATAGAATGTCAGAAGCAGTACTATATTCCTTGTAGAGGCTAGCACATGTAATACCTACTTAAAAATACAATTTTAAATCCTAACTACAAGTAAATGTGTGTTTAATGTAGTAGAATCAAATTTCTAGCCTCTCAACTAAATCACTTTTTTTTCCTCTTGTAGATGCACCGCGGCGTCTTAGTTCTTGTTTTAGTGTATGCACTTGCATTGACGAATAATTTTCCATATTTGTTTTTTAAAATAAACTCAATTTTTATAACAAAATACGTGTTTGTTTTTTATACAAGCTAAACAGTAATCTGACATATGGGACAACGATCCCAGCGACATCTACGAATAGCTTTGAGTTGCCATCCCCATTGAGAGGTGTCTAAACAATTGAATAAAAAAAAAGAAACAAAAAAATGAATTTGAAAAGCTCTATCTCGGAAGCTTTTGGGTCTACAGAAACCGTTTTTATCTCATATTGTTGCAAAGGATGATGCCAGGGCTTCTATGAAATCTGGTACCACCCTCCAATGGCAACATGTAATACGTCGTTGGATAGGTATTTTTAAGCTGAACATAAAATACTATGGCACCAAGTCTGAAATATTAGTCCGTTCTTAGATATGTTTGATTTACTATGGCAATTTAAGATATAACCAAATAATGTTTTTTTCGTAACATATTACATTTTGGTGGAGGAGGAGAAGCTCGGTTCTAAATAATGACAGCCGCACAGGTCGATCTTCCATGTCAAGCCGCGCTTGCCGAGGTCGGTTTATGGATGGGTGACAATCTATCAGAGTTTTCTCCGTGCCTCAGAAAGCACTTAAAAGCCGTTGATTACGGCTGTCATTTGTAAATCTTTGACAGTCGTTACTTTAGAAGCTCGCCACCTCCACTACGGAGGTGGTTAACGGCAGGTTGAAGAGCGATTTTAAGCTTTTACGCCAAAGATACTCGTATTTCAACAATCCGTCAATGTCTTGTCACATTCAGTCACTACAGATAAGAGCTAGAAGGTTTTTTTAGATGGCAAAATCATCGAACGAGTCCTCCCTCGCAGGGCAGGGCGGGGGGGACTGTTAGACATGGACTAACTAAAATACACGGTGTCCTTCAATATCCCTTTACGTTCTGAGGCCACGGTTACTCGTTAGTCTCGCGACCCCGGCAGGCTTTGGCCGTCTAAGGGGGGCCTTTTTTACATTTACAAATGATTCCTCCTTCCCAGTGTGGAGCAGAAGGAACTGCCAGACACGCACTGACAGCAATCCACGGTGTCCCTTCAATAGCTCTTTACGTTCTAGAGTCACAGTTACTTGTTAAGACAGTCTCGCCGACTCGGCAAGCGTTTGATTCCCGTCAGATTGCTGACAACACTTTGAAGCTCGCGTGCAGCACGACGCGCAGTTGACCAGAGCATGGTCAATGACGGCGAGTCATCCTTTACTCGCCGCGCCGTCCGCATGCCCTCGAATACTGTGGTTCAACAATCGCCTCGCGACGTCCAATACCGTAGGCGTCTCCCGCAGCAGTTGTGTCGTGTGATGGAGGCTGTCCTCTCCTTCACGTATTCCGCCTCCTCCTTCGCTAGCATCACTGCTTAGGAGGAGCAGGAGGAGGTGATTACTTCTTAATAAACGGTTGCGGCAAACTGACAGTAACTGACATTGACAGTAACTGGCTCCGCAGTGGTGCCCCACCCAAGCTATGCATACCTTCACTGTATGGTCGATCGTGTGCACATCCGGGTGATTTTCGCAATGTTTACACCCGGACATACCTATTTCTTACCGCACAATTCGACACAGGAACCTCCCGAAACATCCGGTGTGGACCTGCGTCAGACACTCCTCAAAGAAGGGTTTTACCGCCGCGGTTGCGGCGTTGCCAAACCTCGGTTGCGACAGTCGTACCCTCCATACCCCATGAGATTACGCCGGAGCTCTTCCCGCAGCGTCTCGACTTGTCAGAGGTAGCGGAGATCCGCCCCGGCATTGTGCCTACGCTCCACACGCCACTTATAGTGCTGGAAGGCTTTCGCCTCTAGATCACATAACATACGGTATGGCATCTGACCCTACCAAAGAATTACCACAAATGATGCGCACAGGTGCCTTCAGAAGAACGTCGGGTCTTGCAGGTACAATAGTTCTGAATACCACAGGTGGTGTGAAATAGTATCTTAGTAATTGTACCTACTAGCTATTGTATGATTTTTATGTGTAGTGACTGAATGCGACAAGACATTGACGCATTGTTGAAATATATTTGGAGTAACAGCTTAAAATCGCTCTTCAACCTGCCGTTAACCATCTCCGTAGTGGAGGTGGTTAAAGGCAAAGCGAGCTTCTATAGTAGGTAACGACTTTCATAGATCTACAAATGACAGCCGTAATCAACAGCTTTTAAGTGCTTTCTCAGGCACGGCGAAAACTCTGATAGTTTGTCACCCATCCATAAACCGACCTCGGCAAGCGCGGCTTGACATGGAAGATCGACCTGTGCAGCTGTCATTATTTAGAACCGAGCTTCTCCTCCTCCTTCTCTGCACCAAAATGTAATATGTTACGAAAAAAACATTATTTGGTTATATCTTAAACTGCCATATTAAATCAAACATATCTCAGAACGGACTAATATTTCAGACTTGGTGCCATAGTATTTTATGTTCAGCTTAAAAATACCTATCCAACGGCGTATTACATGTTGCTATTGAAGGGTGGGCCCAAAAATTGCATCATCCTTTATTCTACTTTCAAAATGTCGTTTGGTCGTGCTTAAGTTTCATCGTGCAAAAACTAGACCTTTAGGGTTAGGGCATGCAAAACCGGGTCCGGTTTTGGATTTTGCGTACCCGGTTCTGGGGGCAATAGCAACCGGATTATCTGGTTCTAGGTCCAGTCGGAATCGGGTTACTCGGTTCTACCCGGTTCCAAGCGTCTAAAACTTTTTTTATTTGATGATGTATCGACTGCAAGCAGTTAATAGAGCTAAGGGACAATCCAAGTACTGATTAAATTAATTATTTTCTATATATTCAACAGTTCTTCATTTTATTTAAAAAAAATAACCATCTCACGTTTTTCTAAGTACTTATCCATTTTCCGTCTACTTTCACCTAGAGAGCATTAATTTTAAAGTATTGAATAAATGGTGAGAATCATGATGGTATCAACTTAATAAAGCTCTCAAACGCTATACAGAGTGAATTATCCAACTGGGTGTGGATGGTTACGAGTATATCCAAAAATATGAAGAATATCGGAAAATATTGAAAGGAGTCTGGAGGCCGATTTTGACGAGAGCTAAAACGAGAACTAAAGGTTGATTTGTCATAAATCCAGTGGTGCACACTGGATTTTTGAAAAATCAACCAAGAGTATTGATTTAACAAAAATCCAGTGATTCAGTTTTCGTCAAAATCGGCCTCGAGACTTCTTTCTGTATTTTTAGATCATCCTCAACCTCATAGCCATGTATCATCATGTATTTAAAAACTTCATTCAGGCAGCTAAGCCGAAACCAAACGCAACTTTTGTGTTTTGGTGCATTTTATTGAAAATATTAAAGTGATCACCACTTTAATAAAACTTATGTTTCAAAAGTAACTTTAAGCAATTCATTCAAAATGAAAGCATAAGATGTGCCCTAGGCTTCATTCTTGCTGACGGCGTCGGCGTAATATGTTACGCCGACGTTTCGCTCTGCCTGGCGGAGGGAGAGTTTCACCAGGCGGCGGCCGTCCTGTTGACGCAAGCGGTCGCGACAGTCGTTGGAAGGATCCGGCAGTTGGGACTCGACCTGGCGCTTCACAAAACAGAGGCCATGTGTTTTCATGGCCGTCTGAATGTGCCACGGTCAGAGGCCCACATAACGGTGGGAGGGGTTAAAATCGGCGTCGGGGGGACGATGTAGTACCTGGGACTCGTCCTCGACAGCCGGTGGAACT
This sequence comes from Agrotis exclamationis, assembly GCA_950005045.1. NCBI lineage: Eukaryota > Metazoa > Arthropoda > Insecta > Lepidoptera > Noctuidae > Agrotis > Agrotis exclamationis. The sequence goes on from OX465441.1 coordinate 11,412,245, forward strand.
TCAGGGAGAACTTCCTGCGTTTGGCCCCAAGGCTGAACCGGGCAGCAGCCGCCCTCAGGCGACTCCTGCCCAATCTCAGCGGGCTAAACGCCTCCTGCCGGAGGCTGTACGCTGGTGTCGTGCGGTCTATGGCCCTCTACGGGGCCCCCGTGTGGGCACTGAGCATGCGGACGAGGCCAGAGGTTCATAGCTATTAGGATGATCCGAGGATACCGCACCGCGGCCAACCTCCTTGCCGGATTACTGCCCTGGGATCTGGAGGCGACTGCCCTCTAGCGCGTCTATGAGTGGCGCGTGGAGGCGCGGCGCCAGGGAGAATCCCCGTTCCCGTTACCCCGACAAGTAGAGGAGCGGCGGGAAGAGGTCCGGCGCGATCTCAGGACAGTATGGAGGGAACGACTGTCGCAACCGAGATTCGGGCATGCCGCAATCGCGTTGATAAGACCCCTCTTTGAGGAGTAGCTGGAGAGGCGTCACGGCGTCCTGACCCACCGCATGACGCAGGTCCTCACCGGACACGGAAGTTTCGGGAGGTACCTGTGTCGGATAGGGAGGGAAGAAACGCCTGGGTGTCACCACTGCGAAGATCGCCCGGAGGACACAGTGGAGCATATGGTGCAGGACTGCCCCGCTTGGGCAAAGCACTGCCGTGTCCTCACGGCAGTGATAGGCGGAGACCTCTCGCACCCGGCATTGGTCGAGGCCATGCTGCGGGGCGAGACGGAGCGGGAAGCGGTCGCCTCCTTCTGCGAAGCAGTTATGCTCGCGAAGGAGGAGGCGGGCCGTGAGAGAGAGAGGACAGCGTCCTCCCTCCGCCCCAGCCGCAGTGGTAGACGCCCACGGCGTCGGACGTCGCAAGACGATCTCCGGCCACCGTAGGCGCGGGCATGCGGGCGGCGAGTAATGGGCAACTCGCCGCCCGACTATCGACCATGGCCGGGTCGACGGCGCGTTGTGTTCCACGCGCGCCTCAAAGAGCGTCAGCACGATGACGGGGCCCCGCCCAAGAGGGCCAAAGCCTGCCGGGGTCGCGGGACTTATCTCATTACCGTGACCCCGGAACATAAAAGGCTATTGAAGGACACCGTGGATTTTAGTCAGTACAAGTCTGACAGTCCCTCCCGCCCTGCCCGGGGTGGGAGGACTCATTTGATGATTTTACCACGCTAAAAAAAAAAAAAAAAAGGTAAGTACCTATCCTAGGTGTTAATCCAGGTTATAAACTCTCTGTGTACCACATTTCATCCAAATCCTTACACTAGATTTTGTGTAAAAGAGTATCAAAAAGCAATCCATCCTATTTTTTCGCAAAAACTCGTGATAGTAAGATTAACCTTATAGCTACGAAAATAAAAGTCATATTACTGCAAAATTAAAAGTAATATAAAAATAAAGAAGATTGACCATTTATTGCATCTTATTTTGTCCCCAACAAAACACCTTTTTAACAGTCCTCGCTAAGTCACCTGATGAGTACTATTATTTGTACAGAACGCGAGCTCAACAGCAGTAGCTCAATAGAGGGATCTCCTTAATTATTACAACGCGCCGTCGACCCGGCGCGTTCCACGCGCGCCTCAAAGAGCGTCAGCAAGATGACGGGGCCCCCTCTCTAGAAGGTCAAAGCCTGCCGGGGTCGCGGGACTTAACCCTTTCTGTGACCCTGGAACGTAAAGGGCTAATGAAGGACACCGTGGATTTTAGTCAGTACAAGTCTGACAGTCCCTCCCACCCTGCCCTGGATGGGAGAACTCATTTGATGACTTTACCACGCTAAAAAAAACGGCTTCATTCTTTGGCAGCTAAGTCCAAACCAAAAGTCAAAATGATGTTTCAACGCATTTTAATTTAAATATTATTACAAAATGGTGGAACAATTTTCTTATAGAACTGAAATACTCCAAAAGTATCGCGAACTACGCCAAATGAAAGCTTGCAATAATCCTTACACTTCATTATCGGGCAGATAAGCCGAAAAGAAACGCAAAAATTATGTTTTGGCACATTCCAATTTATGTTAACCACTTTCGTATACTTAGTACTAACACTTTAAAAATATTGTGAGGGTGAGATACGCCTAAACTTACAAAAAATAATACCCTGTATCCCATGCCAGCTTTCGCAGCGATTCGGTGCAATTATTGCAAAATTATAATAATTTTATCAGAACCGGGCCGACCCGGTTCCATTGGTCACAGAAGCTATTCCACAGAATTTTCAAATATCCGTGTATACCCGGGTAATTCGGAACCGGGTATACTCGGGTGCATGCCCTATTTAGGGTTAAAATCGATTTTAGCCTAAAATACCAACATTTTTAAAATACCAACAAGTTTCGGTGTTTTTTCGATTTTTGGCAAAGTTGCGTTCAGTGCTCGATGTCTCAAACTTGGATTATTCTGTGGGCCAACACCATAAACATTTTGACGACATGGTTGGTATAGTCTGAGCGATCGCGTGCCCCCAGATCTGGGGGCACGGTAGTGCCCCAGCCAAGTCTCGAGCAAAACGGGCACGGCCGTACCATCTTTTCTCGAAGCGATTCGAGGCTGTTTCGCCCCCCCTATATCTTCGACGTGGACAAAGCTAGGAGTTTAGGTTTTCGGTGAATAATAGTAAGCATTAGAACAAGCTTAAGTTCGAAATTACATGCCAATTGAATTAATAGTTTAGGAGTTACGGTCGATCAAAGTTACACCATTTTGTCACTCACTGACTCACTGACCGATCATCAAAAATCTAAGGTACTTCTAGCAGACTTAGAAACTTCAAATTTTGCACCAAGATAGGTCATTAGCCACAAAAAATTATAAAAACATTAAAAAACAATATACCATAGAAAACAATTTTATATTTGCGGTTTGGCAAGAACATTGTGTATGGATTTTGACTGCATTGTTAACTTTGTTCGTTGTTTAAGTATTCAATTGGATGAATAAATACATAGAATAGAAAAGAATAATATAAATGTAACACATAGACTATAATTAATACAAATTAATACATAAAGTTCATAATTCATTACATTAATAAAGCTAAAACTCCATTGTATTGCGATAAATATTGTATGCGCGCTCGATAGATGGCGTTGTACCTGTCTGAATCGCGCTATGGTTTCGTTACAGAGCGCAGTCTAAGTAGTACTTTTACTTTTACTCGAAACTAAAAAAAATAGTAGCGATATTCGGAGAACTTTCGGCGTGGCGGTCTAAGGGGGAGGCCTATGTTCAGCAGTGGACGTCTTCCGGCTGACTGATGATGATGATGATGATGATGATTCGGAGAACTTTAGTTAGCCGGATTAGATAGTAGATTTATTATTGTTACTGAAACAGTTATTTAGGAAAATAGTTTATAATAATAATAAGGCTTCGGCCCGTAAATGTAGTAAAAATCCAGCCTTAGGGCTGAGAAGTGAAAAAACTTTCCGAAAATAATAATAATAATAATTTATTTACAGAAAGGTGGGTACAATTGATCTATCCTATTAAAAACAGTATACAAAGTCATGTTACTTTAACATAGACATAGTTACATATCTAGTTGTTTACGTGTTATTTAGTTTAGTTATATTTAGTTTGTAAGTTAGTAGATATATATTTATTTAGTTAGTTATTTGTTAGCTGAAGTCCAAGAAATTATGAGGTCACCTAAAAAAAAAAAAAGAAAGAAATACACTTACAAAAAATAAATGCGATCCCACCAAAAACATTAAATGTAAAAAAATGCCAAGTCTCTCGATGCAGTGGAGGGGGTTCGCATCGGCGTCGGGAGGACGATGAAGTACCTGGGACTCGTCCTCGACAGCCGGTGGAACTTCAGGGAGCATTTCCTGAGTTTGGCCCCAAGGCTGAACCGGGCAGCAGCCGCCCTCAGGCGACTCCTGCCTGATCTCAGCGGGCCAGACGCCTCCTGCCGTAGGCTGTACGCCGGTGTCGTGCGGTCCATGGCCCTCTACGGGGCCCCCGTGTGGGCCCTGAGCATCCGGACGCGACCACTAAAGTTGGTCGCATGCCAGAGGGTCATGGCTATCCGGATGATCCGGGGATACCGCACGATCGCCGGCGAATCGGCCAACCTGCTTGCCGGATTACTGCCCTGGGATCTGGAGGCGACTGCCCTCCAGCGCGTCTATGAGTGGCGCGTGGAGGCGCAGCGCCGGGGTGTATCGCCGCTGCCTCGAGAAGTCGAGGCGCGGCGGGAAGAGCTCCGGCGCGATCTCAGGGCAGTATGGAGGGGACGACTGTCGCTACCGACGGCCGGGCACGCCGCAATCGCGGCGGTAAGACCCCTCTTTGAGGAGTGGCTGGATAGGAGTCACGGCGTCCTGACCTACCGCATGACGCAGGTCCTCACCGGACACGGATGTTTCGGGAGGTACCTGTGTCTAAGGAGAAAGGAGGAAACGCCTGGGTGTCACCACTGCGAAGATCGCCCGGAGGACACAGTAGAGCATACGGTGCAAGACTGCCCCGCTTGGGCAGAGCACCGACGTGTCCTCACGGCGGCGATAGGCGGAGACCTCTCGCGCCCAGCATTGGTTGCGGCCATGCTGCGGGGCGAGACGGAGTGGGAAGCGGTCGCCTCCTTCTGCGAAGCAGTAATGCTCGCGAAGGAGGAGGCGCGCCGCGAGAGAGAGAGGACAGAGTCCTCCCTCCGCCCCACCCGCGGTGGTTGGCGCCCACGGCGACGGACGTCGCAAGACGATCTCCGGCCACCGTAGGCGCGGGCATGCGGGCGGCGAGTAAAGGGCAACTCGCCGCCCGACCATGGACCATGCCCGGGTCGACGGCGCGTTGTGTTCCACGCGCGCCTCAAAGAGCGTCAGCACGATGACGGGGCCCCGCCCAAGAGGGCCAAAGCCTGCCGGGGTCGCGGGACTTATCTCATTACCGTGACCCCGGAACACAAAGGGCTATTGACCTACCTGTGTTCAGTGACGGATTAAGACTACTTGATGCCCTAAGCCCTAAGCAATTGAAGCCTTTGGTGCCCCCTATCCACGAGTTTTTTGAATCATTAAATGAGTCTTCCTGCCCAGGGCGGGACGGGAGGGACTGTCAGACTTGTACTGACTAAAATCCACGGTGATCCTTCAATAGCTCTTTACGTTCCAGTATTACGGTTACTTGATGAGATAGTCCCGCGACCCCGCCAGTCTTTGTATTTTTTAAGTGGTAAAATAGTCCAATTAGTCCTCCCACCCAGAGCAGGGCAGGGGGGAGGGGGGGGCTGTCAGACTCGTACTGACTAAAATCCACGGTGTCCGTCAATAGCCCTTTACGTTCCAGGGTCCCGGTAATTTGATAAGTCCCGCAAACCCGAGGCTTTGGCCCTCTAGAGGGGGGCCCCGTCATCATGTTGATACTCTTTGAGGCGCGCGTGTAACACGACGCGCCGTCGACCCGGGCATGGTCCGTGGGCGGACAGCGAGTCGTCCATTACTCGCCGTCCGCATGTCCGCGTTTACTGTGGCCAGAGATCGTCTGCGGACGTCCGTCGCCGTGGGCGTCTACCACTGCAGCTGGGATGGAGGGAGGACGCTGTCTTCTCCCTCACGTGGTCTAGCTAGCCCAACAGCTGCCTCCTCCTTCGCGAGCATGACTGCTTCGCAGAAGGAGGCGACCGCTTCCCACTCCGTGTCGCCCCGCAGCATGGCCTCGACCAATACGCGAGAGTTCTCCGCTTATCGCCGTTGTGAGGACACGGTCGTGCTCTGCCACGCGCGTGCGGTCCTGCACCGTATGCTCCACCGTGTCCTCCGGGCGATCCTCCCAGTGGTGACACTCAGGCGTTTCTCAGACACAGGTACCTTCCGAAGCTTCCGTGCCCGGTGAGGACCTACGTCATGCGGTAGGTCAGGACACCGTGACGCCTATCCAGCCACTCCTCAAAGAGGGGTCTTACCGCGATTGCGATTGCGGCGTGCCCGGACCTCGGTTGCGACAGTCGTTCCCTCCATACTACCCTGAGCGCCTGCGCCGTAGCTCTTCCCGCCGCGCCTCGACTTGTCGAGGCAGCGGGGAATCGCCCAAGCGTTGCGCCTCCACGTGCCACTCATAGACACGCTGGAGGGCAGTCGCCTCCAGATCCCAGGGCAGCAATCCGGCAAAGATTCGCCGATTCGCCGGCGATCGTGCAGTATTCTGGGATCATCCGGTTAGCCGTGACCCTCTGGCATGCAACCAGCTTTAGTGGTCGCGTCTGGATGCTCAGGGCCCACACGGGGGCCCCGTAGAGGGCCATGAAACGCCCGACACCGGCGTACAGCCTCCGACAGGAGGCGTTTTGCCCGCTGAGATTGGGCAGGTGTCGCCTGAGGGCGGCTGCTGCCCGGTTCTTCTTTGGGGCCAAACTCAGGAACAGGGATATGCAAACGCGAGCGAAGCGAGCTCGATTTTTTTTTTGCCCTTTCTTGTATTTACAATAAATAAGGAAGCCAAGCCTTCGCACGATGGAATAGCGAGCGAAGCGAGCTAGAAAAATTAAGCAGTTTCAGTAAGTTTTTGGTGACGTGAGAGTGAGACGTGATGCCCATGGGGGGCACCAGAAGAACCACAAAAAATTCGTCCTTCGGATTTTTTTGTGCTTCTTCTGGTGCCCCCCCAGACGTGATGCCCTAGGCAATTGCTTACTTTGATGAAGGGTTAATCCGTCACTGCCTGTGTTATATCATCAGCCCATCTTCTCCTCGTAAGCATTACCTGTGGCACTACTAATACTCAATGTTAAAAATCACGTCTTACGTCTTTTTTTGAGACACGATTTTTTAAATTGAGTTATGCTATTCATGCTTTTTATGACTATTTACTTATTTATCAAATTACAACGGCAGTTTGAGCAACCTATTACAGTAATTTAAAGACTAAGCATTGAATAATACCTACATTTTTGAAAATCAAATCATTGCATTTAATACTAGCACCACGCTTCGTGCATATTGTGTACGTGTGTACCTTTCCTGCAAGTGCATAGGCATGAGGGCGGGAGGGTAGGATACAAATTCTGCATCCAAGCATGGATTTTTGACGCGGAATTATAAAAAGATATTTTTCAAAACATACAATTTTACGTAGGTAGGTACTGTACCTAATTGAGAATTAAATTCTTTAAGCTTCTTTGTTTTTGTTATCTTTACCCAGTAAGGGCTGATTTTTCAATAGTCAGATAACTTTTATCTGAGGAATAAAAGTAGCGGTTTGACATATTTTCCATAGATAAGCTGTCAAACCGCCATTTTTATTCCTCAGACAAAAGTTATTCTGACTATTGAAAAATCAGCCCAATAGACTATTATTTCCCAGCAGAAGCAGTTGAGTAGCAGAGAGTAGGTAGCGAGTGTGTAGTTCCGAAAGTCTCGTCGCTGGGATATTAGCACAAACTAAATATAGGACTAATATCAGCGAGTTTCCGATGTGCAACGAGCGATTACTCGCTCCCTAACTTAGAGAATGGACTGTACCTTCCCTAGCCAACTGACAGATAAAATTGGCGTTAATCCAAAAAGAGAGCCACTAGCTATTTCTTTTCTGTAACAGAAAAGATAGAGCCCGCTCTTCGAATCCTCTTTTGTTGAGTGGGGTTTTAGCAACGACCATTTATATCTAGACTCCTAATCACAGGCGACCGATGTCTGTCAACACATTAGGTAAAAAAGTCTTAAAACCGTCGTGACTCGACCACTCCTCTGAGTCCCCTCGTCGCACTGACCTTGAGTTAGCCAATCAGAACGCAGTATTAGCCAATCAGAACGCAGTACCCCGTCCCCCTCGCTTACGTCGTACCTCAGCGACTTGACAGAATCATTTTCGTTAGTCAGATCGTGCATGAGACGTCTAGATATAAATGGTTGTTGGGTTTTAGGCAGCTATGGAGCAGTCTATACTACAAATCTATGCACGCACCCTGGCAGACCTAGGTTTGCCAGCTGCTGGCGTAACCCTGGGGTGCGGTGGGTCTTTCAAAGTGAAACGGTACCACTATAAGATGAGTACATGACTGAGACTAAAAAGTTAGGTACAAATTTAAAATTAGGAAATTTCAATGCATGAGAGAAATGCGTTGGAAAAATGCATTAGAGAAATACATAATTATGTACCTATCTCATTATAACATTTTATGGATAGCTGCTGCAGGTGTTGTTACAGTCTGAAGTAGTTTGAGCTAGTGATACAACACTATCGCTTGGTGGTGTGATGATATCGCCGCATAATAAGGAAACTGTCAGACAAATTCTAATGCTCGCCGGATGCATATTATTATTATTATCAGAAATTTAGAACAGAAATCTGGCGAGCATCAGAACGCGACGAACCGTCAGAATTTTTCTTACAATGTGCGATATTTAAGTTGTTTTGTTTGCAGCGGAACCATCCAGCGAGCATCAGAATTTTTCTGACAGAAATAATAATTATACTTACAGTTAGGCAAATAGGCATCATATCTGGAATCGCATGATGGTCGTAAATAGCACATGCAACCACTTGACCTACAAAAAACATGTTAAATAAAACCAAAATATCAATTCTTATAGAACTTTAATTCGCTTCAAGACTAGAATATAATGGTTTGAAACTAAAACAGCACCTTAAAATTAGAAAGTCGTAAAACGATTCACGATTTTGAGCACAAGACAACAAAATAATATTTTTAAATTGAGAAAAAGTGAGATTACAAACATTCATCATCTTCGACATTAAATTAGTTAACTAAAAATAAAAATGCATGAAATCTAGGAACTATCGGGTTGCACGATTAATCTAAGATTATAGGGTTAAGAGAAACAAGATATAAAGTTCTCAATCTCCCATAGAAAAGGAAGTATCCTCAAGGTAATTAAACCGTAAATATTAAAATAAAACAATAAATCTTTTGAGTCTTAAAGTAAAATAGTTATCTACTTATTTACATTTTTTACGTGCTTCAAACATCACAACATTGTAACTTATACATATAACAAAATTAATCAATTCTGTTATGAAAAGTAGCTTAGATTTTTAACACTGGTAGGTATTTATTTAACATTTTGTTTTATTTATTGCACCAGCAGTGGTAGTTTTTCTAAACAAATCAAACACTGGAAATCATGCAATGTACCTAATGTGTAATTAAATGAAATGTCCTTTCTTTTACAATTCTGTTCAGGAAAACATTTCTTATTTATTTATCTAGAAATTCAGATTTTCTTAAGTTTCTTTTCTGCGCATTTTTATTTTTTAGTAGAAATCAAAAATCACATCTGGCAACCCTGGTAGTGCGTTGGGTCTTGAAGTTGATGATAATATGCACTGGGTAGTAATGCTTGTGCCAACCCTCCCTGAGGTCCCGCGTACTGGGCAGGCACTAACATTTCACTGTAACAAAAAAAGTATTAAACATTTGAGTCACTAAAAGGTCTGTAGGGTTTCCAGAGGCCGCTTTATTATCTCTGACATTAGAAAAGAAGACCCATTATTTTCGTAATTGAATTAAAACATGTACTAAACATGTTTTAATTCAATTACGTCATATTAATTACGATAATGGTGAAAAAACTCATAATTCAGTATTTTAAAAATAACATTATTATATCACGCCCTTAGATTATTGAATGTCTAGATTCCTAGTAGCCTACTGAGAATTAAAGCCAATAAAAGGATGAAAAATTATTTCCAAGGAAAACATTACAATGTGTGCGTGGCGCTCACTCACACATAAAGTGGCTTCACGAAAAACTTTACATTTTAAGGTGAATGCACCAAGGTAGCCCGCGAAATTAAATTTTCTTACTGTTTTTGCAATTTGCAAGCCAGTGCTAGGTTTTATATTGATTAAAATACTCGTATTATTCGCGGCTGTAAGACGTATGTGGTTACAGAATTATAATCAACAAAATCATCAATACAACGTGTACGAAATAAAATGCGTGAGAACTTTAAACTTATTGAGTTTATTGTTAAATTATAAAAATACAGTCAAAAGGCACCGTTTCATTTAGCAATCAGACCAAGAAGAGAAAAATATTGCCACAACACAAAAAGAGAAAAGTACCAGAATAAGTGTTGCAAGCTTATTGACTAAAATTATTACTAAGTATTTTCATTAACACGAAAATAAATCTATATGTTTAGACTGTCCTAAACATAATTGGGGCCGGCAGTAACTTACTCTACAGGTAGTTGAAACAGCCGTTTTATTGACCTTCTATAAATTTTGTTATTCATTTTGATATCAGCCGCTCTTACTACATTGTCTCTACCTGGATATGTTTTTACAATTCGAGCCATATTATAATTTAATGGAGTGGTGTTCATATCTTTTACAATAACCAAATCACCTTCTTTAAGGTTTGGTTGAGGATATTTCCACTTGGGACGACTTTGAAGCTGTGTTAAATAATCATTTGACCATAATTTCCAAAAATCTTGTTTAAGTTTGGTACAAAGATTCCAAAATTTTAAACGATGAACTGAAACATCTGTTAGATCAACTTCAGGATAGCTAGCCAGAGCTATTCCAATCAGGAAGTGTGCAGGAGTTAAATAATTACAATCATTTGAAGTTGCAGAAAGTAGAGGCCTAGAGTTCAAAATTCCTTCGATTTGTACAATGACTGTATTGAGCTCTTCATAGGTTAAACATTGGTTCCCTACTACTCTCTTTAGATGATGTTTTACACTTTTAACACCTGCTTCCCACAATCCTCCAAACTCAGGTGAATAACTGGGTATAAACTTAAATTTTATATAATGTTGAGAGCAAAAACCATTAACAGTATCCCTGTGGTTTTTGGAGGACTGTAAGTCATACAACCTTTTCATTTCATTTGACGCTCCTTTAAAGGTTTTAGCGTTGTCACAATATATATTTGTGGGCATGCCACGCCTCGAAATAAAACGTTTGAGACATGCTAAGAAGGATTCAGTTGTTAAGTCCGATACGAGCTCTACATGTATAGCTTTTATAGCAAAGCAAACGAAAAGCGCGATATAACATTTCTTAATGATGGGATTTCTAACCCTAGCAACCTTCATATCGAAGGGTCCACAGAAATCAACGCCGACATGCTGAAATGGCCTGGACGCTGTGATTCTTTCTTGTGGGAGGGAACCCATCAACTGTTTAGCAGCCTCAGCTTTTAAACGAAAACACTTGACGCATTTACGCACCACTTTCTTGACCTCTCGAATACCGCTGACTATAGAGTACCTTTGGGATAGAGAGCTCAAAACTAACCTAGGGCCTGCGTGTAAGAGTCGCAAGTGTTCTCTTTCTATTATGAGATTAGTTACGTGAGAGTTTTTCGGAAGGATAGATGGATGCTTTTTATCGAAAGACATCTCCTTGGCATTATGGAGCCTACCTCCTACTCTAATAATACCTATTTTATCAAGGAAGGGATAGAGGCTACCTATTCCTGTTTTTATATTTTTTCCAGCAGAAAGTGACTCTACCTCTCTAGCAAAATGTTGCCTCTGCGTGCAACGCACGATGACCGACATAGAGTCGCGAAGCTCCTGAGGCGATAGGTTACCGTCCGTTATTTTATTTTTATTTTTCGAACAGTTGTTATAGAACCTGTAAATAAATCCTATCACTTTCTGTAATTTATAAACGCTAGAATATTTTTCAAATAGCTTTGTTGAAAACGATGGCTCTACCTGTGTCAAGTTACACGGTACGTTTAGCTCATCAATCTGTTCAGTGTCTGTGGACAAATCAGACGAATTACAATTTTCAAGACTAGTATGTATATGTGTCCTGTCTGATAGGTAGGTTGGCCCGTGCCACCATAGCTCACTTTGCTGCATCTTGTGCGGCAAGACGCCCCTCGACAATAAGTCTGCAGGGTTGTCACAGGTCTTAACAAATCTCCACTGAGTTTGATCGGTCAGCTCTACTATTTGCTTGACTCTATTGTTGGCATAAACATTTGACTTTACATTGCCTGATTTAATCCAAGCTAGCACTATCTGGGAGTCGCTGTACAATAATGTATCTAGATGGGAATACCTACCCACCAGGACTCTACCAACCCTATGTGCCAACTGGGCCAAAAGGAGAGCACCATTGAGTTCAAGCTGGGGAATCGTTCTACTTCTATTCAAAGGAGCAACACGGGACTTGGAGCACAGTAGATCTGTCTGAACTGAACCATCATTTTTTAAAATTCTTAGATAGATACAGCAGCCAAAGGCTTTTATTGATGCATCAGAGTACCCTACCAACTCTACAGAAGAAACATCATTACTGTTGACACACCTATTTAGTTTTATTTTTCCCATTAACTTTAAATTGTTTAGGAAATTGCTCCAGTATATTAATTGATCCTTGGGTACTATGGAGTCCCATCCTATTTGCAAAGACCATAGCTCCTGCATGAATATTTTGGCTACCACTATTATTGGACCTACTAAGCCGAGAGGGTCGAACATCTTCCCTATAAAACTCAGAATTTTTCTTTTTGTGTTTATATTATGTTCCTCATCAAAATTGGGGCTTGAAAAAGTGAATTTATCTGAAGTTATGTCATACATTAAACCTAGAGTCTTTACTAAATTATCCCCACTCATGTCTACATGTTCAAATTGTTTTTGCTCAACTGGAATACCCTCTAGGACATCAAGGGTATTTGAACACCATTTGTGTAGAGAAAAACTACCTAACTTGAGAAGCTCTACCAATTGGGATTTTAGCTCATGCAGCTGCTCTATATTATCTGACCCACTCAGTATATCGTCGACGTAGGTACTCTTGATCATTGTTTCAGCAGCAAGTGGGAATTTGTCATTATAGCGTTGAGCTAATTCAAGTAGGCATCGAGTGGTCAAGAATGTAGAGGCCTTCAGTCCGTAAGTGACAGTCTGAAGCTGTAAGCAGCTGATAGGCTTCTTAGGATCATCTCGCCATAAAATATTTTGAAGGCAAGTATGGTGGCTATTTATCATCACGTTGCGAAAGGCCTTCTGGACGTCGCAAATTATTGTGTAAATGTAGGTCCTGAACAAGATAAGAATATCAAAAAGCTCACTCTGTACCACGGGGCCGTTCAGCATGACGTCGTTGAGTGACACCTGGCTGCGGGACTTCATACTCCCGTCAAACACAACGCGAAGTCGGGTTGTCTTACTTGCCTCGTTGATAACAGCATGGTGTGCCAGAAAGTAAACAGGATCTCTATCAATATCGTAATTAGCAATCTCTACCACCTTAGCATGTCCTAGCTTTACATACTGATCTATGAACAATTTATACTGCTCTAGTAACAGAGGATTTGAATTAAACCTTTTTTCTAACATTAGAAATCTTTGGTAGGCAACTGAAAACGAATCGCCAAGCTGCAATTCTTCCAGAGGTGTGATGAGAGGTATATCAACATAGAATCGATTATTTTTCAGGCTCATAGAGCTCTGAAAACTTTCTTCCGCCTTTACAAACTCATCACAACTCGGCTTCATAGGCTCAGGTACCTTTTCAGAGAGCCAAAAATTCTCCATTATATTTTCTAATTTTTTATGATCATTTATAGCAAAATTTGATACAATATTACAAGTTACATTACTCACTTTTTCAGGAATATTACCACCAACTACATACCCAAATAGGGTGTTTTGTAATACCGGTCCATTTTGAATTTTAATACAACCATCTAGCAAAACATTGAAATAAACATCCGCACCCAGTAACAAAGAAATCTCAGCTGGGATATTGAACTCCACATCTGAAAGTTTCACATTTTTTGGTAAATTCCACCCGGATACATTTATAAATTGTTGGGGTAATTTTGTTGTTATTTTGTCAACAATGTGACATTTTAAATTTAATTTTACATTATTGTGGCATGAAAGCACACTTATATTCACAAGTTTATTGATTTGTGTTTGTTTATTACCAATACCTATAATATTATGGGTTTGATTCATAGCAATCAACCCAAGTTTGTTTACAAGGTTGGTTGTAACAAAAGATGCCTGACTGCCCGTGTCAAGCAAACCACGGATAGAAACCTTTTCACCATGTTGATTTAATAAATGAACCTTTACAGTAGGAAGCAAGATGTTGTTGGTAACAGGGTTAGACAACAAAGTCACTGCAGGCTCAATAGGAGCAGCTTTTTCTTCATGCAACAAAGTGTTGTGCCCTAATTTACATATTTTACATTTGAAATTAAACTTACATTTTCCCCTGTGTGTTCTTAGACATGTGGTACATAAATCATGGTCCCGCACAAATAACTGGCGGACCTCTAGTGCTGCTGTTTTGAACTCCGGACAGCTGAAAAGAGCATGGTCACTTTTGTTACAGTGTTTACACATTTCTTTTACTTGTGAGGCAACATTGGTCACCTTAGATTGGGTAGATTTATAGAACCTACTTGTACTTTCATTGCAAGTACTATTGGGGGGTAAGCTATCCTCTAACGCTATAGCGCGCTTTTCAAGAAAGCTTAAAAAATCTGCCATGGAAGGCAATTTTCCTAGATCCTTATCTAATTGATAAGCCCTATTAGTAATTTGATCTAATTTTCTTGTTAGAATGGAAATTAGCAACATGTCCCATGTATCGATGGGCTGTCCCAGATTTTTTAATGCATGCAGCTGTTGCTGTACATCTGACACGAAAGACCTTATTGAGGCTGCAGTGCCTTTTTGCATTGTAGGTAAATCTAATAGAACGCTAATATGATTTCCTATTAACCGCGTTTTGTTATCAAAACGCTTCTCTAACAAGTTTAGTGCTTCCTTGTAAGACTGATTGACTAACGGCAAATTGACAATGACTGCCAAAGCATCATCTGTTACATATTTTCTTAAATAGAATAGCTTTTGCACATCAGATAATGATCTGTTATTGTCAATAACAGCCATAAATAAATCAAAGAATGGCTTGAATTTAGTGAAGTTCTTCCCGTCAAAGGGTGTTACATCAATGGTTGGCAATTTACAAGTGGAAACATTATGACATTCTGAGACTGATTTTTTACCTATCTGTTTTAAAGAGGCATTAATTTTAGCTAGCACAGAATAATATTGTTCTTCTATTGGACCAACCTGTTCGCAGTCGTTTTCGTCAATACTTAGTATATCCAATTGCACCGCTTCATAGTTCTTGAGCGCCGTGATGAGCTTCTCCTTGCGAGCCTCCAGGATATCCACGGTAGCAGACGCAAAACTGATGGGGTCGTTCACAAACGTCTCAATGCGCGTGATTGTAGCCTTGCATTGGCCACGAAGAAGTCGATGTTTACGCAAAGTTTCTTTGGACTCCGCCATGGTGGAACGTATGTAGGACGTAACGTTTTATTTATTCTACGACTTACGAACACTCCGCGCACTTTATATCTAAACCGCACTTTATAAATACGAACTTTATTGACACGGAGCCGGTTCGACGATGTTTGTTTACAAACTGATGACACTGACAGTGACAGCTGAGAGAATGACAGCTGAGTGAATGACTCCGGCGCAATGGCCGCCGGGCGGATATGGACTGCGCTCACCTCTCGCACGAACTTCACCACTCTCAAAATGAAAATGTGGGTAATTGAAAAAAGCCAAACTCGATGTGCAGAATATCGTAATTTTTACGATTATTCGATGATATGATGCTGTATCTTGATGATGCTTCGATGATTTTCGTTCTAGCTTTGCATAGAACGAAGTTGCGGCCTCGTACAAATCCCGCCAACAACAGCGACTTGTATGGCAAGCCGGCCTCGACGAACACGATCTCTCCACAAAAACTTGCGAAGCTGCTCGGCACTGATTTTAATTACTTCCCGAAGGACCACAGCACGCATGTACGAAATAAAATGCGTGAGAACTTTAAACTTATTGAGTTTATTGTTAAATTATAAAAATACAGTCAAAAGGCACCGTTTCATTTAGCAATCAGACCAAGAAGAGAAAAATATTGCCACAACACAAAAAGAGAAAAGTACCAGAATAAGTGTTGCAAGCTTATTGACTAAAATTATTACTAAGTATTTTCATTAACACGAAAATAAATCTATATGTTTAGACTGTCCTAAACACAACGCTCTAAGTTCATAAAGTTCTAGGAATGACTTTTTATGTTATTTTTTTGTTTATATGCCTTTCTGAACTTGGAGGGATGTATTGGTGATTTTGATGGTAATAATTTTGTAACTGCATACGTCTTACAGACGCGTATAATATTTTAATCAATAGGTATATAAAACCTAAATATAAAACCTTGCACTGGCCTGCAAATTGCGAAAAACGCAAGAAATTTTAAATTTCGCGGGCTGGTTGGAATATTGGGTGCTGATATATGTGTCATGTTCGTGAACGGGCGTTGTCAGTTGGGACTGGTCATCTCTTAGCTGCCACGGTCTATTTTAATTATTAATAACTTTATTTTGAATTGTCTTTTTATTTTACTATGGACACTATTAACTTGCCACATCGTTCTCACATAATGTACCATCTGATGATGAATGATGTAACAAAAGTTCTGTAATAATTTTGGCGATTGAAAAAGAGGGTCCATGGAGTTTCTTGCTCATTCTTCTCCATAGAGATCTACGCAGCACCATAACTATTTTTGTACTAGTTTTATTTTATGTTTTTTGACAATTCAAAAGTGCCTGTAATTGGCCTAGTTGAAATAAACGATTTGATTTGATTTGATTCCCCTTAGGTATTTTGAACACGGAATTTGGATATTCTATAAACCAAGATCACGCCTTAAACCCATGAATATGAACAGACTGTTGTGATATTACATGCATTGACCACATGTGCGTAGTTTTTGTCCTTTGTCCCAAACTTCCCAATTGATTAATGACCACTAATGAGGGTTTATGGCAAGACAATGCACGGACATTCACAAAAACAGCTTTTATTATACTTTTATTACCAGAAAAACATTTTTTAGAAACTTCGAAGTGCAACATTTTGAACATGTGTGTGGCTACTGTAACAATTTGAACGTGAAACGAACAGTTTTGAAGATACCTATTATTTAATTTAAAAAAAAATAGCTTAGGCCAATGGTATCATCAGCTTTCCGTGAAATCGTTATAGGTACTGGTATAAAAAATATCGTATGTGCTATGACAATAATTTTGTCAAACTATGTATATATACAGGGTGTCCTGGAAAGTGTGAACCAAAATAAACAAGGACATGGAAGCGATATAGCGTTTCCAAATTATTGCCTCTGATACATCATAGGTACGGCGCTATTTTCGAGGATCAAAAGTTATGACAACTTTTCGTACTTAGGTATTCAGATTGCAATTTTATTAAATTCTGTAACTTTAAAACACCGTTCGGCCGGTTATTACTTCTACGAGCGATGTGGTCTAATTAACTTGCACATATTAAGAACAATGGTGTCGAAATAAATTAGGTACCTAAAGTGATGCACTGTGTCTGGATTCGAACCCTCAACTATTAGTAAAATCATAGGTCGTTTTCAACTTAAATACAGCAACGCTTGATGTCATCAATCATGATTTTCTAAGAATTTTCAACGATTCGATTCTTCATTGTTTTAAACGTAGGATTAAGTTTCAAAGCTCAGAATTCAAAAACACCGCACATATCGACTTAAGCTAATATGTATACTACACAAAATCATTATAATTTGAACACACGGGTACAGTCAACGGCAAAAAATTTAATGCACTGAAATATTTACGTATATTTAGGTGGTTTATAATTTTGGTGTTTCGAATTATACAAACATGATTTTTATCCCATGGGTAACTACAGAACACCACCTACTATGGATCTGTGGTACTTTACATATTATACTTCTTTCGTTTCGTCTCGTTCACTTTCATATATTATCAGAAACCGTATCACAAGATAAGTATTGTTTTGTTCTCTATCTGTTTTCTTCTTAAGTATAGTCTATAGGTACTGGAGGTATACTATTTTTATTATAAAAGCTGTTACCAGCATCTTCGTCGGTGCAAATATTATATTATTACTAGAAAATTATCCTACGTTTATACGGTACCCTATGTAATATTAAAACCATATCCTATTCCTTATAATGAAGATCCGTTCAACTGTTCCGTCCAATGATATAAGTAAATATCCAGTGGGTTCCGTCTTTATTGGGTAACAAACGTCAATCCATCTATCCATGCAAAATTTTGCACACAAAATATAATTTAGATTAGACTTATGTTCGTGCCTGTACTTTGGTACCATGGTAACCTTCAGACGAAATATCGTCCGTCACCAAACAATGGGATCGTTCAGTCGAAACAATAAATTGTTATAGTTTATTTACTTTTCGACTGTACCAAGCTTGAGTGTAGGCAAGTCTGGTTTGGTGTTTTATAGACCTTTATGAGGTCGCAAGTCATAACACCCGCACGGTTTGAAAGTTAAGCTACGCTTGCTGAGGTCAGTCTGTGGATGGGTGACCATTCGTTCTTTACTTATCTGAGAGCGAAATTAATGCTGAAATTTTAATGCGCTTAATTTTTTTATGAAAACTTCGCTCCACACTAGGAATTTTAACTGTTTCGTGGGCGCGTTTACAAACATATTAGGAACTCACACACAAACACCCAGACCCAGAAAACTATTTGCAGGTCATATAAATATATTTTCCGTGTGGGCATCGAACCCGTGACACGCTGCTCAGCAGTCCAATCACTCAATCACTGCGCCAACCCTGCCGTCATACCCACGACACAGGGGTAATTCCTAGTGTGGGGCAACGATTTGAAATAGCGATGCATCCGATACCGATATATCGGCGATACTTCGGGTTAGCCGATATATCGGTATCGACGATATTTTTGTGATCGATTCAACGATAATTTTTAATTTAAAAATGTAGTGTAAACGAGCGTTTTGTCTCGTCTATTTAGTTGCAAACGAAACACGGACTATGCCCGGGGAACCTTTGCCAAACAGACTTGCGAAATCGCTTTTCTCCGAAAAAATTAAGATTACTTTTTTTTTTGAACAAAAATAAATTTTTAATGTTAATTTTAATTCCTAAAACGTATAATTATCTAAAATCAACCTATGTCACTACTTTTATAAAAATAAAGAAATAATCTGATTTATGTTATGAAAAATATCAAGTTTTAATTCCGCTACAAAAATCCAGGCTTGACGCAGGATGCAATCCCACCCTCCCGCCCTCATGCATATCCTGCATCAAGCCTGGAATTAAAACTAGATATTTTTAATAACATTTAATGTCATGGATAATTCCGCAAAGTAACGCCTGATTCTATAATTTATCTGATTTATTTATTTTATCTTAATATTTTAATTCACAATAAGCGTATTGGTATCGGTATCGGTATCGCCGATATTTTTATAGGAGTATCGGTATCGGTATCGTATCGGCGAAAAGGCGTATCGATGCATCCCTAATTTGAAAGAAAGAAAAGTCAAAATTCTGGGAAGTATTTCAGCAGTAAAGCCAGAAACTCACGGTCTGTTCGGTTGCTGCGGGGTGCGGTCCCTCTGTCTCCTGTTCTTGAACCAATTGGAGACTTGTGTGAGAGTCAGGCCAGTCTTCTGTGCGAGCGCTCGCTTCTCGTCCGGGGTCGGATACCTGGAGAAGCAACGGTTTAAATAACTATGGCAGGAGTAGCTTACCAAAAAACCCCCGGACTTTAAAGCTATTGTCAAACAACAGGCGAAGCGAATGCGATCCGAATCCAAACGAAAGCGGTCCGATAGTCTATGTGACAGGCTTCAAATAATTCCACACATTTTTTTTATGTAAAATGGGTTTGCTCTTGACCTTAGTCTAGGTCAGGAGTGACTAAGACAAGGTCGACGATGGAACGAGCTTACCCAGAAGAAGCCTGTTCACTCTAACTTTGAAGAGATTAGGGTTGTATGTATTCGGAAACACAGACGCAGGCAGAGAGTTCCACTCCTTCGCTGTCCGCATTATAAAAAGATGTTTGGAAACGCTTAGTGCGAATTGGTGGTATAGCAATGAGGTAAGGATGGTAGTTTGCCGTGCGTCTAGATGTGCGATGATAGAAGGGGGCTGGTGGAATGAGGTCAATATTAACATTACAATCAAAAACGCTTTGCTTCGCGTTCGCTTCGCCTGTCTGTTTGACAATAACATAAAGGAGACTGTGACTGTTTCTTTCGGCTGTTTCTTTTCAGAGTCAGGACTAGGAGGTCTACTTTCCAAGTCTGTTAACGAAGACACGTGTACAGAAAAGGATGTACAGTCACGAGAAATAACATGTATACACTTAACAAATTTCAAACGCAATTTACTCGTGAAATACTGGTTTCCACTTTGAAATGAGACCTACGAGTATTTCGTAATAGTATGGCTTCCAAAATAGAAGTCTAATGAAAAGGCAAAAGTTTAATCAATATGATAGCTGAAAATCGCTTTTGAATACTGTTCAGTGTATACATATAATTGCTCGTGACTGTACAGAAGCCAGCACATCAAACTACCTTAATCTGTCAAATTTCTTTAATAGATTTTCAACCTTATTAGAATAGCGGAAGGTTAATGTGTGATTGGTCAAAATTTCCGACGGACAATACTTGGAGACCGCGCCACGGGGCGTAGCTACCGCCGTATCTGCCGTATCAGTTATACGGGGCCCCCGGGCCACAGGGGCCCCCAACGTGCGTAAACAAAAATTAATAAAAACTTAATGATTTATTAAATAAAAAAGTTATTTACTTTTACACAATTTATTTGTCTAATCTATCTCAGGTGTTTTTATTATTATTATTTATATGTAATACTGTTTTAAGCACGACATTTTCTTTTGAAATCCCGGGAAGATCCATATTAATATCAACATTTCGATGCAAGTATTAAAATAACTCTACCTAATTCCGACCTCTGGACTGATCAGTCGTATCTTGAATTTTTTTTTATGACCTTTGTCCAATTTTTTGTTTATATTTCGGCGTTGATGCAGAGAAATGCATTTTTTTTCTTGAGTGATAAATCTTTACCCTACCTAAGGGGCCCCCAAACAATTTTTTATACGGGGCCCCGCCTAGGCACGCTACGCCACTGCCGCGCCACCATTGAAATCCTTTCGAAGTGGATCTAGTGTCGCCATTACATCAAATTGCATTCACATTGCATTACATTGTATCCTGCCTCTGCCGGCTACCGTTCGCAGGTCGTCACTTTACATGGCCGACGGGCGTCCTACATACGTATGCCTAATCGCGGTCACTTGTAACTTATATCTGCAGTATCTTACCTATTTCTGTAATAGCAGTCTTTCAGAGCATTCCTGCTCTTTTCTTTGAAGCAGTACACTGTTTCTTCTCCGTCCCATATCGTCTTCGGTAGCGGGTATTTTTTCCTCAGCCTATATTTGTCTACAGCCCCTGAAATAAAAAAAAAATTTATACATTTTCAACTTATAAAACAAAAAGCTCTTCAGCTCATCTAAACATTTCGGGAACAAAGTTGGACCTAGTATAGTCCCTTGCGGCACTCTATAACGTTATATAGACATGTAATCTTTTATAAGTTTTTAGTTTGACATGGTCATTAACTAACAGTAACATTAGAATTTATACAGGATTGAGTAACACAGCCTTCGGGTTATCTGAACAAAACGCCACTATAAGTATACCTAAACTGGTAAGAGAAGCAATTGAGATTACCAAACACATGAACTTTAACCAGGAGGATGGTTTTCAACTGTCAAGGGCTTGGAATCCAGCAAAAAAAAACTAATAATAAATAGGGTTTCTTCCCTTCCATCCATTGAATAATAGTACATATTTTGCATGAAACTATCATCAGCTCAAGTCCCATAACATACGGAACGTATTCTAAACAAGAATAAAACTGCCAGGAATAAAAATACTGCTTGGCTCAAATGGGATAAGGGGAAAGGAGGCCAAAGTTTCCAGTGCCTGATTTTTTTTATACCATTATCCAAGCATAAGACCCTGGTGGAATGCGATCACCGTAACTTATGGACGCATATTGTAGTTCATTGGGAAAACATGGAGTATATTCTACAGCTCGATAGTTCTCGGTAGAAAACACCTCTGAAATCGGGATATCGATGGACGGCCGGATGATACCGCCGAATCCGGCCCAGCAATAGACGACGAGATAGCCTGGTCACACATTTCAATGACGTGGCGAAAGTGGCGCTAACAAGAGCACTTGGAAATATATATCGAGAACTCCTTTACTCATTAGTTTGACAAATTAATGGCTCAATAAAAATAAAAAAGGGGGCCGAATGATAAAAGTTTTCTTACCTAATGCTCTTCCTCGTACTTTCTCGGCCTCTTTATAATGCGCTTTGAACCATAGATTCTGTAGAGCAGTGTGGTGTCTCGGCGGAAACGAGTGTGCCTCTAGTATTGCATATAGTTCCTGGTATACACCTCTATGGTATGCCACCAGTGCTCGTGCCCTGATAGAGTAATGGAGAAAATGCTACCGCTCATAATTAAGATTAAAACACATCTACATTCTACATATATCATTACAATATTGCTAATGCTAAGGGTACAATGGTGGTCTTATCGCTGATTGCGAAATCTTCCAGACAACCTTTCGATGAACGAACTTTAAATAAAAAAAAAGATAGGGGAAGTCTTCGAGAAACGGGCAAAAATTAACTCAACATTACGCCTGATTTCTCGCGTAATGACGGTGGGTGTGTAATAGTAATAATACACCCACATTTCAACAGTTATAAATGTTATTATGTATCAATTAAGTCCATAAGTATGGAGAGCGTATTATAATCGGGCACACCGAAATTCAGTAGCTCCCAAAAACTCAATAATAATGGAATGAAGAGAACTAGAATGGAACCTAGAACCTCTTTATATGAAGTAGCGTCTGATACCAATAGACCGATGAGTCTACCACTAAAATAAACTCACCTTAATATAGTTTCATGTCCTCTCAACAGTTCACTAGGCGGCAAACTCCACAAGAAAGCTTCCAGCTTTTCAATATCTCCCTTCTGCTGTAACGCCTCACAAACACACTGCACTTGTTCAGAATTAAAGTTCAAACACCTCCTCAAATTACTGTTCTCACTCTCAGCAAAATACGTCTGCGGAACCCTCTCCCTTTCACTATTCACAGTAACAGTATCAAAAATCTGTTGATTCAACTTCATTTCCAAACTAGGATTGTTTTCATTTTGAACGCAACTTTTTAAATCTTGGACTTCGTTGAAGTATCCTGAACGCATCCGATCTTCGCCTTCGATTTGAGAAAAGAGGTTGTCGCTGGTCGGCGGCAATTTGAGTTCGAAATTCAAATACTTTTTGTTTCTTGGCGGGGAAAGGTAATTTTCGAACGCCATTTTGTTGCTTTCTTGTAAATAGATATCTTTCGGACTTTTTTCATCGTTTCTTGTTTTTTGTTTGCAAGAGAAGTATTGTTTTTCGTTCAATTCTGCTTGATAGAAGTTTCCATTTTGGTTGTCATAGGGAAATGGGGGAAGAGATGTTTCTGATTCGCTCGTCAAGTCGCTGGATGGACTTAGACGGTCGGAACATGACTCCATATTTGTGGATTTCATCACAGCACCTTGCTAGTTCCGTCGCTGCAGGAATCTGGAACAAAACGGCTGTTACAAACTTAGTCTAAGATCATTTGTACTGTGTCTGGGTGTAATTTATCTATGATATTTATGTATTTAGAAATATATAAGTATGTTTATCAGTTGTCTAGTACCCATAACATGACTAGATGGCGTTGTGTGATAGTTGTGGAATATTATTATTATTATTACGAAAAAAAAACGTTAACGATAGCATGACGGTTAATAGAAGATTCTACTCTTTCAACCTATTTTTATCTCAAAAGTACACTTTGTGATCGAAGTTTATTGATCAAAATTAGATATTCGATTCACTCAAGAGCAAATACAAAAGAGCAACACATTAAAATTCTCAACAACAACTCTTATTATACCATCGAATGCGGTTGCTGTGACCGAAGTCGACTACTTTACCTTTTAAAAATTTTTAGTTCCTTTGTCAGAGTAGTTTTACTAAAGACCACCAAGTTACTAAAGAACTAGCTTTTCCCCGTGGTTTCATCCTCTGTTGAGCTCCTATTGATCGTCGCCTTCCTCCATAAATGGACTATACAAAACAAAAATATTTTTTCAAATCGAGCTTGTAGTTCCAGAGATCAGCGCGTTCAACCAAAAAAAGAAACTCTTCAACTTTAAAATATTAGTACCTATAGATATAATACCCGGATACATATCCGGGTATTATATCTATAGGTGGTATAGATACCCGGGGACTTTGAAGGCAGATTGACTGTTTGTTCACCAAAACACCTCACAAGTTTTACAATAATTTTGTTTGTTTTTATTTCAAAAATTAAAACAAAACAAACATTTAAACAAAACTATGCGGCGGATATTGTATATCCGTGACAATTACAAGTTATTTATAAGAAATTTCGTTGGTGTCGGGTAAAAATACGAAGTTATGTTTTCAAAACATGACATCGGACGGACATGAGACGATAACATCATTTGTATTCGGTGAACCGCGCGACTTTCCTAGAAATTTGAAGAAAAATAACTGGATTTTCTCACTGTTGATGTCAACTAGGCTGAAATTCTAGATGACCTTTATTAGCACTAGCTATCGCCCGTGGGTTCGTTCGCCCAGAGAGAAAGTTCCTATAGCAAATAATCGTGCCGAGAAAATTTGGAACATGTAAGAGCGTGGCGAACTGAAAATATTTGGAAACCTTGCTAATGACTTTGCTAGGAATTTACCAAATCAAACTTAGAGATGAATTGCTTCAGATCTAAATGAATATTATTATTATCGAGAGATCTATATTATTCTACATAACCTTAGTGGCAACTATATTTTTAGCCTCAATAATTCATGTGTTCACAGACTCTATAGACAGACATACACATCCAAACAGACAGACAGACATATCCAAACAACTTGTGACGCTTCCCGTGACCCAAGAGCTGGCTTTTACCTTGACCAGAGGCTAAGCATTGCCATTAAAAGAGGCAATGTTGTCAGTCTCTTGGGCACATTACCAGCTGACAGCGTTGAGGATGAATTTCACGATGCTTTGAAATAGTTTAGTTGGGATTTTTAGTCAGTACGAAGGGAACGTCGCCGTCGGCACTGTTGGCGTAGTGGCCGAGCGATCGACTGCTGTGTAGGGTGTCGCGGGTTCGATCCCCGTACGGAACAATATGATCTGCAAGTAGTTGTTCCGAGTCTGGGTGTTTGAGTGTATGTGTGTTTCTATGTTTGTAAACGCACCCACGATACATGAGAAATTCCTAGTGTTGGCAACGTTTAAAAAAAGAGTTTAAGAGTTTTCGGTCAGTAAGTTTGACATTCCCTTCCGCCCCACACATTTGATAATGAACATAACATTCTACGAGTATACTAATATTATCTTAAAGCTGAAGAGTTCGTGTGTTTGTTTTAACGCGCTAATCTCAGGAACTACTGGTTCGAATTGAAACATTCTTTTTGTGTTGGATAGTCCATTTATCGAGGAAGCCTTTAGGCTATATAACATCACGCTATCACAGATAGGAGCAGAGCAGGAGAGTGAAGTCACGGGAAGCAGCTAGTTTAGATAATAATAGGCTATTTGACTAAAAATTTCTAATTAATCCGTCAGTTAGATTATCAAATAATATTTTTTTTTACGCAAACCATAAATGTACTAAATTGTGAGTCACAATTTAGTATTTTTTTTACTGAATTCTGACGTCACTAATCCACGTTATAAACTATTTTTGAACAAAATGCTAACGATTTCAGTAGTTTTTGTATGAAAAAGTGGTTGGTGGGTTATCTCTCTTTCTTCCTAATCCATCCAAAGGTTGTCTTGAAAAGATCGCTTTTAGTGATAAGACCGCCCATTGTGTCACCCTATGTTTAAGTTATATTTGTAATTACCTTTAATTTGTATGGTGTGCATAATAAAGAGTATTCTATCTATCTATCTTAGGGGCGGATTTATAGTTACAAACATCCATCCATCTATACATGTCGCGGGACTGTCTTATCAGATAACCGTGACCCTGGAACGTAAAAGTCTACTAAAGGATCACCGTGGATTTTAATCAGTATGAGTCTGAAAGTTCCTCCCGTCCCGCCCTGGGTGTTCATTATGATGATTTTACCACAATAAAAAAACACCATCTTCACAAACTTTCGGATTTAAATTTTAATTAGATTTTGTAAGATTAAATAGTACGTTGATGGATGGAGAGGAAGAAGAAGGCCTAAGAAAAGATGTATGGATTGTCTAAGGAATGATATGAATGAAAAAGGAGTAAATGATACTGTGACGTCTGATAGGGGAGAATGGAAGAAGAAAACGTGTTGCGCCGACCACAAGTAGAATGGGATAAGGGCAGGAAGAAGGTGATTAAATAGTATTGCTTTTGACTCTAATCTAGGTCAAATGTGACAAAAACAAAGTTTACGATGAAGTCAGCTTACACAGAAGAAGACTGTCACTCTAACTTTGAAGAGATTCAGGATTCTTTCAGTTTCATTCAGGCTCTATGTTGCTGAAGGCGAAAAAATCTTGAAATACGCTTAGCGATGCTTGTTTTGAATACATGTGACGTAGATTCGTCCAGCAACAGCATCAATAAATTGCAAAATTAATTAGCCCGTCAGTTAGTATTTGTTGTTTTGTTGAATCAGTGAATTTTTAACAAAGAAAAATCGCATCAAAATTCAAGAATGGGGTCAGGATAAACTAAATCCCACCGATAACATTCTGTAAAAAACTAGCCAAAAGTCAATGAAGCTGCTTGTTTATCTCTAAAAAGTAATTAAGTCTAGACAAAGTCGTGCCAAGTCTAAGGTTCCTTACTGCGATTTCTATATTATTATACAGTTAATGTTGTGTGACTTGGCCTTAGTAAGGAACCTTAGACTTGGCATGACTTTTTTAAATTTTGGATTTTAGGTATGTGATTATAGCTAACTGGATGACGAAAATTTCTTCGTTCTGGTCTTATCCAGAGGTTCTCAAATAGGGGCCTGAAAATGCGGCGAAATGGTTCCAGTAAAGGATGGTACGGCAGTGTTTGCTTCGCGTGCCTCCGATAAATAAAAACCGGCCAAGTGCGAGTTGGACTCGCCCATGAAGGGTTCCGTAGCAGCAAGCATAGATTAGAGATATAATTATATTGAGATTAGTAAGTAATATACACAAACAATAAAAATAACTTTGTTTTTCATAGTATTTGTATGAATGGCAAAGTTATATTTGCGGTTTTTGAAAATGTACTATATCTCAAAAACTGCTAACTGTATCTCATCCAAAACAATTTTCGTTGGTAGTTTTGGTTGAGGTCTACATTATATATTTTTTTTAGTTTTATCATTCTCTTATTTTAGAAGTTACGGGGGGGGGGACACACTTTTTACCACTTTGGAAGTGTCTCTCGCGCAAACTGTTCAGTTTAGAAAAAAATGATGTTAGTAACCTCAATATCATTTTTAAAGACCTATTCATAGATACCCCACACGTATGGGTATGGTGAAAAAAATTTTTTAGAGTTTCAATTCTAGGTATGGGGGGCACCCCCAAAATTTGTTTTGTTTTGATTTTTGTGTGAAAATCCTAATGCGGTTCACATAATACATCTTTCTACCAAGTTTCAACAGGATAGCTCTTATACTTTCGGCAAAAAGTGGCTGTGACATACACGGACAGACAGACAGACAGACAGACAGACAGACAGACAGACAGACAGACAGACATGACGAATCTATAAGGGTTCCGTTTTTGCCATTTGGCTACGGAACCCTAAAAAATGATTAAGCAGGTAATTAAAGGATTAAGGGTTATGTTTTTTTAAAACAGGCTTACCGAAAAATGATTAGTCTTAGATTATCAAAAAAAAATAGGTAATTATTTTTTTTTGATAATCTAAGACTAATCATTTTTCGGTAAGCCTGTTTTAAAAAAACATAACCCTCTTGCAATCGCAGTCGGGTAAAAAGAGCAGGTTACATTGTAATCAGCCACCATCACTGGAAAGCCCATTTTATTTTTATTTTTTTCATGTTTTATCGCTAATAAATGTTTATTTACTTTTTATTCGCCTATAAAGGCCTCCCATTTCATTTCAATTTTCATAAGGACGTAGTGGACACCACGAGGACTTTTGGTGTTAGACTAGCGAGCAAAAGTATGAAAAGTAATTATACGTGATGGTATGTTCTTACAGCGGCAACAGATGAAACATCATCTGTGGAAAAGTCATCTGTCTATAATAATAATAATAATATTATTATAGTCGTTTATTCATTTTTACAATCTTATTAATACATTTTACTTTTTTTTTTTGTTTTTTTTTTCATTTTTTTTTCATATTATTATTATTATTATATATTCCACAATATATTCCACAACTATCACACAACGCCATCTAGTTCCAAGCTAAGCAGAGCTTGTGTTATGGGTACTAGACAACTGATAAACATACTTATATATTTCTAAATATATACATATTATAGATAAATTACACCCAGACACAGAACAAATGATCGTGCTCATCACACAAACATTTGTCCTGGGTGGGAATCGAACCCACGACCTCCGGCATAGCAGTCAGGGTCACTAACCACTAGACCAACAGGCCTGTCGAATCCTGGCCTGTCTATCAATCACGGTTCATGAGAACAGCCTGGTGACCAAACAGACAGATAGGACAACAGGGTGTCATAATATCAATCAGGATCCCATTTTACCTGTCGGGGACAGAACCCTAAAAAGTAAAATAAAAAACTATACTAGCAAAGCAAGCAAAAGTATGTAATTACCATAGGTCGGAATTAGGCAGTTATTTTGGTATTTACATCGAAATGTTGATAATAACATGGATCTTCCCGGGATTTCTAATAGACAATCTCGTGTGGAAACAGTATTACAAATAAATAATAATAATAAAAACATCAGAGATAGATAGACAAAACAAATTGTGTAAAAAAGTAAACAGCTTTCTTAAATAGGATTTCGGGCATATCCACTTTATTCTTTCGATGTATGAAATCAGTGTAAATACATACATGAATAACTACCCAATTCCGACCTATAGTAATTACTTACTTGTAATTGATGGATATCTCCTTAAATAATGGCGTGATTTGCATGAATTTGGTATCAATTTAATGTTAACAGTTAAAGGTTTAAAATGGTATCATTTTAATTATTCTTTACTAGTTATTAAGTAGTCAAAATCGCGCGGAATCGAAGTAAGTGATTCCATATTTTTGCTTGCGATTGGCTTTTAAACAACCTCTTTAGGTACACAGAAAAGGATAGGGATTACGGATATTCGATTACGAGTTTTTTTTTTAATATCATAGGGACAGCGATATTGGTCATGCGACTTTGTTTCCAAAAATTCAGCTGTTTTCACAAATAAATAAAGTATATCATAAATTGACAAAAAATTTCTTTTTTTGCTCTAAAAACAGTAAGAAAAACTATGAAATAAACATCATGATTATTTTTATAGTCTCTTAGAACCAAACATACATTTCTTTAATTTTTTTGCGTTATAGGTTAATACATAAGAAAGATTTTTTTTCGATACGTCAAATATAATTGTATTCATTTTTAGACTATTTTTTTTTTAAATTAGTAGTTATGTTTTTCAGTTTGTTGAGCGAAAATTCCGCCTATTGTAACAACCATTTGAATTTAATTTTTCATACCTGAATTGATGTAAAATAGTGTACTAATGAAGAGTTTCCTATCTGTCTTTCTGATAGGTAATACATTATTTGATCAATTCAAGTCTACCTACCAGATTTTTCAAAATAACCGTTACAAACTTCAACAATTAAACTCCTTTGTGCCGCACTTTTCACGATAATTTGCACAAAAACACAATTTTTCTTTTTTTTCAAAATTCACTGTCTTCTAAATTTAAAATTTTTAAAAATGCAACGCTCACCTTAGCACAGTCCGAACACAATAATTAATAATAACTGTCACTTATTCACTAAAAATATTAACGTATTTAAAATTAATAATAATGTCTTTTTATAATTAAATAGACACCCTCGCCAAGCGAAGCCGCGGGTTCAAGTAACAAAAGGTATCTCGCATTTCAAAGCTCCAAGACAGAGACAACGAATGTGCGAGGGAGACGGGACATGGGGCGGAGCATCGCCGGGTGTTCCAAGTTTGAATTTTATTTTTATTTTTTAACGTTTGACCTCTAAAAAGGCGGGATTTTACGACTGGGTCTGTGTGATTTGCAAAATGGCGGTGGAAAGGTTTTGTTAGAGCCTAGTGTTTGTTTTTTTAAGTCTGGACCATTGATTGTTGCCAATACTTAGGTACATATAACAACATCACGCCTGTAATCCCGAAAGGTAAGATCTAACTTATATTTTACAACGGATTTTTTTCAAGGTGCATTATAGCTATAAGTAAAAACCGGTCAAGTGCGAGTCGAAATCGCGCACGTAGGATTCCGTACCATTATTCACAAAAACATGTTTTTTATAAGGGTGGGAGCCCCCTTAATTTATTTTATTCTGTTTCTTAGTAGGTACTTATTTGTTGTTAAGGTGGCAACAGAAATATCATCATCTGTAGTTTAGATAGAGACGACGGACAGGCAGACAGAAACCTAAAAACATACTTTAAAAATGTAATCCTTTTCTTTAAGGGACAGAATATGAGCTATAACCCACGGTACTCAAGATATACCATGCCGAATTCGTCAAAATGAAATTAAACACACTGTTTCTTTAAATGCAGTTTTTAAATGTGAACCGCGGTGGCCCAGTGGTATCGGCCTCGACTTACGAGTAGTAGGTCGTGGGTTCGAAACCAGCAGCAGACGCATTACATTATGCAATTTATATCATCACCTCACTGCTCTCAAAACGGTGAAGGAAAACATCGTGAGGAAACCGACATGTCCTAGAACAAAAAATTCAAAGACATGTGACATCTACCAACCCGCACTGGGCCCGCGTGGTGGATTATGGCCCACTCCCTCTCTCAGAGAGGAGGCCTGTGTCCCAACAGTGGGAGCATTTTATAGGCTGATGATGATGATGATGAAGTTTTTTAATAAGTAAATTATTTTTCTAACTAACCATGGCTTGAAGGTGGAACTGAGGGAGGGTAGGCAGCTGTTTCCAACAATGCTAATTGTAATGAATTATCCTTGTTAAAATGTAAATATAGGCGTGTAATATTTTTACCCTCGTCCCAAGACCAAAGGTCTTAAAAAAACTTCAAATAACTTTTACGGTACTTACTATCAATAATCCCAAAGTATAATTATATACAACTTCGTACCTATCCAATGCTTAGGTTATCAAAAGCCTGCAACATCACGCTGATGAAATTCGGCGCAACTGCCGCATATTATTTGATTCGCCGCCTCCGCCTTAGATACCTTGGGATTTCTCAGTGTATCTCGGTTGAAAGCCTAATCCTGATCTTTGTTTCATTTTTTGAATTTTAAAGATGTCCAATCAGAGGCCAGCAAAGAAAACGGATCAGGATTTGACATACCTACATTATTCATTTCGGGCGTTAGTTTAGCGCCTAAATCAGTCCAAGTGTTTTCATTTTTCAGTCAATCAACAACAAAAAAATATTTCCTACTATTGATTTAGACGCCACATTGTAATGACTAACTGAATTACGTTTAACAAAAAAATACATTGACCAAATTAGTTTTCAGTTATGTCCATGATCGTTTTAATGTGATTTTCTTAGGATAATTATGGTGTTTAGTTGTTTTCAGAATTAATAAATAAATAAATTAGAAAAGCGTGTTTAAAGTCACAATATTTCATCCTATTAATAATATTTTTCTATCATAGAAAATAAATCAATTTCACAACATTACAAATCAGTCAACGCTTGTGACAATTGAAAAAAATGGCGTTACCTCGTAATACGCATTGATGCAATATTGTCATTTTCCCGGGTGTCATGTGTCTTACGGCAGTTTTACCTGGAATTCAGTCGTGGGAACAGTACATTTATTGTACCACGAACTGACGGTGGTATGTTCACGACTTGCCGCCGGTGGAGAGGGCAGAGAGAATATGCCAACGGTTTTTTCAAGGATTTAGACATATCAATGGGATTTAGCCTGCTTTTCCACCAAAGATGTGCTATGCTACTTTGCTATGGATGCGTTTAATATCCACCAATCATATTCATTGGTACCTACACATAGAACAGAGCAAACGGATTCAACTAAGATAAATATTTTTTTTGAGCAGTGGTGGCCCAGTGGTATCGGCCTCGACTTACAAGTTGTAGGTCGTGGGTTCGAACCCCGTCAGGCGCATTACTTTGTGTAATTTATTTCAACACCACTGTTCTCAAAACGGTGAAGGAAAACATCGTGAGGAAACCGGCATGTCCTAGAACCAAAAATTCGAAGTCATGTGACATCTACCAATCCGCACTGGGCCCGCGTGGTAGATTACAGCCCACTCCCTCTCACAGAGAGAGGAGGCCTGTGTCCCAGCAGTGGGAACATTTATAGGCGATGATGATGAAATATTTTTTATATGGAAGGATGCGTGCTATGGATGAGTGCTATGAATACCTGCTATGGGTCGTCTTCCTTACTATCGATACATCACATAGCTCGAGCTGCGCATCTTCATAGCACATCTTACTCGCACCGCTACATAGCTTAGCATCAGTGGAAAACTGGAAACGATCACATAGTTTCGTAGCTCAGCTTTTACATTCCCGCAGCATAGCTGTATAGCGCATCTCTGGTGGAAAGGCACCCTAAGTGTGTGTCCACACTGGAAGCCTAGCACGACGGCGGCGGCGGCGGGCGCGGTGGCGGGCGCGACCGAGGCGAGGGCGCGATCTGTGTCCACACTGCCGATCAAGCGTTTGTTTTTGTAGCGGCGAATTCTGTTGCAAACTGGTGGTACAAAGTAGTTTCTATAAATATTGTTTAAAGAAATTAATTCCCACGTTTTTTTAAAAAAATGTTTTATAGGTTGTTTAGGATTGCATACAAGTAAATTATAATTCATTCTACATTTTTCTACTCAAGTATGGTAAAAATAATTTAAATATGTACCTACAAAAACATCCAACGGTAGTACTTTAGTGCATGTTCTGGTAATTAGATGGCGCTACTAAAAGACCGAAAAGGTTTGATACACCTGCCACCCGCCCGTTGTATCGGTTGTTGCCTAGCAACGCCTAGGCTCGCAAAATCGCTTGTAGCCATCGCGCTAGGCGCCCGCCTGAGACACTTCAATGTGGCCACGAGGCGATTTCATACATTCAATATTTCCGCGCCCGCCGCCGCCACCGCGCTAGCGTCGCAGTGTGTTTGAGCACTAAGACGGCGTTTATTCCACCACTTCTTCTTCCCAGCCAAAACATCATGAAGTAGTGAAGAACGGATGTTGTGGGGGATTGTCTGCACTGGCATGCAGACGGCGAATAATGAGTGACTTGCCGTCCGGTCATGGACAATGCCCGGATCGACAGCGCGTCATGTTCCCGCGCACCTCAAAGAGCTGTCAGGCCAACCACCTGCCTTGGTTACGGGACTGTCTTGCGACTTGCGAGGTTACCGTGACCTGTAACGCAAAGGGCTATTGAAAGATTACCGCGGATTTTAGTCAGTACGAGTCTGACAGTCCCTTCTGCTCTACCCAGGGTGGGAGGACTCATTGGATGATTGTGCCAATTTAAAAAAATATTGGGTACTGTCTGCTATTATAGCATACTATATAATACGCACATTAATCCGGTAGCGCTCATCTGTTTTGTTTAAAGACATTTCTCCACACTAGCTAATTTCTCCTGTGTGGGTGCGTTTACCTATACCACTCAGCACGGAACAACTACTTATAGATCATACAGATATTTGTTTTTTGCGGGGATCGAACCCGCGACACTCAGTGCGGCATTCGATAGCTCAGCCACAGCGCCAACCGTCAAAATTAGAGTGGAAGGCGACCCCACAATAATTATATCATTTTTTCAAAAAAAAATAACCGACTTCAAAAACAACCACAAAAAAGGGTAAAATAACCTACAAAATAACTATTCTTTCGGAAGTCGGTAGTTTGTATTTTTTTTATTTCGTTGTCTTTTTTGCCACTGACTTCCGAGAGGATAGTTATTTTGTAGGTTATTTTACCCTTTTTTGTGGTTGTTTTTGAAGTCGGTTAATTTTTTTTTGAAAATAGTTTTTTTATTTTACTCTTTTTAGTTTATATTCAACCAAAATTTTGTTAAATAGGTACATCATTTTCTTACATGTGCACTAGAATTTTGTAATCCGTAGCACACCGGTATGAACATCGCTCATGTACACAATAAGCTAATAAAATTTCCTATCACAAAAACTACTTAACCAATTTTGATGAAACTTACAGTATTTCCTAAGTTTAACGATCCCTAGTACAACAAAAAAAGAATTACTTAAAACGGACTTGTAGTTCCGGAGATATGTGATATCAATCGATGCCTACTCCTTACTGTTAAGGAGTTGTACCTTCCATCATCAGCTTAGCTACATGAGATAATGATTACCATACGCAAGTACTTAAATTACTTCTTAAGATTTCAGAAAAACGATGTGTGGGCCGATATAATTTGAGGGTTGCCCTCGATTTCTCCAGGATCCAATCATCAGATCCTGACTTGGTGACTATGCGACCACTACAGAAGTATCTTATTTCGAACAAAAAAAGAATTTTGAAAATCGGTCAACAATTGGCGGAGTAATCGCGTAACAAATATACAAAAAATAAAGATCATCCACATAGCGGTAATCAAAAAAATGCTCACAAAATAAAAAGTACTGAACCAAATTTGATGAATTTTTTTATGGGACCAAATGGAAAGTATACTGCATCGAACAAAAAAAGAATCACACTAATCGGACTAGAAACCTCGGAGTAATCGGTGTACCTACATACATAAAAAAAAGACCGAATTGAGAACCTCCTCCTTTTTTTGAAGTCGGTTAAAAAGGCGACTCTTATGATCGGGATCTACTTAATAATTAGGTCACTCCAATACTACGTCTTTTAAAACATACAGAACTGCCTTCAAAGCAATTTAAATAACTCATTCTACTTATGTAAACAAGCGTTCATTCACATGAGGTTTCCTGTATTTGTGCTAAGTAATAACTTTACCATTGATAAAGTAAGTGAAATAAGCACTAAGTTGAACTTGAACGTTGTGAAATATAACTTATTGCTGTATCAGGACAATTCCCACGTTTCTTATGTTATGTTTTATTTTAATCTGGTTTACTTAAATAAACTCAAGCCTTATTTCTCATGGAGTAGGCAGAAATTACAAATCGCCAGCTGCTAAGATCCTCAAGGAATAGTTCCTTTCTCAGTAGCTTGCAGAGCTTTTTGACGAGGCAGGGGGTCTAATCTCTAAGCACGAAACCCGTAGTTTCGCCCTTACGGGCGTTTTGACAATAAGTGTAGGTATGTATGTATGTATGTTTTTTTATGTTTGTGTTCGCATATCTCCGGAACTACAAGTCCGATTTAAGTAGTTATTTTTTATTGTACTAGGTATTTGAAACATAAGTTAACCGTTTCTTCTTGAAAATAATAGCATTTTTTTTGTCCAACTCCATAATTTCGTATTACCAGGGTTGGCATGATTAAAACAAGTTGTTTTAAAACACACAGACACAGAGTCAGACATTCCTCATAGTTTCGGATATAGCCATCCACGCCCAGTTGAAAAATGCACCCTGTATAAAAAAAGTGGGTTCACTAAAAAAACTTTACGTTTTGTTTCGAACACGGAATCTGCACATTTTATCGCTGGGTGCGAAGTACTAGGTGGGGGTAGTACTATTCGATTGGAGCGCCCATGGTGGCGAAAAGTAAAACTAATGTGGGATTGTCTAAGAGCACATTCACCTTTGCCAACTATTAAAAACGCGCTAATCTCAGGAAATTCTGGTTCGATTTGAATAATTATTTTTGTGTTGGATAGTCCATTTATCGAGGAAGGCTATAGGCTATATAGCATCACGCTATGACCAATAGGAGCACAGCAGCAATGAAACATGTTGTCAAATCGGGAGATTCTTATTGAGAGCTTCCGTTGCGTGCGCTGCGTAAACGGTTTATATTACGCAAAAATTATGTATGACGGAATTTTTCCTCATGAAACGTTCCAAAATAAAGTCCGCGACAGCATATATCTATCTTTGAAGGTTAACTCACCATAACCTTTTTTATGGAAATCAAATTGGTTTTAAAATAATACATTACTTGCGACGGTATTTTTATGACCATAATATTAATCCTTCCCCAAAAAAATACGTTAATCATTACAAACATTTAATTTTGAATAAAATTTCCCTTGACATCATTTGATTTCAATGAATATCTGACGAGATATCGTAGTTTCTTCAACGGCAGGTGATGGGGAGCAGTCGGAATACGACGGCTCTGTCTCAGAGTTCATTGAACTCTGTCATCTGTCAATTTCGAATCAATTTGTCAGACATATCTGTACGTAATTTTTATAATCGCGTTATTCCGCCAGAAAAACATAGGTCACAGCAGTTGTTGTGTTGTAAACAGCAAGAAAACTAGCAGAAATAGTAAATTTAAATGTTATTGATTCCCAAGCGGTTCTTGGAAAGATGAGCAATGCAGGAGATGGTTAGCTGCCGGGAAGAGAAAAAAGTAAATAATATCATAATCCTCATTTTAATCCTGTATTTGACATTTTTTTTATAGAATACATTTTGCCTATGTTTATTTAATTTTATTCAGAGCTGATGGATCGCCATGGAATCCAAAACCATGTGTTTTGTAAAGAAATCTAATTTCCATTAGAACGGTCAGAGCCGTCAACAGTGCAAACGCTAGGTGGCGCTAAAGTCGTGCACGGTGCCAAAGCAAAACCGATAAGCTAATTAAAAACTTCTTTGATATTGAACATTACGATTCAAAATGTGACATGAGCGATTTAGCAACCGTTCACCGATGACCAATTCATGAGCAAAGTAGAAAGGGTATTTGGAAAAATCCATCCATCCATCCATTGCTATTTAGGTAGTTATGACGTCAATATTTTTTACATAATTATACGTACTTACGTATGTATTTATGTAGGTACCTAATACTTGTTATACGTAGTTAGGTTTTTAAGTGAAGAAATGTACGCATTTAAGTAAATAATGTCAAACATACAGTTTATTTACCTATTCACCTGAATAACTTGGTTTATGGTTTCAAAATAAACAATTATTTTATTTCTAGAAATAATTAATGTGATATGTGACAACTTTGGTATGTACCTATTTATAATTTTAGATAGGTACACATCTTCTTCTTCTTCTTCTTCCTGCCCTTATCCCATTCTATTTGGGGTCGGCGCAACACGTTTTCTTCTTCCATTCTCCCCTATCAGACGTCACAGTATCATTTACTCCTTTTTCTTTCATATCATTCCTTAGACATAATATCGTCAAATATAGCTGGAACTTTAACATGTTATTGCAAGACATTGAAAGTTTTTAGGGTTCCGTAGCCAAATGGCAAAAACGGAACCCCTATAGATTCGTCATGTCTGTCTGTCTGTCCGTCCGTATGTCCGTGTGTAATTTTGAAAATGATAAATATCTTAAAAACTAAATCTTATTAATGACTTTTACTTATCAATTCGTATTTAGCATAGGTAAACATGTAAAAATTAGTTAAAACTATACAGAATCTTTTTTCACTGTAGACTAATGAATCAATAAAAAAGTTGCATTCAAATCTACTTTAACTATAGACATTACTCGTTGATTATTTTTAGTTCAGATCACATCTTATAAATGAGGCAAACAAAAACGAAACAAACTTCATAAATGAGGGAAAAAAAACATTGAACTGATTTCGTAGAGGTGGTAGCCTGTAAAATTCAAAATTTCTTAGATTAATTATTAGATTACGCAGATTTATCTAATAATGCGCAAAACGAAATTCGAGCGATGTATTACTTATTCTTATATTTAGAATTATTCAAAGACCTACTTGTTATTCTTGCGAATCATACTTTGATCAAGTTAAACCTAGCACCGACTTGAAATACCAAAAAACACAATCACCTAATTCTTCTAAAAGTAACGTATAACTTGAAACATAATTTAGTGTTACTTCTTAGTGTTACTTCTACAAACTGCTTGGCCAACTCACTGCAGCGGAAATACCGCAAATACGGCAAATCGTCTTGCCCTAATGCAGATGTGTAGATGTGTAGATGTATAGAAATGTACTATATAAACATTCATTTGCATTTAGACATTTGCACTTAGATTTTTACATTTTTTTGAGTCGCAGGATGATTCGCGGTTCCCACCGCGCTATACATATTAATTTAGGTACCTTTGAGACTTACGGTTCAAAATTTATGACCACTTTTCGGGTCCATTTTGGCAACAAAAGCTTAGATAAAATTCAATTAAAGTCTCTAATCTTAAAAATAATTAGAATATCCGAATAATTACTTAATTTAGTACCTACGTACTTTTACTGGCCGTCTGGCGTATGAGTGCAATTACTACTGCCGTTCTCACTTGCTCACTGCGCGTCGCCGCAGTCACAGAAAAAGATAGAAGAGGCATGACGAAACTACATGTATTGCTTTTCACAACGATCACTAGATTGATCGCTTCCTAAAAATCCCATACTAATACGATTTAAATCCATTTATATTATTATGAACCAAACGCATTACTAAGAATACTAAAGTGTCATTTGATACATGTTCAGTTGTATCATTTGACACATTGGTGGTTTGTAATGCTGCCTATTCTCAAGCGATATAATTCGATTTATACTATTTTTCACAATTGATAATTCTATGATATTTTTTGTGTCACTTAATATAAATTGAATTGTATCAACAAGCACAAAGTTCATGCTACTAATATTAAATGTGTCAAGTGTTATAAATCGAGATAGCCCAATTTACACGTAATTGTTTTAAGTTTAAGCTTTAGTTCAATTTAAATAACTAAAGAAATATCATTATACTCAAAAAAAAAATCATCAAAATCCTCCACAAACGCGACTTGTATCATTGCACACGAAACTTATTTCCCGTTCTATAATAGATAGAGAAACGCCGATTTGATAGAAAAATAGGAAAAAAATCATACTTCAATATTCTTGAAAGATTTAAAAACCGCTACAACTCGAGTTGTACCACTTTTCACTGAGGGTACAGATTTTTGCTTATAATAATAACAATAATTCGTTTATTTCGGACTACATAATGTCCATAATTTTGTTAGTAACAATGTAACTTGAAAATATGTTAGTAGCAAATTCTTCAATTGACTTTTTTCATATAATTTTAAGATAAAGAATAATTAATATAGATGTGCTATTAACGTCAATATTATAATATCATTCCATCCATCTTAACTTTCGTTTATGTTTAGTAATTATTTTGTTTTGAGTTTCCATTATTTCCGGACTATTGCAAGCGTCGCGTAACCCCATGATCACGGTAAAACTAAAATTTTGTAGGTGGGTATTTATGAACAGATAAAACGGTCTACCAAGAGTCTAAGACTAAGTGGCCTTTTAGACAGTTTATATCTGATCATGGCACTTGAAATATCGGAAAGCCAGAAATAGTAAACATGGTAAAAATCATTGAACTGGTTAATATTCCGTTTGCGACTCTAATGAAAGACCCATTCAATATCCACCAAGCGCATACAGCCATACTGTTTTAATTTCATACAATATTTTAAGTACCTATATCAATTTATAAAAACAACAAACAAAAATGGTCAAACGACCGCACATAACCTACTAGTCATATCTAAGATTACAATTAGTTTACAGTATCAAATACTTTGTTTATAAAAACATGGTGTCAAGCTCAGTGCGGCACCTTTTGCCGCCAATTTCGCTGTCACAACGGGCGGTCTTTTAGGTTAGATTTGGCGCCATTAGAAATTATTGTTGTGTCGATTGATTTATTTATTATTATTGTTTGTTTAAGGGCTTACGTCCATGGGGAGGTTTTGAAGCGATGCTGTCGCACAATTGATTAGCCTTGTCGTATTTGCGTCGCATGTCAGAAGCGACGCAAACACAGTTGTTGCGACTGGAGTCTATCTTGTAAACGTAGCATTCACAGTCACAGGCATTTTTTAATATGAATAATAATCGTAAATAAAAACATCAGTGAAGGGAAACATCGTGAGGAAATCGGGCCTTATACAGGGTATCAGTGCAAGGTCAATTCCGAACCTTTTTGTTACGGCTCAAAAGTCACTTTTCAATGGTCAACTTTCGCTAGTGTAACTTTCCCTATAAATATCGATCGGTGCTTCAGTCGTCATGACCAACTCTTGATAGTAAAACTAAAAACGCTACAGAATAAACGTAAAGTGAACTAAACTATACGGAACGGCCGACAACAAGGCAACGACAGCTTCGCGACTGTATCGCGACCCTTTTGCGTTGGCATCGCAATTACACCACACTGGCGGTGACGGTGAGTGAGGGGTCTTTTAAGGGAATATTTCTTGCAACACTCAAGAAATCAATAATCATAAATAGGTTTAATGACTGCAAGTAAGATAGATAAGATTTTGACCGGGCCCAGTGCGGATTGATACACATCACATATATTTTATGTCTTCGAATTTTTGGTTTCTAGGACATGCTGGTTTCCTCAGTTTTCCTTCAACGTTTTTGAGAGCAGTGGTACTCACTTAAGTTTAATTATTTAATGGTTAATTTTAATTAATTTCAATAAAGCTTCGAAGCGGACAATCCTGTGGATATAATTGATTAAGTTTTTAAATCTTTTTCTACTTCTAACTTGAAATCTCGCTAAAATGACCGGGAATTAAAATAACAAGCTATCTATAATTTAAATTAATTATCCAAACATTTTCGAACAAGCACCCTTCTACATCGAAATCCCTAAATCACTCGAATCTCACATAATAAGGGTTGTTATCTGACACCAAACGACGGTTACACCCCCGTTTGTAAACAGCCAATCAGCGAGCGAGAATCTCACCCCCTCGTAAATATCGACCAATGAGAGTGGAGTATTTCCTCAGGTGCGTTTAGGTGTTGGATTACTTTAACGGATGCTTAAAAAAGTGATTTCGGGATTAAAATTGGTATCAAAAGTGTTTTTTGGCGGATTGAAAATGTTGGACCATTTTTACAATGATGCCTGTGAAATTATTAGAACTTTTGAATTGACTATGCTTTTTATTTTATCGTGGTAAAATCATGAAGTGAGTCCGGGCCTATGGCGGAATGGAAGAGACAGTCATAATCTTCCGGCTGATGATGATGGTGATCTTAGGCCATCAAGTTTAAATAAAAAAAAAGTAAGCAGATTATTTTATTCCCATAGCTATAGAAGACGCACGGAATTCCAACGGATTAACCCATAACAGAAGCATTTATCAAACGAAACATGGCAATCTAAATCCGATCGCCATTCGTTTCAACAAACATTGTGTGATATTTATTTGATGTGGAGCAGTGATAAAGGATTGTCCTCACTCAGAAAATATTCTCACGTGATGGATCGATACGGGAGAATTTTAAGGAAGTAACGTTTTTTGGGATTAAGCGAGGGAGGTGTGAAATTCTATTGTCGTTGTAGTTTTCAAGAACACTGTTGGCCGATTGGTATCGGCAACAAATACGTAAGTTGTTGGCCGTGGTTTATTGAACCCAAATATATATATAATTTTGTGTAATTTATTTAATCAACACTGCAGCTCTCCACAAGGAGAGAGATAAGAAAATGAGAAAATTACATTTCCTTCAACCGAAATTAGTTAATACTAATTGAGTTCGTGGAAACGGGCTTTAGTCTTCAATTCTTAATTTAAAAAGTCTCTTTCAGATGAAAGACTCTTCAAAACGATGAACGAATCAGACGTTTTAATCGAAGTCTAAATAAAAATCAAAGTTCCAATGATATTCACGTGTACCTATTTATTGCTTCTAGGTCAATTGTTATACACAAATAATTGTGTGCCAAAATTGCCGCATATTATAGGATGATTCATCTAAAGCCTACATCCGAAACCCATTACCACTTTCTTATATCAACTTCTTCTATCCTAACTAGAGTTCGTCTCACGAAAGAAGTCTCGCAGATGCGGCGCTAGCGCTACAGTCATGTCACGGAATTTTGCCAAACTCCACTGTTTAAGATTCCCCAAAAATTTCATATAAATGATTTCAAATTGAATTTTTGGTTCAATCCGATTTTATTATTTTTAATAATTTAATTAATATCATTAAAATAGAAAATGAAA
This sequence comes from Agrotis exclamationis, assembly GCA_950005045.1. Taxonomy (NCBI): domain Eukaryota; kingdom Metazoa; phylum Arthropoda; class Insecta; order Lepidoptera; family Noctuidae; genus Agrotis; species Agrotis exclamationis. The sequence continues at coordinate 11,454,528 of OX465441.1, forward strand.
TTAGTTCCAATTATTGCCGCGGGACTTCTTTCGTGAGACAGACTTTACCGATTTGTTCCGCTACTTTTTCTTCACAGATAAAACAGTAAGAAGTGGCAATGGCTACGTGCTTTGGGGGTATTTTAGAATTATTCATGTGAGCGCCAGTTGTCACTTGAATAAATGAGGTTTGAAACTTTTGGTTTTGAATAATACGTGCATAACCCAAGTGAGCATTTAAGTACAAAACTCAAAAACCATTTCATCCATCCTGAATTGCAATTTGGATCAAAAATGGAGTCCAAACCTTTTTAATATCTCACCGAAATGTATGTACTTACACAGGACATCGTTTCAACATCCTAATCCATTTTTTCCCGCCACTTCATTACGTCAAGTATACGTCAAAAGGGCGGGATAGTTGACACTAGTGTTGTGCGTGTCCGCGGGGGACAAATGCGCAATAGTTTATTGTTAACGTCAGATTTAGCGATGTAATGCTCATTGTTAGTGATTTGGATGTAGGGTTGGCACTTCTTTGTAAACTTTGAAGGCAAAAACTTAAAATATGTTTTGTTTAGAATTCAGCTTCGCTCCATTAACTTAAGGAATTATATTATGAATATGATCATCTAAGTGAGATGTAAAAATAAAAAAATAAGTAGTACAAAGTAGCTAGTAAAAGCTATATAATGTATATATATTTCAAATGTACTCATCAAGCCCTTTAATTTGATACCCATGTCGATACTGTGCAAAAATATTTTTTTTTTCGGATACGACTTTTCATCCCCTAGAGGGCGCCATATTGGATTTGGTGACACGTCACCTACCCTATAACCAGCGGACAACTGAGACGCTTCTAACGACACTTGTGACATTTGTCAAGTAGTTCAGAAGTTATGAGGGAACAGATGAACATACATACAAACCGGTCAAAATCATAACCCTTCTTTTTGCTTCGCCGTAGTCGGGTAAAAATGCAAGAAAACTAAATGGTCAACCCTAATGCATAGCTCACAAGTGTTCACAATAGGGTTGTTCATTTGCACCCGCGGTCTGTTGTCGCTTTGTGTCGCCCCCTGACACTCGCAGCAGGATTAACTGGCACGCCTTTGCCCAACAGGATCAAGATGTTTAGAAAAAAAAAGTAGAGAAAAAAAGCTTATGGTAACAAAAAAAAAGGTCGAGATGTAGTGTAAATGAATTTCATAAAGTTAACGATTGATATAATTTTTTAAATGCTTAAACAAAACCTACATTGTTTCAGGCAATAGATGAATAACGTGAAACATACATAAATTCACAAATTATGGCATGCAGTTAGGCAGAAACCATAAAACGCCACATGCTGCGAAACTTATATGCTCCTTTTTCCTCGTCAACGTTCACGTAACATCATTTGGTCAAAATAGCACGCGCTACAAAGGTGGTTCAGTTCCATATACATAGTTTCTTCTTAGTGTCTCTAGCAAATCAATATTACACATTGCCAAGAACTTGGCTGCTTCCAATAATGTGCTACAACATTTAATCTTTCAATAATCTTCCATTATTCCATTTCAATTTACCATATTCCAGTAAATTCCGATAAAATCACTATTACAATCTGTTGCGTAGTAACAATGGGGGTGTTCATTTGTCAACCCCGCCATTGTGTAACTGGCCTAACACAGGATTAACAGCGTCACGCCTTGCCCAACTGAATGGAGTAGAAAAAAAAAAGAAAAAAAAGTTTAGCGTGACACGATGGAGATTTATTGCAGTTTGAATTTGGAAGGGCGTAAAATCGTTATAATTGGACTAGCTGGCCTTTGTCTCGTTGGTCCAGTGGTCGCGCTACTTCTGAACATGAGGTTCTGGGGTTCTGGGATCGAATTCCAGGTGGACAAAGGGTAACTGGTTTTTCTATGAGAAATTAGCACGAAATGTACAAAATGTACTTTTTTTTAGTTGGTCCTATCATCGAAAGAGGTCCCCTGACTTGGGTGGAGCGAAAGGGATTGACAGAGTCTTACTAAAAATCTATATATTAACTTGTACATTCGTGATGGTTATAATTTATCGTTTTGATATTTGAGCTCTTGCTTATGTTACAGGAATTTTTAACCTCAAGATCTCAGAACCAGATCACGTAATATTGTAAATGTAACAAATGCATGCTAAATCACATCATTACAATACATTCGTCTCAAGATTATTTTCGGGACATTCATACATTTAAAACTCAGATTAACAGACATTTTTTTTCCAACCTCTTATGATTCTTATCTTATTCAGACCATTGCATTCAATAGATGTCGCAAATGTGTGATAATCCGCTTCAGTGGCGGCCTTAGGGGGGGGCGAACCGGGCAACCGCCCGGGGCCTCGCGCTTGCAGGGGCCTCGCGCAACAAACCAGGCAAAAGAAAAAAATAGTTATTTTTAATTTAAAACTTTTGATTTTAACCATAACTAAGTACTTATTAGGGCTATAACATAACGGTAAATGAAATAAGATTTTAGTTTTAGGAAAAATCGTAATCATCGATTTAATTTGTAAATCTTTTAAGTAGTACAATAATTTTATCGGCTGAACGTTCAGGCTAGTTTACATTAAATCTGGTAGTTCAGATTTTTTGCAGACTAATTGTCTATGATCTTGACCCTAATGAATAATCCTAGTCTGTGGCGTAGCTAGCTCGAGCAACGCTAGCCCCCGGCCTCACAACTGAAGAAGTGAAGAGGCCTCGCGCTCAGAGAAAAAAAAGGAAAAATCTTGACAACGGCGATCACGTTCGATGATCAAGTTTGTAACTAGTCATTAAAGTAGTTGTTACTTAACTTTTACTAAGAAATTAACATGATCTACAATTCTATTGGTTCTTGTGGAATCCGATGAGTGGGAACTGAACTCAAGAGGCTTCGAAGTGCTGATCACGTTTAGGTCTAGCGCATCGCCTGCTTGCGTGAGGCCCAATGTTGCAAGATAACTTTGTTACGTTGTAACTGGAAACTGTAGAGTCAAAGAGGCCTCGCAATGCCGCTGACATTAACCAAGTCATCTTGCAATAAGGAGGCCTGGCGCGAGCAGCGGACGCAAGTCATATTTTTCGTCTTGAAAGAAAAGGGCCTCGCAGATGCCACTGACCCCCTCCTAGATTCAGTCTCGCTAAGCCACTGATCCTAATTCGAGACCTCAAGCACCGAACGCTACTTGGCAAAAAAAGCCGGTATTTAAAAAAAAAAAATGGAATGTTGTTGATACTTAATAATAACTTCTCGGAACGGTTTCAAAGATGCCTATTGCTATAATATGAGATCGAGTTATATCTGTAGACCCAGTAGTTTTCGAGATACAGCTTTTCAAAATAACTTCGCAATTTCTTGCAATATTTAAGACACCACTCGAGCAACTCTAGCGGTATCTTTAATCAACGTTATTTTTAACAACAAATGTGGAAGAGGCAAAGCGCATCATTATTATCATGTCATCAGTTGGGATGTTTTCGAACTTTGCAATTTTTTTTGAAAAAGATGAAAAAACTTTGACGGGGTTTATCTCGCAGACCATTAGGTCTACAGAGATATTTCTAGTCACTGTTCATCTTCATCAGCCCATTTTCTTCATATTCCCACTGCTGGGATACAGGCCTCCTCTCAGCGGTGGCCAACGGTAAAATTTAATAAAATTCGTATCACTGTCTACCAGTGGTGGCCAGGGGGAACTTTTATATAAAATCTTCCTTTTGTCCACCCCGGGGTGGACAGAGGGAAAATTTAGTATAAAAAAACTTTTTCAAGAAAAACAGTCGGTGACAAAAACTCAATGAAATAAAAAAGAAAGTCACCGACTTTCGAAAGAAAAGTTATTTTGTAGGTTATTTTTAACTTTTTTGTGGGAAGTCGGTTACATTTTTTTAAAAAAGTTTTTTATTTTATCCTTTTTAACCGACTTCAAAAAAAGGAGGAGGTTCTCAATTCGTCGGAATCTTTTTTTTTTTTTTTTATGTATGTTCCCCGATTTCTCGAAGGCGCCTGGACCGATTTGGAATTTTTTCTTTTGTTTGAAAGGGTATACTTTCCAATTGGTCCCATGATCATCAGGTCAGGATCTGATGATGGAATCCCAGGGAAATCGAGGGCAACCTTCAAATTTTATAGGCACATAGTACCATTTTCATATATTTTCTAAAGCTGTTCAAGTATTTGCATCTGATAATCATCATCTCAGGTGGATGAGCTGATGATGGAAGGTACAACTCCTCAACGGCTTGGAGTAGGCATCGACTGATTTAGTTTGTGTTCGCATATCTCTGGAACTACAAGTCCGATTTAAGTAATTCTTTTTTTGTTGTACTAAGTATTGTTTAACTTACGGAATACTGCAAGTTTCATCAAAATCGGTTCAGTAGTTTTTGAGATAGGTAATTTTATTAGCTTATTGTGCACTTGAGAGAGAATGATTTATTTGACAAGAATTTGAGTTGAATATTTAAACTAAAAAGAGTAAAATAAAAAACTTTAAAAAAAAAATGTAACCGCCTTAAAAACAACCACAAAAAAGGGTAAAATAACCTACAAAATAACTTTTCTTTCAGAAGTCGGTGGCAAAAAAACAATGAAATGAAAAAAAACAAAGGCACCGACTTCTGAAAGAAAAGTTATTTTGTAGGTTATTTTACCCTTTTTTGTGGTTGTTTTTGAAGGCGGTTACATTTTTTTTTAGTTTCAATATTCAACCCAAATTATTGTCAAATACATAATTTTCTTACATGAACACTAAAATATTGTAATCCGTAGCACCAGTAATAACATCGCCCATGTATGAAGGTACTCTTACACAATGAGCTAAATAAAATCTACTGCACCAAACAAAATGAAAATATGGGAATAAATGGCAGATATACAGTATCGAACAAAAAAAGAATCATCGAAATCGGACCAGAAACCTCGGCGTAATCGGTGTAGACAATGTTGAAAACTTTTTAGGTTTTTGTTGATTTTTCAAAAAGTGCTTGTCTGATTTCGATAAAATTTTAATGAGAACATTCGGAAAGTATACCCTTTCCAACAAAAAAAGAATTTTTCAAATCGGTTGGTAAACGACGGAGTTATGCCCGAACAAACATAAAAAAAAATACAAACATCCGAATTGAGAACCTCCTCCTTTTGGAAGTCGATTAAAAAGTTTCGCTGTCTACCAGTGGTGGACAAATTGAGGGTGGACATCGGGAATCATCAACCAAATTTAGTCCACTTTAGAAAGGAGATACGATAATAACACAAGATACCTACTATCAAAAACTACCCCTTTAAGGTTCGTATCGCCAAAGCCTAGATAGAGAAAAACCTTTGGTTCCAATGGTGATTTTGAAGAAGCGATGTTGGAATAAATGACATCTGTTGCTATGCCTCTTCCACATTATTTTGATGTAAATAAAATAACGTTGATTTGAGATTAGATGCCAGCCTGAGCCAGGAATTGCGAAATTCGAAAAAAATATGAATTTTAATAGCTCTATCTTGGAAGCTATTGGATCTACAGAAACCATTATAATCTCTGTAGCAAATTTATTCTACTTTGAAAACGTCGTACTTAAGTTTCATCAAAAACTAGTCCTTTAGCGTTAAAATCGCCAAAAGTACCAAAATGTTTTGGTGTTTTTTTCGATTTTTGACAAATTTGCGTTCGGAGCTCGACGTCTCAAACTTGCATTATTCTTTGGACCAACATCATAAACATTTTCAATTCTTCACGACACGGTCGTCGGTGTAGTGGCTGAGCGATCGACTGCTGCGCAGAGTGTCGCGGGGTCGATCCCCGTACGGAACAAATAGTTGTATGATCTGCAAGTCGTTGTTCCGGGTCCGAGTGTTAGTATTTGTGAATTTCTATGTTTATAAAGGCACCTACGATACAGGAAGAAATTCATATAGTGGGGCAACGTTTTTAAAAAAAGTCTGCATATAATTAGAACTACCTACTAGATTATTTAACTCAAACACGGATGTTGAAAGTTTACTAAATGTAAAATGTTTATAAACTCTTTTATTTATTTAATTGTATAACTTGAGCATTTCTCCTCAAACATGACAAATACCTAAACCAAACAACCAGACCTACTTTTGCATCACATACTTTTTATAAACGACAAAGGGCCTCGCAAAGACCTGCTGCCCGGGGCCTCGCAATGGGTAAGGCCGCCTCTGATCCGCTTTATATCCTTAGGGTTATTCAGAAGCAGGTTCATTTTGTCTGAACCTACCTTTATAGAAGATTTGGTGAGGTTCTTATCAATGCGGATCATTTAGCTCCTTGTGAAATCATGTTTTGATAATATGAAATGATGTTTTGCGAAATCGTATTTTGATTAATTATAATGCTATGTAGCGATGGAGCCATTATTTCTGTACCAACCAGACCTGCCCATTTCACACATTCTCCCCTGTCAAAGGTCGTGGCAATCGACATCATTTGCTCCTTTTAGGGTTCCGTAACTTAAAAGAAAAAACGGAACCCGGATTATAGGATCACTTTGCTGTCCGTCTGCCAAAACCCTTTTTCTCAGGATCGCGTGGAGGTATCAAGCTGAAATTAATTTTACATAGTTATAATTGGGTAGGTACTCAAGTCTACAATTCCTTGGAAAATCAAACGTCTAAGTCAATCGTATCGTCGAAATCAAAAGATACGGCCGTTTATGCTCTGTTTTGCCGCATATGCATAGGAGGTGTATTGACACCTCTTACGCATATGCGGCAAAACAGAGCATAGGATTGCCTAATCATGATACCTATAAGGGTAATTCCCGTTGACCTAGTATCGTGAAATTTGGGTAGAAACAAGAACTTACAGTACTAATATATGTACTTAATGTTAATACTCTACTTATAATTTAAAAAAAAAAAACATTATTACAATTTTCATTTTGTTTTGTAGTTCATTTTGTTCATCATCAACGGGTTTGCATGAAAAGTACACATAGTTTATAGCCTGGATTAACATATAGGATACTTTTTATCCCCATTTGATTTTCGAGTTGTACGAGTAGTTGGCAGCAGCTAGTTCAACTATGCCAATTTTGCGAATTGGATAAATAATTTTCGACGACGGAATCTTTCATGTGCGTGGTTCGACACGCACTTGGCCAGTTGACACAACCCATATTGCTGAGATATTTACTTGCCGAGATAGTGGCCTTTTGGTCTCGTACAGGACTAAAGTACTTATTGCTTTTATATTTTTTTATTTTCTTTTGTTTTTTTACATTTTTTTTATTGACTTTATGTTGTTGTTCTGTCCTGTGTGAGTCCGATAAAAACCTTTTCTTTCTTTCAATATTCACATAATAATCATCACTCTACCTACATGCCTGCCTACCCATCCTCGGAGTAAAGACAAGGCATCGTCATGTAACCCGACTCGTGAGATAAACAGTCTCTTGTGTCGCCATTATTTCTACCATTCAAGTGAACTATTGTAATACGAACTACAAGATGGCGGCGGTTATAAAAAAGTCTTCATTCCATCTTTTCAGATGGAATGTCTTGTGATGTAATAATGTTACATCGCGACTGTAATCCATAAGGAGTTTGCATAGCATTATTAATTAGGATAATATTTTTGTGTTCACCAAAAATCTTAAGGTACATCTATGTATGCATTTCTAAAATATTGATCTTAAACCCGTTTAATTGTTTTACTATAATTAAACTACTCGGTCAACAAAATATGTTACATCAAACAAATTCCAAATTAACACCAAGATATAACACTTTTTTATTGTAAGTAGTGCGCTGCAAATATTCTATTGTAACAATAACTATTTTATTCTTCCCCGAAAAATACTGATCGTGCACCAAATATTCCTGAATGTTACACTAAATTCCTGAATGTTACCTCTTCGTGGTTATTTTTTTTTAAACCACCCAGAAGTAGGAGCCCCGCGAAGCGGGGCTCCGTCGACCTGCTACTTTACTAATAAAGCTACATTGGACATTAATTGGTGTTTGATTCAAATACATTTTGCAGTGCATTATCTGAAGTAAAACTAAAAAAATAAATGCTTGTTTTTAAAATTACGTGTATTACTATTTTTACAAATTTGCAACAGTTGTTAAATAGATGCTCGTTATGACATATTTTAATTAACATATTTTGGTGCACATTCAGTTTATTTGGTGGAACACAGGCAAAATTAGGTAAATGAAATGGGAATAAATTGAAGTACTTTTAAATACCATCCTATTAATTAGTCTAAGTATAATGTTCCCACTGCACAAGAATGGATAAAGTAAGGAATGAGTTTATAAGGGGAAGTTTGAAAGTGGCGCCTGTTACAGAAAAAATGAAAGGGAATCGTCTGTCTTGGTATGGACATGTGATGAGGAGGGATGAGACTCATATGTGACTAAGAGAGTGATGAGTATGAATGTTAATGAATGGAGAGGAAGAGCAAGGCCAAAGAAAAGATGGATGGAATGTCTAAGGAATGATATGAATGAAAAAGGAGTGAATGATGCTGTGACGTACGTATATGTAGGAGAATGGAAGAAGAAAACGTGTTGCGCCGACCCCAAGTTAAATGGGATAAGGGCAGGAAGATGATATAAGGTTCCCACTGCTGGGACACATGCCTCGTCACTGTGAGTGGGAATGGGCTGTTATGGTGGAATGGGATGTCACATGCCTTCGAATTTCTGGGACGTGTCGGTTTCCTTACAATGTTTTCCTTCACCGTTTTGAGAGCAGTGGTGATGAAATAAATTACACAAAATAATGCGCCTGACCGCCGGCCAGGCTCGAACCTATGACCTACAACTCGTAAGTCGCAACGCAGAGGTGTTTTTATTAGAACACGTCGTCCTCCCCACATGTCTTCAAAAATGTTTAGGTCCTATAAAAAAATGTGTCCCGCGCTAATGTTTACAAATATGAGGATAAATTGTGCCCTGCAAGTATTTTTCATAACTTAAATATCACACCTGTAAAAAGCAAATAGCAAACGTATTCCTATTAGAAAAATATAAGCACATTTCGCCGGTTATATTGAAGACTCGTGTAACAGAGTGTGCCAGGGTCGCGGGACTATCTTATCAGGAAACCGTGACCCCGGAATGTAAAAAGCTATTGAAGGACACCGTGGATTTTACTCAGCACAAGTCTGACAGTCCTTCTCGTCCCACCCTGTATGAGAGGACTCATTTGATGAAGTTACCACGATAAAAAAATAGGATAGAATGTCCTGCGATAAGGACCCTGACAGGCGTTTGGCTTTATTGATCCAGGCCGTCCTTGATCAGACGGCGAGCTACCCAGTCCCGCCGTCCATGCCTGCGCCTGCGGTGGTCTAAAATCCCCCCCTTTATTAGGAATCTTGCAGTCTTTTTTCCGATTAAGTACTGCATCTCCCACAATGAGAATCATCATCCACATTATAAATAGCATGTTTCCATATCATATTCTGCAGCTAATGAAGTGACAGTTACATTTCACGCGACGTCGCTCGCAAGCCGAGCGTGCTACCTGTTCTATTATTTCAAAGTATTAATATATTGTGACTAAATGTTGAGAAAGCGCAGCAAAATACGATGGTACGATGGTACACGCGTAGCGAACGAATTGAGTTAGAATCACCGCGCTCCATTACCAAAGTAGCTGATGTAGGCAATGATATTATAAATAAAAAGAGGATGTAGGAGTTAAAACAGCCAAGCTGAAGTAGGTACATCGCCGCGCCGTCGAGGTAGACCGCGGCGGAGGTGGTGTGACGATTTGATAATGTTCGAGGGGCAAACTAGGCAAGATATTGCCCGAAATAGCGATGATTGCCGATGTCCACCCCCAGTTTTTCCACGTATACCCAGTTTGCTTTAAAAAAAAAATTAAAAAGTTTCGCTGTCCACCAGTGGTGGACAAACTAGAGAGAGGTTTTGATGGAGGCAGGGGAGGCCTTTCCCAGTGGGACAACAGGCAACTAAAAAAAATTCTGATTGTAGAATAGTAAGTGGCTGCAGATGCACAGACGGGCGATGGAGCACCCATGTGTTAGAGTGGAGACCGCGTATGGGCAAACGTAGTGTGAGACGCCCTATAGCTGGGCAAAGACCTTCCCCATATATATCCAGTCGTTTTTATTTATTGCCTTGCCGGCCTATCTCTCAAAAAAAAATCTTAAATCTACGATGACGTCGTTTAAAATGCAATCAAAAGGTGGCTGAACGAGACAATAATAATATTAATTAAAAGCAAAACCATTTGCTTTTTACCGACTTCAAAAAAAAGGAGGTTATCAATTCGACCCGTATGTATGTAATATTATCAGAACTGCCCAGTTTTCATATATGTTAGTCTATATCAGCGTCTGAACAAATGTGCCAAATTTCATAAGTGTATGTATGTATGTATGTATGTATGTATGTATGTATGTATGTATGTTTTTATGTTTGTGCACGCATATCTCCGGAACTATAAGTTCGATTTAAGTAATTCTTTTTTTGTTGTACTAGGTATTGTTCAACTTAGGGTACACTGCAAGTTTCATCAAAATCGGTTCAGTAGTTTTAGAGATATGGATTTTTTTATGTTGTGACGGATTACAAGATTAGTGCATAATTATGTAAGAAAATTTTGTATTTTACAAGAATAAGGGTTGAATATGTAATAAAAAATAAACTAAAAAGGGTAAAATAAAAACTTTTTTCAAAAAAAGTACCGACTTCAAAACAAATACAAAAAAGTTTAAAATAACTTTTCTTTCGGAAGTCGGTGGCTTTGTTTTGTTGTGTCATTGTCTATTGCCACCGACTTCCGAAAGAAAAGTTATTTTAAACTTTTTTGTATTTGTTTTGAAGTCGGTACTTTTTTTGAAAAAAGTTTTTATTTTTTCAACGAAAGCAATGCAAAGAAAAAATAAAGTGACACCACCAAAAATTTTTGTCAAAACTTTCAAAAATGTAATTTTGACACAAATATGACAAATTGGCAGCAAAAAATGAACGAACATAAATTCCTTACGGATTCCTGAAAAGTTTTTATTGAATGACTAAAAATGCAACCGTTTCAAGTATTTATTTTGGATTTTTTGTCACACGACACCTCATTATGGCTACTGAGTTTGTTTTTTAAATCGATGTCGAAGGGTGGAACTTTGGCATAAAGTGGATACGACGTGACATGATTTGCCGTATCTACTTCATCATTTTTTTGAAGACGTCTTGTTTTTTTGGAGGTGGTAAACCATCAGATGAGTCCTGACGATCTCCGGCCACCGTAGGCGCGGGCATGCGGGCGGCGAGTAAGGGCGACTCGCTGTCCTACCATGGACATTACCGTGACCCCGGAACATATAGAGCTATGAAGGACACCGTGGATTTTAGTCAGTACGAGTCTGACAGTTCCTCCCGCCCTGCCCTGGGTGGGAGGACTCATTTGATGTTTTACCACGCTAAAAAAAAACAAAAAAAACGGTAACCTTTTAGAACAGTGCTGCGATTGAAAACATCTTAGAGGAAGGTAGTTTTATGGTAGACCCCAGGAGGCCCGGTGTTTTAGTCAGCATAATGTATATGACGATCTTATGAAGACCATAGGATCGCGCTGGATGCAAACCGCTTCCAAGTGGTCTTATTGAAAATCTGTGGGGGGGTCTATGTTCAGCAATGGACGTTCTACGGCAGATATGATGATGATGATAATGATATTTACCACCAGCTGTTTCTCGCAGTTTCACCGTGTGATATCATCACGGTGAGAGCGGTGAGGCGAGAAAGGCTAAGTTAAATGAAAAGTTAATGGGGATGGATTAATCGATATAATATATTACATTACTCATTCACGCAAAATCCACTGTACGGATTTAGATGAAAGGTATAGAAATAGTTTTTTATTTTATTTATTTATTTATTAGGCAAACCAACTAAATACACGCTAATACATTATTAGAACATTTCATTTGCAAATTCAGTAGCATTGCATGCATCTAAATTAAAGGTAAGCACAGCATTTTGTTAACATCTCACTTTACAATAATAATAATCTATATACATATAATAAATCTGTAGAAAATTCATTTTTGTACATTGAAGAAATTTAAACAAAAAATAGCCAGCGTGTGAAAAGATATGTAACAGAACCCATTTCCATCATTTTTGTAATTTTTGTCTGTTTGTCTGTTTGTTTGTGCGCACATCACGTAAAATCTACGAATTCAATGCTGACAATGTTTATATACAAAAATTATACGCAACTTGAGGTTTAACTTAGTTTTTGTTTCATCGAAATCGGTTCAATATATCAAAAGTTATTTGAATTTAAAGTGTTTCAGAAGTAAAATTACGGTCAGTTCACACCAAGACGTGCAGTTCAGTAGCGCGATCTAGCTTAGAATAGCAAAACTACATATTTAAATAATTCATCTAAACATATGTACTTCAACGATAAAACGGTAGATGGCGTTAAAATAAAACCTGAAAATGAGGTGTTTAAATTGAAGTAACATTGTTTTTTTTTTTCATCGTAATCAGTTTACATCTTATAAAAAACGTAATTTAATTATAGCGATTTTATGGAATCATAGGATAGTCAGGACGGGACAAGACGGGACAGGACGGGACAGTACGGGACAGGACGGAACAGAACGGGACATGACGGGACAGGACGGAACAGAACGGGACATGACGGGACAGGACGGGACGGGACGGGACGGGACGGGACGGGACGGGACGGGACGGGACGGGACGGGACGGGACGGGAAGGGACGGGACAGGAAGGGACAGGACGAGACAGGACGGGACAGGACGGGACAGGACGGGACAGGACGGGACAGTACGGGACAGGACAGGACAGGACGGGACGGGACGGGACAGGACGGGACAGGACGGGACAGGACGGGACAGGACGGGACAGGACGGGACAAGACGGTTCAGGACGGGACAAGACGGAATATGACTGGATAGGACGGAACAGGACGGGACAGGATATTTATGTACGCTCCAGAATGATGGTTCACAGCCTTGTTAATTTGTTCACAATATTGTTAATATTAAATAAGCACTAACTATAGTTCCGCCAGATAAGTATGGAATAAAATAAAATAAGATACGTTGACCCCCGTATTTTGCAATATTTCAAAACCATTCGAAAAAATGTAGAACGACCAAAATCAACGCATCGTGGTAAGACGCGATCTTGACCTTATATTTTATTTTGTTTGAACGATGGTGGTATGAAATTCGAACGATGCATTATTAGGATCAATGACCTTTATTCCAGACTTATTTGGCGGGGACTATAGCTTATATAAAAGATTGTATCGGTATCCTCCAACACCGCTTCGCACTAAAAATATAGATTGTTAAGTTCCGACATCCACGCGAACGAAGTCGCGGCAGGCCTGTCTCACTCCGCGGTGTAGGCATAAAACTGCAAGTAGTTGCGGGGCCATTACGTCGTGGCCCATTCACTACGGCTGCCACGCGCCACCCGTTACGCACGCGCTCCGTCTCCTTAATATTTTTGTTACGTTACGTGTAGTTACGCACAAGTTTCTTGCTTTAGGTGCTTTTGGTAAATTAATAACACAATATTAATATGAAGAAAAAAAATATATAGTACATATTTAGTAATGATCAACAAAATTATCTCCCTGCTTGTGAAGTATGGGCTTAACTGATCATGATACTTAATCATGAGGTTACAAGTTTGGAAATGAGGCGAGATACTAATTGGGGGGGGGGGTGAGCCTACTGGACGACCAAGATAAAAAGACGACACTCTCACTCACCTTAAGCTGAGTACTAAGAATTAAGATCGGTAGAAAGTAGAAAGATGTTTGCGTTGTTGTTTAAAAGTTCTAACTCAGAAAATGGCCACACTACGCATTCAAGGTCAGCGGTCGTAATTCGCTGCGCCACTTTTTTACCTACCTACAAAGACACGCAACGCGGGGCCTGTGACAGTATGCGATAGTAATTGGTGGGTTACTAGGTTGAGTGCAAAATAATAAGGACTGGCTATTTTGCCATAGACGATAAAAATCTTTTAAATATTATTCTTTTTTTTGTAAGATAAATGTTCAAAAATTTAACAATAATAGGTAGAAAAGATAATATTATTATAAATATTATTCCTCCCGTAAGGTGCCGTAGGTACCTACTATTATCATTCTGTGCTAACAATCAGTAATGTATGTAGTAATCGATGACGAAACCAAAAAGATATAGGCTGATGATAAAAACAAAATTCCTTGAGGAACATAGGTATTTATGGTAATAATGTAATTTAGCAAATGCATAAAATACGAATAGGTACCTACCTATTTGTGCCTGAACTCGCAAGTCGCAACCCTATTGAGCTTGACCCATAGTAACCTTTTAATGTCGTTGGCGTCAGATAAACCAAAATAAACTCTCGGGCGTAACCATTCAGTACATTTTTGCTTGCGCACGGGAAGTTTAGGCTATTATAAAAGTAGGTGGGCGGTACGGCTGCCAGTTAAAATGTACTTTATTCTCTCGTTTATAGATTTTACATTTGTTTGATTTTTTTTTTGGAGTAGTCCTTCTGTACGTATAGTACTATTAATTATTCTGTGGTCGCGGGCACAGCTAGTATTACATAAAAAGATAAAATTGGTTACATAAAATTAAATAATGTTCATGCATTTCTTCACTCATAGCTGTAATAATACAATTGATCATCAGAATAAATTAAATTAAAATGAAATAAGATTGCTTGAAACAATACAATGAAAACAATAGCAAAATTAAAACATAATTAAAAGTTTATAACCTGGATTAAATCAAAGGATAGCATTTTACCCAGTATGACGTTAACGTGAGTAATAACCGAACTTTGCGCATCCACACAATTCTTTCACAAAAAGAAAGTCTACACTTGTCTTTTTTTTGTGGCAATAAATCTGTCAGGGGCAAAGTCGCGGGGTGTTGCTAGTCGACACCGCACATTACACTCGCTAGGTTAATTTACTTAATTAAAGGTTGAAACTATAGTTTTTGTGGCTAAAAAACTCATACCTTTATGGAAAAAAATCTTCAGACTGACAAAACAGACTGACAGTACATTCGGAAAGTCGGGACGGAAAAAAACCGTACGGAAAGTTATCGAATGCATGCAGTTACTCTTGTATGAGTTGCCTGCGTTCGGAGGCTCCGTTGCGGAAAACGGATCAGGAAATCGGATCAGGAAAACTGATGTATGTGGCCGGCCTAAAACGAACTCTTCAGCTTTATAATATTAGTAGGTATAGATTAAAGATTACACCATTGTCGATACTCTTCCGCCATCCCATCTTCCAAGTTCATGGTGCTCTGCTGGAGCTGCTGCTGCGGTTGCTGAGAACCTCAAACGGCGTAAATATAGTAACCTAAGTCGTAACTATATTTTTGAGCCGTTTGGGGTTGAAACTATAGGGCCATGGGGTCCGAGTGCTCACAGCCTCTTCAGAGACATTTCGAAAAGACTGATTGACGCTTCCCGTGACCCAAGAGCTGGCTTTTACCTTGGTCAGAGGCTAAGTATAGCCATACAAAGAGGCAATGTTGTCAGTCTCTTGGGCACATTACCAGCTGACAGCGTTGAGGATGAATTTTTCGATGCTCTTTAATAGTTTAGTTTTATTTTAATTTAGTTTTTTTTTTAATTTCTATAATTTAATTAATATTTATGTATTTGCCTTATGTAATAAATATACTTAACAAAAAGACTTAAAAAAAAAGATTACACCTCAACTTAACCTTTCTGGGATTTCAGGCGTTATACCAAGTAACACAGAGATAAACAAAAAGGGGTAACCAACAAAATAACATCCCAATTTGCCGCCAACAACTCGCAATTACTTGACAACAATTATTTGGTATGGCAACATTGTTACTCGACCCCTGCAATATAATCTGCGCTCGCTAATGAATTTAATTGACTCTCCGGGGACGGTGGCGTTGCCATAAATTATGATTAGTCTGTCTGAATTAGCTTTTTGTTAGATTTAATAATTTTGTATTTGTTTATTGGAGCGTCGCTTTGATATTTGTGTTTAAAAGAGAGGATGAAAATACATCTTTAAATAGGTACTATCGAACAACGTAATCTCTGCTCACTTTTAAAACAAAATCGCGTGCGCAGTATCCCACATCTGTGAACTGGCCACCTTTTTTATGAAATGGATGACCCTTTTTTATGAATAGGATGAGTGGTCAAAACAAAGGGCCTAGGAAGTGAAAGTTATAACTCTGCAAGCAGAAATAGTCTTTACGGTGGTAAGTATATACATTGGGCGATAGTACATAGGGCGTGTTTCCCTTATGCAAGTTTTGCATATAAGTATGACGACACATTGATAATAATAATATAGGTACAAGTTGCTTGAATTGAAAACCTAACACAATCTACAGTTCAAATAATTAACTGTAACTTGTATGCAGGTTTGTTCAAGATTTGTTCAAGATTTTGTAATATTTGACAACTATTAGCGACGTTGCCAACTTTCAAAATACGCACTCATAACATGCCCATTTCACACGACGCGCGACGGCCTTATCTTATGACAAAAAAACAAGTAATAGCGAAAAAACTACAGAATAGTTAAAACAACACGAAATTTTCCGCTTAATTTACGATTACCTACCCTTACTTCTATGGTTATTATAGCATATGTCTAAGCGCGCGCAAAATTACCCTTAATCATCTAGGCAAAGGGGAAAAACAAATCATTTGGGATCATCCCTAGTGATTTGCTGTCCCCTCACTAACTCACAACAGGTGATGATTGTGACAAATTGGGCATTGTAAAAAGATATATCAATCAAGGTAATTTTTTAATAAAATAATTATGTTTTATTAGGTTTTGTTTTGTTTCTTGACTTTAAAGTAGTGTATTGATGTGTGCATTGTCCCCTGTTTTTACTACCTACTTAATTAGCTAACCCGACAAACTTCGTACCGCCTCAGAATAATTTTTTTTATCATATTTACTCACCTTTTAAAACTTCCCTGGACTTCCAAAAATTAGCCAAATCGGTCCAGCCGTTCTCGAGTTTTAGCGTGAATAAAGAACTTTTTTTTTTAGTGGCATATCGCCGGTCAACATAGAGGAGGTTTTGAGCTGCGTTAACGGACTTTTCTCTGAATGCCTTAAATTACAAGGCGCGGGCCACATAGAAAAAAAAGGAAGACGCAGACGGGGCGGAGACATAGATATGTCTCCGCCCCGTCTGCGTCTTCCCGTCGGCGTCTCTTTCATACAAAATGTATAGAAGCGTCGCGACGTAGAACACACAGAAGAGACGGGGCGCGGGCGCGACTCTCATACATTTTCGCACGTCCGCGACGCGTCCTCGTCTTACGTCTTTTCTATGTGGCCCGCGCCTAAGGCCTCCACCCAGGGGTATAGAGACAGCAATTGATTTTTTTTATATGTAAATAGAGGTGGTAGGTACTATGATCAACTGTATCTAAGTATATTTTTAATATATAAATACATATATATTCGTGTTCACCGATTTCTCCGCCAATTGTGGAACGATTTTCAAAATTCGTTTTTTTTTAATTTACAGCCTACTCTATTGTAATCCAGTCACAATCTGATGATAGGACATCTCAGGAAAATCAGGGGTGACTCTCAAATTCAATAGGCATAAAATGTTTCGTCGACTACTAAGCAGCACGTTTCGGGTTTGATACTTTGATTACCGCACAGTTTTCTATGGCATTTAAAAAAAAAACATAAAAAAACTTTGTGACTTGGTTTTTAATATTGCTTGACCAATGCAACCAGTAAATAGTAACCAATTTAAACCAGGTGGTTTCAATCCAACTATTTGAAATCGGTTTCCATCACATGTTAGCAAACACGATCAATGCGCGTACCAGGGAGTCAAATTACAATCTGTGGAGTTGACAATCTGGAATGTACAGCGCCATCTTTACTTGAGATGAGTTACTAACCATAGTAGCCTGTGAATGTCAGTAGATGGCGTTAAATACAACTATGCTGTTATTAGTGAGGTGCTTAAGCTGCAAGATCGTTAAAAATATATCGATAATTACTATGTAGCGTTTAATAAGGAAAGGGGGTTATTTCAAATAAAAAACTAAAACCGGAATTATATTTTGTCGTCATTTATTCATAAAGACAATTCAATAAATGAACGCACTAAATTACAATAATTTTGAGATATGTCACTTAAATATTAATCGGTGGTGATTATTATGATTTTATCAAATAGGTATGTAATATTTATTTTGGTGTTTTATCATTAATATAAGGGATTTTTCGGAATAATTATGTTTGAAGTGAAGCATCATCTCGAGAGGCGAGTTTGAGAGGAACAATAAATTCATAATTTCACCACCTTTGCGTTATATTCATAATTATGTATATAATAAGCTACAATACTCGCTATTGATAATATAGATCAGTTACTGGAAGACAAATCGTATGGCTTTTAATATTTTAGTACAATATCATTTAATACAAATGCACCGATATGTACGTTATGCTACCAAACTATTGAGGAAAAAAATCTACAGGAGTACAATACAAAATATTAGGAAAATAGAATTATATTTTATTTATTTTTTCTCATCTAGTAGAAAAAGTTTTCAGAAACATCAGAATTCTTAAAAATGAATTTCAATTTATATTATATAAGATAGTTAGAGCCCGACCAACATTGGCTTTTTCCGACGTTTTCTTCTTTATACATTATATTTCCTGTGTTTCATTTACATTGGTGCAAAAAATAAACATCTAAGTCGGTAAATTTGCATTTCTATTTGCTGTGCATACAAAATTAATAGGAACTGACTATTTTACGGTTTTGTAAGCCTCTCCGAGCCCAAAGCGATCTCAAGTCGAGCTCTATATAAGAGTAAAATCTTTGAAGACGAAACAGTGCTATCCAAATCGTAAAATTCGAAAAGTGGCTTACTTAGACAAGAAATATATACAATACAATAGAGTGAGAAAAGCTATTGTAATGTAATAAATATATGGAAAATTTTAAATATACAAAAAAAAGCAAGGAGCCGTTGTCAAACAAAAGCTATATACAGCTAGGCGATTACAAGGGACTATAAGACTAACTTAGACTAGCCCTAACTCCATACAAATTATAACTTATAATATAACAATGATCACAAACGCATTTTTCACATTAACTTATACATTATTAATAAACGATATGTGTAGTAATTGATGAGTATTAGTAGTAAATAATATAAAGTCTCTCGACCTTTACATGAAGCGTAACACACAGCGAATCTTAACTAGCAAAACTTGGTACTAGTGTCACAGATTATAATACCATTAAAAAATATCTCCATTACTCTAAAATATGCCTTTCCTATACAAACTTAAACACTAAAAGGTATAGTATTAAAATATACGCTCTATATTCTATGCAAGCTGTAGAAAACTAAAAAGTTTAGATAAAATATAATATGGAAGATTGTAGAGGTAGATCGACAATGGGTACCTATTGCGAGTTGAAGAAACTTACTAAAAGCATATTGATGCTATTTTGTATCTTACAAATAAATGTAACGTTATACTAAAAGTTGCATTTAGCAGTAAAATATACACAAAAGATCCTTTACCAGCTAAAAATTAATATAATTTGTATTTATACATGTTTACTTAATTTAATCACCTAAAACTATAAAAAACACTAGTGAATACCAAGTTTTGCGCACAAATACAACATCTATTCAGCCACAATGTCGTAACGACGGCATTCAATAAAAACGTACTTATTGCTTGTACACGTAATAACGATCGTAGTATAAAACTACACCGCAAACAATCACAAATTAATATATTTTCATTATAATTACAATGACATTTTTCAAAAGTAGATTTTATTATCCTTTGATATGTATTTATGAGTAGTGATCGATAAAACTATGATTACATGTTTAAATAATTCGAGTTTTTAACTTAATGTATAATTTATATGCGTATAGCCAGGATTAATTCAAGACTCGGTAGGTGGCAACCGACATACCCGGCAACAAATTGGCGATGTGGTTGTAATTAGAGAGATACATGATGTGATGTTATGTTATATGCTTTTTTTTACTCTGGTTCTTCTACTTATTTTTTTTAGCATAAGTAAATATAAATATCAATATATGGTAATATATACGAGTATATCAATATCAATGGTAATACCTATATTACCATGTTGCACTCGGGCGGTTATTCGTTTCCAACACCTATCTTTTATTTACTCAAAACATATTTTCAACATTCTACAGTCCACAAATAGATTTCTAGAACGATTGCATTTTCGTAAAAAAACGTATACTTACCTAAAATAAAATCATTTTTTCATATGATATCAAGATTTACTGTCACTGGTTAAACATTTTGATTTCTGCATCTAAATTATTTTTCTTATTATTATAACAATCCTGGCTACACCCACACTCAAATTATTCTAATCTATTTCTAACAATATTTCAAATTATATGTAAGCCAATTTTCTCTTTAACACAAGTTACAATTCACAAAACTATCCTATTTAGATTATTTGGGGTTACATGGGGAGTAAATACATTTTTACATACATCGTACCAACCTTTAACAACACCTTTAAACAATCACTTAATAATTTCTGATTATTTGAGAGATTCCTTGAATATACATATAGGTATATATCAATATAAAACAGTTATTCCATCAATAGTTTTTACTGTGACTATTCTAATAATGTCGATATTTCGAGCAACCTTATCGATAGGCCGCGCACGTCACTTTAAATCGAACAAAGTGAATTAAATTGCGCGCGAATCACGGTTTTTGTAATAAGTCTAAACTGTTTTAGAGATTTAAATGTTTCTTTTAAGTTTAGTAAACAAACATTTAGTACTAAAAACAGTAATGTTATTACTAGTAGTACGAGAAAAACATCCATAGCTTTGACTGTTAGTTAGTTTTAAGTGACAAAAATATGACACAAATTGGATTGGACATTAAGGTTTTAGAATTATTACAAAAACGTATTGTACAAAAATTATTTTCATGAAATACACTCATGACCACATGTAGGGGACCCAATTTAAATTGACTTTAGCTTTATTTCTCTTTTAATATGTTACTTGGATATGTTACCATTTCAGAAGATATTTTTTGATATGTAAGAAAGTTTTTTTGCAAATAAATAGTATTTTAACCCGGTTTTGGAAAACGTTTAAAAACGGGTGATTTTACCAGTATGTTTAGGTATTTTTTGTCATTAATTCCCCTAAATATGTGCAAAAGTTTAAACAATGCATAATATCATTAATAAATCTCACTTGATTCTTAGTTCTTACACATAACAACAGTTTGGTCTACCATACTAAGAAATTTAACCACTTGGCATACAATACAATCCTTATAGATCTCACTATTCAACGATCTACTTCAAAACGCGCTTCATAAATATTTTTTTGAAAAAAAGTTTTTTTTTTAAATAAAATCATAAAGAAGGTTTAAATTCAAAGGTAAAAAGGTTTCTTTCGATTTGAAAACAATAAAAAAAGATTCAAATTAAGAATAGAAGGAAATTTTTAATTTTTAATAAATATTTACACTTTCATTTAAGTGTAAAGAAGTTTACCTTGAAAAGAGAAAATATTTTAATTAGATTAATAATTATTGATTTTTCTTCTGAATTTAGTAGTTCTATCTAGTCAATTTATCTAATATGATGTTAAGCTTTCTTTTATTTATTATCTTCAAATCACGTACATTACTTCAAATGTCATATAGATAATATATTAAATCTTACAACTGAGAATTTATGTGACAACAAACTTTACTACTTGAAACAAATTGAAAAAACCCAAAACTACTAAAAACAACCCATAAAAAATCTACTATTTTATTTTTACTACCAAAAATTACAGAACAATATTTCAAACCCAGAAAAGCTTGGCTGATTTTATTTTCACGATTTTAACTATAATTTCACTGTCGTCCCATCACTAGAGAGCCGTAAATCCCCAAATTAATTTTATTTTAATTTTTAATACGAAGTGATAGAGTTCGATTTCTCTACATTTTCCAATTGATGTTGCAACAAAGATGGGCACTAACACTCTCATTAGAACTTAAAATTAGATGTTTTTCATAATTTATTCGTGATCATGACACTTGCAACAATGCCGAAATATATCTCAAAACAAATAATAAACATCGTAAATGTCTCAATTTAAGTTCTAAAATAAAAAGAGAAAATATTTTGACAAGTACAGACGCCAGCAGGTCAAGCTACCCGATTCTGCCAAATGTTACCATTCAAACATTAACCTTCCTGTTTTGTGTTAAGGTTGAAAATCTATTATAAGATATCTATGAGAAATTTGATAGATTTTGGTAGGTTGATGTGCTGGCGGCTGTACAATACTTTTTTTTTTAAATGACGACTGACGATTTTCTTGAAAACTTTTTTTGGTTTTTAGTGACAGAACGACAGATCAGCCTGACTACTCCCATTTCTACAAATACTTTGAAAGAATCGGTGAGAACCCGAATCTCTTAATGTACTTGTTGAAGCCTAACCCTTGTCCCTACTCCATAGTGTCATACTGTACCTTCTTGACCTTGAGGTAGCGCCAGGCTGCGTAGGCGCAGAGCGTGGCCGCCGTGGCCAGCGCTAACGCCGCGCCAACAGCGACGGGCGCCGTCTCCGTGCGAGCGCGGGAGGCCTGGGCACACGCCCACGGCGGACCGAACTCGCCCCCCCGTTTGTACATGAACGCTTGCAAGCGCATCTCACGGAGGTACAGCTTTGCGCGGTGGATTGTGGCGGGACTGGAAAGTGGAGGTTATTTATTTCCAGATTGCGTTTAAATATATATAAAACTGGGGCTTAGGCTGCGATTCACCAATCACATGGCTTGATCACTTGATGATTGATGAATCCACATTTCTTCTCCACTCAAGCCATGTGATTGGTGAATCGCTCTCCGCTCCGCCTCAGTGGAACGCAGCCTTAGGGATGTATGGTTTGCCGGCTTGGGATCTGGAAGCGTAAGCCCTCCAGCGCATCTTCGAGTGGCGCGTGGAGGTGCAACGCCCCGGGGCGAATCTCCGTTGCCTCGAAAAGTCAAAACACTGCGAGAAGAGCTCCGGCGCGATCTCAGGGCGGTATGGAAGGAACGGCTGTCGCAACCGATGTTCAGACACGCTGCAATCACGGCGGTAAGACCCCTCTTTGAGGAGTGGCTGCAAAGGCGCCACGGCGTCCTCGCCTTCCGCCTGACGCAGGTCCTCACCGGAAACGGGTGTTTCGGGAGGTTGTAAGGTTACTGCCGGGTTCTCGAGACTGTCTAACCAGGATACGGTGGCCGAAGGTGGCGAAGGAACAGGGTGTACTTTTAGTCAGTTAGAGTTTGACAGTTCCTTCCGCTTCACTCATAGCGGGAGGACTCAATTTGCAAGGTTTAAAGGAACCTAACCAAATTAATCTTCGGAGTGCCCTTGACTCTCTTAGTCTGGTTCAAAAGGACAAAACCAGGTTATTGATCATAAACCAACAGTAGTTGAGTCGTTAGTTGGATTAGTTCATCATCCTCATTTAATATCAGCTGTAGGACGTCCACTGCTGAACATATGCCTCCCCCATAAATTTCCAATAGTGCTGGTTGGAAACGCCTTGCATCCAGGGCGGCCCTGTGATTCTCATCTGATCGTCTGTCCACCTTGTAAGTGGATGTCGCACGCTGCACTTGCCGGTGCGTGGTCTCCATTCGAGAACCTTTAATGAATTAACTAACGCATTTTTTGTTAATAATTTAGAAATATCAGTACCTGGTGGGGATTGTTTCAAAATTATTTTTTTCAAAAATGCCCACATTGCTAAGTTTATTTGACAAAGTGGGGATTTCTGGAAAAAAGCAACTTTCCCCACTGGCATTGTCAGGGGGATTTCTGGAATAATCCCAATTTTCTTCTGTTCTCTAAAATAAAAAATCAAAAAACAGTACTCACTTGGCATCTTCCTCCGCCAATTCCACCACAGTTTCTTCAGGACATGTGTAAGACTTTCCGACGGGTGTGGGGAACAGGAGTTCCCTGGAGTCAGTGCTGAGGGTGACCTTCCGACCCTGGTTGGCTGCGTGCTCAAGGATGCGGGCGCTAGAGTTATACGTGAGGCGAAGGCTGTCAGCGTACCAGCGCTCTCCACCAGGAGTCTGGAAATGGAAATTAATTAATTAACTGGGTGCCTAAAATATCTCTTATTTCGTTTGAACGGGGCTCAAAAGCACCTACAATAGTGTCCATCAACTCTGAGATGCTATAACTTTTGGCGAGAGGTGTTTAAGCCACCCGACGTCTTCATCGAGCCTTTTGAGAGCCTTCCATCTGATTTCACGTTACCGTGGCCGACTTGGAAATCTCTTAATAGACTGCGAACTCAAGTGGCCAACTTGAGTAGTAAAGATAATCCACAGATCGGGTCTCTGGGATGGCTCAGATCTCAAGTGTATATGCGGTGTGTCCCCGCAGACAATGGCACACCTATCCTGTACCGCATGCCTTATAACATGTCACTTGATGATCTTACGATTGCATCAGTGAACTTAATTCGCGTAGCTGAATTCTGGGCCAAAAAATATCTCAAATAGTAATAATTTTGATATCGACACGATGAGAAGAAGATTACCTACTTTAATTTCACTTCAGTATGGAAAATACCTAAACAGGAGATGTCTCAATCTCTTGCCCAAATCGATGTAAGAATATACTGGCACCTAAGGCCCCCCGGGGATTGACAATCAATCCCGCAGGAATCCTTTGATACTTCTTAACGTGTAGACTGTAGTTAGATATTAGTCTAAATTGAACTTGCCCATAATTTTACGATGTCCATCAATTTGTGCAATGCTCAAAAAACATTGCAAGCAAGACTCGATATTAGGCATAGCCCATCATTTGTGGATCTCACCTCTTGTAGCATTATTATTATTTTCGTTTCACCTGTTTTTTGTAAAGTGTATAAGCTACACCTTAGAGTATATAGCTCAAAATCTTTCCAGGATGGATAGAGAGGATATCAGGGCAGGATGTCACCGGCCATAAAGCATAAAATGGACGAATATCGTAAATGTAGATTGTATGAGATGACGGAAGAAAAATGTATTTTTCTTCATCATCATCATCAGCCTATAAATGTTCCCACTGCATGGACACAGGCCTCCTCTCTGAGAGAGGGAGTGGGCCATAATCCACCACGCGGGCCCAGTGCGGGTTGGTGGATGTCACATGTCTTCGAATTTTTGGTTCTAGGACATGCCGGTTTCCTCACGATGTTTTCCTTCACCGTTTTGAGAGCAGTGGTGATGAAATAAATTACACAAAGTAATGCGCCTGGCCGGATTCGAACCCACGACCTACAACTCGTAAGTCGGGGCCGATACGACTGCGCCACCACTGCTCCTACTACTATTGTATTTTTCTTGTGTTGTTGTAATTTCTTCTTATTTAATTGAATTTGTTTGACTGTAAACTATTTAAATTATACTCAGGTATACTACTAGAATTATAAATTGGCACTTACTTTCGAAAACGAGAACTCTAGTGCGAAATCTTTGAAGGTCAGGAGCAGTGTCTCCGCATCGCTCTCCTTACACACGCCGGCCACGTTGGCGTTGTTGGGGACGAAGGTATTCGCATCCTGGAACCAGAAAATTACCATTAATAGTCTTACCCGATGGGTAAGGTTAGGTTACATAAGTTGTGAGAATATTGCCATCGACGGGGTATACGGAGGTTTACCCCGTCGATGGGAATGCAGGGGAATGAGAATGGGGATGCGGGTGGAGACCCACTATCAAAGTCGTTGCTGAGAAATTCTTAACGGAATACACACACATTCTCCTTCTCCCGACCTCGGTATCGAATCGAGGTTCGCATCGCTTGCAACTGCTAAACCAAAGAGCCATCACCTTCAAGATAACAAGTTCATCATTTAGCCTAGCCTTTTCCCGAGTTAAACTTGAATCCAACCAGATCCAGCAATGATTTGCCAGCCTTGTTCCACCCTCTACCACAACATAGCCATTCTCTCACGGGACTGACTCATCACGCCGTGACCCTCGAACTTAAAGGGCTATTGAAGGATCACCGTGGATTTTAGTCAGTACAAGTCTGACAATGCCTCCTGTAATGTCTCGGGGGTCAATAAAACACACTATTTGTCACTCAGGTTATCTGATCAGGATACACTGTATGCGCAAGATTGAAGACGTGCTCACTCGCCTACGGCTGGTAACCGACTGACCACGCCAATGCGCCCGCGCATACACTACATCCCTTCTTTATTTTAATTGAATTGAAATGTTTCAAAATTACAATATTAGATTAGGTTTTAATATTCCGACCTAAACACCTATAATTGGTGGATAACTAATCAAATGTTTTAAATATAATTATTTCAGATTTACCGCAAGGTTTTACAGAACAGCAATGATTTACTTAATTTTAAATCTGTGTAACAAATCTTAAAGACATAGTTGATAACAGTAAATAACAATATTATAGTACAAAATTAACAAAATTATTTACTATTTACGCTAGTTCATCATTTTCTCTTAAATCACTATTACCACTATTTTGATTTTACATTACGACGATATTCTTTCCCGGTTTCATCATTCCGATAACATCGCAACCTCTCACGTCCGTTACTGTATGCGCAGGATTGAAATTGGGGGTCAACTTATTATCTTTGATTAAATTTTCCACCAATACTTTTTCTCCTATTTCCAAGCCTGTCGCTTTACTTTTGAGATCCCCATGCTCTTTCCCTTTTTCCTTCATTTGCAGATCTCTTTCTCACTTCTTCTTCTATTGATTTGTATTCCATGTCTGGTGCTGCCCGGATCTTGTCTCTAAACTGTCTTTTATAAAACAACTCTGTGGGAGATTTGCCTCTTCTTGTATTCTTTAAGATCGGGAACTATTGGCGACACCCACGGAGAGGGTCCATTTACTTCCTCGATAATATCCGCATCCTTCAGTTCCTCTAGTTTTTTGGCAAACTTTTCTTCTAAGGGAATGGGAACTCTTCTACAAAATTATTTTTGGCTTATGCCAAAACCCGATTCACCTGTCTAGTATTTTTGCGTAAAGAATCTATGTGCAATGGAATCGAATCAGTTACTGATTCTGAACAAACTATATTCAGCGGTGTTACTCCCGAAACTGATTCGATTCTGATTTTGTTTCCATTCCATTCGAATTTCGAGATGGCGCTAGACGACTTGTATAGCTCTGTCTCTTTCCCACAGCCAAAACAGGATCGCGTTAAGAGCTCGTGGTAAGGCCCCAGGTTTCGCATATACCAAAAATAATGTTGTATATGGTTGAGTGACTGGTTTTACTGTTCGGCCTTTTGGGATCTGGACAGTCACTCCTTTGAAAACGCTTTCCCTAACGATGTCACATTGTTTAATTCATTAAGCCAAATTGAAGCCCAATTTTAAGCACGCCTAATAAATCGCGTGTGCTGTTTCTGATGACATAAGCAGTACACTTTATACTTTTATTTTTAATGACTGGAATGTCCACGTCAAAGGAGCCTATAATATCCAGGAGTTTTTTACTGCCATAGGAAATAAGTGTCTTATTAGGTTTGCGTATCTGGTTGAAACTTACACATTATTGACTATTAGAAATTGTTATATTCTGTCTGTAATAATATTACATCTACTTCTTGAATCTATTAGCATATCAACGGTGACTCCCTTAATATTGCATTTCATAGTTTCGCCGTCATCCAGGTGGAAAATATAGTCAATTACAGATTTATTGGCATCATTTTTTATTTCTTTTCTTGGTTTTTTTTTTTTTTTTTTTACAGTCCTGTTATCTGGCCTGTTGTTGGAAAATTGTCTTTTCTGTCGAGTCCTGCAATATTCTCGGAAAAGACCAATGAATCCACATTTTAAACATCGTTTGTCTTTTGCGGGGCATTTTGTGTCTTCGGATAGATGGGTGGAGTTTCCACATCTACTACATTTTGTGTTCGATGATCGTTGTCTGAACGGTTTGTTGATTTTTTTTCTTATCTATTTCATTTATTTTTGCTTTGTTGTAATAAATGATAAATTATAATTATTTATTCAGTAAATTGCTTTTGGCAAACTCTTTTACACGTCAAAAGACACTATTTTACACTAGATGAGGCCGGTGTTTCGTACCTGACTACTCTGAGAAGAAACATCCGAAACAAACTCAGAGGTCACAGTCTCTTTTAAAGTCCAGACAATTTTCTATTGTTCAAATTATATGGGAACCATGCAGTGTAATTATTCGCATCGTTTGTATTTACAGTTTTAAATTGTTCTAATCGCCTGGCTACAACTTCTAAAGCATTTGCTTTACTGATGATTTCGTCTAAACATATTGTATCCCAGTATTCTTATTTTTTTTTCGATTAATCGACACTTTTCCGTGATTTGATCGATAATATGCTCTTCTTTACTATGGAATTGATTTATCGGCATGGTTTCTCAACCTTAATAAAAATCTTTCAAATTGTTCTCCTTCCTCCTGTTTCGTGAGTCGGAAAAGGTATCTTTCATAAATCCGACTTTGTTTTGGAGCAAAGTAACCCAACAAACAAACTAAGCTCATAACATTAAGTTTATAAGGTCTAAACCCTTAAACTGATTATAAAAGAGCATTCATTATGCCAATATTACTTTTAGTGGCACATTATTAGAAGATTTGGCTTAAATTACCTTTAATTTTATATTTTGGCTGGGTAATCGATAATAAATCCAATTTATACGGCTACAATAAGGGCTCGAAATTGTTTTTCTTATAGAGGCTAGTTACATTGCTTTTTAGCCACATAATATTCAAAGTCATATAAAGGCTTTTAGTATGGTCAATTATTCTTAGGAAAGTAATGCACAAGGTAACTATGATGCTTTTAAACTTATAGGAGCATTTTATAAGACGTCTATCCAACAAATGAATTCTAGCATGTTATATGATATTTACACACACCACCTCTACTCTTATGGTACTACAAAATGACCAAGCCGATACTCACGAATCAGCTAGTGGTTCCGCAGAGGATTATTTTATAGAAAATGAGATTGAAAAGGAAACCAGTGAGGAAGAACATAATTGTAGCGGTAGTGATAGTGATAAGGACATATAGATATTGCTATCAAGAGTCGGAGAATATTGATATTCGTAGTGATATAAGAGAATGGGTAGTGAAATTCAACATTTCCCATATCGCTTTAAGTGACTTATTATTTGATCTTTTCTCTTTGCAATTAATTTTCCGCCAGTTACACGAATGTTCAAGTTTTCTTAATTTATTTTCATTACATTATGACCAGCGCAGAACGCCATCTTTTTCCCACTTGCTCGGTACTGCGGACAATTTTGAGTGTCCTAACAATTTTGTAAGGCGTTAAGTTACTATTGTTAATGAACCTCACTATTTTCAATAATATGGTTGGCGTTTTTCTTTATTTGCCAAACTGTTGCACAAAATAATGTAAATCACTGAGAAAAAGACTTATTGCAGACGGCTATAAGGGCCGTCGGATTTTTATGAGCCTTTAATTTGCTACAATAAGTTTAAATAACCTTGTATCGGACCATAATAAAATATGTATAAGGGTGATCGCCCTTATCAACGCTCTTCATATCATTCTCACAGGGGTATTGGCTTTGTTGGAGCACTTTTCTTGCCATTATAAGTTTAATTTGAAACTATAAAGCAACTATAAGAGGAGTATAAGGGTTTTGCCCTTATAAGTTGTGCCCAAACGCTCCCTTATTAGCGATAATACTGCTGCTATAAGAACATTATTTTTTGGCATTCTAAGCCACTACAAAGAAAAATTTTTGATTGTTAGAAACAGTCTAAATTATTTAGAGCTATTGCATAATCATCGACACCTGCGCCTTCTTCAGCATGAGCTCCAGGAAGGTTTTAATACACTTCTTGAATTGCTATTCCCCCAACGTGGAGAAGAGTAGCTCTTTTTTTTTTTTTTACGGGAGTGTCGATGTTGGCATTCAGTAAATAAATTTCAAGTGCCCTCTTCCATTTCCTCCAGCGAGTGCCGACAGATGTCGGATCGCTTTCGCAATCGAAATGTCTAAGTTGGGAACTATGGATGATGCACGAGTCATTTTGGGTAGCAATAAAATATTGACTCTTATTTTTGCGTGGCTTTTTACTCAAAATCAGTAACAGTATTACAACTGCATAGCCCTATTTTTTGTTGTACCTTGCGTGGCTTTTTACTGAAAATCAGTAACAGTATTACAACTGCATAGCCCTATTTTTTGTTGTACCTTGCGTGGCTTTTTACTGAAAATCAGTAACAGTATTACAACTTTACTTATTTCAATTTTATTTCCATTTTATTTCAATTTTATTTCAATTTTATTTCAATTTTATTTCAATTTTATTTCAATTTTATTTCAATTTTATTTCAATTTTATTTCAATTTTATTTCAATTTTATTTCAATTTTATTTCAATTTTATTTCAATTTTATATCAATTTTATTCCAATTTTATGTCAATTTTATTTCAATGTTATGCAAATTTTGTATCATTTATTTAATTTGTTATAATTTAAATTGTATAAATGTAATTAATTGTAATTGATAATCAAAATATGTTTTACTAACACTAGCTGTTTAAGAAAATTGTTACTAACCATTTATCAGCTCTGAGCTTGAATTAAAGATTTCTCGAGTACTCATTGCGTGGACTTCATTATATTTTTGTAAATGTTTGTTTTTTTTTTTAATAATATACAGTCCTTTTAAAATTGTTACTTATTTAATCGGCGTGGCCTTTTGTTAGGTACTTATTTAATCGGCGTGGCCCTTTGTTATTTACTCATTGCGTGGCCTTTTGTTAGGTACTTATTTAAACGGCGTGGCCCTTTATTATTTACTCATTGCGTGGCCTTTTGTTAGGTACTTATTTAAACGGCGTGGCCCTTTATTATTTACTCATTGCGTGGCCTTTAAGTGTACCTTTATTATAACTATTTTCCGAATATGTATAAATTGTGCAAGCATAAAAATAGTTAGGTTAGGTTATCTACCTAATTTAACTATTGTGATGTAATTGTTCTTCAAATAAAACAGTAAAAGTAGAATATGTATAGTAGTATAGTGTAAACACAACATACGTACTTTTGCTATCAACACTTCCAAATTCAATAAGTCTATTATTAAAATGACATTATCTAAAGCTATTTAATATAGGTTTTTACTAATGAGTATAACAAATCCATAAACAAAATTAATTCTGTAAGTAATAATATCTTTAAGCGAGCTGAAATAACTAATTACCTATCCTTTCTACTGTGTTGTGAACAGTTAGGTAAGTATTTCTTATTATCTCGATCATAAATCTCATTATGTCGATAATTACGTTTGGTTAAACTTTTTTACTAATTGTGGGTAGTTACCGTTAGGTCGCATACTTGCACAATATTAGATTTTTGTAGTATCCTTGCGTGGCCTTATTTTCCATCTAATACGATGCATGGCCATTTACAATGAAGGATAGTGGTATGAAACTGTTTATCAGTAACAATTGCTTACGTATTGGCTCGATTCATATGTGATTTTGATTTAGCTCATAACTCCATGTAAAATGAGTGTTAATTTGCTAGTATTTTTTCTTATATAATAACAAATAATTTGTAATAGGCTATTTGGAACGAATCTACCCGCAAACAACTGATAGGCAATAAACAATTACTTATATTCCTTCCTTCATTTTATTTTGTTTTTAATGTGTCATGTACTCACTTTTATCCTCGTCGCCATTTGTAATGTCTCGGGGGTCAATAAAACACACTATTTGTCACTCAGGTTATCTGATCAGGATACACTGTATGCGCAAGATTGAAGACGTGCTCACTCGCCTACGGCTGGTAACCGACTGACCACGCCAATGCGCCCGCGCATACACTACACCTCCCTCCCCGCCCTGGGTAGGAGGACTCATTTGATCATTAAAACACGAAAAAAAAAACAGTCTTTCTCCTTTTTAAGCAATTTTGCCCTGGCACCCCTTGGTAGGATTGGTCAGCAGAGCAATAATGTGTTAAGAGACTTTTTTTGTGGAATAAAAGTTTTCTCCACACATGCCGTTTGCGTTCCAGGGTCACTGTAGCCTACTTAGACAATCCCGCGACCCATGGAAGATTAATCTTGAAAATAACTGAGCAGTTATTTCTTTGTCACAATTTTCTCCAAATACAAATACAGACGCCAAGCAGGTCAATCTACCCGAATCTGCCAAATTTTGCCAATTGAATATTAACCTTCCGCTGTTGTGGTAAGAAATTTGACAGATTGAGGTAGGTTGATGTGCTAACGTCTGTACATGCTTACATAACCTTTGCCACAGCTACAAACGCCCAAACAAGAAACAACAGAAGTTTATCAAAACATGCTAATTAATTATAATATTGCTGAACTTTAAGCTGTAACGTTAATTACTTACAGCCACCTACTGAACACGAAGAACTTGATTTACGTTCAAAGTTCTCACATTTCATTTTATGCTTTAGGATTTAAGGAAACTTTAGGAATTGTCTACTTAATTCAATTTTGTACGAAGTACTGGATTTTCTTTATGCCTTTGCCACGAGAGTGCGGTGTAAAGTAAATATATCTATACGCACCCTAAGTAGTAGTATCTTTACATATATACGCACGATGTTAAAATTGAAAATACTCGTTTCATTTAAGTTTACAAAAAAAGTGAATAACACTAATTTTTATTAACAACTCACACTTGACTTAGCTTAAGTGTGAATAATTAAGTATAACAACATTTTTACAATGAACAAGTTAGTCATATATGAAACTACATAAAATATGTTCTTTAAAAAAAATACATGTGGCACTCGGAGACTGCCGCGGTGAAGCTATTGCATAACATTTTTTTTTTAAAGAATAAAATCGCCTACCGCGTATATTTAACGAGAGTATAATTTATTTAAAATGTTTGTGATGAACTACTGTAATAAAGAACTTCTTTGTTGTAGGAGAATTTTATAAGTAGGTTTCATTGTGAAAACTCCTTTTGTAGCTGGCCGTTTAGAATCAGTAAGAAAAAGTAAAGAGGCATTAAACATGCATTTCTACCTTTTCGTGTGCAAAGTTCTACCCTACCACCTAACTACTAAATAATCTAATAGAATAAACACTAGGTTTATACAATAACCCTTTAAAGTTAACTGGGTAACCCTATTTGCATAGTGGTTTTATTGAATCGCCCTATTTTAACGGAGTTGCCGTATTTATTCGCTTGTAAAATAAGCCCGCTTTGGTAGAGAGAGAGACAAAGTAAGAGAGAGAGAGATCTCTCTTACTCTTACTGTAGTTTATTAAAGAAAAACGTTGAAATATAATACTCACGGCTCTTTCATTGAGTTTGGTGACGTAAGATATGTCGAGAAGCGCGTCCACCATCAGCAGAATGCAGGTTTCTCCGTCCCTGCCCAGCAGTCGATATGTTGCCGTGTTCAGACTTCTTTCTGTTACCGCTTCCTGGAATTTACGTTTTTACAATTTAATTTTATATTGGCTATGCCCCGCCGTTTCAATCACCGATTCTCTTTTATACAAGGCTCTTACAAGTTGTAGCTTAATGTTGAATACCAAAAAAGTTATTCAAATCCGACTGATATACGAGAGATAAACGAGTTCAAATAAAAAACTTCGACATTGTTAGCATAACTATTATATTTCAGCCGCATGAATTGATGCATGGACTGTGTGAAGGTTTTCGTTCCCAACAAGGACTTTTAGCACCCAATTTTAAAGTCACAAGCCACAGTGATAGCGTTCTTTATTCAATGACATCATAAAAGTGCGCAAGTATTCACTAGGTTTTTGAAAACGGGATCTAGCAGGGAAAGTTACTTAATATTCTTACAGTAAGTGGAAGAAAGAATAGGCAAGTGGCAAGATGATTTGGACGAGTAGGTACTCTGATGTCTAATCCGAAGCGGCGCTCGTAAAAACATTTGGAAAGATATGTTGGAGGAATTTACCCGGCAGCGAGACAGAGTCACCGACATAGCTCATAAAATTTGCAAGTTGAAGTAGCAATGGGCAGGCCACATCGCTCGTAGAACTGACAACCGATGGGGAAGAAAAGTTCTCGAGTGGCGACCACGGACCGGAAGACGCAGCGTAGGCAGGCCTCCCACTAGGTGGACCGACGACATCGTGAGGGTCGCGGGCAACCGATGGATGCAAGTGGCGAATTGTCGTTCGGCGTGGCGGTCTAAGGGGGAGGCCTATGTTCAGCAGTGGACGTCTTCCGGCTGATGATGATGATGAGCCATTGACAATTATTAAAAAATAAAATAGGAAAAAAGTGAGTGTATAAAAACGTGGGAAAATATGCTTACCGTAGACCCCCCCGGCGCGACCGTAGTCTTGCTGTACTTCGTGACCCTCGGCCTTCTCGTGGAGGCTTGGCTGTCCAGCTGCAGGCTCTGTACTGAGCACACCAGCAGCACTGCCAACACACACCGCATAGATGTAAACACTATACACTTTACACAATAATCCTATAGAGTTAACTAGATAACCCTATTTTCATTGTAGTTTAATTGAATCGCCCTATTTTATACGAAGTTACCCTATTTATCTCCCTGGCTTATTTAACAGTCAACACACACCGCATAGATGTAAACACTATACACTTTACACAATAATCCTATAGAGTTAACTAGATAACCCTATTTTCATTGTAGTTTAATTGAATCGCCCTATTTTATACGAAGTTACCCTATTTATCTCCCTGGCTTATTTAACAGTCAACACACACCGCATAGATGTAAACACTATACACTTTACACAATAATCCTATAGAGTTAACTAGATAACCCTATTTTCATTGTAGTTTAGTTGAATCGCCCTATTTTATACGAAGTTGCCCTATTTATCTCCCTGGCTTATTTAACAGTCAACACACACCGCATAAATGTAAAATAAGATACACTTTACACAAAAACCCTATAGAGTTAACTAGGTAACCCTATTTGCATTGTAGTTTAATTTAATTGCCCTATTTTATACGAAGTTGCCCTATTTATCTCTCTAAATAGTCACTGGTTTATTTAACAGTCAACGCACACAGCATGGATGTAACCACTATACACTTTACACAATAACCCTATAGAGTTAACTAGGTTACCCTATTTGCATTGTAGTTTAATTAAATGACCCTATTTTTTTACATTGATGATCTATTTGTTTGTTTTGTTTTATAAATTGTCTGTATTTTTTTAGAAGTCGTTGAATTCGTTCACTTGTTTTATAAAAAAATCGCTAAATGGTCACTGGTTTATTTAACAATCAACATAGACATGCCAAAACACATCGCACTTTACACAATAACCCTCTTCAGTTAACTATCTAACCCTATGCGCATCGTTGTTTAATTTAATAAAACTATTTTTACGACTTTTTCCCATTGATCACTTTATTTTAATTCCCCAAAATATTCACAATTATTTGCATTTTTAATAAAATTTCCTTTTTAAATTAGTGTTACTTAATTCGCTTGTTTATCTAAATATCTCATAAATTATAATTTACGGTCACATCCTTAGTAGATGTCTGGTTTAAACTCAATTGTATTACAAATATGCCACGAAAACACACTGATTTAATTGATGCAACAACTGCTTAATTTGCCAATTCTTCTAACAAAAGATCATTTTTGGTCGAGGTCACATGCGTGCCTGTATGATAAATATTCAGATAATTCGCACAATATCACTAAATAGTCACTATGAACTTCGTCAGTTAAGTATATCTGCATTTCCAAATACAGCTTTTCACCAAATAATTTATTATTCTTTACTTCAATATTAAACAGAATATTTCTAAGAAACGTATCCTTAGACACTGGGCACAAGAAAAGATGGTCAAGTGCATATAATGTGCGTTGATTTGCTTAGTGGTGGGTTTCAACTATCGATAACTTAGAAAATATCGATAATCGAACACTTCATTGGACTTAAAAAAATATTTTTAAAATAAAATACCTATTTGTTGGACAATAAATGTAAGCAACACTTCATTTTCTCAAATTTTTATTACGGGTTTTGAGTAGTTTCCACTTATTATTTTTTTATCTGTTACCATATTTATTACGCTGGGTTAATTAATGAATCTGATTGAATTAATATGTGATCTAAATTCCATGGTAGCCTTGATTAGTAACACAATAAAAATAACATGATATTTGCCGTACAGATTTTGATAAAAACGGTCTTTATCTAAATATAAACATTTCCTTACAACAACATAGCATTTCAACATTGAAATATAACCCCTACCTACTCTTTACGCAACCAAGACATTACACGTCAGAAGACAAAAATAAATGTTCCTTTTCATTATGTCTGCCGCACTGAAAGGGCATAATCTGTCTTATACATACGTCTGACCTAGATTTGATTCAAGAAGAAGCTTAGCGTGAGATTAAAGGGCCTCGCACATAACGCAGCTCGACACATGTCGACTCCAGTCAGACTCGATTCGAGTCATAGTAAACAT
This sequence comes from Agrotis exclamationis, assembly GCA_950005045.1. Classification (NCBI taxonomy): domain Eukaryota; kingdom Metazoa; phylum Arthropoda; class Insecta; order Lepidoptera; family Noctuidae; genus Agrotis; species Agrotis exclamationis. The sequence continues at coordinate 11,491,091 of OX465441.1, forward strand.
TGAAATGTGACCTTTTTGTAGAAATTTCTGGTTTTCTTAAAGAAATAAGTAAGTTTACTGTTAAAATTTTCACCTGATAGAACACGACATACATAAAGTTCAAAATTCAATGATTCACTATGAGTCAAGGCGGAGTAGAATTGGTGTTGAGTCTGTGTTATGTACCCACAGAAGCATTAACACTTTCACTGTCCATGCATTACATGTAATGCACTGATGAGTTAGCTCCGTACGTCCGTGCATGACATACAATACACTATTAACAACTTGGACAACACTATTGGTCGGCGGTTGAAGTTCATACGTCCATGCATCGTATATAACGCACTATTGGACGTGCAGTAATTGTATCGATAATTGTCTTAGGACAGTGAAAGTGTTAAAAAATGAGCCTTCGTAATGTTTATCTTGTCGATGTGAAACCAGAGAAACGCAACCAATTTAATTAAAAAAGGAAATTCAATTGACGCTCCCTGGAACCCAAGGACCGATCCCTTGACTACCTGTAACAACTGTCAGAAACTACAAAATGAAAGCTGGGTTTAAAGTGCTTTCTCGGGCATGGAGGAAACTTGGCTTGTAATAAATGGTCTCCTAAAAACGAAATGACCATAAAATCAAGCACTCCTTTTTGAAATCTTACCATACCGAACATGAAATAGAGCTCACATTTCAATACTTTACTATGAGTCGAGTAAGAGAGGCGTCACCACCGAGTCTGTGTAATGTGCGAAGGCCTTAACACTTTCCGTGAAAGCCCCCATATTCAGAAGTAAATGATTAATGATACCGACCCGGTTTTAGTACAAAATATCTTTGTGTTGAAGGAAATTAATTAAATTAGCAAAAATACTCCGTCATCTGTGTAATAAATAGGTGTTTTAGGTTATTTTTGTACGTGTTTAAGGTTTACTTTCGAGATTTATGCAACATTATTTTTAGTATATGCGAAATCTGAATATACTTTGTTCAAAATCAGTAACTGATTCGATTCCAATATTTTTTACATCATGTTATATATTTTTTTTCAAAAATATTTTAATTAAATTTTATTACCAGTTAATTACAATTCAATCACCGTACGGTTAGGTGCCTATTGCCAAACTATTATCACGAGTGTATAACACAGGAGACGCGGTTTACGCGGGCGTACCGCGAAATGAGCATGTTTTTGAACGGACAACCGGGTACTATACAAGCTTATAACTTTGTGATGTTTTATGATACGGTTTTAAAATGTTGTACATAGATTCTTTACACAAAAAAAATACTAGACAGGTGTATCGGCTTTCGCATAGACAAAAAATAATGTTGTATTATGTAGCTTGCTTTCCGTACCTTTTAAATCGACTTCAAAAAGAAGCATCAACATTACGGTTTACTAACATAAGCCCATGTGGACTAACAATAAATAGTTAGTCTATTTGGGCTTTTTAACACAACATGCGTTTTTAAGCAAGCCTAGCTCTTTTAATCTTTCGTATTTTTATAAAATAAATGCATAATATTATACAACTTCTATAAAATTTAAACACAGAAGACCTAAAAGAAGGTAAATTCTGTATTATAATATATATATTTATTAAAACTTAAATAAGTTTGTCAAAAAATACCAAGAAGATTACATGAAAATTAGACACAAAAAAAAAGTAAAAAAACTATCGATATTTTGACACAACTTGCACATCACTACGCTTGTTAATCCATTGTGGAAAAGTTTAGGCAGAACGAGCAACAGATTGATGACTTACATACAGTTGTGGGTCATTTAACAATTCATTTTACGAGTGTTATGTATGTCATACATCTGTACTTATAATTCAAGAGGTAAATTTGTTTATTTATGTAGGGATAACCTCTGGAACTGAAGATCCAATTCAATTTTTTTTTCCTGGTAAGAGCCAACATTATTGCTGGGGTGATAATAAATTTATATTTATATCAAGCTTAATTTTAGCTGAGTTATCACAATTATTTTTTATCAATTCGGAAAAAGTATTCCGCTTGTCGAGATTAATCTGTGGATAGGTGACCATCTATCAATTCTAAATCAAAAAAATCTAAATCAAATCTATTATTTCAAGTAAGTTACAGACACTTGAATTGCTTACACGAAACATAAAATAGTATAAAATAATTATGATGACATACAGTCAAGTCACAAGAAGTATTATCTGTGTAAGTACAGTATTCCAAAGCGTAGATCTCTATGGAGAAGAATGAGCATGAAACTCGATCCTTCAGCTGATAGCCAGCCTTACCAAATACCAAGGGGTGTTGTATTTACCCAGTTACTGGGTTGTCTCAAGGTAGTCAGTCGCTCCATGTAAAATACTGATATTCATCTGCATCTGGTTCGACTGGAAGCCGACCCTAAGTCCCCAACAAGTTGTAGATGTTGTGACACGACACAGCTAAAAATATTCAAAATAATAAATATTTTAATGTCCTTGGACACAAACGATGTTCTACAAATTCTCAATAAAGTTTAATACAAACGATTTATTAAAAAAAAAAAATAATAATAAAAAAAAGAACCGACTTCAAATCAAACACAAAAAAGTTTAAAATAACTTTTCTTTCGGAAGTCGGTGGCTTGTTTTTAGTGTTCCGTAGCCAAATGGCAAAAACGGAACCCTTATAGATTCGTCATGTCTGTCTGTCTGTCTGTCCGTCCGTATGTCACAGCCACTTTTTGTCGAAAGTATAAGAGCTATCCTGTTGAAACTTGGTAGGTAGATGTATTATGTGAACCGCATTAGGATTTTCACACAAAAATAAAAACAAAACAAATTTTGGGGGTGCCCCCCATACTTAGAATTGAAACTCAAAAATTTTTTTTTCACCAAACCCATACGTGTGGGGTATCTATGGATAGATCTTTAAAAATGATATAGAGGTTACTAAGATCATTTTTTTTCTAAACTGAACAGTTTGCGCGAGAGACACTTCCAAAGTGGTAAAATGTGTGTCCCTCCCCTGTAACTTCTATAATAAGAGAATGATAAAACTAAAAAAAATATGTGATATAGACCTCAACAAAAACTTCCAACGAAAATTGGTTTGGATGAGATACAGATAGCAGTTTTTGAGATATAGTACATTTTCAAAAACCGCAAATATAACTTTGCCACTCATACAAACACTATGAAAAACAAAGTTATTTTTATTGTTTGTGTATATTACTTACTAATCTCAATATAATTATATCCCTAATCAATGCTTGCTACTACGGAACCCTTCATGGGCGAGTCCAACTCGCACTTGGCCGGTTTTTATTTCATTGACTACTGCCACCGACTTCCGAAAGAAAAATTATTTCAAACTTTTTTGCGTTTGATTTGAAGTCGGTTCTTGTTTAAAAAATAGTTTCTATTTTATTACCCTTTTTATTTATTAGTTCAGATATTCAACAAAAAACTTCGTATCCCCAGACCTGACCCTGTCAGCAACAAAAACGGATCTATGCGGTCAACGACACGAGATATCTATGATTGTTATATACTAAAACCTTCCCTAGAACGTAACAAATACTTTTTTGAAAACCGCATCAAAATCGGTTAAGCCAAACGCGAGATAATCGCGACCAAACGTACAATCGACTTTGAAAATCTACAACTCAAGTACGCAAAAAACTTCCTATCTCAAAAACTACTGAACCGATTTCGATAAAACTTGCAGTGTACCCTAAGTTGGACAATATCTAGTACAACAAAAAATTACTTAAATCGGACTTGTAGTTCCGGAGATATGCGAACACAAACATAAAAACATACATACATACACTTTTGAAATTTGGCACATTTGTTCAGACGCTGATATAGACTAACATATATGAAAACTGGGCAGTTCTGGAAATATTACATACATACCTACGGGTCGAATTGATAACCTCCTTTTTTTTTAAGTCAGTATAAAAAGGCCATTTTTCTAACAAAAAGTGCAAAGTTCAATGGTCCACCTTGCTTCGTTGTCGTCACCACAAGGTGACATGACGCTGGCAAAGTAGCCGACATCAATTCATTTCCAACGAAAAAAAAAGAAAGAAATTTTGAATGTCGAACATTACTCGTAAAATTAGAGGAAACGGGAAAAATACAATCCTTTTCAAATCATGATTATTTAATTTCAACCACGCCAAACAAACATGACGGAGCCATTAAGTAATTGAAAGAGAAAATGAATAAATAACATAATTATCCGAGATGAAAATACTGAATTTTAATGAATGAAGAATAAATACCAATACAGGAAACAGTATGGAAAAAATAAATAATACGTTGATTGAACAAATGAACTCGTACTACATGAAATATTAAAAGATTTACATATTTCAGTAGCTCACGAAACGAACCTCGTCGATAAGGGTCCCCCCACATTTATCGGATCGCGTCGTCCGAGCCGAGCCGATGCGAATGGCATTAGTAACACCCTTATTACGTTGACATAAAGGTTTTCTTACCGGCTTAAGCCGATTCCGCGTCGATAAATGTGGGGGGACCCTAAATCTACTTCGTTACAAAAATAAACAATATTACAGTAAATAAGTTTTGCATTTTATCCTTTTTACTTATTTCGTGTTGAAATTATTATAATAAAAATACATTAAATAGGCCACAGGATCACGCTGGATGCAGGCCGCTTACAACCGGTCCTATTGGAAGTCTAAAGGGGAGGCCTATGTTCAGCAGTGAACGTCTTACGGCTGATATGATGATGATGATGATGATAAATAAATAAGTAATAAAATATACTCATTAAGTTAAGTGCGTACAGATATTTGCCTACGTTTTAACTTTGAGTGCTTCCGACTCGTCTAATTCCCACGTTTTTATATTTAATGAATGAATCACGTAACGATTTTCTTGTATTGATTTTACGGTTTTGATTAACGCGTTATATTAAAAAAAAACTTTATTTGCCGACTGCATAAATATTTATCTCTACTTTTTCAGAAATCATAACAAGAGATTCTTTTTTTTAAATAAGTAACTGCCGACATAAATAATAAAAACTTTTTTTTAAAAAAGTACCGACTTCAAAGTCGGTGGCAATAGTCAATGACACAACAAAGCCACCGACTTCCGAAAGAAAAGTTATTTTAAACTTTTTTGTATTTGTTTTGAAGTCGGTACTTTTTTTAAAAAAAAGTTTTTATTTTACCCTTTTTAGTTTATTTATTACATATTCAACCCAAATTCTTGTAAAATACAAAATTTTCTTACATTATGCACTAATCTTGTAATCCGTCACAACATAAAAAAATCCATACTTCTAAAACTACTGAACCGATTTTGATGAAACTTGCAGTGTACCCTAAGTTGAACAATACCTAGTACAACAAAAAAATAATTACTTAAATCGAACTTATAGTTCCGGAGATATGCGTGCACAAACATAAAAACATACATACATACATACATACATACACTTATGAAATTTGGCACATTTGTTCAGACGCTGATATAGACTAACATATATGAAAACTGGGCAGTTCTGATAATATTACATACATACGGGTCGAATTGATAACCTCCTTTTTTTTGAAGTCGGTAAAAACGTTAGCATGTCTTGCAAATACAACCTTAAATCGATCTGTGAATTTTATTTAGTAAGAACTAATTGCCATGTATGTGATAATGAGACGCCTGAACATAACCTCAATCCCGTCAGCTTTCAACAAAAAACCTCTGTACTAACATCGATCCATTCGGTTAGAAGCTACGACGCCACAAACGTACAAGACAAACTTATAATACTCCTCTCTTGATTTCGTAATGTAAATATTTATTTAGTTACTGCCTAGTTTTCCCAACTATTTTGGGGTCGGTTTCCATTCAAAACGGATGCAGCTGAATATCAGTATTTTACATGGAGCGACTACCTATCGGACCTCCTCAACCCAGTAACTGGGTACTACGATACCCCAGTCTGGTTGTCAGACTTTTAGAGCTTCTGACTAACAGTAACGACTGTCAAAGATCTACAAATGACAGCCGGGACCAACGGCTTTACTTACTTCCCGAGGCACGGAGGAAACTCACTATGACAGATGGTCACCCATCCAAAGACTAACCTCGGCAAGCGCAGCTTAAGGGGAGAGCTCCAACCAGCCCGCGAAATTCAAAATTTCTTGCGTTTTTTGCAATTTGCAGGCCAGTGCTAGGTTGTATGTTGATTAAAATATTATTCGCGGCTGTAAGACGTATGTAGTTACAGAATTATTATCATTAAAATCACCAATACAACGCTCTAAGTTCATAAAGCTGCAGGAATGACTTTTCATGTTATTTTTTTGTTCAACATACAATCTAGCACTGGCTTGCAAATTGCAAAAAACGTAAGAAAATTTGAATTTCGCGGGCTACCCTGGAGAATTCACCTTAACGAGTAAGTATTATTATCAATCAGTTCGTCATCAAAACGTTCCTAATTCAAAGTCACTATACCATAGACAATATAAATTCACGTTCTATTGTCAAGAGACCAATCAAAAATAAAAACAAAAGCATGCCCTGGTTCATCGTAAAAACAAAAATGAAGCGAGCCATCGAACAAATTAACAGTACCTACACCTTTTATTTTCAGAGGTCAGAAGCCAATTCCCGATACGATGTAATAGGAAAAAACAACAAAAACTGATTGTTTGCAGTTGCTAACTGGAGCAGTAACGCGAGTCTGTTTCGATTGAATGATGAATTTTATTGGATGCATAGAATCTGGATTGATTCAACTTTGGGTAAGTATACAGTGATCGACATGGATCTTGAGCGCTGACCTTCACCTGCGCAGAAGTGAGTTATTAGGTTCATTTGGTAGATGAAGTGAGGAACGGGGGCGGGGAAAGTGTAGTGATTGGCCCGCTTAGCGTGCCGTAGCGCATCACGTCATAGCCGCCACTCGGGATTCGTTCTTTTGTACGTTTTATTTGTTATAATGTGTGGTTTATTGTGCGTTTCATTTGTCGATAAGTGTACGATGCGCAAAGTGATTCCCACTCTTACGCCGAGCGCTCAAGAACCGTGCCGGTATTTGTAGTATACTACAAGTATTTTTTATTATCGTGGTAAATTCATCAAATGAGTCCTCCCACCCAGGGCGGGACGGGAGGGACTCTCAGACTCGTATTGACTAAAATCCACGGTGATCCTTCAATAGCCCTTTAAGTACCAGGGTCACGGTAACCAGGTGAGACAGTCCCGCGACCCCGGCAGGCTTTGGCCCTCTTAGGGGGCCCCGTCAGATTGCTGACAGCTCTTTGAGGAACTCTCTCTTTCGCGTGGAACACGACACACCGGCGACCCAGGCATGGTCCATGATCAGACGGTGAGTTACCCGTTACTCACCGTCCGCATGCCCGATACTATAGGTAGGTATATACTTGTTCTAATTGAAAGTTTTAGTAGAATGATGTGGACTGAACTTCCTATACATGGTGATGGATAGACGGAGGAAATACTCGTAAAGGCCGAATGGGCTTATGTACGGCAAGTAATGGTTAGCTCGTCGTCCGATCAAGGACCTAGGTCGACAACGCATCGTGTTCCTGGCGAGCCTCAAGGAGCTGTCAGTAAACTGTTGGGTTTAGATGCTCATTTTACAAGTAAAAAGGCGAAAACGACGGAACGACAACTGTATAAGGAATCAACATCATTATCTGCCCAGCCTTTTCGATCAGCTTCCAGTTTTACAGGATCAAGCTACAAGCCAGATCATGCCAGGCCAGAGCAACTATCTGTAGGCCACACAAATATTTAATCAGTGCGGGAATCGAACCCACGACACTCAGCGAAGCAGTCATTTCCTGGCACTGGGTTAAGCGTGCCTTCATCAGTAATGACTGTCAAAGATCTAGAAATGACAGCCGAGACCAAAAGCTTTTTTTTAACGTGGTAAAATCGTCAAATGAGTACTCCCACCCAGGGCGACACGGGAGGGACTGTCAGACTTGTACTGACTAAAATCAACGGTGATCCTTCAACAGCCCTTTACGTTCCAGGGTCACGGTTACCTAATGAGACAGTCCCGCGACCCCGGCGAGACCAACGGCTTAACATATATGTCGAGAAAAAGTAGTAGTAAATCGAAAAATACAAGTTCATTCGTTTAGTAACCCGATTAGTCTCGAACACGTGCGGTTCGATTAGTTCGGAAACAGATTTCATTAACACCATCTAACGAGGACTTCGATGGATCCTAGATACGTGTATTGTGAGTTAAACTAGGTTTTAGAAACACACGTGTGGGCTTAGAAAGTTGGAAATAGGATCTGATGCGTTTTTGTGCTCATTGGTTTATTCATCGCTAATGCTACTCCTGAGAGTACGGTTCTAGGTCGGATTCCCCGTCCCCAAATTTCCCAATCGGTCTATTGGATTTTCCCATAACATTTTTTTAAGTACTAGCCATGATTACTTGATTTGTGCCCCGTTGATGGCTATACGCCCGCCCCTATAACATGGATCTTAAGGTGAATGCTCGAGGGTAGCCCGCGAACTTCAAAATTTCTTGGGTTCGCGACTGTAAGACGTATGTAGTTAAGTACAGAATTATTATCATCAAAATCACCAATACAACCCTCCAAGTTCATAAAGCTTCAGGAACAAAAAAATAACATAAAAAGTAATTCCTGAAGCTTTATGAACTTAGAGCGTTGTATTGATGATTTTGTTGATTATAATTCTGTAACTACATACGTCTTACAGTCGCGATCAATATTTTAATCAACATACAACCTAGCACTGGCCTGCAAATTGCAAAAAACCCAAGAAATTTTGAATTTCGCGGGCTACCCTGGAGCATTCACCTTAAACATAACGGCCAAAATGTTTGTGTATTTTAGGTACTGCTTAATGCTCTGCCTAATTCTAAAGGTCTGTGTTTACGCGGCAAATAAGCACAAAGTTAAGAAAAGTCGCAAGGTCGCTAACGCATCAACGCGCAAGCCGCCTGATGGTGTCCGACTGTCCGCGCAGCATCGGGCGGGCCGTATGCTTGTATGCTTGCTCGTCACCTTTGTGGTATAAAAAAAAAACAAAATACCGCGTAGAGCATTTATAAAGCACTGGTTACCTTTAAAATGCCTCTTAAAAGCGACTCAGGCTTTTGAACACCTGCTAACTTTACCAAAGAAAATCATAATACCCAAAAATTATCATAGCTGTCTAACCTTTACTCACACATTGAATGACTACTATATTACCTTTAAACTACAACCCAGTTAATACTGGTCAATGCGATCCCTATTTACATTATCAATGTGTGATAAAAAACCACAAAATAAAGATACCCCTATTTCTCGACTCGTCCGCTATATCATTTTCTGATTAATATCGCTGCGGGACAACACTTCGTCAAGCTTCCTTGCTTCGGCGCTTTTCTGTAGGTCGTCTCTGTTAATTCTGGCTATCTGGTGTTGCAGTGGTTTGGAAATGGGCAGCGGGAAGCATCTGTTTTTGACTAAGTACCTATTGCTGGTGAACAGTTTGACTGTGACTCTGTCTCTTTCTCGAAAACTCTTTCTTTAGCCAAAAAATAATATTTAAAATTAATAAAAATAATATTTTGTCCAATAAAAATAATATTTTTTAAATATTTAAAATATTAAAACAATATTTTTAATATTTTCGGGAGGTTCCTGTGTCGTATGGGTATTTTAAAAATAATATTTTGTCCATGGGTCCCATTGTGTATAACAAACTTCCTCAAAATATTAAAGACCTACCCATAAAAATGTTTAAAAAACAGTTAACTAAACTGTTATTTCATAAATGTTACTACACTGTAAAACATTTCTTAAATGATAATTAAAATTAAAATATATCAGTTGTCGTAAATATTAATTAATTGTTATCTTTGTTGTAATTTTATTAATTTAGTTTTTTGTATAATATTACTAGCTGACCCCGGCGAACTTTGTTCCGCCTTAGAGGCAATAAATGAGCAGATTTTCGATTTTCTATAAATATAATTCTAAAAAATCTAGTCAAACATCAATGATTCTTTATTAGCCATGTATTTTGGTGCATGGGTTGCACTGTTCAGTGAAGCACGTTGTGATAGACGACATTTTGTGTTTTATTATCACGGCCGCGAAAGAACAAATAACACAGATGGTCATCCGACCCGTGAACATGCCACATATATATATCTAACTGACCATGTGAAAAACATGGATTTTCTATATTCAGACCACAAACTTTCAAGCATTGGCCTTGTGATCCTCAAAATGAGATCTTCCTCACCTTCGAATTTTCCTTTGAGTATCGTTGCGTAAATCACATTGTTCATCAATTTACTTACCACCAAACGCGTTCTGTTGCACAGCTTCGGTTGGTTTATGTTCCGAAGCATGATGACTACGAAGCCAACGTTCATTCGTAAATAGTGCGGTGGTAAGCCAGGCATATCCAAGGAGTTTTAATTCAATTGGAAAGTTGGTGGCTAAACGCAACTGTCATTTTTTTTTATCATAGTAAAATCATTATGTGAGTCCTCCCACCCAGGGCAGAGCGGGAGGGACTGTCAGACTCGTACTGACTAAAATCCACGGTGTCCTTCAATAGCCCTTTACGTTCCGGGGTCACGGTAAATCGTAGGTAAGTCCCGCGACCCCGGCAGGCTTTGACCTTCTAAAGGGGGGCCCCGTCATAATGCTGACACCCTTTGAGGCGCGCGTGGAACACAACGTGCAGTCGACCCGGGTATGGTCCAAAGTTGGACAGCGAATTACCCATTACTCGCCGCCCGCATGCCCGAGCCTACGGTGGCTGGAGATCGTCTGGTGACGTCCGTCACCGTAGGCTGTAGTGTGTAGTACCACTGCGGCTGGGGTGGAGGGAGGACGCTATCCTCTCCCTCACGCGGTGCGCCTCCTCCTTCCATAGCATCACTGCTTCGCAGAAGGAGGCGACCGCTTCCCACTCCGTCTCGCTCCGCAGCATGGCCTCGACCAATGCCAGGCGCGAGAGGTCTCCGCCTATCGCCGTCGTGAGGACACGACGCTGCTCTGCCCAAGCGGGGCAGTCCTGCACCGTATGCTCCACCGTGTTCTCCAGACGATCCTCGCAGTGGTGACACCCAGGCGTTTTTTCGCCGTATGGTTGTATTGAATTTATGCAGTTCTAGTAGATTTTTTGGGTATTCAGCATTCACCGAAATACTTTTTTAGCATTGAAGACCGGTGGACGCTGGGTGGCATGAACATTCTTCTTCTTCATGTTTTCCTAGTACTTTTTCAGATCCCTTATTCAATTTCGGCACCAACACCTTCTTCGTGATCATGTTACTACATTTTATGTCACGTCTCACGGAAACAGGATAAAAATTTAATCGTCTTGGTGGCTGCATGGCATTGATAATTATGATAATATCGGCACAATAAGCTTAGAAACTCAATACAAACACATCGACCGGTGTTTTGATTGATAAATTTTTTGTTTTGCTGTCATTCCATGTCAGTTGCGTTTTATTGTACCACGTTTTATGTCACATGATCACATCCCATGGAAACGGGATAAAACAAAACCAAATAAAAAAGGTAAAAAGTATCCTATATGTTTCTCCTGGTTCTAAGCTACCTCCCCACCAATTTTCAGCCAAATCGGTTCAGCCGTTCTTGAGTTATAAATAGAGTAACTAACACGACTTTCTTTTATATATACAGTGTGTCCGCTCACGAGTTAGCGATACTTGAAGGGAATATTATAGACTCATTTTCATCGACAAAACTGCTTTTAAAAAAATTCTTACTCCAACTCCTCGCGAATGGCGGCCATTTTAGTTTTTTGATTTGTCGAACTGGGGTACGTACAATAAAATGCAAATATCTTTGAATCCAAGAGACCTACATACACGCAAATGACTTTATTGCAAAGTTAAATGTTAAGGCTTTTCAAAAACTTGCAAAAGTTTTCCAAATAATATGTAGAAAGAACCAAAAAACGTGGGCAAACACGAAATTGTACACAAAAATTACTGAATATTTTCACATTTTATACTCTAGCTCGAAAAGTACCCATGTACTTTGCTTAGGTGTTTGCATTCAATAAAAAGTATTTGAGTTAGGCTATAAAATGATATTAAAATTATTTCTCTACGTCAAGTACTTTAGGAGTTATTCTTACTTGAACATAACCCTTTCTAAGCGAATGTACCCCAATATTACAGGTGTCGCATTCTTTGGGCGAGCTAAATCCTTTCAGTGTAAATTTATGAGCTGGCATTATTAACCACCATGTAAATGATCCCAACGAATCACCCATAAACTGAAATGGCCCATTTTTTGAATTTATTCAAAGAAACCGATTTCAAAAAGTAAAAAAAAAATGTATTATTTCAGTTTTATGGTGATTCGTTGGGATCATTTACATGGTGGTTAATAATGTCAGCTCATAAATTTACGTTGAAACGGTTTAGCTCGCCCAAAGAATGCAGCTTCTGTAACATTGGTGGTACATGCGCTTAGGAAGGGTTATATTCAAGTGAGAATAACTCCTAAAATACTTAACGTAGAGTGATAATTTCGATATAATTTTATAGCCTGACTCAAATACTTTTAATTGAATGCAAACACCTAAGTAAAGTACAGGGGTACTTTTCGAGCTAGAGTATAAAATGTGATAATATTCAGTAATTTTTGTGTACAATTTCGTGTTTGCCCACGTTTTTTGGTTCTTTCTACATATTATTTAGAAAACTTTTGCAAGTTTTTGAAAAGCCTTAACATTTAACTTTGCAATAAAGTCATTTGCATGTATGTAGGTCTCTTGGATTCAAAGATATTTGCATTTTATTGTACATACCCCAGTTCGACAAATCAAAAAACTAAAATGGCCGCCATTCGCGAGGTGTTGGAGTAAGAATTTTTTTAAAAGCAGTTTTGTCGATGAAAATGAGTCTATAATATTCCCTTCAAGTATCGCTAACTCGTGTCCGAACACACTGTATAGATTAATAGCATGATAGGTAATTGTTATTGAAAATTTTAATTTTGATGTTTGGATTATTTTCTACTGTAATTTAGTTTGGATAAATAATAATAAATAAATATTCCACAAGTATCACACAACGCCATCTAGTCCCAAGCTAAGCAGAGCTTGTGTTATGGGTACTAGACAACTGATAAACATACTTATATATTTCTAAATACATACATATTATAGATAAATTACACCCAGACACAGAACAAATGATCGTGCTCATCACACAAACATTTGTCCTGGGTGAGAATCGAACCCACGACCTCCGGCATAGCAGTCAGGGTCACTAACCACTAGACCAACAGGCCAGTCAAATGATGGAAGTCAAGGATGGAATTTATTAATTTTATAATAGTGTGACTGTGCACTTATACATTTTAATATTTTCTGTTTACTGAATATGTTTGCATGCCGCAAGGTAAAATGTAACGGAAATATTTAATATTATTTAAACCTTATTTGTATACCCACATTTTTAGCAAATAATTGATTTCTATTTCTAGCCAAATGATTAGCATCATCATTCAATGTCCCAAAAGAAAAAAAAAACGATTCTCCTTGATAGATGACTGGTAGTCAGATTTTCGAGCTTCTAAGTTTCAAATATGAAATTCTAATCATCGAACTCATGAAATTCAAAAGAGATCGTTTCATCTCGTTACTGAAACTCCCTGTTCTGTTTCATTAGCTATTCCAAAACGTTAATTGACGCGAACGGACCGAATGGTTCCGCTAACCACAGTTTATAACCGGTTTGGCAACCACTCGAATCGTGCGGTTGTTTGGTTATTCATGTCAGTCTGTAAATTGCTTTCTACCGCAGTTTCATGGAGAGTAGAGAGCTCAGTGGAAATATAAGCAATTTATAGCTTTTACCCGCGGTTTGACATAAGGGGTATGACAAAACTCGGCCCGATTCATGTCGTGTCAAAAAAATGAAAGATGTGAATTTCATAATAATATTTGATACTTAATTCATAACATAAAACAAACAATAATAAGATAATATATAATATGCAAAAAAAAACATTTTTTTATGTCAACATTAAAGTTAAAACCCAACAAAGATGAACTACTTATACAAATATAATTAAATAGGAATAAAATAGAATTTAATGGTATAATTAGTTTTCCTTAAGAAGTACACCGAAAAAAAAATGTATGGTTGATCTATTGACCACTCAATACGTAGATCTACATTTTTTTTTCGGTGTACTTCTTATGGAAAACTAATTATACCATCAAATTCTATATTATTTCCTATTTAATGATAAGTATATAGTTCAACTTTGTTGGGTTACGTTTAGTTTTATGGGCCGAGGCTTCAAGGGAAACTTGGCAATATCTTTCGGATCGTTCATGTGGCGCCATCTATTATCATATAAATGTTGTTAGTGTTTTTCTCAGGAAGGCCCTATATTGGCTTTTCCAGTTACACTTTCCTTTATCGTGGTAAAATCATCAAGTAAGTCCTTCTACCCAATGTCGGAGACTTATACTGACTAAAATTCATACGGTGATCCTTCAATAGCCCTTTACGTTTCAGAGTCACGGTTACCTGATGAGACAGTCCCGCGACCCCGGCAGGCTTTGGCCCTCTTAGGGGGCCCGTCAGATTGCTGACAGATCTTTGAGGCGCGCGTGGATCACGACGCGCCGTCGACCCGAGCATGGCCCATGATTTAACGGCGAGTCGCCCATTGCTCGCCATTCGCATGCCCGGGCATCGTTTCAGTGGTTGAGGTGTGGAAAGGTAACAAACAAACTTAGGTACCTTGTTGTGTTTTTTTATTAAAATCGGCCAAGTGCGAATCGGACTTGCGCACGAAGGGTCCTGATCACTATCAATAAAAACAGCAAAAACATCATGTCTCTTCTATGGGTGCCCCTTAAACATTTATGTTATTCTGTTTTTTTACCGACTTAAAAAAAGGAGGTTATCAATTCGACCCGTATGTATGCAATATTATCAGAACTGCCCCGTTTTCATATCTGTTAGTCTATATCAGCGTCTGAACAAATGTGCCAAATTTTATAAGTGTATGTATGTATGTTTTTATGTTTGTGCATGCAAATCTCCGGAACTACAAGTTCGATTTAAGTAATTCTTTTTTTGTTGTACTACGTATTGTTCAACTTAGGGTACACTGCAAGTTTCATCAAAATCGGTTCGGTAGTTTTAGAGATATGGATTTTTTTATGTTGTGACGGATTACAAGATTAGTGCAAATGTAAAAATATTTTGTATTTTTTTATAAAAGAATTTGGGTTGAATATTTAAAAGTAAACTAAAAAGGGTAAAATAAAAACTTTTTCAAAAAAAAGTAACCGACTTCAAAAACAACAACAAAACAAAAAAGGGTGAAATAACCTAATTAATAACTTCTTTCGGAAGTCGGTGGCTAAAAATCAATGAAATAAAAAATAAATAAAGCCACCGACATCCGAAAGAAGTTATTAATTAGGTTATTTCACCCTTTTTTGTTTGTTGTTGTTTTTGAAGTCGGTTACTTTTTTTGAAAAAGTTTTAGTATTAGTTGTTATAGCGTCAACAGAAATAAATCATCTGTAAAAACAACTGTCTATCACAGTTCATGAGGTATAGACACCAGCACATCAACCTACCTCAATCTGTCAAAATTTAATAGATTTTCAACCTTATACACATGTTTCATTGTTAAAATTTGTCAGATTCGTATAGGTTGAACTGCTGGCGTGTGTTTAACCTGGTGACAGACTGACGGACAGCGGAACCTAAGTAATAGGGTCCTATTTTACCCATTAGGTACGGAACCCTAAAAAGGGTTGCCAGTATTAAAATGACCGAAAAATATAGAAAGGTTTCGATCGTAACGTTTTATTACGTCAAGTTATGATTACTGTCTACTGAAAAGGTTCCGAATTCCACGAAAAATTGGTGAAACGGTTTCAGGAAACCATTTTGAGGTCACTCACTCAACTAAGTGCTCAGCATAAAGAAGTTTTCCGTTCAAAAACCTTTAAAACATATTCGTCCGTTGCGAACTTAAAATGAGCCATTATATTAATTCAGAAACTAAAGCTGTACATTGTAATTTTATAGATAAACTTTATTATTAGAAAAGAAATAAGTTTTATGTTAAAAGGTTTATTATTTTTTATGTTGATTAGTTTCAAGCTTCAAGCCACAGATATTTTAAAAAAGACTATCGGATAGGTATAATATTAACACTAGAAATACTGTCCTACCACAAAAAAGTTAAACGTCTGTTGAACACTTGTCTAAAAAAACTGTCAACGTCAACGACATTTCACGTTAATATACCTAGGGTCGTTTTGCAGTTACACTCTTTTTAGAAAAGCGTTCAACAGATGTTTATCTTTTTGTGGTAAGACGATAATAATCTATTTCGTTTGCTATCTTCGGTTGGATCTTTATCTGTAACCAATCAACGACCGCATTTGCATATTTTATTGCATTCTCTACTTTTTTTTTAGCGTGGTAAAAGCATCAAATGAGTCCTCCCATCCAGGGCAGGGCGGGAGGGACTGTCAGACTTGTACTGACTAAAATCCACGGTGTCCCGCGACCCCGGCAGGCTTTGGCCCTCTAGAGGGGGGCCCCGTCATCTTGCTGACGCTCTTTGAGGCATCCGAGTCTCTACTTAGGCAAAGCATAAACTTTTAATCAGACATGTCAACTTCTTGCTCAAACGACATACGAAAGCTAGGCTTGAACGGGAAAAAAACATGCTCTTATGACAGAAATCTATAAAACTCCTACTTTAAAAAAATCCCTCGGCTGTAAATAATTATATGATAGTATTTTTCAGAATTCCCCAAAATTCTACCCTACTTTCTTAACCATAATACGGGTTAAAAGGGCCGTAAGTATCAAACATTACGACTGAGACCAAGAATAGGAGAAAAAAAGGCAAGGAAAGTCATAAAGTTAGTAAAAATATTACAGGCGCTCTACAACAAATGTCGGGAGAGAAAATGATTATAAAAACTTGCGTATGTGGACGAAAGAGGCATGTTTTGTGGGCTTATTTCATACTACAATCATTTGGATGAAATGAGCCTAAATTCGGAAGTCGGTGGTTTTTTTTTTATTTCATTGACTATGGCCACCGACTTCCGAAAGAAAAGTTATTTTACACTTTTTAACCGACTTCAAAAAGGAGGAGGTTCTCAATTCGACGGTATGTTTTTTTTTTTTTTTGTATATTTGTTACGCGATTACTCCGCCAATTGTGGACCGATTTTTAAAATTATTTTTTTGTTCGAAAGGAGGTACTTCGGAGGTGGTCCCATAGTCACCAAGTTGGGATATGATGATTGGATCCTGGAGAAATCGAGGGCAACCCTCGAATTTTATAGGCCGACACACCGTTTTTCGCAAATTTTATGAAGTAATTTAAGTACTTGGGTATGGTAATCATAATTTCATGTAGCTGAGCTGATGATGGAAGGTAGAACTCCTTAATAGTAAGGAGTAGGCATCGACTGATTTAGTTTGAGTTCGCATATCTCTGGAACTACAAGTCCGATTTAAGTAATTCTTTTTTTGTTGTACTAGGTATCATTTAACTTAGGGAAGTTTCATCAAAATCGGTTCAGTAGTTTTTGAGATAGGGAATTTTATTAGCTTATTGTGTACATGAACGATGTTTCACATGTTGTATTTGATAAGAATTCGGGTTGAATATTTAAACTAAAAAGAGTAAAATAAACACTTTTTCAAAAAAAAATGTAACCGCCTTCAAAAACAACCATAAAAAACGGTAAAAAAAAGCTACAAAATAACTTTTCTTTCGGAAGTCGGTGGCAAAAATAAGACAATGAAATAAAGAAAACAAAGACACCGACTTCCGAAAGAAAAGTTATTTTGTAGCTTTTTTTACCGTTTTTTTATGGTTGTTTTTGAAGGCGGTTACATTTTTTTATGTTTGGTTTTGAAGTCGGTTCCCTTTTTTTCAAAAAGTTTTTTATTTTCCCCTTTTTAGTTTAGATATTCAACAAAAATCTTCATATAATGGGCGTCTTTGAAAACGTACAATCCCGGTAAGCAAAAAAAAAACGGATCTATGCGGGCAACTTCACAACTTATCCATTATTGTTATATACTAAAGCCTTCCTCAGAATGTAACAAACACTTTTCTGAAAACCGCATCAAAATCGGTACAGCCAAACGCGAGATAATCGCGGACAAACATGCAATCGTCTCTAAAAATCTACGACCCAAGTAAGCAAAACGGATCCAGGCGGGCACGTCACGGGATATCCATTAGTGTTATATACTAAAACCTTCTCCAGAATGTAATGAACACTTTTCTGAAAACCGCATCAAAATCGGTTTAATCAAACGCTAGATAATCGCGGACAAACATACATACATACATACCTACATACATACAGGTCGAACTGAGAACCTACTTTTTTTTTTTAAGTCGGTTAACTACTTTTTTTTTTGAAGTCGGTTAATTATTTAAAATGGGAGGACTCATTTTAGATTTTATCATCCAAAAAATAAATAAAAAAAGGATTTCAGCAATTGGACTTGCAACCAGTAGGTCAAAGAAACCATTTTAAACCGGGGTCGCGGGACCGCCTTATCAGGTAGCCAGAGCTTAAAGGGCTATTGAAGGACACCGTGAATTTTAGTCAGTACAGGTCTGACAGTCCCTCCCGGGTACTGGACTCATTAAAAAGCCTCAATATAATCAATAATAATTTAAGATTTTTGCCTTAAGGAGCCATGCCCATCATAGGCCTAGTTTTTGCCCAACTATGTTGAGGTCTTCCAATCTAACTTAAAGTTCCCAAAATGTATAAAATAAACGTCATCAGCATCCAAATATAACAACGCCTCCGTCCAGAAGCTCCAATATGCTCAAAATAAAGCAACAAAAATAAAATTTTAGATCGAACGAACACAAATAGCTAGCTCGAATTTAATTGATACCTATTTTAAAAATAACTGGCGTTGAATGAAACCCACGTAAACACTATTATTATCACTTGTTATTCGTAATAATTTATGGTTTTGTCAGGCGTCATGTGGCGGGAATTAAGACGATCAGTGACGTCATTGTGATAACCTTTTTTCCCATGTGACGTACGAAGCTGAATGACGTAAGTATAGGCTGAATGTAGTTGAATGTCTTTGCCTGACATTCTGGTGATTGATCACCAAAGCATTTTATATGTATAGCTATTCCATTTACTTACTGAAAAGAATTTTTTAGGTATTTTACGAAAACATTAAAGCAGTGGTGGCCTAGTGGATTGGCCCCGATTTACGAGTTGTAGATGATGGGTTCGAACCCAGGTGCATTACTTTGTGTAATTTATTTCATTTGTGTGAGGAGGTCCGGCTGCTTTTCCACCAGAGATGCGCTATGCAACGTTGCTGCGGATGCGTTTGATATCCACCAATCATATTCATTGGTACACATAGCACAGCACTGGTGGAAACAGTTTCAACTAAGATGTGTTTTTTATATGGAAGGATGCGTGCTATGGCTGCGTGCTATGGCTGCGTGCTGTGGGTCGTTTTCCCTACTATCGATACATCGCATAGCTCGAGCTGCGCATCTTCGTAGCGCAGCTACCTTGTGACAGCGCATCTTCGTAGCGCAGCTAGCTTGTGGCGGCGCATTTTCGTAGCGCAGCTACCTTGTGGGGGCGCATCTTTGTAGCGCAGCTAGCTTGTGGCGGCGCATCTTCGTAGCGCAGCTACCTTGTGGGGGCGCATCTTTGAAGCGCAGCTAGCTTGTGGCGGCGCATTTTCGTAGCGCAGCTACCTTGTGGGGGCGCATCTTTGTAGCGCAGCTAGCTTGTGGCGGCGCATCTTCATAGCGCAGCTACCTTGTGACGGCGCATCTTTGTAGCGCAGCTACATAGCGTAGCATTAATGGGAACGGTCACACAGTTTCGTAGCTCAGCTTTTACATCCTCGCAGCACAGCTACATAGCACATCTCTGGTGGAAAGGCACCCCGGTTGGTAAATGTCACATGACTTCGAATTACAATTTTTGGTATAGGATATGCCGGTTTCCTCATGATGTTTTCCTTCACTGTTTTGAGTGAAAATGACACCAAAGTGTTTTATAATTTACACCATACAACACCAGGTAGGAGTAATAAACATTTTATTGAGTCGAGGCTGATAAATAATTTACGAACGTACTTAACGGTTCTATAAATCTATTCTTAGATGGTAATAAAAGGTCAGTATGGATTGGAGGTATTAATCTAAGGTTATACATCACCTTAGATTAATACCTCGGTGTCTTTATAATGTAACTAGCTATTGCTAGCGACTTCACTCCGCTACCGGTCGAAAATGATCACAAAATAATATAAAATCGAGATAAAAACTATTCTACATATTAATCTAGGTTTTAATCTATCTGTGTACCGAATTTGATCCAAATCTGTTCAGTGGTTTTTATGTGATAGACTAACAAACATGAATCCATCCATTCTCACAAAGTTTCACGTTTATAAAATTAGTAGGATAGTAGCAAGTCAGATTATTAGATTTAGAAAAAAACCTATGATACTCAAGAACAATGTAGCTTTCTACTGATGAAAGAGTTTTTGGTTTTAGTATATCCATTATAGAATAGAATAGAATAGAATTTTCTTTATTCGAGTAACATGACTCAATATATTAGTAAGACTTAAAACTATATTAGTAACATTTAAAACAACAACAGTAACAAAAAAACACATAAATAATACATAAATAATAGTGGCTTACTACGGTGACAACCCATGTGAGATGGCACAACAGTGACCCACGAAAACACAGTCTAGGCGACTTGAAATCATGCCCAGGATATTGTTGGAGCTGCCCCACACCCTTTTTTATTATGCCGGTTTCCTCTCGATATTATCTTTCACCGTTTTGAGTGAAAATGACATCGAAGTGTTTTATATAATTTACATCATACAACACCAGGTAGGAATAATAAACCTTTTATTGAGCCGAGCGTGGATTGGTAGACGTCCAATATTCGAATTTTTGGTTCTAGAACATGATGCCGGCTGCCTGATAATGTTTATTTGACCGTTTTAAGAACAGTGGTGATGTAATAAATTACACAAAGTTGCTCCCATTAGATTCGACACGTTCAACAAAATCATCCATTCCATTGCTTTTCCTGTTCTAAAGACATTATCTTTAGTGAAACTGAAACATAAGTATTGTACCAGGTGGCTTAGACGTCGGATCGAATAAAATTTTATGTTCTTCAGCCTGAAATTACCTGAAAGTTCAACTCGTTTCGATATTACAAAAAAAAAATAGAATGTAATGGCTTTCTGTTTAGACTGTAGGTCAGGTACCTAATAAGTTTCTTTACTTTTTTAAAAGTTGTCCCATACTAGGAATTTCTCCTGTTTTCTAATTGAAAATCATATACACGTTTGTGTATATGAGTTATTCTTCAATTCGAGTTAATCAATATTTGTACATACAAATATAACACCCAGACCCGGAATAACTACTTGTACATACAAATATTGATTAATTCGAACCGATGAATCGAACCCGCGTTACGTAACCCAGTTCTAATCTCTCATCCACAGCGCTATTTAATCCTGCTCTTGGTGGAGCGGGGCTATTATACCTACTGGTCTGCCAAAAAACCACCGTGTTTCTTGAATTACCCTCTGCGTTCCAGGGCCATGGCAACGCAAACCGGGCCTCCTCTTACCTCTGACCGATGTCTGTCAACACATTAGGTAAAAAAGTCTTATAACCGTCGTGACTCGACCACTCCTGTGAGTCCCCTCGTCGCACTGACCCCGTCCCCCTCGCTTACGTCGTACCTCAGCGACTTGACAGAATAATTTTCGTTAGTCAGATCGTGCATGAGGCGTCTAGATATAAATGGTCGTTGTACCTACGTTACAAGTAAGAGATCAAAAAAACTGCTACAGAAAAACGGATTAGGTAAAGATGATAATTTAAAAAGAAAACAGTCCTATTACCCATTATCTACATTAAAAAAACTTATAAGCTCAGTTACTTCATAATATGCTCAACGAACAAGTTAATCTATATTGTTTGGTTTAATGCGCTAATCTCAGGAACTACTGATTGGAATTGAAAAAATATTTTTGTATCACCTAATGGGAAAAATCCTCATCAAAATATCATTTGCGAGGGACATGAAATATTCATCAAGGTGATTGTGTTTTCATCATTATTGTAACTCACATGGTATCATCATCAAATTATATCGTTTTTAGGGTTCCGTAGCCAAATGGCAAAAACGGAACCCTTATAGATTCGTCATGTCTGTCTGTCTGTCCGTGTATGTCACAGCCACTTTTTGTCGAAAGTATAAGAGCTATCCTGTTGAAACTTGGTAGAAAGATGTATTATGTGAACCGCATTAGGATTTTCACACAAAAATCAAAACAAAACAAATTTTGGGGGTGCCCCCCATACTTATATTTACCTTACCTTACCTTACCTTAAATTTTTTTTCACCAAACCCATACGTGTGGGGTATTTATGAATAGGTCTTTAAAAATGATATTGAGGTTACTAACATCATTTTTTTCTAAACTGAACAGTTTGCGCGAGAGACACTTCCAAAGTGGTAAAAAGTGTGTCCCCCCCCCCCCGTAACTTCTAAAATAAGAGAATGATAAAACTAAAAAAAATATATAATGTAGACCTCAACCAAAACTACCAACGAAAATTGGTTTGGATGAGATACAGTTAGCAGTTTTTGAGATATAGTACATTTTCAAAAACCGCAAATATAACTTTGCCATTCATACAAATACTATGAAAAACAAAGTTATTTTTATTGTTTGTGTATATTACTTACTAATCTCAATATAATTATATCTCTAATCTATGCTTGCTGCTACGGAACCCTTCATGGGCGAGTCCAACTCGCACTTGGCCGGTTTTGTATTATAGTATATTTGGTATATAGATTGGTCATATAAGCCTTTATTTTATCCACACTTATACACTCGGTTCCAAAAATTACGGGTCAGTCACAAAAATTGAAATACCTCCAGAACTGTAAAAGTTAGATCAATGAAATAAAAAACAGAATAAAGACTTTTTAGTTGCGCTTCTAATAGCATATTATTTAAACGGGTTGATGAAAAAACTTCATTAGAAAAACAAAATTTAAAAAAATGACTATTTTTAAAAACAATATTTTTGTTTCACGTTGATGCTTTCCATTATGGATGCTTTCCATTTCTATTCTGTCACAAAAAAAAAATATCGTGAACGTCTTCCACGTGCATAATTATTATTCTGTGAAGTGAAGCATGGCAGTCACGCTAGAGGAATGTACCAGAATCCTAACTTTTTTGGAACTTGGGCGGAGCCAGCGTGAAACAGCCAGAAACATGGGTGTATCTTTGTCGACTGTACAGCGGGTAGTCCAGCGGTACCAAGAGACCGGATCACACCTTAGAAGACCAGGAAATGGCAGACCAAGATGCACAACAGCCAGGGAAGACAGACAACTGGTGGCTACAATGCTCCGAAATCGTTTTCAAACTGCTGTTGGTCTAAAAACTCACTTTATTCGCTTTGGAGGTGGCAATTTAAGCGCTCAAACAGTAAGAAGACGTCTTGCTGAAGCAAATTTGAAACCATTGAGGCCCGCAAATGGCCCCAAACTGGAACGGGGACATCGAATTGCAAGACCTCTTTCTTGCAATTCGATGTCCCCGCTTAAATTGCCACCTCAAAACTAAAAAAAAAAGTTATTCGCTTTGGAGGTGGCAATTTAAGCGGGGTTTGGATTTGGATTGGATTGGATAAAGTGGTGGTTTGGATGAGATACAGTTAGCAGTTTTTGTGATATAGTACATTCTCAAAAACCGCAAATAATAATATAACTTTGGCATTCATACAAACACTATGAAAAACAAAGTTATTTTTATTGTTTGTGTATATTACTTACTAATCTCAATATAATTATATCCCTAATCTACGCTTGCTACTACGGAACCCTTCATGGGCGAGTCCAACTCGCACTTGGCCGGTTTTTTACATTTAGGAACACAACATCTGCCTAGCCTTTTCCCATCAATTGTGTCGGCTTCCAGTCTAAGGGCATTTCTACGAAGAGGGCATTTTTTCTTGTCTTTTTAAAAAAAACATGGTTGGAAGTTACACACACATCCCAAAATTTTTAGGCGTACGTCCCAATCTATATTCTAACTGGAGAGCATAACATAAATTCTGTATTTCTTCTTAATTTTCCTAAAAAAAATCTGTAGTGAAAAAACGGGTGTGATTTCACTGATTTTGACCTGTCCCTTTCCGAAATCGAGTGTAAAATATTTTGTATTTTTTGATGGAGCGGAATTTCAAGCAAACTTTTAATATTCTTGGGTATATGGATAACTAACCAAGATACATTGACAATAAATAAAACTGTAATTGCTTATTTTGTTATATTTGTGGATGCGTAAAGATTTGTCCCAGTCTAATGAATCATTTCCGTGTCATACCTACAAAAACACTAGATTACTATACTAAATACGCGTGAATTGACTGGCCTGTTGGTCTAGTGGTTAGTGACCCTGACTGCTATGCCGGAGGTCGTGGGTTCGATTCCCACCCAGGACAAATTAATGTTTGTGTGATGAGCACGATCATTTGTTCTGTGTCTGGGTGTAATTTATCTATAATATGTATGTATTTAGAAATATATAAGTATGTTTATCAGTCGTCTAGTACCCATAACACAAGCTCTGCTTAGCTTGGGACTAGATGGCGTTGTGTGATAGTTGTAAAAAGAAAAAAAAAAAAACTGGACATCACTATCCGATTCTTGTAAACTCAGGTGCGCCCGAGCAGGCGATGTGAGTGCATGCGTGGTGTGTTGCTATATCTAAACACCAATATTTAACATGGCGTGACTGCGTAACTTCCACAACTCACGTATAAGAGCACACAGACCCGAATAAATATTCTTTGAAGCCTAAACGTAACTAGATCACAATCTACATAATAATCCTTTAACCCTTCAAATATCTGAATCAGAATCATCATAAAAAACAAAGGGAAGGACCGTTCCTTATTGATTCTCATACGTTTATATAACGAATATAAAAGACAGCCTGCTCAGCCATATTTTCATATCAAATTGGGGTCATATTTTATATATGGGCTGAAAAAATATTAGGATTTTTAGGGCTCAAAAATGCTGACTAGTCCTCAATAATAAGGTCTAGATTTCTTGGATGTAGTTCTGACATCAATTCAGATAAATAGCTGATTGGATCTTAATCAAAAAAATGTGCAGATTTGGCTTGGATGTGTCATTTTTGAAATGTCTTATTTAATAAAACGTGATAGGTAATCTCTGTTTATATGGAAAGTTTAAAATCGTTCTAATTCAGCTGCTATACAATTTTTTGAAAATGTTCGAAGCCGTGACGTGGTGTGTGGTGAGGCCGCTTAATTAACAGTCAATTCGAAATGTAAAAACTTTGACATGCCGTTCGGCAAACAAGTAAAAATATCAAACTAACAATTAATATGGGTCATCACCTTAGAAAAACATTACGTACATACCTGGTAAAACCTAAAAAAGCATGTGGTTTTAGCAAAAATATCTAAGGTGAAAGAATTCTTCAAGCGAGTAGAAAAGTCCGCATTTCTGCTTCGTATTTCAAGTTACGTAAGTACACAATACCGTTGTGCCAAAGACGGTTGCAGGAAGTTTTAAACAGTTTCAGAGCTATAATAATAAAGCTCTCAGATTTAAACTACGGACGAAGAGAAGCCCGTAATTTCTACAGAAACTCTTCGCATTCGCACTGTTTTTCTTGCAACTTTATGAAATAGCTTGAAAAACATTTCAGCTATTTTAGAATGAAAGGGTCGGTCAATATAGAAGTTACATTTAGAAACAAAGGAATAACAATGTGCTGTTTATAAAGCAAAACAAAAGACGTCCTAGGACCACGTGGAAAATGTAATGGAGGTTGCACACTCCCGCCGAAACAGGACGAGAGCAAGAGTTTATAATACTCGTAGAATAATTAGCGTATAATATCCCTATTACTGGGACACAGGTGTAGAACAGACACAAAATACTAGAAAAACTCCATTTTATAATTTTTGTAAAAAAAATAATACCTAACCCATCTGGAAAGGCATCGCAATCAATCACATTACCAAATAAGAAATATCTTCTTATGTATAAAAAACCGGCCAAGTGCGAGTTGGACTCGCCCATGAAGGGTTCCGTAGCAGCAAGCATAGATTAGAGATATAATTATATTGAGATTAGTAAGTAATATACACAAACAATAAAAATAACTTTGTTTTTCATAGTATTTGTATGAATGGCAAAGTTTTATTTGCGGTTTTTGAAAATGTACTATATCTCAAAAACTGCTAACTGTATCTCATCCAAACCAATTTTCGTTGGTAGTTTTGGTTGAGGTCTACATTATACATTTTTTTTAGTTTTATCATTCTCTTATTTTAGAAGTTACGGGGGGGGGGACACACTTTTTACCACTTTGGAAGTGTCTCTCGCGCAAACTGTTCAGTTTAGAAAAAAATGATGTTAGTAACCTCAATATCATTTTTAAAGACCTATTCATAGATACCCCACACGTATGGGTTTGGTGAAAAATTTTTTTTTGAGTTTTAATTCTAAGTATGGGGGGCACCCCCAAAATTTGTTTTGTTTTGATTTTTGTATGAAAATCCTAATGCGGTTCACATAATACATCTTTCTACCAAGTTTCAACAGGATAGCTCTTATACTTTCGACAAAAAGTGGCTGTGACATACACGGACAGACAGACAGACATGACGAATCTATAAGGGTTCCGTTTTTGCCATTTGGCTACGGAACCCTAAAAATCATGGCTGTTCGTAAGTCTCGCTAAAACTCGAGAACGGCTGGACCGATTTGGCTAATTTTTGCCTTGAATTATTTCTGGAAGTTCAGGGAAGGTTTAAAAGGTGAGGCGATACGAAGTTTGCCCGGTCAGCTAGTAATATTTATCACTACAATATTATTATTGTAGTGATCTTTTAATTGCGATGCTCCTCGCTTGCTATTCGCCCCGTGTCGGATTCCGAGATTTCTCGGGAGAGCCGTAGAGAGAGAGAGCTCTCAGTCGACAGTGTACAATCACCATAAGACACAATTTAACTCAAAGAGGAAAAGTTCATGAAATATTAACTTGTTGGTACATTCATAACAAAAGAGCAGATGAATGGTTTTGAATGTCGTCATTCAGTTCCCAACTGTGTTTGTTTACTGTTCTCTATTGTAGAAAAGGACTAAAGATGAAATATAAAAACTCTAAATTCATTTGTTATATATCGTAGGAGCAGAGCAGTGGTTGCCCAGTGGTATCGGCCTCGACTTACGAGTTGTAGGTCGTGCGTTCGAACCCCGTCAAGCGCATTACTTTGTGTAACTTATTTCAACACCACTGCTCTCAAAACGGTGATGGAAAACATCGTGAGGAAACCGGCATGTTCAGAAGTAAAAAATCGAAGACATGCGACATTTACCAATCCGCACTGGGCCCGCGTGGTAGATTATGGCCCACTCCCTCTCTGTGAGAGGAGGCCTATGTCCCAGCAGTGGGAACATTTATAGGCTGGTGATGATGATATAGTGAAAACATTTACATTTAAATCTTTAACATAGATTTATCACTTTAAGCAATTAATCGGTATTTACCCTTAGTTATTGAACGGCTGGACCGATTTCCATAATTATCTTTTTGTTGTTTGTTATTGTAAAGACAAAGTTCTGATGAGAGAAAAAAAAACAAAGTTCTGTGAAAATTAGAAAATATAAGACCAAAGATAAAGACCATAATTATTATATTTTCTTATGTAATCTTAACATACCTATAAATCAGGTGATCGACAGGTAAGCAGACAATTTCATTAAAATTGTTTTTAAGCTATTGCATAGCTTTTATCTAAGCGCGGCGCGGCGCGGCGACTGAGCCAAAAAAAATCCACGAAATAACCTAAGGAAAATACCTGACACCGCGCATCGTCTAACATCGTTTCAGTTCGGGAGACTGCGGCAATGATATCCAGAGAATATAATTATAATCACTACATCATCCAATATCCGTCATAAAAACAATTTACTTTTTCATATTGATTCTAAACGGCCAGCTACAAAAGGAGTTTTCACAATGAAACCTACTTATAAAATTCTCCTACAACAAAGAAGTTCTTTATTACATTAGTGCACCACAAACATTTTAAATAAATTACATTCTCGCGGTAGGCTATTTTTTTCTTTTAAAATAAAAAAAAAATGTTATGCAATAGCTTCACCGCGGCAGTCTCCGAGTGCCACATGTATTTTTTTTCTAATTCAACATGCATGGTTAAAACAGGACAAAATCTGTCAGGTCAGCTAATAAATACAAAAAAGTTCAGAGAGAGGCAACCGTTCATGAAAAATATATGTACTTACTTACATGGCACGCTGAAGCGCCAAGCGCCGTTACAAAATACAGTGCGTGATTCAATTTAAAAGTTGTCCGACAAATGTTTGACAAAGTCGTTTGTTCTTTTTTGGCACGCTGAGCTAATATTGGACGTCGGGAACGTTTGGGAAAATTGGTATTCTCGCTATCCGTGATTTTCTGTTAACAATCGCGATTTTGTGTACGATGTTTGTTAAGGTGCTGATAGACTGAGCATTCACTTGTAACGGGACATCGAACATTCGCTGTTTTTTAATAATAACGAACAGAGCCAAGCATAGAGCCAAACAACTCCACGACCTCATCCCACCAGCCCCCTTCTATCATCGCACATCTAGACGCACGGTCAATTACCATCCTTACCTCATTGCTATGCCACCAATTCGCACTAAGCGTTTCCAAACGTCTTTTTTGATGCGGGCAGCGAAGGAGTGGAACTCTCTGCCTGCATCTGTGTTTCCGAATACATACAACCCTAATCTCTTCAAAGTTAGAGTGAACAGGCTTCTTGTAAGCTCGCTCCATCGTCGACCTTGTCTTAGTCACTCCTGACCTAGACTAAGGTCAAGAGCAAACCCATCAAACCTAAATTTTCACGATCTTTCTAATGAATGCTAGTCGATGATCCACAAACTTAAGAAAGAAAGAAGAAAAGAAGAGAGATTAAAGACAGATGTTGGGTAACAGTACACAGACGTTCTTGTTTATTTCTTGTATATTGATTGAAGAGTACGCAAGAACAACCTACGCAGGTTGTGACTAAAGAGAACTATTAACACTATCTGACGTCCCGTAGGTAGATACTACCAACCAACGACCACTTATATCTAGACGCCTCATGCACGATCTGACTAACGAAAATTTTCTGCCAAGTCGCTGAGGTACGACGTAAGCGAGGGGGACGGGGTACTGCGTTCTAATTGGCTAACTCAAGGTCAGTGCGACGAGGGGACTCACAGGCGTGTTCGAAACTAATACGAACTTAAGACTTTTTTGCCTAATGTGTTGACAGACATCGGTCGCCTGTGATTAGGAGTCTAGATATAAATGGTAGTTGCTACCAACGCACTGCGGTGATCTTTGACCCCTTAAATATTATTCATGGTCGCGATTAATCAAATCATACAAATTATAGTACCTAATTACAATATACGACTTATTTAAATGAGGTGACATTAAGGGCTGTCTTATCACAACAATTAAGAAGGTGTAGGTATTGTTTCTGTTTCACTAACTTCTGGCGACGATTTCGCCCGACTCTAAGCTCTAAAAAATCTAAGCTCTAAAAAAAATAATGGCTAGAAAGAAAAAATATTTTATTTGGAACACGCAGGAGATACAATTATTGAAAAAAGAAAGATTACAACTAAATAATAACAAAAAATAAATACATTTGAAGCCAAAACAATTACATTTTTAATGAGACATAGTTACTTGTGATATTTATTTTGAACGAATGGTTGGCACAGTGACTGAGTGACTAGACTGCTGCGCACCGTGTCACGGGTTTTATTCCCTCACGGAAGAAGTCTACAAGTAGTTGTTCCGGGTTGGAGTATTTGTGTATGTGAGTTATGTTTGCAAACGCCCCCATGATACAGGAGAAATAGGCTATTTGACTAAAACAATCTAATTAATCCGTCAGTTAGATATCAAATAATATTTGACCCGTATTTTTTCTTTTTTTACGCAAACCAAAATTGACGGAGATAATGATGCTTTCAAAATTGCCAATACGTCACAATTTAGTACATTTTTTACTGAATTCTGACGTCACGAGCCCTCACTCTCGAGTCTTGATGTGTTATATCTTGGTAAATATTCATTGATTTTACATAAGAAAAAATATGTATCCGTTATTTTTCAAAACTCTAAATAACGGACTTATTAGATTAATTATTTATTGATACTGAATCAAAAATGAAATCATTCAACAAGTAAATAAGTGGGAAATATCCCCAAAACTATGCAATAAGCACAAGTATAATAATAATCACATTTATAATATTCCCACTGCTGGGAAACAGGCCTCCTCTCTGTGAGAGGGAGTGGGCATTAATCCACCACGAGGGCCCAGTGCGGGTTGGTAGATGTCACATATGTCTTCGAATTTTTGGTTCTAAGACATGCCGGTTTCTTCACGATGTTTTCCTTCACCGTTTTGAGAGTAGTGGTGATGAAATAAATTTCACAAACTAATGTCTGACCTGGATGCGTCCCGTGAGGCGAGGGTTGGTTCCGGAAAGTATTGGGGAGGTTTTTGCCCAGCTGTGGGATAGCATAGGCTAATAAAAAAAATAATGGGCCTAACGGGTTTGAACCCAGGAAATATAACACCAGTCTATCACCCTTGCAGAATTGATAATTTATAAGTAAAAAAAGACACATCTTTTCTTAAACACACAAACATAGACAAAATAAAAATGAGCCTGGATGGCGTTAAACCCATCAACATTTAATAATAGTCTATCACCTTTGCAATAATTATAATAAATAAGTAAATAAAGAAACATCTTTTACATAGAACTCAAACATTATAACTAGTTGGCAAAATGTTCTGCCTTACCCTACAAAGACAGATAGGCGTGATGTTACATCATTACTCCAAAGCTCCCTTGTCCAACTATCATGGTAGTACCCTAAATAGACTCATTTCCCTTCACAAATGGGGCTATCCTTTATTTCCCTCGTGCGTAGTCAACTCGTAGCAGCTACGAAACGCTACGGAGCTACGCGCTACGGTGCTACGGTGCTACGAACCTTTGAAATATGGAGTTATTTGCGTTTTAATCGAGGTTTTGAGCAGTTCTTCTCCCAGAGAACATTTTGAATTAAAATTAAATATTGTTTATTTTTTAATCAAGTCCAGCAACAAGTTGGTGATTGGAACCTCCTTATAAGCAAAAAACAGGTCTTTTTTTACGTGGTAAAATCATCGAATAATTCCTCCCATCCAGGGCAGGGTGGGAGGGACTGTCAGACTTGTACTGACTAAAATCCTCGATGTCCTTCAATAGCCCTTTACGTTCCGGAGTCACGGTCACCCGATAATCTCGCGATCCCGGCAGGCTTTAATCAAAAATAGGCCTTTATTAAAAGAGTCCGCGAAAAAGACGAAATAAATTATGTAAAAATGTTTCTATTTAAGTATCACGTAATCTTAGTGAAAACGGCCATTAGCAGCCTGGTCTTTTACAGGAACTACGTAATAATTAAGTAGCTGCTTAATTATTCCTGCCGCATAAAGTGCTGGGGAGATTAAATATAGTCTGGTCGTTGCTCATTTAAAATGGCGTCGCGTGGAAGACGAGAGACGTTGACAGACTTACAAGTAGGTTAATAATATCATGCTTTTAATCCCTGGAGGAGGAGACAGAAGAGAATAGGGTCAGGTTTTAAATTGGCCAATATGAGGAAATCTGAATACATGAAATAAACTTGCTACGAGACTTTAGCTCTTTTTAACCGATTTCGAAAAAATTAATTCGTTTGAAACTTTTTAAATTTTTTATGTACCTATGTTCCATGATTTCTCGATGACGCCTGAATCGATTTAAAAAGTTCTTTATTTCTTTTTTTTTCTTTCTATAGTAATCAGATCAGGATCTAATAATAATAATAATTTATTTATTAGACCATAATACACGTTTTATCATGATAACACAATAACATTTTCACAAATTTGGCAGAGTAAATAAATCCAAAACAAATAATGACGGGAACTTAGAGAAATCATGGAATAACTCTTCAATAAATTCGCCTTAATAAAAAAAATATAACAAATCAATGGCGTTTGCTGCTATCACATAATATGTATATCTACTTATGCATTGTTTATACATATTACTTCTTTCTTTAGTCAAGGCTGAGTTGTCGTTTATAATCGTCATTTGTCTAGTCTTTACCACAACTATGGTTGGGTCGGCTTCCAGTCGTATCTGATGCAACTTAATAACGGCTCATTGTATAATTGGATCATTAGTTACGGAGATTACCCCTTACAAACAAACAAATACCTCTTTATAATATTAAGAGTATTCGACAGCTGTCAAAACGTTCAGAAACACCACAAAATATATCAAAAAGAACTCGTCACGATCGCGTCGCGTCGTAATATTACGTATGTACCTACAAGAATAACTGACAGATGAAAAGAGTTGGGTTGTGGAACGTGATTCTATTTCAAAGAAGAAACGTGAGGAAGCCGTCATTTTCCAACCGACTACAAAAATGTAGGAGGTTCTCAATACCAGTACACCTACACAGTATGTTTTGTTTTTTTATATGTTTTGCTAATCGATTTTTCAAAGACGCCTGGACCGAAATGAAGTTAAGTTTGCCGCATATCATTACTTCGCAGAACTTGATCTGTAATTGGTGACACTATCAAATGGTGGTAATAATACAAGTTGTGACTTTTTATTCAAAATCGGCTTTTTGATTCCTGGCAAGGATTAAGCCTCCTGCAGACACACGCGATTAATCGCGCTGCGACAACGAGCCAAGCTAATTTCCACTCTTAATGTACTGCGAATGGACCGCGACATGTCGCCCCGCGCGATTTATCGCGTGTCTGCAGGAGGCTTTATGGTTTTTTTTTTTAAATCCAATGATGCAGTTTTAGTTTTCGTCAAAATCGGCTTAGATGCTACATCCAAACCCAGTTGGAAAATACACCCGTTTACTTCATTGGGTCATCTCCTGATTCATTATTATCAGGTCAGGATCTGATTATGGGCTCTCGGAGACATCGAGAACACTCTTCAATAAATGACAGTTTTACCGCAATTGATTTGGCAATAGTTTTGAGATTTTTGACAAAATTAGCTATAGTATGGAGACTGATGATTGCTGATGATTTGAGGTCAACGACCATTTATATCTAGACTCCTAATCACAGGCGACCGATGTCTGTCAACACATTAGGCAAAAAAGTCTTAAGTTCGTATTAGTTTCGACCACTCCTGTGAGTCCCCTCGTCGCACTGACCTTGAGTTAGCCAATCAGAACGCAGTACCCCGTCCCCCTCGCTTACGTCGTACCTCAGCTACTTGGCAGAAAAATTTTAGTTAGTCAGATCGTGCATGAGGCGTCTAGATATAAATGGTCGTTGTTTGAGGTTTTTGACAAAATTAACTATAATATGATGGCGCCACGTGTTGCAAATTTTAAACGAATGCGAGTGAAACTGCCGCCAAAAACTAGTAATGAATTATAACATCCATTCAAGTCTACTATGTTCGTTTAGTAAAACAAGCTGAAAAGTACCTACGAATTTACAGTACAAAAGATGTTATATAATAAATTCTACGATAACAAAACATAATATAACAAGAGATGAACATTCATTCTAAGCAGCGTGACATCTGGACCGTGGTTTAATCTCAAAGTTGTAACAATAGTGTGCTACTGACTCAACTTTGCTTTGTTAAAGAAACTGACTATTTTTCACCGTAGGGAATATCTCTTGTTTACGATAGGTATTTATTATTTTTACCACTTTGTAAATGCGAAGATCAAAAACTAGCTGACACGCATGTTTATATTTTGTTACGTAAAATCAAAATTAACGAAGATTCGTTACGACACTTTTATAATACACACTACGTCTCACTGCTGTGGTATAAATTTTTAGTTTGTTTGGATGCTTTTTATCTTTGTCAATTATTTAAAAAATGCGCAAATAATACGTGTTCCTTATTTTTCTGTACTCTAACTGACGCTGACGGACTAAATAAATTTAAAAATTATTGATGCAATAAACTATAGCTAGATTTTTTCAGTCAACATGTACAATTTTTTTTTTCAAATGTCTCAAGCGATAATAAAGGCCGATCCGCACAAGACAGTGCCGACACGTGCCGTTCAGTAACGTATCTATCATCATCATCACCATTTCAGCCTATTCCAGTCCACTGCTGGACATAGGCCTCTCCCAGGGAGCGCCACAGCGCACGATCTCCAGCTTTTTAGGGTTCCGTAGCCAAATGGCAAAAACGGAACCCTTATAGATTCGTCATGTCTGTCTGTCTGTCTGTCTGTCTGTCTGTCTGTCTGTCCGTGTATGTCACAGCCACTTTTTGTCCAAAGTATATGAGCTATCCTGTTGAAACTTGGTAAGTAGATGTATTATGTGAACCGCATTAAGATTTTCGCACAAAAATAAAAACAAAACAAATTTTGGGGGTGCCCCCCATACTTGGAATTGAAACTCAAAAATTTTTTTTTCACCAAACATATACGTGTGGGGTATCTATGGATAGGTCTTCAAAAATGATATTGAGGTTACTAATATCATTTTTTTCTAAACTGAACAGTTTGCGCGAGAGACACTTCCAAAGTGGTAAAAAGTTGGTCCCCCCCCCGTAACTTCTAAAATAAGAGAATGATGAAACTAAAAAAAAAATATAATGTAGACCTCAACAAAAACTTCCAACGAAAATTGGTTTGGATGAGATACAGTTAGCAGTTTTTGAGATATAGTACATTTTAAAAAACCGCAAATATAACTTTGCCATTCATACAAACACTATGAAAAACAAAGTTATTTTTGTTGTTTGTGTATATTACTTACTAATCTAAATATAATTACATCCCTAATCTATGCTTGCTACTACGGAACCCTTCATGGGCGAGTCCAACTCGCACTTGGCCGGTTTTTTCATCCAGCCACTGCCAGCCACCTTCTTCAGGTCATCGGTCCATCTTGCCGGGGGGCGTCCCACCCTACGCTTACCTACACGTGGTCTCCATTCGAGAACCTTCCTACTCCACCTATCGTCGGTTCTGCGGCAGACATGACCAGCCCACTGCCACTTCAGCTTGCCGTTCAGTGATCACTGAACAGCACGGAACGTCACCGTCACTGTTGAGTACGGATAGCGTCGTACAAAATGTATGCGACAATATCATATTTCACTGACACTGATCGATACGGTACTGATCGGCACGTGTCGGCACGTGCCGGCACAGTTGTGTGCGGATAGGCCTTAAAAATGCATAAGGGAGTTGTATCATGAAGATTCGTGGACGTTAGCTGCGCTTTTATTCATGGGCTTATCCCATGAATAAAAGCGCAGCTAACGTCCACGAACGGCGTCCAGCGGTAGCCTTCCAAATATGAAGAATAAGAATTCAGTAATTATCTCCTAACTGAACATTTGTTTAACCTTCTACTGGTGATGTGAAATTAAGTAACAGTATTGATGACGTACCGTTATTTTGACGTACTTCTAAAATGCCAAACAGGGTAACTAAGTGCATGGGGATAAAACAAATGACGCCTACGAATATTTATGATACAACTTTCTGAGTCCAATAATTATCACTTGAGAGAAAATCGCTAACCAAATTTCGACTTGGCCCCCGTACTAAAAGTTTTCTTACAATAACGTGATATAAAACTGCCCAGTCGTAGCCAAGAAGCAATTTTACCAGAATGAGTTCTCAAACAAAGCATAAATCCGACGATAAATAAGGAAACTTCTATACAGAGCGCGAAAGATTTAATTTCAAAGAAGCGACAGCTGGGGGGAACTTTCTTCATAGTTTCCTGCAAAATGGTTTGTTTCTGTAAGTTATATTTTTCTTTTTGAGATAGACACTTTAACAAAGAAGTTTTCTATGCAGTTTGGTAACTCAGTTACTGGGTGACGCGATACCTGTTGTCAAACTCTTGGTCAAACAAATGACAGGGCAATAATGTCTTCTATTCAGTATAAAGCATATGTTATCCAAAACATGTAGACATTGCCATCGGAGAATCTCATAAATGGTCACCCATCCACAGACCAACCTCAGCAAGCACCGTCTCTTATCCTATTATTTTGAACTTTATCTGGCAAAATGTGAGTGTTACATGTAAATAGATATTCCTTACCTAATCATCACTTTTGAAACGGTACTTTATATGACATTAAATCTAGATATTTTTAAATTACAAAATATAATAAATAATTTGTAATTGATAGTTTGAAATTATGATAGATTCGCATTTTGGGCGTTCCCGGGGGCAGAGTTTAATCCAAATGTTTGCATCGTCCTTAGGCATAGAGATATAGGTACATTATAATTGTCTAACAAATAACACAGTCTTTTTTTAATTACGCTTCCCATGTAATTATTTTCAGTTACCAAGCGGGCGAAGCAACTGGCACGAAACTCTTTCATAATCAAAATATTTTATTTCACATGGGCCTCAATGGGCACTTATAAAACGTCGAAAAATTGGCAAGGTTCAGGTTGGTCGTTTCCATGGAGAAGAACTGGAAAGAAACTCCATGGTTACTCTTTTAAAAAATATTTATTTTTACAATTTGTTATTGTTACAGTTTGGTTATACAAAAACACGAGAGAACAGCGTATGCACAATAAGAAGAGGGAATTTCATAACAAAAAATTAAACAAAAATAATAAAAAGTATAATTACAATAACTAATAGGTATTTTTGTTGTGCCGGTAGTTTCATTAGGCCCATGGCTTAATTGCCAAGAACCTCGGACAACATCTGAGGAGGCTCTCGCTTATAAGCTGGATCAAGCCTGATTCAGAAGGACGTACGTACAACTTCTGGACACAGCGCGTATTGTTAGGAGGTTCCTCTCTCAGGAGCCCTGACCGGTAGCTTGGACCCTGTACCCGATACCGGTGGGCCACTATTATTTACTTTTTTTTGGTTTTTGTAAAAATATTTGAAAATGTACATAAATAATGAATACCTTTATCACTACATAAACAAAGTCGCTTACCGCTGTCTGTCTGTCCCTATGTATGCTTAAAACTACGCAAAGGATTTTGATGCAGGTTTTTTAAATAGATAAAGTGATTCATAAGGAAGGTTTATATGCATAATATTAGGGATGCATCGATACGCCATTTCGCCGATACGATACCGATACCGATATTCTTATAAAAATATCGGCGATACCGATACCGATACCGATACGCTTATTATGAATTAAACACAAGTCATTTTTTTATTAATATAAAAAGTAGTGACATAGGTTGATATTAGATATATAAATTTTTGTAATTAAAATTAACATTATTAAGATTTTTGGTTTAAAAAACAAAGCAATCTTATTTTTTTCGGAGAAAGGCGCTTTCGCGAGTCTGTTTGAAAAAGACCTGCGCTGGAAAATATTCTCTCAGATGCGTCAGAAGTCACTTGGAATCTAAAGTACTTCTGCTCATTTTTTTTTAAGTTTGGGTATAACACGTCATTTCGCTAGAAAACTAATTGATCTGCATCGCTCGATATATTAGGAGACCTTAGGTATCTCTTGACTTCTTCTTTGAGAGAATTACAGCTCAGAGTAGACAGGGGCTCATCTTCCCACAAACACTCCAAAGCCCGCCAGTCGTAGGCATCTCAGAACTTAAAGTTGCAGTACCTAGTAGATATGGGCGCCGCGCCGGCGCGGCGCCGCCGTGTGCCCTCCGCACGCCGCCGCCGCCGCCGACTTTCACCGCGCGGCGTGGTTGGCGTAAAGACGTGTATTTGTTTTCGTGATTGACTCATCCAAAATGACTACATTAATATTCCAACCATCATTGGTGAACAGTTTCGGGGATATAACATGCCCCGTCTCACCCCCCTGCACAGTAGGATGTTTAGACGCTGGTTCTGTACTTGGACACTCATAGTCGCGGCGTCATACAGTGAAATGTCTGTACACTTCGATTATCCACTTCATAATCCACAAATGCTAAGTACAGGGGCTGGTTATGCTCTTCGGACTTCTGTATAACCTGCCTCACTGTGTGAATGTGGTCTATGGTACTAAATCTTCCGCGAAACCCAGCCTGCTCCGGAGGCTGAAACTCGTCAAGTCTTCTTGCGAGACGGTTTGTGATGACCCTCGAAAACAGTTTATAGACGTGGCTCAGGAGTGATATGGGTCGGTAGTTTTTCAATAGGGTTTTGTCACCCTTCTTAAAAAGAGGATCACAAGACTCCTGTTCCACATCTTTTTTTTTTGCGTGGTAAGATCATCAAATGAGTCCGCCCAGGGTGAGGCGGGAGGGACTGTCAGACTTGTACTGACTAAAATCCACGGTGTTCCTTCAATAGCTCTTTACGTACCAGGGTCACGGTTACCAGGTGAGACAGTCCCACGACCCCGGCAGGCTTTGGCCCTCTTAGGGGGCCCCGTCAGGTAGCTGACAGCTCTTTGAGGCGCGCGTAGAACACAACGCGCCGTCGACCCGGGCATGGTCCATGACCGGCAAGTCACCCATAACTCACCGACCGCATGCCCGCGCCTACGGTGGCCGGAGATCGTCTTGCGACGTCCGTTGCCGTGGGCGTCTCCCGCGGCGGCTGGGTCGTGAGGTGGACGCTGTCCTCTCCCTCACGCGTTCCGCCTCCTCCTTTGCTAGCATTACTGCTTCGCAGAAGGAGGCGACCGCTTCCCATTCCGTCTCGCCCCGCAGCATGGCCTCGACCAATGCCGGGCTCGAGAGGTCGCCGCCTATCGCCTCCGTGAGGACACGGCGGTGCTCTACCCAAGCGGGACAGTCCTGCACCGTATGCTCCACCGTGTCCTCCGGGCGATCCTCGCAGTGTGTTCCACATCTTTGGAGTTTTCCCGGTGTCTAAAACAGAGTTGAATAGGTTTTGAAGCTTCCGAAGGACGGGCTTTCCACCTGCTTTCAGAAGCTCTGAAGTGACTCCGTCTTCACCCCCGGGGCTTTTCCATGTTGAAGCTGCTTGAGGGCCACCTCAACCTCACCTAGGCTGATTTCCGACAGTTCATCGGTGTCCACCTCTTCAGAGTATAGCCGAGCCACTCTTACCCGCCAGGTAAGAGTGGCTCGGCTATACTCTGAAGAGGTGGCTTGTGGACCACGACTGTCGTACAACCGGCCATAAAAGTCTTCTATCTCAGCTAGGGTCTCCGGCTTTGAGGTTATGTTTGGCCATAAGGTGATCTACGCTTCGTCAGATGCGATGCGAGCGTTTCAGCTGTTGGGCGAACACTTTAGCACCCCGATTTTCTTCTATTGCCTTTTCAATTCGGCGTGTATTGGTGGTTCGGAGGTCACGTCGCTCCAACTTGCTTATTTTCGAGACGATTTTTTTTCGAGTTTTTTTTAGAAACGACATTAAGGAGCCGGTCGGCTTAGAAGATAGGGAGTGTATTGCGAGTTTTAGTTTTAGGTTGTAGAAAACTACGCCGCCGGCGCCACGCCGCCGCCGATTGAAATTGGTCAGCGCGCCGCCGCCGAGAATTTTTAAGGCGGCGCCCATGTCTAGTACCTAGTGGGTTTCACCGGGCATACTTCGTGCCTCGTTTACAACGAAATAGACGAGACAACACGCTAGTTTACACTACATTTTTAAATTAATAAAAAGTATCGATGAATCGGTCATAAAATATCGTCGATACCGATATATCGGCTACCTCGAAGTATCGCCGATATATCGGTATCGGTATCGGTATCGGATGCATCGCTACATAATATCATAGAGATGGCACCTGTGCGGAGCCGGGGCGGATCGCCAGTATTTAATATTAGCTATTTCAAATCACAAATGAGTACGATACTCCTCTACTCTACACAATATGATAACTGGACCGTGACTCAATTTCGAAGTAGCAAAACCAACCGATCGTGTTGGACTCAACTTTCTTTTGTTCTCATGATACTGGCTGTCTGTTTTTTTAATTAAAAAGTGGATGTTTCTTTTTTCATCGTGTATACGCACGTTTATTGCTTTCCATTTTGTTGCCAAGCAAATATTTTGATCAGCGGGTCTAAACTAAGCGTTTTTCATTGCGATAAAAATCGTAAATTTGAATATTCTATTCTACTGCGCTAAAATTGATAAATCACAATTTTATCGCAATTCTTTTAACAACATTTTTAAATTGGTCTTTTTAAATCCCCAGAGCAAAATAATGTTTGCTGCTTTACCCAGTGTTTACTACGATAGCTTAACGAATTTGTTTTCTTAACAAAAGATATTATTACCATACAGAGTTACTTAACAGCTCTCCCTGAATTTATAAAAAGAAGAAGAAATTCTAAATCTTCTGTTACTAATACTACGTTCTTACATGCCCATCGATGCTTTTTGGTGATTTGAGCTAGCTTAGCTTAGCATAGTTTTGAGCCGAAAATAATCAAATGAATCCTTCCATCCTTGGTGGAGGTGACTCGCCGTCCGATCAAGGACCATGCCTGGGTCGACGGTGCGTCGTGTTCCACGCGCGCCTCACAGAGCTTTCGGCTATCTGGCGGGGCCCCTTAGAAGGCCAAAACCTGCCGGGGCGCGGGACTGTCTCATCAGGTAATCGTAACCCTAGAACGTAAAGGGCTATTGAAGGATCACCGTAGATTTTAGTCAGTACAAGTCTGACAGTCCCTCCCGTCCCACCCTGGGCGGGAGGACTCATTTGATGATTTTACAACAATAAAAAAAATCCTTGGTAGAAAGAATAACCAACCTATTCCTTCGTAACGTATTTAAAAATGTAGAATTTCAAAAGTTCTATACCTTTTGATAATGTGCTAGGGTCTGTAAGACCTCACGCGATCAGGAAGAAGGATTAAATAAAAAAACCGGCCAAGTGCGAGTTGGACTCGCGTGAAGAGGGTTCCGTACGATTTATAATAGATGAATTGAAATTTACGAATAATTATTGAAGATTGGTACGCACAATATTGAGTGATTTACCATGTTATTTTAAAATCATGGACAATTCTTATAAGTTTTCCTATAATCTATAAGTAGAAAACTAATTTCTGTATTTTTTTCAAAATTTTAGGCTCAGTAGTTTCGGAGATAAGGAGGGGGGAATGGTCAATTTTCGTCTATTTTCTTGAATAACTTGGAAACTATTTATTTTAAAATTACAAAAAAATACATTTAAGATCTTCTCAACAAGACCTTTCATTTGAAATGTCACACGATGCAGTTTTCTAAATTATTTTTTTAATTTTTCCTTTTCCCCCCAAAAATTACCTCCGATATACAGATTTCATCTATTCACGTCACACCTCTGTGCTTGGGTCACAGAAATTGATATGTGTACCAAATTTCAACTCAATCGGTCTAGAAGATTCGGAGATAATTGACTGTAAGCGACAGACAGACGGACACACGAGTGATCTTATAAGCGTTCCGTTTTTGTATTTGGACGTACGGAACCCTAAAAAGGTGATCTATTCAGTGAGTAGTGATAAATTACACTATGATAGAAATTGTAAATGTCAAAGTCTCGATCAAGAACTAATAAAGAAATCCATTCGTAATTGATTCCGAAGGTGACCGACGCGGCCAACGAACTGATCTAATGGTATTCGATGATAGATTGATTCCTAAATAATTACAATAGAATCGATATCTACGAGTATTTGAGGATTTTGTGTCGTTGAACTAGATATCGTAGAAGATCACGCCTGTAATGCTCATAAGGTGAGGCAGAGGTTTTTTTTTTATAGTGGTAAAATCAACAAATGAATTCTACCAACCAGTACCCTGAGCACGAGTTTTCAGTATTTGAGACGTAAAGTAAACTGGAACTTTGACAACTTCAAATTGACAATTTTCAAGGAAAAAATTAGTTCCTTCTTCGCACACCAGAGGCGCTGTTCCATTTTTTCATACAATAAACGCTGTAAAAACTGGAAAGACGCTGTAAAGTAAAAGAGTGAAAACTCGTGCTAAGGGTACTGTACCCTGAGCACGAGTTTTCAGTATTTGAGACGTAAAGTAAACTGGAACTTTGACAACTTCAAATTGACAATTTTCAAGGAAAAAATTAGTTGCTTCATCGCACACCAGAGGTGCTGTTCCATTTTTTCATACAATAAACGCTGTAAATACTGGAAAGACGCAGTAAAGTAAAAGAGTGAAAACTCGTGCTAAGGGTACAGGTCGGGACAGGAGGGACTGTCAGACTTGTACTGACTAAAATCCACGGTGACCCTTCAATAGCCCGTCAGGCTGTGGCCGTCAGATTGCTGACAGCTCACATTTTACATTTTTTTTTATTATCTATCTTATCTATATTTTACGACTTACGAGTATGTTGTCTTGAAACAAAACTGTATGATTTCATAGGAACCTACGAATATTTCGCTACGTACAGATAATCCAGAGACATCAGCTACGAACATCTACGTGTTAAGCGTAGCAAACAAAATGCAAACGTGTAGACTCCATAATAATATAACTTACACACAATCATAATATCTACGTGTTACGTATTAACCTTTTTAGGGTTCCGTAGCCAAATGGCAAAAACGGAACCCTTATAGATTCGTCATGTCTGTCTGTCTGTCCGTCCGTATGTCACAGCCACTTTTTGTCGAAAGTATAAGAGCTATCCTGTTGAAACTTGGTAGGTAGATGTATTATGTGAACCGCATTAGGATTTTCACACAACAATAAAAACAAAACAAATTTTGGGGGTGCCCCCCATACTTAGAATTGAAACTCAAAATTTTTTATTTCACCAAACACATACGTGTGGGATATCTATGGATAGGTCTTTAAAAATGATATTGAGGTTACTAATATCACTTTTTTCTAAACTGAACAGTTTGCACGAGAGACACTTCCAAAGTGGTAAAATGTGTGTCCCCCCCCCCCTCTAACTTCT
Organism: Agrotis exclamationis; assembly: GCA_950005045.1. Taxonomy (NCBI): domain Eukaryota; kingdom Metazoa; phylum Arthropoda; class Insecta; order Lepidoptera; family Noctuidae; genus Agrotis; species Agrotis exclamationis. The sequence goes on from OX465441.1 coordinate 11,534,158, forward strand.
AAAATAAGAGAATGATAAAACTAAAAAAAAATATATAATGTAGACCTCAACAAAAACTGCCAACGAAAATTGGTTTGGATGAGATACAGTTAGCAGTTTTTGAGATATAGTACATTTTCGAAAACCGCAAATATAACTTTGCCATTCATACAAACACTATGAAAAACAAAGTTATTTTTATTGTTTGTGTATATTACTTACTAATCTCAATATAATTATATCCCTAAACTATGCTTGCTACTACGGAACCCTTCATGGGCGAGTCCAACTCGCACTTGGCCGGTTTTTTTTTAAAAGAATCTGTAGACAGTAGCTACGAACATCTACGACTGTCGTAGAAGTTCACAGCAAAACCCTTAAAACCTGCTGTGAGTTGAGTTTTTCGTAGCAATTGGCTACGAAAAACTCTAGCCCCGTAGGCCGTAGCCACCATCATCTACATAGTCGGCTTCCAGTCTAAGTGTCTAAACACACTATGCCGAAGTTACGCGACCGAAGTTCAGCACAATTACGCCTGCAATGATATTTGAATTACTGACGACACACTATGCCGAAATTACGTCGCGTCATAGCGCACAGCGTAACTTCGGTCGGGCGTAAGTTCGGCGGGAACTTATTCTGTGACCACACATTATACGCGACCGACGTTCGGTTCGATTACCGACGAAGATCCGGGGGCGGGGAGCAGCAGGAAGCCGCCCGCGCCACCCGCGCCGAATTTCCGCCGCGTAAGTTCGGCACTTATGGTGTGTCATATCAGCCAAATACGTCGGAACGTGAAATCAGCCGCCGAACTTCGGTCGCGTAACTTCGGCATAGTGTGTTTAGACACTAATAAGATGTAGCTGAATACCAGTATTTGATATAGAACGATTGCCTATCTGGCCTCCATAACCCAGTAACTGGAATGACACCGCTTTTTTTTAGCTTTTTCTTTTTTTTATACTGAGTGTCCTCTTTCCAGTTCGAAAGGAAACTAGTTTTTATTATATTTAAATAATTTATAACTATTTTTGGTTTTTAATAAAGCAGGTTTTTCACAAGCGTTCGTTTCGTTAGCAAAAAACTTAGAAAAATGACTTTTTTTGTTTTTTGAGTACACCACAGACCACTTTTTCTCCTTCTTTCTCAAATCCAACCAAAGGTTGTCTTGAAACATTGGTCGAGGCTATGCTGCGGGGCGAGACGGAGTGGGAAGCGGTTGCCTCCTTCTGCGAAGCAGTCATGCTCGCGAAGGAGGAGGCGCGCCGCGTGAAGGAAAGGACAGCGTCCATCTCACAGCCGAGCCGCAGTGATAGACGCCTACGGCGACGGACGTCGCTAGACGATCTCCGGCCACCGTATGCGCGGGCATGCGGGTGGCGAATAATGTGCGACTCGCTGTCCGACCGTGGACCATACCCGGGTCGACAGCGCGTTGTGTTCATCGCGCTCCTCAAAGAATGTCAGCACAATGACGGGCCCTTTCGAGGGCCAAAGCCTGCCGGGGTCGCGGGACCAACGAATTACCGTGACCCCGGAACGTAAAGGGCTATTGAAGGACACCGTGGATTTTAGTCAGTACGTACAAGTCTGACAGTCCCTCCGAGACTTCGGAGAACAGTTATAAGATAAATTTGTAAGTACATGTATTTGTATGTATCTGTAATTTGTACGGTGTGCAGCCGTGTGCATAATAAACAGTATATCTATCTATTCATGATAAAATCCAAGGCCACTTTCAGCGTCCCTTGAGTCCCTTGACCCGAAGAAAATCCTCTTAAAAATAAACTTCACCATTTAATATTATGAAAGAATTTGTAACAAAAATGTACGATGGAATCTACAGACTTAATGTAAGCCCTTTCAAATAATGTTCCCCTTCCCAAGGGTGCCGTGAGGTGCTAAGAGATTATATAAGGTGAATGGGCAGTTATACCACTCGGGTAATATTTATTAACATTAAAGTAAGGAAAAGGCCAAGGGAAACGGGTCATTTAATAATCATCATCATCTTGACATCATCTGGTCATCGACTGTTGATATTAGAATATACCTACAACTTAAAAAAAAAATTGATATTATCTTTACTATAACATGGATAGAATTATAAGACTTAGGGCTCTTTGGTCGATTGACCCCGCTCAGGCGGGACCCGGCGGGATGAATGAACCAGTTCATAATTTTGATGCTCTTTCCGCCCTTTACTTTTTTTGTAAAATCCTATGTGGATTTTCGGGTTCCTAAAATAACCCTTTACGTTCCAGGGTCACGGTTACCTGATAAGACAGACCCGCGACCCCGGCATTCCCAAACTCTTCATTGGAATCTGCAAAACACATTTTATTCTCCCTGTTCAGCCGTCACGCTATCGTATACTCCTTTTTATTTACACACATCAAAAGTGTCTAGGGATCAACATATATTTTTGCAATAACTTTTCTCCTGATTGATATTAATTAAAATTTTCTTTAAGGATTCATCAAATAAAGTGTTTTCGTTTGTCACAGTAACGATAAACCAAGTCACCTTTGCATTAATAAATAAATTTGCCATTTTCCTAATAAAGGGATTTTTGACATTTGAACCACTAACACAAAAGTTCGAAAGAAAGACTGAAATAACAGTTTTCTTTAAAATTTTATTGGGTAACTTAAACAATTAATAATCCGTGTTTCTACCGCGAACACTAACAACACAAGAACATCGGTTTGGCATACTCAAAATGAGTTCATCCAAATCACGCTGTGGAATGGCCGCCCATGTTCGTTGCAACAACAAAAAAGGTCTTCTTGCGACTGGATACCCTCCATATTCGGCAGAGCTCTTCTCTGTAGCATATCCCATGCATGCTCAATCGGATTCAAGTCTGGCGACTGAGCAGGCCAGGGCAGGACATTGATGTTAGCTGCGGCGAGAGTCTGTCTTACAACTCTTGCGGTGTGCGGTCGTGCATTATCATGCATTAACTGAAATAAGGGACCGATTTGCACTTGTAGAGGAGCGATGACGTCTGATACAATCGTCTCAGCATAAATTTGAGCGTTGAGGTTGCCTCTGATCCAAATCAACTCAGTTCTTCCGCCGATCCAAATACCCGCCCATACCATGATGGTTCCACCACTATAAGGATGGACTTCCTGGCAGGATTTTAATCGCTGTTGGCGTCCAGGGGTTCTCCAGTGTCGTATACGTCTTGTATCCGGTCTCATACCGAAACGAGACTCATCAGAAAAGCACACGAAACGCCATTGTTCTTCTGCCCAATTTCTGTGTTCAAGAGCCCATTGATATCGAATCCTACGATTGTGCATTGCTATAGGTGGTACCCGTAGCGGTCTTCGGGAATGAAGGTTCACTTCATGCAAGCGGTTTCTGACTGTTTGGTCGCTAATTAAGTTCCCTGAAGAGTGATGAAGCCTCACGGCTAACATCATGGCGGTTATTGTTGGAGCTCTTCGAGTTAAGATTTGAATGTATCGGTCTTGTCTCCGTGTGGTGCAGCGATACCGTCCTCCATGGCGCTCAGCCACGGTACCAGTGCTTCGGTAACGTGTCCAAAGTCGACTGATAACACTCTGACTTGTATTCAGAGCTAAAGCCACAGTACGTTGCCGGGAACCAGCTTCTATCATTCCCACGGCTCTGAGCATTTCTTCCCTGCTTAAATGACGTCGCCGCTCCATAATAACGTTGGTTTTAATCAGTAGTAGGGAAACAGTAGCACTAATAATGTCTTCAATGCGTTGTATGTTTTTATAGGGAAAATATTGACAGCTGATTTTCATCTTTTACTCGAATTTGATTCACAGTTCCTGATTCAAATTATGAAATGCACCAAAAAGGATCCATATAAATTTATAAAATCATAAATTTATTACAAAGCCACATCTCAATCTCAAGAAATCCGCATAAAAATGCTTGATCCCTAGACACTTTTGATGTGTGTAGTTCCGTTCTTTCTTACTTTAATATCAAGAAAAACAAAAGTATCAATTTCATCAGCTTAGCTTTTTTTCTACTATGTTGTGGTTGGCTCCCGGTCTAAACAGGTGCAGCTAAATATCAGTATTTTACACGAAGCGACCTATCTGATATCCACAACCCAGTTACTGAGTAAACCGATGTCTATTGTTAATTGTGGTGGTCAATCAAATCAAGCTTCTGAACGCACATTTGTAATAAAAATTACACGGCCAAAAATCAAAGTGCAAAACTGTTAAACTCTTATGTCATTTACATATTATTTTAATTTAAAAACCTGATTATAAAATTAAGTACCGTATAATATAACCAATGTTATTTTCTAACAACTAATTACCATGGAGGCCGTATAATGGAAAAAATAAAAAAAGCTAATTGTAACAATACTCTTTCGACGCGTTAATTTACTCGAAGAAAACACGCGATAGCGCAAATCTTAATTTGATTTTAATTAAAATAAAAACACGTACAAAGCGTAACAAAGGAAAACGTGTAATGTGTGTTGACGCTAATTGAACTTGTTAATTATTCACCCTTGAAACGAACACTAAACGAATTAAAATATGTATTAGGCCGTATGTTGAAATGCCATGTTGCTTCTTTTGTTACAAAAAAGAAAAACTTTTTAATCTATGGAAAGAACAGCAATTTTGAATTCCATCGGCAAATTCCTGTAACTCTTTCGTCATAATATTTTTACTCGAAATAACAATGGAAAAAAACACATTTCTGTTAAAAACGTAGTAAATGATTAAAGTTTAAATAAAAAACGAAAAATACGGATATTCTACTCACATAAACATATAAACTTGACCAGCATCGCGGTAGTTACGTCGAACATCGTCAGGAAACTCTTCGGTACTATACGATAAACCATCTCCTTAGCTACGGTATCACTTCTAACTAATCACACACGATTTTATATCATCTATCTACGAACTAGTGTAAAACGAACCCTTTTATCATTAAACACTGAATAATTTGGCATAAATATGTTACATTTAACGTGTTTTTACAAACAATATCTCCCGTTTCTTATATTAAAATGTTTTATACTGAGCTTCGCTCGTTCAGGCGGCAGACATCTTGTATTTGTGACGTCATAGAGAAGAAAATCAATCCTTTAGCGCATGCGTAAATTTTCTCCTTGGCCTATATAGGGACGCATCCCAACCATGACAGTGTTTCGTTTTAAAAAAGTAACCTTTCTCAAAATGGCTGGCATTTTATGAATGAATCGTTTTTGCTCATTCATTTCGTATTATGATGTTTACTTATCCTGATTACATTTGACCGCTTTGGAGTTTTCTTTTAGATTAAAAAAGGTTTAAGTAGTAGAAGGTTAAAAGAGCCCTATTTATGCGGACGACCTTTTATTATATTTTCTTAAGATAACAGTGTAGAACTTTTATCTTAAGTGTCGCATGTTGTACATACATTATCTTGATATTTTAACTCGAGGGGTTCTTAAGTTAAAACTAAAAGTTATAAAGATATTACTTGAAAGTTAAGCAGTGTTAAGTAATGTTATTAGAAAAATTAGATTGCCTAAAGACTATATAAATATGTGTACATCTAATTAGGTAATGATACAGTGCACTTTATATTAATTTGTAACATCTTTTATAACTGTATCATGCAAATAAATGATTTGATTTGATTTAATTTGCTTACCGCGGTCAATCCGAGGATGGGTGACCATTTTTAACATATTGAGACACACGTGCTTTGGAGAGTATGTTAAGTCATCAATTCCTGATCTTGGAACTGTCTAAGACTTAGGCAGTGCCCCGACCTGCGGTATCCTACTTAGAGTCTACGCTGGATACCGTGGCCCTGGAACGTAAAGGCTGACCGAAATAACAGGATGTAATTTAAGTCTATACAGTCTGATACCCTACCGCTACAACCAAGACGGAAGGACTCATGATGATATTACCACCACAAAAAAAAATATGTAATAGTTTATATATATATATACATTTCTTTTTTTATTTTCAAAAAAAAAATCGCTTACCGCGTATATTTAACGAGAATATAATTTATTTAAAATGTTTGTGGTGCACTACTGTAATAAAGAACTTCTTTGTTGTAGGAGAATTTTATAAGTAGGTTTCATTGTGAAAACTCGTTTTGTAGCTGGCCGTTTAGAATCAGTACGAAAAAGTAAATCCCTCTTCGCACCTGAGCACGTCTGTCCGCACCTTTATGATTGCCGAAGTCTCCCGAACTGAAACGACGTGCTGTCAAATGTGGTCAGGTTTTTTCGTTAGGTTTTTCGCGCCCGCCGCGCTCAGAGCCTGCAATAAAAGCTATGCAATAGCTTAAAAACATTCCGGCTATATTTTTCTCTAGATTCTTTTCCTATGTTTTCCTATCTTTGACAATTTTAATTTTTATATTTTTAACATAGGGTCGCGTTGGATCATCTCCTCACCTGGTGGTAACCAATGATGTGATCGACGTTGAAGCATACTTGCCTAGAAGTAACCAGGTGACCTAACCATAAACTCTTAACACGATCCAGTTTAGGCTGTGGGAAAGAGACAGAGTTATACATGTCGTCTAGCGCCATCTCTTTCCCACAGCCTAAACTGGATCGCGTTAAGAGTTCATGGTAGGCCACCTGTTCACTCTTGATTTGAAGACCACAAGGGTTTAGCTATCAGGAAACACAGATAAAGTCTAAGAAGCATTCTTATCGAGGAGTAATTCATTTGTGGAGATCAGATAGGCAATATTTCATACGACCTTAGCCTTTTCCGAAATAAGTTGGTAAGTCTGGGCAGAACCCAGATTATGTTGAAATGTCATCAAGTTGACATTTAAACCTGATCTGGGTTACATAATCGTAGGTATCGGTATTTGGGAAAAGGGTAAGTGTAGAATTTTCTGTTGATTCTATTTGCTATGCTTTGTACCGCGTTTTTTATTTAGGTAAGTGTTGTATATTATTATTATAAGTTGAGGGTAGCCTAGTAATTATGTTTTGGTCGCATACCCAATAGTAAAATAAATCAGTCATTATCTAGCAAGTTCGTGTTTCACTACATGGTGACAGCGTTAAATTCGAATTACGCTTTCGGAAGTTGTAAAAGGACATTATCAACGTGGTTTTAGTGCATTGTAGTGACAGGCAGTCTGTGTGAATATGGAACACGCGAGACCTCCGGCCGAACTAGTGTTAGAAGGTGGTCCGGCGAGCCGAGCCGACACGTGGCGGAAGTGGCTCAAACAGTTTCAAGTTTTTCTAAAGGCTTCAGGAGTATACAAAGAAGACAAGGGTGTACAAGCCAGTCTGCTTATTAACTTAATAGGCGCTGATGGATACGACATATATTCTACTTTCAAAATAAAAACGGAAGGACAGGATGAGGACATCGATGTATTGATTCAAAAATTCAACGAACATTTTGGCACTAAAAGTAACACAACAATGGCGAGATTCCGATTCTTTACGCGTAACCAGACGGACGGCGAAAATATAGACGGTTACGTAACAGCATTAAGATTATTATGCCAAAACTGTGAGTTTGAGCATTTAGAAGATGGTTTAATACGCGATCGTATTGTTTGTGGAGTAAACGACACAGGTGTGCGCGATAGATTACTCAGAACAGACGAGTTAACGTTGGAAAAAGCTGTTAAAATATGCCAAGCGAGCGAAGTGTCTAGCGAGGAGAACCGACATATAGAAAAAACGAAATCAAAGGAGCAAAGTGACGCAGTTGACGCGCTATCCAGTGCGCGTGCACCGAGACATGCTACGGGGACGACAGCGGCGCGCGAGGCGCGGGGCCGAGCGCGCGGGGCGCCTGCGGCAGCGGCTCGACACGGCGGCGGCGATGAGCGCGCGCATCCCCGCGGCTCAGCGGCTGGAAGTACATCGGGTCGCAGATTCGATTCTGGTTGGAATCGAGACACGGGTTCAAAGTGTTGTAGTGCTTGTGGTGGCGTTCACAGTGATAACGCGCGGTGTCCAGCGCGATTTGCAAAGTGTTTTTTGTGTAACAATAAAGGACATTTTAAAAATATGTGTATGTCTAGAGGCAAGCGTGTTCACGAAATACAGGAGAATAGTGATAGTGACGATGAGTTCTTTTATGTATCAACCTTGGACCAAACTTTACAACATAAAGACAGTAAGTGGTATGAACGATTAATTTTGGTAGAAAATGGATACGGAATGAGCGAATTGTTTAAACTTGATACAGGTTCGGACCTAAATGTATTATCTCTAGTTGCATTTAAACGGTTAGGGTTTTCAATAGATGATATTAAACCAAGTAGCATAAGAGCGCATTCTCGTCAGATGTTATGGTCATATAAAAATAAAAGCTACAGGTTAGATTTTGTTATATCAAATCACCGATGTCAAAGTGTACTGGGAAAAAATACCTGTGAAGAATTAGGTTTAGTCAAAAGGGTTTATACTGTCAAAATGGATAATTATAATGACTTATTTCATGGAATTGGCAAATTACCCGGTAAATATAAAATAATTTTAGAAAACAATGCAAGTCCTTCAGTGTGCCCTGTCAGGAGAATACCTTTAGGTATACGGGATAAACTAAAGGCGGAACTCGACAGCATGGAGCACATGGGGATTATTCGTAAGGTATCGCGTCCGACGGAGTGGGTGAATGCTATCGTGTTACCAGCCAAGAAGGATGGTGGTTTGCGCGTGTGCCTCGACCCGCGGCCGCTGAACCGAGCGGTGCGCCGCGCTCACTACCCCCTACCTACGCTCACTGAGATTGCAGCTAAACTAACAGATGCAAAATATTTCAGTAAGCTTGATGCCAGATCTGGATTTTGGATGATTGAATTAGATGACGATAGCGCGGATCTATGTACTTTTGGAACTCCATTTGGGCGATATCAGTTTTTACGATTGCCTTACGGTATCAACTGTGCGAGTGAGGTATTTCACAGTAAAATACGACAGTTATTAGAAGATCTCGATGGGGTAGACTCATTTGTCGATGACATAATCATTTGGGGCAGAACTAAGGAAGAACACGACGACAGATTAAAAAAACTGCTAGATAGGGCTCGGGAAATAGGAATTAAATTTAATAGGGAGAAATGCGAGTTTTGTGTTCAACAGGTTACGTACCTGGGTCATATTTTTAGTAGAAAAGGTATGCAGATTGACACAAACAAAATAAAAGCAATTATGGATATGCCAGCACCAAAGGATAGGTCATCTTTAGAGCGATTTCTCGGCATGATTAACTACTTATCAAAGTTCATTCCAAATTATTCGCATATAGCGGGCCCCCTTAGAAGTTTGCTCAAAAAAGGCAATGAATGGGTGTGGGACAGTGTACATGAGACTGCGGTTCATAAATTGAAGCAGGCGGTGTGCAGCGCGCCAGTGCTTGCGTTGTACTCGAGCGACCGGCCGGTCGTGATCACAGTGGATGCAAGCTCCACGGCTATAGGCGCCGCGTTATTACAGGACGGTCGCCCGGTTGAGTTTTCATCCCTCACGATGACCGAAACCCAAAGACGCTACGCGCAAATTGAAAAAGAAATGCTTGCGATCGTATTTGCGATGGAAAAGTACCATCAATATGTGTACGGGAAAAAAGATGTGGTTGTAGAAACAGACCACAAGCCTCTGGAGGCTTTATTTAAAAAAGGATTGGATGCAGTGCCAGTTCGATTGCAGAGAATGATGTTGCGCGTGCAACGGTATGAGTTCACAGTGGTATACAAACCAGGGAAATTTATGTACGTTGCTGATACTCTATCGAGAGCTGCCCTACCGGAACTAATGCACGACAAAGTGACAAGTGAGGTGGAGGATCAGGCCTGTTTCCTCATAGCAAACGTACCGTTTAGTGACAGTAAACTCAAAATGGTCAGAGAGGTCACACAAAGAGATCAAGAATGTAGACTTATAAAATATTATATTCTTAATGGTTGGCCAAGATATAAAAAGGATTTGAATGAATTGCTAAAGATACATTGGGCATATAAAGAAGAATTTCAGATAGTAAGCGGGGTGATCTTCAAGAACCACTTAGTATACATACCTCGTGAACTGAGAGGTGAAATGATATCGCGCGTCCACGAAGGGCACCTAGGAATCGATCGATGCAAGCGCCGTGCGCGTGATGTTATGTTCTGGAACGGCATGTCACGTGACGTGGAGCAGGCAGTGCGCGCCTGCGCCACCTGCGCGGAGCACGCTGCGCGGAATGTGAAGGAGCCTATGATACCGCATTTGATTCCGGATTCTCCTTGGAGAAAGATTGGCGCTGATTTATTCTTTTGTGACCGAAAGAATTTCTTAATTTTAGTTGACTATTTTTCGAATTTTATCGAGATAAGCCCCTTATACGCCTCTTCTCAATGGAATCGCCTTCGTGCTCTGCTCCTGTACTCGGACCGACATGGTGGCGTTATTATACAAACACTTCAACACCTCGATGTACCGATAGTCAATACGGCATCGCTGGAGTGACTCAAGTACCGCCCATGTTTCCACCGAATCGAAGGCTTTCTCATAGTCCACAAACGCTAAGCATAATGGCAAGTTATACTCTTCGGTCTTCTGTATAACTTGCCGCAGCGTATGGATGTGGTCTATGGTACTATAGCCTCTTCGGAAACCGGCTTGTTCGGGAGGCTGGAAGTCATCAAGTCTGTGTTCGAGACGGTTCGTGATAACCCTTGAAAACAGCTTATAAACATGACTCAGAAGCGTGATGGGTCTGTAGTTCTTCAATAGGCTGTTATCACCTTTTTTGAAGAACAACACCACCTCACCCCTGCTCCACGTTTGAGGCGTTTTGCCCTCGGACAGGACGGAATTAAAGAGTTTCTGGAGGACTTTAAGTACCGGTGTTCCACCCGCTCTCAGAAGCTCTGAAGTGATTCCGTCCTCGCCCGGCGCCTTGTTGTTCTTAAGCTGCTTCAGGGCCATCCTAATCTCGTACAGACTGATGTCCAGGATATCTTCGGTATAATGTCGGGACAGCTTGGCTCTTGGATCTCTTACCAAGCTGTCAACGGGCTTTGCGACCGAAGTGTATAACTGTCCATAGAACCTCTCGATCTCGCCTAAAACCTCTGCTTTGGTCGACGCTATGCTGCCATCCTCCCGTTTCAGCTTTGTCATCCGGCTTTGCCCAATAGACTTGTCCTTTGCGAACACTTTGGAGCCTTGGTTTCGCTGTATGGTCTCTTTAACACGATTCGTATTAAAGAGACGCAGATCGTGTCGCAAGGACTTAGATATACGTCTATTGAGCTGCCTATATGACTTCGCGTCATCGGAAGACTGCAGCTGTAGCAAGCGTCGTTCAGCCATGAGGTTTAAGGTTTGCTCGGTCAATTTCTGAGGTCTATCTTTACGGCAGGGTCTAAAAAACTTAGAGCCTACCGTGCGGACAGTTTCCACTAGCCCGTCGTTGATCTCGTCCACTGAAACTAAGTTCTCAAGGCAAGCAAAGCGATTAGAGAGCTCGAGTTGAAAGCTTTCGGGGTTTTGAATATGGGACCGAGTAGGTCGGAGCGTAGACTTCATCAGGCTGGACCTTTCAAGTTTAACATTGATATTCAGCGAGCCTCTTACGATTCGGTGATCACTACCGGTTTTTACCCTGTTGATCACAGAGACATCACTGAATATCCGTTTCTTGTCGGTCATGAAGAAGTCTATCTCGTTTCTCGTGAAACCATCGGGACTCAACCAGGTCCATTTCCTGTGAGGTGGCTTCTGGAAGAAAGAGTTCATCATGAAGAGTTCCTCTTTCTCCAGAAAGTCGGCCAGCCTCTGTCCCCTAGGGTTCCGTTGCCCATACCCAAATTGCCCCACTCTCAACTCATCACCGCTTTTCTTGCCCAACTTTGCGTTAAAGTCCCCCATAACAACAGTGAAGTGGGTTTTGGTACTATGTATGGCCCTACTTACGTCCTCATACATAGTCTCCACTTCATCATCGGAGTGTGACGAGGTCGGTGCGTATACCTGAATGACCTTCAGCGAATATCTTTTGGATATTCTGAGTATTAGGTATACCACCCTACTCGACACACTGTCGATGGTTATTATGTTGTTTACGAGGGACTTGTGAACGAGAAACCCGACACCACCTTGGGACTGTTGGTCGCCCTCCCGGTAGTAGAGCAAGTTACCAGACTTCAGGGTTACGGTGTCCTCCCCCTCTCTACGGACTTCGCATAGCCCTATAATGTCCCAGTGTAACTTGCTCAGCTCCTCTTCCAGCTCGCAGATCTTTTCGTCAGTCCTCATTGTGCGTATGTTGTGTGTTACCAGGGCCAGTCGTCGTGGGGGTGGGTAGCCGGATCTCTTCCGGAGATTCTTAGCACCCCCTGCTCCGCCGTTACCTTGACCGCTACCCGCGCCAGGGATAGCGGAGCTGCCGGGGACTGGGGGCCTGGTATCTGTGCTTACAATCATTGGGGGTAATTTGCCTTAAATCGCCACGCTTGGCAGGCGGGTTGGCGATCGCAGTGAGGATGTGCAGTAGGTACACGGAGGACGCTGCTGCCCGACCTCCGGTTTGTCCCTTAGTCGCCTCTTACGACACCCACGGGATGAATTGGGGGAACGCAATTCTAAGCCGGCGCCCCACGGCTTACGGATTACGGCGGCAGGGGGACGTTATCTCCCCTAAACTGTTTACTGCCGCGATGGAAGACGCCTTCAAACTCCTGGAATGGCAAGGACTTGGCATCAACATCAACGGCGAATACATCACTCACCTTCGGTTTGCCGACGACATCGTAGTCATGGCAAAGTCGATGGAGGAACTCAGCATGATGCTCGATGGCCTCGACCGAGTTTCACAACGGGTGGGCTTGAAAATGAACATGGACAAGACGAAAATTATGTCAAATTCCAATGTTGTGCCCACCCCAGTCTCTGTTGGAAACTCGGTACTCGAAGTTGTTGACTCATATATCTATTTAGGACAAGTAGTCCAATTAGGTAGGTCCAACTTCGAGAAAGAGGTCAACCGCCGAATCCAACTCGGTTGGGCAGCGTTCGGGAAGCTACGCAATGTCTTTTCGTCCGACATACCTCAGTGCCTCAAGACGAAAGTCTTCAATCAATGTGTGTTACCAGTGATGACTTACGGCACCGAAACGTGGTCTTTCACTATCGGCCTCATCTCAAAGCTCAAAGTCGCTCAGCGAGCTATGGAGAGGGCTATGCTCGGTGTTTCTCTACGTGATCGAATCCGAAATGAGGAGATCCGTAGACGAACTAAAGTCACCGATATAGCCCACCGGATTAGCAAGCTGAAGTGGCAATGGGCAGGCCATATTGCTCGCAGAGCAGATGGCCGATGGGGTCGAAAAGTCCTAGAGTGGAGACCGCGGACGAGCAAGCGCAGCGTAGGACGTCCACCAACGAGGTGGACAGACGACCTTGTAAAGGTCGCCGGAAGACGCTGGATGCAGGTCGCTTCCAACCGGTATATGTGGAGATCTAAAGGGGAGGCCTATGTTCAGCAGTGGACGTCCTATGGCTGAGATGAAGCCCCTTATCAAATATTGGATCTAGAGTTGTGATTGCTGCGATGAAAGATCAGTTTGCAAGACATGGGATTCCAATGGAACTAATTACTGACAATGGACCAGCCTTTAGTTCCCGGGAATTCAGAAAATTTGCTAAGGATTGGTGTTTCACACATACCACATCATCGCCCAATTACGCACAGTCTAACGGACTGAGTGAGAGGGCTGTAAGGACAGTCAAAACAATAATTAAAAAATCACTAAGTACCGGTACGGATTATTATTTAGGGCTGTTAAATTTTAGAACAACACCAAGGGATGGAATTAGTGCACCGTCGCAATTACTGATGGGCCGAAGACTAAATACTCGTTTACCAGTACATACAGAACGATTACGACCTGAACGTAATAATCATATTGATTTTAAAAACATAGTTGGGAAACGTGTCCTGTCGAAAAAATATTACGATAAACATTCCCGAGACTTGCCTGCGTTAAAGCCCGGAGAAAATGTTATCGTAACAGATGTTGATAAGCGTCGGCGGCATATGCAAGTGCAGGCACCAGCGCCGCAGCCACGTTCATATTTTCTTACTGATAGCAGTGGTCGGAGGTACCGCCGCAATAGACGGCACATCATGAAGGGTGCGAGTTCAGGAGGTACCGCAGCACATTCTGCTTCCACGCAAGGGAAGGAGGATAGTTGCAGCGATGAAAATGAGCGCATGAGCACGTACAGTGATGCAGAGGAAAGTATGCACGAGGGGCTGAGCGATAATGATGGGATAGGGACTAGGTCGGCCAGCTCTTCTCCTGATCCGGTAGTGCAGCATACCCGAGCTGCTTCTCGGCGGGCACGTGAAAAACTTGCAATGTTTTTTAAAAAGTAATGAAGATAATATTAGATTATAATTGAGTCTTTAAAATTGTTAGTTTATTTATAAGTTAATATTATAATTGTAAGAATTCACTTAGTTACGGATGAGATAATGTGCCTGTACTTTGTTATAGTACCTTAGTAAGTAATTGGTGGTGGGAAATTTATTATGTTAATATTTTTTCATAAAAGGGGAAGATGTTGTATATTATTATTATAAGTTGAGGGTAGCCTAGTAATTATGTTTTGGTCGCATACCCAATAGTAAAATAAATCAGTCATTATCTAGCAAGTTCGTGTTTCACTACAGTAAGTAGGTTTTGTATTCAAAGGAAAGTACTACCAAGATAAGAAAGTTTCTTATCAAAAAGTTTTTAATTTACCCTTTTTAATGAGTACAGAGCAGTGGTGGGCCAGTGGTATCGGCCGCGACTTATGAGTCGTAGGTCTTGGGTTCGAACCCAGCCTGGCGCATTACTTTCTGTAATTTATTTCATCACCACTTCTCTCAAAACGGTGAAGGAAAACATCGTGAGGAAACCGGCATGTCCTAGAACCTAAAATTCGAAGACACGTGACATCTACGAGTACCAACCCGCACGGGGCCCGCGTAGTGAATTAAGGCCCACTCCCTCTCTCAGAGAGGAGGCCTGTGTCCCAGCAGTGGGAACATTATAGGCCGATGATGAATGAGTATAAGCGATGTTAATATGATGTGTGATTGCGTATACAATGTATAGATATGCGATAGCAGCAATTGCGGATAATTTGCTGTCATTTATTTGAAGTGGCAATGGGCAGGCCATATTGCTCGCAGAGCAGATGGCCGATGGGGTCGAAAAGTACTAGAGTGGAGACCGCGGACTAGCAAGCGCAGCGTAGGACGTCCACCAACGAGATGGACAGACGACCTTTTAAAGGTCGCCGGAAGACACTGGATGCAGGTCGCTTCCAACCGCTATATGTGGAGATCTAAAGCGGAGGCCTATGTTCAGCAGTGGACGTCCTATGGCTGAGATAATGATGATGATGATTTGAAGACTTCCCTCCGATTTTTTCATTCCCGTCATCAGATCCTGACTTGATTACCCTGAGACCATGCATACGCTTGTGCCATAATATCTGCGAATTCTTCCCAAATAGATAATTAATTTGATAAATATTTTCGGTATGGTTTTAATTAAAAATTTAATAAAACTTAAAACTTACAGACCGTGTACGCAACACCACACTGCGCTCAAAAACACAAAGTGCTGACGTTGGTCAATAGGCCGCTACACTAAAATGGGCCGGCCACGTCTGCCGCATGCCCAATGAGCTGTGCGCCAAAATAACCACTCTGTGGAACCCTGACACAGCCAGAAGGCATCGCGGCAGACCTCGTAGAAGATGGCGGGATGAGCTGGACAAAACCAACGATCACTGGTCCACTTTGGTCCTGGATCGCGAAAACTGGAAGTCATGGGGCCTGGGGAAGCCTTTGCCCAGTAGTAAAATGAAGTGGGCTAGCAGTATCAGTAAAACAGCTACTTTAAAAGATTGTGGTGCATATTAAAATTGACACGTACGAGAACTTTTGGACGCAAGACGTGGTGTTCCGTCGCTTCCGCGGACAAGTGCCACTGGAGTGCACTATAAAATAGTGCTAAGTGAAGTGTTTACTAACATAGGCTTAAGTTTCTTTAGACTAACACAAATTGTACTATAATTATATATATGTTAGTCTATAAGGTATATACTCGTATCTATTTTATTTTATTTTACTTTATTGGGACATAAAACAGTTACATGTTACAATTTTGGTAAACAGTTAACTAGAGTATTAGAGGTAAACATGTAACCCACACCAATGTCCGCGGAATAAATTATTTGGAGAAAATAGAACAGAACCACGCATCTACTTGAGGCAAATCAGGTTAGGAGGAAATTATAAATTATTGTGCAAGTAATTGAATAGCCATTCTTTTAAATTTTGTTTGAGATAGCGAGAATATATCTAAATCGAAAAAGTGTGTGTTATATGTTTCTAAGAGACGACGGAGGGGCGCTCTTGCGCCAGCATTGGTTCTGGCAGCCGGGGCACGCGCGCCCCTCGCCGTAATCTGGGCACAATATAACAAAGTTTGTTAGTGATATCAGAGCAATCAAAGTTATTGTTACATATGCCATGCAGCATCACAGCCATAAGTAAGGTGCGCCTGGATTCCAAGTCTAGAATTCTGTATCGTTTTAGCAGTTGTGCGTACGATAGTTTTGATCGGTGGCATTTGTAGTGAATGGAGCGTAAGAATTTTTTTTGGACCATTTCAAGCCTTTGCTTATATTTATCATAATATAGTGGACACCATATTGGGGCTGCGTATTCCAATTGGGATCGTATTAAGGTTATGTATAAGATTATAAACGTATGAGGTCGTTTGAAATCAGTTGAGAATCGCATAACGAAACCATACATTTTATAGGCTTTGTTAATAATGTTTTCAATGTGAAGGTCGAAATGCAATTTTGAGTCGAGTGTAACTCCCAAATCACGAATGTGGTCAACTTTTTTAAGAGAAGTGCCATGTAAAGTGTAACAGTATTTGATTGGATTTTTGTTTTTTTGTGAATGATATTACATTGCACTTAGGTAAGCTAAGATGAAGTTTATTGTGTGAACAATAATTGGAAAGTCTGTTGAGGTCATCCTGTAGCAGCATGCAGTCTTGTGTGTTTTTACACGACCTGTAGATTTTTATGTCATCGGCATACATCAAGAAATGGGAGTCAATAAAACAGCCTTTTATGTCATTCACGCCCAAGAAGACTGAAAAAAATTGGACATTATATTATACTTCACTCCGCGAATGATTCACATCTCGATTTGATAGTCCCTATTACCGACTTCGCTCATACTGTACTAATATTATAAAGCTGAAGAGTTTGTTTCGTTGACTGCGCTAATCTCAGGAACTACTGGTTCAAATTGAAAAAATATTTTTGTGTTAGATAGTGCATTTATTGAGGAAGGCTATAGGCTATATGACATCACGTTACGTTACGACCAATAGGATCAGCGGGTGTGAAACCACGGGGAAGAACTAGTAGCGTATATGTGGAAATGTTAGTGTCTAGACACACTATGCCGAAGTTACGCGACCGAAGTTCGGCGGCTGATTTCACGTTCCGACGTATTTGGCTGATATGACACACCATAAGTGCCGAACTTACGCGGCGGAAATTCGGCGCGGGTGGCGCGAGCGGCTCCCTGCTGCTCCCCGCCCCCGGATCTTCGTCGGTAATCGAACCGAACTTCGGTCGCGTATAATGTGTGGTCACAGAATAAGTTGCCACTGAACTTACGCCCGACCGAAGTTACGCTGTACGCTATGACGCGACGTAACTTCGGCAATAGTGTATTTAGACACTTAGAGTTGCATAGGTAGTAATTTTCATTATCAATCAGGATATGACCAAGATTACCGAGTATCGAAGTCGTGCGTGAAGCCATTTTGCTTGAAAATAGACCTGCAATCTACATGCATAAAAGCAATAACCAGTAAATGATACGGTTGGAAATAACGCCAATACAAACTTAGATTACACAAAATGCATTTGAAATTTCAAACAATTGGTTAAAAGTGTTTATTGATTTTGTAAATATAAGGAAGGAAACGCGGCGCTTCGGTCGCGCCTTTTTTTTTCGCTTTTTTTTTTGGGTGATAAAACCTTAAAATGTATCCTCCGGCTTGCCACCGACTTCCGAAAGAAAAGTTATTTTAAACTTTTTTGTATTTGTTTTGAAGTCGGTACTTTTTTTAAAAAAGTTTTTATTTTACCCTTTTTAGTTTATTTATTTTTATTTCAACCCAAATTCCAAAACTTTCCATCAAAGATTGCTACTCCACACTTTTCCCTTTCTAAGAAAAATGACATTGAAAGATTGACTGAAATTTTAATGTTTTTTTTTTTTTTTTACTTTCCAGGGACACGGTAATGGTCGCGGGACTTATCTCATTACCGTGACCCCGGGACATAACGGGCTATTGAAGGACACCGTGGATTTTAGTCAGTACAAGTCTGACAGTCCCTCCCGCCCTGCCCGGGGTGGGAGGACTCATTTGATGATTTTACCACGCAAAAAAAAAAAAAGGACACTGTAATGCGATAAGTCTCGCGACCGCGGCCAGTTCCATGGAACTAGAGTACTTTTTCGCAATGGAACTACTGGGTTTTTTTTCTCCCATATAGTTCCATAGAACTGGCATTCTGTTTTTTTCTGAAAGAATGTTACAAAAGTACCTACTAGGCTGGCATAAGTTAGTTGATTAGGTGAAAGGTATCCTAGTTCCATCAAATCATAGCCATCAAATGAGTACTGGGAGCTCTTTGTGGAGTGGAGAGAGTCCACAATAAGACGCATCTGCTTTTCAGTCTTTTTCTCTCAGGACGAAAGATTTGACTTGCCTCTGCTGCTCACGCAAGGCCGTTGTTGCAAGATAACTTGATTCCCACGAATCATATAAACCAAGTGTTATTGTCCGTGACATCAGCTTTGCGAGGCCTCTTTGACTCTTTTAGTTCCCAGTTAGTAACTAAACGTAACCAAGTCATCTTGCAACAAGAGGCCTCTCGCGAACAGTAAAGGCACTAGACCTTAATGTGATCGTCGGCGACATCAGCTTAGCGAGGCCTCTTAAGCTCTTTCAGTTGCCTCTCATCGGACACCACCCAAGTATAAATGTATTAAAATCTTAGTAAAAATTAAGTTGCACTGCTATAATTCGCACTAAGCGTTTCCAAACGTCTTTTATAATGCAGACAGCGAAGAAGTGGAACTCTCTGCCTGCGTCTGTGTTTCCGAACGCATACAACCCTAATCTCTTCAAAGTTAGAGTGAACAGGCTTCTTCTGGATATGCTCGCTCCATCGTCGACCTTGTCTTAGTCATTCCTGACCTAGACTAAGGTCAAGAGCAAACCCATTTTACATAAAAATAAATATTGACTGTTGACAAACTGTGATCGCCGTTGTGATAGTCCTTGGGAGCGCGAGGCCCTTTCAGGTGCGAAGCAGACCCTAGCCCCCGGCTAGGGTCTGCTTCGGTGCTTCGCCCCGCCTAGCTACACCACTGGTCAGAATTTTACTGTGTTGTGTGTTGTTTCTATTCTGGTTTTCATCTTCTCCCCATGTCTTTTAGTTTTCACGATCTTTGGCCAAAGTGAAACACTGGTCGTTGATTCTTTTAAAATCAAACCGGTTCCTTCACTTGTCCTTTGCGTTCCGGGGTCATGGTTACCTTTACAAACGGTACCGCGAATAAAATGAGTCCTCCCCCACTTGTTGGGACGGAAAGGGGACTGACAGACTAAGCTATCGAACCTCTACTTAATGGTTACTAAAGTTATTTTGTAACTACCCATTTTTACAATCAATCAGTATTGTATTTGTATAGTTGACAGGCCCTAGCAGAGGGAGTTAAGGCCGGACAACACGAACGGCAGGTCCGGTTCGCATCCGGTTTGGTTGCGTTCACTAAACGAAAAATCGGATACCGGCACGTAACAACACAAAATGTCCATGTCTTATGCCAAAGTTTTCTTCAATATAAAGTTTGCCCGGGCAATTACGAACACAAAAACGTTTTCGTATTCAAATCTTTGTATCTAAAAATGCAAATTGTTAGCAGAATTATAATATTTAAATTAATAAATATTATGATTATCTTAATGTAGCGTTTTAGACTCCCTGTACGTGTACATTAGTCTCTTTTTATTTTTATTTTATTAGAGAAGTAATAATAGCTATATGACATACTAGCTTTCCCACGTGGCTTCTCCCTCGCTGCCCAGTGCTCGGCCCCTATTGGTCGCAGCTTGATGTTTTATAACCTATAGCCTTCCCCGATAGATAAATGGACTATTCAACACCTAAATATTTTTTATAATTTGAACCACTAGTTCTCGAGATTAGCGCGTTCAAACAAATAATCAAACATTAGCATACATAAGTTACTGTTGACATTGTTAAACCATAATTTAATTTCCGATCACAAACCAATTTTTCAAAAAAATTGCAAATAACATAACAGAAGGGGTGCTAAGACAGGAAACCTCCACGTGCGCCCGTGGACTGGAGTTCCCTCTCGGATACGTCCGGGGGGAAGACCAGTTTTTCGGGCCGGTGCACCCTGGGATGCGGGCAAAAACTCTTCCTTAGGCACTGTGTGCCTAAGGGGTCTCTTTGCCCGTATGCGAATAGCCTGTCGGGTGGACGCTCCAACGCGTGTCCCTCTGAATAGCAGAGGGCACCGCGGCGGAGCGGGCTTGGTGAGTAATGGGTAAGCTCGCCGTCCGACCAAGGATCAAGCCCGGGTCGGTGGCGCGTCGTGTTTCACGCGTCACCAACGGGGCCCCTTATGGGGCCAAATGCCTGCTGGGGTCGCGGATTTTTCTTAATCCAGGATACCGTGGCCCCGGAACGTAAAGGGCATCCGAAGGAACACGGGTAGATTATAGTCAGTAAGAGTCTGACAGTCCCTTCCGCCCCACCCAGGGCGGGAGGACTCATTTGATGATTTTGCCACCCCAAAAAAAAAAAGAAAAAAATAACATAACAGAAAATGAATATCGTGGGCTTTGTGTTTTCCCCCAAGCTGCTGTGAGACAGTCAGTCAACAATAATATCGAACAGGGAGAGGTAGGCTATACGATGAATCGATGTTGTAAAGCTGTAAGCAAGCCCCTCTGATTGGCTTTATCAGTGGCAGCAGCATTAATTTATAAAGTGAGAGTGACATCTCATTTTAGGTAATTTTATGAGTCTACCACCCAAGTAATAGTAATAACCGACAGTTCTGACTTCTGCTGAGTCCGACTTCATAGCAACTTCTGCTGAGTCCGACTTCATAGCAACTTCTGTTGAGTCCGACTTCATAGCAACTTCTGCTGAGTCCGACTTCATAGCAACTTATGCTGAGTCCGACTTCATAGCAACTTATGCTGAGTCCAACTTCATAGCAACTTCTGCTGAGTCCGACTTCATAGCAACTTATGCTGAGTCCAACTTCATAGCAACTTCTGCTGAGTCCGACTTCATAGCAACTTATGCTGAGTCCAACTTCATAGCAACTTCTGCTGAGTCCGACTTCATAGCAACTTCTGCTGAGTCCGACTTCATAGCAACTTATGCTGAGTCCAACTTCATAGCAACTTCTGCTGAGTCCGACTTCATAGCAACTTCTGCTGAGTCCGACTTCATAGCAACTTCTGCTGAGTCCGACTTCATAGCAACTTCTGCTGAGTCCGACTTCATAGCAACTTCTGCTGAGTCCGACTCCGACACGCACGCAGTGTCGCCAGGCTTGGCAGATAGTCAAATATAACATGAGACAGCTCAAAAAGAAACATTTTCACAAGGAAAGTAACATTACCGTTTTAAATGGAAAACGACACAATACTTTATTACGGCACTTTATACACAAAAATTAAAATAAGTTTTCTTCCTGTCCCATTTCTTAAACTTCGAAAAAATCGTAATAATGGTTGATCGAATAATCGACTGGCGATGCTGAAAAAGAAAAAAAAATTTGTTTTGTTTTTATTTTTGTGTGAAAATCCTAATGCGGTTCACATAAAACATCTACTTACAAAGTTTCAACAGGATAGCTCTTATACTTTCGACAAAAAGTGGCTGTGACATACGGACGGACAGACAGACATGACGAATCTATAAGGGTTCCGTTTTTGCCATTTGGCTACGGAACCCTAAAAACATACAGTCAATGATATGTGTTTAGGTAATATACCAACAACCACTTTAGTAATGTCTTTCAATTCTGCAACTTACTTTGTCATCGTTTTTCATATTATTATTCATTGTATTATGAAAAAAATAAATCTGCTTGCTCATAATAATCAAAACAAAAACATTCTTGGATGCGTTCCGTTTCTAAATACTCGTATATTTATGTCTGCCTTAAAAGTAACATAAAAGTAAAATATTGAGTCGTGTAACATGGAGGTAACATGAGAGGATCAAAAGTAACGTAAAAAGTAACATCTAACATTCTGGCAACGCTGGCACGCTGCACGCACGACATAGTAACAAGCAAAACAAATCTATACATATAATAAATTTGTAGAAAAGTGGTGTCTGTACAATGTAAATATACATATAAAAAAAAGTAGCAGGGGTTGTTATTTTGGTACCGATGCCGAACCCGAAATTGTAATTAAATTTTTTTTTGTCTGTTTGTCGGTTTGTCTGTTTGTCTGTGTGTTTGTGCGCTAATCTTCGGAACTACTGGACGGATTTGAATGTTTTTTTTTTGTTGTATAGGTATTAAGTCCGATTAACATATAGGCTATAATTTATCTTGGAAACTTGAACACCTGATGCAGAACCGCAACAGCCCTGCTAAACTATAAGAGATACAAAAATGGTGCCATAGCAAAAAGAAAGAATTACTTAAATCGAACTTGTAGTTCCGGAGATATGCGTGCACAAACATAAAAACATACATACATACGTAGTACATACATACTTACATACATACATAAACATACATACATACATACACTTATGAAATTTGGCACATTTGTTCAGACACTGATATAGACTAACATATATGAAAACTGGGCAGTTCTGACATACATACGGGTCGAATTGATAACCTCCTTTTTTTTTTGAAGTCGGTAAAAAAAGAATTACTTAAGGGGAATGCTCCAACCAGCCCGCGAAATTCAAAATTTCTTGGGTTTTTTGCAATTTGCAAGCCAGCGTGCTAGGTTGTATGTCGATTAAAATATTGATCGCGCTTGTAAGACGTATGTAGTTACAGAATTATAATCAACAAAATCATCAATATAACGCTCTAAGTTCATAAAGCTTCAGGAATGACTTTTTATGATATTTTTTTGTTCCTCGTGTGTCCGTCTGTCTGTCGCTTACAGTCAATTATCTCCGAATCTACTAGACCGATTGGGTTGAAATTTGGTACACATATCAATTCCTGTGACCCAAGCACAGAGGTGTGACGTGAATAGATGAAATCTGTATGTGGGAGGTAATTTTTGGGGGGAAGGGGAAAATGAAAAAAAAAGTTTTGAAAACTGCATCGTGTGACATATCAAATGAAATGTCTTGTTGAGACAATCTTAAATGTATTTTTTTTGTAATTTTAAAATAAATAGTTTCCAAGTTATTCAAGAAAATAGACGAAATTTGACCATTCCCCCTCCCCTCTTATCTCCGAAACTACTGAACCTAAAATTTTGAAAAAAATACAGTAATTAGTTTTCTACTTATATATTATAGGAAAACCTATAACAAGTCCATATCTGTATATGGGAGGTAATTTTTGGGGGGGAAGGGGAAAATTAAAAAAAATAATTGAAATCTGCATCGTGTGACATATCAAATGAAAGGTATTGTTGAGACAATCTTAAATATATTTTTATTGTAATTTTAAAATAAACAGTTTCCAAGTTATTCAAGAAAATAGACGAAATTTGACCATTCCCCCCCCCTTATCTCCGAAACTACTGAACCTAAAATTTTGAAAAAAAATACAGAAATTAGTTTTCTACTTATAGATTATAGGATAACCTATAAGAAGTCCATATCTGTATATGGGAGGTAATTTTTGGGGGGGGAAGGGGAAAATTTAAAAAAATATATTTGAAAACTGCATTGTGTGACATATCAAATGAAAGGTATTGTTGAGACAAACTTAAAAGTATTTTTTTTGTAATTTTAAAATAAATGGTTTCCAAGTTATTAAAAAAAAATAGACGAAGCTTGACCATTCCCCCCCCCCCTTATCTCCGAAACTACTGAACCTAAAATTTTGAAAAAAATACAGGAATTAGTTTTCTACTTATAGATTATAGGATAACCTATAAGAAGTCCATATCTGTATATGGGAGGTAATTTTTGAGGGGGGAAGGGGAAAATTTAAAAAAAAATATTTGAAAAGTGCATCGTGTGACATATCAAATGAAAGGTATTGTTGAGACTAACTTCAAAGTATTTTTTTTGTAATTTTAAAATAAATGGTTTCCAAGTTATTCAACAAAAACAGACGAAGCTTGACCATTCCCCCCCTTATCTCCGAAACTACTGAACCTAAAATTTTGAAAAAAATACAGGAATTAGTTTTCTACTTATAGATTTTAGGATAACCTATAAGAAGTCCATATCTGTATATGGGAGGTAATTTTTGGGGTGGAAGGGGAAAATTAAAAAAAAAATTGAAAACTGCATCGTGTGACATATCAAATGAAAGGTCTTGTTGAGACAATCTTAAATATATTTTTTTGTAATTTTAAAATTAATAGTTTCCAAGTTATTCAATAAAATAGACGAAATTTGACCATTCCCCCCCCCTTATCTCCGAAACTACTGAACCAAATTTTTTGTTAAAAATACAGAATTTAGTTTTCTACTTATAGATTATAGAAAAACCTATAAGAAGTCCATATCTGTATATGGGAGGTAATTTTCGCTATAAGAAGTCCATGATATTAAAATAACATGGTTAATCACTCAATATTGTGCGTACCAATTTGGGTCAGATTTAAAAAAAAACCTGATAGGTAACATCGTACGGAACCCTCTTCACGCGAGTCCAACTCGCACTTGTCCGGTTTTTTCTTTCATATCATTCCTTAGACAATCCATCCATCTTTTCTTTGGCCTTCCTCGTCCTCTCCATCCATCAACATTCATACTCATCACTTTCTTAGTCACATGGGTGTCATCCCTCCTCATCACATGTCCATACCAAGATAGACGATTCCCTTTCATTTTTTCTGTAACAGGCGCCACTTTCAAACTTCCCCTTATAAACTCATTCCTTACTTTATCCATTCTTGTCACTCCACACATCCATCTCAACATCCTCATCTCGGCTACATGCAATCGTTTCTCATCCATCTTTTTCACAGCCCAGCATTCCGATCCATACAATACACAATGTGATGAGCATCTATATGCCCACAGACATAAGTGATAATTTGCTGGACTTCATGGACTGCCTCGGTACGGTGAGTGCTGTAGTAGACGATTGTAGTGTGGAATCAGTTTTTGTTTTGGGGGATTTTAATGCGCATCCGGGTACTTTGTTTATGTCAGAGCTATTAAATTTTTGTGAGGAACAAAAATGGGTTTGTGTTGACATAGACAGACTGGCCTTAACAAGTGACACCTACACTTTTATGAGTGAGGCTCATGGCTGTAGGCGATGGCTGGACCACTGTATAGTCACACACTCTGCACTAAGTTCCATAATCGATGTTTACGTAAGGAATGACGTACTATGGTCTGATCATTACCCTATTTAATAGTGGAATGTTGACGCCTAAGTTCTGTAAAAATGTGACTGAGCATAATAAAATTGTTTGGGGGGAAAGAACCAAGGAGCAAATTAGTAAATATACCAATGAATGCCATAGTAAATTAAAATTGATTGATTTTCCCGAGGAATTAATTAGTTGCGCTGATAACTTTTGTACTGAAGTCACCCATACGTAGAATTGTTATTGATAAGCTGTATTCGGATATTGTTTGTGCTCTTGAATCATCAATTTGTAGTGCAGTAAATAAATGTGTTAGTCGTAAAAAGAAAGCTCACATAACAGGCTGGAATAAGCACGTCAGTTGCTCTCACAGGCTGGCTAGGCAAAACTTTCATTTATGGTCATCTTGTGGAAAACTATGGACTGGCCCAATGTATGACGACATGCGGGAGAGTAGGGCATTATTTAAGTCGCGTCTAAAATGGTGCCAGAACCACGAAGAACAGATAAAGATGAACATAATTGCCTCTAAGCACTCAAAACGTGATTTTCGTGGCTTCTGGAAGAATACTAAGAGTCTGAGTGCTCGGCCAGGCCTGCCTATGTTAGTGTTAACGGTGCGAGTGATGCAAAGAATATTGCAAACATTTTTAAAAATCATTTTCTTTTAAAATCTCCGCTGGGGAGCTCAAATGCGACGCTGGATGCTGAGCCCTGCTGTAGCCAGGTGGGCATGCGTTTTGGTGCCAAATACGTGGCTAAGATCATCAAATCTACAACTAGAGGTAAGTCCCCTGGTCATGATGGGCTCAGCATCGAGCACTTGTAGTACGCAGGTCCTCACCTGCCAAGAGTTTTGGCGCTGCTGTACAATTTATGTATAATAATAATGAGGACGATTGTGGTTCCTGTACTTAAAAGTAAAACAGGTGATCTTTCCAACAAGGGAAACTATAGACCTATTTCTCTAGCGACCACAGTCGCTAGGGTGCTTGATGGTCTGCTTGAGACACAATTAAACTGACACCTTGTGTTACACGATAATCAGTTCGGGTTTCGGCCTGGACTTTCTACATAAAGTGCAGTTCTATGTCTCAAGCATGCCGTCAGGTACTACACAGAAAGAAGAACACCTGTTTTCGCTTGTTTCTTAGACCTGTCTCGAGCTTTTGACCTGGTTTCCTACGAATTATTATGGAAGAAACTTGAAGCTATAAGCTTGCATATCGAGCTTATAAAAATTTTCAAGCATTGGTATGGAAGCCAGGTCAACAATGTTCGGTGGGCGGGTGTGCTGTCGGAGCCGTTTCGATTGGAGTGTGGAGTAAGACAGGGGGGGTTAACTTCCCCTGCCCTGTTTAATTTGTATACATAAAAATGCCCTGATTGAGGCGCTTAGCAGTCATCATGTCGGTTGTCATATTGACGTATATAGTCTGTGTCAATAACTTAAGTTATGCGGACGACATGGTACTGCTGAGCGCGTCAGTCAGTGGTAATAGGACATTACTAGCCACATGTGAACTGTACGCAACTGAACATGGGCTAATGTATAATGTTCACAAAAGTCAGTACATTGTGTTTGAGGCGGGGACCAAGTACCACTATGATGTTCCACCCATGATGCTAAATGGAGTTCCACTTAAGCGAGTGGAACAATTTAAATACCTCGGTCACCTGGTCTCCGCCGAGCTCAAGGATAACGCTGATATTGAAAGGGAACGGAGGGCTCTGTCCGTGCGTGCGAATATGGTGATTGCTGGCAGAGTAGTTTGTCCATATGTAACCCACTGCTGTCAGTTACATGTTTCTCCGTATCGTGTTGTTTAGCCGAGCATCGTGTTGTTTTATTCCGCCAAGTTGTAAGCTCCGATCGTAGCGACTTTCTTAGCAACGTTGAATGAAGATCCACTCGTCGCGAAAGCGCGGGAGAGACCGACTGCCCGCGCGCGTGTAAACAGTCACCGGGCGCCCGCACATTCATCCTTTGAACTTTGCCAAAAACCGACTCTTGCCCGATTCGCGGCATTCACGTTCACAGGCGCGTTCACGGGCTCGGGCGTACCGTTTACACGCTCGTGAATGTGAATGTGCACGTTGAATGTAGAGTTGAACGCGCGCGTGTGAACCTACCATTACGCGCGCGGCAGCAGCACAATAGCTCGCGACATGACTCGGACTCGCTCGAACCGAGCCCTCCCGATTACTCCCGAACGCATCGCATCGGCAATGTTCGGTTTCTATCGGAAGTCCGGAACTAGGCGCGTGCGATTTCGTATTTCGCCCGGTCAGGTGACTTAGTATGTTATTTACAACTCTAATTTAATTGATTAAAGGATTTATAATATAAACCCTTTAAATAATATTTATGGTGGTGGTGGTAATATTATTTCCTTGACACCACCACCCGTTTTACGGTCGTAGGTACTTAAATACTCAACTTTGTGTAATTTGTAAGTATATTTAAATCATATTAATAAAATCACATTATTGCTCATTTAATTTCTTTCATGTTATGAATCATCACAATGACACGCGAACAACATCGTATCATTTGCTGCTATGTTACTATTTCGATAACATGTCCTATTACACTAGAATGTGACTAGAACATTGCATTACATTAGAACGCGTGATGGTGAGCTATCGCATGGCGCTACATCATAACATCACGCGTGATGTTGGAAGTGATGGTGTAATGTAATATTACTCGGCACTAGGGACACGATATAGAATCCGATACTTTACTCATATCGCTACTTTTTGATTCGATACTAGTATTCAGATATTCGATACTTTCTTTCGATACTAGTACTAATATCAGTACTTAGCATCAAGTATCGATTCCATAAAAAAAAAAATAACAACTACCTAACTCATAAATACCAATTTAACGCATCAGCTTAACGTACTTAAATAGGTATTCTGAATCTCAGAATAATAACTAAAACAATAGAAACCTTAACTAAAATAGCAACAGACTGTTTTTGTCTCTGTGCATTGTGAAGGCGTAAGAAAGGGATGCATAATTATACCTACATCTCAACATTCGCGATTCGTAACGTTGCCAATTGTTTTCTTTATGCGTGTGTTGTAAAAGTGATGTTCAACACACACAGATTCACTAAACCGTCCACACTAATGCCGGCCACACACGTTACAGTATACTTGTACAAATTTCTAACATAGTCACTGTCGTGTGCTTGTGCAAGTCTAGATTTGCACAAGTAAGTATACTGGTACCGTGTATGGTCGGCATTTATGACGTATACCATTTTCAGTTGGTCTGACTTTACGAAAAAGATCATCGCGCAGTACCTACGTACTTTTAATTTAGTAGCATTATTACAACCAAGTAGAACCATTTGACATTTTAACTCGTGACTCATTCGAAAATAATAAGAATTGTGTGGTGTTTTTGTATCACTCACAAAAATAAAAGCTATGTACAGCTATCTTACTCATATCTGACAGTACACTGAACACAGCTTTTATTTTTGTACCAAACCTTTTTTTGTACCTATCTAAATTGTTTGTTATTTTATTTTAATTGTGGTCCATTAATAAATCACAACAAGTCACATTCATGATCTGTAAATCTTTGTTGTAGATCATGTGGCTGTGTATTAATTTAAAGTAGTAGAGAAACTATGGCGCAAGCATGCGTGCGGCGAGTAATGGGCGACTCGCTGTCCGACCATGGACCATGACCATGCCCGGGTCGACGGCGCGTTGTGTTCCATGCGCGCCTCAAAGAGCGTCAGCAAGATGACAGGGCCTTTAGAGAGCCAAAGCCTGCCGGGGTCGCGGGACTTATCAAATTACCATGACCCTGGAACGTAAAGGGCTATTGAAGTCAGTACAAGTCTGACAGTCCCACCCGTCCTGCCCTGGGTGGGAGGACTTATTTGATGACTACCAAAACAAAGCTAAAAAAAAAAGTAGTAGGTAAATTTCAAATTCATTCGATACTTACTCATATCGATACTTTCGTTTCGATGCTATTACTAATTTGATACTTTTGTTTCGATACCGATACTATATCGATATCGCTACTTATGGTTGCGATATCGTGTCCCTAGTTGGGGAGCCCCAACTCATATCGATACTTTCGTTTCGATGCTATTACTAATTTGATACTTTTGTTTCGATACCGATACTATTTCGATATCGCTACTTATGGTTGCGATATCGTGTCCCTATCACTTCGTAGTGCACTGTTTTGCATAGCGATGGGTAGCTATAGCCATAACTAGCCAAATACCGGCTATGAGCAAAATAGCCACGGCTATGATATCCGTCAACACGATAGCTAGCTATCGGCTACTGGTTGGCTAGATAACTGACCGGTTATGATATAGCCGCGTAGCCGCTCGTAACCGCGTAGCCGCTCGTAACCGCGTAGCCGCTCGTAGCTGCGTAGCCGCCACGGAGTATAGCTAACTGCTACGTTTTATAGCCGTCCCGGTATTCGGTAGCCGGGTAGCTAGAGTAGCCAAAATAGCCGAAAGCTGTGTGCGCGCTCACTGCGCTACGCGTGTACGATCTTCATTGGTGACGATATTCTCTTCTTAGATTTGATCCGTTTAAGTTTAGATCTTTTTCTCACAATATTCACAAAATAGATTAGGCAAAGAAAGAGCATTATACTTAGTAAATTCGTTCGTTTAATGAACAAACTTGTGAAATTCGATGATTAGAAAGCTGGTTAGTTATACTAACTATAAAATTTTTATTTATTTCAAACCTGACGGGGTTTAAAATAAAAATTAAAAATTTTATAGTTAGTATTTTGGTTGTGTGAGAGGAAATCATTTCTTTTTGATTTAGGATCGAATTCAGAACGGGCAGTTGATGTTGCGTTATTTAAGTCCTACCTAGCTACACCGGCGCCGCTTCGTTGCGCCGCTAGATACCAATAGGGACACGATATCGAATCCGATACTTTACTCATATCGCTTTTTGATTCGATACCAGTATTCAGATATTCGATACTTTCTTTCGATACTAGTACTAATATCAGTACTTAGCATCAAGTATCGATACCATAAAAAAAAATAACAACTAACTCATAAAAACCAATTTAACGCATAACGTACTTTGATAGGTATTCTGAACCTCAGAATAATAACTAAAACAATATAAACCTTAACTAAAATAGCAACAGACTGTTTTTGTCTCTGTGCATTGTGAACGCGTAAGAAAGGGATGCATAATTATACATCTCAACATTCGTAATTCATAACGTTGCCAATAGTTTTCTATATGCGTGTGTTGTAAAAGTGATGTTCAACACACACACAAATTCACTAAACCGTCCACACTAATGCCGGCCACACACGTTACAGTATACGTCTTGTACAAATTTCTAACATAGTCACTGTCCTGTGTTTGTGCAAGTCTAGATTTGCACAAGTATACTGGTACCGTGTATGGTCGGCATAAAATGTATACTATTTTCAGTTGGTCTGACTTTACGAAAAAGATCATCGCGCAGTACGTACTTTTAATTTAGTAGCATTATTACAACCAAGTAGAACCACTTGACATTTTAACTCGTGACTCATTCGAAAATAATAAGAATTGTGTGGTGTTTTTGTATCACTCACAAAAATAAAAGCTATGTACAGCTATCTTACTCATATCTGACAGTACACTGAACACAGCTTTTATTTTTGTACCAAACCTTTTTTGTACCTATCTAAATTGTTTGTTATTTTATTTTAATTGTGGTCCATTAATAAATCACAACAAGTCACATTCATGATCTGCGCATCTCTGTTGTGGATCATGTGGCTGTGAATTAATTTAAAGTAGTAGAGAAACTATGGCGCGTGCGTGCGGCGGGTAATGGGCGACTCGCTGCCCGACCATGGACCATGCCCGGGTCGACGGCGCGTTGTGTTCCACGCGCGCCTCAAAAAGCGTCAGCAAGATGACAGGGCCTTTAGAGGGCCAAAGCCTGCCGGGGTCGCGGGACTTATCAAATTACCATGACCCTGGAACGTAAAGGGCTATTGAAGGACACCGTGGATTTTAGTCAGTACAAGTCTGACAGTCCCTCCCGTCCTGCCCTGGGTGGGAGGACTCATTTGATGACTACCATTACAAAGCTAAAAAAAAAAGTAGTAGTGAAACTCCAAATTCATTCGATACTTACTCATATCGATACTTTCGTTTCGATGCTATTACTAATTTGATACTTTTGTTTCGATACCGATACTATATCGATATCGCTACTTATGGTTGCGATATCGTGTCCCTAGATACCAAACGCTATTGTTCAATAGCCAAGTAGCCAAATAGCTGGCTAGCTAGCTTGCTATTACACCACAAATAGCCGGTTAGCTAAGCTATTGAAATTACGGCTAGTTACCCATCTCTAGCTTTTGCACATGTCTACACCTCGAGATCGGAATTCGGAAAGAACTGCGATCTCTCCAAAAATTTTCATATTATTATTAAAAAGCGTCGACGATACACGCGCCAGTGTACTTATGCCTTTCAATGTAGGTAACGAAACCATAGCGACTTTAATTTTTTCTGTGCTGCCATCTATCGAGCATGTTGACAAGTGTACGAAAAATATCAAACCTCATTTTCTATAATTTGTATTCAAAGTTTCTGAACTGGTTTGAAGCTGAAAAACAGGATTATGTACATCCCGAAGTGCTAGGCAGTGTATACCTATCCTAATAGATAAGCAGTGCTGCAGTAATAGAAATAAATTCCTGATTAGTAGCATGCTTTTATACTACCATACCAGTACCGTCAGTATTTTCGCAATAGGTTCAGACCTCTTTCGTTTAGATTCCCTCTGTCTATCCCGTCTAAAAAACAGGATGCGTGAGGTATTGAATAGGGACGATGAAACCTGGAAACCTGTAACTTCCGAAGACATGGTTGGTGATCGAGATAACAGTTGGTCCATACTTTAGGTCTATGGGTCCGAAGTGCTAATTGCGTTTAGTTTCTACACGAAACACTTAAATCATTAATGAAGTTATTCTCTGCAGATTATTATTGAAGTATCTTTTTCAAAGCAGCACAAATACTTTTTTTCTTTTTTTTATTAGTCGCACGCTACTATCAAAATCATTACCATTGATAAAATCATATCAGAGAAAAGTGACATTGACAACTTGATACAACAAGAGCAATATCAAAACGTGGAACAACAACAATAGAGCATGCGGAGGGAACGTTGTTCTTTTTAATGTGTTATTTTAAAAACTGTGAATTATAAAGTTAATGTGTTTCATGTAAAATGTCTTTAAATCCACTGAATGGTAAGATTTTAGTCACATGTTTATAAATGTTTTTTTTTTTCAAACATAACCTCAAAGCATACAAAAGACTTAGATTATTGCCATACATATTACTACAGTAACTACTATTTAGAAATGAGAATGTGTACTTAAATACAATGTGTATGTGTGAATGTGACAGCCTATTTCTTTACTTCAGAGCTTAATTTTTGATATTTAAAAACTCATTTTAAAGTGTTGGGCAGTTCTCATAGTTGTAACCTTCGAGCTTCCAAAAAACTACTTCTCCAAGTTCCTTCACACCGCACCGGTTTTATGTCTAATTCTTTCGCTATATCAACTATAAGACTCTGGAACGCGCTACCCTTTAACATTAAAAAAGCTGAAAGCGATTTCACTTTTAAAAGAAAACTGCGTAAACTCTATTTAAGTCACAATAAATAGCTCTCTTTTTTCAAGTCTAGTCATAATAGTTATTATTAAGTTATATGTATTTTTTTTTTCATTGTTGCTATAATATTGTTTAGTTTATTTTATCAGTATTATATGTATTAGTATCTATATTAATATATACATGTCTTTGATTTTTTTTTTGTACCCTACCACAATATTCTCTGATTTAACCCAAAGGTTGACTGGTAGAGAATGCCTTGTGGCATTAAGTCCGCCTATGTACCACTTTATGTACATGAAGTTTAAATAAATAAATAAATAATAATTCATATAAACACTTGTGTGCACAATAATGGTGTACGTATATGTAATAATGAAAAAATAAAACAAAATAAACGAAACAAAAACAGTTCTTTTACACGGGACCAGAGGCGTCTTTACCTATAGTGCAGGGTGTGCGGCGCACACGGGCGCCGGGTCTAAGGGGGCGCCGAGCGCCCTCTAATGCGACACCTCCAAAGATGCGTCGATCGATGGCTCAGGCGCAAAATGTCGCTTTCGCAAAATGTCTCCTGGTAGTAACGTGTCTCTTTCGCGAAGTGTCGCTTTCTCATAATGTCGCTTTCCCAAAATGACTCCTTCTTAAAAGGGCTCAGGCGTTAAATGTCGCTTTCGCAAAATGTCACCTCTAGACTGTGTATACGGTCGCTACCGCGCCGCCACGAAAGAGGCATTGTCAGAAAGCGACCTTTTAAGAAAGAGTCATTCTGTGAAAGCGACATTATGAGAAAGCGACATTTTGCGAAAGAGACGTTTTACTACCAGGAGACATTTTGCGAAAGCGACATTTTGCGCCTGAGCCATTTAAAATTGCACCATTTGCATCCGAATTTCCGTTTGAAAATTTAACTGTTAGTATTCCATTTTGACCCCGCTCCTACTAGACTAGAGGGCGCCAGGATACTGGTTGCACACGGGCGCAACAAGGGCTAGAGACGCCTCTGCACGGGACTGGCAGCATTGCCACATTTTATGACAATGTCTGGCCTTTAATCGCATAATATGATTCTTTGTAACACAAATACATTGGTACGAATGTATTTAAGGCGCTGTACCCAAGCTCTATGTA
This sequence comes from Agrotis exclamationis, assembly GCA_950005045.1. Lineage (NCBI taxonomy): Eukaryota > Metazoa > Arthropoda > Insecta > Lepidoptera > Noctuidae > Agrotis > Agrotis exclamationis. The sequence continues at coordinate 11,568,568 of OX465441.1, forward strand.
GCAAAGGTAGTCGCGTGGGTGAAGCAGCTGCGCGCGGGAGCAAATTGTAAGAAATTTTGCAGTTTTAACTTAATATTTAAACAATTACAGGTCTGAGTTCAAAAAAATTAGATAAGTCTTTAGTATATGAAATTTCTTCTGTTATAGTTACAAAAAATATAATGGTTACCGCTGAAAAAATTGAGAATTTCGAGACGAATTTTTTTTTTTCATGGTCATATTGACAATTTTTTTATTGTAGTTTTAGACCACTTTTGGGAATTGTTTTTGTTAAAGTCTTTACTTTATACATTTGACTATACACTGTATTTTTTTCTGGCTTGTGGCATGTGCAGATATGGCTAAGTTTGCGACGAAAAACTAGTCATTTACAGAGTGTTCGCTATGGGCAGCGCCTTAACTGACATGCCCCAACTTAGGCACCAGTGAAGATTTGACAGTCTGGGCATGCTCAAATTTAACACATTTAGCCATTGATTTTTATTTTATTTATTTATTATTGTACAATGTTCACATAGTTACAAGCTTAGCTTGAAACTAGTTCATACATTACCCTATTAGGGCACAGCATTATTTGATGTCTTTTGACAATTCAAAAGTGCCTGTAATTGGCCTAGTTGAAATAAACGATTTGATTGATTGATTGATTGAGCAAATAACTTAAATCTAGAATATATCTATAGTTTATTCATATTCATCATCTGCCTAGCCTTTTCTTGAGACTAGGCCAACCCCAATTTAGTTGACTAAATTGGGGTTGGCTTCCAAATGGATGCAGCTGAATATCAGTATTTACATGGAGCAACTGCCTATTGGACCACAACCCAGTGACTGCATATTACCACGATACCCCATGGCATGACTGGTTGTCAGACTTTTAGAGCTTCTGACTAATAGTTTATTTATAGTATGTATAGAAATAACTGTTATTGATATGGCAAATTCTCTTTTTCAGAACTAAAACGTCGGCTAGACGATGATAAGATCCCTTTGCCTAAAAGGCTCTGCCTCGCAAAGAATGTGGTGCAATCCCACCACTTCGCCACAGCTCCCAAAGAAAAGATTGTGGCAGAATGGCTTCATACCTTGACAGAGAAAAATAAGCTCAATCGCGATGAGTTAAAGAATATACTTGATTGGCTATCAGTGGTTGATGACTTGACTAGCGAGCTGAAATGTAAATTGATACAGGTATGTTTGACTTGTTTTTAACATTATCTAGAGTCTGAACTGGTTTTCAGTTCAGTCTCTAGCAGAACCATTATAAGAATTGTTATCAAAGTTGTAATATGCAAAATTCTATTCTACTGCCCAAGTAGAAAAAATATTGATTTAAAATAATTTTATTGGAATTAATATTTTAATATGACTGCTAAAGTCGCCTTTTTAGACTCCAAGAAATGGCCTTGTCAGATGATCACAATCATGAATTTGGCATAAGAGAAGGAGCTTTCATCCAGCAGAAATATCTAAGAGCTCGGAATTATTGCATTATGCTTTTTACAAATTGGTTTCTACATATAAAATATAATAATCAGTGCATTACTTTTGGTCAATAAAAGGAAATATAAATATTTGAATAACTAAAATTAACTAGGTACTCTGATTTCAGATTGTATCACAATACATACGGCTGAACCCACTGCGAACTGCTGAAATAAAATACATCTCAACATTCTTAGAGAACCCTAAAATCTCTTCACAATTGAGTCTACAAATTGATGACTACCTCACTATAACAATCACATTACTCCAGTTCCTGAGAAATGATAACACAAACATACAATTGAGTCAAAAAATTTTAAGTAATTTGATAAAATATTACAAAGAATCCAAGAAGAAATTAGAATTTATCATCAAATTGTTGAATGGAGAAAATCTGGAAACTATATTCAGTTTTTTGGACACAGAATGCAGAAAATGTGCTGTAGATGTGTGTCAAAATATTTTGTTTCCTATAAATAAAAAATCTTTTTTCATCAGTTTCTTACAAACTTTAATTCGTAAAGACAATATTGAAGAACTGATAGCTGAAAAAGGGGACAACATCCAATCTGTAATAAAAATAATGAACACTTTCTTTGAATTTCCCAAAAAACGTTCTGAAAATGACACAAAATTCTTGCACAATTTCATTGATGTGTTTGTGAGTTCATTCCAAAAAGAGAATCAGATTGTCTTTGCTTTTTTCATTATGGTTGCAAATGTTTTGAATATGGAGCAAAATTTTATAGTACCTGCTATGAATCTTCCTGCCATTTTAGAGGAAAATGATGCTAAAACTAAGAGAACACTATTTCTAAATATGCTTGAAGTTTTATTAAGAAACGAAGTCAATATTAATGTAAGATTGACTGATACTTTTGGTGAAAAAATATCGAATGTTGAAATAAAGAAGAATTTCACATCATTCCTGCAAGCTGTTATGATGGGCCAGCTAAAACTGGAAGGAAAATTAGACAAAACAACCTTACAAATAATAAAAACTGCGTTGAAGTTAGATCCTGTGTTAATAGAGCAAAAAATCGATTCAATATTGCCTCCAATAATGACAGCAAAGAAAAACAGCTCAAATATAATAGATTCTTATACAGAAACCATGAATTGTTTACTAGAAATACTTTTCAAACTAAGCAGAGGAACACTATTTTTAAACCAAATTCTACCATCAGTAAAAAACATTTTGGAAGTTAGCAACACTGAACAGTTTGAATTGAAACAGAAGGTGGAAGAGGCGAAAGAAAGCAGTGTGGAGTATGAAAATATAGAAAGTAAAATAATAACAGGTTCTGACTTATTTCCTGAGGAATCTGTTGCCTTGTATGGAAAGCTGACTTCTGAATTGATGTTTAGACAAAATAAGGAGCTTTTAGAGTCATTACAGAAGAATTTAGAAGTACATTGTTTGATGATGTTAGAAGAAGGGTTTGTTAGTAAGTATAGCTTTTGTAACATAAGATCATGCCTTTATCTCGGAATCAAGGGTGCGTTTAAGTCGATTATCCAGGTTAAAATTTATACTCACTAAACGTCAAACACCCCGTTCAAGCACACCGCGAGGTGAAAAATTAAACTGACAAAAATTTAATCTGCCCCGTTCACGGTCGTCCGCTGGTATAAGTTTTCGCCTGACTAGGATAAATTTTAGCGACCTTTTTACCTCGCTAAATTTTATCCTGCTGTCAGATTGACATTGATTGACATTGAGTTTTGTTGTTAATGCTCGATTCGCGCCGTAAAAACGAATATTTTAGAGAGTACCTAATTCATCGTCTCGGTGAATATTATTTGTGGATCATGGATATACTTAATTAATATGACACCAGCATGTTGATTTTTCATGTTCCGGTTCATTTTTACTGTGTAATAATATCGAGATCACAAGTTAATCCTAATTTTACGGAGATTACAATATAATATTCGGACTGTTAAGTTGAATTGTTATTTGTTTGATAAACTGAGCTGTCAATTGAATTTGACAGCTAACATTGACAGAAACCTATGACTCCGTTCAGCGAACACTCGCTAGTTTAATTTTTATCCGGCGAAAATTTCGCCGGCGTACTTAAACGCACCCCAAAGCAAGGTCTTCATGTTTAGCAGTAGTGCTTGTGACCATTTGAACCATTAGAGAGACTTATAATTTATTTGGCATTTAATTCCTTTTAAAACAATACAGTTACTGTATCAAAGGCATACGTCAACGGTAGTATCATAGTTCCAACTCTGTTTGTTTTACTGCTTTTTTTAAGTGGTAAAATCATCAAATGAGTCCTCCCACCCAGGACAGAGCGGGTGGGATTGTCAAACTCGTACTGACTAAAATCCACGGTGTCCTTCAATAACCCTTTACGTTCCAGGGTCACGGTAATTCGGTAAGTCCCGCGACCTTGTTTTACTGCTTAGTAAAAATATTTTTCTGAGTTTCCAGGTCCATCAATCATAGTACTAACAGAAGTGCTGTCGGCCATTTTGGCGTCGTTCTTGCAACACAACAAAATGGCGGATCATACCGTACCCATGAATATAGCTGAAGATTTTTGGGACATGTATACTAAGTTCGAGAAAGAATGCTTGGCTAAATTCGGAATGTGTGTCTTGAAGCTGAGCTATGTAAGTACAACTCCTTCAAATTAAAGAACATTTTTAACCGACTTCAAAAAAAGGAGGAGGTTCTCAATTCGTCGGAATCTCTTTTTTTTTATGTATGTTCCCCGATTTCTCGAAGACGCCTGGACCGATTTGGACAATTTTTCTTTTGTTTGAAAGGGTATACTTCCCAAGTGGTCCCATGATCATCAGGTCAGGATCTGATGATGGGATCCCAGGGAAATCGAGGGCAACCTACAAATTTTATAGGCACATAGTACCATTTTCATATATTTTCTAAAGCTGTTCAAGTATTTGCATCTGATAATCATCATCTCAGGTGGATGAGCTGATGATGGAAGGTACAACTCCTCAACGGCTTGGAGTAGGCATCGACTGATTTAGTTTGTGTTTGCATATCTCCGGAACTACAAGTCCGATTTAAGTAATTATTTTTTTGTTGTACTAGGTATTGTTTAACTTACGGAATACTGCAAGTTTCATCAAAATCGGTTCAGTAGTTTTTGAGATAAGGAATTTTATTAGCTTATTGTGCACTTGAGCGATGTTGTTACCTGTGCTACGGATTACAAAATTTTAGTGCACATACATGTAAGAGAATGATTTGACAAGAATTTGAGTGTAATATTTAAACTAAAAAAAAGTAAAATAAAAAACCTTTTAAAAAAAAATGTAACCGCCTTCAAAAACAACCACAAAAAAGGGTAAAATAACTTACAAAATATATTTTTTTTCAGAAGTCGGTGGCAAAAAAGACAATGAAATGAAAAAAAAATAAAGGCACCGACTTCTGAAAGAAAATTTATTTTGTAGGTTATTTTACCCTTTTTTGTGGTTGTTTTTGAAGGCGGTTACATTTTTTTCAAAAAGTTTTTTTAGCTGAAAGAATTGTACTTGTGGAGCGGCCGAATATTGAGTATGCTTCAGTTTTCTTTGATCTCTGTGACCAGATTTAATTTACGTACTTAGCTCTTCAAGAAGGTTGTCGTAAAGAGCCATGGCGACCGTCAATTCTGCAGTCTATCGGAAATTCCGTTTTCATTGGACACGATATTAGCATTTTAAATTACTAAATATGTGCTACAAACTGACCCCTTATAACCACTCACTACAGCATAACTCACCATACATTTCTCACATTCCAGAATGCACCTCTAGTAACATCATTCCTCAAGCTGTGCCAAAGTTTCGCCCAACTAAAACTATTGAATATAAAATACAGCAACGTCAAACTGGATATATCTCCTGACAGTGATAAAACGGAGGTTTTCGATCTTAGTGTGTTGTTACCGTGCTTGGATAGCAGACAATGGATTGCACTCGCTGCGAAAATTCAGGACGATGTAGCTGTGGTACTGTTGGTAAGTTTTGGCAAAGAATTAGATTATTTTACAAATTCCTGTACCCCACTGTTTGACGCTTATTTTTTCTTTTTGGTCTTCTCCAAAGTGTGATATTAGGATTTGCAGAAACTAAAAAAAACTCTTCGGCTTGATTATAGATAAAAAAAATCTTTTGACCGCATCTTCAGTCTAGTAGTCTTCCTCTTGTATGTTGGGAATGGCTTCCCACAGCAGCAACTTGATACCCGCAAAATACATTGTATTCAATACCACAGTCCACCTTTGTTCTTTTCAGCCGTATATGACAACTGGTAACAAACAGAAATAAAAACTCGTAGGATAACTTCTCTCGATAAAGGGAATGCATTTGTTTTTTTCCTATAACTTAATGATGTCATATATAATTTCAGGACAATCTTCTCTTAGCCAAAACGCTGGCTCTCCAATTACTATCAATAAGATACAAACAGGAATACCTAACTATAACATCAACTAAAACACATTTAATCAAACAAATCAACGCCAACCCAACTCTTCTACAAAACACTTACTTCTGCAAGATATTGTTCACTGATTTGGACAAATCGCATATCAAATTGTTGGCTAAATCTTTGATCAAACTTTGCTTAGCTGATTCAGACTTAGATGTACTTAAAACCGATGCCATAAGTTCCAACAGAGATTTATTAAATATGCTAGTACTAGAAACAGCTAAAAATATAGCAAAATGCTTTGAAAACGGAGAATCGTTCAGCAAAATGTTAGGCAAAGCTGATTTCAATATGACTTCCTACGCAAAAGAAGTAGCTATAGTTGATTTTTTCAATGAAATAACTATAAATTCTGAAACACAGGATGTGATTAAAAGCTGTGTGAATATACTCAAACAGTTGCCAATCCATTATTTAGAAGAAAACTACCAATTGGTAGCAATTTTTGTTATGCTGGCAATCAAGAAATGTTCAAGCACAAAGAAATTAAAACGCAATACTGACTATATCCTACAAAGCATATACGAATTGAGTCTACAAAGGCCGGATTTATATCAAATATTCCCAGCAGATTCTATTTTCAATTTCAAGGACACTTCTCTATTGGAGTTACTAACCTTAAAAATAAAAACACCAAACAGTTTATTAATCATCAAAAGTCTTCTTGAATTAGCCGTGAAAAAGGTCCGTATTGACAGTGAGCAAGTCAAAAACATTGTAGAAAAGCTTTTAAAGAAAAATAAGAAAACTATTTCTGACATGGAATCATTCAACGATCCCGTATTCCAGATAACTTGCCTAATTTTACCTTCAATAGTCAAACAGAAAAAGGCAATAACTGCTAGTGCGTTCAGATCAATTTTAGCAGATTTACAAGAGAAACTACACAAATCATTGTTAGACTCGTTTAAAAATATCGATTTTAGCAGTAGTAGTTTTTCACAAAATGATGTTAGCAACACTGAAGACAGTGTGGTAGAAAGTGAGAGTAGCGTGGCAACACTGAACGCTATGGTTGCGTATTCCTTGACTCTATCAAGATACTGCGATGCTGCCGATGGCGATGATGTAATGAATTTGGAATGCTTGTTGACAGCATTAGATTTCTTCGTCCAAAATGCTGTAAGTAAAGTTTTTTTTTTATAATAACTAACCTAGCTAATTTGACTGCTTCTTGATCCTTCTCTTGTATCATATGTATATAAATTTTTCGTTTTAATTTGGTCGCCGGAAGACGCTGGATGCAGGTCGCTTCCAACCGGTATATGGGGAGGCCTATGTTCAGCAGTGGACGTCCTATGGCTGAAATGATGATGATATAAATTTTAAGTAAGAAAGTAGCTCATTCCGTAACGTATGATATTAACCAAACAGCAAGGAATGCAAGGCCTGACTGCAATTGTCGAGAAATTTTTCTGCCCGTAGCATATGTATATCACTGGGTTCTCTATTGTGTTACCTAACTTTTTTATCCATAATCTAATGTGCCATAATTTTTTTTGTCCTAATCATCATTTGTCCGAATGATAACTTGCCCGAACTTAATGTCACATAATATCAAATGCCACAACATTGAAATCCCTACATACAAAATGTCCTAAATCCGTTTTTCATAAACATTGCAATCCATAATACACAAAACACATAAAATTGTTTTCCATAAAAGTTAAAAGTTCTAAATTCAAATTACCTAATGTTTATTAATCCTAATAATTTTGTAATTAATCAAGTTTGTATTATAAAAAATTTTGCTATGAACTTCTCTCAGCAATGCAAGTAAGCATGCAGCAAGCAAGTATGCGACAAACAAGCAAGCATGCTGCAAGCAAGCATGCGACAAACAAGCAAGCATGCTGCAAGCAAGCATGCGGCAAGCAAGCTTGCGGCAAGCAAGCATGTGCCAAGCAAGCATGCGACAAGCAAACAAGCATGCGACAAGCAAGCAAGCATGCAGCAAGCAAGCATTCATGTAGCAAGCAAGCATGCGGCAAGCAAGAATGCGGCAATCAAGCAAGCATGCGGCAAGCAAGAATGCGACAATCAAGCAAGCATGCGGCAAGCAAGCAGGCATGCAGCAAGCAAGCATGCGACAAGCAAGCATGTGACAAGCAAGCAAGCAAGCATGCAGCATGCAAGTAGGCTAGACGCATGCAAGGGAGCATGCAACATGCAGCATGCATGTTTTCTGCCACGGCTCCGGTGCTGCGGGGCTCCGGCGGTCCCACGCGACCTTATCGTCGCAGATGGTTTAACACTCACCACCGCGGCTTCGCCTTGCTGGCCGGCAATCCGGCCAGCCTCAGCCGCGGCGGCGAGCATTACAACCACCTGCTCCTCAAGTCGCGGCCCGCCTCGCCCCTCCGCGCCTACGCGATTTTAAATTACACTCTAGGGGTAGGATAAACAAGACTGCGTGGAGTCGGATTTACAGCGATTCGTTTCTGTCACTAAAACCTAATGTTTAGCATTTTTTTAGGACTAACCAATTTTATTACAAATGAATATTCGGAATCATAAACATTATGTATTACAATACTTAGGTCATGTGATTTTATTTCTTTCAAAATTAGGAGGTACAATTATTAGAGAAGTCAATATTATGACAAAATAGTTTTAGAAATAAAGATAATTATGTAAAACAACATTTCGAATTTATCAACATTATGGCTAGTGAAGTTTATAGAAAACGTGTTATGGATTATTATTTTCGGACAAAAAATATTAGGAGACGAAAAGGGATACCATATCACCGACTTCCTACCCTTCTTTGTGATACCCTATAACTGCTTCTATACAATTTAGACGAAACTCTTCAGCTCGGCCCGTCATCTTCTTTGCGTTTTCTTTTACCGGCGCATTCGTACTCCAAACTTTCACAATATTTTCCTCCTTCCTCCATATAACATAGTCATACTATGTCAACCAATTACCTCACAAATTTTCAGCCATCGTTGTCATAGACTTCTTACTTACTTCTTATTATTCTTTTTTTTTTAGCGTGGTAAAATCATCAAATGAGTCCTCCCACCCAAGGCAGGGCTGGACAGGAGGGACTGTCAGACTTGTACTGACGGTGTCCTTCAATAGCCGTTTACGTTCCGGGGTCACGGTATTCGTCAGTCCCACGACCCCGGCAAGTTTTGGACCTCTAAGGGGGGGGGGGGGGGCGTCATTGTGCTGACACTCTTTGAGGCGCGCGTGGAATTAAACGCGCCATCGACCCGGGCATGGTCCATGGTCGGACAGCGATTCGCCCATTACTCGCCGAACGCATACCCGCGCCTGCGGTGGCCGGAGTTATAGAAATATTAACAAACAACTCTATTTTAATGCGACTAGCAATATCATTAACATGTTCTTCTTATTTTTTTCATAGATAATAACAATAGAAAATCCGAACTCAAAACCTCAACACATTGACTCCGCGATCCAACTTCTAAGCGTAGTCCTAAGACGTATAAAAAAACTGGAAACACACCCAATTTTCCAAGAAAAAGACAAATTATTCCTTCAAATATGGAGAGGTATTAAAACTAGGTTAATTTTGGAACAAGAAAGGAAGAAAATAAGTAGTAGCTGTTTAGAAGAGATGGGGACAACGTTGAAGTTTGTATGTGAGTTGTCGTCCGTGGAATGTTATTTGACCAACTTTGTAGGAGATCTGAATAATTTGGTGGTTTTGAAGGTAATTTTATTACGTACCAACTATTTCTGCTTTTTTCCCTTCCCTGGGTGGAGCGAAAAGGACTGTCAGTCTCGTACTCACTAAAATCCTCCGTGTTCCTTCAATAGCCCTTTACGTTTCTGGGTCACGGTTGCCTGTTAAATCAGCCTTGCGACCCTGGCAGGCGTTGGCCCTCTAGTAGGGCCCCGTCAGATTGCTGACAGCTCCTTGAGGCGCGCGTGAACAAACACGCCGTTGACAACTATTTGTGCTTGACTTTCAAACATAGTTTGTTCTTTTATTTTAATAAGTCTTTTTTTTCTCGTTTATTTAGAGAGCGATCTTGCTCGAAGTCACTTTTTCTGTGGATATATTAGGTTGGGGAAAAAGTCTTTTCGCATTATAGTATGTATGAACTTGTAATAAAATCTCTTTGGCTATACTATTTGTATCTGGCTGGTTTTGGTATCATTGAAAGTTTAAATTTTAAAGAACATAATTCCAAATTCAAATTAGAAAAATGTGTGATTTTCATTTGTTTTTCGTACCATCAAGATGAGTGAATCTAATGAAGAAATTCGATACATTTTAAAATTTTACTACAAAAAAGGTAAAAATCCAACGCAAGCCGTGAAAAAAATTTGCGATGTTTATGGACCTAGTGTAGTGTCTGTGAGAGTAGCACAAATTTGGTTTAAGCGTTTTCAATCCGGAAATTTTGATGTCAAAGATGCACGTCGCTCTGGTCGCCCTATTACGGATAAAATGGATGCCATTTCTGAAAAAGTGGAGCAAGATCGGCATACCAGTAGTTACGACGTAGCTGAAGAACTGGAAATTGACCACAAAACAGTTTTGGCGCATTTGAAAAAAACTGGGTACACAAAAAAGCTCGACATTTGGGTACCTCACGAGCTCACTGAAAGAAACCTAATGAACCGTGTACTCATTTGTGATTCTTTATTACGACGTAATGAAACCGAACCATTTTTGAAGAAGCTGATAACTGGTGATGAAAAGTGGATCACGTATGACAAGAACGTGCGAAAAAGGTCGTGGTCAAAGGCCGGTCAGGCTTCACAGACTGTGGCGAAACCCGGGTTAACTCGCAACAAGGTGATGCTGTGTGTGTGGTGGGATTGGAAGGGCATTATTCATTATGAGCTGTTACCACCAGGCAGGACCATCGATTCTGAACTCTACTGCGAACAACTGATGAGATTAAAGCAAGAAATTGAAAGAAAGCGGCCGGAATTAATCAACAGAAGGGGTGTGGTTTTTCATCATGATAACGCTAGACCTCACACATCTTTAGCCACCCAACAAAAATTAAGAGAGTTTGGCTGGGAGGTGTTAATGCATCCGCCGTATAGTCCTGACCTTGCACCTTCAGATTTCCACCTGTTTCGGTCTCTTCAGAATTCTTTAGGCAGTGTCAGGTTAACATCACGAGAGGACTGCCAAAACCACTTGTCGCGGTATTTTGACCAGAAGTCCCAAAATTTCTATAGCAATGGGATCATGTCCCTACCTACAAGATGGCAAAAAGTTATCGAACAAAATGGTACCTACATACTTTAGTTAAATGTAAATAAACTTTATTAAAAAATGTTTTGAATTTTCTTAAAAAATGCGAAGAAACTTTTTCCCCAACCTATTAATAGTGATGTTGAAGCGTGATACCAGCAATAATGAAAAGCAGAACAAAATGGGGTTTATTTTAGCCTATGGCCATTCATTTATAAATTTAAACTCCTGTCGAGTTTCAACATAAACCTACCAGCATCATTTCCAACGAAAAATATCCTCATTGGACTGAATTATTTTCTCTTAAATTTTCAGAAACCATCACTAATACAAAAAGATAATACAACAGAAATATCATCTCGAAAAGTATTCAAATACCTTTTTGCACAATGCCTCAAAGCCAACATAGTCGGCCCGAAATGTGTTGCCATGTCAAAATTAATGTACCGTGCGTGTAAGAATTTGAGGAATTGGATGCGGCAACACTACGAGTTCGAAGACAGTGTTGCCAGGATAAACGAATATGTTTCTACCGAAGATGTTGTTGTGAAAGTTATAAAAGTTGATGATGATATTTGTGAAATTGTTAGATTGGATTTGGATTCGTTGTCTGAAATACTTTTGGCGGCGAAAAAAGTAAGTTATCATTTTATGATTCTTCTAGGTTTTGCCCGCGGCCTCGCTCGCGTTAAGAAGTATTATTATTAATTTACATCCTCCATCATCCCTTATTTTAACCCCATATTATTATGGTTGAATTTATCAGAATCCTATTTAAGCGGACGTCTTCATCATAGTAGCTCCAAATTTTAATTTCTGTTCAATCAGTCGAAAATCTAAGTAAGAAGATGTATATAAACTTTCATCCCCTATTTTATCCCCTTAGGGATGGAATTTATCAAAATCCTTTCTTAGGGGATGCCTACGTCATAGTAGCTTTATGCATGCAAAGTCTCAACCCGATCGTTTTAAAATTGACAAAGTTTCATACAAACTTTCATCCCCTATTTTATCCTCTTGGGGCTAGAATTTATCAAAATCCTTTCTTAGCGGATGCCTACGTCATAACATCTACCTGCATGCCAAATTTCAGCCCGATCCGTCGAGTGGTTTGGCCTGTGCGTTGATAGATCACTATGTCAGTCAGTCAGTCACCTTTGAGTTATATAATAATTATAAATTTAGACGATATGGTTCGTGATTTTATCCCAATGCACATATTTTGACTAAATGTAGGAGTGAATAAGGACAGACGGCTCTACTGTGGCTGGTCCAGAAAGAGGTCGCGAGACGATATGGATGCGTACCCCAAGTGCTGATTCGAAAAGTCACAAAATAAGAGCTTCTGGAAGGTGTAGCGGGAGGTTTTTGCCCAGCATTGGGATGATCAAAAGAAAAAAATACTAATGAGCGTCCATGGGGCGCAAGAGGTTCCAATCGCAGCTTATCGAAATTTCATCCACCCTGAATTTACTACATTAGTGACAGACGGACGGATGTGAATGTTCCTTTCTTACTAAGAAACCCCTTAAAACTAGTGGTACCTAGAAATTCCAATCCGGGACACTAAACTGTAATACTTGGTCACGGGTCAAGACATGTAATTCAACAACCCCGGATTTCCGGCCATCTGGCAAACCCTGGTTAGTGCGTCTCATATTCTTGTTTTCTTTAAAAGAAAAAAAAAACGTTGCCCCACACTAGGAATTTTAATCTGTATCGTGGGTGCGTTTACAAACGTAGAAAGTCACATACACAAACACCCAGACCCGGAACAACTACTTGCAGATCATGCAAATATTTGTTCAGTGCGGGGATCGAACCTGCGACACGCTGCGCAGCAGTCGATCGCTCAGCCACTGCGCCAACCGTGTCGTCTAAGTCGATATTATAGCCTAAGTGCCTAAACACATTATGCCGAAGTTACGCGGCGGAAATTCGGCGCGGGTGGCGCGGGCGGCTCCCTGCTGCTCCCCGCCCCCGGATCTTCGTCGGTAATCGAACCGAACTTCGGTCGCGTATAATGTGTGCTCACAGAATAAGTTCCCTTCGAACGTACGCCCGACCGAAGTTACGCTGTACGCTATGACGCGACGTAATTTCGGCATAGTGTGTCGTCAGTAATTCAAATAGCATTGCAGGCGTAATTGCGCCGAACTTCGGTCGCGTAACTTCGGCATAGTGAGTGTTTAGACACAAAATCTTATAAATTCCATTCCAGATATCCTTCGACTACAACTTCGTGGACATAACATTCGAAGTTCAGCACTTGATCCACTACGTCCTGTCTTCGAAGACCGGCGTGAGGTGCGACATATCTTGGGAGGCCTTCTTCATGCTGTTCGAGGGCTGTGTAGCGGTTCTCAATAACTTGCTGCTGGCTAGAGAGGAGGTTTTGGAAGACAGGTATTTATGTGATAAGCAAAGTCCGGAGTAGGTAAATTGATTTTATGTACTTGTATCACGAACTGTCATAGAACTATAGAAGTCATATCATGGATAAGCCTTTTTTCCGGGATTTCATTTTATTACAATTTTAAAATTATGGAAAAATCTTTTTAAATTTCCGGAATGCCAGAGGCATGTCCATATTAATGTAAACGTTTCAGGTTATTGACCCCAAATCAAAATATCTACTCCGAGCTATGGTGATTAGTCAACACGCTACTGGAAAAAATAACAGAATATGCTTAGATCGTTTTTACAATTTGAGATGGATTTCCAATGTTTAGTGAATAGTACCGGCGTCCTGGCATGCCGCAGTGTTATGAGTATCATGCGGGCGACGAGTAATGGGCGACTCGCTGTCCGATCTTAGACCATGCCCGGGTCGACGGCGTTGCTGTCAGCAATCCCCTTAGAGGGCCAAAGCTTGCCGGGTTCACGGGACTGTCTCTTCAAGTAACCGTGATCCCGGAACGTAAAGGGCTATTGAAGGAAACAGTAGATTTTAGTCAGTACAAGTCTGACAGTCCCTCCCGTGAAGGTGGGAGGACTCATTTGATGATTTAACTACGATAAAAATCCCACGACTCAAGAGAAATTCTTAGTAGGGAAAAAAATAGTAGTATAAAAAAAAAAAACATACTTATTCGTAACTATTTCTCTTTCAGATGGCCATGTTACATGCAGTGTTACAGGGCGCTCATTTCAGCGCTATGTGAACGATCCACGACACACGTGCAAATTGAAAGGAGTACAGAAGAGAAACTAGCTGAAATAGCGCATTCTATTGAGAAGTAAGTTATTCAAGGCTGCCTCGTTGGTATAGTAGTTGCCAGGACGACTGATGAGTATACGGTCCCGGGTTCAATTCCCAGCAACGACCATTTATATCTAGACGCCTCATGCACGATCTGACTAACGAAAATTATTCTGCCAAGTCGCTGAGGTACGACGTAAGCGAGGGGGACGGGGTACTGCGTTCTGATTGGCTAACGGGGACGGGGTACTGCGTTCTGATTGGCTAGCTCAAGGTCAGTGCGACGAGGGGACTCACAGGAGTGGTCGAGTCACGACGGTTATAAGACTTTTTTACCTAATGTGTTGACAGACATCGGCCGCCTGTGATTAGGAGTCTAGATTATAAATGGTCGTTGATTCCCAGATTGGGCAAATTACTGGGTAAAATTGGTCGGTAACGAAATGTGGCAGAGCAGTGGTGGCCCAGTGGTATCGGCCTTGACTTACGAGTTGTAAGTCGTGGGTTCGAACCCCGTCAGGTGCATTACTTTGTGTAATTTATTTCAACACCACTGCTCTCAAAACGGTGAAGGAAAACATCGTGAGGAAACCGGCATGTCCTAGAACCAAAAATTCCAAGACATGTGACATCTACCAATCCGCACTGGGCCCGCGTGGTAGATTACGGCACTCCCTCTCACAGAGAGGAGGCCTGTGTCCCATCAGTGGGAACATTATAGGCTTGATGATGATGAAATGTGGCTGTACCATCGAGCACATCTTTGCATAACCGTTCAGGGATCCCAGGTGAAATATTATGTATGTAGTAGAGCATGACTTTTTAGAAAATCATCAAATCAAGGACTCATTTGATGATTTTCTAAAAAGTAATTCCCGCCCTGGGTGAAGCGAAAAGAGATCTCAAACTCTTGCGTAAAAAACAACCAACCTATTCTTTTGCCCTTAGCGTTACAGGACCGCCCTTTTAAGACACTCCCTTAACCCACCACCTTTTTTTCCTTTTTATTTTTCGTTCCTTAGCAAGTACCTTATTTATTCAGTCCCACGACCTTCGATCAATAATAGTACTAGATTCCCGATGAACGCTTCAAAAACGGCCCGAAAAATACCGCCACAAACGGTTTTGTGACGGTATTTCGAATCCTTATTGTTTAGAATTTAAGTATCATTTTAGAATGACTACTTTTGTACTGATGACATTTTATCTTCAAGAAACATTTTTAAATTGTGAACGTTAAACCTTTGTCGGATGAAAGAACTTAAATAAACACATTTTGCAATGGTAATTAAACTTTATTTTTGAGTGTTAAGGTTTATAATAAATTGAGGTTGTTCATACTATTGAACATTTTTCTAAGAAATGTAGATGTTTACGTCTGTGCAATTGTGGCCACTTTTGCAACTCTTTTTTGTTCGTGATCCTTAATCTAGAGCTATTATTGATCGAAGCCCACGACGAAGCCAATGATCATCAACTCAAAAACTAACATAACTTTCTATAATTACAGATTAACACAATCAATAAGCAAAAGAAAGAAGCACGTCTCAAGAATCGCAGCTTACACAGTAGCTGATCTCTGCACCAACCTAGAACGTAATGTTCCAGCAAAGATGGTTCGGCAACATCTGGAAAATTCCGTAGCACTGCTAATACAGGCGTGTGACAGTACTTATGCCATGTCGTTCTTGAAAAGGGGATTAGTCGGCTATGTTGGGCAAATGACCATGAGTAACTTGTATACTACGTATAAGAGATACCATAAGTATATGGGGAATTCGTAGATAGACAGATAAAAAAAAAGATGTTTGAAAAGTTTGTTAGTTCTGCACTAGCGAACAAACCTACATAAATTAAATCAGGGTTTTTCAACCTGTGGGTCGCGACCCCCTGGGGGGTCGCGAAGCCTCTTCAGGGGGGTCGCGAAGCTTCTATAGGGGAGTTGTAAAAGGTTGGAAAAGCTACTGCATTTATAAAAACAATTAAGTTTAAAAAGATATATTAAGGCGCTCCCTCACCGCGAGCATTCACCTGTAATGTAACGTTACAAATTCGAGCATTTCATCGGTGAGGGAGAACAATCGAGCATCACAATGTGCACCTTGTACCAAATCTATACTAAATGTACACGAATGCTCGTCAGTCAGGGAGGTAGTACTGATACTGATGTAATGCTCAAAGTCGAATCTATAATGTTACATTACACGCGAATGCTCCCGGTGAGGGAGCGCCTTTAGGATAAATTTTAACTAAATATTTGTATATCATAATCATTTGTATCAAATCAACAAAAAATAAAAATAACTTATGAGATCTTTTCTATCTTAAACATTTGTATCAATTTCACGAAAAATAACTTATGAGATCTTTACCATCTTAAACATTTGTATCAATTTCACAAAAAACAAAAATAACTTTGAGATCTTTTCCGACGAAAACGAGTAACTGTGTTGGATTGAATATTTATTTGTCACAAAATAAAATACATGTAAAAAAATCCAATGGGTAGGGGGGTCGCGAAATATTTCTTCATACTAAAGGGGTCGTGCCATAAAAAAGGTTGAAAAACCCTGAATTAAATAGCTTACTATTTTAACTACTAAGGAAAAAATTTTTAATTAAGGAAAACACGTATAAATTGTTACTTATGTCTTGGAAGCTGTTTTTATAATCGTAAGAAATAAAATTATTTTTTGAAAACCGTTTTAATTATTATTTTGCCACTACCATTTCCCATTGATGCAAAAATCATCATCTAAATAGATGATGACTTTTGATTAGATTTTTTTATTAATGCTACCCGCATTTATAAAAAAAAATCTAAAAACCCACGTTTTTAAATGTCCTAAAAATAAGAAAATAACCCTACGGGCCCAGATTATGAGAGGGGCCACTCAAAACGTGGGGGCGTATATTATTTAAGGGATTATTTATGGAATATATTTACATGACGTGTATAGATCGTGGGTGTAACTTGCAAAGATACGCCCCTACGTTTTGAGTGGCCCCTCTCTCAGCCCCGTAGGGTAACTTTCTTATTTTTAGGACATTTAAAAACGTGGGTTTTTTGATTTTTTTTAATCTATTAATTATTTTATTAGCTATTTTTATCTTTGTTCATCGGGTTTGAAGCTACCCTGAAAATTTCAGCCTGCTAGCTTATCGGGAAGTGCCTCAAAGCCTGTCCGCCATCTTGGACGTCCGCCATAGTGGATTTAAGTCACGTGACTATTTTTTTCGTACTCTTGACAGCAAACCCTTTCATTTTATATCCATATCGTATGGGTGCATTTCAAATAGCCTGTCTGCCATCTTGGACGTCCGCCATATTGGATTTAAGTCACGTGACTATTTTTTTTGCATTCCTGACAGCAAACCCTTTCATTTGATACCCATATCATGGGGGTAGATTTCAAACAGCCAGGCCGCCATATTGGATTTGTTATGACGTTTCTTAGCTAGTCATAATTATATTTGTCATCAGAACTCAGAGCGTGTGCAAAATTTCAGCCTGCTAGCTTATCGGGAAGTGCCTCAAAATTGAGTTGCAAAAGTCCAACCGGAACGACAAACAAACAAGAAAAGTGAGTATTAAAAAACGTGGGAAAAAGAATGGTATTGATTTGCCCAGCTATTACCCAATTAGAATACAGTCAAATAGAGAGAACTTCCTACTTTATTGAAGTCGGTTTAAAATGACTATCTGAGAAAAGAAAACATATAATTATCCTATGCTCATAATTTATGAGAACAGCAAAGCCCGAAATATTAAATTTTATTAACAGTCTTTAAGAAACTAAATTCTTCAAAAAGATTTTTTCTTCTTTTTATGCATAGGAATAATGTTACTTCCATCTTCTACAAAACCTGCGGATTATCAGTTGTGTTATTTAGTAAAATGCAGTGGTGCGAACTTCCCTTCAAACAGTTACAGTGTAAAATATTAAAATTACAAATTCGTACAGTTCCCCGTACAGTTAATCCCCTATGATTTTTATCTATATACCATAATAACAAACATAAATCTCTGAGACTATAACATGAATCGCCAAATCATTATCACCAAACTGTGAAATTGATAATGTTTTCAACAGTCATGCGAAACATCAATACTTACCAAATATGGTACGAAAAACAAGACTTCAACTATGTTTAGCAATTGAGATAGCGAGTGAGTAAATTCACGCGTACCGCATCAATCAAATACAATTTTGTTACAAATTAATTTATTTCTAAATCATAAATCGCGCGCAAATTCAAACGTCATTTGCGATTTTGCGGCTGTTTCCGCCTATCCGTATATGGGCATTTGTTGAATACTAAATTGTGATTGGCTAATACGCTGTCGTCATCAGTGACTCACTTTTTAAAGTTGATTCTAGTAAAGAGTAAAGTATTATTATCCTTGGCTCAGCAAAGTGTCATGTATTGTGATATCTAATCTTACCAACATTGGAGTGACTTTTATTTATCAATAACATTTTTATACGTGCACTCAGTAGTTTTATCGAGTAGCTCAACAGAGTCGCTAGTATAATTTTCGGAAAGTTGTCACCTTGCTGCTACTACTTGGAAATTATATTTTAATATTTAATTCCATACAGTATTCAAAAGTAAATAAAAAAATACAAAAGAGTAATTTATTATTATTCTGTTTGTGTTGTTTCATGTGCATTCGTCATTGTTATAAAAGGACATTGTATTGATTTTATCAATCAGTTTGACGCATGCGCTCATTGGGTGTCGTAAAAAAGGGTTAGCCAACATTGCGAACAGTGTCGTTCCGGTCGCCGTTGTCGTGGTGTCGGTGAAGTTAGTGGTGAAATTTTTACGTGTATAACATCAAAAAATGGTAAGTGAAGAAAATAAATTACAGTGCATAAAAGCCGCGTTGTGTTTTTCCATTACGAGAGTGGTGAATTACGAATCGGAATACCGCAGTTTCACGGGAAATCGCTCTTCAGTGACCGGTGCCGCCATATTTCGCACATCCCACCGCTGAGTTTGCACGCCTTTTCCTAAAAATCGTTGTCACCGTTCAGTGATTTGATGCCACGTGTTGTGTATTTGAGTTAATGAACATGGAGATGTCAGGCTACAGCGACATGAAGAGTGTCCATTGCTCCTCGATGGGCCGGTATTGGATTTCACGTACGTTGGAAAGGTTATTCCTGCAACGCCTTTTTTGACGAGTCAGAAGTGCCGTATGGGGTGATGTTCGATATTTGGGGGCTGTAGAGCCAGATGTAGTGGTCAGATGAGTTATCAGTGGTGTGCAGCGTGCCGGGGGCAACGAACTTTACAGGGAATGCATCGTCGCGCAATCGCACTTGCGTTTGACCATATAAGGCATAGTGATCGCGGCACGGCTTGTCACATACATTAAAATTTCATGTCTATTTTGGGGCAAATAGGCGCGTCCGAATACCGCAGCCGGTAATACGTCAGTCTGAAGTGAGCCGGGGGTATTGGCCTGGCAATGTCAAGGTCGCTGCTTATTCAACTATTGACGAAAATCTAGGTGTATCAAACTTTTTGACAGGTACCTGCAACACGCAAAATTGGTCTTTACGGCTAATCAATAAGGTCCAACAAGATGGCATTATGCCAAGCTGTGTTGCTGATATCAAACTGTACTATAGGATTAATTTTCTTATCATTGTAGTTTTCCTGCTAATAATACAGCTCATTGGTTGAAATTGTACTGAACATTGATAAAATCCATTTAACAAAATGTCTGAAGTGACTTGGTCAAGGAAAATATCCAGCTAAAATTATCTCACCACTTATTAGGATAAAACTAGTAATATTAGAATATAATTGTAAACAACTTCCTGCCAACCGTTAATGACTGTGTATGTCCTTAACACGTTAAGCGCCGCGTGTATAAGTCAATATACACCCTAGTGCAACTCTCACAGGCCGGTGTATATCTAGTTATACACCTCGAGTACTCAACTTCAGAGGCCAGTGTATAGGTGAATATACACCGCACTGAACATTTTCTGTAGCAATTTAGTAGGTCTGGCCCTGACAAATCGTTTGGTGTATCTGGGGTATAGAAATGTTGTATAGTTTAGAAGTTACAGTATTTTTTAAGAATGAAAAAAAAAAAAACCACTTGTAATTAAGAATTTTATTTCAATAATAATCGGCCTTTTTATTTACTTAGTTTACTTATTCTTCTTATTTTTATTTATTCTACTTATTTTTCAATAATCATCAGTCTTTTTTTATTTCTTATTTTTTCATAATCATGGTCTTTTTATTTTTTATTCTAGTTAGTTTTCAGTAACCATCAGCCTTTTTATTTATTTGTTCTTCTTATTTTTCCATAATAATCAGCCTTTTATTTATTTATTCTACTTATTTTTTCATAATCTTTTTAGTTTTTTTATTTATTTACTGTGGACTTCGTTGAAGCAGGGTCTGCAGTAAAAAAAATTACACATAGAGCAAATGGTTGTTACTTGAGCAGCAAATTTTCTTTGGCCAGTTTGAGCCTTTCCCTTTTTGCCACATTTCATGTAGCAATTCTTACACCTTCCTCTCTTCAGTTTTGGAGGTGTTCCGACCAGATTGTCCACCAATAAGTGTCGTGTGACCCTGGGAGTTGGGGTTGGTGGTGGCTCAGGAATGGTGACATATTTCATGACCATAGCATCAATAACTTTCTCCCGGAAATTTGTGATTGTCATTTTAGGCAGGGAAAGTTGTGTGTATCATGTAATATACACTTGGCCTTTGAGACTGAAGTTTTGAAAAGTCTGTCTCAGGGGCCAGTGTATATTATATGATACACCAAAAAAAAAACCAGATAGGAGAATAGGAAAAAAAAAACTCAAGTTCATATAGTATTTTAGGACCAGGAGAAGGCATATATGCAACAAAAAAAAAAAGTCATTTCCACAATATTTGCCTCAGAGGTGCCTTGGCGCTGAACGTGTTAATTCAATACAATGAATAATAGAAAATAAATGTAAAATCATCCTATATGAATAATTGAGTAAGAATGCTACAGATAGTTCTTTGAACTTGACTTGTGACTAATTCTACAATCAACATTTTAATCATAGTTTACTTACCAGTATTTCCAGCAAGAGAATTAAAAACATGCCTATCAAGTTGAGGCAATAAATAAGATACTAATTAATTAATTAACTTTAAATGTCAAGATAATTTATTCTGAGTAAGTAATTAATTCTTCACTTTTATCCTTATTCTAATAAGAAAACATTCAGATTTGAATCTATACTAATATTATAAAGCTGAAGAGGTTTGGTTTAACGCAACAATCTCAAGAAGTACTGATTTAAATTGAAAAATCTTTTTGTATTAAATAATCCATTATCTAGGAAATCTATATAACATCTCGTTACAACGAATAGGAGCCAAACTGCTTGTGAAACCGCACTGAACCGCTAGCCTTTAATATTTATTATCATGGATTTTCTTCACTGGTTCTTCTCCATAAGGAACAACTAAACTGTACCATGTATCTAACTTCTCACTTTCCATAAGTTTTAAATAATTGATGGCTTTGTTCCACCAAATGCTTAGAAAAGATCTCCTAGGTTGTCTCAAACTGCCTAGAACTGTATATCTAATGCATTATCACAATTGACACAATCAGATGAATAAATACTGGAACATTGCTTAAACTAAGACTGGAAATGGATCCTTAAATTAGAAGATCTTTTCCGAATTGAAAAACACTTCATCCACTAAACAGACAGGAAGGTTGTTCCTGTTATACCATAGACCATAATATACCTTCTTGTTTTTTTTGAATAAACTAGTATTATTGTCTATTATTATTATTATAGAGCAGTGGTGGCCCAGTGGTATCGGCCTCGACTTACGAGTAGTAGGCCGTGGGTTCGAACCCCGTCAGGCGCATTACTTTGTGTAATTTATTTCAAACACCACTGCTCTCAAAACGGCATCTCTAGATTCAAAAATTCGAAGACATATGACATCTACCAATCCGCACTGAGCCCGCGTGGTAGATGACTACCCACTCCCTCTCACAGAGAGGAGGCCTGTGTCCCAGCAGTGGGAACATTTATAGGCTGATGATGATGATTGTCTATTATGTTCCCAATTAATCTGCTAAAACACAGCTATATCCAATCTGCACATGCCTTTGTAATACTACTGCTATAAGATTTTAAATATTGCTGTGTCATGCAGGCTACAAAACTTGCTCTATCTGTTATAATTCACTTCTCTTTGCTCCAATTCCTTTATGTATAAACTGACAATATGCCTGACATTATACAATATAAGTTCAGGTTTTCCATTTTCATCAATTGGTTGACATAAATTTTATACCAAAACTGGGGGTATTTTGATGATAGTATTGAATAATGACTCTAATAGCAACTAGGTAATCTTCCTTGTTTTCCTATACTGGTAGGCAGAAACTGCAGAATGCCTAGCCAAAATTCATACATACTCCTTTCACCTTGTTCATATTCATAAATGTAATCATAATTCATTTATGAAGACAAAAATTGTCTTGCTTGAAAGTTTTCTACTACAAGCTGAGGTTGTGGCTAAATAATAATGGCCCCACCTTAAAAAATTCTGTGGATGTATGATGTCTCTCATAGCGAATTTCCTCCATATCCCTTGACATTTCTAGATAATTGAGTCTTTACTGTTAGTCAGCAGTTCGAAAATTGGACAACCAGTCTTACCAAGATGGTTCTTGAATTACCCAGTTACTTTATTGTGTAGGTCAGATACTGATATCCAGCTGCATCTAGCTAATTTGATTGGAAGCTGACTTAAACATAGTTGAGAATAAGTTAGGCTGATAATGTTGGCCCTTCTCTATTTGGGATACAAATGATCAAAACATAGAGTAACGCCAGTGGCCGGTGTTGCTCTATGCATCAAAATAAGCACCACAGTATTCTAAGCTCGAAAATGAAAATGCTTTTTGTCTTTCTCTCTCTAATAAAACTAGTTAGTCTCAGTGAATTACTATCTCTCTCTAACACTTGACTGTATGTCAACACCTATGTTTACAAGTCCCACAGACTGCCTTTGATTATGTAGTTTTAAAATACACAGCTGTCCGATTTTTTGTGAGCCATCAATGTATGAGGGGACTTGCAAGTTTATATTTAGAAATATTGATCTCTTTCTACAGTCCTGTGTCCATTACTCTTGCCGGAACGCCCATACCAGTCTGTTCAGACTTTCGGTATCTCGGCTCGCTTGTCCAAGGAGACGGTGATGTAGACCGGGACATAACACACTGGATCAACTCGGGATGGATGAAATGGCGACAGGTCACCGGAACAACTTGCGACCCACGGATGCCCCTCAAGTTAAAGGGGAAAATATACAAATCTGTGATTAGACCTGTCGTATTGTATGGATCGGAATGCTGGGCTGTGAAAAAGATGGATGAGAAACGATTGGATGTAGCGGAGATGAGGAAGTTGAGATGGATGTGTGGAGTGACAAGAATGGATAAAGTAAGGAATGAGTTTATAAGGGGAAGTTTGAAAGTGACACCTGTTACAGAAAAATTAAAGGGAATCGTCTGTCTTGGTATAGACATGTGATGAGGAGGGATGAGACTCACGTGTCTAAAAGAGTGATGAGTATGAATGTTGATGGATGGAGAGGAAGAGGAAGGCCAAAGAAAAGTTGGATGGATTGTCTAAGGAATGATATGAATGAAAAAGGAGTAAATGATACTGTGACGTCTGATAGGGGAGAATGGAAGAAAAAAACGTGTTGCGCCGACCCCAAGTAGAATGGGATAAGGGCAGGAAGATGATGATGATGATCTCTTTCTACACTTCCTAGTATTTTTTTGTTCAGTTACCTAGCTCATAAATATTATGCTTTATGAACCTATGAACAGGCTTTTTTAAACCTATTTTGTCATAATTTTGGTCAATAGGCTCTTGGAAAAAGAATATTTTGTTCTGTTGATGTCCTGAACCCAACTTTCAATACAATAATATTTTGTCCACCTCAGCATCTTCTTGCCCTTGTCACTATTATGTTACTTAGGGTTGTCGCTAAACGTGTTTTTCTTCTATTATTCTCTGTCAGTCGTCACTTGATAATAATTTACTTGTTAGACCTTGTCTTCCTGTCATCACTTTTCCATTTTCCACAACATCCTATTAGAAAGTTAGTTATGAGTCAATTTTGAAGGACCCATTAGTCATTTACTTTAGTCATTGATTACTAACTAATAATTATTAAGTAAGGACGAAAATGACTGAAGACTTGTATTCAGCAGGCAATATTTTCATAGTTGGAGTTAGAAAAACTGGTTTGAATTAATTTATCATCATCATTTTATTGTCTTAGTTTATTTGGGATCGGCCGTAGCATGGCTTTCGATAAAATCGAAGTGTTTTATTTTACATGGGCCTCAATGGGCACTAATAAAACGTCGAGAAAAAAAAAACATTCGCACGGTTCGGGTTGGTCTTTTCCATAGAGAAGAACCGGCAAGAAACTCCATGGGTACTCTTTTAAAAATATTGGCTTTTTGATACTACTCTGTTACTCATCATCTCAGTACCAAATACCAACTTGATGCACTTGAGTCCATAGATAAACGGGCCAAGAGGCTAATCGGTAACGATGCTCTGGTCGCTTCAAAGCTCCAGAGCCTTGAACATCGACGCCGTGTTGCCAGCCTGTCGGTTTTTTATCGGTTACATTTCGGAGAGTGTGCGATGGAACTGCATAACTTGGTTCCTCCTGGCCCTTTCCATCATCGGACTACAAGACGTACGGCAATGCGCCATCGGCATATGGTGGACATCCCTCCGGTGCGTACAAAGCGTTTTGCCCAAACCTTTATTGTACGCACAGCTAAGGAGTGGAATTCCCTGCCGGCCGATCTGTATTTCCCGACAGCTATAACCTTGTGGTCTTCAAGTCAAGAGTGAACAGGTTACTTCTAGGCAAGCGTGCTTCATCGTCGACCACATCTTCGCTTACCATCAGGCGACATAGTGGTCAAACGAGAACCTATTTATAAATAATAAAAAAAAAACCCTCTTTGACGGAGTTCACCGTAAAAAACTTCAGAGTCTATGCATGCAACCACCAATTTCCCATCCATCTTACGTGACTGTCGAGAATAATCAGAAAACACTGACCTACCCAAATCCATATGAATACCTAAGCTAACTGCAAAGTCGCAAACGCATAACAGAAAATTAAGTCTTTACAACTTTCAAAGTTACGAGTATTTATAAACTTTACCTCTTTATAATTACTAAATTTCATCCATTTATGGAAAAGCTTGTAAGTAAAGCCTTTTATAAACATCTCCATTGACAAACGAAGTTTCTCTTGCCATATAAGGCTAGTAACGTATAAAAACTCGTACTATGAGTCACCATACATCTTGTGCGTCATGCCTTAATGTTTAGACCATGTTGTAGCCTAGACTTTCTCTGTACGTTGTTTAGTATTCAATTTATTGCCTGTACGACAGATGTCTCAGCTGTTTTCGCTTGAATGTAATCATTTATCTTTTCTGCGTTCCATATCCCATTATGTTAGGACATTTCTTTGCTTTTTCGCTTTTTTGTTATCTTCTACTAAAAACATGCAAGTAATGGCGATTCATAGTTGCACTTCACTTCTCTCTTATTATCTACGAAAGCTGATAGCAAAAGTATTTTGCATATTCATGCACAGCGTGTTCGTTTTGGATCCTTTTCAAATACTCCCTTATCTCAATAGCGATTTAGCTGTTGGTCTATAAACAGTCTGACAAAGTTCAAGGAACCTTATTGTCTCCCATGAGTCTGCTAAAATCTCATAGAGTTGACCAAATGGAGTAACCAAATTGCAATTAAGTCCTAAGGTTAATTTCATTATGTAAAATCAATTAGTTACGATAATAACGTCCGCTTATCGATAATTTATCGCTCTATCGATATGAAGTGTGTTTGTAATTCAATATAATTTGCCGTTTGAGTCATCGACCGCTTTAGATGGCTGTAATCATGTTGCCATACTAATGTTTGAATGTTGAAAAGTACACATATCAAGTTGAAAAGGACACGTAAACCCCCAAAGGCCTCTCCAGCCCGCTGTCTCGACAGTTTCCGAATCAAAAAACGGTCCAGCGTAGACCTAAAGTCTGACACTTATGAATCTACCATGACTAAGCTTTTAAGCCAAGCTAAAGTCAACAAAATCGATAGCACAAAGGCAAGACTAGTTACTTCAAACAGGTTTTTAGATCATGCTTGTCATAAAGATCATTTGAATTTCAATTACTCGTAGATATGGAATCTATTTTCTCTTTGAGAGCTTGCGCTAAAACTTTTGCTATCTTCATACAATTAGATGAATCGTTAGTAAAGTTTAAACTGGAGAAAAATATTCGAAATGAAGAAAATAGTAGACTGAATACCGAAATGTGCTAGAACCCTGTCTAAAAACATATTTTACGACGGATTTTGGTCAACTCCAGCAGCAGACATGTTACTTCATTAAAAAAAAAACACATTTCGTAACGGATAAGCAGAATGAATCGCTAACTTTGAGCAGCTTCGTCCCCTGCTGAAACTCCCCTTAAAGCTTTGCTAATAATCGCGAGGGGGATCACCAGGGGCGAAACTAGAGTTACTGCTCTGCTACACATCTCGCTTGATCGTAAAAATAAAATTTGAAGATTTTCTTGTCAGTCAATAAAATTTTTTAGATGAAATTTTTCCGCCAGTAAGCATTTGACAAAATGAAACAATCATGTTAAAGTTGAATGTTTCAACGGCTAGATTGATGTAGTCAGTTTTGCGCATAGATTTTCCGGATAGAAATTTGAAATCTCATGAATCGTTTGTCCTGATATATGGAGATGTGATGAGGAGGGACTTCACTCATTTGACTGAAAGAGGAAGGCCAAAGTAAAGACGGATTGTGTGAGGAATAATAAGAATGTTAAAGGAATAAAGTTGATGCTTTGACGTCTGACGAGGGAGAATGAAAGAAGAGAGCGTGTTGCGCTGACCTCAAGTAAAATGGAAAAAGTCCAGGAATATCATGATTAGAAACTGTTGAGAGTCCCCAAAAAATAACTGGAGCCAACAAACAGCTGACAGTTTTCGTTCACCGACTACCCACAAACCATGACCGCCAAAGTCCTAATCGTCTCATTGCTAATGAAATACGTGAAGAAAAATGGCATACGTAGTCCAGTCAACCATAACTTACTCATGAGTACAATCGCAAGTCACCTGAGTCAGCCAATGACGCATACTTTTATACTTAACCGACTGACATTAAGGTCAATGGCCTTCACAACAGTTTTTTATAGGACAATGCCGCCCGCGTTGGATGTAGGTACGACGATTGTCACATAATGAGCCAGACTGAAGGGAGACAGTATGGAAATTTAAAGTTAACATACACGTAATGTATGGATTTATTAAGTTCAAAGGTTTTTATTGCAGTGTAAACAATTTATTGGCAAATCAAATTGATCAATTTCAGTTGCCTCTGCCTTTCAATTCAATCGATAATGATTTGTTCTTGCTGCATGATTTCATTAGATCGTGACAGGCTTCGTTTCTTATTTGATAATGTTATGATTATGACTGAAATAACTTTTTATGGCAACAATATGTTCGTGCCCTTTTTTATCGTTTTAATGATATCATTAAATGACGCCTCCCGCCCTGGGTGGACCCGAAAGGACTGTCAGACTCGTACTGACTAAAATCCACGGTGTCTTTCAATAGCCCTTTACGTTCCAAGGTCACGGTTATCTGTTTAAGCTGACCCGCGACCCCGACAAACAGCCCCTATTACATGGGATATATCGGCTGGAATTGTAAGTTTTTATGAGATACATCTCTTGCAAATTCTTCGGTTATTAAAAGCGTAATATTATTTACGTATTACCTGTTGGTATGTCCTCACATTATGACGATCCGGCCACATAAATAATTTTCCTGATTTATAGCCTGAAACGTCTATTTATAAAACATAAGGAAACAGTGAACACATTCCGGTTATTGACTCATATAATAATGCCTAAATTGTATGTTAATCAGTATTCCAGTTTAGAATAAATAATTCCGTTTTGAAAGTAGGTATAATGGCGGTCTTTATATGACAACGGTAAAAATCTTAAAAACGTACTCTAGTGAAATTGTCTATTTATTTATTTATTTATTGGGGAAAACAAACAATAACACATTAAATATAATACATAGCATAATAACAGATTTACGAATGTGCTATCAACAACGTTCTCCACAGATAAAACCATGAGACATTTTGGTTCGACAAGCGTTGAAAATTTAGAAAAAGGAAATGAAGACTAGATACATAGTTGCTTACTAACAAAATAGCTAAGAGTGAAAATAATTATCAATAGAACATACAAACCATAAAATAAAAGCATAATTATAAACATAAAATGTAAGCATCATTAAAAACGTAAAATAAAAGCATAATTAGAACATAAAATAAAGCATTAATAAAACATAAAATAAAAGCATCATTAAAATCATAATATAAATCAAATAAAAGCATCATTAAAATCATTATTCGCATTGATTATTATTATTTAACATGTTGAGTAACATTAATCTAAATGTTGTTTTAGGTAAAGAAAACAGGTCTAGATTACAAAAAATATTATTAAAATTGCTCATGAGGCGACGAAGAGGAGCACGCAAGCCAGCATTAGTACGACTGGTAGAAGCAGCGAATACAGGTCTTGCGCGCACCTCACGACCCTGGCATGTTCTGGGAACTATATAGTACAATTTGTTAATAATATCCAAACAATCATACGAGTTATTACATAAGTCATACAGAAATGCAGCTTCAAGAAAAGTACGCCTAGAATTTAGAGAGAGCAGGTTATATTTTTTCAGTAACTCACTATAAGAGAGATAACAACTTTTGAAACAGCGATAATGCATTGACTTCAAAAATGTACGTTGTATACGTTCTAAACACTCAATATATTTATTGTAGTAGGGGTTCCACACCTGCACTGCATATTCTAGTTGAGACCTAATAAGCGATTTATAAAGATACAAATAAGTATTAGGTTGCTTAAATTCTGTGGCTGATCTCATCACAAAGCCGTACATACGATAAGCATTGTTAACAATTTTATTAACATCCAAATGTAGTTTATCGTCGAGTAATATTCCCAGGTCGCGAATCAAACTCTCCCTGGCCAGAGTTTCACTGTGTATTGCATACGGATATTTAAGTATATTTTTGTTTTTGGTGAAGCTAATACAACAGCATTTAGGAAGACTAAGTTGGAGCTTATTTTTGGAGCAATAATCTGAAAGACGATTGAGGTCTTGTTGAAGCAGTTGACAGTCAAGAATAGTTTTGATAGGTCTGAAGACTTTTAAGTCGTCTGCGTAAAGTAAGAATTTGGAATTAAGGAAGCACATGTCAATATCATTGATAAATAAAATAAATAACAAAGGGCCGAGTATTGAGCCTTGAGGCACCCCCGATGAAACAGTTATGGAGTTGGAATGGTACCCATTAACTACCACTTTTTGTGTTCTATTTGAAATATAGGATGTAAACCAACGGAACAAGTCTCCACGGATGCCATTAAATGCTATTTTCCCTAAAAGTAAGCTATGATCGACCTTGTCAAAAGCCTTACGGAAATCAGTATAGATAGAGTCCACCTGTACACGTCTGTCTAAATTATTAAATAAATAATCGGTATATTCAACCAAATTAGTAGTCGTTGACCTTTTCTTGACGAACCCATGCTGTTGTTTAATAATTTGGTTATGAATAATCGGGTACAATTGACTGTGGACAAGTCTCTCAAAGACTTTTGACAAGATCGATAAAATTGAGATAGGCCGGTAGTTCTCAATTTCATGTTTTGGACCAGATTTATGAACAGGGGTAATATTCGCTCGTTTCCATACTTCAGGGAAAGTTCCTTGGTTCAAACATCTATTATAAATGATATACAGAGGGCGAGTTATAGTATCGGCGGTACGCTTAAGGAAAAGTGGCGGTATACCATCAGGACCGGGACCTTTAGAACAATCCAAAGATTTCAGGGCATTACGTACCTGATCAAGGCTGAGCACAAGGTTGCTAACCATACAACCATTCGTAGAGTCATCGAAAGTCTGATGTTGCATACCGTCGAGAGTGGAAGGCTCATAAACAGAATGGAAGAAATTTAAAAAGAGATTACAAATTTCTTCTGGGTCATTCGAAGACTGTCCCTCGTAGTGCATAGTTGAAGGAATGGAAGCTGTGGATTTACGGTTTGATACAAAGGTCCAGAAATATTTAGTATTAATTTTAATGCTATCTTCCACTGTCTTTATGTATAAAGAATAACAACTTTTAGATTCAGTGTGAAATCTTGACCTAAAAATAGAAAACTGTTCATAATCTGATAAGTTCTGATATACCTTCCATTTATACCATGCTTTCGTTTTATTATTATATATATGGATCAATGCAGGTGAAAACCAAGCCGGATATTTAGAAGATTTGACCGAAGTTAAAGGGACATGAGCTTTAATAATCCCAAAAATTACCTCATAAAATGTGTTTACCGCTTCTTCTGCAGATTGCCCATGCAATAATTCGTCCCAGTTAATTTTGTCTAAGTCACCATTAATTTGTTCATAATTCGCCTTGTAGTAATTGTACCTCTGTTCAGATTTACGTGCCATAGCTCGGTTACATAATTTAAAAGAAGCCAATATACATACCGGTGGGTGATAAGGGTCTGAGGGTAAAAGTGTGTCAGTGGGTGTAACTACAGAACAGTCATTGTTACTGATCACTAAATCCAAAATCTTTCCAGTTGAATTTGTTATATTATTATACTGGTAAGCATTAAGGATGGACATAAAGACACTTAAATGTCTACAAATTGGAGAGTTACTGCTATTTATTTGTTGTATGGTAGAATATCTACCATTGGTAGCTGGCCAAACTATGTCGGGGAGGTTGTAATCACCAAAAAGATAGAAGTTTTGGACGTTCCCATTCTCAAGCACTTCTTGCAAAATCTCCAAATATGCAGCATAGACACTTTCGGGGGTTTTAGGTGGAATGTATGCTGAACATATGATATCATATTTTCCTTTCGTCGCGCTAGGCAAACTTAAAATAATATGCTCCATGTATTTGTTTAATACAGTAGTTTTGTCAATTGAGCTAGATTCCAGGCCTTTAAGGACCGCTATGAGAGTACCGCCACCGTCCTTCTTTTGAGTAGCTTTGCGATCGCGATCGCATCGATAGATGGAGTACCGCTAATCAATAAATTCAGAGTCGAGTATTTCTGGCGTAAGCCAAGTCTCCGTAAGAATTATTATGTCATAGCAATTTGATAA
The DNA here is from genome assembly GCA_950005045.1 of Agrotis exclamationis. Classification (NCBI taxonomy): domain Eukaryota; kingdom Metazoa; phylum Arthropoda; class Insecta; order Lepidoptera; family Noctuidae; genus Agrotis; species Agrotis exclamationis. Next base: position 11,600,274 of record OX465441.1, read on the forward strand.
TATATTCATAAATAGAACATTCAGTTTAGTGCGAAGTCCCCTACAATTTTGATAATATATCATTAATTTCAGGGATCGAAGGATATATATCAATTGATATATATCATGATATATATCCGATATATATCAAACGATTTTTTGTGATATATATCAAAAAATAATAAATCGTTTTTTACTATATTGTATTTAGGTACTTTTACCGACACGCTGCGAATATTCGTCGTTTTTTCCGTCTTCAGACCGTCAAATTCGAATTTACCAAGTAGGTACTGCGATCAATAATAATAATGCAACGAAAAAGAGCCAAAATAATTTTCAATTCTATCATTTGTAAACATACTCCTTATAAAAGTGAAGTGGATTTTTAAGATATTTTAATTTTGTTTCCCTAATATAATATCGCTTCCAACCGGTATATGTGGAGATCTAAAGGGGAGGCCTATGTTCAGCAGTGGACGTCCTATGGCTGAGATGATGATGATGAATATAATATAGGACTTTGTTTTCTGAGAAAAAATATGTTTTTTTAGTTGATTTTTGTGAATTATAAGATTTTATGTTTTTATGTTTATTTTGTTTGTACTGGTTTTAATTGATTTGTTAAATATATAAAAATAAATAAAAACTAAAAATATGTGGTTTTTATATTATATTAATAATTCATAATAAATTGTCATGTTTCTGTGCAAATCGTATAGTAATAAGATAATAAAATGACAGTCTTAAGAAATGGATATAAATATCGGATATATATCCGATTTTGGATATATATCGGATATATATCATAAATATCCGATATTTTGATATTTATTATAAATATCGGATATTTTCGAACCCTGATTAATTTATCACTCATTGTTGAATGAATACTTATGAAACAGTATTATAACATTAAGTATAAAAACATAGTGACAAAAAAAAGATCTAAATATGTACAATTGGAAGTCAAATAACATTAAAATTATTAGCAATATCAATACAATTACTCGTAAATTATTATAACTCTCTTTTACGTGGAACAACCCAGACACATTATATATTATATTAGAATAGCAAAAATAAATAACTGGAATAATAGGAATAATATACGCGTCTACAGCAACATTTATGAAGACATAATAAACGGGCAAGTAAATATACCAAGTCACATCACAAGCTCTCAATATGGACAAAATAACGGAGCACATAATATAAATACACAAAAACATATTAAACAACACATAAAAGAGTTCTTTAAACGTCCATATTAGTTGAATCATCAATAGTGGCATCCCTGCTGGTAGTAGCCCCAGGTTTGACTTTACTGAGATCTTGGTGTGAACGAATGGCGAACGATTTCGATTGTTCCTTTTCACGGATAAGTATAGTGCCATGCTTAACCCAGACAAATTTGAAGTTGTGTATTGTAGCAAAGTTCTTACACTCACGAAATAATTGTTTCCTTTTCAACGTGATATGTTCATGCATATATAAACGTGATGATGTACCTGAGATATCCAGTTGATCGGACGTCAATCCTTTACATAAACGAAAAGCGCTGAGGACATTGTCACGCAATATACGTGACGCTAATTTTACAACAATGTTTTTCGGTTTATTATTGTTTTGGTGTGCATGAGGAACCCGATGAATCGAAATAATATCCTTAACATTAATATTGAAGTTGATTTTGGAGCTTATTTTTTCCATTATTTATTTGTCTATATAAAGCACTAAAAGATATAATAGTTATGTAAATCGAAATTCATGGCATTTGCCCCTATCTCGGGTATCGCATGAAATCTGCTAACATTATACGCAAAAATGTTATACAGTTAACTGGAATAATGAAAGGCAAAAATGTTAGCCAGAAAATGGAAATAGAGCGTTGTTGGGCAGATTTCATTAGTATCATTTAAAATTAATTACGCACCGACCTCCAACACATCCACCATTCTTATGTAACTGCGAAAGATATTCTAAAAGATTAATGTTAGCTGAATTATGTGTGCGTTGCTCCAAAAACGCGCAGCCGAGCAAGAGCAGGATTTAAATAAAATTAATCAAATGTTCAGGAATAGCCGTGTTGGTCGGGCGACAATAATTTGATGTGGGTAGTATATTTTTCTGTCGCGATTGGCGTCACTACTCTGATTACGCGGTATATTGTGTATAACATAATTCGTTGGTTCTGACGAGAAACTTCGATAACTTTTCTGATCTGCTGTATGCCTAAACTGGCGGTTTACCCACTGTTTCTACCTAACGATACGGCTTTTGCTTCTACAAACCCCAATGTGTTTTATGCCAGCTTACCAACTACAGGCAAATCAAAGAATTTTAAGATGCCAATCGTACCGCACCATTTGTAAATGTCGGTTAAGAGAAAGGGCACACTTCTCTATTCTATTGTATCTAGGATTGCAAAATATGTCATGTAGATTCGTATTGAGATATTTTATATTCGTCTTTATTGCACGGTAGTTGCATAAAAAATGCTTTTACCACTATTTCCATAAAACAGATTACGCCTTCTTTCCAATATATTGCTGTTAACAATGGAAGATTCGTGCTATTGAAAAACATTAATTCTATCCGCGGCTTCTGCAGTATCGGAAAAACTGGAATGCTCAATTTCAGTGGAAATGAATGTAATGAACAATAAAACTAATTCAAGTGTGAAACATGACATGAAGAATAAACGAGCATTAGTAGCGTTATCTTATAGTTTTAATTGTGTGAGAGTGGAATTTCTAACAACTTAATTGTAACTAGGACAAGATTCTCATTTCTCTCGTAGAGCAATTTCTAATTTTAAGTTGAAGAAAATTGGCGTTAATTGAAAGCAGTTTTGATGAATCGTGTTATTTTTCTTTTAAAACTAACGTTACTTTTCTTATGTTGAGTAAATCGTCATTTTCTGGCTGAGTTAGTGGGCAGACATTTTCTCTAATAGATGTCACATCGGCTTAAGTCCAGACACATAAACAATTCTAACAAAATTGCGATCTTGAAAGCATCTTTGAAAGCTCGTCCTATATTGCCTTCGATGAATCGTTCCGGCATTACCAAAGCTTTCAAATCGTCTACGATGTACAAAATACAGAAGCTTCTTCAAGGAACTGGCCTCACAAATTGAAGGCTCCTCAAAGGCCGTATATGAACTGAATAGAAGCTAATAAATAATTCAGAAGCTTGCCGGGAATTCTGAATTGCAGTACCGAACGGCCAATCGATTGGGCTACCGTAGTGCCGTAGGATTGCATGACGATAATCTTGCCTAATGCGGCAAAATGGTACGGGCTGGAATATGCACTCACTCATGCAGAAATAATGCAGGTATATGGTGATTAACTAAACGTGCTGTGAATACATTAATATTGATTGTAGAGTTCATTCTTTCGGAGTAAGCGAATGGGAAGCGACGGAAATCGTTCGATAAAACAGTTGAGTCACTGGCTTAGCTCATAGATCAGAATTATGAGAAATTTATTGAGCAATCAGAAGATTTTCATCACCACGGTTATACTGCTACGGTTTACTGGTTTAATATTGTCAGTTCGGCCTGATATTCGGCTGTGTAACAACGCCACAAGATGAAAATAGCCCAGCTTGCAAAGGTCAAGGTGGTGTAAGTTATAGACCTTTTGACATTCAAAAGGCATTGCTAAATTAGGAACGTTTCGACCACCCCTTCGTTCTTTAAGATATATTTTGGCATCCAGTGAATAAAGTATACAAAGTTTTGGTGATGCGAGATTACCTATGAGTGAATCGGATGGAATTGCAACGTCCTTTGTGTAAATAACATACTGTGAGATCACCAATCCATTCGTTCGGATGTTTTTGGCAGAAACTTTCAGACTTTAACGAGTGAAACTGACATACACGATCATTACAATAAATACGTTCAAGCGATATCTAAATGTGCCGATGTTTACAAGATATATAATAAGAAATGCAATAACAATGAAATCATTCAGATATTAGATACTGAAATAGAAATAGATTCGCTTTTATACTGCGATATAAATAACTTAATTGTAGTCGTCAGTAAAGAATGGACGGCTCACAGTTCGCATTCATTCTCCAAATGCTATAAAGGACTTGTTTTTCTGACGCTGTTTCTAGAAATTTCCAAAAAACAGAAACTTATGAATTAAGCTTAAACACCAAAATGTGTTAGTTATTCGTTAAATACCATAAGAAACTTCTAAATCCTAGAGACATTACAAACAACCTAAAATGGAGTACCTAATCCGCCGAAATGGTCTCAAAAATTATCTTACCTATTCGAAAGTCTGTTTTTTTAAGCCAAAGCTACATTGAACCATGTGCACATCCACCAAAGGATAAGAGAACGCACGTGTCGTTGGTTCATGCACCGTCGCGGTCGTATTATTAGATTCTGCTACCTATGGCCAATGTCTTAGGCGGGTGTGGACTAGGGCTATTTTTACTGTACTACGCGGGGGACTGTCGTTTTTAGATCCCTCTAGCGATGTTACGGTTTTGTTAAGTGTTGAATGGTTCGTTTAGAGATTTTTCAACGGTGAATCATCGTCATTTTATGCTCTGTCGATTGTTACACTCCAAAGTTCAATTCATAAAAATTTTACTGCGATATGAAGTATTCTATGCCAGATAAAATAATGCTCCGGAAGCTTCGTTAAAACTGGCAATTGTCATCCACGTTAGTTCCATTCTTGTACACCCAAAATTCTTGTCATGTTACCAAAATAAGTCTGAGTTTATGTTTTTCAAATGTAACCCAAGTCTACCAGTACCAGTATTTATTACGTATGACTCCAGCCAGCGATCGACCACAAGGTCTATCTGAGACTAGGTCAAGGTGTAAACCAGACTAGTCTAGCATTACATAGGATTGTTGACTAAACAACTCTGGCACTCAAGACCAAGCCCATTTGATCTCGCAATAAAACATTACTCATTGAACCGAGAAGCACCTGTGGAAACAAACTAATGAGTAGAACAATAATTATTATACCTACTTTAAATGTATGGAAACATTACAGTTCCTGCGCTCGACCTCAGATAAACGATGATAACATTCAGTCATGAGATGATATTTACCCTCACGAAATGTAATAGACTTTATTGTATCGAAATAAGATTTTGTTTCGCATGTGGGTAGTTTGCAAAATCGTGAAAGGTGTCTGCTATTCTTTGGTATACAGTTTTGAAGGAGGTTTGATATTTCCTTCCTTTCTTTTGTTATCGATATATCAAAGGTACAATGGCTTTGTGCTTTATGTGATAATACTTGTGGGAATGTAAATATATTTCAAGAAGATACTGTGAAATATGATAAGAATGAAATCAGCATTGGCAGTTCGTAACGATCGTTCCGTCTGATGAATAAGTGAAAAAATTAATAGTAGTTTATGAAACTGGTACATAATGAGGGGTATTATACACGAGTGTGAGTTTAAAAAACGAGCGAAACGAGTTTTTTAAAAGTATCACACGAGTGTATAATACCTAGTTATGTACAGTTTCATACACTACTTTAGCTACTTTCATTGAACACGAATTTATCAAATAAAAGATAAAGATTGACACAGTATTATGGCGCCAAAATTCCCGTTATCACCGCGCATGGGCCACAGCGCGCGCAGCCACAGATAAAAAATCAAATGTATGTATCTATGATCTGTAATCTGTATCGTAATGAAAAAAAATTTTATTATAACATTTTGTTAGAGAAATAGTGTCATAATTTAATTTTTTAATTTCATTTCGATATACTGTGTGTAAAGTACGTCATTATAAACTCGTTTTGAGTTTTGAATTTAACGATATGAGAGTAGATAAATGTACTTTTTAAAATTTCTGATAAAGTGTGCCGTAAAATTGACAAAGATTGTTTCAAATTATCTATTGATTTTAAAACTAATAGAACCACTCATCATGGACTTTTTCACGCATTCAATGAGAAATTCTCACTGTTCTACTTACAACAAAGTGTTAGTTACACTTTGTTTAATCCATTTGAATTGGCAAAGAAAATACATTTTATTCTAAACAATAAATACTACAATGCAGTCAAAACTAAAGTTAGGTACATAAATTAGAACTAACTGCATCAACCTTGTGTTAATTTGAAATAGAACTGAATGAAATGCGACAACAGCTGCCTCCGTATATAACGTAGATTATTTCAGACTACCCACATACAACTTACATAATTTATTTCGCAGTGACCCGCGTTTCTGACAAAATTGTAAAAAGAGGGTAGTTGCGAATATATGGATAAAAATACAAAAGCTGACCAATATGCTTGAAAACACTGTTTCGTTTTATTTCTTTAATGAAGAATGCAAATATACTATCAATTATGTACCAAAAAAAAAAATAATGGTGTTTTAAAATTAGTATGATTTGGACAGGAACAAAATGTCAATTGCAGAGGCGTAACAAATGATTTTAAAAAAATAGTTTTACGTCTCATTGACGTAGAAATTGAAGTTCTAATAATCACTTTCTATTTTTTATTAAAATTGTTTTAACAAAGCAACACTAATATCTTCAAATAATCTTACAACTTCACTAGAAATCATAGATACTCAATACTCAATACGTTTATTGCATTCCACAATGTGAACTTAGGTGGTAGGTACATAAGGATATACATTCATTTTGGAGCATTGTGGACCCTGTCGGGCATAACAACATAAAAATTTGGAGGAGGGCTATTATAAATATTTCTTTACAATAATTTTAATATTAATCTACTCCTTTGTTTTGTGTAGGTAGGTAGGCTTAAAACTAATTGTATACATAATAATAGATTTTTACTACTCCTATATTGAATTTATACATTAATATTGATTTAAATTATACATAATTATCTTATTATTATTATTGGCGTTATAAATTATTATTGCGTTTTTCTTTTTTCTTTTTTAGTAGTATCGTTTATTTATTAAATTTATCATCTAAATATTCTTGTACATTATAATAACATTTACAGATAAGAAATTGTTTTAATTTATTTATAAAGATATTTAATTTTTGTTCATTTTTAATTTCATCTGGTAATTTATTGTATATTTTAACTGCCATTACTAAAGTGCTTGTGGAGTGTATTTTTAGCTTAGAACCTGGTAGGTTTAGTCTATTTTTGTGTCGTAGTGTGTAGTGAGTTTGTATGTTTTCGCGTGTAGTGAAGAGTTTTTCATTATTTCTAACAAATTTACACATTTCCAAGATATATATACAAGGTAGGGTTAGGAGTTTAAGTTCTTGGAAATGGGGTTTGCAGCTGTCCGTGTTATCTATGTTAACTAGTATTCTAATCAGTCGTTTTTGTAGTAAGAAAAGTGTTGGTGCGTCAGTGCTATTTCCCCATAATATTACGCCGTAGTTTAACCATGCGTATGCGTAGGCATAATATGTAACCAGAGCAGTGGAGAGATTTGTGGATTTTTTTATTTCACGGAGCGCATATGCAAATTTTGATAACTTAGACCTGATTTTTTTGATATGTGATTTCCAATTTAAATGTGTATCTATGGATAAGCCGAGTAGGTTGAATTCTTTAACTGTTTCAATTTTTGCGTCGTTGTAAATAAAAGTTAAGTCTAAAGGGGTTTTCTGACGTGGGTGGAAGGACATGATTTTAGTTTTATTGTAATTTAGTTCAAGATTGTGTTCATTCATCCAAGTTATTATTTTGTTAAGTATGCTTGTAAGTGTTTCGGTTAAGTTGGTATTGTCGTGGCAGGAAGTTAATACTGAGATATCGTCGGCAAACAGAACACATGATTCATTTATTATTGTAGGGAGGTCATTTATATAGATGATAAATAGGGGGCATCCAATAACACTCCCTTGGGGGATTGAGGCGTTAATTTGCTTGCTATCTGACCGAATGTATTGGATTTGTTTTGCATGTTCGTTGTAGTATTCTACTTCGACTTGGTGTTCTCTATTTTCCAAATATGATTTGAACCATTCGTAACATTTTCCGCGGATCCCGATTCCCTGTAGCTTGTTAAGTAGAATGTCAAATTGCACTTTATCGGAGGCTTTTGTCATGTCTAACAGTATACCTATGGCATATTTTTTTTTATCAATAATATTAATGGCTTCCTGGATAAAGTTATACACTGCTAGGACTGTAGAGTGGTTTTTACGGAAACCATTCTGGGACTCATTAAAAATTTTATACTTTTCGCAAAACGAATAAACGCGATTACACATCGCTTTCTCGAATACTTTCGAGGCTGTGGGTAAAAGAGCAATAGGGCGGTAGTTAGAGGGGTCGGTTTTTGAGTCTTTTTTATGAATTGGCTTTATAATGGCTTTTTTTAGGTAGTTCGGAAATCTTCCTTCCTCAAAAGACTGATTAACTAGCAAGTAGAATGGAAGGGTCAGCTCATCTGCACACTGCTTGACTAGGGTCGGTGGTATTTCGTCTATTCCATAGCTGTTTTTATTTTTAAGGCTTTTCAATATTAAATTTACTTCACCGGGGGCTACTGTACTCAGGAACATGGTGTTTTCTATGCGGTGGACCACAGAGGTATTTCGCGGTTCTTTGCCGGGGAAGATATATCTACTATAACATCTATATTACGTCTAACACTACTCCCGTCTATTTAAAATCGGTTGGCTAGTCGCCTGAGAGACTGAGACAATAGACACCCATTTCATGCCTATTGATAAGTTCCGTTCAAACGGGGTTTAGGAGTTAGGACCACAGGAAATGGTGCTTTTGGCATTTTGAATAGGCACTTCGTAAACGGAATTTGGATCTTTGGAAGTAGAAACTTGGTACTATTAAGTTTTTTGACCATATAATGTTGATGAGATAGTACTGCAGATCAGCTATAGAGAAACTTTCTATTTAAATATTCTAGTTTATATTTATTAAAAAATTACATATATAAAGACAAAATAATTCTTCATTTGCAATATTTCCATCGGATTATCGAACCTTCCTGAATATCTGACTTAGGAACAGTGAAATCAATCAATCACCAGGAAGTTATGGGCCGAGAGCCGACGCTTGGTGCAACCCGGACTGCCACATTGAATATCAACAAACAATTCCCCAAACAATAAAAATGAACAGAAACCTTCGATCATTAAAATCAACTTACGTGGGAACGAATAACATAAGCATTTAGTACGATGCTCCAACTACAAAACATCTTCTTGATGTCGCCGTTTCCCTGGCAAGAGTCCAGGGAACGCCCTACTTGTAATTGATCGTGCATTCATCTGTAAGTAGCACATTCATGCATCATTTGGCTTCTGTAGTACCAGCGTTTGACATCTTCAACCCTCTAAGCCTCATAAAACTTTGTAAAGCTTACACTAAGATGGGGTTAGTTAATTATAGGCTTTCGGAACAGTGGTGGTCCAGTGGTATCGGCCCGGAAGTTCGTGGCTCCGAACCGAACCTAGCCAGGCGTATTACGTTGTCTAATATATTTCATCACTACTGCTCTCAAATCGGTGAAGGAAAAATCTTGAGAAAACGAAGATATCCTAGAACTAAAAATTCGGAGACATGTGACGTTTTTAACAAAATTTAATCCGACTTCGAATACGTTATGCTGTACAAGTTACCGGTAGAGATAAAGTGAATAAAGACGTTCATAGCAGAGACATATCCTGGCAACACAACTACTTACGTATCTTAAGGACGGTAGGAACAATACAAGGACGAACAAGGGTTCTCGGTTCACAATCGTTAGCATTGTTTATAGCCAGAAAATTTTAATTACACCTAAAAGAATGCAGGGGTGTGCATATTGAAAGGGATTCTTCTGCATTCGGGAACGCTCGGCTTGTCGGCAAACTCTGCGGGAATTTCATTACCTTACTATAACGATGTATAAGAATTTTCTGATATTTCTTGCGGAAAAAGGTATTGTAGAAATTTAATTTTCAAACACGTCACGTCGATAACAGTGAAAAATATTGCTGGGATAAATAGCAGTTTTCGTTTTCAACACGCTTTAAGCGGTGCTTGTCACACGTTCCTACTCCGGTATTCTTTTCTGATCAATTTCGTTGCGAAATTCAAGACAGTTAAATTCATTCTCCGAGATTTCGTCGAACTCCATTGTGTCGGCGCGTTCCTGGTGGTCGCCACTGTTGATTCTGGCTTTAAAGAGTTGCAGTGATTTGGAAATAGTGCGGTGGGCTTGTCGCTAGTAAGAATTTCTTTTTGATTGGTTAGTGCGACAAAGATAACGCTATACGAAGCCGAAACTAACGGATTACCTATCTCATTCTAAAGCTCCATGTCAATGTGCAATATTTTTATTGCCGCTACTGTAATGTTTTTAAATAAGAAGGCTGTCAACTGATTGAAAATTAATTGACATACTACGCTGGCATAATTTAATAATAGATTACTATTGGCAATGATCACTGAACATCAGTCTTTTTAAAAAAACCGCCCCCGATATTACATACCCCGGTTCGTAATTTATCACTCGAAATATATCAGTCTTAAGTTGTATAATTATGATACAGTAATGTATTTAGAAGGTTTCTTGTCCATTTTTCGCTTCTTTATCGTGGTAAAATCGTCAAATGAGTCCTCCCACCCAGGGCAGGGCGGGAGGGACTGTCAGACTCGTACCGACTAAAATCCACGGTGTCCTTCAATAGCCCTTTACGTTTCAGGGTCACGGTAATGAGATAAGCCCCGGCAGGCTTTGGCCTTCTAGAGGGGGGCCCCGTCGTTATGCTGACACTCTTTGAGGCGCGCGTAGAACACAACGCGCTGTCGACCCGGGCATGGTCCATACCATAGTCGGACAGCGAGTCGCCCAATTTCGCCATAGATAGAGACACTTTGTTGTGAGACTGTCTGAGCAGGACACCGTGGCCCTAGAAGGAACAGGGTTGATTTTTTCAATAAGAATCTGACAGATAGTCCTTTTTGCTCCAGTCAGGGCGAAAGGACCCATTTTATAGGATTCTACGCTTTGAAATGGGCAATTAAAGTCATTACTTGTTGTGACTTAACTGTAGTTCATCTATTTGTTTTTGACAGAATTCCCTTAATCATTAGAACTTAAGAGGGATTTGCAAAGGCCTTAATAAGGTAGACGGATGACCCGTCCAATCATGCTAAATATTCCCGAATTCTGGAGATGAATTATTCCTACTCAAAATTTAGCTCTCCATACTTATCCGCCATTTTGATTCCAGGCGTCAGGCGTGACAGTATCGGACGCTTGTAAAACGACGTACGAGGAAATCAAGAAGGACAAGAAGCATCGCTACGTGGTGTTCTACATCCGCGACGAGAAACAAATCGACGTCGAGACCGTCGGCGAGCGCAACGCTGAGTACGACCAGTTCCTTGAGGATCTGCAGAAGGGTGGCACCGGAGAGTGCAGGTAATAAATGTTCTTATTCATCATCAAAGAAAGAAAAGGTATTTAGACTCGCACAGGACAGAACAACAACATAAAACTAAACAAAACGAAATAATATAAGAAAACAAAAGAAAATAAAACTAAATAACAAGTTTGGTCCTGTACAGGGTTGCCATCCGTCCGGGTTTCCCGAGATTAGTCCTAGTAAGCATCCGGGGAGCGTCAGGGGGCTTCATTAGAAGTCCGGGTTTAAAAAATTAAAGTCTTAGGCCGCCCGCGATGATCTACTAACACAAGTGGAGGGCGATGTTACGGCAAGCCTATTGCTATTCACCGGGTAAATCCGTGGCTTCTTTGTACCTATTACAAATATTGACCATTTAAAATCACGTTTCAACTATGGTCCAGGCAGAAACGTTAATAGGCTATTTGACTAAAAAATTCTAATTAGTCCGTCAGTTAGATTATCGAATAATATTTGACCCGTATTTTTTCTTTTTTTACGCAAACCAAAATTGACGGAGATATGATGCTTTTAAAATTGCCAATACGTCACGAGCCCCCACTCTCGAGTCTTGATGAGTTATATCTTGGTAAATATTCATTGATTTTACATAAGAAAAAAATGTGTCAGTTATTTTTCAAAACTCTAAATAACGGACTTATTAGATTTATACTTTATTGATACTGTCAAATAGCCTATTATTGCAGCATAATTATTTCTAGCATGACGATGACTTGCACTTTTTTACGTCCATTCACAAGCTCAAAATATCGATGAAGGTTTTGAAACTTGGCGTGTTTCCACTTAGAATTCACATCAACTACGAATATTTTATGTTATCTAATTATCAGACTAGTTAATCTCTCCAATTATGCAGTTGCATTGATTATGACTTATATTAATCAAAATTTATGAATTCAAGAAAAAAAAGTTCTTTTGCCATAACTTGGTTCAAATCCAAATTCCTTGGATGCTACTGAGAAATACAGACCATGTATGACAAATGAACATTGTATATAGTTACTGAATTAGCCACAGGCACAGACACCCATGTGACTAAGAGAGTAACGAGTATGAATGTTGATGGATGGAGAGGAAGAGGAAGGCCAAAGAAAAGATGGATGGATTGTCTAAGGAATGATATGAAAGAAAAAGGAGTAAATGATACTGTGACGTCTGATAGGGGAGAATGGAAGAAGAAAACGTGTTGCGCCGACCCCAAGTAGAATGGGATAAGGACAGGAAAAAGAAGAATTAACCACAGGCAGCTCGAAAATCGTTGCTTAACCTTGCTTGCGTGTATCCAAAAACAGACCTCGGCAAGAGTTGCTACCATTTGACTGTTCAATCTACCAAAGCGCTCTTTGATTTGACCAATCCTGTGCCACTTCTGTTACATTTCACTCCCACAAAAACATAAGAAAATTATTGAATCTCAAAAAAACATTTAATTCTGTTTTTACCAAATATTTTTACTCAAACGTTGTTCTGTCAATTTTCAGATATGGCCTCTTCGACTTCGAATACACGCATCAGTGCCAGGGCACATCGGAGGCTAGCAAGAAACAGAAGCTCTTCCTCATGTCATGGTGCCCCGACACCGCTAAGGTCAAGAAGAAGATGTTGTACTCCAGGTAATTATCACTAACTTTAAAGATCAGGGTGACACAGGTTCATTACTAAAGTGTCCCCAAGTCCTCGGGAGTCGCTTATGGCAACGAACGCTGCAGGAGGATTTCCGGCTACCGTAGGCGCGGCATTGCTGATGGCGAGTAATGGGGGACTCGCCGTCCGATCATGGACCATGCCCGAGTCGACGGCGCGTCGTGTTTCACGCGCGCCTCAAAGAGCTGTTAGCAAACTGACATGGCACCCCTTAGCTTAGAGAGCCAAAGCCTGCCAAAGCTGATTTAGGCACATTATTTTCCTCCAAAAGGGTGGCGATATATTTCGAAAAGCTTTTTGATCTATTATGAAATGTTAATAATAGAAAAAAAAGCATTAGAAAACATCAATTATGAAGCTAATTTCGCATTAAAACGTATAGATTTCACACCGGTAGTCTTTAAAAAGTGATAACCATCTCTAGTAGTCACTAAATAAAATGCCAATAACTGGTCTAAAAGCTAGCAATTCCCTAAGCCGTGGGTGGTCGCACGTATCAACAAACACGTCATCACCCCAAACCAATTATGACATACGCCAAGCGTAATTTCATCACTGAAATGCACATTCTATCCGCCATGACAGAATTGCACGCTAAATACTACATTTATATCGAAACTGAGTTCTCTGATCGTTCCAGACGTAATCTTGTGATAATAAAGTCGAGTCCTTGCTCGCAGCTGCCAAAAACACAAATTTATAAATATAGAAGATCGTTTACAACGCGTTGCTGTACGGAAATGTGGTTTATGAGACGCTGTGGACTGTAGCTGTCAATATTAACATAACATTACGCTTATAATCCCAAAAAATCTAATATTTTATTTCATATTAGCTGGGGATGAGACTCATGTGACTAAGAGAGTGATGGGTATGAATGTTGATGGATGGAGAGGAAGAGGAAGGCCAAAGAAAAGATGGATGGATTGTCTAAGGAATGATATGAACGAAAAAGGAGTAAATGATACTGTGACGTCTGATAGGGGAGAATGGAAGAAAAAAACGTGTTGCGCGACCACAAGTAGAATGGGATAAGGGTAGGAAGATGATGATTAGCTGTTCCCCGCATTTTCGGCTCCAACACAAAATAATTTTCCAGTTCATACTAGTTTCCTAGAGCGCGTTCAACCACTCTTCAGCTTTATAATATTGGTATAGAAGTATAGATAGGCTCATGTAGGCACTTGTAAAGTAAAACCTTGAAGAAGCAGGTTTGGTCGTTTTCATGGAGAAGAACCGGCAAAAACCTCCATGTTTACTCCTTTAAAATATCCCCGAAAGTGTTAGGCAGAGATGTATTTAATGAAACACTCATATTTTGAACTCCATGGCTGCTACTGAAAAATTTCTGATGGAAAAATTCAGCTTCTCAATTCTCGCTAAGTCGTTTTTTCAATCCCTAGGGAATGCTATTTATTTGGGGCACACATCGGTTAATTTGAAATTGCGATGCAAACGATAAAAACTTAACGGTTAAGCTAAAAAAACTTAGCAAAAATCCATAAACGGCCGCGCCCTACGTTCAAATCATTAACGATGACGCATAGGATCGAATCATGTTTACTAAGAACCAAGATATACTTATCGCAACGATAACTAATCATTGGAAACGATATTTGTAAGTGATGACGTAGTTTCATTGTCAAAGTCATGCTTTGAATAAGAATTATAGATTTTCATTGTCACTTTCTCTTTGTGATGTAGGGGTTATTATTTTCTACCGAAAAATGACGCCTGCCGGGGTCGCGGGACTAACGTATCAGGTAACCGTGACCCTGGAAAGTAAAGGGGTATGGAAGGAACATCGTAAATTGGACGTAGTTAAGCGAAAAGGATCCAATCCACAACTGGGTCAAAAATGTGTTAAGTGCACCAAACTGATCCAAAATATAGATACTAAGGGTCAGTAAAAACAACCCAGCTAAAATAGCTCTATTTTTCGTATAATTAAACTTCAGAACCAGTCCACATGTATAGCGCTTCTTATTTTTTTTTCAGCATAAACAATTCAAACTTCATGGTTCTGAACTAGTATTTCTAATAGATTAGGTAAAACGATTCAAGAATTCTGGGTTGTTTTTGCGTAATTGCAATTTATTCATTATCTTCACTGATCAAAACTACAAAAATGATCCATTGTTCTTGGGGCCTTTTTGATGAATACACTTTCATCTAAATCTATTGATCTAATGTCAATGTTGGAACTTATCCCAAAGGACTGTCAGGAGTTTTATACATCACTAAAGGGGAATAATAACATTTCAGAAGATGTAGATGGTTATGGCCGAGAGCAGTGGTGGCCCAGTGGTATTGGCCTCGACTTACAAGTTGTAGGTCGTGGGTTCGAACCCAGTCAGGCGCATTACTTTGTGTAATTTATTTCAACACCACTGCTCTCAAAACGGTGAAGGAAAACGATGAAGATGGTTATGATGGAGAGATCGATTTTGTCCTTGAGACAGATGATTAAAATACTGATTAAGTATGGACATTATTATAATAAGAAGAAATTTCCTTTTTCGGGTTCCATAGCCAAATGGCAAAAAACGGAACCTTTATAGATTCGTCATGCCTGTCTGTCTGTCCGTCCGTATGTTACAGCCATTTTTCTTCGAAAGTATAAGCTATCCTGTTGAAACTTGGTAAGTAGATGTATTATGTGAACCGCATTAGTATTTTTACACAAAAACAACTTTTGGGGGTTCCCTCCATACTTAGAATTGACCCTGTAACTTCTAAAACAAGAGAATGATAAAACTAAAAAAAATATATGATGTAAGTACATTACCATGCAAACTTCAATTGAAAATTGGTTTGAACAAGATCAAGTAATTAGTTTTTTTTTTATTCTAACGTCATAAATCGTAAACCGCAATTTACCTTTCAAAGTTACAACCAACTACAAGAACATTTATATTATGTTACTTGCTGCTACGGAACCCTTCATGGCCGAGTCCGACTCGCACTTGGGCGGTTTTTTATGTTTTGATAAAAGTGATTGTTGATTATTGTAAAATGATTTATTAACATGGAAGAATAAAGAAAAGTTTAGAGGGGTTTTTAAGATTTTGTTTTACAAAATTATGTTGAAGCTTTAAATAAAGTTGTATTAGTATTGTTTTGTGTCATTAAATGATTTTTTATGAAATTTTAAAAAGTTTTTAAACACTTTATTATGTGGATCGTTTAATGAAATTACGACTAGAGAATATACTATAGAAACTAAAATTTAACGAAAAGGATCCAGATCCATATATTTACAAAAAAATCTGAAAATATAACACTACACCTGAAAATACTATTGTAAACAAAGAAATGTTATTATTTCACAATAAAATCGTAAGTTCAATTAATTGTAAAATTAATACCAGTGAAGAAATGCATGTTAAACTTCTACCCTCAAAAACTCAACATTGATTTAGTGCTATTAATTTTGATAAATCGCTACTACTTAACACCTGTCAGTAGTATTTATTGACTTAACTAGGCAATGTGTAAAGTTTTTTAAGTATTTTGTATTTAATTTTTATTCAAATATAAGTTTTATGTGATTATTTATTATGTGGATCGTTTTTTCGAAATTGAGACTAGAGCGTGTTCTATGGAGATAGTAATTTCACAAAAAGGATCCAGACCTACATATTTACATTTAACTCTGAAAATATGACTCTATGCATAAATATACCATTACTTATAAAAAAAAGTGTTAATATTCCACAGAAAAAAATATACTTTTTGTTAATTTTAAAACAAATACAATGAAAAAATACCTCTTGAACTTCAAACGTCAATATCTCAAAAGTAACTGAGTGTGGATTGGATCCTTTTCGCTTAACTACGTCCAATTCTAGTCAACAAGAGTTTGACAATCTTTTCCGTTTCACCCAAAGTTCCCAGTTTGAAGACTGAACTTCGACAACAAGAAAATGTAGAGCATATTATTTTTAATTTTTTACTCGTAGCTTCGTTCATTATCCTGATGTTATGCTGATTCAAGAAAAAAAATTTACTTTATGCGCAAAATGTTAACTCTGACTATTACTTTGGCAATCAATATCATCTACATCCTGAATTACAGTAAAAAAATAACTGCTCATTAATATCGAATCATTTTGTATAGGACTCTTCGCTTTTGTTCCTATGTCCACATTTTTGTGCACCAGAGTTTTTCCTCGATGATAACAATGTAATCGGTTGCCCATCTCGCCATCGGACCACCAACATATTTTCCCCAATGCATAGACGCAACTCGATTTGGCAATGCAACCTGGAATTCGTATTCGTGGGCTATAATTCTCGCGTTATGAAATGTTAGTGTCACATTATTATCGCGTCGAAATAAGACATGGCTGTGCGTAAATATAGATTTATATGTCAAGACGTTGTCATGCACATCGTCAAATGTTTTATAGAATTGATACACTAATAAAATAAAAATATGGAAAAAGAATATCTTGCATGCTTATTGTTGATGATCTGTAGTTTCTACGTAAACGCCGAGGGGAAAAAGCATTGATTTATTTGTGTCGATTTATTTCTACTTCCATACATAAACTCTCGCTTTTCCTCGTGGAGGTAGTCAGAAACCACAGAACACCACCTTTTACGATCCATAAAACGCGTTTTTCCTCGTCATACTCGCATAAAAGTTATTCTATTGGTATTTAATTCAATGTTCCTTTGTCCACAGCTCGTTCGACGCACTGAAGAAGTCGCTGGTCGGCGTACAGAAGTACATCCAAGCGACCGACCTCTCCGAGGCCTCACAAGAGGCTGTTGAAGAGAAGCTGCGCGCCACCGACCGCCAATAAGTCAGCATTTATAACTCGACCGACGTGCGGCGCGTCGCGGCCGCTCAAGAAACAACCTCCAACCGCCACAGATACCTACCTGCAGTAGGACAACGTCACTAGACCTTGCACCACTGCACGAAGCTCCTACACTGTGGTCTTAGTCAGTATTGTCAGGCGGCCCGCGGTGCTACCCACAGTTTCGCATGGGTTTTTTTTATATATCGTTTCAATCCTTAAGCTTTTGCAGTCGATTCTACTCCGGAGCGGCCCATAGTCGGACAGTCAACTGTAAACCCAAGGCCGACTCCGCGACAGCCTCTATTAAAGCAATTAAGGAATCTTTATGTAATAATTTAAATTATACTAATTATTATATATATTTTTTCCTATAAAATAACTAAAGAGTAAGTTAAGCTCAAACTAAATTTAAAATACAGCGTACGCGTCGATCTTTTTTTAATTGTAAACACTGGTAAGCGAACGCCGGTCGGCTTTTATACTATTTAGATTGTAATATAAAGAATGTACGATTTTATACTGTCACCTAGTTTCGTTTGAGATTCATCTTGCTAAAGGATGTAAGCTTGAGCTCCGGCTCGATACATGGCGGGCGTTGGATAAGTATTTTGTAACCAATTTATCCAGAAATACACTCGATATAAGAGAATATTAGTTGTTTTATTTTTTATGTTTATCACCTTGAACTTCTTGTATCCGCTGTGAGCGATTAATCAGAACCTAAAATCAAGTTTTGCAATTGATGACGACAGGGCCGAATAATTTAGTTCAAAATACTCGGAAATCAAAGCTAGGAAATGATACAGGTATGCTAAACACAAAAGTATCATTACATCATGGCAGCGCGCAGAAGTGCTACTGCAACACTATGGCTCGTGTTTATTACGAGCTCAACAGCAATCTCACAGCAATACTTCTGTGCACACACACGTGAGCAAGTGGACTCGATACTTGTGTGGGTGAGAGCACATTGATATACTTAGGGCCGAGCGGGCCGAGTCACGCCGAAATGGCAGCGGCCGTCAGCGTGGCCGCTGACGCTGACAGCCGCTGGCGGCCTCGCGACCTTTTCAAGCGATACTGGTCTTTTAAGTATGTAGTTAAAGTTTAAAATTATTTCACACTGAAAGTGCTAACTGCGTCGCTGCGCTGGCGGGCGGCCTCGCGACCTTTTCAAGCGAAACTGGTCTTTTAAGTATGTAGTTAAAGTTTAAAATTATTTCACACTGAAAGTGCTCGCCGCGCCGCTGCCATTCCGGTGTGACTCGGCCCTTAGTTCAGTGAAAATGCTCGTCCACAAAATGTGCTACACTGCGCGCGATCAAAAATGTGCCGCACTCCTATTTCAGAGACAACGATGCGGCGTCGTGTTACGATACGACGTCGCGTCGTAGAAATCTACGATGAGCATCGTTACAGTGGGGTGGTGTTTTAGTTCATTCCGAAAAATGGACCACTCTAGACGCATTCTGTTCCATAGTACGGGACGCTGCTCGACTAGGGTAATCAAATGATCGACTTCAATACCATCCGTCATCTTTGAATTTCAAATAACAACTGTGCAGGATTGCATCGTGAGTCACAACTTCGTATCGTGCATCGACACGTTACGACGTCGTATCGTAGATTGCCACGACGCGACGTCGTATCGTAGATTTCCACGACGCGACGTCGTATCGTGTTTATGTGTGGGAGCCCTTACACATACATTCACGAAATTTTCTCATTTGGGCAGTAAACCCCGAAATAATTATGGAAAGAAATTGATCCCATGCAAATTTAAGATTTGCATAGGTAATATAAACATAGGTACGTACATACGTACGTAGGTACAGTCGCTCCCACGGGGATTGCCACCGGAGGCAAATGGGGTCGTAAGACTCAACTCTCAGAGTGCTGCCGCTGACAGCCGCTGGCGGCCTCGCGATCTTTTCAAGCGATACTGGTCTTTTAAGTATGTAGTTAAAGTTTAAAATTATTTCACACTGAAAGTGCTCGCCGCGCCCGCTGCCGACCGCTGCCATTCCGGTGTGACTCGGCCCTTATATTAGTAGCGTTTTACCTTCAAATAAAACGCTTGTTGTGTCCGGAGACTCATTCGGGGTCATATAAACATTATTTGAGTCAAGCATCTTCCGTTTCCGTGTCACATCTATACAGGTATATGCAAATGTCGCCCTTTTGACAACACGATGATGACGTATTTCCGCCTTCGTTCACCAGGTGGCTGCAGCGCGCCGAAACCTTCATTGTGGCCTCAAAACCCTAAAAACTTGAGAAACAACTAAACCAGGCAGACTTTAAAATTATGACCCCGAATGAGTCTCCGGACACAACAATCGTTTTATTTGAAGGTAAAACGCTACTATTGTGTTCTTCGGCCTCATTCGGGGTCATATAAACATTATTTGAGGCTTTGTTTGTTATCGCCTGGTGAACGGGACGCCAATGACCAATTTAAGTATACATTTACTAAATATATAGCAATAAAATAATAACCTTTTAAAATAACTAATTAAACACTTACAAACTGAACTAAACTGCACATTTATACGTACCTTATAGTTATAACATCTTTTTGTAAACTTACCATAATCATGTAACATTTCTCATACCTTATTCACTATAAAAATAACAAGTAACTTATTTAATTGAAACAAAGATAATTAATTAATTGGCTGAAAAAGATGAATCAATGAGCTTCCCTGTGCTGGAACTGCTGGAACCACTTCCCTCCTGTAATGTTTTTTAAAAGTATTACCGGATCTCCAATTTGCTCGTGCCATTATCTCGTCAAGAGGTTCGTTATCCAACCAACTTCGGGAAGCAACCGCAGAACGAAAACTACCCGGAGTAGCCTGAATTCCTGCCTCTTTCAAAATCGACTTAACCCAACCAGCCAATATAGTTTTAGTAGCTGGCTTAGCTTTTCCACAAACTGTAATAAATAATCTATCACTAGAACAAAGCAAACGACGTGGTTTTCCAATTTCTATGAGCTTTTTAAGCCAAACCACCGGATCAAGCGCCTCATTCTCAACATTACCTAATAATCTCCAACCTGACTGTACGTGAGTTTCTGAATCAGTTTTCGACCCAAAATGCGGCCAAAACATTATGCTATTCTCGCCTACTATACATCTGTCTGGAGATACACTTAGCAATGTTAAGTCGTGTATCCTACGCCCTGAAAAAAAAAAAAAAGAACTGCACTAACTCTTGAAATATCGAATAGGCTTTGATTTTGAAGAGGTCTACTGCCCAACCAACCTACTAGAGACCCAGGATCCCAAATAGTGGGTGGACACTTCTTAGGTTGCTGCAACGCTATAGCTTTAATCATTTGTTTAACTAAAATATTTGAACTTAAGCGGGCCTCGATCTTTGTATTGCATAAAGTAGACACAACCGATTTATGAAGTAAAATTGTACGATACGATAATTTTTCTTTTAGGTGTAAATCGGCTAAAAATCGAGCCAATTCACTACCTGACGGATCTGAAAAATTTACACCGAACTTGGAACACCAATTTAACCATCTCTGCCATGCTGGCCTATAGGTATTCAAAGTTGACGACCTCCAACCTTGTTTGAGCAGACACTTTTGTTCTGCCGACCAGTCACCTAAGGATTCAGACCACCCCCACATTTCCATACTTCTAAGACCAGCTCCTTCACCCGAGGTGGTGGCTGCCCGGTCCTCGTGTCCACTAGCACCTTCGATAACCTGTGAATCGTGAATGGAGGTGCGGTCGCTCTGGTTTTCAAGTCTGCTCTCCAGAATGCTCGGGACCACCTCGGTGCAACTATCAGGAATATACCTCGAGCCTGATTGAGATGCATCAGGACCCGGGGTAACAAACTCGGAGGAGGAAAGACCCAAGCTAGACGAAAGTCCCAATTGAATGAGAACGCGTTGTGCCTCCATGCTCGCTGGTCTCGTTGATCTAGAGTGACTTAGCAAGGCACTACGTGAGCTGTGCTGGAGGCAAAAAGATCTGTCTGGGGAACACCCCACTTTGCAAAGACAATGCTGGTGAATTCGGGGAGTAGATGCCATTCCTGTAACGTCGAATGACGCGATAGACCGTCTGCGATATTGTTGTACCTGCCTGGTATGTGATGGGGGATTACATGAATGTCGTACTTCTGAAATAAATGAAATATCCGATATATTAACTCCATCAGGATCCTTGACTTGTTTCCCCCTTCCTTTCTCAAGTACGCCACCACCGCTTTGTTGTCGCACTGTAGTAGGAGTGATGTATGACTCAGAGACGGAGCGAACTCTAACAAACATTTTAGAATGGTTAGCATCTCTTTGTGATTCGAATGAAGCCGCTCTTCTTCTTTTGTCCACTTGCCCGATAAATGAAGACCATTCAACTCCGCCCCCCAACCTGAATCGGCTGCATCTGTGGTCAAAAAGTTTTTCACTGGTGGTGGATGAAGCCTGGACTTTTGTAGACAGTGAACTTTCCACCAATTCAACTCTTTTAGTACTTCCGCAGGCAAGAGGTAAGTCGTCTGACTTGGCATTTTCAGGACCAGGTTGCAATAAGCCAGTAGATGGCGAAAATTCAAACGACCCATTGGAACTACCAGACGAGCAAAATTCAGAACCCCTATGATACTCTGTATCTCTCGAAGAGACGCCTTCCGCCGGCGGAGCAACTTCGATAAAACTATTTGCATGCTCTGAATTTTGTTTTCTGGTAAAATTTTTGATTTTGTCACGGATCCCACATCAAACCCAAATACTCTATTACTTTCTGAGGGACAAAAATCGACTTCTCAATGTTTACCTGCCAACCCAACTGACTGAGAGTTCGCAGAACAATGTCCACGTGTTTTATAAGTGTCGTTCTGTCCTGTGCTACTAAGAGATAATCGTCGAGAAACACCACTACTCGTATGCCTAGATTCCTGAAAATCTCGGCGGTCCAGTTTGTCAGTGATGCAAACACTTTGGGCGCTGTTGCCAGGCCAAATGGCAAACAAGTCATTTGCAGTAACTGATTTCGATACAATAGGCGGAGAAAACACCGATGTACTGGTGCAACACTTACGTGATTGTAGGCTTGCCTGAGGTCTATTTTGACCATCCAATCCCTGTCCTGAATAAAATCGGGGATCCGATTTACCGAAATCAAACGAAACTTGCTTATAATCAAATAATTGTTTAAACTTTTTAAATTGAATATGGGACGGTAGGTTCCGTCGCTTTTGAGAATCAGAAAGAAATTTGATACGAAACTCGGAGTCAGGGGGGCATGCTCTAAAATTCCTTGTTTTAACAAATTTTGAATGACCGTGTCCATCTCCGGAGATGGTAGAGTGAGATTGCAACGTTTCACCTGCCTTGGCGGTACCAGAGGCGGTTTCTTTTGAAATGGAATACGATAACCCTTCACTATTTTTATTAATGGTTCTGGTGCCCTCAATCTCTTCCACTCCGTAACATAATATTGTAGGCAACCCCCTCGAAAAGACATGGCCAAAAATTGCATTCCATCAAAATTCCATGTACACGTACGTAGTAAATACCATTATAAAATAAAAATATAAAAATAAATTACTGCGTAGGTTTTAGCCTCTCTGAACTTGTCAGTTTTTAACCAACTTCAAAAAAAAAGTAGATTCTCAGTTCAACCTGTATGTATGTTTGTCCGCGATTATCTCGCGTTTGGCTCAACCGATTTGGATGCGGTTATCAGGAAAGTGTTCATTACATTCTGGAGAAAGTTTTAGTATACAACACTGATGGTTATCACGTGACATTGCCCGCGTGGATCCGTTTTTGCTTACTTGGATTGTAGATTTTCAGCGACCATTGCATGTTTGTCCGCGATTATCTCGCGTTTGGCTGAACCGATTTTAATGCGGTTTTCAGGAAAGTGTTCATTACATTCTTGAAAAGGTTTAAATATATAACACTAATAGATATCCTGTGACGTTGCCCGCGTGGATCCGTTTTTGCTTACTTGGATTGTAGATTTTCAGTGACCATTGCATGTTTGTGCGCGATTATCTAGCGTTTGGCTGAACCGATTTTGATGTGATTCTGAGGAGAGTGTTCATTACAGTCTGGTAAAAGTTTTAATATATAACACTAATGGATATCCCGTGACGTTGCCCGCGTGGATCCGTTTTTGCTTTCTTGGATTGTAGATTTTCAGTGACCATTGCATGTTTGTCCGCGATTATCTTGCGTACGCCTGAACCGATTTTGATGCGGTTTTCAGGAAAGTGTTCATTATAATCTTAAAAGAGTTTTAATGTATAACACTAATGGATATCCCCGTGACATTGCCCGCGCTGATCCGTTTTTGCTTACTTGGATTGTAGATTTTCAGTGATCATTGCATGTTTGTCCGCGATTATCTCGCGTTTGGCTGAACCGATTTTGATGCGGTTTTCAGGAAAGTGTTCACTACATTCTTGAAAAGGTTTTAAAATGTAACACTAATGGATATCCCATGACGTTGCCCGCGTGGATCGGTTTTTGCTTACTTGAATTGTGGATTTTCAGTGACCATTGCATGTTTGTCCGCGATTATCTCGCGTTTGGCTGAACGGATTTTGATGGGGATTTCAGAAAAGTATTTGATACATTCTGGGAAAGGTTTTGGTATATAACAATAATGGATATCTCGTCAAGTGGCCCGCATAGATCCGTTTTTGTTGCTAGCTAGGATTGTAGATTTTCAAAGACGCCGATTATTGTGAAGCTTTTTGTTGAATATCTAAAATAAAAAACGGTAAAATAAAAAACTTTTTGAAAAAAATAAGGAAACGAATTCAAAACAAAACACAAAAAAGTCTAAAATAACTTTTCTTTCGGAAGTCAGTGTCTTTGTTTTTATTTCTTTGACTATGTCCACCGACTTCCGAAAGAAAAGTTATTTAACACTTTTTTGGGTTAGTTTGGGATGAAATCTTCCCAGTAGCTTTCTAGGGGTGGATCTTAGAGAAAGATAAACATAAGAAAGGAAGTTCCAAACGACTTGTAATTGTAGTACAAAACGTGTGATATAGTCGACAAATGCATTTTATTAGAAACATTTCATTCATACAAAACTGTATTCATTGGTATTTGTTACGTTTTATAAAATACTCGTGTCATAATTATCTATTTTAATGCGTTTTACCCAATTCACCCAAAAAAGCTTTAAAACGGAACGAGTTTACTGGTTTGATAGTGTGGTTTTGTCTACGTCAAATGTCAATTTAATTTTAATATCATTGCAGACGTTCTGTGATTGCAGATTCAACGTCTATTGTGTTTGTGTTTTGCGGCTATTTTCTGATATTTTTGACCCCCGCTGATACCGTCTACCGTACGATTGCCTTGCTAATACTGAATATAAAAAATACTGGACTCTGATTTGCTTTGCGTTTTGGATTTGTTTTGTGGATTACTATGAGGTGCATCACCTGCGGAATAGCCATACAAAGGCTGCAGAGGCATCTCTTATCCTCGATTTCTGCACCCCATCAAACCAAACTTTCGCGTTGGTTAATTAATGCTCAAACCCAGGAAGTCGGAACATTAAAATACTTATCTGTTTTTTATGTTTTTTCATGGTATGCGATTTTAAATAGTGCATCTTTTTTTCAGTTGCCTCTAGATATATTCATTTGTTAACCATGCTTCTTATTATTGAATACTGAAACTGGTGAACATGAGAGACTCAGTCAGAAAAATAAGACAACAATAATGTCAGTATGGAGTGTCCATTGCTCGCTGTCCTAATATCACAAAATACCATTAATGTGGTAAGCATTTTGTTTTTAATTCATTATTTTAAATACATAATTATCTGGTTAAGTATTAATCTATAAAAATGTTTTTCATAGTATGTTTGTGTGATTATAATATACACATTTATCTTTATGTATTTTTCAAGTTTTACATATACTTTTTTAAAGTAGGCATGTTGTAACAATACTTCTCATTGTACAAAAACATAAAACAATTCAAGAACATACTGTTAACAATTCAAGAATATTAGGATAATGTATAAAAAGGCAAATCTTTGTCCCGCAATCACAATTATGAAATAATGTATCCTTTTATGCTTGTATTTGTTTTACTATGTTCAAAGCAGTTATTTATAAAATAACTGAATCACTACAAAACCTTAAACTTAATGCTGATAAGAGTATGAAATAAAAATGTAGTTTTATCTAAGCTGGTTGGTTGCCCTGTGACTCGTTTAACACTAACTCATCACTGTAACGTATGAGTTATCTAGGTAGGCATCTAGGACAGGTATAATGTAACAAAATAATTTTATTTATTCTCTATACCTTTTAAATAAATAATTATTTATACTCTTTTGTTTCATTTGTGTTTTCCTTTTTAATTGGTCAATAAACCTTTTTCGGTCAATAATTTTTAAAAGTATGTTTTTAAGGCAACCCATAAAAATACACTTTAAAGAAAAACATGAAATTCTATTAAAGGTACTTTGTTATTATTGTCAGATTTTAATAAATAATTCATTAAAGCGCCTTTCTATTATAGCAAATCCTATTCTATGCACTTATTGCCAGCAATCTGACTAAAGGTTTAGTGAAACTGTTTTCGTTTACTCTGTTGTAGTGACAAGTTCTTTATGTGTTTTATTTACTGCAATTTAATGTACCAATATCTACGAATATAAAACACCAAAAATCATTGGTGTACATTGAATTCAATAACTATGCAAACGCCCATACAGAAATTGGCCATGTCCTTTCTGATCCGAGTCAGAACTTTTTATTGAATTTACCAGAGCCTTTGCCTCGTGGTACATTGTTTTGCGGTTCATTTCTCCGAAAACTGGGCTGCTGAAAGCGTTGTCCAGCATGCTGTCCCCTTGATTGAGGACGAAAAAATCTATTATTATTAAATGGATGCATTGCCTGATAATTATAAAATGTTTCTACACTCTGAGGAGGAAGAAATCTTTGGTTCATCATCAGTGCAGGAGCGCGACTGGATGATTGATACCCACTAGGCCCAGGGTACGCCGCCTGGGGTCTAGGGGTTTTCTTTTCTTGCCCAGAAAAAGTATTTTTATTTGGATAAAAAATTTTGTTAACACCGCCATTATTCTTAATAAATTCACTAAAAGGTACTTTATCAAACAAAAATTCACTAGACGGCGGTATTTTCTTTAAACATGGCTTAAATGATTTATCCCTTAATTGCTTAGCGAACACTTCGCGCCTTTGTTCAATTATATCTGCCCTACGACCACAAACTAGGGTCATTTCGCCTGTTTGCGTCCATTTAGTGGAGTTGACAAGTTTGAAGGAGAAAATAAAAATGTCCCAACACCAGTTTCAATAAAAAAATTATGTAAATGCGTTCGTTATATAGTCTATTTTAATATCAGCTTTCAGTTTTGTTCGAAACTTCTCGTATTTTTTTTTTAAACAGAAAAATGTCAAAATTAGGCGTTTTACCCAGTTTGCGTCCAAAAAATCCAAATTGCGTCCACCCGTGGACCATTTCGCGTCCATCAGTTTAGAGAAGGAATATAGGGGTGATCAGGGGTAATATTGTTAAGACAATTTAAAGGAAGATTGGATTTTAACAATTTCTTTATTTAATAAAAAATTAACATAATTATCATTATAAAAATAAAATAAAAAAAACTTGTTTATTCTTCTCAACATGGATAGAAATAAAAATAAAAAAAATAACCATACATTGGTTCTGGTCCCGGTTTCTTTACTCCAGGCACACCCAGGGCAGGGCGGGAGGGACTGTCAGCGTGGAAAACACCGCGCCGTCGACCCGGGCATGCTCCATGGTCGGACAGCGAGTCAACCATTACTCGCCGCCTGCATGCCCGCGCCTACGGTGGCCAGAGATCGTCTGCCGACGTCCGACGGTGTGGGCGCCTACCACCGCGGCTGGGGTGGAGGGAGGACGCTATCCTCTCCCTCACGCGACCCGCCTTTTCCTTCGCGAGCTTGACTGCTTCGCAGGAGGCGACCGCTTTTCACTCAAACTCGCCCCGCAGCATGGCCTCGACCAATACCGGGCGCGAGAGGTCTTCGCCTATCGCCGCCGAGAGGACACGGCGGTGCTCTGGCCAAGCGGGGCAGTCCTGCACCGTATGCTCCACCGTTTCCTCCGGGCGATCCTCGCTGTGGTGACACCCAGGCGTTTCTTCCTTTCCCATCAGACACAGGTACCTCCCGAAACTTCCGCGTGCGGTGAGGACCTGCGTCATTCGGTACGTCAGGACTCAGGACGCCGTGACGCCTATCCAGCCACTGCTCAAAGAGGGGTCTTACCCGCTGACGCGCTGGAGGGCAGTAACCTCCAGACTTCATTGCACTAGTAAAACTTGAATTTTAATCTCATAGTCCTAGTCAAAACTGTACTACCTATTCATTTCAAATTATTTAAAAAATATGAATAAAATATTATGTTTATGCTATCATTTTTATTTATTGAAAAAATGCACGCAATTTGCTATATAATATTATTCAATGCAGGTATAGTTTGCGTCCACGTGTAATCGATGTTGTCTATCTTTTACTACAATCATAATAATGTGGACGCAAATTGGCAGTTACAATTACATACTATAAGTGTTAAAATAAACAAAAATCCAATTTCTCTTTCATATTTTAATCACATAAAAATAAACAATTAGAGAAAACATAAATAGACGAGTTCGCGTCCACTGTGGACGCAAATTGCACATTTTATAAATTCGGTGTTGTAATTCGCGTCCACCTTATTTTAACTGTTAACTTTAAAAAAAACAAGCTAATTCATAATTCATATTATTCGTTTTTCCATTATTAATGTCTACAAATAGCTATGTTTCCTAAAATTCACATAAAACAATAAAATATTTACCGTTAAACGCGCCGCTGCACACTATTTTTTTTTTACATTCCGCGCGTTTTCACTCTGCTGTTGAACAACCCGGGACTAAATATTTTTTCTAAACGGATTAGCGGGGCGGACAGAACTTTTGTCTATGTTATCGTGTCTCTTATACGTTGAGGTATAGGCGGTCATGTCTTTCCATGTCATTAGAGTAAGAATATACTTATTTTCGAGCATTTTTAAAGGGAGATCCGTAAAATGGACGCGAACCGGACGATGGACGCGAACAGGCGAACTTACCCTAGTTGTAAACAATCTCGTGAAACTTTTTGATAATCGGCAGAAAAAACCTCTTTTAATTTTAATGCTAACTGCTCTGGATCCATACTACTAGTATCCTTTGCCCAGTCCATTAACTGTCGAAAACCTTGTTGCATAGCCTCGCTTTGCATTATCAATGCCCGAGTTACAGAGCCAAGAAATTTATCCGAAGAGGGTAGATGGCTAACTTTTTCTAAAGACTTTATCTCATCATTAACTTCAAGGTCAACATATCCTGGACGAGCATTATATACTTTTTGTGTTTCCACATATCTAACATTATTCCAGTTGTCATTTTTAAAATATTGAACGGAATCTAACAATTCTAACTGATTAGAAGGGGTTGCAGTGACAGCTGGCTCCTTTAATTGCGTTGCCAAATCAAAATTAAATGATTGAACCGGTGCAGGATCTGCGACGGGTTCTGACAATCCTTCTGATTCTGATTGCTCTTGGGCCATATCGCAGTTATTAACATAATATATCGGGTTATCACACTCATAATTTCCATTTTCAGTATACATAATATTATGAGGGTAGCAATATAATTTTTTCAAATCACTGACCTGTTTTGCAAGCTTTTTGATTACCTTGCTTTGCCCTCGAAGACGCTTACTTCTCTTCTTCTTACTCGCCTTCTTCCTCTTACGGGACTTATCAACCTGTTCAACCTCTGAAGCCGACGGTGATGATTCAGAGGAACTTGAGGAACTCGACGAACCCGATGACGAAACAGAATCTTTACGACTACGCGTCTGTATTCTATCCGCCATTTTAAGAAAACTAAACTGAACACTATTTTGTTTAAAAAAAAAAAATAATAATAATTCTGATAATATTATAAAATATTTTTTCAAATATCGAACGTTAACAACGTTAACTTTTAAAGATGTGAACCGTCCGAAAAACAGGACGCCAAATGAAGGTTTCGGCGCGCTGCAGCCACCTGGTGAACGAAGGCGGAAATACGTCATCATCGTGTTGTCAAAAGGGCGACATTTGCATATACCTGTATAGATGTGACACGGAAACGGAAGATGCTTGACTCAAATAATGTTTATATGACCCCGAATGAGGCCGAAGGACACAATATATATATTTATATATATTATCAGCCTATTGCCGTCCACTGCTGAACGTAAGCCTCCCCCAAAGTGCGCCAACTCGGCCCTTAGCAGTATAAAATTTTATTAAATCGATTAATCTATTTCGAAAAATAAAAAATCTAAAGTTTTTATGAAATGCGGTCGGCGTACCCACATACGCTCATAATTATGATGGAACTTGCTGTTCCCCGTAGTTTCACCCACTGCTCGACTCCTATTGGTCCCATCGTGATGTTACAGCCTTCGATAAGTAGATTATCACACATAAAATATGTTTTAATTCGAACCGTTTGAAACGAAGGTGTAAGAGTAGGTCAAATAAAACAAAAGAAATAATCACATTTTAAAACATTCATTATAACTCGTCGTGGCAACAATATTGCTATCACACTATCTTCTATCACAAAATGAAACCTTAACTACAATCAAAGTAGTAAGTTTCAAACATTTTCATTTCATTTCTGACGAGATTTTAGACTTTTCATTGCCGTAGACATGTAACATTATTTATCAGTATTTGTAATTAAAACTAACACAGCATAAATTAAAATGTATAGGTACCAAATATTCATACTCATTGATAGGAACAAGCTTTTGAATATTCAAGCATTTCTTTTACATTTTAAAACTCCCATAATTTTAATTGGATCATAATAAAATATTTTACATTTTACCCCGATTTGGTAATAAATTATTTTTATCTGGCAACATTTAAAGGACCAATCTCCAATATTTGAGACTTCAGTTTAAAAACAAAAATATAAATTATTTTAATCACATCTAACTTAAATGAAATTAAAATAATTTTTGTTTTTTTTTCAGTGGATGGTTGCACTAGTAGGTAAAAGATCGGGCGTCATTATCCAAAACGGAAGTCTCAAATATTGGAGATTGGCCCTCTAGCGCCATCTATTGTCTCAATAGTGTTGTAAATTAATATTCAGATTCATAGGCTTCGATTTTAATTATCGAAATTCATAGGCCTGTTTGCACTGATTTTGTGCTCTTTATACTCAATTATTATCAACTCACGGCATAACATTGATGAATTTACAGCAATACGCAAGTTGAAATAGACCATCTTAATACTGGTCGTCCCGATGCAACATGATTGAACCTCATTTTGTCCTTCGAGTTAATAACAAATTCATTGAACCAACATAGATGGTAAATACAAAGGAAATTCTATAAATTATAAATTTTTTGAACATGGGCGTAGCTAGTAAAGAACTTTGTAGTTCCGTGGGCAGTGACTATTTTTACAATTTATTTTCAATAAATTTGTAGATCTCTGGTAAAGTGGTAATTTAAATAATAATATCGTTCTTAATTAGGAGGAAGATTTTTTTTACCTTGCTGCGCCCATTAGCGGTAATAACGTAGAATTATAAATATATGTTGTTATTGTCAGCACTATAGCAATGGCTGAATCAAAACTGTTGCAAATGAGTTTTTAATAAAATGTAGACCTCTAGAATTATAACTTATTTCTAGTAAACTTTGCGGTAGAAAAGTTCTTATACAGATATATTATAAAATCTAGAGTCGGTAACCTAATATTTAGTTTTATCAATAAAAGCAGTGGCAGTTAATTCATATCTCTTTTTCAGAATTCATATTCATAAATCCAGTTACAGAGCCGGCAGTAGAAATTCGCCTCTGAAGTACTTATGTATTGTGCGTGTTATATTTTGTCACTGCTCGTATTGATACAATTATATTTTATCACGATTAGGCATGAAACCCACAGAAATATCAGAAGCATATAAATTCTGAAACTACGCCATTTTTATCATCTAATATTATTTGAAATGTAATTGAATTAACTTTTTTAACACCCATATTATTTTTTATTCTAAACAACTTATTTTATTAAAATTCCTTTTTATGAATCACATTTAAGTTGAATTATAGTTAATGATTAAATTCTAGATGCATTTCTTGGGAGAGAATTATACTGTTCTGAATTTTTCAGGGTTCAGTACCTACATAACACTATAGATATGAATAATAAGAAATATTTTAGTTATTAAGATAAGAAGACACAATTCCTCATTACAGTTCGCCCTAAGAATAAATCCCAATTCACATCACTGCGATAGCTGTATTTTTTATTTATGGAGAGAAATCATTTGATAACCTATCGTTCCTTTCTGTCGTAGTGGTATCAATTGAGGCGGACCACATTCATGCTCTTTTAAGCAACACCTTTGCATTAAATCAGCTTATCAATTAAAAAGTCACATTGTGACGAAAATCGCCGTCGTTTAGGCTCTTTACATTATTTAATTTACTATAAAATACCTACTATCTAACATCCTCGTAACACCTTCTTCTCGGATAAAATGCAAACCAAACGAAACAATACCCTTAAATTGGTAAGGCATTTTAAATAATGCTCAGCGACTGGCGCCAAAAAGTTGATTTGGCTGAGTCGTAAAATTAATATTGCATGTGATTTTCTTTGCAATTGAAATGCAAAAAGGCCATTCATAGTTTTAACATAACACAAATATCCATTTTCCTTTTATCTTTATTTACGTTATCCCGCGAACACTTTCTTCCAACATTGATGCTCTGATTTTTTTCTTACCATTTCAGTTATTTATTTTGCAATGGCAATACAAACATTTTCGCACATCGTCATCTCTATGAACCATTGCAAAACAATCAATTTCGCAACCGATCTTCTCAACGACTTTTAATCTTATTTTGTAACATGTAAAGTCTGTTTTTTGACTGTACTGTTATTACCAATACCAATTCTTGTTATCCGAAATGAGTTAAATACTAATAGTACTTATGGTGTCCGCAGGCGCTGGGGTCACTATTGGCTGTTGGATTGTTGGGTCCAGTAGCGGAATACTGTCTGTTGTCCTGTAGAAAAATATGAAAAAGTTGAAAATGTTTTATTCATTTAACAAGCAAATACAGCTTGGCAAAAATGTCCTGAAACGGTACTAAAAATTTTCATCGTTGGCAACTTCACCCACTGTCACGTCTAGTCAGTACATGTAATGTCATTTCATGTTATCGCTGGCTGTTTATTGTGTATTTTTTATTATTGTGTTGAATTTGGTGACTCAAAGGGCTCAAAATGAATAGAAAAACCATTCGCAGCTCCGCTAGAGTGATAATTTGGCCAAAAAGGTGTATACCAGATGTTTGGCGGAATTTGAAGCCGGACAAATTTTATCGAATATAAACGATGTTTATGAAAGAACTGCTGAAATGACAGGTAAAATGTTATTTTATTTAAGTAATTAGGTATAATATGTTTGTCCAAACTTACAATAGATAGTTTAAACCATTAATATAACTGTTAATTACATTGAAAAACATTGATGAATTAGAGGTTATGTTTATTTGCAAAAGATGGACGCTCCTATAATTTTGATACTTTTTGTGTTACTTCCAGAATGAAAATAACTAAGTTTTTTTTTCTAGGTAAATCCGTAAGTACCATACGGCGAATTGCTAAGGAAGGGCAAACAAACAAAGGTATTTTCTCCACTCCAGGGAAACATAAAGCAGGGCGACCCAAAAAACAGTTGTATGATTTTGACTTGTGCGCGATCAGACAAAAAGTTTAATTCTGTTACACTGTCAAAAAGATTGTTAGTCGATTTTTTAACCATTTAATATGATATATACCTAAAAAGATACAATTGATTTTCTATTGTCGCTTCAGCAACAATTTACCTTTTGTCTTTAGACACATTTACTTTGTTATTAATAAAAACCACTTAAAAGAATCATTGACTTTTATTTTCCTCATAATGAAAATCAATATACACACGTACTTACTTGCGCATTATCATACAAAAGCGAGTGTGTAACGAGTAGAGAAATTTGTTTATTTGGTTTAATTTAAGTTTAAGTAATGTGAAACCCGTCAAAGACATTATCATCTGCCTAGCCTTTTCCCAACAAATTTTGGGGTCGGTCCAGTCTAACCGGATGCAGCGTAAACATTAGTATGTTACATGGAGCGACTGACTCTGAACTCCACAATCAAGCAATTGAGTAATTCAATACCACCTGGAAAGTCACGTTTTCAAATTTTTGAGTTTCTGACGCACAGTAAAAATCTACAAATAACATACAGGACAATCTTCAATCATGGCTTAACCTTGAAGATTGTCATGAGCGGTTGTTTTATTATTTAGGGGCTAAATAAGCTCCTCTAAAACACGTCAAAACACATTGAAAAAAAAAATCAAAGTATCAAGATCGTTATTGCCGTACTATATAGGGTTACAATATGTACGATAGAGGCGCCACCATTATTTTCACGACTTTTTTGCCAAGCTGTACTTTCCAGGTTGTTGCTTTTCCATATCTTTTAGAAATACTTAGTTGGGTAGTGTTTTACTTTATGAGAAGTATTTCTTCTAAATACGAGAATTAAAAACAAACAGGTTGCCAACCATGACGTCTTAAAGCGAGAATAGTTCCACTGTGGGAACGAGATGGCGATAGACGACTTGTATAGCTTTGTCTCTTTCCTATAATGCATCGGTTCCCGAATTCTTTTGGCTTTCCCTTTTTGTTTCACGATTTTCGGCGGAACCCTAGCAGCTAGAGTTCCGCCGAAAAATGGTGAACCTACCTTTGTATATGGTGCCTAAATGTAATTTTGGAATGCAATATTTAAAAAAGAGTTAAATGAAAATGAATAATAAATAACGTCAATTTAATATTATCGCAACTGAAACAATTTACAATATGGAAATGGTGAAATTTCGCGGATCCCTTGACGGCCTTTCACGGAACCTCAGGGTTTCCGCGAACACCTTTTGGGAACCACTGCTATAGTGG
Organism: Agrotis exclamationis; assembly: GCA_950005045.1. NCBI lineage: Eukaryota > Metazoa > Arthropoda > Insecta > Lepidoptera > Noctuidae > Agrotis > Agrotis exclamationis. Next base: position 11,635,193 of record OX465441.1, read on the forward strand.
AACTAATCTTTAAGACGTCACGGTAGCCCCCCAGATCTCGCAAGCAAAGTTTGCTTAATTCTTGGGTATCTCCTCTCACATGTAGTTTTACCCGACTGCACCAGATGAAGGGTAATGTGTTTTAAGTTAATGACTCATACGATATAATAATATAATACTTAGTCTTTAACTCCCGTGTTATTAATTAAAGTTTAATGTATGGATAAAAAGTTGTATACCGTATATTTTTTAGTCTTATTTCTAGTATCCATGAAAATTAGAAATAGGTACCTGTTTCTTGTTAATGTCGGTTCAGTGATGACGGCTTCGCAACAAGGTGCTGTAGTCTTGGGCTTCACAATCGGCAGTGTCGTACATATCGTCGTAGTTAGGTAAATGTACTGCGAACAAAAAGCGTTTTTTGATATAGAAACTGATGATTCATATTATGTACAAATGTATGGGGTAGGTGTTTTTTCTTTTTGCGAATCTCTGGGCTGGTACTGGTAGCTGAGGGAGCTTCCCCATGACGCGATTTGACCGATTCCAACTACAAATGAAAATCATCAAATCATCCTTACCACTACTACATGACATAAAACGTGCGGTTGTCTACGGGCAGATGAAAAACAAAACACGATCGCCACGACGACGTCAAGTCAATCGATTTGCATCTTTATATCGTAATAGCAAGGACGATTTTCATTTTTAATTAGTAGAAATTGCAAATCGCATGAATCGCGTCATGTGTAAGCTCCTTACGGTTCCCTCAGCTCAGTGTAATTCAATATGAAAACACATTCATCTCTTAGTAAATTATTTACAACAGAATCTATTTTCTTCAAAGGTAGAGCCCTAGTTCCGTGGTAGAGCCTAACTTACCATAACAACGACGAGTATCAAATAAATCGTTGGTGTAGACCAATGTGCTGCATTTTCTATAGCCACTACACCCATCACCCAGTTGATGGCAAAGAATGGCTCCAGCACGAGACATAAGTTCAAATATGTCTTCAATTCATTGCCTTCAGTATTCCAGGTCCACTTCCAAGATACATTGTCCATGTACAACATATTTAGAAGGCTCTTATCGTGCAAGGCTTTTGCAGCTTGAGCTAAGTTGGGCTGAAAAGGTAAAAATTTATTAAGCGATAGTCTACTAAAAAGTACCAAATTATGCTTTTAATTCTTGTATGGCAACTCGCCTCACTACCGGTTTCAACGTTCTCCCCCGGTATTGCCATGTTGACGTAATGGCAGTCGTCTTCGCTTCCGTTGTAATCTTTATCCAGCGTTTCAGAACTATCTGTATTCTTCCTACTACTGCCTGGCGTATAAATATTATCCAATGTATCAATACTACCATTTTTATCATCCATATTTTGATCTGTTTTAGGCCAATTAGCTATATGGTGATCCACCAACTCCTGTATTTTTGCCGTTAAGGTCTCTGCTTGCTTCTTATTTACGCTTTGTAGGCCTAAGATAATTATGGTGGTGTTTATAAGGATTAAAATCATGGCTGGCACCATGAAACCCATTACCATGCCCTTTTCGATTGACATCCAGCAGTAGTGCTTTATTTCATAGTGCTCCATTGATAGAGCGTAGTTGAACTGAAAGAAGTTTTTTATGATTATTTGATGAAAAAATGGTCTGGGCCGTTATCGGAATCCAGAAAGAGACCAGTTTTATTGAATAATGTTCCTGTTTGTATAATACCTTTTAAAAACTAGATGTAGTAGGACTAGTTTCAGTCTTCAGAGTGAAGTGACTTTTGTCGCGTAAGAACTGTCAACCCGGACGGCCCATGATGACTCGTGGTATGATTTTTCTGTCGATGCTGTGGCAAACCCTCTATCGCTTGAGCATACAGCTTGTGACTAACTTTTGCAGTAATATTTTTGTTAGCCTATTCTATTGCACTGCTCGGCAAAAGCTTACTTCATCACCGTTGCCTTTGTAATGGCCAAACGCTAAAGAATTTATGAAAGAATTTCCTTACCATAACAACTACCGCTGGCACACCGTAAGCTAACAGGTAGTTGTACTTAAGTGGCAGTAGGGTATCACATGCACAGTACTCTGCGACTGCCGCTGCTAATGCCACTATCCACATCGCGCAGCAGACATGCGTATAGTGCAGGAGAAGGGCTATTCTCTCGCATTGAGAGGGAGATGATACACCCTGAGAAAGGAGAGAAGTTTCATTGCAACCCAATTTTCATAAAATGGAATGTTACGCGTGCATAATAATGTTGTTCACTTAGCTGATTTCACAATTCGTGTAATAAATTGCTGGCTGAATGCAAACTTTAAATAATACTTCTATATGTACTTCTACATGTATCATCTTTGAATATTACGAAAAGTTATACCAAATAGACACATAAAATAAGAATTGATACTGACCATGACAGCCTGTATATAAATAATAGTGCAGGCAGCTAAACAGCAGCACAAATTGATGTTAATGGGGTACAACTTGCTGCTCCGACGGAACTCAGCTGCATACTCGCTCCACATCAGCCACATGATCGCACTGATGAGCAGAACTACGGCTATGCCGCTTGTGATGAAAATCTGCATAAATGTATAGCATTCTATTACTTCCTGATAATATTTATCTTCAGAGCTGAACCGAATTTAAGATAAAATGTAAAATAAGCACATCAGTACTGAGCCATGTGCAAATACAAACTGTTCTTAATTTTTTTAATGGGTAAAACCTTCAAACTAGAAAAATCTTGGACAAAAGTGAAGTGACTACATAAACTCACCAGTATCATCCATTCGTTCCTGACTCCGTGGCAGTTGTTGAACCCATACAGATACGTCACGCTGTCTATTATGTTGTGCTCCTTCAGATCTGCATCAGCCAGCGAGTCATCCGGTAGATCTGAATCCGTATCTACTTTGTTGTCTGCAGTTTTGCTTATTACTGTTGAATGGAATGAAAAACACTTCGTACAGTATAAAACTGATTTACTTTGGTATACACGTTGTTTGTAGAGCTATGTATTTCTTAAAATTCCTTAAGACGCGGACTGACTACGATTTTAATCGCTTATGACCGCGTAAACTATTGTCACCACTATGGAGCGTCGATAAGATTGAAAAATGATATTTGTGTTGAAATGTGACGTAAGCTGCGAATGGGCATTTATTTTACTGCTTTTCTTTAGATTATTTAAAATATAGACATAAAAATAAATAATGGTTTGGTTAAAGTTTTAAAAAAATGGAAAACCTACTAAATTCTTAAAAAAAAATCTGTTGTTATCCCTGGAAATACAGAGATCTTCGACGTCAAAGTTTATTTTTGTGCTACAACTTCCAATTTTTTATTGGGAATATCAAACGATTATTTATTATTCTGTTCGGTTTAAATTCTTCTTTATACCCTTCTCTGTTCACTGTATTTTTCGCGTTACTTATTTTTATTACATTACGTCATACTCGACGTTCTAAGAAACCAATTTTTGGGAATATTGAGATAACACCGCGCCTTAAGATTGGAGCTAAGAGCTATTTTCCCACGTTTTTTTTTTACTATGATCATCACGATCCTCACTATTTAACTGAAAGATGTCTACTACTAGACGTAACTGTAGAACCAGGCATCATCGCTGCATCGACCTTTCCTGCCAAAATGACAAATATCTTGCAGCGAGACTGTGTTGTCAACTATCCATCAGACTCTTACTACCACCGCCGCCAAGGTAACCGCTGCTTTTGATTCAATAGTTTTAAAAGTGACAGTGGAAAATATGTATGACTTACCCTGATTACTTCTAGAAACGAACTCCGGATTAGGATACAACTGGGGATTGTCATCATAAATTGAAGAAGTGAAATTCGACACAACTCCTCCATACTCTGTGTCATAGGAATTAATATCATAGTCGGATCGATCATCAGCTCTAGGATACGTCGATTTATGATATCTGATGGAAACTGGCTGAAAAGAGCGGTATGATGGCTTCGATTTGAAGTAACCATCGTCACCTAACCTTCGGAGATGGTGTGAACTCTTGTTTTGGGAGGCTGAAAATATTATTAGTAATAAATTTAAAAAGATAACAATAATAAAATAGGCTATTTGAGAACAAACTCGTAGGTATTTCTATCTGGATCGTCTGAGATGGTCTTTTATTGAAAGAACCACATTTATAAATGTCGTCAGTTCATCACCATAACTAGTTGATCATATCTTAGTAATAAATAAAACAATCAATCTGATTGCCCCTCACCAAAAAATAACCGACTCAATTCTATTTTTTTTTTGTTCAATTGTTTTCAACTATATAAAAATAAGCTCAAAAAAAGCAAAGCTTACGTTATGTAGTTGTTGAATAATAACATTAGTTCAACAAATTAATTGTACTAAAATATAGCTTATTAGCGTGACTTATATCAAGGTCATCGTAGCATTTGTAAGTATATTTGTGGAACAAATAAACAAAGAAAAAATGATCTTTTTTGGATGTATCACGTCCATGTTTTAACTTGAAGTAAAATCTTATCCATTCTTACCGTTGGCATCTACAGAAATACACTGTACACTTAATATTAACAAAAAGATTAATTTAAAAACATATGGCTGCATGTTAAATAAATATTTCTCTAGCATTTGTGTAAAACTAACTCAACATGACATCAATTGATAGTAACACTCAAAGAAAATAATCGATTTCCATATTTTATCCACTTATATTTTATTGATATTATAGTTTTACCAACTTAATTATTTAGGCGGCGACAAAAGTCAGCCATTTTCGCAATTACCGCGGAAAATCGATATAGTAGTGGCGATCCTTTACACGGCGATATTCTCATATGCATAAAGATTGAATTAAGTGATTCTAAACTTAGCTGTTTTATTACTAAGCTGATTGTTTTTAACTTCACAGTACTTTACTATAACTTAAATTAATTAATAAAACAGTCAATTTATTACTCTGACGTCATGCTTCCTTGATTAGTAGAAATTTTGTTTAAACATATAGCAACACAGTTTATTATGTAATGTCAAAAATCGTTCCAGCCCACAACTGCAGTGTAGATGTTTTTATTTCATCTCTCTCTTGCAAAAACAACTATAGCTAGACATCTCTTTCTTATGTTTTGCATGCAGGCGCAGATGTTTATTTATCATTTTCTCGCGAACCAGACACACCTGTCAGATTTACAACAAATTCAAAAACGCAATAGAAATGTAACCAAAAATAGATTAAAAAAATGAGTGCAATATTAAAATTTATCCGTGAAAACCACATACTGGCCCTGATTGAACAGGCCATAGTCAAAAAGAAATCCCGGCTGAGTTTGAACGCTTTCGAAATCATTGAAATACCCGATTTACTTTACACCTGTGCCGATGTAGAGCATCTTTACTTGCATAGAAATAAAATAACAGTGGTTCCTCAGGAAATAACCCAGCTATTGAACTTAACAACGTTAACATTAGACTATAATAATATTACCCACCTTCCGCCGGAGATAGGTCATTTAAAAAACTTGGTGAATTTAAACATTAGCTATAATCCTTTAAATGTGTTGATTCCGGAAATTGGTGAGCTTGAGAACCTTGAGGCGTTCTGGTGCAACAGGATAGGGCTGCGAGAGATCCCGAAAGAAATTGGCAAGTTGGAGAAATTGGACACTTTTGGTGCAAGGGGAAATGAGCTTGTTACTTTACCTCAGGAAATAACCAAGTTAACTAAACTAAGGTAAGCTTCAATAAGTAATAATATAAAAATAAGAATATTAATTTACTCAAACTTTATAGAATAAGAAGTCAGATTATGTTTATTTATTTTTTATTTTTTTTTGTTTTAAATTAAAGTCTTTTTGTAAGCATAAACAATGATATCACAGAGTGTGTCATAAAAAAATTAGCTGACTGTTTCTTAGCACTCTGGTCAAGGTTGTCGTGTAGATTTAGATAAAACCTTGAATTTGACCTTACCAACTTTTTGTGTATGATTTGTCAAATGTTTTCAATAGCATTATCTGAATTAAACCTTGGCACACATTTCTTGAGCCTTCTTTGAGATTGAAATAAATACATCTCTAAAGTAAATTGGTACTTTAGAGACAAGTAATAGAAAATCCAATGTAAGGAGAAAAAATGCATACCTTTGCAATTCTATTTTTCTGCTTGTGTTGTCAAGTCTGTAGCTGTGACATAGTTTATCAAAAAATATTCTACTAATATATAAACTATTATTTCTAAAAAAAATGATGAATATTTACTATATCTTACTCTTACATAAACTAGTTTCTGCAAAACTAAATTCTTTTGAAGCACAAATTAATTAAATGATATAATTTATGTATTTTTATTTTTTTGTTTATGAATTTGTATGGGTATAAAGCCCGAAATAAATGTTTTTATTATTATTAAATGATTAATATGTATTTTCAAATATAAATATTGTCAATTTTTAATTTTTATTTAATATAGTTTTTTTTTTGTAAATATTTTAGTTTTTAAATGTAGTGTGTATAATATATAGGAAGGTATTTTTATTTAATCAATGATTATGCTATATAATAGCTGTTGTAATAAAATAAATGAAAACAAAAAAGACGAAAAAAAAATTATAATGTATTCTTAATATTTATATTTTAAAGAAGTACATATTTGTTTGTAGAACATGTTATAATAGCTGAATGTTAGTAAAGTCGGGGTTATTATCCAAAATCTTATTCTAAAAAAACTGTCCAATTTCATCCAAATCAGTTCAGCTGTTTTGTAGTGTTAAATTAATTCATAGAAAATTTCAATGAGACATTGTGTTCAAATTTCAATAATAATATTAAGAGAATTTATTTATGAACTCATTCAGAATCTACAATGATTTACTTTAAAAATGAAAGAATAACAAATGTTTGCATATACAATATGAATATAGATAGAAATATTACATTTTTATTTTGACGACACAATTGGTACAGTGGCAGAGCGATCGACTGCTGAGCAGCATGTCGCGGGTTCGATTCCCGCATGGAACAAATATTTGTATGACCTACAAGTAGTTGTTCAGGGTCTGGGTGTTTATGTATGTGTGTTTCTATGTTTGTAAACGCAACCACGGCACAGGAGAAATTCCTAGTGTGGGGCAACATTGTTATTTTTTAAAAAAACGTTTTATTTTAGATGGCTGACTCTAGAGAACAACTACATAGAAACACTGCCAAACAATATGGACTGTTTGGAGTCTCTGGTACACTGCAACTTGAAGAACAACAGAATCAAGGAGTTCCCCATGTCTATACTCAAGTGCATCGACCTCATGTTCTTGCAGCTCAATAATAATCAGGTAATGTGCCCTTTTTTTTACTTACAACCCTTTGCCCATGACTTTGATAGTGTGCTTAAGGCCGCGTGCAGGGACGCTTGACGCGTCGGGCGGAGCGTGCTGCCGTGCTATTCTCTATTAACCGTTTATGTTGCTGAGTCGTCTCCCACGGCGTCCATCGCGGCTTTCCCCGCCAGAAATCAAACAAACGCTTGTAAATCCGCTTCTCCTAAGACTTCGTTTTCTCTAGGAGACATTCTGTTTCGTGACTCTATACGAAATTAACGTGTTCCGCGCGATGTCGCTTGTAGTCGCGCGGGACTTTTATGGGTCGTGGAACTTGTCGTAAGTTGACTCTAGTAGAAACTGGCCAATGTGAACACGGGAAATGTCGAGCGACATTGTCCCACGAAGTTGCATAGATATACTTCGTGAATTTTGGGCGATATGTCTCCGCAACATGTCTCCTAGTGAAAATGCGGCTCGTGTTTGCCGCTGCCCGCTCCGCCCGACGCAACGCGTGTTCTTACACGAGGCTTTAGAAAAAGATACTGACTGGCTGACGAGTCTAGTAGCACAAAACATTCCGTACAAACGTTTCTTAAATAACGTCAGTGTGCACTTAAAACGGATTTTAGTAAAAAAAATAATTTACAAATATAATAGGCTATTTGACAGTATCAATAAATTATAAATCTAATTAGTCCGTCATTTAGAGTTTTGAAAAATAACGGACACATATTTTTTCTTATGTAAAATCAATGAATATTTACCAAGATATAACACATCAAGACTCGAGAGTGGGGGCTCGTGACGTCAGAATTCAGTAAAAAATGTACTGAATTGTGACGTATTGGCAATTTTAAAAGCATCATATCTCCGTAAATTTTGGTTTGCGTAAAAAAAGAAAAAATACGGGTCAAATATTATTTGATAATCTAACTGACGGACTAATTAGAATTTTGGTCAGTGTGTCGTTTTTAGTCAGATAGCCTATTATAAACTCACATACACAACCGCCCAGACTCGGTGTGACTACTTGTAGATCATCAATATTTGCTCGTGGTGTGGGAATCGAACCAGCAATACGCTGCAGTCCGATCGCTCAGCCTTTGTGTCGAACGTGCCGTCAAATCCAAATTCATCTCCTACTAACGGGCTTAAAAATAGGATAAAAGGGGTTTGAAGATTTGTGGCATACCTACCGCCGCCATTTTGATTTTTTTTCAAAATCGCGGCCAGCTATGAAACCTTTATAAATCGATAGCTGACATCAATAACAACAAAAAATATTATGACACCAACCCTCGTAAAGTGTCCGGTTTCTGAGATAATAACCGTGAAAGTTGATCACGTGACATTCACAATTCTAAGCTAGTGTATGTGTTCGAATGTATCAAGATGTTAAAAATAATAACTTTTTGAACGTAATATGTATGTTGCATTATATCTTTTTTTTTTTTTTTTTTTTTAGGGTGGCAAAATCATCAAATGAGTCCTCCCGCCTAGATATGGGCGCCGCGCCGGCGCGGCGCCGCCTTGTACGCCCCGCACGCCGCCGCCGCCGCCGACATTCACCGCGCGGCGTGAGTGGCGTAAAGACGTGTATTTGCTTTCGTGATTGACTCATCCAAAATGACTGACTTAATATTCCAACAATCATTGGTGAATAGTTTCGGGGATATAATATCCCCCTGTCTCACCCCCCTGCGCAGCAGGGTATGTTTAGACTGCTGGTTCTGTACTTGGACACTCATAGTCGCGGCGTCATAGAGACATTTCAGCACTTCGATGTACCGCCAGTCTACTTGACATCGCTGCAGTGATTGCAGAACAGCCCAGTTTTCAACGGAGTCAAAGGCCTTTTCATAATCCACAAATGGTAAGTACAGGGGCTGGTTATGCTCTTCGGACTCCGCGAAACCCAGACTGCTCCGGAGGCTGAAACTCGTCAAGTCTTCTTGTGAGACGATTTGTGATGACCCTCGAAAACAGTTTATAGACGTGGCTCAGGAGTGATAAGGGACGATTTTTTTTTATGGGCAATTGGTTATCTCTTGACCTCAGTCTAGGTCAGGAGTGACTAAGACAAGGTTGACAATGGAGTGAGCTTACCCAGAAGAAGCCTGTTCACTCTATCTTTGAAGAGATTAGGGGAATGTATGTGTTCGGAAACACAGACGCAGGCAGAGAGGTCCACTCCTTCGCTGTCCGCTTTATAAAAGACGCTTGGAAACGCTTAGTGCGAATTGGTGGTATAGCAATAAGGTAGGAATGGTAATTTGCCGTGCGTGTGCAATGATAGAAGGGGTCTGTTGGGATGAGATCGTGGAGTTCTTGGGTACACTTTCGAAGTATAATCTGTAGAAGACCTACAGGCAGGCAACCTTGCGGCGATGAGTCAAGCTATGGAGCTTGGCTCTCACCAATTTTACGTCGCCAATGAGCCTCTTAGCTCTGCATTCCACTGAGTCAAGAGCGGCAAGTTGGTATTTAGCTGAGCCATCCCAAAGGTGGCTATAATACTCCATGCAGGATCGGACTTGTGCTTTGTAAAAAGTTAAAAGCTGTCCAAGCGTGAAGTACCGCTTTTTTTTAGCGTGGTAAAATCATCAAATGAGTCCTCCCAACCAGGGCAGAGCGGGAGGGACTGTCAGACTTGTACTGACTAAAATCTACGGTGTCCTTCAATAGCCCTTTACGTTCCAGGGTGACGGTAATTTGATAAGTCCCGCGACATGAAGTACCGCTTCACTCTATTTAGGATGTCCAGCTTTTTGGCCGCAAGTCGGGCTTTGAACACAATGGTGGCTCCAAAGTTGAGACTAGAATTCAACTCCATGCCTAGGAGCTTGAGTCGGTCATTCAGAGGTACAGATGCACCCTGAAAAGTAGGAATTTGGTCCAAACGACTCCATTTTGCGGTAAAAAGACAAGCCTGTGTTTTGGTTTCGTTAAAAGAGACCAAATTGTCATCACCCCACTGATAGACAAGGTTAAGGCATAATTTGTCCGCTCAACCATGGCCTCTCACAAGAAACAAACTTCATCCCCGATGGTGTTTGCGCTGGACACGTATCTCTCTGAAACTGTACTGTCATCTGCGTACCCAACAATACCAGATTGAAGTAGGTCAAAGAGTTGCGATACGATAAGTATGATAGTTTTTCAATAGGGATTTGTCGCTCTTCTTGAAAAAGAGGATCACAACAGTCCTGTTCCATGCCTTTGGAGTCTCCCGGTGTCTAAAACAGAGTTGAATAGCTTTTGGAGCTCCCGAAGTACGGGCTTTCTACCTGATTTTAGAAGCTCCGAAGTGACTCCTTCTTCACCCGGGGCTTTTCCATGTTTAAACTGCCTGACGGCCAACTCAACCTCGTCTAGGCTTATTTCCGGCAGTTCATCGGTGTAGTGGCGGGTCAGAGTGGCTCGGCTATTCTCTGAGGAGGTGGCTTGTGGACCACGACTGTCGAACAACCGGCCATCAAAGTCTTCTATCTCAGCTAGGATCTCCAGCTTTGAGGTTATGGTTTGGCCAATAGGTGATCTAAGCTTCGTCAGATACGAGTGTTTCAGCTGTTGGGCGAACACTTTAACACCCCGATTTTCTTCTATTGCCTTTTCAATTTGGCTTGTATTGGTAGTTTCGAGGTCACGTCGTACCAACTTGCTTATTTTCTTATTAAGTTCTCGCTTCTCTGACGGTGTAACTTGAATTAGTATCTGTTTAGGTTATCTGTGTCTATGTTGAAAAAAATTTTACGATGTTATTAAAGTGTCCCTTTGGAAAAGTCGTTTTTTTTGTACCTGATCTGGATAAAGTATTTACTGTACTGTATGTATAGGACTGACATTTTCCTGTCGTCCCGGCTTAAAAAAGATAGGGAGTAGATTTTTAGTTTTAGTTGAAGGTAGTAAAAACCTACGCCGCCGGCGCCACGCCGCCGCCGATTGAAATTGGTCAGCGCGCCGCCGCCGAGAATTTTTAAGGCGGCGCCCATGTCTACTTTGGAGCCACCATTGTGTTCAAAGCCCGACTTGCGGCCAAAAAGCTGGACATCCTAAATAGAGTGAAGCGGTACTTCATGTCGCGGGACTTATCAAATTACCGTCACCCTGGAACGTAAAGGGCTATTGAAGGACACCGTAGATTTTAGTCAGTACAAGTCTGACAGTCCCTCCCGCTCTGCCCTGGTTGGGAGGACTCATTTGATGATTTTACCACGCTAAAAAAAAGCGGTACTTCACGCTTGGACAGCTTTTAACTTTTTACAAAGCACAAGTCCGATCCTGCATGGAGTATTATAGCCACCTTTGGGATGGCTCAGCTAAATACCAACTTGCCGCTCTTGACTCAGTGGAATGCAGAGCTAAGAGGCTCATTGGCGACGTAAAATTGGTGAGAGCCAAGCTCCATAGCTTGACTCATCGCCGCAAGGTTGCCTGCCTGTAGGTCTTCTACAGATTATACTTCGAAAGTGTACCCAAGAACTCCACGATCTCATCCCAACAGACCCCTTCTATCATTGCACACGCACGGCAAATTACCATTCCTACCTTATTGCTATACCACCAATTCGCACTAAGCGTTTCCAAGCGTCTTTTATAAAGCGGACAGCGAAGGAGTGGACCTCTCTGCCTGCGTCTGTGTTTCCGAACACATACATTCCCCTAATCTCTTCAAAGATAGAGTGAACAGGCTTCTTCTGGGTAAGCTCACTCCATTGTCAACCTTGTCTTAGTCACTCCTGACCTAGACTGAGGTCAAGAGATAACCAATTGCCCATAAAAAAAAATCGTCCCTTATCACTCCTGAGCCACGTCTATAAACTGTTTTCGAGGGTCATCACAAATCGTCTCACAAGAAGACTTGACGAGTTTCAGCCTCCGGAGCAGTCTGGGTTTCGCGGAGTCCGAAGAGCATAACCAGCCCCTGTACTTACCATTTGTGGATTATGAAAAGGCCTTTGACTCCGTTGAAAACTGGGCTGTTCTGCAATCACTGCAGCGATGTCAAGTAGACTGGCGGTACATCGAAGTGCTGAAATGTCTCTATGACGCCGCGACTATGAGTGTCCAAGTACAGAACCAGCAGTCTAAACATACCCTGCTGCGCAGGGGGGTGAGACAGGGGGATATTATATCCCCGAAACTATTCACCAATGATTGTTGGAATATTAAGTCAGTCATTTTGGATGAGTCAATCACGAAAGCAAATACACGTCTTTACGCCACTCACGCCGCGCGGTGAATGTCGGCGGCGGCGGCGGCGTGCGGGGCGTACAAGGCGGCGCCGCGCCGGCGCGGCGCCCATATCTACTCCAAAGTTGAGACTAGAATTCAACTCCATGCCTAGGAGCTTGAGTCGGTCATTCAGAGGTACAGATGCACCCTGAAAAGTAGGAATTTGGTCCAAACGACTCCATTTTGCGGTAAAAAGACAAGCCTGTGTTTTGGTTTCGTTAAAAGAGACCAAATTGTCATCACCCCACTGATAGACAAGGTTAAGGCATAATTTGTCCGCTCAACCATGGCCTCTCACAAGAAACAAACTTCATCCCCGATGGTGTTTGCGCTGGACACGTATCTCTCTGAAACTGTACTGTCATCTGCGTACCCAACAATATCAGATTGAAGTAGGTCAAAGAGTTGCGATACGATAAGTATGATAGTTTTTCAATAGGGATTTGTCGCTCTTCTTGAAAAAGAGGATCACAACAGTCCTGTTTCATGCCTTTGGAGTCTCCCGGTGTCTAAAACAGAGTTGAATAGCTTTTGGAGCTCCCGAAGTACGGGCTTTCTACCTGATTTTAGAAGCTCCGAAGTGACTCCTTCTTCACCCGGGGCTTTTCCATGTTTAAACTGCCTGACGGCCAACTCAACCTCGTCTAGGCTTATTTCCGGCAGTTCATCGGTGTAGTGGCGGGTCAGAGTGGCTCGGCTATTCTCTGAAGAGGTGGCTTGTGGACCACGACTGTCGAACAACCGGCCATCAAAGTCTTCTATCTCAGCTAGGATCTCCAGCTTTGAGGTTATGGTTTGGCCAATAGGTGATCTAAGCTTCGTCAGATACGAGTGTTTCAGCTGTTGGGCGAACACTTTAACACCCCGATTTTCTTCTATTGCCTTTTCAATTTGGCTTGTATTGGTAGTTTCGAGGTCACGTCGTACCAACTTGCTTATTTTCTTATTAAGTTCTCGCTTCTCTGACGGTGTAACTTGAATTAGTATCTGTTTAGGTTATCTGTGTCTATGTTGAGAAAAATTTTACGATGTTATTAAAGTGTCCCTTTGGAAAAGTCGTTTTTTTTGTACCTGATCTGGATAAAGTATTTACTGTACTGTATGTATAGGACTGACATTTTCCTGTCGTCCCGGCTTAAAAAAGATAGGGAGTAGTATTTTAGTTTTAGTTGAAGGTAGTAAAAACCTACGCCGCCGGCGCCACGCCGCCGCCGATTGAAATTGGTCAGCGCGCCGCCGCCGAGAATTTTTAAGGCGGCGCCCATGTCTACTCCCGCCCTGGGTGGGGCGGAAGGGACTGTCAGACTCTTACTGACTAAAATCCACCCGTGTTCCTTCGGATGTCCTTTACGTTCCGGGGCCACGGTATCCTGGATTAAGAAAAAAATCCGCGACCCCGGCAGGCATTTGGCCCCATAAGGGGCCCCGTCGGTGACGCGTGAAACACGACACGCCACCGACCCGGGCTTGGTCCCTGGTCGGACGGCGAGCTTACCCATTACTCACCGTCCGCAAGCCCGCTCCGCTGCTGTGCCCTCTGCTAATCAGAGGGACACGCATTGGAGCTTCCACCCAACAGGCTATTTGCATACGGGCAAAGAAACCCCCTTAGGCACACAGTGCCTAAGGAAGAGTTTTTGCCCGCATCCCAGGGCGCACCGGCCCGAAAAACTGGTCTTCCCCCCGGACGTATCCGAGAGGGAACTCCAGTCCACGGACGCACGTGGAGGTTACCTGTCTTAGCACCCCATGTTGCATTATATCTGGATGTTATTTAAACATTATACGTCTGACATAATCTACTTTTTCAACTTAATAACTTATTTTTAGACCGTCTACACTTGTTTGAATGTAATATCAATACGATAGTTATACGATAAATGTTTGTTAAACAATGTAAATGTAATACATGAGACAGGTTTAAACATTCAGTCTAAAATACAACTGACAGTACTCGTTACATTTATATTGTGTGATGGTTCTGTGGTTACTACAATTTCTAATTTTAAGCATATAACGTAATAAACTAGAGCAGTGGTGGCCCAGTGAGCAGTGGTGGCCCAGTGGTGTCGGCCTCGACTTACGAGTTGTAGGTCGTGGGTTCGAACCCCGTCAGGCGCATTACTTTGTGTAATTTATTTCAACACCACTGCTCTCAAAACGGTGAAGGAAAACATCGTGAGGAAACCGGCATGTCCTAGAACCAAAAATTCGAAGACAAGTGACATCTACCAATCCGCACTGGGCCCGCGTGGTAGATTACGGCCCACTCCCTCTCACAGAGTGGAGGCCTGTGTCCCAGCAGTGGGAACATTTATAGGCTGATGATGAACGTAATAAACTGACGTCAACTCGCAAAAATTGTCTTCTATTGGTTGCATAAACCTGTCTCTCTTTCTAATATACTGGCACAAATAGGGATAGAAAAATTAAAAATCCGTTTTAAGAACATTTTATTGCCTATCAAACAATTTCAGGCGTCATGTTTTTATTTGATAAATATAACCATGGCATGTCATCTTTACTTTTTGCAATTTTGGTAGGGATGGTTAGATTTTACCACATTTTTAAATATCGAATTTTCTTGTTTGTACCTGAAGCCATAACTTAGCCGTTACATTGTATCCCTATCATCAACAATTATGACCACTACAGACTTGGATTGGCTTGTACCGGAAGTGTATTTACTTTGCGTGTAAAAAAAGGAGATATTTTGATTTCTTTTAATGAGTCCGCGCTCGAATATTCTCGCAGTCAGAGGTAATACAAAAAGTAAAAAATGCCTAATTGTGCCGTATTGAGTTGTAGAAACAATACACAAGAAGTGGGACGACTATGACGAAGTTTGTATACTAAATTACAGTTGTATCATCAAAATATCTTTGCAAAATATGACACGCTCGTCTCGATACAAATTGAAGAACATATTGCTTCTATCCAGATATATTGCTGTGATGGCCACAGTAAGCAGAAACATCATGAGGCATATCATCATCATAAAAGCCGTAGAGTCCACTACTGGACTAAGGCCTCACCCAAGGATTTTCCATTGGATTGTTATTGCCATACTCGCCACGCTTGGCAGGCGGGTTGGCGAGCGCATTTATTTCAGCTTATTAGTCTTCCAACGCTGCTGCCCATTGAAAGAGTTTTAAGCTGAGGGGCTATGGATCTTACATTTTGCCCTATACCTCGACCGACTTACGGTCTGCCCGGGAAGAGAAGCAGCTGGCACATTTTAAGTTTTTCTTTTTCTCCCAGACCAGGATTATCAATTACTAAAATGTTTTATTAAAAAAAAATTAAGCCTTTGTTATTCCGAATTAATGTGGTCAACTTTAACACTATATATCAGAAACCGGACACTTTACGAGGGAGAATTACACTTTACTTTACTAAAAATAAGTTATTAAGTTCAAAAAGTAGATTATGTCAGACGTATAATGTTTAAATAACATCCAGATATAATGCAACATACATATTACGTTCATAAAGTTATTATTTTTAACATCTTGATACATTCGAACACATACACTAGCTTAGAATTGTGAATGTCACGTGATCAACTTTCACGGTTATTATCTCAGAAACCGGACACTTTACGAGGGTTGGTGTCATAATATTTTTTATTGTTATTGATGTCAGCTATCGATTTATAAAGGTTTCATAGCTGGCCGCGATTTTGAAAAAAAATCAAAATGGCGGCAGTAGGTATGCCACGCTCCATAGTAAAATCTTCAAACCCCTTTGTTTGTAAATGATTTTAAATTTCAACCGATTTATTTGAAACTAATAGCCGAATACGATTTAATACACAATATCCTCGCGCACGAAGTCGCGGGCGGAGTGCTAGTGCACAATACAATGTGTACGGTTTCGGCCTGTCCAAAAAACTTAAAGGGAGGTAGCTTGTTCAATTTTGTCAACAAAATTATTCTACACTGTTCCCTCTGGTTTCAAAGTGTTGTAGCGTGATGTTATATTCTTCCTCGATAGATGGACCATCAAACACAAAACGATTTTTTCAATTCGAACTAGTATTTCCTGCGCATTCAACCAACGAACAAACTCTTCACTTTTTTATCAATTAAGCCGAAGAATTTGGGGTCGGAACCTAACCCCCTGAATATCTAGTTGAAAGAGACAGCTGTACAAGTCATATAACGCCACGTCATGGTAGACCACCTGGAAATCGTAGCGGATCCCGTGCTTAGCAACACCCCAACCGCTCACCTTCCAGAAAATATTCGCAAATCCATTTGTAAAGGCGCTCCCTCACCGGGAGCATTCGCGTGTAATGTTACATTATAGATTCGACTTTGAGCATTACATTACAGTACTACCTCCCTGACTGACGAGCATTCGCGTACATCTAATATATAAAATTCTCGTGTCACAGTTTTCGTTGCCATACTCCTCCGAAACGGCTTGGCCGATTTTGATAAAATTTTTTGTGCTTATTCGGTATCTATGAGAATCGGCCAACATCTATTTTTCATCCCCCTAAATGTTAGGGGTAGTCCACCCCTAATTTATTTTTTTATTTTTTACACAAAATTTTTAATTTCTATTTTTTATGGCAAAACAACGTTTGCCGGGTCAGCTTGTTAAGTACGGAACCCTAAGGCATATCGTCGACCTCGCAGATTCCTACGTGTTTACGCCAGGCGCATAGAAACTGCAGCGTAGACATCCGCCCCGCCACGAGCCGCCGATGCAGCAATATTCAATAATAGCATTTAGTTAATTTTAAGTAATTTTGTGTCATTCCATATTCTTGTATCGAATAGGTTTCACCAATTTTAATTGTAGTTTTTCTTTAATTAAATTAGTTTATAAAATCAATTGGTTTTTTTTCGATCCACCGTCTGCAGAATACGTAATTGGCGCAGTCGGTAGGATTCTCGCGGGCCGGTTCGCGAATCGCGTTAGAGTCATCTCATATCGATAACCACGATCGCGAGTCACCCGGGTGGCTATCAAGTCACGCCACGAGAATCCAGAATCTACGGTATAGCTGCGGAGCCGCGTGGAGAATCCAGACATCGATTCACGAAGAAGAACCAGAGATGAAACATATGTAAGTACACTAGAATCTTTCTCGTGTTGCTTCCTCTCTATCCCTAAGTTACTTTTATGTCCAAGATTTTTCATCGCGAAAGATCTACTCCCCGGGAACCTGCATCACGACAGGCGCGCCGACATATAGTAGATATTAGCAGAGATTTAGATAGTGAATTAGATTTAAATTTAAATAGTTTATTCGAACCTAAAATGCCTTACGACCCTGACGTAATTTTCAAGGCCTTACGCCTCGTGCCCGATTTTGACGGAAACCCTAACGTGTTGACTAGATTTATTAACATCTGTGATCGTATAGTAACTCAATATGCAAGCGCAGAACCAGGCAGCGAGCTAGGCAACCTATGTCTTTTAAACGGTATCTTAAATAAGATCACAGGGACTGCCGCATCCACAATCAACTCTAATGGCATTCCTGAAACTTGGGCAGGTATAAGATCAGCTCTAATTAATAACTTCTCTGATCAGAGAGACGAAACGGCTTTATACAATGACCTCTCGTTGGCTACGCAAGGTACTAAGACCCCGCAGGAATTTTACGATCAATGTCAAACCTTGTTCAGTACTTTAATGACTTACGTTACGTTACATGAGACCTTAGCAACGACTATCGAGGCGAAACGGACACTTTATAAGAAAGTCACTATGCAGGCTTTCGTACGCGGACTAAAGGAACCATTAGGCTCACGTATAAGGTGTATGCGTCCGGATACTATAGAAAAAGCTTTAGAGTTCGTGCAAGAGGAATTAAATATAATGTACCTGCAGCAGCGTAATGATGCCCCAAAGGCTCAAACTGCTCAGAGTGCACCTAAGATTTTATTTAAACCTTGTGTGATGCCTGCTATGCCGACCAACGCGTTAAATGTTCCGCGACCCCCAGTTCCTAACTGGCCTGCTCCAGCAGGACAGCGTGGCTATCAACCACAGCCTCAGGCCTTTAAATTTAACATGCCCAATCAGCAACAAAACCGAATGCCTACCCGAACCCAGCAAATGTTCCGTGCACCTTTGCCAAATTACCATCCCCAAAGCAACGTTTTTAAATTGCAACCTAGGAATAATAATCCACCACAGAACTCGGGTCCGAAACCCATGAGTGGAGTTCAACATTTTGTTCCGAAACCATTACCCGTGCCGCGTGAATTAAACCTCAGTGAACTTGCTTTGCCTGACAATTCTTACTATTCTGCTGACTATTATTATGAGCCGGTATACGATTACTACACAGACGGTACTGACTGTTACATTGTTTGTGACTATGACTATAGTAATATGACCGACGGAAATACAGCATCTGATAATCAGGTAGCAGGTGCGTCAGAGCCGCAACCAGGCCCTAGCGGTGCAAACCAAGTTCAGAACCAAAATTTTCAGAAGGACCAGACATCCAAAGAGCAAAGATAGACCTTAACTTACAGACCCAAAGACAATTACCCTACATAGAAATTTCTAGCCCTCCTTTAAAATTTTTAATCGACACTGGCGCTAACCAGTCCTTTATTAGCCCCGAAGCTGTTCAAAGATTTTTCTATGACTATCCCCTTAACTATGACCCTTTCGAAGTGACAAACGTACATGGCGTAAGCAGAAATGATTATTCCATAACGCTACCGTGTTTTAATGAATTTAACGAGACAGACTATATAAAATTATTCGTTTACCGTTTTCACGATTACTTTGATGGCCTAATAGGATTAGACTTACTATCCAAATGGGAGGCTAAAATAGATTTAAAAGATTTTCAATTAGTTACGCGTACCGCTACAAACAAAATTAAGGTGTATAATTCACGAAATGTAAATCTGTATGAAGATATTATCCCCGCCAATAGTTCCAAATTAGTTAGAATACCTATAAATGCCCCGGATGGCGATGTTTTAGTAAGCGAACAAGTTTTTTGCAACTGTATTATTCACGAGTGCCTTACCACTGTTACTAATAGCCGCGGATATGTAGAGTTAGAAAATCCAACACCTAATGATGTGATATTTTCGTTAGACCAACCAACTCGTGCTGAATTGTTTAATGCGAAGTGCACCCAAGTCGAACAATCGGACCGCGTAGATAACGTATTATCGCGTTTGCGTACGGACCATCTTAATGCAGAGGAAAAGGCTAACCTTACAACGCTTTGCTCTCGATATGCAGACGTATTTTACATCGACGGAGAACCACTAACATTCACTAACAAAATTAAACATCGTATAAGAACAACAGACGAAATTCCCGCGTATACTAAGAGCTATCGATACCCATTCGTTCATCGCGAAGAAGTTAGAGATCAAATTTCTAAAATGTTACAACAGGGTATTATAAGACCTTCCGATTCTGCGTGGAGCTCGCCCATTTGGGTTGTGCCCAAAAAAATAGACGCATCCGGAAAGCAGAAATGGCGTCTCGTTGTTGATTTTCGTAAATTAAACGAAAAAACGATAGACGACAAATACCCCATACCAAATATCAGTGACGTCCTCGATAAATTAGGCAGGTGCCAATATTTTACGACTCTAGATTTGGCAAGTGGGTTCTACCAAGTGGAGATGGACCCTCAGGACATTTCAAAAACTGCTTTTAATGTCGAACACGGGCACTTTGAATTCCTTCGAATGCCCATGGGATTAAAAAATTCACCGTCCACCTTCCAACGGGTTATGGACAATGTTTTAAGAGGCCTACAAAATAACATCTGCCTCGTCTATTTAGATGACATTATTGTCTTTAGCACCTCCCTTCAGGAGCACATGGATAATCTGGAAAAAGTCTTCCAAAGACTTAGAGAATCCAACTTCAAAATTCAAATGGATAAGTCCGAATTTTTGAAGCTCGAGACCGCTTACTTGGGACATATAATTAGTAGAGATGGCATCAAGCCGAATCCCGACAAAATTTCAGCAATTCAAAAATATCCAATTCCAAATACCCCTAAGGAAATTAAACAGTTTTTGGGACTTTTAGGTTATTACCGAAAATTTATCCCCGATTTTGCTCGAATCACCAAACCACTCACGCTTTGTCTAAAGAAGGGTAGTAAAGTTACTCATAGCCCCGAATATGTCCATGCCTTTGAAACGTGTAAGACCTTACTAACCAATGACCCTATATTACAATACCCAGACTTTAAAAAGGAATTTAATCTCACAACAGACGCGTCTAATGTAGCTATTGGAGCAGTGCTATCTCAGGGACCAATAGGTTCTGACAAACCCGTCTGTTACGCTTCGCGCACACTTAATGAAAGTGAACTAAACTATAGTACCATTGAGAAAGAGTTGCTGGCCATAGTCTGGGCCACTAAATACTTCCGACCCTATCTTTTCGGTAGAAAATTTAAAGTAATAACTGATCACAAACCCTTGCAATGGATAATGAACTTAAGAGAACCGAATTCCCGACTGACTAGATGGCGACTCAGACTAAGCGAATATGACTTTACCGTAGTATACAAGAAAGGAAAATCCAATACTAATGCTGATGCACTCTCTCGTGTAGAAATTCATAATGAGGAAACAGATGAGATCACCTCATTGATCACCAACATTAAGAATCTCAGCTCAATGATTAATAATCCACCGGAGGCATCACCTCCACCAGTAAATTCCTTGACTGACGCTGACTCAGTGACTGAAAGTACTAATGACCTCAGATCTATGTTCAACAATCCATCGGAGGCACCAGCTGCACCAACAAACTCTTCAACTGAAACCGTACATACCAGTAATGAACATCCAATACTTGAAATCCCCATTACAGTTGATCCTCTCAATAAATTTCATCGACAGATTCACTTTACCATAGTAGGTGACATAAAACGCCGACCGACAGTAACGAAACCATTTGAAAATCATACTCGGATTGCGGTTCAAGTATCAGAATCTAACCTAGAGAGCGACGTTATAAACGTAATCAAAGAATACGTAAATCCTAAAGTCAAAACGGCCATCTTGATCAATCCACCTTTAGCTATGTATTCAATAATACCCATAATCCAAGAAAAATTTAGAAGTTCCTCACTAAACTTAGTATTAGCCAAGACTGAACTCGAGAATGTCAAAGAATATCTCCGACAACAAGACATTATCCGACACTATCATGACGGTAAGACGAACCACCGCGGTATAAACGAATGTCATTTAGCTCTATCTCGAAAATATTTCTGGCCAAAAATGAAAGAACAAATCACTAAGTTTATTAACGAATGTACCATCTGTGGTCAAGCTAAATACGACAGGAACCCAATTAGACCCCAATTTAATATAGTGCCACCAGCTACCAAACCACTTGAAATTATTCACATGGACCTCTTTACAGTTCAAAACGAAAAATATGTAACTTTCATAGATGTCTTCACAAAATATGCCCAAGCGTATCATTTGCGTGACGGTACCGCTATTAGTATAATACAAGCACTATTGCGTTTCTGTACCCATCACGGACTGCCTATGACAATTATCACTGATAATGGCACTGAATTCACGAACCAACTCTTCTCCGAGTTTATACGTCTTCATAAGATAATTCACCATAAAATTCTGCCTCATAGTCCAAATGACAATGGCAACATCGAACGTTTTCACTCAACCTTGTTGGAGCACATAAGAATATTGAAACTGCAAAATAAAGACGAACCTATAGTTAATCTTATGCCATACGCCATCATAGCATATAATAGTTCAATCCACAGCTTTACGAAATGCAGACCGTTTGACTTATTAACCGGACATTTTGACCCTAGAGACCCAACCGACATTGACCTAACTGAACACATCTTACAACAATATGCGCAGAATCATAGACAACAGATGAAGCAAGTTTACGAAATAATTAATGACTCATCTCTAGCCAATCGTACGGCCTTAATTAACAATAGGAATAAAAGTCGCGAACCCGAAGTAGAATATTCCCCCCAGCAGCAAGTTTTTGTTAAAAACCCCTTTGCTAGTCGTCAGAAAGCTGCACCACGTTATACGCAAGACACAGTACTCGCTGATCTACCTATACACATATATACTTCTAAAAAACGTGGCCCTGTAGCCAAAGCACGGCTGAAACGTGTTCCTAAAACAAGTCAATTGTTACAGGATCCTGCTGTTACTGACATTCCATGCGACTCACCCTCAGGAGATAAGACTTGAGACTTTAGCTGATGGACCAGGACTGTTACCTTACAGATTAGGACCAACCAGACTAACCACACATTACCATTCGTTCATACAGTATATACAGTTAACTGACATCGAAGATAAGATAAATTCCGTACAAACGCAACTAAAAACCTTCAGAACTAGACTTACTAACGAGACTTACATGCTTTACGAATATCAGATTGACTATCTTACTGACAAGCTTAGTAAAGTACTGTTACAAGTAAAATCTCTAGAACCTGTTAGAGTCAAAAGAGGTCTTGTAGATGGCCTCGGGTCAGTAATTAAAAGCGTTACTGGCAACCTAGATTATCTAGATGCCCTGAAATATGACGAAGCTATTAAAACCTTACAAAATAATGAAAATAAAATTGTGTCAGAATTTAACAATCATATTAGTCTAAGTAAAGAATGGATGTCCCAGCATGGTACTGTCTTGGAACAGATCACTAAAAATCAAGAAAGAGTTAATGCTACGTTGGAACTGCTTTTACAGAAAAATGCTTATACAGATTACAGTTTAATCAAATTTGCAAAGTTTGCCCAAATTTTAGGAATTATTACCAATAACGTCGAAGATTTAATGCTAGAGATAATTAGATTAGAAAATATAATGGCTTTTATACGTGCGTCCAGCACCCATCACTCTATGATTGACATAGAAGTGCTAAGATCAATGATAGATAGGCTAAGATCAATATACAATACAGATCAAATCTTAAATTTAGAATTACGAGAATATTATAATCTTATAAAACCAGGTTCTTATTTCATTGAGAAGAGAATAGTAATAATATACAGTTTTCCTATAGTATCTAAAGACCCTTATGATTTATACAGATTGTCAATCGTACCTAATAAGAAACAACTTGCCCTTATTCCTTCCTCTCCCTATACAGCAACAAACGAGAAATCATTCGTGTACATAGAGGCTGAATGCCCGAAGTACAGTAACATACATCTCTGTGAAAAGAAGACCAGTCATCAGATCCGGACGAAGCCTGATTGCATCCAGGAGCTCATCATCAACCAAGGTCTAGAAGACACTTGCACATTTACCAAGATTTCACTCTCCAAGCAAGCAGTTGAAAAACTGGACGATCAACACTACGTCATCTCATTGCCCCAACCGACCAAAGTACAGTTAGCCTGCGGCAGAAAAGACTTTAATATTCTACAAGGGAGTTATCTCGTCACCATACCTATGGACTGCTATCTGGAAACGCCTGAATTCACAATCATCAACGACAGCAACGAGATAAAAGGGCAGCCACTGAAGCTATCAAAGATTCCTTATAACGACATGAATCAAACATTCAACTCCACTCACATCATCGGCTTCAATTCAGTTAACTTGGAAGAGCTTCACAGCATCCAGAATAAAGTATTGATGGAAAACCCACTCCAGATCGACCAGACTCAGCCGGTCATCTTATATCATACAACCATACCATTCTACATCATAGTTATATGCGCAACCATACTTATCATCTTGGTTATAAGCCGCCGATATAAATGTTGGAATCTTAGAACCAGCGACAAAGAGGAGCAACAGATTCCTAAAATACATACATATGAAGATGTAATCCGAAAACGAGATGAAGCTCCAGCAACATTTTCTCTCAACATGAGCAAATAGTTGCTGATCTGCGGATGGAGGTGTTAAGTACGGAACCCTAAGGCATATCGTCGACCTCGCAGATTCCTACGTGTTTACGCCAGGCGCATAGAAACTGCAGCGTAGACATCCGCCCCGCCACGAGCCGCCGATGCAGCAATATTCAATAATAGCATTTAGTTAATTTTAAGTAATTTTGTGTCATTCCATATTCTTGTATCGAATAGGTTTCACCAATTTTAATTGTAGTTTTTCTTTAATTAAATTAGTTTATAAAATCAATTGGTTTTTTTTCGATCCACCGTCTGCAGAATACGTAATTAGCTAGTTTAGTATAGATTTGATACAAGGTGCGCATTGTGATGCTCGGTTGTCTTCCGTCACTGATGAAATGTTCGAATCTGTAACGTTACATTACAGGTGAATTCTCGCGGTGAGGGAGCGCCTTAAGCCATACAAACGTACTTTATGAGCGATACGAGTCCACAGTCCATTTGACTAAGATTAATACTTATGTAACTAATAACTAGCTATGATTGTCCTCAATTTTTTATATCAGTTTGCCTCTAAGCGACCTTCACGCTTCATAAATTGATACAATGTCGGAACCTGTTCTGTGTGGCGGATTAGAATATGTTTATAGTTTACACTTATGTCTTCCGCATTCGAATGTTTGTTTTTGTTGTTAATCTAATCACGTAATACGTGAATCTAATTAGCTACCTGTCTAAATAAGTGGTTGGCAGTGGTGGCCCAGTGGTATGGGCCCCGTCTTACGAGTCGTGAGTTCGAACACAGACAGGCGACTTATTTTTAGGGTTCCGTAGCCAAATGGCAAAAACGGAACCCTTATAGATTCGTCATGTCTGTCTGTCTGTCCGTCCGTATGTCACAGCCACTTTTTTTCGAAACTATAAGAGTTATCCTGTTGATAGTTGGTAAATAGATGTATTATGTGAACCGCATTAGGATTTTCACACAAAAATAAAAACAAAACAAATTTTGGGGGTGCCCCCCATACTTAGAATTGAAACTCAAAAATTTTTTTTCACCACACCCATACATGTGGGGTGTGGGGATAGGTCTTTAAAAACTATATTGAGGTTACTAATATCATTTTTTTCTAAACTGAACAGTTTGCACGAGATACACTTCCAAAGTGGTAAAATGTGTGTCCCCCCCCCTGTAACTTCTAAAATAAGAGAATGATAAAACTAAAAAAATACATAATATAGATGTCAACAAAAACTTCCAACGAAAATTGGTTTGGATGAGATACAGTTAGCAGTTTTTGAGATATAGTACATTTTCAAAAACCGCAAATATAACTTTGCCATTCATACAAACGCTAAGAAAAACAAAGTTATTTTTATTGTTTGTGTATATTACTTACTAATCTCAATATAATTATATCCCTAATCTATGCTTGCTACTACGGAACCCCTCATGGGCGAGTCCAACTCGCACTTGGCCGGTTTTTTGTAATTTATTTCATCATCACAGCTCCCAAAACGGTGAAGGAAAACATCATCACACAGATTTTGATAAAACCAAAGATATGTGACATCTACCAACTCGCACTGGGCCGGCGTGGTAGATTATGGCCCACTTCCTCTCACAGAGAGGAGGCCTGTGTCCCAGCAGAAGGAACAAATTATAGGCTGATGATGACAGAAGTAATACCTGACGAGTCTGAGAAGAAACAGCCGAAACAAACTAAGAATTCTCCGTCTCTTTTAAAGTCCAAGTAGGTCATGCAATTTTGTATGGGACATCAGACCCAGAAAACGTCTGACACGCCCTTGAAGAAAAGATCCAAGCCTCATAAGTCATAATCTTTCTGGCTTTGGCCTATATTGTTTAAATTCATGATTTTTTTTAAATTAATAATATTATTCCCATCAGCTATCGTTTAGGTACTCATTTTCAAGAAAAAAAATAAGTTTAAAGATTGGTCGATTTTGTGGTCTACCAATGTCACATATAAAATCTACATCTAGCAGGTCTAGCTATAGTCCAGTAACTTTGTCGCCTGAAAGTATGGTGTAATTTGTGTCAAATCCGGTAGTTCTGAATTTTGCAGACTTTTTTATGATGTTGACCCAATAGGTGCGTCCACACAGAGCGCGCAGCCTCGCGAGGCATTTGCTGCGCGAGGAAACTGACGAGCGAGGCTGCTCACTCTGTGTGGACGCGTCTATTGTTTTTCGACCGAGACACGAAACAGGGCCGCGCCGAGCCCTGGCAGCGCCTGTGTGCAAATTCTTTGTGGCGCCTCTTTTGTTCGCGTTTCGACGTTTTTTTATTGAAAAATTATATTTTTTCCAGTTTTATTTAATAGTAACTGTTGACCGCAGACACCCCACCCCTAATATTTTAAATATTTTTCCTAATATTATTTGATTTTATAATCTTAATACATGTATATTTTTTTAACGTTGCCCCACGCTTTATCATGGGTGCATTTACAGTCATTGAAATTAATATAATAATAATAATATTCCACAACTACCACACAACGCCATCTAGTCCCAAGCTAAGCAGAGCTTGTGTTATGGGTACTAGACAACTGATAAACATACTTATATATTTCTAAATACATACATATTATACATAGATAAATTACACCCAGACACAGAACAAATGATCGTGCTCATCACACAAACATTTGTCCTGGGTGGGAATCGAACCCACGACCTCCGGCATAGCAGTCAGGGTCACTAACCACTAGACCAACAGGCCTGTCAGATTCACATACACAAACACCCAGACCCGAAACAATTACTTGCAGATCACAATTTTTGTTCCGTGCGGGAATCAAACCCGTGACCGGTGATCGGCTGCTGCGCTGCGTCGCAGCAGCCGATCGCTCGCTCTATTGATCATCAGTGATCCAGCCACTGTACTACGCCAACCGTGTTGGCTATATTAAATGTTGCTCGTATAATTTTATAAAGGATAACAGCTATAATACTATTGTATTTAAAACGCAGAAAGAACGGTTAGTGAAGTGGCTGAGCGATTGGACTGATGCGCAGCGTGTCGTGGGTTCGAATCCCGCACGGAACAATTAATATTCGTATGACCTACAAATTGTTGTTTCTGTTCTGGGTGTCTGTGTATGTGAGTTTCTATATTTGTAAACGCACCCACGACATAAGAGAAATTCCTAGTGTGGGGCAACGTTTTTATTTAATAAAAAAATAATCGTCAGGGCTGTTGTGACATATTGTATAGGAAATTACATAAAATGTACACACTTTTACCTGTTTTTTTTTAGAGCCGTAAAATATTGAATTATTTTAGAAGTATTTTTATCCCATTCTTCCTCTAGTCTTCTTTTCCTCAACAAATTCTGGTACCCGATTTCTTTTTTTTTTCTTGTTCACTACCACTCACCATGAATATACATTAAAAGAAATGTTAGAACTTAAACTTATTTTTAATATTATATAAAGTACGGGACGTTTATTCAATGCGCACCTAGCACCCACTTTGGATGAAATATTTAAAATTGTTTATTTATACTTATTCTCTCGCCGCCGCTGTCTTCGGGTCGCATCATATTCCTTTAATATAAACTCATGATCCACGGCTCGGCTTTATCTATTGTATTGACTGCGGCGCTTCTTTTGATTTTAAAACGCAGACGCAGCGCTTGAAGTTCGTGTAAACTCATACCCGAAATATAAACAGTGGGTCAATTCAAATAGTGCTTGTGTTTTGGGAGACTTGTATCTACCTACTTATCGATACTGAGGTTTAATGTATGTTATGTGAAAAAAATATTTCATTAATGGGCTTTGGCGTCTCATCCGGCGCCCCTATAACCCTGGCGCCTGTGTGCGCCGCACACATCGCACACAGGGGCGGCGCGGCCCTGACACGAAACAATATAAGCGAGCAAAACAAAAGCCGACACTCTTCGACACTGGATGGCGCAGGCGCTCGGTCGTTCGACCGCGGCAGCGCTGTCACTTGCTTCGCCCGAGACACGTCCACACCAACCGAGCTGCTTCGCGCGGAAAATGCCTCGCGAGGCTGCGCGCTCTGTGGGGACGCACCTAATGAATAATCCATCGCCAAAATTTAAAAAAAGACCGAAATTCTTGCGTTTTTTTATTATTTATAAAAAGTTCGAGGTATTGGACTTGTATAATTGGGTCACATGAAAAACAAGTCTGCAATAATTCAGAACTACCGTATTTGACGCAAGCACTTATGTAAGTTACTGGATTACTAGATTTATTAATATTTATTAGTTTATTTATAGACAGGTCCGTTCCGACTGCTCGAACTAATTTGCATCACCTATTTATTATTATAAATATTATTCCAAAGCAGAGATTCAGTAAAGTAGGCACAGATATATTAGAGTTTGCTAGTAAATCATATTTAGTGATAGTTGACTACCTGTCACATTGGCTTGAAATTATTCCTTTGTCAGATAAGAGTTCTAGTGTGCGTCAGAATGGCCGGTTGCCTGTGGCGTTGGTCTATGAGAGTTGATTCAAAAATTGCTACATAATTGCTTATATTTGCTACATATAATAAATAATTGCTACATAGGATATATATTTAGAAATGAAATATTTTTTTTGTACAGCCATCCTGACGTCAGGATGGCTGGTCACCTCCTAGTTTAAAGTCAAGCGTGCAGAGTTTCCGAAATGTATTGCGTCAATAATTGCTACATATTTACTTCATTTATCTCATTTAGTTGTAACTTCAAACATATGTTAAATAAAGGATGTAGCAATTATTTAAATTATCCCAAGGAAAAGTGCCTGATAAAATAATAAAGGTAAACAGTTGCAGTGCGTCTTCACTCAACGGCATTGCTACTTTAGGAGGCAGGCGTTCTAAATTGTTAAATGGCATGTTATGTATGAGTAGGTTAGTGGATAACAAGCATATTAAAAGGATATCGTAAATAAAAACAAAATGTGTCTCGTTCATAAGATTCAGTTTAATTATACCTATTACAATCAACTTTAAAAATATTCATTAACTTGCCTTATTTTCATATTATTTTTTCGCATATATTATACAATGTGGAATTAGCTTCTTTTTACTCTTCGTAATTTTTTTTAAACTTTACTTTAAACCATACTAACATATATCATATCAGCAAAATAAGAAATATGATGATGACGAATCGAAAAAAATTACGAAGAGTAAAAAGAAGCTAATTCCACATTGTATAATATATGCGAAAAAATAATATGAAAATAAGGCAAGTTAATGAATATTTTTAAAGTTGATTGTAATAGGTATAATTAAACTGAATCTTATGAACGAGACACATTTTGTTTTTATTTACGATATCCTTTTAATATGCTTGTTATCCACTAACCTACTCATACATAACATGCCATTTAACAATTTAGAACGCCTGCCTCCTAAAGTAGCAATGCCGTTGAGTGAAGACGCACTGCAACTGTTTACCTTTATTATTTTATCAGGCACTTTTCCTTGGGATAATTTAAATAATTGCTACATCCTTTATTTAACATATGTTTGAAGTTACAACTAAATGAGATAAATGAAGTAAATATGTAGCAATTATTGACGCAATACATTTCGGAAACTCTGCACGCTTGACTTTAAACTAGGAGGTGACCAGCCATCCTGACGTCAGGATGGCTGTACAAAAAAAATATTTCATTTCTAAATATATATCCTATGTAGCAATTATTTATTATATGTAGCAAATATAAGCAATTATGTAGCAATTTTTGAATCAACTCTCATAGACCAACGCCACAGGCAACCGGCCATTCTGACGCACACGAGTTCTAAATCCATAATTAATGCAATGCAAGAAGTATTTACTAGATTTGGGTACCCGGAGACTGTAGTATAAACTCATATTTCTTGTGTTATTGTTTTGTATCTTTGACATTTGTGTTTGTAAACACCCAATTCTCTCGGTACAGGAAAAAATAAGTATACGGTGACCGCCCAGCTGCTTGCCAAAGATCTTTTCTCATTACAGCGATTACATGAGGAATAAATCACCACTCTTGATCAGGGATTGCTGATTGCAGACTTCTAACGATATAATTGGATTTTCTCCACCCAAGTCAGTGCCGTCTAAAAGGATGCAGTTTTGCAAAAATGTACCAATCCACATAATAATGCCTCTGATTTTCCGAAGTTTTTATAACGATTTTGGATATTAAACGCTTGTTAATCTAAAATCTAGCTGTTCTTATGGCTTTTGCCTGTGTATGGAGTTGACGACTTGTATACCTCTGTCTCTTTCCGACACTGGAACTACTTCTGCTTTAAGACCATAGATACATCATAGTAACCCTGCAGAGGCAAAGATGAAACCTAAGATGGAGTGAGCTTACCCAGAATAAACTGAAACTCTTGCGCACCGACGCAATTAGTTCAAATTGTAACTAACAAAACTCTTTATTATTATTTGCAGATATCATACCTTCCGCCCGAGTTCGATACAGGCTACCTTGCGGTTCTCGAGATGATCGATCTTCGTTTGAACCCCATCTGTGAACTATCTCATCCTGTAAGTGATTTGTATATTTTTGCTGGATCATAAAATCTACTTTTGAATGTAACTTCAATCTACGGCATGGTTAGCGCAGTGCCTTAGCGATTGGTTTTATCAAGCCCGCTGGCCCTACCCGTCAACGGAGTAAATGGGAAAAATTGTTGCATCGGTCCCGTTAGAAGGCACAGAATATATTTTTTTTTACGTGGTAAAATGATCAAATGAATTCTCCCAGCCAGGGGAGGGATTGTCAGACTCGTACTGACTAAAATCCACGGTGTCCTTCAATAGCTCTTTACGTTCCAGGGTCACGGTAATGCGATAAGTCCCACGACCTCGCAGGCTTTGGGCCTCTAGAGGAGAGCCCCGTCATAATGCTGACACTCGTTGAGGCGCGCGTGGAACACAACGCGCCGTCGACCCGGGCATGGTCCATGTTGGGACAGCGAGTCGCCCATTACTCGCCGCTTGCATGCCCGCGCCTACGGTGGCCGGAGATCGTTTGCCGACGTCAGACGCCGTGGACGTCTACCACTGCGGCTGGGGTGGAGGGAGGACGCAGTCCTCTCCCTCACGCGGCCCGCCTTCTGCTTCGCGAGCATGACTGCTTCGCAGTAGGAGGCGACCGCTTCCCACTCCGTCTCGCGCCGCAGCATGGCCTCGACCAATACCGGGCGCGAGAGGTCCGCCTATCGCCGTCGTGAGGACACGGCGGTGCTCTGCCCAAGCGGGCAGTCCTGCACCGTATGCTCCACCTTGTTCTCCGGGCGATCCTCGCAGTGGTGACACCCAGGCGAGCATAAAGTACCTCACCTTCACACCGATAGAAAAAAACCTAACCTGTCCGAGTCGAGGTACCTTAATTTCCGAGCTCGTTTCGTACGCTCTTGTGTCCATTCATACAACAAGAGTCTAGCGGGGTCGATGAAACAATTTTCCCATCTAACCCGTTGGCGAATAGGGCCAGTGGGGTGGATGGGACAAAAACCTTTATCCTGTGCCATACACCCCGTTACATTGGGATGCCGCTACGAGCCGGCTCCATGATACAATTGTTCTCATCTAGCGTGGTGAATGATCCAACCCCTGGGATCTGGGATTCCCGCCCTTAACAAATATTTTTATTTATTTTCAGTCTGCTGTGGCCCATGGCTATGTCTATACGAGTACATAATAATATACCTTATAAAAGAACATACATAATTATATGGCATACAGTAGATGTTCAGGGTCTTGCAATTTGTGTACGTGAATTTAAATTAATGTTTGTTAACTTAACGCGCTCACGATACAGGAGAAATTACTAGAGCTGGGCAACGATCCTTAAAAAAGATAATTAATTTCAGTTTTTCTTTCTCATTCCCAGGAACACCCCCTAGTAAGGTACGCCGAAGACCTACCAGTACCGGACGTAACCCTTCAGGACCTGTCCCTCCAACCCTCGAGCAGCAGTCGACATGGAGCTCAGGCGCTGGCCATCAACGCGACCGCGCTACGACTGCCCGCCGTCCCGCCCAACAGGCATAATGAGCCTATGGTTATTGGTAAGTTTTAGGACTAAGCCTAGCCCTTTTCCCAATTATGATCATCAAATCAAAGCATTTATATGAAGTAGGCCAGTTACAGGCGCTTTTGAATTGTCAAAGACAAAAAATAATAATTAACTGCTACAAAATTATGGTGCTACAGTCACAGTCAACTGTGAAAGTACTGTAGATGCCCATTACAAGGAGTAGATCTCTATGGAGAAGAAAGGGCAAGTAACTCCATGGACACTATAGATCGCCAAAATTATGATGGGGTCTGAATATAGATGTGTGAATAAAATATTGAATTGACTATTTGACACTAACTTACAAATCTAATTGTGTATCATTTAGAGTTTTGAAAAATAACGGTCACGTATTTTTTCTTTTGTAAAATCAATGTATATTTACCAAGATATACGCATGAAAATTCGAGAGTGGAGGCGTTTGACGTCAGTATTCAATAAAAATTGTACTGAATTGCGACGATTGATGATTTTTTGATAATCTAACTGGAGGACTAATTAGAATTTTCCAATCAAATATCCAATTTGTTTGACGTTTTATCCGAATTTATGAAAATTTGTGGGTTAGCTCATTTTTGCACTACGTCCTATTGACATAAAATACCTTAAAATTTTTCGAATTCAAGTGTATTGAAAATTATTTATCTTTCAGCTGAAATCGATTTAGACGCGTCATCAATAGAATCCTCGGAAGATTGGGAGAACAGCGTCAACAGTTCAGAATTAGACGTTCAATACCAAAGCGATGAAGAACGCGCGGACAATGAGGTAATCAAACTAGATTCGATATTTAGTCTAATATCTACCATAATAACTGTTGTCATGCTACTATATTACTACTTCTATTTCTACTCTGTTCTTTTATACTATTCTATGATGACCATCGCTTTAATTTTTTTAATGAATAATAGAATTGTAGGCAATAGTGGCTTTGCTGCCAAAATTACGCTACGATTTTTAATAATCGAAGGGTTACTCTTTGGATTTTAAAGTTGAAAATATACCGTATTCTGTAACACTAACAAGCCTTTTTTAAGGCAACTGTTTTCATGTATCTTTATAATAGGAGAAGTGATATTTTTTTTAAACTTAAGGTAGTTCGTTTAAGAGTTTACTTCAAATTTCTTTGGAGTATAAAGAAGTACGTTCTACGTATAGCCGGGATTAACATCGCGTTTAAAATATTAGAATGGTTAATACAGCAAATTATTGTAGTTACATTTAGGTATTTAAATATGTCTTGGTAATTCTAACATAACTCGATTTCTATACACAAACTAACCAAAGAAATAATGACATCGGTGTCAATGTCATTTCAATCTTCCACATATCCCCTACCCCGTCACCCTGGTACTTATTTCCCTTAACCTATTTCCTGCCATCCAGCCACTGCCATGTGCCTGCCCCACTTCCTTCATCTCAATTTCGCTTAATTATTATGAGTTCATCTTCAATTTTGAATTTATTCAGCCAGCTAGAACAAGGTATTTGAAAGACATTTTCTGCTAAAACATGTCCCTTGAATGAAAAACTATATTGTTCCATGCCTTTACTTGTTTATTTTTTAATGTACTTGACGTACCTATATTACTTTAATAACATGCTTACCCCAGAAATTTATACTTAAAATCCTAAGTCCTCATTTACCCTTCCTTTACCCATCCTATCAATTTTTCCTGCCACCGGACGGTGTTGTTAATAAGCTGATGTTAGATTGCTCAATTCTTCCAGGCAGTTGGCATGGTTTTACCAGAATTATCCCGATATGCGTCCACTGCGAGCTGAATCCAAACAATGAATGAAGAAAAAACAAAATGGCGGCAAATCAGCCAGCATTGAGGAAAATTCCGTAAGTTTAAAAACGCCTCCCGAATATAAACTCAAATGTACAATATAAGAGAACTGGTTGATAACAAAATTATTAGCAATAGGGAATCGAAAATGTATTCCAAATTTATATTGAAACTGCCAAGTTAGATTTAAATTATGGATTATCTAAAAATGTAATATAATAATTTGTAAACAGACATTCTTACACTTTATACAATGAAAGAGAAACAAACAATAATGATGGCCGTTTTTTTTCTAACATTTTATTTAAATTTCTGCGGGAAAAACCCACAGTCTTAGTGGTTTACCCCAAACCTCTAGAAGGGTCAAGGTTAAGGTAAACATTATGAGTAGCCAGCCAAAAAGCCATGAAATCTGGCTTAAAATATTTGGCACTGTAAAAAAGCATATTGACAAAGAATTATAAACAACTTTATTCTGTCTATTACAATTTTATTTTGTTTCAAAAGCTCTTTAAAATAATTTAAGTTATTTCCCCCTTACTTATAAAAACTTGTGTTGCTTAGCTACCGATTAAATATCACCTGTCCTTGTCATTTCTATTTCAATGAATAGAGATGGCAAGTGACTTAAGAGCTATTTAAGATAAGTCACGTCTAATCAATGTTTATAAGTAAGGCCCTTTATTACTAAAATAAAATAAAGTTAGTAATGTTCAGTTCCAATCCGGGACTCAATTTCTTTGTTTTTGGGAAACTTACCTCGTCCTACTTCAAAAGTGAATACTTATTCTTTAATTCTAGGGAACCCCAGTTAGATTTATTAAAAAAGAAACATTTCAATATCTGTTAAATTATTGATCTGAAAACATTTAAATATTTCAGCTTCACTGCAAAAAGTTGTATAAATGTTCACTTGTACCTTCTTTTATTTACTACATCGCCGTCGTGCTAGCTTCTTACCGCAGCTAATCCTAAGTAAAAATCCCTTTTCATTTTAAAGGGGTTGTATAATTATGTATATTTTAGCCGAAGTTTCCTTAAGTTCACTTTTGTATTATACATGTAAAATATTACTATTCCGCCAAGCACAAAACATAGCAATTAAATATTATATTTGCAAAATATGTTGCTTTTAGTTAAAATATACAAGACGGAAAGTTGATCCGCGTCCTGAGTATTCAGGACGCGAATTATTTTGTAAAACCCGTATGGGTTTTACAAAATAATTGAATACTGATTACTTTGAGCAAAATATGGACTCAACGCTATTAACGGATGTTCACCCTCAGGACCCGCTTCAACTATCCATATCCTGTATAGAATTTGTATACAATCGTATTTTTTATATACATTTTGTATTTAATATTCATGTTGTATATTATTAGTATGCGATTCGTCCCCTATTTATGAAAGCTCATTGAACTTTTGAAGTATTTTGTTTTACTCACTGTTGTAAATATGTTTGTCAACCAATTATCTCAGCTCTAAATCAGAAACTTTACCAGGTTTTTAGGAAATATG
Organism: Agrotis exclamationis; assembly: GCA_950005045.1. Taxonomy (NCBI): domain Eukaryota; kingdom Metazoa; phylum Arthropoda; class Insecta; order Lepidoptera; family Noctuidae; genus Agrotis; species Agrotis exclamationis. The sequence continues at coordinate 11,670,953 of OX465441.1, forward strand.
GAGCGAATTTGTAGATAATGACTCAATAAATATTATGACAATATGCATTGAAAAAATATTGTATGGTTCGCTAAGGCATAAAATGCGTGAGAACTTCTTTTTAAACATACGAGCTTTTCTGATTGATTGACTACATTAAGAAATCATGACGCATGTTGAAACATGAAAATATAATAAAACCCAGAAATAAAGATGCTATTTTCTGAAACAAAAATCTATAGATATTTTCAAAGTAAAAAGAATACTTAAATTTTTTGTATACCTAATTATAAATAATATGTACTTTAGTTAAAGGTTGTTAACACTACATTTTTTCAGTTTTTGGTTCCTATTATTAAGTTATTATAAAAATTAGCAAATAGAATATTACATTATTTCAGGGAGGTTTTGGGAAAAGACAAATACTATTTTAAGAATTAATATAACTTCAAGAGATTTTTTAAACACATTCGCTTTTTAACAAAAACATATATTCGCTTTTTAACAAAAAACATATATTTACTTTTAAAAAAATTGTGGGCTTTTATAATCCGGTACAGTCACGAGCAATAGTATGTATACACTAAGCAGTATTCAAAAGCGATGTTCTGCTACCATATTGATTAAACTTTTGCCTTTTCATTAGACTTCTATTTTGGAAGCCATACTTTTACGAAATAGGTCTTATTTCAAAGTGGAAACCAGTATTTCACGAGAAAATTGCGTTTGAATTTTGTTAAGTGTATACATGTTATTGCTCGTGACTATACGTAATTATGCGGTCAATAAAATAAAACTTGGGCTCATGTGACACATACGTGGAATACGAACGAGATAGATCGCCCACCAATTGTTATAATGATCGCAACATTTGACAACACCTTCACACAATATAAATTTAAAATTGACATGGCCATTAGAACTTAAAATGGGATGATCCGTGATTATGGCACTCGCAAAAGTGTCGAGGTATCGCAAACTCAAAACAAATAATAAAAATGGCAATATCTCGTTATAAATTCTTATGATACCTGCACACAAATTCAAAACTTCAATCATAATCAGCTCAAACGAATTTCTTCGGTTTGATTAAAGCTTAATTTCTAAATTATCGAAGACTGAGGTATTTTCTTACGTTGTCATTAAATTACGAATTGAATCAGTGCTCTGCAAAAGTTTAAATTATGTTATTATGTTAGCATTTTTCTGAACGTCAATTTAGTTCGTTTGTACTCATACTCATGTACATATCACGAACTGCCACGAATTGGTGCTATAGATAACCATTTATATGTTGTGCATAACATAGCTATTATATACCAAGTTTGATATTTATTTTAAAAAAATACGTAGAAAAAAAATTGAAGTTGTTCTGCAATAATGAACCAACCCACATTCAATGAAATATGCCAAAAAAAAAAACATTTTAAAGGGGTTTATTAACTATTCAATAAAATCAGTCCTATAAAAAATAGTCGAAAAACATTTTTTATCTGCGTTTTACTATTTAAATTCATTACAACAATTACTTTGAAAAATAAATTTCGATGTGGGTTAGTACATTTTAGTAGAACTACGCTCATGTATAAATCAATTGTATTTTTAACCGACTTTGTCGAATAGTTGCAAGCAATAAAAATGTTTTCTAAAATTAGGTTATTCAGTCGCTCTTTTTAAACAGAATGAAAAGGGATATGGGGTGAATCAAGACAATTTTTTTATAGGGTTTATAACGTTAAATTAATATAATTTGTTCCTAATATGAAATTGCAATTGTTACTTTCAGCAAAAAAAAAAATATTTTGGCGTAACATATGAAGAAATACAATTAATGTCAAATCCCTTTCAAAGTTTTGTCCCCTTTTACCCTCTCGCCCCTAATACCCGGTGTCTAGGTAGACTGAATGGCAAAAAGGTTAAAATTCAGGCTGATTAAAAAAAAAAAGACATGCCAACATATTGCGGCCACATTATAGTAAGAAGATAATGTATGTACGTAATTTAACAGCCGTAAATGTAACACATCATGTTTTAGAAAAAGTTTAACCTGAGTCTCTCGGGGTCGCGGGACTGTCTGAACGGGGTACCGCAGCCTTGGAACGCAAGGGATAACCGAAAGAACAGGATGATTTTTAATCAGTACGAGTTCGGCAGTCTCTGCCGCTGCCTGGAGGAATATTTTGATGATTTTTCTTCTTGAAAAGAAAAAAACTGTCTCTTCTTTAGCCCGATGTGATACATTTAATGCGAATATTTTATGGCACTGCCATAAGATTAAAAATCTTGGTTGTAAATATGATATGCTCATAACGAATGTAAACATACTTTATTGTATTAAAAAAATCTTTTTAAAATGCAATCTTGTTTCATTTCACTATGTTTTACAACTTATTCAAAAACAAAAAGTTAACCATCTTTAAAAATCACCACAACTATCAACATCATTTGTTCTGTGTCTGGGTGTAACTTATCTATAATATGTATGTATTTAGAAATATATAAGTATGTTTATCAGTTGTCTAGTACCCATAACACAAGCTCTGCTTAGCTTGGGACTAAATGGCTGATTAGAAAACACAAGAGCCTTACCAAACTATTAGAGAACGACATACCGCCTTTACAAAAACATATTCAACTTGGTGTGCCGCTTCATTTGATGTCAAAAATCGAAGGTCAAAAAAATAAAATATGTATGCCCAAGTTTCTACAAAAAGAAGTGAAATCCCACCAAAAACATTCTGTAAAAAACTAGCCAAGTCTCGATGGAGCTGCTTGTTTATCTCTAAAAAGTAATGAAATCTAGACAAAGTTGTGCCAAGTCTAAGGTTCCTTTTCGTGGAGGACGTGGAGAACGCCCTGTTCCCATCGCGAGGGGAGCATACTCCCCCGCCCATGGCTCCGTCTCCGACGGAATCTGACGGTGAAGCTGGCGCAAGATCATTAGTGTCAAGCACCGCAGGTTTGCGCTAGTTCTCTTTAGCCAAGGAGAGCGGGGTGAGGCCCTTGTCCACCGCTACTACATCTCGATGCATTCCCACGTTCGGCTTTTAGAAAATATCCCTGAGATTGCATAACTCATATCGATATGCAGTCAACAATGTACGGACCCTCCTATCCAGGGCATCAAGTTCTGTTTGAGTCATGCCTGTCTCACTCCGCGGTGTAGGCATAAAACTGCAAGTAGTTTCGGGGCCATTATGTCGTGGCCCATTCACTACGGCTGCCACGCGCCACCCGTTACGCACGCGCTCCGTCTCCTTAATATTTTTATTACGTTACGTTACGTGTAGTTAAGCACAAGTTTCTTGCTTTAGGTGCTTTTGGTAAATTAATAACACAATATTATTATGAAAAAAAAATATATAGTACATATTTAGTAATGATCAACAAAATTATCTCCCTGCTTGTGAAGTATGGGCTTAACTGATCATGATACCTAATCATGAGGTTACAAGTTTGGAAATGAGGCGAGATACTAATTGGGGGGGGGGTGAGCCTACTGGACGACCAAGAAAAAAGACGACACTCTCACTCACCTTAAGCTGAGTACTAAGAATTAAGATCGGTAGAAAGTAGAAAGATGTTTGCGTTGTTGTTTAAAAGTTCTAACTTAGAAAATGGCCACACTACGCATTCAAGGTCAGCGGTCGTAATTCGCTGCGCCACTTTTTTACCTACCTACAAAGACACGCAACGCGGGGCCTGTGACAGTATGCGATAGTAATTGGTCGGTTACTAGGTTGAGTGCAAAATAATAAGGACTGGCTATTTTGCCATAGACGATAAAAATCTTTTAAATATTATTCTTTTTTTTGTAAGATAAATGTTCAAAAATATAACAATAATAGGTAGAAAAGATAATATTATTATAAATATTAATATTATCATTCTGTGCTAACAATCAATAATGTATGTAGTAATCGATGACGAAACCAAAAAGATATAGGCTGATGATAAAAACAAAATTCCTTGAGGAACATAGGTATTTATGGTAATAATGTAATTTAGCAAATGCATAAAATACGCATAGGTACCTACCTATTTGTGCCTAAACTCGCAAGTCGCAACCCTATTGAGCTTGACCCATAGTAACCTTTTAATGTCGTTGGCGTCAGATAAACCAAAATAAACTCTCGGGCGTAACCATTCAGTACATTTTTGCTTGCGCACGGGAAGTTTAGGCTATTATAAAAGTAGGTGGGCGGTACGGCTGCCAGTTAAAATGTACTTTATTCTCTCGTATATAGATTTTACATTTGTTTGATTTTTTTTTTGGAGTAGTCCTTCTGTACGTATAGTACTATTAATTATTCTGTGTTTGAGTCCATTTGAATGCCAAAAGAGTACATCAATACTGGCATGACCAGAGGCGTAGCTACCGCCGTATCTGCCGTATCAATTATATGGGGCTCCCGGGCCACAGGGGCCCCTAACGTGCGTAAACAAAATTTAATAAAAACAAGTGATTTGTTAAATAAAAAAGTTATTTACTTTTACACAATTTATTTGTCTAATCTATCTCTGGTGTTTTTATTATTATTATTTATATGTATGTAATACTGTTTTAAGCACGAGATTGTCTATTTGAAATCCCGGGAAGATCCATATTAATATCAACATTTCGATGCAAGTACTAAAATGACTCTACCTAATTCCGACCTCTGGACTGATCAGTCGCATCTTGAATTTTTTTGATGACCTTTGTCCAATTTTTTGTTTATATTTCGGCGTAGTTACAGAGAAATGCGTTTTTTTTCTTGAGTGATAAATCTTTACCGTACCTAAGGGGCCCCAAACAAATTTTATACGGGGCCCCGCCCAAGCACGCTACGCCACTGGGCATGACCCAGCCGTTGAAGGCGCGCACCTGATAAAAGGCTATTAATAGTACATTGTTATCCAAGGCGTGAAAGTTACTTATTTACGTCCCGAGACGGAGTTTGGCGCCCGTAACGTAGTGAGGGCGCTAATAGTTCGAGGGACTAAATAAGTAATTTTTACCCGAGGTAAACACTGTGCTTTTCATTACGAATACGAGGAAAGTAAAATTAACAACATAAGTTTTAGCTAAAGAAAAAATGAGTGTAGATCGGATTGTCACTTTGCCGCATGTTTTTTTTTTAATTTTTGTGCTGTGGTCGTCCAGCTATACAGCCAGGATTTTTCATGTTCAATATTTAAAAAATGGCCAAGATTTTCTCGAAATCTGTGATATTTTAGAGAAATATTTGAAACTAAATTATTTTAAAGTCATTATTTATATTCTTAATACTTAACTTTATGTTATTTTAATTTTAAATCGCTCTATAATTTCGTGGCTGTATAAAAAGTTTGAACATGGTTCAATAGAAATGTCAAAATAAATAGAACTAGTTTTTTTTCTTAAATTTGGCAGCTGTCAGCTGAAAGCGATTTTCCCTAGGGCGGCAATGGATAACTTTCAAACGGCTAATCAGACATGTAATGACCTACTTTCAGAGTATGAGTAATGAAAATACTTTTTTCAGGCGGCCAAAGAAACGCTCCTTCAACGATTGCTTCATGTCAGCAACATTGATGCTCAACGTTCGGACATACCCAAATACTTATAGGTTTCGGTTGCTGAGAGGGATCTAAGGTTTATGGAATCCGTGAGTTGGGTGCTCACAGATTCCGATGAAAAGAATTCAACAAAGGATAGGGAGTCTAGCGCTGAGCGCTCGCAGAGGCTCGCTAGCCAAAGGGCGAGAACATCGCAGGCGTGCTCGGGAATCTAGCGCTGAACGTACGCAGCGTCTTTCTGATTTAATTAAGGCAGCATGTCTCAGCAACAAGGGATAGGGAGACTAGCGCTTAGCGCTGGCAGCGGCTCGCTAACCAAAGAGTATGAACATCGCAGGTCCGTGCTCGGCAATCTAAAATACGATTATTAATTCCAGTCAGTAAAATGACATTGCCAGTGTTCAGGTTTGTTTCATTTTGTATGTATCAGTGACAGTTGCACTTGTCATTTTACTGACTCGAATTAATAATCAAACTATAGCGCTGAACGTGCGCAGCGCCTAGCAACAGAAAGTCAGATTGCTGGGCCACTGCCTTGGCCCAATGTGTACAGCGGCCTTTACAAGTACTCTCTCCCTAGATTTTAAACTCCTTGTTTCCATGGGATATTGCCAACTTTGCCGTGATAAGGAGTTTTCATTAGAATTGTAAATCACAGATAAAAAATCCTGCATTCACAGTTCAATTTTGATAGATTGTGGAGATTGCCGGTTTTGTTTTTTTAAGCCTCAAATGTAACCAAAAATAAAAATGAGTGCAATTTTAAGATTTATCCATGAAAACCATATATTGACCCTGATTGAACAGGCCAAAGTTAAGAAGAAATCCCAGCTGAGTTTGAACGCTTTCGAAATCATTGAAATACCCGATTTACTTTACACCTGCGTCCATGTAGAATATCTTTATTTGCATAGAAATAAAATAACAATGGTTCCTCAGAAAATAACCCAGCTATTGAACTTAACAACGTTAACATTAGACTATAATAATATTACCCACCTTCCGCCGGAGATAGGTCATTTAAAAAACTTGGTGAATTTAAACATTAGCCATAATCCTTTAAATGTGTTAATTCCGGAAATTGGTGAGCTTGAGAACCTTGAGGCTTTCTGGTGCAACAGGATAGGGCTGCGAGAGATCCCGAAAGAAATTGGCAAGTTGGAGAAATTAAACACTTTTGGTGCAAGAGGAAATGAGCTTGTTGCTTTACCTCGGAAAATAACCAAGCTAACTGAACTAGCGTAAGGTTCATTAAGTAATAATATAAAAAGGAATGTTAAGTTACCTACTCAAACTTTAAACCTACAAAAATTATTCAACAAAAAAGAAATGTTTTATGCTAATATTTAATTTTATAAATATTAAACGCATTAGGGTCAGTTCAGACCGAGACGCGAAGCGACGCGACGAATTTTCAAAGATTTTCTTTGGAAAGAAAAATTCGAACCGCGTGCAGGATTCGAACCTGCGACCTTTGGATTCAGCATACGACGCTCATTTCCAACCGAGCTACCGTGGTACTTACCTGCCGTGCTGAATTCTTCATTCCATTTCTATCGTCTCAAGGTGACGTTTAGCGCCTTCTTCATCATCTGGTTCATCATCATCATATCAGCCGTAAGACGTCCACTGCTGAACATAGGCCTCCCCTTCTGGTTATCTGAATCTAAAATGAAAGAATAAAAAACATTTGCAAATACAATATTAAACTAAATACCTATATTACATTTCCAATATAAGCAGAGTAACATACAATTTTAGATGGCTGACTCTAGAGAACAACTACATAGAAAAACTGCCAAGCAATATGGACTGTTTGGAGTCTCTGGTACACTGCAACTTGAAGAACAACAGAATCAAGGAGTTCCCCATGTCTATACTCAAGTGCATCGACCTCATGTTCTTGCAGCTCAATAATAATCAGGTAATGTGCCCTTTTTTATACTTACTACCCTTTCCCCATGACTTTGATAGTGTGCTAAAGGCCGCGTGCAGAGACGCTTGACGCGTCGGGCGGAGCGTGCTGCCATGCTGTTCTCTATTCACAGCCTTATGACCGCTCGCTCGCAGCGCTCACGCCACGCTGTGATTAAAGTTTGCTATGCTCTACGCTACTGACAGCGACACTATCCAATCATGCTGGGTGAACGGTGAGCGCTCGCGCTTCGTGATTTCACGATCTCAATTGTTTTCTCCGTTTATGGTTTCCACGGCTTCTTCCACGGCGTCCAACGCAGTCTTCATTCAGTTTTGTTCGAATACTATCAATAAATTGGCAATCTAAAAATAGTGTCCATGGAGTATCTTGCACGTTCTTCTCCATAGAGATCTACTTCTTGGAATGGGCATCTACGGTACTTTCACAGTTATTATGTCTTGTGACTGGGACTGAAGCACCATCATTTTGTAGTATTTAATTATGTTTTTTATGTCTTTGACAATTCAAAAGTATCTGTAACTGGTCTACTTGAATAAGTGCTTTGATTTGATTGTTGACCACGGCATCCTCCGCCAGAAATCACATAAACGCTTATAAATCCGCTTCTTCTTTAACGCTCTGTATATCACCGTAAAGTTCGTGTTTCGCGCGGCCCGCTCCGCCCGACGCACCGCGGTTCTTTACACGAGGTTTTAGAAGAAATTGACTGTCTGGCCGACTGATCGATCATCGCACAGCTGTAACCGCTGGGTCACTGGGTACCTACCCTTGGGGGGTATGAATAAGATGGAAGTGTGTATGAAAATGAATTTAAATTTTAACCGATTTATTTGACACTTATGTACGAAATCCTCGCGGGCGGAGTTCTCGTTCTGTCCAAACTTAAAAAAAAAAACTAAAAAGAAAGAAACAAGCCCAACAGAACAGCAGGAAGAAGCAGAACAGAACGACTCACAGTCGGTGGGAAGATTTGATTGGTAAAATTTGAATGGGCCCGAACTCGAGTGACGAATCGATTGACGTAAGAATGATCAAAATCGGCCTACGCATGTGGTCTCTAGAACGCCACATAGAAACAAAAATACTTACATACATAGACTGATAAACACATTACCCTCCTTTGCGTCGCGCAGTCGGGTAAAAAGAGGGAGCTTGTCCAATTCTGTTAACAAAATTATTGTACACCAGCTGTTCCCTCTGGTTTCAACCCCCCCCCCTGCTCAGCTCTCCCGATAAATGGACTATCCAACATTTAAATAAAAAGTTTTATATTTGAACCAGTAGTTCCTGAGATTTGCGCATTCAACAAACCAAACAAACTCTTCAGCTTTATGTATTGATGTGGGACGATGTGGAACTCTAGCTAGGTTTATTACTATTTATTAGTTTATAGATCAGGTCCGTTCCGACTGCAGTGAGTCACTTCAGGGGGGGTATTACAACGTCTTAAAACCAGGCTTATTCCGGCGAGTGAAAGTGACAGAGCTATACAAGTCGTCTAGCGCCATCTCGTTCACTCACAGGAATAAGCCTGGTTTTAAGACGTTGTAATACCCCCCCAGTGTGGCCATGAGCGGCGATTTCATACGTTCAATATTATCGCGCACGCCGCCGCCACCGCGCTAGGCTCGCAGTGCGCAGTTTGAGCACTAAGGCGGGCGCCTAGCTCGATGGCTACAAGCGATTTTGCGAGCCTAGGCGTTGCTAGGCAACAACAGATATAACGGGCGGGTGGCAGCTAGGTATAGCAAACCGAGAGCAAACCATTTCGGTCGTATAGTCAGCGCCATCTAGTTATCAGGACATGCACTAAAATACTACCGTAGGAGGTATTTGTAAATGTTTAAATCATTTTTACTGTACTTGACTAGAATCATGTAGAATGGTTGATAATTTACTTGTATACAATCCTAAACAACCTATAAAACATTTTAAAATGAATTTCTTTAAACAAGATTTATAGAAACTACTTTGTACAGTCACAAGCAATAACATGTATACACTTAACAAAATTCAAACGCAATTTACTCGTGAAAAACTGGTTTCCACTTTGAAATATAACCTATTTCGTAATAGAACGGCTTCCAAAATAGAAGTCTAAGGAAAAGGCAAAAGTATGATCAATATGGTAGCAGAACATCGCTTTTGAATACTGCTTAGTGCATACATACTATTGCTCGTGACTGTACACCTGAAGTCGCCGCAACAAAAACAAACGCTTGATCGGCCACTGCCGATCAAGCGTTTGCCCACTGGCAGTGTGGACACAGATCGCGCCCGCCGCCCGCCGCGTCCGCTACCGCGCCAGCCGCCGCCGCGCCAGCCGCCGCCGCGCTAGGGTTTTAGGGTTCCAGTGTGACACACACTATGGGGGCCCCGTCATATTGCTGACAGCTTTTTTTTTCGTGCGTGGAACACGACGCGACTTCGACACAATAAATCATCACCCTTATTCAGGGATTGCCGATTGCAGCAATAAACTTTCTTAAGTAAGTCGTAAGTTGGTTATTAAAACACTTTTACACGTCACAACCAATGTTTTTAAAGCTAGATGAGGCCGGTGTTTCGTACCTGACTACTCTGAGAAGAAACAGCTGAAACAAACTCAGAGGTCACAGTCTCTTTTAAAGTCCAGACATTGTTTTGCTCAGGTCATACGAGGACCATGCGGGTGTCTAAGATGGTCTTTTGAGGAAAGAACCACACAGGTTGGATCGTTTTGGCAGTACTACGCCCAAAGATTGGCAGGGATCCTCGAAGGGTTAAACTAAGGTTTCCTAACAGTTCACCTTTGCGAAAGTTCTGGTTCAATACCATGTAATGGGGGGCGAGTATATTGCCATCAAGTACAGCTTGGCAAAAAACAGTAGAAAACCGGAAGTCGCCACTGTCTTCTCGCTACCAGCACTTTGAATGATTTTATTTTATTTATTTTCACTTATTGCGTTAGTTTTATGGTACAATAATAAATCTTACAAACCTGCGTCTTTGTTTACATCAAATAACAAATATTTTAAAACGTAGTCAGCAAATAAAAATATTAGTTCCGTTTCAAGACGTTCTGGCCAAGCTGTACCCATTCATCCAGCCTAGACTATGTGACTGCAAATTAGAAATAGAAAAAAACAAGTAAATAAAATTGGCAGTCCAGAGAATCGAATTTAGGACTTCATAATCAGTAGTCAGCAACGCGACAAATACTAGCTGCTTTGTAGAAATCTTTTACGGTATGCAACAACATTTAAAAAACAAAAGACGGATAATTCGTAAGCCTCTCACCGCGTTATCCAAATTATTAGTCTAAGATCCCGATATACAACGACCTTCACCGAGATGCTTATTTAATGAAACGTATTTTATATTTAATTTAATATGTCAATTAATATAATCCATATGGGTTGCCTAGCAAATTTCAGTCCAGAGTATGTTTAATTAATAATTAAAAAAATATTTTTTTTTAAACATTTCACCGGTATGATTATTAGATAAATTCTATACCAATCGAAAGTATGAAGCCCATAGAATATGCAAACGTTAGGTTGCCTATTCTTTTCCGGTCACAACTATCGGGTTGCCAGGTATAAACAGGTAAATCTGTACTAGCATTTTGCAACGGTCTGTTTATTGAATGAAATTTAAATGAAATTAAAGATTATTTTATTCTGAACACGGTGGTATAGGGTTGCCTGCGAAAAATCAGTCCAGAATTGCGGTTGTCCATAGACATATAATCCCATGGATTGGAAATACCTACACCAAAAACGTGTATACCTACAAGTTCACCGGGCACATAAAATGGCGGCCAATGCTAGGGTTGTGCCAATCAAGAAACATAGTGTTACTGTAACGAGTATGGATACTAGTATCCCTAGTACTTTTAGGATTACATAATAGTATTACGACTAGATACCATGATTGAATTATAATCCATGTAGTTACGTAAAAATAATGTAAATTTTCACATTTGCGCTAATGCTTGTAATTAAATATTGTTTATTGCTTGTAATTAAATATGTGTTAGCGTTAATTTAAAATTTGACAATTAATTCGGATTGTACAGGTAAACCTTTGGACTTGTTAATTTGTCTTTTTAAAAAGTCTTTTGGTCCCGCCAAGTCTTATATCACAACAGCCTTCAAATTTGCAAGATTACCCTGATTAAAAAAAATCACTTTTATGGGTTTTGAATTTTTTCCAATAGCTTCAATTGATTTCGATTTCTCTGTTTACATAATTATATAATTTGCATGTAGTAATTTTTTTTTTAATTTTTTTCAATCAATATTTTTGGAGGGCTCGCGTGGGTGACATATGTCACCCAGGTTCGAATATTGTTTAATAACTTTTGAACGAAACGCGCTTCAGTGCTGTCCTCTCAGGTATTCCTCAAGTAATAGCGCGTCCACGCGCCAGTAGTTCGTCGTCACTCTAAGTGCGACGACGTGTGAACAATGAATTTATAAAGTGCATGGGTGACGTATGTCTCCTGCGCGAGCATTCGAGGAACTTTTAGGAAACGTAACATTGTGGTGGAAAATCAAATATACCCTCATGTAAGTTCATTATCGTTTTTATTTTACATTTATTTATGATCAACAAACTGCATTTTACAAGTTGGTTATATTATATTTACATGAATATTATTATTTTACACCTACCAGGTGACACATTTATTGTTTTAGGCTATAATGGCCAACGAATTTACTATAAGTAGATGGTTGGAGGAAGCTGTCGCAGAGAGTTGTGCGTCAGAAGACCAGGAAGAAGAGCAAACTACTCCAGTTGGTTCACCTCACGTTTCTGACACGGAACAAGAGAGTGATGATGTATGTGACGACGATGATGAAAATGTGCCTTTGTCACAGTTAGCGCGGTCTATGAATCTCACAATGGGACGAAATGGAGTAAGATTCCACTAGTTCCGACTAGAACCAGGTCGGTTCCGACTAGAAAGTACAAATATTTACATCGACACAGTCAAACATAAATATCAACGAGACAGAGATGCCAAACTAACAGATTTAGTAGAAATGAAAGCGTTTGTCGGCCAAGAGCTATAAAATTGAAAGCTTCTAAAGGCTTCTTCTGGGGTTGCCCAAAAACCTGCAAGTACAAAACTTGCCGATACGTAGTGGAAAAGGACGGTGTGACTTCTGTAGTAGAAGAAGATATCGAACCACACGTAAAACTTGTGCCAAATGTAATAGGCGTGTTTGTCCCGATCACCAAATCACAGTGTACCCTAATTGTGATCAAGTAGCTTCTGAATTAGAATAACCCATTTGTAAACTTTACTGAAGAATGATTAGCTTACCAAATTAAGGATTTTTTTAAAAAAAAATAAGAGACTGTTTAATCACAATAAGTAAAAATATTTAATTTTTTTCAGATGTTTATTTTTTGTTTATATTTAATTCAACTTAAGGCAATTGTTAAGTTTTGTTAAAGTATTTAGTAAGAAATAAAGTTGATTAGTCTTATTACAACTTGTTTTCTTTCATCAAAATTAAAATAGTAAGAAAAAATCCCGGGTGGCATAAGTCCCCCACGCGAGCTTTCTAGGAAAAATTTGGGCGCGAGCCCCCTAGTGTTAATAAGCGTAGTATTATATACAGGGTGTCCAGTAATGAATGGATAACCTTGGAATGGGTCATAGTAGAACTAAAGGCGATTCAGAAAAAAATACAAGAAAAAATCAGTACCGAGTATTTCCTGAGATATGTCACTTTTAAGAATATTGATATTTTTTGGTACCCTACTTTACATTCTTGCACACCACAACCACAAATTGATGAATTCCATCCTTTTTTTATTGTTAATATAATCTACATTAACTGAGCTAATAGATGAGCAGTAAATAGTAACACTGCTACTAAACAGCTTTTTAGAAAATGAACTCGAATTAGTACTTTAGTGTAAAAAAATGAGAAAAATTTCATTGTGACAAAGTTTAAGCAACCATAGCATGAAAAAAACGTATGGCAACACAGGTGACCAATAATTTTAAAATAATATGCACTTAATGCCAATTTCAAAATGGTATTACTTATCATTGTACCTAATGTAAATAATGAATTATTGCAAATTGAGTTGGAAAGGAGAGCAAATTGCTGCTGAGAAAAGTTTGAAATATTCAGGTATTCCAGGTAAACCACACACATTTTAAGAACGTCACTGAAGAAAAAAAAAGTCTCATCTTCTAGACGCTTCGAATGACACCTATTTCAAATCTGTTGGATACCTTCACCCACCTTCACCCAGGTTAGGTTAGGTTAGCAAATTTCTCTCCTTTCAAACATAAATAGCAATTATTCATTATTTTCAATAGGTAAAATGATGAATAATACCATTTTGAAATCTGCATTAAGTGCACATTATTATAAAATTATTGGTCACCTGTGTTGTCATATGTTTAATTCGTCATTGTAGGTTTTGAAAAGCCGTTTATTAACAGTGTTACTATTTACTGCTCATCTATCAGCTCAGTTAATGTAGATTATTTTAACAGTAAAAAAATGATGTAATTCATCAATTTGTGTTCGTGGTGAGCAAGAATGTAAAGTAGGGTACCAAAAATTATCAATATTCTTAAAAGTGTCATATCTTAGGAAATACTCGGTATTGATTTTTTTTTGTATTTCTTTCTGAATCGCCTTTAGTTCTACTATGACCCATTCTAAGGTTATCCATTCATTACTGGACACCCTGTATGTATCACTATAACCTTCTTTTTTACTAAAGATGTACACTCATCAAAAGTGTCTAGGGATCAAGCATTTTTATGCGGATTTCTTGGGATTGAGATGTGGCTTTGTAATAAATTTATGATTTTATAAATTTATATGGTTCCTTTTTGGTGCATTTCATAATTTGAATCAGGAACTGTGAATCAAATTCGAGTAAAAGATGAAAATCAGCTGTCAATATTTTCCCTATAAAAACATACAACGCATTGAAGACATTATTAGTGCTACTGTTTCCCTACTACTGATTAAAACCAACGTTATTATGGAGCGGCGACGTCATTTAAGCAGGGAAGAAATGCTCAGAGCCGTGGGAATGATAGAAGCTGGTTCCCGGCAACGTACTGTGGCTTTAGCTCTGAATACAAGTCAGAGTGTTATCAGTCGACTTTGGACACGTTACCGAAGCACTGGTACCGTGGCTGAGCGCCATGGAGGACGGTATCGCTGCACCACACGGAGACAAGACCGATACATTCAAATCTTAACTCGAAGAGCTCCAACAATAACCGCCATGATGTTAGCCGTGAGGCTTCATCACTCTTCAGGGAACTTAATTAGCGACCAAACAGTCAGAAACCGCTTGCATGAAGTGAACCTTCATTCCCGAAGACCGCTACGGGTACCACCTATAGCAATGCACAATCGTAGGATTCGATATCAATGGGCTCTTGAACACAGAAATTGGGCAGAAGAACAATGGCGTTTCGTGTGCTTTTCTGATGAGTCTCGTTTCGGTATGAGACCGGATACAAGACGTATACGACACTGGAGAACCCCTGGACGCCAACAGCGATTAAAATCCTACCAGGAAGTCCATCCTTATAGTGGTGGAACCATCATGGTATGGGCGGGTATTTGGATCGGCGGAAGAACTGAGTTGATTTGGATCAGAGGCAACCTCAACGCTCAAATTTATGCTGAGACGATTGTATCAGACGTCATCGTTCCTCTACAAGTGCAAATCGGTCCCTTATTTCAGTTAATGCATGATAATGCACGACCGCACACCGCAAGAGTTGTAAGACAGACTCTCGCCGCAGCTAACATCAATGTCCTGCCCTGGCCTGCTCAGTCGCCAGACTTGAATCCGATTGAGCATGCAGGGGATATGCTACAGAGAAGAGCTCTGCCGAATATGGAGGGTATCCAGTCGCAAGAAGACCTTTTTTTGTTGTTGCAACGAACATGGGCGGCCATTCCACAGCGTGATTTGGATGAACTCATTTTGAGTATGCCAAACCGATGTTCTTGTGTTGTTAGTGTTCGCGGTAGAAACACGGATTATTAATTGTTTAAGTTACCCAATAAAATTTTAAAGAAAACTGTTATTTCAGTCTTTTTTTCGAACTTTTGTGTTAGTGGTTCAAATGTCAAAAATCCCTTTATTAGGAAAATGGCAAATTTCTTTATTAATGCAAAGGTGACTTGGTTTATCGTTACTGTGACAAACGAAAACACTTTATTTGATGAATCCTTAAAGAAAATTTTAATTAATATCAATCAGGAGAAAAGTTATGGCAAAAATATATGTTGATCCCTAGACACTTTTGATGTGTGTATATTATACTTTAGTGTCACATAAAAAATATACACATAAATATGAATTGATTAAAAAAAATATAACTATTTCTCTTTTTAAATAATAAACTACTCCAAAATGATGCATAGTATATACGAGTCTATCGCTATCCTTTTCTTTTCCAAGCCCAAATAGCAGGGTAAGTAATATATGATATAACTACAAAATCTCTAATATTTACAAGAGATAACAACTCAATATATAATTTTATTTGATATAACAATCTCTTAATATAATAAACGATTGACATAATTTTATAATGACTAATTTCTATAATCATAACAATCAATGAATATAAAATCGTTTTGTATACCACTCAAAAGACATAAAACTTATTTGGTCTATTTTTTTTTTCTTCCTGGTATGTAATCTAACTCTGATGTACCTAGTAATAGTACCACCTACCATGAATGCTCGACGGAGCCCCGCTTCGCGGGGCTCCTATTTCTGCGTGCAAGGTTTAAAGTAACCTAACACGAAGGGGATGGCGGGGTCTTTCAGACCCCGCCATCCCCTTCGAACCTAACCTGTCCGTGTCGGGGTGCCCCAAGTCCCGAGCTCGCTTCGCTCGCTCTTGCATCCTAGGTCAAAGAACTGATTACTACCTGTCATGCTGGCTCGACGGAGCCCCGCGTCGCGGGGCTCCTATTTCTGCGTGCAAGGTTTAAAGTAACCTAACCTGTCCGTGTCGGGGTGCCCCAAGTCCCGAGCTCGCTTCGCTCGCTCTTGTATCCTAGGTCAAATAACTGATTACTACCTGTCATGCTGGCTCGACGGAGCCCCGCTTCGCGGGGCTCCTATTTCTGCGTGCAAGGTTTAAAGTAACCTAACACGAAGGGGATGGCGGGGTCACGCCATCCCCTTCGAACCTAACCTGTCCGTGTCGGGGTGCCCCAAGTCCCGAGCTGGCTTCGCTCGCTCTTGCATCCTAGGTCAAATAACTGATTACTACCTGTCATGCTGGCTCGACGGAGCCCCGCTTCGCGGGGCTCCTATTTCTGCGTGCAAGGTTTAAAGTAACCTAACACGAAGGGGATGGCGGGGTCTTTCAGACCCCGCCATCCCCTTCGAACCTAACCTGTCCGTGTCGGAGTGCCCCAAGTCCCGAGCTCGCTTCGCTCGCTCTTGCATCCTAGGTCAAATAACTGATTACTACCTGTCATGCTGGCTCGACGGAGCCCCGCTTCGCGGGGCTCCTATTTCTGCGTGCAAGGTTTAAAGTAACCTAACACGAAGGCGATGGCGGGGTCTTTCAGACCCCGCCACCCCCTTCGAACCTAACCTGTCCGTGTCGGGATGTCCCAAGTCCCGAGTTCGCTTCGCTCGCTCTTGGATACTAAATTTTTCTAATAACAATAGCATTCGTGAAGGCAAACAATCAAAGTCCAAAGGATAAGCCAAAGTCATCAAAGAAAATGGTTTAAACGTTAAATTATATGTTTCAAACGTTATCATAATGATTTTCGCTTAAATAAACGTTATATCAAATAAAATTATATGAAATGAGTTTTAGAGTAACACAAACATTATGTGTAAAGAAATTATATCAATCGTTGGGTATTTCTCACGTTGATTATATCATGTGAACGTTATTGAAATGAAAATATATCAAATAACTTTATATGAAATGAGACGCACCCCAAATAGCATGCGCACTCTCTTTCTTTAAGTGGGCGGACTTTAAACAGCTGCTATGCTGTGTCCTCTTCTATCGCATGGGATGGTCGGTTGGGACCTCTCAGTCGCACACATTCACTCGGAGCAATATTTTACTTTTTAAAATTCGACAACCGCAATTCTGGACTGATTTTTCGCAGGCAACCCTATACCACCGTGTTCAGAATAAAATAATCTTTAATTTCATTTAAATTTCATTCAATAAACAGACCGTTGCAAAATGCTAGTACAGATTTACCTGTTTATACCTGGCAACCCGATAGTTGTGACCGGAAAAGAATAGGCAACCTAACGTTTGCATATTCTATGGGCTTCATACTTTCGATTGGTATAGAATTTATCTAATAATCATACCGGTGAAATGTTAAAAAAAAATATTTTTTTAAATTATTAATTAAACATACTCTGGACTGAAATTTGCTAGGCAACCCATATGGATTATATTTATTGACATATTAAATTAAATATAAAATACGTTTCATTAAATAAGCATCTCGGTGAAGGTCGTTGTATATCGGGATCTTATACTATATTTTTTTCACGTTGGTCGCGGGCTCACCGACATGGGGCTTTTAAATAATATAATTTTGTGGACTAAATTATATATTGTTTGTACATAAAATGTCGTGATGGCCTGGAGGTTAAGGGGCCTAAAGCACCTTTAACCTCTAGGCTACAGGAATCTCAGTTTTATACCAGGTAAGGAATAATGTGATATCTTCTTAACATGTTATTTTATTAAAGTATGGAGTTAGCCCAGAATTTGTATGTATTATCATCTATCATTCTTCTGCCCTTATTCCAATTAATTTGGGGACGGCACAGTACGTCATCGCCTGCCCGTTCTAGTCTAATACTATTTCGAACTTAGAAAGGTCATAAAAATGTTTATGCCGGGTGGGAATTGAAACCGCGACACCTATTGCATCAATCGTTTAGCCCCTACGCCTACTGTGCCGTCAAAACGTGTTGGTTGACTGATATTCAGCTGCATCCAGTTAGACTGGAAGCCGACCCCAATAGTGTGGAAGAGGCTAGGCAAATGGTGGACATACCTCCGATACTTTTTAAGCTATTGCATAGCTTTTATCGCAGGTTCTGAGCTCAGCACGCGCGAAAAACGTAACGAAAAATCAGACCTGACAACATCTGACAGCACGCATCGTCTAACGTCGTTTCAGTTCGGGAGACTTCTGCAATCATAAAGGTACGGACAGACGTGCTCATATAGTTACGGACAGACGTGCTCAATGTGCTCATTACTTCGACTCGTAGTAGTCGCGGCGCCCCCGCAAGGGGGCGCGGCGGGCGGGTTTCGGGCTATGCCCCTGTCCCGCGGTCTCGACTGTTGTGCCCGCAACGGCGGCGGCGGGCACACGCGCTGGGTTGGCAGTTGTAGCCTAAAAACCTACGGGCGCGCGTGCTATGTGACGCGCGCCGGGATGAGTAGCTGTTTGTCGTTGTTTGCAGGCGCGCCACGGCACTGTCGGCAGTGCCGCTTGCTTCACTGCGCCCCGGCGGTCTGCCCCTGCCAGGTGAGACCCCCAGTTACCTGGGGGAGGCCCGGCAGAAAGCGACCAGCGACAGGGACGCAGACTTACGACGCACCTGCAAAGGAAGAGAAGGCTCTCGCCTGCCCCGTTTTCCAGATCGAGCCGGTAGCGACGCAAACAGAGAGCCGGGCTCATTACTAGCACGAAAGCATGCTTTTATCACATTTTATACTGTGCTTTTATTGAGCAAGGGGCAATTTTATTGAGGGAGAGGGAGAGGGAGGAGGAGGAGAACGTTTCTTGACGTTTCACTTGATAGACGTGGATGACCATAGCCTAATTAGTACAGTAACAAATAGGTGTAATAAATAAAAAAATAATTGTAATTGCATAAGTTGATAAAAAATGCTATGCAATAGCTTTACCGCGGCAGTCACAGTTTTTTTTTTTTTAACATGGTAAAATCATCACATGAGTCCTCCCACCCAGGGCAAGCATGAGGGACTGTCAGACTTGTACTGACTAAAATCAACGGTGTCCTTCAAGAGCCCTTAACGTTCCGGGGTCACGGTATTCGTTAGACCCACTACCTCGGCAGGCTTTGGCCCTCTAAGGGGGGGCCCCGTCATTGTGCTGACACTCTTTGAGGCGCTCGTGGAACACAACGCGCCGTCGACCCGCGTATGGTCCATGGGGGGACAGCGAGTCGCCCATTACTCGCCGCCCGCGCCTGGGTCATTCTTCGTTCACCAAACATCCGTTGAGGATAATGACGCCCGATCTTTTACTACTAGTGCAACCATCCACTGACAAAAAACAAAAATATAAATTATTTTAATTAATAATAATAATAATAACCCCACCGCTGTATCTCTACGTTGACGTCGTGGTGGGGCTTGCGTGCTCCGAGCCTTGGACCTGTACCAGTAGAGTTTACTTTGCTGAGATAGGTCTAGGGTGAGGGGCCAGACTAAGAGAGATACAATCCAAGCCAAGGTCGCACACGCCGAGGGCTGCATGGCTAGAGGAGAGACTAGTCGCTAGTGTGCCAACTCTGGATAATAGGGGACCTCCAGTTTTATTCACCCTTACCACAGTGAACGCAGGGCTCTGCTGTGGTCGACATTATAAGTCCCTAGCTACTCGTGGGAATCACATGAATACTAGATCCAAAACAAAAAAACTACACTTCAGGCTAATGTGCCTCAGATAGATGACGAAATATCACAACTCTCTTCGTCATCTCACTCATCTCTTTTTCCATCAATTCTATCATCATCACAATCTTTCCGCATCACTCCGACGCCATCATCTTCATCAGCCAGCATACAGTCAGTGGATGTTGTACAGGAGACAAACTTTGTCGACGACACTGTACCCGCCACCATGACTGCAACAAATCGTAGGAAATGGAGCATTGAAATGAATAAATTCATCCTACGTACATATCTTCATCTTACTCATTTGGATACTGACACAAAAGCATTTATCTTCCTTCTCTTCATACTAAGTTTTTAGAAAAATATCCGTTTATGCAGGTAGGACGCCAAAGAATAGGTGACCAACGAAGAGCCATAGTCCGAAAAAAATTACTGCCACAAGAAACCATAGATCAGATTTATGAGGAAGTCAGAAACGAACTACAAACGGTACATTCTCAAATACAGCAACACACCACACAATCCAGAACACCAATTAACACATTATCCAGGCAGCGAATGAAATGGACCAACGAATGTAATGAAACAATCATGAAAATATACTTTAGAGTTACAGAACTTGAAGCTAACAAAACAGCCTATAGGAAAAAACTACATGGCGAATTTACAAATACCTACCCAGAATTAACACATATAACAGAACAAAGATTGTCTGATCAGGTCAGGGCTATTATAAACAACAGTTATATACACGAAGACAGACTAAAAGAAATAAAAGATCAAATAGCTGAAGAATTAAGAAATTCGAACACTCACACTCAAAACAATGATTATATCAGTAACGTCAATTTGACCACACAATCACAAAATGAATTAGAACAGTCTGACGAATACATTCATACACTAAATGCGCCATATATATACAAATACTGATAGCTCTGACATACCTGTAAATTCTCTTACTGAGAATATGCTAT
This sequence comes from Agrotis exclamationis, assembly GCA_950005045.1. Taxonomy (NCBI): domain Eukaryota; kingdom Metazoa; phylum Arthropoda; class Insecta; order Lepidoptera; family Noctuidae; genus Agrotis; species Agrotis exclamationis. The sequence continues at coordinate 11,692,044 of OX465441.1, forward strand.
TAAATGAAAGTTCTTTATCCAGCTCACTACAAAATACAGCCGAAGACAATTTCTTGAACCACATAGAAATAGGCCTGACGGGATTCACCCAAACTAACACTGATACTCCACCAGAAACAAACCCAGATATAGAAGCCACGTTTCAACAAGCTCAAGAACTTTTTTCTGAAACCCACCCCACAAATAGACCTTATATTCCTAAACAAAAAGCGTCTAGAAAGTTCTCAAGCATAGTTTCTTATATTAATAATGTTATTCTCCCTAAGTTTGTAACTAAAGACACCGAATTTATTCAACTGCAAACCATAATTTACCGTGCAGCATGGACTGCAGCTAAGTGCAACGGAGCTAAAATACTAGACCCATCACAAAATGAACGCCGCATATTTAAACATAGAAAACCAAAATGGCAAATAAGATTAGAAAAAAAGATAGAAAACCTAAGAGCCAATATAGGTAGACTAACACATTTTATCAATGGTAGCAGAAGTCAAAAATTGATAGCTGCAGTAGAACAAATAAAGATTAAATACCAAATACATTCACAACACGAGAACTCAAATACACAGTTAGAACACTTTCTGGACACTTTAAAACAAAAATTAAATGCAGCATCTAGTCGACTAAAAAGGTATATCACGTGCACAAACCGCAAATCTGAAAACACAAAATTTATAAACAACGAAAAAATTTTTTATAGGAACCTTACATCTAATAATAGTAATACATCTTTAGAAACACCTCCTCCCGAAGTATTGCGAGATTTTTGGGCCAATATTTGGGAAAACCCAGTAAATCACAATAAAGACACAGGCTGGATTAATGAAGTATCACCAGAAATTCCTGGAATGGAGTTTGAATTCATACCTATAAACACACTTATAGACGTCATAAAACGCACACACAATTGGAAGTGCCCTGGTACAGACAATATTCACAATTACTGGTACAAGAAATTCACTAGCATTTACCCATTCATACATAACCATGTAAACACATTCATACAATCACCACATTTACTGCCATCATACATAACTCATGGAGTAACATACATGATACCTAAAGACATAAATGACACTACAAACCCAGCCAAATATCGACCAATCACTTGCTTACAGACTATTTATAAAATCCTCACAGCTTGTATAAGTGAAATGGTATACGAACACTTAACTAAACACGACATTCTTGCGGAACAACAAAAGGGATGCCGTAAAAATAGCCAAGGTTGCAAAGAGCAACTAACTATTGACGCGGTTGCTATGAATAGTGCAGTTAAAAAGAAAAAAGATATTAATACCATGTTTATCGATTACCAAAAGGCCTTTGATTCAGTCCCACACAGTTGGCTGTTACATGTTTTAAAAATATATAATATTCACCCAACGATAAGAACATTCATTGAATCTACCATGCAAAACTGGCAAACTGTCCTCAAAATAAACCAAGCTTCCGTAACTTTAGCCACTGAACCAATCCATATTAAACGTGGAATTTTTCAAGGCAATGCATTAAGCCCCTTGTGGTTTTGCATGGCCCTCAATCCACTTTCACATTTACTAGACAAAACGAATTCAGGATTCACATTGATTAGCGATAACACACAATTCACTTTAACACACCTCATGTATATGGACGACATAAAATTATACTCAGGAGACAAAAACTCCCTTTTTAATTTAGCGGATACAGGATCAAGTAATAGCAACTCGTAATTATAGAAAATACATAATAAAAGACCCCAATCAGCCGACTGACTTATGCAGACATTGTAACAGTGCCTGTGAGACAATTCAGCACATAACAGGGGCCTGTAAATCACTCGCACAAACGGCTTATAAACACCGCCATGATCAAGTTGCAGCAATCATACACCAGCACTTAGCACACAAATTCAATTTTGTTAGGGAGATGGTCCCATATTACAAATACAAACCAGAAATCACTTTGGAAAACCCGAATCACAAAATTTATTGGGATCGAACAATCATTACAGACAAAACCATACATTACAATAGACCTGATATCACCGTTCATGATAAAACAAATAATACAGTTTACTTAATAGATATAGCCATACCTAACACACATAACATTCAAACAACAATATCCGAAAAACTCAGTAAGTACCAAGACCTCGCAATAGAACTAAAAACTCAGTGGAAAGCACAAACTGTCCATATCGTCCCAATAGTTATCTCATCTACCGGCGTAATACCAAAATCTCTAACACAAAGTCTAAGCACACTCCACATGCCTTCACACACACTATACATGCTTCAAAAAGCCACAATACTCAACACCTGTCGTATCACCCGCAAGTTCCTGGCTTCTTCTACATTGTCATCCACTTTCTCAATTTAAATGCCCCCTTACATCCTTGGCTCCGGCCCGCGTGTAAGGTTAAATTCTCTCGAAAGAGAAGAAAAACAAAGAACTCAATATAATAATAATAATAATGTTTATTTGCACAGGAAATATACAGACATTTGAATTATATGGTTATACACTTTAAATCACTTTACTTTAATCAGTTAATGAAAAACATCTGTGTCTGAACTAGATATAAAATATCTGTATTTCAGACATCAGCGCTCTACCCCAGATTGTGGACGACACTCAGAGATCACTTCAACCTTTTTTTTACAAAATATTTACAATGATTCAATATATATATATTATATATATTTTATATAATATGCATTTAGGATTGAATAAGATTTGACAAATAAATTATTAGAACAAAATAACATTAAATCACAAATGTACATTTAGAATATTATTATCTGTATACACATTTAATTTCAACAATCGATCAATAATAATTATGTATTAATGAAATTATGAAATTGACGAAATAAAAAAAAACTTTTTTCAAAAAAAAATTAACCGCCTTCAAAAACAACCACAAAAAAGGGTAAAATAACCTACAAAATAACTTTTCTTTCGGAAGTCGGTGGCTTTGTTTTTTATTTCGTTGTCTTTTATGCCACCGACTTCCGAAAGAAAAGTTATTTTGTAGGTTATTTTACCCTTTTTTGTGGTTGTTTTTGAAGGCGGTTAAATTTTTTTTGAAAAAAGTTTTTTATTTTACTCTTTTTAGTTTAAATATTCAACCCAAAATTCTTGTCAAATACATAATTTCTTACATGTGCACTAGAATTTGGTAATCCTTAGCACCGGTATTAACATCGCTCATGTACACAATAAGCTAATAAAATTCTCTATCAAAAACTGCTGAACCGATTTTGATGAAACTTGCAGTGTTCCCTAAAGTGAACTATTCCTCGTACAACAAAAAAAGAATTTTGAAAATCGGTCCACAATTAGCGGAGTAATCGCGTAACAAACACTCAAAAAAGTAAAGATCATCACATCATCCATCAATAAAAATGCTCACAAAATAAAAAGTACTGAACCAAATTGGATGAAATTTTTATGGGACCAATGGGAAAGTATACTGCATCGAACGAAAAAAGAATTACACTAATCGGACCAGAAACCTCGGAGTAATCGGTGTACATACATAAAAAAAAAAAAAAAAAAAAAAACATACCGACCGAATTGAGAACCTCCTCCTTTTTGAAGTCGGTTAATAATTTAAAAATAAAAATTAAATCACAAATGTAGATCTTCAAAAGTAAAATAAAAATAATTGTGTAGTTGTGGCCTCCGGTGAGTAGAATGAAGATGAGTGTTTGTGTGTAGGAGGATGAGTGATTGTTATTGATTAATTACCTAGCTACAGACAACAGGCTTTCCGTCTCATTGTAATTAAGCTTACTAATGTAGTCTATTACTGCAAGCTTACATTTGTTCCTGTTCAAAGGGTATATATCTACAATGTTGTTAAGTTTCTCATATAGAAAAGGGCCAAGGAAACAAAAGTACCTTCGAGCGTATGGATGTTTAAAGGGCGAACGAACATCGTGGGCAGTGATCTTTCGTCTACGCTTAGATAAGTAGGACGACCCGACTTCGTATTTGCATGATATCTCAGGATCGCATGCAAGACAAAAAGCTGCCGGATAGTAAGGACTTCACACGACTGGTACAAAAGGTATGTTGGGAAGAGATAGGGCCGGAAAGTGCTGACTTTGAGTATTGCTCTTTGTGCAATCTCCAATGGCTTCAGAATAGTTTTTGGCGCGCCACCCCATACCACAGAATACTTAATAGTACTATAGGTACAGAAGGACTACTCCAAAAAAAAATCAAACAAATGTAAAATCTATATACGAGAGAATAAAGTACATTTTAACTGGCAGCCGTACCGCCCACCTACTTTTATAATAGCCTAAACTTCCCGTGCGCAAGCAAAAATGTACTGAATGATTACGCGCGAGAGTTTATTTTGGTTTATCTGACGCCAACGACATTAAAAGGTTACTATGGGTCAAGCTCAATAGGGTTGCGACTTGCGAGTTTAGGCACAAATAGGTAGGTACCTATGCGTATTTTATGCATTTGTTAAATTACATTATTACCATAAATACCTACAGGGAATTTTGTTTTTATCATCAGCCTATATCTTTTTGGTTTCGTCATCGATTACTACATATATTATTGAATGTTAATAGTAGGTACCTACGGCACCTTACGTGAGGAATAATATTTATAATAATATTATCTTTTCTACCTATTATTGTTATATTTTTGAACATTTATCTTACAAAAAAAAGGAATAATATTTAAAAGATTTTTATCGTCTATGGCAAAATAGCCAGTCCTTATTATTTTGCACTCAACCTAGTAACCGACCAATTACTATCGCATACTGTCACAGGCCCCGCGTTGCGTGTCTTTGTAGGTAGGTAAAAAAGTGGCGCAGCGAATTACGACCGCTGACCTTGAATGCGTAGTGTGGCCATTTTCTGAGTTAGAACTTTTAAACAACAACGCAAATATCTTTCTACTTTCTACCGATCTTAATTCTTAGTACTCAGCTTAAGGTGAGTGAGAGTGTCGTCTTTTTATCTTGGTCGTCCAGTAGGCTCACACCCCCCCCCCCACCCATTTAGTATCTCGCCTCATTTCCAAACTTGTAACCTACCTAATCATGATCAGTTAAGCCCATACTTCACAAGCAGGGAGATAATTTTGTTGATAATTACTAAATAATGTACTATATTTTTTTTTTCTTCATAATAATATTGTGTTATTAATTTACCAAAAGCGCCTAAAGCAAGAAACTTGTGCGTAACTACACGTAACGTAACAAAAATATTAAGGAGACGGAGCGCGTGCCGAACGGGTGGCGCGTGGCAGCCGTAGTGAATGGGCCACGACAAAATGGCCCCGCAACTACTTGCAGTTTTATGCCTACACCGCGGAGTGAGACAGGCCTGCCCATACAGAAATACAGTATTGCAGCACTGATTGGCCAAGAGCTAGATATATTTGTTTAATTAATTTGGGTTCGGCTGAATTCCTCAGATTTTTGAAAACAAATATCAGTTTTCTTGCCCTTGATGTAATCATGTCTATGTGAGGTCGAAAAGATAGATTACTGTCAATTATGATTCCTAAATATTTAACTTTGTCCACTTTCATTAGGGCAGGACAGGAACAGCTCAAACTATTGCAGCAATTGTGTGCTATTAAAGAGAGACTTGGGGGTGGGGGATTACGTTTTCGCATAGAGAAAGCGAGGTACTGAGTTTTATCTGCGTTCAGTGTGAGGATATTTTTCTGCAACCAGTGGCTTTTTTTTTTTTTTTTTTTTTTTTTTTTAGGGTGGCAAAATCATCAAATGAGTCCTACCGCCCTGGGTGGGGCGGAAGGGACTGTCAGACTCTTACTGACTAAAATCCACCCGTGTTCCTTCGGATGCCCTTTACGTTCCGGGGCCACGGTATCCTGGATTAAGAAAAAATCCGCGACCCCGGCAGGCATTTGGCCCCATAAGGGGCCCCGTCGGTGACGCGTGAAACACGACACGCCACCGACCCGGGCTTGGTCCCTGGTCGGACGGCGAGCTTACCCATTACTCACCGTCCGCAAGCCCGCTCCGCTGCTGTGCCCTCTGCTAATCAGAGGGACACGCATTGGAGCTTCCACCCGACAGGCTATTTGCATACGGGCAAAGAAACCCCCTTAGGCACACAGTGCCTAAGGAAGAGTTTTTGCCCGCATCCCAGGGCGCACCGGCCCGAAAAACTGGTCTTCCCCCCGGACGTATCCGAGAGGGAACTCCAGTCCACGGACGCACGTGGAGGTTACCTGTCTTAGCACCCCTGCAACCAGTGGCTTACTATATTAAAACCATGCTGAGCATTCTCATACACATTTTCCCAATTATCAGCAGAAAACAAAAGCACTGTATCGTCCGCATACGATATTATTTTACCTCCAGTAAGATTTAACTCAGAGAGGTCATTTAAATAGACGAGAAAAAGGGTTGGACCCAGAATACTGCCCTGAGGAACACCAAAAGAGGACATAGGTAAGTCGCCACTTATAAAGTCGTCTACTTTCACGCATTGAGTGCGACCAGTAAGATAGTCTTTGAATATCTTGAGCTGGTCTCCTCTAACGCCCAATCGTTCCAGTTTTTGTAAAAGCAATGGCACAGAGACCGTGTCAAACGCTTTAGCTAAGTCTACGAAAACACCTATGACCTTTCTGCCTGCATCCATTTCCCTCACCACATAATCCAGCAGCTCATGAGCTGCATCATTTGTCGACTTGCCTGCTCGGAAACCAAATTGTTTATTCGAAAGATGGTTATTCGATTCTAAGTAACTTGTGAGCCTTTTATTGAGGATACGTTCCAGGAGCTTGGAGACCGAGGGTAGGATAGATATTGGTCTGTAATTGGTTACAAGATCTTTATCACCAGATTTGTGTATAGGGTGTACCACAGACTTTTTTAAGACCGAAGGAAAAACACCTTGGGACAAGCAAGAATTGAAAAGATGGGTTAGAATAGGCACAAGTATGTGTCTATTTTCCTTGAGAAGGCTATTTGGAATGGAGTCCCAACCGACAGAACAGATATTCTTTAGACCCATAATCATATTTTCCACCTCCTTCTCATCTGTGCTAGATAAGACCAAAGATTCCAAACTCTGCCTCGTGCTAACTGCCGCATACTGGGAATGGCCTGGATTCGCACATTGTGTAGTACTATCAGCTAATTTATTACCTATATTGGCAAAAAACTGATTTATATGAGAAACCGATTCGCTAGGGTTGTTAGAATTAATTAATTCTGTCGCGGAATTTTTTGTTTTCTTAGTGGCAGTTATCGTTTTTATTGCGTCCCATATTTTTTTGTTATTGTTTCCAGCAGTTTTCAATAAATTCCTTTCGTACGATGTTTTAACTTTTTTTAGTATGCGGTTGCAGAAATTTCGATACCTTGTGTAGGTCACTTTAAGTATGTTGTTTTCAGGAGAGTTTCTTAGTTTTTTATGTAATTTGTCTCGGTGTCTCATGCAACGGATCAGTCCTGGTGTGATCCACGGTTTAATTATTTTATTACGATTCGATAACTTCAGGACCTTAGTGTTTGCAGCTATTTCATGTTGGATAGTTTTAATGAAAAATTCCATTGCAACATTTGCATCAGATATGGAGTAGACCTGTTGCCAGTTAATTTGGGATAAATTAGCATTAATTTTTTCTAAATCAATTTTGTTGATGGAGACGTGGGCAAAAGTTCTTGCCTGCTTACGATGAAGACATAATAATACAGCCTGATGATCAGTGATGGTTGATTGCAGTACAGCGGTGAGCGCCTGACATTGTGTTTTAAGCATCACATGATCAAGGCACGTTTTCCCACTTCTCGTGGGCAGGGTGTGGGCAGGCAAGATACCGTGAGATGCACAAAGATTTAAGTACTCTAGGGAAATAGTGGCTTGGCTTTCGGGACAGATGTTTATGTTGATATCTCCAATGACAGAGATATTCTTAAAGGTACTGAGACTAGTTAAGATGTCATTAAGAGATAGAAGAAATGCATCAGTGTTTCGATTTGACGGAGATCTATATATTGCCACTATTGCAGTTTCTATGCCGATTTTAATGACGAGGCAATTGAAGTCCTGGCATAGCGGCTCCTCACAAGTAACATGGAGATTATTTTTGTGAAAGATTGTAACAGCATCATTTTGATTCGCATTTTTTATTGAAGAGAAGCGATTGTATCCGTCAAGGTTAGGCAATATGGGGTTACATGATAACCAGCACTCCGTCAGAATAATAATGTCACAATCGAAACCTAATCTAGACAGAAGCACCGTAAAAGCGTCGAAATTTCGAGATAAACTGCGTATATTTTGGGTAACAACAGTCAAACAATAATCGGGGCAAGGAATCAAACTTCTGCACTCGTCAACATCACACTACACACACTACACTACATTTCTGTCGAGATATCATCCATTTTTGTTTACATAACTAGGCATATGATCAATTTGATGTAACTCAAAATAATTGAATATGATGGTGTTACTACGGGGGCGAGCAAGACATGCTTCGTTGAGATTGCTATAACTATTCCAACAGGATGTAACTATTTCATGTGATCGGCTAACTTTAAGCTTGCTAATAATATGGGCAAATGCGGAAGTACGTAATTTGTATTTTAGGCAGTATTCCAAATAGCTAGGTATTAGTGTGGAGTGTTTGGGTGTAAGGTGGATTACAATATTAGTATAAAAAATAATATTTTTCACGTAATTATCATGCAATAATACAAAACCTAAGTATAATAAATCAAAATGGGAATGAGATTGATTACAGAAAGCATAGTAATCTGAACATAGTCATTCCTTGTGTTCATTCTTCAGTTTAATCAGGTCTTGTTCTTCATTAATACGGATGTGTGGCATACCTTCTTTCTGTCGCAAGTAAATTTTTCCATAGGAAGTCCAACAGTAGGTGTATTTAAACGTAGTTGCAAAATCACGCGCCAGGAAAAACAATCTTCTACCCTTTGGTGTCAAACAGTCAGATATAAAGATCGGTTTACGGGGATTATCAAGGCCAACTAAGCCAGTATTCAACTTATCGGTTTTCTGTGTCAGAGTTAAGTTTTTTACATTATTTATGATACTTTCTTTTGTGAGAACTGAGGTGAACTCAACAACAATCGGCTTCAGTACGTTTGGTTTTGCAAAAGGACGATAAATGTCCTTTATATCCGAATTTTGTAATTGTAGATTGAGAACCTTACCGATTTTCTTCACTACATTGCACAGCTCAGTTTTGGACTCGTTTTGTAATTTCGGAATATTTCTCAATTCTATCTTAGCAGAGCAGGACTGTCTTTCAAGATTTTCTATTTTATTTTCCAGAGAGCAAATATGGGGTGCTAAGACAGGTAACCTCCACGTGTGTCCGTGGACTGGAGTTCCCTCTCGGATACATCCGGGGGGAAGACCAGTTTTTCGGGCCGGTGCGCCCTGGGATGCGGGCAAAAACTCTTCCTTAGGCACTGTGTGCCTAAGGGGGTTTCTTTGCCCGTATGCAAATAGCCTGTCGGGTGGAAGCTCCAATGCGTGTCCCTCTGATTAGCAGAGGGCACAGCAGCGGAGCGGGCTTGCGGACGGTGAGTAATGGGTAAGCTCGCCGTCCGACCAAGGACCAAGCCCGGGTCGGTGGCGTGTCGTGTTTCACGCGTCACCGACGGGGCCCCTTATGGGGCCAAATGCCTGCCGGGGTCGCGGATTTTTTCTTAATCCAGGATACCGTGGCCCCGGAACGTAAAGGGCATCCGAAGGAACACGGGTGGATTTTAGTCAGTAAGAGTCTGACAGTCCCTTCCGCCCCACCCAGGGCGGCAGGACTCATTTGATGATTTTGCCACCCTAAAAAAAAAAAAAAAAAAAAAAAAAAAAAAAAAAAAAAAAAGAGAGCAAATATAAGCCAAGTGATCCTTTCGTTCCAGCTTGAGGCTTTCCAATTCTTTAAGTAAGTCGTCGTAATTGGAGGACAAGGCCTGCATAGACGTGTTTATACTGTCATTCTGTTGTTTTATTTCAGCTAAAGATGATTCCAAAACTTGTAATTTTAAATTATGTTGTTCAGAGAATTTAGCGAATGAGTCACGCATCTCTTGCATATAATTACTCAGGTCGTTTTCTTGTTGTTTACGTTTTAGCATACGCCTCGAATTTATGTTAGCCTGGTCATTAGTAATTTGAATATCCGACATGCTTCCCTCAACAGTCTCAGAGTCTGTCTCCGAGAGTAATTGTTTCTTCGGTGGGGTACGTTTAAGCGCCATTGCCATTTTTGTATCTTCGAATTAATCGACGCACCAGGGTACAAGTACTGTTTTAGAGGTGTCGATGAGCCGGATACCTGAGCGAGGCAGTGACGGCGTAAAGTACTAGGAGCACTACTACGTACCTCCCAGCTGTGGTTGTTGTGTCCTTGCGCGAGCGCTGCAAATTGGCTGGTTTTCGTCACGCCCCAGGAGGCGGGCTGCTGGCAGCAGTGGGCGGGGTAGTGCAGGCGGAGCTGGAGCGGTGCGTCACTTCAACGACAGAGTACGACGTTTGTGTAGAAATAGATCTCCTTGATAGTGATGAACTCCTATTTCTTTAACTCAATTTAATTGCCGAAATTGTATTTAAATATTTAAAATAATTAACACGGGGGGTCTCCTTAAAAGCGTCTGAGCTCCTCAGAGGTCCAGGGGGGAGAGGTTTCATTTAAGTTAGATGTAATTATATATAGTAGTACTAGATACTAGTAGTAGATACTTTTCGGCAAGGCGTGCTTCTCCGTCGACTGTTACAGTCAAAACTCTTAACCAGTCAAAACTTCTATATTTGTTTTTGCTACTTTTTTCGATTAAAAATGGATACAACACCTCAGGAAGCAGCTCAAGCTGTAGCATTACTTCAATGAAGTGCCGATGACATCCACTTCGACATGCAGCAATACAATCGCAATATGCTCTGTTACAGGCCGAGTCCTCTCGGTACGCTTGAGCAATTTGATATTATTAGAGAAAGGGGATAGGCAGCCGTAAGGGTGAATTATTTGAACGCGTGTATACTTCTATGGATATATAAAACTTGTCTTTCTCAATGGCAGTGAATTCACGACTCACTGCCTCAGGATTGGAAAGGACATGTAATACGTGCTTAGGAAACGTTCGCTGTTAGTGGTCGTAGCAAAGTCCTTCGTAGGGTAATGCTGGTAGGACTAACAGTAAACGTACGCCGAGTAAACGTTGTAAAGCAATACCATGTTGAGTACATGGAATCGTTTGCGTTTGCAGAGCGGCATTTAGTACACTGGAGTCAAACAAGTAAACGTAACTGTAACCAACTAATCTTTCAAGCGCAAGCGTAACGTTTCCCTATCACATTTCTATATTATTATCTTTGCTGTCCTCTTGTCTTACTAGCTTCATAATCCTTATTGGTTTGTTTTATCTGACTTGATGTTATTCATGTATATTATATAACTGAGAACTCTCAGCACTAACTTACTTTGGTCCCCTCCTCTTTGTTGAGAGTTCAGTCCTCCATGTCCCGGCGGGGGCCCCAGTATGTCATTGGACGGGGGCCACGGCGAATAGAGCGGCGAGCGGGGCTCTATCGCTGCCCCTTCGGGGGCACCATCCTCATATTTTCAACTATATTAACGTGATTTCAAGAAAAACGAAAATTTTACCGGCCTAGGGTAATTTAAGAACAGTCACATGTGGTGCCGTGACCAGGATTCTCGTCATTAAATGTACTGATTCACTTCAGTGCAACGAGAAAGAACAATATATGGGTTACTACAATAATAACACAACGTAATTATATGATTCAAGAGATCACGAAAGACGGCTATAAGTTACAGCCACTACAATAAGTTATATTTAATTGAATAAAATGTTGAAAACCATTATTGGTTGATTCTAACACTGGTGACGGGTTCAACTCCCGCGTAATCTATCAATTGACGTGTTAGAGTTATTTACTTTGAAACGGAAATAACACAACGTAATTTTAGTTTTCTAGAGATAACGAGAGGCGGCTTTAAATTACAGTGATTACAATAAGTTTTGATCACCATTTATTGAATGAATCAAATATTGGTATCGGGTTCAACTCCCGCGTAATTTATCAATGAATGTGTTAGATTTCGACACGAAAATAACACAACACAATGTTAAAATTTTATAATTAACTGTGAGATGGTTTGAGTTTAATGTGGTTGTTATGTTAACTTATGTTTGTTCACCATAATTAAATGTTCTAACTAACCACTCAGGTAGCGGGTTCAAGTCCCGTGCGATTTTAAAGTGAACGAGTTAGTTTACGTTGTCGTGGAAACAATACAACGTAATTTTAGAAATATGAGAAACAGTTGTGAGATACGCAGCTAAATAACTTAAGGTTGATTAGGTAAAACGGCCTGACGATGGGTTCTTCAACCGTTTACAGCGGGTTAAATCCCTGCTTAATTTATTTGTTGTTGATGTGCTTGCATTACTGTGTCAATGATCTGGTTATACAAAAGCTGATGAGTGATAAAGTTCCTGTGTCACGGCTTGTGGGTTAGGTTCTCACAGAAATTGTTGGATGGAAGGGTTGAGTAATACCTAAAGCTACTGAATAGTGATTATCATAACCATGCCAGGAGGCAATGTTGAACTACATGAAATGAGGGTTTGTTAGAGTTGCTGTGCTACTCTCTACAAGGGTTCAATTCCCTGTTGACGTAAATTTGATGTCCGACAATACACTAATTGATTATGAAACGTGTTTGCAATTACACGTGTATTTGTGCGTATGTGTCACGGTATGATTGTGATGCGCTCTTCTCGGGCTGAATTTTGAAATTGTAACTGTTTATACAGTAAGATGCAGATTTTAAAATTACAATTGATTTAATTATCAGTGAGTGTTACCGTAAGAGATTAATCTTTCAGACTCTTCGAATTAAACCATATAGATGAATAGATACTCGTGTGGCCCAATTTCAAATTCCAGGTTGCTTGAGACTTCGCTGAGGCTGTCACTTCGCTTTGTCTTAACGTTTGGGTTATGTGTAAGCACGGGTCAAATGCAGCCGACATTCTACGGACTTCCAGGGCGGCTGTGTCGAAGACATCGCGTCAGCGTGACTCCTTTTTCGAAGCTAAGTTTCACTTTTATTATACTTCACAGTTACACGATGTTACGGGACTAGACCTCGTCATCGCAGTAAAGGTACGCGTAGTATTGTTTTGAATTTTTAGACAATGCACCTATTCAGTGCCGGCAGACAAAGGAGCCTACAAGGGAAAGTTGATGTAAGCATGTTGTCGAAACGATTAGCGCAGTGGCTAAGTAGACGACAATTGCGCGGCGTGTCACGGGTTCGATCCCCACACGGAACAAATGTTTATATGATTTGTAAGTTCTGGCTCTGGGTGTTTGCGTATGTGGGTTTCTGTGGTTTGAGATCGCGCCTACAATGCAGGAGAAATTCCTATTGCGGGGCAATGGCAACAACCGATTTTCAGTAATCGGATTTATTTTGTTACAAATCATAGAGAGCCAGTAATTGTTTGGCCAATCTACGATGCCTGTATTTTCTAACTTAATTCTATAATGAAGGAACATGAATTGATATTCGGGAGACGGAGCGGAAAGTAAGGTTTACCTACTTATTTGTATAGCACGATTAGCACATTGGCTGACCGATTATTTTCTGTGCTGAGTGTAACGGGTTCGATCCCCGCATGGAATAAATATTTGTTTTTAACTGCAGGCAGTTGTTCTGCATCTGGCTGTTTGGGTATATGGATTTGGGTGTGTATGAGTGCACCCATGAAGGAGAAATTATCCGTGGTGTGGAGCGACGTATTGTTGCGAGAAAAACGTGCACATGTTAAATAGTATACGTTACAGAACATGTACATTTTCTGATATAATTTCCTCACATTAGTAGAATAGCAGGACCGATCATCCTTCTCATAATCGGAGGGGGGAGACTAATCGGAATTAAAAATAATTATAAAAACGTGTAGGAGATAATTATTCCGATTACATGACTTAGTTTTCTAATATGACTTCTGAATGCTAGTTGGAATCCTGGAACTGCTCTTTCCTCTTAGAATCGGAGGGGGGCGATTAATTGGAATAAAAATCTAATTTGTATATGTGCGGACTATTTCAGCCACCGGATACAACAGCGAGCGCTCAGCTTAGAGGAAAGGCCTCTGTCCAGCAGCAGCTACGATAAAGCTGAAATAAGAACGAGGGAACACCGTATAGGTAGCGTCACTCACAAATACTCTTGAAAGAGACTCTGGTATGTAAATCAATATTATTAGCATGCACAGGTCTTTTGAAATAAATTGAATCGCGGTTTAATGTACAATTAAGATTCAACGAGTATTTTACTGGAGGATCATTTCGAACAAAATAATAGTTAATAACATTTAGGATCGAAGATGCTTATGCAAAATTACACGAATTTATGGCAAACAATGCATCTTATTAGATTCGCGTTCCAGCTAGAGAATTTATACTCGTATATAGTTTTGTAACGTCATGAAAACGCACAGGTTTATCCTAATGTGAAAGCTCATCCGCTGAACTGCGTCACGCGTCTGATTTTCAGAGGGGGGAATGTGACTGACCGTCTCGTACCCTTGTTTTTTAATAACAAAATAGGTTATTTATTTTAAATCACCACGTGCACTTGGTCCACTGGGAAACCCATTAAACCTCTACTTTATTACCCGACGGCCAATAAATAACGCAGCTCTCATGCTTATTTTGGAGAAGTAAAACAAAAAACTATTCAATTGCTTTGAAAAGCATAAATCCTTTATTTTAAAAACTATTGACAGGCGAAAACTGATATTTTAAAAGGATTCTAAAGAAACGATCCCACAACTTAGTTTATCAGCACACGTGTTTGTAATTTAGTTTCTCGAAATGGCCAAAAGGACCTTCAAGAACAAATGAGTGCAAAAACAAAGAGATATTCGGGCTAGAGAGTAATAAAACATCCCCATGAACCGTGAGAATTTTGAAGTGCGTTCGGGGGCTTAGCAGAAAGGCTGGGCGACGTGGATGATTCCTGAGGACAGTTGGTTCTTGACCCTCGAGGGTTGCACACGGGTGCTCCAGGATAAGATCGGGATAGAGAGTTGGGTGGAGTCCGTCTGGGAGACCGGGTGCAGAATTACTGTATTTGTTTGTATTGATTGATTAAGTCAAAGATTAGTAGTTAAAGTAAATCGAGTATTAGTGGTCGGTGGAACGAAGGAAGACGAATCCAGAAGGCGACCTGATGATGGTGATCCTACGGGTGGTATTTGAGTAGAGTCTGTAAGTAGATTATAGACTAATTCTCTTCAATAAGCACTTGGTAAGTGTTAATTATAATTAACTTTACAGTAGCAGTTTGAAGGAGACGCAGAATGGCTGCTGATAAACATTTATTTCAGTATGGCGGAGCGGAGCCTTCACGTTATTATATTTTGTATTATTATCTCATATATTACTTGTCCTAAGTCCCTGTTCCGAATCCTCACAGTAATTAGTCAAAGGCGGTTGGTTAAAGGGCACGGGGAATGCCTTTCGTTGCACTTAGTACAATGACTCACACGCCAATGACTCTTGACGTATATTGACTTTTACTGGACGAATGTACCACGTATCAAAGGCTGAACCATGTTCTTCATTCAATTATTATTATTCAAATTATTCCTTCAACCAAGCTATTATGTGCCGGTGACTGGCATTAGCAACTATAACCGACATTGCTATTTGTTTAGCAAAATAACCAAATGCTATTGATGATTACTGTCTCCCTACAGCCTAGCCCAGAGACATTGCGAGTGGTTGATGGATGTACATTTCCAGGCTGGGGGTAGGCTTCACCAAGTACTGGATTATCATTTGGATAACTCCGTTCCAAGGAACGCTAGATTTAGCGGCTGTGTCTCGTTAAACGGCCGCTGGTAGGCCTATATCTGAATCGTCACAATTATTTAACGAGACACACCTGTCGATACGGGGCAGATTTAAATGTGAAATGAATGAAGTGCCGATGACATCCACTTCGACATGCAGCAATACAATCGCAATATGCTCTGTTACAGGCCGAGTCCTCTCGGTACGCTTGAGCAATTTGATATTATTAGAGAAAGGGGATAGGCAGCCGTAAGGGTGAATTATTTGAACGCGTGTATACTTCTATGGATATATAAAACTTGTCTTTCTCAATGGCAGTGAATTCACGACTCACTGCCTCAGGATTGGAAAGGACATGTAATACGTGCTTAGGAAACGTTCGCTGTTAGTGGTCGTAGCAAAGTCCTTCGTAGGGTAATGCTGGTAGGACTAACAGTAAACGTACGCCGAGTAAACGTTGTAAAGCAATACCATGTTGAGTACATGGAATCGTTTGCGTTTGCAGAGCGGCATTTAGTACACTGGAGTCAAACAAGTAAACGTAACTGTAACCAACTAATCTTTCAAGCGCAAGCGTAACGTTTCCCTATCACATTTCTATATTATTATCTTTGCTGTCCTCTTGTCTTACTAGCTTCATAATCCTTATTGGTTTGTTTTATCTGACTTGATGTTATTCATGTATATTATATAACTGAGAACTCTCAGCACTAACTTACTTTGGTCCCCTCCTCTTTGTTGAGAGTTCAGTCCTCCATGTCCCGGCGGGGGCCCCAGTATGTCATTGGACGGGGGCCACGGCGAATAGAGCGGCGAGCGGGGCTCTATCGCTGCCCCTTCGGGGGCACCATCCTCATATTTTCAACTATATTAACGTGATTTCAAGAAAAACGAAAATTTTACCGGCCTAGGGTAATTTAAGAACAGTCACATGTGGTGCCGTGACCAGGATTCTCGTCATTAAATGTACTGATTCACTTCAGTGCAACGAGAAAGAACAATATATGGGTTACTACAATAATAACACAACGTAATTATATGATTCAAGAGATCACGAAAGACGGCTATAAGTTACAGCCACTACAATAAGTTATATTTAATTGAATAAAATGTTGAAAACCATTATTGGTTGATTCTAACACTGGTGACGGGTTCAACTCCCGCGTAATCTATCAATTGACGTGTTAGAGTTATTTACTTTGAAACGGAAATAACACAACGTAATTTTAGTTTTCTAGAGATAACGAGAGGCGGCTTTAAATTACAGTGATTACAATAAGTTTTGATCACCATTTATTGAATGAATCAAATATTGGTATCGGGTTCAACTCCCGCGTAATTTATCAATGAATGTGTTAGATTTCGACACGAAAATAACACAACACAATGTTAAAATTTTATAATTAACTGTGAGATGGTTTGAGTTTAATGTGGTTGTTATGTTAACTTATGTTTGTTCACCATAATTAAATGTTCTAACTAACCACTCAGGTAGCGGGTTCAAGTCCCGTGCGATTTTAAAGTGAACGAGTTAGTTTACGTTGTCGTGGAAACAATACAACGTAATTTTAGAAATATGAGAAACAGTTGTGAGATACGCAGCTAAATAACTTAAGGTTGATTAGGTAAAACGGCCTGACGATGGGTTCTTCAACCGTTTACAGCGGGTTAAATCCCTGCTTAATTTATTTGTTGTTGATGTGCTTGCATTACTGTGTCAATGATCTGGTTATACAAAAGCTGATGAGTGATAAAGTTCCTGTGTCACGGCTTGTGGGTTAGGTTCTCACAGAAATTGTTGGATGGAAGGGTTGAGTAATACCTAAAGCTACTGAATAGTGATTATCATAACCATGCCAGGAGGCAATGTTGAACTACATGAAATGAGGGTTTGTTAGAGTTGCTGTGCTACTCTCTACAAGGGTTCAATTCCCTGTTGACGTAAATTTGATGTCCGACAATACACTAATTGATTATGAAACGTGTTTGCAATTACACGTGTATTTGTGCGTATGTGTCACGGTATGATTGTGATGCGCTCTTCTCGGGCTGAATTTTGAAATTGTAACTGTTTATACAGTAAGATGCAGATTTTAAAATTACAATTGATTTAATTATCAGTGAGTGTTACCGTAAGAGATTAATCTTTCAGACTCTTCGAATTAAACCATATAGATGAATAGATACTCGTGTGGCCCAATTTCAAATTCCAGGTTGCTTGAGACTTCGCTGAGGCTGTCACTTCGCTTTGTCTTAACGTTTGGGTTATGTGTAAGCACGGGTCAAATGCAGCCGACATTCTACGGACTTCCAGGGCGGCTGTGTCGAAGACATCGCGTCAGCGTGACTCCTTTTTCGAAGCTAAGTTTCACTTTTATTATACTTCACAGTTACACGATGTTACGGGACTAGACCTCGTCATCGCAGTAAAGGTACGCGTAGTATTGTTTTGAATTTTTAGACAATGCACCTATTCAGTGCCGGCAGACAAAGGAGCCTACAAGGGAAAGTTGATGTAAGCATGTTGTCGAAACGATTAGCGCAGTGGCTAAGTAGACGACAATTGCGCGGCGTGTCACGGGTTCGATCCCCACACGGAACAAATGTTTATATGATTTGTAAGTTCTGGCTCTGGGTGTTTGCGTATGTGGGTTTCTGTGGTTTGAGATCGCGCCTACAATGCAGGAGAAATTCCTATTGCGGGGCAATGGCAACAACCGATTTTCAGTAATCGGATTTATTTTGTTACAAATCATAGAGAGCCAGTAATTGTTTGGCCAATCTACGATGCCTGTATTTTCTAACTTAATTCTATAATGAAGGAACATGAATTGATATTCGGGAGACGGAGCGGAAAGTAAGGTTTACCTACTTATTTGTATAGCACGATTAGCACATTGGCTGACCGATTATTTTCTGTGCTGAGTGTAACGGGTTCGATCCCCGCATGGAATAAATATTTGTTTTTAACTGCAGGCAGTTGTTCTGCATCTGGCTGTTTGGGTATATGGATTTGGGTGTGTATGAGTGCACCCATGAAGGAGAAATTATCCGTGGTGTGGAGCGACGTATTGTTGCGAGAAAAACGTGCACATGTTAAATAGTATACGTTACAGAACATGTACATTTTCTGATATAATTTCCTCACATTAGTAGAATAGCAGGACCGATCATCCTTCTCATAATCGGAGGGGGGAGACTAATCGGAATTAAAAATAATTATAAAAACGTGTAGGAGATAATTATTCCGATTACATGACTTAGTTTTCTAATATGACTTCTGAATGCTAGTTGGAATCCTGGAACTGCTCTTTCCTCTTAGAATCGGAGGGGGGCGATTAATTGGAATAAAAATCTAATTTGTATATGTGCGGACTATTTCAGCCACCGGATACAACAGCGAGCGCTCAGCTTAGAGGAAAGGCCTCTGTCCAGCAGCAGCTACGATAAAGCTGAAATAAGAACGAGGGAACACCGTATAGGTAGCGTCACTCACAAATACTCTTGAAAGAGACTCTGGTATGTAAATCAATATTATTAGCATGCACAGGTCTTTTGAAATAAATTGAATCGCGGTTTAATGTACAATTAAGATTCAACGAGTATTTTACTGGAGGATCATTTCGAACAAAATAATAGTTAATAACATTTAGGATCGAAGATGCTTATGCAAAATTACACGAATTTATGGCAAACAATGCATCTTATTAGATTCGCGTTCCAGCTAGAGAATTTATACTCGTATATAGTTTTGTAACGTCATGAAAACGCACAGGTTTATCCTAATGTGAAAGCTCATCCGCTGAACTGCGTCACGCGTCTGATTTTCAGAGGGGGGAATGTGACTGACCGTCTCGTACCCTTGTTTTTTAATAACAAAATAGGTTATTTATTTTAAATCACCACGTGCACTTGGTCCACTGGGAAACCCATTAAACCTCTACTTTATTACCCGACGGCCAATAAATAACGCAGCTCTCATGCTTATTTTGGAGAAGTAAAACAAAAAACTATTCAATTGCTTTGAAAAGCATAAATCCTTTATTTTAAAAACTATTGACAGGCGAAAACTGATATTTTAAAAGGATTCTAAAGAAACGATCCCACAACTTAGTTTATCAGCACACGTGTTTGTAATTTAGTTTCTCGAAATGGCCAAAAGGACCTTCAAGAACAAATGAGTGCAAAAACAAAGAGATATTCGGGCTAGAGAGTAATAAAACATCCCCATGAACCGTGAGAATTTTGAAGTGCGTTCGGGGGCTTAGCAGAAAGGCTGGGCGACGTGGATGATTCCTGAGGACAGTTGGTTCTTGACCCTCGAGGGTTGCACACGGGTGCTCCAGGATAAGATCGGGATAGAGAGTTGGGTGGAGTCCGTCTGGGAGACCGGGTGCAGAATTACTGTATTTGTTTGTATTGATTGATTAAGTCAAAGATTAGTAGTTAAAGTAAATCGAGTATTAGTGGTCGGTGGAACGAAGGAAGACGAATCCAGAAGGCGACCTGATGATGGTGATCCTACGGGTGGTATTTGAGTAGAGTCTGTAAGTAGATTATAGACTAATTCTCTTCAATAAGCACTTGGTAAGTGTTAATTATAATTAACTTTACAGTAGCAGTTTGAAGGAGACGCAGAATGGCTGCTGATAAACATTTATTTCAGTATGGCGGAGCGGAGCCTTCACGTTATTATATTTTGTATTATTATCTCATATATTACTTGTCCTAAGTCCCTGTTCCGAATCCTCACAGTAATTAGTCAAAGGCGGTTGGTTAAAGGGCACGGGGAATGCCTTTCGTTGCACTTAGTACAATGACTCACACGCCAATGACTCTTGACGTATATTGACTTTTACTGGACGAATGTACCACGTATCAAAGGCTGAACCATGTTCTTCATTCAATTATTATTATTCAAATTATTCCTTCAACCAAGCTATTATGTGCCGGTGACTGGCATTAGCAACTATAACCGACATTGCTATTTGTTTAGCAAAATAACCAAATGCTATTGATGATTACTGTCTCCCTACAGCCTAGCCCAGAGACATTGCGAGTGGTTGATGGATGTACATTTCCAGGCTGGGGGTAGGCTTCACCAAGTACTGGATTATCATTTGGATAACTCCGTTCCAAGGAACGCTAGATTTAGCGGCTGTGTCTCGTTAAACGGCCGCTGGTAGGCCTATATCTGAATCGTCACAATTATTTAACGAGACACACCTGTCGATACGGGGCAGATTTAAATGTGAAATGAATGAAGTGCCGATGACATCCACTTCGACATGCAGCAATACAATCGCAATATGCTCTGTTACAGGCCGAGTCCTCTCGGTACGCTTGAGCAATTTGATATTATTAGAGAAAGGGGATAGGCAGCCGTAAGGGTGAATTATTTGAACGCGTGTATACTTCTATGGATATATAAAACTTGTCTTTCTCAATGGCAGTGAATTCACGACTCACTGCCTCAGGATTGGAAAGGACATGTAATACGTGCTTAGGAAACGTTCGCTGTTAGTGGTCGTAGCAAAGTCCTTCGTAGGGTAATGCTGGTAGGACTAACAGTAAACGTACGCCGAGTAAACGTTGTAAAGCAATACCATGTTGAGTACATGGAATCGTTTGCGTTTGCAGAGCGGCATTTAGTACACTGGAGTCAAACAAGTTAACGTAACTGTAACCAACTAATCTTTCAAGCGCAAGCGTAACGTTTCCCTATCACATTTCTATATTATTATCTTTGCTGTCCTCTTGTCTTACTAGCTTCATAATCCTTATTGGTTTGTTTTATCTGACTTGATGTTATTCATGTATATTATATAACTGAGAACTCTCAGCACTAACTTACTTTGGTCCCCTCCTCTTTGTTGAGAGTTCAGTCCTCCATGTCCCGGCGGGGGCCCCAGTATGTCATTGGACGGGGGCCACGGCGAATAGAGCGGCGAGCGGGGCTCTATCGCTGCCCCTTCGGGGGCACCATCCTCATATTTTCAACTATATTAACGTGATTTCAAGAAAAACGAAAATTTTACCGGCCTAGGGTAATTTAAGAACAGTCACACCTCCGGACTAATAAAACTGTTTCTATTATTTTCAGATATCATACCTCCCGCCAGACTTCGACACAGGCTTTCTTGTGGACCTCGAGATGATCGATCTCCGTTTGAACCCCATCTGTGAACTATCTCATCCTGTAAGTAGGGTTGCCAGGTCTTAAAATTGAAAAGCCGGGCAGAACCGTTTCGCTGGACATTTTTTTTTTTTTTTTTTTTTTTTTTTTTTTTTTTTTTTTTAGGGTGGCAAAATCATCAAATGAGTCCTCCCGCCCTGGGTGGAGCGGGAGGGACTGTCAGACTCTTACTGACTAAAATCTACCCGTGTTCCGTCGGATGCCCTTTACGTTCCGGGGCCACGGTATCCTGGATTAAGAAAAATCCGCGACCCCGGCAGGCATTTGGCCCCATAAGGGGCCCCGTCGGTGACGCGTGAAACACGACGCGCCACCGACCCGGGCTTGGTCCTTGGTCGGACGGCGAGCATACCCATTACTCACCGTCCGCAAGCCCGCTCCGCCGCTGTGCCCTCTGCTGTTCAGAGGGACACGCGTTGGAGCGTCACCCGACAGGCTATTTGCATACGGGCAAAGAAACCCCTTAGGCACACAGTGCCTAAGGAGAGTTTTTGCCCGCATCCCAGGGCGCACCGGCCCGAAAAACTGGTCTTCCCCCCGGACGTATCCGAGAGGGAACTCCAGTCCACGGGCGCACGTGGAGGTTTCCTGTCTTAGCACCCCAGTTTCGCTGGACATATGGGTGAAAAGACCGGACACTTCTATTTTTTAACCGACTTCAAAAAGGAGGACATTCTCAATTCGGTCGGTATGTTTTTTTTTTATGTATGTACACCGATTATTCCGAGGTTTCTAGTCCGATTAGTGTAATTCTTTTTTCGTTCGATGCAGTATACTTTCCCATTGGTCCCATAAAAAATTTCATCCAATTTGGTTCAGTACTTTTTATTTTGTGAGCATTTTTATTGATGGATGATGTGATGATCTTTACTTTTTTTTGAGTGTTTGTTACGCGATTACTCCGCCAATTGTGGACCGATTTTCAAAATTCTTTTTTTGTTGTAGGTACGAGGAATAGTTCACTTTAGGGAACACTGCAAGTTTCATCAAAATCGGTTCAGCAGTTATTGATAGGGAATTTTATTAGCTTATTGTGTACATGAGCGATGTTAATACCGGTGCTAAGGTTTACCAAATTCTAAAACAAGAATATTCTACATCTCCCGGGATTTCGTGAAATCTCTGATTTCCATATTGTATTTCATTTTTTTGTAAACGCGCCCACGGTAGTTGAGAACTATGTACCTAGTGTGAGGCAGCGATCTTTAATAGGTATTTGTGCAACAAGAGAGCAAAGTCGTTTTTTGCTGCGTGTGCTGATTTTGAATCCTGAGCAAGCGAAGGATTCAACGATTGAATCACGAGCGTAGCGAGTAATTCTAAAGTTGAATCCTGAGTGTGGCGAGGGATTCAATCGTTGAATCCTTCGCTTGCTCTGGATTCAAAATCAGCACTCGCAGCAAAAAACGACTTTGCTCTCTTGTTGCACAAATAACTATTTTGCAAAATTTCTTTAGTTAGTACAAACCGAGCGTGTTTGTCTTTGAGGTCGAATTCAAAATCGGAATTTCGAAAGGCCTGGTCTTTGTCCCTCTCTCTTTCTAGTAGCGGGAAAGAGATAGAGTGTACGAGTAAATGTTTCGAATTGTATGATTAACCCAAGGCTGAATAAGATATATATTCGCGGCTTTCTGAAAACAAAAATTAATAAAAAGTTACTTTGTCTCACTCAGTGAGCAAAATCGCATTTTGCTCACTGATTTCAGGCAGCAAAACCTACATGTTTGAGCTACTGAAGTGAAAAAGATTTTTATTTATTTATTTCATTTTTTCGTTCTCACCCCCAGGAACACCCCCTAGTAAGATACTCCGAAGACCTACCAGTACCAGACGTGGCCCTCCAGGAGTCCCTCCAACCCAGCAGCAGTCCACATGAAGCTCAGACGTTTGACATCTATGCGACCGCGCTACAACTGCCCGCGCCCGCCGTCCCGCCCAACAGTCATAATGAACCTATGGATATTGGTAAGTGTTAGAACTAGGGTCGACGGCGCGTTGTGTTCCATGCGCGCCTCAAAGATCAGCACAATGACGAGGCCCCCCTTAGAGGGCCAAAGCCTGCCGGGGTCGCGGGACGAATTACTGTGACCCCGGAACGTAAAGGGCTATTGAAGGACGCCGTGGATTTTAGTCAGTAGGTACAAGTCTGACAGTCCCTCCTGCTCTGCCCTGGGTGGCAGGACTCATTTGATGATTTTACCACGCTAAAAAAAAAAGGTATGCTGGGGTCTGAATAAAGATTTGTGAAAAAAAAGCGTGAGAGCGTGTGAGAGCAGTGGTGGCCCAGTGGTATCGGCCTCGACTTACGAGTTGTAGGTCGTGGGTTCGAACCCCGTCAGGCGCATTACTTTGTGTAATTTATTTCAACACCACTGCTCTCAAAACGGTGAAGGAAAACATCGTGAGGAAACCGGCATGTCCTAGAACCAAAAATTCGAAGACATGTGACATCTATCAATCCGCACTGGGCCCGCGTGGTAGATTACGGCCCACTCCCTCTCACAGAGAGAGGAGGCCTGTGTCCCAGCAGTGGGAACATTTATAGGCTGATGATGATGATGATGATGAAAAAAAAATGGCTATTTTTCAGTATCAAGAAATTACAAATCTAATTAGTACGTCATTTAAAGTAATGAAAAATAACGGACACGTAGGTATTTTATTAAATCTTTTATAAAATCAATGAACATTTACCATGATATAACGCATCGGAACTCGAGAGTGGGGGCCTTTGACGTCTGAATTCAATAAAAATTGTACAGCTTGGCCAGAACGTCTTGAAACGGAACTAATATTTTTATTTGCTGACAACGTTTTAAAATATTATATTTGATATTTGATGTAAACAAAGACGCAGGTTTGTAAGATTTATTATTGTGCCATAAAACTAACGTAATAAGTGAAAATAAATAAAATAAAATCATTCAAAGTGCTGGTAGCGTGAAGACAGTGGCGACTTCCGGTTTTCCACTGTTTTTTGCCAAGCTGTACTACGAGGGCGGAGTGATAAGTCTGGTAAAAATGAAACAAGGATTAAGGCCAGGTATTCCCAATTTTACATCACTTTGATTTAACAATAAATAAAGAAATCGTGATTTTTTAAATCCAAAAAAAGAACTTGTTCTAGTTTACTCTATGTACTTTGACAATTTGTGGTTCAAAACACGATATTGAAAACTTCACTCGATAAAAAAAAAATCCGAAAAACAGGCTTAATCGATATTTTTTTCATGTTTTTCTTGTTTTTCTCAAAGCTTATAAATGTTTTACTACTAAAAACCATATCTTAAAAAAGGTAATAACGTAGAGAAAATTAATTTGTGGTTACATTTTGCAAAATAGCTTGTTTTTTTTAATAATAAATTATTATTTAACACAGCGGCTCGCGTTCGTCACTTCAGTCGCCCGCTAGGCCTTGTCGAGGTGAGACCTGTGTCCCTTTTTCTAGCGCGCGGCTATCACATAGTGTAAAGAAGGCAGTTACTCTTTATTTGTTTTTATTAGTGCACAGAAGTATGGGAAATAAAAATAAAAACAAGAAAGTAGCCAGGTGCAAAGTCCGGAAGGTTAGACGAGAAATCAGGTAAGTTTGTTTACAATTTTATTTTTTCACATACTAATATTATCTAAATACTTATTCGTCTTTTGATTTTTTTTAAATCTAATCTACGGTCTATCTTTACCTTTACTTTCGAAACCTGTCCATCATTTCTAAGAAATAGCAACAAGAGTGCGCTTCTTATCTCTATTTAGGTACCTAGGTAGGTAATATTATAATAACAATAGAAGTGCAGCGCGCGCCGCCGCACATAGGTCCTTTTCGATAATCTACGCGTGCAAAATGTTTAAAATTTAGGTGATGCAAATGGATTATGTTTTTTTTTATAAATGGTCAACTAGCCAGGCAAAACAAAACACTCAATATCTAAACGTATCACGCGAGTTTAGATGAATAAATGAGCGTACAAGTTGCAAGTTGTTGACATATCCAACGCACGCGTTGTGGGTGTACCCGCCAGTCAGTACAGAAGTTTCGATCACGTAGGTTTGTTTGTGAGAAATTATTTATAAATTAAATTTTGAACTTGAGCTGATAGTCAAGACTTTATAATTTTGTATAAATTAGTTTGCTATGATATGTATATATTTAACTATATCAAATAATAAAAGCATCAACAAATTAGTGTTAAATAGAGCATTTCATCTGAATACATTTGAGTAGAACTAATGTGATTGGAGTGAATTGGTGTTGAAATATTTTTTTACGGTAAGTGTAGTTTAGTAACTATAAAAGACTGCAGTTTTTATGTGCCGTAATCCGCCGTAAGAATAAATATATAATTTTTTCAGATATAGCGGTCGGTGTTAAACGTAAGGAGATTTTTAACGTTTGGCGGAATGAAAACATCGCAAGCCGAAATGTCGATACAGTAATGAAACATGTTAAGGACACGATGAATTCTTGTTAATTTTTCCTACTATTTGTATCATTTTTTTATGAATCACCTATGTAAATTCTGTCTTTGTTTCTTTTATTACCTATTTCAAACATAATTTACATACACCTAATCACACACACCAATTTCTGTAGAAAGAGCAAGTTATAAAATATTTTTTTTACATTTGTATTTTTGCACGCGTAGATTATCGAAAAGGACCTATGTGCGCCGCCGCGTTGCCGGCCGCACCTGTGTGTGTTTATTACCTACTAGCTGTTGGCCCCGGCCTCGCTCGCCAGCCAACCCCTCTCCTATATAGCCTATTACCGGCTCTAGTGTCCCACCTGTCTCTGTACCAAAATTTATCAAAAACAGCCGTTTTGACATGAAAACGGAACATACATACATACTTACATACATAGGTAGATGCAAAGGTATAATATGAGTAGGAAATTAGGGATCTCTGTTCCTTTCTGCGGATATATGTAGGTAGGTACCTACCGGCACCGACATTGAAGTCTCAAGGACGGATACCAACATAATACATAGTAAAATCATAACAGTAGAATAACTTGATAACGTTTTCATGAACATTTTTTTATTGTTGCAGTGCATCAAAACCACGATGCAGTAGGTATGAACGTGGCATGCCAATTAGAAACCATGCATACCAAGGCAAAGAAAATGAGCAGCCAGATAATTTTGCAGCACCCAGTACACACTCTATGCCTCAACCACATTTGGAACAACCAGGTCCAAGTACGCGGGTGATTAATTTTAGTAATTTTTGATTATTTTTGTATATCAATTTCTTTCAATAAAATTATAATCCCGTCATTATGTTTCTATTGAAGGACACCGTGGTTTTTAGTCAGTATAAGTCTGACAGTCCCTCCTGCCCTGCCCTGGGTGGGAAGACTCATTTGATGATTTTACAAGCTAAAGTCCCTTTTCATTTCATACCAGAAAGGAACGGGATTGGGTTTGGGGGCATCCAGTAGCCCAGGAATGGGATTGGGAGACGCTGGTCCAAAGGCTGGAAAAGCCTTTTGGTGGTTCAGCGTGTTCCAAGGAGAAGGGAAGGGTCTTTAGGGACTAAGTTTCTCGGGCATCAGTGAAGAGGGAATCTTCACAGATGGGGATTCCCTCTGTTGGCGGGCGGCAGCGCGCTTGGCCAACTTGGGAGAAGCGGATTTGGGGGCTTTGGCAACCGCGGTTAGCCGGTTGACCTACTTGGCCGCATAGTACGCAGCTGGGAGGTTCAGGGCAGAGAGCCCTATCTTTGGGGCGGGGGCAATTGACCGTACTATGGTCACCTAAGCATTTGACGCACCTGGGCGGTGCGAAGTAGTGGGCTTGACTGTGGCCGTATTGCTGACAGTTGTGACACTGTCCTACAGTATGAGCCTTGTATGGCTTCTCGATGGTGATGCCCGACAGGGAACACACCGACTTGATTTTAAAAAAGGGGTGAGGGCCATGACTCGACAGGGTCGCAGATTACTAGGACCATGTAGAAGAGCTCACCGCCCCTCGCCTTGTGAAGGCGGTGGACGGCGGAATCGGGGACGTTTTGGGCTAGCAGGTCGTCTAGGACGTCCTGGGTGGGGATTTCCTTTGGGATCCGCCTTATCACCACACGGCCACACGGGTGGGCTTCTCCTCAGGGAGAGAAAAGGAGTGGAAGAACGTATTCCTTCCGCGAAGGAGTCGGGAGAGTTCCCTATAGTCCGAAGACGTCGGGGTCGAAACTTTGATGTCCTTTTGGGTACTAGTGGCCTTGGTATATTGGATTTTATTATCCACACACAACTTTGAGACCTCAGTCCATTTGGACTTGTCATGGATGTAGATCGGGGGAGCTTAAGCTTCTTGGCAGAAGCCGCGGGAGGGATAGCCATAGGGCTAGAGGGGAGGCTGGCGGAGGCCGCTGAAGGGGTGGGGGAGATAATACGAGAGATCGGGAAGAGGGGGTAGGTGGGCCCGCGAGGGGTTTCTTAGCCTTTTTGGCTTGAGAATATTTCCCCTGTTTGCGTTTTCCAATGACTACTTGGAAATCCTCATAATCGGAATTGGGCACAGATGTGTCTATTCGTTCGGGCTCAGGTGCAGAGCGCACCTGTGAGGGACTATTGTTTGAGAAACAATGGGCGGATTAGGGACGGACGGGCTGGGAACAGAGGCCGCTTTGTCGGCAGCGGCTTTGTTAGGAACGCGGTCGGCGGGATCCGGATTGGGTGGGATGCCTTTGTTGGCGAGCGGGGGAGAAATGGGACCAGCGCGCGCATTATTGCGTTTTTGCTGAACGATGGAGAGAAACCCCCAAAAGAGATCCTCGATAGTGGAAGTCATCGTGTAGCAGCTGGCATTGTGAGTGAACTCTCAGGGGATGAGTAGCCTCCCTGCCGAGGGATTATGTAAGCTTGTAAACCTGTTGCCAATCTTAATGTGCAACAGGGCCCTATTAGGGTCTGGTGCGAAGGGGTAGACACACCCAACCGACACCAGGTGTGTCGCTGTGAACGAAACCGGAGACTAGGTTCGACTAGGAGATCCCCCAAGGCCGAGCTCCTAGCTCCCGACTCCAATAAATTAACCTCGCCCTGAAGAGGTTTGGCGGGATGGATTGGGGCACCACCCTCTTGGTTTCGTTATCACCGTAAGGTTTCCACCAAGAACCACGAAACTGTGGATTTTCCCTGAAGGGGCAAAATACACGCGAAACGTTTTGGGAAATGGATTGTCCTGAAAAGGACAGTTTTGTTCGAGTAGTCGGAGAATACTGAGACGTCGTGGGAGTACGACGAAATCGCAGCGGGGAGCGGCACAGGCACGGAGCACACACAGGGAGACGTCCGTACGCGGCGGCAGTCAGGCGGCGAGTGACTGACTTGGTTTGAGTGTGTCAATGTTTATATCTCCAGTTTGTCATTGCTTTGAAGATTGATCAGGTATTTTTCAATAAACGTTTTCCTTAAGTTTTTTCGACACCTTTTCACTTTTTCTTATGTGTTAATAAATGTTAAAAGAACAGTCAATTTCAGTAAATAATTAATTTTAAATGTTTTAATAAATTTCGGTTTCGGCCGAAACAGAGAGCAAGGCCGAAAGTTCGGTTTCGGCTGAAAAATTAGTTTCGGTCGGACACTAGTAATGAATAATTATTTTTCTGATATCTCCAGTGATTTCCGTAAAACAAAATGAACTGTACATACTGTGCTATGTTACACTGTGGCGCAAAAAAAATGACTTTATTTCACCGACTTTGACCAACCCCCAATTTGACCAATCGTGCCTAAACACCTCTGAATTTTGACATTTTGAACTTGAACAAAAATAATGTAACTACACATCGTCGTCTGATAAATAATTTGACTCCCCCCGCATTACCTATAGTTTGTTAGGAGAGTCGTAAAAGCTTGCATTTGTCGCGATGGTACTAGGCATACATAAAATGCAAGAGATAAAGCTTTGTCCTCTGTTGTATTTTATCAGAACCAATGAAAAATCATGTCATAATTTATGAACAGCTATTTCAAACTTTTCCAAGCTGAGTGCGTAGCCGAATGGAACAACGCCGGACTGATAAGCTACGAGGTTCGGGTTCGATCCTTTCTTGAGAGATACTCTTTTTGTATTATTTAAATATTTTATTAAATTTGTTAAGCATTCAAATAATATGTTACCATTACTTTTAATATACAAGTAACTTGTTTTTTAACTTGGATACCATATTTTTAATGAAATAAATTGAAGACCAATTTTCAACATGTTTCAAAGAATTTCTCGAAATACTTCGCTATTACTACAAATTATAATAAAACAATTTTTTAATGAATCAAATCTCTTATTTTATTTTTAAAATAAATCAATAAGACAAGTTGACCTACTGCCTGCTTATCTGTAATGTGACACTCCCCGCGACGTAAGCGCACGGCTCGCTTTGCGGCAATCGCGGGAAACTCTTGGTAGCGTTAAATGCCTATTTCGCTTGGATTACCTGCCCTTAAAACTTTATTTAAAAATTATGATTTATTTTTCAACGTAATTTCCATCTTACTCAATGCACTTCATTCGTTTCTCAAACTTTTCAATCCTTTCCGTAAAGTACGACTTAGGCATCACTTCGAAATAGGCATTGGTTTCGAGCATGAACTCCTCGTTGGAGCTAGGTAAATCTTTTTCCACCGAGCCATTATTTTTTTAAATTCGGAAACAGAAAATAGTCGCAAGGGGCCAAATCTGGCGAATATGGTGGGTGAGATAGCAACTCAAACAAAGGTTTATATAATTTACAGCTTATTATCTCTCATTCCGAGGTTGACCCATTATTTTACCTAATATGGACTGGGCTATTAATGGCTCTCAAAAAATAACTAACCGGTGATGGTACTGGCTGAAAATTTAAATATAGTCTCTCAAAAGAATTGTGACACTTGTGAACAAGGAGGTTACATTCAATTTGCGATAATTTTATTCCAGATTTTTACCAGACTCATCACTCCGCCCTCGTAAATTGTGACGTATTGCCAATTTTGAAAGCATCGAATCTCCGTGGTCCGTTTGGTTTACATAACAGAACTAACGAGTTGAATAGTTAATGATTATCTGACTGAAGGACTAATAAGAATTTTTCAATCAAATATCCAATTTGTTTGACGTTTTAAACGGAATTTATGAAAGTTTGTGGGTTAGCTCATTTTTACACTATGTCCTATTGACATTCTTTGAGGAGTGGCTGGATAGGAGTCACGGCGTCCTGACCTACCGCATGACATGTGTCACCACTGCGAAGATCGCCCGGAGGACACAGTAGAGCATACGGTGCAAGACTGCCCCGCTTGGGCAGAGCACCGACGTGTCCTCACGGCGGCGATAGGCGGAGACCTCTCGCGCCCGGCATTGGTTGCGGCCATGCTGCGGAGCGAGACGGAGTGGGAAGCGGTCGCCTCCTTCTGCGAAGCAGTAATGCTCGCGAAGGAGGAGGCGCGCCGCGAGAGAGAGAGGACAATGTCCTCCCTCCGCCCCACCCGCGGTGGTTGGCGCCCACGGCGACGGACGTCGCAAGACGATCTCCGGCCACCGTAGGCGCGGGCATGCGGGCGGCGAGTAAAGGGCAACTCGCAGCCCGACCATGGACCATGCCCGGGTCGACGGCGCGTTGTGTTCCACGCGCGCCTCAAAGAGCGTCAGCATAATGACGGGGCCCCCTCTCTAGAGGGCCAAAGCCTGCCGGGGTCGCGGAACTTATACCATTACCGTGACCCCGGAACATAAAGGGCTATTGAAGGACACCGTGGATTTTAGTCAGTACAAGTCTGACAGTCCCTCCCGCCCTGCCCGGCGTGGGAGGACTCATTCGATGATTTTACCACGAAAAAAAAAATGTCCTATTGACATAAAAGACCTAAAACTGTTAAAATTAAAGTGTTTTGAAAAATTCTTCCCTTTCAGATGAAATCGACTTAGAAGCTATTGATGACTCAATAGAATACACGGAAGAATGGGAGTACAGCATCAACAGTTCAGAGCTGGACGTTGTATATCAAAGAGATGAGGAACTCGCGGAAAATGAGGAAGTGGAAGTACTTTATTTATTTATTTCTCAACAAAATTACATTTGTGTCGAACAGTGGTTTTACAATTTCAGTGGTCATAAAAATGTAACCGCCTTCAAAAATTGTTTTTGAAGGCGGTTACATTTTTTTTTAAAAAGTTTTTATTTTACTCTTTTTCGTTTAAATATTCAACCCGAATTCTTGTCAAATACAACATGTGCACTAGAATTTTGTTATCCATAACACCGCCACCGGTAATAATATCGCTCATGTACACAATAAGCTAGTAAAATTCCCTATATCAAAAACTACTGAACCGATTTTGATGAAACTTGCAATATTCCCTAAGTTAAATGATACCTAGTACAACAAAAAAAGAATTACTTAAATCGGACTTGTAGTTCCAGAGATATGCGAACTCAAACTAAATCAGTCGATGCCTACTCCTTACTATTAAGGAGTTCTACCTTCCGTCATCAGCTCAGCTACATGAAATTATGATTACCATACGCAAGTACTTAAATTACTTCATAAGATTTGCGAAAAACGGTGTGTCGGCCTATAAAATTCGAGGGTTGCCCTCGATTTCTCCAGGATCCAATCATCAGATCCCAACTTGGTGACTATGGGACCACCTCAGAAGTACCTCCTTTCGAACAAAAAAAGAATTTTAAAAATCGGTCCACATTTGGCGGAGTAATCGCGTAACAAATATCCAAAAAAAAAAAACATACCGTCGAATTGATAACCTCCTCCTTTTTGAAGTCGGTTAAAAAATCGACTTATGAAATGTACCGGGTCGCCGGACTATCTTAGTAGGCGACTATAGCCCTGGAACGCAAAGGGCAACCGAATGAACAGGGTGGACTTTTAGTCAGCAAGAGTCTAAAAGTCCCTTCAGCTCAACCTAGAGCGAGAGGACTCAATGATGATTTTATTAACCAAAAAAAAGCAGTAGTTCAGTACCCTTAGCACGAGTTTTCAGTATTTGAGACGTAAACTGGAACTTTGACAATTTTCAAGGAAAAAATTAGTTCCTTCTTCGCACACCAGAGGCGCTCTTCCATTTTTTCATACAAGAAATGCTGTAAATACTGAAAAGACGCTGTAAAGTAAAAGAGTGAAAACTCGTGCTAAGGGTACTGGTCACGATTCTTATTGTAAGGAAGGAGGTCTCTCTCAAGACCCCTGACTTGCCGGTGGTAGATTTCTATATGATTTTTTTTTTGTTGGAAGTTGGAACTAGGGCACAGAATAATTAATAGTACTAATTAGGGATGGGTCGTTGACGGTTTTTCTGTCTTCAAAAACAGCCACGAAAAAAGGGTTAAATAACCAATTAACCTACCAAATACAATGATATTATATTGACCAAATAGCTTTTCTTTCGGAAGTTGGTGGCAAAAGAGTCAATGAAATATAAAAAACAAACCCACCGACTTCCGAATGAAACAGTTAATTGGTAGGTTATTTTTGTATGACTATACTAGCAGTGCATTCCTGAGTTACGTGTCATACTTTTTATTATCATGGTAAAATCATCAAATGAGTCCTCCCACGCCGGGCAGGGCGGGAGGGACTGTCAGACTTGTACTGACTAAAATCCACGGTGTCCTTCAATAGCCCTTTATGTTCCGGGGTCACGGTAATGAGATAAGTCCCGTGACCCCGGCAGGCTTTGTACGTGTCCTACTTGTAATAACTACCTACACGAGACTCGGATACTGAGTTTATTTCTAATAAAAATCTAGACAGTATCCTGTCCTTTTTGGTTCATAGGACCAAAAACCCCCTGCTTTCGTCCTTCCTGGGAATAGGAAATCGGAACATGTCCTTATATTGTTAATGCACATTGTTGGAAATAAATCCTTGTCCGAAAAAACCGAACTCCCCTTCGTGCCGGCAACGGTGTCCTAACATCCCCTACAGTTATTAACTAGGAT
This sequence comes from Agrotis exclamationis, assembly GCA_950005045.1. Taxonomy (NCBI): domain Eukaryota; kingdom Metazoa; phylum Arthropoda; class Insecta; order Lepidoptera; family Noctuidae; genus Agrotis; species Agrotis exclamationis. The sequence goes on from OX465441.1 coordinate 11,726,052, forward strand.
TTATTAAATTATTAAAAATATTATTGTTTCAATATTTAGCGCACATGAATAGTGTAAAATCATTATTTAAGTGCAAAAAGTAGGTAATGATAACCCATCAAAAACATAAATGTGAAATGAGAGCCAAGTTCAATACTAAGATATAATATGCCTTCGTTGTTGACTTCAACGGCAAAAGAAGTGAAATCTGTTATATTATTAAATATATTTTCTTATAACTAAGGATCATACAATGTATGAATTTCTAACGTGTCTATTATTCTTATACGAAATTTATTATAGCCTTTACAAATTCTAAACCTGTTACTTGTTGTTAAGTACTTGTCAGTTTTTATTTTATTATTCCGAAAATTTGGCTTGCTGGTAGTACTAACCATCGAACATAATAATTCGTACCTATATGAGAACTAGCCAAGTCAGAAATTAGCAAGAAAAAAAATTTTTGGAGTTTTTTTTACTTTTGACTGTTCATAATCGTTATTCTTACCTAACCCAATGAGATTTTTAATAAAAAAGTAATTAATTCACTACTTTCACTAAAAGTAGCAATGTAAATAAAAATAGAAATGGTGTCTTCTTAGATGTTTATAATGAAAGATCATCGTATACCTAAACACTGTGTCCAGTACCACAGTACCTGTAGTAGGTACTTTAAGCGCGGCTCACTAAAAAAAACAAACTACACAATAAAAAATAAAAAAATAGGAAAAAACCGACGAAAAATTCCAACACGAGGGGGGGGGATGTTGGAATTTTTCGTCGTTTTTTTCCTATTTTTTTTTTAGATTTCACTTCTTTTGCCGTTGAAGTCAACATCCAAGGCATATAAAATACCATAATATTGAACTTGGCTCTCATTTCACATTTATGTTTTTGATGGGTAAAAATAACAAAAATGAAACAGGCCAAAATTTTGGTTTTGACTTTTTTAATTCTTTATTTCTTCCAGGCAGTTGGCATGATTTTGATTTTGCCTGAATTATCCCGATACGCGTCCACTGCGAGCTGAATCCAAACAATGAATGAAAAAAAAACAAAATGGCGGCAGATCAGCCATCTGGAGGAAAATTCGTAAGTTTAAAAACGCCTTCTGAATTTAAACTTAAATGTACAATATATGAAAACTGGTTGATGACAAAATTATTAGCAATAAGGAATTTAAAATGTATTCTAAATTAATATTGAAAGTGCCAAGTTAGATTTGAATTATGAATTATCGAAAAATGTAATATTATAAAATATTGTAAACAGACATTCTAACACTTTACACAATGAAAGAGAAGCAAACAATAATGTTGGCCTTTTTTTTCTAACAGGCTTATAAAAAAATATAAATTAAAAAAAAATATAGTTGTTAACCCTAAACCTCTAAAAGGGTCAAGTTTATGGTTAGCCAGACAAAAAAGCCCTAAAATTGGGCTTAAAATATTTGTCACTGTAGAAAAGCACGTTGATAGAGGATTAAAAAGAAATTATTATCAATTTTAATTTGTTCCACAAACTCTTAAAATAATTTACATTATATTATTCCTAAAATAAAGTTAGTAATGTTCAGTTCCAATCCGGGACTCAATTTCTTTCTTTTTGGGAAACTTACCTCGTCCTACTTCAAAAGTGAATACTTATTCTTTAATTCTAGGGAACCAGTGGCGTAGCTAGCATGGGTAGCACTCGGGGCGGATCATTACGGTTTCGGCTTTAAATTTTGGGGTATCACCCCAAAGTTTAAAGCCGAAACTCAATAATATAACAATTAAGTAAGCTTATGTTTTATTAAAAATATTACAAATTATTCTTCATTGTAAGATGATCCAAGTACAAAAATAAAACAGTGAAAAGAAATTTTAATTTGTTACTACTTAAACAACAAATTTACGTGGTAACAAATTTAAATTTCTTGTTTTAGCTTTAGCACTCGCAAACTCTCCAATCACATAATTAAAATTTATATTTTGTGTTACTTCATGTTCTATAGTTAAAATGCCTAGGTTATTCAATCTGGTTTCACTCATTTGAGCCCGCAAGTAATTTTTAATTAATATTAATTTGCTAAAACTTCTCTCACATGAAGCAACTGATACGCATATTGTTATAAATAACTTTAGCGCGACCATTAGATTCGGAAGAGATTCTATAAAATCCCATTCTACAATGAATTTCTAATGATCTAGAGTTATCCAATTGGAAACGTTAATATTGGCCGCTTTCAAATGTCTTCTCATTCTTGTCTTGGTATCTCTAAAAGTGACAGTTTTAGGATTAGTTTTAGATATTGATGTTCATTCGTAGGTGGTCGGGTGTAACCCTAAACTGGGTGACACCCGGTGCGAGCCGCCCCAGCCCCCCCCCCCCCAGCTACGCCACTGTAGGGAACCCCAGTGAGATTTATTAATAAAATAGAGACATTTTACCTGAAATAAAATGTGTATTAAACCATACTTACCTTATTCGAAACCTAATAAAACATGAGAGTAGCATTCTTGACTTCCTGCTAGTGCTCGTCGTGCGGAAACAGCCCCACCGCTATCTGCGTCTCGCTCTAACGGCTCTCCCACCATCCCCACCACCCCCACCACCACCTAAGGCAGCTCGCGTGTCGGCCGCGAGTTGGGTGTCATTGACTTTGCTCATGTTTTATACCACCAGGCAGGTATTTAAGTTATTAGGTTTCGAATAAGGTAAGTATGGTTTAATACACATTTTATTTCAGGTAAAATGTCTCTATTAAACCTACTTGACCGTTATTCGAAACCTAATAAAACATGAGAGACGTGTTTGTTATCGCCTGGTGGTGGTGTCGCCAATGTGATCTAGAGTGAATGTGTATTATATTTGCAATTAAATAACAGAGTATTGATTGTGTTTTTATTTATTAATCACAACAGTAATTACAGCAATCGTTTTATTGTTAATATACATTTTGTGCGTATGATGATTAATGATTAATGGGAGAGCATCTCGAAACTTACAAATAAACTATAAGCTAGTTAATAATGGTTGTATTAATGATTTTTTCTATTCTACAGGCTCAAAGAGAGTAGTAATCAAATCAGTCTTTGATGCATCTGCTCGAATCTCACGGCAATAGAATTTCTTAAAAGTATTGGCCGATTTCTAATTACCTCTTAAGAGTATATCGTCTAGATGGAACTGCTCCATCCAGTTCTTTGAAGCTACTGCTGATCGAAAGCTGCCTGGTGTGCCCTGTATGCCGGCATCTTTTAACGTTTTCTTCATCCAACCGGCAATAATAGAGCGGGTAGCTGGTTTGGGGTCTCCAAAGGTGCTCAAAAACAAGTTGTGTGACGATATTACTTCCCTTCTTGGGCGTGACAGATGGATCAGATGTTTGACCCAATGGACTGGGTCTAAACTCTTGTTTTCTTTATTTCGTAGAAGTTTCCAGCCTGATTGTCTCCGGTTAGCTGTGTCTGTCTGTGATCCAAAAGCCGGCCAGAGAATTATATTATCTTCGGATTGAATGTAGTGTTCTGGTGAAATCTGAAGGAGTGTAAGATCGTGAATACGTCGCCCCGAGCAGAGAAGTAGGATTGAGACAGTTTGACAGGAAGCTTCGTAGAAGTTAACAGTTTCAGGATTTTTCTGACTTAAGTATGAAATGAGCGTATTAATATCCCAAATCGGTGGCTTGGGTAGTTTAGGATGAGCCAGAGAGATCGCTTTTAGAACTTGTCTTACGAGGGTGTGCGAACTTATTTTTGTTTGATTGTCCGGGTCACAAAAAGTCGAGACCGCCGATTTATGAACGAGAATCGTGCTCAGGGAAAGCCCCTCTACTTGATGCAGATCAACTAGGAATCGTGCAAATTGCGAACCAGTCGGTTGTAGTGAGTTCACCGCGTTATTTTTAGTCCAGTTCATCCATCTTTTCCAAGCTGGTCTATAAGTGTTAAGAGTAGACTTACGCCAACTGGATGCTAAAAGAGACCTTTGTTTTTCTGACCAGTCCTTCAATGTTGGCTCCCACCCCCACATCTCCAAACTTCGAGCGTCATTGTTGTCACGTTTGGTGGCGGGAGACCGGTTGAAACATCTACTAGTACCTGGGGTAGGTTCCTGATGGTGAACGGGGGACCTAATGCTCTGCTCTTCAGATCTGGTCTCCAGTATACTTTGTCCCACCGTGGAGCGACTATCAGGTAAACACCTCTTGCTTTGTTTAGGTGTGCTAGTACTCTGGGGATCAAGTGGGGTGGTGGGAACACCCAGGCTAGCGTGTAAGTCCAATTCGCTGCTAGAGCATCGTAGCTCCTGGCTCGAGGGTCTGTTCTGTCGAGTGTGCAATAGTCCTGTAGGACATGTGCCCGTCGAGAGGCAAAGAGGTCGATTTGTGGTTGGCCCCATTTTGAGAAAATGACTTCTGTTGCCGTTGGCAGAAGGTGCCATTCTGAAGGAGTCTTCTGACGAGACAGGTGATCCGCTTCCGAGTTGTAACTGCCTGGCAGGTGATAAATCGTCATGTGGATGTTGTGCTGATCTAGGATTGCGAATGCTTCTGCTGCAAGGTTTACTAGGGCTTGAGATTTTGTGCCGCCTTCGTTGCGTAGGTACGATACCGTGGTTTTGTTGTCGCACTGGACTAGTAAAGCCGAAGAGCTCAGGTAACGACAGTGATCTCGTAAGACGTTTATGATGGCAATGAGTTCTTTTTGGTTGCAATGTAACTCCTGTTCCGTCTCTGACCATGTGCCTTGTAAGCTCGTGTTGTCTAGCAAGGCCCCCCAGCCGATGTCGCTCGCATCGGTTGTCAGATAGTGAGATGGTAGGGGACAGTGAATGGCTGAAGGGACTCTGTAATTCGTTAGCCACCACAGGAGATCGCTCTTTGCTTTTGAGCTTAACTGAGTTTTTGTGCAGGCAGGTGTTTTCAGAAGAGCATTTGCATGCGTTTGCAGGCTTCGATAGTTTAATCTTCCTCTTGTCACGACAAAACTGGCGAAGTTTAGTACCCCTATAAGTATCTGAAGTTGTTTCAGATCCACCGAGCGAGATTGCAGGGAATTCGAAACGTAGTCTTTCAGTTTGGAAGCCGGTCTTTCTGGGAGATATTTGATATTTTTCCATGTGTCCCATACAATGCCCAAGAACTCCAGGGACTTTTGTGGGACTAGGACCGACTTTTTCCTGTTTATTATCCATCCCAGGTGTTCGAGCAAATTTATTGTGGTTGCAACGTGGGACTGTAGAACCGAACGGTTCTGATGGACTAGGAGGAAATCGTCTAGGTAAACTATGGTGCGAATGCCTTGTTCCCGCAGCATTTGGGCTACCCAGTTTGTTAGACTGGCAAAGGCTTTGGGAGCAGAACTTAGACCGAATGGCAAGCAAGTCATTTCGTACAGTTTTTCGTTGTACATTAGACGTAAGTATCGCTGGTGTGTTTGTGCAATCCGTAGGTGAAAATACGCTTGGTGCAAATCTATTTTGGCCATCCAGTCGCTTTCCTGAAGGAAGTCGGGCACTTTGTGGATATTTATAAGCCGGAATTTGTCGGTGTGAACATACTCGTTTAGGTTTTTCCGGTTGAAAATAGGCCTCATCGTGCCGTCGCTTTTCGGCCGAAGAAAAATTGTTGATATGAAACTCGGGGATCGCTTGGCCTCTCGTATTACACCTTGTGATAACATTTCCGAAATGATGTTTGACATCTCTTGCGAGTGTGCAGTTAGACGGTGACGAAAATGTTGACTGAGCGGTGGTTTTCTCTTGAAAGGTATACGGTAGCCTTTTATAATTTTTTGAATGTAGGGCGGTGCCCCGAGCGCTTCCCAACGGCTGTGGTAAAATTGAAGCTGACCGGCACGAAAAGGTATTCTCGAGTCAATATTTGCGTTTATTTTGTTCTCTCCTATCCCGGCGGGATGAGGGAGAGTTTGCCCTGCGGCCTTTATGACCCTCGTTATGTCCTCCTCTTCTTCCACCTTTGCCTCGAAAGGATTGATGATTTTGGTCACGGTAGTACCTTTTAATAGCAGGTTTGTTTTCCCGTTTTGGGGCCTGGGATATTTTCGACGGAGGACCGTACGACGTACTTGGTCGTTGCGATGGCCCCGGATCGTTCTGCGGTGCAGAGTTTGTGCGATCCTTATTTTTGGGCCAAAATACGCTTTTCACGCCTCCTGCTTTTTCCAGGACAGTTGTAAACTTGTCGCTGTCAAATAAGTGGGAGCATGTCGGTGGGATTTTCCGCAATGCACTTTTATGATACGGATCTTTCACCGAAGCTATAATGGCCTCTCTTCTGTATTGTACAAGCTCAGCTCTGTGTCCACAAACTAGTTGAAATATGTCACTTGTTATTTTTGGACACTCACCTTTAGTGAAAATTTCGGTTATTTTCTCAACGATATTGGCATGGCTTAACTGTTCAGATTGCTGTGCCCATATTAAAAAACTACGCATTTCATTTTGCATTACATCCCTTTGCTTTAATAAAGCATAAGTTATACCTGAAAAAGCTTTTTCCATCTGTGCTGTAAACTTAGAAGTATCATAACGCTTTATTTCGTCATTATGTTCGAGGTTAGTAAAACCTGGTTCATGAACATACAGCTTTTGTACGTCTGCGTAGCGTACACTGTTCCAATCGGAAAGCCCAAAGCGTTGCAAGGTTGTTAACTGATCCAAAAATGCTGATGAAGCATGAGGAATCGATGGTTCCTTCAACTTTGTACTAATGCTTAGACTAAATGTATTGTCGCAGCATGTTCCGGCATTAACAGTGGATGACGGAGGTAAGGGGTGTTCATTGGGCTCCTCTTCAAATAAGTCACCGCTAATGTTAGGATCTACATAAGAGCTACATTCTTCTTGATAAAATTCTCTTGGAGTGCTAGTTTGCCGTCGGGACAGCTCGTATTTTAGGTTAGACACTTCAGTTAATAATTTGTTTAACTTACTTGAGTCCCGTTTCCTTTTGGATTTGTACTTCCTTCGGCGTCTGTTATTACGGTTCGTACGATTGATTGACGAGGAGCTTGAGCTTGTTGATGAACTACTGCTCGAGCTCGACTCTGTACTTGAAGATCGTTTACGCTTCCTTTCGGCATTGGCACTATTACGACTCTTCCCAGCCGCACCTTCCTCCATCGTTGCAGCGGATGGGCCTGCCTGATCCATGTTCGTATTCGAAATCTACGATTTAGATTTACTATACTGTTGAATAAAAACGCAATATCAAAATACGTCAAAGTTTATAACGTTCGAAAGAGAAAGAACAAAGCCAAGATCTAAAAAAGGAATATCTAATTCAAATAAGCATTCCGAACGGTATCACCGTTTAAAAATTTTTAGTTAACAATTATCTCGTAGGTACGTATACCCACTTACGTAATTAGAAATCGAATTGTAACAACAATGAAATCAAACTGTTACTGTTAAAAGTGAGGTAGTGAAAATTGGAAATAAGTCAGTAACAGTTTAGGTATGTAGGTATGCCGAAAAAGCAATGCACAATGGTACTTACCAAGACAAAATTTTTTACCTTTGTTGATTATTTAAACACTTTGCATTGTTGCACAATAATATTATCACTGCACGACACAAAAGTGACTTGTGGGACAAGCACTTTTTAGTAGCGACCTGTTTGGTCGGAAATCAAAACGCCAATGACACCCAACTCGCGGCCGACACGCGAGCTGCCTTAGGTGGTGGTGGGGGTGGTGGGGATGGTGGGAGAGCCGTTAGAGCGAGACGCAGATAGCGGTGGGGCTGTTTCCGCACGACGAGCACTAGCAGGAAGTCAAGAATGCTACTCTCATGTTTTATTAGGTTTCGAATAACGGTCAAGTAGGTTTAATATCATTTCAAGATTTGTAGAAGAAATTATTCATCTGACGAAAACATTTAATATTTCAGCTCCACTGATCTAATTTGTCAAAAACAACAATACAAAAAGTTGTATAAATATTCACTTGTACCTTCTTCTATTTACTACATCGTGCTAGCTTCTTACCGCTGCTAATGCTGTGTAAAAATCCCTTTTCGTTTTAAAGGGGTTAAATAATTATGTACCTATATTTTAGTCGAACTTTCCTTATGTTCACTTTTGTATTATACCTACATGTAAAATATTATTATTCCGCCAAACACAAAACATAGCAATTAAATATTATATTTGCAAAATAAGTTGCTTTTAGTTAAAATATACAAGACGGAAAGTTGATCCGCGTCCTGGATACAGGGTTTACAAAATAATTGAATACTGATTTCTTTGAGCAAAATATGGACTCAACGCTATTAACGGATGTTCACCCTCAGGACCCGCTTCAACTATCCATATCCTGTATAGAATTTGTATACAATCGTATTTTTTATATACATTTTGTATTTAATATTCATGTTGGATATTATTAGTATGCGATTCGTCCCCTATTTATGAAAGCTCATTGAACTTTTGAAGTATTTTGTTTTACTTACTGTTGTAAATATGTTCGTCAACCAATTATCTCAGCTCTAAATCAGAAACTTGACCAGGTTTTTAGGAAATATGGAGCGAATTTGTAGATAATAACTCAGTAAATATCATGATTTTATGCTTTGAAAAAATATTGTATGGTTCGCTAAGGCATAAAATGCGTGAGAACTTCTTTTTATAGCTTGTACCTATATTCGTTTTTCATACTCCATGTTTCTGAACATCTTGTCAATTTAAATCTGTAAAACATACGAGCTTTTCTGATTGGTTGACTACATTAAGAAATCATGACGCATGTTTACATGAAAATAACAATATAATAAAACCCAGAAATAAAGATGCTATTTTCTGAAAAAAAGAAATCTATACCTAGGTGTAATGTTCACTGCGTTAATAAAACACACTTTGATAGATCTCGTAGGTGAAGTAGTATATGCGTCTAGCGCACGTCTGCTCTCGCTCACGGTTGGTGCTCGACTGCCCGCGCGCCGCCCAGGCGCATACACTACATCCCTTCTTTATTTTATAAATAATTAAGTTACAATAACTTAAACAACGATTTAACAATGAAATAACAGAATACATTTAGTAATATATAAACTAGTAAATTAGGCATACAACATTATATCACCAACAAAGTGACAGGCAGATAATCATTTTAATTTGTGTTGCACGACTATGTACAAAGAAACAATAAACCATTTATTAATATATTATTATTGCTTAAAGGTATATTGCAATACTTTAGTCCTCATTATTCAATGACCCTGTGTGTGTCCTTATTATCATTTGTCCACAACACATTATTGATTTTGAGAAATTGTTATGTTCTGTCTGTAATAATATTACATCTACTTCTTGAATCTATTAGCATATCAACGGTGACTCCCTCAATATTGCATTTCATAGTTTCGTCGTCATCCAGGTGGAAAATATAGTCAATTACAGATTCATTGGCATCATTTTTTGTTTCTTTTCTTGGTTTTTATTTAGTCCTGTTGTCTGTCCTGTTGTTGGAAATAGTTATTTGTGCAACAAGAGAGCAAAGTCGTTTTTTGCTGCGAGTGCTGATTTTGAATCCTGAGCAAGCGAAGGATTCAACGATTGAATCACGAGCGTAGCGAGTGATTCTAAAGTTGAATCCTGAGTGTGGCGAGGGAGTCAAAGGCACGAGATGCAAAAAACTTTGCTCTCGTGTAACACACATAACTTTTCACTTCAGCAGCGAGAACACTTTAGGAGATAAAATAATAAACAGGAATAGATTTAAATAACTATTAACTTATTCAACTCTTTACGTCAGCCACGAAATTTTATTACCGCTCTTTTATTTAAATTAAGGCGTGTTCGGAAATTATATAATTATATTATTATATCAGTTTTATTTGCAGTAAATACTTATTTTCGTTGAAATACTAAGTATACATATAAGTTAAAAATTCAATAAATTACACTGACATAATTATCTTTTTGCAAAATTTCTTTAGTTAGTACAAACCGAGCGTTGTCTTTGAGGTCGAATTCAAAATCGGAATTCGAACATAGAGCAACACAGGCCACCGGCGGAATTGTATGATTACCCCAAGGCTGAATAAGATATTCGCGGCTTTCTGAAAACAAAAATTAAAAAGTTACTTTGTCTCACTCAGTGAGCAAAATCGCATTTTGCTCACTGATTTCAGGCAGCAAAACCTACATGTTTGAGCTACTGAAGTGAAAATTGTTTTTTCTGTCGAGTCCTGCAATGTTCTCGGAAATGAACAATGAATCCACATTTTAAACATCGTTTGTCTTTTGCAGGGCATTTTGTGTCTTCGGATAGATGGCTGGAGCTTCCACATCTACTAAATTTTATGTTCGATGATTGTTGTCTGAACGGTTTGTTGATTTTTTTTCTTGTTATATATTTTATTTATTTTTGCTTTGTTGTAATAAATGATATTTATTCAGTAAATTGGTTTTGCCAAACTCTTTTACACGTCAAAGACACTATTTTACACTAGATGAGGGCGGTGTTTCGCACCTGACTACTCTGAGAAGAAACATCCGAAACAAACTCCGAGGTCACAGTCTCTTTTAAAGTCCAGACAATTTTGTATTGGTCAAATTATATGAGAACCATGCAGTGTAATTGTTCGCATCGTTTGTATTTATAGTTTTAAATAATTGTTCTAATTGCCTGGCTACAACTTCTAAAGCATTTGCTTTACTGATGATTTAGTCTAAACTAATTGTAGCCCCGCATTCTTATTTTTTTTTTTATTCGACTAATCGACACTTTTCCGTGATTTGATCGATAGTATGCTCTTCTTTACTATGGAATTGACATTTATCGGCATGGTTTCTCAACCTTAATAAAAATCTTTCAAATTGTTTTCCTTCCTCCTGTTTCGTGAGTCGGAAAATGTATCTTTCATAAATCCGACTTTGTTTTGGAGCAAAGTAACCCAACAAACAAACTAAGCTTATAAAATTAAGTTTATAAGGTCTAAACCCTTAAACTGATTATACAAGAGCATTCATTATGCCAATATTACATTTAGTGGCACATTATTAGAAGATTTGGCTTAATATCTTACCTTTATTTTTATATTTTGGCTGGATAAACGATAATAAATCCAATTTATACGGCTACAATAAGGGCTCGAAATGTGTTTTTCTAATAGAGGCTAGTTACATTGCTTTTAGTATGGTCAATTATTCTTAGGAAAGTAATGCACGAGGTAACTATGATGCTTTTAAACTTATAGGAGCATTTTATAAGACGTAACAAACCAATTCTAGCATGTTATATGATATTTACACACACCACCTCTACTTCTATGGTACTACAAAAATTTCCCATATCGCTTTAAGTGACATATAATTTGATCTTTTCACTTTGCAATTAATTTTCCGCCAGTTATTTTCTGGACACGAATGTTCAAGTCTTCTTAATTTATTTTCATTACATTTTGGCGCAGAACGCCATCTTTTCCCCACTTGCTTGGTATTGCGGACAATTTTGAATATCCTAACAATTTTGTAAGGCATTAAGTTACTATTGTTAATGAACCTCACTATTTTCAATAATATGGCTGACGTTTTTTCTTTATTTGCCAAACTGTTGAACAAAATAATGTAAATCACTAAGAAAAGACTTATTGCAGACGGCTATAAGGGCCTACGGATTTTTATGAACCTTTTATTTGCCACAATAAGTTTGAATAACCCTGTATCGGACCATAATAAAACATGTATAAGGGTGATCCCCACCTTATCAACGCTCTCCATATGATTCTCACAAGGGTATTGGCTTTATTGGGGCACTTTTCTTGCCATTATAAGTTTAATTTGCAAACTATACAGCAACTATAAGAGGAGTATAAGGGTTTTGCCCTTATAAGTTGTGCCCAAACGCACCCTTATTAGCGATAATACGGCTGCTATAAGAACATTATTTTTGGCATTATAAGCCACTACAAGGAAAATTTTTGATTGTTTGAAACAGTCTAATTTATTTTTCACTTCAGTAGCTCAAACATGTAGGTTTTGCTGCCTGAAATCAGTGAGCAAATTGCGATTTTGCTTACTGAGTGTGACAAAGTAACTTTTTAATTTTTGTTTTCAGAAAGCCGCGAATATCTTATTCAGCCTTGGGTTAATCATACAATTCGAAACATTTACACTCCTTCTCTTTCCCGCTATTAGAAAGAGAGAGGGATAAAGACCAGGGGGGCAATTCTCGGTTTTAGAGATGGTGTCGAACTCGACAAAAATTTCTAATGACGTCATTTTTTCGACAAATTTTAAAAGTTGCTATTCTGGGGATGTCGAATTCGACATTTGTCGAAGGCTAACGTTAGAGTTCATGTCGAGTGCTTCTGAGCAGTAGAGATGTCATGTCGATTGTAGAGATACGTCATTTCAGAGTGAATTTGTTGAGTTTTGGATTGTACACTGTTTTCTTATCTTTAGTTTTTAAATAAAATACGGCTTGGCATCTCATACCTACTGGAAATTCGATCTATACTCTTTGATTTGTGCATTGTGTTTTCTTGAAACGACGACCTTCGCGCAAATAAGACTCTGTAATTTGTGTACCCACGATCGGACTTGAAACCCCTGAAAGATGGACGAGTTTATTAGCATTTTTATCTCGGAGTTGTTGGAAAGTGGCGAGCAACTGGCCAATACACGGCGACAAGCGACAACAGCGCACCTATCCCGCCGTCGATATTTACGACTTGAGCGAAATAGAAGTCATTAAAAACTTCAGACTAAATAAAGATTTGATAAGGGTTCTAATAGATCTATTGGCTCCTGTAATTTAGGACACCACGAAAATAGACCTGAAAACGAAGGTAAATAATTGTCTGCTTCATAATTTTATTAGAGTCATGTATAACTGTTCACTAAACTAACCTTACCCACCAAAAATACTAATTGCACACCCTAAAATACCTAAATTACTTATGTGCACCAAATCTAGTGATGTAAACACAGAGTACATGAAAACATAACAAAAGTTTTGAAGGAACCGCAAAAAGGCGCAAATTCAGACACTGACAGACAGTCAACTGTCAAACTGATTATTTTTACACTAAACGTTTCGTTTTATACTTAAATAATTAGGTTTAGTCAGCGTTTTAAAACAAAATCATTCATTCACTCATAGCTACCTAAAACGGAACGTGCGATTCTTCATAATGGTAACATTATCTTCACTCGACTCGACATTTTCGTGACATTTATTTCTATTTTGACTGAGAATACGGAATTATGCTCAATTCGACATTTTTTGGTAGAGATAGAGATATTTTTGATAGACATAGAGATAGACTTACAATCTCGAACTCGAGATAAATGGCGAAAATCGAGAATTGGCCCCCAGCCTTTTAGAAATTCCGATTTAGAATTCGACCTCAAAGACAAACACGCTCGGTTTGTACCTAAAGAAATTTTGCAAAAAGATAATTATGTCTTAGTGTAATTTATTGAATTTTAAACTTATATGTATACGTAGTATTTAAACGAAAATAAGTATTTACTGCAAATAAAACTGTTATTTAACCTGTAAATACCCATTTCTAGTTTCAACAATGTTACGTAAATATTTTTTCATTACTCATACTCTGAAAGTAGGTCATTACATGTATGATTAGCCGTTTGAAAGTTATCCATTGCCGCCCTAGGGAAAATCGCTTTCAACTGACAGCTGCCAAATTTAAGAAAAAAAAACTAGTTCTATTTTGACATTTCAATTGAACCATGTTCCAAATTTTTATACAGCCACGAAATTACAGAGCAATTTAAAATTAAAATAACATAAACTTAAGTATTAAAAATATAAATAATGACTTCAAAATAATTTAGTTTCAACTATTTCTCTAAAATATCACAGATATCGACAAAATCTTTGCCATTTTTAAAAATAATGAACATGAAAAATCCTGGCTGTATAGCTGGACGACCACAGCACAAAAATTAAAAAAAAAAAACAAGCGGCAAAGTGACAATTCGATCTACACTCATTTTTTCTTTAGTTAAAATTTATGTTGTTAATTTTACTTTCTTTCCTCGTATTCGTAATGAAAAGCACAGTGTTTACCTCGGGTAAATTACTTATTTAGTCCCTCGAACTATTAGCGCCCTCACTACGTTCGGGCGCCAAACCCCGTCTCGGGACGTAAATAAGTAACTTTCACGCCTTGGATAACAATGTACTATCAATAATAAAATATCATGGGTGCTATAATTTCCGAACACGCCTTAGTTTAAATAAAAGAGCGGGAATAAAATTTCGTGGCTGGCTTAAAGAGTTGAATAAGTTAATAGTTATTTAAGTCTATTCCTGTTTATTATTTTATCTCCTAAAGTGTTCTCGCCGCTGAAGTGAAAAGTTATGTGTGTTACACGAGAGCAAAGCTTCCCGCATCTCGTGCCTTTGAATCCCTTGCCACACTCAGGATTAAACTTTAGAATCACTCGCTACGCTCGTGATTCAATCGTTGAGTCCTTCGCTTGCTCAGGATTCAAAATCAGCACTCGCAGCAAAAAACGACTTTGCTCTCTCGTTGCACAAACAACTATAGAGCTATTGCATAATCATCGACACCTTCGCCTTCTTCAGCATGAGCTCCAGGAAGGTTTTAATACACTTCTTGAAGTGCTTTTCCCCCAACGTGGAGAAGAGTAGCTCTTTTTTTTTACGGAAGTGTCGATGTAGGCAGCCAGTAAATAAATTTCAAGTGCCCTCTTCCATATCTTCCAGCGAGTGCCGACAGATGTCGGATCGCCTTCGCAATCAGATGAATCGCAAGACATTTTCATTGATTCATTGGCAACACTACTAGAGTGACATGTCAAAATTTTTTGTTCCGTGTTTTAAAATTAAATTAATTAGTAATAAGGCTTTAATCTAATTTAATTTCATGTGTAAACGTATCGTAAATGTGTAAATACGCAGGAATATTGTTTTCCCAATAATTGGACAAGTATAAAAAGTTTTCGGTGACATAACATTCACCGGTAACCTAAAACTATCAGCTGACGTTTGCACTACGGATCTAAAACGGGGAGTATTGTTTACTTATTTTTCTTTAAATAGCACTCATTCATAATATTTATATTAGTTATTCGTCAAATACTTTCAAGACTATAATTATTTTGTTGATTTTGCACCCCCATAATTTGCTGCAAATTGTTTGTTGACATTCTTTTATCTTTGTGAAGATTAGGGAAATTTTCAACAATACTATAACATAATATACATAAATAAACCTATAATAATGATCAGTGAGCAGTATTGTCTTTAAAATTTGATGATTATTTTAATAATGTACTAAGTTTTGTGTTCTTGTCAATATACCCACAATACAAAAAAAAAAGAAAAGACAAAACATTAAAATCAATAAAATTGTATTTCCAATTAGAATTTATTAACTATTTAGAAGCTAACTTAGCAGCCTACCTCAATTTAATCTTTAGCTGTGCACTTTATTCCTTTTTTTCCCCCCTTTCATCGCTAACTTCCCTTTTTTAATCTACTCTATTAGTCCTCACCGTTTCTTTATTTCTATATTTCAGTAACCAATTCAATAACCATGCCTGTGATGACCCGTAAGGCTGCTGCTCAGGATATGGAGCTGAAATTGAGAACAGCTCTCCATGAGCTAAAGGAAGTAAACCTTAAAGTCCAACAATTGTTACTGGAGAGAGAAGAGAGTGAGGTGGAAGTCGATAAGGTTAATTCAAAAAACTCAAGCCTTAAACGTCAGCTAGTAGACCTACATCAGCAATTCTTGGACGTTGTTGATGAACGGGATCAACTGCGGGTGGTCTTGGATGGGTTTAGTAATTGTAGCAATTTGTATGAGGAGGCTTTAAGTAAAGTTAGGGACTTAGAAAATGAGTTAATTAATGCCAATAGTTTTATCTTAAAGTTACAGGAAGAGAAAGAAAGTTCTCAGGTTGTACAAACAAATAGCTTATATAATGAGTTAGTAAATAGCAATTGTAACCCCTCTTCCTTAATCACTATTGATCTTACTGAAGATTCTTTGTTGAGAAATAATAAAATTAGCAACAAGAAAATTAAAAAAAATGCCAAACTAAATAAAATCATTAAAAAATGCTATAAGTTTAAGAAACAACAAAAACTTTTTTCAAAATATATTCCACAAAGGAAAGAGCGTGTTGAGTTAGTGAATAAGTTGCACAATTATCAAATAAAATTGGAAGATAGCATAAAAATTTATGAAATTGACACTCAGCATTTGCAGTCTGAAATACAATTGCTTCAGGACTCACTTAGTTCCCTATCCAGTAAGTATATGAAATCTCAGTACCAAATTAAGGAACATATTCTTGCTGCAAATGAGTTAGTGATGTGTCAATGTACTTGTCAGACAGATTCAAACCATGGTACTGTCCAGCCTGAGGTAATGGAGGACCCATCCCGGGCTGTTGATTTACCTCAGGTCTGCACCCTTAGCCAGCCTGAGTTAAAACATAATAATAGTTCTTGCTCTGTAATGTTCTCAGATAGTATAGGAAGAGGTTTAGGTAAACTGTTAACTAATAACCTGGGTTATTCCTGTAACAATTATTGCATGCCTGGTTCAACTTTTAAGCAGATTATGTCATCAGTTTATAATAATAAATACGGGTATAATACTGATATAACTATATTTATTGGAAATAGTTCAAAAATTACAAAGAAGGACTTAACGGATAGCATAACTGAGTTATTAAAGTTAAATTGTCGAAAAATTGTATTGTGTGCTTTTCCCTACTTTGAGAAATTGTCCTCTAGTCAAAACAATTATATTTACATGCTCAATAAGCATCTTCATTTCTTAGTTAGTCTCTATAGTGACAAACTTATGTATTTTGATACCAATGTTTGTATGGATAAACTTTGGTCAACTCGAGGTACTGTGTATCTGCCTTATATGTATAGACGCGAAATAGCTAGGCTATTAGTTTTTTATATTCACACTGACATAAATAGTATGTCTAAGCTTAGTAGTATAGTTATTACTGATAGTGTTCATAGCACTCCTTTTGATGCACCTAGTGATTTAAACTGTTAGGTACGACAATAGGCAAGCCACATAATATGTTGAATGTTGTGCATCAAAATATGCAGGGTTTGTCTGGCAAGGAGTTAGAAATAAGTTTATTTATGGAACACTATCAGGTTCAGGTCTTATGTCTTACTGAACACTGGTTGAAGGAGCATGAATTACCGTTTTTTAATGATAACAATTTTACTGTCCAAAGTGCTTTTGTCAGAAGGGGCGCTATTCGTGGTGGTTCTTTGGTTCTTGTTTCAAACAAGTTGAAATGTAAAGAACGTTTAGATCTAGTTAATCTTTCTGTTGAGCGTATTATTGAGTTGTCTTGTGTGGAACTCGAGAAACATATATTAATCTGTGTTTATAGACCCCCTTCTGGGGATTTTACTCGCTTCGAATCTGTAATGGAGGATTCACTTAGTAAGTTAAAATCAAGTAATAAAAGTATAATTTTGTGTGGAGATTTTAATGTTAATATTTTAGATGCAACTCCTTTAAGTGTAAGACTACTCAACCTTTTTAAATCTTTTAATTTAATTAACTTGTTTTTTGAACCAACAAGAATTACTGCATCTTCGGCGACTTGTCTTGACAACATGTTTACTGATTGTGATGCCGAAAGTAAAATAGTGTTAAGTGACTTATCGTCTGATCACTGTGGATTGATGGCTAGCTTCCCTATGCCATCACGCAAAAAGCCTCACAAGATTGAATGTAGGCCCTATACAGTTAGTCGTTGCAACAAGTTCAAGAATAATATAGCTGAAAAACTTACACCAGCCATAGCTGAATCAGATAATCCTAATGAAATCTATGACTCCCTTTTCGATATTGTTAAAAATGAATACCAGTCCACTTTTAAATCCAAAATCATTAACAAGAATGGATCCTCTGCTGGTTTCAATCAATGGGCTACACCTGGCATTTATAAAAGTAGAGCGAGATTGTACGAGTTATACGGTTTGAAAAAATTCAGATTTGATACACCTTTTGTGGAATATGTAAGAAATTATTCAAAATTATTTAAAAAGGTTTGTACTATTGCTAAGTCAAAATTTTTAAGCGAAACAATTAAAAATTCTACTAACAAAGTTAAAGCTACTTGGCAAATTATCAACAGTGAAACAGGAAAATCGGTTAATAATGAAAATCAATTAGAGATTATGATAGACAGTGAATTAATTACAAATGCGACTAGCGTAGCAGACGCATTTAATGAATTCTTTGCAAATATTCCTATAACTACGACTCGCTCCTTAAGTTCGTCCCCGTCTAAAGCTGAAAGCATTCTGCAACGTAGTGCGCCTAAATGCGGTAACCTATTTAGTTTTGAACACATAACACCATATGATGTAATAAATGTATTCAACACGCTTAAATCTAAACATACTGGCGATTATTGGGGCATTTCAATTAAACTTTTAAGTAATATAATTGACATCGTCGCCCCCTATCTTGCAATTACTTTTAATAAATGTGTAGATCTAGGTACTTTTCCTGACCTTATGAAGAGTAGTAAAGTCATACCATTATTTAAATCAGGCAATAAAAATGATATTGGTAATTTCAGACCAATTTCTATCTTACCTGCTTTTAGCAAAATATTTGAAAAATTAATACTCAAGCAGTTGCTTAGTCATTTTAATGTAAATAGCCTCCTTCATAGTGAACAATATGGTTTTACGAAAGGTCGTTCAACAACTGATGCAGGTGTTGCTCTGCTGAAGCACATATTTGAGGCGTGGGAGAGCTCTAAGAATGCAATTGGTGTTTTCTGTGATCTATCCAAAGCCTTTGATTGCGTACACCATGATACACTTTTGCGAAAATTACATCATTACGGAGTCCAAAACGAAGCTCTTAATGTTATAGAATCGTACTTACGTAATAGATTTCAATGCGTAGATGTTAATGGCTCGAAATCTTCTGATCAACCTGTTCAGCTAGGTGTGCCTCAAGGATCAATTCTGGGTCCGTTTTTGTTTTTGGTCTACATCAATGACTTGCCATATCTCTTAAAGGGCATTTGTGACGTTGTACTGTTTGCAGATGATACCTCTCTTATATTCAAAGTTGATAGAAATAGACAAGATTTTGACGATGTTAACACCGCACTATCTTTGGTCACGGATTGGTTTACTGCTAACAACCTAGTCCTAAATGCCAAAAAAACGAAATGTATAAAGTTCGCCTTGCCAAATGTTACAAATCTAGGTCCTAACATTGTTCTAAGTAATGAAGAACTTGAAACTGTTGACTCAGCTGTGTTTCTGGGAATTAAAGTAGATTCTAGAATTCAATGGGGTCCGCATATAACAAGATTAGCGGGAAGATTAAGCTCGGCAGCCTACGCTGTCAGAAAAGTAAGACAGTACACGGACGTTGATACAGCTCGACTAGTTTATTTTAGTTATTTTCACAGCGTTATGTCCTACGGCATTTTATTGTGGGGCAAAGCGGCTGATATTCAAAATATATTTGTCTTACAAAAACGAGCTGTTCGGGCAATTTACCAGCTGGGTACTAGAGTTTCTCTGAGGGATTTGTTTAAGGAGATTGGCATTCTGACGGTGGCATCTCAATTCATCTTCGCCAACATTATATATATTAGGCAGAATTTACATCTATATACCAAAAACAGTGATTTTCACACTATTAACACGAGAAATAAGCACCACCTACGTGTTCCTTATCATCGACTTCATAAGGTTCATAACTCATTTGTAGGCCTTGGTATAAAATTCTATAATAAATTGCCATCGTCCTTGCTAGACTTGCCGTTTAATGTGTTTAAATCTAAGATTAAATCCATGCTTTGTTCTAAGGCATATTATTCCATAAACGATTACATAGACGATAATAACAGCTGGTCACTCTGTTGAAGTTAAGACGGCTTTCATGCTCTTTCCCAGATTTATTTATTATTATTTTTTTTTTTTTCTTCTCTTCCCGACTAGTTATATGTATTCATATAATTGTTTATTTTTTTCTTTATGACTTAATTAAGTCATCTTGTTTTATTTTATGTGTTTGTATTTGTTTTATTATTTTATTTGATATACGGGCATTGTTGTCCTATTTTACATTTTATTGTTTGTTTTTTTTTTTTGTGTGTATTTTTATTTTTTAGTACGACAGTCGTAGGTTTCCTTCTTTTTTTTTAAAACATTGTCGGAGCGGATGAAGAATGTATAACTATCTCTTGCATTGTATAGAGTATATTTATCTAGTATTATATAGCGTCATAGCCAGCATTGTGTGAGTACCATGTACTTCAGAACTATCTATGACTAGAAACCTACGTCTTTCATTGACTTGAATGACTCTGGCGGTTGAGAGTATGTCATGCTCACTCAAAAGTCTCGCTGATGGTGGCGTGTATGTCGGATCATTTAGTTCCCTTCAAAATGGTTGAGCTGAATGGTGCTGTTATATGTGTCATGTTCGTGAACGGGCGCTGTCAGTTGGGACTGGTCATCTCTTGGCTGCCACGGTCTATTTTAATGATTAATAACTTTATTTTTGAATTGTCTTTTTATTTTACTATGGACACTATTAACTTGCCACATCGTTCTCACATAATGTACCATCTGATGATGAATGATGTAACTAAAGTTCTGTAATAATTTTGGCGATTGAAAAAGAGTGTCCATGGAGTTTCTTGCTCATTCTTCTCCATAGAGATCTACGCTTTGGAATGAGCACCTACGGTAGGTACTTTCACAGTTTTTATGTCTTGTGACTGGGACTGTAGCACCATAACTATTTTGTACTAGTTTTATTTTATGTCTTTTGACAATTCAAAAGTGCCTGTAATTGGCCTAGTTGAAATAAACGATTTGATTTGATTTGATTTGAATCCAAATGGTCTAAGTTGGGAAGTGTGGATGATGCATGAGTCATTTTGGGTAGCAATAAAATATTGACTCTTATTTTTGCGTGGCTTTTTACTGAAAATCAGTAACAGTATTACAACAGCTGCATAGCCCTATTTTTTGTTGTAAGTACTCATTGCGTGGACTTAATTATATTTTTGAAAATATGTTTTTTTTTATATATAATATACAGTCCTTTAAGTTAGGTTAATATTGACTCTTATTTTTGCGTGGCTTTTTACTGAAAATCAGTAACAGTATTACAACTGCATAGCCCTATTTTTTGTTGTATCTTGCGTGGCCTTATTTTCCATCTAATACGATGCATGGCCATTTACAATGAAGAATAGTGGTATGAAACTGTTTATCAGTAACAATTGCTTACGTATTGGCTCGATTCATATTATTATGTGATTTTGATTTAGCTCATAACTCAATGTAAAATGAGTGTTAATTTGCTAGTATTTTTCCTAATATAAAAACAAATAATTTGTAATAGGCTTAGGCTATTTGGAACGAATCTACCCGCAAACAACTGATAAGCAATAAACAATTACTTATATTCCTTCCTTCATTTTATTTTTAATATGTCATGTACTTGCTTTTATCCTCGTCGCCACTTGTAATGTTCACTGCGTTAATAAAACACACTTTGATAGATCTCGTAGGTGAAGTAGTATATGCGTCTAGCGCACGTCTGCTCTCGCTCACGGTTGGTGCTCGACTGCCCGCGCGCCGCCCAGGCGCATACACTAAGTACACTAGTTATTTTCAAAGTAAAAAGAATACTTAAATTTTTGGTGAACCTAATTATAAATAATGTACTTTAGTTAAAGGTTTTTAACACTACCTACATTTTTCAGTTTTCGGTTCCTATTATTAAGTTATTATTAAAATTAGCAAATAGAATATTACATTATTTCAGGGAGATTTTGGGAAAAGACATACTATTTTAAGAATTAATATAACTTCAAGAGATTTTTTAAACACATTCGCTTTTTAACAAAAAACATGTTTTTACTTTTTTTTAAAATTGTGGGCTTTTGTAATCCGGTAGGTACTATCGCCCAATGTATATACTGACCACCGTAAAGACTATTTCTGCTTGCAGAGTTATAACTTTCACTTCCTAGGCCCTTTGTTTTGACCATTCATCCTATTCATAAAAAAGGGTCATCCATTTCATAAAAAAGGTGGCCAGTTCACAGATGTGGGATACTGCGCACGCGATTTTGTTTTAAAAGTTGTGATGAATTAAGGGCTAGCAGAGCAAAACAATAGCGCAGTAGTTAATTATTTATTAAAACTCGGTGGAGAAAATACAATCAATACAATGTCTGGATGGTTCTCTTGACAACTCACAATACCATAGATACATTCTTTTTTTTTTTTTTTTATTGCCCTGTGTCTATACTTCACACGCCCCCTCAATAAAAAAACAAAAAAAAATGCACCAACATTAACAAAATGCGCCCCCTTAATAGTGGACTACTAGGTACCTAATAACAATACAAAAGACTCTCAGATGTTACCTATTTTCAATTACTCATCCTTTATTATTAAACAAATTTAAAATTAACTCACATTAAACATAAAAGATGTCTAAAACCATTAAATTTGCTCACTGGTAGGGGCTTTGTAAAGAAATCAGCTAACTGACAATCTGTTTTAACAAATTTCAATATTATAACTTTACTGTCAATCTTCTCCTTAATAAAATTAAATTTGATATCGACATGTTTAACTCTCTTATTATTTTCTGGATTATTTCCAATATTTATGGCTGCCTGATTATCTACAAAAATAGTGATAGGACAAATTGAAAAATCAAAATCTTTTATAATATTTTTAAGCCAACAGGCCTCAACAACCGCAGAACTCAGAGCTATAAGTTCTGCTTCAGATGAAGACAAACTGACAGTATGTTGTTTTTTAGATGACCACACAATAGGACAATTAAATAATTTGAACACATAACCTGATGTTGACTTTCTGTCATTAATATCGTTACCCCAGTCGGAATCTACATATCCAAGCAAATCTGTACTTCCATTACTATTGAAAGTCAACTTCAAGTCAAGTGTAGCATTTACGTATCTAAGCACTCTTTTTAATGCTTTTAACAATGTTTCATCAGCACAGTTTTGAAAACGGCTTAAATATGCCACACTAGTACATAAATCAGGTCTAGTACACAAAATAGCATACATTAATGATCCAAGAATTTGTCTACATAGATTTTCCAATTTAGGATCAGATTTATTTGACTGAAACATTTGGAATTTGAATTCCATTGGAGTTGACATAGGTTTTGAATCAATCATATTAAACTTCTCTAGTATCTTTTTCAAATAATGTTTTTGTGACATTTCAATAGTACCATTATGCAAATCTTGCTTAACATGAATACCCAAATAATTAGTTACATGACCTAAATCTTTCATACAGAAAATATTACTCAAATAAAGTTTTAAGTTGTGTACTTCTTTTTCATTTGACCCCATAATCAATATGTCATCGACAAACAATAACAAGTAAATTTTACATTCTGAATTTGCTTTACAATAAAGACAAAAATCATTTTCAGA
Source organism: Agrotis exclamationis (assembly GCA_950005045.1). NCBI lineage: Eukaryota > Metazoa > Arthropoda > Insecta > Lepidoptera > Noctuidae > Agrotis > Agrotis exclamationis. Next base: position 11,749,513 of record OX465441.1, read on the forward strand.
TCTAATAAATCCTTTCTTAGCAATAACTTTATCAAACTTTAAGTTCCAATACTTGGGTGATTTCTTTAGTCCATAGATACTTTTATTTAATTTAACAACACTGACATTATCATCACATCCAGGTGGCAGTCTCATATACACATCTTCCTGTATATCTCCATACAAGAAAGCACTTCGTACATCCATGTGATGAACTGGTAGTTTTTCTTTACTAGACAAAGCCATTAAAATCCTGAAAGTCGCTATTTTAGCTACTGGTGCGTACACGTCATAGGCTTCAAAACTATCCTCTTGTTGAAAACCTCGGGCAACAAGACGTGCCTTGTACTGGCTTATGTTTCCTTCACTATCTTGTTTTACTTTATACACCCATTTACTATCTATTACCTTTTTGTCTTTAGGTACTTTAATTTCACTTTTCCAAGTATTATTTTCTTTTAGAACTTTCAATTCTTGCTTCATGGCTTCTTTCCACTTGTCACTATTCTTACTATTGATTGCTTCATCATATGTTTTGGGCTCATTTAATATGCACATAAAGCTAGTTTCTGTGTCATAGTCCTGTAACCATGTTGGTTTTCTTGTTACTCTCTTTTCTGGTAATTCTTTCTTCTCTTCTTTTTCTAGGTTTTCATTTTCATCTGTGTCACTAGAAATATCTGTATAATCTTTTTCATCATTTTTATTTTCTTTTATTTCCTCTTCAAAAATGTCATTTAATATTTCACTGAACATTTCTTCTTTTCGAGGTGACTCAAAAATAACATCTCTCTTTATGTCTATAGTGGCAGAATCAGGAAAATAAACTTTAAAGCCTTTCACATTTTCATCATAGCCCACAAAACGACCCTTCTTGCCTTTGGAGTCCCATTTTTTTCTTTGATTTTTCGGTACATGCACATACACATTTTGCCCAAAAACTTTTAATTTATCCAAATTTGTATAGGCTTTATTAAACAATAATTCAAAAGGTGACTTGCCTTTCTCATGACTGTGCCCGGTTCTGTTAAGAATATAAACAGCAGTGTTGACCGCTTCGGCCCACAGTTCTTTGGGTAGTCTTGCACTTATCATCATGGCTCTTGCCGCCTCCACCACTGTCCTATTGTCCCTTTCAATTTTACCATTTTGTTCTGGAGTGTATGCCGTTGATGTCTGATGCCTTATGCCTTTTTCTTTAAATAACTCTTTAACTGTTGCATTGATGAATTCACTTCCATTATCGGTTCTTACAATTTTTACCTTCTCACCAGTATCTTGTTCAGCCAAATTTATAAACTCTTTAATCTTCTCAGGAACATCACTCTTATGTTTTAAGAAATATACATATCTGAATGTAGAATAATCATCTCTTATTAATAAAAAATAGTTGGAGCCTCCTAAGGATTTTACCTCCATAGGGCCACAAACATCCATATGTATTAGTTCACATGGCCTCTTTGATACAGTAGTACTTCTTTTGAATGGTAATCTGTGCATCTTACCTTCAACACAAGCACTGCATATTTCAGCATCATTCTTAAATTTTATACCATTTTTATTCAAGAACTGTTTCACATACTCATAGTTTTGATGTCCTAAGCGCTCATGCCACATTGTTAGGCTATCTTGTGATACTGTTGCAGCAGCAATATGATTAGATCTATATTCAAAGCACATAACATATAATTTCTTCTCCCTGTATCCCATGGCCACAACATTACCTTCCTTATTTTTAATTTCACAATAGTCCTTTTCGAATTCCATTTTATAGCCCTTGTCTGTGACACTTCTCACAGCGAAAAGATTAACCGTTAGTTGAGGGACATACAACACATTATGTAGGGTAGTATCAATCCACTCCTCTCCATCAAAAGATTTGAGAATCACTTTTCCTTTACCAGTAACCTTTAGTTCCCTGCCATCACCAATTACTACTGACTGGTGGGATTCATACTCTTCAAACTCATTAAATAAGTTTCTCAGGAAACACATGTGTTCACTGGCACCGGTATCTACCAACCAATCCTGAGTAGTTTCCTTGCTCTTCATAATTGTTGAAAATGCATTACTCCTTTTGTTTGACTCATTTTTACCAACATCATTGTTTTTTTCCTTATTTAGCCGTACTCGGCAATTTTTAATTGAGTGACCATATTTTTTACAATAAAAGCATTGCAACTTGGCACGACAATCTTTTTTATAATGGCCCATCTTGCCACAACCAAAACACTTTATCTCACTAGACTTTTTTGTAGCTGTTGCCAATGCCACGGACTCTGTTTCTGCCTTTATTTCACTATTTGTTGCAGTTGACATGTTACGTTCTTCCTCAATTAACAATCTCGCCATTAGTTCTCCTACAGTTTGATTTGCTGTAGGAACCGATTCCCATGCAGCAATAAAGTGGCGATATTTGTCTGGCAATGACATAAGCACTTTAGTCATGACCATTTTGTCAGATATATCATCGCCTAATTGTCGAATATTCGCCCTTATCTCTTCTATCTTAGAGAAAAATAGTGAAACATCGGTATCACACTTTAGTGAATAAAACTTTTGTTGTTCGAGATGTAAAGATGTAGAGGACTTCTTCTCATAAATATTATTTAACTTAGTCCACATCTCGGCAGACGTAGTAGCAGTTAGCAAATGCGTCATGATATTTTGGTCAATATGAAAAACAATCCAACCTTGGGCCTTGCTATCTTTAGTAATCCACTCTTGGTACTCCGTCGGTTTATCTTTACCAGGTTTAGGCATGGAACCATCCACGACCTCGAATAGGCCTTTTGCCTGTAGAATGACTCTCATCTGGAATTTCCAGGTACACCATGTCGCACTTCCATTTAATTTGACTCCAGATATTGATTGCGGATGCGACAAATCCATTTTCTTCCACTCTTACGACCGGCGACTTCAACAATTAAACAATGGCGTCTCGAACTTTCTACAAGCCAACACAGCCAACGAAAATCCTCTAGATTTTTTATTCTCGCCGTAACTTATGCACTCGCGTACTCTGGGCCCTTAACCTGTGATGAATTAAGGGCTAGCAGAGCAAAACAATAGCGCAGTAGTTAATTATTTATTAAAACTCGGTGGAGAAAATACAATCAATACAATGTCTGGATGGTTCTCTTGACAACTCACAATACCATAGATACATTCTTTTTTTTTTTTTTTTTTATTGCCCTGTGTCTATACTTCACAAAAGTGAGCAGAGATTACATTGTTCGATAGTACGTAATTATGCGGTCAATAAAATAAAACTTGGGCAACGTTCATGTGACACATACGTGGAATACGAACTTGATAGATCGCCCGCCAATTGTTATAATGATCGCAACATTTGACAACACCTTCACACAATATAAAAAAACTGACATGGCCATCCGTGATTATGGCACTCGCAATAGTGCCGAGGTATCGCAAACTCAATACAAATAATAAAAATGGCATATATCTCGTTATAAATTCTTATGATACCTGCACACAAATTCAAAACTTCAATCATAATTATATTAGCTAAAACGAATTTCTTCGGTTTGATTAAAGCTTAATTTACTAAATTATCGAAGACTGAGGTATTTTCTTAAGTTGTCATTAAATTACGAATTGAATCAGTGCTCTGCAAAAGTTTAAAGTTTAAATTATGTTATGTATTATGTTAGCATTTTTCTGAACGTCTGAAATGATTTTTCTTCTTGAAAAGAAAAAAAAACTGTCTCTGCTTTAGCCCGATGTGTTACATTTAATGCCGAATATTTTATGGCACTGCCATAAGATTAGGTTCAAATCTTGGTTGTAAATATGATAATGCTCATGACGAATGTAAACATACTTTATTGTAATAAAAGGGCTATTCCAAATGCAATCTTGTTTCATTTCATTGTTTTACAACTTTTTCAAAGAAAAAAGATCACCGACTTTAAAAATAACTACAATTAAGTTTAAAATAATTATTTATTTAATAATTATTTATATATAAGGTGCTATATTATTATCTGCCACCGCTTTAATGGGAGATCGTATTGCGTGTATAGATTACAATAGTAAAGATAAATAATTGATTATTTGTCATATTTTTTTACATACAAAAATAATTACATATTTTGACTGGATTTATTAGTATAAAACCATCCAGTAGACTTAAGCTGTTGCCGCTCCGCACTGAATTCATTGAAATCATTTCCCAAAACGCCGGCGCGCCTTTCTTACACTGATGCCATACTTATCAAACGACACATCGCGCGTAATTTGTGAACCACGTTATGCAGAATAGAGCCAATGTTAATTTAAGTTGTTTATTTTCTCAAATTAAATCAACTGTTCCAAGGTACGAAATTTCTTCACTATTGTAATCTTTAAACACAATACTACCCCCATTAAAGCGGTGGCAGATATAATATAGCACCTTATATATGTATACAATAATTATTGATAAATAAAAGTACAAGGCTGGCATGAGTACTATAAAGTACAAGCCTGGCATGAGTTGTACAAAAGTACAAGGCTGGCATGAGTTGTACAAAAGTACATGGCTGGCATGTGTTGTACAAAAGTATAAGGCTGGCATGAGTACTACAAAAGTACAAGGCTGACATGTGTTGTACAAAAGTACAAGGCTGGCATGAGTACTACAAAGTACAAAGCTGGCATGAGTACTCCAAAGTACAAAGCTGGCATGAGTACTACAAAAGTACAAGGCTGACATGTGTTGTACAAAAGCACAAGGCTGGTATGAGTTGTACGAAAGTACAAGGCTGGCATGAGTTGTACAAAAGTACAAGGCTGGCATGTGTTGTACAAAAGTACAAGGCTGGCATGTGTTGTACAAAAGTATAAGGCTGGCATGAGTACTACAAAAGTACAAGGCTGGCATGAGTACAACAAAAGTACAACGCTGGCATGTGTTTTACAAAGGTATAAGGCTGGCATGAGTACTACAAAAGTACAAGGCTGGCATGAGTACTACAAAAGTGTAAGGCTGGCATGAGTACAATAAAAGCACAACGCTGGCATGTGTACTATAAAAGTACAAGGCTGGCATGAGTACTACAAAAGTACAAGACTGGCTAGGGTTGTACAAAAGTACAAGGCTGGAATGAGAACTATTAAAGTACACGGCTGGCATGAGTACTACAAAATTATAACGCTGGCATGTGTTGTACAAAAATACAAGGCTGGCATGTGTTGTACAAAAGTACTAGGCTGGCATGAGTACTACAAGAGTACAAGGCTGGCATGAGTACTACAAAAGTACAAGGCTGGCTAGGGTTGTACAAAAGTACAAGGCTGGCATGAGAACTACAAAAGTACACGGCTGGCATGAGTACTACAAAAGTACAAGGCTGGCTAGTGTTGTACAAAAGTACATGGCTGGCATGAGTACTACAAAAGTACAAGGCTGGCATGAGTACTACAAAAGTACAAGGCTGGCATTAATACTACAAAAGTACAAGGCTGGCATTAGTACTACAAAAGTACAAGGCTGGCATGAGTACTACAAAAGTACAATTTTTGTTATAGTTTAAAATTTCAACTGTCTTATCATTATCACAGTTCATGTAACTCATGAATTGTGATAATTAGACTGAACTGGTTAGCCTGGTGACTAAAGGACAGACAGACGGACAGCGAAATCTCAACTATTGTTGACCCTATTGGGTCCTGACTCCCGATTTACCCTTTAAGTACGAACCCTAAAAAAAGGCGAAAAAAACAAAAAGTCATAGACAACATCAATATTTATTTTCTAATTCCAAAGTAAAAAATATTTATCACGTATTATTACATCTTCATAAATATCATGCATTCAATACATTTATATAATATTCTCTATATTCTATACACATAATACATAGTATATACTGCTCATTTGTGTCAAAAATTAAGTACCTACCTACAGGTCGCGTCATGTAAAGAGAACGCTGGCGGTCAAGCTGCGCATAGGCGATTTATCGGTCTATTTGGTGGTATGAGGTAGGGCGCGGGGCGGGTGAGCCACGCGCTGCATGTTTGCCGGTGCGCTATTGGTTCGTCAGTTGAGCTTTGCTTCCCGCGCAGAATCCACATCCAATAGGCACATGCGAGACTGTACCCATGCGCAAACACATTCCCACCACTTTCTTCCAGCGTTCTTTTTACGTGACGCGTACTATACCTAGATCTATTTTTAATAACATAACGTCATGCCTGTACTACCCGATAGATAAGCAGAAAGTTGCCTTGGTATAAGCCACAACCGCTTGTTATTCTGAAGTCTTATTTACTAGAAAGGCCCACCTTTTTAGTAAATAAGACTTCAAAATAACTATATTTCCATTCAGAAAACCGCCTGCACTGTTGGGACACAGGTCTCCCCTCTGTAATACTTACAAGAGACTTAACCGTATCACGAATGAGCAATATACAGTAGGGGAAAGGTGTACGAGATGATTCACTTAAGTGAGATTGCTTGTAGATCAAATGATATTCTACTTAGCGCGAATGTAAATACGTATATACATAGTAAATTTATTTATCTTATTGTTGTCATATTCAAAATTTTAATTGTTTATATGTTTTACTATTAAAAAACACATTTTTAAAACGTTGTCAAAGGATCATCTTGTACACCCCGATGTCCAAGATGATCCTTGCGGTAGGGGCAAGATGATCCCAGGATCCAGGAAGAGAATTACCTAAATAAAACCATAATCTGGGTTTATTTTTTCACCTAAATATTTGATTGTACCGACAGCCACTTTATTTTTGACTTTAGCCAGCCTTTTTATTGACATAACAGGCACCCCAAACTGTTTACTTGCTGTGCTATATGGTATGTCATTTTTAACAGCATCCAGCGCTTAGATCATGGAGTCTTCCGACCACAACCCACGTTTGGTTTTTTTTTATAATTACGAGGCATAACCTAAAACAAAATAATTTTTTTTTTGTTATTATTTAAAATTGACTAATTTTTTTTTAATAATATGCAGGCAGTTCATATAATTAAGTCATATTTATTAGAAAAAATACATAAACTAAAACATAATAACATACGAATTGTTAAAAATATCCCCGTAATAGTAGGTATGTTACCAGTATACAAGAAGATCCGTGGGGATCATCTTGTACACCGGTAACATAATCATCTTGCCCCAACATAAACTTTTTAATTCAATGTTCGATAACTTAAACTATGTGGTTTAAAGTGTTACCATGCCGTTACAAAAACAAAATAGAGCAATATACAAAGCTAACTAATGCAACAGCCTAGCAATAAAGTACCTAGAACAAATTAAACATAGACTTCAAGTCAACCTTACCTTAGATCAAAGTCACGGAATATTTGTTTTTTGCCTCAAAAAATTTGATTGTCTCTCTCGACACCATTACTTTTGACTGAGGCGGGAGAATATCGGGGACTACATTTTACCAATAAAAACAACTAGATGACGCTACTCGTTTCGTTGCAATATAAAAGGATCATCTTCCCTCAACGGATCATCTCCTACACCTTTCCCCTACAATTATCTTTATATTCTCTTATATCACATTGAATTCCCTCCAATACAATATAATTATATTTTGATCTACACAACATCGAAAGCGGGATTGTAGTGTCATGCAAATGTGCTCTTTATTTCGAAGGCACTTACATATAATTTTATGATATATATTTTTTTCAGTCATATACATTGATAAATAGAAAAAACCCGAAATATAAACGCAGCATCTCAAATCAATAAATTTACCAATCTCTTTAGTTAGTCAGTTATAGTCTCCACCAGATAAGTCTGGAATAAAATTCATTGACCCGTGTACCAATTTATTCCAATATTTCAAAATGATAAGAAAAAATGTAAAGTGTCGTAACACGATCAAAACAAACGTATCGTGGTAAGAGGCGACCTTGACCTTATATTTTATTTTGACATTCGAACGATGCATTATTAGGATCTATGCAGAAGCGTAGCTACCGCCGTATCAATTATATGGGGCCCCCAAGTGCCAAGGACCCCCGACGATGGGAATAAAAATAAAAACATAAAATTTTGGTCTTAGATGAAAACTTATCGGGGCCATAAAGCTCCCAACTATCGAACTGCTAACATACTCGTAGCTCAATTTTCAAAAAGGCTGTATTATGTAGTTGCCATAAATAAACTACGATCAGTCGATCAGCATTCTCAATGTTCTAGCCTCCTTCAAAATTCTCTTAGTTAATTAAATTAAATTCGTTTATTTTGGACTACAAAATCCATATAATGTTAGTACTTAAGCATTAAAACAACTTAATATCTAGTGTCAGTAAAAATTATCCTACACACAAATTGCTTCATAAGCGGACAGCATAACCTCTCCGCTAGTTCCCAGGATGCTGTTGGGACTATCTCTCACTCGTCTCAGTAATGAAGCGGTTTTCTTGCGTACAATCGCATCGTCATTAATGACATCAGTAATAGCATTTGTTACACGAGTTAGAAGGGCCCCAAACAAGTTTTGATACGAGGCCCCTTCTGACCTAGCTACGCCACTGGATCTATGACCTTTATTCCAGACTTATCTGACGGGGATTATAGAGTATTGAAAAATAATCCACACTACTTTTTTATTAAATCAATTAATATTGACAAAGATAAAACGTATCAAAACTCGGGAGTGGGAAGCTTGTGACGTCAGTAAGCGCTAAAAATTATACCACGGTGTGACATATTGTGAATTTTAAAAGAATCTTATCTTCTTCAATTTTGGATTAGTAAAAAAAAACGTGTCAAATATTTTTTTTATGATCTAATGGAGCCGTGGGGCGCCGATCGCCGTGGGGCGCCGGCTTAGAATTGCGTTCCCCCAATTCATCCCGTGGGTGTCGTAAGAGGCGACTAAGGGACAAACCGGAGGTCGGGCAGCAGCGTCCTCCGTGTACCTACTGCACATCCTCACTGCGATCGCCAACCCGCCTGCCAAGCGTGGCGATTTAAGGCAAATTACCCCCAATGATTGTAAGCACAGATACCAGGCCCCCAGTCCCCGGCAGCTCCGCTATCCCTGGCGCGGGTAGCGGTCAAGGTAACGGCGGAGCAGGGGGTGCTAAGAATCTCCGGAAGAGATCCGGCTACCCACCCCCACGACGACTGGCCCTGGTAACACACAACATACGCACAATGAGGACTGACGAAAAGATCTGCGAGCTGGAAGAGGAGCTGAGCAAGTTACACTGGGACATTATAGGGCTATGCGAAGTCCGTAGAGAGGGGGAGGACACCGTAACCCTGAAGTCTGGTAACTTGCTCTACTACCGGGAGGGCGACCAACAGTCCCAAGGTGGTGTCGGGTTTCTCGTTCACAAGTCCCTCGTAAACAACATAATAACCATCGACAGTGTGTCGAGTAGGGTGGTATACCTAATACTCAGAATATCCAAAAGATATTCGCTGAAGGTCATTCAGGTATACGCACCGACCTCGTCACACTCCGATGATGAAGTGGAGACTATGTATGAGGACGTAAGTAGGGCCATACATAGTACCAAAACCCACTTCACTGTTGTTATGGGGGACTTTAACGCAAAGTTGGGCAAGAAAAGCGGTGATGAGTTGAGAGTGGGGCAATTTGGGTATGGGCAACGGAACCCTAGGGGACAGAGGCTGGCCGACTTTCTGGAGAAAGAGGAACTCTTCATGATGAACTCTTTCTTCCAGAAGCCACCTCACAGGAAATGGACCTGGTTGAGTCCCGATGGTTTCACGAGAAACGAGATAGACTTCTTCATGACCGACAAGAAACGGATATTCAGTGATGTCTCTGTGATCAACAGGGTAAAAACCGGTAGTGATCACCGAATCGTAAGAGGCTCGCTGAATATCAATGTTAAACTTGAAAGGTCCAGCCTGATGAAGTCTACGCTCCGACCTACTCGGTCCCATATTCAAAACCCCGAAAGCTTTCAACTCGAGCTCTCTAATCGCTTTGCTTGCCTTGAGACCTTAGTTTCAGTGGACGAGATCAACGACGGGCTAGTGGAAACTGTCCGCACGGTAGGCTCTAAGTTTTTTAGACCCTGCCGTAAAGATAGACCTCAGAAATTGACCGAGCAAACCTTAAACCTCATGGCTGAACGACGCTTGCTACAGCTGCAGTCTTCCGATGACGCGAAGTCATATAGGCAGCTCAATAGACGTATATCTAAGTCCTTGCGACACGATCTGCGTCTCTTTAATACGAATCGTGTTAAAGAGACCATACAGCGAAACCAAGGCTCCAAAGTGTTCGCAAAGGACAAGTCTATTGGGCAAAGCCGGATGACAAAGCTGAAACGGGAGGATGGCAGCATAGCGTCGACCAAAGCAGAGGTTTTAGGCGAGATCGAGAGGTTCTATGGACAGTTATACACTTCGGTCGCAAAGCCCGTTGACAGCTTGGTAAGAGATCCAAGAGCCAAGCTGTCCCGACATTATACCGAAGATATCCCGGACATCAGTCTGTACGAGATTAGGATGGCCCTGAAGCAGCTTAAGAACAACAAGGCGCCGGGCGAGGACGGAATCACTTCAGAGCTTCTGAGAGCGGGTGGAACACCGGTACTTAAAGTCCTCCAGAAACTCTTTAATTCCGTCCTGTCCGAGGGCAAAACGCCTCAAACGTGGAGCAGGGGTGAGGTGGTGTTGTTCTTCAAAAAAGGTGATAACAGCCTATTGAAGAACTACAGACCCATCACGCTTCTGAGTCATGTTTATAAGCTGTTTTCAAGGGTTATCACGAACCGTCTCGAACACAGACTTGATGACTTCCAGCCTCCCGAACAAGCCGGTTTCCGAAGAGGCTATAGTACCATAGACCACATCCATACGCTGCGGCAAGTTATACAGAAGACCGAAGAGTATAACTTGCCATTATGCTTAGCGTTTGTGGACTATGAGAAAGCCTTCGATTCGGTGGAAACATGGGCGGTACTTGAGTCACTCCAGCGATGCCGTATTGACTATCGGTACATCGAGGTGTTGAAGTGTTTGTATAATAACGCCACCATGTCGGTCCGAGTACAGGAGCAGAGCACGAAGGCGATTCCATTGAGAAGAGGCGTAAGACAGGGGGACGTTATCTCCCCTAAACTGTTTACTGCCGCGATGGAAGACGCCTTCAAACTCCTGGAATGGCAAGGACTTGGCATCAACATCAACGGCGAATACATCACTCACCTTCGGTTTGCCGACGACATCGTAGTCATGGCAAAGTCGATGGAGGAACTCAGCATGATGCTCGATGGCCTCGACCGAGTTTCACAACGGGTGGGCTTGAAAATGAACATGGACAAGACGAAAATTATGTCAAATTCCAATGTTGTGCCCACCCCAGTCTCTGTTGGAAACTCGGTACTCGAAGTTGTTGACTCATATATCTATTTAGGACAAGTAGTCCAATTAGGTAGGTCCAACTTCGAGAAAGAGGTCAACCGCCGAATCCAACTCGGTTGGGCAGCGTTCGGGAAGCTACGCAATGTCTTTTCGTCCGACATACCTCAGTGCCTCAAGACGAAAGTCTTCAATCAATGTGTGTTACCAGTGATGACTTACGGCACCGAAACGTGGTCTTTCACTATCGGCCTCATCTCAAAGCTCAAAGTCGCTCAGCGAGCTATGGAGAGGGCTATGCTCGGTGTTTCTCTACGTGATCGAATCCGAAATGAGGAGATCCGTAGACGAACTAAAGTCACCGATATAGCCCACCGGATTAGCAAGCTGAAGTGGCAATGGGCAGGCCATATTGCTCGCAGAGCAGATGGCCGATGGGGTCGAAAAGTCCTAGAGTGGAGACCGCGGACAAGCAAGCGCAGCGTAGGACGTCCACCAACGAGGTGGACAGACGACCTTGTAAAGGTCGCCGGAAGACGCTGGATGCAGGTCGCTTCCAACCGGTATATGTGGAGATCTAAAGGGGAGGCCTATGTTCAGCAGTGGACGTCCTATGGCTGAGATGATGATGATGAATAAGCCATTTTTTGATAAAAGTGGTTTTAACGGTTTTAACATCCAAAAATCTATGATACAGGGACAGATTTTTTAGTATAGATACACAATTAAGAATATTACAGAATATTTACAATTTAATTGAGGCATAAGCACTTTTTTTGGTATTTATATAATTGTAGTATAATTAAACGTTAAAGAATCGTCTTTAACTTATAATTCAACCGCACAGGGAGTACAATTTATAAACACAGTTTTATGTGTTTATGGAGTTTCTTGCTCATTCTTCTCCATAGAGACCAAGGCTTTGGAATGTGTAACTTAACTACAGTACTTTCATAAGTATTTATGTCTTGTATCTGGGTCTGTAGCACCTTCATTTTCTTAATAATTTAAAAGTACCTGTAAAGGTCTAATTGAAATAAATGCTTTATGTATGACACCCCCTCAGGGGTTCAATTTCGAAAAACTTAATTAATCTTCCCTCGAGTAAATCTATTCTTTTTTTTTTAATTCTATCATATTCACAAAGATCTTTTGGCAGTCGAGTGACATTGAAACAAAAAACAAGATGGCGGATTTCATTACTCAAAAGACCCATAATTATTTGTGCGTTGCCTGTCAGTCGTTCATATTTTCAACAGCTTAACTTAGAAGTGCATTTATAAATAGGTAGATAGAATTAACTGTTTGAAAAAATTTTTTTTTCACTGGGTGCATTAAATTGCTGAATTTTAGAATTCTTCGAGGCTTGCGTTTAGAATATATTTTTGACCTTAGATTAAATAATGTCCAAAGTCTAGTAGGCCACTGAGAATTGAAGCCAAAAACATACCGGCACGGTTCTTGAGCGCTCGGCGTAAGAGCGGGGCATCGCTTTGCACATCGTACACTTATCGACAAATGAAACGCACAATAAAACAAATAAAACGCACAAAACAACGAATCCCGAGTGGCGGCTATGACGCGATGCGCTACGGCACGTTACGCGGTGCAATCACTATACTTTCCCCGCCCCCGTTCCTCACTTCATCTACCAAAGGGACCTAATAACTCACTTCTGCGCAGGTGAAGGTCACCGCTCAAGATCCATGCCGGTATCTTGTACCACTGTCGTTCGATGATTCCTACGTTAAAACAAATGAAGATCTCCAAGGAAAACATTTAAATGTGTGCGTGGCGCTCACTCAAACATTACGACACGGAGTCTAGACATTTTATAACCTAAGGCGCCATCTCCACGAGCGAGAGAATCGCGGCGATAATATCGTGTTGCCCCGTATTTCCATATAGGTACTCTCTATGAACGCGTCTCCACACGGCGATATTATCGCGGCGATGCGACGAGTGGCAATGAGCGGGCGTATCGTCGGCGTATCGCCGCGCGCTCGTAACGTGGCGCTTTCGCAGCGAGCGCGCGACGAAATCGCGGCGAACGCGCTACCAGTCGCGAAACAAAACACGGCGATTCCGTTGCGAGTCGTGACGAACTGACGATACGCTGGCGGAATAATCGCTCGTCGTGGAGATTCTCCGACGATAGAAGGACGGACTCGCTGCGATTCTCTCGCTCGTGGAGATGGCGCCTAAGTTCTTGACAGTATAGGGACAAAAACTGAAAACTTCTCTTTTAAAAATGCTTTATAAAAGTTTGGTAATTAATATATCTGTGTATTCTAGGTTTGAACTCTTGAATAAGTTTATAAATGCTAATTTGTACCTAAATCACTCCTATGACGGATAAAAATATAATCTGTATGTTTGATAGAGATATTAAAAATAAATAGCACTATTCATAGTTTAGGTGAGAAAAAAAACAACGTAGGTACGCGACTTTCTACATCGTCGTTCTCACATATAACTAAGGTTTTGTAAAAATATTTTTGATTAAAAAGAGTATCCATGGAGTTTCTTGTCCATTCTTCTCTATAGATTTACGCTTTGAACTACAGTAGGTACTTTCGATTATTATACCTTGTGACTAGGGTTGCCAACCCTACTATATAATATAGTATCCTACTATTTTAAGGGATCAAATACTATATTTCAAAAAAATATATACAGGGTGGAATTTTGTAATGCCACCTGGAGGGAAAGTACTCTTAATACTGCAGATAGAAAATTTTACTCAAAGGAAACATTCCTTTATTTTTGAATAGAAAGCAAACTGCATTCAAAGATTTTTGAAAATTCTCTTCTCCCACACCCGGGAATCGAACCGGCTAAAATCTGAAAAGATCATACTCTGTAATTTATTGCATCGATCGTTAGGGTCTAAGGATGAAATCTCTCTAACAAACATGATAAATTAAATGAAAGGAAAACCAGGATTTTTTAAATTAATTTAATTATTTACAAAAAATGGTAAACTAACTAATTAGTTGCTCGAAATGGGCTCATTTGTTAGAGAGATTTCATCCTTAGATCCTAACGATCGATGCAATAAAAGTACAGGGTATATTTTTTTAAGATTTTAGCCGGTTCGATTCCCGGGTGTGGGAGAAGAGAATTTTCAAAAATCTTTGAATGCAGTTTGCTTTCTATTCAAAAATAAAGGAATGTTTCCTTTGAGTAAAATTTTCTATCTGCAGTATTATGAGTACTTTCCCTCCAGGTGGCATTACAAAATTCCACCCTGTATAGTAGGCGAAACGAATATTTTGCGTAAAGCGGAACGCAGCCTTAACTAAAGCCCGCTCTGGGGGTCTACCGTGAAATATTACGCACGCAATCGCGACGATAGCAACCAAATGCGGCAAAAAATCTTCATTTAAAAAATAAAGTACATAATTATTTTAACCACATACTATTTTCTTTTTCATTTCTTTGCCATTTTTAAGTTAATAACTTCAAAAATACTATATATTTGATTGAAAAAAAGTTGGTAACCCTACTTGTGACTGGGACTGTAGGTTGCCATATTGACAGCTGTTGTAAAATACCCGTAATTGGTCTATTTTTATGAAAATTGGTGTTTTTGAGAAGGTCCCAAATTGGTTCAGACACAATTGGGCCCGGTAAATGGCACTGTTGTCTATTGAATTAGCTAGTTTGTAAATAAAATAACCTGTTAAAAGCTTACTTATAAATATTTGTACTACAAGGTATTTTGTTTTTGTTCAAGAAAGTTCTCAGTTTTTGCCCCTTATTCATCCATTAATTTAAATTATAGCTACATCTACAGTAAAATAACGACACTGGAAAGACGCGGGATTGAATCGGGACAAATGTTTGAAACGGATTATTGCATTCAAATAATATGATATCTTACTGACAAGTACACTTTTTTCATCATCATCATCAGCCTATAATGTTCCCACTGCTGGGACACAGGCCTCCTCTCTGTGAGAGGGAGTGGGCCATAATCCACCACGCGGGCCCAGTGCGGATTGGTAGATGTCACATGTCTTCGAATTTTTGGTTCTAGGACATGCCGGTTTCCTCACGATGTTTTCCTTCACCATTTTAAGAGCAGTGGTGATGAAATAAATTACACAAAGTAATACGCCTGCCGGGGTTCGAACCCACGACCTACAACTCGTAAGTCGGGACCGATACCACTGGGCCACCACTGCTCTTTGACACTTTTTTAGATGGTATAAATTATCAAATGAATCCTGTCGCCCTAAGGGACTGGACTATGACGGGGCCCTCAATAGAGGGCCAAAGCCTGCCGGGGTCGCGGGACTGTCTCATCAGGTAACCGGTCCGTGACCCTAGAACGTAAAGGGCTATTGAAGGATCACCGTGGATTTTAGACAGTCTGATAGACCCTCCCGTCCCGCTCTGCGTGGGAGGACTCATTTAATGATTTTACCACGATAAAAAAAGGACTGGTCTCTGACCGGCTATATAATCCACTGTACTCCTTCAATTGCTTTTACGTTCCAGGGTCGCGATAACCTGCAAAGACAGTCCCACGACCCCGGCAACCAAAAAGTATTCTTTTGTATTAAATCCTTTTATGCGTAAATAATTATAAAACATATTAGTCCAGTCAACGAATGATTATAGAGGGAAAGTCTTGGAACACAATTTTTGACTTCATAACTTTATTTAGACTAGTAAGGAGGTAAACATATCAAAAGTCCCCGCCTCTAGCCCTTGAGCTTTGGGAGGGGGGGGGGGGGGGTTGAAGGTCCCATTTTTTAGTTTTTCGCTTATATCTCGGAACCTATGCGTCCTAGCGACATAGTACCTCAGAACAAAATAAAAGCTGATTAAATTTGCTACAAGTTATACTAAATAAGTATTTCGATATCTTTTACAGTTTTCGAGATATATACTCCTGAAAGTCTGTCATTTTTTAAAAAATGACAGACTTTCAGGAAACTAACTTTACATTTTTGCGCTTTTTTACCGGATAACTCTTTAACGATACAACCATAAGTAAATGCTGGCAAAAGGGTTGTGGAACACTCAATTTCCTTTAATAATACTATAATATTTTATCCATTTTCTTTAAAATGTGCTTTAGTCTAAGCTAATGTAATGTGCCAGCATTACATTGATACATACTCGTACATTGATTTTCAAAGACCTTTTTTCAAAGACCAGGTACCTACCTTTTATAAGAAATATAATATACAGCATTTACATTAACATTTGAAGGAAAATAATATAGTTTTATTGAAGAAAATGTAATGCTCTAAAAGCTTTTTGCCGGCAATTATTAACTAGTTGCATCTTTGAAGATTTCCGTTCTAAAAATGTAAAGTTAGAATGATTTTTTCAAAATGACAGAGTTTCAGGAGTATATATCTCGAAAACTGAAGAAGAAATCGAAATGCTTATTCAGTATAACTTGTAGAAAATTTAATCAGCTTTTATTTTGTTCCGTGGTACTATGTCGCTAGGACGCATAGATTCCGAGATAAAAGCGAAAAACCAAAAAATGGGACCTTCAAACCCCCCCCCCCCCCCTCCCAAAGCTCAAGGGCTAGGGGCAGGGACTTTTGATATGTTCACCTCCTAACTAGGCTAAACAAAGTTACAAAGTCAAAAATTGTGTTCCAAGGCTTTCCCTCTATACCCTATTTTGAGCATTCGTTGACTGGGGTATATAGGTAACATATCATATTTCATCTATACAAATATTATTAATCTGAAAAGTTTTTTTTTTGTTCGGTTCGAATTCAAAAAATCTTTGTGTGTTGGATAGTCCATTTATCATGGAAGGCTATAGACTATAATATCATCATAACAGGAGCTGAGCAGCGAGTGCGAAACCAATGGATAAAATAGTTAAATGAAAAAAACCCTTCCAAAAAGTCCCGATTCACCCCTAGGTCTCTATTCACCTCTTATAGGGTACTTAATTATTAAAATAATATAATCTTGTAGATCACAATTAAGTCTTCTTGTTTTCTTCCTTCGATTCGATTTGTTGGAACTCTTTTAGAAGCGCATCTTCTTCGAAGTACGAAGCTGAGTCTAGAAATAAAAATTAAAATATTTACACCTTAGTTTACTCCTTGTAATATTCTCACAAACGACCATTTATATCTAGACGCCTCATGCACGATCTGACTAACGAAATTTTTCTGCCAAGTCGCTGAGGTACGACGTAAGCGAGGGGGACGGGGTACTGCGTTCTGATTGGCTAACTCAAGGTCAGTGCGACGAGGGGACTCACAGGAGTGGTCGAAACTAATACGAACTTAAGACTTTTTTGCCTAATGTGTTGACAGACATCGGTCGCCTGTGATTAGGAGTCTAGATATAAATGGTCGTTGATTCTCACTAATGGGATGCAAGCACTATTCGCTGTGTGAGAAGTACTAGGTGGGGATATCAGAATCGATTGCAGCGCTCATGGTGGCAAAAAGTAGAAATAATGACGGCTCTGTCTCAGAGTACATTCATCTGTCAATTTCGAATCAATCTGTAATGGCCGCTGTACACATTGGGCCAGCGTGTACTGACCTACTTTTTTTTTGGGTGGCAAAATCATCAAATGAGTCCTCCCGCCGTGGGTGGGGCGGAAGGGACTGTCAGACTCTTGCTGACTAAAATTCACCCGTGTTCCTTCGGATGCCCTTTACGTTCCGGGGCCACGGTATCCTGGATTAAGAAAAATCCGCGACCCCAGCTGGCATTTGGCACCATAAGAGGCCCCGTCGGTGACGCGTGCCCGCTCAGCCGCTGTGCCCTCTGCTATTCAGAGGGACACGCGTTGGAGCGTCCACCCGACAGGCTATTCGCATACGAGCAAAGAGACCCCTTAGGCACACAGTGCCTTAGGAAGAGTTTTTGCCCGCATCCCAGGGTGCACCGGCCTGAAAAACTGGTCTTCCCCCCGGACGTATCCGAGAGGGAACTCCAGTCCACGGACGCACGTGGAGGTTTCCTGTCTTAGCACCCCGTACTGACCTACTTGGCGGCAGTATTGGCCGGCCAACCGCATGTTATCGATTTTCGTGCACCAATCAAAGGATCTTGGCGTGCTTCGCAAACAGTGTTCACACGTTGGCGTCTTATTCAGTTTGTTGTTACGCGTCAGCAGACAGTCGTGTCGCGTGAGTGTACGTTTCCGAGTTAAGATGGCCTGGCCAAGAAATGTACCGAAATGAACCAGTTGTATGGAATCTATTTGGAATTAAATATTATGGCCCAATATGCTGGCCCATTGCCTTGGCCCAATGTGTAAACACTGACATTTGGAATTCATTATTTTGGCCCAATACGCTGTCCCAATGTGTACAGGGGCCATTAGACATATCAGTCGATCGCGCAGGGAGTCTCCGAGCATAGCCCTCTCCATAGCTCGTTGGACTCTCTTTCTAAAGAGTGGTTAATTTTAGGCAGATGTTGCTGACTTTATTATCTATGTCCTTTTTTAGGGTTCCGTAGCCAAATGGCAAAAACGGAACCCTTATAGATTCGTCATGTCTGTCTGTCTGTCCGTGTATGTCACAGCCACTTTTTGTCGAAAGTATAAGAGCTATCCTGTTGAAACTTGGTAGAAAGATGTATTATGTGAACCGCATTAGGATTTTTACACAAAAATCAAAACAAAACAAATTTTGGGGGTGCCCCCCATACTTAGAATTGAAACTCAAAAATTTTTTTTTCACCAAACCCATACGTGTGGGGTATCTATGAATAGGTCTTTAAAAATGATATTGAGGTTACTAACATCATTTTTTTCTAAACTGAACAGTTTGCGCGAGAGACACTTCCAAAGTGGTAAAAAGTGTGTCCCCCCCCCGTAACTTCTAAAATAAGAGAATGATAAAACTAAAAAAAATATATAATGTAGACCTCAACCAAAACTACCAACGAAAATTGGTTTGGATGAGATACAGTTAGCAGTTTTTGAGATATAGTACATTTTCAAAAACCGCAAATATAACTTTGCCATTCATACAAATACTATGAAAAACAAAGTTATTTTTATTGTTTGTGTATATTACTTACTAATCTCAATATAATTATATCTCTAATCTATGCTTGCTGCTACGGAACCCTTCATGGGCGAGTCCAACTCGCACTTGGCCGGTTTTTTTTTATTTGGGATCATCTTACCACAATATTCCCAAACCACTGCAACTCCTGAAAGTCAGAATCAACAGTGGCAACCACCAGAAAAGCGCCGAGACAATGAAGGTCGACGTGTCCCGGAAAATGAATTTAACTATCTTGGATCCCGCAACGACATGTATAAGAAGCCATAAATGAATTTAGTTCTTACCTTCCCTTTCCAACTTGACTTTCCCAATAAATGCTTTGTCGTCTTCTTCAGTCTTTATTTCCGAACGAAACTTGTTCTGAAAACATTTTAAGTTACTTGAAAAATAAAATTTCTTGCAGGTTTTAATCTATACTTATAATAAATCTGTAGAGAGGTCAATTCTGTACATTAAATATATTTCCAAAATAACTATCAGGGGTTGTTTAGGGATCGATACTGATGCCAAAAATGCAATCAGTAAAATTATTGTCTGTCTGTCTGTCTGTCTGTCTGTCTGTCTGTCTGTCTGTCTGTATAACCGCTATAGAAACAAAAACTACTCGACGGATTTTAACGAAACTTGGTACAATTATTTTTCATACTCCTGAGCAGGTTATAGTATACTTTTCATCACGCTACAATCAATAGGAGCAGAGCAGTGAAGGGATTCCGATTGGATTTTTACAACTCAATTTTGAGGCACTTTCCGATAAGCTAGCAGACTGAAATTTTGCACATGCTCTGAGTTCTGATGAAAATACATGACTAGCTAAGAAACGTCATTACAAATCCAATATGGCGGCCTACCCAAGATGGCGGACTGGCTGTTTGAAATCCACCCCCATGATATGAGTATCAAATGAAAGGGTTTGCTGTCAGGAATACGAAATAAAAATAGTCACGTGATTTAAATCCAATATGGCGGACGTCCAAGATGGCAGACAGGCTATTTGAAATGCACCCCTATGATATGGATATCAAATGAAAGGGTTTGCTGTCGGGAATACGAACAAAATAGTCACGTGACTTAAATCCAATATGGCGGACGTTCAAGATGGCAGACTGGCTGTTTAAAATCCACCCCCATGATATGGGTATCAAATGAAAGGGTTTGCTGTCAGGAATACGAAAATTTAGTCAGGTGACTTAAATCCAATATGGCGGACGTCCAAGATGGCAGACAGGCTATTTGAAATGCACCCCTATGATATGGATATCAAATGAAAGGGTTTGCTGTCGGGAATACGAAAAAAATAGTCACGTGACCTAAATCCAATATGGCGGACGTTCAAGATGGCAGACTGGCTGTTTAAAATCCACCCCCATGATATGAGTATCAAATGAAAGGGTTTGCTGTCAGGAATACGAAAAAAATAGTCATGTGACTTAAATCCTATATGGCTGACGTCCAAGATGGCGGACAGGCTATTTGAAATGCACCCCCAAGATATGGGTATCAAATGAAAGGGTTTGCTGTCAGGAATATGAAAAAAATAGTCACGTGTCTTAAATCCAACATGGCGGACATCCAAGATGGCGGATCGGCTATTTGAAATGCATCCCCATGATATGGGTATTAAACGAAACGGTTTGCTGAATGGAATACGAAAAAAAATATCACGTGACCTAAATCCAACATGGCAGCCGTCCCAAGTTGGCGGATAAGAAGTAAATTAAGTTTGAATATGAAGAAGACTAAAAAAAAGTATAATATTTAGTGGGTGCTCAAAGCGTGTTTTTCCCACGTTTTGTCGTTCCGGTTGGATTTTTGCAACTCAATTTTGAGGCACTTTCCGATAAGCTAGCAGGCTGAAATTTTCAGGGTACCTTCAAACCCGATGAACAAAGATAAAAATAATAAAATAATTAATAAATTTAAAAAATCTAAAAGCCCACGTTTTTAAATGTCCTAAAAATAAGAAAATAACCCTACAGGGCTGAGAGATGGGCCAATCAAAACGTGGGGGCGTATCTTTGCAAGTTACGCCCACGAGCTATACACGTCATGTAAATATCTCATAAATAATTCCTTAAATAATTTACGCCCCCACGTTTTGAGTGGCCCCTCTCTCAGCCCCGTAGGGTTATTTTCTTATTTTTAGGACATTTAAAAACGTGGGTTTTTTAATCTTCCATCGCGTGTGCAACCCTAATGGTTAAGCTACACAGAAATCATTTATGACGGAAATTTTCTCCTTAAAATTATATAAAAAATACCCCACGACAGCATATGTCTATCTTTTATGGTTGACTCACAATAACACGTGTAACTCCCGATAGCTTAGCAGTTCGAAGCTTTCTGATTACATTTGAATACTCTTACGTTTATAACACTCTCAGTCACCCCTAATTGAAAAAGTTAACATTAATTAACTGCTCCATAAAAAAAAATCATATAAATCAGTACAGAAACACCAAAGTTATACATGAAATACGCCAATAAGCCATTGCGCGTGAATACTGAATCATGCTATAAGGATTTTTTTTGAGAATCGGTCGCCGCGCTCGACGCGTCTCGCGGCCGAAGGTATAAAATAGTCAATTTATAGAGAAAGGCTATAGGCTATATATCATCACGCTAAGGCCAATAGGAGCGGAGCGCCAATGAAGAATGCTTCGAAATCCGGGTTAAATTTAACGTTAGCCCAAAGTAAAGGACAGATAGGTTTTTCCCGCCACCTCTATAACCATCACCAGGTTTCCATCTACCTCTGTACCAAAATTCATCAAAATCGGTCCAGTGGTTTAGGAATTAAAGCGTAACAAACAAATAAATAAACAAACTCACAGTCGTATTTGTAATACTACTCGCGATGTTACTCGCTGATACTGTAGCTATCTACAGGTGAAAGAATTTTCAAAATCGGTTAAGCAGTTTTTGAATATAACCAATACAAACATACCAAAATTTTTTTTTTAATTTAAATTATTAAATTAAATTATTTAGAAATTCCAAGTGAGGGGTCACTTGGAATTTCTCCTATATAGTGAGTGCGTTAACAACAATATAAATTGACATACACAATGACACACCCAGATCCAAAACAAAGACTTGTAGATCATATATTTGTCCCGAACGGGTATCGAAACCAGCATAGGGGCAGATCTATACATATAAGGGCGTTTTGGGGAGCAGACCATCATCATCTGCCTGCCTTTTCCCAACTATATTGGGGTCAGCTTCGTTAGTTGTTAGTTTGGTCAGTCGAACCAGATGCAGCTGAATATCAGTATTTTACATGGAGCGACTGCCTATCGGACTTCCACAACCCAGTAACTGGGTAATACGATACCCCATGGTAAGACTTGTTGTCAGACTTATGAGCTTCTGACTAACAGTAACGACTGTCAAAGATCTACAAATGACAGCCGGGACCAACGGCTTTACGTGCTTTCCGAGGCACGGAGGAAACTGGCTATGACAGATGGTCACTAATTGACAATATTGTAGTTTTTGTTTACTGTGTACCTATTTTGTCATTATGGAGTTGTTTGACCAATATTTGTTGGTAACTAAGGCCCCCAAAGTAGTATTAACCCAGGGCCCAAAAATTTACGATCTGCCTCTGGCTGGCAATTTTTTCTTTTCTCTTTATAATGTTTAGTACTAAATAATGTTAAATACTCACTTTAATAAAATCGGGTAACCCATCTTGTAGATGGTACCAACTGAGCACGAATACCAACGTAACGAAGAATAAGTTTGTGCAGATACCTGAAACAAACACATTCATTATATACAACACTAGTGGCCCGACCCAGCTTCGCACGGGTATATTAAGAACCGCTCGTCCGATTTTATGCAAACTTCACATAAAGCATCTACTAAATAGTTCGAACGAAGCCTAAACATTTGGTTTGGATAGGTGAGCCCGTTCTTGAGATATAACATTACAACGAAAAGTGGCATTGATTTTTATATATTAGATAGTGAAGATAATATAAAATCAAAAAGAAAACTCACATTGGACAAAACAAAGAACAGGAATTAAACTAAATTATTTTAAAAATAAAAAATGTTAAAAACTAAGTCGTAAAATTAAATTTGTCCTATTACGAAGCCATGTCAATCATGCTGAAATGAAACGAAATGTTTCTGTTTAAGCCCCATTAAATTAGGGGCGACCCTATTACCATCAACTAGGCACTAATCCAGGCTCCGTGGCTGCTACTGAGAAATTATAGAAGAAATCCAATGATATCACTCAATGATGGCTTGCGCGTGCTACTCACTCGAGTGTACTAAGTTAGTGAGTGAAACTCAGGTAAACTCACCGAACACGGCAGATATCTTGGGCCAGTTGAACATGAGGTAACGTAGCCCAGTGAAATGCGCTTGCACCTGTAACTCACTCGAGTACACTTCGGCGAATCGGGACTGGAGCTCTACGTAAGCGTCTGTTGCGGGTTTCTCCTGAAAACAAAAAAAAACGTTGTATAGCTTGGTAACGTGCACACATTTCGATATGAATGATAATTTGTTCCAATAAAATAATAAATCAATCGAACTCAGCATCCAAAGAACAGTTTTAAAATGTAAAAGCTGAATTTCATGAAATTCCGTTACGTCGTTTTTGTGAAGATAACCTCATTACATAAATCCATCCATCCATACGTATCTTCATAAACTTTCGCATTTAGTACAATATTAGTATTTAGATTAATTAAGATATGGACTCTACTTGAGATCTTTAACTACTAATGAAAGAAAGGATACTTAATATCATATCCTGCGTGTCTGACCTTATTCATTGCAAGAAATGATGGACGCATTGGAAGATGCCAAATAGATATGTGGCCCAACTGTTGGCCAAATCCATTCAGAGGATCAAAAAACTAAAGTGGTCTTTTTAGACCCCCATATCGCCATCGACTCATTAAAAAGAAGAATGAAGCAAGCTGTTCCTACTAACCGGATCATCTTCAAAGTCACTGAAGAGTTCCACTTTCACCTGTTGCTTCTCCTCATCCATGCCTCCGAGGTACAGCGCGGAATATACAAACGTCCTCATTATATGATGTAGTACAGATCTGGAGAACAATAGATGACATAAACGGATAATAGAGATATGATGATCATCATTATTTTTGTGCACCTGCCATGTTATCTCTCCACTACCCTTGGCTAACTGGTAGAGAATGCCTCAGGCATTAAGTCCGCCTATGTACCTTTTGTGTTGCATGAAGTGTCATATAAATAAACAGGGTCGTTGGTGCAGAAGCTGCGTGATGCACTGCTACGCCACGTGTCCGATTCCCAAACAGAACCATTGTTTGGCCTACAGGCAGTTGTTCCGGGTCTGATCTTTGTAAATGCACCCACGATACAGGAATTATTCCTAGTGTGGTAGCAACAACATCATCATCAGCCGGAAGACGTCAACTGCTGAACATAGGTCTCTCCCTTTGACCACCACGCCGAATGAAAATTGCCCACTTGCATCTGCGTAGATGTAAGTGGGGAATTTTTGTTGGGGGCAATATATCTTTCTTTTAGGGAAGACTGGGATCCACCTCTTAGCGGGTCCATCTCGGGCAATGGCACCTGCGGTGACCCCTCATCGAATCTTCTGGCGGCGGTACCCAGGGCCGCGCCGCCCCTATGTGCGAAGTGTGCGGCGCACACAGGCGCCAGGGCTACAGAGGCGCCGGATGACCAGTGCCAATTGTTGAAATTATTTTTGTCACATTACAACATATATTAATACTTGAGTATCGATAAGTAAGTAGATACAAGTCTCCCAAGACGATACTTATCTAAACTATTTGAATTGACCCACTGTTTATATTTTGGGTTTTGTTTTGTATACATGAATCGAGCTCTGCTTTAAAATCAAAAGAACCGCCGGCCGCGCCACATTCGTTATGATAGCCGACTATTATTATTAGTATATTAATCTATGTATTTTATTACAAAGGCCATTCGTTTATAAACGTAACCCGATGCGAACCGACCGACCGATTCTATCGAAATGGGTATTAGCTAGAGGAGTCGCGAGTCCGGCGCGTACTGGCGGAAAACTGATAAATTGATAAAATTGATGAAAATATTTCAGCAAAAAATTTGAATATATGAAAAAAATTTGAAAGACGACAACATAAAAGGCGCTTCAAAGGTTTTGCACACAGGCGCTTCATAGGTTTTGCACACAGGCGCTGCAAGGGGTCGGCGCGGCCCTGGCGGTACCTAGGCCTTACCAGGGCTGCCTGGCATGCAACTACCATCCTGTCGAAGTCCGACGCCAAAGCACCTAAACACACTATGCCGAAGTTACGCGACGGAAGTTCGGCGGCTGATTTCACGTTCCGACGTATTCGGCTGATATGACACACCATAAGTGCCGAACTTAAGCGGCGGAAATTCGGCGCGGGTGGCGCGGGCGGCTCCCTGCTGCTCCCCGCCCCCGGATCTTCGTCGGTAATCGAACCGAACTTCGGTCGCGTATAATGTGTGGTCACAGAATAAGTTCCCGCCGAACTTACGCCTGACCGAAGTTACGCTGTACGCTATGACGCGACGTAATTTCGGCATAGTGTGTCGTCAGTAATTCAAATAGCATTGCAGGCGTAATTGCGCCGAACTTCGGTCGCGTAACTTCGGCATAGTGTGTTTAGACACAAACAGTTTTTACCGTGTTCCGTCGGTGTGCAGGAATTCCAGTTCTTTCTGCGTGAGCTCGCTTCATCTTAGGTCTCCTCTTCTGGGCTAGATTGAAGCCAGGAGATGATGAACCGACCGAAAGATGAAGAAATGTGCTTACCTATATCTGATCATAGCAGATCTGCAGGATGAGGAGACTAAGTACCCGCCTTTCGCGCGCATTTGAACGCACACCATGAACATTCCTGAAATTTAAAGCTTATTTATTTATTTATTATACCAAAATACAATTTAAATAAAATACAATTTGATTACAGTTAGAAATATAATTAAAATCTATACATATAATAAAATGGTAGGAAAGTCAAAACTGTACATTGAATATTTTTTTAAAAGAATACTTGGGGTGTGATCTACAATCGATACTGAAGCCAAAAATATAGTTTTTAGAATTTTTGTCTGTTTGTCTGTTTATCTGTTTGTCTGTTTGTCTGTATGTATGTCCGGGATAAACTCAAAAAGTACTGGACGGATTTGAATGATTCTTTTTTTGTTGTATAGGTATTAAGTCTGGCCAACATATAGGCTATAATTTATCTTAAAAACTTGAACACCTGGTGCAGAACTGCAATAGACCAGCTAAACTATAAGAGATACAAACATGGTGCCAAAACAAAAATCGTTCCACGTGATGAGCATTTTCTGCTGAGATAATAAATTTGAAGATCTGGAACACCTGATGTGGAACTCCAAGAGCCCAGCTACATTATAACATATACAGTAATGACGTCTTAGCAAGAGTTGTTCAGCCTGATAAGCACTCTCTATTGCCGTATAAAAATTGAAGATGTGGAACATCTGATGTGGAACACCGAGAGCCCAGCTACACTATAACATATACAGTAATGACGTCTTAGCAAGAGTTGTTCAGCCTGATAAGCACTCTCTATTCCCGTATAAAAATTGAAGATCTGGAACATCTGATGTGGAACTCCAAGAGCCCAGGTACACTATAACATATACAGTAATGACGTCTTAGCAAGAGTTGTTCAGCCTGATAAGTACTCTCTATTGCCGTATAAAAATTGAAGAACTGGAACATCTGATGTGGAACACAAAGAGCCCAGCTACATATAACATATACCTACAGGAATGACGTCTTAGCAAGAGTTGTTCAACCTGATAAGCACTCTCTGTTTCCGTATAAAAATTGAAGATCTGGAACACCTGATGTAGAACACCAAAAGCCCAGCTACACCATAACATATATAGGAATTACGTCTTAGCAAAGTTGTTCAGCCTGATGAGCACTCTCTGTTGATGTATAAAAATTGAAGATCTGGAACACCTGATGTGGAACTCCAAGAGCCCAGCTACACTATAACATATACAGTAATGACGTCTTAGCAAGAGTTGTTCAGCCTGATAAGCACTCTCTATTGCCGTATAAAAATTGAAGATCTGGAACATCTGATGTGGAACACCGAGAGCCCAGCTACACTATAACATATACAGTAATGACGTCTTAGCAAGAGTTGTTCAGCCTTATAAGCACTCTCTATTCCCGTATAAAAATTGAAGATCTGGAACATCTGATGTGGAACTCCAAGAGCCCAGGTACACTATAACATATACAGTAATGACGTCTTAGCAAGAGTTGTTCAGCCTGATAAGTACTCTCTATTGCCGTATAAAAATTGAAGAACTGGAACATCTGATGTGGAACACAAAGAGCCCAGCTACATATAACATATACCTACAGGAATGACGTCTTAGCAAGAGTTGTTCAACCTGATAAGCACTCTCTGTTTCCGTATAAAAATTGAAGATCTGGAACACCTGATGTAGAACACCAAGAGCCCAGCTACACCATAACATATATAGGAATTACGTCTTAGCAAAGTTGTTCAGCCTGATGAGCACTCTCTGTTGATGTATAAAAATTGAAGATCTGGAACACCTGATGTGGAACTCCAAGAGCCCAGCTACACTATAACATATACAGTAATGACGTCTTAGCAAGAGTTGTTCAGCCTGATAAGCACTCTCTATTGCCGTATAAAAATTGAAGATCTGGAACATCTGATGTGGAACACCGAGAGCCCAGCTACACTATAACATATACAGTAATGACGTCTTAGCAAGAGTTGTTCAGCCTGATAAGCACTCTCTATTCCCGTATAAAAATTGAAGATCTGGAACATCTGATGTGGAACTCCAAGAGCCCAGGTACACTATAACATATACAGTAATGACGTCTTAGCAAGAGTTGTTCAGCCAGATAAGTACTCTCTATTGCCGTATAAAAATTGAAGAACTGGAACATCTGATGTGGAACACAAAGAGCCCAGCTACATATAACATATACCTACAGGAATGACGTCTTAGCAAAGTTGTTCAGCCTGATGAGCACTCTCTGTTGATGTATAAAAATTGAAGATCTGGAACACCTGATGTGGAACTCCTAGAGACCAGCTACACTATAAAATAATATAGGAATGACGTCTTGGGAAAGTTGTTCAGCCTGATGAGCACTCTCTGTTGACGTATAAAATTGAAGTACTGGAACACCTGATGTGGGACACCAAGAGCCCAGCTACATATAAGTATAGGAATGACATTTTAGCAAGAGTTGTTCTGCGTGATGAGAAAATTGAAGATCTGGAACACCTGATGTGGAAATCAAAGCTATCAATAATTTCACTGCAGGTATAATTTTAAAATAACATTAGCTGGGAGTACCTCCACGCAGTAAAGGCGGTAACAGTTTAGAACTAATTTTAGATGATGAATAAAAATTTGTCTCTGCAAGCCAAAACTCCCATTTATTTTTTTACCCGGGCTCTTGAAATTGGACATCAGACTTATCAGATGTTCGATTTTGACGACCCCGTGCCGCTGGCATAAGCAACAGAATCCGCGTACGAAGTCGCGGGCAGCAGCTAGTTAATTAATAAATACAATTAAAAAACAAATATGAGGTTCTTGGTTTGATAGTTTGATTCTCAGATTGAACATTATTTTTACCCGACTGCGCCAAAAGGAGGGTTATTTGGACTCTATTTTATGATAATCATAAGGTGTTACTATTTTAGACCGAGTGCGTAACACCGAAACCCGTCGTCGGACGAAAGTCTATGACGTCGGGGATAGGGCGATACGCCTCAAGTAGAGTTGGGCAGGGCATCTGGCTAGACGCAGAGATGGCAGATGGAGTAAGGTTCTGACCGAATGGTGGCCAAGGTTCGGCCAAAGAAACCAGGGTCACCCAAAAGCTCGTTGGGTTGACGATATCGTCAAGATCGCGGGGAATAGATGGATAAGAGACGCACAGAACCGAGAAATATGGCGTAAAAAGGGGGAGGCCTATACCCAGCAGTGGGTGATTCCGCGGCTGATATGATGATGATGATGATGATAAGATAATCAATGGCAGTCATATCTTGATTTGTGTGTGTGTATACAACAAAGTTAATTATATCTATCTATGAATACCCTTTTACCATAGTTAATAGAAAACCGATAGACAAGTCATAGATAAGGCGCAAGCCAGTCTTTTTTATCTATGCATGATTAAATTCTACCGACCCCTTAACCTTTGCAAGGGTGATTGCTCTCTTCATGACTAACACAGGCCGAGGAAATTATGGATATTTCCATTGGTAAAATAATCTACACTAATATTATAAAACTGAAGAATTTGTTTGGTTAAACACGCTAATATCAGGAACTTTTGACGAAAACTAAAACTTGATTATTGTATTTTAGAGAAATCAATAATCCTGGCCATGAATCAAACCAGCTGATTTTGGATTAAAAATCACACCCTGTATTGTTACACCATTGAATAGTGTTGCTAATAAAGATTAAATTCTGGGAAGCAGTCATATATGGCAAACTTTCTGAAATCAAACCAGTACTTCCTGAGATTAACATGTTCAACGAAACAAACTCTCCAGCTTTATAATATTAGTTCAGATTACTGCTGAAGTTGGCAGAAATCAATACTACATAAATATTGGTGTTTCTTCTCAGAGTAGTAAGGGACAAAACACCAACGCTGAACTTATTAAAAAAATGTTTTCAATTAGATTGACTTGACGTCGTTGTGGCAAGCCTTTTTTGTTTTTCATCTACCTATAGACAAATGCATGTTTTATATCATATTATGTCATAGGTGGTAAGGATGATTTTCACTTGTAGTTGAAATAGGTCGAATTGCGTCGTGAGGAAGCTCCCTAAGTTTACAAATATTTATTAGAGTTGGCGAGTACCCACCTAAGTCCTTATTGACTTGAGACTCGGGCATTTCAAGCATGAGTCTGATCCGATATGGCTGTTTTGGCATCAAGATATTGCTGGCCTTTGTCAACTGCACGTAAGCATATGGGTAAGAGCATATTCCTGCTTTGTCTTCGCATGGTCTGAAATTAAATGTAATAAATGTCACAATTTTTTTTTTCTTATTTAATATGTTGTGATGGCTATGGTTTCGCTTTTCATGCAAGGAAGGCAAATATACTAAGCTCTGAAATTACCAATCATTCCTGGGCAAATAACTTATCAGAAAAGAAGCCTTCGGCAAACAGTAGAACTGTTTGTAATATACTTTTACTGGTCCTTATTTCAGGGGATTTAGAAGGCAGCTATAGCACCTTCATTAGTCAATAACCACAAACAATGATTTCCAATGCATTTGCCTCCTGTAGCAAACTTAAGTCATATTTTTGTAAAACTACATTGTTTTTAATATGTGAAATATGTACAAATTATGCCAAAGTATAAGGAATAATAGGAGTAATATCTTGGCTGATATAGTCACTAAGAAGGTAGCATACATTTAAAAATATACTTACTTGAACTGAAAATGCACTGGCCGCACATGGGTAACATTGGGCATATAAATATTATAGAAGCCCACATACAAAAAAATGGAAAGCCACAGTATAACAGTCAGGAATAAGATCACTACAGCAACCCTGTACATCAATTCTTTCGCACTGGTTAAACTTTGATCAGTTTTTTTCTTATATCCTTCGTATTGAGTCACAAAAAACGCTTCGATCGGCCTCCGAACATACTCCCGCACTACTAAGAAAGGATTTAAATAACGCAACACACTTTTTTCAAACATTTTTTTTATTATTTGTGCCAAGGAAACTTGTCTGTGCTTAATCGAGGGTAGATAAAAGTGTAGTAATGATAGTGCATATCGATAGTACAAGGGTTAAGTTCGCTTTGTTGATACTTGATAGAAGCGTGATAAATGACGCAGTGCACCACGGATGCTTGGAGATTAATTGATAAGCGATGGATGGAGGTCAGAAAATGTTGTAATTTGTTTTTGTTATTGTTGATAGTGCGGAGATAAGAGACGAAGACGAATTTAATGACAGTTACTACCCCTTTCTGAAATTTGACAGGTCTTGTGGGGATGCTTCACTTCGGGAATGGACTCCCATTTCGGAAAAAGGGAAATTCCCCTCTATTTATTCCTGTGCTGTGTCTAGTCACAAAAGGTACTGATTACTTCAATGTCAAGATTAATATTCCCAGCTTGTACGGTAAAATAATAATTAGGCAACACTGGACTGACTACTGTCATGCTACTGTCTAATTCGATTCGTTTCAAGCATTATTTACCATTGAAAATAAAAATTCAACAACTCTCACAGCTCTCGAAGTAGTGAGTAAACCCTAACATTAGTAACCTGTAACATTTCAAGACTACTATTAACTTTTAATTTTAATGGACTTTATCTAAATAATTAATTTTATTATACTTTCATACACCCAAACAAATAAAAATAAATCTTCTTTCAAAGGAACGTATTATTTGTAAAATGTCTCGTTCCAGCCTTCTTTCTCGTTTGTGACAAGTGTAAAGTGTATGCATGAAACAGAAACAAAAATATAATTTATCAACGGATTAAAGAGAGAGAGACAGATAAATTTTAATACTGGAGTATCAATACATGCTCTGTGTATCAATACACGCTCTTACTGTCAAAAAAATTGGTAAAAAATGGCTAAAATTTAGATGAAAGATTGTCGACCAAAGTCGAATTTTGGAGTTATTTGAAAATTCACCAAAATGATTCGTATACTAAATTCCCAAGTGCCGCTCCTGCACATTCAAAAAAGGTTTAAAACATGTACTACAAGCGTAGTTCCGAAACCAAATGTCGCCGCTGCCTATCAGCCTAAAAACGTAGAAAAAAAGCAGAAATATGATAGATGGGAGAAGATTAAGCTTTTTACGGCTGAGAATACTACTCCAAAGCCTAAATTTAGTATGGTGCTGCCTCCTCCGAACGTCACTGGAAATCTTCATTTAGGTTAGTACCTTTTTAATTTTGTTTATATATTTTTTGTAAATACAACTTGTAAGATCGAAGGCATCAACTGCTTTATGTGTTGATCATGAAGGCTGCTATAGCTTATCTTCTGTGTGAAATTGCTTATTTAGTCCAATAGCCTTTACCCACAATATCAAGGTTGGCTTGTAGATTAACTGAACACAGCTGAAAACCACTATTTCACAAATGGAACACGCATATTGGGTAACTCAATATCTATAGGCCTTTCTTTCTCTTCCTTTTCAACTGTAAAAGGAAATGAGGAACAAGTCTTCAGTTACTCATCCCGGATAGAAAAGGCGGGATCATTCAACAAAATTGGTAGCCTCTCGTGGGCTGCTGCCTGACAGTTGGTGGGTTTTCGATAATTATCTTATTTTGCAGTCTAGTCTTGCTCGCTCCATCTTTTTCTTTTTCTCCTCTGACCTAGACTAGAGTAGAGCAAATGCATGTATTTTTTTTCGCTCTTGTCAAAATTAAGCTGGAGTTTTGTAATTTGAGGTTTGTCCTGCATGGTACAATCCAGTGATACTAAAGCAGTAACACAAATAAAAAAAAATGTGTCTTACTTTTCAAAATGTGCTGCGAACGCAAAACAAATACCGTGACCCCGGAACTTAAAGGGCTATTCAAGGACATCGAGGATTTTAGTCAGTACAAGTCTGACTGTCCCTCCCGCCCTGCCCGGGGTAATGTGCTACATTTCACCTATAACATGTTTGATTCCAGGACATGCATTAGCCTGCACAATCCAAGATGTGATTGTGAGACACAAGAGGTCTTTGGGCCACAATGTGCTATGGTTACCGGGCATAGACCATGCTGGGATTGCTACACAGGTATTAATTCAATTCTTCTTAAATTCACATGCTTGTATTGAGTGAACATGTCCTCTCAAATCTGTATGGCTCTTTCTTCAAAAGACTGTCTCAGATGAGAACCTACATAGTCCTTAGATGAATTGAATTTGTCTTGCCTTTAAAGAGACAGACACCTCTGAGTTTATTTTGGCTATTTTTTCATCTTCTCTAGTATCAATACAATGCCCGGATCAACGGCGCGTTGTATTCCACGCGCGCCTCAAAGAGCGTCAGCAAGATGACGGGGCCCCCCTCTAGAGGGCGAAAGCCTGCCGGGGTCGCGGGACTTATACCATTACCGTGACCCTGGAACCCCGCCCTGCCCTGGATGGGAGGACTGATTTGATGATTTTAACAGGCTAAAAAAAAAAGTATCAATACAATAAATTAGACACAGATAGGCAAAATATCCTAAAAATTTAGATTCTAAGATAATTATGTGAATACCTCCTATCAAAATCACAAACTTCTTACCAAAGAAAAAAAAAAAACAAGCAATTTTTTAAAAAACAGTGTCATTCATGTTTCATTGAAGTCTCTGCCCAATAGTCAAAGTGCCTGGACAAGTTCCATATATTTGGTACCATAGTGAAAAAGACTGACTAATATCCCCTACAAAAATAATAATAATATTAATAATAATATTTTTGACTTTTGAGCGCAAAATGAGTGGTATCCTTTCCATTTAATTCCCCCAGGGAGTAGTAGAAAGATACCTAAAAACAAAACAAGATGTCACACGCCACAACATAGGACGAGAGAAATTCCTCAAAGAAGTGTGGAGATGGAAGGATAAGCATGGCCATACTATACAGAATCAACTGAAGACCCTCGGCTGCTCTTTAGACTGGTCCCGACAAACTTTCACAATGGATGAAAAACACACAAAAGCTGTCAACACAGCATTCATAGAATTATATAAAAGAGGCCTCATATATCGCAGAAAAGCCTTAGTCAACTGGTGTAGTGCATTGAAATCAACGGTTTCTGATATAGAAGTCGAAAATGTCACTATAAATGGACCCAAAGAAATGATGATACCGGGATATGAGAAAAAAGTGAAGTTCGGATTGATTTATTACTTTGCTTATAATTTGTTGGATAGTACTGAATCGATTGTAGTTGCTACTACTATGCCGGAAACTATGTTGGGTGATACTGCGATTGCTGTACATCCTATGGATGAAAGGTAACTGATTTTTCTAATCATGGTTTTCATTTCTCGCCTTCTTTCTCGCCTTTCTCGCCTTCTTTTCTAGGTCTCGCCCCGCAGCATGGCCTCGACCAATGCCGGGGCATTGGTCGAGGCCATGCTGCGGGGCGAGACGAAGTGGGAAGCGGTTGCCTCTGCGAAGCAGTCATGCTCGCGAAGGAGGAGGCGGACCGCGTAAGGGAGAAGACAGCGTCCTCCCTCCGCCCCAGCCGCAGTGGTAGACGCCCACGGCGACGGACGTTGGCAGACGATCTTCGGCCACCGTAGGCGCGGGCATGCGGGCGGCGAGTAATGGGCGACTCGCTGTCCGACCATGGACCATGCCCGGGTCGACGGCGAGTTGTGTTCCACGCGCGCCTCAAAGAGTTTCAGCACAATGACGGGGCCCCCCCTCTAGAGGGCCAAAGCCTGTCGGGGTCGCGAGACTTATCGAATTACCGTGACCCCGGAACGTAAAGGGCTATTGAAGGACACCGTGGATTTTAGTCAGTACGAATCTGACAGTATGCGTGGGAGGACTCATTTAATGATTTTACTACGTAAAAAAAAGCACACACAAGTGATGTTGTGTCATGCTTTGAATTTCTTTTAAATATTGTCTTCCCATTATTACAGATACGCACATCTGATGGGCAGAAAAGCATGGCACCCATTTAGAAACGTTGACATTCCCATAATATTTGACGAAAAGGTCGACCCAAGTTTTGGAACAGGCGCCGTTAAAATAACTCCAGCGCATAGCAAAACGGACTATGAAATAGGGAAATCTCATAACCTTCCTTTTCATGAAGTAATTGATGAAGAAGGGAACATGAAGAATGCTGAAACTTTCACTGATATGAAACGGTATGACTGCAGAGAAGCATTGGTCAATGCCTTAGATGCTCTAGGTCTCATGAAAGAGATCAAACAACATATTATGACCTTACCAACCTGCAGTCGAACCGGCTGCGTCATTGACCATCTCCTAAAGGAGCAGTGGTTCATTTCCTGCAAGACACTTAACGAAAAAGCAGAAAATATGGTCAAAACCCGCAAGTTGGTTATTGAACCCGAAAAGTATGTCAAAAACTGGCTGGATTGGACCGGAGATGCTCGCGACTGGTGTATCTCTAGGCAGCTCTGGTGGGGCCATCAGATCCCAGCGTATAAATGCATCTCCAATCACAATGTAGCGTGGATAGCCGCCAATAGTGAAGAAGAGGCCAAAGTAGAAGCTTCGAAGGTCTTAAGAACATTGCCAGACATGGTGGTTGCTGAGAGAGACCCTGACGTTCTTGATACTTGGTTCTCTTCAGGAATATATCCATTTGCGGCGCTAGGATGGCCTAATAAACCACCGAATAAAGACTTCGAACAGTTTTATCCTCTGGATCTAATGGCAACTGGACACGATATCTTGGGTTTCTGGGTCCACAGAATGGTGATTCTCGGCTTAGAATTAACTGGAGAACTGCCTTTCAAAAAGGTTCTATTACATGGAGTTATTTGCGATGGACGAGGGGCAAAAATGTCCAAAAGTCGAGGCAATGTTATAGATCCTTTAGATGTTATTAACGGTATCAGTTTAGAGAACCTTAAAGAAAAGACGAAAGAAATGCATAGAAACGGAATTCTGAGTTTAGATGAAGTGGACAAGGCATTGACATATCACAAAGATAATTTCTCTGCGACAAAAGGGATTCCTGAATGTGGAGTTGATGCATTGAGGTTCACATTGCTGTCTCAGGATATCAAATCTCATTACGTGAACTTCGACATCGCGATGTGCCACGCTAATAAACTCTTCGGAAACAAAATCTGGCAAAGCGTGAGATTTACCCAGATGTCTTATGCAAAACTAGAGCTATCCCGATTGAATTTAGAGTCCGAATTGTCTCACAGCGATCTAACATACTTCGACAGATGGATCCTCAGTAGGTTGGCAGATATGGTAGAAATAGTCAATAATTCTATGGACAAGTATGATTTTCATTTAGCAACTAAAGCGATAAGGAGGTTGATGTATAACGAATTCTGTGACGTCTACTTGGAGGCTACGAAGCCAGGGATTGATAGTAAAGACTGTTCGATGGCTTTTGCTCACGCACATACGTTATCAGCTGTTCTACACACGTCCCTCAGGTGTCTCGCACCTTTCATGATCTATTTGTCAGAAGAACTGATCCCAAAAGTACCCACATTCTCAAACAGCATCATTTATGATTTTAAAGACACCGATAACAAGTATTATGATTTCCCACAGCATAGAGACTTCAAACAATGGAAGAATGTATATTTAGAAAACAAAGTAGATAAATATTTGAAGACTATCTATCTGATCCGAGAAGTGAAGGGATTGTATAATATATCGAATAAATTGAGACCTTCCATAGTTATCGACAGCGTTGACGATTCTTTAAAGAACGATATAAAAAGTAGTGAAGTTGTGTTTAAGAATTTGACTCGCTGTAGCGATTTGAAGTATAAAATGGAGCCGAAGAAAAACTATGTGAGAGCTGTTTTGGATAAAAATACTGAAGTAAAAGTGGAATTGGTTGGCGAAGATCATGAGGTAGCCGTGTTTGCAGCTAGGGCTAAACTTGAAAAGAAAATCACGAAGCTACAAGACAGTTTATCGAAATTAGAAGCGAAGTTTTCGAGTGGGCATTACTTGACGAATGCTCCCCAGTGGGTTCAAATTAGTGACAGAGAAAAATTAGATTTGAAGAGAAAGGAAATCGAGGGTTTGCAAAGACTGATGATGTAGTTTTAAAATAGCTTTAGAAAGAAAATAGGCAGACGGAACTGAATATTTTAGTGAAATTTTTGCTTGTTCAAAATAAACAAATTAAAGTTAGATAATTAATTAATTACTTATCTAATTAATAATTTTAAAAAATCGTATTTATTATGTAAAATGTATTTATTTGGAATTTTAGAGTTAATACTTCGTTAAAACTTATGACTCGCACATTTTTTTTAATGGCGGTGGTCATTTGAGCCATAAATCATGCGATACCGAAAAATAGGAAAACATTTTAATGTAATTACTAATAAGGATTACAATTCTGAAGCGTAGGATTCCGCACTCGTGTTATTATAAATAATTTTATAGAAGAATATGAGTTAACATTGTAACTTGAAACTGTTATTTGTGTCGATACAAAAATGACCCTTAAGAAATGTCTAATCAAAGTCGAAAATCAATCTGTATTTGGCATGTCATTGTAGAAAAATATAAGTATGATGTTCAAATATGATTCTATATAAGATTACCTACGAGTATGGACGCATTTTGTAGAAAAGTTATCCTTATTTGCTTCTATTTAGAACTAAATTGCATTGTAGATTTAGAATTTGTTACGTTTTAAAATATAGAAATGTCAAGTTGCCTTTTTAAATCTGGGAATTTGTTCGTGTTTTAAAATAAAATTGAAAATGTTTAAAGTCAAAAAGTTTATTGTTTAAAAAACTCAATAAAATGTTTTAAATTTACAACATTTATGATAGATTTCTTTTTAACTATTAATTGACTAACAAATTATTGGCCCCTTGGAACCAAAATAATACATTTTATTTTATCTACTATTTTTTTAACACTTTGAAAGAAGCATCATCTATTTTACTAAGTTTTTTTTTTTTTAATTCACTGACACTTAGTTTTTTTAGAACATTGTTATCATACTTATTACTTAAATAGCCGATGCTTTATTCAAATAATAACAAAATAAAAGATTAATAATGAATAGACACAACACAAATATAACATTAATAAAAAATACACTTCATACACATTAACAGACATACTTTTCAAATAGGTATGTATTTTTGAGCGATACATACAATACAACATTGGTTATCAACTAGATATTTTGATGCTTATGGACTGTAGCGATTCTTTGTTAAACTTATAAGTTAAAATCATAGTCCGGAATAGGTACATTGATTTTATGTACTTGCATCACCGACTGTCATAGGAAACATAATATGGATAAGCCTTTTTCCCGGGATTTCATTTCACTACTTACGGGATTGAATTGAAAGGCGCTAGCGAAGCCGCGAGCAACAGCTAGTGCTGATATGTCTTCGTCATAATGTTCCTAACAATTTTAAAATTCCGGAATCCCGGAGGCATGTCCATATTACACCATAGGGTGTTAAAAAATTAACTGCAGGAATTTTGTGTAAGTACTCGGTATCAAAAACCAAATATAACTCTAAAAAAAAATTTTTGAAGCACTTTTTTCAAAATAAAACATTTTTTTTCAACCATTTGTTTTTTGGCCAATTAATATATGCCCTATAAAATAAATTATTTGCCAGTCCAAAGTCTGCAAAATGTGATAGGAAAGTTGGAATCAGCTGTGAACGCAACACACGGTTGAACGAACTCAAAGAGCAACACTAAATTCATTAATTTGGCCAAAAAACAAATGCTCGAAAAAAAAGTTTGAATATAATTATTTGGTTTTTGATACCTAGTACGCACACGCAATTCCTTCAGTTATTTTTTTAAAACCTTGTATACGTTTCAGGTTATTAACCTCAAATCAATCTACCTAGTCCAGGCTTTGCTTATTGAGTTATTATACATAATATAAATTAATTCGAGACAATATTCTTAAAATCAAATAATCCAGTTTTTTTTTTCAATTACCAGATAACCACATGTACTCCTAAACATTTTGGACATTTTTTTTAATACATACGCACGCATTCTAACGGCCAGTTCACGACCATACTGCTGTGAGCGGTGACTAAACGCGGGGCGGCGAGCGGTAAGATAGAATGTATAGAAATGTTTGAAACACGCCACTAGTCGCCGCTAGTGGCAAATTCGCGTACTTACAAAGTAATTAGTGTCGTTCGCACCGCCCGCCGCCTCGCTTACTGCTTAGACCTCGTGAATGGGCCGATATAAAATTATAAATAAATGGTTAAAAATTATCATCATCATCAGCCTATAATGTTCCCACTGCTGGGACACAGGCCTCATCTCTGAGAGGGAGTGGGCCATAATCAACCAAGCGAGCCCAGTGCGGGTTGGTAGATATCAAATGTCTTCGAATTTTTGGTTCTAGGACATGCCGGTTTCACGAATATGACTATGTAAAGTTTCAATTCTGACCCTATTCCATTTACACACAAACGCCTCTGAAAATAGTTAGATTTTAAATGGAGCGTTTTTCAAAATTAATAAATAGGTACCTAATTCATTTTGAGGAAAGAAAAATGCAGCTGCGAGAGTACTCAAACCCGCGTTTTCTGGAAGAAACAAGTTATTGAAAGATTCGGCCTCGACGAGTGGAGTTGGGTAAGCCGACTGGAGTACTTATCCAGTCAACGCGGGTTCGAGGCAGACCCGCAGCTGAATTTTACTTTCCTCAAAAAACTTTACTGCGCATAAACAATTAAAAACGTCTTTTAAATCACTTATTTTAATCACTAACACTATTTTTAACCGACTTCAAAAAAGGAAGAGGTTATCAATTCGACGGTATGTTTTTTTTTTGTGTATTTGTTACGCGATTACTTCGCCAATTGTGGACCGATTTTCGAAATTCTTTTTTTTTTAGAACTTAAAACAGGATATTTACCATGTTTTATTTGTACTTCTTTTTAACTTCAATCCATCCGTGGATCTGGATAAGGCGCTTAAAACTATGACGAAATATAGGAAACTCAAAACAAATAATAAAATGGTAAATATATCCTGTATTAAGTTTCAACAATAATAACAAATTCGATAAAATGGGATAGGTTGAAATAACAATTCTTAAAAAAAAAAAAAAGAAACTTTAGTTTATGACTTCTTTTTTAACCTCTTTGGTTGTTTCCGTTTAGTCTTTTTTGTTTCTGGTAACATTACCTTTTTCTTACCTGTGTGCAGGCAGATGTATTCTTCAGGTACGGGTTTTTCTTTTTCTGAAATAAATGAGAGAAATACTTTCAAATACATGTATGTTTAGGGTGCTTGCAAACCAGGGCACGACGCGTGAAAACCCCGGATTTTAGAGTCCAGAACCCGGACATAAGTCGAAGAGCGCACCGTAGCAACTGCGTCGGGAGGACCCCGACATCCGGGGAAACCCGGACGGATGGCAACCCTTTATGTTGGCAATGACGACACGAAACACGATTGACGCAGTGTCTGAGCGATCGACTGCTGTGCAACGTGTGGCGGGTTCGATCCTCACATTGAACAAATATTTGTATGACCTACAAGTAAGTAGTTGTTCTGGGTCTGGGTGTTTGTGAGTTTGTTTGTAAACGCATCCACGATACGAAAGAGATTCCTGGTGAGGGCAACGTTGTTTTTTATTTGATTGGGCACTGAGCATGTGCCCTCCTAGAACCCCGCAACCAACGGGGAGCCCTCATTTTCCGATTGATTTAAATGCTGTTTGTGCGGTGACAGCGCCACCTAGCGTAGTGAGTTAGCAGATCTTATGTCCCCAAATAACGTAAAAATAAACATTAAAAAAAACTAAAAATGCTTGAAAAGGTTGTGGTGCATATTAAACGTGACACGTAATTCACATCTCTCACTTGCTGCGATCGATTTGAAAGTCCCCACCACCAACTTTGCACATAACCAGTGGCGTAGCAAGACCGAGTCTAAGGCTGCGTTTCCACCAGAGATGTGGGATGGAAATGTGTCGTGCGAAGATGTCTATCTGTACTGTGAAAATGTGTGGTTGTTTCCACCAAAGCTGTGCGATGAAAATGTGCCTACGAGGATGTGTAGCGAAGCTGTGAAAATGCGCATTAATGTGTGGGGTGCGTTGACAAAGTTCGTCTATGGACTGGCTGGTACAGTATGCACAAACCTCGCATCACATCCTTCTCAACACACATTCCTCGCAACACGTCCCATTCACACATCCCTCGCAACACATCCCTCGTACACATCCCTTGCAAACATCCTTCGCTTATTTTGTATGCAAAAAAATCTAGCTCCGCTGAGCCGTTCCCACCAGAGCTGTGCTGGCCGAGGCGAGGTATAATGAAGCGATTCTATTAGTTCTTTACAAACACATCCCTCGCTACGCATCCTCGCACATATCTGGTGGAAACGCAGCCTAAGAGGGGACAAGACGCATTTTTCGGGGCCTTTTTCTTTCAGGACGAAAAATATGACATACCTCCGCTGCCCGCGCGAGACCCCCTTGTTTTAAGATGACTTGGTATAAGTATCTATATCAAATGTGATTATCAGTGATATCAGCTTCGCGAAGCGTTTTTGACTCTTTCAGTTCCCAGTAGCAAATAAAACTTACCGTCGTTATCTTGCAACATGGGGCCTCCCGCGATCAGTAGAGGAACTAGACATCGGCATTGCGAGGCCTCTATTTCTTATTACGAGTTAAATTGTACTGCTTTGGTTGCAAACTTGTGAACACTGTTTTCAAGATTTTTCTTGCTTTTCCTCTGAGCGCGAGGCCCCTTCAGATGCGAGGCCGGGGCCTAGGATCCGCTAGGCCCCGGCCTAGCTACGCCACTGCACATAACGTATAGTTTTTTTTTGTATGTTTGTTCGGAAAACTCAAAAACTGCTATCTGATTTATAAAACTTTTTAAACTATAAGAATTTACATAATGAATGAGTAATATAGGCAGTATTTTACATGCGAAGGGGTCGGGTGCTAGTAGTAAAATAAAACCAAGAATTATATTTGTAACTATTTATTAAAAATTTCTTTTGCATTTCTTATTTTTCCTACTGCCACCGCCATTCTGAAATTAAAGAAATATTGTATCAGTCAATTTTATCTTAGGTACACGGGACCTGGAATGCAAAGGGCAACGAAAGAACAGGGTGCATTTTGATTTTAGCGCGGGCAACGCCAGTAATGGGTGACTCGCCGTCTGTCATGGACCATGCCGACGCCGACACGGCGCGTTGTGTTCCACGCGCCTCAAAGAGCTGTTAGTAGTCTGACGAAACCTCCATTGAAGGTCAAATGCTTGCCGGGCT
Source organism: Agrotis exclamationis (assembly GCA_950005045.1). NCBI lineage: Eukaryota > Metazoa > Arthropoda > Insecta > Lepidoptera > Noctuidae > Agrotis > Agrotis exclamationis. The sequence continues at coordinate 11,791,892 of OX465441.1, forward strand.
CGCGGAACTGTCCAAACCGGTAACTATGACCCTGGAACGTAAAGGGCGATTCAAGGAACAAAATGGAATAAAATCGGTAATAGTCTGACAGTCTCTTTCACTCCACCCAGGACAGGAACCAAAAAAAGGCCGAAACTACAAGGGCAAGCAGATAATGGGGAAAACTTACCTTGCTAAAATTTCGATTTTCTGCATTTTATATTTCTGATCCAAATCATTTCTTTCTTTCTTTATTAAAACTAGCTCTTTTTCTAATGGGGCTGAAAATAAACAAGTTTTAATTTTAGGAAATGTTACAGGTCTAAATTAAATTTGTTTAATTAAGTGTATAAGTGTGAGCTCTATTGCTATAGAAATTAGGTTGGCTTCAGGTTGCAAGTCTGGATAATTTATAATTTTATTTCACATAATTATATTTGAACATGTCTCATATTCATATTTAAATAAATGACTAAAAATTATAACTAGGAATATAAATAAATGAAACACACAGTAAATATATACAAAAAAAAAAAATTACAAATAAAATTATATTTTTCCTTCTAAATTTTTATTACATTTATTTGGTATTTTAGTTAATACACTCTTAATACATTTTTGTAATTATGTATAATCAAAAACATATTAAAATGTAATTAGGCTGTAATTGATATGGCCTCACATTGAGGCTAAATAATCTATTAACTTTTATCATCAATATGAAATTAGGATGTGAATATTTTATTGAAATTATAAGATAATTTATTTAAAGATTTTTGAGATTATTTGTTAAGAATGTGTCTTTGAAACGGATTCCATTTTTTGATAGATTTTGTAAAATTATAGACCAACCAAAAGCCATATTGTGGCAACTGGGAATTTAAATTTATAAATATTTTTTGTGCCAAAAAGTTTGGCAACTGCATAGTTTGGTGGATCTATAAATTATTTAAATATTCAACAAGTATTTTTTTATATTACTTACCTTTTATTTTGTAATTGTTTTGATCCCACAGTTACCACAATATGGCCAAATAAGTTATAAAGCAGAAGAATATTAAATTATTTAATGTTTCCTATTATAAACTTTTTTTAAATTTCAAAATTATTTAATTAAAAGTAATTTTCCGAAAATAAAATAATTAATTACCACAGCGATCAGCAAAAAAAGTACAAAAACAAAAACTCACTCATTTTTCTTAAATTTGAAGATTTGCTCTTTTTATTCTGATCCTCGTGCCACTTAACATGCTTAACCAAACAGAACAGGTATTCAAAAACCTGCGAGCATTTGGCACAAGCGTACATCATGTCTCCCTTCTCCAACGGCTTGGTTTCCTGCTTCACTGGGGACGTTTCGTAATCAACAGCGTTCTTTATAACACCACCGGGTAATATTTCTAGTGTTGGCCAACTTTCTGATTGCGGTGGTTTGTGTTCGGGCTTCACATCTCCGGCTTTCTGATGAGAAGAGTTATGGATTATAGTTATTTGAAAGGTTTTATAAATAAGATGGTAATTGATTCAACATGCATATTTATAGCAGAATATGCAAACAAATACTATATAAAATTACAAAGTGATAAAATGATATTTCCAGAAAATACCGTATACGAACAAAAATGAAATGAATAAATGTTAAAAATTCGATAATTAGTAATGCAATGTTTCTACTACGTTAAAGTATCTAACTGCAAGGCTACAAATTCAATGGCTTTTAAGCTATTCACTCACCAGTACACTTGTTTCTACAGGCACATCCAAAACCTCCGGAACAATCAGTTCCCCATCACTACCATCTTCCTCTTCTTCAATAATTTCTTCAGAGTGTATGGAAACCATACTGCCGATATTCGAGTCACAATCATCATTAATTTCGCACTCATTTCCATAATCTACTGTTTCATCGATGTACTCGAAAATTTCTTCATCTGGAGGCTGTATATGAATGTCTATGCTCCTATCTATTCTGGCTCGCGAAGGCTGCACGTCCTCCATTCTAACCAGAGCCACATTCTCCAGATCTTCATGTTCCAAGGCTGAAGACATGATTATATTTACGTCCTAAAACATTCGTTGTTCACAGTTTTCCATTTCTTTCACGTAGCGATTAACTTATTTTCTGGGCAGTATATTCTGTTAAATAATAGTTATTTTATAGCTTCTCGTCTATTATATAGATAATTTTAATTTACAAAACAAATCAACAACTAGAACAAACATGACATCGACTGACATTCGACTGACAATATTTGTCTATGGTTTTTGTTTTTCCGATTTTGACATTAACAGTAGGACACAGATTATGTAACACTTGTCTATGAAATAAAAAATGTTTGTTTTTTATTGAAAACGAATAGAGTGGGGTTGTGGTTTTCTGTCAATGGGTTTGTTCCCTGAGGTCCGAACAATTGGGAAACGGCCTATTATACCCGGGTCGACGGCGCGTTGTGTTCCACGCGCGCCTCAAAGACTGTCAGCACAATGACGGGGCCCCCCTTGTAGGGCCAAAGCCTGCCGGGGTCGTGGGACTAACGAACTACCGTGACCCCGGAATGTAAAAGGCTCTTGAAGGACACCGTGGCAGTACAAGTCTGACAGTCCCTCCTGCCCTGACCGAAGGGTTCATTGTATGTATGATTATACCCCGCTAAAAAAAAGCAAAATTAGTGGTGGCGGGCGGCCTGTCTGCCGCCAAGAGGCAAGAACCACCGCGACGACAGTGCTGGGTCCTCATGCTACACCGCTTTTTATTTGTGTAGGTATACATAGCACTATTGAGTGAAACATCGGTCGGGTTAGCGGCGAAACAACATGTCCAGTGACAGGAAATCGAGTGAAACGCCAAGGACCCCGGTTTATCTCCAAACTAACTCAAAACTACGTATGTACATACTCGTATATAATTACTTCCCACTCCCAGAATTTGATTCAAGTCTTATTAGCAACACTATCGAGTGGTGTAATAGTAGGTACAGAACGTAGAAAGAGAAAAAGGTACAGAATGTGTTTTTTCCCAAAATCAGCAGTTTCGTTTCCTGTCGTCCCTGTCGAGGATAATTGAATTTTAGAAAATCCAATGATGCAGTTTTAGTTTTCTTCAAAAACGGCTTCGAGACTCCTTTCAATGTTTTTCGAAATTCGTCATAGTTTCTGATAAACCTAGCCATTCACACCCAGTTGAAAAATTCACTCTGCTGACTCTGCATACTAGACGAGGGGTTGGAGTAGCCGCGTAGCCACACGAGATAGAGAATGTTGACGTCATGAATGGTGGAGTGTTGTCATACTGCAAACTTTTACCCGACTAGCGGGTAGGTACATTATTCTGCAGTCGTAAATGAACGCGGGCATGCGGGCGGCGAGTAAAGGGCAACTCGCCGCCCGACCATGGACCATGCCCGGGTCGACGGCGCGTTGTGTTCCACGCGCGCCTCAAAGAGCGTCAGCACGATGACGGGGCCCCGCCCAAGAGGGCCAAAGCCTGCCGGGTCGCGGGACTTATCTCATTACCGTGACCCCGGAACACAAAGGGCTATTGAAGGACACCGTGGATTTAAGTCAGTACAAGTCTGACAGTCCCTCCCGCCCTGCCCGGGGTGGGAGGACTCATTTGATGATTTAACCACGCTAAAAAAAAAAAAAAAAGTCGTAAATGAAAACACAGTAACTTGAGTTACAGAGCCATTTAAGTTACTGTGTTTTCATTTACTACGGCAGTACAATAACGCGTGATTGTTAATGGTCGATATGGAAAATATGACAAAAGGATTACCTGTTTATGTTTTGTTTATCATACCTGTTTATGTGGTCTTACCAAACCCCATCGATGTTATATCCCAGCAAATGGTTTTTTTATACTAAAAGGTTGAAGAAAAAAAAAAACGATTTGTTTACTAAGACTTTTATTAACCGTTGAATAAGTCCATTATGAATGTTGTTTGGTGATGCGTACTTAAATCTACTTAGGTAATTCAAATTAGGTTAAGCAATGTTATTTTTAACACAGTCCTATTATAGGTATGCATATAAATCCTAGTGTTTAAGTGAAAAACAGGTTCCGTAATACTAAAATAGTGCATTTTAGGAACTAGGCACACAAAAAAAGAAAAACTCTTGGATGAAATGATAATCCTGGAACTTCGCCTATTCAATACCGCCATTTTTTGTTTTATGGTGACCTGTCTGTCATGGCACTTCTGGGTAGTCCCGCGCGATAACGGCGCGTGATTAAAATAAGGAGATCTCTTTGGTTGTGTATCTTAGCCGTATTTAACTTATGTTGACAGCATCGTTATGAAATAAGCCAATACATAAACGGATTTGCCCCGTTTAACCTTGTATTCAATTATTGATTGTAATAGAAATCAAGGTCAGCGATTACGCGAAATTTTTAACATCAAGAAAGAGCTAAAGTCTCTTATCAAAGTAGATATTTGATATCCTAATAAAAAATCTTAAATCTGCTCAATATTGCCTCTAAGGCAGAACAAAGTACGCCGGGTCAGCTGTAACTAACTCTTATATACCTACCTATATAGATTTTTATAACAATAAATCTTGTTTTTTTTTGTACAAGGTAGACCTCATTATATATATTGTAGTCTTTGAGGCAGACAGCAAATCTGACGTAGGGACCAACTACCGCAGCGCCATCTATGATTAGCTTTGAGTTGCCATCCCTATTTATTTAGCTAATCTTTGCGCTGGCTTTGAAAAAACTGGCACGCGCTGAGAGATGAAGATAGCTATGCTCTGTCCCTTTTCTTCCCGTACATTTTGTAGATTTGTTTTTCTGTTTTGAGGGAAAGAGAAGGAAGTTAAATGATAAATGATATTTATTTTGTAAGTTGGTCATAAAAAAACACTTTTACACGTCATAACCAATATTTTTAAAGCTAGATGAGGCCGGTGTTTCGTACCTGACTACTCTGAGAAGAAACAGCCGAAACAAACTCAGAGGTCACAGTCTCTTTTAAAGTCCAGACATTGTTTTGCTCAGGTCATACGAGGACCATGCGGGTGTCTGAGATGGTCTTTTGAGGAAAGAACCACACAGATTTGAGTGGACCTGTCCAGTCAGTGCAAGCATTTGTCGGTTATCGTGTAGCTCGACTCAGAACACAAGGAGCTCAACGACACGACGAACAATACCAAAGAAAGGACATTTGGGTAGGCCGCTTAAAGTAGGTACTCAAATTGTCAGACAGTAAAATTATTATAAGTCAAAAACAAAACTTCCCCACATTCGTCCTCGCATTCACAATGCTAAAGTACACAAATTATAAAATTAAAAATAAATTGAATAGTACATGTCAAATTGTAAAAATAAAAAATAACAAAAAAATCAAAGTCACAAAGTAACCCACGTCAAATTGTATAAATAAAAATAAAAAAATAAATGTCAGTGTGTAAACATAAAATAATTAAAAAAATGTCAAATTAAAAATATGAAATATAAGCAAATAAATAAATAAAAAAAAAAAAATTAAAATTAGGTAAAAAAAAGTTAAAAGTTTAATAAAAAGTTATCAAGCCATCTAGGGTTTTCTCTATACACGACCTTGACACATTTTTTCAATCACATTTAAAGCTTTTTTGACATTTGTCTGCCAGTCCTTCTGAACCTGTATCTTCATTGTCCTAATTCTGTTCTTCTCTCTCAATAAGATCATATTGTCTCGATGTTGTTGTTCTTTAAAATTTCTTGGGGAAAGTCTTCGAGTCCTGTTTCTTGCAGGACGAGTAGTAGCTTGCACAGTCTGCCTGTGCTCTGGCTGAACAACTCGGGTATAAACATTAAGTGTAGGTCTTGTTGGGCAGAACAGGCGCGACTCTGCAAAAAATATAATAAAAGTTAATAAATTATCAATAACTGTTCCCCGTGGTTTCACTTCCGCTACTCACTCTCATTGGTCATAAATGAAAATATCAATTCCGACCAGTAATTCCTGACATAAGCACGTTCAAACAAACTAACTCTTCAGCTTTTAAATAGCTTTATAGCCTTCCTCGATAAATGGACTATTCAACACAAAAATACTTTTTCCAATTCGGACCAGTAGTTCCTGAGATTTAGCACAAACATACTATTCAACTTTATAACATCAATCAATAGGTGCCCTCCATCTCTAGCGTTTTGCTGTCAAAATGAAACTTTTTTACAGATGGGGATTGTGCTGTCAAATTGAAACATTTTTCAGTGTTGATATTTTGTTTGAAAAAATGAATTTGATGTTCCATTTTTTTTAAATTTCACTTTATATGTAGCGAAGCACGTACCGGGCCACTAGTAATTAAATGTAATATAGATAACTTTTTCCATACTTTTGTTGTACATTATCTTCTTATACACCGTGTTCCGGACGATATACATAAACTTCGACCAGATGTTCAAACCACGGAAGTAAGCATTTTTCATTATGGACACATTAATAAATTCTTATTTTTTATTTTTTGTTAATTTTCATACAAACTAAATACCTAGACGTAAATGACCCGATATGCATGCCTCTTTATCCGAATTGGCAACGTCGTATTTTCATCATTGAGATGAAGTTATATGGAGATGCCCCGATGTTCTATACATACATTTTGCTTATACAAATATGAGTCAAACATGAGACAGAGAGTGAAATATTGGTTTGTCTCTTTCTTTCTAATGCAGTAATCATATTTGACAAAAGAGACAACAATATTTCGGTTGTTGCTCAAAATGGAATATTTTGTTGGGATATTTCCCGCAGTTACAGAAACGTGCCCATTTCGCCATTTTATGTGCCAAGTTTCGTGGTAGTTCTGCTGTCAAACAGTTGTTTACTTTTTGTTGAATTTAGATTTTTGAGTAAATTACGGAGTGTTTTCTTTTATAAGTGCGTGTTACCATTAAGAAACAGTAATTCAACATGCCTGGATGTTCCATTGTGTCTTGTCATGCCAGAAAAAAGAAAAATCAGCCTGAATTGACTTTGTACAGGTTAGTAACAGGTTTTCATGCAATACTACATGAAATAGAACAATTTCGGTAAAGAAATCGCTATGTGACCTTGTTTTCATAGTTAGAGTATTAATATTTGGGTTTATTTCCGTCCTACAGACAATATTTTTCATTTCTTATTTTCGTTCGTTTGTTTACAATAATAATAGTGTTGTACCGTTACTGTAATAGTTCCCGATACTAGTCCTTCGTTACACTGAAACTGTTACCAAATGATATATTGACAAAAAAAAATACTAATCATTTATAGATTTCCCAAAAATGAAAGATTGAAGAAAAAATGGTTGGACTCTATCGGTGACGAAAAACTTTGTCCTCGAAGTAAAGACTGGCTTATGTGTTCACTTCACTTTGAAGAAAAATGTTTTAACAGAACACTTGATGTTATTAGGTTACATGAGAACTCTGTACCTACAATATTTTCGGTAAGTGTGTATTAAAATGATTGTTAAATAACAGCCTGATTTTTTAGCCTAAGTTATATGGAGAGTAATGCATATTTCATTTTTTTTTCAGACATCCAACAAAAAACTACTTCCAGAGTCATTTGTATTCTGTGAAACAAGCAACACTCGAGAATCTGATGTTTCTTGTACATCTATTGTAATAAAGGAACCATCTACCGTAATAGATGAACCATCTAGTGTAATGGAGGCACCATTGCAGTTGACCCATCACTTTGTGGGAACAGTGCACAAAGAGGTATGTAAATGTTGAATTTTTAACCGTTTTCTGACAAACAGACGGCAGCACATCAAGCGCCGCAATTGTCAAAGACTTGTTAACTGTCACTTGAAAATAACTTTTAGCAATAAAATGCAATATGCAAATTATTTTTTAACAGTGCATAATTAAGTTATTGGTTAATAGTGCTGATACATTTGGCATGTTCGTGAAAAGGCGCTGTCAGATGGGACTGGTCATCTCTTAGCTGCCACGGTCTATTTTAATTTTTCATTAATTTTTTTTTAATATTAACTGTACACTTAACTTGCTACGTTGAGTGTAAAAAGAGTGTCCATGGAGTTTCTTGTCCGTTCTTTTCCATAGAGATCTTCGCTCTGGAATGGGCACCTACGGTACTTTCACAGTTATTATGTCTTGTGACTACAACTGTAGCACCATAACAATTTTGTACTGATTTATTTTTATGTCTTTTGACCATTCAAAAGTGCCTGTAATAATTGGCCAAGTTGAAATAAATTTGATTTGATTTAACTATTTATCTTTTCTATTACAGGTTTTACAAACTGGAAGATTAAAGTCTTTAAAGAAAAATATGTCAAGCAACAGAAAACAATTAAACGCCTCAATGAAAGAATACGAAGGAAAAAAAATTGCTGATTTGAAGGCTGTTGTGATAGAAGACTTGGCGGGACCAAAAGACTTTTTAAAAAGACAAATTAACAAGTCCAAAGGTTTACCTGTACAATCCGAATTAATCGTCAAAATTTAAATTAACGCTAACACATAAATATATGTATAATATTTAATTACAAGCAAAAGCGCAAATGTGAAAATTTATATATTTTTTTACGTAACTACATGGATTATAATTCAATCATGGTATCTAGTCGTAATACTATTATGTTATCCTAAAAGTACTAGGGATACTAGTATCCATACTCGTTACAGTAACACTATGTTTCTTGATTGGCACAACCCTAGCATTGGCCGCCATTTTATGTGCCACGGCGAACTTGTAGGTATCCACGTTTTTGGTGTAGGTATTTCCAGTCCATAGGATTATAATGTCTATGATTTTCATTCATAACATTTGGCGGGCTGAAACTTGTCAAAACAAAAGTTTCTTTGATTTTTTATCTCGTTCCTCATAGCACTGTCAATGTATTATACTTATCTAAAGAGAACGTATAAGGCTACCAAGCAGGTAGATACGTATTTCGAATTGTCTTTTTAATTGAGGAATAAAAAAAAACAAAATTCCATAACCAAATCATGATAACCTCTTCCCACGACATGCAGCCTTCGCAAAACGTTTCTGCAGTCCTTATTTTTAGTCTAGGCTTAAAGCAACGCCGGACCTCCAACGACGGGAAATTCTGCCGTTTCGGCTTAAGTAACGAACATTCAATCTCAAAATTATTGACTAAAAGAGGGGCAGCTCAACACGCAATCTGGGGACCACGCTTAGAGCTCACGTACATTCGTAAAAATACTCTCAAAAGATAGGTCTCGGTCAAATTAAGATAAATGGTAATCACAGCATATTTTTTTTATGCATTTGAGTAGAATAATTATAATTTATAAGCACACTTGTTGCGTGGGCAACATCAGAACTAACGCCACCATCTTATTTTTCAATACATTTCACAAATGAGCGCTCTCCTGTCAACCTCAATGGAGTGTCCAAAGATCCAAACACTGTAGGTTAGACAACTACGTCAGCCGTAATGTCATTCAAAAATATTTTTATTAATAAAAAATAAACTCTAAAAAGCAAAAAATAAATTTAATGTAAAATATTTCGAAATGACCACCTTCTTTTTCGACACAAATATTCCAACGAGTCCTAATTTGGCCATTTAAATTTACAGACATTTGTCTTATTTGTTCAGCAGCCTGAGATATTCTATCTAAGAGCTGTTCACGGTTCTGAATTTGTACGGAGTACACCTTCACCTTTAAGGTTCCCCAGACATAAAAATCTAAAGGAGTCAGATCTGGGGACCTAGCTGGCCATGCGATATTTGTGCTACCTCGTCCAATCCAACGGCCAGGAAACGTTGCATTTAAATATTCACACACTTGTGTGCCATAATGTGCAGGGGCCCCATCATGTTGGAGCCACATGGTTCGCAGAGTTTGAAGATCCACTTGTTCGAAAAATTCGAAGCTAGTGACGTTTCTTAGGAACTCTAAGTAATTGTCAGCATTTAGGCGGTGGGGAATCTCAATAGGGCCGATCAGCTGATTGTTAAAAACACCAGCCCACATGTTTACAGAGAATTCAGTTTGATGTGACGCCTGCCAATGTAAATTCGGGTTGCTCTCATGCCACTGCACTTGATTTTTGGAATTGAATACTCCCGCTCTTGTAAACTGGGCTTCATCCATCCAAAGAATTTTTTGAAGCAGTATTGGATTATTTATCAGTTCTTGATTCATTCTCTGGCAAAAAACAATTCTTGAGAAGTGATCAGGTGGTATTATGCCTTGGGATTTTCTGTAGTGGTAGGCATGCAAACCATATCTTTTCCACAGTTTCCACACTAGCTTATGAGATACACCCACGATTCTCCCAACGCGTCTCGTTGAGAGTGTAGGATCATGAATAATAAGGTTCATTATTCTGTTTTCTTGAGCGACGCTCAAATTGATTGCTCGTTCAGGGCGGCGTGGTCTAATTCCGATCTCACAAAATCTCCTGTGTATGTTAATAAATGTTCGTATATCAGGAACGCGCCGACCAGGGAATCGCCGTTGGTACTCTCGCACAGCTGCTGTAGCATTTCCGTCACAGAAACCGTAGACGAAGTGAATATCAGCTTGGTGTTGAGCAGAATATTCGTGCGGCATAGTGAAAGTTGTAATCAAAATGATTGATTAAATTAGTCGGAAACCCAAAAGCAAATTACAATAAACAATAATCCTGACAGTTAAAATCATGCATGACAAACAATGACAAATAACAACTTAGGTATCCATAGCGACCAGTTTAATCTCTTTGAAAGATTCGTTATCGCAAATGATCGTATTTCTTCGCTAACTCTCGGGTTCCTCTCGTACGTGCAAATGAAATGCAAATAGTATTTGGTAGATTTATCATTTTAATTGCACTAAGCGGCAACATAGGCCAAATTAAGATACTTTCTCACTGCATAGCTCAATTAAATTTCATTAAATGAAATTACAAATATCTTTGTAACGAAGCCTTTTTAAGTACTACTTCCTTTGTTGGATTTGATTTGTAAAAGCCATAGAAGTATTTGCTAAAGTTTATGGATAACGTGAAGAACACGGTGTATATAAAAATCAATTGCTGTTCGTTAGTCTCGCTAAAACTCGAGAACGGCTGGGCCGATTTGGCTGATTTTGATCTTGAATTACTTCTGGAAGTCCAGGGAAGGTTTAAAAGGTGAGGCGGTACGAAGTTTGCCCGGTCAGCTAGTTAGTAATAAATATGAGGGTGGTTGCATCCACTCCTATATAAATAGTGTTGCTTGCCAAATAAACTCAGTGTGCTACCAGCTTACCCGTTGTTTCACTTGTACGCATGCATATCAACTAAAAGTTGTTTTTTAACTTACTTGGAACTTTTTCCTCTATAAACATTAGAGGCGGAGAAGAAACAGCCCACAAGTGTGATGATGGTGGTAAATTAGTTGTTGGAGATTTAGTTGAGAAAGCATTGTTCTCAACCACAATGTTTACCAGCTGTAAGAGAAAAAAAAACAGTAATAACTGGCTGAGCAATCAACCGCTGCGCAGCGTGTTACGGGTGCGATCCCCGTACGGAACAAATGTGGGGTCGGCGCAACACGTTTTCTTCTTCCATTCTCCCCTACCAGACGTCACAGTATCATTTACTCCTTTTTCATTCATATCATTCCTTAAACAATCCATCCATCTTTTCTTTGGCCTTCCTCTTCCTCTCCATCCATCAACATCATACTCATCACTGTCTTAGTCATATGGGTGTCATCCCTCCTCATCACATGTCCATACCAAGATAGACGATTCCCTTTATTTTTTTCTGTAACAGGCGCCAATTTCAAACTTCCCCTAATAAACTCATTCCTTACTTTATCCATTCTTGATTCTTGTCCAGGGGCGTAGCTACCGCCGTATCTGCCGTATAAATTATACGGGGCCCCCGGGCCACAGGGGCCCCCAACGTCCGTAAACAAAAATTAATAAAAACTTAATGATTAATTAAATAATAAAGTTAGGTATTTACTTTTACACAATTTTTGTCTAAATCTATCTCTGGTGTTTTTATTATTATTATTTATATGTGTTTTAAGCACGAGATTGTCTATTTGAAATCCCGGGAAGATCCTTAATATCAACATTTCGATGCAAGTATTAAAATAACTCTAACTAATTCTGACCTCTGGACTGATCAGTCGTATCTTGAATTTTTTTGATGACCTTTGTCCAATTTTTTGTTTATATTTCGGCGTAAATACAGAGAAATGCGTTTTATTTTTTTTGAGTATCACTCAAGAAAAATCTTTATCCTACCTAAGGGGCCCCCAAACAAATTTTTATACGGGGCCCCGCCAAGGCACGCTACGCCACTGTTCTTGTCACTCCACACATCCATCTCAACATCCTCATCTCGGCTACATGCAATCGTTTCTCATCCATCTTTTACAACAGCAACGTTTATAAAATAAACACGTAATTTTTTTTAAATCTATGATAAAATAAAATACCTACATCAAAACTCAATCTCCATTCTCGAGTTTTGCTGATGTTTGATGCTCGTGACGACAGAAGCAGTAAAAGCTGTATTTGCTTGTGACGTACTGGCAATTTTAAATGTTCTTAATTTTGGTTTACGTTACAAAAGAATAATATACCTAATAATATTCCATAATAATATTCCACAACTATCACACAACGGTATCTATTCCCAAGCTAAGCAGAGCTTGTGTTATGGGTACTAGACAACTGACAAACATACTTATATATTTCTAAATACATAAATATTATACGTCTCTTTTTACTGTCGCTTTTTCGTTTTATCGACTTACAGATCGCATCGATGCCTAAAGTTTCAATAAAAAAAAAGTAACCGCCTACAAAAAGTGTAATAACTATAACTTTCTTTCGCAAGTGGGTGTTTTTGTTTTTTAATTCATTCTTGCAACCGACTTCCGAAGGAAAATTATTTTACACATTTTTGTGATGGTTTTTGAAGGCGGTTAGTTTTTTTTGAAAAAGTTTTTTTATTTTGCCCTTTTTAGTTCAAATACTTAACCCAAATTCTTGTCAAATAGTTACCAAATTTTTTTTACATGTGCACTAGAATTTTGTAATCTTTGTCTAATTGGACTATGTTATTACCTACGCGGTCGTAGTAACATCGTTCACGTACACAATAAGCGAAAAATGGTCATTCATAACATTAAAAGTACTGAAACATAAAAAAAATACAAACATCCGAATTGAGAACCTCTTCCTTTTTTTGAAGTTGGTTAAAAATGAGGCCAGCCTCCTCCCATTCTGCAGTCACATCAGTAAAACCAGCTTTATCGTACAGAGCCTGAGTAAACTCCCCCAAGGCTTGTAAACTCCTTTTCTCTGTTTCTTCATGCCTAAAAAAGGTAAGTAACAAACTTAGTTTTACAAAGTTCGCAGATTTACATCATACTATGGCAAATATTCCAAAATTAACTTACTGCTACATTATATTTAAATTGGAACGGACATTCTTACAAACCTCACTTTTATGCACAAACAAACACGTTTCAAGCAACCGCTCCCACACGAAATATTGTTAGGCTTAGTTCAGCGACACGCGACGCGTCGGGCGGGGCGGACGGGGACCTCACCTCTCCGTGAACGCTCTTTACATTGCCGTATATTTGTGTTTCTGACGGACTTCATGCACCGCGCCGCTTGACGCCCCGCGTATGCTTGTACGAGGTCTTAGAGCCTATGCATACCACGTTTATTAAACGCGCCGTTGACGCGCGTTTGTAGCAATACAGACGCGATGCAAACGCGCGTTTGACGCTTTTTTATCGCGACAACAAACTGACGTCGACCGTGTTACTAGAGCATTCCAGAAGGTACTAGGTGTTTCGGCGCGGTTCGAGAATTTTCCACTTTGGAACCTAGTGGAAGCCCAAAGGTGTTTCTAGAACATTCTAGAGTATTTCGGCGATGTTCTAGAAACTTCTATCACTGGCCGGGGTATAATTATAAGCGGGTCTCCGACGAGACAAGACAATCTGGTTTTTGATTAAGAACTAAATGAATAATAGTGTGACTACTAGAGAAGTAATGTCTAAATAAATAAGGACGCGTTCAAGGACACGCGATGCGTCGGGCGGGGCGGATTTCAGCGCCAATTGTTAGCCGCTTCTCCGTGAACGCTATTTACATCGCCGTATGTGTGTTTCGGGCGGTCCGCTTCGCACACAGCGCCTTTTGACGCCTCGCGCGTCCTTAAAATTTATTTTTTTATTATTTATCCCATATCCATAACAATAAGCTTGCACACACGTTGTTTGTAGGAATATGAACAATTAATTTATATTATTAAGGTTTATTTTTAGATGAAACGCCACATAAGCTTGAATAAAGTTTAATTTCGCTCTACAGATCTCAGCCTCACATTTTAAAAGCAGTCTTCATTTATAATAATATATTCGAGTTGCCATATCGAATGTAAAAATCTTATATTATAAAATGTCCAGATTCCATGTTCTAAACAAAATGTAACACTTTTCATGAAGCCACTTTTATAAATGTAATTCCTTGGCCTTGTTATTTTTTGGATTCAATTCTCAGTGGCCTAATGAGAATCCGGACATTTTATAATCTAAGATTAAAATCTACTCGGACCTAACATCATCAGGATGATTCCACTCGTGTACAGGAAAGTAAATTTGCATCAAAGTCTCGTAAATCTCAACATCTATAGGCATGAAGAGGCAGAAGATGATGCGTTCCATCTCCGGATTCTGTTCTAGAAACTTCCTTGCAGTCTTGAGAGCGATGTGGGCTGCCAAACGATTAGGGAAGCCGTATATGCCCGTGGAAATGCATGGGAACGCTATGGATGTCAGTTTGTGTGTCTTGTGGAAAGCAAGGGAATTCTCGTAGCATTTGGCTAGTTTTTCTGCATTCCCATCTTGGGGACCCACTGTGTGAATTACGTCTGTAATGAGAAATAAAAAGATTATAAACAAGTGCGAGTCAGACTCGCTCCCGAAGTATATCTACAACATTATTTTTTGTTTATGCGAAAGCCGATACACCTGTCTAGCATTTTTGTGTAAAGAATCTATGTACAAAATTTTAAAACCGTATCATAAAAAGTTATAAGCTTGTATATTACCCGGTTGTCCGTTCAAAAACATGCTCATTTCGCGGTACACCCGCGCGTAACTCCTGTGTTACACACTCGTGATAATAGTTTGGCCATAGGTATCAAATCGTACGGTGATTGTATTGTATTAACTGGTAATAAAATTTTATTAAAATATTTTTGAAAAAAATATAACATGGTGTAAAAATTATTGGAATCGAATCAGTTACTGATTTTGAACAAACTATATTCAGGTTTCGCATGTTGTATTATGAAAGCTCCCTTAAAATTTTATTCTGTTTTTTAGTATTTGTTGATAATATTGCAAGATAAATAATAATTTATGTTCTTCGATACACCTCACTATTGTTCAAAATATCCGCAAAGATTATAATTATTATTAAATCCGAGAGTTATTAATATTGAAACAAAATAATAACATCAAATTCAGGGTTTTCCTACCATTGAGTTAAAATTAAGGTTATCAATTTGGTATTTAACTGATAACAAGTGTCTAGAAATAACTAAAGTTTATCGTGGCCTGCCCACGCACAGAACACGAAGGAGATAGCGGGACGAACTGGATGTCTTCCTTGAGAATTGGAAGGAAGTAGCGTACAACCATGACCACTACACCACTGCGGCAGAGGAAATCGTGGAGTACGTCCGCCAAAAGCTGAACTAGGCCCAGCGCACACTCCTGGAGGCGCGGCGACATGAGCAGACGAGCATGCGCGCGATCGTATGTCAAGGCCGGTAGTCAAGGTTTATATAGTAGATTTTAGAAAAAATAATAATCCTGGCCAGGAATCGAAACCGCTGATTATGGAAAAAAAATCACATCCTGTATTATTCCACCATTAGATAGTGTTGCTATTGTTGCTAATAAGGATCAAATTCTGGGAAGTAATCATATACAATCTATGTTATCTTCAATGGCTCTCCGCCGCGCCTCCAGGGGTGTGCGCTGGGCCCTACACGGCTAAGGTGCAGCTGTTAGAATCGCGCCGCATCGTCAATTTAATTCGTTTTTAGTGTGCATTCCGACGTGCTACTTCAATCTGGTGGTAGAAGAAGCAGTGGGACAATACAGGCTAAATAAAAAAAACTTACATGTAGCGGGTAGGTTATAACCGCATGTGATCTTGGCTTCTCCCGTTGGACATCCCTTGAGCGTGTTACATTCGTCCTGTGGAAAAATGATATTTATTTAAATGAAAATGATATTTATTTAAGCACCTACTTCCGTATTAAATACATTTTAAAAATAAAAACATTAGTTTTAATATAACTGGTGGATATATTACAGGAAAAGAAAGTAGGTATTTGTGTAGGGCAACTTTTTAAAAAAGAACAGCCAATATGAAGGTAGTCTGTATTTTTAGGGTCCTATGTTACCTTTGCAAACCGCTTCTAACTGTTCCTATTGAAAGTCTGTTGGGTGCGTCTCATATCATAAAAAGTTATTTGATATACCTATTTTCATTTCAATAACGTTCACATGATATAATCATACAGGGTGTAAGAGACATCGACGCACAAACGGATACCATGGGTCCAGGACATGATTCTGGACCCCCCAATTGGAGTTTTTTTACTTTAGCCTGTTCATAATCGTTACTCTTACCTAACCCAATGAGATTTTTAATAAAAATTGATAACCTCCTTTTTTTTGAAGTCGGTAAAAAGTATTTAATAAAATCACTATTTTCACTAAAAGTAGCAATGTAAATAAAACTAGAACTGGTGTCTTCTTAGATGTTTATAATGAAAGGTCATCGTATACCTATCTATCTATCTATTTTAGAAGGCCCCCCATTGGAACCATGGGGGGTTTAGGTTTCCGCACTTAGTCCTCAAACTGGACCATTGTGCGTGAGCCATTGTGGCCAATTACTCCAACCAGCCCACCTCCCTCCAAAAGCAGATCAAACTTCCCGGTCGCCTCAGGGCATCCGCAAGGGATCTTGGTGTTCCCAGGGTCTCCTCGCGAATTTTGGTAACGCCGGTGCACTCAAAGAGTACATGCGCCACCGTTTCCTCCGCCTCCATGCATGCTCTGCACAGGGGACTGTCAGTGATTCCTAGGGTGTGGAAGTGTTTGTTCAGTGAACAGTGTCCAGTGATGGTCCCCGCCACCAGGCGCAGGCTATCTCTGTCCAGGCGCAGGAGGCGCCTGGTCAGCCTCGTATCCAAGGATGGCATAGCTTCCTTGGATTGCCCGCACCCTGGTGTCGAGGTCCACCACCTCTCCGCTTGTATTCGAGTGTGATCCTTTAGCCAGCTTCTTAACTGCTTGAAAGGAATGGGCACAATGGGTTCGGGTCCGTAGGGTTTTGTGCTGGATCCTCTTCTGGCAAGTTCGTCAGCCGCATCGTTTCCAAGTGATCCACTGTGGCCTCTAATCCATTGTAGTGTTACCGTGTTGTGGTTTAGTACCGTGATTCGTTCTAGGGCCTTATGACATCGTATACCTAAATACTGTGTCCAGTACCACAGTACCTGTAGTACTTTAAGCGCGGCTCACTATTAAAAAAAAAACAAACATAAAAAAATGAAAAAACCGACGAAAAATTCCAACACGGGGGGGTCCAGAATCATGTCCTGGACCCATGGTATCTGTTTGTGCGTCGATGACTCTTACACCCTGTATAATCAACGTGAGATGTACCAACGGTTGATATATGTAATTTCTTTAAACATAATGGGCCTTACTTATAAAAATTTGTGTTGCTTAGCTACCGATTAAATATCACCTGTCCTTGTCATTTCTATTTCAATGAATAGAGATGGCAAGTGACTTAAGAGCTATTTAAGATAAGTAACGTCTAATCAATGTTTATAAGTAAGGGGGCAAGTTTGTAAGTCATTTCATATTATTTTATTTTTCGTTTAAACTATATTCCTTGATGACTTTGGCTTATCCTTTGGACTTTGATTGTTTGCCTTCACGTTGCTATTGTTATTAGAAAAATTTTGTATCCAAGAGCGAGCGAAGCGAGCTCGAGACTTGCGACACCTCGACACGGTTAGGTTACTTTAAACCTTGCACGCAGAAATAGGAGCCCCGCTTTGCGGGGCTCCGTCGAGCCAGCATGACAGGTGATAATCAGTTATTTGACCAAAGATGCAAGAGCGAGCGAAGCTCGGGACTTGGGGCACCCCGACACGGACAGGTTAGGTTCGAAGGGGATGTTCCCTTCGTGGGTACAGATTGGTGCAATGCAACATGTAATGTAATATTCTGCCTTACATTGCATGTTCCCTGCTGCCTTGGACGTGTGGCGCGCGCGGTACGCGCATTGACTACGAATCATTCGAGAACATCTGTTCCCGCATTTCGTTACAAACACTAGCCCTCGTCACACGTGTTCTTTTCTTTGCCCACATCACTACTTAAGTCGATATTCATTTTGAGGGTTCCATAAAACTTCCCTTGTTCTGTATTCCTCTATCAATAAAAGTGACTCGTCATCACTCCACGCACCCTCTTTCACCGCCATGATCATTGCGCATGCGAACGAAACGAACGACCGTCCACGGCTGAGTCCTGCGCACACTGCGCGCCCCTTTGTGTTCGTACTAAAAACCGACAAATCTCGGATCGAGCCGCGCATGAGTTGTAACGCTCGGAGCGTGCGCGACCCAGGCGCAGTTCGTGCGCGCGAGGCGTCCACACTATGGGAATCCTGTTACATTACATGATACATTGCAGCAATGTGGACCTCAAATTCTTGCATTGCATGTTGCATTACATGTTGCATTGCACCAATCTGTACCCACCTTTAGGTTACTTTAAACCCTGTATGGAGAAATAAGAGCCCCGCGAGGCGGGGCTCGGTCGAGCATCCATAGCAGGTGGTACTATTGCTAGGTACATCAGATTCAGATTATATACCAGGAAAAAAAAAAGTTGACCAAATAAGTTTCATGTCTTTTGAGTGGTATCCAAAACGATTTTATAATTATTCATTACAAAAATATTTATTTCATCTCAAACATTGTGTCATACATAAATAGAGGCAGCTCCAGTAAGTTACAGAAGTACTTGTGTCGGAGCTGTCTCGCTCTTCCCTAATGTGCTATCTTAACAATGAAAGTAATGAAGCTAAAGAAAAAGAAAAATGAAAAATAATTATTATTAAGCAGCTCATAGATGTGTGAGGAGCACATGTGTTGTGTGAGGAGTGTATGTGTTTGTGTGTGTGTGTGTATGTGTGTGTGTGTGGGTATCCAGCATGTTAATTGTTAGCTCATCCTAATTAGAATGTTTTCTGCATCTTCATATGTTAGGGATCTCAACCAATTAGTTATCGTTTTTTTACAGTCGTATAACAGCAAAGAATATATATCACATTTAAGATTGAGTTTATTATAGATGTAGGTGGATTGTGTAACATACTGACGTCTGGCAAATGCTGATCGTACCCCTGGAGAGTAGGCAACAATATCTTTGCGCCTTCTGGTTTGAGTTTCTGGGTCAAAGGGGAGACATTTATGCAGGGTTAAGGTCACATTTAGAATATAAAGTTTTCTAATTGATAACAGGTTACTGACTGTATAGAGATCTGTTGTAGGGAACCTAAATGGTTTAAAATACATCACCTTTATAAGTGATCGCTGCGCTCTTTCCAAATCGAGGAATTTAATTTTGGAGGCTCCACCCCATATCGGAATGCAATAAGTCATTACGGATTGCGCCAGAGCTTTATAGACCTTGTTTATAAGTTGCGCGGACATAACATGGCGTAAAGTTTTGAACACCCAAATGAGCTTCCTGATCCTTTTCATGAGCACTTCAATGTGAGGGTGCCATGAAAGTCGCTGGTCAATAATTAAGCCTAAATATTTTGTGGATCTGACTTGTTGAATATTCTGACAGCCACAGTTATAATCATTGGGGGTAGAATTTTGACAACCATGTACGGTAATGCTAAAGTCAGTTCCAGGCTGTGATCTTTGGCTTGGGGAAAAGCAAATAAAATTAGTTTTACTGGTATTGAGGGTTAAGAGGTTTACTCTAAGCCACTCAGCCAACCTAGTCAGACCCTGTTCAGTTATAGTTTTCACATCTTTCCATGACTTTCCCGTAAAAACAACCGCAGTGTCGTCAGCGTATGAAAAAATTCTCCCTCCATTGATCTGCATATTGCAAAGGCTGTTTATATAAATTAAAAACATTGTCGGACCCAAAACGCTCCCCTGTGGAACTCCGTAGTAGACATTCCCTTCAACACTATATAAGTTACTGACCTTAACCACTTGCCGTCTATCTTTGAGATAGCTCTCAAAAAGAGAAAGAGATGTGCCCCTTATACCTATGTTTTCTAACCTGCGCAGAAGGATCGGGACGGAAACGGTGTCAAAAGCTTTTTTAAGATCTAGAAAAACTGTTAAGCATTTATGACCCCTATCCACTCTGTCGACAATTTCAGATGTCAAAGCTGAAATAGCGTCTTGAGTTGAACGTCCTTGTCTAAACCCGTGTTGTGCATTTGATAGGATATTGTATTTTTGTAAATAGTTAATTAGTCTCTTGTTTATTAATTTTTCTAAAATTTTTGAAATTGCTGACAGAACAGATATGGGGCGATAGTTGTTGACATCGTTTACGTCCCCACCCTTGTACACAGGAGTGACCACTGACCGTTTTAAATCTTTCGGGAAAACACCAGTTTTGAAACAAAGGTTAGCTAGCTGGCTAATGAGTGGAACCACGAAATCTCTGGATTGTTTTAAATATTTTGTTGGAATACCGTCCCAACCTGGTGCACTGTCGGAGTCAAGACTCATTAGAATACAGTCCACTTCCTGTGGGTCAGTCTCTAATAGCACAAACGAGGAAGCCCTAGAATCAATGCAGCAGTTGGTCACAACCGGCATGCCGGTTTGAACTGCGATGTTTTCTGCTAAGGATTTGCCTATAGTGATGAGGAATAAATTGACTCTATTTAGTGAGTTCAGAGGATGTGTAGTAATATTAAGGAGATGTGTATTCGAAGTTTTGGGTGGTTTAAAATGCGTGATTTCATTAATTTTAGACCAAAGATGTCTCGGACTTTTTGCTGATTCTTCTATTTGTTTTTTGTAATAATATCTCTTTGTCTTTTTTATCAAGTTGGAACAAAAGTTGCGGAAACGTTTAAAAGTTATTATTAAAATTAGGTTAAAAGGGTCCAGTCTAGTTTGGTGCTGCATTTTGTTTCTAAGTCGTATGCAACGCAGTGCTCCCACAGTGATCCAGGGCTTCCGCGTTCTTTTCCCACACGAGATGGATTTGTTTTTTGAGTTATTTTGGAGGGATGATCTAATCACCTCCACCAGTTTAGTGGCAAAGCTATCTGGGAGCGTGTAGGTATCAAAGATTGATTTATCTATATTTATAAGGCATTTATGTGCTTTTTCAAAATCTATAACGGTAATGGTTTTTGAACAGGTATTTTGTCTTTTACTGAAACTAGTCAGATTTAAGAGAACCATAGCATGATCCGTGATTGTTGTATTAAGCACTGCCACAAATGCTGAGGTTTTAGTTTTATCAAGTTTCAGGACAGTATGGTCAAGGCAGTTCTGTTCTCTGGTAGGAAGGCAGTGTCCCGGAAGAAGGCCGTGCACAGATAGCATATTCAGGTAGTTTAGCCTATTTGATCTGTGTTGAGATATTTCTGTGGGTTTTTCGATTATATTTATATTTATGTCACCCATAACAACAATATTTTTGTGCGTACTGCAAGATTCAAGATGGCAGTTTAAAGAGTTAATGAAATTGTCAGCACAAGTATTGGCTGGAGAACGGTATATACCTAGAATTGTAAAATTAGACACGATTTTTTGGAGAGCAGACGCATGAGTAAGGGTTAGTTCTGTAACGAGAGGCATATGTTTGTTATTTACATAGGCAACAACTCCATCGTTTTGGTTTAGCTGAATTGAAGTAAAATAAGCGGTGTAGTTTTCAAGTAGTGGTATTTGCTTACTATTATTTAATCTACACTCAGTAAGAATAAGAATATCCACGTCAAACTTTATCAGAGCTAAATTCATCTGCAAATCATCAAAATTACTGTAAATACTCCTCATGTTCTGAGTTATTACTGTCAGGCAAGTATTTTCGAGTTTCAATGACGTGGATATTTCTTCAATGTTAATTAAAGCAGAGTTGGCAATTTCAATCTCGTCCAATTCATCAAGTGTATTTAAGTTACTATCCATTTTCGTTTGCGAGGTCTAATTTACATATCTCAC
Source organism: Agrotis exclamationis (assembly GCA_950005045.1). Lineage (NCBI taxonomy): Eukaryota > Metazoa > Arthropoda > Insecta > Lepidoptera > Noctuidae > Agrotis > Agrotis exclamationis. The sequence goes on from OX465441.1 coordinate 11,814,121, forward strand.
GATGTATAGTTAAAAATAAATGCCAAGGAAAATCAATACTGATCAGAATAATTTCATAAATACGCAGAAGTTTTGGTCCAAAGAGTATGAGTGTGAGTATTCTAAGTATGAATGAGCATAGATGTAAGTGAGAGATAATTGTGATAAGGATCTTTGTTGATGAGTGTTTGGTAGACAGACTGAATGAAGTGTTGTGTTTGTGTGATAGTTGATGAGCGTGCTGTACAGTACAAATGTTACTTAACAAATTAAATCTAAAGTATTTTAGCAAACTATAAGAACTATTGCATAATTCAAACCTATTAAAAGCTAGAAAGAAATACAATAAAAATATACAAGCAGATAAAATAACTAGAATTAGTCATGCACTTTGAAGCAGGCTATGCACCTGTGACTCACTCTTCACAAGGACTACCTTAGCATTTTCGTCTTTTTTCAGAAAAACTCTGCCAAATGTAGTCCAGCAGAATTTATACTGCTTAGATTTGGCTAAGTCTCGGGCTAGATAAAATAGGCGGGCGTTCCGTGGAGTGAGTTGTTCTGAAATAAATACAGGAACGTCCCCGTTGCTAGTGATAGCAAGATGCTTAGCTTGAAGTTTCGTGTGTTTGTTTTTTATGTTGAAGGACTTAGTAGTTTTCAACAAATCCTGTTTTAGAATGGCAGAGTCCAGTTCTACTACAATGGGGGGGCTAATTAACCCTTCCTTCTTCCCTTGCGTTCTAAAAATGTCCTTGATGTCCCTTTTACTCATATCGAGATTTATATTTTTAGCCAAACTCAGCACCATGTTTATCAAATCATCTCTAGTTTCCTGGTTTTTCCTTGGTACATTTTTTATTTCGATTTTGTTCTTGCGCGAGCATCTTTGCAAGTCTTCAATTCTATCCTCCAACTCAATTATATAATCTTTGTCTTTCTTCACTTGTAATTCAAGCTGTGTTAACTTTTTTTGTAACTCATCATTTTGCTTAGTCAAAAACGCGACAGATGTTTCTATGTTTGTATTTGTAAGTTGAATCCCTTTTAAGTTGGCAGTGATATTTTTTAATTCAGTTTGCTGAGTTTTTATGAAAGACTCGAACAACTCTTTCATTTCCTCCTTAAAGGAGTTGGCTAAATTGAAGTATGTACAAGAATCCAGCCACTTATAGACATTGGACCTAGCACTGTATAACGATGAATAGCTCAATATTAATATTTCACATAAAAAAAGGTTCAACAAGTTGTCACTTCTTCGCAATCTTGAAAAAAAAAACGTGAACACCTATCATTAAAAGTACTATAAAAACTGCAAATAATGCTAACATTGCATCCACACAAGAAGAACTAATCTATCTACTAGTGTTAACCCCATCAAAATCTGTTAGTTATATCGGTGAAGACAGGCTGACAAATAAACGTGCCAGGGGACTTCATATTGCAAAGCATGTCGTGATTGATAAATCTTTTCTGAACTACGAGTAGTTATTGAACACTTTAATTAGCTCAAAATACATTTAATTATTTCGAAATGAAACAAGAAAAATAGTACTATATTTAGGTATTCGATAATCTGTGATTGATATAAATCACAGTCTTAAAGCGTACGACGCGAAAGACTGTTGAATGTTTAAATGTCATTTTATTCACGTGATTTAAATCTGGGTGTGATGTAAAATTCTTCAACTTTGAATTGTTTCTGTCTACTGTATGGCGATCTAAACTTCACACAGAACTGCCACAAGTTATGCACACCGTTGCATGACCGAATTTTGCCATACGAACTTCACAAGTTGCTCCTGAATTCAGCAGTTCATGACAAGGATGACAAGACAAATGTTGGCATTCCTTGGAACCTAGAAAAAACGTAATTACTTTAGTACCTACATGAATTAACTTTACTGTTTACCTATACATCTAAATATTATGACATCTAAGGCAACCAATCTGTTGGGAACGCAATCGGGGCCGCGGCGTCCTCATCTTCCGCCTGACGTAGGTCCTCACGGGACACGGATGTTTTAGGAGGTTCTTGTGTTGGATTGGGCGGAAAATAAAAGCGTGTCGCCACTGCGAGGACACAGTGTGGGGATTGGGTTTGGGCCGAGCATCGCCAGGACCATCTGTAAATGTCTTACCTCTATTATTAACCATCGTGATACGATGGTGAGTAGAACAGCAAGCAATGACGTCTTCATTGCTTGCTTGCTATGCCGCCGCAATCTTTGCGTGGGTATACCACAGTTTATTTATTGCATGATGAATTGAATGCAAGTCCGTGTTGAGTGGCGATAGGTCGGTAGGTATAAGCAAACAGAAAGTCCAATAAACAAGCGGGGGTGAAGAAAAAGCCAAAATAAAGAATTACAACGAACAATTAAACGGCAGAGCGTTCAAATGACATCTGACGTTTGTTTTTTTTTTCTTAAAGATGGGACCGAACTCAAAGTTCACAGAATCGATAAAAGAATCGATTGGTTAGAAAGGAGTTTGATAACACTTCAGTTAATATTATTCGACAAAAAATATGAACTAAGATTAAACGAAGAAGCACATTCAGAAGTTTAAAAAAAAAAGTTGAGTTTCGTGGACGAATCACTTTTTCTTTACGTTGTAAAATCGTCAAATGAGTCTAAATCTACGGTGTTCTTCAACAGCCCTTTATGTTCCGGGGTCACGGTAATTCGTTTTCCGAATCAAAACGTGTAACGTAAAAACAAAAAACTAAATAGGACACTGAATTGAACTCTATCGATTCCCGCCAAAAACTTGCATTTTCAACGCCATTCCTTAATTATTTCAGAAAAGAAATCGTTTTGAATCCCGTTAGTGAAAATCGATTAAGTACAGTTTCATTTTGACAATCTGGAAAAGCTTTATGACCCTTCCCTAGTCTACATTATTTCATCGTGGCCTTGTCATGTCAATAAAAAATGCACAGAAAGCAATTCAGATACTTTTTTATGTTTAACAGTTTATATAAGTATTAGGAAATTATTAAACACTAAACAATTCATTAATGAATTTTTAAATACTACGAGTTAATGTGAAAGTCATATAGATGACTGGGGCAGTCATTTAGCCAACTCCTTTGCAAAATTCCGAGGGTAGGTCTTCTTCTCTCATTCTTTTAAAGTTACGTTGGGCAACGAAGTTAGGAGGGGTGACATCAATGCCCGTTTCACAGATGTTTCCGTCAGAAATAGATTTGTTCATATTATATAGTTCCAAGGTACCAGGGTATAATGAGCGTCAAAGATTGTTTGCTAATTTGTTAAAGATACGCTTGGGCAAAATAGGTCGCATAGACCCCTATGCGACCTATTTTGTTCAATGACAGCAAAGTGGGCGTAGATCTACGATAACTCGAGGGCGTAACCTTTGGCCGAATGGCGAATAGCGCAGGTGAAAGGTCGGCGTGCGCTTGCGCGTCCGCTGATTTGTTGAGAGCCGTCGTCGGGTACCAGGGCAGCACGTTATTTAGGAGTAAGTTATTCACGCCGGTATGTTGGTGGCGCAGATAATTAGTGAATTGTACTCACGTAATTGTTTACGTACGGACACCTCCTCTGAGTTTATGCAGTCCTATTTTTTCACTTTTTTTTTTTTTTTTTTTTTTTTTATCGTGGTAAAATCATCAAATGAGTCCTCCCACCCCGGGCAGGGCGGGAGGGACTGTCAGACTTGTACTGACTAAAATCCACGGTGTCCTTCAATAGCCCTTTATGTTCCGGGGTCACGGTAATGGTATAAGTCCCGCGACCCCGGCAGGCTTTGGCCCTCTAGAGAGGGGGCCCCGTCATTATGCTGACGCTCTTTGAGGCGCGCGTGGAACACAACGCGCCGTCGACCCGGGCATGGTCCATGGTCGGGCAGCGAGTTGCCCTTTACTCGCCGCCCGCATGCCCGCGCCTACGGTGGCCGGAGATCGTCTGGCGACGTCCGTCGCCGTGGGCGTCCGCCACTGCGGGTGGGGCGGAGGGAGGACACTGTCCTCTCTCTCACGCGGCCCGCCTCCTCCTTCGCGAGCATGACTGCTTCGCAGAAGGAGGCGACCGCTTCCCACTCCGTCTCGCCCCGCAGCATGGCCGCAACCAATGCCGGGCGCGAGAGGTCTCCGCCTATCGCCGCCGTGAGGACACGTCGGTGCTCTGCCCAAGCGGGGCAGTCTTGCACCGTATGCTCTACTGTGTCCTCCGGGCAATCTTCGCAGTGGTGACACCCAGGCGTTTCCTCCTTTCTCCTTAGACACAGGTACCTCCCGAAACTTCCGTGTCCGGTGAGGACCTGCGTCATGCGGTAGGTCAGGACGCCGTGACTCCTATCCAGCCACTCCTCAAAGAGGGGTCTTACCGCCGCGATTGCGGCGTGCCCGGTCCTATTTTTTCACTTTGATTTAATTTGGAATTATTTGATTTAAATTATGTTATTTATTATAATTTAATGCGATACTGTCTTCTACACGTCTGCACCATACTGTGGTCCGGGGGGAAGGGGATTCATTGATTGTTATGCTTATAGAAATTAGTCACTATAGAATTATGTCAATCGTTTATTATATTAACAGATTGTTATATCAAACTAGCTGACCCGGCAAACGTTGTTTTGCCATATAAATAATTAAAAAAAAAATTAGGGGTGGAATACCCCTAACATTTAGGGGGATGAAAAATAGATGTTGGCCGATTCTCATAGATACCGGATAAAACAAAAAATTTCATCAAAATCGGTCAAGCCGTTTCGGAGGAGTATGGCATCGAAAAGTGTGACACGAGAATTTTATATATTAGATAAAATTATATATTCAGTTGTGATCTCTTGTAAATATTTGAGTTTGGTAGTTATTTCACATATTACTTACCCCTATGGGGAAGGCCAATGTTCAGCAGTGGGCTTCTTATAGCTCATATAATCCTAAATAGAACAAACGGTTTACCTGCAGCAGTGGTCCAGCTGCTCGATGTATGGCTCCATCCACGCCACCTCCAGCCCTCAACATGGCATTTGCAGCATTCACAATAGCACTGACCTGGAAATATTAGATTTACTTAAAAATATATAAATAAATGTAAGGAATGGGGAATGCCTTTGCTAAGGAGAGGGACAGAAACATAAAAACATTTCTTATTTCTTTAAATTGAATTAATTAAAACATTAGCTACTGTGGTGGCGTCTGATAGGGGAGAATGGAAGAAGAAAACGTGTTGCGCCATCCCCAAGTAGAATGGGATAAGGGCAGGAAGAAGAAGATTAGCTACTGTGGTAGATGGTGCTTTTTTTCTTCAGGTTGGTAGTAGAGATTTTTTTCAAAATAATCTTATAAAAACTGCAGCAATAGGTATTATTATTATTCTCCTATTTCTTTTAAGACTCAGGATTATTAGTATTTTGTAGCCATTGTAGATATTTATTAATTTAAAAAAGAACCATAATAATTATGATGTATGTCTTGGATTGGCAATCATCATCATCATCGTCTCAGCCATAGGACGTCCACTGCTGAACATAGGCCTCCCCTTTAGATCTCCACATATACCGGTTGGAAGCGATCTGCATCCAGCGTCTTCCGGCGACCTTTAAAAGGTTGTCTGTCCATCTCGTTGGTGGACGTACTATGCTAAGCTTGCCGGCAATGTTACTGGGATTTCCCATTAAATTTATTTACTTATTGTTTACTTTTAAATTCTAACATTATTTATAAGCAAAAATTTGTATCACTAACAACCTTTGCCTTGCCTATGGACTGTTCTGTCTGAATTAAATGATTTTTTTTTTAAATTTCCAACTTACACAACACAAAGAACAACAAAAGATTACTGGTGAGCACACTGGTGAGTAACGAAAATGAGTTCTATGTGCCTTAGTTTATCTGTTCTAACCGCATATGGATATTGAGGATTAGGGGCTTAAAAAGGCCACAAACTAGCGAGAATCACAATAGGGAAATATTATGAATTGAAATATAAACAAACCTCAAGTTGGGTAATATCCCCTTTATATATAGATACTCTCTGAGACAATTCCTTGTTCTGTTCTGGGTCTATTTTGATCTTCATGAACTCCGTGAGATCGTCGTTGTTATGGATCCTTTCTTTTTCAATGTGTTTATTCCTTATTACGTAGTTTTTCCAAGGGTCAACCATGTTCACAGTTACTATTGTTTTATTATCGTACATACCAGCTTTCTTCCTATCATCTGGTGTCATTTTAAGTAACCTGTACTTCTCAATTTGCCATTTTGGCTCACTCATTTTTATTAGAGAACAATAGTAATTGTTATAAATTCCGGTATTTGAACAGGCGAATAAAATTTTATCAAGAACTTTGCGAAAACCGGGTGATAACATTTTCGTAGGGCTGCGCGTTGCATTAGTAAGTTTTCATTTTTGACAGTTTGACTTTTGTCATTGTTAGTCGAGTTGAAAAAAAGTGAGTGTATAAAAACGTGAAAAAAAAAAGGTCTCTTGAAGAAATCTCTATGAGTATTCACAAGACGTTTTATTGTTGTTTTCCATTGTGTTTTCTTGGTTTACAGACGATTTACACTTACTTACACAGTAACAAAGTAATTTTTATAAATGCTGTCAATCAGCAGTGAACACAATATTTTGTTTCAATTTATAGAATGTTTTCGGAGTCGAGTACATTTTATACTTACTATACTCTATGATCGAGTAGGTGCTATTGAGCAAAATAATGAAAGCTGATTTATTATAAGCTGGTAACTCCATAAAAAAAAACTGTTGTCAAATTAGGGATGACCCGAAGCGGCACGAGTTGACTCGGTTACCAACTCGGGTTGCATCTCGAGTTGGCTTGCCTCAGTCTGCCTTAAGGTCCATCGCGTTGCTGCGTCGTCCATCCAAGTCAATGTGAAAATGTCAACTCGGTGCATCGTGCTCGGGTTGCTAGTTTGCTACGTTCATGGTATGCGGTCGGACCGGTGGGCTGCGTGGCGTCGAGTCAATGGTAGTCAAATAAATGAGCCCGGGTCAATCTTCAATATTTGAGACATCCGTTGAGGATAATGACGCCCGATCTTTTACTACTAAAAAACAAAAATATAAATTATTTTAATTTCATTTAAGTTAGATGTAATTCAAATAGTTTATATTTTTGTTTTTTGTCAGTGGATGGTTGCACTAGTAGTTAAAGATCGGGCGTCATTATCCTCAACGGATGTCTCAAATATTGAAGATTGACCCGCCCTTTCAAAAATCAGACTTTTATTATTATTATTACAAGAGTTTACAAACATCACGTCACAAATCAAACTACATGTACTAATACAGTGCTAAAGAATGGTAACATTATTACCTAGTAAATAATCAGGCCGGGACTCCACCAAAGCGGAGACGAGCGGAGATGTTTGAATAACCAGTTAAAAATCCACATCTCCTCTTCGATTAGCTTTGGTGGATATCTGGTTGGTTATTCAAACACATCTCCTCTCATCTCCGCTTTGCTTTGGTGGAGTCCCGTCCCGGCCTTAGAAAATAAAATAAATCTAATGGCTCTTTACTTCCAGGAGCCATTCTAAACTTTTTAAAGTCAAGATAACAAACAACACATAAATAAACTTGTCGCTAGCCGCCAACCATCGCACCGCCCGCCGCGCGGTATCCGAGTCAACTCGGTTTGCACATATTTTAACTCGGGTGACCCGCTTACGGTCCGACCCGAGTTACTCGTGTCGCTCATCACTACGTCAAACGGGAGAAACGGGATATCTCCACGTAACGTGTGCGTGCGTTTCTAGTGTTTTCTCATCACAATTAATTAAATATTATTATTTCCGCGGCGATGAATATATAGAAAAATTGCCACTTAACTGCACTACGTTATTTAGGCGTTAAATATATAAGCCTGGCCAGGTATGTGGTAAAATAAAGAGTTACGACTCGTGTTACTTTTCGGATTTACTTTGACACCGGTCTTTGTTACTGATACCACCTTTTTTGCACTAAAATAACTATTTGTATTGCAGTATGAAGACTTTAGGGCTTCTCCTGGTCGCCGCTCTGGCGTTCAGCGGCAGTTATGCCGTGGATAAGAACAATTTCAAGACTTGCGATCAGTCTGGATTTTGTAAAAGATTGCGTGGTTTCAAGCCTGAAAAATCGCAGTATACGCTAAATTTAGACACTGTTATGGTTCACGGGAATGTCCTGTCGGCCGAAGTTAACACTGTGGACACATCAACGCCTCAAAAAACCGTTTTGGTGAGTGGAAATTTAAAATTTTGATTTATGTCATAAACATCTACAGTTTGCATTGGAGATTGGGCGTCTGCCAAGCTATTTTTATATTAAACTTCGTAGATGCAGTTAAATTCACCACAATATCAGGAGTTTTCTCCAGTACCAAAATTTATTTATGCCATGTCCATGTGATGAACACAGGTTGATGATGATGATGATGAAGTCAATCTGATAAAAGAGCATAATAATTATAAAATTAAAATCGAAGCATTTATTTCAAGTAGGCCAGTTACAGGCACTTTTGAATTGTTATAGACAAATAAAAGAATATAATTAAACAGTAGAAAGATATGGTGCTACAGTCCCAGTCACAAGACATAAAAACTGTGAAAGTACCATAGATGCCCGTTCCAAGAAGTAGATCTCTACATATAATTTCTGGTTTCCTAATTATCAACAGTTCCTGAGTGGTTACATTTAAATTATAATTACTTAATCTGAAGTGTTTATGCTTAGAACAATAAACAGAATAATTATAAAATGAACAATACCTTTTTATGTCTGTGTGGAGAATTTTTATAGCTTTTGTATTGATTTAATTAGTAGTGTTGCCAATAATGTTAGAAATGCATTAAAACCTATTGTCAGAAATTTGTTTTTTTTTTTAATTCTTACATTTTGGTCCCATTATAACCAAGGATTAAGGAATAGTATGGGAGGCAGTAACATTATAAAAAATTAAAAAAAAAACTCCTTACAGAATTTCCAAAATTAAAAACACACTCCTTATTTTGGGCAGTTGTGTAAAAAGATGGTAGATGTTTATTACGCTCATGTTTTCCTTCCTCTGTTTTTAACAGTGGCATTATGCTATGAGGTTGTCAGCTCTCGCAGACGGCACCTTCAGAGTTGAGATCGATGAAGCAGACCCTCTATATCCGAGGTACAGGACACAGTTGGCTCTCAAAGGAGAACCAAAGGCTGATAGGTGAGTCTACATTTAATTGCTATATCATTTAGAATCTGTGTTTTTGAAAATCTACTGTAAATGCATGACGTGTAAGGTTTAAAGGCGCTTGTAACTATTACTTTTTGCCTCTTTAAATAGAAGTCTTTCTAAAATCAACATTATTTACAAAAGAGTCGTTTTTCGTTGTAGCATGCAAAGTATGTGTAGCGAATGGAAACAAAACTATTTTTTTGTTCATTTTGATAAGCCCACTTAGAACAATTCAATTCTTATCAAAACAATTAGTTCAATTGTATACGTACTTCGGGGCTATTAATGTGATTTACTCAATACTTGTATTGTTAATCTAACTTTAATCTCAGAGCCAAAATATTGGCATAAATGGACATAATCAACACAACAAAATGAAATGAATATTCGCTGGGTGCAAAGTACTAGGTGGGGGTAATACTATTCGATCGCAGCGCTCATGGTGGCGAAAAGTAGGACTAATGTTGGATATATGTAATCTGTGTAAACACAATTATTAAATATATTTTACTCACCACATTTAATTTGAATGGCCAAAAATGATTTGACAATACTTTGTCCACCCAAAACAGTAATAATTTTTATTAAATTCAAAATCACAATGCCGCCTTTACATCAAAACGTCGGTCATTTCCAACATAAGTTCTGAAAGGTATGTAGCGCTAAAGTCGTGCACGGTGCCAATAGAAATAAGCAGTACTTTAGTATTAAATCTATCATTTCCTGCATTATTTAATTTTATTGTATGTACATAAATAGTTAAATAAAACATTAATAATAAAATCATTCTTTTTGGGTGGTAAAGTCATCAAATTATTTCTCTCATCCTGTGTGGATCGTGAAGGGACTGTCAACCTCCCTGTCAGGTTTTTGTTGCTATTGTGGCGACAGACATGCCCATACAAACTGCCCACAGGCATGTCCGTATAATGAATTCTCCGCTTAGACTGCATGGCATAAAATTAACCTTTGTTACAGCATCAAGCTTCTGTCAAACGAAAACGGGAAATTAACCCTCGCGAACAGCCAAGGTCACAAGGTCATCGTGAAAGCCGACCCCCTGGTCATCGAGTTTGTCAACTTGGAAGGTGAAGTGGCGGTGGTACTCAACGACAATGGACAGCTGGTCGTCGAGCCGTTGAGGGTTAAAAAGGAAAGGATTGATGATGAGGATGGAAACGCTGTGGAAGTCGTGAGTCTGCTTTTGTGTTTGTCTAGCTTTTAGGTCTCGTTCTAGGACGCGTGGTGCGTCGCGTCTTGCGATACGCGGGTCAGGGGCCCTATTATGACGTCTTAAAACTAGGCTTGTTCCAGACTTCCAGTGAGTGATTGAGGTGGTGCTAGACGACAGGGCCGTCTTAAGTCTATTCTGCGCCGGGGTGCGGGACTCAGCCCGCGCCCTCGTTTTTTTTACACAGTGTGAAAGGTGTCCTAGTCAACCAAGTAAACACAATACACGTAATTTTGATCAAATCAAATCGTTTATTTCAACTAGGCCAATTACAGGCACTTTTGAATTGTCAAAAGACATAAAATAAAACAAGTACAAAAATAGTTATGGTGCTACAGTCCCAGTCACAAGACATAAAAACTGTGAAAAGTACCGTAGGTGCTCATTCCAAAGCGTAGATCTCTATGGAGAAGAATGAGCAAGAAACTCCATGGACACTCTTTTTCAATCGCCAAAATTATTACAGAACTTTTGTTACATCATTCATCATCAGATAGTACATTATGTGAGAACGATGTGGCAAGTTAATAGTGTCCATAGTAAAATAAAAAGACAATTCAAAATAAAGTTATTAAAAATAATAAAATAAAAAATACCCGCCCGTTCACGAACATGACACATATATCAGCACCATTCAGCTCAACCATTTTGAAGGGAACTAAATGATCCGACATACACGCCACCATCAGCGAGACTTTTGAGTGAGCATGACATACTCTCAACCGCCAGAGTCATTCAAGTCAATGAAAGACGTAGGTTTCTAGTCAAAGATAGCTCTGAAGTACATGGTACTCACACAATGCTGGCTATGACGCTATATAATACTAGATAAAAACACTCTATACAATGCAAGTGATAGTTGTACATTCTTCATCCGCTCCGACAATATTATTAAAAAAAATGAAAGAAACCTACGACTGACGTACTAAAATATAAAAATACACACAAAAAGACAAACAATAAAATGTAATGATAATTTACTACCTACTCTAAAAAACAAAATTAAACTTAAAACTTCGATTACCTACTAAATATCTATTTATTACATGTACACTAGCGACCCGTCCCGGCTTCGCACGGGTATAATCTCTACTATATTAGGAATAATTAGCAATAAATTAAAATTGCGACTATAATTTGAGATTTAAACTATCCTATCTCTCAAGTTGGATCGAACTGCACATGGTGTGCGAATTTTATTATAATCGGTTAAGTGGTTTAGGAGTCCATTGAGGACAAACATTGTGACACGAGATTTATATACTATATTAAGATTAGGCGCGGGCCACATAAGGTTAGACGCAGACGGGGCGGAGACATATCTCTTCGGGCGGCGGCGGCGTCTCCAAAACGTATAGATGAGTCGCGACCTAAGGCGCGGGCCACATAGACAAGACGTAAGACGCAGACGGGGCGGAGATATACTTATGTCTCTTCGGCGTCTCTTTTATACAAAATGTATAGAAGCGTCGCGAACGTGAACACACAGAAGAGACGCGTCGCGGGCGCGACTCTCACACATTTGCGTCCGCGACGTCCGCGACGCGTCCTCGTTTTACGTCTTTTTTATGTGGCCCGCGTCTAAAACACACAGAAGAGACGGGGCGCGGGTGCAACGACTTTACGTCTGCGCCTTTTGTTCAAAACACACAGGAGAGACGGGGGCGGGGCGCGGTCGCGGCGGGGGTGAGGACGGGGCAAGGGGTTGCATGTCGCACAATGACGTATACCGTTTTGAGGTTGAATGGCTGAAAAACTACTGCGTCGCGTCCGCGCTCCGTCTCTTCTGTATTATTTCAAAAGTCGTATCCGTGTCTCGTCTCCGCCCTATCCACGACGCGTCCTCGTCTTACGTTCTTCTGTGTAGCCCGCGCCTTTTTTTTTTTTTTTTTTTTTTTTATCGTGGTAAAATCATCAAATGAGTCCTCCCACCCCGGGCAGGGCGGGAGGGACTGTCAGACTTGTACTGACTAAAATCCACGGTGTCCTTCGATAGCCCTTTATGTTCCGGGGTCACGGTAATGAGATAAGTCCCGCGACCCCGGCAGGCTTTGGCCCTCTAGAGGGGGGCCCCGTCATCTTGCTGACGCTCTTTGAGGCGCGCGTGGAACACAACGCGCCGTCGACCCGGGCATGGTCCATGGTCGGGCAGCGAGTTGCCCTTTACTCGCCGCCCGCATGCCCGCGCCTACGGTGGCCGGAGATTGTCTTGCGACGTCCGTCGCCGTGGGCGTCCACCACTGCGGTTGGGGCGGAGGGAGGACACTGTCCTCTCTCTCACGCGGCCCGCCTCCTCCTTCGCGAGCATTACTGCTTCGCAGAAGGAGGCGACCGCTTCCCACTCCGTCTCGCCCCGCAGCATGGCCGCAACCAATGCCGGGCGCGAGAGGTCTCCGCCTATCGCCGCCGTGAGGACACGTCGGTGCTCTGCCCAAGCTGGGCAGTCTTGCACCGTATGCTCTACTGTGTCCTCCGGGCGATCTTCGCAGTGGTGACACCCAGGCGTTTCCTCCTTTCTCCTTAGACACAGGTACCTCCCGAAACTTCCGTGTCCGGTGAGGACCTGCGTCATGCGGTAGGTCAGGACGCCGTGACTCCTATCCAGCCACTCCTCAAAGAGGGGTCTTACCGCCGCGATTGCGGCGTGCCCGGCCGTCGGTTGCGACAATCGTCCCCTCCATACTGCCCTGAGATCGCGCCGGACCTCTTCCCGCCGCGCCTCGACTTGTCGGGGCAGCGGGAATTCTCCCCGGCGCTGCGCCTCCACGCGCCACTCATAGACGCGCTGGAGGGCAGTCGCCTCCAGATCCCAGGGCAGTAATCCGGCAAGCAAGTTGGCCGATTCGCCGGCGATCGTGCGGTATCCCCGGATCATTCGGATAGCCATGACCCTCTGGCATGCGACCAACTTTAGTGGTCGCGTCCGGATGCTCAGGGCCCACACGGGGGCCCCGTAGAGGGCCATGGACCGCACGACACCGGCGTACAGCCTACGGCAGGAGGCGTTTGGCCCGCTGAGATTAGGCAGGAGTCGCCTGAGGGCGGCTGCTGCCCGGTTCAGCTTTGGGGCCAAACTCAGGAACTGCTCCCTGAAGTTCCACCGGCTGTCGAGGACGAGTCCCAGGTACTTCATCGTCCTCCCGACGCCGATGCGAACCCCCTCCACCGTTATGTGGGACTCGGACCGTGGCGCGTTAACGCGGCCATGAAAACACATGGCCTCCGTTTTGTGCAGCGCCACTTCGAGCCCCAGCTGCCGGATCCTATCGACGATTGTCGCAACCGCTTGCGTCGCCAGGTCGGCCGCCGCCTGGTGCGACTCTCCCTCCGCCAGGACGAGCGTGTCGTCAGCGTAACATATTACGCTGACGCCGTCAGGGAGGTCGCCGCGCAGCACCCAATCGTATCCGATGTTCCACAGGGGCGGCCCCAAGACCGATCCCTGTGGAACACCGCACGATATCTCTCGCCGGTTCCACTCTCCCCGGTGACCGGGGTAGATGACGGCTCTGTCCGTCAGGTAGTCCTCGACTATGCGACGGAGGTAGGTCGGCACCCGGTGATACCGGAGTGCCTCCCTGATGCAACTCCAGGGCAGGGTGTTAAAGGCGTTGGTGATGTCCAAAGACACCGCCAAGACGACCCTGCCCCGGGCTACTGCATCCCCCGTCGTGAGGGCTCTCACGCGCATGATGGCGTCCACCGTCGAGCGCCCCCTGCGGAAGCCAAACTGGCTCTCCGCAAGGTTCGGGCCCATCCGATTCAGGTGCCCGACGAGGCGGTCTGCAATTACTCTTTCAAAGAGCTTGCCCACCTCGTCGAGCAGCACGATGGGCCGGAATGCGGACGGAGAGTCCGCAGGGCGCCCGTGCTTCTGGATGAGGACCAGTTTTCCCGTCTTCCAAAGAAGCGGGAACCGGCCCCTCTCCAAGCATGCGCTAAAGAGCCCCCCAAGTCGAGGCCCGAGAGTCCTCGAGGCCAGGACCCAGGCTTTCCCTGGCAGGCCGTCGGGTCCTGGGGCGGTATTTTTGGCCTTGAGCCGTTGTACCGCCACTCTCATGTCTACCTCGGTCACCTCTGGAGCGTCGTAGACGTCGTCGTCGCTGTGGTCCGCGTTTGCGTCAGCTTCGTCCTCAGATTCCGTCGGAGACGGAGCCATGGGCGGGGGAGTATGCTCCCCTCGCGATGGGAACAGGGCGCTCACCACGTCCTCCACGAACTGAGGCTGGAGACTCTGCGTCAACGGGGGAGCCCAGGGGCGGAGCTTTTCTCGCACCCACTTGTAGGGGCGGCCCCATGGGTCCCCGTCCAGAGTCCCCAGCATCTCCTCGCGGGCCAATTCCTTGGCCCGCCAGATCTCGTCGCGGAGGGCGGTCTTCGCTGCCCTGTAGCTCTCGTGTAGCTCCGCCTCTACAGTCGCCGCATCCGGAGGTCGGGTGCGGCGCCTGCGGAACCTGGTGTACCGGCGTCGCGCGACAACGCACGCCTCGCGCAGCGCTGCTAGCTCGCGCGACCACCAGTACAACTGACGCCGGGCGCGTCCTTGCCGGACCCGGGGCATGGCCACGTCACAGATCTCGGACATGGCCTCCCGGAACCACTCCGCCTCGTCGTTGATGTCGGCAGGCCTGTCCGGTGGTGACACCCAGGCCTGCACAATCGAGGCTTCCAGGAATAGCTCCCGGTCCAGCTGTTTCAGCGCCCATCGCGGACCACTTGGGTTCCGTCCACTTGGAACTGGCGCGTCTGAGGTCTGGGCGGAGACGTCGAACCGGATATACCGGTGGTCGGAATAGGTCTCCACCTCCTCCACAACGCGCCAGCCGGTGACGCGCGGTGACAGGGCGGCACTGGCAAACGTGACGTCTACTACTGACTCGCCCGTCCACCGCACGCACGTGGGGACAGAACCCCGGTTCTCGATCACCAGGCCCTGCGCACGGGCCCAGTGCTCGAGCATCCTACCCCGCGTATAGTCCGTGGACCGGGAACCCCAAGCCGGACTTTTGGCGTTGAAGTCCCCAAGGACGAGCGCGGGGAGGGAACCGAGGGCGACGACGACATCTCCCAGCTCCGTTAGGGAGTCTTGGAACTCGGCGAGAGATCGATTCGGGGAGAAGTAAACGCCTACAACGGCGATCTCCCCGAACCGTGCTGCGACAATCCCGCGCCCTCTCTTTACGCGATCGAGGGGCGGGGTACCGGCGGCGGCCGACGAAATTAGGGTCACCGAGCCGTCCAGGTCCGCTACCCAGTCGTTCCTGGGCAGGACAAAATACGGCTCGGCGACCACGGCGACGTTGATCAACCACTGCGCCATGCTCTGGAGCAAGAGATCCTGAGCAGCGGCGCAGTGGTTGATGTTCGCCTGGAGGAAGCGCAATGGAGACATTAATCTGAATCCATTGCAGCCTCCTCCAGGACCCTCTCCGAGGGTTGAGCCACGGCGGCGGCGGCGGCAGCGGGAGCGGCGGCGGCGGCGGCGGTGGCGGTGACGGCGGCGGCAGAGGGCCTACCTCTGCGCCTGGCTTTGCTGGGTGGGGCGCAGGACTTGCCCCCAGCCCGGTGATCGGCCGGCTTGCCAACCGCCTCACATGCGAAGCAGTGAGGCGGGGCAGAGCACGAGCCGGCCTTGTGACCGGGCTGACCGCAGCGGAAACACCTATCGCTGCGGTCCACCTCCGAGGTGCAAACGCATGCCGCGTGGTTACCCACTTGGCAGCGGTAACACCTCAGGGGTCTGGGCTCCAGGACTTTAACCTGCGCCGACACCCAACCAACCAAGAGCCTTCGGCCCCCCTCCAGTATTTTGGCCGCCGACACGGGGCAGCTGACCGTAATGGTCTGTAGCCCCGCGAAATCAGGACGCAGGACGCCCGCCCTCACCTGATCGGGAGGGCACCCCCCAGTCCTGGCAACGGCGGCCACCACGTCCTCGACCGTCACGGAGTCATCCAGACCCAATATGCGCACGTCTGCGCGCATGGTGGGCCTGGATACTCGGGCCTCCTCCGCATTTAAGGACGCTCTGAGCCGTTCGGCCAGAGCGTCAGCGATGGGGCCACTGTCCGCACCGGGGAGCTCCAACATCCGAGCTCCCGTTGCAGTGACCCGTAAACGGAGGCCCCCGGCGATGCCGAGCTCCGTGAGGTCCACCGCCTCCTTTGCCTTCGCGAGCACGTCGCGGTACGACACGCCCCTCTTGACCGCGTCCGGCTGTAGTGTGATCACTACTGCCGCGGTCTTAGGGGCGCGCAATCGCGCCGCGACGCCGCGCTCCTTACGCCGCCGCCGCCTCTCCCTCCGCCGTTTGGACCTGGCCGCACTGGCAGCCTTCCTCTTCTCTCCGGCCACTTGCCAGTCGGCGCTGGCCGGAGGAGTTTTAGGAGGAGGCTGCTGGGGTGGTTGGCTATCGGCCTGGGCGCCCTTCTTTTTTGCGGCCGACCGTGCCGGCCCCGCAGGTGTCGGGGTCGGAGTCGGCTTGGACGGACCCGGTTTCGCCTGGCTAGGCTTTGCCGGGGCCGTCTTAGAAGGGGCCGTCTTAGGGGCCGTCTTCGCCGGGGCCGTCTTCGCCGCGGCCGCTTTTGCCGGAGACGGCTTGGTTGAGGGCGGCTTCGATGCAGCCACAGCCGCGTACGAAGACGCCGCCAGCGGGGGTCGCAGCACGCGGCTCTCCAATACGGAGAACCGCTGCTGAAAGGCGGCCAGCTCCTGTCGCACCAGGTCGAGAACAGAATTCTCCGCTGGTGTGGGCTGGCCTTTCTCCTTTCGGCCCCGCGGCAGCGCGTCCCGCTGCTCGCCTCCCCGTAGTTCAGCCAGGTCCGCCTTGAGGGCCGCGTTCTCCCTCTGGAGAGCCTCCATGGCGGCAGTCAGGCGGGTGACCTCCGACCGCAGTTCGGACATATCGTCCCTTGCAGCCGGAGCCCCGCCGTAAACGCGCGCGGCCGCCATGATGGAGGCCGTGGCGTCGCCGATCGCACCCTCCTTACTACTCTTTGTCCGCTTCTGGATCACGATGCGGATGGCGGCTGCCACGGCCCCTGCTAGACTAGCCTCGTTAGAGGCCAGATTAGTTTTGGGCTCTCCAGAGGAGATCCCCCTCCCCGAAGTCTTGCCTCGGCCTTTACCCCGCACGCTCGTGGGGATCTTACGGGCCGAGGCAAGCCCTTCCTCCGACGACGAGATGTCGTCCCTCGAATGGGGGCGCTTGAGGAACTCCTTCCTCCTATCTGCGCCCCCCTCATTCCTCCCCACCACGCCTCCAGAGCCCACGCTCTGGAAGCTCACGGCGTCTGATGCCGAGTCGGACTCCGACTCGAGCACCAGCGCCCCCTCCCTCCGCGGAGCGGCACTCTGTGCCCGCTCTGTTGTCGGTGCCGGTGGCGCGGACGTGCTGGACTGATCCAGCGACTCCACACCACGGGCACGTGAGCCTCCCTGGCTCAATGCGGCGACTGCCGGCCCAAAAGTTGGGTAAAATTGGTGTTTGTTGCCCCCCCCAGAGTACGGTGGGGCAGACCGGACGTGTCCGGTGCGGGATTCCCCAGCTGAAGAGCAGCTGGGACCCGCCTGGGTAGTCATTACAAAAACCTTTTTATCCATTTCGTTTTACTTTTTTAGAGAGGTGAGTTCCTCTTTTTTCCCTAAGCCCCCATTTCCCTTCCCTTGGTTCACTTCACGGTTACGTCTGAAGATTAGACGCGTACCGGAAGTGAACCTTTCCCCCCCTAGACCCAGTCTCTGAGACCGGGCCCCGCGCCGTCTAGAGGCTCGAGCTGACTGCTCGATCCTCCAGGCGGCGCGCCTTTCCCCGGTGTGTCCCTCTTGGTCTGGTCTCTCCCTCTGAGCCTGTCCGGCATGAGTGCACGAGTGCCTCTACCGGCAGGGGCCCAGAGATCATCGAGACACACAAGCCCCACCACGACGGCAACGTGGGGACACGTTGGTGGGGGTGTAGCCCGCGCCTTAGAGATCATTTTGCTTCAAGTGCGGGCGACCGGGCGGCAACGTGTCAAACGTACCTACTACATACACTCTCTTCGGATTAGAGATTTTGCCGCGCGCGTGTTGTTTTAAAATAAAATTGTTATTTGTGTAGTGTACACAGTAATGCAGTATGACAATCGGCAAGTAAAAAAAAAACATTAGTGTTGATGACTATTTTTTTTTTTTGCTTGCGCATAGGTAGGTACATATTTGTCGTAAGTAACAAGTATATAAAACTGTGTAATTGTGTTAAGTTCAATGAAATATCCAAAAATTCAGCACTCGACAGGCGCCCCCGGGCGCTCAGCGCCCGGGTGCACCGCACCCCTTGCACCCCCTGGTAAAGACGGCCCTGCTAGACGACTTGTATAGCTCTATTTCTTTCACTTACTGAAACAAGTCTGGTTTTTACCCGACTGCGCGACGCAAAGGAGGGTAATGTGTTTATCAGTCTATGTATGTATGTTTGTTTCTATGTGGCGTTCTAGAGACCAAATGCGTAGGCCGATTTTGATAATTCTTACGTCAATCGATTCGTCTTAACCTAGCGGGTGTCACTAAAGACATGACAGTAATCAAAATTCATCACAGCGACAACCAGACGCCATATTGTCAAAATGAAAAAAAAAAGTTGATGAACTAGGTATGTCAAGTGGGGTGTCGTTGAATAGGTATTTTAAAATCATCTAGAGGTTCCTTTTATCATTTTTCATTTTAATTAATAGTTTAGGATATATAATGATTTAAAGTTGTTTAACAAAACAATCATTCTCGCTAATTTTCTTACTTATGAATTTAAGTTTTTATTTCAAGTATAAATAATACACAAACAAAAAAAAACAGTGAACAATGAATCTTAACTAAAAAGTATAAAATAAAAAAAAAATTAAAGAAAAACAAAAAACCCGACTGCGTAAAAACTAATTTTAAAGAATACGAGTACGTGAAAATGTTAACTTAAATAAAATCCAGCAGGAAGAATCAGAACAGAACGACTCACAGTCGGGGCCCGTTCAAATTTTACACACACACACACAGTAGAGCATACGGTGCAAGACTGCCCCGCTTGGGCAGAGCACCGACGTGTCCTCACGGCGGCGATAGGCGGAGTGGGAAGCGGTCGCCTCCTTCTGCGAAGCAGTCATGCTCGCGAAGGAGGAGGCGGGCCGCGTGAGAGAGAGGACAATGTCCTCCCTCCGCCCCACCCGCGTTGGTGGACGCCCACGGCGACGGACGTCGCAAGACGATCTCCGGCCACCGCACCGTAGGCGCGGGCATGCGGGCGGCGAGTAAAGGGCAACTCGCAGCCCGACCATGGACCATGCCCGGGTCGACGGCGCGCTGTGTTCCACGCGCGCCTCAAAGAGCGTCAGCATAATGACGGGGCCCCCTCTCTAGAGGGCCAAAGCCTGCCGGGGTCGCGGGACTCCGTGGATTTTAGTCAGTACAAGTCTGACAGTCCCTCCCGCCCTGCCCGGGGTGTTCTGATTCTTCCTGCTGTTCTGTTGGTCTTGTTTCTTTCTTTTTAGTTTTTATTTAAGTTAACATTTTCACGTATTTTTAGGGTTCCGTAGTCAACAAGGAACCCTTATAGTTTCGCCATGTCCGTCTGTCCGCAGCTTAGCTCAGAGACGCCTAGTAGTTCTCAATTCGTCGTAATCTTTTATTTTATGTATTTTCCCCGATTTCTCAAAGACGCCTGGACCGATTTTGACCCGATGTCCACCAACTGCTAGCCCCCTTCGGGTGGATAGTGACACAATTCATAAGAATAATTTGTGACTGTCAGAGGCGGCCTTACCCATTGCGAGGCCCCGGGCAGCAGGTCTTTGCGAGGCCCTCTGTCGTTTATAAAAAGTATGTGACGCGAAAGTAGGTCTGGTTGTTTGGTTTAGGTATTTGTCATATTTGAGGAGAAATGCTGAAGTTACAGCATGAAATAAAATTTGAGTTTTAAAATATTTTACATTTAGTACAAAACTTTCAACATCCGTGTTTGAGTTAAATCTAGTAGGTAGTTCTAACATTTGCCGACTTTTTTTAAAAACGTTGCCCCTCTGGTTTTTCTTTCTGTATCGTGGGTGCGTTACAAACATAGAAATTCACATACACTAACAACCAGACCCGGAACAACTACTTGCAGATAATATAACTATTTGTTCCGTGCAGGGATCGAACCCGCGACACGCTGCGCAGCAGTCGATCGCTCAGCCACTAAACCGACCGTCTCGTCAAAATGTTTATGATGTTGGTCCAAAGAATAATTCAAGTTTGAGAAATCGAGCACCGAACGCAACTTTGTCAAAAATCAAAAAAACACCAAAAAATTTTGGTATTTTTGGCGATTTTAACACTAAAGGACAAGTTTTTGATAAAACTTAAGCACGACGGACGTTTTGAAAGTAGAATAAATTTGCTGCAGTATGAGATTAAAATGGTTTCTGTAGATCCAAAAGCTTCCAAGACAGAGCTATTAAAATTAATCTTTTTTTCGAACTTTGCAAATCCTGTCAATTGTTTAGACACATCTCGAGCAACTCTAGTGGCATCTCAAATCAACGTTATTTTATTTACAACAAATGTAGAAGAGGCAAAGCAACAGATGTCATGTATTCCAACATCGCTTCTTCAAAATCCCCATTGGCACCAGAGGTTTTTCTCCATCTAGACTTTGGCGATACGAACCCTAAAGGGGTAGTTTTTGAATAGTACCTAGGTATCTTCTTTTATTAACGTATCTCCTTTCTAAAGTGGACTAAATTTGCTTGATGATTCCCAATTTGTCCACCACTGGTAGACAGCGAAACTTTTTATACTAAATCTTCTTCTTCTTCTTCTTATATATAAAAATCAATTGTTGTTCGTTAGTCTCGCTAAAACTCGAGAATGGCTGGACCGATTTGGCTAATTTTGGTCTTGAATTATTTCTGAAAGTCCAGGGAAGGTTTAAAAGGTGAGGCGGTACGAAGTTTGCCCGGTCAGCTAGTCTTATATATAAAAATCAATTGCTGTTCGTTAGTCTCGCTAAAACTCGAGAACGGCTGGACCGATTGGGCTAATTTTTGTCTTGAATTACTTCTGGAAGTCCAGGGAAGGTTTAAAACGTGAGGCGGTACGAAGTTTGCCAGGTCAGCTAGTTTTATATAAAAATCTCCCTGGCCGCCACTGGTAGACAGTGATACGAATTTTATTAAATATTATCGTTGGCCACCACTGTCCACTGTCCACCACTAAACGGGGGGTGGCAAGAACAATTGGTGATTTTGATGTTCTGGGTTCGATTCATAGGTCGGGAAACATGTCATCGGGTGTTTCTCAGTAGCAGCCACCGATTTAGACGGGTCAAGACCCCTCTTTGAGGAGTGGCTGGATGGGCGCCACGCCGTCCTCGCCTTCCGCTTGACGCAAGTCCTCACCGGACACGCAACTTTCGGGAGGTTCTTGTGTCGCCCATCGCCTCCTCTTACAGAGATGAGGCCTGTGTCCCAGCAGTGGGAAGTGGGAACATTATAGGCTGATGAAGATGATGAGTGACGAGAAATATCCCTGTAGACCTAATTAATAGTCTCCGAGATAAACCCCTTCAAAGTTTTTTATTTTCTTCTAAAAAAGTTGCTTAGTTCGAAAACATCCCAACTGATGTCATGATAATATGATGCTTTGCCTCTTCCACATTTGTTGTTAAAAATAACGTTAATTTGAGATACCGCTAGAGTTGCTCGAGTGGTGTCTTAAATATTGCAAGAAATTGCGAAGTTATTTTGAAAAGTTCTATCTCGAAAACTACTGGGTCTACAAAAATAATTCGATCTCATTAGTCTTAGTCCTGTAGGGTCAAAAACGCATTTTTTTTAAAAGACCGAAATTTTCACGTTTTTTGTTTACAAAGTAGCGTTTGGTGCTTGAGGTCTCAAACTAGGATCAGTGGCTTAGCGAGACTGAATCTAGGAGGGAGTCAGACGCATCTGCGAGGCCCTTTTCTTTCAGGACGAAAAATATGACTTTCCTCCGCTGCTCGCGCGAGACCCCCTTGTTGTAAGATGGCTTGGTTAATGTCAGCGGCATTGCGAGGCCTCTTTGACTCTACAGTTTCCAGTTACAACGTAACCAAATTATCTTGTAACATTGGGCCTCGCGCAAGCAGGCGAGGCGCTAGACCTAAATGTGATCAGCACTTCGAAGCCTCTTGATTTCAGTTCCCACTCATCGGATACGGGATACCACAAGTACCAATACAATTGTAGGTCATGTTAATTTCTTATTAAAAGTTAAGTAGCACTACTTTACTGACTGGTTACAAACTTGATCATCGAATGTGATCGCCGTTGTCAAGAATTTTTTCTCTGAGCTCGAGACCTCTTCAGTTGTGAGGCAGGGGGCTAGGGTTCGCTTCGCCCCCGCCTAACTACGCCACTGACTAGGACTATTCATTAGGCCAAGATCATAAACAATTAGTCTGCAAAATATCTGAACTACGAGTACCAGATTTAATGTGAACTAGCCCGTACATTCAACCGATAAAATTATTGTACTACTTAAAAGATTTACAAAATTAACGAATTCTCGATAAATTTAGAAATCGATGATTACGATTTTTCCTAAAGCTAAAATCTTATTTAATTTACCGTTACGAGTATGTTATAGACCTAATGAGTACTTAGTTATGGTCAAAATCAAAAGTTTTAAATTAAAAATAACTATTTTTTCTTTTGCTTGGTTTGTTGCGCGAGGCCCCTGCAAGCGCGAGGCCCCGGGCGGTTGCCCGGTTCGCCCCCCCCTAAGGCCGCCACTGGTGACTGTCCACCATATCGAAAATCGATCGTAGAATCGTGTCACTGTCCATCAATGGAGGACAAACACATGGTGGACATCGGGAATCAACATAGGTCCTGACTCCGTCCTGTGTCAGTAAGTTACAATACTAAAAAAATAGTTGATCACTGACTGATTACACTGTCGATGACGACCAGAACTCTCACTTCACCAGTTTAAAAGAAAAGTTGCTCGTTTGAAGTGCAGAATACTCGCTAAGAAACACATTTGACTAGGCGCGAGTAATTGGGAGCGATTGTGGCTCCTTTTGGCCACAACTATATCCGAATATTGTCACGCCATAGAGTTTATATTCGTGATTGTAAAATCTAGTCCGCATGTAGTTTGTGAATGCCTGCCGTAAAGTAATACCGGTGAAAGTTTATGTTATATGTCGTTACCGTGTCTGTTTCCACAGGTTAGGTTTCATAGCCAGCCGTCTGTCGATAAAATAGTGTCTATCATTGTAAAATGATAGCTAAAAAAAACAAACATTTATAATTAGAACTTTAAAACAGGATATTTGTCATGTATATTATTTGTTTTGAGTTTCCGATATTTTAATGATTGTATTAGTGACCATGTCAGATTAAAATTTACCCCTTTTTCGACCCCTGCGAGAAAGGGGCCAATGGCACTTATTTTCCCATCTGACCCTTTGAAGGGATATTATGCTTAGGCGTGGATGACAAGTCAAATTCGTAAGCCCTGTAGTGCATTAGAAAAAAAAATATTTTGGTGTTTGATAATCCATTTATCGAGGAAGGCTAATATAAAAGGAGCCGAGCAGAGGTAATGAACCCACGCGAGCAGCTAGTAATCTTAAAGATAACTCATCAATAAAGAGATGATTGACATCTGTATCTCATAAATCGAGTAATCAGATAAATTGAGACAAACGCCACAATAATCTTGTTTTGACTGCATTTTTTATATTGGAAATTCTATCTGCGGAGTTGTCAGATATTTATCCAGACTAATCGCTTAACTTATTATTCCGAAGGGGCCCCGAGAATATAAACGTTCCATTTGCATTTGTAGCGAATATCATATTTATAAGCACTTTTAGGCACAAATCTGCAAAATGCTTTTTTATGTCAAATTGTCAATCATAAAAACTGTAAATAATTCACGTACGCATTATCTTCACGCAAGCACGCGCAAATCGAAGATGTCATTCATCTCCACTTATCTAAATACGTGACTGATAAATAATACTTATCTATAGCTGTATGGTGTACATTATAAGGAATATTATCCTATCTCTATTGCTTTTTTCCTATATACGCGTATATTGTGGATTTCCGTGACGGAATTTAGATAAAATCATGATCGTAGACAAGATTAACCTGTCTATTCTATTTACAAACAATATGTGGTAAACAACATAACCTTGAAATACATAAAACCACTAATATCATAATCATTTGCCTAGCATTTTTCCCAACTATGTTGGGGTGGACTTCCAGTCTAACCAGCTGGAGCGTCTGTTTATCTGACCAGTATAAAAACATCAGTGTACCTATGAGCTAATGTATGATTCGATGTATATGAACGTGAACTAGTCGAAACCCGTGGTGCTAGGCAACTGGGCTTCTCCCAGTTGTAATGTCCCTTTGTGCATATTGGCCTTGTTTTGTTCTGTCTCCTGCTTGCATGGAGGGAAGTGGAAACATGTTTTTCCTACTCCTCCACTATTCTTTTCTGATTAATTTCGTTGCAGGATCAAAGACAGGTTAATTCATTCTCCGGGACAAGTCGAGATTAATTGCCTCGCTTATCTGGTGGTTGCCACTGTTGATTCTGGCTTTCAGGAGTTACAGTGGTTTGGGAATAGTGTGGTGGGTTTGTCCCAAATAAAAAGAAAAGACTAGTCGAAAGGAAGATATCCATGTGGGTTTCTGTAGTTTCTGCCTAATTTGGGTTTAGGCAGAAACTACGCATGCGGAAGAAACTGTGAGTGTATTTATGTAGAAATTAATATCTAAGACGCTAACTTGAGTCATAATCACCGCCATATCAGTCGTAGGACGTCCGCTGCTGAACATAGGCCTCCCCTATTGATTTCCAATAGGATTGTTTGGAAATTCTGCGTAAAAGATTCCAAAGAATTGAGAACCTCCTCCTTTTTTCTTGATTCAAATATCAGCTTGTTCTTGTCACGTACTTGTGCTAGCTTTGAAACCCACAGCGGTGACCAGCCTAGTTGGTTAAGATCATTTTTTAATCTTAATATTGAGCGCCATACCTACATACGCAGAATAGCCATGTCATTGATCTTGACTTATCAGTAATACGTGACTGATAACATACTGATTTGCGTATAGCCATATACTGTCTGTGTTTCTTCGCTTCCCATCTCGACGAATTATCTCTTTTTTAGACTAGGTAAAGAGATAACTACACTCGATGGAAATAATCACCTGCCTTGCCTTTTGACCGAATGACTATTTTGAACCAATAAGAATAGTATTTTACTCATAGCATCTGTCAGATTCACGAAACATCAGCCAGGATCTGTGGAGTACTCGGGACTGTCTAAACAGGATACCGTGGCCCTGGAACGCAAAAGGCAACAGAAGTATCAGAGTGGACTTTTAGTCAGGACTCATTTGATGATTTTACAACGAAATAAAACTGGGTACAATTTTTAACCCGGTGTCGACAATTTTTAACCCATGGCACGACGGGAGAGACGGCCTAATTCTATTTTAAATTAGAATAAGGCCTATGATTCAGCCTGAAGAACGTACTTATATTATTAGAACTTTTTTTGCGTGGTAAAATCATCAAATGAGTCCTCCCACCCCGGGCAGGGCGGGAGGGACTGTCAGACTTGTACTGACTAAAATCCACGGTGTCACGGTAATGAGATAAGTCCCGCGACCCCGGCAGGCTTTGGCCCTCTAGAGAGGGGGCCCCGTCATTATGCTGACGCTCTTTGAGGCGCGCGTGAACACAACGCGCCGTCGACCCGGGCATGGTCCATGGTCGGGCAGCGAGTTGCCCTTAACTTGCCGCCCGATATTATTAGAACTAGAAGAAAAATATAAAAGAGGAAGTGGGGACTCGTCGTCAAATTGGCAAGTAAAACTATTTGGCGCTACTGTGATATAAGTGTCAGATAAAATATCTATCTAACTCATATTTTAAACTATTTACTGGAAGCGGCTTGCCTCGTATAACTCGAAAATTGCCGCACGAGAACACAAAATGTTTTACAATATTTTTATAACATCATTTAAAATAAATAATATGAAACTTATGAAAGCAATGTACCTTGAAAATCTAGACTAAAATTATAAAAATAAAATAATAAGAAATAATAAAAAAGAGCAAAAAGGTACATGGTGTTCATATTTTAACAAAATATTGTAATTACAGCTATTATACAAATACAATAATTATAAGTGTGTGTAATTTAATTTGATATTTATAACCAATATCAAATTATAAGGTCACAAGTTCTTCCGTGATGACAAAAGATCCATAATAGACTTGTTGATTAAGTTAATGAATGCATCGCGACGTCATTTATTTAATCTGTCTTTGTTCACTTACTTTGTAGTATTGAGGGCAACGATCAGTGACATTACATTGAGTTCTCTATGTTCCTCGGAAAGCACGTTAAGCCGTTGGTCAATGCCAAACATGGGACTCTTCAAAAAGTGTGAAAAGTTTTCTGCAAGGTCGGCAAAGCGTAGTCGATACCACTGGTGTTGAAAGCGTCCATAGGCATCCATTGACGGCTCTGGAATCTAAAGTCTATGTTCCATGAACAAAGTCATCTTTATCCGCCGCTTAGTCACAATCTGAATTGTTCGCCAGATGACAGGTCTTCACAGATAAGCCACTGGTATGAGTAACAGATAAAGCTAAGATGCTTAGCGGGGGGCCAAGTAAATGCGGGGGCCCTAGACAACTTCCTAATATGCCCAATGAGAAATACGGCCCTGGAATCTAGTCTTTGTTCCATAAACAAACAGTCTTCTTTATCACTTACTTCATCTTTTAGTCCCTTAGTCACAATCTTTACTGTTCGCCTATTGACAGGTCTTCACAGATAAGTTAGAGATATTGTATAAGCTAAGATGCTCAGCAGGTGTCCCAAGATATGCAAGGAACCTAGGCAACTTCCCAATATGCCCATTGAGAAATGCGACCCTGGAATCTAGTGCTCTCCAAAAGATCGCGCGAAACGTCACCTTGTGATGTTACAAATGGATTGAAGAATTCGACGCAGTAGGTATGAACCTCGATAGCTCGGTTGGAAAGAGAGTCGTATGTACTGAATCCTAAGGTCGCAAGTTCAAATCCTGCTCGCGTTAATGCGTATAATATTTATCAAAATATCAGTCTTTGTTCCATAAACAAAGTCTTTTTTATTCGCTTAGTCACAGTCGGAACTGTTCGTCAGTTGACAGGTCTGCATAGATAAGCATTTACCGTCGTACCACAAAATCTTTTAAACGTCTGTTGAACACTTTGCCTAAAAATATGTCAGATTATGTCGTTGAAATAAGGTCCGCTTTGCAGTCACACTTTTTTTAACCAAGTGTTCAACAGATGTTTAAGTTTTTGTAGTACGGCTGTTATAGTCTACGTGAGGTCAATCCACCGCAGTCAAACGTTGATTAATGCGTTAATACATCATGTTTATTATTTATGTTATGAGTTCGTAATTAGGTATTATCGGTCAGTCGTTATTTTATAGGTATTTAAATGCAGGTTAGTAGGTGAACACCGGATAATATGCGACTTTAAATGGTTGGTTAATTGCACAAGGTGAATTGACAAACTTGTAGGTACTTTACGAGAATCGATACCGCGACACGCGACTCAATAGCTAATCGCTCAGCTTTTGAGCAAATCGATACGCAACTAGTATTGTAACTCACTTTTATCTGTCTACTAATATCAATTTTTTTTTCCCTTCCCCCCCAAAAATTACCTCCCATATACAGATTTCATCTATTCACGTCACACCTCTGTGCTTGGGTCACAGGAATTGATATGTGTACCAAATTTCAACTTAATCGGTCTAGTAGATTAGGAGATAATTGACTGTAAGCGACAGACAGACGGACACACGAGTGATCCTATAGGGTTCCGTTTTTGTATTCGGACTTACGGAACCCTAAAAACACGCTTTTTTAGTTGTTAATAAAATAAACTACTATATAAAGACAAATTATACGTAAAGATGAATCAAAAGAGTCCAAACTTTTGTAAACTTGGGGTGCGTCGTTTCATTACAAAGTTCGCATGGCCACCTTCCAACTCCATATGAAAACAGACAAATAACGCGACAAGTGAAACTAAAAAAAAGCTTGTAAAAATAAGTCATATCACCATAATAATAAAGTTCTTTTTCACCCAGCAGCAGGAGGAAGAAGGTACCTGGGGCGAGAACTTCAAGTCTCACCACGACAGCAAGCCACGTGGAAACGAGGCCATATCCCTGGACTTCAGCTTCCCTGAGGCCGACAATGTTTATGGTAAGTTATTAATTAAATAATTATTGAACAACAAATTCGTCGCTATAGATTCACATATTTGGAATTGATCGAAGATAGCTCCTTAATAATGGCGTGAGTTGAATGAATTTGGTATCAATTTTTGTTCTTTAAGTATCTTATTTATATTTTTTATATTTGCTTCCTCTTCATTTAATTGGTATTATCGTATATTATATCGTACCTGACCGTGACATCACTTTGGGCCCTATCAGAAAACCAGCGCTGTGACATTTTAATAAATGTCGCAGCACATGCTGAGATAGGAGCCTTTTGGCCTCGCACAGCAGGACTATCCATGTTATTTTTGTTACGTTTATCTTTTTTTTTATATACCTATGTATAAATTTGAATTTCCTTTGTGTTTCTTTTTCTTATATATAGGTAGGTACTTATTGTATAATTAATGTTGTTCTGTCCTGTGCGTGTCAATAAATCTTTTTCTTTCTTTCTTTCTTTTCTTTCAATTTAAAGTTAACAGTTAAACCTTTGAAATGGTACCATTTTTATTATTCTGAACTAGTTATTAAATACTCAAGGTCGCGTGGAATCGGAGTAAGTGATTTCATACTGAATGTGTTGAAGTGACAATGGGCAGGACACATCGCTCGTAGAACTGATACACGATGCGAAAGAAAGTTGTCGAGTGGCGACCACGGACCGGAAGACGCAGCGTAGGCAGGCCTCCCACTAGGTGGACCGACGACATCGTGAGAGTCGCGGGCAACCGATGGAAGCAAGTGGTGAATTGTCATTCGGCGTGGCGGTCTAAGGGGGAGGCCTATGTTCAGCAGTGGACGTCTTCTGGCTGATGATGGTGACGATTTCAAACTTTTGCTAGTATAGATGCTTCCAAGGCGGTTACCACATCGTGACTGTTCTAATGACATCCTTATTTCCCTTCCACAGGTATACCGGAACACACTGACAAGTTCGCACTCCGCACCACAACATCGGGCGAACCGTACCGTCTGTTCAACTTGGATGTGTTCGAATATGACCTGGACAGCCGCATGGCCATCTACGGAGCTATACCCGTCATGTATTCTCATGGGTAAGTGACTGAGAATCTTCTATCTAAGGATTGATTGATTAGGAAGACTCCAGATATAGCTTTTATCCTGCCGGGCTCGCAAGACTAACGAGCTACCGTGACCCCGGAAGGGACTGTCAGACGCGTACTGACTGAAATCGTCGATTTTCCTTCAATAGCCCTTTACGTTCCAAAGTCACGGTCACTTATTGCACGCCGTCTGCGTATCGGCCGTCTGTTTCATAATCATCACCATTTGTTTAGCTTTTTGCTACGTACTTCCCGAGGAACTGAGGAAACATGCTACGATCGATGATCATCCATCCAGATGCCAACCTCAGCAAGTAATAATAATAATATTCCACAACTATCACACAACGCCATCTAGTCCCAAGCTAAGCAGAGCTTGTGTTATGGGTACTAGACAACTGATAAACAAACTTATATATTTCTAAATACATACATATTATAGATAAATTACACCCAGACACAGAACAAATGATCGTGCTCATCACACAAACATTTGTCCTGGGTGGGAATCGAACCCACGACCTCCGGCATAGCAGTCAGGGTCACTAACCACTAGACCAACAGGCCTGTCTGAGTGTAGTTTAACCTTAGAAATCTGTCTGGTGTATAGATAGAATATACTATATTGTACACCAAAATTGTTACACATCTGTTTTTTAACTGCTTCCTATACACTAATAAAATTCTAACGGTGCATCCACACCGCCGGCAACATTCGGTAACTTTTGTGGCTCCTTGTTACTATTTGTTGATTGTTACTCATCCACACCGCAGCACAGTATTATTATTGCCTCGAAAAACGGACATCCCCTTTTTATTAACTTATCCGATAGAACAGGTTATTTTAAAAGTAAGAGTAAAATACCCGTGTGCCAATTTTACATAAAACATGAGTAAAAAAATGTTATGTTTCTTTTTTAACTTTTCTAAATTATTTAATTTAAAAATAAATACGCATTATTTTACCCTTTTCTTTATTATCAGTAATAAAACTATTTTAAAGATATTTAAAAATAAATACAAAAGGGTACTACCTAGTATAGATTTTAAGAAATATCCTTTTTTTGTGTTTTTAGATTTTGATTTTTCATGGTTGTATCTTTGTTTAGTTGGATTCAATATTTATGGTAAATCATATATAGACCCCAACCAATCACTAGAAAAAAAAACACATCCAAATCTCGCGGTATCTGGGAGTTATTCACTTCTAAAGTTTTTTCTGATAATCCTGATTTTAGGGTCATCACTTCGGAAAAAATAATATTTTTTTGTTTGTAGATTTAAATTTTATGTTGGATTTTATTTAATCATTTACTTATCTACGTATACATACGTTGCGGGGTCCAAGACAGTTAAATTCATTCTCCGGGACTTCAAATATACAAAAGGCGGCCTTAAATATTGCATTCGGCGATCACTTCCAGGCAACCTTGAATAGACAGAAATTGCTTGGACACAAAAATGGAGTCGCACTCGGTGCAAACACAAAATTTAAAAAAAAACACTAGGTTTACGCATTATAATTCCGTTTATTCATTTTAATTTAATTTGCTTTTTAATCTAACTAATTTAACTAATATTATAAATGCGAAAGTTTGGATTTTTGGATGGATGGATGGTTGTTTGTTACTCAATCATGTCTGAACGGCTGAACGGATCTTGATGAAATTTGGCTCAGAGATTATAGGTTATAGTCTGGAATAACACATAGGATACTGTTTATCCCGGTATAACGTTCCCGTGGGATAATTTTCTACACGCGGGCGAGGCTGCTTGCAACAGCTAGTTATTTACAAAATACAAGGTGTTAAAAAATCAACTGCAGGAATTCCGTGTGCGTACTCGATATCAAAAACCAAGTACATTCCAAAGAAAAAAAAAATTTTTTCAACCATTTTTTTTGGTCATGTTAATGAATTTGATTGCTCTTTGAGGTCGTTCACCCGTGTGTAGCGTTCACAGCTGATTCCAACTTTCACATCACATTTTGCAGACTTTGGACTGGCAATTTATCGAAATACTTACAAATAACTGATTTTATTGGCCATATTAATAGGCCAATAGAAATATGCTTGAAAAAAATATTAACAATTTTGTAAAAAAAAAACAAAAAAAAAATTTGGAATGTACTTGGTTTTTGATACCGAGTACGCACACGAAATTCCTGCAGTTGATTTTTTAACACCCTATATAATATGAAAATAGTTGGATTCATCATTAACAATGTGAAAATCAATGATACTGTAACTTCTTTCAGACACCCATGTTACTATGTCTTTATTTTTTTAACCGACTTCATTGTATTCATATTATTTTACATTTTTAAATGTTTCTTAAAAACAAATGTACAATAAACATTTAAAAGTATAAAAAATAGTTGCCCACCGGTATCGGTAACAGGTCCTATTGTTATGTTACTACATTTTACAATAAAAAAATCATTTAAGAAAATACGACTTATGCCAACCCTAGCGCCTAAATTTCAGAATCCTATAATTTCTGAATACCATAAGATTTGGATATGATATTTTAAATTGGTATTTCTTAGTGCCAAAGCAACAGATTGTCTCGATATTGAATCCAAATACCAGGAAATAAGCCCATAAAAAAATAAAATCGTAAATATGTAAAATTCGATGTTACTCAACACCGGTTAACGATAAAAATTGAGCGTTTGCTTGGTAATTTACTTAATATAAAGCACCAAGTAATTGCAACCAAAGATATAACAAAACCTAATTGGATCTAAAGTTATTGCGATTTCTATGGTTTTTATGGAAACCCTAGAAAAAAAATTAAAAAAATTATATCTCCAGATTGGGACAAAATTGTCACACGGGTATTTTACTCTTACTTTTAAAATAACCCGTTCTATCGGATAAGTTAATAAAAAGGGGATGTCCGTTTTTCGAGGCAATAATAATACTGTGCGCAGTAACATCCGACAACAAATGTTGCCGTGTTACTGTATGTCGAGTAACGTTGCTCGACAATCGGCAACATTATTAGATAATGGGGGTAACATTGTTACCGAATGCTGAGCAACGTTACTCGACTTACAGTAACACGTCAACACTTAGTAACATTAAATAACATTTTGTTGGCGGATGTTACCGAGCAACATTTGGAAACGTTGAGCTACAAATGTTACCGGCGGTGTGGATGCACCGTAAGGTTACAATGGCTGTCTTATCGCTAATAGCAATATCTTTCAGACAACCTGTCAATAGATTACGGATTTAAAATAAAAAAGGGGGAGGTAGTCAGTGGTGCACTGATGTTATTATTTAGCCACTAGCTCCTATATTCTATTCTGATATATTAATCTATTTTTTCCCTCTCTTTCAGTCCAAAACGCAGCGCCGGTATATTCTGGCACAACTCGGCTGAGACGTGGGTGGACGTCGTGAACTATGCTGACAGTACTGTTGTCTCCTCGCTAGTCAACCTCGTCACTGGTGGTCAGAAGCGTCGTGTGGACGCTAGGTATGTCACTTTAAACCCTTAATTAATTGCGCTATGAAAGTAACGCCTTGCGTAACACCTTTCTTTTGGAATGCGTCGAATTCTTCAAACCATTTCAATCCATTTAGGCATGTACCTCGGTGGCTCGGTTGGAAAGAGCGTCGGATATACTGAAACCGGAGGCCGCAGGTTCAAATCCTGCTCGCGGTTCGAATGTTTCTTTCCATAGAAAAGTTTTGATATTGTTTTTTTTTTAGTTTAATAACAATAATTTAACAATAACATTAAATTTAACATACCTTGTGAAAAGTGGGTGTATTTTAAGGCACACCTCTCTCTCCTCTGCCTAATAGATCGAGTATTACGGCATAACGTTTGTTCCAGATTCATGAGCGAGTCCGGTATCATCGATGTATTTGTATTCTTGGGTGAGAAACCCGCTGATCTGTTCCGCCAGTACACCGCTCTCACTGGGACCGCGCCCTTACCTCCTGTAAGTATTTTTTTATTTTTCTCCGCGCTAGGAATTTCTCCTGTATCGTGGTTGCGTTTACAAACATAGAAACTTACATACATAAACGCCCAGACCCGGAATAACTACTTGTCGGCACGTCAAAAGCAGCCGAGGAATCGGCTGCTGCGCAGCATGTTTCAGGTTCGATCCCGGCACTGAATATTTATGGCCTGTCGGGCCAGTTGTTCCAAGTCTGGCTGACATTGCGTATGAATTTGAATGTTTGTAAACGTACCCACGGTGTGAAGCATTGTGCGAAGAACTATGTGCGTACTATACCGAAAAAAAATGTTAATTCACTGAAGGAATATATATTAAAAAGCTTGCAATATCTAATAGTTTATAGAAAAAAAAATAATAGTTCTTTATGGTATAACTCATCATCATCTTCCTGCCCATATCCCATTCTACTTGTGGTCGGCGCAACACGTTTTCTTCTTCCATTCTCTCCTATCAGACGTCACAGTATCATTTACTCCTTTTTCATTCATATCATTCCTTAGACAAGCCATCCATCTTTTCTTTGGCCTTCCTCTTCCTTTACATCCATCACATTCATACTCATCACTCTCTTAGTCACATGAGTGCCATCCTAACTAATTTTTAATAATTTCTCCGTCCAGAAATTCTCGCTGGCATATCACCAGTGCCGCTGGAACTACGTGGACGAGGCGGACGTGCGCAGCGTGGACGAGAACTTCGACGTACACGACATACCCGCCGACGTCATCTGGCTGGACATCGAGTACACCGACAGGAAGAAGTTAGTTATAACAAGCCGACAATAAGACTAAAAATAACCTGCAAGAAAAGATATCATCCAATTATATCGCCCGACCGCATTTCTTTTTAATAATCTAATAAAATTATTTTAGCAACATTGACAATTGACATTAGCAACGCTGCCAAAGTGGCCATTTTAGATCTTCTGACTAAAAATAGAACCAACAAGTCAAACCATAGCAAAGTGATATTAAAAACCAAGCTGCTGGTCTAAAACAGCCACTTAGCAATATTCTTTATGATTCGCTTCGTGAATGCATAATAATAGAAAAATAATCAATGATGTTTACTGAAAATTCACGGAGTGAATCATTGAAAATAATGCTAAGTGGCCTCGATTTGCTGGCCAAAAAAAGAACCAATAAATCAAACCATAGCAAAGTGATGAGCATAGGTCGGAATTAGGTAGAGTTATTTTAGTACTTGCATCGAAATGTTGATATTAATATGGATCTTCCCGGGATTTGTAATAGACAATCTCGTGTGGAAAACAATATTACAAATAAATAATAATAATAAAAACATCAGAGATGGATTAGACAGATCAACAAAGTAAAGTTAAAAAACTTTTTATTAAATAAATCACGGGATTTTGCTGCTCTATAAAAGTAATTCCGGGATTTGGGGCATATCCACTTTATTCTTTCGCTGTATGAAATCAGTGTAAGTAGGTATATTTGACGGCACGGTTAGCGCAGTGGCTGAGTGATCGACTACTGCGCAGCGTTTTGCGGGTTCGATTCCCGCACGGAACAAATATTTGTAAGACCTACAAATACATAGTTGTTCCGGGTATGGGTGTTTGTGTATGTGAGTTTCTATATTTGTAAACGAACCCAAGATACAGGAAAAAACTCCTAGTGTTTATAAAAAAAAGTCAAACCATAGCAAAGTGATGAGTAAAACCTTAAATCTTTCCCCCCACAGGTACTTCACCTGGGATCCCCTAAAATTCCCCAACCCCGCTGAGATGGTCGCGAACCTTACAGCCAAGGGTCGGAAGCTGGTCACCATCATCGACCCTCACATCAAGAGGGAGGCTGGATACTTCCTGCATGAGGACGCTACGGAACTTGGATACTATGTCAAGGATAAGGACGGGAAGGATTATGAAGGTAGGTGGAGATAAAGTAAAATAACAACCGATTTCTGTAGAAGTAAAGTAACATGAAAAATATCAATTTCATAAAAATCACCTATTTCCTTAAGTTTTCCGTATATGATTACTTCCCAGAATTTGATTTTTATTAGCAACACTATTGAATGGTGTAATAATACAGGGTGTGATATTATTTCCAAAATCAGCTGGTTCGATTCCTGGCCAGGATTATTGAATTTTCTAAAATCTAATGATGCAGTTTTAGTTTTCATCTAAATCGGCCTCGAGACTTTCGGGTGCGGGGCAGTGGTCCAACTGCTCTGTCCAACTAGTTGGACCACGACCCCTTACTAGGGGCAGTTGTCCAACTATTAAAATAGTTGGACCACGGCCCCTAGTAAAGGGTCGTGGTCCAACTCATTTTAAAATAAGTTGCCAACCCTAAAAGCCTCAAATCTATAATTATGTATGTATGGTACCTACGGGTTTACGGTTATATTGAACCTTTTTGCAAAAAATAGGTAGGCACTGGCTGATTATTATCAAATATAGAACTTACAATGCATTTGTCATAATTGTGTCAAGACGGGCTTTCATCATCATCATCATCATCTCAGCCATAGGACGTCCACTGCTGAACATAGGCCTCCCCTTTAGATCTCCACATATACCGGTTCGAACCGACCTGCATCCAGCGTCTTCCGGCGACCTTTATAAGGTCGTCTGTCCATCTCGTTGGTGGACGTCCTACGCTGCGCTTTGATTGAAATAAAATCGTACAGAAAATTTTCTATTAATTACAAATATAATATTTAAAAAATTATGAATGAAGAAGTTGCGTGTTTTTACGTGTAAAGAAAGGGTGGAACGGTGTTACTATGGGGTCGTCGTCGTCATTACTATAAAGTTCGTGTTTACAAAAATGGAAATACAATTTGGAGATGCGTAAACAAAACTAAAATGAATTGCAAGGGATCGGTGACCGTTAATGTACGTACTAATAGGTTATTTTATGTTACGGTATCACGGTTAATAATAATTAATGGAAGATTTTCTTTAATTTTAGGTAAAGGAGAAAGTTGTAAACACAACATGAAATATCGCTATCACTAGAAAACTTGAAAAAACCAGTAAAGGTTTCCGATGAACCTATTCCAAAACTGTATAACGATACTTTAACTAAATATAAAAACAAAATAAATATAGAAAGAAATATCATAATATGATACTAAAACTACATTTCCACCGTTTTCAAATTTGAAGCATAGCCTATATAATGCTAGAAACCAATCATTGGGTGTTTTCTAATTTTGGTCACGCAAGCGTTTTTATTAAAATTTGAACTTTATTTTATTTTTATTTTGTCAAGATTTATATGTTTTGAAGGTTCGACCATAACTAACTACTAAGCCCTTACTGGATGTAGGATTCCGTTAGTGCATAAGATTATAACTTCACATCGCCTTACTTATGCTAAGTAAGGCGATGTGAAGTTATAAGCATTGGAAAAAAAATAAAGTTTAAAAATTATTCACCCGACTTTAATTTTATTATTTTACTTCTGTAGGTCAAGGTACCTTTCACACAAAGATCAAATTGAGATTTTTAGGGTTGGCAACTTATTTTAAAATGAGTTGGACCACGACCCCTTACTAGGGGCCGTGGTCCAACTATTTTAATAGTTGGACAACTGCCCTTAGCAAGGGGTCGTGGTCCAACTAGTTGGACAGAGCAGTTGGACCACTGCCCCGCACCCAGACTTTCAACGTTTTTCAATATTCCTCATAGTTTCGGATATAGCCATCCACGCCCAGTTGAAAAACTCACCCTGTACATCTGTACTAAAATTTATAAAGCTGAAGAGTTGGTGTGATAATCTCAGGAACTACTGGTTCGAATTGAAAAATAATACGTATGGCACTCGGAGACTGCCGCGGTAAAGCTATTGCATAGCATTTTTTTTTAAAGAAAACAAGTGAAATGTCAAGAAACGTTCTCCCTCTCCCTCTCCCTCTCCCACTCCCTCTCCCTCAACAAAATTGCCCCTTGCTCAATAAAAGCATGCTGTCGTGCTAGTAATGAGCAGTATGAGCACGTCTGTCCGTACCTTTATGATTGCCGAAGTCTCCCGAACTGAAACGACGTTGGACGATGCGTGCTGTCAAATGTGGTCAGGTAAAAACCCTCAGAACAATAACTAAAGCATAGAAGGAAGCTAAATTTTACTAATATAGTCGTCTTTGTTTTCTTATATACTCATAACAGCATTAGAGAGAGACAGATGTAGGTTGCTCAAAATGCAAATCGTCACAAAGGTAAACGTCAATTTGGATACCTTGGCTACCTTTATAGTACTAAGTTTAAAAGCTACCTAACGTCTCAGGTTTTTATCTATGACTTTGTTCATCGCATTTTTTCGTATAATGCTTATGGGCGCATGCCAGTTGAAGTGATTCGTTGGTTTTACGTATTTTTGTAAAAATAGTACAAAAATAACAGTGATTTAGTGTAAATCGCAAAGCTTAAAGATTAAATAATGTCCTGCATTATAGTGGGATGTAAATCTCATTCATCCCGCAAAGAAAATGTTGCGGAAATCATAAGCTCCCATCGGTAAGTAATCAAATATGGTCATTTTGTCAGTTTTTCATTCTCATTTTATGTTATTTTGGCATTATTTCAAATTATTTGAGCTAAGTGTACACGGTAGTGTTTTGAAATCAATATTTTATGCAATTAAATAGTTCGATTATATGGAAATTATAAATTTTAAATCGGCATATAAATTTTTGCAATAGTGCTTGCAAAAACAAACTATCGATACAATATCGATAAACTAGCGTCATCCAAATTATTACATTATTTTTCTTTATACGTAGTTTTGGGAAGGATTAAATATTTAAGAGATAAATAAAACCTACGGTCTTGTCAGCGAATCGTACGTATGAGTAATGAAATGATAGTGTCAAAAATCCGTGTGGCTCATGGTGTAATAATTTAAATTCATGTGTGGCTATATATTTTTTTGTCACTTTCAGATTTCCGTCCGATGTTGATATGAGGCAAAAATGGATCAACGCTATTGCACGTAACAACTGGGAATCGTTCAGGGCCAATCGCTCTTTTAATATTATTTTAGCGTTTTCTTTGTAATTTTTTTTTATAATTTATGCTGTTTATAAATAAATATGTTGGTCAGACAGAAGCGAGTTCTTTATTTCACCTTAGCATATTTAGATTTATTGCCATGGAGCGATACCTTTTTTTTTTAGCCTGGTAAAATCATCAAATGAGTCCTCCCACCCCGGGCAGGGCGGGAGGGATTGTCAGACTCGTACTGACTAAAATCCACGGTGTCCTTCAATAGCCCTTTGTGTTCCGGGGTCAAGGTAATGAGATGTCCCGCGACCAATGGAGCGATACCATAAACTAAGAAGTCGATATCGGTATTTATTTAATGCATAGTCACATCACTAGCTAATCCTCTTTTGTCTATGGCAGCGTACGCTTCAAATGTCGTAGAGCGCCTTCTATGCTTTAGTTATTGTTCTGAGTAAAAACCTGACCACATTTGACAGCTGACATCGTTACGTTTTTCGCGCGCGCCGAGCTCAGAGCCTGCGATAAAAGCTATGCAATAGCTTAAAAATATTTTTGTGTTAGATATCCCATTTATTGAGGAAGGCTATAGAATGTATAACATCAAGTTACGATCAATAGGAGCCGAGCAGCGGCTGAAACCGCGGGAGAAAGCTATAATACCTAAAAGACAGACATTTTACAAAATTCAATTCCTCTTCTCAGGTTGGTGCTGGCCCGGTTCCTCGTCATACCTGGACTTCTTCAACCCGGCTGTGAGCAAGTACTACGCAGAGAGATATCAGTTTGACAACTTCCCCGGTACCAGCAAGGATGTCCATGTGTGGAACGATATGAATGAACCTAGCGTGAGTATTACATGACTAAGGGAGCTTCTTGATGACGCGATTTGCAATTTATACTAACTAAAAATGAAAATCGTCCTTGCTACTACGATATAATGATGCAATTCGACTGACTTACGTCGTCGTGGCGAACGTGTTTCGTTTGTCATCTGACCGTAGATAACTGCACGTTTTATGTCATAATGTCGTAGTGGTAAGGATGATTTTTAGGAACCGGTCGAATTGCGTCAAGCTCCTTAAAAGTCAAAAGTTTATGAATATGGTTCAGAGTCTTCAGAATCCTAGTTCATTCGGCTTCCAGGTATAAGGGTGTTACCACACCAATCGATCGATAGTCGATCG
Organism: Agrotis exclamationis; assembly: GCA_950005045.1. NCBI lineage: Eukaryota > Metazoa > Arthropoda > Insecta > Lepidoptera > Noctuidae > Agrotis > Agrotis exclamationis. The sequence goes on from OX465441.1 coordinate 11,854,059, forward strand.
ATGCCATCGGTCGACGTTGATCGATTGGTGTGGTTCGACTAACCAATCGATCGATTGCCGGTCGATAGCATCGATCGACGTAGATCGATTAAAGTGACATGGGGAGCTCAAGCAGCATCGACGTCGACTTATCCATTCTACCATCGATCGATTGTCGATCGACAATCGATCGATTGGTCTAGTAGAAACTATCGATCGACGTCGACCAATCCATTCTACCATCGATCGGCTATCGATCGACTGGTGTGGTAGCAACTATCGATCGACGTCGACTAATCCATTCTAACATCGATCGATGGCATCGATCGACGATCGCTCGATTGGTGTGGTATCACCCTAAGTGTAGTTTGTAAGTTCACACTCGAAATGCCACGATACAGGAGAATTTTTTGGGGTCGCGAGACTGTCTCATTTAGGTAACCGTGAACCTGAATCGTATCGCCTTGGGTAGGAGGACTCATTTGATAATTTTACCACGATAAAAAAAAATCTCATCATCGGTCACCATCAGGCGAGATAGTGGGTAAACTTAGTATTTAATTTTGTTTATCTCCCACAGGTATTTAACGGCCCTGAGATCACGATGCCTAAAGATTGTCGTCATTACAAGCCTCCTCAGGATGGCAATGATGGACTCGCCGCTTTCTGGGAACACAGGTGATTAGTTGTATTTGTATTTTGAAAAAAAAAAAAACATAAATTATTATACAATAAAATTCTATCCATTGACGAAGACGATCGACTCTTTAGCTGTCTTAAGATGGACCTTATTGAGATATTTTTTTGATTACTGATACCCATCAAATCAGTTTATTTCATCTGCAATTCTAACCTCAATTCCCAAAAAAAAACTGTCAAATTATAATAAAAATATTATTCCTCAGACACGTCCACAACGAATATGGTCTATGGAACATCCGTGCGACCTTTGACGGCATGTTGCAGCGAGCTGATAGCAAGTACAGGCCCTTCATACTTACACGATCTGCCTTCGCGGGCACACAGAGGTGAGACACTTGATTTTAGACCTTAATACATAAAAAAAGATTCTATTCGAATTATAAAATTTGCTGAAAATTTTGCCGTTTCCATTTTGCTACAATAATCAGAGCAAATATACTTGTATTGTGGGTTTACCTCCCTTTAACACGTTTGCTGCGGCAGTGAATTTCTATACTTTCCATTCCAGCAGTACAAGGTCTATACACCTGGTAATAAAGGTTACCTATCATAAGATCGAAAAATGTTTGACCGAATTTCATTTGACCTAAAACTTTTCAACTATTATTGTTTGGTTTTTTTTTACTTCATCGAAGTCACGTTTGCCACTGTTTCAGTTAACCTATTATCTATTCGTTTTTTTTCGTTACTCCAACACTTCATTTGGCCGAAAAACTTTTTACCGATGTTACACTTACTCGAAATGACGGTTGTTCGAAGTATTATGTTTCCAAACATTCAATAAACCACTGTTTTAATTGCCATATTTTCATTTCACCAAACACCTAGAAAGTGCACACTCGCGCCATTGGATTGTAGGTAGATAATACAAAACAATTGTACAAAAGTCATATAAGATAATATAACTCTGACGGGTATTGTTTTATGCTGTTAATTACATAGTTGGACTGTAAAGGTGAAACCGCACTAGGCGGAACTGCACTGCAGCAGAACTGCGCGACATGACGCTTTTCTTTGCCACGCAGTTGGGTTGCAGCGTAGTTCCGTTGCCGCTTAGTGCGTGATGTCTCGTATAATTTCATATAAAGAATATTTTGACGCGTCATGCCGCGCAGTTCCGCCTAGTGCGGTTTCACCTTTAGGGGTGTTATGGCTAGCACGTGTGTCCGAATCTTTTCGCGGATTTTGTGTGATTCTTGATACTCTTTTGTTATTGTGTTGTTCTTGTGTTTGTAAAAAGGTTTGTATTGTGATACACTTGCATACAGCATAAAAACAGATATGCGACATGCAAACAAGCACCACAAAAACATGCAAGCAAGCACCACAAAAACATGCAAGCAAGCATGCAACATGCAAGCAAGCATGCAGCATGTGAGCAAGCATGCAGCATGCGAGCAAGCATGCAGCATGCAACATTCAGAAAACACGCAGCATTCAAGCAAGCATGCAACAAGCATTGTTTCTGTCACGGCTCCGGCGCTGCGGGGTTTTGGGTGGCCCCACGCGAGCTTATCGTCGCAGATGATTTGAACGCTCACCACCGCAGCTTCGGTTCGCAGCCTCAGCCGCGGCGGCGGCCGTTCCAACCACCTGCTCCTCAGCTCGCGGACCACCCCACCCCACCCCTCCGCGCCTACGCGATTTTAAATTACACTCTAGGGGTAGGGCAGACAAGACTACGTAAAGTCGGCTTTGCAGCATTTCGTTTCCGCCACAAAGTTTTGTAGCACAATATATTGAATTTTTATGACAGCAATTAAATTTTTCGGTAAAATGTTATTTCGGTGTGGTGAAAATATGGCAAATAAATCATTTGGCAATTGAAAAAAGTTTAAAAGAGGTTTCGGTCAATAGTAAAAAGTTATTTTGTTAATCGGCGGAACATACTTCGGTAAAATAATACTTATGGCTAATGATACTTCGATGAACTGAAAATATGTCAAATAATGCATATAGCAAAAGAGATGTCGGTCAATAGTTTTCGGTGTAATGAAATTCGAACAAACAAAATTCGATAAATTGATCGGTTCCCGGTAATAAAACTTCCTTTGTTGTGGTACAAGGCTTATAGACTGTAACATTTGACAAACTTAAATCCTTTTTTGGGCTGATATAATATTCATCTCTTTCCTACACCGCACCAAAGTTAAAGTTATGCCTTTCACACGACGAGGAAGTCTATACCTTTCTTAGCTGCACTGTAAGAGAGTCGTATACCAGGTGTTTAGACCTGGTATCGCACTCAAAGTGTTAAGCGAGCTATTATGAGTTTTATTGTTTCATAACTTGCATCAAAACCCTTTCCCCCCCTCAGATACGCAGCAGTATGGACAGGTGACAACGCGGCAGAGTGGGGCTTCCTCGCTGTCTCAGTACCGATGTGTCTGTCACTGGCCGCGGCCGGGATCAGCTTCTGTGGCTCTGATGTTGGAGGGTTCTTCAAGTACCCTGAGGCTGAGCTCATGACGCGCTGGTACCAGGTAGGGTACTTTTTTTTTAGCTTAGTAGAATCATCAAATAAGTCCTCCCACCCAGGGCAGGGCAGGGGGGACTGTCAGACTTGTACTGACTAAAATCCACGGTGTCCTTCAATAGCCCTTTACGTTCCGGGGTCACGGTAATTCGTGAGTCCCGCGACCCCTGCAGGCTTTGGACCTTTATAGAGGGGCCCCGTCATTATGCTGACACTCTTTGAGGCGCGCGTGGAACACAACGCTCCGTCGACCCGGGCATGTTTCATGATCGGACGGCGAGTCACCCATTACTCGCCGTCCGCATGCCCGCGAGTGGGAACGAAGGAACACAGTTGATTTTAGTCAGTGCGAGTCTGACAGTCTCTTTCGCTCCACCCATGGCGGGAGAGCTCATGTATGGGTCCTATATGCCTCGCCTTCTATGAAAATGTATGTATACATACATTTTCATAGAAGAAAGGAATCTAAAATGGCGGCGCCTATCGTGTTCTCTCGATCGCACAATAGTGCCGTCTATACTCCAGCGCGTAGCGTAAGCAGAAAAAAAAAGTCTTGATGTCTTGACTGACGCGCTCAGTGATCTGAGCACAAGTACAAGCCGCCATTTTCGATTCCTTTCTTTAATGCACCGGCTTATATACTCATACACTTTCTTTCCTTCTCTAGGCGGGAGCTTTCCAGCCGTTCTTCCGCGCTCACTCCCACATCGAGACCAAACGTCGCGAGCCCTGGCTGTACGAGCCAGCCACTACCGCGCTACTGCGAGACGCTAACAGACGACGATACGCACTTATTGACTTCTGGTAACTATCATCATAGATATAACTAGAATATATAAACCTCTTTCTGATGTTAAATTAAAAAAAAAAAAAACAGAATATTTTTGATTAAAAAAATAGAATCATGCACCTTTAGAAAAGGACAATCGGCTAATTTCTTCTTCGTAGAACTTTACCTACGTCACACACAAAATATTTATTTTTTATTACTTTTGTTATGGGGTTCGTCGATTTTTGTGGAACCAACCAACCAATTGAACAACGAACCCGTGACAAGTGCTTCGTGCGACAAAGATAATGTTCTACGAAGCCAAAACTAGCCGTTAAATCTTTGTCTTTAAATTAAAGTTATTCCAGATTATAGGATTATACAAATGTAAACGATGATGAGGTTTTTCTAATATGTAAAAATCTCGTGTCACGATGTTTGTCGCTGCCACTCTTCAGAAAGTGCTCGACCGCTTTTTAGGGTTCCGTAGCCAAATGGCAAAAACGGAACCCTTATAGATTCGTCATGTCTGTCTGTCTGTCTGTCCGTGTATGTCACAGCCACTTTTAGTCGAAAGTATTAGAGCTATCCTGTTGAAACTTGGTAGAAAGATGTATTATGTGAACCGCATTAGGATTTTCACACAAAAATCAAAACAAAACAAATTTTGGGGGTGCCCCCCATACTTAGAATTGAAACTAAAAAAAAAAATTTCACCATATCCATACGTGTGGGGTATCTATGGATAGGTCTTTATAAATTACACACGAACAGTTTGCGCGAGAGACACTTCCAAAGTGGTAAAAAGTGTGTCCCCCCCCCCCGTAACTTCTAAAATAAGAGAATGATAAAACTAAAAAAAAATTATAATGTAGACCTCAACCAAAACTACCAACGAAAATTGGTTTGGATGAGATGCAGTTAGCAGTTTTTGAGATATAGTACATTTTCAAAAACCGCAAATATAACTTTGCCATTCATACAAATACTATGAAAAACAAAGTTATTTTTATTGTTTGTGTATATTACTTACTAATCTCAATATAATTATATCTCTAATGATCTAATCTATGCTTGCTGCTACGGAACCCTTCATGGGCGAGTCCAACTCGCACTTGGCCGGTTTTTTTTTGTTGCGAAAAGGTCGTTATTTATTTTATTCTTCAATCTCCCACCAGAATAAAATATAAGATTGACGCTAGCCAGCTTCTTAAAAAAAAAAATTGTAACTTCCTTTTTGCGGTATTTAACACCTGTTAGGCTGCGGTTCGACTGAGGCGGAGCGGAGAGGAGCTGTGTCGCGATTCACCAATCACATGGCTGATGCACATGGCTGGCCATGTGATACATGTGTATTCAAGCCATGTGATTGGTGAATCGCGGCACAGCTTAACAAAAACAATGTTTTCTCTCAGGTACACACTATTCTACGAGCACTCCATAGATGGTCTGCCAGTGATGCGTGCGTTGTTCCAAGAGTTCCCCGCTGAAGAGGACACCTTCACCATCGATGATCAGTACATGCTTGGTAAGTTGACATTACATCACCATCAGATCCTTATCCAAAAAAATATTGAAATACTTTTTATGGGTTCCATTTTTCTTCAGTTTTATTTAACGTTAACTTGTCTTACTTTTCCTTTTATATTTGTACATAAAGTTCAGTCAAAAAGTAATTCAAATGTACAGTTAAATAACTTTTTTCAGTAACTTTCTTAAATGCATTCCCCTTAAAAAAAATATTCTTTTGAAATTTTGCTTTACCATTATTTTTTGAATGACACGTATTTTTTTTTTTTGTTCGAATACCGTGGATTTATTTTTTGCGAAAAGAGTAAGGATCTTAGCAGGTCGCGCTCTTTAGTTTCTGCCTACCCCCATGGGAAAAGGGCGTGAGTTTATTTATGTATATTTCAATTAATTTATTTTTATTCCCAGGTAACTCTCTGCTAGTACGTCCGGTGGTAGAGCCAGGTGTGTCCTCAGTGAAGGTGTACCTCCCCGGTGCCTCGTCCCGCACTCTCTGGTACGATGTCGACACATACCACGCATACCCCGCCAACGGATACCTCACATATGACGTCACTATTGCTAAGGTGAGTCTCACTGCTGGGACATAATTATAAGGACAATGAGGGCCACTGATCGTTGATTTGTAATCCTCAATTCAAAGAGTAATATCTACGTTTGACGTGCCTGTATGTGGCACATCTTAGCTCATAAAGAAATCTACCAATTTTGATGTGGCTTTTTTTGTTTGAAAACTGGAGGTTGCTATTATAATAACACTAGTGGCCCGTCCCAGCTTCGAACGGGTATATTAAGAACCGCTCGTCCAATTTTGTGCAAACTTCACATAAAGCATCTACTAAATAGTTCTAACAAAGTCTAAACATTTGGTTTGGATAGGTGAGCCCGTTCTTGAGTTATAACATTACAACGAAAAGTGGAATTGATTTTTATATATTAGATTAAGCCTATGAGGGCACATAAAAAACGTCGACTAAAGGTGCTCTGTTCGGGTTGGTCGATTCGATTGATAAGAACAGCCCCCCTAGCCAAGTCACAACAAATCGCAAACGATAATCGTAAACGCTCTGTACTCCCCAATAGATTTTCAACTTTATAGCCTAGAGCAGGGTTTCTCAAAGTGGGGTACGCGAACCCGTAGGGGTTCGCCATTCGACGGCAGGGGGTTCGCGACAAGATTTACGTAATGGTGGTTTGATAACTGGCAGGCAATCCAAGCAACTTACTCATGTGAGAGTGGGTTTTCACACCTGGTCATAAAAACTAAATACAGACAGCGACTTGATACCGAGTCAGAATGAAGGTTAAAATTGTCCAAAATTACTCCGAAAATTGAATCCATTTGTGACAAGAAACAAGCACACCCAACACATTAATATTAAAAAGATATTTCATTTGGCACTTTATTTGTTACCTTTATTATTCAAATAAAAACCTTATTTTCTTCAACAGTCAATTTTATTATTTTCTTTGGGAGGGGGGGGGATTTAATTAGGGGTTCGCTGTCACGTGGAAATTTTAACAGGGGTTCGTGGAGCCGAAAGATTGAGAAACCCTGGCCTAGAACCTAAAGTTGAAAATCTTTTTAAGATATCTGAGCGTTAGCGACAGGAAAAATCGAAAACGATAAGCAATCTTCACTAGATCTTCAACGTTATACTAAAGCAGATAAAGTTGAAAATCTATTAAAGCCTACTCAGCGATTACGTTTATCGTTTGTGACATGGCTACAGGGCCAGGTCAGAAATTCCATGGTTACTCTTTTAAAATATGTGATGGTTTTACAAACTGATTGTTACAATTTTTGACAGGCCTGTTGGTCTAGTGGTTAGTGACCCTGACTGCTATGCCGGAGATCGTGGGTTCGATTCCCACCCAGGACAAATGTTTGTGTGATGAGCACGATCTTATGTTCTGTGTCTGGGTGTAATTTATCTATAATATTTATGTATTTAGAAATATATAAGTATGTTTATCAGTTGTCTAGTACCCATAACACAAGCTCTGCTTAGCTTGGGACTGGATGGCGTTGTGTGATAGTTGTGGAATATTATTATTTTTTATTATTATTTTTAAATACTTAGATATGACGTGATAACAACTTAGGCCGGCAGCTAACCGGCCGGCAACCGCACAGCCGGTTGACTTTTACATAACATACGTCAAAATTATTATCTAATTGTATATTCTTTAACTAATAAATGTTGTTACTTGTTTCAGATCCCAGTGTTCCAACGCGGAGGTACAATAATCCCGCGCAAGGAGCGCGTGCGTCGCTCGTCAGCTCTAATGGCCGACGATCCTTACACGCTTGTTGTGGCACTCGATGTTAACGTGAGTTTATTATAATTTTAGTAAATGGCAAACAGATCCCATTCTTCCAATATTATAAGACAGAATTGATACTACACTAATACAGGGTGTAAGAGACGTCGACGTACAAACGGGTATCCGTTTGTACGTCGACGTCTCTTACACCCTGTATAGTAAAGAGGAAAGATTTGTATTTTTGCGTGTGTATGTTTGTAATTAACAAACTCGTAAACTACTGTGCCGATTTCAAATAATTATGTTTTCACCATTAGAAAGTTTCATTCACCCTGAGGAACATGGCCATTCGTGCGAAGCCGGGACAGGCCGCTAGTTTAAAATAAAAAAAGGAAACATTCGATTATTTTGTTTTTTTTTTACCCGAAGGGTAAACCGGGACCCTATTACTAAGATTTGTCCGTCTGTCTGCCTGTCTATCACTAGGGTGTATCTCATGAACCGTGGTAGTTAGACAATTGAAATTTTGACAGACAATGTATTTCTGTAGCCGCTATTACAACAAATATTAAATAAAACAATAACACAAATATTACTCCCATTTAACAAATTTGTTTTTTTTTTGCCTTTTTGTAGAAAGACATACACTACACCATAGATAATGTAACTACACACTCGAAGCTACACTTGAACGTTGTTTACGTTACGCGCTTGTAGCGCCACTGACGGGTAAAACTCACAGTGAAACCCCCTATTAACATACTATTTTTGTTCCAGGGCACCGCTTCAGGCTCACTATACATCGACGACGGTGAGACCTACGAGTACCTGAACAACAAACACATCTATGCCAAACTTACCTTCGAGCCTAGCGCCATGACTTACTCGTGAGTACTACCATTATTATCGCGTCCAGGGAGCCTGCCATTACGTCTTCAAGCGAGAGTAGCTCAACTGTAAGAAAGGAACAGAGATGTACAAGTCGTCTATAGTTGGTGCCAGTTAAGATGTCAATAGCGGACATTGACCTTTACCTAATAAGTCCTTGTATAATGACATAAGATCAGAATTAGCATTTTTCTGTGATATGATAGTGTTTACTTGTGAGTCTTAAAAATAAAAATAATATAAGATCTTAGGTATAGGTGAAATATTTTTACCATATTGATATCTTATAAATACTTAGATACTTATATTCTTACAATATATTTACTAATTTATTCGGTATTTTATAAACATGCTAATTCTGATCTTATGTCATTATACGAGGACTTAGGTAGGGGTCAATGTCCGCTATTGACATCTTAACTGGCACCAACTGTAGCGCCACCTTGTTCCTTCAGTTGAACTACTATGGCTTTAAGACGTCATGGTAAGCCATCAGGGTGCAGATAGTGCCAAAATCGACATTGATTCCCTAACATTTTCGGCTCCACTACACTCGCGAACAGAAGTATAATAATAATAATATTCCACAACTATCACACAACGCCATCTAGTCCTAAGCTAAGCAGAGCTTGTGTTATGGGTACTGGACAACTGATAAACATACTTATATATTTCTAAATACATGCATATTATAGATACCTAAATTACACACAGACACAGAACAAATGATCGTGCTCATCACACAAACATTTGTCCTGGGTGGGAATCGAACCCACGACCTCCGGCATAGCAGTCAGGGTCACTAACCACTAGACCAACAGGCCTGTCTAAAGTATGGATCACTTACTCAGATTCCGCGTGATCTTAAATACTTAATAACTAGTTAAGAATAATAAAAATGGTACCATTTCAAAGGTATAACTGTTAACTTTAAATTGATACCAAATTCATTCAAATCATACCATGATTTAAGGAGCTATCTCAGATGAATTCCATACTTTTGTGTGTTTTTTGTGATATAAATAAACTTGGTAATAAACTAGTCAGCCAGCTAAGCAAAGACAAAGTTCCCCAAAGATAAAGCTTGATGGCACAAGTGACGCAGTGACAGAGCGTTTGAATATTGCGCTGTGTTCGATTCCCGCACGGGGCAAATATTTAAATGACCTACAAGTATTTGTCCCGGATCTGGGTGTTCTCAGAGAAGGCAAATTCTCATACTAAACCTTCAAAGTTGTGTCATTTTAAAATCCGGTACCAAACACAAGATCAAGCATAACTAGGGCAACGAAACACGTCGCTTTAGCAATATTGTTAACGGAATTGCGATACAATTTTTCTTTATCAATTATCTACTTTATCGATTGAGCAATAGAATATTCCATGTTTACGTATCGCAATGCTTAACCCATTCCCTGTCCCATGAATCACATGTGATTCAGGACTATTGTTTAGGTATTGTGTCTGCTGCGCGAACAGTGAAACTGTTAATATGATGTTTTTAATATAAGGTTGTCCTGACAGTGCATGTTTTGCTGCCGCCTAGCTATACTGAATTGTATCAAATCGACCAGATTATCTGTACTATCAAATATCTCACGAAATTTCCACTCCACAGATTCATCGATGAAAACGCGACCTACCCGACCCGGTCCTGGGTAGAACGCATAGTGATCGCGGGCATCAAATCCCCTCCCAAGACTGCCAAACTATCACAGGGAGGGAAACAGACAGCCCTCCAAATGACCCTCCACAAAGGTAACGATGTACTAGTAGTGAGGAAACCCGCTGCCAGTATGTCGCAACCTTGGAAAATAACATTTAGTTATTAAGTTTAGCTAGGTTTTTGAAAACTCGACCTTAATTCGTTTTAGTAAGGTTTAAAGTTGAGTATTGTAGATAGAGTGAGTTTACTGAATTTGTTTGATTGAAATACGTAATGAAGTATCCAAAATCTAGTAAAATCGTTCAAAGAAGACTAGAGCCTGAGCGCGAGGTTTTAATGTTAAAGTAAGGTAAAATCCGGTCCGAAACAGGAGGAAATTCGTACATTGACCTATTATTACCTGTCTCTGTCACTCCCACGTGAATAAAATAAGTCTCGCTTGCACAGATTGCGGTCATTGCTCTGTGCAAGCGAGGCTCATTGCATATTTACGCGGGAGTGACCGGACTTTAGGTACTTTATTTTGAAGACATGTGATATTTACCACCTTTTAATAGGACCCGCGTGGTGGATAATGGTGCCTTGATGAACAAGCAACTTTTCAGAACAGGTCTACCACAACGTCTTAGCACGAGTTTTCAGTATTTGAGACGTAAAGTAAACTGGAACTTTGACAATTTCAAATTGACAATTTTCAAGGAAAAAAATAGTTCCTTCTTCGCACACCAGAGGCGCTGTTCCATTTTTTCATACAAGAAACACTGTTAATACTGAAAAGACGCTGTAAAGTTAAAGAGTAAAAACTCGTGCTAAGGGTACTGATATGTCAGCGAGGTTGGATACAACTCGATGCAGGTTTGTATTTTTTTTTAAAAACGGAAAATCTGCAGTCTCAACCTATGTGTATTATGTGCCAGCGCATAAGATAAGTTGGGTCTACATTACCTGCAGCGACGCGTATAGTGCGATCCAACTAAGAAGGTCACCCTCTACTGACGTCACTGTCAAATCGGAACAATTGTCTAATAATATCCGTACTTTTGAAGTGTCAGTTGTGGATTTGTATCAAATAGCCTACCAAACCGTACCATAGTCAATCTTGTTTTGCTTGTTTCATTCAACCTTGACATTGGCAGAATCATCAAGTAAACGATGGAGCCATCAAACTAAAATAGGCTATTTGACAGTATCAATAAATTATAAATCTAATAAGTCCGTTATTTAGAGTTTTGAAAAATAACGGACACTTGTTTTTTCTTATGTAAAATCAATGAATATTTACCAAGATATAACACATCAAGACTCGAGAGTGGGGGCTCGTGACGTCAGAATTCAATAAAAAATGTACTAAATTGTGACGTATTGGCAATTTTGAAAGCATCATTATCTCTATCAATTTTGGTTTGCGTAAAAAAAGAAAAAATACGGGTCAAATATTATTTGATAATCTAACTGACGGATTAATTAGAATTTTTTAGTCGAATAGCCAATTGGAATTGGAAGTGTCAGTTGACCATAGACACTGACCTTGGTTCGAAGGCATTATACCTGCTACAATCAAAAGGCATTCTATTGGTAAATGGCGTTTCGGAGCTTTGCTTTAGCTATGTGAATGTTACTGGCTCAGGTGCTAAATCGCAAATCTCGAATAGAACGAAGACACAGACTTTTAAGTAAACTCACTTTCTCTACTAGTATATGAGAGGTACGGGTTTAATTTAACTGTGTTTAAACCACTGAATTTAGTTATCATTTTCGCCTAAATTTTACGCACAGCTCAGAAGTGGGATTCCCTGCCGGAATCTGTATTTTCTGATAGCTACAACTTATTATCTACTATATAAAAATAAGTCGGGTTTTCCTTCCTGACGTTATAACTCCAGAACGCACGAACCGATTTCCACGGTTTTGCATTCGTTGGAAAGGTCTCGGGCTCCGTGAGGTTTATAGCAAAGAAAATTCAGGAAAAAAAAATGTTTTCTTCTTCTTTTAATCACCAAACGAAATGTTACATAAAACGAAGCCATCTGGTGGCGAAACGGAGTTCGCCGGGTTTGCTAGTATTAGTTAAAAATTTAACTGCAAGAATTTCGTGTACGTACTCGGTATCAAAAAACAAAGTTTTTTTCAAGCATTTGTAATTTTAAACATTTTAATGTGCACTGTACGTAGGGCTTCGCTTGCGGCTCCCGCTAACCTTTCCCGCGCACTTTAGTCGGCCGAAATCCGCCGCGGAGTAAAGACGTGTGTAAACTGTAAACAATGCCATAAACGGAGTATTCTAATCTTCGATCAATAATAGCTCTAGATTAAGGATCACGAACAAAAAAGAGTTGCAAAAGTGACCACAATTGCACAGACGTAAACATCTACATTTCTTAGAAAAATGTTCAATAGTATGAACAACCTCAATTTATTATAAACCATAACACTCAAAAATAAAGTTTAATTACCATTGCAAAATGTGTTTATTTAAGTTCTTTCATCCGACAAAGGTTTAACGTTCACAATTTAAAAATGTTTCTTGAAGATGATAAAATGATACTCTTATTCTAAACAATAAGGATTCGAAATACCGTCACAAAACCGTTTGTGGCGGTATTTTTCGGGCCGTTTTTGAAGCGTTCATCGGGAATCTAATATTGATCGAAGATTCTAATCGAAAGCATTTAGATATGATAGTTCATAGTGTGCTACATCGTGACCGGTGAGTTTTTTCGTAAAATGTATGGCGACCAACGACGAGTGCCTGCTATCCGAACCATTCTGGGAGTCTACCAGCGCTTGCTAGACTATGACAACGAAATATCAACCATATTGAGACAGGAATAAAGATCACTATAACTTTGACACTAGTGCCAATTCAGTTTTGAAAATGATAGCTAAATATTAACAGCTCTCTATACATAAGATGAGGCATAAATAATTCAGTGGTTTAAAATACAGTTAAATAACCAAGATTATTGGATTCTTTTTGACACTGTTTTGGATATAAGTTGTGATTGATTTGACAAAATGTTGTTAATTTATAATAGCTATGTAAAATTGTGCAAATAGCGTTTACGATATGATTGTAAAATAAAATGTAATTGCCTATTCTACGAATATATGACACCTAACTGTAATATCAACAGGGTACACTTTAAATCAACTACCCAAAGTTCAAAACCAACACATTCGTTTAGGTGTCGCCTTAGGCAGAAACGGGCGCTTATTTTGTAAGGGTATGGCACAGACAAACTTTAGTCAAACGTTTCCGCCTGTTCGCTCTAATGCAACTTTTGCGCACAAAACTTATTTAATTATCAAGTATTTGAGCTTTGTCTAAAGTTTGTCTACGCCATAGACATAAAGAATGGACTTATGAAAGGAACGGAATTTCCCAACCAGCTATCTAAACTGCATAAAAAAAGAAGAAACCATCGGTCTCGACTTTTAAGTCGTGGGTTCGAACCCAGCTAGGCGCATTACTTTGTGTAACTTATTTCTTCACCACTGCTCTCAAAACGGTGAAGGAAAACATCGTGAGGAAACCGGCATGTCCTAGAACCAAAAATTCGAAGTCATGTGACATCTACCAACCCGAATTGGGGCCGCGTGGTGGATTATGGCCCACTCCCTCTCACTGAGAGGAGGCTTGTGTCCCATCAGTGTGAACATTTATAGGCTGATGATGATGACTGATTGATACGTCGCACAGCTGAAACTGCTGGGTCTAGATGCAAAGACATTTTGCACAAACTGTATTTGATTTCATGTAGGTATTGTCCCAGTCCATTCTCTACGTCTATGGTCTATGTTAAGAAGAGATAATGGTAAACAGTGTCAAACAGAATGCAACTCTATAACAGAACAGTAAGGACAACATTTCAGTGTATTGTAAACTCAGTGATCAGTCATTTTTTGTAGTGTTACACAAACGACATGTTAGTTTACTTTGAGTATTGAATTTTGCTGCGAATTCTAGAAATTGGTAACTTTTAGAAGAATTGCTTTTTGTAGCATTTTTGGCCATCAGAATCTGTATGAATTATAATCTGGAGTTTCTTTTTCGATTTTTGCAACTCAGTGAATTTAGTAATGTTGTTTGTGTAACATTAACTCTTAGTGTCTAAACACACTATGCCGAAGTTACGCGACCGAAGTTCGGCGGCTGATTTCACGGTCCGACGTATTTGGCTGATATGACACACCATAAGTGCCGAACTTACGCGGTAGAAATTCAGCGCGGGCGGCTCCCTGCTGCTCCCCGCCCCCGGATCTTCGTCGGTAATCGAACTGAACTTCGGTCGCGTATAATGTGTGCTCACAGAATAAGTTGCCGCTGAACTTACGCCCGACCGAAGTTATGCTGTACGCTATGACGCGACGTAATTTCGGCATAGTGTGTCGTCAGTAATTCAAATAGCATTGCAGGCGTAATTGTGCCGAACTTCGGTCGCGTAACTTCGGCATAGTGTGTTTAGACACTTATAGTAATAATATTTAGTACACCTAGCATATTTTCATCGCTCCGTAAGATTTTTAGTACCTACCTTATAATGTTTTTAATACAATAACTATTGTATGTCAACATTCACAATACTTTCAAGTATTTGCACCGTTGTTCATATTTTTGTAAAAAAAAAGAATTTGGCTTTTTTTTATTTCTTAAAAAAAAAGGGTAGTTTTTTTAATAATCTTATGACCAGTGTGTATTATATTCCATTTAGTAGCAATTCAATATCAAATTGTATCATTAACTATTTAAATTATGGTAATACCATATTTTCGCGGTCGTAAATATGCACATCGGGGTTTAAAAGCACGTTTGACTTTGTAGAGCGTTGTCTCTTTCACTTCTGTGTGTTTGTCTCTATCTAAAACCCGATGTGTCATATCTACGCTCGGTTACTTTGTGTGTCAACTTGTAACGGGTAAGAGGTAACGAAGAATTTTATCGTATGTATGTGATAATAAAAACAATTTTAATAATTATTGTTTTTTATTCATAGTTTGTAACGTTGTGAATAATCAACGTTATCCTTTGACCTATAATCAATCCATTAGTCAAAGTTTAACAAAATAGTTACAATGGAATGCAAGGAATGCCTACACATTCCTTTTCGTGTTATAGTCATACGCAATGTTCTTCGTCAACCGACTCAGAAAAAAACTCGTACTTGGGGGTATCGTAAAATTGTTTTATTTCGCGTCGAGACTAAAAGTCATTTATAGGCGGGTAGTTCTGAATTTTTACAGAGTTTTGGTGTTGTAGTCGGAAGACGTTGTTCAACGTTAACCGGTTGATAATTAAAGTGAAGTACCTAATGTGCTCATGAGTATAAATAAGCTCGCACAGGACGTCAACGGGACTCATTTACGATTAAACTTTGTCGGCTGTTACACTGTCTCTCTTCATTAGAATCTTGTGACACCTTGCGTAACAGATTTTTATAAAATAATTTTTTGTATTAAATATTTTATTTAAAAAAATAATTAAAAAGTGTAGTGTTCGCCCCGGTTTAGGGGAACAAGATTGGGAGTTAAATAACTCCATCTTCAACGTTCGTGAGTCCAGCTCTGACTCACCCTACCGAACGTTCGAGACCTGCGCTCACTGCACCAAGCGACACACACACCAGACCTGCCGGCGCAACCACCATCTCGTCCCTGCGGTCACTCTCACCTCAGGGTCAACTCCTCGGCGTCGCGTCGCTCCACTTACGCGATAGTCAGGGCAGTACTAGTGCGCCTATTTTCGCGGAACAATAAATTATCAAGTGACGGCTGTGAACCACGACCTAAATAAATTTCTTGTTAACGTTGGTGAGTCTTTTCCTTCATCTCACCCTCATACGTTACAAGTTCCCTGTACATAGCAAATTCACTCTTATCTCCACAACACAATGCATATATTCCCAGCGAGATAAAAATGACGCGCCCATTAGAATAGAATAGAAATTATTCCCATTCACAGAAATATATGTATTACGTTTGTGAACATAAGGTTGATTTGATATTCTTTAAATCTTTTATTATTATAACGCCCCAGGTTGTAATTTGCCAATGAATCTATTTAATAGGGCAGATTCCACTGCGAAAATTAATTAAAGAGCTTAAAGCTTAAATAAATAAAGCACTTTACCCCACCAGAATGGGGCGGTTTGAAGGGGCAAAGTGGAATAAGCCATAGGGTTCTAGGACATAAAACAAACCACATAAATACTGCTGTTCAACAAACAATATATTTTCTTCTCTTACACAATACACTACTTCGAGAACTAACATAATATATCAGGCACCGAAATACACAACAACTTATATTACGATTTCGCACAGTGAAATGAAAGCGAACCGAAACAAATGCGAAAAGGGATGGAAAAACTACTTTTAGTTCATGCGGAATGGAATCCGCGACAGGCAGCGCTGCTGTAAATCAGCCACTCCGCCAATGACCAAAATTAATATTCAGTCTCAATTCAAATCCCGTTCCTTTGTTTTTGACTACTGCTTCTGATTGAGATCATAAGACACGGATAAGCAAATTCAGTCGGTTTAGGCGCAAAAAGCCTAATTCTCAGAATGGCAACCGAGTCGCAAAAGGACAAGTTCTCAAAATGGCTAATTCTCTAAAAGCCTGATTCTCAAAATGGCGAATTTCCGAAAAGCCTAATTCTCAAAATGGACATATGGAACACATGGAATTTTCTACAATTGGAATTAATTTCGTTTAATAAAAGATGTATTCTCTTCGATGTTTCATATCATGCGAAAAAATTATCATTTCCAAGAATTATACTCTCAACGGCAGAAAATCTTTCATTTTGAACATTTGTCATTTTGCGAATTAGGCTTTTTGAGAGTTTGCCATAATGAGAATTGGGCTTTTAGAGAATTGCCATAATGAGAATTGGGCTTTTAGAGAATTAGACATTTTGATTGTCCTTTTGTGACTCGGTTGCCATTTTGAGAATTGGGCTTTTTCGCGCCTAAACCACTCAGTCGTTGATTGATTACAGACAAAGATCGGATGAAGATAGCAACCAAGATTGTTTATTAATTTCTAGCGTATTACTCGATTGTAATTAATTGCAACTAAATTGCTCGCGAACTATGTTTTTCTGTGTTGACCGCGATGCATTTCGATTCGCTTCGGTTCGCTTTCACTATAATGAGCGAAAATATTTAGAACCACGAAGCTGTTATTTACGATTGATACAATACTTTGTATAAAACACAGGTATGTGAGTAAAAGTAAAACTAATTTGGGGGTGAAATTGCACTGTTATTTATAGGGGAAAACTAGGTAATCCTCCTTAGTGCTCATGCACCGCCGCCGCACCGCCCCGGCGGCGGCGGCGGCGCGGTAGCGGCGGTGTGCCGGCGCGGTCGCGATGGTATACACAGCATTGCGGCGCGGCGGCGGCTTCGTGTACATGAGCCCTTAGTTGACAATAATTTGTCAGTCATTCTAGCACTCAACTTACTGCTTTTTTTATCATGGTAAAATCATCAAATGAGTCCTCCCACCCAGGGCGGGGCGGGAAGGACTGTCAGACTTGTACTGACTAAAATACACGTTGATCCTCCAATAGCCCTTTACGTTCCAGGGTCACGGTTACCTGTTAAGACAGTCCCGTGCCCCGGCAGGCTATGGCCCTCTAAAGGGGCCCCGTCAGATTTTGACACATCTTTGAGGCGCTCGTGGAACACGACGCGCGCGCGTCGACCCGGGCGCGTATTCCCAAATTGTATGCTGACCCAGACACCCATAGTCTGTACTGAACTACGTCGTGCTCATTGAAATCACAAACAAATTGGAGCAAAGTACATACGAGCTCAGAGCATTCTGAGATTGTATGTACTTTCCTCGCTTGTATGTAAAGCAAACTGTGACACGCGAATATCGCGAGTATCGATCGATTATTATTTTTTACGGCCCCGGAAAAATATTTTTCGAGACATTAATGAAGAAAAATGGCTCGACGGAGACCTGTTTCGCGGGGCCGCCACCTTGATAAGTAGTAATTAGTAACGGACAGGTTAGAAGGGGATGGCGGGGTCTGGACCCCGCCATCCCCTTCTAACCACCCGGAAGTAGGAGCCCCGCAAAGCAGGGCTCTGTCGAGCCACCTTGATAAGTAGTAATCAGTTATTTGACCTAGGAATGCAAGAGCGAGCGAAGCGAGCTCGGGACTTTGGGGCACCCCGACACGGACAGGTTAGGTTAGAAGCTGAACTGCTGAACGTCTGGATTCGTATGTATTTTGCTCTAGTATTTTAAAGCAAAATGTATTTTGATTCAGACACTCTCTGAATAGGTATACAGTTTGCTCTTCAACTACAAAGGCAAACTGCGATCGAACTCAGAGCAACCCCGGTCTGGGTCAACATACAGTTTGGCAATACGCGACCCGGGGCGATCATGATCGGACGGCGAGTCACAAATTACTCACCGTTCGCATGCCCGCGCCTACGGTGGCCGGAAACCGTCTCGCGACGTCCGTTGCCGTGGGCGTCTCCCGCGGCGGCTTGAGGTGGCATATCATGTCTTAAAGCGAGAGTAGTTCCACTGTGGGAACGAGATGGCGGTAGACGACTTGTATAGCTGTCTCTATCCGCATGACCCCCAGTAAGTTTGAATGCTAGATTGACGGGGCGTTTTGTGTAATGTTTAAAATGTTATCTGGAGGAGATTATCAAATAATACGAGTATATACTATAAGATTCTCAGTGCAAGAACACGAAGGCCCGATGGATCGAATTTGTGGATCATCCGTTATAAAGGTTTTCTTACTCGCCTGGTAAGAACTTTTTTGTAAAGTAGTTAAAATAATACAATCAACTCAAAATAACAAGTTTAAAATAAAATAATACAACTCTGGCATGATAATTAAACTATTTTTCATATTGCAAAAATAAAATATGAAATTTTGAGATAATTTTTTGAGCGGTAATTAATTGGTCAATTGGTAATCAATGCTCAACCAAAATATTTTGTGACTCGCTTTTCTTAACAATCAACATTATTTCTTATAAACAGTTTACTAAAGAAAAGGGAAAAATAAATAACCTCCCAACTATACTAGCGAACAAATGTATGGAAACACTCTGATTCCGCGCGATCTTGAGTAAAAGTGAAAACCATCCTTATCACTACGACATAGGGCATTAAACGTGCGGTTGACACGCTCGCCACGACGACGTAAGTCAGTCGAATTGAATCATTATATCGTAGTAGCAAGGACGATTTTCATTTTTAGTGTCTAAACACACTATGCCGAAGTTACGCGACCGAAGTTCGGCACAATTACGCCTGCAATGCTATTTGAATTATTGACGACACACTATGCCGAAATTACGTCGCGTCATAGCGTACAGCGTAACTTCGGTCGGACGTAAGTTCAGCGGCAACTTATTCTGCGACCACACATTATACGCGACCGAAGTTCGGTTCGATTACCGACGAAGATCCGGGGGCGGGGAGCAGCAGGGAGCCGCCCGCGCCTAATTTCTGCCGCGTAAGTTCGGCACTTATGGTGTGTCATATCAGCCGAATACGTCGGAACATGAAATCAGCCGCCGAACTTCGGCCGCGTAACTTCGGCATAGTGTGTTTAGACACTTAGCTAGTAGACATTGCAAATCGCATCCTGAGCGAGCTCGCTTAGTCAAAATGGGGCATCAGGATTTTATTAATGGTTATGTACGAAATGATATTTTTAATCAACAAATCAACTTGAATATTTTCTGTAATGTAATGAAGAGTACTTTATGTACTTGAAATTAACGTTTTTGCTAGCCTGTATAATGAAGAAGGAGGAGGCTAAATGGCTTTACAACCATTTAACACATAGGTTCAAATGTT
The DNA here is from genome assembly GCA_950005045.1 of Agrotis exclamationis. Taxonomy (NCBI): domain Eukaryota; kingdom Metazoa; phylum Arthropoda; class Insecta; order Lepidoptera; family Noctuidae; genus Agrotis; species Agrotis exclamationis. The sequence goes on from OX465441.1 coordinate 11,874,187, forward strand.
TCCCAACTTCTTTATATCATAAAGTCTAGCGAAAGAAAGCGATAACCATCGTAACGCTGCAACGAAAAGGAACATTTATTACAAACTTTTATTTAGTTTTGTCCCGTTGTCTGAATCAAATCTTGCAAGTTTATAATATGAATGCGGCGATCGGAATCGCTTTAAGCGCATCACACACGGCTGAGATACCATCCGCCATACTATTCAATGGACCGTCACACACGACGAAGATAATATATCTTTCATATTTTCGTATCGTAAATAGAGAGCGATTTTCGTATCTTAAGATGTAAAATATATCGTAAGATAACATCTTAAGATATAAAATATATCGTAAGATAACATTAGATATAAAATATATCGGATGACATCTTAAGATACAAAATATATCGTAAGATAATAATAATATCTTAAGATAACATTTTAAGATAAAATATTATAGTATCTTAGCCGTGTGTGATGCGCTTTAGTTAGGACAGCGGGGTTTGATTCGGCTCACTTTTATTTCTTTTCAACTTCACACATGAAAAACTTACAACCGAACGAAATTTTTGTGACTTGTTTATTTAACAATCGTAATCAACCGTATTGCTTTAAAATAGAGTTTATTATTAAAAGACTAGCTTTCAAATCGGTAGCCCGGGCACCGTATAAATACCCCAACATAGTTATATAATAAATGCTTAACAAAAACTTACAATACAAAAGCCAATAACTTTAATAATTACTTAATTCTATTAATTTATGTTCGTGTTGTAGTGATATTGCCGTTTTTCAGCACTGGGCAAACATTTTTGTGTCATTGAATAATATACCTAATTTTCAGTTGTTTAAAGTGTAGATTAGCTTGCGCGACTGCAAGGTGAAATATTCCAATAATGCTGTCATCTATGTTGAACTTTGCACGTTATGACACTGATTTTAAAGTGTGTTATTCAATGACATTAGAAAATATTAAAATAGTAAGTATAAAACAGCTAATTTTGTGGAGAATATATTTAAAGATGAGTAAAATTGTGATTTTGTATGTATTTGAAAGCCTTCCTATATTTGTTATTAGTAATAGCTTATGTTTTTTATTTGTACGAATTCTAAGGCATTTTAGTTTTCATCTTTCATTCAGGTACAAACACCAGGGCATGTCAGAAATCTACTACTATTATTAGACTTAAAATGTATATTTATTGTGAATTTCCTGTTCAGTTCAGCTAACAGAGTACCTACCTTCAAAATAGTAAAAAAAATACAACAATATCACTACAACTGACCATAAAATAGGCAAGATTAACCGTTACTTAAAAAATATCCTACTTGGTGTATCTTCATTAGGGAACTCTATGAAGGGATGAGTCAGTTTATGTTCCAACATCTCACTTTCACTCGGGAACTTGTCCCCACAAATATCACAAGCCACTTCACAAGGAGATTTACTCCGCGACTTCTCTTTTTTTTTCTTCTCTTTAACCTGCCACTCTTTCTTTTTCAAAGTCTCTTTTATCTTCTCCTTTTTAGAAGAACTTTGAGCTTCCTGCACCAAAGGCTTTCCAGTCAGCAGAAACTCCCTCATATTAATATGTTTAGGCGATAATTTGTGTTGTTTCAATCGATTTTCAGAGCTACACTGGTATTCGCAAATAAAACAGACGTATTTCATATCGCCCGTGTGAATTTCAGAATGCGCTTTTCGCTTTTCCTGTGTAGCGAAGCGAAAATCGCAGAATTTGCAAGGAAACTTTCTATCTGGCGAATGAAACCGCATGTGGGAGACTAAGGCGTTCATATCTTTGCATATTTTTCGACATTCTAGACACATAACTCCCTGTTCAACAGGCTCCGTCTCCTCAACAGATTCCGTGCTATGGTGTATGCGTCTATGAGACGTTAGACCTTTCTGACTAATGAAAACTCTTCGACAATCTGTGCATTGAAATTGCATCTCGGCTTTCAAATCCGGACTATGCTTCTCAATTTGATGCATAGCTAGTTTATCTGCTTCGTGGAACTGTAGGCCACAATCCTCACATTTCCAAGCTTTCACTAACTTTGAGAATGCTTCTAGAACATCTAACACGGATTGCCCTTCGACCTCCGGATGAAAAGTTTTGGTGTGATTGCCGAAGTCTATAATCTTCGGGAAAGTTCTCTTACATCTAGGACAACTGTATGGTTCTTTGTGATCATCCATAACGTGGCACTTTAAATCCGACAGCTCCATATAACTTTTCGGACACATGAAGCATTTGAGCTTCTGCTTCCCTTTGACGACTTCCGAAATAACTTTGTACTCCATCAACTGGACTTTTTGATGGACTTGCAAATGTTTGAAGAGCTCTTTTCGCGTGTGATAGTCTGTCGGGCAGAATTTACATGGGAATCTCTTTCTATGTAATCTTTTTCGATGAAGAGCTAATTCCTCTTTATCTTTGAACTGTTTGTTGCAAGACATGCAAGGGTAAGTACTTGTGTCACAGAACAGATTGTGAGACCTCAAACAAGTCTCCATTCTGCTCCGTCTTTGGAAAGATTGGCCACAAGTGCATTCGTAACCTTCTTTCTTTACTTTTTCTTCTTTTTTAACTGTCATCCTTTCAAGTTCTGCTTTCAACTTTATGTTTTTATTATCTTGCCTAGTTATCTTGCTTTTAATATGTCCCTGGGCGCGTTTTTCAATAGTATCGTGGACAGTTAGATGCCTTTTCAAATAACACTTATGTCTATAAGTTTTGGGGCATTTTGGGCATGCATGGAGGGTATCCCCTATTTCTTTTTGCTTTCCTTTCGTTTTGAGTAGGCCGTAAGCTTCTTGTTCAAGGGACAAAACATTTCCAGTGATGGAATTTAATTGGAAAGATTCTTCGTAATCCGTATAGTCCTCCCCATTATTGTACGTAGTTGGTAGGATCTCTTCTGGGTTACCAAGTTTAGAGAACGCCATATTGGTTTGGGACATAGGAAGTATTTCCATGACTAGAGTCTTAGTTGTTTTAGACTCGATAAGGCCGTCGTGTGGGTTTGTGACTGTGGATGTAGTGTTTATGACTTTGTTTGATATTAAGTGTGTTTCTGTTACTGTGACTTCTGATTCTTCTTTGATGTTCATTTTGTCGTATTCTTCTTTGTGATGATGCTGGAAAATTTAATCAGCCTATAAATATACAGTTTTTGAAGTCGATTATCCTGGCCTTGATTTCAAGATATCAAGGATAGAAGTAAGAATATTGCGAAATAAATTGTGTCTATTTTAAAATTTCAAATGAAACTTCAAACAGAAAGGGACACACAATTTGAGACCATGCATTAGAAAAGGCTCTAATTACCGCAACAGAAAAAACTAAGTATCTAGTCATTTAATTTAAATTGTTACCTCATTATATTCCTCACACTTGATCATATCATCCTGCAGACAAGCTTCCACTTGATTCAAAGCCGCTGCCTCATTGCTGTCCATACTGCCAACATCATCAAAATTTGGATAATCATATGTCACTAGAGATTCATCTCCCACCACCTTTTCTTCCTTAACTTCAGCCTTGTCATCACAATCCATTTCAGATTTAGGTACCGTTGCATAATGGACTAATTCTTCTTTAGATTCATGATCATAATCTTCCACTTTCGACATGGAATCTTCATTTTGATAATCAGGACCTTCTCTTTCTATACTTATGGATATTTCTTGTTTAACTTCTAATTGTACATGAGTGAAAGGGTCATCTGTGTGTTCTTCCGTGCCTGTATCGTCAACGTGTTCTGATTTGATATCTAGTGGTATGTCTTCCGTGGTTCCATGGTCTAAGTCATCTTCTTCTTTTATGACTGTGTCTGTTTGTAGATCTGCGATCTCGGATGCTGTGGGAAAGTCTGTTGATTCCATTTTTGGGGGCTGGAACAAAAGTTTTCATGATGTAGAATATTTATTGAACAAGTAATATAATTATGTATTGTGGTTGTCTGAAGCATCAGCAAACAGTGCAAAATATTTCAGTGTAATTGCAGAGTGTGGGCAAATCTTAAAAAAACCTCAGATGGGGCAGAAAAGTAATCTATTTTACTAAATAGAAATTTCTCAGTAATAGGTTGGTGCTGAATGGCATAGGCTTCCTAACTCGTAAAAATATAAGTGCTCTATTTCTGTAAATACCAGTACAGGAAAAAAGTACCCTTAGCACAAGTTTTCACTCTTTTACTTTACAGCGTCTTTCCAGTATTTACAGCATTTCTTGTATGAAAAAATGGAACAGCGCCTCTGGTGTGCGAAGAAGGAACTAATTTTTTCCTTGAAAATTGTCAATTTGAAATTTTTTTCAACTAAAAACTCGTGCTAAGGGTACAGGTTTAATAAAGTAACAATACAGCTGTCTTGAATATTATCTCGAGCGACAGCTGTCTTTTAAGTGTTTTAGTTGCATCTATCATTGCAGGGGCACTGGCCTCCTCTGGGTGAGAAAAAGTGGTCCTTATTCTACCACAGAGCGCCAATACCGTTTGGAACGTAGCACATGTTTTCGAAGTTTTGGATCTAAAATATTCCAATGTTATCCTTTACCACTTTCATAGCGGAGAAATGTTTTTATACATACCTCATAATTTTGATGTTGATGACTAATACTATTATGTATTTCTTTGGCACAAGCCACAGATCTGACTTGCAACAAACTCATTGGTTCTAGGCCAAATTCTTGTGCGGCATTGACACAAGATTTCTGTTGCCCTTTCGTTCTCTTGTAGCGTTCATTTAATCTTCTTGCTCTGTCTTCTGGAGTTTCATTGGCTAGTTTTTGTGACCTTTTAAGTTTAGCCTTTGCAAGCCGTCTTTTTCTTTGCGTTGATGTTTCCTTAGGCATGTCTGTTGTTGCAAGTATCAGGTTGCTTTGGTTTAGGTTTTTATTTACCGAAAAGATTTTGCCTGAGTTTTCGCTGGCATTAATATTGGTCTGACTGCATTTCACCTCCTTTTCAATTTAAGAAAATATTGTAAACTTCAGTTTTTAGGCATTAACAATGTTTCTGCAAAGTTTGAAGCAAATTAGATGACTTAGGTTTTGTCCATCTCCTCCCCCAATTTCTCTCCCTTCGAGTTTTAAGCAAAAAGAAGTAAAGGCACTAAGGTCCAAAATTCATCAAAATTGTTTGAAAGTTTTAAGTAAGAAACTTTTGCATAAATTATAAAATATTATACTGTGATTTTGATTTTTATTCCTTTTTCCTTTTTTAATAATTTATTATTAATCCATCCTTATCAGCTTCTTATTAGCATGGTATTTTTTGAATGCATATTTTCTTCACATGGCCAATAAAATTTAAGTACAATATTTTTCACAAAACTACTACTATTTTTCAACAAACTTTGCAAATATTTACTAAATATTTTGCAGTGGCTTTAACTACATTTTTTAAAAGAGAGGATGTATCACACATTATGTTTGTTTCTGTTAAAATGTCAACAGAATTCTTGGAGCTGAACACATCAATTTACAATAATTATTTAAGTATGGAGTTACATACAGAATGAGCAGTAAGCCGTAAACAGTAATAACATTATTTATGACCCTCAAGGTCGTACTTACTTATTAGAAATAGATTGCATACAATCAATCTCCCGTATCACTGGTATCCATTAAATACTTCGATCAAATATTATCAGACTAAACAGCCTAACAAAATGTATTATTTTCATTTCATCTGCTAAAGGCACGACCGGAACATTGTTTCATTATCTTCAGTAGCCGCATACTGAACGTAAATTTAATACAGGAATCGCTAATTAGCTTAACACTGCTGATTATTCTGAAAATTACGTTGATGCGTACTTCTCACAAGCTGCTAATAGGTCTTTTAAGTTCAACATATACAACAATAGGTCGTGTGCTTCATTTGTTACACTGTTAATTACAATAAAACAATTAAAATTTCAAAATAAAGTACTAAATAATAAAATCTAAACATTCCATCCACTTTGCACTAAAATTTTGACAGATAGTGATGTTTCTCATTTTTTCTATAGATTTTTTTGTAGTTTTTATAATCGACTAACAGGATAGAGCATTACGTTTATTCGATTATCATCAGGCGATTTTAAAAAAAGCTTGAAGAAACTCATTTTTCTTTTTTATCTCTTCATTTCATTCAAAAACAAACCTTGAACGTACTCAAATCTTTTCAGTTAGGTATTTAAACCAATTTTCATTAAAAGTTCACGTCGTAGTAGGTAGCCCGCGAAATTCAAACCTTATGTTTTTTTTGCAATTTACGTGTACTACATATCAGTGACAAAAATTACAGTTCGCGGGCTACCGCGATGTAAACACCTTAAGTTCTAAAACGCGCTATTTTTTTAGGGTTTCCTACCCAAAGGATAAAACAAGACCCTATTACTAAGACTTTTTTGTCCGTCTATGTCTGTTTGTCCGTCCGTCCGTCTGTCACTTACTTTTTTTTAATTGTATCCTTTTATTTTTTGAGACAAGATAAAATTGCTACAATACTTTAGGTCACTTATGCAGCTGCAATTAACTTGTTTAAGCATTTACACACATTATTTTTTTTAATTTTGAGATCAAAAAAAATAATGTAATTTTCAATAAGTATTTTTTTAAAATTTGAGATCAGTCTTTTTCAAAAATACTGTTTAAATATCTAATCTCAGGAATTATTGGTTCGAATTGAAAAAACATGTTTGTGTTGAATTATCCATTTAACGAGGAAGGCAATAGGCTATTAAACATTACGCTACGACTAATTAGGTGCTGAGCAGCGGGAGTGAAACGACAGGGAAAAGCTTTTACAGTTTAGATCTAAACCCATGAGAAAAAGTGTGTGTTTATTTACATAAATAAAAAATGGAGATATTATTCATATCAGTATCGTTCGTATGACATAATACAAGGTAAACGTTACAGTATTAATATTGATGTCCGTTTATTCCTTCCGGGATATCCCTTCATAGTACTAAGGAAAATAAACACTTTATAAATTTAAGGTAATGACAAATAGAAATACTACAGTACCTAATACAGTTCGAAGTCATTGTGAGTCAATATCAACGATATACAGGAAAACCTAAAGAACGCGGAAAAGTGAAGCTTATAACTGCGTGAAATCATTTAATCCGTTTCGCAGCAATTTATAAGCATTGACAGATGAATTATTACTTCTTAGTATTGCGATACTTCAGGGGACAACGTACGTTGACGGACTTCTGTATACAAACACAATTTGTGCACGCAAAAGTGAATCTAAACTGTGCGAGTGACTTTCATTATGTCCGTCAACGATACTGAACTAAATGCAAGTGTTGAGAGATTTTACGAAAACATAAAAACGGAGATTCGTAGTGCAAAATTATACTACAATAGTGAGATGACTATTCATTCCATTATGCTGGTACTGACAACGGCTACATTATTATACGGAGTCATATCATGGCGTCTTCTAAATCAGTTTCGAAATTACAAAAATTTTGTATTTTTCAACACCATGATAGCAAACATCTTTGGCATTATAGTGTCGTTACAGTCTTATTCTTTACCCTCTACGGTGATTTTGATCAAAACCAATGTTTGGTCCTCCAGCTTTGGTCAATTTCTAGTAATATACGCAATAACAGTGAGACATCATTGGCTGATCATTATATGCTATATGTTTTACGTAGACCTCGCAAAAGTTTTCAACGGACCTGTCCGAAAGAAATATTTAAAAACCACTCTCTTTGGCTGGGGTGTGGCTTTTATTACGACGATAATAACTGTTATGAATACTTATGTTAATTTAGTAGTTTCTGTATCGGTAACAATGTTCCTTAATATAATTTTATTTATGATAAGTTTACCTGTGATAATAAACTGCATATTATACATTGTAATTATTTTTTCACTTTTTCGTAGCTCGGAAGTAAGTGGTGAAGCAGCTGCGGACAAGCGGCGTCGTATATACATTTCCACTCTGATCTTTATGCTTAGCGACCTCTTACTGTTGTCTGTATATGTTTTGAAGTACATCCATTACATAGCGACAGTAAGTAGCTTTGCATTGTTTTCTATGCAAATGTTCTTACATCACTTCAACCCCTTTCTGTTAAATGTTTATTTTGTTATTGTAAAGAGCAATCGAAAAATGTGGCATGAATTTTATGTGAATAAATTAAATCAGAGGAGAATTAATCGCAATATTCAAATGAATGTTAGAAGTGGTCGTTAAACTGCTGAAGTTTTTAATGCATCGCATAATTAACTTATGTATAAGTATTATTACTACCTATAGATTAAATATTTATAATTATAGGATTATTCTATGTAAATAAAGTTAAAAACTTTGTCACTACGTTATTTATTTCCAATCATTAGTTTAAAGTAAAACTTAAACAAACATACATACCGGTCAAAATCATAACCCTCCTTTTGGCTTTGCCGTAGTTGGGTAAAAAAACGATAACGCTCGTATTGAGTATGCATTGATCATTTTCAACCAAAAAGGGTGATGCAAACTCAAAGACCAAATATAGTTAGTGCAGTTCATAACAACAGACAATTTAGAAAATAATATAACATCAACATCCTCCTGCACTTCATCAGCCAATTCATTATTTATACAAAGTTATAAAATAACAAGTGCTGTTGGTAAAGATCTAAAGATGCTAGAACATCATCATCAGCACCAACCGGAAGACGTTTACTGCTGAACATTGGCCTCCCCCGGTATACCGCCACGCCGAACGACATTTCGCCAGCACACCAGTCTACCCAAATCTGTTAAATCCCAATAAACCCCTTTTGTGATTATGTGGAAAATCTATCAAAGAAACACAGATTGTGGTAGGTTGATGTTAGAATTCCGTGGCTACTGCTGAGAAATTCGTAAAGATAGGTAGATTTTTACAAGTGTTTGCGTGGACAAAACTTTAAAATAAATTTGAGATGGTACCTACTGATAACATACGGAAATAGTCTAGTATGAAAACATTCCAAAACCTATTTTACAAAAGGATTTTGTGACCAACAGCAACAGAAAAGCCGATTTCATCTCCCCTTAAATCGTAAGGATCCTTCTTTAGTCATTTAATGGAGAGGGCTGTTGCCTGAACTAGGATCGAAATAGTAGGCATAAAAACGTTTTGGGTGAATAAAATTGTCAATTTATTAAGGCCTTGATTACTCTTAATTAAACTGACCAAATAAGAGTAATAAAATAAATATAGTATTTATTTTATGTTTTTTTTACTCTTCATAAATAATGATTTGATGGTTATAATATTTTATGAATAATGCAAAGTTGTTTAATAAGTACGTATAAGTATGAAATTAAAATAATAAAAGCTGTGTCCAGCCGATACAAAATCTGGATAGCATTCAGATCTTGAGTCTGACTAAATTTTGATTATCTCAATGATTTTGAAGCATTTTGACAGCTGTCTCAGCCTATTCTACTCAGCATTCACCGTTTTTCTTTTAGTGCTGCCAAGATGTTTTATCGGCTGAATGCACAAACTATAAAGGGTTGACATGTCTTTAAAATCGACTAAAAATGTACATAATTTTTAGTATCCTGAAACTTCAAAAATGGCGTCAGAAAAGCAAAAATGAACGGATCTTTTCGTAAATCGCTTTTGTATTAATTTCACAGAACGCATCTATAGATAATTTGGTGGTAAATTCTGAATTTTGTACCTTTGAGCTTTGGTGTCGAATTTTAAGAAAATGTGTTATTTAAACTGTTTTTTTGCCAGGAGTTGCTGTAATGGTTATCTGAGAACATGGAAAATACCTTGGACTTGAAGCTCTTGATAAAACATCTTTCAAATTGCACGCTTGGCGAAAACTTGTGCATAAATTGTCTAAAGCCACTTCAGGAACACTATGAGAATATATTTACTAAAATCTGTAAATATGACAAAGAGTATTGCATAGCAGACGTTCTGCAAATCATGTGCGATGTTGAGGTGAGTTTATTAATCTTAAATGTGCCATACTTTCAGCGCACCTCATAAAATACATTTTCCTTGCCATACTTAACCTTAGAACTTGCTGAGGATTAAAAGAAGACCCCTAAATGTTACCGATAATAACATAATATTATCTATAGACAAGACAATCGCCCCTAAAACGACCCACTGACCCATTGTTTTTCAGAATTACAAGAAAAATGCTTTTCAGTTTTCAGAAACTGATAACTACAATGTCTGCGTCGATTGCTTTATGATGGCATCCATGGCTTACAAGTTCTACTTGCTTTCCAAACGAAGTCATGAAATCCTCAACTTCTATACCAACGAGCTCCTCACCAACTTAGACCAGATACAGTTGCCTGAAGAAACCAACACATTATGTATTTCCCTACCTGAAATAATTACAGAAACACCAATTTACGACTTTAATTTACATGCAATAGGTAAGAATATGATGGATGAGACCGCAGAATGTGTGAAAATTAAAACTGAAGTTACTGAAAAGGAAGAAGATGATAAAGTAGTGGTTATAATACAAGACAACGGTATGCCTTCATTTTTCCATGTTAAACCCGATGGAGTTCTGACTGCTCTTGATGAAAATGAAGCTAGAAAATATACAAAAAAGTTTAATGCTTCTATACAGCTTCCTACAGAGGTAGAGAAAAGGGCTAAACGAGGGAGGAAGAGGGGACCGATGAGTTTCAAGCTGTGCTCCCGTTGTCCAGTAAAATACAGGTTTATTGCTAAACTGAAGGAACACATGAGATTGGAGCATAATGTAGTGCTATATGCTTGTGAGGTATGTTTATTTAATTATTAGCTTTTGCTTAAGGCTTCACTCATGTTAAAATTGTATTTTTCTGCAGACTGTACAATTTATTTGTGTTATTTGTGTAGTCAGTAAAAATGTCACAGGAAGTAAGATATCTTTTTTTAGATACCAACTATAACTTAACACAACATATTTATTGAGATATAAAAATAATAACCGATAGCATGCATATGCAGCGACTAACATTTTACATATTGCAAAACATAATTTCATTGGTGTGGGTGTGGGCACCTTACATAAGTAAGTTTGGAGGACCATAGGGTGTAACATATTGATTTGCTAAGATCCCCACACAACAAACACAATTTTTTAAATGCTTTTTTCTTTCAAAACTTACTCATAATACAGGGGCCAAGTCAAAATTCAGTCAGTGATTTCCTCTCAAGCGAATTCATAGACTACATCAGAGAGTTGTATTATAAAGCTTCATGGATGTGTTGCCTTTCCGTGAGTAGGATAAGCCTTGTAACATGAAGAAAAAAAATATGCATTCAGTCATTTCCTCTCAACAGAAATCTTATTCATATAGAAGCATACACCAGTATGATCTGCTGGCTATACATGTCATTATGACTTTCTGTTTTGACTTTAACAGATAATGGGAAGAAGAAGAGTGAATGATGTGTCCACGTGACCATGAAAAGTACTATAACTTTAATACATTGTTTTCAGGTATGTAAAGCTCTAACAGAAGATGAACAGGAGTACCACAGCCACCTGCGAACCCACACCAACATACACCAGTGTGACCTCTGTAACATGGTGTTCAAGAAGAGAGCCACCATCATTAAGCATCTCAAGCGACACGAAAGGATGAAGAATGTTGCTCATGTGAGTTTATGTTATTAATAGTAAGGAATTCTTGATGTTATCGTAAAGGTATGATTCTGGTCATGCGGACAGCGAGTAATGGGCGACTCGCTCGACCATGCTCGGGTCGACGGCGGGTTGTGTTCCACGCGCGCGTCAGAGCTGTCAGCAATATGACGTGGCACCCCTTATAGGGTCAAAGCCTGCCGGGGTCACGGGACTACCGAGTAACCGTGGCTTCGGAACGTAAAAGGCTATTGAAGGACACCATGGATTTTAGTCAGTCGGAACGTAAAAGGCTATTGAAAGACACCTTGGATTTTAGTCAGTACAAGTCTGATAGTCTCTCCCGCCCTGCCCTAGGTAGGAGGACTCATTTGATAATTTTACCATGCCAGGCCTGTCTCACTCCGCGGTGTAGGCATAAAACTGCAAGTAGTTGCGGGGCCATTATGTCGTGGCCCATTCACTACGGCTGCCACGCGCCACCCGTTGTGCACGCGCTCCGTCTCCTTAATATTTTTGTTACGTTACGTGTAGTTACGCACAAGTTTCTTGCTTTAGGTGCTTTTGGGAAATTAATAAAACAATATTATTATGAAGAAAAAAAATAAAGTACTTACATATTTAGTAATGATGAACAAAATTATCTCCCTGCTTGTGAAGTATGGGTTTAATTGATCATGATTAGGTAGGTTACAAGTTTGGAAATGAGGCGAGATACTAAGTGGAGGGGGGGGGTGAGCCTACTAGACGACCAAGATAAAAAGACGACACTCTCACTCACCTTAAGCTGAGTACTAAGAATTAAGATCGGTAGAAGTAGAAAGATGTTTGCGTTGTTGTTTAAAAGTTCTAACTCAGAAAATGGCCACACTACGCATTCAAGGTCAGCTATCGTAATTCGCTGCGCGCCTTTTTTACCTACCTACAAAGACACGCAACGCGGGGCCTGTGACAGTATGCGATAGTAATTGGTCGGTTACTAGGTTGAGTGCAAAATAATAAGGACTGGCTATTTTGCCATAAACGATAAAAATCTTTTAAATATTATTCTTCTTTTTTTTTTGTAAGACGTAATGTTCAAAAATATAACAATAATAGGTAGAAAAGATAATATTATTAAAAATATCATTCCTCACGTAAGGTGCCGCAGGTACCTACTATTAACATTCTGTGCTAACAATCAATAATGTAGGTATGTAGTAATCGATGACAAAAAGTAATTTAACAAATGCATAAAATACGCATAGGTTCCTACCTATTTCTGCCTAAACTCGCAAGTCGCAACCCTATTGGGCTTGACCCATAGTAACCTTTTAATGTCGTTGGCGTCAGATAAACCAAAATAAACTCTCGCGCGTAATCATTCAGTACATTTTTGCTTGCGCACGGGAAGTTTAGGCTATTATAAAAGTAGGTGGGCGGTACGGCTGCCAGTTAAAATGTACTTTATTCTCTCGTACATAGATTTTACATTTGTTTAATTTTTTTTTGGAGTGGGACTTCTGTTGTACTATTAAGTATTCTGTGACCATGCTAAAAAAACAGCATATAAAGAAAATCTGTTAAAGACTGCTGAGCGATAGCAAACGAAAACACTCTGTAATCTTTCATACATTTTCAACTTTATGTGCAGAGGTATAAAGTTGAAAATATATTAGCGACTACTGAGCGTAAACGATTGTCGCTTGCCGTTTGGCTATTGGTACTGTTCTCAAAAACCGTAAAAGAAAACACCGTGAGGAATTTAGCATATCCTGGCACCGTAAATTGTGACCAAAGACGTGAAATTCACTGGCTCATTACGGTTATAGTAGTGTATTCCTGCTTACATAAATTTCCCTGTACTGGGCATATTAGTCTTATTATGCTGATGGTGATGACCTTACATTCACAGACGGACAACGCGCACATCTGCGAGCAATGTGGCAAGATCCTGGAGAATGAGGAGTCTCTCCGGCAGCACTACGAGAGCAAGCATCACAAGAAATACACTTGCTTCTACTGCGGACGTATGTACAAAGGGGAGTCCAGCTTCGAGATGCACATCAAGAAACATGAGGATAATATGGAGACCGGGAAATATAGGTACGCATAGTCCTAACTACTAACCGGAAATTGTTCTGATCGAAAGTTCTAATAAGCTTTATGTATGACTAGCTGTCGCCAGCGGCTTCGCCCGCATTTATGTCGAAAATTATTCCACCGGATCATAATAATTATCAGGATAAAATCCTAATAACTACCAAATTTCATCCAGATGCATTCAGCCGTTGTAATGTGATTGAGTAACAATCATCAATCCATCCAAAATTCCTAACCTTCGCTTTTTCAATAAATATTAGTAGGGATGGTATCCATACTAAAATCATCTAATATATAAAATTCTCGTGTCACAGTTTTCGTTGCCATACTCCTCCGAAACGGCTTGACCGATTTTGATGAAATTTTTTGTGCTTATCCGGTATCTATGCCAACATCTATTTTTCATCCCCCTAAATGTTAGGGGTAGTCCACACCAAATTTTGTTTTTAATTATTTATATGGCAAAATAACGTTTGCCGGGTCAGCTAGTAAAATTATAAAGCTTAGTTTAATTATAAAGCTTAGTTTCTTTGGTTGAACGCGCTGATCTCAGGAACAACTGGTGCGAATTGAAAAAACTTTTTATGTTGGGTAGTTCGTTTATCGAGGAAGGGTTTAGACTATATCATATCGCGCTGTGACCAGTTGGAGCTGAGCTGAGCAGCAGCGATGAAAACACGGGGAATTTGGAATTTGTGCCGTGGGATAACCGTTAAGTGGTCACCTGATCAGATTGGACGGCAACATGATCGACCAACTGCTTTTACCACCATTTTAGCATCTAAGAGTGAAAGATAACATTGAATTGGCTTTAGTAATCATGTTGTCTTTAATATTTCCAGGCATAATGTGTACAAAAAGAAAGAAACTAATGTAAATGAGAAGGGAAAGTCAGTAATAAAGCGCTGTATGTGTTCTACATGCGGCCGCCATTTTGTGGACGAGCGCGCGCTGCTGTGGCATCAACGACTACATAACAACGAGAGACCTTATACTTGTAATGTGAGTATATAGGAGACATTTCACTCCATTTACTTTACCTTCACGTTTACTTTGACGACTGCTTCGGATTGGACATCACGAGTAAGCAAATTCAGTCATTAATTGGTTAAATCAGTATTAAAATAGAAACCAAGATGCATTATTAAATAAATAAATAGTCCTAGCGATATGCCCTTTACTTTCCGCGGCCACGGTAGCTCGTTAGTCCCGCAACACCCAGTTTTCCCATAGTGAAAATAATGTTTGGGAACTTCAATTCTTTAAAAGGCATTTTAAAATTTTATTGGTATAATTACAGACCTTTGCGTTCTAGGGCCATGGAGATCTTTTGAGACAGACCCTTCTGACAGTTGTTTGAAGTAAGAATTGAAAAGTTCAGAGGTTAGATATTTTCGTGTACAAAAAAAATTCTAACATTAACGACTTCTCCAGGACTGTGGGCGCAGTTTCGTGTCCCTGAACCGTCGCAACCAGCACTCACTGTGTGCACACACGGCCCCCACACGACGATGTCCTCTCTGTCCCGCGCTCTTCCATCTACGGTCCATGGTCAACACACACGTCAAGAAGGTGAGATCTATCTACAGTATAGCTAGCACATCAACCAGCACTCACTGTGTGCACACACGGCCCCCACACGACGATGTCCTCTCTGTCCCGCGCTCTTCCATCTACGGTCCATGGTCAACACACACGTCAAGAAGGTGAGATCTATCTACAGTATAGCTAGCACATCAACCAGCACTCACTGTGTGCACACACGGCCCCCACACGACGATGTCCTCTCTGTCCCGCGCTCTTCCATCTACGGTCCATGGTCAACACACACGTCAAGAAGGTGAGATCTATCTACAGTATAGCTAGCACATCAACCAGCACTCACTGTGTGCACACACGGCCCCCACACGACGATGTCCTCTCTGTCCCGCGCTCTTCCATCTACGGTCCATGGTCAACACACACGTCAAGAAGGTGAGATCTATCTACAGTATAGCTAGCACATCAACCAGCACTCACTGTGTGCACACACGGCCCCCACACGACGATGTCCTCTCTGTCCCGCGCTCTTCCATCTACGGTCCATGGTCAACACACACGTCAAGAAGGTGAGATCTATCTACAGTATAGCTAGCACATCAACCAGCACTCACTGTGTGCACACACGGCCCCCACACGACGATGTCCTCTCTGTCCCGCGCTCTTCCATCTACGGTCCATGGTCAACACACACGTCAAGAAGGTGAGATCTATCTACAGTATAGCTAGCACATCAACCAGCACTCACTGTGTGCACACACGGCCCCCACACGACGATGTCCTCTCTGTCCCGCGCTCTTCCATCTACGGTCCATGGTCAACACACACGTCAAGAAGGTGAGATCTATCTACAGTATAGCTAGCACATCAACCAGCACTCACTGTGTGCACACACGGCCCCCACACGACGATGTCCTCTCTGTCCCGCGCTCTTCCATCTACGGTCCATGGTCAACACACACGTCAAGAAGGTGAGATCTATCTACAGTATAGCTAGCACATCAACCAGCACTCACTGTGTGCACACACGGCCCCCACACGACGATGTCCTCTCTGTCCCGCGCTCTTCCATCTACGGTCCATGGTCAACACACACGTCAAGAAGGTGAGATCTATCTACAGTATAGCTAGCACATCAACCAGCACTCACTGTGTGCACACACGGCCCCCACACGACGATGTCCTCTCTGTCCCGCGCTCTTCCATCTACGGTCCATGGTCAACACACACGTCAAGAAGGTGAGATCTATCTACAGTATAGCTAGCACATCAACCAGCACTCACTGTGTGCACACACGGCCCCCACACGACGATGTCCTCTCTGTCCCGCGCTCTTCCATCTACGGTCCATGGTCAACACACACGTCAAGAAGGTGAGATCTATCTACAGTATAGCTAGCACATCAACCAGCACTCACTGTGTGCACACACGGCCCCCACACGACGATGTCCTCTCTGTCCCGCGCTCTTCCATCTACGGTCCATGGTCAACACACACGTCAAGAAGGTGAGATCTATCTACAGTATAGCTAGCACATCAACCAGCACTCACTGTGTGCACACACGGCCCCCACACGACGATGTCCTCTCTGTCCCGCGCTCTTCCATCTACGGTCCATGGTCAACACACACGTCAAGAAGGTGAGATCTATCTACAGTATAGCTAGCACATCAACCAGCACTCACTGTGTGCACACACGGCCCCCACACGACGATGTCCTCTCTGTCCCGCGCTCTTCCATCTACGGTCCATGGTCAACACACACGTCAAGAAGGTGAGATCTATCTACAGTATAGCTAGCACATCAACCAGCACTCACTGTGTGCACACACGGCCCCCACACGACGATGTCCTCTCTGTCCCGCGCTCTTCCATCTACGGTCCATGGTCAACACACACGTCAAGAAGGTGAGATCTATCTACAGTATAGCTAGCACATCAACCAGCACTCACTGTGTGCACACACGGCCCCCACACGACGATGTCCTCTCTGTCCCGCGCTCTTCCATCTACGGTCCATGGTCAACACACACGTCAAGAAGGTGAGATCTATCTACAGTATAGCTAGCACATCAACCAGCACTCACTGTGTGCACACACGGCCCCCACACGACGATGTCCTCTCTGTCCCGCGCTCTTCCATCTACGGTCCATGGTCAACACACACGTCAAGAAGGTGAGATCTTACAATATGGAGACCATTTGTGTAGGTAGATCTTTGAACTTTATTTAGTCAGAATATGGTTCAAAATTCGAGTGAACTTAAGTCTGGTCGGAAAGCAGGAGGAACTTCGTACATTGACCTATTATTACCTGACTCTGTCACTCCCGCGTAAATATAATGGCCGCCATTTGTGCAAGCGAGATATTATATTTACGCGGGACTGACAGACAGGTAATAATAGGTCAGTGTACAAAATTCCTCCACCTCCTGCTTTCCGACCAGACTTTAGCAAAAAATATCGAGCATAGAGCTTTTTCTTAAAAAAAAAAACCGGCCAAGTGCGAGTTGGACTCGCCCATGAAGGGTTCCGTAGCAGCAAGCATAGATTAGAGATATAATTATATTGAGATTAGTAAGTAATATACACAAACAATAAAAATAACTTTGTTTTTCATAGTATTTGTATGAATGGCAAAGTTATATTTGCGGTTTTTGAAAATGTACTATATCTCAAAAACTGCTAACTGTATCTCATCCAAACCAATTTTCGTTGGTAGTTTTGGTTGAGGTCTACATTATATATTTTTTTTAGTTTTATCATTCTCTTATTTTAGAAGTTACGGGGGGGGGGACACACTTTTTACCACTTTGGAAGTGTCTCTCGCGCAAACTGTTCAGTTTAGAAAAAAATGATGTTAGTAACCTCAATATCATTTTTAAAGACCTATTCATAGATACCCCACACGTATGGGTTTGGTGAAAAAATTTTTTTTGAGTTTCAATTCTAAGTATGGGGGGCACCCCCAAAATTTGTTTTGTTTTGATTTTTGTGTGAAAATCCTAATGCGGTTCACATAATACATCTTTCTACCAAGTTTCAACAAGATAGCTCTTATACTTTCGACAAAAAGTGGCTGTGACATACACGGACAGACAGACAGACATGACGAATCTATAAGGGTTCCGTTTTTGCCATTTGGCTACGGAACCCTAAAAATCTGGTAGGCCAGTTGCAGGCACTTATGAATTTTCAACAGACAAAAGAAAAATAGTACATAATTATGGTGCTACAGTCCCAGTCACAAGACATAAAAACTGTGAAAGTACTGTAGGTGCTCATTCCAAAGCGTAAATCGCTACGGAGAAGAACGGGCTAGAAACTCCGTGGACACTCTTTTTAAATCGCCAAAATAATCGGCTAGTTTCGGCTTCGTAGATTGCGATGAAAAAAACTGGTTTTATAGCAATATGCCCTTTTAAACCTTCTCATTCTTATGAATTTCATACTAATGTCTCCCCATTTCAGGTACATTTAAAACAGCACAAGCGTCGTAACCGTGTCACTAAGCATCAGAATGTATTCTGGCCAACGAAGACAGTTCCCGTGCAGGAACTAAGTGTGGAGATACAGAATGATATACTGGAGCTTCAAGCAGCTAACAAAGACCAGGCATGGGTAAGACAGGATTTTTTAACTAGTCCATGTTTGTCTCACATGTTGAAAAGGTCTCCCTCGATTCCTTCCATCGGACTAAAGACATCTGAGTGTGCGTTCCAGGCATTTTATTTAAATATTTTTTTTTGAAAAGCCCGCCCTTTTCCCCGATTTCTTGTGCGCCAGAATCAATGATTGCGACCGTCAGAAACACGTTGAGGCATGGTATTAAGAGCGCATATTCTGAAAGTTGGCAACGTCGCACAAAGTTGTCAAATATTAACAAGTTTTAATTAATTTAACAATGTTACTGTATGGAAATAAGAAATATGGCTCTGTAGTGCACTAGAAAATTGATAAGAGAATGCAATAATTAATATCGTAACACCGAATATTATATAGTTTTAGATGTAAAAAAAGTATTTGGAAACTTGTCAAATGCATTTTTTACACCTGAAACGGTTACAACATCAAATTCAATGTTTTGATTGCATTCCTATATCTATTTTTTAGTGCACTACAGAGCAATATTTTTTATTTACATACAGTAAATTTGCCAAATTAATTCAAACTTGTAAATATTTGACAGCCATTTGCGACGTTGCCAACTTTCTGGTTATGCGGCCCTATTGGTCGTAGCGTGATATTATAATAGCCTTCCGCGATAAATGGACTGTCCAACACAAAAATATTTATTAGATTAGTGCGTTCAACCAACCAAACAAACAAACTTTTCAGCTTTATAGACAGGGTGAATTTTACCACTGGGCGTCGATGACTATAATATCCGAAACTATGCGAAATATCGAAAAATACTGAAAGGAGACGAGGCCGATTTTGACGAAAACTAAAACTACATCATTAGATTTCAAATGATCAATATTCCAGGCCAGTATCAATGGCCAGAAATAGCCGCAGTTTTTAGAAAAAAAAAACACTATATTATAACACCATTCGGTGGTGTCGCTAATATGGATCAAATTCTGGAAAGTAATGAAGTACGGTCTCTATTTCTAATACATTCTTTCTTTTTAGACATACATCGAGGAAGCACCAGCTGTAATAGAAGGCACATGACCCAAGCGGAACAGGAAGCTCGAGGCACAGCGAGCTGCCGAGAAGAAGCTCAGACGTCAAGCTTGGATGTAAACGATGGACTTCACTTGTTTCACAATATTTGGCAAAGAAGTGCATATTTTACATATTTTGATTTATGACTTGAATGGACCATAAAAGCCTTTTTATGGTCCATACTGTTTTCAAGTCTCCGTTTCAGACGGAGTGCGCCTGCACTCCGTCTTGAAATTAAACCATGACTGGCAATATGTGATCGACATCTAAGGGACTTTACCAATGACACGATTCGACCGATTCTAACTACAAGTGAAAATCAACCTTACCACTACTAAGAAATAAAACTTGAGAGGTGTCAAGGGACACCCGGCTGGAACGAAGTTACTGTATACACTCAACAAAAATAATCGTCGCGACACCACACTGTTCAATGCGAAATAGAAAGACGAAACGAAAATATCTGGCTTGCTTTCTATAAGAGAGAGAGGGAGAGACAGAAACATGCGCACGCCGCACGGCTTACAATAGCTTACTGTAGCAAAAAGTGTCGTTACAACTTTTCGTCTTAATTTTTTCCGTCTAGCCCCCTTTCGCAACGCGCGATAAGGAACTTCGTTCCAATAATGATGCAATTCCATTGACTTGACGTCGTGGCGATCGTGTTTTGTTTTTCAGCTACCCGTAGATATCAACGTGTTTTATGTCATAATATGTCGTACTGGTAAGGTTGATTTTCACTTGTAGTTGGAATCGGTCGAATCGCGTCGCATCGCGCCATGATGGGTAAGCTCCCTTAAAGTATTAGTGGTTCATACATATTGATAAGTTTAGTGATGGTTTTGACTTCAGTGCATACAAATTGTGATATTACGTCGTCGAATCCCAACTGACAATATTTATTAAAATGTGATTGTGACTATGAATTTTTTTTTTATATTAGCGCCTTCATTCTAGTTATTTTCGTTACTGTAAGCCTACTTATTAGTCCAGGCTTAAAATTTCTGTGTAAAGCTTAATGCTCAAAATTTCAGGTTGTTTTCATTCATCCAGCTTAATATACGTTTGTAAATAGTTAGTAACCTAACCCTAAAACGTTTTGTCTTTTTCGTGTGACTTGATATCATGTATAAAATTGAAAAATAGTAATAAAGTGAGATTTTTTATGTATGTTTTCTAATTTGTAAATAAAGTGAAATTCAATAATAATTTGTATTTTAAAGCACCAGACTAATTAAGCGAACAGAAAAACGCGATTTAGCGGTGGTGACGGCCAGTAAGAGAGTAACCTAATATTGGGTAGTTGCCTCCACTATAATTTCAAAACAACTTCTCTTACAAAACACAATTTTAAGCTTACAGACAGGCGTTATACTCAATTTTACATAATTAAAGCTGTATACTCGTCACAAGTTCTTCTTCTTCCTTAAGTTCTATGGGTCAATAATTCATACCAGCGCAGAGTCGAACCACCAATCTGAAACTACATTGCAAATTCACCCCTATCTCCACAACACAATGCACATATTTTTCGAATCCGAATTCTGTTAGTGGGCGTGTCTTTCGTTTTATAGAAATATGTTAATTGCGAAGTGGAGATAAGGCTCAGTTTGTCATGTTAAGTTTCAGATTGCGCTTCGACTCTGTGCCGAGAACGAATTGATCGTATGGGATCATAAAAAGTATGTCTGTTGATTGATATTGTTTGAGGATATTGTCAACTATCCTGTCAAAATATGTAAGGATGTGGGTAGGCTACAGTTTGGTAATTTCCTGGTTTCAAATAAAACAACATTATTCCCTTTTTTAATATATACATTTATTGTTTTTTTTTTCAATTTTAAATTATCGTTTACCAGATATATACTTTCATATATAATAATCAATTGCCTATCGAATATATACAACTTACAATAAACCTGAAGGTCCTTATGAACAACTACATTGAGTCTTATTATCTAGGTGGAATCATTTCGTTTTAATAACTAGTTGAACGCCGCAACGTGAAAAATGCAATTTTCACACACAAACGTACCAAATTGGTTAATTGGGCAAAATAAATGTCAAGGGTAAACTGCAAATGATAAGTTTTTACCCTGAATTTGAAGCAGAAGAAAGTATGCTGCTTATGCGTGTAACGATACTTTTTGAATAATTAATAAAATTATAACTCGACAACTTATAAATGGGTTAGTCTCTTGGTCACAGTTTCTAGTGAAATCGAGTTCAATGGCGCAATTACACTTGTTCGTCCGCCCAATTTCGATGCCTATGGAATTCAGGCAAACAACTAAATGTTAAGGGTCGAGATTGCCTGTCTTCGGGCAATCTCATCCGGCTTCATTGGTTCCGAAGTCGGATCATAGAAGCCAATTTTCCTTTCACGTCAATCAATGTTTTCTGCTTGATTACATTTAAAGTACTCGTAGTTGTTAGCTCATTTATCGTAGAGATGTATGATGATGAATGCATTGGTCACCCGAATGCGGGTTGACCAAGCCAAACTACAGTGGTAAAGTGTAATCGAACCATTATCCTCTAATGTCGAGTAGTTTAGGATGTCGAGAGCTCAAAAAAGACAATAAATTGACTGTGTGTCGCGGAGTTGTAGATTTGTAATTTTTTTATTCTACAAAACTACAAATATTTTAATTTCACGAATGAAAAAACGCATAATATACTTTGCGATCTGCGTGACATTTTGCCAATACGACTATTCATTCTATAATCAGACGTTAATAGAACGAAAATAGCTTATTCAGTCAATTTCATATACTTCTCAATCACTGATTTGTGACAGATGATTCTTGATAAGACTTTGAATCAGATGTTAGTCTCATGTTACCATTGAAGTTGTCGAGTTATAACAAAAAGCGTGTGCAAAAATCAGTTATAATAAAAAAAGAACAAAAAAAAAGAATAATACACATATTTGATCAAGTAATTTCTTCCACTTTGTACTATCAACAACCGTTTGCAAGAAACAACAATTTTAAAGGGGGTTATTTAAGTACATGCCTTTTGAAGTAAACTTGTAATATTATTTAATATTGTTATTTTATGGAGTTATTTGTATTATGGATATTTGATCTGGTGGGCTTCTTAGGAACTTATGTATTCGGTTTTATAGAGTTTACTTAGTAAAACTCGTGACAATAAGCTTGCATTATGCTTACAATAATTTTGCACGATAAGACACATAAATAATTATTATGACAGCCAAAGCAGTATTATTCTAAAAATAAAATAAATTTAATTTAGCGAATTGAAAACTGACTTGGTCGTATGATGTGTCGAACCATGCAAAATGATTAGAAAAGCAGCTAATATTGTAATATATGCAAAGTGCACGATTAGCGAATTAGCAAAGGATGGACATGTGATATAAATGCGGATTTATTTAAATTCTACATGGGAACATAAACCAACGAATTCAATTCATTGGTTAAATATTTGGCTATAAAACAGCTACAATATGTAATTAAATCTACTCTCCACATTAAAATCTGGATACAAGTCTACGATAAAAATGGCGTCAAAACACCAGAAAACATGTTTTCTATAGAAATATTCTGGTATTAGACACACAGAATTTGTTCTTAATAATATTAGGCACAGAACCATGTTTTGCGTCCATACTGTAAACATGACTGGCGTGCTAAGTAGTAAGAAAAATATACACTATAGAAGTAACCTAACACCAAGGAGTAGTAAGTAAATGGAGTACTAATATGTGGATGAGTGTCGTTGTGACAGTCCTCCCACGTCGTATCACGCTGTAGCACGAGCTGAACAATCGTCTGATCCCGTTTCGTCCCTCCGAGTTTGGATCTACGAAGAAATATACGTTTTAGCGTTCCTTTTGCTTACTATTCCGTGGTGGTAAAGCTTCGCCAATCATTTTTAGAGCGATGAACGCGTTGATTCGTTTTGAGTCATATTTTCTTGCAAACGGCCTGACATTCTCTAACCTAACGTTCGACAGAGGCAGACTTACATGACGCCGTCCCGCCCGATCGCCATCTGCAAATAAACAACACCCGAATATCTCGTACAATACACGGACCTTCAACGTCATATCACTTTTATCTCTAAAACATTTTTTTTTACTTTTTCCTTTACTTTATACTAATGATATTTGATAACTTACGCAGTCGCGATGCGTTGTCCCCGTATCACATCTATGGAGAATAGAAAATTATGTGAGAACGGTGATATTTTTTTTTTATGTGATAAATGGAATTCGCTATACTTGAATAGACTTAGCATGTGTAATTGTGATTCAAAAATATTTACATGGTTAATTAAATTCGTCATTATAGTGAATCAAATTGCCAAATATCTAAAAGGCTTTGATAAATAGACACGAAAGTAGTAATTTTTATTTACAGATTCAAATGCTACATGCACATTATATTTGTACAATGTCTAAATATTTGTAGGTAAACAACTCACGTGCGGTATTCGAACCCACAACTTGTAGCATCGAGACATAATACTCTGCTACTGCGCCAGTCGGGGCCTTAAAATCACGAGGCCAAGTTTTTGTCAAGAATATTACGGATTAAATACAAGACAATGAACACTAGAAAATTCTTAAAATAAATGCTCTATTATATCTACTCTACTTGAAAGGTAATTTAGATTAACGTCAGTGAGAACTTACGTCAATATAAGGTATCGCGCTAGCTCGACCAATTGCCCACCGAATACCGACCGAAACTGCTGGGGTCCCCATGAATGGTCTGTAGTTTATCTATAATTGTTATATATCTATTTTTTTGTAAATCCCTTATACTGGCATATCTGGAGAATCTATACCTAAACAGATATGTAAAGTATCTAATTAGTTTTTGTTCTTGACGTCTTTATATTCGCTATGAAATTACTATTTGGTAAATAGCAAATGGACTGCTCACTGCATTGACTATCAGGCTCATAAACGCGAGATTCCACTGAAAGTCCAGCACAAAAATGCCGTGGCAGTTTTATCATAATATAGAATACCTTAGCTTATTATCATTCCATTTGCTAACTACTCCGTGATCTAGTAAAATCTATATCTATTTTCTGGCAATCATTATAGTATACCCACATTGCATCAATTATGTAAATAAAATAACCATTTAAACATTTGTTGTAGGTAATAGGTCGCCCATAAAAATCGTCTGTAAACAAATCTAGTCCGTTCAAATGTGGGTATACTCTACACTTCTACCCAACTCTTTAGGATATATAGCCATGATGTGATGCTTATAAATTGTCAAACAACTCACCATAACGAAACCATCAGTCCTTACAGCGACAGAGCAACACCAATCACAAATCGCACCATTTAAAATTGCAACATGTCCAAAACTTATCATCATATCACGAGTTTCTTATACACTATAATCACATAGTTCAGTTCATCACTTATTATTTAGTTCAATGTTCTTACACTCGCTTGCTTCTGAGGTGTTTGACGTGGCTGGTTCCGTATATGAACCGAGTACGCCATTCTTCGTACTGCTACGTACACGCTATAGTGTTTGATGTTGATGGAGGGTGCTCAGGTTTGTCTGCTGCAGGTTTTGGCTCTCCGGCTCCATGCGGTAGGATACCGTTCTGTAGGTTGACTTCATACATGTTTGATGAGTTTGAGTCCTCGTTGTATGAGAGGACGCTGACTTCGTCCGTCTGTGGATGAATGGGTTCAGTGAATGTACAGGTTTCCTGTGGAAAGGATTTCTTGGTCAGTCAACTCAGTTAGACAAACATTTTTAACGCTACGCGTTAAGTTGTGAACTAAGCAGATGACAGAATTAAGTATGCTATTGATGAACTTCTAAAGCAATGGTTTCTGACATAAAACGCCCCTTCACCAAAACTAGAAAGCTCTGTATTTTTGCAATTGTGAGTCATGAAATGACAATTCACTACCATTTATTTACTCCTTTGTATTTCATGTCATTAAAATGGATCATCCACATCTTCATAGAAATCGATGAATTTTATTGTGATGATGAAAACTATGATCAGGTATTTTTATATTTTAGACTACTTTTGAGCTAAATATGCGAAAGTAGCATATTTTGGTGCTTTCTTTCGTGATAGTCAATAAATTACAACTATACATAGTACTATGCAGACCACATGAAAGAAAAAGATGAGTAAATGTTGACGTGAAGTCTGACAGGCACGAAAGTAGAAACCATGTGGCGCTATTCCCAAATAAATCATGACAATACGTACGCTGCTCTCAGACAGTCTCTTGGTCTTCTTGTTAGGCGCGGGCATGACGTTGGCGAGGTCGAGTGGCTTGCGCTTGGTGCCCGACGTGGTGCGCTCCCGCTTCAGTAGCGAGCCCGACAAGTACTGCGGGAGTTGCTTGCGACGGACGTGACGCGCCTGGAAGGGAAACACCAACGGGGTAAGTTTGATAGGCTATTTTCTACGAACTCTCGACATAATTGCAACAGAATTGGAACATACAAGGTTGGTATGGAACCAACAAAACAGCAACATTTTAAAGTCCGGTCAGAAAGCAGGACGAATTTCGTACATTGACCTATTACCTGTCTCTGTCACTCCCGCGTAATTATAATGAGTACTGAATAGTGACAGGTTAAAGTACGTACAAGTCCTCCTGCTTCGCGTTCGGACTTGAGCGATTGAATTGTTATCACGGCAAAAATTGTTTAAGATAAATGAGTAGAATGCCTTAATTGGTGTATTGTAAACAAAAATTAGGCTTAACTCCATTGAAATAAAACTGATTGTCGACGTACGAAAACCTATTGGTACTACTGTTCAAGGCATACGAAGACCATGCAGGTGTCTGAAATGGTCTTTTAAGGAAAGAACCACACAGATTTGAGTGGACCTGTCCAGTCAGTGCAAGCATTTGTCTGTTATCGTGTAACTCGACTCATAACTCAATATACTTACCTCTATCGTCATTCCTTCCCTCAATATATGACAATTTGTGGCCTGATAGTTGACGGATTCCGTGAAGGTCCTGATGTCACACGTCAGATCTACATTCAGGTCCCTGGTCTTCTCAAACACCAGCCCGATGAACCACATCGAACAGAAGTTAGGTATTACTTCACCCTGAAATGATGTACAAAGCCATTTAATTTTTTTTTTATGGTTGAACAATACAGAAGCTTTTTAAAATTCTTTGGAATTTCATAGAGGTTATGGATGCCTAAGGATCAATATTAAAGCAAGCCCTGCAGACTATCCATAATAAACATTCATTTATGGATTAAATGTGACTAAGCTAGGAGCTAATGAGCTAAGCTTGCTTTTAGACTTGGATCTTAAACTTTAAACATAACTAGTCGCCAGTCCCAGCTTCGCACGGGTATATTAAGAACCGCTCGTCCGATTTTGTGCAAACTTCACATAAAGCATCTACTAAATAGTTCAAACAAAGCCTAAACATTTGGTTTGGATAGGTAAGCCCGTTCTTGAGTTATAACATTACAACGAAAAGTGGCATTCATTTTTATATATTAGATTAAACAAACAACTAAGTACTGGATACGTAGATTGTTAGCCGCTTCGTACACATCTTTGATATCAGTATCTCACAACATTGAGATCCAGGCGACTATCGCAAAACAAATCCATAGAGGTTCGTACACAGACACGAAAGTCGTAAAGTATCGGAGACTTGCGTCGCACTATATAGGTACGACGACGGGCCTAAATATTTATAACTTGTCAATTCGATTCAAAATAATTATAACCAGTAGTAAAAACTAAAAATATGTTTCTATCAGGTGACATCTATGAAATTCCACCAATTAATTTAAAAAGCCCTGTATGGTCGAAAAAATACATTATCTTCTGTAAATGAAGTGTCCTTTTCAGCTGTGGAGCAGTTGTTTCCCTTCATTGGGATAGTTTGCATGAAAATATAAAAGCACATAGGTTTTAGCTTTAGACAGATTTTATAACATGAAATACTGGGCTTGTCAAAGGCATTATCTACTATTAGCGCTTACCTTTTCATTCTTTTTAATTTCAGGCGCAGGATCTGTAGGGACAGGTGTTCCTATAAAAAAAACCACTTTTAATACATGCAACAAATATAACTAAAGCTTCAGAGAGTAAGAGATTGATATATTTTGAAGGACGTTATCATTGGAAAAGGCTACTATGCTAAAAAAAAATATTCAGAAAGAAAGATTATCAGAAAATAAATGACACGTATCTTTTCTTTTGTTACGCAAACCAAAGTTGACGAACATACGAGGTGCATTCAATAAGTACCTGGCCTCATCGCCAGAGGGCGCTGTAGTTTCAAAATAGTTTTACCACAGTGTAGCACATTCTTTTTTCAAATTTTCATTCCAATCCCTTCATTTGTTTTAATTTGACAACTTATGGAAGCGAACGTGTCGATCGGTTTTACAAAAATGGAAAAAGAGCAATATCGTTCGGTGATTCGATTCCTATTTTTGGAAGGGAAAACGTGCATCGAAATCAAAGAGCGCTTGGATGCTGTGTACGGTGACTCTTGACCATCGATGGCCACCGTCAAGAATTGGTTCAACGAGTTTGCACGTGGCCGTACGTCGGTTTTTGATGAACCACGTCCAGGTGCACCGAAAACAGCTGCTACGGAGGAAAACATTAAAAAAATGCATGATTTCGTATTGGCAGATCGCCGATTGAAGGTTCGGGAGCTAGCTGAGACTGTAGGCATTTCAGAAGGAACAGTGCATCATATTCTTCACGAGGAACTCGGCATGAGAAAGCTGTCGGCGCGATGGGTGCCGCGTTTACTCACACCAGAAAACAAACGCAACCGTGAGACCACATCGGAGACGTGTTTGGCGCTGTTTAAGCGGAATCCAGCGGAGTTTTTGCGTCGTTTTGTGACCGTCCGACCGTCGACCTTGTGACTTCTTTCTGTTTCCTAATCTGAAAAAATCACTCGCCGGGAATAGATATGGATCGAATGAGGAGGTCATCGCCGCCACGGAGGCCTATTTTGCAGAGTTTGACAAAAACTATTTTTCGGACAGGTTAAAAAAGTTGGAGCATCGCTGGGCTAAGTGTATCGAACTAAAAGGAGACTATGTTGAAAAATAAATTGCCACTTTTCCAAAATTTTCGTTTACTTTTTGTAGGCTAAGTATTTATTGAATGACCCTCGTACAACGCTTCTAAAAATCACAAAACGTCACTCCTCGGTCGGTATAATTTTACATGCGTTATGAAGTCACAAGTCTCCAGGGTAGTTTACTCCCTAATTTCGAAGCTTTTGATCTTTGTCAATATTCGTTGATTTAAAAAAATACGTGTTCATTATTTTTGAATACTGTCTAACTGATGGACCAGACCGATTTTCTACCGACCGATTTATTTATGCAGTAAACTACCCTATTGCTTCATTATGTCGTAGTGGTAAGGATGTTTTTCACATGGTCGTGTCATGAGTAAGTGCGCTAAGTTATAGTGTTACCTGGCGGCAGTGCGAGCGGTTCTTGGTTGTTGATGTAGAGCGGCACAGAGTTGTAGCACTCCGGGTTCACGTGCGCTATGGTTATGTGGTTGATGCGCTCCAGGGTGGCTGTAACAACAGACAGACATTCAAACATCTTACTTCCAAGTACCTTCTTAAGGTGATTCCTCAGTAGTAGCCCGCAAAATTCAAAATTTCATGTGTTTTTTGCAATTTGCTTTTCAGTGACAAGTAGTAGCTTGATCAAAATATGATCCGCAACAATAACAAGTATAACTTTACATATAAGAATGATCATAACATTCGCTCCATTCATTTTCGCACTTGTCGCGAATCATATTTTGATCAAGCTACTACATTAAAAAAGATACTACATTAAAAATTAAAGCTACTACATTAATTAATGGTAATTAATACATTTTAGTAATTAAAATTACCATTAAAAAGATTTTTGTTTATAAGTATTTAATTTTTCGGAGAAAGGCGATATCGCAAGTCTGTTTGGCAAAGGTTTCCCGGGGCATAGTTCGTGCCTCGTTTGCAACGAAATAGACGAGACAACACGCTCGTTTGCACTTCATTTTTAAATTAAAAAGTATCGTTGTATCGGTCATAAAAATATCGTCGATACCGATATATCGGCTAACCCGAAGTATCGCCGATATATCGATATCGGTATCGGATGCATCGCTACATAGACCCTATAGCCTTCATCGACAAATTGGCTACACAGCACAATTTTTTTTTCCCAACCAGTCAGTAGTGTCTAAGATCGTTCAACCAAACAAACTCTTCAGCTTAATAATATTAGTATTTGGCTGTCCTTTAGACATAATTCAGTCGTATAAAAAAAAAAGGTTTCACAAAATTGCCAAGAAAATTATTAACATTGAAACACAAATTACATTGGTTAATGAGGCGCGAAAATAGTGTCAGTGACTCCTAAATTACTTGTATATAGGGCAGGTATATGAGTAATGTGAGGTCATACTATTTATTTACTCCTGCGTTTTATTCAACGTGCTTGTGTGAAATAATTTTCACTAAATGTGTGGTATTTTTAGAGAAATGAGAATTTAGTTCGCCAAACATCATGGTCCAACATATTAATATGAGGTAATTTTCTGCCTGTCTTGGAGATTTTATTTTTATTTCGCCTTGTAGCTGATCTATTCAATCATCCCGCACTTGGCATTTATTAAAAAAAAAAAATGCCCAACACTAGGATTTTCTCCTGTGGTGAAACTCACATACACGGCCGTAACGAAAAAAGTTAAATTTACTCCAATAAATATAATAATAAATTGAATTTTTAATAAATATGGATTTAAAGATAATCCTGTAAATAATGTATTTTTTTTGGGCCAACCCACCACACTATTCCCAAACCACTGCAACTCCTGAGAGCCAGACTCAACAGTGGCAACCACCAGAAAAGGGCCGAGACAATGAAGCTCGACGTGTCCCGGAGAATGAATTTACTCGTCTTGGATCTTGCAACGAAATTAATCAGAAAAGAATAGTGGAGGAGTAGGAAAAATATGTTTCCACTTCCCTCCATGCAAGCAGGAGACAGAACAAAGCAACGTTAGTGTATAGGCAAAACGCTGCTTCGACAGGTGAGTTGTTGCACACTCACAAACACCCAGACCCGGAATAACTGATTATTTGTTTCGTGCGGGAATCGAAACCGTGACAAACAGCCAATCGCTCGGCCACTGCTCTAACTATTCCAAAGTATAATTTTATTGGTTTCTCCTAACTAAATGCTTAAGTGACTTGGTTACGTGTTGTTAATCTTTAAACCGGTCAAATGTGGAAGCGAAACCGCTGATAAAAGCTAGTCTATACTAATATTATACACAGTTACAGTCATACCACAAAAAGTAAAACATCTAATGAACACTTTTCTAAAAAAAAGTGTGATGCAAAAAGTCTCTTGTATCAACGTCAAATGCCTTTTAGAAGTTGACAGTTTTTTTTAGACAAGACAGTGTTAAACCGATGTTTACATTTTCTGTACTAAGACAGTTAAAGTTTGTAAGTTTGTTTGTAGGAAATAATCTCTGAACATACAAAACCGATTTAGAAAATTCTTTCACCAGTTGAAAGCTACATTATTTGTCATACGTTCTACAAAATTTTTTTATTGCCCCTGTGCGAAGCCGAGGCAGATGGCTTTTTTTTTTAGCGTGGTGAAATCATAAAATGAGTCCTCCCACCCCGGGCCGGGCGGAAGGGACTGTCAGACTTGTACTGACTAAAATCCACGGTGTCCTTCAATAGCCCTTTATGTTCCGGGGTCACGGTAATGAGATAAGTCCCGCGACCCCGGCAGGCTTTGGCCCTCTAGAGAGGGGCCCCGTCATTGAGGCAGATGGCTCGTTTCTTTTTTTAGTGTGTGTTCTGTACTCACTGATAAGATGTCGTATCTTGCTCTCGATGAGTCCGCACCACTGCAGCTGATCGTCAGTGGTAGCAGATGACGCTAACAGTACTATGAAGTGTTTGTATCGCGAGAAGAAGTTCGGAGCCTCGAACAGACGCTCCCAGCCACACTTGCCCAGCATTATCTCGTCTGTTATTGCTAGACCTGTCAACAAAATTAACGAAATATAAAATTATCTTTCGGAAATCGTTAATTATTTTTCAGCCATTCATCAAAGAAATTAAATATTACTTCTACTATTGAAAATTAACCCACAGGAACATAAAATCGGGATAAAAACTATCCCTTGTGTTCATCCAGGTTATGAACTACCTGTGCATAAAATTTCATCAAAATCCATTCAGTCGTTTAGGCGTGAAAGAGCTACGAAAATACATGCATTTATCCATCCACACAAATTTAATACGCTCACCCTCTCTTGTGAGGCAACATGACTACTTCTGTCTTAGGGAACTTGCTGAAGACTGCGATGCGACACAATTCGACCAATTCCAATTACAAGTGAAAATCATCCTTACTACTACGACATAAGACATAAAACGAGCGGTTGTCTACGGATACATGAAAAACAAAACACGCTCGCTACGACGACGACGTCAAGTCAATCGAATTGCATCATTATACCGTAGCAGCAACGGCGATTTTCTTTTTTAAGTAGTAGTAATTGCAAATCGCACACAATGGGGAAGTTCCATAAGTCTTCGGGGGGAAAAAGCGTGATATTATGATGAAGAGACACTAACCCAGTCTAAACTCCTCGCAGATGACGGTCCTGGTTGATGCGCAGACGTTGAACGTGGAGTTCTGTTGAGGGTACGCCGGCGTGATGATCGGCATCAGGTGGAAACGATCCGAAATGTTTACCTGGGGATAGAACATAGAATGTTGATGAGTCAAACTAAGAACCTATTTTTTTTGAAGTCGGTTAAAAAGATAATTCTCTAAACACAACATTTAGCGTGGTAGATTTGAACAAAGGTTTCTCAGCAATAGAAGCATTCCAGGGTCACAGATACCTTCACAGATGGTCCTGGGACCATTTTTTTTCCAGTTTGCCCCGGATCTATGTCATCGTCCATTGTGCGCACAGTTCCAAATTCAACTGAGGTGAGTACTTGACTGTCCGATTTTCTTCTGGGATCCGGTGTAATGTGAATATTCTGTCCGGTGTCCGGTTTCCGTCAAATCTACCGGTCCGGCATAGTGGGAACCCTGCCAAAACGCTCGGCCAAAATCGCTCGGTATTTTTGCCGGATCCGGCATAATGTGAACAGCTTCATATTACATTCTTTAGCCATTAGCTCTTCCGGCAGTATTGCCGGTGAATCTGCCGGTCCCGCATAGTTGGAACTCGGCCTTACACGGATTCAGTAATCACGTAGGCCAATTTAAAAAAAAAAAAGACCCTGTATATTGATGACATAGGTATATAAAGAAATATCGATAAAAAGAGCAGGAAACAATAATAATTAATGGTAGGTTAATTAAGTTATACTCACTCTTTTACACTTTTGATGGATGGAGAGAAAGAGGAAGGCCAAAGAAAAGATGGATGGATTGTCTAAGGAATGATATGAAAGAAAAAGGAGTAAATGATACTGTGACGGCTGATAGGGGAGAATGGAAGAAGAAAACGTGTTGCGCCGACCACAAGTAAGGGATAAGGGCAGGAAGATGATGATGAAATAATACTCACTCTAGGATCCCAAACAGGGAAGCCAAGGTTGACGGAATCAGGCTGCTTCAGCAGCACGGGCTGCGGCCACTTCCACTGACTGAAGACCAGGAAGAACTTGTGCACCAAGGTCGCGGGCAGAGCGTTCGGGTACAGCTGGCACGTGCGGGCCACCAACATGGCCCACGACACACCGCCCAGGTAGCCTAGAGTGTTGGAGTAGATGCCGTGGCCTGGGGAATATCATGTGGGTTGAGGAAATGTTAGCGGTCACACCTTTTGTGAATGTTGTGAGACTACCTTTATTTTTAAAGCCACCACAGTTACTTTCCGTGGAGCAACAGAATGCAACAGAATGCAACATAGTATTATCGTTGTGTCGAGCTCCTTGACTTATGAGTTGAGCTACACGATAACCAACAAATGCTTGCACTGACTTGTTAGGTCCACTCAAACTGGGTGGTTTTTTCTTCAAAAAACCATCTCAGACACCTGCATGGTTCTCGTAACATGTTAACCAATACAAAATGTCTAGACTTTAAAAGAGACTGTGATCTCCGAGTGTTTCGGCTGTTTCTTCTCATACGAAACATCGGCCTCATCTAGTTTTAAATAAAAGAATGTGTTCTAAGAGCCGAGTTCACCAACAGATGTTTAAATTATTAACCGATGTTTAAACCGTAAACGCCTGTTTAACAAAATTTTGCTGTTCACCAAGCACTAACCATTGTTTAAGACTGTTAAACGCCTGTTTTACTTAAACGAAGTATCTGACATTGTTTAACCAGTGGTTATTTGCTCTCCTACGTTATTTCATACGTTTTGAGGAGATAAAAATAAAAATGCAAGACGCTTTGAACTACATTTTTGAAGAAAATAATGTGTTAGATGATTTCGAGGCTATTGAGCGAATTTTACGCGCACCCCGTTTAATTCATGTACGGCGCAATTATTTCGAGGAATATGACGAGAAAGCATTCGCTACAAGATTTCGTTTAAACAAACATAGTGCCTTGGAATTGCTTGATTTAATTGAAAGGAAGTTGGAATATCCAAGCAACAGGTATGTATTTTTTAAACGTATAGGTATATAATGGTTTTTTTATAATTGTACCTACCTAGTTGTTTTGTGAATGAATTTAAGGTTATACCTATGTATTTTCCTGGCTATCGCTACCTGTGAAAAATACATAAAAGTAGCCTACAGTATAAATAAATGTTCTATATATACCTACCTAACTAGGTAGGTACGTTTATTTGTATAATAATACATACTTACGTACATCATATATTTATTTCCAGGAACAATTCTCTGTCACCCATAAATCAGCTGTTACTCACTTTGAGGTACTATGCTACAGGCAGTCACCAGCTGACTATGGGGGACTTTGCTGGTGTTAGCAGACCCACGGCGAATAGAGTGATCCATCGAGTGACTGCTGCAATAGCTTCTCTAAATAAGGACTTCATAAGGTTTCCTGAAACCTTAGAAGACATTCGTAAAGCTCAGATGGAGTTTTATAAAATAGCCAAATTTCCAAAAGTAATAGGAGCATTGGACTGTACCCATGTCAAAATTATTTCACCTGGAGGTAATCATGCCGAAACTTTTCGAAACAGAAAAGGCTATATGTCAATAAATGTACAGGCAATATGCAATGCCAACCTTATAATTTCTGATCTTGTAGCTAGGTGGCCGGGTAGCACTCATGATGAGCGCATTTTTAGTGCATCCCATATAAATGCAATGTTCGAGTTGGGCACATACAACGACTCAGTTCTTGTAGCAGACAGTGGCTATATGAACAGAAGTTACTTGATGATGCCCCTTGATCGGATTCAGACAGCTGATGAGACATTATACAATGAATCCCAGATAAGAACTCGGAATCCAATTGAAAGGTTGTTTGGGATATGGAAGAGACGGTTTCCAGTACTTGCACTGGGAATTCATGTTCATTTAAAAAACTGCCTACCTATAATTGTTGCTACAGCTATTCTGCACAATATTCTCCAATCCAAAGGAGAAGAATGCCCTCCTGACGACCCTGATTTAGAACTACCTGCTCCATGGGAATCTATAATAGAACAAGGCAGGATAAGGCAGCAGCGGTCTCATGAATTTGGTAATAGTTCAGAAGCGAGAGATATTAACCCCGTGAGGAGAAGGCTAATAAATAATTATTTTAAAACATTACAAAATTCACAGTAACCAATCCATAGTAGTAAATAGAATAATAAAAGAAGTAATTAATAAAATTTTGTTTTATTTCTTATATAATAATGAATTGTAAATTTAATTTAATTTAATTTTCATTGTAAAATAGGGCAAAACTTTGATACAAAACGCACAAGAGACAATAATTGAAACAGAAAAAAATAAAAACAAAAAAAAATGACATATAATTGCTTATTACCGAACGGTAAAATAAGCAATTTTAAGACATTTTTTTTGTTTTTATTTTTTCCTGTTTCAATTGTTCATCTAAAATGAGCAACCTTTTGGCAGACTCCTCTTGTGCGTTTTGTATCAAAGTTTTGACCAATTTAATTTTTTCATGTATGAGTTGGTCGCTCAAATTTATCTGGTCAGGTCTCCTTCTTTTCAGCCACGATTTTTCTTTTGATGTATTCCCTGATCTTAATACTTCTGACAGAGGTCTCTTTAATGTTTTCGGTGTCCAGCCCTCCCATTTCAAATTATTGTCCTGTAAAAAAAAAAGAATAATTGTTATATTTTGTTAGTACATAGCATACCTATGTAAAAAAGTGGCCCGCCCCCTGCTTCGCCCATGGTACAGCCTATTTTACCTTCCTATTGGTGAATGATGTTGAAGTCGGTCCAGTAGTTTTGAGTTTATCAATAGAAAACAAACATTTCCTCTTTACAATATTAGTGTATATAAGTATATGTATACATAGTATAAAACAAATCAATTCTGACTACCACTTTAGTAACAAGTTTACATATTTTGTGCCAAGAAATAACATTTGTTATTTTTGTAGATGCTACCTTAATGAATATACTTTTTACTTATTATTTTGAAATATCTACATAATTATGTATACATAGTAACACCAAAACCTGTCACCAAATCGAATTGGGAAGTTCTTTTGTGGTTAGCCGGCACCTCTTATGATAACCATGTACTGTGTATAAAAATCACATGTCAAGCTACATAAAAAAAACTTACATTCTCTTCCTGGACTTGAAGTTGAGGTTGAGAAGTAGAAGGAACCTTATTGTGTAAGGTTGTTCCCTCGGACCAACCATCCGAGGTTATTCCATTTACAGGCTCCGTAAATGAATGCTCACTCTCTATTACAATAACTTGGCTGAGTATATTTTCTGGGTTTATCTCAGTAACTTGAGTGCAGTCATCTGTCTTTGAATCATCATTTTCTTTATTCTGAAAATACAATAATTTATTTGTTAAGAGCCACTAGTAGTGGGCATGCGGGCAGCGAGTAATGGGCGACTCGCTGTCCGACCATGGACCATGCCTGGGTCGACAAGATGACGGGGCCCCCCTCTAGAGGGCCAAAGGCTGCCAAGGTCGCGAGACTTACTCATTACCGTGAACCCGGAACATGGCTATTGAAGGACACCGTGGATTTTAGTCAGAACAAGTCTGACAGACCCTCCCACCCTGCCCTGGGTGGGAGGACTCATTTGATGATTTTACCACGATAAAAAAAAGACACACTAGTAGTAGTAAAGACTAAAATATTGTGTGGAATAATATAAATTTACTTAAATTTCTCAGTAGCTAAGTACTTACATCTAGTAGAGCATCACTGTCATAAAAATTTTCTAGTCCTTCTAAAGCGGGGCCCAATATATCTTCAACCAGGCGGTCCGCCCCAGTACCTCCAGGAGCTGGAGGTGGTACTCCGCCGCCTGAACATTATAAATAAAGAAATATTTTTAGTGCACAATAATATATTATGTCAACAGAAATATATTTAATAGATAAGGGAAATAAAACCTTTCTTGTCTGTAAATCCAGAGCCTACATTGTACAATGTAGGCTCTGTTGTTCCGATCGCGACAATCCACTGAGGAGCTCCTCTTTAGATTGTCACGGTTGGAATCAGTCAACTTAATGAAGATTATTGCAATGGCAAGTTTTAAATTATAAAGATTTCCTAGGAGTTACATAGAATTTCGGAATATAACATATCTAAACAAATGTTCTGCTTACCAGTTTTAAATAGCTCCCGTTTGCGAGTCGCTGATTGTTTTTTTGTCTGACGTTTAATATTCTCCCAGCAGGTCTTCAAGCTTTCGGGAGTACGTCCACAGTATGTACTGTGAGCGTTAAATTCTTGAGTCAGACGCTTCCAACCCTTAACTTTTTCAGCATTAGTTGTAGCGTCTGATTGTTTATTTTCTATAAGGTCCTTGTACTTTGCTACAAGTTCCATTAAAACGGACTTCTCATCTTGTGTGAAATTTGCTGAACGCTTACGTAGATTTTCCATCACTTATTAATTAATTCTCGATTGAAAATAACTTGAATCACTTGGAACACAAGATCACAACGAACACAATAAAAATAATAACACGCTATGACATTGACAGACGCGACGAGAAGAAAAAGGGTGCTAAATAATAAAGACGTTCACGTTAACGGACATTGCATTGACATGGTAAGCATTTCATTTCGTAGTATAATAATATTACGCTACCATTTTTGGATGTCAGTCGCCTAAAGGCAAACATGTGCAGGGACATGACCATCTTTACAAAACAATATTATACCATTCAATTGCATTCAATCATTTACGACCCATTCGTTCAAAAACGTTTGTTTTGTTAACCGTTGGTTACAAATGGATGGTGAACATTAAAAAAACGCTCTTTGTTTAAACATCTGTTAAATATTAACGGGGCGGTTATGTAATCAATGGTTTTGTTGTAGTTGGTGAACTTGGGTCTAAGACATGTAAAAGAGTTTGTCAAAACCAATTTGCAAAATAAATATCATAAAACACAATTACATATTAGGTTTCTTCAAATTTTGTTACTAACAACAAATAACTTTTTGTTATTGGATGTTGGTATCTCGTACACTTGGAAATGTTGCTCTACAAGAAGTAATTGCGGTGTGGATGCAACATTACACAAATGTCCAAAAAAGATTGTTATTTTTTTAAGGTTCATGAATGTTTCAGTTATTGCAATGATTAATTTAGTATTTCAGAGAAACGGGGTTTAAAATTGTTTGTTTTTGTACACGAAACCAAATAAAATATTGAATAGGTTTTTTCGGCTAGTTTCGTAAATAAGAATTCAGTTATAAGCAACTCTTGCCCCAAATAGGCCAGGACTCAGAATTTGATGAAAAAATCATCGAAGAAGGAAAATAGAGCATAAATCTATACTGTTAAGGGATATTTACGTTTAGCCCACAGCTTGATGGCTCTCAGCGTCAGTCGGAAGTTGTTGATATTAGGCACGAGGCGCAGGATCTCGTCAGTCACGCGGCAACCGTTGAGGGAGCGCACGCATTTCTGGTCCATGTTCTTTAGGAGCATGTCGTCGCGCAAGTCAAATGAATCTGTGGACAAAACGGAAGACTTTTTACAATCCTAAATTATTACAAAACTTAATTAAAATCGGG
This sequence comes from Agrotis exclamationis, assembly GCA_950005045.1. Lineage (NCBI taxonomy): Eukaryota > Metazoa > Arthropoda > Insecta > Lepidoptera > Noctuidae > Agrotis > Agrotis exclamationis. Next base: position 11,913,284 of record OX465441.1, read on the forward strand.
TATCATTAAAACCATTAAATTACAATAATGTCATATTAGGTAAAATAAGTAAAACTATAGTTCCCGCCAGATAAGTCTGGATTAAAATTCGTTGACCCCCGTGTACCAATGTATTCCCATATTAAAAACGATACGTAAAAATTTAAAGAAGGAATGAAATGAAAGAATGTAGTGTCGTAACACGATAAAAAAAAACGTATCGTGGTAAGAGGCGATCTTAACCTTACCTATAGTTTATTTTGAAATTCGAACGATGGTATTATGAAATTCGAACGAAGCATTATTAGGATCAATGACCTTTATTCCAGACTTATCTGGCGGGGACTATAACTGCCCTAATCAAATAAACCACCCCGTGACGTTCCTGGCACAAAATACCCGAGAATACTAGCAGCGTTACCATGCTATAGCCAGTCTCTGCACCAGAAACGAACCAGAGCGATGGTCCAAACCACTGGTTGATCTGGCTGACCAATTTCCCTCACGAAAACTTATGCCTCTCACCCCCAAGCACCACACTTCTCAAACGCCACGGGAACAAGTACATACCATGAAAGACAGCATACTTGATAAGTTTTGACGCCGCGGCGGTCTCAGTCGCAGCAGAAGCGGCTATCGACGTTCACGCCAAATGACATCGAGCGAAGGTATTGACGCAAGAGAAGAGGGAAGAGGAGAGGGATAGGGGCTGTCTTAGGAACTCGTGGCTAAATAATTACAGCCGCACAAGCCGATCTTCCTGGTAAGCCGCACTTGCCGAGGTTGGTCTATGGATGGGTGACCATCTGTCATAACGAGTTTCCTCCGTGCCTTGGAAAGCACGTAAAGCCGTTGGTCCCGGCTGTCATTTGTAGATCTGTGACAGTCGTTACTGTTAGTCAGAAGCTCATAAGTGTGACAACAAGTCTTAGGCTGCCTGTCCATTGACGCGGAGCGAGGTGGCGGAGTGGAGCGAGCATGGCAGAGCGGAGTTGCTGACTGTGTCTGTCCATTGATGCGGAGCGGACTGTGCGGAGCCTATGCCCATACCCGCCGCCTCACTGTCGCCCCGCTCCGCCAGCTCGCACAACCAGCACGCGCCGCTTCCAAATGTATGAATTTTAAAAACTAGCTCGCAGACCCATGTCCACTGGAGCGAAGCGGAGTTTTTATGCAATCCTATTGGTTAATATTTCCTCGTTTCTCCGCTCCACCAGCTCGCTCCGCGTCAATGGACAGGCAGCCTTACCATGGGGTATCATATTGGTCAGTTACTGGGTTGAAAAGGTCGGATAGGCAGTTCATGTAAAATACTGATAATCAGCTGCAACTGGTTCGACTGGAAGCCGACCACAATATAGTTGGGAAAAGGCTAGGCAGATGATGTTGTAGAAGCTGTCTAAGACAATAGAACATGCTGTTTGTTAACCCCTCTTTAGGTGAAAGATTGGAATGGGATCGAAGAAGATGGCGGGACCAAATAGACCCCGGTATCCCTTCTTACCTAACCTGTCCGTCGGGGTGCCCTAAGTCCCGAGCTCGCTTCACACGCTCATTATATCAATTTATACAAGACTCTAGCAATGTCGATGAAACTGTGCAGATAGTTGAAAATCCAACTAATCTAATTTAGCGAAAACAGGCATAAATCCATAACATAAACACAAAGTTGAGTAAAGGCATACCTTTAGTTTATTTTTAATGATTACGTTTAAGGAAAACTATATGTTTAATAAACATTATTTCTATTATTATATTTACCTACTTATCAGCATACAGTTCTACTTACAGTTCAAATGGTTTTTCTATTAACTTTTTTGCTTCTTGGCTTGTTTAGTGCATAAGTACTATTTTGTTTTATTTTAAATATACACCGTGACTTTTTAGTCGTCTTACAAAAGTGGTCCACTTAATGTATCCGACCTAAAATACCTCTAGGCGAGTTTTTTTTTTGTTATTAATAAATAGGTACATTAGAAATATGAAACACTGTTAAAATGTTTACGTATAAAGCTGTAGAGTATACCTACCCAGCGCAATAGTCGTCGGCCAGATCATTCCATCTCAATTTTCTATGAGACAAGGATGTTTCTAACTACGCCTTGCGTCACAATATTGAATTAAAATTTTATTTTCAAATCTCTTAAATACCTATTTTTTATTATAAACGTGTTCTAGTCATTGGAACTGGGCTGCTGTTGTAAGACGACTAAAAAGTCACGGTGTATAGACGCATTAACGCTTTTGTGACATTATGTTAAGCTTTCCAGATAAAATCGACTCATCATCTTCCTAGCCTTTTCCCAACTATATTGGAATCAGTATTTTACATGGAGCGACTGCCCATCAGACCTCTACAACCCAGTAACTGGGTAATACAATACCCCATGGTAAGACAGGATGTTAGATTTTTAGAGCTTCCAGAAAAAATCGACTGCAAGCAGGATTTGTACCTGCAACTTCCAGATTCAGTACATCCTACGCTATCATTACCCTTACCTGGTATTTCCTTGAGAGCAAGCCTGGCAAACAGCAAGTCAATTTCAATTCCGTCGAAGTTCATCTTGATGACCGGCACGAATGCGTCTTCTACTGCTCTCAAGTCTTTTACCTGCACAGAAAAATGACCATTTGCATGTTTTCTTTTGTGGTTTAATAAGGAAACATCTGCTAATTACTTCAGCACGAGTTGTATAAACAATCCTATCTATAAAGTACCAAGGATAGGTTATTTTTATACAATTCGGTAACATTTGTGGAGCAACAAAAGGCAACACGGTAACATTCGGTAACTTTTGTGGCTCCTTGTTACTATTTGTTGATTGTTACTCATCCACACCGCAGTAACATCCGACAACAAATGTTGCCGTATGTCGAGTAACGTTGCTCGACAATCGGCAACATTGTTAGATAATGGGGGTAACATTGTTACCGAATGTTGAGCAACGTTACTCGACCACGTCAACACTTAGTAACATGTTGGCGAATGTTGCCGAATGTTGAGAAACGTTACTCGACTTACAGTAACACGTCAACACTTAGTAACATTTTGTTGGCGGATGTTACCGAGCAACATTTGGAAACGTTGAGCTACAAATGTTACCGGCGGTGTGGATGCACCGTAAGAACACAACACATAACATCCTACGCATGGATGTTATGTTACAAATATTTCTTTAATCTGTCATTTTGTCTATTCTTCCGACCATAATCCTATGTATTCATGTTACTAAGGGGATACAGGAATAAATTATTGCAAATTGACAATAAAAACCTCAGTGTCGAATATAGCCGATCAAGGTGTTGAATTTATTTCAATAAAAGATTTTGGTTTAGTATCACTTTCTTGCAGTGGTAGCCCAGTGGTATTGGCCTCGACTTACGAATTGTAGGTCGTGGGTTCGAACCCAGTCAGGCGCAATTTGTGTAATTTATTTTAACACCACTGCTCTCAAAACGGTGAAGGAAAACATCGTGAGGAAACCGGCATGTCCTAGAACCAAAAAATTCGAAGACATGTGACATCTACCAATCCGCACTGGGCCCGCGTGGTAGATTACGGCCCACTCCCTCTCACAGAGAGGAGGCCTGTGTCCCAGCAGTGGGAACATTTAAAGGCTGATGATGATCACTTTCTTTAAATAAAATGTAACTATTTTGAAATTGTTCGGTAGAGTCTCACCTTTTAGCTTGCAAATGAGAATCTTAAAACAAATAATAAATAGGGTAAGTATCTCGTTTTAAGTTCTGTGATACAACATATAATTTTTTGAAAAAAATCTAAATAAGTCTAAAGTTGAATGGCACTTCTTGTAAATAAAAAACCATCCACAAGTTTATACAATATTCATTTTATTATATAACCCATTTCACCAAAAAAGGGTTACATGGTTACATAATAAAATGACCAGTGTGCCTACATTGTAAGTTATGCCATTAGATAACCAAATGAAACACTTTTAATTCTATAATATGTTTAAAGCACATAAGTCTGAGTAACGTTGTAACTCACTGAATACATATAAATGTTGAATCAAAAGATTTTTTCATGGTACTTTTAAGTCTTTGTCGGAGCTCATTTTAAAATTCTATGAAACGGTTACAAAGCTTCGTCTGTGATGTTTCTTCTTTTTTTTTGCGTATGTCATGTGTTTTGTTGTTTTTACAATATTTTTACTTGGGAAATAGCCCTTGAATGGTTTTTCTAACGGGAAACTGGTGAATTATAACAGTATTTATGATTTTAAGATAGCGTAAAACGGGGTGATTTAAACGTAGAGTCGTAATCGAAACAAAGCTTTTTGTTCAACGGTTAAAGTATTGGAAAATGTTAGATGTGTCTTTTTTTTTAAAACAATCAATTTCGACAAATATAAAACGCAGAACACGACGTAGATAGCGGGACGAAATGCCATCCTTGAGAATTGGAAGGGAAAAAAAATTGAGACCGGTAGAAGGCATGGAAGGAGGCCTTTGCGCAGCAGTGGGACAGAATAAAGAATAGAGTGAGAGAGTAGAACTGAGCAGGACTGCTTTTGACGTCAGAACTCGGTAAAAATTATACTTACCAAGGCGTGACGTATTGTATTTTTTTAACCGACTTCAAAAAGGAGGAGGTTATCAATTCGACGGTATGTTTTTTTTTTTTTTTTTGTATATTTGTTACGCGATTACTCCGCCAACTGTGGACCGATTTTTAAAATTCTTTTTTTGTTCGAAAGGTGGTACTTCTGAGGTGGTCCCATAGTCACCAAGTTGGGATCTGATGATTGGATCCTGGAGAAATCGAGGGCAACCCTCGAATTTTATAGGCCGACACACCGTTTTTCGCAAATTTTATGAAGTAATTTAAGTACTTGCGTATGGTAATACTAATTTCATGTAGCTGAGCTGATGATGGAAGGTAGAACTCCTTAATAGTAAGGAGTAGGCATCGACTGATTTAGTTTGAGTTCGCATATCTCTGGAACTACTAGTCCGATTTAAGTAATTCTTTTTTTGTTGTACTAGGTATCATTAACTTAGGGAATATTGCAAGTTTCATCAAAATCGGTTCAGTAGTTTTTGAGATAGGGAATTTTATTAGCTTATTGTGTAGATGAGCGATGTTATTACCGGTGTTATGGATTATAAAATTCTAGTGCACATGTTGTATTTGACAAGAATTCGGGTTGAATATTTAAACTAAAAAGAGTAAAATAAAAACTTTTTCAAAAAAAAATGTAACCGCCTTCAAAAACAACCATAAAAACGGTAAAAAAAACCTACAAAATAACTTTTCTTTCGGAAGTCGGTGGCAAAAAAAAGACAATGAAATAAAGAAAACAAAGACACCGACTTCCGAAAGAAAAGTTATATTGTAGGTTTTTTTTACCGTTTTTATGGTTGTTTTTGAAGGCGGTTACATTTTTTTTTAATAGCGTTGTATTTTCGCTAATGAATTATGGTTTACGCATCAAAAAAAAAATAAGGTCAAATATTTATTTATAATTCAACTATGTAATTAGATTTTTTCAATCTTGCGTATTTTCTTGTCAAGAACACCTAGCAAATGATCATTCAATATTCAGCTTTACTAACCTGTGGTTGTAACTTCAGCAGATCATAGAAAGAGCCGAAGTAGTCAATCCGGTCGATGTGACGCGGCGCCACGCACAACGCGTCGATATCAGCACCTTTGTGGTGTACCTGTGGAAAGACATTCAGTGTTATAACAATATTTTGAATCTGTGAATTGATCGCAGCTGCAGCGCCGCTTAGACCTTAGATGTGATGGGGCCGTAACTTGGTATTGTTACGAGCTGCGTATCGAGATAAATTAGTTAACACCAATTAAAACCAAATAAACTTTATTGACACACGAATCACTAATTAAAACAAACACTTAACACTATTCAACACTTAAACACTTATACACACACTTGATCACACGTAAAAGTCACTAAGAGATCGCTTCGAGTTCACTTCGAGTTGCCTCGATCGTAGTCAAAACCAGACTGACTCAGGTCGCCGATCGGTGCCCTTTTTATACCCAGACCGGACCCACTAGATGTTTCTAGAAGATGGTCGAATGTTCTGGAAACATCCATAGACTTCGACATAGTCCCATACCTTCTGGAACATTCCAGAACCATCTCGAAACATCTAGAACAGGGTAGAATTTTCTAGAAACTTCCAGACCAATCTTCAGTGGAATAGTCGAGAACCTTGTGGAACCTTCGAGAAGCCTGTAGATTGGTCTCGCAATACGATCGACGTAACAGTATTTTTGATAGTCTTTACTGTTCCCAGAGCGGGTGACTTTGGTGGATTTGGGTGGCTTTAAAACACTCTCTAATGGTGGACGTACTTGTCATTGGATATCGTCCATTTATCGGAAGGTTATAGGTACCAACAGGTCTGTTGGTCTAGTGGTTAGTGACCCTGACTGCTATGCCGGAGGTCGTGGTTTCGATTCATACCCAGGACAAATGTTTGTGTTATAAGCACGATCATTTGTTCTGTGTCTGGGTGTAATTTATCTATAATATTTATGTATTTAGAAAAATATAAGTATGTTTATCAGTTGTCTAGTATCCATAACACAAGCTCTGCTTAGCTTGGGAGTAGATGCCGTTGTGTGATAGTTTAGCCCAGTCAACGAATGCTCAAAATAGGGTATAGAGGGAAAGTCTTGGAACACAATTTTTGACTTTGTAACTTTGTTTAGCCTAGTTAGGAGGTAAACATATCAAAAGTCCCCGCCTCTGGCCCTTGAGCTTTGGGAGGGGGGGGGGGTCTGAAAGTCCCATTTTTTGGTTTGTCGCTTATATCTCGGAACCTGTGCGTCCTAGCGACATAGTACCTCAGAACAAAATAAAAGCTGATTAAATTTGCTACAAGTTATACTAAATAAGCATTTCGATATCGTCTTCAGTTTTCGAGATATATGCTCCTGAAAGTCTGTCATTTTGAAAAAATCATTCTAACTTTACATTTTTAGAACGGAAATCTTCAAAGATGCAACTAGTTAATAATTGCCGGCAAAAAGCTTTTAGAGCATTACATTTTCTTCAATAAAACTATATTATTTTCCTTCAAATGTTAATGTAAATGCTGTATATTATATTATTTATAAAAGGTAGGTACCTTGTCTTTGAAAAAAGGTCTTTGTAAATCAATGTACGAGTATGTATCAATGTATAATGCTGGCACATTACATTAGCTTAGACTAAAGCACATTTTAAAGAAAATGGATAAAATATTATAGTATTATTAAAGGAAATTGAGTGTTCCACAACCCTTTTGCCAGCATTTACTTATGGTTGTATCGTTAAAGAGTTATCCGGTAAAAAAGCGTAAAAATGTAAAGTTAGTTTCCTGAAAGTCTGTCATTTTTTCAAAATGACAGACTTTCAGGAGTATATATCTCGAAAACTGTAAAAGATATCGAAATACTTATTTAGTATAACTTGTAGCAAATTTAATCAGCTTTTATTTTGTTCTGAGGTACTATGTCGCTAGGAGGCACAGGTTCCGAGATATAAGCGAAAAACCAAAAAATGGGACCTTCAAACCCCCCCCCCCCCCTCCCAAAGCTCAAGGGCTAGAGGCGGGGACTTTTGATATGTTTACCTCCTAACTAGTCTAAACAAAGTTATGAAGTCAAAAATTGTGTTCCAAGACTTTCCCTCTATAATCATTCGTTGACTGGACTAGTTGTGTAATATTATTATTTAATGTCTTATTCGCGCCGCTCCGCTCGCCACTTAGACCAGACGTGATGGGGCCGTAAGTCGGCATTTTTGATAGACCCTACTGCTCCCAGGGCGGGTAACTTTGGTGGATTTGGATGGCTTTAAAACACTATCGAATGGTGGACGTATATGGCATGGGATAGTCCATATATCGTAGAAGGTTTAGGCTATATAACATCATGCTACAGGAACCGAGGCGGGTGCAACCGCGGGGATCAGCTAGTGTTTGATAAAAACCACCAAACCCGACATGGTTTTAAATTAAAATAATGTATGAGCATCGGCTGTGTTGTAGATACATTACAACACGTAAATCGATTTGGTTCCCTCCCAGAATAGGATGCCCTAATAAATATCAATTGTTTCCATATCTCGTCCCTACGTTAGTTAATTTAGCATATTTTTGAGATGCAGTCTTCGCACCCGACATAATATGCGGAATTGCGCATATCTTTTAAGGCACAGTCAATTGTTTTATAGTGAGCAGTATTCGTTGTGTGCTATCACTACCTAAACAATAAAATGATGAGATCTGAAAAACCGATGTTTGCTTCATAAAAGTGAATAGTTTCAATTTAAATTCATCTAGCTAATAAAAACGTCTACGGTCGCGGTTTTTGCAAGAGCTGTTTCTTACGAAAATCGTCTTACTGTGTTTTTTTTTTGCTAAGATTTCTGGTTGTTCCAAGTGCTGTAAATGTTGTTATAACCTGGAGCATTGAAGAAAGGATTCTAAAATGGCGGCGCTTATCGTGTTCTCTCGCTCGCGCACTAGTGCCGTCTATACTCACTCACGCGCGTAGCGTAAGCAGAAAAAAAATTAGTCTTGATGTCTTGACGCGCTCCGTGATTGAAAAAAAAAAATTGAAAAAAACTTTAACTTGAAATCTTTTATGCTGACTGTACTATCTGTCAACGCAAGTACAAGCCACCATTTTAGAATCCTTTCTTCATTGCTCCGGCTTATATGATGATGGCTTTTTGTAGTAAATCAGCGCAGAAGATTTAAAAAAAAAGAACTTTTTCCCACACTAGAAATTTCTCCAGGGTCGTGGGTGCGTTTACAAACATAGGAATTCACATACACAAACACCCAGACCCGGAACAATTCCGTGCGGAGATCGAACCCGCGACACGCTGTGCAGTAGTCGATCACTGAACTGCTGCACCAACCGTGCCACCAATTTTAGATTTTAAGTTCATGTAACACTGAGAAAAAAAATGAACTGGATAAAAAAAAACCTGATAAAGAACTGGAAAGAACTGAAAAAACTGGATAAAGAACCCACGTTTTTAAATGTCCTAAAAATAAGAAAATAACCCTACGGGGCTGAGAGAGGGGCCACTCAAAACGTGGGGGCGTATTTTATATAAGGGAATATTTATGGGATATATTTACATGTCGTGTATAGATCGTGGGTGTAACTTGCAAAGATACGCCCACTTTTTGAGTGGCCCCTCTCTCAGCCCCGTAGGGTTATTTTCTTATTTTTAGGACATTTAAAAACGTGGGCTTTTAGATTTTTTAAATCCATTAATTATTTTGTTATTTTTATAATTGTTCATCAGGTTTGAAGCTACCCTGAAAATTTCAGCCTGCTAGCTTATCGGGAAGTGCCAAAAAGCCTGTCCGCCATCTTGGATGTCCGCCATATTGGATTTAAGTCACATGACTATTTTTTTCGTATTTCTGACAGCAAACCCTTTCATTTGATACCCATATCATGGGGGTGGATTTCAAACAGCCAGTCTACCAGCTTGGACGTCCGCCATATTGGATTTAAGTCACGTGACAATTTTTTTCGTACTCCAGATAGCAAGCCCTTTCATTTGATATCCATATCATAGGGGTGCATTTCAAATAGCCTGTCTGCCATCTTGGACGTCCGCCATATTGGATTTAAGTCACGTGACTATTTTTTTCATATTCCTGACAGCAAACCCTTTCATTTCATACCCATATCATGGGGGTGGGTGTACAAAATTTCAGCCTGCTAGCTTATCGGGAAGTGCCTCAAAATTGAGTTGCAAAAGTCCAACCGGAACAACAAACAAACAAACAAGAAAAGTGAGTGTATAAAAACGTGGGAAAAAAATAGACTGAAATATGATACATAGAAGCAACATAGTATGAGGCAGGTTTTTGGAATAATTACATGAGAATCATCACATGAGTCTATAATAATTCCACATTTCCACCCTGTTCCTCCATTCGCCCTTAACAGTTCTAGAGTCACGGTTACCTTAATTACAGGCGGCTCCACAACCGTCCTTTTATGGGCCAAACAAGTTTTTAGGGTTCCGTAGCCAAATGGCAAAAACGAAACCCTTATAGATTCTATGCTTGCTACTACGGAACCCTTCATGGGCGAGTCCAACTCGTACTTGGCCGGTTTTTTTAAATAAATACTTTTTGTATGAAGTCGTGAAGTAACTTTGTAAGAACTTGGATTAAAGAAAAATTCCTCACAAAAAGTTGACATCTATGTATAACATTTTACTGTATAAAAATTGGTGTCATTTTAAAATCGTTAACTTCTGAAGCAGTAAAACACTGTTTATGTGAAGAATAACGACTTGATGTTATTGCAATTTAATATCTTTTTCTCATAATAAAAACCTTTTTAATGATACAATTCTTATGTAACTGGATTCTTTTCAATAGATCATAAATTATTTATTGCATTTTCAACCGTATTTGTAAGACGAAGAGAAGTCTATTTTACTAAACTATCTGTGTTGCTGTTGAACACAGAATTCTATCTAACCAATCCCTGTAGAAACCTGTTGTGTAATCTCAAACAAAATGGTCAAAGGCAGGAAGTTGAACACAGTAAAATAAATTAAAAAGGCTTGTGTTTAAACACCTACCAGGAAAGTACCTATTTTAGAACCAAAACATCAAATTGTGTATCATATCATAGTGTATTGTAGAAATTAACCTATTTTCAGTAATAAAAAAAAGTCGACCTAAGCAGGGACGACGAAGTCCCGCTCCTTGAGGCTTCTATAACTGTGTGCATGATTTAAAGGAACCTAACCAAACCAAACTTTGGGGTGTCCCTGAAATATTGCTAAAGCGAGTTTTTGGTACTGTACTATACAAAAAGAATTATTGATTTAAATTGTAGTCATTAATAAATCACTCACCCCCAATCGGTAAGATCCAAATGTGTAAATATTCCCCCCAACGGTATCAGCAATGCTCGGTGGCATGTTCTTGCGTAAAGACTCTTCTCTAATCCACTGCCTCACGAGCCGGTGTAGAGCCCCCAGCACTTCCATACGATGATGCATTTCTTGCTCCGATTCAAACACCCCATATGGGACTAGGGATTCTTTTAACTCCGTTGTTTTCTCAATGTCAATGGGTTTCGGACCTAAAGGAAAGGTGTAATAAAGATTATAATGCTGTGGCTTCTTTGTGAATTAGCAAGAGGGACATGGAAGGAATATAGGAGTCCTTTGCTCAGGAGTGGGACAGCATTCACAAAATTTAAAATAAAATGGTGGCAGAGTCGGCTGATGTCCATTCACATAAAAAGTTGTAATAATTCTTTTTTTTATTAATATGGTTTTGTTTGCTCTTGACTATAGAGTTATCATTGACCTAAAATAGTTTTGGTCAATGATGACAGACACAAAGCCTGTGATGGAGTGCATTTACCCAGAAGAAGCCTGTTCATTCTAACTTCGAAGAGATTCATAATTATTATTCATAAGGGTTCTGCTATAGAACAATGGTTACATACCTGCCATAGAAATAGCAGAGGTCATGCCCAAAGTCTTCAAATTTTGCTGATTCTGGTGCTCATTGCCCTTCGTAGCAGCATTAACAGGTGCTGATGGAGCATTGCTGTGGGAGTACTGCGATGCCGGCCACATCTTGGACATATTATGTTATCTCCCCTACTAAAGAATATGACCGCTAACGGTCAATAGTACTACTAGCTTTAAGAGCTAGGGGCTCATTTATAAAAATGCTCTCCTCTTGGACAACTGCTGGGTTTCTTATGAAGTGATGCAATAATCTGAAATAAAGATTTTTTTGCTGGTTGATTCTTATGGTGATTTCTTAAATACTTTAATATCAATTGCAACAGTTTTAGAAGATTTATTAAGTTGGTTGTTCGACAATAATTTTGGGTTACAAGGAAAAAAAAACTGTTTAATGAAAATTCGTAAACAAAAACAATGTTCGACTGTTCATTACAGTTATAAGACATTTCTGAGAGCGCTAAACTTGCTGCCGAATCATTGGCTTTGTATAGTTTGTAATCACACAATAAGAAGAACAAAAACAACATTACTGTTTACTCGGTACAAGAGGTAGTAGAAAATCCTCAATTTAAAGACCATACATTTATTAGTCACATTAAAAAATTCAATATTAAGTTTTCAAGCCTCGGTTGACACAGGCTTTAGTGTAGATTTCAGGTGTTACACTTGAAAAATTGATAATAAGTGTGTCAAACACTAATGCCTATATTATTACTCAAGGTTTTTCTCTGACTGATAATAAATTAAATGGATAACCATGGAAAATAGTCGTTTTAACTGAAATATATAGGAAAACGGCATAGAAATAATTACCCCTGCAGAAAATCTTGCCATAAGCATGATTAGATAAAAACACAATGGAAATAATTATTTAAATAATAACAAGTTTATTGACATTTTAATGATTAGATCAAAGTATTATAATCACTAGATAAGTACAGTTGAAATAAACTTAATCAAGAATAAACGGTAAATATTGTGAACTAATATAATAACAAAATTAAAATATGATCCAGAGTGAAATGTTCCATAGTTTATCACAAGTCAATATTTTGCTTGTAATAAATAAATAATGACGCAAATCACACGAACCTTTACTAGGAATATCTGTGCGACGATAAAAGTAGACACAATATTCGAAGAAGCGGTCGTGATGCGTAAGCAAAAATCGAACTTTTAGAAAGCACTATAGATACTATTTGTGGACTCAAAATGGGGTTCGTTCACCTACTTTTATCACCGTCTTTATTTAGCGACAACGCAAGCACTTAAGATATCCCTGTACATTTTATACTTTAAAAGAATGAACATCCGCTACTAAATAAGAAAAAACATCAAGAACATTACTTGCGAACAAGAGATCCGTGGTAGAATTCTTTTGTTGTCTGTATGAACTAAGGTCACAACTTATGTAAATATGACCCTCACTGGTATCTGAACCTTGAATCTCAATGCAAATTCGCAAATAAAACATTACGATACATAATCTCAACAATTATCATGAAAAACATTAAGATTAAGGAATACGCATTAGAAAAGCTCACGTTGCCCTGAGCAGATTGTTATTACGTTACCGAGCACTTTATTGTGCTATATCATTGATGGAACAGCGCACACTCACCAATTTATTATATTATTCGGCCTAAGCTGCAATATTTTACACATGCAATTATTTGAAAACATAATAAAAGAAAGAAACAAACATTAATTTCCAAACAAGCACCCAACAGTCGCCAACAACAAGGCAGCCATTTTTACAAAGATGGCGCTAATATTTCTTGCCCGCACAAAATAGAAACAGTGACGATGTTTTCATCACTAAAAAACAGCAAGTTCATTCAGAAGATGACAATACATTCACTTTTCATTAATTTTTTGTTGTACTGTATTGATTTATAGAATGCAATGTTTCTGAAAAATGTAATATTGGAACACAAAATTATTGTTGTGATTTTATGTGATTGATTTTGAAACAAAAATGATAATCCTTCTCTACAATTTTGCAATAACAAAACGTCTATGGATGCGTTCAAAGTTTCAAAATATTCGCTAGTTTTGCGCATGCTCCATTGGCAGTTTTTTCAGTGACGTATCACAAAACTCCGTTGAACTCGTTCACATATCACTATCTCTTTTCATGTGCTGCCAAAAGAAAGGGATTGATAGAGAGCCGGTTGATGTTTTCGTGTCAGCCTTGTGCCCATTTACGAGGAGTAGGTAAAATCCGCCATCTTGAGAGTGAATTCAAGAATGTGAGGACTTTTAGCGGAGTTAAGTGAATTTCTTTAGTAATTTTATTATTAAATGGATTTATATTTATCCACCACGCGATTTCGTACCCTTTATACGAGCCGGTGCCATTAACGGAAATACTTTGCGCGTCGTTAAAAAGCTTAAACGCCGAATTCCTTGATAGTGTTTATGTGACAGGAGAAGACACCGTAAGCTTTCTAATAGTTTTTTGCGTGTCTATTTCCGTTTTCCATCTCGACGATCGTTAACATATACGTGAAAGTGAAATAGGTATCGCGTATCGTTCACAGTTTTCGTTATAGGGCTTCGCGATGTTTTTTTCTGGTCGAAAATGCGGTTAGATGGGCGTTGTTGGTCGGCGATCGGTGGAGTTAAGTCGGGGCCTGTGTCGGCGTCCTGGTGAGGGCCTGGGCCGGTCGGGCGGGCTGAGCGCGCGGCCGCCGCAGAGGATGCGAAGCGCGAGCGTGGTCTAGCAAGGTGTTATAGTGTTTGAACTAGTGTTATTGTGAAAATGTCGACGACTATGAGGCCTACTCTTCAGACTGTCCCGGAGTCGTTGCCGGCCGACCACGTGACGAGCCCAGCGCCGGCTCCTGCGGCCACCACGGCCACAGCAGCGCCCTCGGCGCCCAGGCATCAGAGACCTATGTTCAAGGTAAGTGCCCACATCTGTTTTGATTCCCCAGTCATATTGCTAAACTGCTAATAAACAAATGAGATAACAAACACATCATGTGCCTTACATAACTATTTAATCAGACTGAAAACTCATTTGTGTATTTATTGTTTGGATAGCATAAACTAATAGCTGGACCTTTTGTTTTTTTTAATTATGCACACAAGTGTTGCTACATTCTTATCAGAGAGGTTCAATATTGAAGGAGATAAGGTTGGATTAATTTATGGTAGTACACAGGTAATCTGTAGATTGTGTGTGAGTGTAATAAACATGAATTAATAATTGTGTAAACTTGCAATGGTAACCTAGATAGACTAGAAAGTGTGGTCAGCGTAGCATGGCATCTAAACTATAAAATATTACATGAAAAAAGTTGCCATTTTCTATTCTTAATTAATTGCCCTACTAGCATATAATTATTGATAGACAAATATGACTAGAAAGGTGTCTTATGACCATGGCAGAATTAAAGGAAGCTTACAACTAATTTTTTATTAATTATAATGTAAAATTCTTGATTGAAATAAGATTTGTAGATCTTGTAATAGTTGCTAGAATTCCATGGTCATCCTTTAAATGACAAATCTAACAGGTCTATCCTAGCTTATGGTCATTACATTTTAAAAAAATGATCCTTTTCACACATGATGAAAACCTTATTTCCGTTAAACAATAACAATATTACATAAGAACCAGAAAAAATAAAACTGGCACACAAGAACCAACAGGTAGAAGTCATGAATAAAAAAAGTGGGTAGAACTTGCACAAAACAGCAACAATGTACTGGATTACTCATTCATTACACTTATCTCTTGCATTGTGATGTTATATAAAAACCAAGGCTTTTGTTTGATTTCAAACTGCTCTAGACAATACATTGACTCACTGTTGAACTGACAATTAGGTATCAAGTTTGATAAAGTTGGTATGTAGGGGAAATACATTTAGGTCCTGAAAAGTTTAGTAAATCCATAGTATCTAAGTTAAAATAGGGTCATTCAGCTGCCTTCTGTAAGATTTGAAACCGACCCCAAAATAGTTGGAATTAGGCTAGGCAAAAAGAATCACTATTGAAAGAATTAATAGCTTATTGTCACTCCACAATATTTTTTTTTTGTTTTAAAATTGTATCATAGAATTGTATTCTGTAAATCATATTCAATCAATGTAAGAATTTATTTTTAGAACACATTCTTTCTTTTTTTAAAAACAGCTACAATAAAACAAATATTATTGCGTATGATTACATAGAAAAAAAATCGTATCACAACAATCACACTAGAAAATCAAATAAACAAAATACATTTTCTCATTCAGTACTTGATAAGAAATGTTTACTCAATCCTGTGAAGATTGAATTGAAATAAATTGTCTTCTGATTCAATGCAATAAAATGTGAATTGATCATTCATATTTCTCAACATCTTGTACAGTCTAGAAACTAGATGGATATCTAGAATTTAAATGTGATTTTGAATTAGGAAATGCCGTTTTGATAATGGCTGTGTTTAGAATTGAATGAAAAGTAATTTAGTAATGAGTTATGTTGCAAATTAATATAACAACAAACACAATAGGTATGAAGTTTTTTACAAAATTAAACAAGAATGAAACAAACACTAAACATTAATCTTCTGAATTATTAAAAACCACAATCATGTTTTGGTCACAACTTGTCGCCGTAACATGAAATAATATTTCATTTGTGTGCAACTGTAATTTAACTAGTTAGTAGCAATGGCAGGAATGAGTCATTTTTAATTAACATACTTTACTGTTAATTTTGTATTAAAAGTATGTGAATTTATGTGCTTTGTTCTAATAACTGATTTTCAAATTTTCTGTAGTTAGAAACAGTGCACAATACATTATAATTGGACATAGTAAATAGTTGAGATACAGGCACTTTTGAGTTCTCAAAATAAAAGCTACAATCTGCCACAAGACATAATAAGTGTCTATGGACTGTAGCCTATGGGCCATGTGTATTCCTCTTTTAAATTAATTTAAATGAAAGTTAGCTAGGGCACGGACTCCACGGATGGTAAACTATTCAACCAGTTTGATGTAATCCAAACACAAACAAAACTTCTTTATGTTTTTCGTGTATAGTTGATAAACACCTGTTAACAATTACACCTTGCTTGTTTATTATTACAGTAATAAACAGAGGGAGTATCACCTATTTTATGTACCTATCTTTATTTAACATATATCTTTGTAAATGTAGCAACGGTTTTCAAAGTCCTTGCATTCTCTCGTTGTTTATTATATTTACTGCATTATTAATTCATGATGACTACAGATTAAGCAGAATTTGCATAATTCAAACCTGTCGAAAGCATATATGAAAGAATATAAAGAATTGAACAGAAATTAACATTAATTTGTACGTAATTAGGATGTATTTTCTATGTTCACTTATAAATTGGAATAGGTACGAGTAATCATAATACTGTTTTAATATTTTCAATCTATCACCTACCATATAATTTTTAATTGTCATCAATAAGTATTTTTTTTTTTTTCAATTTAGATAAAGTATTTTCACTTTCAGTCTGCCTACAAGTACTTGATAATATGTCAAAAATAATGTTGCCATTATAATTTAAAAATCCCCACACATCAACATGTGACGTAACATGTCACGTGCGCCAAATAAATTCGTTTAATTAAATATTTCAGCAGTAAAAGACGCGAGCAATGACTGGGGAATCGTAATTTATGCTCAATGTGAAGCTTCGAGCCTGTTTCGTCATACAAAATGTTTTAAAATGTATTGTTTTGTGTTGCCATGTTGTTGGAAACTGTCTTTTATTGCTTATGTTTTGTCTGCGGTTATTTATAAGCTGCCAGGACTTATTTACTTCTTAACAGGATAATTCGTCAGCGTGCTACTCAAATATTATGACTTATTCTGCATTATCTCGGCTTTATTACAACTTAATGAGTTTGATATATTGCAGATCATTAACGCTATGTAAAAACGTTATTCTTAGAAAATGTCTAATGGCGTTTTAAACGTTATTATTCTGTTTTACATCATCGTGTTCGAAGTTTGAAACATACCACAAAATTCATCATAGAGTTTCATGTGGTAACCGTAAACAAAAGGTCTATAAAATAAATATTTAAGAGCTTATTTTGTCTATATGTCACTTCAAATAAATCTTGTTATTTAAGGGAATGGTATTATTAGAGTTGTTTACGCATCGCCTGGTGTTTTCTCATGCATAAGCATCAGGCCTAGGGTGTAAGGGAGGACTGGCCTTCAATTTGCCCCAGATTTGACGCTTTACTACCTATATCGATCATATAGCTACACGTAAGTAACGCGTCACTGGATAATTTTACGGTTCGGTAAAGCTTTTATTCACTGTTGAAAGGTTTCGCTTTAAAAGCGTGCGTGATTTAATTGTTCAGTATTTTTCAGATAAAAACTGGAGTCTTTTTTGTTTTTCTTCTGATTTTTGCATTGGTAACACTGTCAGATTTTGTGACGTAATAGTTCATGTTTTGATTTTGATTTCCAGATATTTGACAGGAAATATCATCCTCTTTTTTTAAACACTTGATAACTTTAGGACAGTAATTATAAAATAAATGAAATTCTTGTTTTAAAAACATTTTTATATTGTTACACCTGATAAATTGTTGAATAATACGAATATTACAGTTTTATGAAGTTATATCCCGTATGTTATAGTTTTTAGCTTTATTCTGATCGACATTTTATGAATATGTGTAGTAAATCTATTTTTATCTTACCTTTACAAAACCTAATAAACTCACGTAATAATATACGATGGTTGAACTTTAGTAACAAGATTTCCTGATATTTGTACACAATTATGCAATAATTTTAATAATCTAAATAGGTTTACATGAGTCATCTCTCAGAATTTCAACTCATGAATAAAAAATAAATAAATACGGCTTTACTTAAAAAAGATACATTCGTCTTATTACTTCATTAGTTTGCGTAATAAATTTTTGCAACATGTGATTACGTTGCATGTTGTAACGTCAAAATCCAAAGACAACGTAGCCGAATTTTTTTTTAAACTCCCAGAGCTTGGCAACTGCATTTCCCTAATCCAAGATTATGTCACATAAGATCCAAGTTCTAAATATAACTAAACGGGGATCGACGTAGGTACGCTCAGTCACAACGAAAATATTTATATAATTCAGTTTAATCATGCCGTTTTACTTTTCTGCGTAATTCTAGTTACAAATACATAATTATATAAATAGATGTTGAGTACATAGGATGAGTCTTGAAACAGCTGTTTAGTATTTTAGGTTTTAACCTCATTTCTGTATTATTGAAACGACATAGGCTTTTACCAAGATTGATTTTGAGCCACTTGAAAGCTTCTTCTATAGTGTTGCCAGATAACTAATCATACTTGAAGATTATCTAATCTTCAAGTATGATTAGTTACAGATTCAATATTTAATTGATACTGCTAGGACATTCTCTCTGTGAGAAGGAGTGGATTATGTCCTCGGACCCCGTGTGACTAAATAAGTTGTGAAAATATGCTCAAAGAACGCATTCCTGAGAAATTGCAGTCTGAACTAATAGCAATTTTGCTATTAGTTCAGACTGCAGCATACAAGAAATGTTTTATATTCAACCAAGTCATAATTTATTTATGCTAAACAAGTCTGGATTCCATAGAAGCAGTTTCCTCTCTTATTTAAAATATTCACAAAGAAAGTGTCAGGCAAGTTGCAAATATAACCTAGAAGAAAATCTTCACCCTTCACAAAGATGTCTAAAGAAATCTTTTAATACCATTGCAAGGGGAAAAGTTTTAAAATGAGATACAATTGCTTTGTCATCTGAAAATATTAGGCCAACTAGATTGTCTAGATTTCAGTATTTAATTAAAAAGAAGTGCGTACTTGGAAATTTGCGTTTGTACGCAGGTTTCAAAATTGCTGAAATGCGGTCGCGGCCGAAGCGTTTGTTTGAACCCTCTAAAGTTAATGAAAGGTTACATTCAATAGGCTATGGAAATGTTTTAAATAGACCTTTCGGTTTGTTTAATAATTACGGAATAATTTTACCACAAGAGCCGTGAAGGAAAATTTTCATTTCGCGAAAATTTTCGTGAGATTCTGGTATTAAATCAATAAACCTTCCTCATTTGCCTTTTGCTTCGTAAAATATAGGTTTTTCTTTATTATTTGTCAGTTTAATACGAGTCAATTCAATATATTGTGCTTATGGGTAGTAAACTTTTCGATGAATTACCCAATGACAGTGTCCCTAAGCGATAAAACTTAACAGAACACGTATATTTTGGTTAGAGTTGTAATTTATGCGATATCTAAGTGACATCTTATTTAACCTAGGTTCTATTCTAGTCCAGTCTTTAACTAGGCACGC
Organism: Agrotis exclamationis; assembly: GCA_950005045.1. Taxonomy (NCBI): domain Eukaryota; kingdom Metazoa; phylum Arthropoda; class Insecta; order Lepidoptera; family Noctuidae; genus Agrotis; species Agrotis exclamationis. Next base: position 11,933,113 of record OX465441.1, read on the forward strand.
GGTTTTACAATCGATAATCGTAACATTTGTAGGTTTCTTGAAATTGTAATCGATATCTTTCTATTTATGATATCTAGTATAGAGGTATTGCAACTATATGCTTGTTATTTTTAATAGGATCGGGTACGGGTATACCCAACGACCATGGTATACCATTACTCCACATTTTGATTGCTATGTTGATGTTGTGGTCGATAGCACGTATGGTAGACTCTCCAAAAAAGCGATGCATCGATACGCCTTTTCGCCGATACGATACCGATACTCTTATAAAAATATCGGCGATACGGATACGCTTATTGTGAATGAGAAAATTAAGATAAAATAAATAAATCACAAGTCAGATTATTTTTTATTAATATAAAAAGTAGTGACATAGGTTGATAATTATACATTTTAGGAATTAAAATTAACACTAATGAGATTTTTGTTTAAAAAACTTTTTTCGGAGAAAGGCGATTTCGCAAGTCTGTTTGGCAAAGGTTTGCCCGGGCATAGTTCGTGCCTCGTTTGCAACGAAATAGACTAGACAACATGCTCGTTTACACTACATTTTTAAATTAAAAAGTATCGTTGAATCGGTCATAAAAATATCGTCGATACCGATATATCGGCTAATCCGAAGTATCGCCGATATATCGGTATCAGTATCGGATGCGCTACTCCAAACGTTTATCCAATTGACCAAAATGTTATTCTGTTTTAGCATTAGGAACTCATCAGTAGGAGTCTTAAATCTGGGTAGAATTTTGTAACCTTTTGAATTATTGAATTCATTAGAAACTACCTGTTCCCCGCTGTTTCACTACCGCTGCTCGGCGCCTGTTTGTCGTACCGTTATGGTATATAGCCTATAGCCTTCCTCGATAGATGGGCTATCCAACATATAAATATTTTTTTAATTCGATCCAGTAGTTTCTGAGATTAGCGCGTTCAAACAAACTCTTAATCTTGGTAATATTAGTAAAGATTAAAAAAAAACATAGTAACCTTCATCAAATTGGTTACCCCAGAAACGAACGTTATTGTTTCCGTAATAACATCGTGACGCGAACTGTACGTTACATTCCCTACGTACCTACTTCGTAATACGGGTTTGATCATAATCTTAAAGAAGATAGTCGAGGAAGGATCCATGAAAAATTCCCCCCACGTACATTCAAAACTAGTCTAAATGATAATCCACCAAGTGGATTCCTCACACGACTCTGATTTACATGCTACCTTGTCGGTCCGAGCCGTGACTTCGTCTAGACAAACTAATGGATTTTACATTGGTGAAACAAGACTTGATGTTTGCCTAGACTCCTTTTTCGTAGGCAAAGGGGTTATAGTCTTTTTCCATGCTATTGTGCGGTTAAGAAAGGTGGGCTGTATTGATTGGTTGCGGGTTTTAAAGTACTCGAGGATTATTTTAATGCCGTTTTGAGGAAAGCTGTGACATTTTAGTTTTGTATCTAGGTGTTCCCCCCGGTGTCAAATGCTTCTCAACTCCTATTTGTCGTCGCTTGATGTTAAAGAGTCTGCAGCCTTTTTCGATAAGTTGACTATTCAACACAAAATATTTTTTTCAATTCGAACCAATAATTACTGAGATTAGCGTGCTCAACGAAACAAACTGTTCAGCTTTATAAAGAATAGCTAAACGGAACTTGAGATGCGGAGAAATAAATAATAAAGCCTCCTGCAGACACTCGCGATTAATCGCGCGGGGCGACATGTCGCGGTCCATTCGCAGTATTTTTAGAGTGGAAATTAGCTTGGCTCGTTGTCGCAGCGCGATTAATCGCGTGTGTCTGCAGGAGGCTTAACTGCCGATAATGGATAAAAATGTCAAAGCAATGATGGCTAAAAAACAATACAATAAGATAGGAACTAAGGAAGTGCACGGGCTAATAGAGAATCGATTTTAGATGACCAATCAAATTCCAACGCTCTTGAACAACTATCCTTCATTGAAAAAAAAAACCGAGTAAAAGCGTAATAATAGTAATTTCAAAAGGACATAACTCCCATAACACTTCGCATCAACTGCATAAGGTTTGCATTATTACCCATTATAACTAAGGCTATACAATAATGCAAGATCAGATTATAAGGGAACTATGCAACGAAGGCAAACAAGACTTGCATGGCTCGCAAACTACGATTAAAAAACTAAGGTCACGCAACGCTTAATATTAAATATGGTGGAAACTGACGTTTAATACCGTATCGTATTACGCTTGTAAAGAAGTTGGGCAATATGTAGTTGCGTTTGTGGCCTCAAGTTCAATCACATTGAAATTGCAACGATAGTTGATTGAATATAAGTGACGTGACATATGCCAGCACTGACAGGACAGGTCCAGTCAAATCTATGTGACTTTAACCTCAAAAGTCCAGGTCGTAGCATACTTTCATACACGCCTGTAACTACAATGTCTTCGTCATTTTAGACTTTGAAAAGTCTTCTAGCTTTAAGGGCTGACCCTAGCTTGCCAAAATGGTGGCTTAAAGGCACTGCCATCTAGTTGGCGCGCGAGACCGCGACAGGAGACCGCGACACTTGTCATTACCTAATGTTAAGAAGTGTCGCGGTCTCGCGCGCGAACCGGCACCTATACATTGCCTAATGTTAAGTAGTAGCGGTCTCCTGTCGCTGTCTCGTGTCGCGGTCTCGCGCGCGAACCGGCACCTTTAGACAAAAATTAGGTTCGCCTGACTGTCTTATCAGGGCACCGTAACCCCGGAACGTAATGGGCTATTGAAGGACACCGAAGATTTTAGTCTGACAGTCCCTCCCGGACTCATTTGATGATTTCACAACGGAAAAAGAAGACAAAAATTTGACGTGCAAAAGAGTTTGTAGGTACCATCTTGCAAAAATTACTACAAATTATCATAATTTTCTATGACACGCGAACGGGAATCTACGACTCCTTATGGTTAATATTGAGCAACCGGTAATGCGAGGAGGTTTACGCAAAAAGAGGATGTTAGCACCTTCGCACTACGATGTAAAGGAAATGATTTTGTCGGAATCGCAGGTACGATCTCAATAGGATGTTTTGACCTCTCGTAGTCATTCTGAACGAGTATTAAACTACAAAGCTAGAATAAACAATGAATTAAGTATAGTGTGTCTAAGTTCTTTCATTTTTAAGTCCTCCCACCCAGGGTAGGACTATCAGACTCGTACAGACTAAAATCCACAGAGTCCTTCAATAGCCCGTTACGTTTCAGGGTCACGTTTACGGTTTACCTGAAAAGACAGTCCCGCGATCAAGTTCTTTGATGACGTAGACATTGCTTTGACCATCTTCATTTCGGACGTTGGTCGCACAGTGTTCCATATAGACAAGCTAGTTGGAAAAAAAAATGTGATATTTGTTTTGGTTAAAAGTGACATGACGGAAACAAGCGATGTCCTCCGTTCATAGACCATTACTCGGTGTTTTTATAAGAGTGTGTTGTAGATTTAGAATGTATCAATGTAGTAAAGCTAACGGTCCATCACTTAGTTGTCTAGAACTAGTACTCCTAATATGGACTGATTCAGGACTTTCACTTAAGTCTCATATTTTTTTGCGACATTTTATTTCCCGTAGAAAGCTCAGCTGCTTTCGATATTTTTTTCGACTTGACGATATTATGATGAAATAAAAAAAGAAACTAAGCAATTCCGGAGATATTTTTCTAATGAAAAATCTAGATTATTTTTGTAAGAAAAATGAAATAGACACATACACAAAAACCTAACAAGCATACACGGCGTGTGTACTATCTGCCAATAATTGAAAAAATAAAATTAAATAAGAAATTAAGAAAATTAAAACCAATAAAAAAACTAAAAATACGTACCGTACGTACGTAAAAAATTATATTATAATCATCACCACACACAAATACATCACAATTTAACGAACTATCACAATTAGATGTTGTCAAAACTATCGCTAAAATTAAACTGACGTGAACGTCAAAGAACGAGTTAAAGAGCATTCGCTCATTAATTAACTAAAATCATTAGTTAACTTTGATCACCTGTGAGTCATCGCTGTGTAATAAAAATTATTGGAATCGGAGATTTAGGGGCTATTGTTAGGTGATTAACCCTTTTCGAGAATCTGATAATTTGAATTTTGTCTAGATATAATGTTCTGTGTGAAATACTGTGCATCAAAGGGCATTCAAGCAATCGGGTCTTTTAGCGTCAATTACAAAAGACAGTCCCCGGAAGCGCCCACCCTTCGCCACTTCCTAGTGTTTTGGCTGGGTAGAAGTGGGCGGAAGAAACTCCCCAGCAACAAAACTGTCTGTTAGCAACGTTTACCATCTGTCTGTTTTGTGATATTCTCGAGTGAGCATATTGACATTGTTTCTTTGATGAACGATAATCGTATTTACTTTTTTTGTAGACGATTTTACAGATCAATGACTCATTCAAGTCACAATTAAAGTAATCGCTAGATTAATTTTTTATAGTATGCTGGAGTTTGAATATGATCGACATGTGGGTGTATGTATAGGTCTCTGCCCAAACCTTCAGGGAAACAAGCGTAATAATACTATTTTGAATATCGACACGACAGAAACACAGTGTATTATGATTGGATTTCAACAGGAATGGTTAATTCCGCAATGCACTGGTAAACTTTAGTTGAATCCGTTTTATAGGCTATGTCGAAATGGTCTCTGCGAGAAACTACGACTCAAACATTGTTTGTAACATGGCAAATGTGTTTATACCAATTATTCTAACCTAAATAATGTAAATATAAACGTGGACTTTGATGTTTTGGTGTTGGCCCGAAGTGCACTGTATTTTATTCAGCTGTCACTTTGAACTGTAATAGGTGATCGTTAGCCCAACTTTGGGTGGGAAATTTCTATCCAATGTAATTTCAGTATCCGTTCCTTTTGCGTCAAAGTGATAAAGAGAATTTTTCTCAATAAATTAAAAAAAATTCAAGGCATATAGGTGTCACGCAAGCCACGATAATTATAAGCTATACGACTCTTGTATACATAACACTTCTGTATGTAAGATGTAATAGACAGCAAAATAAACAAATAAGGTTAACCTAATTAAAAATGCAATGATTCATGAATTCTCTTCTTTATCATATCATTTTGTTGGCTATATGCCAGCGTCCGTTTTGTTAGCATCTTAGTGGTGCTGATATTGGCAAGCGTCTCCCCAAGATCCTGCCTCTATGATGAGTTCCAGTTTGTGGATTTCTGAACGCATTTTCCTGTTACGTCTTTAGATTGATTGTGTAATTGAAATGTACTTAACATTATGGTAATAAAGGGCGGGAGTTACATAAAAACTCAACTTCTATTATGAAATTGACAACTTTTCCTCTTCAAGTTGGGTTTGCAAAGGTCATTGTTAGCTAAGTGTTATTAAGTAATGATATTTATACTAAAATTACAGTATTTTGTACCTTAAAAAGTTATAGAAAAGTATGGAAGAAGACTTTCCACGCTGACTCAAGTGAATAAGTCTGGCGAATATTAGAACGATTGAAAAGACACACATTCAATCATTTCCAATGCTGGCTATAAGAAATCCAGAACAAACTTCTACCGTATGTCGTTATAATTCCTTTCAACTTGTTAAAAGTACGGAGACTTTAGAAATTGTAATGATGTCTTCTTTAGAATTTGTCCTGTATACATTTTGTTTAAATGGATTTACTTTCATGCTTCTCTGGAGACGGTAGAGCTTTTAGTGTTATAGGATCTGAAAAAAAAAAAGATTCTACTTAGCGATATACTGAAAATACTTTTTTTTTTTTTTTTTTTAGGATGGCAAAATCATCAAATGAGTCCTCCCGCCCTGGGTGGGGCGGGAGGGACTGTCAGACTCTTACTGACTAAAATCCACCCGTGTTCCGTCGGATGCCCTTTACGTTCCGGGGCCACGGTATCCTGGATTAAGAAAAATCCGCGACCCCGGCAGGCATTTGGCCCCATAAGGGGCCCCGTCGGTGACGCGTGAAACACGACGCGCCACCGACCCGGGCTTGGTCCTTGGTCGGACGGCGGGCATACCCATTACTCACCGTCCGCAAGCCCGCTCCGCCGCTGTGCCCTCTGCTGTTCAGAGGGACACGCGTTGGAGCGACCACCCGACAGGCTATTTGCATACGGGCAAAGAAACCCCTTAGGCACACAGTGCCTAAGGAGAGTTTTTGCCCGCATCCCAGGGCGCACCGGCCCGAAAAACTGGTCTTCCCCCCGGACGTATCCGAGAGGGAACTCCAGTCCTCGGGCGCACGTGGAGGTTTCCTGTCTTAGCACCCCATACTGAAAATACTTAGCAAAATGTCAGCAGTATATAAACGTGGACAAAACCATATTGAGATGTCACCAGCCTATAAAGTTCCCACTCAGTAGTGGCGCAGACCTCTCTAATAAGAGGGTTGAGGCTGTAATCAGTCATGCGGACCCAGTGCCTGTTGGTAGATGTCACATGTCTTCGAATTTTTGGTTCTAGGACATGTCGGTTTCCAGACGAAGTTTTCCATCAGTATAATAAAGAAATAATTCTAATCCCCTCACAAAAGCTTATGGTTTTAAAACGTATAACGAGAACCGAAATTAATATTATTTTAAGCAAATATACGCTTCCGTAGTTTCCTCCTCAGCGAATTTCGTCCAAATTTTATAAAATCTTTTAGCTGAAATTCAGGAAGGTTATGTTTAAAGATTTTCGTTGAAATATGAAGCTTTTTATATTATGTAAAACTTGTACGTGCTACTTGTACGATCCTTAAAAACTCGATATTCACCATGTTGGGGTTGGCTTCCAGTCTAAGCGGATGCAGTAGAATACCTGTATTTTACATGGACTGACTGCCTCTTTGACTTCCACTGCCCAGTTACTTCGTAACACCATGATCTTTCTTTTTTTTTATTATCTAGCCTGCCAATCCCTCTTTTGGGCACTCCACACCTTCAACTCCTTCCACCTTTCGTGAAACCGATTGTCCTCCTTCCAGTTCGAACGAAGTCCTTTTGAAAAGACTGGTTCTCAGACAGACTTTCGGGACCACAAGCGTGCTTTCCGAGAAACGGAGAGATTGTATGATCACCCATCCTTAGACTGACCTCAGCAAGCGTAGCTTTAACTAGATAACCAGTACGACTGTTACTAATAGCTAGGAGCCCTCCCTGGCAAACCCTCTACATTATTTTCATAAGGGCATCTATTCCGAAGCAATCTTATCGATCCTCCGTTGACATAACGTTAAACATACTCGGTTGTTCAACCTCACGGAAATAATCTTAATATAGAGACAGTTATTTTTAGCTACAGCCTTTATTTTTTCGTTTTCCGATGCGTATCCTCTTACGCCGACGGTTTTTGGTCGTATTTCATTGAATACGATGTTTTTGATTCACGAAAATAAGCTAAATAACTTGACATCGTAAATCTATGGATTGGGCAACAACTATTTTAGAAGAGGAAGCTAGTTAGGTGGATGAGTTATAAAATAAAGAAAATTGACTCGAATTTTCTTCGCCCTTGCTGGCCAGGCAGAATATTATTGAGAACATCTCCATATTTTTGTACTAAAGGCGCGCTTCCATTAAGCAAGTCTTGCATACAAAATATGACGTCACATTTGCATACAAGTAGCATGAAATGGAAACATGTTTTCGAGACTGTGCATATACAGCATGCAGGTTTTACTTGCATAGTTCCTAATTGAGTAGGTTGACAGTAAGTTGAAACAATGTACATGATTACACAATGTGTAAACTACATATTTGCAACTTGTAGCTTGTATGCAGGTTTGTTCAAGTTGCATACAATTTGCAACTTGTATAATGGTAACGCGTCTTTAAGGAATGTTTTGATGTCAACAGTCAACATGGTGACATCCGGTAGTATTACACGAGCATCAAAGTATAATCAAAAAGATCTTTTCTTTTTTCTTATAATATTACTATAAAAGGAAATAAGATAAAAGACTTTTCTTCCCGATTTTTTTATTTTTTTCTTGCTTCGCTCAGGATTTGTGAGTTGACAAAATATCGAGATATCTTTTTTATTTATAATTATATTGGAAATGTATTCACTCTATGGAATAAATTCTGTGAATAATATCTAATAGTAGTAATAAATCATAGTCATATTATTGTGATTTAAACTAAACACTTCCACATTACTATTACTGTTATGCAGAGCCATATTTTTTTCACACTAAAAATCGTCGTCATCATCACGAAATTAAAGGTAATTTACTCAAAGACTTTAATGACAAGTTAACGACCCGACTCTGAAAGCGTTAATGTTAATAAAATTGATTATTGCCAAATATTATAAATCGATTATTTCATAAAATTAAAATAATATATCACACAAACGTCAGAACTGCTGTGAAAGCTCAAACTGAAACATCGATAAATATTACTTTCTGAACCAAATAAATATTAGTTTCGAATCAGCGAAACGTGAGTTTTCAATTCGTATTGAATTCCCGTGGAGCGGTCGAAGCAAAAACTACTGGCAATGTGTCCAATACCTATCCAGTTACCATGTAAGGGCCGCAGAGAGAGTTGTGAAGCCTTATTAGCCAGAAGTCCCGTCACCATACGAGTTTTTACTCCAATGTGCGTAAGACTTTCTAAAGCATTAAAATTGTAGCACCCATCTGTAACTAAACTAAGAAATGATTAAATTTTGACATAAAAAACTGAAGTTTTCATAATCTCTAGCGTGGCTACATCAAGAATTTTAAACAGTCTAATTTAATCCAAGAGCTAAATTTGAATTTGGCATTTTAGAGAGCAGTAAAAATATAATCCAGCGAACAATGCCTTTAAAATAACAAAAAATTTAAAAATATCTTATTTAAATTTTCTAACTGTCGATAGTTTCCAATATCCAATATAAAAATCCCGTAAAGATATTGAAAGAGGAATTTTATCAATATTGCAGGTATTCCAACATCATAGATCAAAGTGACACGTCTGTTATCGGCCAGCACCTGCGACCGACTAAGAGCGCCAACCGGTACCTTCAGTATTGCCAACCTAATAAAATTATGCAAATTTTAATACTTACTACCCACCGAAGACAAATTGACAAAGGCTTAGAGTTGACAGCTTATAAATCCGGCATCGTTTTGGATACGCAGGCATTTGGAAAATTGTTTTAAATATTCCCTTAGATTCGCATTAATAAAGTATTTGAACTCCGAATGGCAACAGTCTGGCTGTAATGAAGTGAATAAATAATTTGTGTTCGAGATTTTGGAAGCTTAGATCTAATTTATTTTGCTTCCACCTAACTTACCGGAGTTAAATTTGTCGAAATTGTAGCAGTTGTAATGTATTTAAGAGACTTCATGTAGCTAGCTATTCATAGAATCAAGAATAATTAATATTTGCTTACAAATACAAGTGTTACCAGTTGCTAAAATTTATCGTTTAGGGCCAAATCATATTTAATCTGTTGAGTATATATTCAAAAATATGTTGCCTTGAAGTGAAATAATATAATATATAACAGGCATTTATGTTTTTAAGCTAAGTTAAGGTAGAATTCGTAATTGCAGCCACAATTTGAAATTCAATTCATTAGGTTAGTATAAGTCTTAACTTAGACCAAAGCTGCCAAAGCTCCCGCTTCTTCCACTTGCATCTAAACATCGCAAATAAGTATCATCATCATCAGCCTATAAATGTTCCCACTGGTGGGACACAGGCCTCCTCTCTTGTGAGAGGGAGTGGGCCGTAATCTGCCACGCGGGCCCAGTGCGGATTGGTAGATGTCACATGTCTTCGAATTTTTGGTTCTAGGACATGCCGGTTTCCTCACGATGTTTTCCTTCACCGTTTTGAGAGCAGTGGTGTTGAAATAAATTACACAAAGTAATGCGCCTGACGGGGTTCGAACCCACGACCTACTATTCGTAAGTCGAGGCCAATACCACTGGGCCACCACTGCTCTCAAATAAGTATAGGAAAGAGAAAATTGGAAAAACTTAGGTTCTTTTTCCAATTTTCTCTATAATAATTACTGACTCTCCGTCTGCACCTAATCTAAAGTATGAAATACCTTTAAAGTAGTTCCAACACACATTTTACGAACTGAAATTATCGAAGTTTTAATTGCAATGGTGCTTGCAGATTCCGAACGAATTACTTTTCTAGTGAATGAGATTATATTTAGACAAGGAAATGAGGAAAAGTTTAAAGGCGTGTAAAAGCTGTTGTTGAAAAATATTAAAAGAGCTTTTTTCATTAAAAATCTCTCACTGCCATCTTTTATGAAAAATATTTTTGGTTATCAGAATGAAAATATCTTACAAAAAGAAAGATTGCTCGATGAGATTTTTTCGTTGAGTTTCTATCTTTTTAACAGTAATCTTCGTGTCTAACAATATTTTTAACCGACTTCAAAAAAGGAGGAGGTTCTCAATTCGGTCGGTATGTTTTCATAGGATAACGTAAACGATTTCAATGCAGTGATTTTATAAGATATAGTGGCGTGCCATTTTCTGGGCTAGTACTAAAATTATCAAATGAGTTCTCAACTCCTGGGTGGAGCGGTGGCGGTTAATTCTTACTGACTAAAAATCCATTCTGTTTCTTCGGAAACACTTCGCTTTTTCGGGCCTCGATTCCCGTTCAAGACAGTCCCGTGATACCATCTTATATGACCTAAAAAAATACGGCATCATAGCGTACCTAAAGGTCAATATTACGCTCGTGGCTTAATACTTACAGCCGTACAGGCCGATCTTCCGGGTTAATCCGCGTTTGCCGAAATTGGTCTGTGGATGGGTGACCATTTCTGTCATAGCGAGTTTCTTTCATGCCTCGGAAAGCACGTAAAGCCGCTGAACCCCGCTGTCATTTGTAAATCTTTGATTGTCGTTACTATTAGTCAGAATCTCTAAAAGTCTGACAACCAGTCTTACCATGGGGTATCGTATTACCCAGTTACTGGGTTGTGGAGTTCCGATAGGCAGACGCTCTATGTGAAATACTGATATTCAGCTGTATCTGGTTCGACTGGAAGCCGACCACAATATAGTTGAGAAAAGGCTAGGCAGATAATGATATCTAAATTGGAATAAAACTTTCCCAACATTTTTCGTAGAATCCGAGTTATTCTCATAATAATATTTTTTCTAATAGACGATATTAAATGTTATTCTAATAGTCCCTGTGATAACAAATTCCTTTCATAATTATGAAGTAATTGGTCCGCCCTACTGCCTTTAATAACTTCTTATTAACAGTCCACAACTATGGGCACGAAACTACAGTTAACGCACGATTATGTTGACATTGACAGTGTCTTTATGACGTAGCAGTAAGGTCGGTTTTTGTAGTTGAAGTGACGTGTTGATATTATGTGCTGTTAGAACATTTGTATTGTTCAATCGCTATAATTAACGCTTGTAAACTTGCTGACGGTCACCGATTGGACATTCCAATGGTCACTGAAGTAAAGCTTAGGACATGACAAATTCAATTAATTGAAATTCAATTTCTTTTTTAATTGCAATCGTTTTTCAACCGTAGCCTCGTCATTATAATGTCGAGTTCCAGATATTTTTATCCCTAAGTACACAACATTTTATTACAATAGCCATTCAGTTTTCAATTCAATTGATTAAACATTGTTTCGATTTTAGAACAGTGACGTCTTTCAACCCTACAGTTAAGCGTAGTACACACAGATTCCATTCAATTAATTTCGATTTTCAATTACGTTCTCTAAACATTTTACAGGGGCGTTTTTAGCGTGCTATTTGACTGTTAAATTAAAAGCAATTGGTGTACAACATACTTTTGCTTTTAATTTATTACACGGAATATAAAATGTTATTAAAATTAAGCTGTGTCGTTGATATCCTGGAGGTTAATAACACTGCGTGTCGGCTTCATTACGTCATTCAATATTGTCACAGAGAATAATGAACGTAGGAGATCATACTGTATTAAAAGGTCCTTATTCACTTTAGCTTTCATCTCGTACTCGAAAGTTACCAAGAAATACAACATACAAGATCATTTTGAAAAGTTGAAGTATGAAAGTTGAAACTTAGCACTTGAACGACCTGTAGCTTCAGTGCAAACTTGAGTGTCTTGCAACACGGACGATGTTAATATTAAACTTACTGTACTTTATCGTTACACCTGCTGTTTTATAAGAGGTTGGCAGAGATCTAATTTCACGTCAGTTTCCGTACCACTTGGTTTGGCCTAATCACCGTGGAACACTTGATTAATTGATTGATAGAGCTTTTCCTACCGAGTTTCCTTAAGCGTAACAGACTATATTTTTTCCGACTGTGATAACACAGTATACTTTCTATGATAGGAAATGGGCTGTAACCTTTGAAGCTAGGCAGATGTCGCTTGTAATCGAATTTTTCACTTAAAACTGCATTAACTTATTGTTAGTACCTATAAGTGAATTTACCTGTATCGTTTGCTAATAAATGGAATAGACCATTCGTTTTCAACCATTTAGTAAGCGTATAAGCACTTTGATCGAAAACCGGATGCCCTTAGGTTCTAGTTTATATCTTGCAACGAGATATATTACTACCTAGTATCGGGATAAAGTGCGTTATAATTCCATTAGCGTGCTTTTACTAAAGACAGGTCGGCCATTAGTGGTGGTAAGTAAATGTATCGCCTTTCTGCAGTACGATGTCACTTTTGATATAAGTGATGGCAGTGATACACTTGCTTTTCAAATACAGATAGTTCAGCCCACCCCTTATAGACCCATTCAATACGATTCTACTAGGGATCTGATGCTAGCTGGACAATTGGACATTCAACTTCTTTACCAGAATAATTAATGCTTTTTAATGTGTTTTTTTTTGTCGGATTACGCTGAAATCAGCAGTTCGCGAATGTCAGAAATTATTTTCCACAGTCCTTCAAAAGCTCTACGCCACTAACTAGTGTTTTATTGGGAGAAAATATGGCGGAACTAACGCCCCAAAAACACAACTGTGTGTTGTTTGTGATTATAAGAACTGAATTAATTAATATTTAACTTGAGATTTATGTCAGTCATGATATATTGTGTTAAGTCGTGCCGATACCTAAACAAAATGATGTTTATAAGGCCATATAGATAGCTCCAATGAATAGTTTTGCAAAATTAAATATGTATGTGATTTGTTATTTATTAAAGCAACCTGCCGGTCGCGGCAGGTTGTTATCAAATCACAGGACAAGACAACTTTTGTCCCTGTCAAGAATAATAGTTCAATATGCTATTTAAATCAGTGTGCATAAGTGATATTTTGCCTTGGCCATTCCTTTTCATAAATACATGCTGAATAAAATAATATCTAACACAAGAAACGATTGCTTTGAGATATAATTTTACCGTAATAAATAGTTTTTCCATCATTTGTTTACAAAAAAAAATACTATTTTTATTTTTCAATGTTATATCCGCGGAATGAATTAGTGAATTATTATTACGTTTGAGGAAAAAGGAAATTCAATTAAATTGAATTGTCGGTTGTCGCGCATGTGTGTTCGGCTCAACTGTTGTTGTACCTCTTTAGCATTTCAATTAGGTTTAGTGATCATTGTTACCGGATTTAGATCTGTCGTATGGGCATACTCGTATAAATGTAGTTATTTTAAGAAAAAAAATAAACCAGTACTTTGTAAAAAAGTGATCTTGCTAAAGCGTGACTAAATACGTCCTTATAAAATCACATACTTAAAGTTTTATTATTAATTCGAGTCAGTAAAATGACAAGTGCAACTGTCACTGATACAAACAAAATGAAACAAACCTGCAACACTGGAAATGTCATTTTACTGACTGGAATTAATAATCAAACTTTACAAGGTTTTTCTGTCAAAGAAACAGTTATTATCAGGAAACCGCGACTCCGGCACGTAAAGGGCTATTGAAGGAACACATATAGATGAGTCTGACATTCCCTTCCACCCCACAAAGGGATGATTTTATGATGGCCATTCCCTATTATCAATTCCACATGAGCAGAGTAATATCCTAATTAAAATCATAGAGCCCACATCTCGGAACATCAACATAATAATTAAAACAAACATAGTATATTAATAAACACACACAAATCGCGATCTACTACAAACATGACGTCACTAATTAATGATGGAATGAATAACTCCAATTATATTTCCGTTATTAATATGCCAATTAGTGTTTTGAACTGTGTGTTTATTTGGGTAAGGGCTATGTTTGCTTGAAGGGTTATCTTTGAACTTCATTTCTGTATTCCCCTACAGGCCAACGATGCTAGGCAAAAATGAAGGAAGACGCGTTCTACAATCTGAACGCCGATCTTCTTTGCATTGTGGTTGTGACGTAACTTTACGTAAGTCATGTTGCCATACATGCGTGACGCTTTCCAGTTAAGAGTACTACGCATTTGACCTCTCTTGAGTTCATCAATAAGGTCGTTTCAGACGACCCTTTCCGCTTCATCCATGTGACGTTATCGTAATATTACGGCTACGGGATTGGAATATATTGGCTTTGAATTTCCTAAACGGTCTAAACCGTTGACAGTACTATATTCATATTTTAGTTTGATAGTTCGGCCAAAAAGGGCTCGGTAATATTAGTTGGCTCTTATATTAATTTTCATTACTCATACTCTGAAAGTAGGTCATTACATGTCTGATTAGCCGTTTGAAAGTTATCCATTGCCGCCCTAGGGAAAATCGCTTTCAACTGACAGCTGCCAAATTTAAGAAAAAAAAAACTTGTTCTATTTTGACATTTCTATTGAACCATGTTCAAAATTTTTATACAGCCACGAAATTACAGAGCAATTTAAAATTAAAATAACGTAAAGTTAAGTATTAAGAATATAAATAATGACTTTAAAATAATTTAGTTTCAACTATTTCTCTAAAATATCACAGATTTCGACAAAATCTTTACCTTTTTTATTAAATAATGAACATGAAAAATCCTGGCTGTATAGCTGGACGACCACAGCACAAAAATTAAAAAAAAAACAAGCGGCAAAGTGACAATCTGATCTACACTCATTTTTTCTTTAGCTAAAATTTATGTTGTTAATTTTACTTTCTTTCCTCGTATTCGTAATGAAAAGCACAGTGTTTACCTCGGGTAAATTACTTATTTAGTCCCTCGAACTTTTAGCGCCCTCACTACGTTCGGGCGCCAAACCCCGTCTCGGGACGTAAATAAGTAACTTTCACGCCTTGGATAACAATGTACTATTTCAACCTTTTCGCCCGTGGTTTCGTTCCCCCCCCCCCCCCTCATATTTCCCTTTCCAAGTTGTATGCGAAAAGGAGTACCTAAGTAGAAGTTTTTCTAAAATCTGATCTAGCTTCGGGTTATAAGATATTCAGCAAATGATGTTGAGAATTTCAAGTATAGACTAACTTCATTGTTACTCCAAATTATTGCAAAGTTGGAATACCAATTCTCGGCGCTTAGCTAAACAATGAAATCTAACTATTCGTTTTTGTTTTCAGGCATTTGTTAAGTTATTTTTTTTTTGTTTACGTAAACAGCCGTAACATTCAATATTCCTAAGTAAACCTTGAAAAAGACGCCTTATTTACTAACAAAACACTCGAGACGATTCTATTCCACTATGTATTCTATTCCATCATCATATAAATAGATTGATCAATTGGCATTGTGCGGTCGACACGGGCCCCAAACGGCTCTATTAGTTGGTATACTATTCAATTGAGTGAATTCTATTCGTAATTGCACACTTCTGATACTGTAAAAGGTATGCAGGACTCCAATTAGTGGTATTGGATACCTTGTGAGAGCTGATTTGGCATAAATTTGAAGCGTTTTCTACCTCTAAGGCTCTTCGTACACGAGACGTAAGTCTCCGATACTTTGGTATCCATCGACGTGTGCCTGTGTACGAACCTCTATGGATTTGTATTGCGATAGTCGCTTGGATAACAGAGTGGTAAAGTATCGGAGACTTGAGTCGCGTTGTGTACAAAGGGGTTGATTTTGTTTTTTGTAATGATTGAATCTATAGTAGAAAATACTTTTAGATAATATTATCCATGTTTTACATTCGATAATATGAATGACTAGCGACCCGCCATGACTTCCCACGTGCACGTGCATGTATTAGGTATACATATAAACCAGCATCTTGAATCAAATCTGTGTATTGATGAAAACCGCATAAAAATCCGTTGCGTAGTTAGCGAAAGACCAAAGCGTAGAGACAACGCGGGTAGCCAAGATATTCAATTATAATAATATTATATCTTTAACATTTTGACGGCACGGTTAGCGCAGTGGCTGAGAGATTGGACTGCTGTGCAGCGTGTCGCGGGTTCGATTCCCGCAAAGAGCAAATATTTGTATGACCTACAAGTAGTTGTTCCGGGTCTGGGTGTTTGTGTATGAGAGTTCTTTGTAAACGCACCCACGATACATGAGAAATTCCTAGTGTGGGGCAACGTTTTAAAAAAAATCTATGGACGTCTGGAAATCAGTTATAATTTATTATTGAACTAACCTACTTCGAAGAACTAATCGACTCGTTGGTGATTTCCGGACAATCTATCTGGTTTCCGGTTTCCACACGATATTTCCCTCCATCAAGTGTGTCTGAAAAAGACGATCAATCCATTATGGCATAAAAATAAACGTAGCCAAGGTATCAATATGTAAAATCCCTTGTAAAATTAAATTAATCGTCACAAAACTAATTAATTTATCAATTGTGGCGAAAACTTGGCACGTGCGCACACACAACGCCAGTCATAATGTCTGCACACGAGATATAGATAAATATAGAACTGTTTGTATTTATGGACTATTTACTCACTAGTCGGAGACTATTAGAAAAACATAGGAACAGCTGTTTACTGAATCGTGCCAGGTGAATAGGCAAGAGGGGTCAGTCATTACGATTGTTTCTCCAGCTTTATGATTTGGTCTGACCGCCGCTGCTCGGTTTCTGTTGGTCGTGGCGTAATGTTTTATAGCCTATAGCCTTCCTCGATAAATGGGCTATCCAACTCAAAAATATTTTTTTAATTTGAACTAGAAGTTCCCGAGATTACCGCGTTCAACCAAAGTCTAGAGCTTTATAACTTTAGTATAGGTAGATAAAAATGTTTTTTTCCTATTTGGTTGCAATAATAAGCGTAAGAGCTAGTACATACTGGGCGTTCGGCGTTGCGTTGAGCGCGCGTTGGTCGCGTACACACACCACGCTTAGGGGTCCACGCACACCAAGGCAGAGCAGAGCAGAGCATTTTCTGAGAAAAAATGTAAACGCGCGATTGACGCGCGCTTGCATGTGTACACTTCAATTGAATTCGGGGTTCCCAAAACGCGCGTTAGCAAAGCGCCCGTTTCAAAACGCCCAATGTGTACCCGCTCTAAGGCGCGGTCCACATAGAAAAGACGTAAGACGCAGACGGGGCGGAGACATGTCTCTTCGGCGTCTTTTTCATACAAAATGTATAGAAGCGTCGCGAACGTGAACACACAGACAAGACGCGTCGCGGGCGCGACTCTCATACATTTTCGCCCGTCCGCGACGCGTCCTTGTCTTACGTCTTTTCTATGTGCCCGCGCCTAAGATCCTGCGTTTTAGATCAGGATCCAGGATTTCTGAGTGACAGCCGGGATCTTAGATTTACGTCCGGGTGACGACAGTATATGAATATAGCTGTCGATATTTTGGTTGTAGAGTATTATTAGGTCACACGGGTCGACTTTTCGGTGCCATTAGACCGACAAATCCACTTGTGTAAATCCTTCAGGGACAGCAAGCGTATTGTTATAATTATGTTTCATCCTGTTTATGGAAACTAGACCAAGTATACTAATACCTGCTCTGATTTAGTATCATTCTACTGAAAGACGTTCAGAAAAGTCCATGGACTTTACTATCTAAAATTAATGGCAGGCGTTTCGAATTCGGCGGATTCCGATTTGTTGACCAAAATCACAACAAGCAAACAAAATGATGTTGACTCAACGTTCTGGACTTTAGACAAATTTGAATAAGCTTTCAGTAACCAAGTGTTGACTTATAGCTTGATTGAAATATTAATTAATATTATTACTTTAGGTATCGATGTCAATCTTTAATGGTCCACGAGCTTAGATAGAGCTTAATTTATTTGGTGAACTATATTTTTTTCTTAACGAAATCATGCATGTAATCCTCTTAGAGCCAGACTGACGGGGACTGTCTAAGTAGAGTACCAAGGCCCTGGAACGCAAAGGGCATGTGAAGACACGGTGTTATTTAGTCAGTAAGAGTCAGGGTGGGCTGGAAGGAGACAGACCTCTACTGTCACTCTTAGATTGGTCAAAATACACCTTTACCATAAATATAGTAAATCCACTTTTAGTTAGTTATGTTTATTTCCCATGTGATGGTGAGTCAATGGCTTCAAGCTATCACCAAACATATAAAAACCCTTTTCAGTACAAAAACGTATTTTGACCTCGTTCAATGAAAAAACAGCAAAGATTTTTCTACATCTCTGAGCAAAACAAAAACCGGTATAGCGTATTGTATATTTCAGTAAATATTCTTCATTACCTCGTTTAATAAAGCCCAGGTAAACGAAGCCAAAACACCGTGAAATTAAATTCGGTAGCAGGTTTAATATCATTACCTTACTGTGTAAGTATTACCGTGTGGCGGTGATTTAGTCTGAGTATGAATGAGGCAAGCTATCTGTTGATAGGGTCACGGTCAATGTTCTAAAAGTGACAGGAAAAATATTGGTCTTATACATAATTATGAAAATCATGAGAAAAAATAGGACAGGCGGAAATTACTATGCGACGATAAGGACGAAACATGACCTCCATCTGTAAACTGTCACTTGAAAATTACGTTTAGCTAAAAAAATTTTCGTGTTAACTAGTTTTCTATTCAAATCAAGAAAATTAATGGGAGTATTTAAGTTTCACTTTTTTTTTTGTCAATGAATTCAGTTGATCAAACAAATACCGCAATGTAATCAAACATGCATGAAATTTCTTGCGTTTTTTAAATGAGTTAGAGTGAACAGGCTTCTTCTGGGTAAGCTCGCTCCATCGTCGACCTTGTCTTAGTCATTTTTGACCTAGACTAAGGTCAAGATCAAGAGCAAACCAATTTTACAAAAAAAAAAAATGAGACCTTATGATGGTTTAACTCCAGAAAATGTAGACGAAATCTGAGGAAATTCCAAGACATTAATTTCTGATGTAATTTAAGGGTGATGGCTAGTAGCGTCACATTAAGCGCCAAGAACGTCACTGAAAATGCAATGTTTGAAAAAACATTGACACAACGGCACTACTTTCATACAAAATTATCATAGAGCTAATTTTGTCGTCTCCTTGACATTTTGCAACAACTCCTTCCAGAAATAACATTGCATAAATATATCTCGCCATTATTTTAGATGGTTACCTGAAATTGCCACCGTGACTTTTAGGGAAAAGCGAGAAATACTACACACATTTGTCCACATTTAAGTTGACAGTTACGCCTTTTGCTCATTTTATAGCCTCTCCTCATTCATACTCTGAACGGACACGCTTTTGATATTCATAATTCAGAGACTTCTTTCAAAGCTTAAGTAGGACAGGCTCTTATACGGACTCTTTTAGTTTGTGAAGCGTCTTGCCCTTTTTTGTACTGCTCAATATACCTAAACGGTTTTAAAATGGGGTTTTTTGTGATAGCTTTAATTAAAAGAGATACTTTATGTGCTACTTCGTGGCTAATTGTTACTACGTCGTCCCAATTATGTACAAATGCTTCTCCTTCTGTCTGATCCTGGGACAATGTGGATTTCATTTTTTGTAGAATAATGGTGTAGTAATGATCCTATTAAGGCACTGAGCCCGGTTTCGCTCGGGTAGTAGTTATAAAATAATGTACAGCCGATACTACTCGCTGGTTATACATAAGGTGAAAGAATTTCAAATCTGAACTGAAGGGATTATTGGAGCAGTGGCTAAATAAAGCCTAATTTAATCTCTGTTATACCAAAAAAGATTAATCAGAGACAATCTCATTAACATAATAAACAGCCAAATAAAATTAAACTAAAACGCTTCACAAACACGCTGTACAAACAAAAATGTTATCAATGAAGCTTATTACCTTTTAGCGTAATACTTTTAGCGTCACTACGTCATGTCAGTTACAAAGGCGTACGCCCACGATGCCACGATCGCACGCGTCTCCGGGACGCGAACTTGACCGAGCGTATGAGTCACCGCGCCGGTTTTGTTAAATCGATTCGATATTCTTAATGACGTGAGTACGCGATTTTGTCGAGAGTTGAGGCGCTAAAATGTAACGGCCGCACGGATTATTTTGCAAAAGTTTAAGCAACGTTTAACGAGGTCGGTCATAGGAGCGGTGGCATTGTTGACTAATATTGTATACCAAGATTCTCTAGAAAGCACGTTAAGCCGATGATCCCAGCTGTCATTTATAGATCTTTGACAGTTAGGTACCAATAGTCAGTGGCTCGAAGTGTAATTACCAGACTTACCTACAGGCATCGCATAATGCACTGCCCCATGATTTTTAAATTAAATGGGTTCTAAAGGTTAAATAGGCATAAGCTTAAACCCAACTGCATCGTGTAAGACTGGAAACCGATCCTTACATGTTGGGAAAATGCGTCAACTTGCAAATCGCGTCGTCGTATACCTAGATACGATGACGCGATTTGCAAGTCGCCTCTCGCGAACCGGTGTCATGTATAGCTGCACTTATGTTGCAATAGTCCTACAAATGCCTGTTCCACAACTCGCACATCGTTGCGTGAAGATTGGAGATAGAAGAATAAGGTAGCGATGACGAGTTTGCATTAATTTCTGTGCGTAGATAAGTTTGGTTTTCAATGTTTTTGCAATTCTGCATAATGGAAAGGAGAGGTGAAGATAACGGAATAAAGTAGTACCTGCTCTTTCTGTACCTGATATTTTATTTTTTTTGTATGTAATTAGTATGTTTGTTTTTAATGGATAAAATAAAAAAAACTTTTCACAGATCGAAAATTAGTTTTACGCGTATTTTTTCCTTTTGTTACGTAAATCAAAATTTACGAAAATACGACACTTAAAATTTGCCTATACCTACGTCACAAGCAAGTACAGTTTTTACTTGCTTCTGACGTCACGAGCTCCTACTCTCGAATTTTGTTGTATTTTATATATTTGCTATTTATTAATGCTTATGTCAAGACTAATCTAGACCCAAAAAAAAAAAAAACAAAAAGCAACGGTATTGATGTACACATTAATAATAAGTGCATTTTTCCTAATTAATAAAAACTTACATCAATACTAATTAGTATGGAACTATTTCCACATTCGTAACAAAACGTATAAAGATATTGCCAAGCCAAACTGCGTTTTATGAAAATCTGAACAGAAACTAACGAGCTTCACCATTCAATACTTCAAAACTTGGGACAGCGACTTGGCAAGACCAATGAGGATCGATACACCATAGACTAAGGACCTACTGTCATTACGTGGCTGTCTGGGCGTATTTCCAGAGACACAGCATTTGTAATGGCTAGACAGAAAGGGATTAATGGTACAAAAATCTGTTTATTATATTTTACTCTGCGATGATTTGCAAATATTATTTTCATTCATTTATCGTCCGTATCAGAGTTAACGTTACGGCTGTAGCTAGTCCATAAGATGTACAGATTGTTTTGATAATTAATTTTCAATTATGAAGAGTAGAGCGTTATGAGAGCAAGCTAAGCTTCTAAGGCTTGTATGATAGTGTCGCTAATAAAAAAAATATATTAATAGATACATTAACTTATGAGTTCAGTCGTAGCAGCTTGCAATGAAACGGTTTTGGACAAATGTTGTGTGTCACACTGCGTTCTATTACTATTATTCTTTATTTTATACAGTCTATCATTCTTTTGGTCTTCCTCTACTAGAAATTTTCCTCATAAAAATATAATTTCACTCACACAATATTGTTAGTTGTAGCCTTTTTACAAATATTTAACTGACTGGAAATTAATCAAGCTTCGACGGAATTTTCATTTTAATTGTACACCAACGTGCTAACAATTTTTCAATATCCATTTTTCAATTTCAATATTACAAAATGTTGTTTTCCCACTATAAATATCAGGTGCGTGTTTTCCCTCGCAACTTTATGATTTTTTAATGAAACTGTGCCAGGCTATATTTACAAAATGCACTTCACGTTTGATATTTTGTTAAAAGCAAGTTGTGTGTGATTTATATGGTTTGAATTTTAAGCATGTAGATTTGAATAAAATGGATGCCTAGGGCACATTCTTATAAAAATATTAACCTTAGGGACGAAATTATCATCATCATTGCCAGTTTCATTCCACCCACTGCTAAATATGGCCTATATTCAGCTTCCTGTGCCCTCTTGCCTTGCACGAGTTTCTACCAGGTTTGCGATCTGATCTGAATAACTCTCACCCTTCAATCGGGAGTTTGGTCTGCTGTCACTTCTTCTACTGTCCCTGGGTAATTATTTATAGGTCACTTGTTTACCTTCCGTCAGTACAAGTAGGCTACTGTCCTTCCCGAAATTAGGTAAGATGAGAAGAAAAGTCAATATTTTCCCTAAGAAGAAACTGAGTCGGCGGCGATAGGCGGAGACCTCTCGCGCCCGGCATTGGTCGAGGCCGCCGCATGCTGCGGGGCGAGACGGAGTGGGAAGCGGTCGCCTCCTTCTGCGAAGCAGTCATGCTCGCGAAGGAGGAGGCGGGCCGCGTGAGGGAGAGGACAATTGTCCACCCTCCGCCCCACCCGCGGTGGTGGACGCCCACGGCGACGGACGTCGCAAGACGATCTCCGGCCACCGTAGGCGCGGGCATGCGGGCGGCGAGTAAAGGGCAACTCGCTGCCCGACCATGGACCATGCCCGGGTCGACGGCGCGTTGTGTTCCACGCGCGCCTCAAAGAGCGTCAGCATAATGACGGGGCCCCCTCTCTAGAGGGCCAAAGCCTGCCGGGGTCGCGGGACTTATCTCATTACCGTGACCCCGGAACACAAAGGGCTATTGAAGGACACCGTGGATTTTAGTCAGTACAAGTCTGACAGTCCAGTCAGTAAAATCATCAAATGAGTCCTCCCACCCCGGGCAGGGCGGGAGGACTCATTTGATGATTTTACCACGCAAAAAAAAAATAAGTAACTGAGCCTATAAAATCCAAAGATTCAAGAGCGGTCCCTAATACGTATTGACTAATGAAAGAAATGATGTAATCGAATCTTGGGTAACCATTGAATATCTTGTGGGTGCCATAAAAGTTATTGTTCCGCGAAACTCGTAAAAATCAATAGAGGGCAACGGATTACTATGATAGGCTGGAAGTGATGAGCCAATACACTGTCACTCAAGTCTAACATATTACCAGTACTTTACTATATTTAAAAGGTTTTTTTCAACCCAATGCTGAAAAGAAGGGTCGCGGGAGTGTATGCTTGGGTAAAGGGCAAAAAAGGGTCAAATCGGGATAAAACATTGCCTAAAGACTTCCAAAGGCGATTGTCGCTAATCCAAGACTTGGAACTAAACAGTACAAGGTGTAACAGAGACGGAGTAGAAAACTAGCTACCAGAACCATTTGTATAAGAAGTAATTACCAAAATCCATCAACTTCAAATCGTGCTCTGCAAGCAATCACGATCATAATGATATTTGAACAGGATGCCAAAATTCAAAGTCGTCAGCATATTCGAAATTCCGAACCCTCCATATCTAACGAACATCTAATAGGGTGCTTCCCCTAAGATATTCAGAACACCCCACAAGTACCCATACAGTTTCCCCATTAACCAGAGGGACTGATAGACAATGACGAGGAATATAATTATGAATAGTACATATCCTTTTGACACACAAACTCCATCGCAGTTTATACAAAACAGGAAACAACGGAAGGTGACTGTTATAAGTGTCATATACATGTGTAAATGTATAGTATTATTAATGTATGTTATTGTTTCGTCTTCACAATGCTGAACAGACTATATCATACATTGATTATATGAAATAACGTTCATAGAAGTCATACCAGGAGTTCTTATACGTAAAGGTGACAATCAAGTCCTCACGGAGGCGATAGGCGGCGACCTCTCGCGCCCGGCACTGGTCGAGGCCATGCTGCGGGGCGAGACGGAATGGGAAGCGGTCGTCTCCTTCTGCGAAGCAGTCTTGCTAGCAAAGGAGGAGGCGGGACGCGTGAGAGAGAGGACAGCGTCCTCCTCACGACCCAGTAGCCGCGGGAGACGCCCTCGGCAAAGGACGTCGCAAGTCGATCTCCGGCCACCGTATGCGCGGGCATGCGGGCGGTGAGTTATGGGTGACTCGCCGCCCGACCATGGACCATGCCCGGGTCGACGGCGCGTTGTGTTCAGCGCGCGCCTCAAAGAGCTGTCGGCAATCTGACGGGGCCCCCTAAGAGGGCCAAAGCCTGCCGGGGTCGCGGGACTGTCTCACCTGGTAACCGTGACCTGCTACGTAACGGGCTATTGAAGGATCACAGTGGATTTTAGTCAGTACAAGTCTGACAGTCCCTCCCATCCCACCCTGGACAGGAGGACTCATTTGATGATTTTACCACCCAAATAAAAAAAGTGACAATCAAGCATACGACCCGGCCTCATGGAAAGCGGTCACAGTAGCTTATGAACGCCTACAACACCAAAGGTATCGCCTGCGTCCTTTTTTAGAGTAGGAAAGAGCGTTTTTCAGACTGTTAAAACAATAGTTTTAGTGAAATGCTGCGTGGGTCCCCCAGCTGTCGGCACAATTATTCTTCACTATCTGAGTCTCGCATCTGCGGATGAAACGCAAATGAGCTAATTGACGCTGGACTTATGTCAGTCAAACCCTGAAGGAGTATCTACCACCAAGTGTTTTGATTAAACATTGGAAAGTGTATATAGGTCAGAATAAGGGGGTGTGGTAAGGACAGGGCCTACGTTACAACCCTGGAACGCAGCCAAGACATGGGCGATATGAATAGCTTGTAATTATATAACATGGGTACACACATGAATTAAATAGAGCCTGTTAAAAAGTAGGGTGTGGTCTTGACATCTTTGGTCGATATCTTAACACTTTTACAAAAACTAAAAAACACGATAAAAAAGAGGTCAATATACGGTCAGAACTCGTAAAAATTACATACATTATCTTCCGAAAAAAGCCGCGGGCGCATATTAGTATGGAACGCACCATGCGACCGCATAACGCAATAGGCGCACCGTATTACATAAAACATTGGTGTCTTTCCGACGCGTTCGTAATGGTAACGCTGTTATAATTACTGTTGTGGACTAGTTAGAAACTAATTACTGGGGAAACAGACAGTACAGAATTATGATAAATTGAATGTGTACCAAAAAACTAGTCGTGGTGTAATCTAAGACGTACAATATATGGTCTGTTTTCTTTTTGTCTTAGTGAGGATGTGGATACATCTGGTGTCAATAAAGCCTCCTTTAGAAACCTCACAGGCCTCACATGACAATGTGGTAACGGGATTTGATGTCAAGGTTTAACTGTCTTTTACTGGCAGAGGTCCTAATAGAGCCAAAGCTTTGTCAAAAGGGTATATGGTGTTTTCATATAAATTTGAAAATAGAAACGATGGACGTTAAATTGATACACCTCAAAAGAAACGGACTGATAGAACTGATTTTTCATAAACTTGGGTTGCAAACAAGAAATAAGTAAAGCCAATAAAGCCGAAACAACAGGTGTAAGAACACTTAAATGCTAAAGAAGAACAATTATAAAGTAAGAAATTGCCTGAATTTCTTTTTAATGGCTCTAGTCTCCAAAGTTTTAGGACAATTTCACGATCGACTATAGGTATCCCGATCGGGAAAACTTTAATAATATTTTTGTGGACTTTAGAAAAAAGACGGCCATGTTAAGTCCCCGAAGTAAAATGTATCAAAAAAGTATGAAAAGAAAAACAATCAGTTTTGGATTATATTTTTTGGAGTTTAGTTTTCCCGAGGGTCCAAGGCTTGTCGTTTTATAAGAGCATTAAGAGATGATAAGCCAGTGTCTCTACTGGGAAATATTTTTTTTAAGTACGAGCGATTGTCTTATTTCAATATGTTACGTTATAATTACTTCACAACATTATGTCTCATTTCATAAAAAAAGTATAAATAACTAGATGCTTTTACGATACGAGAAACAGCAATGGACTCCATCAGTCTACTATGATTAGTAAAAAAATACTTTGTGCAAGTGTTTTCAATTTGAATGAAATTCTGACCACCTTTAACGACAACCATTTCAATTTAATTCACAGCTATAATAAGTGTGAAACGTTATTTCAATCTAAAGAAGGCGTTTCAAAACGTAATTTATAGGGAAATGAATGATGCTTATAAAACTTTCTTTGACTACCCGCAGCTGTCAGTTAACTTGCAAATGCTATAGAAAGAAAGTTCTCGTCAACTGGCTGTATAATTGAGTAACTTTTCAAAGGACAACGTCTGATTCATCAGCGTAGTTGGCACTTGAGCAGTCTCCTTAAACGAACTAGTTGGTACTTTTGAAGTAATGGAACTTTGTGTAACAAGGTTTGGTAATCTCTCTTGTTTGACAGAGGCTATCGGATTGGTAATAATTAGGACTTCAATTTTCTTGTGGATGTGATGCAGGGTTCTTAAATCTAACAAGCCTAGTGCTACAGAGCAAATTGCATCGTTACATCGCATCTTAGCATGCTTTGCTTGTCTATCTTAATATGATATGCTTTGTCCTTTAGTTCCGTGCCTTTTTCTTTGTCACGCATCCTGCCTTAAGTCTGAAGCAAATCATTTAAAGTTTCAAGCATGCTTCTTCCTGTGTCCTTTAATAATATAAGTTCTCTTCTAATATTTATGACGTAAATTCAGAGTAAGTACTAAAGTTTCCAAGGAAGTGGTCTTGAATTTTTAACCCTTCTCTACAAGGTATACTCTCAAATATGTACTGCCACAAGCTTTATAAATTTATAGTTCACATCTCATCTAATCTCAAGCCTCTGAAACATCCATTCTAATCATAAATGTTTATTGTGTT
This sequence comes from Agrotis exclamationis, assembly GCA_950005045.1. Taxonomy (NCBI): domain Eukaryota; kingdom Metazoa; phylum Arthropoda; class Insecta; order Lepidoptera; family Noctuidae; genus Agrotis; species Agrotis exclamationis. Next base: position 11,960,203 of record OX465441.1, read on the forward strand.
GTACATTAAATGCCTTTATTCAAGTTTTAAGTTTACATGTTGTGACCAATTGTCTTGCAAAACTCACCGTTCGATTAATTCCAGTTTTAACCTGATGTAATAATGCCAAAATTATTACGAGGCAGTAAATAAATATCTTGTCTCATTGTGCCTGCTTTAAATCGGTTTATAACACACAAACCTAATTATAACTGGAATTGATTGTAGTTAACAAATTAATTGATTTGTTGCGCATTGTGTTTTTGACAGGATATCGTTCTGGGTTATTAACTTACATGCTTCAAATTTATGTCTATAAATACTAATTCTTCTGTTAGCTTCTATTGTGTCCTACTGCTGGCAAATGCCTCCTATTCTTCCTCCCAAATCTCCTAATCTTTTTCGATTAAACTATCATTAGAAATGTCTCTTGTCTTAGTGCAGACGACAGTCTTATCTTTACCTTTAACGGCTTACTTATCTTCAATGACAGAAACACGATCCTAACAAACGAACAAGGCTTACTTTAAATCACCATAAACCCACCTAATAGTTCATCCATACACCCATATTTACGTCCGCATCAAATCGTAGTTTGTCGTGTTTGTACCGCGACGAACGATGAAAATCTCTTAACGATTGAGCTGGGCGTGTGTGGCAGCTTGCCAATTTCAATGCTGGTGTCTTGCAAATACCGAGGGAGCCAATGTCATGATCTTCCGGACGTTCGGTAAGCCTGTTGCCAGAATTGATCGATTCTTGACGGCCATTATACATATTTATAGCTCACTGTTTGCCAACTACTGGTTCTTTTCGGCCTTTTAATTGCCTGTCGTGTTGTTTTTCAATTGTAGTTTTATTGACAGGTTTTTGATATAGTGAAAGTTAATCAAGTCTTTAATATGTTGTGGTTGTTTCTTTTGATCTTTGTAAATGACAGCTGATATACATATGATTTCATTCTTTTTCATCCCGACTGCCATATAGTCAGTCTTCTCATATGGTCCTTCTTCGCTTGCTAAGACCTTGACAACCTTGTCATCATTATCATTGTTATTCAAATCTTGTCCTCACACCTTATCCTACGAACAATTTATTCCTTAGTTAAACGTACGTAATTGAATGTTATTAATTCAACATTAGGTCCTAAACTAATAGAGCTTTGCTTCAGTTTGCGGTTTGGTTCTAGTTTGGCACTGTTAGAAACTTCTGCGGTTTCTTCTTAGTTCAGTTTACGAACTGTAGCGAGTTTGTGTAAGTTTCGTTTGATATAATTTAGCTTAAATACTACTCTGTGGAACTTTAGTTTGCCGTTGAATCAATTGCTATATTTTTTTCTATTTTGCGCCTCTGATCAGATCATCAATATATTTAAACGGGTGTGTTAATCGTGCTCTTCAGAAACACAGAATTTTAATGACATCTTTGGATCCCATTAAAAGTTGGACTAATTTATAGTTATCGATGAGAAAATAACACATGGTCCGTATCAGGTATGACCAAAAGCATCTAAATAAACGAAAATAGAAAAAAAAACTTCGAATGATTGTGACAAGACAGATCACGGACATAAAAGCTTTGAAAAATTTATCTATTGAGTTGATAAGATTTAAGCAAAAAAAAAAGATCTCTTGATAGTACAATATCGAAAGACAATATAATTCAAGATAATAAAAATAATACAACGTCCTTTCATTATATCTGTTGTAAGTTATGAAGGTGCATACGTCACGCCAGTAGAATGCTTGACATTGGTCAACTATTTATAGGTGATTCGTAATTATTATGTCAATGATGAGTGATCTTTGGCTACGTTTGTATTAGTGTATTTAAATATTTACCTTTTGGATGGCGAAAAGAGGTATATTTTGGGAAACACTACATATGTTGGAGTGAGTTCTTAGTAGTTAGAGTTACATATACAATGGACATTGCTAAAATATCATTTTAGTCTGTTTGATGGTCGTTCGGACAAATATCTGGCCATTAAAGGATACATTTTAAGAGTTTACTGACAAATTATTCCTGTAGGCCGAAAAGCAAGTTCGATGTATTGTGTGAGATGTGAAACAGTATGGTTCAGAGGGAATTGAACTTTCAGACTAATTCTAATACAGGCATAGAAAGAGAAACACCTGCTGCATTGATCCCTAATATATATTATTTAATTTTAGCAGGATAATGATAATATGAAGTTCTGTTATTGAAGTCATCATTCATTATCTTATCATAACCGTCCTGCCTTTATCACACCTTTATTCAAATTCATTTGTGGTCGGTGCAGCATGTATTCTTCTGGCACACTTCTCTATTACTCCACATTTCAGTAGTTACTCTATAGCCATATCATCCTTGACACAATCTATCGCATCATTCCTTCGGTCTTCCTCTACTCTTCTAGCCATCTCCATTCCTTCTCAATACTTTCTTCACCAGTTTGTCCTCATTTCTCTGCTTGTTGAAGTATGAAACAATATTTCACACTTCGCTAGCACATTAGCCAATACCGGTAAACGTTCAAATATAGCAGCTTTTAACACGTAGCAACTCCTGCCCACATGACAATAGTAAGGTTAGTCACCTGCGCGCGCACACGTCCTTAGCTTCCGTGGTGACGTCACCGCGCCGGAGCGGGAACGACGCGGGCGCATCTTTTGAACGTTCTGTGTAACTGATGTTTTATTGTCAATCGCCTTGTTGCATTCCTTTTTTTTTCTAAAGTTTTTTGGTTTTTATTTAGTGCCAGTTTTGTCAACGAATGATTTGAGTTGGTCTTTTCTCTGGCCTGAAAGTCCGCTAAAATGTTTTTTTAATTAAACCTTGTTTTGTGTCATATGCAAAGAACTCCACTGAGTTATTTTTTAAATATGTCATATGCATCTTTGACTTTATAGTACTCGTATCTAAGATTTATTTTGATGAAATCGGCTGCTGCTTAATCGGTAAAGGAAACATGGTGAAGAAGCCGAGATGTCCTAGAACCAAGAATTTGGAGTCATGATGACATCAATGCGTACTGGGCCCACGGGCTCTCTGCTCTCCCCCTCGCAGAAAACTGCCCAGTAAATTGTGTTGATAATCTTGATTCTATAATTGTTTGAAATACGGTTTTATAATTATAACTGTTATACTAAGCTTTTTTACACTTTAGGTTTGTAATAAAAGGTGTTAGGTAGACCAGATCGATCGAAAGATATTATTTTACAAACGTTCTATTAAATCATTACGCAAAGCGGATATCACTGATTAGTTGTAATAAATTGTATTGGATAGGGATCTGAAATATCGTATTACGAGGAAATTGCACTTTACTTGGTAGTAATTCATAAATAGGTGCATTTATTAGCTGGCTGCCTTGTTTTTCTCAGCTATGTTGCGGTCGGCTTCCATTCTTGCCGAATGCAGCTGAATACCAGTATTTTACATGGACCGACTGCCTATCTGACCTCTCCATAACCCAGTTACTGGGTTCCTTCAATGTGTTTATACAAATGATTCGTTCGAAACAGGTTCAGGTCACATAATAAATGTTGGTTTCAAGACAAGCGGGTAGCGGAAATGTCTTACGAGGTTACCGCGGCGTTGGAATGCAAAGAGCAATTAACGGAGTTGGGTGAATTTAATCAGTACGAGCTTCTGCTCCTCTCAGGGAAGGAGGAGTAATTTGATGATTTACAACACTCAAAAAAGAGGAAATGCTGGGTCCCTAACAATGTTTACTTCGTAAATCCCTTTTACCTGCAAACCTTTTTTTTTTGCGTGGTAAAATCATCAAATGAGTCCTCCCGCCCAGGGTGGAGCGGGAGGGACTGTCAGACTTGTACTGACTAAAATCCACGGTGATCCTTCCATAGCGCTTTACGTACCAGGGTCACGGTAACCAGGTGAGACCGTCTCGCGACCCCGGCAGGCTTTGGCCCTCTTAGGGGGCCCCGTCAGATTGCTGACAGCTCTTTGAAGCGCGCGTGGAACACAACGCGCCATCGACCCGGGCATGGTCCATGATCGGGCAGCAAGTAACCCATAACTCACCGCCCGGATGCCCGCGCCTACGGTGGCCGGAGATCGTCTTGCGACGTCCGTTGCCGTGGGCGTCTCCCGCGGCGGCTGGGTCGTGAGGTGGACGCTGTCCTCTCCCTCACGCATCCCGTCTCCTCCTTTGTACCTGCAAACCTTTCAGTAATAATATTGTAATCCCATCTACAATCACAACTTTCAACCTTTTGACCCTCTGACATCGAAATGTTGCTCAGTCAATCACCTTTTGAAGGAGGGTTATATTATAACTTACCTAACAAGATTACTTAAACTCTAGCTCCTCATATTATTGCGTACTGTAAAGTCAGCGGAATCGTAACAATACGATCCCTGCGTATCGTCTTGTGTTGTGTAATAATAAATAAAATAAAAAGCCTTTTAATTCACAAACATAAGATGAGATTTTTTTTTTACAATACAAAAAAAATAACACTTCAATAATTTGCTTAAAATTACATTTCATTTAGAAAACATGCAAACTTATTGGTAAATATATTATTATAATATCTAGTTGAGGAATAAAATATAATTTATAGAATCTAGTAATTTGACTTAAAAAAAACAACAGATATCAATTAAGTATTCATTTCAATCTTTACGTACGTACGTATCAATTTCTACTTTCAAAAATAGAGTCAAAGAGCATTATCTTTCCTCTCAAAATTGACTAATTTAATTTTTTATCTTCATTTACTTATTTATATATTTTAGGATTTTGTATTTATATAAGTACTTATATATTATTTATAATTTATATGTGTACTAATATTTAATAAGTTAAGACATTCTTTTTTATCTCTGTATTCTTGTTCTCACACACTACTGTCTACATTTCTTTTTTTCACTCTTCCTGTCGCAGGTCTGCTGGTAGAAATTTCTTATGAAATAAGCAGTGCCTTTGTACTATTAAGATTACGTATGTCCTTATATTTTATATTGTGTGTACATAAATGATTAAATAAATAAGTATGGTAAATTTAGAAAAAATAACACGATTATTTCAAGATTTAATTATTTATTTATAGCAATTTCAATTAATTTGTTTACTAAGTTTCTTCTCTTTTTTTTTGTTAAGTTTGTTAAGTTGTATTGTGTAATAGAATACCGGAATACGCGCGTGTCATGTAGCATGGCCATCTGTGGGGTTAATTGAAGAAGATATGCCTTTGCTTCTATTGAGAAAGGAGGATTAGGGCATACGATATAGTCATGGACTCTTTTATTTTCTTAACCATGTAAGTGAGGGTTTCTAGCACCAAGATCTGGCCTGACGTCGCCGCATCGTGTTCCACACGCGCCTCAAAAAGTTGTCAGCATCCTGACAAGACCCTGTACAGCTAAATACCTGAGGTAGCTGAAATATTTTAACAGTGTGTGTTTAGTGAGTTAAGTTTGACAATCTCTTATGTTCATTCATTTGATGTTTTCCGCCCAAAAACTGGGCAATAGGTATGTGCTTTTCTCGTTAAGTTGCACTTGTCTTATCATAAAACTATTTCTGCTTCCCTTCTATTAGTTGTGATATCATTCACTGTATTAGTCTCCTAAGCTGTTTTCATGACTTTGAAATATGATTGGTCAATTAGGCAGGTAAACTAGATTGTGACTGACCCAGTAAGCACAAAATATAATTGAGAAACTAATAATATCTCACAATATTTCATTATTAAATAAACATGAATAACGGTACAATAACAGACTAGATACAAATGCTACCTATATGGTTTTATTTTAAGCGTAGGAAGGGGGATTCGTTTGGTCTAAATATGAACGTAAATGCTACACTACAGTGCCCCCCAGAGGTCTACCTTATGTACATAGAGGTATGGCCCCATTTTCATATGAATTACAGTCGACCAAAAACAGGTTTTGTTTTTTGTAAGCCCCAAGGCTTTCGCGAAAAAACGGTATAGCGCTAGGAAAATAGATATTTAAACATCCTTTTAGTTGAGTCCTTTTTGCAATATTATGTCTCTTGATTCCTATTACATGGATGACTTAAGGTGCTCCCACATTTATCGACGCGGAATCGGCTTTAGTAACACCCTTATTACGTTGACATAAAGGTTTTTTTGACCGGCGCCGATTCCGCGTCGATAAATGTGGGAGCACCCTTAAACATAAAGATGGCTCGGTTGGCGATGCTTATGAACACAACCTAAAAATATTAAATACCGAATATCAATTAAAAAACAAAAATAGATGGACTTGGGTCTCTCCAGATAAGAAAACGAGAAATGAAATAGACTATATGATGACAACAACACCACACCTATTCTCCAAATATGAAGTGCTGACCACCTTTAACTTTGGATCAGACCACAGACCAATCAGAGCTACTCTAAACCTAACAACAAAAAGAAGCCGACGAAACTTTAACAAACAACAACCCACTCTGAAAACAGTGGAAGAGCAAAGAACCTATGTCAAACATCTTAATGACCATCTACAAAATTTACCTATATCACACGAAGAATGCACAGTCGACCAATACTCCCATCTAATTGAGAACTGTATAAAAGACAGCCTAAAAAACAAAAATGGAAAACCAAGACAAAATATTTTAACTGAAGAGGCTAAGGAACTCATGAAACAAAGAAGCTCATTACAAAGCAAAGCCAAACTGAGCAAAGAAGACAAAGAGATGCTGAAAGAGCTGTACAAAAGAACAAATAAAGTTATAAAAAAATGCTACGAGACGTACAGAACAAACACAATACGCAGACACCTAGAAACCTCAAGAAGTGCTAAAAAAGCGTTTAAAGAACTGAATAACTCAAAAACCTGGATTCCATTCTTACAATCTGGACAAAATCTAAGTAAATCGCGCGCGGAAACTATTAACATGGCAACTGATTTCTACGCTAAACTATATGAACAACCAGACTCAGTACAGACATACAGCAAGGCTTATACCACACAGTCCAACATCGAAGTGTTTAATAAATCCGAGGTCCTCGAGAACATACTGAAACTGAAGCAAGAGAAATCTCCAGGACCGGATGGTATTAGGAACGAACATATTAAATACGCTAAGACATTACTGCTGGATCCACTGACATGTCTATTTAATAAAATCCTTATTGAAGAGCAAGTTCCAGAGGACTGGACGAAATCAGAAATCATTCTACTCTACAAAAAAGGAAATCCGGCCGACGTAGGAAACTACCGACCCATAAGTCTCATGCCGTGTCTGTATAAGCTGTTTGCATCGTGTTTGCTGAAAAGAATTTCTTTCGACATCGATAACCATCAACCCTTCGAACAAGCAGGTTTCAGATCTGGCTTCAGCACTATCGACCACATCCATGCAATAGAACAGGTAATTGAAAAATATGTTGAGTTTCGCAGACCGCTATATTTAGCATTCATCGATTATAAAAAGGCCTTCGATTCTATTTCACACAATAGCATCTGGGAGGCGCTTACTTATCAAAATATAGATAACAGATATATAAACATTCTGAAAGACATCTATAGCAAAAGCACTAGTAGAGTCAGTTTAGAGAAGACAGGCGAATGCATACAAATCAAGCGAGGAGTAAGACAGGGGGACCCACTTTCACCAAAATTATTTATAGCGGTATTGCAAAATACAATGAAAGATCTACCTTGGTCAACACAGGGTATCAACATAGACGGAAGGTTCATGAGTCATCTAAGGTTTGCAGATGATATTGTTCTGTTATCAGAAAACCCTGAAAAACTAAACATCATGATACATGATCTGGTAAATGCAAGCAAAAGGGTGGGGTTGGAGATGAACTTAAGCAAAACCAAAATCATGACCAACAACAAAAAGATACCCATTTTAGTAAACAATGAGCCATTGGAATATGTACAGGAATATATATATCTGGGGAAACAACTATCATTCAGAACGACAAGAAATTTAGATGAAGTAGACAGACGAATAGCCTCAACATGGAGGAAGTTCTGGGGCCACAAGGAGATCCTAAAATCTCAGCTCCCAGTGAAACTGAAGACAATCGTTATGGACTCAGCCATACTACCATGTCTAACCTACGGCTGCCAAACATGGATATTCGATAATAAAACGAAGATGAAAATCCAAGCCACCCAGAGAGCAATGGAGAGAAGTTGTCTGGGAGTCACCTTAAGAGACAGATTAAAAGCCACGGACATACGTAATAAAACCAAGGTTCATGATGCAATAATCTTCGCTCAGAGACTGAAATGGAAATGGGCTGGTCATTTAGCAAGGTTCACTGACGAAAGATGGACACCAAAAATAACGACATGGAAGGGACCACAGGGAACCAGAGGCAGAGGGCGACCATGCTCCAGGTGGCAAGATGAAATAAAGGCAATTGCGGGCAAAAATTGGATTGAAAGAGCACAAGACAGAGACATCTGGCACTCTTTGGAGGAGGCTTTTACCCGAGAGGGGTCCATGCATGGAACTTAATTATACTTACTTAATTATATTGTTATTGTTTGACATAATACCTATTAAATTATTTATTATTATATTACCGTAGGCTTGTAGAAATGAATTTTACTAATATTATTAATTACTATTCCTAATAATTGTCAAATTCACTGATTATTTTAATTTATTTATTTTTAATTAATTTACTTTTTTAATCTCGAATTTGTGTGATTATCTTTAATTGATTATTTTTAATTTTAATTTAATTTTCTAATTGTATATCTTGTGCATGGAATCAATAAAGCTATTTTGATTTGATTTGATTTGATTTGGTTGGCGATGGCGCCGTGGCTGAGCCATTGGTTGCTGCGTTGCCTGTCGCGGCTTTGATTCCCGATTGTATGACCTACAGGTAGTTTTCCCGGGTGTAAGTGATTGTGTATGTGAGTTTAAATGTTTTTCATTTTACACCGTCCACGATAATATAGGAGAAAATCTTAGTGCAGAGAAAAAGCTTAAAAATACTGTTATTTATTTTATTAAAACGTCTTACAGGCATGAACTTTTAGGTGTGTCTAATCTGGACTAGATCTAGAATAATCATCTCCGTAACTGGGGTACTAGTTTAGCATCATCAAAAGCGTACGTCAGTTCCTAAAACGACTAATCGACAGGACACACAGACAATAATGAGGACTAATCTGAGCAGTTCCAAAAATGTCCACTTGGGCAGCGCCACTGCCTCTGGAGACCTGTCAAACTATCAAACTCTTTAAGTTGGATGCTCCAGGGTAGCCCGCAAAATTCAAAATTTCTTGGGTTTTTTGCAATTTGCAGGCCAGTGCTAGGTTGTATGTTGATTAAAATATTGATCGCGGCTGTAAGACGTATGTAGTTACAGAATTATAATCGAAATCGTAAAGTGAATTTCGCGGGCTACCCTGGAGCATTCACCTTAATGAGGACTAATCTGAGCAGTTCCAAAAATGTCCGCTTGGGCAGCGCCACTGCCTCTGGAGACCTGTCAGACTATCAATCAGATTAGTCCTCATTACGAAGTTTCCCGTCTCAAGAATCATTAAACAGTTAAGTAGAGTTAGCATAGTATGTTGTTGTACTACTACGAACAATAGCGTAAACGATAAAGGTGAATGATCCTAGTTCTAGTTGCTCCAGCTCCAATGCAAACGTTGTATCGCCTGTTTATAGCATAGAGGTTTTATCACTACCACGATCAGGTAACGTTGAGTGCAGGTCACACCGCGAGATAAGCTAAGCTAAACTGAAGCTAAGCCGACAAAGCTTCAGGGACAACGCTAAGCTATATTAACGAGCGAGAGTTTGCTTGTAGATCCGGATAAGCTAAATGTGTGTGCACTGTGTCCCTATAGCCTTGTTTTCATTCCTTGCATGAGTGTGTGTGTGCATTTCACAATTACATGGCCGGACAGACTATGGGCAAAAAACGCACGAATACGGAAGAATACTTTTGGTATTTTTTTTACGTGCATGAAAAGCTGAGTAACTAAATTTTAAACTAAAAGTGGTTTGTGGATCTTGCATAGCTGGTCACACTATACGCAATGTTAGCTTAGCTTGCAGTGAGACTAAAGTTTTGTACACCTTATACACGTCTACGTAATTTGATCGTTGAAACTACTACCGTGCGAGTGTGGCATGCATGTGCATCCGATATTTCGGCACTGTTTCAAGTAGGTACCATGATACAGATAAACTAAAAGTGTTGTGTGGATCTTGCATAGCTGCTCGCACTATACGCAATGTTAGCTTAGCTTGCAGTGAGACTAAAGTTTTATACTCCTTCAACGCGTCTACGTAATTTGATCGTTGAAATGACTACTGTGCGAGCATAACATGCATGTGCGTGGCGTTGTCAATTGGCAAGCTTCAAATTAATTGTTTTATTAATGTAAAGGAATGTTTGTAGGTGTGTCTGCCAATTCCGGGAGGGTGTGGCTTAAAGATCATTTTAATGAAACGTCACTTTGAGATGTGACGTTGGATTTGTTAACAAGAAAATGTAAAATCAAGTCGTCATGTTTTGGTTTTTTCCATCTAGAGTTTCTTAATATCGCTTGAGTTTAGGTTTGTTTTGATGACGGTAGCCACGCCCCGAGTTACCGATTTTTCGGTATTTCTACCGAAATACCAAATGTTAAATATTTTTAATGATTTCTGACCAGCGATATTCTTCCTATTTCCTTCTAGTGATTTGTCATTTCTGGACTGGCTGACGACTATATCTGTCGCATGATTTGTGACCACCATCCTGATCGGAGTACTGTAATCACACCTCGTCTAACCATTCGGTGATAACAGGCTCTACATTATATTGTGCGAAATCAGCACTTCTGTAGCTTCAAAAATAGCTTCGGTCAGCCCCCGAAAAGCCTTTCCAATCAATTGATAGTATTTGTAAACATCAATGAGTGGGCGGTTCTTACGATAAATATGACGTGGTACGGTTTCCATTATGGCGATTAAGTTTCAGCAGTCGCTAGGAAAACCGGGCTTTTTATACACATCCAATAAGGTTTTTCTCGCCTTAATAAAGAAAAGGGTAGCAAAAGAAATCTCGATGAAAATGGTTTTTGTACCTTTCTAGGGTTCAAACTGTGTGTTCGGAATTGTGCTTTAAGATATTTTCGTGCGTTCTCAGTAACGAAACGGATTCTTAATTTTGTCCCGATGAGTAGGAAAAGGCTCTTTTTAATTTCTTGCATATACCTAAAAAAAAAGATAGGATAGTTCTTAGCCTGTTGTCAATCGCAAATTGTTTTAAGTACTGTTTGGAAATACTACACATGCAATCATAAGATCAAGTGTGCAGTGCTGACAGAACACGCGGTAAGGTAGGCTATGTTCCGTTTTACAGTGTAGGTACAACGTCCCCAAAAATGTCTACATTAGTATGACAATTAAATCAGCAAAGCACCGAAGAGGGTCAAGGTTTTCCCTGAAAATTGATGTAGAAAAATGATGTCATTAAACATATGAATAAAGCCGATATTTCTTTCCTTCCCCTAACTAACCCTTACATCTATTAATCTATAAAATTTTAAACCGTACGGTACATGTAACCAAGCGTTCAAGCTGCCGAACATGTTGCGGTTACCTTGCAAGTAGTACTGGTCATATCACTTACCTCCATGTACTAGATAGTACGGTACTACAGTAATTACCTTACAGTGAAGGAGCAAGAATGTGATGAGATACTTGAATCTTAACTGGATAGGATAAGGTTTTTGTAGCGGTAGTGAATATAAAAGTAATCGTGAAAAGTATGAAAAAGATATAAGTCAAACGAGACCATATCGCTAAAAGAAAGAACAAAACAAATTCAAAAAAGTTTAAAATAACTTTTCTTTCGGAAGTCGGTGGCAATATTCAATGACACAACAAAACAAAGCCACCGACTTCCGAAAGAAAAGTTATTTTAAACTTTTTGAATTTGTTTTTGAAGTCGGTACTTTTTTAAAAAAAAGTTTTTATTTTACCCTTTTTAGTTTATTTATTACATATTCAACCCAAATTCTTGTAAAATACAAAATTTTCTTTCTTAAGCACTAATCTTGTATTCCGTCACAACATAAAAAAAATCCATATCTCTAAAACTACTGAACCGATTTTGATGAAACTTGCAGTGTACCCTAAGTTGAACAATACCTAGTACAACAAAAAAAGAATTACTTAAATCGAACTTATAGTTCCGGAGATATGCGTGCACAAACATAAAAACATACATACATACATACATACATACATACATACATACACTTATGAAATTTGGCACATTTGTTCAGACGCTGATATAGACTAACATATATGAAAACTGGGAAGTTCTGATAATATTACATACATACGGGTCGAATTGATAACCTCCTTTTTTTTGAAGTCGGTAAAAAATACAGGAGCGTACTGTTCTTGGGATATTGGAGACACAGGGTTGAGTTGGTTCATAATGCCTGTAATCAACAAAAGATAGACATTGAGTATTACAGGCATACATACGTAATATTAAGGGCGCATAACCAGAAAGTTGGCAACGTTGCAAATATCTGTCAAATATTTACAACTTTAAATTAATTTGTTAAATTTACTGTATGAAAATAAGAAATATGGCTCTGTAGTGCACTAAAACATTGATTAGGGAATGCAATAATTAATATCGTAACACCGTATAAGTATATAGCTTTAGATGTAAAAAAAAGTATTTATAGTATTTATATTTTAAAGTATGTATATCGGTATATATGTTATTTATTGAACTAGATATATATTTTATTATTTAAATATTGTTATTTATTTGACATACATATGTTCCTAAATAAATTATTTAGAAATACAGTGCGCCAGTGGCTACCTCCACCTTTTTAATTTAAGTTCGTACAGTCCATCCAAAGGTTGTCTGGAAGATATCCCTATTAGCGATAAGACCGCCATTGTAACCATATAATTAGTAATGTTTATAATAGTTGTGCAACAATTTTGGTGTACAATAAAGTATATTCTATCTATCTATCTATTTGGAAACCTTCCAAATACTTTTTTTACAACTGAAACGGTTACAACATCAAATTCAGAATTTTGATTGCATTCCTATATCAATGTTTTAGTGCACTACAGGGCCATATTTCTTATTTCCATACAGTAACGTAGCAAAATTAATTAAAACTTGTTAATATTTGACAACTATTTATTTTTATTTTATGGCGCTCTTAAACTCATATTTCGGCAGTCTTGGGAAGCGACAGCATCAACCAGGCAACAGATCCGGGATGCTACCATAAGCAATTACTAGTGAAAACAATTCGGTTACGGTAGTGACCTAACAGTATTATACACCGTGTTCTTCACGTTATTCATAAACTTTAGCAAATACTTCTATGGCTTTTACAAATCAAATCCAACAAAGGAAGTAGTACTTAAAAAGGCTTCGTTACAAAGATATTTGTAATTTCATTTAATGAAATTTAATTGAGCTATGCAGTGAGAAAGTATCTTAATTTGAAATCTATCAAATACTATTTGCATTTCATTTGTTTCAGCCCGCCAAATGTTATGAATGACGTTGCCAATTCGGATAAAGAGGCATGCATATCGGGTTATTTACGTCTAGGTATTTAGTTTGTATGAAAATTAACAAAAAATAAAAAATAAGAATTTATTAATGTGTCCATACTGAAAAATGCTTACTTCCGTGGTTTGAACATCTGGTCGAAGTTTATGTATATCGTCCGGAACACGGTGTATAGGTAGGATTAAAATTATCTATCTTGTACTAGAACTTAGGTTTCCAGATTCGCTTTGAATGCCAAAAATTTTACTCAAGAGTCATCAATCAAATTATATTGAGAAAAATTAAAAATCTGCATTTTTGCAATCCAAAATGGCGTAAGTGAGTCCTTCAAAATGTCCGCCATTCGCGCCATTTTTAGCCCTAAAGTTTAAATACAGTTACGAGTAACTCTAGCAGTAACCACACGTAGTTTTGGTCTATTTATTGACATTCAAGTTTTATCTCCCTAGAAAAATAGACCCTTAAGTTTTTCTAAATGGTTTTAGTAATAAAATTTATATTCATAGCAAAATATTGTGTTATCTTATTCGGAAAACGGCAAACTCGACAACATATAAGATGCCTAAATAACGTAGCCCCTAAAAACACGTGGGTTTTCAGTTAACTTTCGACTCTCTGTTATAAAATAATAGAAACTAGAATTCATTTTTTTTACCTTCAATATCTGCACTGGGAACATTATGTAGGTACGGAATAAATATTACAAAGTAACAGTAAATTGTTGGTTTAAAAGCTTTTCCGTGTTATCTAGTATTAAATGATATACAGGATTGTCTCATACGTTGTTTAGAACTGGCCGACACTGTGGCGCCATCTAGTGGGGAATAGCAGAACAATTTCTATTAGGTATTTTATGTTTCATTTTTTTTAGAGCAAAAAATCACTGAACACTGTTTTAATAAAGCTTTGTATAGATTTTTCATTAATTACGTAATTAACTGTTTTGGACTTTGATAAGAAATAAGGAAAAAAAAATTCTGAACAGGAAGAATGAACTGAAATAAAATTAGTTTTTAATACTTAAGGAATATGCTTGCATGTACGACGAACTCCTAGCTCAGTTTACTTTAAAACATTTATGAACAAAGTTGAGCGAAACACAATTTAATATCGCTTCAAACTATAACACGTCAGCGTTCCCGAGTCCTAGGTCTTAAAACCGGTCTAGAATATCGCCAATAAACCCATTCATTTCGCGTGGGATGAAACTGGTTCCAATTTACTAATGCAACTGAGAACTTCTGAATTTTTAAGCCACCCACACGACCCCTAACGGCTTGCGGCGTGAACTAGCATTAAAGCTACATAGTTCCGCTACTGCATAAGAGATGGCGCTAGTAGTCGCGTTCGCACTCAAAACTTCTCGCGTTATTGATTCACCCGTATCTGGCCGCGTTCAAATAAAATATTGATTGTTTTGCGATACTAATGTTTACTGAAAACCTTTATCTTGTAAGTTTAAGTTTATCTGATATGCTCTGTGTAGTGTTTTCGTTTTGTTTGTTAAAATGTACTAGGTTTTGTAATTTTTGTTATGATTGCGTTCGCGTAACGGGAGTCTCGGTTTTATGGTTTACGTAAGATGCTTAATAATGCTTACAATAACAATAATTGGGCGAAACTCTTCATGAACCGTTGCCTACAAATTGGAAAGTTTTCTTTTTATTAGTAACGGAGAGTAGATTACTGTAGGCAATCAATTTTATTATGAGAAATGACAATCTAGCAACAAAAGTTTTTATTTTTTTCAGTTTTGTCTTTCTTTACAAAATATTGGTTATGCGAAATAAGTTTTTGATAAATCTTACAATTCAGAGCGTTCACATCTTGAACTCAATTGAAATTTGAAACGTCCTCTTTGCTAACTTTAAACTATTCGAAAGCATAAGTTCTTAGTTTCTAACAATAATCAATTTCTTCCTTCATTTACACCCAATAGAAATCTTCCAGCAAGTCGTCATTGCATCTTCCATGCAACAAAACACAACGCAACGACATTCGTTTGACGTACGAGCGGCCATCTTGTCCGGTTTCCCGCCAAGTGGATGATTGCGCGGGAGTGGCGAGCTGCGGCCGTGTCAAGGTGACTGCTTGACAGTATCGACGACTATTGTTTTGTAATAAACGATAAAAATTAACGTTTACATTGTTGTAGATTTAAAATTGGGTTTGTACTTGATAAACAAATTATTCACCTTGTAAAAAAACTCGTTTAAGGCCTATCCGCACACAACAGTGCCGGCACAGTGCCGACACGTGCCGATCAGTGATGTTCAGTGATCACTGAACGTCACTGTCACTGATGAGTACGGATAGCGTCGTACAAAATGTATACAGGGTGATTGGAAGATGGGTGCAAAGCTTTAAGGTGAAGATAGTACAGACAATTTAGAACCATTTAAGCCATGATTGTCTTAGACGAAGTCTTACCAATTTTTTTTAATATAATTTTTTAGTTATTTTTCAGAAATTCCCAAAATTTTATGTAAACTGCTTATTTATGGCCAAATTGAATGATAAATGAAATCATTTTTATTTTATTTTATTACAGTAATGTGTAAGCCATCCAGCAAAACATGTTTTAGGCTTGTGTGTCTTTAAACATTTTCTTTACAGACATTTAACGTTAAGAAAAAAAATTAAGTTTTTGGCAATACGTTTTTTAAACCATAATAATAAAAAAACGAAGGGTGCTTCTTTTGTTCAAACCTTTTTAAAGACATGCTTGATAATCTCACTTTCTTTTGAGGTATCGCTTACGCGGTTATCATACCAATTATTGAAATTAGGACCTACAAACCAATTAGAGGGAGATTTTTTAATTTTGAGAAGACTAATCAAAACAGACATTACAATCAAAATTATTTATTTTTCATGTTCAAAATGACGGCCGTGATTTTTAATACAAGCACGGCTCCGTCTTCTAACTTTTGTAGTTGTTATTTTCAACATCATTTCCTGCTTCATTGTTTCAAACGCTGAATTAATTTTATCTATCAATTCTCTTCTCTAGTATTTATTTCTTCATTCGTATACACCAGTTCTTTGGCCCGGCCCCACACGAAAAAGTCCAACGGGGTCAGAAATGGTGAGCGAGCCGGCCAAGGGATGGGCCATCCCTGCCGATCCAGCTGTCAGGAAAGCAATGAACACCGTTTAAGGTCCAATGTGCTGGGCAGCCGTCTTGTTGAAAAAATACTGTTCGGTCTCTTTTGAAGATCGGGGCACATGATTCCTCTATCAGCAATGGTAAATCGATTTGCAGAAATTTCAAATAATTTTCACCATTAGGATCCGGTAGGAAGTGGGGCCCCATCAACGTTCTGGTAATTATTCCAGCCCATACGGTGACAGAGAATTATTCTTTTAAGCAAAAATTTTGTTTTTGGTAGGCCGCCTAAAATTTAAAATTTCTCTTTAGAATTGGTTTGTAGGTCCTAATTTCAATAGTTTGTAAGATATCCGCGTAAACGATACCTCAAAAGAAAGTGAGATTATCAAGCATGTCTTTAAAAAGGTTTGAACAAAAGTAGCACCCTCCGTTTATTTCTTTAGTACGGTTTAAAAAAAGTTTTGATAAACTTTTACATTTTTCCTGAACATTAAATGTCTGTAAAACAAATGTCTAATGACACACAAACCTAAAACATGTTTTGCTGGATTGCTTACACATTACTTTAATTAAATAAAATAAAAATGAATTCATTTATCATTCAATTAGGCCACAAATAATCAGTTTAGATAAAATTTTGGAAATTTCCGAAATAAAACTTAAAAATTAGATTTAAAAAAATTGGTAAGACTTTGTTTAAGACAATCATGGCTTAAATGGTTCTAAATTATCTGTACTATATTCGCTCCAAAGCTTTGCACTCATCTTCCAATCACCCTGTATATGCGACAATATCATATTTCACTGACACTGATCGATACGTTACTGATCGGCACGTGTCGGCACTGTGCCGGCACTGTTGTGTGCGGATAGGCCTTTATTTGACACATGCCACAATTATTAATGTAAACTCGGTTCTCTCGGGACAAGAAAGTGTCACATCCTGGAATCAATAATTCAAAGATTTCCACCAAATCGCATTGATCTCTGGACGGGTCCACGTTGTTACGGCCTGTTTGAGAGGAGACTTCCGTCCCAGGTGTGGGATGTTTTGCAAACTATCGAACAACAAGATATTGTAAACAGTAAAAAAAAGTCGAATAAAAACCAACATATTATCCACATAAATTAACAGTACAGTCATCATCATTTTCGATTTTTCTTACTAATGAAGGAAAATCTTTCGGTTTCAACACTAGCTCTAGCTAGGCGATAAATCTTCTCTTTCAGCACTAAATCGTACACGTTTATAAAATCTGAAAACGTGTGAGGAATTCTTGAAAATTTAATTCGTAATTTAGTCACGCCACACTGGCGCTTTCCTCTTTTTGCGTTCCCCGAATTCTTTTTCAATTGGGTCGTAAATTGCGAATGCTTTTTGTTTTGTAGGGTAGTTAGCAATTTGGTGAGTAATATGGAAGGTAGTTGCTAAAAATGGGGAATAAAGGCAAAAAGTTTTTACACGAAACATTCTGTCCAATCTCTCCTAACTACGTTGGGGCTTCTTCCAGTCTAATCGGATGAAGCTGAATATCAGTAATTTACATGGAGCGACTGCCGATCTAATTTTCACAACCCAGTTACTGATTATTAAAAGTATAAAAATCTCTTAACAACAAAAATGCCAATAATAATTAATTGCCAAGAGACTCGAACAAAATATAAGAAGGCTCTTGTTAGGTAGTTGAGTCGGGGCCTGATTTAGAAAAAAGGAATTCTTGACACTATGCGCAATGTTAGGAAGTTCTTCTTTAGAGCCAAGACTGACGGTAGCTTGGACCCTGTTCCTGATATCGTTGGGCTACTAAACAATATGTAAACAAAATAAAACCCCCTTTTCTCATCATATTAACACATTTCACCACGAGTGTCCTAATTTCAATGAAACATTTGCAAGAGTAAACTATGTAAGTACTAAGTACACATTGTTCAAAGACTAAACTGGGTCCTAATATATTGTTTGTGAACCTAAATACATATTTCACATGCCTAAACACATAAAACCACTCCTAATATGTTTGTTTCGATTTAAAGTTTATTCAGTGAAGCGTCATACTGTTATTTAACCCCTTATGAACTAATTATAATGTTTGTGGTCGTCCATTTTGGATTGGTTGGCGCTGATTTTGATTAAAATGTTGAGGGGTTCAACGTAGCGGTTACGGCAACCTTTGTCTGAGATCAAGGTTAGGGAAAGGTTTATTGGAATTTTCCGACAGGAATTATACATTAGATACCGGGAGATTATGACTATACGTATAAGCTATGTACGAAGTCGGCGCGGCGGCGGTGGGGACTATTAAATCATTGATCGTTCCCCCGGAGTGAAATACGTGTTCAGTTTAATATGCACCACAATGTTTTTAATTTTTTTTTTAGGTTTTATAGTAGAAAATGTTTGTCAAAATATCATCATCATCAGCCTATAAATGTTCCCACTGCTGGGACACAGGCCTCCTCTCTGAGAGAGGGAGTGGGCCATAATCCACCACGCGGGCCCAATGCGGTTTGGTGGATGTCACATGTCTTCGAATTTTTGGTTCTAGGACATGCCGGTTTCCTCACGATGTTTTCCTTCACCGTTTTGAGAACAGTGGTGATGAAATAAATTACACAAAGTAATGCGCCTGGCTGGGTTCGAACCCACGACCTACAATTCGTAAGTCGCGGCCGATACCACTGGGCCACCACTGCTCTCTAAAAATCAAAATATCTAGTTGGCAAAAATTGAGTTTTAATGGCGCCTAATAATTTGGTTAACGTCGACGCTTTCATCGATCTACAAAGTAGTTTCGCGTCTGAGTGTTGTGTAGTTTCTAAATGCACAAGACAGGCGAAATTCCTTTTGATGTTGCTGTTGTTCGAAAAGCACAAAGTCTGTATCTCATGTATTTTGTAATACAGGACATTTTATGCCCAAGTCCTCCCCAGCCACACCAAAGAGGCAAATACATAAAATATGTACGGTACAGGTATATCTTAAAAATATAAAAGGATTAAAAATGTCATATGCCAAGTTCGTGTTTAAATTACAGAAAAATATGGCATGTTCAATCATTTGACTCGCTTGTTTTCATGTTACGAAGTACGGTAGCGTACCTAATTGGATTAGAAGACACGCTAGCTTGGTTCTACAAAGGGTTTGTTACGAAAAAATTGAAAAAAAAAAATTGCGTTACCTTGCTTTTTAAATATAAAACAAGAGAATTGAAAATTGAGAATTCACAGAGATATAGTAATGTCTTTTAATCGAAAAAAAAAGTTGTTTTGCATTTTTACGCAGTATCATTAAGTTTAAGCGGCAGACTTCGTAGAAGATGGCGAGACGAACTTGATAAAACCAATGACCAGTGGTCCACTTTGGCCCTGAATCGTGAAAATTGGAAGTCATGGGGAGAGGCCTTTGCCCAGCAGTGGGATGATGTAGGCTAGCAGTATCAGTATCATTAAGTTTGATGCCGTAAAACCCTTGGTTGACAACTTCCTGACAATATTATGTATTAATATATGGAATATGCGTAACAGTAGGCTTTTCGAACAAATGATCAATCGCTGTAGGGTTTTTCGTACAACTGAATTATCGACTCACCGAGTTCGATATAATAAAAATCATAATCAAATAAAAAAAAAAAAACTTTCGAAAGCAAATAGGGAACCCTTTTTCACACCTTGCCCTTATAGATAAATAATGACCTATTTCTCTAGTCTAGCTGTCGCAAGCTCGAATAGTGTTTGCGACTTATAACCCCTTCAGGGATTACAGGCATTGTTACGTAAAATGAGATAATCTGTCCCCAGAGACGCATGGGATAAAATTCTAATTTCGCTCCACGGAAATTGAAACGCAACTTTATCAAGAACCAACCCTACTGATATCGTAAAATCTTGTTTCCAATTTAAAAGTTGAATCGAGACGGAAATCGAACGAGCAGGCCCATCCCTTATCGATTTACGAGTTAAAAACTCTAGCAACATCGATTATGGCGGCCGAATACGACGGATAATCTAATTAAATGTCGGATTAATGAGAACTTGGAGTTTCTTATTGGATTTTTCTGTGAAAACCCAGTTGATACCGTCTTGGCGTCATAGAAATTAGTATTTTGGCAGTACTTAAATGATAGGGGGCAGCCTTACTGTACGAGCCCGAAACAGTTCGACCACATGAGCGATTCCTTGTATGTGTGTAAGACAGAAGAAGAATAAAGTTTTTTTAATTAGAGAACCAGTCCATGATGACCGGCTTTAAACGAACTGTCAAAATATGGGTGTACTATTAAGTACATCCCTGCCAAATCCTTCGTGGATTGTAAATAACAATATTGATTTAAAAATCACGAAAATTAAGTACTTATCCCATGTATTTTTTACCAATAAACCATTTAACTTCTCATAGATAATTCCGTTGTTACATAGTTCCAGGAAATAGTGGTTTAGCTAGGATATTTATTATCCCATAAACTGTTACAGTTCAATGGGCAACGTTGAGATTGAAAACAATGGAAGTATCACTAAACAATTTTATGATCCTAGAAATTGAAACGCGTCTTGAAATACGGTGGGAGAGATACTTAAGACAGACAAAAAAGCTTCATAAAATAAGAAGAACTAACCAGGATACAAAAACACGCTAATCTCAGGAACTACTACTGGTTCGAATTACAAAAAGTATCCTAAAAGCTTCTAGTAATTTCATTGCCTTTCGGTAGTTTTGTTTATGACAAGAGAGTACAGTGGCGAGTCAGAGACTAGACAGAGAACTTGGCCCCGTATTTGGGAGGAACAATCGATCGAGTGCAGTTTCTGTTTTGTCTTGGCACTGTCTCTACTCGATCTGTGTAAAAAATATTTTATAAAAGTTCTTGGCACATTTTTTGGCAGGAACAAGCGATTGACTGCAGTTTTTATTCTGCCTTTGAACTGTTTTGCCGCTTTACGAGTACTTCATTCTAGAAAAATATTTTAAAGTAAACTACCTGTTCCCTGCTGCTCCTGCTCAGCTCCTATTGGTCATAGCGTGTTGTTATATAGCCTATAGCCTTCCTCGTTAAATGGCCTATCCAACACAAAAATAATTTTCCAATTCGAACCAGAAGATCCTGAGATTAACGCTTTCAACGAAACAAAGAAACTCTCCAGCTTTACAATATTAGTGTAGATCGAAAATAACAACAACATAGATGAAATACAAAATTGAAACGTAGCAACAGGAGGTAGCCGTCACATTACTTCCGAATATAGTCAATATAATATCAGATATGATGATAAATCGTTTGATGAAAGTGTCGACACGAACGGCGGTCATCAAGTAGTAGAATTGATACTATCAATACAAAATCCATCAACGTCACATACATACACTTTTGTATGAATAATAATAAAGACCTTTATTCCGAAATAACTATAAAAATATAAATTTTTAAATAAAGATAGTTCTGGATACTCCGATGGATGGAATTCGAAACTAGAGAAATAATAAGTAGAAGTAACGAAATCATTCACCAGAGAGCCAAAGTAACAGACATTGCGATTAGAAGCAGCATGTGATAAGTTAGAAGGGATTAATGCATTATTTTCAAATTTGATTGCCGACGTAGACAGTACTTTCGTCATATTTACAAACGCTTTTGGATAAATTCTAAGCAAAAGAATACTTTTCATATTAAAATCGCTTAACAAAAAATTCCAAGTGAATGGAATCTAAGCATAATCCTTTTAACAGAACTGGTTACGCTGCGCGGAAAGAACGGTTAGGTCTTTTATCTATAACTTCATGTCATTGAACGACTAATCTGATTGGCTGTGAAAGGTCCTATCTCCATCCTTTCCTCGCGCATATCTTCTCGCTTTAGTACGAGAGAGACCGCATAAAAAGCGGCCGCAGTTGAAACTCGTGGCCAATCGGTTACTCACAACGCGCACCTCACGTCTGAGCGCTCCAGTTGCCTGCACTCGACAGCCGCTCCTCAGCCGCGAGGACGTCCCCGGAGAATTAAGGTATTGTGCAATCCTTCCTATATTTCGATCTGCATTCTGTCTTGTGTTCCCGGCAGAACGTAATTTCCATGTCTTTCGTTCACAGCCAATTAGCAATTAGAAAAATTTAGCATAACCCGCGCTTCCATTTGGTCCTAACGAGCCTGGATAGTTATTGAAATCAGTGATAACCATTCGCCATTCGTAGTCGGAAAAAATACTCGTATTCTAATTAGTTTTGTACCAAACACTTGTCTCGCCGACAGGTGTGGGTATATAGTTAAATTCTCGGTAAAACCGTTGTATATTCGTAACACCAGCTAGTAATCGTTACTATAACTGGTTATTTCGCTTAATCCCGCATTATTTTAAAATATTACCGTTGAATTACCGCTTCGCGCTCAATCACCGACGCATTATTGTAAAAATAAATACCCACTTAGGTAAATTATTCGCTCACATCGCTTTCACAACGTATTTCGTTTGTTACATATTTATTTAATTATCGTTATTAGAAGGTTGCTAGATGGCGCCTACAGATATTACTCTTAAACGATTGTTAGGAAAAAGAGATCGAATATTTTCTCGTATGCAACGTATTTGCGATAAATTGAAAAATATTGATTCGGAGGAATTCGATAAAGAATCGTTCTTGTGTGACTGTGAAACAATAGATTCGTTGCGTACTGATTTTGAATGTGCGCTGGACGATATAATCGCTCATGAACTTAAATTAAATCCTGATTATGTCGTCGACTATCAGGCACTTTCTTCATTCGAAGATTTACTGGGTAGGGTGAAGCGGGCAGAGAAGAAATTGCAGGTTCAGGCACCTAGTGAATGTAAGAAATCTCCTCGCTTGCCCCCGATTGAAATACCCGAATTTAATGGGGATATTAAAAATTGGCCGCTGTTCATCGCCAGTTTTCGAAATGCCGTGCATAATAATAGTTCGCTAACAGCATGCGAGAAATTATATTATTTAATTGGAAAATTAACAGGCAAAGCTCGTTCGATATGTGCAGGAATTACTCCGTCAGCTGATAATTACCCTCTTATATTCGATTCACTTTGTGAAAGGTATGAAGATAAACGGCAATCGGCAACTTCATATCTAGACCAATTATTTGAATTTAAATCTATTTCGTCAGGTTCGCCGGCTACTTTAGAATCATTTCTCGATAAATTCGCAACGTCGGTAGCCGGGTTTAAAAACATAAAGGTCCATGACCACGCTGATTTTATTTTATTGCATATCGCTCTTAAAAAACTCGACATAGACACTGTACGGGCATTCGAATCTAATCATCAATTAAAATCAAGTAGTTCCGAAATTCCATCTTTTAGTGAATTAGTTGAGTTTGTTCGTGAGCATATAAAGGTGTTAGAACGAACTTCGTCAACGGTCTCTAACAATAAATCACCTGCAAATCGCAAACATACTAATGCATACACCTGTATAGCTGAGAACGAACCTACCGCGTGTGTTTTGTGTAAGGAGAAACATGATCACGTATATAAATGTAAAGTATTTAATAGTTATAAACCCGATCAGAGATTTAAGTTTGTGAAATCAAACAATTTATGCATTAATTGCTTAAGTCCAAAACATCGTGTGTCCGCTTGTGGGTCAAAGTCCACTTGTAAAAAATGTAGCTCTAAACACCATAGTTTGTTGTGCTTCGGCAACAAATTGAGCGACGCGCACGGTTCAAGGTCGACCGACGCTCGCACGCCCTCTGCTGAGAGACTTACGAAGCAGACTGATATATCGTTGTGCGCGACTGATGAAAACCGTATTAATTCTTTATACCGGGGCCCAACCACCATATTGATTGCTACCGCGCAAGTTATTGTAGTAGATTCTTTTGGCAAAGAACATATTGTTCGCGCAATATTAGACAGCGCTTCTCAAAGTAACTTTATCACGCGGGATTGTTGTCAACTTTTGGGTTTGAACATAAATAATAAACCTGCCTGTGCAACCGTCAGGGGCATAGGAGGTGCTAGTAAACAAATACAGGGTTCCGTACAAATTAAATTTTATTCTCGTTTCAATCGTAATATAAATTATAATATTGAGTCATTCGTAATAGATAAAATTACTGAACGTTTGCCAACTGCCACGGTTGACGTTTCGCTTTTGCATAATTTTAAAAACTTACAGTTAGCAGACGATACATATTTTTCTTCAAATCCGATTCAATTATTGATCGGTGCTTCGACTTTCCCGCACTTACTCTTATCTAACAGAGTTCAAGGTCAGCCTACACATGCGTCTCCAATCGCCTTGCAAACTGTACTCGGCTATGTAATTGTTGGTAAGGCGCCGGTTCTCATCGATGACAATTCGACCGTTTCGTATTGTTGCACCGCGGAGCCGTTAGACGTAGCGATACGAAAATTCTGGGAATTGGAAGAAGTAAATGTTCCCCCGGTACTCAGCCTAGATGACAAATTATGTGAGGAGTTTTATGCCCGCACTACCACTCGAAATAGTGACGGACGATACGTAGTCGCTTTGCCTTTCAAGGGTGATGTCGAATCCCTGGGCAACTCACGTCAAGCAAGTGAACGCCGGTTTCTCTGCTTGGAAAGGAAGATGCAAGCTTCTCCTAATTTAAAGGCCGCGTACGACAACGTCATCCTAGAATATTTAGAGAAGGGCTATATTTCACCTACAATTCCTGATCCTTCGGAACCTTCGTACTACATTCCGCATCATGGTGTGATCCGAGATGATAAGGTCACAACCAAACTTCGTGTCGTTCTCGATGGTAGTTGTAAAACTACTACCCGCGTTTCGCTTAATGATCTCTTGTATGGTGGACAGAACCTACAAGGGAATTTGTTTAACATTATAGTTAATTTTCGTTTGTTTTCGATCGCGCTTTCATCAGACATTCGTCAGATGTTTCCCAGCATTGGAGTCCGAGAACCTGATCGGCGTTTCCAACGCATCTTGTATCGTTTTTCGCCGCAGGAACCTTTGCAAGTTTATGAGTTCAATCGTGTCGTTTTTGGACTCAAATCTAGCCCCTTTCACGCGCTGCGAACTATTAAGCAGCTGGCGGAGGATGAGGGTGACTCGTACCCTCAGGCTAAAGCCATTGTCGCCACGGGATTGTACATGGACGATTTTGTCCATTCCGTCCTCACGGAAACCCAGGGCATTTCTACCGCTTCAGAGATGATTGGTCTCATGAAGGCGGGTCAATTCGAGTTGGTCAAGTGGACCAGTAATTCACAAGTAGTATTGAATTCTATCCCGCTTTCGCATCGTCTGCCAGCTGACAAGGAGTTCGACGGGTCCGACCAACATAAAGTACTTGGTTTGTGTTGGTCGCCCACGTCAGATCACTTCGCCATGAGAGTAAACACTCCCACTCAGACTTGTACTAAGCGTACAATATTATCGTGCATCGCTAAAACATGGGACGTCATGGGATTTGTCGCGCCTGTCGTCTTGCATGCCAAGCTTCTTATCAAGAAGCTTTGGCTATGCAACTGTGACTGGGATGAGACACCACCTGAAGATATAGTCAGGCTGTGGACTCGCTTTAGGGAAGAGCTTCCTTTGCTCTGCAACATAAAAATCCCACGTCACGTTGGTATTGTCGCTGATAGTGTGGTCACACTCTTAGCTTTCGCGGACGCTAGCGAGAAAGCATACGGGGGAGTGATTTATTTCCACGTCCACAATAGCGATGGCAATACAGTCAATTTGATAACAGCTAAGTCTAAGGTCTCTCCCAAAAATGTAGTTTCTCTCGCTCGTCTTGAGCTCTGTGCTATTCTTGTGTTATCCCAGCTAATAAGAAATGTCGTGGTCGCTTGTCAAAACCGAATAGTTTTCCGTGACATATTCGCATTTTCGGATTCGACGGTCGCGCTCTGTTGGGTACATTCGTCGCCCCATCGTTGGAATACCTTTGTAGCCAACAGAGTTTCGAAAATACAAAGCGATTTGTCACCGCAAAATTTATATCATGTGTCCGGTGCGGACAATCCAGCAGATTGTCTTTCACGCGGACTCACACCCTCACAAATTATAGACCATCCGCTTTGGTTCAGGGGACCCCCGTGGGCTCACTTGGACATTTCACAATGGCCTGTCGCTCCTTTCAATCCCTCCTCAGTGTCTGAAGCACCTGAAGAGAAGAAAAATTCGTTGTTAGTCGCTGCACCTAACGAAAGATCTTCTATTCTTTGTTTAGTCGATCGTATCTCGTCTTGGAGTAAATTACTTAGAGTGATAATTTACGTTTGTCGTTTTGCTAAGTTGTTACCGGTTAATAACCGCATGTCAGCATCGGATTACGATTTCGCTGAACTACTCATTCTACGTGAAATTCAACGCTTCTATTTCTCAAAGGAAATTGCCAGACTCAGAGAAGGCAAGGATTGTAGTCATTCTCTTCGGCACTTGAAACCTTTCCTCAAAGACGGACTCATTAGAGTCGGAGGCCGTTTAAGAAATTCAGATTTGGGTTATGAAGCGAAATATCCAATTCTACTCCCAAGAAAAGATCCTATTCTGAATTTGCTTGTCGAATACCATCATAAATTGAATTGCCACGCGGGTCCCGACCTGCTGATGTCACTGTTACGTCAAAGATATTGGATACTTTCTGCACGCAATTTAATTAGGAATAGGATTCATAAGTGTCTTCCCTGCTTTCGTCTCCGTCCCAAGCCAAGTTTCCCTGAGATGGCAGATCATCGGTCTTGTCGTGTAGTTCAAGCAACTAAACCGTTCGTTCACACGGGCACGGACTACGCTGGTCCCTTCAAGGTTACCATGTCTCGCGGCCGAGGCATTCGTTCTACCAAGGCATACGTGTGTCTGTTCGTCTGCATGACTACACGCGCGGTACATATCGAACTAGCCGGTGATCTTAGTACAGTCAGTTTTATGAGTGCTTTCAAACGATTCCTATCAAGGCGCGGCCCGGTTAGTAGGATTTACTCGGACAACGGGACAAATTACATTGGCGCTAAGCGTAAACTTTCGGAACTTCACGACTTCCTTTGTTCGAAATATCACAACACCGAATTTGGTCACATGTTAGCTGAAAATCGCATAAATTGGTCACTTAATGCCCCGACTGCTAGTCATTTCGGCGGTAATTGGGAGGCTAATATTAGAAGTTTAAAGATTCACTTATACCGTGTAATAGGTGATACCATCCTTTCGTTTGAAGAGTTAAATACCGTTCTTACTCAAGTCGAATCAGTAATGAATACTAGACCTCTTTGTAGGACACTCTCTAGTGATCCTTCAGAACCACTAGCTTTGACTCCAGCGCACTTTCTGAATCTCACCCCTTTAAAATACTTGCCTGCCGAGGAGATAGACGAGAGAACAATTGTTTCGAGACATAAATTGTTAGACCAATTAGTACAATCGTTTTGGAAGCGCTGGAGAAGCGGATATCTTCACACTTTACAATCGCGTCGTAAATGGAACACGCCGATCGATCCAGTCACTGTCGGTACGGTTGTGATTCTCATAGTAGATAATTCGCCCCCACTTCACTGGCCTTTGGGTGTCGTGGAAGAAGTTTTTCCTGACTCCACAGGAGTCACTCGCATCGCCCGAGTTAAGACATTGACTGGATCCTACTTGCGTCCCGTCGTTCGTCTTTGCCCATTGCCTAACCAATAAATTCGGCTCTCGTCATCCAAGGTTAGGTTAGCATTAGTAATTAATTATTTGATTTCATTGATATTTACGTATAGATAATAGTTTAAATTGTAGTTTAATTTCACGAATTTCGCCTTCAACTCTTGAAGGCATCCCTTCAAGCCCGGGGGGAATGGTTACGCTGCGCGGAAAGAACGGTTAGGTCTTTTATCTATAACTTCATGTCATTGAACGACTAATCTGATTGGCTGTGAAAGGTCCTATCTCCATCCTTTCCTCGCGCATATCTTCTCGCTTTAGTACGAGAGAGACCGCATAAAAAGCGGCCGCAGTTGAAACTCGTGGCCAATCGGTTACTCACAACGCGCACCTCACGTCTGAGCGCTCCAGTTGCCTGCACTCGACAGCCGCTCCTCAGCCGCGAGGACGTCCCCGGAGAATTAAGGTATTGTGCAATCCTTCCTATATTTCGATCTGCATTCTGTCTTGTGTTCCCGGCAGAACGTAATTTCCATGTCTTTCGTTCACAGCCAATTAGCAATTAGAAAAATTTAGCATAACCCGCGCTTCCAAGAACCCTTTTGCGAACCAGTGATGTAAAACTAATTGACTGATACATCCATCACTCGTAACCAAGTGTCTGGAATACGGACCTTGTTGATATCACATCACAAACGTTTTAATGGAGTCCGCAGATTTCTTTTTAACTGGCATTTATCCTGATACGGGTCAAAACGGGACATGGAAGTATTTTCGGACCCAAGTTTTTCTCAAAAGGCCTCTTGAGATTACGACAAAGTTTACGTCTGATTTTGTGCAGCTAATCGTTTGATTGATGATGATGATTTATGGGATGTTTTTATGGCCTCTGAAGGTTTTTTATATTGGTTTTTGAAGAAAGGGACGTTTATGTTATTTTCTTAGTAAATAATCGTATAAAATTCGACCAAGATAAACTGCTGGTAATTCCTAAGTAAATACTAACATTTTGGAAAAACCACAAACTTTAATACTTGTGTGCTAAACATCTTGCATAGGGATACCAACAAATCTACATATACAGGGAAATTTCCATACAAATGGAGTTGTAAATACGGTTATCTATTGTAAACATAGAACGCATAAGTCGACGACTGTCAACTACAGATAGAAACAGATAGTGGCAGAGATAGGATAACGTTACCTGACGTCGAATAAAGCAAAGCGAGAAAGGAAAACGATGGTCAGGAATCATTCGGTCATGATGACGAAGACAGATATATTTTTAACAAGACGGAAAAGTAAGACAAGATAAATTAACGCAAAAGTATTGTATCGAAAACGTTCATCTAATTGAATCGGTATTACGCAAATCCAAAAAAGAAATTAATGATGTATAAGAAGTAAAACATGCAAAAGGGAATTTAAAAACGCCAGCTAAGTAAAAGTTTGCAGACAAAGTTAGCAATGAATTTTCTTTTGGGATCGACGGAGCTTAAAAAAATCAGATGTTACATTATTGAAACGATGTCAGACATTTTGAGAAACGGTGCAAATCTTTCATAAATGTTCCACTGATTCTCCAGTCTGAGATTTCCGAAGAATTTTCGTATACACTCCAATTTAGGTTTTACAGATCACTGATTCAGAAGCGAGATTTTTTTTATTTGTGCCGTAAACGTTTTTGTGGTAACGCCGATTTGAATTTCTTATCCGGAAAACAAAGAGGGTTTATTGATTGAAGACTTTTGTCAAATCAGGCTGTTGGTTCAATTTATTATCAGCTATATCCACGTGAAACGAACTTCTCTTATATAATAAAGGATCAGACGCACTTGATACATGTTCCCTGTCGTGTTACGTCGCCCTAATGTCACTCTCAACTAACATATCAAGGTTAGGAGGGTCCCTCGCCAAGAATAGACACCGACGTATATCGGTAAAGTGCGAACTGTAGTTAGTTCACGATCAAATGAAATTGTTCGGACGAAATCTCGATAGAGGAGATTAATTTTTAATTTGATGAGGATTGGAGTCGGAAAGAATTCTTCATTGTATTAAATGTTTTGTCTTTGAAGATTGTTTCCTTCGTAATTAATATCGACAGGTGGATTTTTTTAAAGATAATTCAACTATCTTTTGTGACATTGTAAAGTTATTCTGCGACACCAGTTAACCATGACTTACTCCCAAATTCAACCTCAATCCGAATTTTAAGCGAACCGCAAATTTCGCTGTGACGTCATCAACATCTCCCATCTTGGATTGTGGACGTTAAACTAGCTGCTGTCAAGGCCAGAAGCACCGGACAGGCCCAATTATTCACTGAAGAGGAGTCACGAGGCAGCTCCGTGATCGGCGCGCAATGCTCAGGATATACGCATATGATAGACATACGTAGATCTAGATACAAATAGACTTTGTTTGGAAAATTACTTAAGTATTATAAGGATCTTTATTATATTAATAAAATTGCGAAAAATTATTCGTTTCAACGCATTCGCAGCTTTTTTATTTTGGTTCTGAGATAGATGGGACACTTGGCTGGAAAATCATCAAATGAGTGAGATGAGAAAGAGTGAGGTGGGCACTTCGGGTACTGTCAGACTCTTACGTACAAAAAATTCGGTTCAGGACCCTAGTATCCTGCTTAGACAGTCCCAAAACCCCTGCAGGCGTTTGGCTCCATGAGGAGCTCGTTTGCTGATAGCTCCTGGAGGCGCGCGTGGAACATGACGTGTCTTTGACTCGGGCCTGATCTTACCTCGGACGGCGAGCTACGCGTAGAATGGGACCTGGTGAAGGTTATAGGCTACTTCACTTTTCTCTTTTGGACACGGGTAAAACCTAGTTATAAAACAGTATTAAACTCTAGCTTTTAACTAAAACCTTGCTCAAACAACGTTCTACGCAATACTGAAAACCATTCAGAAGCCACAGAGTAATTAGCGGTATTAAGTCTGAAACAGGCTTGCGCAAAATGGAAGGCAACTGCCATAGTGGTTGCCATTAGTTTGATGACAGACGCGACATATTGCAATACGAATTTTGTACTCTAATATTATAATATTGTGTGGGACTGGCAGGAGAAAATTGCACAGAGG
The DNA here is from genome assembly GCA_950005045.1 of Agrotis exclamationis. NCBI lineage: Eukaryota > Metazoa > Arthropoda > Insecta > Lepidoptera > Noctuidae > Agrotis > Agrotis exclamationis. The sequence goes on from OX465441.1 coordinate 11,991,532, forward strand.
AAATAATGGAAGGATATTTTTTTACGTGGAAAAGTCATCAAATGAGTCCTTCCACCCGGGACAGGACGGGACTAAAATCCACGGTGTCTTTCCATAGTCCTTTACGTTCCGGTGCCACGATTACCTGATGTGAATCTCGCGACCTCGGCAGAATGGAAGGACAGGAGAATGGGGTAGACATTTGCCCAGCAGCGGGACAATGCAGGTTAAAGATTTTTGGAACGAAGTTCCTTATCGCGCGTTGCGAAAGGGGGCTAGACGTAAATTAAGGGAAATTGTCACGACACTATGCCGACACGGCAAAGGAGGGTAATGTGTTTATTACCATGGAATGGAATGGACTGGAATGGAATGGAGTGTGGGAGTGGAGTGGAGTGGATTAAAAAAAACAGATTCAAGCGATTTTCGACCTTATTGACATTTAAAATTTAGTTTGTTTTTTCTCACATTCTCGTCGTCGTTCCATCCGGGTGTCCCTTGACACCTCTCAACTTTTTTTTATGGAATTTTTATAAGAATCTGAAAATTCTTGGAACAATAGCACGTTTAGACGTTTCTTTTTAAGTAATTTACTTTTATAGTATTCAAACTAATTTCAACTTCAACTCTAATGTAATGGGATTCGCCAAATAAATCAAATTAAAGCCTCCTGCAGACACACGCGATTAATCGCGCGGGGCGACATGTCGCGGTCCATTCGCAGTTTTTTTAGAGTGGAAATTAGCTTGGCTCGTTGTCGCAGCGCGATTAATCGCGTGTGTCTGCAGGAGGCTTAAGGCCATATGTGAATCCTTGAAGAAATATTTCGGTCTTCGCCAAATAACGTCACGTTCTACCAAATTGAAAGTACGCTCATATTATTTTTCATACGAGTGTTTGTTATTCACGCACTGATAGGTTAGATAAAAGGATTCTTCATAAGTATTGTTTTTATCGTTATTTTCTGTGGTATCATAATCATTTTACTTTCTTTTTAACCGACTTCAAAAAGGAGGAGGTTATCAATTCGACTGTATTTTTTTTTTTTTTATGTTTGTTACCTCATATCTTGCGACTGGGTGAACCGATTTTCATGATTCTTTTTTTGTTCGAAAGCTGGTGCTTCCCGTGTGGTCCCATTGTCACCATTTCAATATCTGATGATTGGATCCTGGAGAAATCGAGGGCAACCCTCAAATTTTATAGGCCCACACATCGTTTTTCGCAAATATTATGAAGTAATTTAAGTACTTGCGTATAGTAATCATCATCTCATGTAGCTGAGCTGATGATGGAAGGTTCAACAACTCCTTAGCAGTAGTATTTAGTAAATTATTTTTTTTCATTCAGTATTTCAAAGCACTACAATTTAATAAAGGTCTGGAGTATATCTGATGATGGAGCCGAGAGACAGTCGAGGGAACTCCTCAACGATTCACAGCAGCTACCTTGTGTTTGAGCTTGATTAATTTGTATTGATAAGAACTTTACACCTAGATGAGTTTTAACTGTTATTAGGGGTCTGATGACGAAGACGAAGGACAGTTCAGGGAATTCCTCAACGGTTTATAGTAGCTACCTTGTGTTTGGACTTAATTCATTTATATTGATGAGAACTTTACACCTAGATGGGTTGTAACTGTCATTAGGGTTCTGATGATGAAGACCAAGAACAGTTCAGGGAACTCCTCAACGGTTTACAGCAGCTATCTTGTATTTGGACTTAATTCATTTATACTAATGACCCATATGGGTTATTGTTCGATGCAGTATACCTGCCATTTGGTGTATGTGTACATGGGCGATGTTATAACCGGTGCTAAGGATAATAAAATTCTAGTGCATGAGTAAGAAAATTATGTTTTTGACAAGAATTTCGGTTGAATATTTAAACTAAAAAAGGTAAAATAAAAGTTTTTAAAAAAAAATGTAACCGACTTCTAAAAAAAACAACCACTAAAAAGGGTAAAATAACCTACCAAAAAACTTTTTTTTCGGAAGTCGGTGGCAAAAAAATCAATGAAATAAAAAAGCAAAGCCACCGACTTCCGAAAAAAAAGTTTTTTGGTAGGTTATTTTACCCTTTTTAGTGGTTGTTTTTTTTTAGAAGTCGGTTACATTTTTTTTTAAAAACTTTTTATTTACAATAGGTTAGCTATTGGCCTCAATGTAGCTCAAAAATAAATATGAGACTAGAGACCGAGCGAGCTCAACCAAAAGTTATTGGAACTCCTGCATACCGTGCCAGGTAGGCGGCCCTGTGAGACTTAGGGTGGGTTCATATCTGACGGAACATCCGTCGCGGATTATCCGTCGTGGGACGCCAGAACAGACAAATGTATAGAAAAACACTTGACCGTTCACACTTGACGCACAAACGGATCATCCGTTAAGTGTGAACGGTCAATTGTTCCCCATGACGCGATTCGTGAGATTTGCGATTTCTACTAACTAAAAATGAAAATGTTCCTTTCTACTACGATATAATGATGCAATTCGATTGCCTTGACGTCGTCGTGGCGTGCGTGTTTTGTTTTTTATCTACCCGTAGACAACCGCATGTTTTATGTCATATGTCCTAGTGGTAAGGATGATTTTCCCTTGTAGTTGGAATCGGTAGAATTGCGTCGCGTCGCGTCATGGGGAAGGTCCCTTACTCTGACACCGTCACAGGTGCCTACAAGTAGCTTGTGGTGCCGTTGCCCGGGAAGAAATGCTAAAATGTGTATTCCACCTGTCGCGGCTAGACGGTTAGGAGGCCTAGCGCGATGGGATTAGAATATTTATATGGACTTTGTACCTGAGTTTCTTATTTGAGATTTGGTTTTCTGAGAAGAATCTTCAATAGTTAGGGATGTTTGCTTCGCATTCATCGGTTGCTTGTTCTTATCATTTAGTGCCACGTTCCGTCCGCCATCTGTTGGTTAAATTTAAATTGATTCCCACCATTTTAAACAATTGATATACACAATTACACATACATAAATCATTTGTGGTGTCTCAGTTTTAGATTTGGAGTCACAGCCGTAGACCGAGCAATTCCCAGTCCACGGTCCCGGCACAACAACGTTACACTTAGATACGTCCTGCCAGGATTAATTTTAGTCACACTTGCTACGAGACCCATTCCCGCAGCATATTAATTTAAAGCGGAGCCAGCACTGAAGCTACTGATTAACCCCTTGCTATCATATCTGGGTGCAGCGGAGCCAGCACTGAAGCTGCTGATTAACCCCTTGCTATCATTATGTGGGTGCAGCGGAGCCAGCACTGAAGCTACTGATCAACCCCTTGCTATCATATCTGGGTGCAGCGGAGCCAGCACTGAAGCTGCTGATTAACCCCTTGCTATCATTATGTGGGTGCAGCGGAGCCAGCACTGAAGCTACTGATCAACCCCTTGCTATCATATCTGGGTGCAGCGGAGCCAGCACTGAAGCTGCTGATTAACCCCTTGCTATCATAATTATCTAGGTGCACCTCAGATCATTTCTTAATTAACTTTTCTGTATGTACCCAATAATGTTATACATACGAATCTCTGCGGCAGGCACCCTGATGTGCATACAGCAGCAGATTACTTTATGTTGGGACGACTTCGTATAGAATCACCGACTGTCTCCCATCTGATTGGTCACGGCCTTTCGCCCAGTCTTAATTTCAAGGGCTTTCGCATTGCAACATCGAACGACTTGCAACACGAAATCTCTCATAAATCCGATCAACACCGAGATTACCACAAACTCAATCCATCAGGAATTCAAGGATCAATTAGGAAATTTAGAATCAGTACAAGGTGGGGAACCACTGCACTTATATTAGTGCTACCACTTAGCTTTGTAACTTTCCGGATGAGCGGCGGCCAGGCTGGAAAGGCTCCCATCAGCACCACCAACTTTCACTTTTCTTATTGAAAAGGGTATTAAATAAAATACTCGTGTCATAGCCAAAAGGCGGTAAAATGGCACAGGCTATATAGACACTACGTAAACGTCATAACCATGAATTGTAAGTACTTTTATCTGTGGCAATCCCTATGAATTCGGTGTTGCCAGCAAATCACCTCACGTTGATTAGTTTGATACATGTTTCGCTCCGATAATATTAGTCAAATTCTGTTACCTGTTTATTTCGCGGACTGCTCGTCGCGACACTCCCGCCCGAACAGTTTTAAAGCAGGGTTAGTAGGCTACGCGTCCACTCTGCGATTTTCTCCAGAGCCCTTGTGGCCGCGCCTCTTCTTTGTTTAACTTCCTTGTTTACTTGAACTATCTTTTCTGATTCATCCGCTTTCTGACTCAACGTTTTTTCTCTGTCCGTGCTTTCTGATACATTATTAAAGTCTTCCAACACACCCTTTTCGGTTGGAGTTATCAACTCACCATTTTCTTCCCCATTTTTTAAATTATCTGATGCATCCTTTGAATCTGTGACTTTAACTTCTAATGGTAACAATTCGTGTACCGTTGTATTCCGGGGTGTTTCACTTTCCCTTTCTGATGCGTTCGCATCGTATTCTATTTCTTCATTATCCTCCATTTCCAATGGATACAAGTGAGCTAAGGATCTTACAAACTCCTTGTTTCCAACATTGACCTTCGCAACTCTGCAAAGTCCGTCAGAACTTTTGACTAATGAAGTAATTTTTCCTACCTTCCATTCTTCTCGATTTTTACTATCTCCTTTTATCTGTACAATTTGTCCTACCTTCGGTATTAATTTTGCCGTGATTCTAGGTTCTTTAACAGAATGTCCGTATCGTTCACGCAAACTTTGCAAATATCGATTTGTGAACATGTCTTTAAATTCATTTAGAATAACTAAACCTCTTTTCCAAGCTTTGATAAGATCAGATTTTGTTGTAGTGCCTTGTACTAAAAGTTCTTCGATGGAACCCTCCATCGTTATGCATTTTCCCATAGTTAAGAAATCAGATGGTTTTAAAATATGTATTAATTCAGAATCGACACAAGTTAGTGGTCTAGTATTGACAGTTTCTTCAATTTCTTTAATTAATGTGAACAATTGGCTATCTGACAGCATGTGCTTCTCCAATGTTCTTCGCATACAATTTTTTATTATTCCGATTAATCGTTCATAAAATCCCCCGAACCAGGGAGCTAGTTGGGGTATGAACCTCCAACGAATTTCGTGTTTAGTACAATAAGAATTTGTTAATATTTCTGACATAAGCTTAAAATTTGTAGCATTATCTGATGTGATTAACTGTGGCACACCTCTTGTCGATATCATTCTTCTCAAAGCGAGAAGTCCTTTGCAACGTAAAAGTCCATCTACGTCCAGAAATAGTCCAAGATTAATTTTTAAGCTTGTTTCTTTACCTTCTAGTTCTCTTGGAAAATGTTCGGCTTGTAATTTTCTAAGCTGCTTAATTTTGTCACCCTTTTCTTCACTTATGTCTACATTCATCTTAGTTTGGTTACTTGTACTATCTTGATTTCCTGCATCAAATGTATTTTCTGTATCCATTGTATATTCTTGTAACTCTTTCGAGAGACCCTCCCCCGCGCAAAGAGAAGAAACTTCTTTGGTTCCTGCTGGCCAGGAATCCGGATGCTGTAATACAAACTGAGGGCCAGTCAGCCATTTTAATTTATCTTCTTTGGAGCTGAATGGTCTTGTGGCAACATCCGCTGGATTTAGATCTGATGGAACATGTCGTATTATTAGGTTTTTATTCCTTTTAATTTCTTCGACTCTTCTGGCTACGAACGGTGTGAGAAGTTTGTCTGACTTGCACCAGTCAATAACAATTTGACTATCCGTCCATAACGTTTGACTTGTGATGTTATACTGCAAAAATTGTGTTACGTATTTGATTAGTCTAGCACCAATTAATACGCCGAGTAATTCCAATCGTGGTATTTTCAGATTGTCTTGATCCTTCAAAGGAACTAGCCTTGATTTCCCTATGACAAACTGTATCTCCTTGTTGTTGACTATGTAGATCACAGCTGCAAAGGCCTTCGTAGAAGAGTCTGTGAAGCAGTGAATTTGACACGTACTTATAGTGGCGTCCCTGAAGTAACATCTGGGCAAAGATATGTCACGAACCTCATCTAATTCGTTACATATCTCTGACCAATCGGTTTTTAATGTCTCAGAAAATGGTGTATCCCATTTTACCTTATTCTTCCATAGATTTTGTATGAACAGTTTGCTAGACAACAGTGACGGTACAGCAAATCCACATGGATCATAGATTGACGCTATGATTTTTAAGACACCTCTTTTTGTGAATACTGGTTCATTAACGACCTTATCTTTCAGTTGAAGTGTGTCTTCCTTCAGTTTCCAGTTTAGACCAAGAACCTTGATCTTGTCTTCTTTGCAAGATTCAGGTACTTATTTTATAAATTCTTCGGAATTGGAACTCCAATCTCTAAGATTCATGGATAGCTGGTTGAATATCTTCTTAGAATTCTTATAAAGTTGAAGTGCTTCTTTTACTGTTTTTGTTCCGGTTACGACGTTATCAACGTATATGTCCTTAGTTAATTTCTTGACTTGTTCATCATCCGAACTTTGTAGGTGATGGGCTTGATATAACGCCAAACGGAACTCTTGTGAATCTTAAATGAAGCAGATTTTCTTCTGTAGCAGGCTTCTTTGTACCTTTTAGCCACAGAAATCGAGTTACATCTCGATCTGATTTATTAAGTGCAATCTGTAGGAACACCTTCTCGACGTCTGCACATATACCTATTGGTTGACACCTGAACTTTACAAGTAATCCGGTCAAGTCCTCTAACATCGTAGGTCCACAATACAAACATCGATTTAAACTTTTATTGTTTTTTGTTTTAGATGACGCGTCGTAGACAATTCTCATAGGTTTGTCAGGTACTTTTACTCCATGGTGTGGAAGGTAATGAATTGGATGTTTTACTGGCTGATCTCTCCAGTCAGGTGCGACTTCAATTATTCCTTTCATCATTTGGTTCTTCAATGTGTCTTCATATGCCAATAATGTGGATGTATCTAGCCGTTTCAATAAGTTAACGAGGCGACCGTAAGCCAATCCAAAATTCAAATCCAGAGCAGGGGGGTACTCAATCCAGGGCCAGGATACGTAGTACCTGTTTTATATTTAGTAGTTTCATTAAACCTTTTTACTGCCTCATCTTCTCGATTTTCCTTCGGAGAGTCAGTTATGCCAATGGATTCAAGTTCCCACAAACTTTTCATATTAGTCTCAATCAGTGGTAGGTCTGGATCGTTGAATAACGTGTCTATATTGGACTGGAAGTATGTCACCACCGATAGTTCCTGAGTAGGACTGGAATCCATTTTCCCGCTTAGTATCCATCCGAAGTCAGATTGTACCATATACAAATTCTCTCTTAGTTTAATTTTCTGTTCTGAAATAAGTGAAAAGTAATAATCATTTCCGATCAGGATATCCACTTGATCTTGGAGGGAACCATCATCAGCTAGTTTTGATTTGTCTTCCCAGTGGCTGAAGTCCAGATGAGGATATGGTACACCATGTGATATCACTGGTACCACATTAGCAAGCAGAGTGATTGTCTTAGCCGCTCTTGTCCTCAACTGTACTCTGACTACGGGACTGTCTATTTCTTGAGGGGTATTCGATCCAAATGTAAATACAGTTAGTGTGCTTTCTTCTTCAAATTTTAGATTAAGATCCATTGCTGATTTCTGTGTGATGTACGTTTTTTGGCTTCCGGAGTCTAAAAGAACTCTGCATGGAAGTTTCTTAGAAGAATTTCCTACTTTATTTGCTGTAACTACTGCTGTTTGGAGAACTGTTAGACCTTTATCTCTTGTGTGCAAAACATTAGTTGGTGTCGATTTATCCTTATGTCTATCAGGAAATTTGGTAGGACATAAAGCACGATTATGACCTATTTTATGGCAATGGATGCATTCCCTTTTCTTTCTACATTCTACAAAGGAATGTCCTATTCTAAAACAACCGTAACATCTATTTTTTAATTGGGATTTTCTTTCGTTAATTTCCTTGTATTTAGTACACTCTTCATTGTAATGTGACTCTTTACAGAAAATACATTGAAATTTAGGCTTCTTTCTAGGTGGTCCCTCCTTCTTTGGGGTTTTCCTAGGATAACTTGCATCATTTTGTCCTTTCCCGCTATCCCTCTGGGAAATGTTCCTCTTATTCTGTGTTGGGTGGTGTCGAGTTATCCCCCTTTTGTTTTCATAGTTGCCCTTCTGGTGTTTTCTTTGATCTTCTTCTTTCTTCTGCTTGGCATGATCATCCTTCCCTGCAGAGTGAAGTGTTTTTACAGTATAATACTCTTTCTCATTTAGGTTTTTCTCATTAGTTAATCTATTTGCATCTTCACGTGCTGAGATGATGATTTCTAAATTTTTTCTTATCTCTTCGATCGATTCTTGTTTTATTTTCAATTTCATTTCATATTATATATCCTCTGGAAACTTCTCCATTACCATAAACCTCAAGTGGTTATGGTTGATATTTTCACCCATAGAATCCAAAACTCTCAAATGTTTTTCAATATCAGTTAAGACTCTTCGACAATCTGCTATGGTTTTATTAGCTGGTTTTATTCTGTAGAGTGAGGAATAGTGTGCATCAATTACTTGAGTTTGTTTCCCATACCTATCCTTTAAAGATTGTACGGCTATGGAATAATTTTTATTTGTAATATCCAACCCGTCTATCACTCCTTTGGCTTCTCCTTTTAAAGAATTCTTTAGGTATAATAACTTGTCAACATCTGGTAAATTGCGATTATGAATATTGGAATTAAATTGGTCCCAAAATTGGTGCCATTCCAGAATGTTGCCTTCAAAATGTGATAGCTCTAATTTTGGTAATTTTCCTGTTAGGAAGCTTTCTTCATTTTTGTTGCTATTTGTTGTTGACTTTTCATATTCTTCTAACTTTACTTTAAGTTCGCAGCAAATTTCTTCAGCTTCCAGCTGTAGGTACTGCAGAGATGGCAGAAATCTCGTCTACCTGTGGTTCGCTAACCAGTCGAAAATAGTTGTTCAGTTCCCTCTCCAATCGTTGAAGACATGTATGAAGTTTAGAGGATACCACTCTTCCTTCATGTAAGGTTAAGTAATTTATTTCATTAGTGAGTTTAATCATTGTATCTCGAGCACATTTGGACAGAGTTTTTATTTTATCAGACAGGCCGCGAAGAATGAGGAGTACGGATTCCTCCATATTGGTGTCCTGCAATATAATATTGCACTATCACGGCTACAAGTTTTAATTATAACAATAAAATAACGCTTGTATTAATTTCTGAAATATTTCTGTATTAATTTCATCATTATAATTAATATTTGTTTGCAAAACTCATAATTTAATTGCAATAGATCACACATCAACATACAGAGTATTTTTAAAAATTTTCATTGCCCCTCTGAAAATGGAACTTCAAAATCCAATTTTCCCTTAAGAAAAATTTGTTCATATCATTGAAATAAACATTTCCTTTCATATTTATTTAGGTATGTCATCCTTTACAGGTAAGTAAATGTCATTTGATATTTTAAGACTAGGAATGTTATACATACTCAATCACCAGGCGCTCATAATCAATCATAGAATAGATAGTATGATTGTTACATACACTCAATCACCAGGTGTACATAATCAATTATAGAATAAATAATATGAGTGTTACATACACTCAATCATCAGGTGTACATAATCAATTATAGAATAAATAATATGAGTGTTACATACACTCAATCATCAGGTGTACATAATCAATTATAGAATAAATAATATGATTGCTACATACACCCAATTACAGGCGTACATAATCAATCATAAAATAGATAATATGTACCTGCCCATTATTTTAACGACATCACCAGTCTTATATGGTGTGCCCTCAACTAACTGACACCGTTATGTACTTAAAGAGTACAAGAATTTATAATCTCTCTAGAATTATTTATTTGTATGTGTTGATGACACCTCTGCTAAGTCTCTAACGCTCTAGCTTAGTCAGTCAAGGAGCATTCGATTATTGAACGAGACAGCAGCTATAGGCACTCATCCATTGTGAAATATGAGATTAAAAACTATTACTCACTTCAGATGTTATTAATTGTACTTCACTAATTCTATAGGTAGCTGTAGGTAATTTAATTTACTCCTTTTGGTGGCAATTACTTCTCCACTGATCAATTCTGGTCCTGTAAGAAGTGATTGAAAGGATAAAATATATAGTTTTTTATTATTTAGGTACCTACTTATTTTTCTTTACAATTTTATTGAATTTTCCCATTGCTTTATACAGGTGATCATTTTATTATAGTGAAATCTCGTGGGTAGTAGCACAATCCGTTTTTATGACACCTTCCTTTCAAGCGGGCGCTCGACGGCGCGTAGAACATAGAGTATAGTAAGGCGTAGCCCCCACAGACGGAATCCACTTACTGGTGCAGGCGTGGTTCATGACCGCCAACATTCAAAGGGATTTCGTCGAAAGAGAAGAATTTCCCTTCTCTCCTACCTGATTACGTGTGAATCTGAGTATATCAGAGTATTTAACAATTTCACTGAGAAATCAAATTCGAAATAGTAATAAACACATGTCTGAGTCATACTGACCTTAGTGTTCACTTAAACACACTTATTTTATTATTTACGTGGGGTAAATAAATAACTTTCGTTATTTTGTTATCACGACACCGGTAACGTTAACTTTTTGCAGTCATAAAAGTTTTTAAGCATAGAAGCAGCGCACAAAATGGCGAATGCTTAAGTTAAGAAAGCACGTCGCGTCGGTACCTGTTGACATTTTCCGTTTCCGTTTTACGATGAATATCCGTTTCACATAAATAGACTTGTAACGTCGTATTCTTATAAATTAGTGAGTACTAATGATAAATCCTTGAGATAAATCATGAAACGAATTAACATACAACATTACTTAGTTTATTTCACAAACAAGAAATAATCCTATCAATCTGAATTATATTTCAACAACGAGTAACGCCATCTAGCTAGGCGATCCGTCGTGCCGATCTATCACCATAAATTTTCAAAACACATAACTAATTACCTGTGATAGTTAATCCTTAGATAATTGCATTAACATTTATAATTATCGAGTCAGTATCAGCGAAACGTGTATCAAACCTATTCAACATTTTAGCATTTAATAATTTCATCAATCTTTACACTGTGTTTACACAGTGCATTCACAGATGGCAGCACTAGTAAGAACCCGACCATAAGAACTCAACCATAATATTAACCAATTTAATCTCTTTTAAATAATCCTTTGTATTGATTATTCTTCTCAGATCCCAGCATCTCCACCATGTCGCGGCTAGACGGTTAGGAGGCCTAGCGCGATGGGATTAGAATATTTATATGGACTTTGTACCTGAGTTTCTTATTTGAGATTTGGTTTTCTGAGAAGAATCTTCAATAGTTAGGGATGTTTGCTTCGCATTCATCGGTTGCTTGTTCTTATCATTTAGTGCCACGTTCCGTCCGCCATCTGTTGGTTAAATTTAAATTGATTCCCACCATTTTAAACAATTGATATACACACGTTCCTTTATTTTTGAATAGAAAGCAAACTGCATTCAAAGATTTTCGAAAATTCTCTTCTCCCACACCCGGGAATCGAACCGGTTAAAATATGAAAAAATTATACCCTGTACTTTTATTGCATCGATCGAACAAACATGATAAATTAAATGAAAGGAAAACTAGGAAATCTTAAATTATTTTAATTATTTATAAAAAATGTTAAACTAACTAATTTCTTGATCGAAATGGGCTCCATTCTCTTGGAATCTTTGAATGCAGTTTGCTTTGTATTCAAAAATAAAGGAATGTTTCCTTTGAGTAAAATTTTCTATCTGCAGTATTAAGAGTACTTTCCCTCCAGGTGGCATTACAAAATTCCACCCTGTATATCTATCTACAAGCGTTCGTAGTAGTTCTTTTCATAACAATGATGAATATTTCCATTTTGATACTGATATCTGATAAGATTCTGCATTTTATAAGATGCAGTGTATAAGATTACTTATATTTTTATTGAGAATTACGAGTGTTGATATGAGCGGGGCGACGTCTAAGGTCTTCTATCACGTTTCTTAGAACATCTGTGTTTACCAGTACTCTGGTTACCTGTAGGTCTAAAATCGCCATTTTATCATGGAATATAGTATTCTATTGCTCAAGCATTAGTGTATAAATGATGAAGAACAATTTTAGCAACATTAATATTAGCTAATGTAACGATTTTAGATCCTATGTTGTTGATTCATATTTTACCTGTATGGTAAGCCTCAGAGAAAACTCATCCCCTTAGGTAATGACATCACTATCTAAGGGGTTGAGATTTTTCTGAAGCTGACTGTACTTATAGTTACTTTTTACAATAATTATCTTCATTTAGTTATGACGGCATCTTTAATCTTTCGTCATTTTTGTGTAGAGTTTTTTTTTCGTTTACAATCTTTTGATCATCTTTGATATTTCATGGAATCGATGAATCGATCAATTGAAAGGTGATGCAGCATATTTCCAAGATTTTCCTTTATACACCTTTAACACACAAACAAGAACTGATTCTACTCTTATTATTTCGACAGATTACTGAAAACTGTTGCCTCGATTTTCAGCCAGCCAAATCAAAAACACGTCTACCGCCATTTTCTAATCAAACCATCTCCTGTTTGAACGGAACGGCTGCTCAATTAGTAAACCCTCGTTCGTAGCCACCGGTGCCGGTTCGATGCTCTGATCAAATTGAATCCCGCCATTTTTGCTGGTCAATACCTTCGGGAATATGGGGCGTAAATCTCTGTTACCTACCAAGATTGCTTTGTAAGGTAAAAGCGGGGAAACTTACGACTAACTTGTACCTGGAAATTGTGGAAAGAAATATCGGGTCTAATTAAGAAAAGGCCGGAAAGAAAATGTTCGTTTATAAAAAGGTATTTGATGTCTGATTAGTCGGGGACGCAGGACTTGCCAGGGTCGCGGGTCTGTCGCCGGGATCGTAGGACTGTCTTATCAGGTAATCGTGACCCTGGAACGTAAAGGGCTATTGAAGGAACTCCGTGACTCCGACATATCCTAGAACCAAAAATTCGAAGACATGTGACATCTACCAATCCGCACTGGGCCCGCGTGGTAGATTACGGCCTGCTCCCTCTCACAGAGAAGAGGCCTGTGTCCCAGCAGTGGGAACATTTATAGGCTGATGATGATGATTCTGACAGTCCCTCCCGGTCCACCCTGGGTTCAGGACTCATTTGACGATTTTACCACGATAATAAAATGTCTGATTAACTTTCTTTGTAAAACGCTTTACGTAAATCGGTTTTGATGTCAAGGTACGATTTCGTCATTCGATACTCAATATTCACGTCTTTGATCTTTTAACTTACTCATAACATTGAATTAGTTATTGTTTAACACTTTCGGTATAACAAACTATAATGTCCATTATCGAATCGTTGTTTTACACAATATTACTCACCAAACCGTGATAATTTTAGTACGAGTTAAGGCGGTGCGCAAACGTAGACACTTTGTTGCCGACACGGCACACCGTCACAGGGAACCGTAGTTATTGAATATGTGTTAAGTGGAAGCAACTGGACACAAAAAATGTTTACGTACACAAATTAAAATATTTGCCATCACTAAAATCGAAATATTTTTTGTTACGGTAGATTACATTATGATTTCTTCTTCCTTTTAGATTTTTTATTTAAAAATAAGTATACATTAAAATGTAAAACAATAAAACAGTTCAATTGTTTTTCCATAAAATTAAAAAAAAATATCGGCTAATGCTAGTGATCAAAACCTTTGATGAGTGAATGCGCAAGAAGTGTATGATTTCATACTGGCGAACTATAGAAATCAAATATTCATCGGTAGCATGTATCTAAAGTTCAGACACAAAAGTGTCCAACGTTTGCGCCCTGCCTTACACTCAATTAGAAAAACATTTCGGAAGCGTTCTAAATACACGAAAGAATCGATTAGAATCGGCTAGGTCAGTTTTATCGAGCATTTCGATTAAACTCTTCCGCTGTTTGCTTCGTACACGGAAATCTGTTCAAGATTTTAATATGGATCGATTTGGTGTTCTATCGAGCGATAATTGAGACGTAATATATTTGTTGGAAAAAATTAGGCACTTCACGCTATTGGGCTATTTTAACAGTCCGTTCACGACTTCTTAGCAGTAAGCGGTGCACCAATAAGACTTTAATTACTTGGAAGCACACGAATTCGTCACTGGCGGCGCCTCGTAGCGTCTTCCAAACGTTTCTTGCTGCCCGTTAGGATCTTCTAAAAAATTTAATCAGCTTAAAATATTTTCATTTGTGACAGAAGTTTCCTCCCAGTGAAAGGGAAGTAAGTGGGTTGAAGCAGTTAAAAATTATGGTCCAATGCAGGTTTGTAACAAAATAGTATAGTAGTTAGGTTACCAGAATTAGTAGAAATAAAATAGAAATAAAAAGAGAACTTAGCTGAGATTCAATAAAATATGATGTGTAATACAGAAGTATAGAAGGTAAACATATTCTGTAACAACCCCAGAATAGGATCAGAACAGGAGAATAATGTTGATAATGATAAACACATATCAATTAGACTTGAACATCACTTCAACACCGACATATATTCCTACCGTGCAACGTTAAACCAGTTCAAACTACCAACATCAACTACACTATATTGAACCAAAACTTTGCATGTCAGTGCTAAATATGGCACATTATTACAATGCACATAGAACCAAATCAGGTCGCGGACTCGCGGCACAGGTGCTAATGTGTATACGTTAGTGTGCATCACAGTGAACTGTGCATCACAGTGGACTTAACTGTGCTTTTATTACAAATGGACGACCATTTAACGTCATTAGTTGGTATTGGGGGACGGTTACGTGTAGATGGAGTTGGGTTTAGGCACTGTTTAGTTTGATATCGCAGGTTTGCAGATGTGGACATGGACACAATGTTTGTGGGAATTGTGACTAGGTTTGGCGAATTATACGATTTTTTATATGAGTTTGTTCTTGACTCTAGTCGAGATCTAGATAGGAGACTAAGTGCTCGAACACACTGCGAGCCTAGCGCGATGGCTACAAGCGATTTTGCGAGCCTAGGCGTTGCTAGGCAACAACCGATACAACGGGCGGGTGGCAGGTGTATCAAACCTTTTCGGTCTTTTAGTAGCTCCATCTAGTTACCAGAACATGCACTAAAGTACTACCGTTGGATGTTTTTGTACATATTTAAATTATTGTTACCGTACTTGAGTAGAAAAATGTAGAATGATTGATAATTTAGTTGTATACAATCTTAAATAACCTATAAAAAAAAATTTAAATGAATTTCTTTAAACAAGATTTATAGAAACTACTAGATACACCGGTTTGCAACACCTAAAGTCGCCGCAACAAAAACAAACGCTTGATTGGCAGTGTGGACACGAATCGCGCCCGCCGCGCCCGCCACCGCGCCCGCCGCCGCCGTCGCGCTAGGCTTCCAGTGTGGACACACACTAAGTCTACGATATGAGCTTACCCAGAAGAAGCCTGTTCACTCTAACTTTATAGATTCAGGTTGTTTGCGTTCGGGAACATAGAGGCAGGAATTGAGTTCACACTCTCTTTCTCTTAGACGATTTGCGCTTAATGCGTAATCGGTGAAATGGCAACTAAGTATGGATGGTAAAAACTAGTTTTCTCCTTCGTTTTGGATCGTATTCTAAAGAGAAGATATAGGACATACAACCAAAATTTATTAGGGCCGGCTTTGTGATAGATTATGGTCAACTCCCTCTTACATAGTGGAGTCTTGTAGACCAGCAATGGATACTTAATACGTCTGATTTATGCCTCTGAGTATCCATTTTATATGTTCGTATTTGTTATTGCAGAGCATCTTCTTATATTTGCGCACAAGTTTGAAATTATACGTGTAGTATCTTGCGTGCAAACCGTAATAGTTATAATATTACTCGGCTTATACATGTAAATTGTACACAGTACACCACAACCATCGATTCTCAGTCTTACGACCCCTATCCCACAAGGAATACCCTTTTCATTCACGAACCGAACTCACGTAATTGCTGTTTTACACCACGAATATAATCCTGGCCCCTTCACATACAAAACAGATACAGTATACAGATACCCTTGGGATATTAAATATTTACCAGAGCAAAGTTTCAGAACCATTCTGCTCGGGGTTATTGTGAAAGAACAGGAGATAACTTTCTTTGCAACTGTTTTCGGATACAAAGGAAGTTGGACTTCAGAATTGTCACTTGAATTTGTCGTCCAGTAGTGTTGAAGAAGTTGTTATTTATAGGCAAAACCTCTTACAGGAAATATGAAAGGAAACTTTCATTTTAGCGAACTACATTATTATGATGATCCAAAGAGGATACTGGGTTGTGATGGGCAGATAGGCAGTCGCTCCATGGAAAATACTAGTATTAAGCTGCATCCGGTTAGAACGGAAGCCGACCCGACCCTAGGATCGTCGGGAATAGGCGAGTGGTGATATGACGATGCCAAACAGATAAATTGGAAGCCTATCGTCAATTTCTTGAATAACATTTCAATTTTAAAAGTATAAGATAGGTTGATGGGCTGGCTAATTTACATAAAAGACGAATTTACAATTTTACACATAAGATGACTGTTAAATAACAATAATTTATACAAAATAACCCAATAGAATATCCTGAATTTTATTAATGTGTTGGTAATGTAATATAGGCTTCAGACTTTCAGGGCTTATTGTGAAAGTAACAAATAATGATTATTTGACGTAATTCTCTCGTTTCGTGATATAATTTGATTCAGGTGTGTTACATTTAAGGGCCAACGAAATAATTGGGTGAGGCTTACAAATGCAATTAAGGGACCTTATTTTGGTCTTTGTTCCATATAAGGTACATTTTCGTTTGCGTGTTATTATTAGGATCTCCCTAAGTGCGATGCGTGGGTGTGTTGTGTGTTAAAATATTGCTCTAAAGTTACGTAAAATATGACGACGTTACACTTAAGTATGCGCAGAAATAGCAGTAGTCACACCTTTGGGGAATTTTTAGAATTCTTTAGTTGACGAATTTTCAAAAGGGTTTTTAAGGTAGGATGGGATATTACTTATGAGGAAACTTATAATTAAGATAATATGCAATCATGCTTGACTTTGATGAAATCCTTGACAATTCAATGTGCTTCAAGAATATTATTACCTGTTATTTCTTCGGAAATAACTAAAAAAAATATTGCATAGCATTGTTACTTATAATGTACCCAAAAAATATAACAGTAACAAAGCATCATTATGACTATATTATGACTGGCCTGTTGGTCTAGTGGTTAGTGACCCTGACTGCTATGCCGGAGGTCGTGGGTTCGATTCCCACCCAGGACAAATGTTTGTGTGATGAGCACGATCATTTGTTCTGTGTCTGGGTGTAATTTATCTATAATATGTATGTATTTAGAAATATATAAGTATGTTTATCAGTTGTCTAGTACCCATAACACAAGCTCTGCTTAGCTTGGGACTAGATGGTGTTGTGTGATAGTTGTGGAATATTATTATTATTTTATCATTGAATGATTCAGTTCAAAGGTTCAAACAACAAAATTCCTAGAAATAACTTAAATAGCCATGCAAAAGCCATCCCATAGACCCTGCCAACAATTTCCGTTATAAACACAGAATTAATTCAAATCACCCGTTCATTATTCAGTGTCATTACTCTCACTATCGCACCTGCTCACACGGTTTACATAAGTACCTTGTAAATATATACCTGCCTATGTACACACATGGTCATTGGACGATATGTGTCGATTATGTGTCCATTAGTTGTTGACATATGTTTTACTGGATTACATTATGGTTCTTATCTTGAAAAGATTATGTTAGTGGGTAATGGTATTTTTGAGATTACCACAAAAACTTTTAAACGTCTGTTGAACACTTGTTTAAAAAAATGTCAGATTATGGCGTTGAAATAAGGTCCGTTTTGCAGTCACACTTTTTTTAGACAAGTGTTCAACAGATGTTTAAGTTTCTGTAGTAAGGCTGTAAATGTTTATGTTTATTTTGGTTCATGGTTTTTTTTACTTGAGGAAAATTTGCAACCTAAGTCTTCACAATTCCAAGGGTCGAAGGCACGTCGTGTTCCACGCGCGCAATAAAAAAATGTCATCAATCTGACGGCCAGGGTCTTGGGACTGTCCAAATAGGTAACCGCGACCCTGGAACGTTAAGGGCTATTGAAGGAACACCGTGGATTTTAGTCAGTACGAGTCTGACCGTACCAGGGCCGGAGGGCTCGTTAAATTTAGATTTTACCAGGCTAAAAAAAAAGTCGACACAATTTATTTTTCTTTAACACTTCAATCATCTTCATCCTGTAGATGATACCTTTCAAGTTAAATAAGTTTAGTCCTGGACTTATTGTAATTTCCGAAGTAAAAAAAGGTCAATAGGAAATTACGAAGACAACCTTTAAAAAAGGTTTACGAGCAATAACAAAATACGTTCGTAAAACGACCCGTCCTGCTGCGGAAAAAACAAACTTGATTGCCTTCGTTCTTGTGCGTCAATATTAGTCAGGCCTCCTTACACCTGCAGATTACAAGCGTGCTTGTTTACAAATACTTTACTGCATAACGTTTGATATCAGGCAATGCAGCATCAAAACATTTGGGCGTGGCTTTACGAGACACATCGCGTGAATTAGTCGTAAGCCGGCCCGCTCGCCAGTCGCGATTCGGTCTGCCGTCGCGTCGAACGTCTGTACCCGCGTCACTTGATTACAAAATTCACGTGTTTGCGAATTCTTGAGCTTTTTGTGCCAAATAAGGAACGTAACGAATTTTCGAGGGAGAAAATTGTGCAGTTTTCTGTGGTTTTTTTTTGTGTGTGCAGTGAAAATATCTCGGTCGATCTTTTTGAGAAGATTTGTACCTGAGGGTAGTTTGTGAGTGTCGCACGGATTGCCGGTATTCTTGTTTGTATGTTGTTTTTTTTTCTGTTTTTAAAATATTCTTCTACCGTCACGTCTTTGGCAAGGTCGGGCCGGTGTCGTGTAATTTTATTTTTATTAACAATACCTGCACATTTGCGTACAAGTGTTATTTTTAAGTATACAATGAATTGATTCATGAATTCATTAATGAATGGCTTCATGCTGCATTTGCATTCACCAAATATGAAATATTCATTAGTTGTTGTGAACATAGTTTGTTTTTATTAAGAGTTGGTTTAATATTAACTGTGATACCAGTTCTTGCACACACTATTATCTGTTACGTTAACAGTATGAAAGTCATTCATGTCAACATTAACGGGATAAATAAATTCTAAAACGTCATTTATTTTAACAATACCTTCTGTTTCATAGAAACGGCCGTAATCCAACGGTTTTACAGCAATTTCGCGAAATGAACTTAGAAGCCGAGTTCTAATTGTAAGATGGTAATACACTAAATTATTTATCGTCGAGAATTTGAAGTCGTCGAGATTTCTTCCGAAGGCGAAGTTCGAACGTGCTGCGCATTGGTGCGAGAGTTCCTGAAGTCTCGCATTTTTCATTTCATTTCCCCTTTTCGAAGTTCTCTCGAAGTCTCGACTCTAAATTCAAACTGTTTGTTTTCTCTTAAGAATGCCCGGATTGCTGGCAATTCGTTTGTTTATAGCCAGTAGCATTTCTGTGTATTTACAGTTTCCGAACGAAGATATCGTTTAATGATAAAAATAAGTGTATTTATCGCAGGAAATTGACAAAAAAATTTGATGGATCCATGAGATTAAGTATTGATAATGTGTACAGAAAAGAATAACAATATGAGTAAAAATATTGAGAGGTTTTTTAGACATGTTTTCCTTCATTATATTGAAAAGAAACACCCACTGTTTTCGTATTACCATGTTAAGCCTCTGGCTAAATTGTTATCATTTTTTTTCGTTTGTTTAAATATTCCTAGCAAGTTAGTTTATTTTAGTTCGAACAACGCTTCATCGTCCTTATAAAAAATTGCCAATTTAGAAAAAAAAGAGAACATTATTTTTTCCTATTTATTTTCAGAACTCGACTACGTATTTTTTCAGTTTTCTTAAATTATTATATCTGAAAGTTTAGAAAAAATGCTGGTCATGTCTGAACTTATCCAGACGAATGCTAACCTTACTTCCATCACCTCAAAGACGAAAATATTAATTCAGACCAACACGTAAGACATATACCAAAGAAACCGGCCAAGTTCGAGACGGACTCCCGTACGAAGGGGTCCGTTCCGTATCTATAAATGAAAAAAGGGGAAAAGAAATCATGTCTGTTGTGTGTGAGCCCCCATAAATATTTATTTTACTCAAACTTTTAGTATTTGTTGTTACAGAAATACATCATCTCTGAAAATTTTTTAACCGACTTAAAAAAAAAAGTAGGTTCTCAGTTCGACCTGTGTGTATGTTTGTCCGCGATTATCTCGCGTTTGGCTGAACCGATTTTGATGCGGTTTACAGAAAAGTGTTCGTTACATTCTGGGGAAGGTTTTAGTATAACATAATAATATAAGTATAACAATAATGTCAATAATGGACGTCTCGTTAAGTTGTTCGCATAGATCCGTTTTAGTTGCCTCCTAGTAAAGATTGTAGATTTTCAAAGATGCCGATTATATGAAGTTTTTTGTTGAATAACTAAACTAAAAAGGGGAAAAAAAACCTTTTTGAAAAAAAAGGGAACCGACTTCAAAACCAAACACAAAAAGGTAAAATAACTTTTCTTTCGGAAGTAGGTGGTTACAGTCAATGGAATAAAAAACAAAGCCACTGACAAAAAGTTTTTTTATTTTATTTTCACCTGTCTAATTTATCAAGGTTCATAAGAAACGGCCTGATAGACAGCGGAGTCTTAATAATTGGGTCTCCTTTTACCCTTTAAGTACAGAACCCTAAAAGAAGGGTTACGTATTCCGTACTCTGGTCACGTCAGGAAAGCTTCGCATGTAAGCCAAATATTCGCCTTTTGTATGAAATATTTATATTTCCACCGATTTATGGTCATACTCTATGTTTTAGAATTTTTTGATGTTTTTAGTTGAACCGAACGTGGGCTGAGTTTATTTAGTATTAAGGGAAGGTACTTCGGTATGATGTTTATGATATTAATCCAGTTTTATGGCCATGTAGAATATTGCTTTCAATTGGAAGGATATCTTGTACGTTCAAATTCGTTTTTTTTATTTTTTACAAACGCATACAAAAAAAAAATTAAAAAAAAAATTATGTCACCAGTATCGGGAACAGGGTCCAAGCTAGCGGTGGTCAGCGCTCTAAAGACAGGAACCTTCTAACTATACGCGCCGTTTCCAGAAGGACTGCTTTCTGAATCAAACGATCCAGCTGCAAGTGAGCATCTTCTCAGATGTTGGTCGAGCTTATATTTCATCATCATCATCTCAGCCATAGGACGTCCACTGCTGAACATAGGCCTCCCCTTTAGATCTCCACATATACCGGTTGGAAGCGACCTGCATCCAGCGTCTTCCGGCGACCTTTATAAGGTCGTCTGTCCATCTAGTTGGTGGACGTCCTACGCTGCGCTTGCTAGTCCGCGGTCTCCAGGTTATATTTAATAACATTTATTATTTTTCGATTTTCGTAGTCTTTTCAAATCGTGCTTCTACAATCCTGGGATACTCTTACTTAGGATTCTTTCTTTAAAATCTAATTTAAATATCTTTCAAAGTAATCCATTAAAAATTAACCAAAAATCAATATCTACACTCGAACTAAAATTAATAATAGCCGCCTGATCCAATTTATAATTTAATTTCAAAACCAAACTTAAATAATTTGAAATCAAGGTTCAATTTACATTGTCCATGAAGAGCGAAGTTATGTTACAAAATCTTATAAAATGTATTAAACTTAGAAGCTGGCAAATGAAACGATATTTTATCTTGTAAGTTATTTTAATACATTTTTTGCATGTATTTTATACAAACTTGATGTGGTCTGCTTTTCTATAATGGCCACTTAGCAATATTCCAAATAATTCACTTCGCGATTGAATACCCAATGACGTTGCTGGAAATGCACGAATTGAATCCTTAGGAATATTGCTTAAAGTGGCCGTTTAGACCGTTGGGCTTCAATACCTGATTACTCTGAGAAGAAACAGGCGAAATAAACACAGATATCATTTCTGAAGTCCAGACTTCGTTTTGGACAAATCATGTGAGATCTAAGAACCATGCGGAATCTCGTCTGCCATGGTCTTTTGAAAAAAGAACCACACAGTGTCAGTGATCGCTACTGCGGAAATTCCCGAGAATGCCCGAGGATTCTCCGGAAGAACGACTTGGTTTTTGACTCTCTGGACTCTATACTTTACACAATCAACATAAAGTTCATTATGCCTTATCGATTCCATTCCATTTTATCACAATGTAAATTGAACCTTAGATCACACAACAAAAACTTTCTAGTACAATTAGCAGTTAACACCAAAGCATTTTAGACCGCCATTGTTCATAGTAACGGCTTCAAACGATGAATCTAACGTGCGCGGGCGCTGAATATAAATATGTATGGATGACCGAACAGTCGTCCGATTATGGTGTCTATGGGTATATGACATTGACGTGACTAAGTATTATAGACAATATGTAGTGATTGTATGTGTGTAATGTGTATGATTGTGATTTAAATTAGTTTTGTCTAAGAATATCTAGGTCTTTAATTAGAATAAAGACTTAGAAAGGAGGCTCGCAAGAAACATTGATGGAAATGATAGAACTTAGTTGAAATTCCCATTTTTTAAAATACTTTAATACTAATAAGTACCTACTGTGTTATTGTTTGGGATTAAACCGCCCTTAATCCATCACAGTATATTTTCTTCTCATGTTCTTTATCGAACTATTTCAAATTGGCAATACATAATAATGTTACTGACCCAAAAGAAATTAGTATAATTGCAAGGACATAATGATATTTAAAACAAAGGAATCACAGTTAATTTAGATTGACAAAAATGAACCTGAATGAACTCATAGAACAAAGTAGTCTGGAGCTTCGAAGAGTACAAAATATCATAATCTACAATCCATCAGCGGGGTATCCGATACGGTACCGTCTCGGACATACAAGGAATTCACTTCCAACGTTGTACACCAACAGAATTCATATTAGGTTCTTTGTACTCTAAGCCGCTTCGTACACAACGCGACGCAAGTGACCGCTACGTTACGACTTTGGCAGAGGCGTAGCGTGGCTTGGCGGGACCCCCGTTAGGTAGGGTAAAGATTTATCACTCATGAAAAAAAAATGCATTTCTCTGTATCTACGCCGAAATATAAACAAAAAATTGGACATAGGTCGTCAAAAAAATGCGACTGATCAGTCCAGAGGTCGGAATCAGGTAGAGTTATTTTAATACTTGCATCGAAATGTTGATATTAATATGGATCTTCCCGGGATTTCTAATAGAAAATCTCGTGCTTAAAACAGGTAGATAAACACCAGAGATAGATTAGACAAATAAATTGTGTATAAGTAAATAACTATTTAATAAATCATTAAGTTTTTATTAATTTTTGTTTACGCTCGTTGGGGGCCCCTGTGGCCCGGGGGCCCCATATAATTGATACGGCAGATACGGCCGTAGCTACGCCCCTGTGCTTTGGTATCCAGACGGCTATCGCAATACAATCAATAGATACAAAAGTAGTAAGGTATCGGAGACTTGCGTTGCGTAGTGTAAGAAGGGCCTAACTTGTGGGTGTGTGTGTAATGCTAGATATGTAGATACAGGAGAGCTTAAAAGTTGAGTATGAATGTGATACTGACTCTGTTGGCTTTAACCATTCTACTGCTACTGGGCAAGGGGCACCACGGCCCTGGAACGCAAATAACAGGTTGTTTTTGAGACAATTTATTATTTGTAAGAAAATTCTGACAGTGTTTTCCACCCATAGAGGTTATTATGCATTATACTCGTAGAAAGAAATATGTAATGATCGCATTGAATAGATTGAAAATGAAAGCAACTGTGTTATCGAGTTTCGTGATGTGATTCGATTTGATTTTTAAAAGATTTTAGATTTTTTTTTCGATAAGAATCCGATTCAACATTTTCTAAAGTCGGTGAAGTACATAAATCATAATAACTAGCTCAAAATACCTACGTGTTCAATTACAAAATATTTCAAAGAAAATCTCAAATTTTCAAGGGACCTCTAAAATCTCTTCAAAGATAAAATGAATTAACTAATTAACACCGTTATACAAATAACACAAATTAAAAAAAGAACTGCTTTTTATAAAAAGTTAAAAGAACTCCTAATTAATCCCAAGCGAATTGGTTCTCAGTTCAAAGTTTTTGAATTTTCGCGTTTGGAGGGCCGTTTAAATAAACGATGTTTATTCATGAGGGTAGGCAGTGAATAAGGCCTCTTTTGCATACGGTAACTAAGCTGACAAATATGTATCAAAGAGGAATATTCATTATGTTTTTTATTAGTTTTTGTGGCAGAATGTAAATATTTACACGGCATGATTTTCTCTTGAGGGTCCAAATTTTCTTCAAGGCTGAATTAATGTGGAAAATGATACTTAGATATAATTTATTTTTGAAGGCTCACTTAGCTTAAAGCGCGCACACATTGCTATCAAACGCGCGCTTTTTTGACGGAGCGTAGAGGGCCTAATGTATATTAGCCCTTATTTCTTTTTTAACTCTTTATTAATTGAGAATTTTTGACAAGATGTGCCAGTTATCTAAAACATTGCAGACTGATATTTTTACCACGGCTTTTACAGATTTTCAACACTATCACTGAACTTAAAAGATTGATAAATTATTTCCCAATATTTCGTCATTCCGCAATAACATCCAAACGAAAAACTTACATAATTTGTTCAAATTACTTAGAAATAATTGTTGTACACAAGTAGGTACTCGTATTATAACTTTAGAAGAAAAAAACTTTATAATCGTCGTAATTATTGCATTGTGTTGGGTCTTTGGCCCCATCAATTGGCTTTTTGTGGATTTGGATAAGGTTTTGTTATAAGCTATTATTTATATGAAATAAATTGTTGGTAAAACGGAACTGTATCCTGCATCTTTGTCCGTTTTTACAGTATTTTTGCCAACTCTTTAATGTAGACTGATTGCTTTGTTAGTAAAGTGATCGCAAGCACAATAGCTTTAGCATGAGGTTTGGGGTTCGTAGAATGGTTTGGACAATATCGATCAAGAATTTCTCAGTTGAAGTTACGGAGTCTAATGGCACATTTCCATTATACAAGTTACTTTTATACCAGTTGCTAATTGTATGCAACTTGAATAAATCGGCTACAAGTTGCAAGTAGGTAGTTTGCACTTGTACATGATCTTTCAAGTAACTGTCAACCTACTCAATTGTGAACTAAGCAAGTAAAACCTGCATACAATTTGCACACTTTCGAAAATATGTTTCCAATTCAAGCTTGTGTGCAAATGTGACGTCAGACTTATGCAAGACAAGTTGCTTAATGGAAACGCGCACTAAATACGTGTTTGGTTGGCGAGCTTATTGCTCATCTTCTATTACCATTACATAGGATTTCATGTAACAGATGAAATGTAGGTCTGTATTTATTAGGTCTTCTGGGATTACAGGTGTGATGTACTAGGGCTCCAAAGAAACAATAACCTTTTACCGTCCGTAGAAAAGTCTAAAAAGCCAGTCGTAGTTTTTCTTACAAAACTATGTACTTTCTTTTATTAACTTTTGAAACTGGTCTCGACGTGAGGGTTTCAAAGACTTGCCGTGATTTCGAAAGTATTATACGATTCAAAGGTTTAGTCTCAAAACGTACAAGTTGCAAAATAACCACATGGAAAAAAAAGTTCAAATCTCATAAGATACAAGTCTCGAAACCTCCAAGTTGCAAAATAGTCAAGTCTCAAAACATAATATACATTTTTAGTTAAGTGGTTTGTAAGTGGTGTTTTTTTTATATTTTTGACATCGATAGATAGATAGATATAATACACTTTATTATTCACACCATACAAATTAGTGGTACAGATCTTGAATTTTCAATAAATAAAATTGGTGGAAACTATAAGGCTTGTTATGATGTGTTTTTAATATAGGTAAATAATGAAAAAGTTTATGTGCAATTAACTCAGGCGAGGATAAGCACATTACCGAGGTCACAGTTTAATAATAATAAAAAACAATTTAATAGTATAATGTTGTTTTATGAAACAAAACATTAATAAAACACACACCAATAAATCAGAACCTAACCTAAACTAAATTTTTGTTTACAATTATTTACATAATATTGTACCTAAATAATTGTAAACAAAAAACAAAAATGAGTGACATTTAAATTAATCCAAATCAATAATTGTTCGATATTTTTTTTTTTATTAACACATAATATTATTACACATAATAATGGAGTTTAATGTAAAAATTAAAATAATTCGTAATATATATTAATATCATAAGTAGATATTAATATTTTCCTTCGAAATCAATGTAATGATTTCAGCAGAAAATATATTTTAATATATTTATTTAGGTACACACGGCTACACATCACATTCAATTCTCGTGGCCTACTATCAATCTGGACATTTTTCATCTAAGACTATATAATAATAACACTACCAACAGACAACAGACTATATAATATTAACATTAAATAACACTGTTGTGTTTTACCTACATTTACAAGCTCCAACAATTTGATACCAACATAAATGTTTTATTTTGATTCTGATTTATTTACAATATCAGTGGCCTGCAGGCCACTAATAACTTCTTCTTGTGCGGACTTCCGCTGTTAAAGTATAGCGTTATACTTTCCAATTTTTTTTTTGAAATTGCTGGATCAAGGTCGATGTCACAAATATAAAAAACACCACTTACAAATCCACTTAAATAAAAAATGTATATTATGAGACAAGGATGTTTTGAGACTTGACTATTTTGCAACTTGGAGGTTTCGAGACTTGTATCTTATGAGATTTGAACTTTTTTTTCCATGTGGTTATTTTGCAACTTGAACGTTATGAGACTAAACGGATTCAAAGTTTTGAGCTCCGTTTAAGCTTGGTTTAACCCCGCAGTCTTTAGATCGAGTTGTGTTAATTATAAGTATTATGAGTTATGACACATCACGTCTTGATGAATGACTATTGCTTTGATCAAAATACAGGGCCCGTTTTTGTCCTATTTAGAACTATGAGACGTATAGATGCAAAAGCGAGCTAAGTGAATCGAATTCAATAGCATACTAGCACATATACGTTAGGTGGTGTAGAAAATCATCGGGATTAAGGGTCCCCACATACATCAGTTTGTCCTGATCAGGAATCCTGATCAGTCTCGCGCGAATCGCCGAGGTGAGCGCACGCGATAAGCTGAGGCCGATTTTGTTGTGAGCCTTTTTTTTCGCAATACCCTCATTTAATAAATGTTACGCGATAATGGATAACATAGACTTTTGCGATTCAAGTGGAAGCGATATAGTAGAAGAAGAGATGGTGAATGAGCGTGAGCAACTAGTTAATAATAAAAATTCGAAGGAAGAAGGAAAAAAGGTGGTGGACAAAAGGCAACGGTCAGACAGTGAAGAAATAATAGAAGATGATGAGGGATTTATCACGGTTCGAAAGGACAAAAGGAGGTTAGTGAGGCCGTCAATGAGTTCTAATAATAGTCTTGAGAATAATGAGAATACATGTAAATCAACAAGTGAGAAAATAATAGTGTGCGTAACGTCGAAAGAGGTTTTACCCAAACCTTTCGGCATGGCCAAATTGTTAAGAGCAGAAAATATAAAAAATATTCTTAAAATACAATATAAGAACCCATACAAGATACTAATTCAATTTGAAGACCGAAAAGACGCGGAGAATCTGATCAAGTGCAGCAAGTTTCAAAACCTGGATTATAGATGTCAGTTTATAGACGAAATTAACTTGTCATATGGTGTAGTGAAACAAATCGACTTAGATATTGAAGAGAAAGAGATTCTAGAAAGTATTGAATGTGAGAGGGAAGTTGTTTCTGCCAAGAGATTAAAAAGGCAATCTGATAGTGGAGAATGGGTACAAAGCGAGACTATTCGCATTTGTTTTAAAAGTTCTACTTTACCCCCGTATCTCCTAATATACGGGTGCAGGTTTAAGATAGAACCTTACACATTTCCTGTTAGCCAATGTTCGGGATGTTGGAGATTTGGGCATTTGATTAAAAGTTGCCCAACTAAGAAGTTACTGTGTCCAAAGTGCGGAGGAAATCACAGCAATTGTGAAACCATCACATTTAAATGCATTAATTGTAAAGGCCCGCATATGTCAATGAATAAATCATGCCCTATGTTTAAAAAAGAAAAAGCCATTCGACAAATCATGTGCGAGGAGCATTGTACCTATAGAAGAGCACTGACGCTGTATCTTAATAAAAGTAATTCGCATCAGACTAAAGAACGGTATAACCTAGAAGATAATATAACTCAAACGCTCCAAGTCCCACTTTCTGTTGACAAAGATAAGTCATTTAGAGATGTTTTGTTGTCACAAGTTCACAATCATACAGAACGTATAGACTCAGTACCGAAAAATTATTATCCTGGCGAGACGAGTCGAGATAATACTATGAAGGAGTCTACTATCTCTAAAACTACGTCAAAATCGAAGGAAACAATTAATAATAATCGACTGGAAAAGGCTGAAGTCTATGAGATGGGGCAATCATCTAAGAAAAATGAAAGCACAGAAGATCAACAGACGGACCGGACGTATACATCG
This sequence comes from Agrotis exclamationis, assembly GCA_950005045.1. Classification (NCBI taxonomy): domain Eukaryota; kingdom Metazoa; phylum Arthropoda; class Insecta; order Lepidoptera; family Noctuidae; genus Agrotis; species Agrotis exclamationis. Next base: position 12,020,366 of record OX465441.1, read on the forward strand.
AGGAATATATTTTACTTAAAAAAATTAATGGATAAATTGAATGAAATTGTATTCTCCAATTCGAGTATTGCTGTTAAAATCAAGTTAGTAATTAGTGTTATTTTTGAAGAAACGGTTCAATTTGTTTTAGGATTTGTAAGAGAGGGAGATTTGATGAAAAAAATATTTTCCTTATTTAATGATGGCTCCTAACAAATCACGGAATTTCGCGCTTAATATATTACAATGGAATTCGCAGAGTATTAGACCTAAAATCACTGAATTTGAATCACTTTTGTTTAAAGATCAAATCCATATAGCTGTCATCTGTGAGACATGGTTAGAGGAACATAATTTTTTAAACATATCCCAATATAATATTTATAGAAAAGACCGAACCGATGGTTATGGGGGTGTCGCAGTTATGGTACATAAATCTATTATATCTGAATTGAAATTATCTAATATTAATAATACTGGCATCGAAATGTTACATGTTAAGATTATTAACTGTAAATATTTAGAAAACATAGTATCAGTCTACTGTCCGTCCTCCGTTCAAACGAGACAATGTGATTGGGATGAGTTATTTTCTTTGTGTCCACGTAAAAGTCTTATAGTCGGGGACTTCAACGGGCATCACTCCAATTGGTCTTATAAGACTGATACAAGAGGTACACAAATTATGGACTCGGCGTTAGAAAATGGATTTATACCTATTAATGATGGCAGTACCACTCGGGTAAAATATGTAAGTAATGTTTTACAACAGTCATCTCCTGATGTCACCTTTTCCTCATCCGATATAGCTATACATTTCTCTTGGCAAGTGTTAAGTGATAACTTAGGGAGTGATCATCTCATTATTAAAATTAAAATGAATTATCAAGATACAGTTAATACAACTATTAAACGTAATTTTAAAAAATCTAATTGGCTGGCCTATCGTAAAGATATAGAACAGTTATTCTCTAATATTGATCCTAATATATGTGACATTCAGGAAATGTATTCAACTTTTATTTCTATTATTAATAAATCCGCTGATAAAAATATCCCAATAATTAAAATGTGCAATAACCCTCAAAATAACTTCAAACCTAAGCCATATTGGGATTCTCATCTTTCTAAATTAGTAGCGGAAAGAAGACTCGCGTTGAAGGAATTTAGACGTAACCCTACTCCGGCAAACTTAGCTATCTTAGAGGATAAAACTTTAAAAGCTAAACAGGAAATCCGGCAAGCCAAGACAAATTGTTGGCAAAAATTTTGTAGCTCTATTGATGGCACTGTGACTTCATCAGAAATGTGGCGCAAAATGAAATGGATTAAGGGCTATAGACAAGCTGGTTATTTCGTTCCAATGGATAAAAAAAGAGAGCTCTTGCAAAGTTTAGCTCCTGACTCATCTCTCGCCTCTAAACCGATATTTTCTTCAAGTAATATCTTATTAGAGTCGGAGTTCACATTTCAGGAATTAGAGTCGTGTATCAAAAATAAAGATACTGCTCCTGGAGATGATAACATCACTTATTCTATGATTTTTAACCTTCCAGATGTCGCAAAAACGTTTTTACTCCGTATATTCAACAAAATCTTTTATTCCGGTTGTATTCCTAATGAATGGCGTAATATAAAAATAATTGCAATACCTAAAGTGGGGAATAACTCCAAACTTAGACCAATTTCATTAATCTCTTGCCCTTGTAAGATTTTCCATTTGATGCTAACTAAAAGAATAGAGTGGTTCATTGAACATAACAGTGTGTTATCTCCCAGTACTACCGGTTTTCGCAGAGGCCAATCATGCGTAGATTCACTTGCACAGCTGATAACCAACATACAGGTAGCTTTTACTAAAAACTGGACCACATTAGCGTGTTTTTTAGATATTGAGAACGCATACAACAATGTTTTAATCGACAGTGTAGTTAAAACATTAGATAACCTCAAAGTGGGCAGTCGAATATGTAACTATTTGTGGGAATTTCTTAGGGAAAGACATTTAATTGTTAAAGATGACACGGATGGGAAGGGCGATATCATAAGATGGACTAATAGGGGGTTGGCACAGGGAGACCCAATCTCTCCACTGCTATTTAATATTGCAACACTTGAAATTTGTAAAAATATCAACAACAGTAATTTGATCAAAATATGTCAATATGCTGATGACTTTGTCCTTTTTGTTAGTTCGAAAAAGATGTGTGACAGTGTGCATAATATGCAGTTATCGTTAAATTATATTGTGGAGATTTTATCTAATATAGGTTTAGAATTATCAACGTCTAAGTCACAAGTTTGCCTATTCAGTAGAGGATATCGAAGGCAAACTGTTCAATTATATTTAAATAATATCCCTTTAGTACCAGCTGATAGTATTAAATATCTAGGTGTCTGGTTAGACCCTTCACTTCGATGGGGCAAACATATTAATGAACTTAATGAAAAATGTCAGAAAATGTTAAATATTATAAAAGTATTAGCTGGCTCTAATTGGGGTATGCACCCATTACAGTTGAGGCTTTTGTATATATCATTAATTAGAAGTCGAATAGATTACGGCTGTGTCTTTTATGATAGTAGTGTTAAGTCTCGATTATGTAAATTAGAGAAAATTCAAAATAAGGCTATGAGAATTGTAGGTAGCTTCATTAAAACTACACCTATACATGTGATGGAGAGCGAGTTGTGCTTACCCCCATTACATATTAGACGTAAATTTTTAGCATTTAAGTTTTGTCTTAAAGCTAAGTCTTGTACCAACTGTGTGTCAAGTAAATGTTTATCTGATCTTGGAGCTCTTAGAACCCATAGGTATTGGTCAAATAAAAAAATACCTGTCTTGATGGATACATATAATATTACTAAAGAAGAAAATATATATTCATCTAACCCTTTAGATATGTATAAATTAAATGTTTGGTGTAGCTATATATCAGTTAAAAATGTTATTAAAATTAATTTAGAAACTGTTAACAGGCCTAAGAAATCATATGAGAGTAACTGTTTGAGAAACGATATCTTGCAAGAATTAAATTACACATATAATGGGTGGCATAAATTGTTTACCGATGGTTCTAAGAGTTCTCAGATTGGAGCCGCTTTTTATGATGCTACCACTAAAAATAGCGAATGCTTTAAACTTGTTTCTAAGGTTTCCATAATGACAGCGGAGTTGTATGCTATTTCTGAAGCGTTATCTTACGTTGCTACAGTACAACACGTTAATATAGTTATATTTACAGATAGCAAGAGCGCGCTCCAGCATTTGGCTCGATGCGCCTCTGGACAAAGAGGTGTATCGATAGCCTTTGCTGTTTTGAGTAAAATTAATACAATTCTGCTGAATAATGTTAACTTGGTTTTACAGTGGATTCCGTCACACATTGGCCTGAAGGGAAACGAGGAGGCTGACAGATTAGCTAGGATAGCAGCAACTACAGGAATAGAGGTTTATGTTTTACCAGTTTTTTCAGAAATTTTAGCCAAATTCAAAACTTATTGTTATAACGAATGGAAAGAATATTTCAAATCTAAAGACAAAGGGCTATGGTACAAAACCATCCAAAGTGAGCCTCCTCGGATCCCGTGGTTTAGTAATTTTAAAGTTAGCCGTAAAACGTTGGTAACTTCTTTCAGAATCCGTTCCGGACACATGCCACTAAGATCCTTTGCATTTCTGATGAAGAAGGTAGAATCTCCGTTTTGTTTAGCCTGTGATAATAAAGTAGAAGATGTTTATCACCTCTTGGTGGAGTGTGTCAGGAATGGGCCTGAAAGAAATGCGTTAGCTAGTGAACTAAACATAAATAAGTTAGATGTAGGTATATTTAACATGATCTTAGCGAAACCAATGTCGCCAGAGGCTGCATTGGTATATTCATTGGTTAATTTGTAAGTTTGTTTGTAATTAGATTAGTATATGATGGAACTAGCGTAACATATTGTTAAAAGTTCCTAAAACAAATAAAGAAAAAAAAAAAAAAAAAAAGGAATCCTGATCCGTTTTATATACGAACACAGTGAATTCTTACAAGTGTGTGTGCATGTTTTGTGTGTGTTGTTCACATTTCATCGTATTTCATTCATCATTTCGAATTCCGTTCGGAATTCTTGATCAGGAAAACTGATATATGTGGGGACCCTAAAACTATGTGTTAATCCAGGTTAACTGTGTCCAAATCCGTCAAGTAGTTTTTGCATGAAATAGTAACAAAAATCCATTAATTCTCACAAACTTTAACGTTTTACGAGAACTCGCCCTCAAGAATTACGAAGCCCTAGGCCAATAACCCAATTGAAAATACGTCCCTGTCAGTTTGTCTGTGTTGTTTAGGCCCCTTTTTACCACAGATATGACAGAGCGATTTACTTTAAGCCATCTTTAGCCTACAAACAGAGCTCTGACACTTTCCAAGTGGCTTAACTTTGTAGGATTAGGATATCGGACTTGACCAGTACTCAAATTCGGGATGGCTTTTCATTTGTGTTTATTACTGATAATACTCTCCAGTTTCCATTGCTAAAAAATTCAAAATCATAGATTTTAACATTGGTATTAAGTCGCATGATAATTAAAAAAATCTTTTTTTATTACTTTGCCCCACAATTGGAATAATTCCTGTATCGTGGGTGCGTTTATTCATTTTTTTTTATTTCAGATAAGTTTGCATTTGATTTTAGTTTAGATCAGAGGTGACAGAAACGCTGTAATTCGGTGAAATATATATTTGATGAAATTCGGGTTGTGTGCGTTCGGTAACACCGATATAATTCTTCTGGGTAGTTGTGACTTAGTATCGAGCATTTTTTCGCTTGGTGAAATACAATGGTCCATCTCCATCGCATGCCTGTTTCTACGCAAGTTCTGTATTTATATCATTTGACGTTCCACATAATTGTATATTAATAAGCAATAATAATACATACCAATAAATATGTATTAGCGTGCATATTTAAACAAGTATAATTATAGTTTGTCCCACACAACTGGTTTTATTATTGTTATTGACCGCAGATCATAAAATATTTCGTAGATTTGACGAAAGCACGCGACTATACGAGAAAAAGATAGATGAATGTTCAATGACTTTTTTCACTGTTGCAAGCGCCATGATCATGATAACGGATAACTCTATGGGTAATAAATATGGCAAATATCCCATTTTACGTTTCAATCATAAGTAATTTTGATCAGAAAGATGTTGGGTATTTATTTTCTCTTTAATGTCTGAGCTAAAGATTTTTGTACCACTGTGTTCTACATTCTTTTTCACAATATTCTGGACATCCTTTAAAAAAGAACGATGGATTTGCGTTTCCATAATTCAAACATCACTTACCTTTGTGAGCTGAGTTCTTTGGCTTTATATTTTCTTCCCCACTTTGCATTTCACTGCCCTAGTTTCAAGAGCATACATCAACGTCTGGTCTAATCCTATTTGGAAAACGTTTTAACAGTGAAATGTGGGAAAACGCTTCTTCTCCAACTTACAATGCAAAGGTAGACGAATATTCTCCTTTGTCTTCTCCAAAAACTGCAGCCATTGTACCGTTTTAACCAGCTTTACTTGACCCATTTTAAAATTATTCTGCCGTAAAAATGGTTTATGTTTCGTTTTCGGGTCGGCCAAGATGAGGGGTAGTAAACGAATTTCTATACTAGTAAACATTTTTATGATACTCTATCGGTGGTGAGTAGTCACGAAGTACTCCCGTACTCCTCTTTCAGTACTTTGTTTATGACGTCATAAATAAGTAGTGTATGTCTGGTGTACTATGTGAAGTATTGAATTTTGAATGTGTCTGTCATTAGCAGAGATCTATAAAGCGAATTTAAACTTAGCTCAAATGCGTTTGATCCTATTAAGAACGTTCGTTCAGTTGAAATAAAGTTTGTTTTCTCTTTGGATCTATCATAAACAGACTTTGTTCCTATCTGTATTTTAGTTAGCTTTAGATAATCCAAATTAGAAGATATTTATAGATAGTAGTAGTTCATATCTCGCTACTAATTCCCTCTTAATAGCCTTAGGCACAATACGATCGAGTTCTAATCACTTAATCACTATGTCGTGTCTGTTAACCTATCATAATCCATGGCCGAGCCACGTGCACTACGAAGCCATTCAATTAATATGTACCTACGTATTATGTAGTTGTCTGTTGGTTTATATAATGTACTCGTTATGTACTTATTTGTAAACATTCGCGTTTCAATGGGGAACTTCCATCTTTCATGTTTGTTTTTGTGTGCGCGTCTGAAATGTAATTATTATTTACGTTTAAGATGACGATGAGCAAAATATATTTTATAAAGATAGAAACTTAGATTATAGAATGTCCAGAATCCTAGTAAGTCATTGAGGATTGAAGACAAATAATTCTTTAATAGTTTAAAAACTAAAAAACACGCTTTTAGCACGCACTTTAAGTAATACTTTTATAGTCTTCTTATAATTCAAACTTAATTTATTACTTGTCCGCCAGCTTGGGACGGCCGCCATGTTGCATTTAGGTCTCGTGATATTTTTTTTCGTATCCCATTCAGTAAACCCTTTCGTTTAATACCTCTAACATGGGGGTGCGTTTCAAACAGCCTGTCCGCCGTGTTTGACGTCCGCCATATTGGATTTATAATGACGTTTCTTAGCTAGTCATGTATTGTCATCAGAACTCAGAGCGTGTGCAAAATTTCATCCTAATCGAAGACCGGGAAGTGGGTCAAATTAAGATTCCAAGATTTTCTTACATAATTACAAGTGAAGCTAATATAAGCGAGTTACCAAAGGAAGAATATTTTCCCTCTTCGTTCGATCCTTACGTCACACACCAAGGAATTACATTTAAATGTGAGTGTGGCGCTCACTCACATATTTATAAAAAGTGACATTGTGTGTGAGTGTGTAGTGACAGTGACATTTTATAATCTATGGATAGAAATATAATGTTTTTTGTTCTGTCCTACAAATAATATTTGTTTAACGAGCACTTTGTCCCTCTCCAAGGAAAAGACCTCTGGTCACTTCCATCCACATTGCCTTATTTGTAAAACAAAAATAACATACAACATCAAACAAACATAACTTCTTCAATTTCCGTGTAAATATAACTTTGTCAATATGCATTTTCTTTTATACGGAAAATTATTCTTTACTCAAATATTAGTTTTATTGGAAAACAACAAACATACATGTATGTTGTATATTATTATCATAGTGGTTATGATAAGTAGAATTTAACGTAAAAGGATCTGTACCCTGAGCACGAGTTTTCAGTATTTGAGACGTAAAGTAAACTGGAACTTTGACAACTTCAAATTGACAATTTTCAAGGAAAACATTAGTTCCTACTTCGCACACCAGAGGCGCTGTTCCATTTTTTCATACAAGAAACGCTGTAAATACTGGAAAGACGCTGTAAAGTAAAAGAGTGAAAACTCGTGCTCAGGGTACTGTTTTTATTTTTAAACTTGAAATTTATTTGAAAAACGACGTCTTGGTTTCACTGATTTTCAATGCTGGACTTTGCTCCTAGAAGGCTCCTAGATAAATAATTACATGTAAGTCCAACTGAGTTTTTAGGTACTTTTCAAGTTTGCGGGATTGTCTTAAAGGGGCACCGTAGCCCTAGAACGCAAAGGGCAATTTAAGAAACAAGATGGTCTCTAGTCCCTCAAGTCTTGCAGTCCTTTCCGCTCCATAAGAAAGGAAGGACTCATTAATGATATTACACTACAAAAATGTTTTTATTTTACACTTACGCCTGCGGTTTCAAACGCATGTATAATTGCCCCATGGGATCTTCAAATCAATATAAAAAGTATCCTACGTAATAAACTATTTGCATTCGAACACACATATCCTTTCAGCAGTATTTCTGTGAAAGAATAACAAGCATCCATTTACACAAACTTTCGCATTTTGTAGTAGGAAGATAAGATTATTTTTAGTCTCGCATAGTGTTCGTAGAAACGGGCTAAAGGAAGATAGATTCTTTAAAAGCTTCTGCATAATACTTGTAAGATGTCATCTCTACGGAAGACATCTTCCCACTTGAGACTTGAGAGCGACACCGATATGTTTTTATGCGTTGTCGAAATGCGATACGGTATCTTGTGATATCAGAGAGAACACAAATGTCATGTTTTGACACTTACTCTTGTGTTGGGGTCTTGCTGTAAAGTGATTGGGTAAGATATCTTAATGGGTAGCTTATGTATGTTTCCTTACAACGAGAAGGGATCCATCTCATCAGTGGGTACATAATAGGCTGCGTCAGTGGATAAGAAACGGGGAACTACCGACGGGGCTCCGCTTTGCGGGGCTCCTATTTCCGAGTGTTGTAGAAAAAAATAATCAATTTCAATTCTAACCTTAAATGTCCGAGTTGTGGTGTACCAAGTCGCTTATTACGACAAACGAAGAGTCGTAAAAAAAATCTACATATGTTTTTCTCAGTAATGTGCACTCCAACCAGGTACTGTTGCTATTGAATCTTATAGAAACTTAATGAGAAAAGGGCCCAAGGAAAATGTGATTCTGTTATATTTTAAAGTCAAACATGTATTAGTTAGACATATGTTACTGAAAAACTGTACGCGTTAGCCACTTGTAATCCCCAAGATTAATGGAAAGCTCAAAATGGTATCAGATTTTCAAACTACAATAAAACCTGCCTATACAATAAGGCTCTTCATCATCCCTAGTGTAGTAACCCAAAAAAAAACGCATAATTTTAACGAGACCTTTAAACTTTTCCTCAGTTAGTCCTTTTAACTTTCCGTTCCCCCCAGGGTAAATAACAGCGGAATCGGTCTTTTGTCGTGAGCCCATGTAATGGGATTGTAAAAAAAAAGTTTGCTTTAAGGCCCAAAGGCGCGGTGCCTTTTAATTTTATGCTCGGAACATTTGTGCCTTGTGCCTTTGGAACATTTGTTGGGTTAATGTTGGTAGATCGTGTAATTATAATTTTGGGTTGTATTTATTATAGTAGTTTATGAAACTGGTACATAATGAGGGGTATTATGTATAATACATAGTTATGTACAGTTTCATACACTACTTTATCTACTTTCATTGAACACGAATTTATCAAATAAAAGATAAAGATTGACACAGTATTATGGTGCCAAAATTCCCGTTATCACCGCGCATGGGCCACAGCGCGCGCAGCCACAGATAAAAAATCAAATGGATGTATCTATGATCTGTAATCTGTATCGTAATGAAAAAAAAATTATTATAACATTATTTTGTTAGAGAAATAGTGTCATAATTTAATTTTTTAATTTCATTTCGATATAGGTACTGTGTGTAAAGTACGTCATTATAAACTCGTTTTGAGTTTTGAATTTAACGATATGAGAGTAGATAAAAATACAAATACAACACGCCTTTTAAGGCTTGCTATATTGATTAATGATTTAAGAAATTACTGACAACTCTATTTAAAGATACGTCCATCATTCTAATTACTTCACATTTTAATCTTAATGTTGTTACATGTCTGATTAGATCTCTATTTGCAAGTTTGGCCAGCGGCAAAAGTCAATATACTTTTGTAATGTTCAATACAAAGTATGTTGGTTTAAAATCTTCAATACACTTTAGTGGCTCTTCAAAAGATTGCCTCGGGGTTTTAGGCACTAACATTATATACGTGGGAAAACTCATACAAACTTAGTTTTTTTTCACAGAAAAAAAAGTATGTAAGTACAGTCGAATTCAAAAATCCTTCGTCAACTTTTCAAAGCAATAGCCTGACGCTTCGCTTTGACTTACGTCCTTTTGTTATAAGTTGTTTTAATACTATACAAATCAAATCAACTTATGGTATACTTCATAATTTCAACCAGTATTTTACAAGTAATGTTGGCGCAGTGGTAAACGTATTCAGATACTGCGTTTACTGACGAGCTGTGGTGTGGGATCAAATCAACTGCTTTGTTTTTTTTTTAATCATAATTTCATTTTCTTAATTTTTAAAAGTTACTTTATACTTTTTGTCATTTTTAATACATTTTTATAAGGATATTGATAATTAAAATTGTTTTTTTTTTTATAATTATTAATATTAGTAGGATGGTCATTAGTGTTGTGTGTAGTTCGTTATGTTCTCATTATTAATAAAGTTTTGTTGGTATCACAGAAAACAAGAGTAAATTATTTTGATTTGTGGGGTAGACACAAATACGAGTATGTTAGTTCGTTTCGAGTCACATAAATAGAATGTTGTTGATTCCTGGTTATTGTGTGTGACGAGTGTTTAAATCTCCGATTAAACTCGTTATGATTACCGATTTGAAGTGAAATATAAACAATAGGAATTTTTATAACTAATAAACATTGAGGGCGAATTTATAGCCCTGCATAAATGTGGATGAAACTTAACACAAAAATGTCAAATGAAACCGGACTTAGTGTGAGTATTAATTAACATTTAAATAATTATTTCACCATGTTAATATTCTTATTGATTATATAAGATTCCGTATTCGAAAGTGTTAAAATCGTTAAAAGGTTTGGTTAAAGTAAAAAATTCTGATTGATACTTAGTATGTGTTAATTATAGATTTTTCTTAATAATGAAATAAATCAACAACTGTATTTTTATAAAGATAATAATAGTATCTATTCCATGTTTTGTTCTAGTGTTGAAATAGTGTGTCTGTGCGATATGAGAAAAAAAAAAAAAGCTTGTCGAGAGCGAAGTGGAAGCGAAGTGAACCCTTGATAAGGATATAATAATAATAATAATAATCAATCTTGTACTGTGCAGCTGTAGCGGCATGTCGTGTAGCTCACGTCAAATTCCCAGACAGCGACAGAGCTACACGACCAAAACCAACAGCTCCAGCTTGGCAGTGCAGGATTGAGCGGCGTGTCGGTGAGGCTAGAGCACTCATCGGCAAATTGCACTGCTTCAGGGAGGGTAATACTCGGCCTAGAGTGATGCGTTTTGTGAGGCGGGCGTTTGCGGGGATTGATATCGATCCTCGTGAATATTTGGCCCGCGTCACAGAACGTATCGACTTCCTGAAGCAGAAGATTTGTGCATGGGCAAACCGTATTCGTCGGTACAAGCGACGAGTGGAGCGATACACTTTGAATCGCACATTCCAAAGCGATGAAAGGTGGGTCTATAGGGCTTGGGAGCGACCGGACCAAGGTGTGACTGACACGCCCCTACCGGATGATGACGCCATGAGTTCATTCTGGCGCAGCATCTGGTCGGTGCCTGTCAGTCACACTGAGGGCGATTGGACCCGGGAGATCGAACGAACGTGTGATCAGATTCAAGAAATGGGGGCAATTACCATCAGCCCCCACGATGTAGCTTGTGCAGTCCATCCGTTGCCTAATTGGAAATCCCCAGGACCGGATGGGCTGCACAACTTCTGGATCAAATGGTTTAAAAGATCACACGTCCGCTTGGCATCCCAGTTCCAATTAGCCTTAGAGTCAGGGTCACTGCCCCAGTTCTTGACTACAGGAATGACCCACCTGCTCCATAAATCGGGTAGTACTGCGGAACCCAAAAATTATAGACCGATTACTTGTTTACCAACGGTCTATAAAGTTCTTACATCCATTTTGAGAGCTAAACTCAATCAACATATTGTGACTAATTCTATCATGTCTGCCTCTCAGAATGGATGTAGGAATGGGTCTCGCGGTACTAAGGAGCTCCTCCTCATTGATATGGCCATTAGCCAACAGGTTCGTCGCTCCCGAAAAGATCTGTCCGCATGTTGGATAGATTATAAGAAGGCCTATGATTCGGTGCCCCATACATGGCTCATGAGGGTGCTGGAGTTGTATAAAGTTGATATATCTCTACGTACCTTCTTGATGTCGCGTATGGGGAGCTGGAGAACAGTCCTTCGCTATCCAGGATGTCGACAGGTCCGAGGTAGCAGCGAACCGATAAGGATTGAGCGTGGCATATTCCAGGGTGATAGTTTGAGTCCCTTGTGGTTTTGTCTGGCCTTGAACCCGCTCAGCACATTGCTGGAGGGTTCGGGGCTAGGATATCGGTTGAAGAGAGGTGGTCAGGTCATATCTCACCTTCTTTACATGGATGATCTGAAACTCTTTGCCCCCAACAACTTGCAACTGATGAAGCTACTGAAGGTAACGGAAACTTTCAGTAACGCCATCAGGATGGAATTTGGTGTGGACAAATGTGCAGTCATGCATGTGAAGCGAGGAGAGATTATGGAATCAGAGGGAACTCAACTCTCGGATTCCATACACCTCAGATCCCTCTCTTCAACAGAGACCTACAAATATTTGGGTATGTCGGAAGCATTAGGCATCAATAATGCTGACATGAAACAATCGTTGAAGGAGCGCTTCTTTGGCCGCCTGAATAAAGTGCTAAACAGTCTTTTGTCAGGTGGCAATAAGGTGCGCGCTTTCAACGGTTGGGTCATGCCGGTGTTGATGTATTCTTTCGGCATACTCAAATGGACTCAGACAGAACTTGACGCCCTGGATAGGAGAGTCCGTTCACTGCTGACTGCAAATCGGATGCATCACCCACGGTCGTCGGTGATGAGGCTGTATATCCCGCGGAAGTGTGGGGGTCGTGGCTTCTTAAATGCTAAGACCCTGCACAACCGTGAGGTATGCAGTCTCAGGGAATATTTCCTAGAAACCGACGTGGGGATGCACCGAGATGTGGTCATAGTGGACAAGGGTCTTACTCCGCTCTCCTTGGCTAACGAGAACTGGCGCAAACCTAAAGTATTAGACACTAATGATCGAAAGGAGGTATGGCAGAGCAAGGAGCTTCACGGACGCTTTTACCGGGCATTACATGGTCCCGATGTAGACTTTTTAGCGTCCGTATCCTGGTTGCGCTTTGGTGACCTGTTTGGGGAAACCGAAGGTTTTGTCTGTGCAATTATGGACGAAGTTATGATGACGAATAACTACCGGAAATACATTGTGAAGGATGGCACGGTTGACATATGTCGGGCATGCCACCGTCCGGGAGAATCGATCCGACACATTATTTCTGGGTATTCTCGTCTGGCTAACGGAGAATATTTGCATAGACACAACCTCGTCGCCAGGATTATCCACCAGCAACTTGCTTTGAAGTACAATCTTGTGGAATCGGAAGTGCCGTACTATAAGTATGCGCCCGACCCAGTTCTCGAAAATGGCAATATCTCGTTGTATTGGGATCGACCTATCATCACTGACAGGACTGTTGTTGCCAATAAGCCTGACATTGTGGTGATAGATCGATCGGAGCGTCGCGCAATGATTGTTGATATAACGGTCCCGCATGATGAGAACCTCGTGAAGGCAGAAAAGGATAAACAATTCAAGTATCTTGATCTGGCCCGCGAGGTTGTTGACATGTGGGACGTGAATACAGCAGTCATTGTGCCGATAGTCGTGTCTGCCAATGGCTTAATTGCGAAGAGCCTCGAACAACATCTGAGGAGGCTCTCGCTTGGCAGCTGGATCAGGCGCCTGATTCAGAAGGCAGTACTTCTGGACACGGCGCGTATTGTTAGGAGGTTCCTCTCTCAGGAGCCCTGACCACCGGCGGCCCGGACCCTGTTCCCGGTGCTGGTGAACTGCTATTTTTTATATTTTTAAATGTTTTTTATTTGTTTTTTGTAAAAATATTTAAAAATGTAATTTATAAGTAAAAAAAAATGAATAAAGAAATAATAATAATATAATAATAATAATATTCCACAACTATCACACAACGCCATCTAGTCCCAAGTTAAGCAGAGCTTGTGTTATGGGTACTAGACAACTGATAAACATACTTATATATTTCTAAATACATACATATTATAGATAAATTACACCCAGACACAGAACAAATGATCGTGCTCATCAGACAAACATTTGTCCTGGGTGGGAATCGAACCCACGACCTCCGGCATAGCAGTCAGGGTCACTAACCACTAGACCAACAGGCCAGTCAAGGATATGGATTGTTGTTAAGGATAAGAATGGACGTCAAAATATGGTGAATGAATACGAAGGATATGGTTTCCCCCAATGAGTAACTGATTCAAAAAAAAATTAAAAACCGTTCACCGTGTCAACGCCGAAGGCTTACATCACCGAATATCAGCTAAAAACCGTTTGTTTTACAGGAATAAAAAAAACCTTTAATATTTGCACGAGCATGTTTTTGATATGGTTTCTGTTGTATTTATTGTAGAATGTAAACGTAAACATAATTTTATTCATAGTTATTTGAGGCTAAGCTTCAATCATCTTTTCGTAAAGAAAACGAAAATTAAGCTATGACCTCAATAGGGTATTTTTTTACACAGTGCGGTTATTTTTTCCGTGGTTCTATTTCACTAATAGAATAGATATAGAATCAACCTTTTTGGGCTCCGCGGCCCTGAAATGCAAAGAGCAACTGGCCCTTTGCTTTCTGGGACTACGGTGCCTAAAAATCGCAGCCATAGAAGTATTTTTATGCAGTTTTAATATTATTTCCGTGGTTCTATTGCAATGGAACATTTATCCTTAAATAACCTTTTTTTCCTAATGCGAGGAGCGAAAGTAATTGATTTGCTAAAACAAACTTTAGGCACCGCGGCCCTGGAACGCAAAGGGCAAATGGCACTTTGCGTTCCAGGACCGTGGTGCCATAAAACGTTTGTTTGTAAATGGCTTTAATAGTGATAACTTTGACATTTCTTTTGTTAAAATTAAGAAATGTTTATTCATTTTCTTAAGGAATACTAGAATGTCCGCACTTTATAAAAAAATACCCTGTATTTTCTAAAATATTAATAAACGTAAGTTAGTCTTAAAATCACTTGTCTTATTTTAATTTTAAGAGGATATTTTTTTATATTCATTTCGAATTGTTTAATTATTTATTGCTTAATTACTACGAAGCTCCTTTTAAAAATTTCATTACTTTGTTAGAATAATAAAAATTGCATTTATAATTATTAATCAATAACTTATTAGTTATTCATGTTTATTAACATTGTATTCATGCTTACCTATTATTTATTATTAAAAGAAGTTAAATTTTAGTTGTTGTATTTATGTGTTTACGATATTTTTTTTTGTATTGAAAGGTGGAAATAAAAAAGTTATACTGAATTAAAATGTTTCAATACAATATCGCTATCTATAAAGTCACACGTCACTAACCAACAACCACAACCAAACGATAACTTGATTTCGATCAAGTTAAATATTCCAAAAACTTTTGTCTACCATACAGAAATTGTGAACGAGCCAGTAGGTAATTATAATATTTCTGTCCCATTACAATATATAACGATTGAGTAAAACTTACAAAAACATATTATGCTCTGCGTGAGATTTGAACTCGCGCCTTACCGATTTCCGTAAAGTAGTGTAAACGCTTAACCACTAGGTCAAGTGGACAACTATAATGGAGTTGAAATTATGAATCCTATACAATCAGTAGTTGATGATGCATGTGTCTTTCTAAAATAGAAGGTCGTAAGTCAAACTAAACGTTAAGCTATTACCTTGTAAGTGCGCTTAGACACTTTTGAACCCCTACTGTACATAGTTATGATGCCTTGGGCGTGGTAAGAAGCAAATCTTCTAAGGTTGAAAATGGTGAGGCGTTTGAATCACGTGTCTGCTAAAATGAAAGATATTGCGCTTTTTATTATTTTTTTTCGTTTAAAAAGACACCGTTATCTTACATATTTCTTCAAATAGTACTTAAGAAAAAGGATTTAATGTAGGAATAGTGTTACGGACCCCAAATATAATGGTATTAGGGAAGGAAGATGATGAAAACTTCTAACTACGGAAATGGTAGTAAAATATTATCTTGAAATTCTCTAAAGAGGAATGCAGTGTTAGTAAACCCTCATTTCAACAGGCGTATATTTTAGTCCCATGGGATAGAAAGTACTGACACAAACTGGACACAGAGGCTGAATCTGGGTTAACGTTGTGCATTTCATAATTGAAAAGTTTGATATAACTTTGTTCCATTAGGAGTCGGACACAGAAAATTGCAAACGCTTGCGAATACTATTTTATAATATATTTGTTTTCCAGGTGATCATGAGGTCGTGATTTCGATTCACAAGTCGGGGTAGTGTTATTAAATTTGTTAATCTCGAATTTCTCTGTAGCAGCCATAATATCTGGAGTTTTACCTTCTTGGCGAAAAGCTCGCCCCCTGTTACATGATATTTTAAAAATAACTGGCGATACGTCATCATCTTCTTGCCCTTTATCCCATTTTGCTTGTGGTCGGTGCAACACGTTTTCTTCTTCCATTCTCCCCTGTCAGATGTCAATGCATAATTTACTCCTTTTACATTTATTTATCATTCCTCACACAATACATCCATCTTTTCTTTGGCCTTCCTCTTCCTCTCTATCAACACTATTATATTGGGGTACTGTTCTGCCTAAATCATCAGGGATAATAATGTTAAAATCTAATGATAATATTCTTAAATCAGTCATATCATTGAATGACGTCATCATCAGTCTTCGACTACACCTTAGAGTTTTTTGTCGATCATCTAACGTTTTTTATTCACACACGTGACTTTGATGTAGATAAAACAAGCATTGTATATTATATCATTAATGTTGCCTTAGTTAGAGGTCATTATCTACATATTAAAATTGATGAGAATATCAAGTATGAATTCTTAGCTATCCGAATTAAAATCCATGTTGAATTAAATTAATTTCGAAGATAGCTTTTCTTATTAGAATTGATGAAACGTTTTGTTATGTAAATTGTGATTTGGAAATTAACATTTCATTCAATGTAACAAATTCATTTATTAAATTATAGCAATAGCCTGTTTTAATTAATTTGTAGCCTTAAATGAAATAAGTATGGCCTTAAATTAGTGAGATTTATTTATATTTGTGTAATTTATCTATAATATGTATGTATTTAGAAATATATAAGTATGTTTATCAGTTGTCTAGTACCCATAACACAAGCTAGCTTGGGACTAGATGGCGTTGTGTGATAGTTGTGGAATATTATTATTATATTTATGGCTCGTTTTCACGACATAATTATGAACAAAACCGTTATTATTATTACATCAAACATTTATATAAAAAAATTGTTTCATTAAAAACGTTACGTTTTGTTTCGAAGATGGAATCTGGACATATTTTTTTATTTATTAGACTGATATGGTCACTATTACAAATGTTAGTGGTGTCGAACAACATGGCGCTTGCAATAGTGCCCAAATATCGGAAACTCAAAATAAATAATAAACATGGTATCCCGTTTTAAACCTCTAATATATGGAATCTGGACATTTAATAATCTAAGGCTCTAATCTACAAGTGCGAAGACCGAAAGTACTCTCAAGTTCTTCAGTTCGGAACTAATTGTTGGCAGCATATTTAGTGCTGAAAGCTTTCGTTTTAATCCTAAAAGCCTGTTGAAAGCCCCCAACTGGTGTCAAGTTGAGGCCGCTTGATCCATTTACCGAGTTTCTGTGCATAAACGGAGGGATAGAATATGGGTCGTTTATATGTGGCCTTCGTTCTAAGCTTTGCTGTGTAGATGATGCGTTTTTCTTGATAATGTCTTGTAAACGGTTGCCGTAGTACTTGAGCTATCGATTGCGACGCTGTGAGTTGCAGGTTCGATTCACACCGATCATATGTTTGTGTGGTAGATGTCCCGAGTATGGCTGTTTGAGTATCTGAGTTGAAATGGTTGTAAACGCCCCCAAAAGTGGGTCAAAGTATTCAAAAACAACGAAAAAAGAAATACTGTTTCCATAACTCCATCTTTCACTAAGACTAGCAATGAGGTAGTAGCTAAAGATTAGCAATGAGGTAGTTCAAGGACGAAACATCATTTATTATACTGTCTAGTTCAGTTTTTAATAATTTAATATAAATCGCCAGTCGGGACCAGCTCTCTAGACACGGACATCTTTTAATCTTAGCTTAAACTTCACGAGAGATAAAACTTTTTTCAAAAAAAATTTAACCGCCTTCAAAAACAACCACAAAAAAGGGTAAAATAACCTACAAAATAACTTTTCTTTCGGAAGTCGGTGGCTTTGTTTTTTTATTTCGTTGTCTTTTATGCCACCGACTTCCGAAAGAAAAGTTATTTTGTAGGTTATTTTACCCTTTTTTGTGGTTGTTTTTGAAGGCGGTTAAATTTTTTTTGAAAAAAGTTTTTTATTTTACTCTTTTTAGTTTAAAAAAATATTCAACCCAAAATTCTTGTCAAATACATCATTTCTTACATGTGCACTAGAATTTGGTAATCCTTAGCACCGGTATTAACATCGCTCATGTACACAATAAGCTAATAAAATTCCCTATCAAAAACTGCTGAACCGATTTTGATGAAACTTGCAGTGTTCCCTAAAGTGAACTGTTCCTCGTACAACAAAAAAAGAATTTTGAAAATCGGTCCACAATTAGCGGAGTAATCGCGTAACAAACACTCAAAAAAGTAAAGATCATCACATCATCCATCAATAAAAATGCTCACAAAATAAAAAGTACTGAACCAAATTGGATGAAATTTTTATGGGACCAATGGGAAAGTATACTGCATCGAACGAAAAAAGAATTACACTAATCGGACCAGAAACCTCGGAGTAATCGGTGTACATACATAAAAAAAAAAAAAAAAAAAAAAAACATACCGACCGAATTGAGAACCTCCTCCTTTTTGAAGTCGGTTAAAAACTCCAGTTACTACCCGTTTCAGAACGAATTTCACCAAATAACGTTTTAGAACGAATGTCACCAAAGAAAAATAAACGGCAGTCAATAAAAACTGCGTTCAAAAATACGCTATTGACGTCACTGTATGAAATATTGACACTGATAGTTTTTGAACGTAAATTCAAATGAAGTGATTGCGTTTAGTTGCTTCGGTAAAACCAGCTTTTAGTTTTTGACATTGCAAACATGGATGAGATAATAACAATGCTCTCATGTTGGCAATGTGATTCATTACTTGACGCCCACGAGTTTGTGTCAAAAGTGACGGTAGACCGCAGAGAAAGAGACAAAAATATGTTCATGAATGAAATCTAAAATGAGCGTGGCTTTTCAATCAAATAAACTTGCAAATCATGCGATAATTTACTATCACTTTATTTTATAAAAAAAGTAGGTAGTCTGATCTTAAAATAAATTTCATTTTTAATTCTGATGACGTATCTCCTTTAAATGAAAAGTAAAATGCGTGTGGTTATTATCATATTCATTAACACCGAGAATTTTCCGATCTTAAAATAAAATAATTTTATTTATAAATCTGGAGAGTAGCGCCGACTAAATCGGAGCTGTCATTAGTGTCAGTCTATTTTTTACAATATCAATAACAACTGCATGTATTTGGATTTGTTATTCACCTCCAAAACGCACAGAAGAGTCCCTAAAGCGTTCTCAAATATAAATACGTCTGTTTTTTATCAAACGCTCGTTACGTTTTCACGCAATGATTCACCTACCTAAATAATTGTACAAAAAGTATAAATAGTCCGGATTATCCTTCAAATAGACCACCGCCAGCTTGAATGGCTAGTTTACACAGTGCGAGCTAGCGTGTGAGTCGTTAGTAGCGGCACTGCAGTAACTTGCACTGTTTGGACGTAACATAGATATATTAAAGAAGGAGATATGGCGTGGAATTCAAAATGTATAGAAATCCGATGAAGCCACAATTGCCCCTCCATAACGCTAATATTGCGCACACAATTCTGTCAAAACACGTACGAACAATTGCACACACGCGCCATCGATAACTCAGTCATTTAAATATAAACCTAATTCTTTATACTACAGCGTACTTTTTCCGTGTAATTTACACACACAAACAATTATCATTGTGTGTTGTCGCGACACGGGGGGCGGATACGACTCTCCCGCTCAAATACAACGGACGCACCATGCGACATTACGGCTTGGTGAGGTATCGTTATGTCAGTTTTACATTGCTTGTCAAGTCACTCAGTGATAGACTAAGGTGGTTGTAAAAGAGCAATGTATTTAATGCAAAAACAATACAGTCGGAGTAATATAGGAAAACAAGAATAAAGTAGTACAAGTGATAGCTGAGCGAAACGCTCAACACCACGGCTTCACCGACACGCCCCCTTGGCACTTCTCCTGTTTTTAATATTTCTGTGGGACGTAACTAGTTACTCGTACGTTAAGTTAGGCAATGACTCGCATCCGAGTTACTTCAAATTTTTTTTTGTTATTAGCCGCATCTTTTGGACACGTTCGGCAGTAGCTCGACAATGCTATCCGGACAGTTGTGAGTGGAACCTGTTTTCATTGTTCACTCGACACTGCAATTTGCGTGACTTAGCAGAAGCTTCTATAGACAGCTAAGGCGAGCCCAACTACTGCCGTACGAGTGGAAAAACCGAGTAAGTTATCTACTGGTTAGGCAGCAGCTCGCACTGTGTAAACTAGCCATAAGGCTCTCAGAAAAGTTCCTCAGTAAAGAGTAAAGCATTCGCAATATATCATAAAACTCTGGAAAAGGCTGGCAACAATAACGGGCATCGGGAAACAATTCGTTCCGAAACGCGCAAATTAGTTTCGAACAAAGCTCGCAACTGGAAAATTTTAAGCGAGATATTAATTTTCGAAGGACTTTTAAGCCTGCAATGGTCGGAATCGTGATTAATGTTTTGTTCTGGAATCGAATATAGCTGCTGTCTGTCGGTCTGTCAGAGCGATTCTCGAATCTTCGAAAGCTAAGAGCGTACTACACATATCAACTGTCACTTAGATCGTAGATCGAAGAAGGCTTTTGTGTAGGTATTGATTCCACTTACGTGATTGAATATGCTGACAGGTCTAGGAGCTAAAATAGAAGCTAAATTGTATACGTAGATGACACTTGAAAAGGTTACCATCAAAGGTCATGATAACTTTAGATGCTCGTATTTAGTGGCTGTTCAAAGTTATGAGAGAAAATATAAACTAATATTATAAATGCGTAAATAAGTTTGTTACTTTTTCACCGCTACCGATCATCCTAAAATTTTGTAATATACGTTGTCAGGTATATGGAAATAGACTCTTTTTTATTATATATATTTCTCTAGTGCGGTAAAATCATCAAATGAGTCCTCCCACACAGGGCACGGCAGGAGGAACTGTCAGGCTTTTTCTAACTAAAATTCACGGTGTCCTTCAATAACCTTTACGTTCCGGGGTCACGGTAGCTCGTAAGTCCCGCGACCCCGGCATGGAAGTACACTTACCAGTACCTTTCATCCCAAAAAAAAATGCTGATCCCGAGGAAAACGAACAATAACGTTATGATATAGTATGACGTCACAATGCCTTTCGAATCATGATTAAAAGCAGAGTAAAAGACGAATTACTCTTCCTGCCCTTATCCTATTCTACTTGTGGTCGGCGCAACACGTTTTCTTCTTCCATTCTCCCCTATCAGACGTCACAGTATCATTTACTCCTTTTTCATTCATAATATCATTCCTTAAAAGACGAATAACTGTGAAATACTAAATAACGCGAGCGAAGCTGTGGTCGAAAGCTAGTCATTTTGAAAATTAAATGGTACAGACGTCGACAACGGTGCTGACAGTATCTAGCCTTTAAGGTTCACATTAAAATACTCGTAAGTCTCCCAACATTTATAATATCATCTGTCACCGCACTTTGAAGGTCAGATTCATTTTAAAAGCTTTTCGACGTAAGTTCGCAGCAAAAGGTATTTATTCTACGTGATAACTCGTGACAGGTGACTTTGAAATTTTGATCAAGTTCTGTAATTTAATTTTAGAACTCATTTTGTGGTTACAAATGTGGGTATTATGAGATTAGTAAGTTGAAACATTTCTCTTGTTAAAAGTTTCGTTAAGAAATGAAACTAAGTTGATGCAACCTTTAGGGAGTTAAATCTAAAGCCTCCTGCAGACACACGCGATTAAGCGCGCTGCGACAACGAGCCAAGCTAATTTCCACTCTAAAAATATTTCGAATGGACCGCGACATGTCGTCCCGCGCGATTAATCGCTTGTGTCTGCAGGAGGCTTAATTCAAAATAGGAGTTTATTATACATACTTAATTTTGTTTTAAGTTGTCAAGATTTATTGCAAGTAGAGTAGGTAACTTAAGATATCTAAATAGCTCAGCTTTAATAAATCCAAGAAAAACTGTGCAATTAACAGCAATATGTATTTCCAAAAGTGGTGTTAACACCCATAGGAATTAGGAATCCATAAATAACTTAGTAGGCAACTCTTGACGAAAAATAATGTGAATGTTTTAGAATTTTTAATTTTTTTATATTGACACTAACTATTTTAGGTGACGAAGCCTTACGAGGGCTGGTTTCAAATGCCCCAGTAAAAGAGTTCATGAAAGTAAATAGGGGAAGTCTTTTACCTAGGCTAAGGAAAAAACACCTAAAATAGTAATAAAACTACCTATTTTTTATAAACTACAAAAGGGTTAAACAATAGTCAGGATAATACAGAATACTTAAATGTAGCTGATGACAAAAGTCTTAGTCAATCGTACAAAATATAAATACAAAATTTTCCTTGCAATGTTTATATTCAATTAGTAATACATATTAATGAGTATTCATGGGCATTCAATCTTTAGGTTTATGATCTAGGACGGTTTACTCAATTTATGAACTCACAGAATGAACCGCCTAGTCTAGAAACTAGATAAATATTTGTCCAATATAAATATCTTAGGCTCGAGATTGTACTCCTTCAATATTAGATTTTTTTTCCATAGACTTAAGAAATCTATTTTTTATACTGCTCATAAACCAAAGAAACACAAACGGTTCATATAAAACTTTGTTCACATTTACCCAAATAAATACTTTAGGAAAATGTTTTCTTAATATTACTGAAACTGAAAACAGTAGACTGTCAGTTTAATTTTAAAATAACAAACCAAAGGCTTTATTAATACAATGTAAAATTGCACGAGTGTAAAGGTGGACGCACATTCATCCGCGCCGAACGCACCGAATTTCGGAATTCTGTATAAGAAATCTAAAAATCCTTTCGTTCGATTCATAAACAAATTCAAGAGCTAAGGGAAGACTATCTTTGTGTATTATTGTGTATCGTGTTTCCACCACGAACAGTTGAAACACAACCACTATCTTACACCCGAAATTAATATTCATTCTCAATCCATATCATTCCTTTGTTTTGACGGCTACTTCTAACTGGACATCTTAAAGACTCGTATAGACAACATCGGTCATAGATTAGGTACTGACAAAGATCCAACCAAAGTTAGCAACTGAGACAGATGATCAATTTCTATCATGCAATTGCGACTTTTGAGGTTTTCAGCACCTCCAGCACAACAGGCTGTGCCAGGAAGACGAGATAACACATTTTGCATCCTACAGATAAAACCAGGTTAACTAAACGAACCTAATTTGAAATAGAACATTCCAACCAAGCTTGAAACAATTACGTATCAAAATTATTTTCATATGTAGCTCAGTTAAATGTCAGGAGTAAAAATACCTGTTTGGTGGCTCGCTCGCCTCTGTTGATGTTCAAACGAATGATTGTCGTCCTAACTCGAGAGCGAAACTGAATACTTTGGATGCTTTGTGCGAACCCAGCCTTTTGTACACACTGGATTTTCGGAATAGTTCAGAATTTGAGGACTGAAAAGCCTTTTGTATTTTGATATAAATAACAGTTTATTTTGGCCGAACGACGATAAAGAACCTAATGATATTGTGAAAAAATATGTTACTGACGACAAAATAGTAGTCGAGAGTTAATGAAGAGACAAAAGTAAATCTTATTACTATCATAAAAGCGAAAGTATGTGAAGATAGATGTTTCTTACTCATCAAAGTATAACTTTGCACGCAGATAATATGTAATAGCCTAGGCTAAACACATAGGATACTTTTTGACCTGGTAGCAAACTAGCAGGATCCCGTGCGACAGTTACCGAACTCAACGCGTGCGAAGCCAAGATAGGAATTTATATTATTCTACGTTACATTGATCACATTGATAATGAAATCACACACAATTCCATTCTAAATGGAAAAGACAGAACGTGTTTAAATATTAATTAATAAAGCCCACTAATTCTAACTGACATGTGAACAATTTAGCTGTCCCCAGCGAAGCGTGGAAATGGCATCGGATTCATTAATTTTCATTATGAACTTAATCAACATATAGATGATTGTGTGAGGATTTTCGACGCCATTTTATCCGAAATCCAATTTCGATGGATCATTAGTGTCAGCTGGGCAAATGTAGAACTAAAGGCCATCGGCCTCACGTGAATTGTCATCGCCATTATCAAAGTTGGCAATGTGCAGTGTATGAGAAATGTTTCTCTGGATAAAAATGACGATTTTCTTTTTCGAAATGTCATTACTGTCTACGGCTTTCAACCACCTGATATCAAGTTTCCTTTCTGTTCTATCCCTTACCTTAATAGATGAAGAAAATTGGAAGGACCTGCAATTTTCTTTCCGTCGTCAACCCATCTTTGTCTTTGGTCATACTACCCCCATATTTCTTATAAGTAACCCTCTATTATCCTTATAAATTAGGGTTCTTCTGATGAATTTGAACTCGTTACGTCAGCAGATTCGAGTTTCACGCGAGGAGTCGCAAGGCCGTTCGCGCGGTCGCCCTTGTGGGAAACCTGTTCTGTGTCTTGATATTATTGCCTTGCTCTGCTAAGTATGTGGACTATTTTCGGATGTAACGTGTATTGTGTTAATAGAATGCTGTGGTTGACGTGGAATGTTGATAATTTTAGCTTTGTTATCATAACAATACGGACTAATTTCCCGTTCAATCTCCGGATTGATTGATGGTGTAACGGCTGCACTGTAAACGGCTGTGTTTCTAAATGGTAATGCTGACAAACTTAGCTAGATATAAATAGACGTTTGGATCTCGGAGATTAAGTTATTCTGACGTCTGTTGCTAGTCTCGTATAAATGGAAAATTGTTTTAATTAATAAAGTGCTCTCTAAATGGAATTTATTAAATTTCTGGAATGTTAGCCTTTTGGAAAGGAGTCCTCCTTGTATTTAAGTTGCTTTTCCGGTACAATTAACTTTGTCATTTAAGTCATAACCATCGGAGTTCACGACCATGCTTGTTTGTTAACACTCACCGAAAGAAATCCTTATAATTCTGCTGTATTCGCCACAAAATGTCTTGATGATGTAGCGAAATATACAGCTAAGTAACTAATTCCGTTGCGAGTGTTACTTTTTCCTGCTAGCATTAGTTTCTTTGTCTAGGAGTGATTTATGCTGTTTACGGAGTTATAGCTTTAACCTAAATATCATGAGATAAATGTTACAGAATTTGATGACGCTGATTTACGATATCAAAGGCTTTATACGATTCATGATACTGGTACCTACTCCAAAATTAATCATTGAGTAAAATGAAGGTTTCACAGCAAAATATAAACGTGTTCGATCTTTACACATGTTTTAAAGCAATGAGTGCATGTATGTACAAAGATAATTTTGCCGGATAAGACTTCGTAAGTGTTCTCTGAGGCAATATAGCTCAGGTGCGCGTAAATAATACGGTCGCAAGCATTTATTACTTCACTGTGTACTTATTGCGTGTATAAGACCACTGGATTTAATAGCCCGCGGTGCAATCATCATCAGCCTATAAATGTTCCCACTGCTGGGACACAGGCCTCCTCTCTGTGAGAGGGAGTGGGCCGTAATCTACCACGCGGGCCCAGTGCGGATTGGTAGATGTCACATGTCTTCGAATTTTTTGGTTCTAGGACATGCCGGTTTCGTCACGATGTTTTCCTTCACCGTTTTGAGAGCAGTGGTGTTGAAATAAATTACACAAAGTAATGCGCCTGACGGCCTGACGGGGTCCGAACCCACGACCTACTACTCGTAAGTCGAAGCCGATACCACTGGGCCACCACTGCTCCCACTTGGCCACCACCGCGGTGCAATGCGTTAAAGAAATTTTCATCAAAGGCAAGATCTACATCATTTTTAAGAAAAAGGGGGTTAGTTATAGCTTGGTGATTGTCTGGAGAGATCGGAAGAAAAAAGTTCAACCAAACCAACCCCAAGTGACATGGACCAAAGTTTGAAGATTTACTTTTAAAGATCCAAGTAAACAAGACGAGATTACTAAAAATAAAGCAAACGACAAAAAAGGGACAATTTTGATTAAGAAACGAAATTTAATAACATGGCTGACGATAAGAACAGTAGCGCTCATAAAACTGTCTACCGTTGTCAAAACAGGTTCTGGGTAAAAACATACCCTATATAACAAAGACTACTAATGTACAAAGTAATTATTAAGCAATTAGTACGCTTTTTCGTAACATACCCTGAATTATTCAGAAAGTTGCGGTGTGGTATGCAAAAGTAAAGGAGCATGGTAGTGTAAGTTTTAACATATCATGCTTCTCGCATTCATGCCCATGATCCTAATGCGATAGGAAGGCGTAAAATTAACGCTGTTTACTTGATAGTTTAAACTAAGTTGACGTTAACACTTAAGTGGCAGCTTGTCAGATCTTGGTGGTTCTACGTGTATGTTATTTAATTATGGTCATATTTCTGGAAGTACAAATAATAACACATACCAGGACATTGTTCTGATTTACTTAAACCACTTGTTAATAGGGCCTAAGAAGAAATTATAGAATGCCACTTGATAATCTATTTAACTTAATCCATATTGATTCTTCTAGTTAAACACGAACGCTAGCTGACTAATTAAGTCTCAAAATCAAGTAGAAAAATATCACCTTTAGAAGATCTTGGTAACACGTAAATTTTAAGTAAACTGTGACAGGATATACTTAGGATAATAAATGCAACCTTAAACGGTGTTAACTTGAAAACCGCACATGTTCTATGCTTGCGTTTAGTCAGAAACTTATGAATCAGGACTGTTAAACTGTTGATTCATGTTCTAACAAGATTATTTGATTCTAAACACGATTAGGAAATCCCTACTTCTTCAATCCTTAACGATTACCCTCTCCAGCCTTTTATAGATTCAACTACGACCCTTACCCTCTTACCAACCTCTTTTAGATATTTTAGATTTATCAAACGCCTACCTTTTTGGTTCTACCTTTTGTTATTCGGAACTAATTTATTTCAGAATTGCTAAGTGCCGTCTCAGAGATTTTTGTTTGTTTTTGATTGGACTGCTTTGATCGAAAGTAAACAAGAAATAGAAATATGTTTTATTTTTACTTTTTTGGATGACATTGGTCTACTTTGACTGTTAGTAAATTGGACGTGATCGAAATGTCAACGGTTTTGATACGTGTAGGTTTTAGTTTGCTGTCGATTTCTCTGTTAAATAAATACATTTCCTTTTGCTTGCTGACTGAGTGCCTAGATTTTAGTGGGCCCACCAAGGACATCAGAAAATTGTATCAAGCATCGCATCGGTACAAAAGAAAAGAATATCGGTTTAATCACTGACTATTTATATTTTCCTTGCGATTGCTTTCTTTCACAAAGTCAGACAAAATCCGTTTTGTTTTTCCTTATCCGTTGTAGATTTCAATTTAAGGAATAAAAATAACATTCAACATTTTAAGTCAAAGAAAACTTTGCCCAAAATTAAAAGGAACAAATCTATTTATCTTCGTAACAAGTCTTATCTTCGTACAGGAAAATATACGAGGCGACCTAAAAACTGTACGTCTCTGAGTAACGTGTTGGGAGTACCAATTATAGTAATTACTACCAGCATGGGTAGCCTAAATACCTGTACTGGCTCTGCCTAATGAATGGACGGTTTTGTCATTAAGTAAGTGCAGCTCGTTCATAGTTTTGTACTCATGCAATTATACATAGATACGTGTTTACCCCCGGTATGACGTTTCCTGTACCTGCAACGGATGGTAAAAAGCTAGTTTTCATAATAAAGGTAAGTGGAAATCGATGAAAGGACAATCGTATCCTGTTTAGGAGTGTCAACTGTATTGATGCCTCAAGGAGAATAGCCGGAATTTTCGCCTGAAATTAATATTACATCTCGATCCAAATCCAGTTCCGTTATAATTGGCGGTTGCTTCTGGTTGGACATCTGACATGTCTTGGATTGACAAATTTGGTCGTTGATTGGTTATGGACAGTGTTAACTGATTGTGGTGATCGGAAAGGCAGTCACTTCATGTAAAATTCTGATGGTAATTAAACATTATTTATTTATAAATACTTACAGATTCTTGCTTCGCAGCGCGTCCCAAAAGGTTTTCGTTCAATCAAACTTCTACAAAAGTTTTCTCCTACAAATATCCAGTTGGGACCTCATTAGTTTTGGATTGGTTGTTGACATGACTAATAGTTAATGTAGCATTGGTCTTTATTAAAGGTATAGTTTCGTATATTAATAAAGTTAATATAACATTTATATATTTAATAAAGTTTCACGGTCTGTCAGAATCATTGTCCATAACTTCATCTGTAGCAGCCAATGTTAGAATTTATCTTTCCGAGTCTTAAAGATCTCCAATCAAAAGCAGCGATCAAAGAAAATGGATCAAGAATTGGATTTAAGATACAATATTAATTTTGGGCGATCGCCTCATCTTCAAACGCATAACATAAGTACATTTCGATGTGCATTGAGTACCTGATCCGGTAAAGTTTTCATCAGATATTTTTTGTTATAGTTGCCAGCGAGTCTGAATTTATGGCAATAGGCTCACCTTATATTGGGTTGTTGGTAATAGGTCCGCCCCATATTACATGGGACTGAAATGTAACTTTGCGAAATGTGTCCGGTGTACTTCTAGGTACACCTGGGCCCTTAGGTGATTATAGTAGTGGTTTTAAATTTTATCTGCTTTAAACCTACTTTTACCTTGAACTCTTTAAATGCGAATCGTCCTACATTTAAATATTTGAATATGCACGTCAATAAATTCTTTTGGCAATTCATCATTTTACGTATAGCAATCTACCCACATGCATAACTCACAAAATATTATCATTGCTCGTACACGCTTTGATGTGCATTTTTAGCATTCTAAAAGAAGACTGGCGGAGTTGCTGTTGGCTTTTATGATTTTTTTTTATCATATTGTTTTTGTTTATCAAAAGATGAAAGGTCAAGGACAATTTTATTATTTTAATCTAGAAAACTTGTTTATGTTTAAAGATTTTAGTGATGGCAGGACCAGATGGGTCTTCCCTAACTTTTGAATCAAAACTTTAGTTATTTTAGATATTCACATTTTAATAAAAGTGTTGCTAGCCCACAAATTTAAGCAATAACTTGTCCTGTAAAATTATGAATTAAATGAAACTAAAAAAATATGAAACGACCGCTACTCATTATCACATAACGCCTCACTTGCCCAATCGATTATCAACTCATTTGTGAAAATCCGTCCAGTGGTTTAAACAGTGGAAGGGTTGCAAATATAATAGGAGACTGAAATGCTTCTTTTCAAACACATTTTGTAGTTTTTAGTTAGAGGATTGATAGAGGTAATAATTCAATTGGATGAAATCGTCATGAATAGCTTGATTTTTAGTTCTAAATATTTATAAATCAAATGCTTAGGCAGTGTGTACTTAATAGTACACCAACATTTTGCAAGTATTTCTTTAGTACCATTTAATAGGGATCGAGCCTGTTACTAAAACCAGGCACAATTTCAATCTATGGCTGCTACTGACAAATTTTAGAAAAATCAAAAATACTAGGCGACACCGCACTTGCACTTGCGACCACTAGACAAGCAGTCACATTCATAAAAATACATACTACCTTTATAGCTACGCAATATCCATGTCGAAAGACTGGTAGAAAATAGAGCCTCTTAAAAACCTTCTGACACTGCACTATGCTAATCTCCCACACCCCTCTGCGCACAACCCTTTGCAAAAACCTGCATTCTTCTCCATGTATATTCATGTCCCACGAATTTACACCGTCACCCTACGTCGTTAGCGAAACTAAAGCGTGCTTCAAGTGCCCAGACTATTTGCATAGACTATCCAACTTCTCTCTCTAACACACTTATAATGAGCAGGATGAAAATCCAACGTTATCTGATAGACGCACGCTTGTGTAGGCGGGTTTATACCTAGACGATTCTTGTACTAAGCTCTTTGATATCGTGAAGCCCTAATACGGAATGTTCCTAATGATGAAGGACAATTCGAAGTATTGAGACAGAGTAACGATCAGAATGTTGCGTTGTAACCTGTATGTGCGCAAAGGATTTGTAAGGACTTACGCAACCCAATTAGTGAGGGATTAGTCTGGTTGCTAATTTGAGGGCTTTGGTTCGGTCTATAGGTCGGAATCTATTAATAGGTATTTTGCCAAGCTTCTTTATTGATAAAATGTTTTTCTTTAGATCAAAGTCTTTGTGAAGTCGTACCTTCGCATAGATCTGCTGTATGACGCCTATAATGATTTTAGTCATTGGCTTAGAATCTCAGCAATATTTGATTATTCCCTGTATCTAGCTGCCGTCCCTACTAATTCGGTTAGGATTAATATTAATGAATTCTTTTATTCATTAGCAAAATAATGCTTTTCAAGACATGCAAAACAGCGATAATCAAGCCTCGAAATTGCGCCCTCCAAATTAATTCTTCCAGTTTTTTTCCAAGACTGTTGGAACATTTCCCTGATTACAAATGGCGTCGCATCTTAAGCTGAAACACAAATCCGCACCCCAAGTTTTTTTCTATTAATATCTGGCAGCTTTGTCGTAGGATCTTTAGAATTTTCCTACAATATTTCCTGGTCTTTGCAAGTGACGGCTAAAAGACCAGCTTTGTGAACTCTCTTTCAAATTTATGAAGATGAAATTAGTTTACGGTTAAAGTGTAAATTGTGTTTTATGTCAAGTTTATCTGGGTTATTCTAAAATGCCTGAAGCTCTTTTGAATTGCTTTTTTTGTTAATTTTTAGGGTTCCGTAGCCAAATGGCAAAAACGGAACCCTTATAGATTCGTCATGTCTGTCTGTCTGTCTGTCCGTGTATGTCACAGCCACTTTTTGTCGAAAGTATAAGAGCTATCCTTTTGAAACTTGGTAGAAAGATGTATTATGTGAAACGCATTAGGATTTTCACACAAAAATCAAAACAAAACAAATTTTGGGGGTGCCCCCCATACTTAGAATTGAAACTCAAAAAAAAATTTTTCACCAAACCCATACGTGTGGGGTATCTATGAATAGGTCTTTAAAAATGATGAATGAATGAGGTTACTAACATCATTTTGTTCTAAACTGAACAGTTTGCGCGAGAGACACTTCCAAAGTGGTAAAAAGTGTGTCCCCCCCCCCGTAACTTCTAAAATAAGAGAATGATAAAACTAAAAAAAATATATAATGTAGACCTCAACCAAAACTACCAACGAAAATTGGTTTGGATGAGATACAGTTAGCAGTTTTTGAGATATAGTACATTTTCAAAAACCGCAAATATAACTTTGCCATTCATACAAATACTATGAAAAACAAAGTTATTTTTATTGTTTGTGTATATTACTTACTAATCTCAATATAATTATATCTCTAATCTATGCTTGCTGCTACGGAACCCTTCATGGGCGAGTCCAGCTCGCACTTGGCCGGTTTTTTTATAACATGAAAATGTTAGAGCTCAAAGAAAGATAGGATTTTAACATGAAGGATTTCTTTGAATGAAACAATGAACTGACGTCGAGGGTATAATTAACCCCAAAACATATTCATATTTTCATAAACAGCCGCTTTTGTTCTTATAATTGAAATCCCAAACACAAAAGATGCTAAAGGGACCAGACAGCGGTTTCCGTATTTTTCGTCCTTCGAGCCGGATTGTGTGTGGCGTTGGAACCTCAGCTATAAACAGACCATATTTATGAGTCCCCCCACACCCTGGAGTATACCGATACTTTATTTACCGCTCTACCTACATCCTTCGTTGCATAAGGTATGAAGCTTGATATTGTTTTGCATTGTTTTGTCTCAAGTTTTTGAAGTTTTGAGGATAAAAACCAACAGACAGACTTGTCTATCTTAGAACTTAAAAACAAAGTGAGCATTGTCATCCCGTCATTGTTTTCTCAAGCCACATTTAATATCCAAGTATTAATGGACAGAAATGCGGTAGGTAATCTTTTAGAGATGTTGAAAATGGTGACACTCTTGTGTACCTATTGCTTTAATCCATTTGATGGGTACGTCTGACTGTAGGAATTGGTTGTAAATAAAATTGATGGAAATGGTATATTATGATTTATTTCTGCCGTAACATCGATTTATACAGGTGCATCAAAGAGGTGGACAACTTAGTTGAATTTGAATGCTAGGCAATAAAAATATGTTCAAACTTAAATGGAATTCTTTTCCTCCTAGATTTAAACTAAAGGAGGCGAGGTTGACTGCTGAAATGACGAGTAATAGAGATATATAGAGAGAAGAAGACAGCTTTGTATAGGTTAAGTAAGCAGTAGAAATATGATGATGATGTACTTTTGTACTAATCTTAAAATAGCTTTAAAGCAAAACTCATAATTCATAATTTGTATAGAATTCGAAACCCTAAAACACCAGTAAGTAAAAAATCAATCTTTTCCAAATAGAAAAGGAAATTCGGAGTTATAACTATGAAACTGATATTCTCCTTAATTATTTGTTCTGTAATATTAACACATACTCGTTCGTAATGAAATTTCCCGGGAGACATACCAAGTGTTTGTTATTTAATTATCTCACACACGTTGAATAAACTAGGTTATAAAACAAAAATATTTGACAACGTGCTGTCGTGTGGAAATGCTCGTATCAAATCAAAATTGTGAAGAGAGAATTATTGTAACACAGTCTTGTAACGAAAGGGAGTTTATTTGTGTACGTGCTTGATATAGATTTCGGAGACATCAATTCCCAGTTAAAATGTAAAACTAGTATTAACATCACTGTTATTAACAGTGATGTTAAGACTAGTTTTACATTATATAGGATTGTGATGACGATATTTGCAATCTAGCATATTAACCCTTGTAAAATAACCTTCATCTAGTATAATAACCTTGTGTAGTTTACCTTCGCTAGGCTTCTAAACACGTAGAATTACTGGCACATGATAAAAATCATCATCTCCGTATTATTATAAAACCTAAGTATATTTTATTTTGCATCTGCCTCTTTATTTCTTTGCATCATCTTTAGGTGGACTGATAGAAAATGCACACAGTAAGTACCCTTTACTGTCGCTTTGGCAAACCAAAATGCTTAAAACATTAACTTGGCCTTTGTACAGTCATTTTGATATCCATTACCCATTACCATTGTACAGTCATTGTCCTACGTCAAAAGTCCATCAAATTCATTCAATAAAGATTTCAACAACATAGCTACATAATGTAACATTTGGCCTGTTCATTATTATTTATCACTAATAAATCTAACATTGCTAAGTCTTCAGACGATGATGTCACTCGATTAGCCTATTAACGGTAGTACTCAATTAACGCAGTGTATACGCATGCGCCATACTGATCTATTCTTTCCTTGACAAAACGCAAACGTAATTTATGAGCGCCTGATTCTATTGTAAGACAATGCAAGCTATTTATAAGGTTCTGTTTTAGAGACGAGTATGTTTGTTGAAATTTAATTTTGGCTCGATAGACGGTCTTCGGCAACGTCTAAAATTTTGTTGGCTCGAATGAAAATCTTGGATGAGTGCACTGAACTAAGTTAAATGTCGATGACGGCGTTTTGTTTTCTTTTGGAACTCCAATGCATGATGTAATTGATGGTGAAGTTGCAAAGAAACAAGTTTGACCGAGCAACGGTATGAGAACTTAAAATTACGCCATAAAAATGCAAAAGATTGCACGGAAAATGCCAAACCGCCTCAACCGATCAAAAACACATCAAAATGCTTCTAGAATAAAGATAATCAAAATGTAATGAACAATAAAGCGGTCATGAGAATCGTTCCGACCGGACGCATAAATATGAATTTAGCAAGTTGACCAACGCATCCTGCTGTGGTCCCCCCTACGGGGTAATTCGCGTGATGTTACTGCCGAAAATTGTTCTTTTATCCAGTGGCTTGATAACAGAGACCTCTATTATGGAAAAAAGCAAATGGACCGGAATTAAGGGATTTATAGGCCGTTCTATTGTCATCAGCTATAGCGGTAGGATTACTTTTTTTCTTTTGTTATGAAGGAAATGGTAAATGAAGTTATGATGGCGTCCATCTATTAAAGGGTCTCGCTTAGTTTTTGTTACTCATACCTTGCTAAATTCATACAGTTTTAATATTCTTATAAAGTTGCCTCCGTCTTGATATTTTTTGCATTTTATCACAACTGAATGGCATTTTATTTGAACCTTGCAAATGTTCCGCATTTACATTACAGCATTTCCCATTCGAAATTCCTAACCCCGAATCGTATTTTGCAGATTTAACCACGCCCACTACATTTTTTTCGGATTTCATTTCGTTCAATTCCACTTTGTTCCCCTGTTTACGTTCCTTGAAACATTCATGTTTATCAAAGATAAAATCTTCAATTCCAATTACTTCCTAATTTTATTGTCTAAGTGAAAGGTGTAATCGAGTGTTAAAAATACGTTTTACGATTTCGTAATTTTCTAAAACTGTGAAAAGACAATTTGAGACTTGAATTAAAATTCTTTGTTACGCTCGCGAGCGTTATATGTTTAATTTTATGGCTTACTTAACATGATTTGTCACTTTTCTTAATGATTTAGTAGTTTTTCAAAAATTCTTTTCACGCGAATTTCTCTTCACTCGCAAAAATTTCCAAGAAACTGTTCTATTGCTACATTACCAAATAAATTCGTAAATCTTTTTATTTAACTTTCAATGTCAACTCGTAAGTAGCCATACAAGGGCATAATGAAATACATTCTATTCCTCGCCAGATCTGTCATGACAATGGTACAGCCGGCAATGGACGACTAACAATAACCAATGTTAGAGGTATTAAACTAGATAATAATGGCGATGTTCAGATAGATTGTAGAACAAGATTGCTACTTTATAAGATAGTATTGTAGAACTAAGTAGAAGAGATGACCATTGTGAAGTTATTGAAGATTTCAAAGATAATTGAGAGGTTGCTCTGAATATTAATGCGAATGAACGTGATTGAATTGATGGAGGTAATCAAAAAGGTTTGGAGATAAGTAAACGAAAGAAAATAGTAGAAGTAAGACTTCGTTTTACATTGAGATTAAAATAATGAAAAGCACACGGATAATTCCATGAGAGTAGTTGTGACAGATCATGTGAAGAACAAAGAAATAATCACTTAAACCATCACAATCTTCCCCAAGATAAACATAATTATTCCAACATACGTAAAATCTTCTCGTACAAACACAATTAGTGAATTCGCGTCTGATCGTATAAAATCGACTAAATGAATTTCCTACGAGGAATGGTGGGAGAGATCCCCTAATAGCGTTCAGGATCGTTCGTAGGTTCGTACCAAGTTAATTCAATGAAATTTCCTAGTTACCGGCGCCGGCAATTTCCACCAACACGACTAAATAACTAAGGGGTTAAAGGGAAACGTATGCGTATTTTATCACTTTGGGAATTTATGTTTGTGGGTAGTAGAGTATGGAGAAGTTGTGTTGCTAACCCTTAAAACTTTGGTAAGACTGGCAAGTTACTTTGAAGGTCTTTTAAGGGTTCTGCGTAGTAAACGACTTGATAATTGTAGACGTATGAGGGATAAATTAAGAATGAAAACCAGTCGAGACTGGTTAAGATCGAATTGAAGATTCAAGAAAATTCCAGATTCAAAACTAAAGCTTCTTTGCATATATTGTGAATCACATTGATCAAAGTTAAATTTACAAAGTTTCTAATTAAAAATAGGTTTAAAATTCAAAACCAGGTGTACTCTAATATCGGGATAATTACCACGCTTGAGCAGCTTTAGTAATTGAATACCATACTCTGTAATCATAAGCCTCCGTTAACGATCACCTTTATATTTATGTCGCAGACGACCTTAACAAAAGTCACGTCTGTGTAGTTTGTTTCTAGATGTAATTAAATACTTGACTAATTTCATTGTGACTTTAGTTCTGTGCATGCGTTTAAGGAAAAGTAACATTGGTTGTTTTGCCAGAAAAGATAATATTGATCGAATTGTTGGAGACGAACTTGAGCCTAAGTCATCTAGGTACAGCTGTGGTAATCTTATTGTGACGACAGATTAGTATGTTATGACAGTCATGGTGACGACCAGTTAGAGTAGAAGAGATTATCGAAATGATAAATGGATAGTGATACAGATGATAGGACTAGAAAGGATAACTGAGATGACAAGAAGATGCCAATGAACGTGTTATTAATGAAATAAGACATGCTTTAATTCTAAATGAATCAGGATAAAAAAGACTATGATGATAATGATTCTAATTATTGGGAAGATAAACTAGCCTTGCCGCTTGAAAATATATCTCCATGAATTTATGCAACGCCCTTTTTGAATATCAGCCTGCTTAAACATAAACAACGCAGTTTAACTCAAGTATCTCCTCACAGCAGTATGCCGTAGAATGTTTGCTCATAAAATACTATCTCCATGCAATTTAAGCTCAAAGACAAAGGCTTACCCCGCATATGTGTAGTGTTGTTGTCTCGAAAGCGTCCTTTATCTTGCTAGCAAGAGGCAGCGTACTAGTGACAGTACCGTCCCCTCTCGTATTCTCACCGTAAAAGTTTAAATTAACTCAGCTTTTAACTTTTATTTTGCATTCATAATTATCTCTTCTATAAAACTCATTACCTTTTTATGGTTATTTGAATAAACTTATTTTGTTGTTTACTGTACTAATAAAAATTGGGTTTTAGTGCTGTTTTACTTTGTACACTGAATTACGTATTCTAATTTTTTGCATTAGAATTTAATGCTCATTTGATAGGGGAGAATGGAAGAAGAAAACGTGTTGCGCCGACCCCAAATAGAATGGGATAAGGGCAGGAAGAAGAAGAGAATTTAATGCTCATCGTTAAATTCAATAATGAACTACTCGTTATGTGAATGTTAAAATATTATTTACTTTTATCTACAATTTAATAAACCTTGTTTAATCAGACACTATTAAACAAATCTGCACGCTTAATAATCCAAGCTTTGTCGCTATTAACATTATAAACTGCAAACCACGTTCACACAGTTAGTTATGCATAAATACAGCAATAACACACTTGCCCAATACGACCAAAGCTTGAATGTAAACGTTTTCTGTATGCGTATTGACATTTCCTCCCACACATTTCTCAACCGTGCCGTGGTTACTGTTATCAGAAAACAGTTTTCCGAAATGCCAAGAATTGGCACGCGTCAGGAATTTAGACGGAACTTCAATAAGTCAGGAAATTCAAAATGAAGATTGCAAAGTAGATGCTATGATGTGAAAGTGCGGGATTTTTGAAGTATTTTTATTAGTTTTTACTTTGATTTTAGTTACCTATAACTTCTATTAAAGCCGTTTTATTTCCGCTTTCATAAATTACACTATTCTCCGGATGGAATTGTTGGACCTATTAGGTTTATGTCTTAAAAATAAGTTTATCATCCGAAGATATTATATTGTGTCTCGTTTGAAGACGGTTGTATGTACTTGTACATACATTTTTGCCAAATCTGGGAACACATACGTGATTTTAAGTAAAGGTATCTAACGATTTTTACCTGCATGTTGACCCTCCAGTGACCTCAGTAGCTACGGGGCAACATGAGAGAAATATCCCATATATGAATTGTTTTCCGCAACATATGGGGTTTGTTTTATTACTTTTGCAAATGTCAGCTGGGTTCTATTAAACATGTTTGGGGTTTCGTCCTTGTATGGGATCTGCCTCTCTAATGTTTTGGTATTGTAGATTTGGCTCCACCACCAGCTGACGATTATTCCTCTTGCCTTTGATTATGTTAATCTATGATTCTGACGAAGCTTTTCGTATTTCCTCCTACTTATTGATTTCAAAACAAATTAATGTTGAATTCAACTAATATTATTGTATACTTTACTACAGTTCCTAGGAAAATTAATGTTTATTCACGACTGAAACATTAACAAACTATTGATAGTTTGTTAATCAACTGTTAGGTACGTTAGTTTCAGTCTATCCAGATTGACGTCTTATTTAGCCAGTCAGAATTCTGATGAGGTTTCTATAAACTTTGGGATTATAACGCCAGTAGATTAACGAGTAAAAGTAAGAGATGTCGAGTCATTTAAGTATTGTTTTGAAATCGTGTAACTATTTGCCAATTTTCAAAATGATGTTAATCAAAAAGAACGATGAAATTAGACAAGAGAAACACAATTAGAGACAGTGGAATAAAAGTTATAAATAAAGTAATTAAAATAAGGAAAATCTAATGCAAATCATAGTGAACGTCATATTAGTCACAGCACACCCGTAGGTGACGAGCGCGAAATTAAAAATAGAACAAAATGCCACGAGATTACCCGATGACCTTGCTTCATAATTCTGGTGCAAAAACATACTCATATTTACAAACACCCACATCCTTCGCCAGTAGAGGAAAGGATTATATTTAGATTTTATTACTTTGCCCTAAGAACGAATATCCTGAGAACGGTAGACTCAATGGTCGGTTTGGATTGGCTTAATGAGACCATTCACCAAGATGACTAAGACATTTGCGCAATTTGCGGCAAAGAGTCATTGTTAAAGGCAAGTAGCTAGTCTTAACTACACAATCAGAAGTTCCCAAGTTGTTAACTCCAATTTGAAGAAGAAGATAAAACTTTCCAGAGATTTCTTGTAAATCACAAAGACCCATTATTAACAAATCGATGGTCTCTAAGCCCACTCCCAATAATGCAAAGGAAGTGAGTAAAGTGACAAGCGGCCACGTCATCAAGGAAACGGCCGCAGATTGGCCTCGCCGGGTCTTAGAGGACGCCAGTCAAGCGTGTACGTTGAAAAAGTGCCACCACAAAGTGCGAATGTGAGCTGTTAGGAGACTTTCAGTTTCTTTTTGAGTCTCTTTTCCCCGTTGTATATGGCTGTTAATGGATTTCAAAGTATCTTGGAGTTCAAGTTTTTTTACTGTACGACAAACTACTAACTATGCGTCTGTCATACTGGGATAATACTATTAAGTATTCTGTGTTCTGGGTAAGTTTTGCAGATATTTCAAAATAA
Organism: Agrotis exclamationis; assembly: GCA_950005045.1. Lineage (NCBI taxonomy): Eukaryota > Metazoa > Arthropoda > Insecta > Lepidoptera > Noctuidae > Agrotis > Agrotis exclamationis. The sequence continues at coordinate 12,059,546 of OX465441.1, forward strand.
TAACTTTACTTGTGTACAGTATACAGTATTATGTAAATTACCTGAAAATACTGGAAAAACGAGAAAAAAGAAATTCACGAAATAACTAAGATGTGATATGGGTCTTGTGTTTTAGGAATGTCACGAAAATTACAGCTTTATTGGACAAAATGGCGTACCAAACTGTGAAACAGCTGTCGGTATCGAGTGATTAGGGTCTTGTTCCTGGCTCTCGTCGCCTTTCCGAAGGGCAGGCTTAATTCTTGTTCATTTCGTACGATGGTACCACAAACTAATTGAATGGTTAGGAATATTCTACGGATGCTCAAGACTGAGAAGGAATTCATTGAAGGGACCAAAGTCTTGAATTATTCCCGAATCAATTTGCGTACAATAAGGGTTTGTCTGTTTTCGACGCGCCCTTTAAGAGGTTTTAAAGAAATACTATTTCTGAAAACTAAAAATTGAGGCTGGTCTGGAAAAAAACTAATTTTTTACAGTCCAGCCTCATTTTTTGATGATGATTAAGTAAGTAACTATTGAAAGAGTAGTTTATGTTTAATTTCCTAAATGAATACATAAACAAAAGTTCGCTCGTGCACATCAATTAGAGACAAGAACAACTGGGTACCAAAGAGCAAAGACAAACCACTGACGGAACAAATGTAGGATAGTTTGTCTGCGACCGCAAAACAGACGGTGCTGCACCAAATCAACTTGGAAATACAAAATGGAGTAATTGGTTTTGCAGCTCTCTCGTATTTTTATACGACTGACGATTCCTGGCACTAAGCACGAGTGAAAAAGTGGTTCTGTTTCATTTTTCATACCGTTTGCTGAATTTAACGAGTTTAATGCCAATGATGGAATGGATTTGATACGAAAGCAGCTAAGAATAGGACATATTTCTGAGTTTGCGAAATAAATAACGGGTAAGACAAGAAAATTCTCAATCTTATACGAATATATGAATGATCAAATCTTTCCACATTTAAGTAGTGAAACCATTTATTCGTATCCATCATGTGAAGAGCATATTATAGTAAATTCGTTAGCGAAAATGTCTGGCGATATACGAAGCGAATAAATTCATATTAAGTTTTGGGTTATTGTCATCGAAGGAACTTCAGCTTCAAGTATTCCAAGTTGAAGATGAGAATGGTGAATCGTGTAATGTGTTTTAAAGTACTTTATATTCAATTACTCCTAAAGAATAATTTATCTGAGTCTGAAATACGAAACAATCTAATAGGGATCTTATTTTTATAATTAGTTATTGGCATTTCATGATACTGTTTTACAAAACATTTCAAACATAATCTGGGGTTTCCTTGAGGAGAAATTGAGCTAATTTATCATTGTTTTGAACGAGTTCCGACACCGATTTGAATTTCAAATTGAGGTCCTCCCTTGGGTTTAATAGTACTTGAGGAACGAAGCTTTGATCGTGAATTGAATTAGTCCTTTCCTACAATTGTGTCTCTTCACTTAATTTATCACTGTTTGTGGCAGTATTCATGAGATCTGTAAATATCTTAAAAAGAGAAGAAAATTTTAGAAAAAGAAGATAGGAAAATCTTCTTTTTCTAAAATTTACTTCTCTTATTAAAATCGACATCTTATTTGCCTTCCATTTTATATAAAATTCACATCGCTACAAAGCTTACAGAACCCAGAACGTGGCAAGTACCAAAAGTATCTGATGACAATACGCGATCGGACGTGCGGCCGTTAACGCTCTGTTTGGTAACCATGTCGCACCGAACGTGGATATCGAAGCTATACCGACTGTTCAACGGGCAAAAACTATAGTACGTTTTGGAGAATAAACTAAAACTGGAAGCATTTATTTCAAACATACTGGTTACAGATGAATATGACGGGAATAGGATAAGATGTCTTCCTTGAGAATTGCAAAAATAGGCATAGAATCCTGACCGTTGGATCATGGAGAATATAGGCCAGCTATTGCTGGCCTTATAAATGTACACTGGTTTCGAATAGTTAAAATGACGATGAAGCTTATTTTTTTATCGAGGTAAAATCGGTGAGGCGCGCGTGGAACCGTCGTCGCGCCGTCGACCTGGGTGGACCGACATGGTCCATGGTCGGACAGCGAGTCGCCCAGGTAGCGAGTTGCCCAATGACAATGAAGCTAGAGACATTATTATCTATAAAAGGGCTGTAGTCTTGAAAATTAACGATGTTAAGTTAATGGTTAAGATTGATGCCGCAGTTGCTAAAAACAATGAGGTGGAAGTTGGGTCAATGTCTGAAAAAATAACATGTATGACAGATAATTAAAGATCCAGTGACTAGAGATGACCTAAAGCTTCGCATATAAAAAATATTACAACAGACGAATCTTTGAAAAATGTAAGCGGCAGTGGAACTACGTTATAAAAATACCCAAACTACAGAGGTTCGGTTAGAACTCAAGAAACTATTATTAGATTCTTTGAGCATTTGTAGGATATAAAACAACTGTTACGTTAATTTTATTCTTTCTTTTAAAGGCAGCAAAGGAAAAGATATTTTCGGCAAAGTAAACGCTAACAGCCAATCTCAGACAATTAGGAAAGTGAAAAACCTTCACAAAGTGATTCACAAAAATTGAGACAGCTTTCATAACAGTTACATCTTTTCAATTAAAAATCCTTAGTTGGATGAAAACGATTTCTTTTTGAAGTTTTTTTGCTTTAACACGGTAACTGGAATTGAGTTTTTACATGTCTTTTTTGTGTATAGTCTGACCTAGTAATGAGAAAAACAAGTATATCGGCTACTTCATCATTTGTGTTGGGAGTTGTTAAGGAGACTGGTTTTGGTCGTGCATTGTCGCCATTTCTGGCTCAAAGCGGTTATGTTCGCAGAATCTGATTTCTTGTTTATTTCAACAGCACGTCTGCAATCTTGCTATGAATTCATTAATTTCAGTTTGGTCAGTTTGTAAGACTTTTTTATGCACTCACAAATTTTTTTCACACATCAAATTGGATCTTTTTGCATTTGGAGTTTTACAGTGTTTATTTATCTTTTGACATACCCAAGTTAATTCATAACTACAATGAACTTTTATCCTCAACATACTACGTATTTTTGGTACAAATGAAAGGTTGAATTCGAATGGACAAGCAAGCTTTGTTGCTCGTACGTATGCATTCATTCGAAACGACTCGATGTCACTGCCCAAAAACGTGTGTATTTTATTGACAGCCAGTATCATTGCTTTTGGAGAACGAATGGAATTGAATTTGAGGGTTCATTCACGTTAATTTTCGGGATTCGAATTCTGTTTGAATTCATTGTTGGTTATATTGGATCAACTGTCAACTACCTCATTTCTATCCACTTCATGCATTCTCTCATTAATTCACGCCCGTTCTCCATGGGGTAAAAATAGATATTGCAGAACCATTCATGAATAGTTTTTTCGCCTCGTCCACGTTTATACTATTAGTAAAATCTCTTTTATTCTTTATTTCTGTTCCACTGACATTTTTATACTTATTTAGGTATTAAATAACATGATTCATCATAAGTCTAGACATTCTGAATTGCAAAACTGCATATTTATCTGACTCAGATTACAATCCCGTCCCTCAGCGTTATCAGTTCGCCTTCCGAATTGTATTCATACAATAAACAGTCTTGCATTCCAAGAATTTTCTTCTAAGACTCCCATATTAGGTTTCAAGTCATTATCGCCGTCAGAAATGTCCGGAACATGATGTCATGGTCATAGATATATCCACGTGGATCATCATTATCAACCACTTTGTTCCATGGTGGAAGTGAATTTGCGAGTAAAGTACTGCGAATCTAGTAAAGTACAGGATGTAGGGTCTTGTTCTACGTCAGTCTTCCGTCTTCTTTAATGTAACTAGGAACCACATAACATTGGTAAATTTATTTATAGGCAGATGTTACTGGAAACGCCCTTGCGTCCTTAAAAAGGTCAGGTATCCAATATGACAAGTATCAACAAGGACAAGGTAACTGGGGGCTTTATGTACAACCACGCTTATGAGAAAAGACACCAGTTTATGTGTTCTTCTGAAAGGTTACTAGTATTCGATACCGGCGGGCGTGTATAAGCAGATGTATGAAAGTAGGCGAAGGAAAAGAAGTAGGTATGTAAGGATCGAAGCAGACTGCCGGGGTCGCGCTATTGGCAAAAGTAACCATGACCCGAGAATGCAGAGGGTATTCGAAGGTATAGGGATAGTCTTTATCGCTCGTCTCGGCGGGTTGCCGGACTTATTTGAAGAGTGTACAAAAAAATATCGTAGCGGGTTGTATTCTGTAGTTTCTGCGCATGAAAAGAAGGTGTAAGTGTCTATGCATGATGTGTGAGTTCCTGAGCCATTTAGAGCCAACGGTCAACCGTGTTACCGTCACATGATCGCTCGAATTATTCAATTAGACTCGCAAATTGTTCAAAATCGCAACTGACGGATCGCCTTTGTAGTGGATAAACGGCTCGGTCGCTATTATTATGATCACGGATGTTTTTATTCATGTTCTCCTCGTATGTGTGAGGACTATTGATGATTCTTTAGAAGAAACGATCTTTGAAACAAAAGTGTTCAATGTAGCTACAAAAGAATATGTTTTTCTGAAGAATTTGTACAGATAGAACCGACAAATCATCCAAATCGTTATCAATGATACAGAAAAAATTTGGACAAAGAAATGTCTTAACGATGAAAAACCTTTTTCTTTTGAAAATATATTACCAGAAAAACCGCTGATAAGCTCGAATGACAAACACACTACAGAATTACTGTTACCAAAGGCTCATATTCAATTACAACTCGTAATCCGTAACGCCAACATATTCGATAACACAGTGAATGGACGTCTCGTACTCATAGTACCAGTAGTACATCGATACCACGCCCATTGGCGTTCAGCCAACACACGTTTGACGCTTTATACTTCCCTGGTACTTTATATTTTATTGCTGTACCACTTTCTACTACAAGGACTTGTGTTTTTATAATGTTTGGGGCTTATATGGCTTCGTTTGCGGGGAAAACGTTAAGTTTTCTTTAGGTTGAGAAAAGTTTTGATATTTTTCCAGATCCCTTTAAACTTTTTGTATAGGCTTAACTCTCACTTGGTGACTCACCTTACGCGTTTTCTGTACTCTTCTGAACTTTTTGGTTTTCCTTCTTTATTTTCATTCTTTCTATGGATTAAATCATTTACTGATTTATTTCACTCTTTTGTCTGAATCTAAGTTTAAACTTCACCACGTAGAAGAGATACTTTATGTTTAATAGAAAACACAATTACGTGCCGTATCTACAAATAAACCCATTGTTGTCCATCTTGGCGTATAAGGTAAATAGGTATCTCTATTGGTTTTATTTAACCGTGGTTCAGTTAAAATTAAATGGACCTCATGACATTTTATTAACTTTGATATCAATACTTATTGTCCTCCCAAAGTTCGACGACTCATTTATAACATTTCGTCCCTTATAAGCATATTCTTTATGTATGCAGACAGCTTAAATTTTCATTAAACTCTTAAAGGCGACAGTCCATTGGCGACGTCCATTGTCCGGCAATAATACCTCGATTTAGCCACTTCAATAACATCAACTACAATGCAGTCACAATAGAAAACAAACTTTATGCTACCGTGTTCAACGTTGAATATGGCTTATGAAGTAATATCATAAAAGCAAGGTGATAGGAAGTCAGTTTGTAATAATGGCTCAAGTAATACACGTAATGTAATTATGTTTGTAACACTGGCTGTATGCCAACCTCTGCGCGATTATGTTGCCTTGGTAGTTGCAAACACGTGGTTGCGTTTTATATGGCCATTGGATGTTTATGGAAAAATTTAATTGGTAGTTAATTATTGTGTGTCAATAGGGTTTAATGTTGGCTGTTGAAGATGAGTTCATTAGGTCGAATGTTTTATTGCAATACCAACTGTGGTGATGAGCAAGTCAACAAGAACTAATTGTATAATAGTTACAAGTTGTACGCTAAAATTGTTTAATACTTTTATGAAATGAACAATTTGCTTGGCAATATCAACAACAACATTTACTGCCTCCAAATCGTGTTTCTCTGTGACACAACAAACAATTGAATTCATCAATTGCGTAGGTTCTTTAATTGATCTATCTACTGATACTTCGCCCACAGCCAATTTGGAATTCTCCAAGATCCCAGAAAGAAAAAAACTATGTCTAATGGAATTTTCTTCCGTTTCATTCTAGTCCAATTATCTTTGCACACGTGTTTTACTGCTAAGTGCATTATTTTGTACTGAATCATTATGATTCTCTTCCACAAAGAGATTTTACAGTCATGAACTCATGATGCATCCGTTATTTATACCAGTAGTTAAAAACCAACCGTTTTTTGATACAAAGGCTTTTGAGATTTTCTTGGAATAACTGTTTGTTTTAGGAACGTTGTGCTGTATTAATTGAAACCGTTGGAAAGGCTGGTCATGGTGATATTTATGATGGAGTAACAGTGTTTTAGCATTTGACTATTATTCCTAAATCATCTTAGGCTGATGAAATATTTTTTTTCTATGTACCTAATGTTAACTAACTGGTACTACAGTCGTTTTCTCCAAAACGGACTATCCAAAACAAAAAAAAAAAAACGTGTGGCAGTCGGTGACTGCCGCGGTAAAGCTATTGCATAGCATTTTTTATCAACTTATGCAATTTTAATTATTTATTTATTATACCTATTTATTACTGTACTAATTAGGCTATGGTCAGCAACGTCATCAAGTGAAACGTCCCTCTCCCTCTCCCTCTCCCTCTATCTCCCTCAATAAAATTGCCCCTTGCTCAATAAAAGCATGCTTTCGTGCTAGTAATGAGCACGTATGTCTGTACCTTTATGAGCACGTCTGTCCGTACCTTTATAATTGCCGAAGTCTCCCGAACTGAAACGAAGTTAGACGATGCATGCTGTCAAATGTGGTCAGGTTTTTTCGTTACGTTTTTCGCGCGCGCCGAGCTCAGAGCCTGCGATAAAAGCTATGCAATGCTTAAAAATATTTTTTCAATTTGAACCAAAAGTTCCCCAGATTAGCGCATTCAGCCAAACAAACGAACAAATTCTTCAGCTTTATAATATCAGTATAGATATGAGAAAATAGATTTCCAAGCACTCACAGTGTAAGTTTTTTAAATCTATACATAAACACGCTCAAAGGATTTTCAGTTCTATTTCGGCTCAGTTGTTCCTTAGTAACCACTCCAAATAATAACAAGGAAATCCTGTTTCAACGCAACATTTGGTTCACATTTGTTTCAAGTCAGCTCCATGACAAACCAATGTGGCGGAAAAGAACTGACCTTCAGAAAAACAAAAAGTAGTCTAAATATGGCCAAGCATTCACCGTGACACGGCTTTGATCACTCCATTCAATTGGAAACCTGGCTCAGAAGGGTCTCACATAGATCCTATGCTCGAGGGTAGTCGGATTTTTTTCACAAAGCGAACAACAAAATCGGATTGTGTTTAGTCCCATTTCTGCCACTTGCAAACACGGTATTGACGTAGAAATAAATGGAAAATATAATTCTATATTTAATCAGGATAAAAAGCTTTGATTTCAATTCACAGTTCGATTCAAAGGTCACGCGAAAATCCTCTCGGAGAGGACCTTTTAGATATATTTACAATTTACCGAGCGAGGAAAATCGCCGCTATTTCAAGGAGAATTGAAACGTGATTTCGCATTGTCGAAATGTGAATGGAATCTGCCTATCGAACGGTTATTGCAAGGTCTTCGATTTGCTAGTTTGTCTTAATACCTACCTACTAGTGACTCGCCCCTGCATCGTACGGCTTTAATTTTTGACTTGTCTGATGCATTTATCGACAACTTTTTGACACTAGGGCCACACTAACGAAAAATAACGTTGATTATAATTTTAAACGCACATTTAAAGACTATTATCTCGTAATCAACGGGAAATGTCGTTAGTGTGGCCAAGCTTTTATATTTAAATCTTGTATTGACAATAATTAACAAAACAAAAACATAATTAGCGAATTTGGTGGAGGAGTTCAGAAGTTATGAGTATATCAGACACACTTAACCGACTTTGTTCCACAAGACTGCCCAAAAAGCAGTGTTATGTTTTTAGTTTATTATGTCAATATAAGTAATTGTTAAAGTAGAATTTCTAAATCAACTACAGTAAGTTTTCTACGGTGGTGTGCCGGTCGGGTGCCCTATCCAAAACTGTCATAATATATTTGGCTTAGTTGGCTCCCGTGCTTGCCAAGAAATCTGGTCTTTGTTTTCTCATCCATGAAAATACTGTAGACTTAGTTTACTGAAAGCAAAGATGCGCTGAATTTTACGGCTTGGTGAACCGCAAAGAGGTGTTAAGTGTAAAAGGATTTTCATTTGAGGTCAATAGACTGTTTATAAAAATCTCTAGGAATAAAGTGTATGTAAATTGAACTTTAGGTCTCCAAGGATACGGCCTTGTTTCAGTGCGGCCTAGGCGTTGGAACTACAGTTTTTGTTTAAAAGATTTGCACTCTAGAGCATAAACTTCATTTATTAAAGAATGAATAGTCTAAAGTTTCGTCGGCGACTACTTAGCCTTATAACTACAGCGGAGCTGAAGCAATTGCCCTGGCCGAAGTCGTTCGTATCGCATCATCATCACTGAGTCTTAAGATGCAATACAGTGTGCGGCAAAAATGTTCGCTCTGATCGACTCACTAAAGCAAGCACGAACAAATGAAGTCCGAACATTCTAAAAATCTACGCACACACCTGGATACTTTTGTATCCACACATTGCAAACATCAGTGAAAATGTTGCACTGTCCGCGAACAAAAATTACCATTATAATTCATGATTGATTCGTACTATTAGAGAATAGCATAGCTTAAAAGACCAAATAGCTTAGCTAGCGATTAACCACGCCTTCCAGCTTTATATTATCTACTATCACACACAGTCAAGCCATAACTTCTGTCAATTTTAATCGCCACCCGCCCTAGAAAAAGTCTGAACTTTAAACTGAAATCTAGGACGGTCCAGAGGGAAATTTATGCCCTCTTAACTACCGTTTTGGCAATGCTCCGGACTCTTGTATATGAGACTGTGTTTCATATTTTATCAACCAAGTACCTGGTAGTGAAAATTGGTTCGTTTTAAGTCTCGTTTGGACGGTTTCCATGGTAACTGGAGTCACTGAATTGTCTCGGAAAGATTAACTAAGCGAAAAAGGTTGTAAGCGTAATTCGAATCAGCGTTTTCTCTATTTCGAGAAATTGTTTTCTCAGGCTTTAAAGTCGCTTTTTTTTAATAACGGTAATTGGTTAGTTAAGATATCATAATCTTGTAAAAGATCCTTAGATGATGAGGCTTAAAATTGTTTACCACCTACAGACATTCTTCTCTAGCAAGCTATTCAAAGTTAATCTTTATCTCTTCATCTCAAGGAAGAATCTGAAGTGCGACCTTAATTACATGCCACCTACGTGAGGTTTGACGATAAATTATTCGTTATACGGGTATGTAGGTAATGTTAATACAATAGTTTCTAAGCATTTTCCTCTGATTTTATCTTCCAATGACAATGTCGACGAGAAAAACATTAGCGTTTTAGAGAAGAAAATTCTGAATGGTGTTTTTACTTCAGCTGTATGCTGTATATCCTTTGAAACTTTCAGACGGTGATCATGATCATTATAAGCCTATGTTCTCTCCTTTTCACATTTTGTGGCATGTGTATGATTTATGAGAAACTAGATCATCTTTACGATGATTGTCTAATTATAATTTTTTAGTGATTGCGCTTCACATTGAAAAGAGTACATTTAGTTTTGGCATAATATTTCTGAGAATATAATGCCTACACCTTCCAAGAGGCATAGTTTGCTTGTCACCGGTTTCTTACTTTTCGATGTTATTTATTATATTATCTATTATCCTTATTCATATCCAATCACGCACATGTCATTTCCCATTTTCATATCTTCTTTGTAAATATCCAGTGTCCTCTAAAATTATTCTGCAATACCATCTCAAAAATAAGCACTGAATAAACTAGAATATCTACATAGGTTACCGACAAATCCTCCAACACGCGCGTGAATTCTGAATAAGATGTGAATTCTTGTTCACCTACCGTCGACATTGCTGTGTATGTATTAGGACTTAGATCTACTATTTGTAGGGAAGGGAAAATGGATACGGTAAAGGAAAATGACCCTTTTGTTGCTCAGGTTGTTGAACTCCTCTGTAGGATTAGAATAGGAAGAGAAGGAGCAACGGATGCGGTAAAGGAAAATGCTCCTTCTGACATAGATCGTTGAACTGTCGTGCCAACAGGATTAAGGGGGTTGTTTTATTTCATTATCATACCTTGCTGTTCTTGAACTAGGATTTAATAAAGGTCATTTTTCCTCACGCCGCCGCGCCGTTACGTACCCTACTACAAAGGCAATAAGTTAGTTCTGTTAAACACTTTATGTGGCATATAGCACCTCAATTTGGCGCAAAGGCTCCATTATTCCTTAATAAGTGGCAAATGGAATTACAAGGCGCAAACTCAACTAACTCCAATGTGGAACAATTTTGTTGTTAGTTCGTATTCTCGTGCCGAAGTGATACGTGTGGAATAATAATTTGGACCTTATTTCTAATGAACTTAAGTAGGTTTGTATTGAGCAGATTTGTTCGCTATGAAGTAAGTTATTAACGAAATTTTATTTTCGTTGTTTCATTTGTTATTTTCTTTGTAGACCACATAATATTTCTAACTGCTGCTTGCTGCCTTTTGAGCCATATTATCATCATTTGTCCACCCTTTTCTTAATTGTTGGGGTCGGCGAATGCCAGTATTTTACACCTTATCTCCTTACTCTACTCTCTCCCTCTCTCTCTCTCTCCCTGCTCTTTTTACTTAAGCACAACAGTAGTGTAATTGAAAACTAAATGCCACCTCCATACTCCATTCATTCATGCATCAAACCAAATAGCACTTTGCAACACTAATCAGATGCAAATACCTTAAACCTATGTACCACAGGTGCGCGTGCGCTCCTCGTGAATGACAAGCTTATAGCGAATGATTTAGCTCTCTCACCTTTTCTAACTCGATACTTTAGAATGAGACGGATGCATTTTAGTAATTGTCATCGTTTATCGACTGCAGTACTTTTATAGTAATGTGTCCTTAAGTTTTTTGCTGTAATTAACGTGTGACTTGATTTGTCGTGAGTTGATGGAACGTAATATCAGGCCTGTTCATCGTTGTTAGATAAGACTGAGGTGTTTTACAACGCTCTCATATTTTGAACTCCCTTTGAGAAAATTAAACAAGTTACACCACGCTATTTTTCCGCGCCTCAAAGAGCTGTCAGCAATCTGACGGGGCCCCGTAGAGGGCCAAACGCCTGCCTACCGGGGTCGCGGTACTGTCCAAATGGGTAACCGTGAATTAAAAGAACACGGGTACGATAGTCAGTACAAGTCTGACAGTCCCTCTCACTCCACCCAGGACGAAAGGACTCGTTTGATGATTCTACCACTTAAAAAAAAACGCTTAATAGTCGTCTTTTCAAGCAGTCGCAAGACTGCTTGAAAAGATCTAGATTTATTTGATGAGCTATATTTACTTTTATAAGTTTAGTTTTGTAGCCTATAACTTACCTCGGTAACTTTCCTCAAACACAAAAATAATTTTTCAATTTAAACCGATTTTTCCTGAGATCGATTGTTTGTTTGTTTGTTTGGTTGAAAGGGCTACCGTACAACCAAAACAAACTCTTTAGCTATGTAATTATAATATTAGTGTACATAAACATTTCTACAACAAAGTGTTCTTGTAAATCGTTGTTTGAACACTTTAATGAAATGCAGTTTCTATTTGCAAACTGAAGCATCGTTTTCATAATATTTCAGTTGCATTGTTTCTCGAAATTGAGTCGTATTTGGGGTCTTTTGGTCCAAAAGTATCTCTGTCTTCTTTTATTTTACTCTCATTAAACCAGAAGAAAGAGCCAACGGTAGTTTTCTTTTATTCCTTGTGATTTTTTCCTTTTTTACCCATTGAACTGTAGAGCTGCCCAAGGCATGTAAACAACAAGCGGATCTATTATCTCAACAAAAAGGGAAATAAAACCCCGTAATTATCCTAGCTGTTCTTTGGTATTGTGATGATACATCCTCAAATCCTCATAGCCACAACTACCATTTCCCCCCTTCCATTATTCTTTTCATTTTTCCCTCCCCTCTATTTATTTTTAACTCCTGACTACACGTGAAGTCTGTCTGTGATATCTTTTTTAATCTCCTCGCATTCATTTTGAATTACAGAGGGTTTGGGAAAGGTATGAAGGGCTCTTTTTGAAGTACTTTCCCTGTCTGTTGTTTGTATTCTGTTATCTAAATTGCGAGCCATTCTACCCAGATTAGACATCGGACGAAAAGTTGGTCCTTCTGCCCCGACTTTGGTCTTTTAACCTTATGTTTGCGTTTAAACGCTTCGTTCTGTTAATTACTTGGTTTAAAATTTTATTCGTACCTCTTTTTTACGTCGAACAGCGCTTTTCCAAGCTGTTTCTTGAATATCTGTACAGTTTTATTTTACGGCTACTGTTTTACAGAGGAAATTTGATGCTTATCTTTTGATTCGTATTATTCATGGGGTTGCCTTTTGTTACTAAACCGTTATCTATTATTCATAACACACACTGTATTTCAGGATATTAACTTTGTTCAGTATTGATGTTTTGATCACAATAATGTACTCATCGACCATTGTGTCCAATTTTAGTATCCTCACGGTTGAATGGCGACGTGTTTCAACAAACACCTTTCTTGAAAGACATCTGAGACCCCTCGGGTCCGGAAAGTGTCATCACAACAGACCACAGTCCGACATTATCAGTTTACCAGACTGTATCTGTCCTCTGGGACCTTGGAATGTGTCGGGCGTCGCACAATGGAGTGAAATGTTACGCTCATGCCTCGTTTGCTTTGATACATTTTCTTGAATAGGTATCTTGTGTGTTTAAGATTCTTAGGTCTAGTTGAACCTTATTAGGCGATGAGATTTTATGCGCGACTTAGTTTTTAAGGCGTGGTTTTGAATAAGTTGGGTTATTTTATGCCTTGTTTGTATCAATAGGAGAGTAAAGTTTGAGAGGATAGTCAAATATTGAAAACAAATCAAACATAATTTAATTCGTGGACTTATTTTGGATATTCTTTTTACCCGTGTTGTTATAACGTTATCAAAGCCAGGAAAATTCCATAATATCCTCTAATACTACTGTATTTTCAGAATTTTATTTTAAGAATCCCGGTATGCAATATCGTAAATAAAGACATCACAAGCAATAGTAAATCCTTTGATTTGTTTACTTTTCTGTAACTCTTTTAGCTGCGAAGTTTCCTGGGGAAAGTTTACATTATTGCAGCTAGAGTTTATATTAATGCAGCCAGTACTGGCGGAGAGTGATTGAAAACAGATGGTTTTTTATTTAAGAAATTATAGGATAAAAATGTATGGTTGGTGTTGAAATAGAACACAAATATTGTGTGAGTTTTAATGGTTAATTTACTGAAGGATTATTGCTTAAAATTAGAGTTTTTAACATTGAATCACCTAGTTTACTAGCGCTGTGTTCATGCTAAATAGAATCGAAACCACGTACGAAACTAATCGTTTCACGCCAATCATATCTAAACGGACCATTTTGCACAGATTATATCACTATTTCAAAACTATCGCATAACACTTACACAATTAAACATGAAACACCAATATTTATTGCGAAATTTGAAATAAAAATTGGGTTTGTGCAGTGAGGTGTAAACGCAGCATGAGAGTGGCGTGGTGTGAAGTTTGATAGACGTACAAAAGGCATCCTATGGAGTCGGATGCTTCGGGATTCTGATGTCTGTCGATGTTTTGTTCGTAAAATGAGAAGGGAGAGGTGCTCGTGTGAGGAAATGAAGCTGAATTGATTTCTGGTGAAGCTTGGAACGTTTACTGAACATATTTCAATGGTTTATGTTAGATCTTCCATGTTAAAAGTGGGAATGTTTGTTGTTCGTACTATAATGGTGCTGAAAAATGAGGAAAATGTCTTGAGGAAAGTTTTTTAGTATGAGTGTGGATAGTTTATATGATGATCAATTCAGTGAATTAGCCGTGAAAAGGAGTGTTTCAGGAGCAATAATTCTAAGCCCTGTTTACGTGGCATTACAGCAGCTCTTAGCAGATAAACCTTTATTAGCTGTTTGCCTGTCAGTCCACTTGATCATGGTAAACCCGTTTCCCGTTCTCACTGATAAGCCACTGATAAAAAATGTGTACACATTTTCATGAACGGCAACAAATATTTTGTTATTATTTTAGGTTTTTTTTTTAGTATGGTTAAATCATCTAATGAGTACTCCAGATCTTCAAATTTGTACTGGAAAGTTAAAGTCAAATCATTTATTGCAATTAGGCCATCGAAGAGGCACTTTTGAACGTAGATTATTAAAATTAATGGAAATAGGACAGAATGGGATTGATTCTACACCCATTCGCAAGGGTAGGTTTGTATGGAGAAGAATGGGCAAGAAACTCCATACTTACTTAAATCCACGGTGTTCCCTCAATAACCCTTTACGTTTCAGTGTCACGGTTAATTGTATAGACAGTCCCGCGACCCCGGCATTATTTTAGCATGAGAACAATTTTTGGTCCAATCGGAACTTTTTATTAAAACCAATACGGGTTAGCGGGTAATGAAAATAAAAGTTTATTTCGGTTACCCGCAATGAGTTTTTATGAATATAGGTTGTGTAATTAAATTTCTGACTCATCAGAAACGTGGTTTCCACAGTTTTGAGGTAAATACTCGTATTATCCTGTACTGAAAAATATTTACCTAAAGAATTAATATCATCCACTTATGTAAAAACTGTTTCACGTGTTTTCAGCTCCGCTGCTCTACTCCAATTGGTTGTAGCGTGATGTTGTTGTGCCTATAGCTTTACCCAATAAATCGACTGTCCAGCACAAAAATATTTTTTAATAATAATTAAAAAATATTTATATTGATAGACTTTCGTCCTAGTAAACAAACATTAGTCAACATGACGTGTTTTGATCCAAAACACAAGTGTACCGTAACGAAAATACTCCAAATAAGGTCGATATTCCTCTGACACAACAGTCGTACCGAAATAAATATGTTTACGGAACCATTTTTTGTCCAAACATTGGGCTGAAAGAAAAAACAGCATTCGTTTGTATACACAGTCGTGTTAATTTTAGTTAATGAGTTTGGTGCATTAATTGGATAAATAAACTTGCGTTTAAGATAGAAAGGTAGATGCGTAAGGGAAGTGTTAAAAATCTTGGTTTGTCGGTACTTATTTTAACGAAGCACAGATAACAGTAAGCCATTAACAGTCACAACACTAGTATTTTTTTGCGTAACCGTCTGGGATGGTCGCCGTGACCCGAGAATGCAAAGGACTACTGAAAGAACAAGGGTGAAATTTATTCAGTAAGAGTTTGACAAGTTTAACAGTTCGGTCGCTCCAACCAGGGCGGGAGGACTAATGATTTTACCACCAAAAAAAAAGTTATAGTACTTTTCATACCAAGCATTGTCACCATTTGCTCATACTGACGTGTATTGTGGAATCCGACAGTTTTAAAGAAGGTTCGTGATAGAAGTTTTGTGCTCAAGAACGTGTCATAAATGCATGGTCTTTCTTCTTTCTTTCATGCTCGACGTTTTTTTGCTGTATAATACTTTTGTGACATGTTTTACCGATTATTAGTGTCTCCGAAATTTATATTTTCTTCACGTAGGTATACTAAAATTGTAAAGTTTGACTCTTCATTTGTAGGAAGTAATCTTTGGAACAACTGAACAGATTTTACCATTATTTTTCACCAGAAGGATTCTAAATTATTCGAATTCATTAATTGCATCTGTGCGAAGCCTGCGTGTTACTAATACGGAATATAAGTTTACCTGTTCACATGTAATTATGTGACTAATAAAATTTAACAATTTCCTTATTAATTCCTAAAGAAAGTTATTATCTAATAATATAACACAAATAGAACCGGTGTGCCAAGTAAACATAAAATAAAAACCAGAAGCCGGTAGAACATGATAACAAATCGTTAAAGTTGGAAATGACATTGACGAATGGCCTGAGTCAGTCAAACCGGTAGATTTGCTTTGCCTATCAGTACGATCCCGTAGTCCGTATAAATAAGGATTTCTTACTAAAACTATTTAATTCATAGTGTGTCGTTGGCAAATTTTTAAGTATCTTTTCAAATTTTTGTGATTGGCCCAAAATTCAGCTACGTGAACTCCGCTCACTGATGCAGTCAGAAAATTGTCAAGTGTAGGTACAGATAACAGGGCATGTTTCGCAATCTTCAATCTTTGCAAAATCTGAGACTAGTATTCGCAGTCTATTAAGAGATTTCCAAGTCGCCCACAGCAACGCGTAAACATTAACTTTGTCTATTCTTCTGTTGATGAAATCTGTGCCTACAGTGTCGTCAGTCATGCATGCCACGCGTGCTGGAAGATGATGATGTTTTTTTCAGTGAAGACATGATAGTTTCATCATTTTTGTCAACATCAAACGCATGCATTTTATTTTCAGCATCAAAACAATCGTTGCGCGCAGCGTTTTCTTTCATATCTGATTCCTTTCAAACTGTTACAAAATTATCTAGAGCAATACGATGGATGGATTGTCTAAGGAATGATATGAAAGAAAAAGGAGTAAATGATACTGTGACGTCTGATAGGGGAGAATGGAAGAAGAAAACGTGTTGCGCCGACCCCAAATAGAATGGGATAAGGGCAGGAAGAAGAAGAAGAAGAATACGGCACTTACTTTTCTCATAGGCCACAGTAGTAACATTACAAAATGTAATCGTAACAGCGTTTAACCACGTGTATTGCGTTTGTGCAGGCACTGCCTGATGATTAACATTACTCACTAACCGTGTTGTAATTGTAAACATGGTTGAAATGAGGGCTTAGATCAGCAGTTAGTTTCTTTTTTTGAAATTCTTTATTGATGGTTTTGGTAGTTGATGTGTTCTGTTGCAATGCAGTAACATCATCGTCATGTATGCTTTTCGTTATGTTGATGTTATCGGTGTCTTGTTTAGCAAAATGCTGATCAACGTGTTCCACCACAGGGATTTTGGGAATTTCGTTTTGTGGATTTCGTTTTCCTGCAGTTTCGGTTTTTTATGTTCCATCAAGCTCTATTGTAATTATTGATATTATTGAGTGACTCGTGAATAATTTCGTCATCAAAATATACCTAGTTATTTGATACCTCAATAATCCTCGTATCATTTGATTGTCTGCTCTGTATCCTCATTTGAAACAGATTCTAATTTCGGGACTGGCATAAATACATCATATTTGTATTTCCATGTAGACTTGACTTAGTTCATTGCGGTTTAGTTCACGCCCCTTTTATATCTGGCCACACATTTTTATTACTCACTTTCGCGTATCTTCCCCACTTGTACTTCGTAAGTTTCGACTTTATTCCTGTGTGTCTGGAGAATTGTCAAGCTCAAGATATTCTAATAATAGATTTCCGAGCTTACCTTTTTAAAGAAGAAATTCTACTTCATCGTAACCTTCTTACTTCTCACACTTGGGTAGGGTCTAAGTATCAATCAACAAAGGTGCGTCATGGACTTTCACTCGCTCTCACAATATTGGCTGTTGTTAACTTGAGTTGTGACTCATGTATGGCACAGAAATAGTGTAGAAGGCCGACTGCATAGCAGACGCTACGTCCACGATTACAGCGTCTCCATGTGACTACATTACTGGGGATCATATTATCAGCCAATTCTTTCTTCTGTGTCTAAGTGTGTGTGGAGATATCAAACTAATGCCAGTCGCGAGTGCGCTTGCACTCGCTAAGCGTGTCTTTAGATATCAAACAAATGCCAGTCGCGAGTGCGCTTACACTGTACGTGAACCGTGTCTATGTGTGCGTGTAGATCTCAAACAAATGCCGGTCACGAGTGCGCTTGCACTCGCTGTAGGTGAAACGTGCCTATGTGTGCGTGTAGATCTCAAACAAATGCCGGTCACGAGTGCGCTTGCACTCGCTGTAGGTGAAGCGTGTCTATGTATGCATGCAATTTTCGCTCACTGCATGGAGTTGGCATACTGTATCCAATCTATCTTGTGTTTAGCTGCTTAGTAGCCCTGTTTTATGTCTAGTAATAAAGATAGGATTACTTGCCACTGCTTGTAAAGTTGTAACAGACTCGTTTTATAGGTGGTATTACTGGCAATAAGCAGTTTGCATAAGTGTTCAGATATAATAGTTTTGTAAAAGTCAACTGTTGGAGTTTTCAGTTGCACTCTCCCAGGCTAGGGTGGGACGTTGTAATAATTTCCTTAAGAAAAGTTGTACCATATCGATTATTTGTTTTGAAACCTACTTTGTACGCAATTAGGTATAGACTTCAAAAGGAATATGGAACTTTGTCCACGAGCTTCCATTGATGACATTTGTCGGAAACGAAATAACAGACTTGTCTTATGATTTTAGCAAAAGATTTAGAGCAATCAATCATTTGTTGTTTCATGCTATCGCCATTGT
Organism: Agrotis exclamationis; assembly: GCA_950005045.1. NCBI lineage: Eukaryota > Metazoa > Arthropoda > Insecta > Lepidoptera > Noctuidae > Agrotis > Agrotis exclamationis. Next base: position 12,078,180 of record OX465441.1, read on the forward strand.
ATCTGAATAATTCAAAACCACAATCTGAATATTTCAACAAGAATCTCAATATCCGACCTCAGAATCGAATCAAGATCTAACGCTGCGCGGGCGCAGCTGCGACCAATGAAGCATATCACACAAACGTAGCATTATTAAGGCTTACCTTCAATCACCACGTATTTCTCTGTTATTGTACTTATAACAATAAGTACAATAACAGTAGTAACAAAAGTATTCAATATTGAGGTCATTTCAGATTACCGAAAAACATTGACAGTTACTGCCGCGTGACAGATGATGATGAATGATGGCTGGGTTAACCTAGGTCAGGTATTCGTATTGTGTCTGTTAGGGTGATTGTGGGGAAGGTAATGTGTCCCCGTTTCTCCAGCCAGAAATTATGATTAGGAACACCATGTGGTTTTAGTCAGCAGGGCTCTAACACACCACTCTGACATTGGATTTTCTGACTCTGACCAATTTCCATATTTCTGGTAGAGCGTTTATGGGAATTTTCTCGATGGCAACCTGCTAAAAATCAATCATATGATGCAAATTACGCTGAGAATCAGTTTTTTATTCTAGTTTGTGTTTTTTTTTTTAATTACACGAAACAACCTTCAATAAGACGTACCTATCACGTTTCTGGTCACGTAATGTTTGAAGGGTAGGTAATATTACGACCTATGTTCACAACTACTACTTTTTGAGCATAATTCAGCTCTGAGGTCACTGTAGTACAATTACTCAACAGTTATGACTATTGACTGTTTCGCAAGACATTGATCGAGATAACTTAAAAAACTTCTTGTTTCACATTGCACAAGGCTCATAATCTGAGCTAAGATTTGTAAATTTACTAAGGCATTGAGCTTGCGGTCGGCGAGTACCTAATGGGTCACTCGTAACTCGCCGTCCGATCAAGTACCAGGCGCGTTGAGTTCCGCTCACGCCTCAAGGAGCTGTCAGCAAACGGACGGAGCCCACATAGGGGGCCAAAAGCCTGCCAGGGTTTCAGGATTGTCTAAGCATGATACCGTAGCCCAACGACCATTTATATCTAGACGCCTCATGCACGATCTGACTAACGAAAATTTTCTGCCAAGTCGCTGAGGTACGACGTAAGCGAGGGGGACGGGGTACTGCGTTCTGATTGGCTAACTCAAGGTCAGTGCGACGAGGGGACTCATAGGAGTGGTCGAAACTAATACGAACTTAGACTTTTTTGCCTAATGTGTTGACAGACGTCGGTCGCCTGTGATTAGGAGTCTAGATATAAATGGTCGTTGCCGTAGCCCTATAATGCAAAGGGTAAGCGAATGAACTCGGTCGACAATTAGTCAGTAAGAGTCTAACAATCTCTTCTGCTCTACCTAGGGCATTTGTTGATTTTCCACTCCTAATAGAAGTGGCCCGTAAAATTGGTGAGGACCAATTTTACGGGCCACTGCTGACTTCGGAGGCGAAGCATGGGGCTTTTGAGTCTGAGGCAAAGATTTGTAAAATTTTAGACATGTTACTTACATTATTAATTTATTAGTCTCCAATTAAAAATGGATCTCAGTCTGAGACTAAACTATAAAAAACCATTGCCATAAAAACCCAGCAGTCGATATCTAATCTCTCAGTTAATTACGAACTCAAAACACTAACTACCATTAAATTAAACCAAAGTAATTGTTAAGTTAGACAACGCAGTTAAGAAATACATTTCAAAGCGGGGATCTAATCTCACAAAGGAAATTCCATAGCTTAACTATCTAAAATGAGGTATTCGTTTAGCACCAAAGGTTTGGGGGACTCAAAACCTTTGGTAGCCCGACAACCAATTACGTTGTTTCAAATTTATAAATGGATATTTCGTAAAATGAAAATGGGTTCTAGAAAATCCTTTTTTGAAACAGTTGTGAATTTTGAAATGATTTGTGTAGGAAAATTAGTTTCGTCTATCAAAATATTCTAGAGTAAATATTGCTTAGATTTTCAATAAATTGTTTCGTTAGATATTTGTGTCTAAAATTGGATTCCAAAATGGCGATATTTCGAAACGTAACTGTCGAACTACGAGTATCATAGATAAGTACAGTACTCCCAAATTAATAATGCGCATAGAAATCTTCGTCACTGTTCGGCAACGGTCGTATTCCACGAGCGTCGGAAGACGATATGTATATAGAGTGGTTAAGTGCATTTTCTTCATGCATAATTTAGCAGAATTATGTGTTATGTGCTAAAAGAGATAAATATTGATTTATCAGTAACGAAATTGATTCGATAATTCTATGTAAGTAAATAGCGAGGAAAACGACACGATTGCGAATATGCTACAATCTTTGTTGAATTGATTTACTTCTTCATACTGAAGCTGGTGTAATGATGGAAGAAAAGAAGGTTTAAATAACACAAGGTTTATATTAGAAGAAGAAAAAATGGTTTTCAAACACAGGTTTACATTAAAATCTAATCATTAAAATCTCAGTTCAAAAGTATTTACAGCACTGATAATTCCAGAATAATATTACAATTATTACAAAAAAATTAATCAGAATCAAGGAGGATCTCTATTCCTGACATCGTAGAATTCGAGTAAGATAATTAAAGTTGAAATTAAATTCACCTTTGAAAACAAAACCAAGAAGGGTGTGTAATAGCAGCTCTATATAATTCCACACAGAGAGAACACGTGCAGTCACCACCAATATATAAAGACGACTGACGGACCTTTGACTGACCGGTGACAGCCGCCGACCGCCCGAATTGTTTTCAATTGTTTCACATGATTTGACATAATTATGACATTGACTCCTGTTTCTTTCGAACTAGGTGCAAAATGCAAGTGTATTGTTTAGGGCTCTCTCCGATTTAATGATTCGGGTGTTTCCGGGAATACGACAATTAGCGAAGATTTGCATGCGCATTATTAATTTTGGAGTACTGTACACTTTTTTAGCGGCGATAGTTCCATTTTCAAACAAAAGCCAATGTCTATTCCACCCACGTCTACGTTTCCGGTCTCATATACGTGTTGCAGATATTCAGGCCAGTTCAACTTGAAGCGGAATAGTTTTGAATTTAATAAAACTGGCAACATTGTCCGTTGCAGTTTTAAAGTGTGGCAACACGTTGGAAGTTTGTTTTTAACCTAAATATTTTAAGTGCATTAGGCTGGAACTTTTGTTTTGAATGTTACCAGTGTTACAACAGAATACAAATAACATAAATGGCAGTGTTATTGTTTGTATCTTTAATAAAAACTGGCAACCTTCAGAACAGCGTCCAAAAGTTTTATGGCAAAGCTAATTCAACTTTGTTTGGCGAGTGAATATTTTACATTTATGCACAGAAGTACAATACAGCATGAACACAGAGAGCGTTGTATTGTATCCCACTGTGTTTCGTCAAGCACACACATTATCCAATTCACGTTACATTATCCGCCAATTACAGCAATTGCTGCTGACTTCATCGAAACATTGACCTTTTCGCGGATTATAGGGACCTCGCCGGCTCGACGCATCATTCGTTATCACTATCATACGGCCTCTGCCGCGCTCCCCGTGCTTGCTCGCTGCTCAGTTGGTCGCGGACTCGCGCGTGGGCAACACGTAACTACGTCGCTCCGCCCAATTAATAAACTCACGCGAAAATTCTTAACAACCGGTCCGACCTGTTAAAGTTATTTTCCTTCGAACACGTGCGACACTCATAACGAACAATCTGTCAAATGTAAGAAACGAACACATCGGAGTTACCAGTTCCGTGTAAAGTGCGTGTTATACGATGCTTTGTCGGAAAGCGTGAACTGTATAGTACAAAAAAAGGATTGCAGTGTCATAGGATAAGTTTATAAAACATGAGTTTGTAAGTGGAAGTGTAAGGGAGAGCCGCCGGGAACGGTAGTGTCGGAATGTACGAGGTATCGTGCGTCGCCGGGAACAAAGTTGATGCTGCGTACGCAGTCAAGAGCCTGTCGAACGTGATACCACCAGGCATGGGGCACACGGTGTCCGTGCAGCGCCACCATGCGCACTCACAGTCATACAAGCACAAGCAACCAGAACTCCCACCTCCTGTCAGCAAGCCTGACGCTCTCAAATCTCATGTCATGAGACTCCTCAAACGCTCCAAAAGTCACACACCAGCTACCAGGGCAGCAGAAAACCAAAGCGATCCGCGAAACTTTGATCGTAGAACGGTGTTCGCTAGGCCCGTGGTTGATGAACAGCGGCGCAGGAGGAACTCGGCGGAACGACGACGCAGTGGTGATAAGAGGGTGATGGTGACCATTGTGGACGGTCTCCCGGTTGTAGTAACCGGACAGAACCAGGTTCCACAGCCGCCTTCACATCCACCGCCGGTGACGCCACACCATCGGCATTCACATAAGGTGAGTTTTAGAATCGAATACGGCTGTTTTTAATAATTTTCCTCGTGTTTTCTTAATTAGTTTTTCGACAAAATGATATTGATATCTTTGAGATCCTTGTAATGATATGCGCAATTGCGTTTTAAATCATTAATTTATTTAATTTATCTGAACCTTAACTATGAACACAGGAAGTAATGTCTTATTTTAATCGAGAAACTACGTATGCTTTAAACAGTTTATTTGTAACGATTTAATTGCTAATTTACTCCTAAATATGCGTTAATGGCGAAGATAGTGTAAAACAATTGAACTACAAGACGTTTGCATATTTGTTGAACACACGAGGCTTACGTCACATGTGCGTTATCTTAATTACCACTACGCTTATAGGAGAACAGATCTAGTTACAGAAAAACAAAGCAACGATTATATTTATGTTATTATAGACCAAATATTTTTTGAATGTTATACGAAATGTCAAGTGCGAGTCACCCTCAGCACGAAGTTATGTATAAAAACGACAAAAAATCATGTCTGTTGCATAGGAGACCCCTTAAATATTTATTTAATTTTGTTTATTGAGTATTTGTTGTTATAGCGGCAACAGAAATAAGTCATCTGTGAAAATTTCAACTGTCTAACTTTGGGTACGAATTCCTCAATAATAAAATATGTTTTCAATCTACCCGGTCCGACTAGTACTTATTCAAAATCCCTCATAAAACAGCAGGACTACACAATTACACATCACCAGTAACTTTAATTCCAGGAATTACTGGGTAAATATTGCGGTTTGTTATGTCCAGTCATTTGCTACACGAAATAAGGAAAACTGTAATTAAAATTCATAAATAATGATCACAAGTTCAATAATATAAATATTACGCACGAATATGGAAAATAACGAGTTTTATTAGAGCACGTGTTTTTATGTTGATAAGCTGTGTTTAGACTTAAGTAAAATAAATAGATAGACTAAAGTTTACTCGAATCGAAACGAAAGTATTATAGTCAAAGCTGTCAAAAATTTGTCTACTGAAAATACTGACCTTTAATTACACTAAGTATTAGTCTATAGCGGACAAATCTGTTTAAATTTTCGTGTAATTTATGAACAATTTTAATACAATCTTTGCAGCATCCCTTGGTTACACGAGTGCAATTTGAAAATAAAAATGACGCCTATGTTTCTTACTGATAATGTAGCTTTCTGATGAAGAATGTTGTCAATTGGTGCAATAGTTTTTTTTTAGTTTATGATTTACATGTAAATTTTGTAAAAAAAATGTCTTCTCTCAATTTTTTTTTTCATTTTCGTCAATGAAATCAACTTTCCAAAATATAAATTCCGGGACTAAAAAGTATGTCGTCGGCCTTATTGTAAGACTGGTAGTACACTATCGTGTGGCGTTTAGACACGCATCGTTAACCTCTAATAAAAAATAGCCTTTTTAATTGCCACGCTTTATCACCAGTGTCCATTTTAGAATTCGATATAGATATTAATTTATATCACTGCTACATTTATTGAGAAAACAGTTATATCAAAATAAAATAAAAAAGGGAAGTGTATTGACAGTTGAGGTCATGTTTCCCGCTACAGATCAACGATAGACGTCTTTAAGTAGTTTCTTGTGAGATTTTCTTCGTCTTTTTCTTATTGTGAACAAAAACATACTTCCTTTACTTTAAAATTGACCTTAAAGACAAGAAAACAATGATCTTCACATCCGCTAAACGTTATCTAACACTATTGAACTATTACAATAACACCCACATTTTAAACTTAAATACCTTTTCACTTCTCCACTCGATAGTACGTCGAACGTGTGAGTCGGTCGTTAGCACACATCGAAAAAGGCGATCGGGAGTTTTTGCGTCGACATACATACCTACATAGTGTCTGCATGCTAGATTCATTACGAAATCTGACTGGTGCATTTAAAAGTGATAGTTTGTGACTAATCCGATTAGTTTCGGAATGGATTTCAATGTTTTTTTTTAACTTTTGCCCTGGAATGCATATTTGCATGGATATGTCGACTTTTTGGTGTGTTGTATGACTTTTTTGGCTCAATTCTCAGGTGAGTCAAAGTGTTATTGAGTTTTTCCTGATTTTCAGTCAAAAAATCTCAGTAGCAACCAATTTTTCGGACTTTTGCCCAGTAGGGTTACCATAAGGTTTTTTTTAACGTGAAACTTAACCGGCGAAACTTGGTGAACTATGAAATACTCTTCAACCAAAGCCTTCAGGGATTATAGTGATGATTATATGTTCTGTAATGGATTTAAATACATTTCAATCAAAATTCAGCAAGGATATATGAAAGAAAGAGTGATTAAATTTCCATTTCTGACTCATATGCAAAAGAGCCTGTTTAATATGCAGTTATTAATGATCTTCGTTCCGTACCGCGGCGGATGAGCGAAAGTAATTAAATACTGATTTTAAACCGGTTAATTTCCGATGTAGTTTAATATGCTAATTAGAAATTGAAAGAGATGTCTTTTCGATCGGTACAGGAAACTTTAGGGCTTGCATTTACATTTTAGAAATTCAAATCACTCGGTAATGAACCGATTTCAATACGAAGTTGATTTTATTTGTATTGTCTTTAAAAAAAATAACAGGCTTCTTCTGGGTAAGCTCATTCCATCGTGGACATCTCTGACTTTTTTTTTTTCGTGGTAAAATCATCAAATGAGTCCTCCCACCCCGGGCAGGGCTGGAGGGACTGTCAGACTTGTACTGACTAAAATCCACGGTGTCCTTCAATAGCCCTTTATGTTCCGGGATCACGGTAGGACATCTCTGAATTAGAGTAGAGTTAAGAAAAATCCATTTCAAATAATGAAAATAACTCTATCCACGGGCTTTGTGCCTGTGCGGCATTTGTAGATCATGTCAACTGTCTTCAAAAATATTTATTGACTAGATTTCCTTTTTCCATCACCATTTTGAGAGCTGCGGTGATGAGATTAATATTACACTAAGTTATACTCCTGTTTGGGTTCGAGCTTATGACTGAACTAAATTCAAATTACCACGTTTTAATCGATAATGGTTCTAAGCATTCCACTTATATCGCACTTGATCCTCAACAATATAGTACTTTTTAATGAAATCCAAGAACTTCATACCCTCCTTGACATGCAGTCGTTACGAATCGGTTACACAATCAGCCGGTTCGTAAACAAATATCGCGGGTTCCTTGAACGCGACCGAACGACTATATTTACTCGCACGTGTGTTCCGCCCATTATTTTTAGCTTTATACGGAGTATGGGCGATTCCGTTTGTTGCCGTGTCGGTTTTTGTAATTCGATTTGTTGTGGGAGACATTTTTGATGACCAATTTTCTTTTTCTTGATGAGCTTTCAATTCAACAGGGATATTCGATGTAATGATTACTTCATTGGACACGAATATTTTTCAAAAGTTTGCTTCCGATTTTTATATTTTAGGCAATAATTCTCACTGTATGATAAATCTATTAAATTCGAACAAAGTCAATATTTTATACGATTACGATAAGTCATAAAATTGTTGATTTGACTTAACATTTTGTAGATACGTTGTGGTAATTTAGTAGGCTTCATCAAAAAAGGAAAAAAAGAAAACAACTTTCCGATTTAACCACAAAAATGTAGATAAGAAAATTGGAAATTCAGTTTTCACTTTGCAAACGTTAACGCTTTCGAAATTGACTATGTCAGTGGGTTAAAAGGGGTTCTCCTATATAGGTAAATGGGCCTTCAAAAGGGTTTTTGTTAAGTGCAGACCTGATTTAAAATGCCAGGTTTTTGGGGCTAACCGCAGCATAGGTAATAGCTTTTCAACGGGTGAAAGGGCTTTCAAAATTGGGTAAATTGTTGGTTAGGGTGGTGGTCAGATAATGGAGTTATCGTGTACCATTTTATTTATATTTGAATAGGAAATGACCGTTCTCCTTTTTGTGAAAATAATAAGAAATTATTTATGAATTGAAAAGTGAAACTGATGGACATTTTTGTTGTATGTTTTGAGGAAAAGTTATGTTGGCTTTGGAACGCAAAGAGCAATTGAAGGACAGGGGTGGGTTTTAGTTAGTGTAGGTACGAGTCGGAGAGTCCTTCCACTCCACCGAAAATGAGTGGAGTCATTTAGATAGACAGATAGATAAACAATTAATTTGGTGTCAGTACGAGTACTTAGATTATTTACCTTTCAGTATTTTGTCACGGACAAAGCTGTACCACTTTTGAGTAAAATTAGACTTATATCATTGTTACTAACAGAACTAAGAAGCATAGTGTGTATAATTTAAAACACTTAGTTGTCAGAGAAACTTGTGTTGTTACGATATTACTCAACTAATTGTGGGAAGTCGTTGATTACGAGTACGTCCATAGTATTCATAAGATAACTATGTATTTGACACAAAGAATACTTTGACATAGCATAATAAGAGGCAGAAACTACAATGAGATAAAGAACTATGGCGAAATCAAGATTTATTGTCGGTTCAAGGTGCTTCTGGGGAAAATTAGGCAGAATTTTCGTAGTTTACTTTTTCCGTGTTTTACTTATACCCTCTTTGATTAAAACAATTGATGAACGATTTTACAAGATTTATCGAACTGACAATATCCCTAATCGAGTTCTTTGAAGTTTGTAACCATTCGAAAATCTTCCTAACACAAATCTGCTTTAACCATTAGCTACGTAGGTATTTTAATACCTACCTAGATCGTTGCAGGAGTATTGTTGACTTTGCACAATTTATTCAAAAGATGTTTTAATAAAAAAAAAACATGTGGCACTCGGAGACTGCCGCGGTGAAGCTATTGCATAACATTTTTTTTTTAAAAGAAAAAAAAAACGCCTACCGCGTATATTTAACGAGAATATAATTTATTTAAAATGTTTGTGTTGAACTACTGTAATAAAGAACTTCTCTGTTGTAGGAGAAGTATATAAGTAGGTTTCATTGTGAAAACTCCTTTTGTAGCTGGCCGTTTAGAATCAGTAAGAAAAAGTAAATTGTCTTTATGACAGATATTTTTATGATTGCCGAATTCTCCCGAACTGAAACGAACGTTAGACGATGCGTGGTGTCAGGTATTTTCCTTAGGTTTTTGGGAATTACTTGATTCGGTCGCCGCGTCGCGCAGCGCTCAAAGCCCGCGATAAAAGCTATGCAATAGCTTAAAAATATCTTCAAATGTAAAGACCGTCAGACTCTTACTGACTCTAATGCCTAATGCTCTAAATAGTGCTTGGTGTAAAACTTACCAGTACTTACTAACTAGGTAGTTTACATCTGAAATACTTAATTAACCTATTATTTCATATTCCAAACTGTCATCTTATGACCTCTTGACGCCAACACATTCAAGCCGGTATCACAGTTTTGCATGTTTGCTAAACTTAAACGTAATTAGTTTGTTTCTACCACTGTTGTCTGGTTCCCACAGCAAATTTCAAATTATACAGTTATTTAGCATAATTTGTAAGCAAACTGCTAAATTATGCGTCCCACATTTATGTGACGGAAAAGGATAATGTTAAATAATATGATGTTGGTAACATATTTTTCACAGAATTTTCCAAAATATTTTTGGTTTAGTATTGTGTGTTTTTAAATAAGAATACGAGATTTTTTGGTAGCAAAGATGTCGATCAAAGAATGGAAACATTAAATTTAACTTGATATACCTGGGGCACACATTTGCTACATGTTATCTAACTCTAATAAATTATATTCTCGTTAAATATACGCGGTAGGCGATTTTATTCTTTTAAAATAAAAAAGAGTTATAATGCAATAGCTTCACCGCGGCAGTCTCCGAGTGCCACATGTATTTTTTTTCTTTAATAAGAATAATTAAGGTTGCTTATTTGCTGCTTTTGCTTATTTTATTGAGGATTAGCTATAGTTGATTTCTATAATGTTAATAGAAATTTCTTTAAAGATAAGACTTTAATCACAGCCTTAAATTTAATGTAAGTATTTTCTCTTCCTGAATATTTCATTCAACATTATCAACTCTTGCGCCACCGACCGGGAAGTTATTCGTATTCTCACCACGATTCTTTGTTTCCATACAGAAACAGTAAAACAAATAACACTGGCGTCTAAATGTAAATATGTAAGTAAATACTGAATATAAAAATAGACGTCGTTTGTGAACGTAGAGTTTTCAAGTTTATCATACGATTTGATAACGTTTTTTATCTTTGACACTGACGAGTTTGAGAGTATGAGATTACGAGGCTGTATCACCACTTCTTGGTACAAGAATTGGCGGGTCGCCTTTGCTTGTGACCACCACCAGTGCTAAACTATCCGTCTTTCAAGCTGGATCTTACATAATACAAGGTGTTAAAAAATCAACTGCAGGAATTTTGTGTGCGTACTCGGTAGTGTTGCCAGGTGTCCCGATTTGCGCGGGACGTCCCGATTTTCAGGGGTCTGGGGACGCGTCCCGATTTGGAGCTGATCGGGACGCTAAATGTCCCGATTAATCAAAAAATGAAAAAAATGTACCTATATTTTGCGCTACGTAATTTTTTTAACACGGAACGCCATCTTTTGGGTTTGAATATGTCGCAGGGAGATGAGGATATCAGTGATTTCACGAAATCCCGGGAGATGTAGAATATTCTTGTTTATTACGTCTTAATACTAAAAGTATCTAGTGATATGACAAAATACTAATATAAAGTCAAAGAAATTTATGTCATTTCACTGAACTAAATGTAGTGAAATAAAGAATACTGTTGATGATATTTCTGTCTACAGTGTTTAAAGGAATCTAACCAAACCGTACCTCGGGGTGCCAATGGAATCCGTTTTCTTCTCGTTCAAATGCACAAGTTCAGCTGGTATTTAAGTAGAAATGTACGATACGGGGTACGGAGATAATAAAAATGTCGTTAAAGCGACTGGGGGCACCCCGACTCTGATAGGTTAGGTTAGAACGGCGGAGTCTGGAAGACCCCGCCATCCCCTAAAGTACGATTTTATTTTATAATTTCTATTAGTCTAGCAAGACTGATTACTAGTTATTATGTAAGATTAAATAGACTTAAAACCCCTTGTTTTTAAGCTATTGCATAGCTTTTATCGCGGACTCTGAGCGCGGCGACCGAATCAAGAAATTCCTAAACGAAAACACCTAACAAAAAAACCTAACACCCCGCATCGTCTAACGTCGTTTCAGTTCGGGAGACTTCGGCAATCATAAAAAATATCTGTCATAAAGGCAATTTACTTTTTCTTGCTGATTCTAAACGGCCAGCTACCAAAGGAGGTTTTCACAATGAAACCTACTTATAAAATTCTCCTACAACAAAGCAGAGTGGCGGCGCAGTGGAAGCGTGCTGGGCCTATAACTTGTTGAAAATTTTGACACAGTTTGGAAGTGAGACCTGGGATTCCTGTATAGAAAAGACCCACTGATATCTTCATTATAATTTATTTTTCTTTATTACAGTAGTACACCACAAACATTCTCGTTAAATATTCGCGGTAGGCGATCATTTTTTTTGTTTTTTTTTTTTCTTTAAATTGCTAAGCAATAACTTCACCGCGGCACTCCCCGAGTGCCATACGTATTTTTTTTCGTTTACTGTCCCGATTTGCAACCCTAAATCCCGATTTTTTTGACCTCATGTACCGATTTACAACAAATCGGACCTGGCAACACTAGTACTCGGTATCAAAAACCAAGTACATTCCAAAAAAAAATTTTTTTTTTTCGAGCATTTTTTTTCAAAAAAAAATTTTTTTTTCAATCAATTTTTTTTGACCATGTTAATGTATTTGATTGCTCTTTGAGGTCGTTTACCCGTGTGTAGCGTTCACAGCTGATTCCAACTTTCCCATCACATTTTGCAGACTTTGGACTGGCAATTTATCGAAATACTTACAAATAACTTATTTTATTGGCCATATTAATCGGCCAAAAGAAAAATGCTTGAAAAAAAAATTAATAATTTTGAAAAAAAAATATTAAAAAAAAATTTAAAAAAAAAAAATGGTCAAAAAAACTTTTTTTTTTGGAATGTGCTTGGTTTTTGATACCGAGTACACACACGAAATTCCTGCAGTTGATTTTTTAACACCCTATACACCGTGTTCTTCACGTTATCCATAAACTTTAGCAAATACTTCTATGGCTTTTACAAATCAAATCCAGCAAAGGAAGTAGTACTTAAAAAGGCTTCGTTACAAAGATATTTGTAATTTCATTTAATGAAATTTAATTGAGCTATGCAGTGAGAAAGTATCTTAATTTGAAATCTATCAAATACTATTTGCATTTCATTTGTTTCAGCCCGCCAAATGTTATGAATGACGTTGCCAATTCGGATAAAGAGGCATGCATATCGGGTTATTTACGTCTAGGTATTTAGTTTGTATGAAAATTAACAAAAAATAAAAAATAAGAATTTATTAATGTGTCCATAATGAAAAATGCTTACTTCCGTGGTTTGAACATCTGGTCGAAGTTTATGTATATCGTCCGGAACACGGTGTATATATCATTCAATTGCCATTCACTTCTGAACGTCAGCCTCCATCAAATAACGCTAAACCTCTAGGTCCCGGGCAAGTTACATGCATCCTCTGGTCACATTCCTCAAATCATCGAACCATCTTGCCGCAAAGCGTCCCACACATTTCATGATATAGACATACGTACTCGTATGTGCAAAATTTCGTTGAAATCGGTTGAGTAATTTCAGAGATCAACATGTACGAACATTACGAGAAAATTACTTTAATATCACTTCAAAGGCTTTAATTTTAGTTTTAATTTAGTTATTTTTGTAAATATTTTAGTTTTATTTTTAGTTTTTAAAGGTAGTGTGTACGTACATATAGGGTTTTTTTTATAATTAATAATTATCTACATTGTAAATAAATAAAAATACCTTCAAAGGCTTCGCTAATACATTATGTCTAGCTCCATGTCTTGACCATATTGAACCACGCTAGTCTCCGACACTAACCAACAGATTTTAATATAATATTAGGAATTTTAATTGTTAGTTTCAGCTTGTATAGCAGGATTTGGATTTTTTTCATCCTTACCTTGTTATCATACCAATTCGCACTAAGCGTTCTCAAACGTCTTTAATAATACGATTAGTAAAAGACTGGAAGTCTTTACCTACATCTGAATTTCCGAACACATACAACACTAATCTCTTCAAAGTTAGAGTGAACGTTCTTCTTCTGGGTAAGGTCGCTCCATCGTCGACCTTGTCTTAGTCATTCCTGACCTAGACTAAGGTCAAGAGCAAACCCATCTTAAATATAAAAAAAAAAGATATTGGCGGTTCGGGAAGCTGGATCGGGTTGCTAGTACTGGCTTTAATACTTGAAGACAGGACTCGAAACTCATAACGCATCTGATACATGCGGTCAGATAACTGATAGTTGTGACCCCTTGTACCATTTTATTTGCGTTGTATTTAATTGTATGTGACGTTTTATCTACTGATGATGACCAATTAATTTGTTACAATATGATGTAAGTTTCGTATGATTTGATAGCGTTTTGACATGTTATGTAAACGTTTGATAATTGCGATAGATTTGTTCTTAATGGTTTAAGCCTCCTGCAGACACACGCGATTAATCGCGCTGCGACAACGAGTCAAGCTAATTTCCACTCTAAAAATACTGCGAATGGACCGCGACATGTCGCCCCGCGCGATTAATCGCGTGTGTCTGCAGGAGGCTTTATTGTGACACGATGTTTTGAAACGTTTATTTTCGCATACCGGTGGGCGAATCTCAACAATAAAATTGACCCTTCAAAGTTCTTATAGGTGCCATAATAACTTACAATGTTGTCACTGACAGTTTCTGATCGCGATCTACATGCCCAAATCGAATTCTTTTCTATATCGCCAAAAAAGAAAAATACTCGTCTAACAAAAAATCGCGAATTTCAAAGAAGAAAGATAAGTAATAAACCAAAGCGTTTGTCTTTCACCCGAAGATATAAAGGCCCTTTTTTTCTAGCGAATATCCCATATAGGTGCTATTTGTCAAACTTTTGCCTGAAAATCTGGTAACGTTCACAGGTGTTCTTAGAAAGAAAATTAATCTATTCACCAACGTAATATTTTCACAGACGTGTTCCCGAAAATAATGAAGATAAATGTATAAAGTTTTTTGTCTTAGAAAGTCTTGTTAGTGTCTTAGTCGTTATAAAGAAAGGGGACGCTAATGGCTAATGTTCTTTATTTTCCCTACCTTATTTATTTACATCCATTCACTCATGATTCGATATAATCTAGAAATAGTTTTTTTAATGTAAAAAAAAAATATTGTAAACCTTGAAGGATTATACATGAAATTTTGATTCGCTTCAAACCGTACTTTATGTCAAGAATCTAAGTATCAACTTAAGGAATCATAAGTAACAGAATCAGATGAGGTCCAGAGAGAGATCACCAGAGCAGGCTTGACATGGCTCCACAGGATTGTCTGGTTAAGCAGCACCTCTGTGGCAGCACACAACCTCCTCAAGGTTGACTTGCGAGATGGCATTCAAGAAAATAAAGCGTATGTTTATATTCAGGTTGATTACTAGTCTCATCTTTCCAGCCCTGATTTAGTATCTTCTCTTCAAAGTTAGATCGAACAGGCTTCTTCTTGGTAAGCATCCATCGTCGATTTTGTCTCTTTAACCCCAGACTTAGATTAGAGTCAAGGTCAAATCCACCTTGAGTAAAAAAAGTAAAGGGCAGAGCATACTTCAGGGTTATAAGGCCCTTCTTCAAAACATTCTACAGCATCCGATTAACTAATCCTAACTTCCCGATACAATTTACCTTCGTTAGCTATCCTCCTAACTCCAGTAATCTTCAATCTTAGTCTAACTTCGATCCTTAACTTACCAAAAGTTACGAACCGAAAATGCAAGGGTAATAAATTATCTGAATTTATTCATGTGTGTCGGTTTTTCTTATCGAGGTTTTTCAAATTTATGCGTTAACTTTAACTTAAGTTTTGCTTAGAGTTCCTAAGTTAGATTATCAGTCTGACGATTGAGGCTAACGACCATGCAATTTAGCATTTTCTAACTTAAATAATGTCTTTAAATTTTTCGTGGATTATTCGTGGGGAAGATGCCAATACGCCTCCAAAGATTGGCAAAGTTGCATTATAAATGTATGTGATCGGAGAGCTGGCCTTTTAGGCCGAAGATTTTGCATTGCCCTTCAATGTGTAGCAGTGTTGACAGTTTCTCCCCGGCAATGTGAGTTTCTATTTGGTGATTGACTAGCTTCCACCTGTGACTTCGTAAGCGTTTTAACCCCCGACCCTGCATCCGTTCGCTTGCCAGCATTTTTATTTTAGGGAATTGCTGGGCTAATATGCATATTATTACACAAGATTAATAATAATAATAATAATAATAAGCTGGCAACACTCGTTAACAAAAGTCAAGTTAAGAAAATCTCCGAATCTTTTTTACAAGAAAATTATATTTAAAAAGCGTACACAGTTCTGTACCACTCTACAGTATAGAGTTTTATAAAGTTAATAAAAACTCGTAGTAATGAAAATCAAAAACCACAAAATATCAGAAACCAAGTGTAAAAACGAATTATGACAGCTGTCACGAAGCGAAAAATCATATAATGAAATGAAATCGGATGCAATTTAAATGAAATGAGATGTTAACGAGAGCAGCTACACGACGCGCACGCCTACCACCCCCGGAGTCGTCGCTCAGTTCCGCCTCGCCGCCGCCGGACACCGGATCACCTGCGTCACCGGCAGCGGCAGTTGCGTCGAGCTCGAGCGGCGAATATTTCTCCCCGCCGACGTCGCCAACACCTGTACGTCGGCAGGGGAGAGGCCGGCCACCGAGGAGCCTGGGACTTAGGGGCCAACCGGCCCCGAGCCGGGTCCCCGCTGCCGGTGGTTGTGTGCAGCGCATGCGATGGACTCAATCGATAAATGAGAATGTCATGCGCGCATACTACGGGTCTACAGAGGGGGGAACTAACCTCACTGCGTACCGTGTTAGGATGCTGTCTCTGTTCCAGGTACTTGAACCAACCCTAAACGTTTCGGCCCAACGATTGTCGGATCAGGTGCGGGTCATCCAACGTAATCACATGTTGGACGACACCGCACTTGATAGGCTGCGCTCAGAGGTGCTAAGCAACCGTACCATCTTATCTCCACCACCACCAACAGCGTCCGTAGCTGTAAACAGAGTTCCGCCGCGGTCTGTTATTTCTTCTGTTGTGGAGGAGGATGATGCGGTTGCCACGGTAAGTAGCCAGTGCAACGAACGAGTGAGGAGCGCACTGGAGGATGCGCTTTGTGAGTACCGCTCAACTCCCATTATGCTTAGACCCCGATTGCCACGGTTACCCATGCACAAAAAAAATAGGGCGCTGGTGTGTGCCTTGAACTCGCTGCTTAAGAATCTTTTCGAGAGCAGCGAGGATCTTGTCGATACACATTCAATCCTGTTTTGCGGGGCTGTTGCGGCATGTCGATTAGCTAATGTCAAGTTTCCGAACAGTGACGGAGCTAATCGACCAAAACCAGCTGTACCAGCCTGGCAATGCAGGATTGAGCGTCGTATCGGCGAGGCCAGGGTACTCATCGGCAAACTATATTGCTTCAGGGAAGGAAATACACGACCACGTGTGATGCGCTTTGTGAGACGGGCATTCTCGGGGACTGACATCGGTCCTCAAGATTACATGTCCCGTGTCACAGAGCGCATCGATTTCCTGAAGCAAAAAGTTTGTGCATGGGCAAGCCGTATTCGGCGGTATAAGCGACGAGTTGATCGGTACTCGCAGAATCGCATGTTCCGGAGCGATGAGAGGTGGGTATATAGAGCTTGGGAGCGACCTGAACAAAGCATGGCTGACCTGCGCCGTCCAGATGACAGCGCCACCAGTACATTCTGGCGCAGCATCTGGTCGGTGCCGGTCGGTCATGCTGAGGCTGACTGGATGCGTGATGTCGAGCGAGTATGTGAAACTATTCCAGAAATGGAAAAAGTAATAATAACGCCACTGGATATAGCCAAAGCAGTCCGTCCGTTACCCAATTGGAAATCTCCGGGACCGGACGGACTGCATAACTTTTGGCTTAAATGGCTTACTAGTTCACATACTTGCCTGGCATCTCAATTCCAGTCATCCTTAGAGTCTGGGTCGCTACCACAGTTTCTTACAACTGGTGTTACCCACCTGCTCCATAAATCAGGTAGTACCACGGAACCCAAGAACTATAGACCGATCACTTGTTTGTCGACGGTCTATAAACTTCTTACATCCATTTTGAGAGTGAAAATTAACACACATATTGAAAGTAACTCTATTATGTCTGCCTCTCAAAATGGATGTAGGAACGGGTCCCGTGGTACTAAGGAGCTACTCCTCATTGACATGGCCATTAGCCAACAGGTTCGTCGATCTCGCAGGGATCTGTCCACATGCTGGATAGATTATAAGAAGGCCTACGACTCGGTGCCACATACATGGCTCATGAGGGTGCTAGAGTTGTACAAGATAGATGCAACCCTACGCACCTTCCTTGAGTCGTGTATGGGGCAATGGAGAACAGTCCTTCGCTATCCGGGATGTCAACAGATTCAGGCGAATGATGAACCTGTATGGATCAAGCGGGGAATATTCCAGGGCGACAGTTTGAGTCCACTTTGGTTCTGCTTAGCTCTGAATCCTTTAAGCACATTGCTGGAGGATTCAGGTCTAGGCTATCGGTTGAGGAGAGGTGGTCAGGTCATATCTCACCTCTTATACATGGACGATCTGAAACTCTTTGCCCCCAACAAATTGCGACTGATGGAGCTACTGAAGGTAACTGAAACTTTTAGTAGTGCCATCAGGATGGAATTTGGTGTGGACAAATGTGCAGTCATGCATGTAAAGCGAGGGGAGATTATGGAATCTGAAGGGATTCAGCTTTCAGATTCCATACACCTTAGATCACTTTCCTCATCCGAGACCTATAAGTATTTGGGTATGTCGGAAGCGTTAGGCATTAATGTACCGGACGTGAAACAATCGTTGAGGGACCGCTTCTTTGGACGCCTGAAAAAGGTTTTAAATAGCCTTCTTTCAGGCGGAAACAAGGTGCGCGCCTTCAACGGTTGGGTCATGCCGGTTTTAATGTACTCTTTCGGCATACTCAAATGGACTCAAACTGAACTCGATGCCTTGGATAGACGAGTCCGTACGCTGTTGACTGCAAATCGGATGCATCACCCACGATCATCGGTGATGAGGCTGTACACCCCGCGGAAATGCGGAGGTCGAGGCTTTTTAAATGCTAAGACCCTCCACAACCGTGAGGTGTGCAGTCTCAGAGAATATTTTTTGAAAATGGAAGTGGGTATGCACCGAGATGTGGTCACAGTGGACAAGGGACTCACCCCGCTGTCCATGGCTAAAGAGAACTGGCACAAACCTGTGATACTCAGTACCGAAGACCGCAGGGAGGTATGGCAAAGCAAGGAGCTACACGGACGCTTCTACCGGGCCCTTCATGGGCCCGATGTAGATTTTCTAGCGTCCGTGTCCTGGCTACGTTTCGGTGACCTCTTCGGGGAAACTGAAGGTTTTGTCTGTGCGATTATGGACGAAGTTATCTTGACGAACAACTACCGGAGACATATTATAAAGGATGGGACGATTGACGTGTGTCGGGCATGCCATCGTCCAGGTGAATCCATTAGACATATCATCTCTGGTTGTTCTCGTCTTGCTAACGGCGAGTACTTGCACAGGCACAACCAAGTAGCCAGAATCATCCACCAGCAACTTGCGTTGAAATACAAACTTGTGGAATCTGAGGTACCGTATTACAAGTATGTGCCCGACCCAGTTCTCGAGAAAGACCATGTCACGTTGTACTGGGATCTGCCTATCATTACTGACAGGACTATTGTCGCCAATAAGCCTGACATAGTAGTGATAGACAGATCAGCGCGCCGCGCAATGATAATCGATGTTACCATCCCACATGACGAGAACCTCGTGAAGGCTGAGAAAGATAAACAAATCAAATATATCGACCTAGCGCGCGAGGTTGTCGACATGTGGAATGTGAGCTCGGCTATCATTGTGCCGATTGTCGTTACTGCCAATGGCCTGATGGCAAAGAGCCTCGACGAACATCTTTCGAGGCTCTCATTAGGGGGTTGGATCAAGGGCCTGATTCAGAAGGCAGTTCTCCTCGATACGGCTCGCATTGTGAGGAGGTTCCTGTCTCTGGAGCCCTAACCACCGGTAGCTTGGACCCTGCTCCCACACCGGTGGATCACTATTTTTATATTTTTAAATGTTTTTTTATCTCTTTTTTGTAAAAATATTTAAAAATGTATTAATATGAGTATTAAAATGAATAAACGAAATAATATATAATTTCTTTGGAGCCCTGACCGCCGGTAGCTTGGACCCTGTTCCCGATACCGGTGGGCCACTATTATTTATATTTTTAAATGTTTTTGTTTTCTGATTTGTAAAAATATTTAAAAATGTTAATGATAAGTAAGGAAAGCTGAATAAAAAAATAATAATAATAATAACCATTTATTATCAGGTAACAAAGACCCATAGATAAATACCTTAACCTAAGTATACATACGTTTTATTACACTTGTATTAGTAAATATAACTTAAAACTATGTTAGTATCACTAATTTGCACTAAGTCTTTGTGCGTTCTGGTGGCACTTGTCCGCGAAAACGGCGGAATACCACATCCTGTGGCCAAAAACTTTCTTCCATCACCTGATGCAGGTAGCATGTTGGTACGCGCACCACAAACGCCTTAAAGTTGACGTTGCGATGCGACTCCAGCAACTGCACTCTCGGCGAGTAATTTAGCCTTTGGCGCACGTACCACCACTTTAATATTTAAGAATTGGATCAATTGTCCCGAAGTTTTGTAATTTTGATATAGATTATTTTTAAAGCTTGATTTTCAGCCTAGCCTAGATCTAGACCCAGACGGTGTCGTTTGACATACCTTCATGCGACCTATTCAGTTATTAATGTTCTGCACGCGATGACACCCACCTGATTTTATAATTAACTCGTAGTTGTCTAGATTAATTTTGGGTCATCGTCCTTTTCATTTAACTCATTGACGTCATTATTAAAACCTTGCTTTCAACGGAAATTAAACATTGATTGAAATCTAGGTTAAAATTACCTGTTAATAAATTCATTTGTATCTCACGTTCAGTTGTAGGTATGGAACGATTAGTAAATCTTCATTTATGCAAATCACTGTCATCGTAGTATTTTCCCAACTTTGTGGACAGGAGAAAAAAAAACTAAAAGACGATGTAGAGGAAACTCTATGATTTTGAAATTAAAAGTCTTGGTAAACTCTGTAAGGTTGACTACCAGATATCGCTGTCAGAGTTACTACCATAATTATACCCATAGAATTAGCATTTTTTAAATCTTTTCTCCACAGGTTTTTTTTCCATATCTTGAGCTTGCGTTTAAACCCACATTCACAAACATCAAGACTCGGACCAAATACTTTTATATCATACAAATATTTGTTTCGTGCCGGAATCAATCGTTCAGCTTCTGCGTCAACCGTGTCGTCAGTAATTTAACGAAAAAGACTTCAGCAATGTTGGTCAACAATAAAGTAAATTCCATCCATCTACTTAACTCGGGAATATGGTTTAACAAATATACTCCTCACACAGTCCCATCAGACACCAGACAGTTTTATCAGTCGTTGTCAACAACCGCGGAGTGTCATAGCTGCACGACAGCACTTTGTAATGAGCACAATGCACGCTAACACCCACCAGTATTGTCCCGGAGATACGGGGCTATGAAGAGGGGATTTTGTGTGAGGAGACCTTATTTCGTAGTATGATGAGAAGTTTCGAAAATGCGAGATACTCAGTACTTTTTCTGTGGTTTCACCCCCCTAGTTGACTCTTATTGGACGTAGCGTGATATTATTTTAGCCTTTAACTTTCCTCGTTGAATCTGACCCATGTGACTGTTCATAAGTTACCCTAGGCTGATAAAGTTTTCGTTTTTCTTAAGTTACATTAATATAGTGGAAAATATGAGGATGATGGTGCCCCCCCGTGATATTATTATAGCCTTTAACTTTCCTCGTTGAATCAGTTAAACGAGGAACGAAACGTAACGGAACCAGAATTTCCTGAGATTAGCGTGTCAAACTAACAAATTTTTCAGCTTTACAATATTAGTGTAGATACATTGTGTCTTCTTCTTCCTGCCCTTATCCCATTCTACTTGGGGTCGGCGCAACACGTTTTCTTCTTCCATTCTCCCCTATCAGACGTCACAGTATCATTTACTCCTTTTTCTTTCATATCATTCCTTAGACAATCCATCCATCTTTTCTTTGGCCTTTCTCTTCCTCTCCTCTCTCTCTCTCTCTAGTGTAGATACGTTGTGTGTATATCGTAAATCATCCTTCGATATCATACCATCGAGATGAAAGGAATCCTATGTGTTATTCCAGATAATAAATCTACAAAATTCCATTCTTCATCATAATGACGAGATTGGGTTTCAAACATCCATCAATACATGCATCCAAACATTTGCATTTATAATATTAGAATTAGATAGGTGGTATAACATAATTAAGATCAAAATGGATCCTGTTTGGCACAACAAATGAAGAGTGAGAAAGAGATTGAATTGCCAGGAAGACTTAAGCCTCCTGCAGACACACGCGATTAATAGCGCGGGGCGACATGTCGCGGTCCATTCGCAGTATTTTTAGAGTGGAAATTAGCTTGGCTCGTTGTCCCAGCGCGATTAATCGCGTGTGTCTGCAGGAGGCTTTAAACTTTTATCAAAGGAACTGAACAATATGTACTTAAACCAATGGGGAATGATTATAAACGAGACAGAAGCCATTGACCGTCAAACTTCAAACTCAAAGCATTAACATCAATTAAACCATTTAGAAGCAATTTTGAATTGTCAAAGATTCTGTTAATTGGTCAGAAAGTTTAACTAATGGTCCGTTTCGAAATGAATATTTTGAACGGTCTAGAAGGTAGATCTTTTACCCCCCTTATTAATAAACGTGGACTAAAGTTACGCCAAGGTTAATCCTTAAAAAATGTATGGTTAATCCGAAGATTAACCTTGGCGTAACTTTAGTCCTCGTTAATTAATAAGGGGGTTGGAGAATACAGGTCTAAATATCAATACTAACAGCCTTATGATGTCTCCTTGTCCCAATGTTCAATCTAAGAATGTTGTAACAGGTCTAAAGGGTACCACAAACGCACGCCTCAAAGAGCTGTCAGCAATCTGACTGCATAGAGGGCCAATCGCCTGCCAGGGTCGCGGTACTGCCTAAACAAGTAACCGTGCCCCTGGAACGTAAAAGGCTATTGAAGGAATACCGTGGATTTTCGTCAGTACGAGTCTGACAGTCGGGTTGATGATTTTACGACACAAAAAAAAAATGCAACAGATCTTATCACGTAAGGTTTAGACGAATATCTAGCTGCAATACGCCCCGTCTCACATAGCGGTTTTGCAGCTGACTCCCGGGGCGTGAAATCAGGCAATCAATCAGGCTGTACTGACCTACAAACGCAGGCCTCCAACAAATCACCCCTGCAACTGGGGTGTGTAACAAGGGAGTGTTTACAAAAGCAATTAATAATGGCTTTAATCCTACCAATATTAGATGCACGTGTACTAGATTTTTCATATCTCGAAATTGTCTGTTACCCTTTGCGTTTTAGAGCCAAGTTAGTGTGACAGCTTCTAAGTACGCCCAGTTCGGCCGGGCCTGGTTCTTGATTGGACGGCGAGCTAATAAGTGTGCCTGTGGCCTACTGCGAGGCTTGTCACTTCCAATCTTCCAAAATAATAGGTTTTGCATCTAAGTACTCGTAAACATTAATAAAAAGCTAGTAGATGTATAGACGATCTTGTGAAGTGGCCGGAAGAAACTGGATAGCCATGACACAAAGCAACCAAAAGTTTGGAAGAGATCTAAACTCAGCATTGAGATACTAAAGGAGATACCTAAGAGAGTAACTTCTATGGAGTTAGCAGACGTGAGGCGACATTATTTTTTCAACTTGAAAGAAACGTGTCAAATAAGTTCAAAAACTCATACTAAGACCGCAAAGATGCATGCGGGCGGCGAGTAAAGGGCAACTCGCCGCCCGGACATGGACTATGCCCGGGTCGACGGCGCGTTGTGTTCCACGCGCGCCTCAAAGAGCGTCAGCATAATTACGGGGCCCGGCTCTAGAGGGCCAAAGCCTGCCGGGGTCGCGGGACTTATTTCATTACCGTGACCCCGGAACATAAAGGGCTATTGAAGGACACCGTGGATTTTAGTCAGTACAAGTCTGACAGTCCCTCTCGCCCTGCCCGGGGTGGGAGGACTCATTTGATGATTTTACCACGCAAAAAAAAAAAAGACCGCAAAGTTCATAATAGCTAATGTTCGTCTTAAATCTATAAAGATTATGTTCCTCCCAGTCACATTCTTAATCAAAGTGGATTGAAGTCGTCAAACTGCACGAAAATTACATAAAACGCTTGACTGATCATATTTTCACCTGGTTGTTCGCAATCTTAAACGATTTTTGTTCTCATTGCACATAGATCACAATTGATTAGAAAGTGACGGATGACGAAAAAAACATTCAGAAAACGTTTCGTGGTTCCAGAGAGTCGTCGGAGCGGCTAACAACCAGACGCTGAAAAAAAAAAAAAAGAAAAAATTTCGTTTCGATTTTACGGCTCGTCTGTCTCTTTATTCTTTATTCGACATTCTCAAATACTTTGTTTTTGTTTATATTTCAACTTAGATTATTTTAAAAGTAAAAAATGTTATGATAAGTTAGTGAATAAAAGAAAGGCCCGTTTAGTTAACGAACACGTAGCGACACCTAGTGGTGAATAGCTGAACTAATTATTTTGTCGTGAGGAAAAAATCCTTGAGTTGAATGAATTCAAATTTTCAAATACTCTTAATTACTATACAAACAAATAGCATTTTTAAGACTGCATTTTTTATCAAGGGGACATAATACCTACTCAGTGCAGAAAGGTTTGGTTTAATGTCGCTACTTCATACTAGATGGCGCTACCAGTAACTTCATTGCTTACTTGTTAACCGCAACTGGGGTATTGTAGCGTCGTTTCTCTGCGTATTGATTTTTATTGTTAGCGTAGAATTCAATGTCGATTTAAAATAACAGTTGATTGGTTGATTCATGAATTAGAAATGATGATGGAAAATTGAGTAATTATGAAATTGTAATTAAGGTTTAAAATAGAGCTATGATATTATCAATCCATTGGCTTTCGGCCGTATTATTTTGTTGAACTTGATTGGTTAAACCGTTTTGTCATTGACTGACGTTTTGGTGTCGATTCTGTTATTAGATAGGAGACTGAATTAGAATATTGTTGTGTTTTACTAATGAAGATGTAGAAATACTTGGTTGTAGAGTAAAATAACATGAAGAGGATGTTTTGATCAAAGTTTCAGATACCTAGTCATTAATAAATATTTGAAGTCTGAATTTGTGTTAGATTATAATATAATATATAATATTCCACAACTATCACACAACGCCATCTAGTCCCAAGCTAAGCAGAGCTTGTGTTATGGGTACTAGACAACTGATAAACATACTTATATATTTCTAAATACATACATATTATAGATTGATGGCAATGAGCTGTTGACCCTATCATAGGACTGAACCTGAGGAAATGTGGTTGAATTAAAAGGTCTCCTCTGCATACCTACCCTGCGATTTAACAGGTACTGGGTTGTGGAGGTCAGTCAGACAGTCGCTCCATGTAAAATACTGATTTGCAGCTGCATCAGGTTCGACTGAACCAATATAAACTTCAACATGGTTGGGAATTTGGAAAAAGAGTTAGGCTGAAAACTAATTTGCATAAAATTGTTTTGGCTAAAGGTAATCTTCGTCTTAAAATGGCGCTAAGGCCGTCCTATTCTTAATTTAAACGCGTAAGTACCTAGATGTAGGAACGTTTTAAATCACACGCGTTTATGCAAAACAATAATCTCTTTCGAAGGAGCTTACAAATAGATACATGTGCCTAACAGTGATTCACAAGCTAAACCTATTATTATTACCTACAGTAATACCGTATGACGTCACACTAACTTGATTGGCCAATGACCTCGACACAGTCATTGTAAGTTACAATCAAGTAACAACGGACTTCAAAAAACATTTTTGTATTAAGTACAAGTTCGGGAACTTGAATTATGTCAATGTCATGTTTTTTACAAATGGCGGACATGTCAACTGATGGAGGTGACAGCTGGCCTAGTTGGTTCTTCTATAAGTTAAATAAGTTAATTATCTGCGTCATTTAAAGTATTACACGACACTGTACTAGTAGTACGTTTCTGTGATGGTGGTAGATGCCTCTGTGGTAGTTGTACGTATTTGCCTCAGTAGAAGTAGTAAACGCCTCCGTGATCGTTTAAGTCTCCTCTGTAGAAATTGACATGCCTCTGTGGTAGTAGTTATATGTGCCTAAGTGGAAGTAATTGCCCTTCTGTGATTGTCTTCTCTATGGAAGTAGTAAATGCTTCAGTGGTCGTATCAGACGCTTCTGTGGAATTCGTAGATTCCTCGGTAGTCGCCAATTTCGGTGGTATCCAGAATATAAAAAACTGTTTTCTCTGTTTTCCTGTTATTTTCTGTTTACCGACAATTTTGTTTATTAGCCATTTGTTCATCGAAGTAAAAATAATTTCTAAACAGGTCAAGGAGGTTTCTTGATTTTCCGATTGGACGCTCCTGTTTAATTAACATTTTTCTTGCAAGAATGGGGGCATGACTTAAGTTCCGTCTACTTAGATTCTTATTCAATTAAATGTTTTTGTTTTTTTTTTTTCTTTGTTATACTCTACATTTAAAATGTAATGATCATTGTTAGAGTAGTAATCCAAATTGCTGGTTCAAACAAATATGGATAATAAGTACATTTGTAGGCGGGCCTGTATATCTAGTTTTTGTACCAGTGGTCCTATTTATACAGCCCACGTGCCTATGAGTTCATCGACCTTCATTATGTAGTCTAAATTGTGAAACATCTGTCTCTTATGTATATGAGTGTTATGTTCATATTTGATTAACGACTTAACTGAAGCGTCTGTATGTCTGAACTACTATCTATAATTAATCAGAAAATAATGTACATACATTATGTGGTGATCTTTAAGAAATTAAAATGAACTAGCTTGTTGCCAGTGGCTTCGCCCGCGTGTAGCTCTAAAATCCTGCGGGAACGTAGTACCCGTTTAAAAAGTTTTCTATGTGATATTCCCGTTTATAAAATAACTGTGTTGTTACTTACCAATTTTCATACAAATCTGTTCAGTAGTTTTTGTGTGAAAGAGTATCAAACATCCATCTATTCATCCATCCATGCTCATAGACGTCGGGATGGATGGTTTATATGTTGGGCCATAAATTACCATGCGGGCCCAATGTGGGTTGGTAGAATTCAGTCTTCGAACTTTTGGTTCTAGAACATGCCGGTTTCCTCACGATCCTTCCCGAATCCTTCACCGTTTTGGGAGCAGTGGTGATAAAATAAAATACACAAAATAATACGCTTGGCTAGGTTCGAACCCATAACATACAACTCTGGGATGCTACCACTGGGTCACCACAAAAACGTTTACTTTAACCAAAAAATAAAAATTTGGGCAATATGTCAAAAGCGTGATAATTTCCACTATGGTTCTTTTATGGATGAGTAAAACATAAGATCACAGTTGAAAGGACATTACTAATGAGGCCAACCGCTCTATATAGCAGAACCAATTAATTAAGATTCCTTGTTTGATAACTGGAACGCCTCTACGCCATATTAGCTTATGATTGGCATACGTTTTTGTAGATACAGTTCTGCCAATTAATATTGATTTAATCAAAAAACATGTTTCGATTAATTTAAAACACAATTTTTGGAAATTAGCGTGAAACAGTTTCAACTTGTCAAAATAATTAATAATCTGTTTCGTTTGCTGTCTTGATCCTGATGTTTGTCTGTAACCAATTAAAGACTGAATTTGTCTGTCCAATCAGAAGTAGCCGTTAAATAAAAACGAACGGGATTTGGATGTGAATATTGGCGATTGAAAAAGACTGTCCGTGGAGTTTCTTACCCGTTTTTCTCCATAGAGATCTAAGCTTTGGAATGGGCACTAGTACTTTCACAGTTATTATGTCTTATGACCGTAGCACCATTTTTGCACTATTTTTTTTGTTTGTGTTTTGACAATTAAAAAGGGCTTGTAACTCTCCTATTGAATTTGAAGTGAGAAAAAGGCCAAGCTGATGATGATTGGAGAAATCGTGGGCGGGTAAAAGATATTCGGTATTAAAAAGTGAAACTCCACAGTATCGCGTTACTACTATTGCTAACTGTGGTGGTACATGCAACGTACAAACATGCGAGTGTGGTTGCCGCGCGGAAATGAACCGTTTTTCAATTATGGTTGACGTTCATCGATCGTTTTCGTGTCATACGTCGACTGTATTTTTGGGGCTTTGCTCCTATGTATGTGACTGTTGGATTCTGTAATCAGGCGTGCTAGTTGTCAACGTCATCATAATCCTCAGCCGGAGGACGTTCACTACTGAATTTAGGCCTTCCTTACACCGCCACGCCGAACGACAATTCGCCACTTGCATCTTTCGGTTGCCCGAGACTCTCTTGTACTCTGTCGTTCTCGTTATTGCAGAAGTTCACAATAATCATCATTTGAGTCTATTGCGCTCCACTGCTGTACATAGGCCTCACTCACGGAGCGCCATAGTGTACTATTTCCCCTATTTTATCTAGCTACTGCCCAGCTCTCAGCATCTTTAGGTCATTGGTCTATCTTCCCAGGAGCTTTCCACACTTCGTTTACTTACGCAAAAGTAGATTTTTTCAATACCAAACTTTCCATAGTCGTTCGAGTATTTGTTTGTACTTTCCCAAATACAGTCGTTAAATTCTGATGTTCAACAGATCGGTAACAACCAACTCTACTAGTTTGTTGAACGCCACTGCCGATGACTCATAGCCACTAGAGCGTGCAGCCATTGGCTTGGTTGTGGAAACTCGAGCTTCATCGTTATTGCGAGAAAGATACGGTTTTGTACACAAATCGGTTGTTGTGGAGCTGATTGTACTATGTATTAAATATCTGGTCACTTCATAGATTTTTTAAATTTAGAAATAGGCTGGTGTTTATCACTATCTCGCCTAATGACGAAGATGTAGTCGACGGTGAAACCCGCTGGTCTAGAAGTATCCTATTCCGTCTATATGCTACAATAGAGGCAAGGCATCTATCCGATCGCGCGCAGCTAAATACCAGAATTTTAACGTGTACTACCAATATGACCAGTTAATACTGGGAATACGACATCCCTTGCTAAGACCGCTTGACATCACGCGTTGACTTCTTGTAAAAATTGCCAAAATTCGTATGAACTCGGTATGTAGTGGTGGCTTTATCTCGAAGATAGATACGTGCTCCTCAAAATGCATAAAACATTCAACTTAAATCTATATATATAAAAGAACAGGGTTTTTTATTAAGACTCGACTACAGCCGAAACCGCTAAACGCAGTAACTTGAATTTTGGACAGCAGTTGCAGTCTACCGTGTAGGGAAGCAATAAGACGGGATTTTGCGAAAATCCTCCTCTAAGGGGGTGAAAAGGGGTGAAAACGTTTGTATGAAAAATCTTATTCCTTGGGTTTATAAATTTGAAACTGGCCACGAATAAGAACACAAGTAAATAAAAAAATTTGGATCTATTATTTTTTTTAAACTACCCTCCATTGATAATCTAGGCGTTGTTTAAGTTTGTATGGGAAAATCATAACGCGTGGGTTGATTAATGTGAAAATCAGTATTTATATACTAGATCAGAAATAATTAAACACGTGTTTTTGGATTTTTCGAAAATCACCCCCCAAGTTAGTGAAAAGGGGTATTCAAGTTTAAAG
Organism: Agrotis exclamationis; assembly: GCA_950005045.1. Classification (NCBI taxonomy): domain Eukaryota; kingdom Metazoa; phylum Arthropoda; class Insecta; order Lepidoptera; family Noctuidae; genus Agrotis; species Agrotis exclamationis. Next base: position 12,107,596 of record OX465441.1, read on the forward strand.
GGGAGGATATTTAACCGCTAACCGTATAACCTGAATTTTGGTCGGTAGTTGCAATTAATTTCGTAGGGGAGCACTAAGAAGGGATTTTGCGAAAATCTACCTATAAGGGGGTGAAAGGGGGTGAAAATCTTTGGATGTAAAATCTTATCCCTTAGGTTTATAAACTTGAAACTTGGTACGAATATGAGTATAAGTAAATAAAATCGATGGGCATTATTAGTTTTTTAAAACTACCCTCCATTGGTAATCTAGATGATGTTAAAGTTTGTATGGGAACATCATAACGCGCTAACCGATAAATTTCAAACTCAGTTTATAGAAATTGTATCAAAAATAATGAAACACGTGTTTTTCGGTTTTTCGAAAATCACCCCCTAAGTTGGAGATAAGGGGTGATTAAGTTTTAAGGGAGGGATTTTACTGCTGTCTTCGATAAACTCAAAACATGGCCTAAATAATCTCTCAATCAAATGGAAAGTTTTGACTGTTTGTTTATGTTGAATAGGCTCCGAAACTACTAGACCATTTCTAGATTTTCCAAAAGTATCCAATGAGGGTGACCGGGCATTAAATTCACCGACTTCGAAGTTAGAAACACGCGCAGACGAAGTCGCGGGCGGAGTGCTAGTATCCGTATAAAAGTAACCACAAACTTGTAACAAGCTTCTCATCAAACAGTACTTTTTACAAAGTGGAGGGCCACAAGAACAGACAGAACGGATTTCTCCAGCACCACTGGAGCATACCGCTAACAATTATACGCTCTGCCGGAGGTGAGTCACTACTTACAAACTGCGTCTAACTCGATGGTTACTGCCAACTTGGTACTAGACTTGACTGGTGCAGTTACGGACTTAAAAATGGTTTAGTTATTGTCCTGAAAAAAATTATCCGAATCGGTTTTAGCACTACCAGCGCCCTAGGCGAGATTTCTACGGCGCCCCCTAACTACAATTCAATCCCATATGAAATAAGGAAAAGGATATAATGAAATTACCATTTATTAAAACTAGTATTTTACTTTTCTAGCCTTCGAGGTCGAGGTTATCAGCAATTTCATTTCGATTTTCGATTGACAAAGTTGCCAAGTTTGTTAAAATTCAACCAGTTTTTATATTAGAGATTGATAATGTTTTTCTCTATGGTCCAGGATTTTCGGTAACGTAAACTGCTATGCATGCAGTGCAGTGCTCCGAATTTGACACTGATCTTGCATTTCCATTCTAATCTTGCCACCATAACGTTCTTTTCGCTAAAGGGCATTTACGAGAATTAAGTAGACCTGTGGCGCCCTTTTATATCCGGCGCCCTGGGCGGTCGCCTAACCGCGCCTTACCCTAACGCCAGTACTGTTTGTAAAGTTGTATCGACTCCTGTGAAGTAAAGGCGAGACAATGCGTTTAAAAAAACATCAATATCCAAATAATGTGAAAGAGATAAATCTTTAATTCCTTATGCAATAAACCGTTCATACTGTGATTACTTACGGCTCTAAAACCATTCTAATTTGACATATATACGAGTAGTTGGCGCTTAAAATGCAAATGAACACATGCTCTTGCACACCGGTGAATCATTCGTTTGCAGTGTCCACGACTAGACTAGTTACGTTTTTCGAAGTGAATTTTAAAATACAAGTCGCAAAGCAAAAATAAGTAAATGATACCATTTTTAGGTGAGAGTAAAAGAAAAATCTGTTTCCTCAACCCCAAGGAACGTAGGAAAACGTCAGGATGGTGGTTATGATGGTAGAACAACCCCCCAGGTTAAACAAATTAATGCTCTTTGATCATGATAAGCCTCCAAAAGTCCACGAGTCCATATATGCGTCTCCAATCGCATAACTTCAATAGACTAGGAAAGTTAAAAATTGCTTATTTCAATGCAACAAATCTTATAACTTTAAATCTAACTTATTCAAAAGCAAACCAAAGATCATCATCATCATCATCTCAGCCATAGGACGTCCACTGCTGAACATAGGCCTCCCCTTTAGATCTCCATATATACCGGTTGGAAGCGACCTGCATCCAGCGTCTTCCGGCGACCTTTACAAGGTCGTCTGTCCACAGACCTGTCCGTGGACAGAACCAAAGATGCACTTTAATAATCCAGTTGAGTTTCGAAATGTGTGTAAAACCTAATACTAATACAAACCTGCAATGTTTAGGGAATCATCTGAAGTATTTTCATCAATTCAGCACGTTGAGTTTAACCTGTTGAAGCAGCTATAAATTCTACTCCTCAACTATTTACGAGTGCCTGAAAACTGCAGTTTTTCAAACTAATTAATCTGTTGCAGAGAAAACGTTGGATGAAAATTCGCTGTAGAAATTCCTTTCAGTAAACATTCAATGGAATGGCTTGATTAGTTCAACTTTGTGCTTGCGTTTTGTATTGATTCAAAGGTAAAAAGAGTTCTTGTAAAAGAGGCTCAAGTTTTTACAAAGCGGAGACTGAACACGAAGAAAAACAAGTGCTTTGACTCAAGAAAAACGTTTCTAATTATGTAATTGGAAGTTTCGATTAAAATGTTGTTAAACGAACCTGCTCTAATAGTGGCAGAGCGCAAACGTTGGACACTTTTGTCTTGAGTGAGATACAAGCTACCAATGAATATTTGATGTCAATATAACCACTATGAAATCATCCACTCCCATACGTAAACATTTTTTGTGTCCAGATGCGTCCACTTAACACTTACTCATGAACTACGGATCCCTGTGATGGTGCGCCATGTCGGCAACAAAGCGCCAGATGATTCAGGTACCTTCTTCAAAATCAATTTTCTGAATACTGATTATTTAATCTAGGCGACAAATAATACTTATCCGCAAAATATGTCATATTCGCTATCGTAACAACATAAACTGCGTGAAACACACGTCTTAGAGAAACGTGATCGGCTTTAATGTCAAATGACTCATGGATGTGTTTACTCTTGCCACGAGGACGGTTATATGCCTGTCTATATGTTTTCCTTTCTTCGGGAATATTGTGTTCATTCATTTGTCCAATCTCTTGTTCAAGATTTCCTGTAGTGATTTTACTGTGGGTAAAGGTTATTTGTCGTTTGTATCTTTCGTGTGTTTAAAGTCAGTCTTGGGGTTTCCCAAAGCTTAGTTGATCGTTATTGAATGATATTGCCAGTGAAACATACCCGTAGCAGATCTACAGGACGAAGATGCCTTCTTACCTAAAGCATATGTCTATCTAGAACTAGATGATTAATTATGTATCATTCACGCAAGAGATATATTCTGGCTAGATGTTCATTCAATGATACAAACTTGCAAAATTGTAAGTTAGATACAATATAACGTAGGATTCAAGGTTAACATAAATAAACTCAAACTCAAATACATGCAGTGTTAAAAAGAACATAAAAAACATCGGAAACTATTCCCAAAAACTGGTTTTGAAGCCTCTCCAGACACCATCTGCCGATGCAATAAAAAATAAAAGACTGCAGAATTTTGTGAGTGCCTCCTTAACTAAGCCTTAAAATATTGTTGAACAAAACGTTCAACCTTTTGAAAAAGTTGAGTAAGATTTGTTAAAAAATGAGAGATTTCCACAAATATTTAACCGCTGACATGAAAGTAGTCGCGAGGTATTATATCTGAAACTAAAACAAACAGTGTCGAATGCACAATTTCAAACGTCTTATCTTCAGTATCACGTGCGGACTTTTCTTTCTTGCACCCCCTTTGCCCCACCGAAGGCTGATAACCAAGCGGAGCGGCGCTTGCGCAGCACTGCCACCTCAGTCTCCTCCCGGCAGCCGCGCGGAACGGACGTATCGCACCTCATTGTTTTCGAAAATTTTAAAATCTCAGTGATGTGACATATGAACGTGGAATGTGTTTGTGATAGTGATTTATTATTTCAAACTGATAACTGTTTCAGTTTGGCTAATGTGATATAAGGTGGAGTTTTTATCTGTGCCCGGATCGAGCCGATACCGTTGCGTTGCGCTTCGGTGATTCGGTTAATAACTTGTGGATCTACAGTGCCTGTGTTATAGTGGCTTTGCTAAGATTTAACGCCGTGAAAAGGTCACTTACCTTGATCGGACATTGAAAAAAGTTCTGATGTTCTAGGTCTAGCCGTCAAACTTATCATTGGTCGTTTTACAAACAGGTTGTCATCGTTCTAGTTCTTTTTCTGCCGTTTCTTTCGCATTTTTTTCGTTTTGTCACTAAAACTAGTTTTGGTCTGTCGTAGTGAGTCACTACGCTCAAAGTAAAGGTTCTTACAAGAAACTTATCTTCGGCAATTATTTCTACTATTTAATGCTTCTAAGCACGATTGACACAGATTAAAGCCTTTTGTTTCGACTAAAGCTAAGATGTGAAAGGATAGGAGATGCGAAACTGTCCCAGTTTTTAAAATTAATAAACTTTCATTTGTGTGATAAAGACGATAGGTTCTTTCTCTCATTATTTTTACGCTTCATAGACGGCTGGTCGGTCGGAGCGGGTTTTTGTTTCGTCGGAGTGAAACGGCGGCAATTGGACCTTGATATCCGGAGTTGCAACAGAACACAATTGGTTTGTACGGCTTTGGTGTACGGCGCAAGTTGGGGACTTGTGGGTTTTATGTACTTTAATCAGATTATTGGAACTTATTTCCTAAATTATTCAGGTTTTTTTATAAGATTGAGATGATACCACGCTAGAAACCTCACAGAAGGTACCGTGAAGGACTTATAACCTTATATGATATGATAATTACGTGGATTGCGAGAGCTTTGGAGTGAAATTGAAGTCCGAATCTAGTTCAGTTAACACTACATTGACTATGACATCAAAATTTCAAGTGGACATGGTTTGAAAGTCGTTTACATTCTATTCCGGAGCTCGGTTTTAAGCGTCAAACCGTTTCAATAACGACTTAACAAACAAGCACTTTACTGACATATTTTGAACACAACCATTGTTTGAAATGCACATGCATTGTGTAGCATACAGTTATTAACATGAAACTTAGTATCCAAGAGGAAGACATACATAATTCAAGCCTTCGTGACATTCTAATCTGTTCACATGCAAACGTAAACTAATTACTAACAAACCAATCAGGAAAGAGCCTTTAACTAGACCAGTAGTTGTTCAAAAACTTGACTATTTTGAAATGTCTTAAGACGCAAACTCGGCAGTCACGCTCGCTACATTTGTGAAATTACAGCGACCTAGATTTTTGGCTAACCAGTCACTAATGACACTAAAATTGAATGATTTTGGAAGTCCTAATGGTTTGGGTCGATGTCCGCCTTTTGTGTTTTCAATTCAAGGCTAATCGTCATGGCTCGGTTCCTTATGGGGTAAACGGCAGGTGAGTGAATAGATTTGTTTGCAACTGTGTGCCTATAATGAAGGGGACTTTTAATGTGATTAGTAAGTAGGCCATTGGATAGTTGTTTACAAACATTTTGAATAAGGTAGAATACTTATGGCCTTTTTTCTAAATTACCTTAAAATTTTGATGATTCTTTAGCCTCGTTATCAAACGTCTATGTAAGGTTAACTTAAGTGCTACAGCGATTGTCCTTAAAATCATGTTGAGAATCTTGGAGCATCTTTCCAAATTCTCCACCATCAGCTGTATTATCTGATAATCCTTTATTCTTACTTTATATTACCCATTCTTCATTATTTTAATACTCAGTCCCTCTCTCGCATTTACTCTTAAATCTTGACTTTTGCGCTGTCAAGGTTTGAAACGGATTTTCTTAAATGCACTCTATTTAAGTCAAGCATTATGTCTAGCTCTTTACTTTGTTGAAACACAATATTCATTTATTTTATGAATTTTCTCACAATACTTCACACTGATGCAGTCATTTAGTTGTATTTCTCACGTAGTTGCAGTTTCTAATTATATTGTAAGTCATATCTTAAATGTTAATTGACTATGTTTTACATTCGTTTGTGTGATGTTATTGATGCAATCAATAACATCTTGAGGTTTATTAATAAGGTGCGGCTTGTTTGCAACATAATTAATGCGTTGATTAGTTGTTTTAATATGAGAAGTATTTTTAGTACGTTTAGTGCTTTGATTATGAATAATATTAATTTTAGAGTTCCTAATAAGTCAAAGAATTTCACCATCACATAAGCGATTTGGTGCAATATTTTCTGTATCGACACACCGACGATCTTAAAAAGGTGGCTGGGTCAGACTGGTCCCGGAAGGCGGAGGTCAGGATGATACTGATGTGGCGCATCCTGGGTGGTCTATGTTCAGAAGTGGACTGCGATAGGCTGAGTTGATTGATTGATTTCTGTTACGTGCTAGCATAGACGGGTTTTCTTCTATTCTTCTCTATTCCTCGTGATTTTAGCAGTGGCCTCTTTTCTAGGCATACCATACGCAGTTTTCCGTCCAGCTATATCTAAGTTCACAAAAAATTTCATAATGATTCTGATTCATCGTATCTACCTAGGTACACTTAGTTCACTTATAGTCTGGCTATTTATCAGGCAAACCATTTCGCGCCCACTATCGCCGGGTGTGAAAACACCGCCTGTTATCACAACGTTGAGGAACACGTTATCAGATTAGTACTGATAACTGGAGATAATAACTTGGAAATGTGTTGCGGTGATGTCATTGTGTTTTTGTCGTGGATAGATTTTGTGAAAATGTGTGGAGTGATAGTAGGATGGGGAAAGTTTCTTTCTCTTTTCTAGATATTGATGTTTTGCGCAGGTAATTAATTAATACTTATTGTCTCTATATTATGAGACAGGGAATTTCATCTGAAGTGGGAAACTGTCTGATTCATGTTCTAAAATATGCGTACATCCAATGTTGATTGTTGATTGCAAAATTAGAGACAGAGATCCCTATACAACGATTGAGGTCCCTATAAAGGGACAGAGGTCCCTATAGAGGGATGCAAGTCTCTAGTTTTTGTAATCAACACTGAATATTATAGAGACTTCTATAAATGTATTGAAAATAATTTACAACTTTTTGTTAGCAAGTTAATGGGTTCTAGAACGGAATGACTTAATTTACTAAAATAAATTTAAAAATACTGAGACATTTTAAGGAGACGTGACTTGAAAACGTTTAAGTATAATTAACAGTAGAAAAGTCCCAACAGAATTGTCTACGTTTCTCTTGAACGCAAAAAAAAATGGAATAGAAATCATCTGAGTAAAACACGATCCTATAACTCCACAGTATCAGGTATAATATTCATTCAGTAACAGATCAAGCGTGATCAACTGTCTTAACGTAAACCATCGCGTTGATCATAATTCTAGCTCCGATTGCCGCCATTGTTTCTGAACTAGATAACGCAAACGTGACCACACAGTACTGACGTATTGTATCTATATTAATAGATAATTTGTGTTCATGTACTGTGGGTAGATTATTGTAGGCCGGTCGGTGGCTTAGGGCGATTAAATGTTCGGAGAAATCTAGGGATGGTAAAGTCTTTATCGTTGATAAGTTAAACTGTTTTGTTTGAAATCATATTGAGTGGTATTCTCATCTATTGAATAACGGGTTTTACTGTAAGATTAGAAAGAGACCAAAGACATGAAAGATGGACGATTTGAAGGATGATATGGGTAGAAAGGAGTTGACTAGTGAGATAATGAGGTGAATCTAAATGAATTGGGTTAGGACCAGATAGGTAGTAGAATAATATTAAGAATTAAATTATTCCCGCGACCCTAGCAGACAAACTCATATAATGGTTTACCTTAGTTATTTTTAATTTCATCTCTAAATCTATCTTTAATTTTCTTAATTTAAGGACTCCCAAATCTCTACGTTATTTGCCAAATTATTTACAAACATATCTAACATAAACACATGTATGTCTTTTTCCATTGGAACCGTACCTCATACGATCCTTACAAGTGTCAAAATTAATATTTTTAAAGCATCGTCATCGTATGACGAATAAGTAACACTACAATCTACTTTTAACTCGCAGTAATTTGAAATACTGCAATGCAGTTGTGTCATTGACTGTTTTTTGCTCGGCGACCGTGTATCGATCAGTAATCTTACCTTCGTATTGCATATTATTATTGTCTGTTACTGTCAGTAATTCATTTCTGTGTACTTTTGTTTTTTTTTTAAAGTTGCCAGTATCTGTTCATCATATCTCCCTGCAACGTATGGTATGATCAACTTTAAGAATTTTTCTTTTCTCAGTTGTCTTACAGATGCCTGTAGCCTCAGTTGTACTGAGACTAAAGGCTAGGTAGATTATGATAAAGGACGCCCTTAACCTCATGCCCTATCAACATAATGTTTTTGATGTCTATGACATGAGGACTATCATTGAATCAAAGCGCTTTTATCCTCCACATGTGCTGAGTAATAATTTCTAGTTATCAAGTGTCTCAATCCCTGCCGGGGTCGCGGGACCGTCTTATCAGGTAACCGTGGCCTCGGAACGTAAAGGGCTATTGAAGGACACCGTAGATTTTAGTCAGTACAAGTCTGACAGTCCCTCCCGTCCTACCCTAGATGGCAAGTGTCCCAATTGATATAAAAGTTTGTGAATATTTTTTTATCTGTCATGCTTCATTCTGTGAGCTTTCATTGAGATGGCAGTGTTTGCACACACTTAAGATATACGGAATCACAAGACAATCACGTTCACTGACTCGTGAACGAGAATATTTTAAAAAGATAAATATAAATAAAAGTATTGACAACCTCGCGACCTCAACGGTGGGTCGCGACGACCTTAGCACCGATAACTATGCTATTTGACCACTAGACCAGTTAATAAGTTGGTGTTTAATTGTTCTTTAGCTTTTTCTTTGTCTGCATCTGTTTTGAGATTAGTTAGAGCACATCTTTCAAAGTCCTCAACTTAATTAATGTGCTGTTTTCGCAGCATGTCTTCGTATTCCATGCTATCGTAGTCATTTCATAATTCAGACTCGTTTTAGCCATATCATATTTTAAACATTTCTTACAGCAAATGAAAATCATTTACTCTTGTTAATCTTGCTTCATTATTCTAAAACACATTTTTTTTTGTTAAAAGTATAAGCCGTCACGACATGACGCCAAAACCAACCAATCACTTCACTCCACCCGAAACGAATGTCGTAACTCCAAATATCCTCTTCTAACTTCATTAGGGCCATAGCTTAACTAATGGGACATCTTAGGGGGGATTGACCCTTTATCTCTGCCACGTGTACCGTATGATACCTACCGTTGAAATGTTTTGAACGTGACGTGTCGATCGGCTGGTGGTTCAGTGATGATGTGGATGAATTATATGAATTATTTGTATTGTTTATGTATGTGAGAAGGGACGGAGATGATGGTTGATCATATTTCTTTCTCATGAGGGTGTGGCGTAGTAAATTAAGTCGCCTCTGGGAACACTACGGGCATCGGACATGGCTTTGGACTTACTATAAGTCCAGGTTTCCTCACCAATGTCAGTGATGTCCAAAATAAACTTAGGTCTTGATGGCTCGGAGGTTTAACACCTCGCTTCTCATGCATGAGGTTGCGAACTCAAACGTCGGCTTCCATTTTAACTGGATGTTGCTGAATACTGATATTTTACATGGAGTGTCTGCCTATCTGATCGCTTTAACCGAAAGACTCGTTGTCAGACTTACGGGTCACTGAATACCTGTAACGACTGTCAAAAATACAAATGATAACCGAAACTCATTTATATTGCGGCATTATTATTAAAAAAAAAGACATTACGAAACGGACAATAGGTACAGTAACGTAATACCGACATTTGACTGAAAAAAAAACACGGAAACCAGACATATTCCTTAATTAATATTACAACATTTACCACTAGCAAAAAGTGAGTAATAAGCCCAGCCACATTAGTATGCTTCGCGCGTCCGTACGATATTAATTAAACAGTCATACATACGTACATACACACATACATAAATGTATGTACACCGGTCGTTCTTGTGCCAGTTTGTCTTTACGTATTAACATATAACTATTGTTTGCTAACTCGAATTATGTAGTTATTCGTATGACTTTGAATCGGTCGTTCTCATTAGGGTTAAAAGACGCGGGCTTGCGGTAGCTCGCTGTCCGATCAAGGACCAGATCCAAGACCAGGTGCCTCAAATAACTGTCAGCAAAGTATTCCATCAAACGCCTGCTGGGGTCGCGGGGCCATCCAAAAGCCTTTACCGATAGAGCGCGATACGGTCCAGTGATCCGATCTGGCGATGCGATATGATCGTATGCTATCTCTGTAACCTATGGATGTCCATATATGTGCTTTAAGCAAAAATACAGGCAACCGAATGAACAGACAGAGTGGAAATTCAGCTAGTAAGGCGCCACCTCCACGAGCGTGAGAATCGCTGCGCGTCCGTCCTTCTATCGTCGGAGAATCTCCACGACGAGTGATTATTCCGCCAGCGTATCGTCGCGCGCTCGCAACGGAATCGCCGTGTTTTGTTTCGCTACTGGTACCGCACTCGCCGCGCGCCCGCCGCGCGTCCGCCGCGCGCGTCCGCGATACGCCGACGACACCCGCGCACATTGCCACCTGTCAAATCGCCGCGTTAATATCGCCGTGTGGAGACGGGTTCATAGAGAGTGTATGGAAATACGTGGCACGACGATAATATCGCCGCGATTCTCACGCTGGTGGAGGTGGCGCCTAAAAGTTTGTCAGTCCCTTGTGTTTCCAAAGTGTGAGGGACTCATTTGATGATTTCATCAACCAAAAAAAGGGTTAATTTGATTAACTATTTCGTTTGTTTGTTCTTCAGTAATAGCCTTGTTTGGTTGCCGGAACATTATCACGGGCTGTTTGCTTTTATTGACTGACATATTTTTAAGCCTTATTAAAGAAAAGTTAATTAATGTTGATATGTTTTGAAACTATAATTATTGTCTTAATAGGTAGTATATTTTAATTTTTAAAGTTGAAAATAGTCCAAGAGTTGTAGTAACAAGATTGATAGTCATGTGTAAATATTTGAGTTGTTTTAGAACATTGTGTTTAGTTTAAAAAGTACCCGTTAAAATCAAATAGAATGCCGTAATCCAAAGTAAAATAAACATTATAAAAAAATCAAAAATCAACACACTATTTTCGCACTACGTTACAAAGTCTTACCACATAACGGTAATGTAAGTTACAATCTCATTTGCGAAACGAACTAGTGTTCAGTAGGTAGGTAGGAATCTTAACCATCAGGTAATGCATCAATTTGATGCCGCTCGGCCAAGGCAACTAACTTTGTAAGCCGTGACGATGCACTTACTTGTAATTATGTTAGTTTCGCAGATTTTATAGATATGAGACTTATATCGTACTGTTTCTTTTTTTTTTACAGAAACATTTACAACAACAATTTTGTTGTGGTTTCTTTTTTGAAAGTGAACTGAAAAAGACCTTCGACGCTATGACATGCTTTTCCTCAAATAAATTGTAAGATAACTACTGCAAAGGATATTTTATCATAAAGAATAATGAATACTCGTTCGTTCATTATGTTCCTTGTTTTCAAATGGTTGTGGATTTGCTCGTTATCCACTCTGTTGCCAATTTAAATTACTACTCTTCATTTATATTTTGATCTTCCATTTCCTTTCCATAACAACCAGTTAGTAGCCAATTAGTAAAGAATGAGGTTTTTCTCAAACAAGATTCTTTTAAAGAATGCCCGGAGCCAGACTTACCATTGATTCAATTTTCACAAGTGTTTGACTGAAGTTCAGTTTCACTGCACCTATTCTTTTGTTCAGTTCTTGTTAAAGTATTATGAATAACAATGAATATTTAAAGTGAGTCGTTTTTCTGTGAATTTGCATAACAGGCTTCTTGAAGTTAGTAAATGGTAAATAAGTAAATAAGTAAATAACGCTTAGTGTTTCTTAAGAAGGTACATAGTTTTAACACCTAACAAGAGTTATTGGTTATAACTACAGATTAATACAACGTTACGTCTATATTTTCAATGTTTTGTAAAAATTCTCTTTAATATTTGTTGTTATAAACACTCAAAGTATCAGATGTTGCTTTACATATGCGGTCTAGGTCTCCACAGACAGACAGGCGTTCATTATAACCTTGATTCACGTTACAATTGATCGTCCACACAATGCTGAGTATCAAGTGTATTGTTTATTGTTTGTCTGCTACTTGCTTAAGCAGGATTTAATTAACAATGATCGGTTGATATACTGCCTCATTTTTTACTTCAGTGCCATTATTTTTCAATGTGTTTTTAAAAGCACTACCTCTCTCCTTAAACATGTGACTACGTTTCTTTGCCTTTCTTCATGATTATTAAAAATATATGTATTTGTAAATTGTACACCACAAACTACTTCATTACTGTTTTCCTAATTCGTCATTCATCCTAAGGCTGTCTTCAGAAGATTTTTTGAAGACTTTTAGCAATGTCACCCTAAAAATACCTGTAATTCATATAGTGTGCATTATAAAGAATATTAATTATTTTATCTATCTGTTCTCATAGCCGTCAAAGAAAACATATTTAGGCAAAATATTCAATAAACTAAATAATCAAAGACAGCTCTTTGAAAGGGGTGATGTCTGTGTCATGTGGAAACAATATAGGATCATTAAGCTTTTTTATGTGCTATTGTTATATCACATAAGCTTATTAGTCGATACTGTATATGGCACTGAAATAGAAACAATATACTTTTTCTCTGTATGGACATAATTTATTACAAAAAGCAAAAGGTTAAATGTGAAAAATGTAATTGGAGTGAGACATTATCGTATATCTAAATTGTTTTGTCTTTATTATGGTTCGCGTGCCAAAATTTATAGTTTTTGGAGCTTTAATATCTTTATAATGGATCATATTTCACTTGAATTAATTAGTTTAGACGCAGGCTCTTGTACTAGTAACATAATATTTTAAATAATGTTGGGTAATAAATTAATAACGTTAGTATTGGAATTTTAATATTATTATAATAACTGTCAAATATAACAGATTGTGTAGCTATTATAATTAGGTCCAGCCCACGAGGCAAGCTGATGACCCATATTAGGAACATTCGTTATATTTATTATACTTCCCATATTTTTCATATTCTACCTATTATAATATCGATTGGCACATAATTATATTATTTCTATCAGAAATGTGAAACTAAGATTGGAGTTGCATGCCCAGTGTTCTATATAGCATTGACATAATATTCCCACTTTCGGGAAACAACCATAGTCACTTCTATCTATGAGAAGAAATCAGCTAAAATTAATCTTGTCAACTCAGTGTGGAGTTAAATTGTTATTGTGCCATATCTGGTACTTTTGTATTAATCAATATTTGAGGTGATGTCATTCCTTTGCACTCATTACCATACTACTGATTAAAAAATTAAATTAGCAGTACACACACATTATAATTATTAATAAAATACATAGGTAGTCGTGCCTCTATGTATACATTAGCTGATAATGGCTAAAGATAGTTTATAAGATAAACAGGCCCAGTGCTTATTGGTCTCTTATCTTATGTGATAACCGCTCGGCTGATAGTGTGATAACAGGCAAATTGATTTCTCTATAATTAAGTGAGGTTATTAAGCTATACGTGTAATAAGGTGTTAATTATTCTAAAAATAGTGTCTGTACAGATTTTGTATTGTGACTTTTTTGGCACATAAGGATTGTTATCAACTATTTTCGTCAGTTAAAGAGTAAAAAAGTAGTACCGGGACAGAACAACATCCAACCATTAATTTGTTTAGGAACGGTTGAAATTGTGGCATTAATACGACATAATAATTTCAAAGAAAGAAAGAAAGAAGTACCTATTTAAGGAAGCGGACTGCTAGGAATAACCTGGTACTAAATAGGATTCATCTGCTGCAGAAAGCAGCAATATTGCAGAATTCCCAATAAATAACATTGTAGACATAAACTTTTCTCCAAGTTTGCCCGGGTCGCCAGGTTAAAAATATTGCCAACGCTGAAACAAACAGCTATGAATTTAAAACTTACTCAACGGTAAAAACGTTACCAAAAAGAAACGGCTATTTGTTTTAAAAACATTTAAGTAATACGAACACACCTCACTACCATTTCTAAGTTTAACCTGAGTCAAACCCGTTATCTCTGCTGACTGTTGACTCAAGAAATAGTGTCGCGAATTATCTGTACAAGGAAATTCTGCAAGTGTTATCTGATAAAACACACGTATACGGAATATGATAAAAATGGTTAGAAATTCTATGGAAGGATTTACGAGGTTTTTAAAGAATTATGCTTATGATTGACTTAGTCGAAAGCCTTAGACAGATCCATTTGTTTTATAGGATTTGTCTCGTGTTCATGCATTTATGAATAGCATATTATTGACACATATACTATGAAACAATGCTTAAGCAATTGACTAACTAGTAGAATTTTCCATTGATAATTTAAATGTTCAGGAGTATTCAAATATTTCAGTTTAATCTGAAGATGAAACTAACAGAATATCAAATTCCTTTGCTTAACTTTATTTATTTTTAGAAGACTAGCTTCTGCAATACCCAATTTAATTTTGTTTACAAACACTAAAGGCCACACCTATCCCATGAAACGTCAATCGTTATTTTCAATTCAATCGGCACCCGGATGGTTGGCAAGCTCAGCGCCAGCATTCTTCATTGAGGCCATGACTTTGACTGGGACCAAAGAGCGTGCATTGTCCTTTACGTGTGTTGCTGTTTGATCTTCCGTAAAGATTGCAATGTGTGCGAAAGTGTTGCCATTGTTTGCAGGTCAGTAACAGAACTGTGGAGCTGAAAGCTATGGAGAAATGTGAATGTTCTCACACATAATAAATATTCTTTATCTGACCAGAAAAATGTACATAATTATTTGGACGCAATTTGGCAACAAGCTATTTATGATAGATCTTAAAAATATAACTGTGTCTCTTTTTAATATCTCCTAGCATTTTAGTAAATCCAATTCTCCATAAATATGTATAGTTTTGGTTTTACTGACCTTAAAAGTCGTTAATGAACTTGATACAACGTAATTCATAGGTATATTTGTTCAAGTGTGTGAGCTGAATTTAATTAATATTGAAAACATTGTAACACTATTTTCATTATTAATTGAATTATTATCATTGTCAGATATTAAATTATCTCGATGATATGCTAAGAGTCCTTTAGTCAGAGTGATATCCTTAAATGTTTCGATTGTTTTGAACAAAACCAAAGAGTAGTTTTAAAATTTCTTTTTTAATTCAAATGTGCTGACCCTAGCACTGACCCACTGTCTAACCGCGGTCTTGCAGCAACAATGAGTCATGGACAAAAGTGGTACGCGAAGATTATTAGTGTTTCTCTATTGTTATACGTGTCTATGATGAAAAGCGTCTGAGTGATTTATTGTGTCTGCTATAATTTTATAGATTGGTTTGGATCGTGAATTTTGCATGATGTAGGACAGTTAATTATACGTATATACGGCCGATAGTGTGGCTAGAAAGGAAGTGATGGCTGAGATGATGAGTAATAGAGAAATATAGATGAAGTGACCCTAAATGAATTGGGGCAAGGGTAGGAGAGTGATAGCATTGTAAACAGCCAGCGATCAACTATAAATACATGTAGTATTTCTTACATTGATTGTATTTACGATTTTTAAGTACGATTATACACGATGTACAGAAGCTTCTTCGTCTTTGTTAAGACGACTGTCTGACTGGCGAAATGGTTTCACTAACTCCCTTTCCAGACACAAATGCGTTTGACAATAACAATGATGTCCTTTTCATCATCCAAGACACCAAACAAAAAACCATCTCAAAAATGCTGAATTAATTTTTGGACATACTTTAATCAAGTTGCCTTTAACTCACAGGATTCCTTAAACAGACCACATACCATCAGAATTCCTCGGCAAACCCTCTCCGTGTCTCGTCAACCGCAGCATCCACTCAGTTAACGGTACAAGTAACGGTATGCGCTCGCCGGCACGGATTAATTGTGGCCGAAATAAGATGGATTGTATCATTTTGTCGTAAGATGTAAGAGTACATGTTGATACTTGTGATGTTTTAATCACAGCTTATGGTTTCACATATACATAAACTTACGCATTTTTGATTTGGTTAGCTCGGAACTACAGAATGCTCCCTTTTACTTACTTACTCCTTGGTCATGCAAGGTTTGTTTTGATTTAAAATGTGTCCAACTGTTGGGTAAAGGTTTCTCTCTCTCCTCTTCTTTCCAAAACCTCTCTGTTTTTGCAATTTCTGGCCGTGTTTGCCATACAAGGTTATGGTTATTTATTTCACCTTCATCTTCGTCATCATCATTGTCATTAATAGTGTTAATCTGTCTATCCACTGTTCGTATTTAGTATAGGCCTCCTCTCTTTTGTAGCATTTCATGTTACTCTTATCAAAACTGGAAGGAGGAAGGAAATCACATCAATGTATAGAAGCTAAAAATTCAGAGACCTGAGGCATCTACCGCATTGGAATAGGTATACGTGGTGAACTAAAGTTTAGAGAGACTGGGAATAGAAGAACCAGTTCTCCAAGTTAAAAAAAGAATATATGAACGGATGTATTGTATAGACATGGCCGAAACAATAATAGTATGTGCGAATCGTAACACGTGATCTCTTTGTACAGTGTATGCTTCGATACATATTTGGATAATGGCATGTGTTTAAGAAGTATTTAGTGAGGCTAGAGTAGGGTGCTTCAAATTCATAGATAAACCATTGGCTGAAGTTATCAATCATCCACGATTCGCGTGTGTAGCAAGAGGATTATTTCTAACTGTATAATATATTATTTGTATGTTAGAATCCGTCTTTCTGGCGGTGCATATTGTCTTCAGTTCCATACTTTATTTATAATTCATCAACTCAGTACCCAATCCCTTTCTTGTCATGTCATCTTTCAGTGAATCCTTCCATCGTGTTTCTGTTAATACTCTACTCTTATGACCTATCCTCATTTCATAATTATTTCAACTTTCTTTTCGACATTTTCTTCATTCATCCGCATCACATGCACTGGCTCAATTCAATGACTGATTACTATCATCAGATATAAACTGTATTTTGTTTATTCCAATGCCGTTTATTTCTATAATATTCTACATTCAGACACGTACAACGACAAGCATACATACAATTACCACATGTTCTAGTTGACGGACAAGGCAATTAAACTGGATATGATATACTATTCTATCTAGCATCGCTTGTAATGGAATATATTATGATAGAACTGTTGTACTAGCTGTCTTCGAGGTCGTAGACTTATTGCTTGCTAAGCTTAGTGACTATCGCAAATATTCTAAATCTCCATTACCTAATCTGTAGATTTTTTTATGAACTGGACCCGTTCGCTTCTGGAACCACTTCACTTGTACTTACTTACTTACCTATATTGAAATTGAGCAGTGTGTTCAGTCGACCTATTCAAAATGTGATTAAGACAAGTGATTTTGAATTGATCCAGTTGACTAAAATACTCTGTACAGTGACTTTCCATAAAGATTCGATTCGATTTATAAAGAGATAAGCTAGTTTATGCTTCTTGGAGCATGATCTCGCACATTACAAATGTGACATTGGTCACTGGTTCGTCCTTCATAAGCGTTATGACTTCGTGCGACAGAGATAACTGCATACAAAGCTGACACCAGCCTTCTCTTATTAAAGTACGATGTGCATTCTCTTATTAAAGTACGATGTGCATTCTTTATGGTCAGTACCAGTAACTGCATTATATGCCTTTTGCAATGTCGGAACGAGAATTGCGGTGTGCTCGAATGGACGTAGTTGAATCGGCTGGATGACTTTTGTGGCTTACCTGGATGTATCGTTAATAGCTAGATAGTCAGCTTTGATTCTGTGATCTTCTATATTATGTCTCACTATTACCTCATCGGTTTAGAATCCTAGCAGATGCGGCCAAACTTGACCCGCCGCATCGTGTATCATATAAAAGTGTGATTGATATCCGACACAGAATTTTGTCTATTATAGCTACTTCATCATAAGTCATAACACTACAAATTATATTAATTAAAATAACAGTAAACCGATTAACAAACTGCGCTTATTCAGTTATAAAGTTTAATGATCTCAAGTTCTCAGTTAAGGCTTTACTGCTCCACGGAACCGAACAATTAAAACGTTTTACGGTTCATTTTGCCGATAGTTGTAGTAAAATACTTTCATCCTAGAAAGGTAGGAAGTCATTTATATGTAAATTACCTCCTTTTCTTTGTAGCACAGCATAATAGCAAGAACTGAGAAATAATAGTAGTTTTAAAAGCGGATAAAAAGCTTAATTACTGGCAACGTGCAAATTCTACCTATGGATTTAGATTTACAAACATCTATTACAGAACCCTAAACAGGTCTAACGATGTCGCGCCCACAAGTGATCTAAAAGCATTAATGAGAGGTTCCGTAGGTGTCGGCCAAGTTGAATTGAGCGTTTTGATTCAGTATTGAGCAATTGATTGTGGTAGACGGTAGGAGTTATATTTGCTCTAAACTTGACGGTAGTGCAAAGGCGGGGCAGTATGGAAGGTCAGATGTTGAGCAAGTTATAACACTGGTTGAAGTAAACATACTTTACTGGACAAATAATGTGGGGTGAACGCAGCATAGTCGAGCCATGATCTATCTGCTTACAATGCTGATGTTGAGAAATATTTTTACTTAGCGATCTTATTGATTTTTGAAAATCACTTTTTACAACATGATTGAGTCGTGTTCCAGTCAATCGAGTTCAACTGAATACCAGTAATAAACATGGAACGTCTGCTGTCACTTCATAATGATTTCAAAACGCACAGAGCTACTCTACGATATGCCTAGTCTAAAAACATAGGAAAACTTAAAATACTTTGTATAAATTAACTCTAAAATAAAGTATTAAAGAACAACAAAGCGTACTAAAATACTAGTCGCTGACTTACTTAGATCTTATCACAAAACTTTAAGTTACAGTTTTAAAACTATTTACATAATTTAACATAGATTCACAAAAACTTGTTTGGTGTAAAATCTTTTTTTTTGGACACACTATGAACCAGTTCCGAAGTTTGTTTATTTATAGCTTAAAGCTAGTGCCGTTTTGTTGTGTTAGCAATAAACTATTAAACTTTTATGTTTATTAGTTGAATTTGTTTAAACTTTCACTTCAACCGTTTTATTGCTACATAATTATTTTTAATGATGTTTGTGTCATCGTAAATTAAATTTACGCTAGATGACAAATTGACGAGCGTTAGAAACTTAAGGCTGTTTCACATAGCCTGGATATAATTTGTTCATCATCATAATTATCAGCCGTAGGACGTCTACTGCTAAACATAAGCCTTGCCTATAGATTTCCAGAGGTGAAGGCAGCTTGCATCCATCGCGATCCTGTGGTCTACATCAGATCGTCTGTCCACCTTGTAGGTAGACGATCATTTGCTCATTTGTTTATAATTACTGTTAATTGTGTCCTTCATCGTCCCATCTCCGGGCAAAAGGCTCTTCTCGTTTCTACTATATTCAATATTCTACTGACCATTGTTCGGCTATTTATATAGTAGATTATTATACGAGTAATTACACGCTTTCTTGGTAAAACATTGCATAATGTAAATCCAGGGTGCATATTTATGGCAATCATCATTAAAACTCGATTAGGCAGCACAGCATGTAAGACATTAGCCAGATTTACATAAATACTTAAAAATATACATATTTTATGTACATGCGTCCTTCCTTAAAATATTATTTATAATTTATGTATGATAGTTTAAATGATCTTTTTATCCTATAGAAAAAAAGTTACGGGAAAAACTCCTGGCATCGTGGGTGAGTTTCCAAAAATGTAGAGATTTGCGGCAATTTTGAGACACATAAGTAATACTTAGTACATTTAAATGTGCCTTTACTCCAGTATGAAATAAAACCGGTACATAGTAATGTCAGGCCTAGCTTTCTAACTGACGACAAAACAGTCCCACTTGCCAGTTTCCAGGAAATTGCTTTTTATAATTGCCTAGTTTAGTCTGAAGCGACTTTTTAATCCGGGTGCCACTATGAATGTGCCTGAGTGAAATTTTGTGGCTATCGTTGTCTATGATTTTACTATTGGGAAGTGGTTTCTAAGTTACCAAGTATCCTCTTTGGTTTGTTACTTAAGAAAATATCAAGATTTGATATGCATAAGAGATTCGAGTGATGCTTATCTACCGTGTTCTCAGATGATGATGATTATGACAATGTCGAATGATGCATATCATCATCACCAGTATTTGCACAGCTTCTAACTATGTATGTTGGTTATGGCCTCCAATCCAACTGGATGCCAGAATGTATTTTATACGTGGAACAACTGTTTGTCAGACTTCTATATCCCTGGGTAAAACGATAATTACTCCTTGGTAAAACTGGTTATCAGACTTTCAATGATCTGTATTTACAGATTAAGATCTCTAAGATGAGTTATGTTTTGATGGTTTATTATGCTAGAAGTATTTTAGCTTTTTGTTAATTCGTTGCCAATCAAAAACATATTAGCATCTCATCTTAGCGTTTTCCTGAGTTTCTCTTTCAACAAGGTTTCACTGTTTATAGGCTTGATTATTATTAAAGTTCAGTACGTATTAGCATATTTGCAAGGATACTTACTATTAAATGTAAAGAAATAAACATTTAATTTACTATAAATAAAATATCTATACCCATATTTGTCAGTAAAGTCCCAATTAACTTAAAAATCCTTTGTAAGTGTATAAAGATTGGCAGATTTTTATGCGATAACATTCTCTGTTCCTTTTATGGTACCATGATTCACTTTATTTTTAAGCTTCTTATAGCCAAATTAGGTAACGGAATTTGACCATATGTGTCACCTTAATAGTATAGCTTTGTTTAAAGTATGATTTTATTCCTATTATCGACGGATAACATCTACAAAAGTTTATTGATGACTTAATTAATTTTCGGGGTTATTTAGATTATAGCGGACTTACTGTTCAGTGTTTACTTAAATTTTGAAAAAATATTCTCTTCTGAAAATATTCTCATCCGATATAGACTTAATTACAATCGATTTTATAGTCCCACTTCTGGGATATAGACTAAGATCACACACTTTTTGCCAACAATTAAACTTAAAATTTACATAAATAATAATCTGCTTTTGACCAAAAGTGGTACAATTGGACATTCCAAAGAAAACGTCCCTTAAAATATGGACACATCGGGAACGTGAAGCGATACCAATTTTTTTATTCTTTAAGCTTTTTGGTTTTAATATGGTATCCAATTTAACATACCAGTGGTCACAAAACTCTCTTGGAATAATCTCCCAACGGATCATCCGGTATCCAGATTTTTTTCTTTTCCAAATGAGCATCTGCCCATATGTGGTCAGCCGTAGCCATAGAGTCAGGCTTTACTAGTACACCGGGTCAGTGTGTTTTATATACTTAGGTATCTAGGTAGGAACGCGGTATCCTACATTCGTTCAGGAAACAAGTTATTACAATACCTAGCAATGGTTAGTTTCACTATTTATGTATGTGCTATTGCTAATTCTTCAAGGTAAAATGTTTTAATATTTTCTATGGTTTTTCTCGCATTTTGGAGAAAGTACTTCGTATTGTTCTAAATAAAGACATAGGTATAATAAAGGACTGATTTGATAAATTGTCGCCAACCACCACCGTTCAGTCGTTTAGAGTGATCGAGTTACAAACAAACAAACAAACGGATCAATGCGAACATGCTTTTATTCACTATCAATCAATCAACTCAGCATATCGAAGTCCACTGCTGGGCTAGGCTTCTCCCACGCTGCCCCACATCACTCTGTCCCCCGCCTTTCGCATCCATTCTGTCTCAGCCGCCTTAAGGTTGTCGGTTTAATATTTAATTCAGTATATTTTTATTTTACAGGATAGTCACCTGTCATTCTGTCATAGGAAATACATAAAAAACCAGAGGTGGACTAATACAATGTCCAAAGCTTATAATGAATCGACTAAATGTTTTGTTCCATATATGGTTATCGTACATCTAAATACACATTCGTTGACATTAAGAAAAATATGAATGGTGCTATTTCTGAGAAAAAGATGCTCACTCCGCTTGTGGTTCAAAATAATGATATTACCTCGTCATGTCAGTCGATTTTGAACTTTATTCCATGTGATGTAAGTATCGTTATGTGAAGATTATAGATTATGTGCCCACGCTTTTGGTACACCTACGACGTTCTCGTTAGACTTCAAAAGGTGGAAGTTTTCGATATAAATGTATTTTTAAATGTGTATATCTTTTAAAAATACATTTCAATTTCAATCTAACTTGACTAAATGTCATAATTTTTTTATAAAAAGTTACTAATTTGTAGTATCTTTTACCAGGAATTAAATATTGAAATTTTGCCTACCGAGGAACAGTAATTATCTATTTCTAGGTTTTTACGGTATTCGTTACGTACATTTCTCGAGAAAAACCCACCTTTTCAAGTGGATTTAATCACAGCAATTAAGATAATAACAGCTGTCTCTGTAATGAGAGGAAATCACTTTAATAGTCGTCGAAAAGTCGACTTTGTATTCACTCAACTGCAATGTATGCACAGTGTTTTATTTAGAGAAAGAGTTGTACAAAATACTGTCTTACTTTATTATTATAAATACGAAAGTTTCGTATATTTGTTTGAAATAATAACAAAGAAAAATACTTAGTATTCGTATATTTATAATAAGTAAGTTCCTTTGTCACATCAAAACGGCTGAAATGATTTTGATGAGTTTTGGAGCAGGGATGGGACCCTAGAGATCTGTTATAGGCCGGAAGCAGCTAGTGAGAAACATTTATCTAAAAACAAACAGACAAATTAAAACAATTTTGCGTAACAGCGATGTAACAATTAAGAAGAACAACATTTAAATCTAAAAATAATAGTCTTACTTAACGTGAATGCTTAAATCTCAAAAAACAATGTCGTCAAACTTTCACTCGTTCGTCCCACGTTCAGTTACGTCACAATCCCATTCAAAATATACCTTTTTTTTCCTTCATAAGAATCGTTTTCACCTGACAGCTTTCTTTATGGAGGCAAGCAGTCTTACGAATCATTACTTCTCTTTTTTATGGGCGACAAAACGTCCATTTACACTCAAATAAAGTACCTTTAACCTCACAATAAAACTTGCATTAAGACCACACAAGAAGTGTTGCAAATGCGTGTTTCATAGGACTTATTTTCTGTTGTTTATCTATTGCATCTAAACCTGAACAAATTATTCCAACTATTGTTCTTGTGGAGTTATTGTGATTCAATTTGATATGCCTACGTTATGGCAGTTTCCATGTTGTAATAGTATTATCAGTTAGAGATATAATATTAGCAATAGGAAGCTTGCTATACGATGAGGATCAGGCTCGAGTCGAGCGTGCAAGGAGTTCCTCAAGGAGCTATCGGCAAAACTGACAGGAAAAGTAGTTTAGTAATACGTGACAAAATTTACACAAACATCATAAAATTGATGCATTTTTTCCACCGATGACGTTAAACTGTTCATGGAATACACAATGCGGTACGTGATATGAATTGCGAGAAACGCATCGTGTTAGGTCGGATTTAATCGTCGGCGTATTTCCAAAAATCGTATCATTTTGTACCGGTGCTCGTATTTAGGGGAAATTATGCTCAGTCATGGAGGAAATTGAGTGCATAACAGAATAACAAGGCTATCGGCACGGCACTGCTATGAGGGGTACTTTTGCTGCTTTCTATTAGATACATCTGTTATGGAATGAGTTGCGTTTTTCTTCGGAAACGGAAATGTGCGTCGTCTGTGTAACAACAAATATTTCTAACGAAGAGATTTCGTATTGACTAATCTTTGAGAACTTGCAAGTCATTTTGTTTTGGTTTATCAATGTTACGTAAACACTCCAAATGAAATTATCTTCTGCTTGCGAGATATTTATCTAAAATCGAATCCATCTTGGTACTAGATTACTCCCACCACTTGCTGCTGCACTTAAGCATAAACTTACCTAAATTATTTTTTCTGGGACTATCCCACCGCTCTATTCCCAAACTATTGTAACTCTAGGAAGCAAGAATCAACAGTAGCAACCTCCAGAAAAGCGAAACAATGAATCTCAAAGAAGTCTCAGATAATGAATTCAACTCTTGGATCCTGCAGCGAAAATAATCGGAAAATAATAACGGATGAGTAGCCTGTAAACATTTCCGGAACCCCAAGTAACACAACTCACTGTTGCATTTATGATATTAACTGAAGTTAGGCAGTATATCTATATCTGTAAAATTGGAAATGCACGAAAGTGAACCCGAGCCAGGAGTAATGTCTGTTCCCGGCACAATCCAATTAGTCCACAGCCGCAGTGGGGTCAAACGCATTGTCGGCGATGTAGGCTAAATACGCTTAATTAGGGGGATGTACGCCGTACATAATTTCCTGTCATTATCGTAGTTTTGGACTTGTTTCGCTCGCAATCGAGGTAAAATAGATATAAGGCTGTCTACGAGTTAGTGTTAAAAGAAATTTAGTGGTCGCAAGCGCGTCTGCTGATAAGAAAGTTTTTGGCCTTCACTTGTTTCTCAGTCGCACTCGGGATTTGTACCTGGTTTATGGCTAAAGGCCCTATTACTAGACTTAAAAATAATGTGGGTGTACTGTTGGATACACCATTGAAACTTTACGATTGAATTATCGGCGTGACGTTATCTTAAGAAAAACTAAACTGCTGGGTTCATGTCGATGTCGTCATTAACACTTATGTAACGTATTCTGTCTAAAGTGCAACTATTGCATTTCATGACCAGTTTAATCTTATTTTAATTTTCACCTTTAACCTTCTCAAGCAATTTATCATGTTTACTAGAAACTGCGTTTCCTCTCCTATCGCTATCTACCAACAACCAACGATCACTTCCTTATAAAATATTACCTTTCTTACCTTCAATATTACAATAGTAAAACCATTCAATGCCTTTTTAGTTAAAATCGTTGCAATTGCCATCGATAAACCTGCCAACTAGTTTTATCTAATCGACCAAATTCACGTATTACTCCGCAAGGCTTTTGTAGTGGAAGAAAGAGATGGCGATAGCAAAATACAGGTTTAGAAAGAGAGGGAAAACGACTCTCGGTTCGACGGTCGTGAGTCATGCTCGGGCGCATACACCGACTGGTATTGTGGTCTACATTCACAGAATATAGCGGATTTGTGTATTCTTATATTATTATAGATGATTTGTTTTTTGTAAAGCTTTAAATTAGGGTTAAATCTTGTTATTGAATAATTGATTTGATAGGTTGACTTCAATCTACACATCAATCAAAAATTTGTCTTGCTATTCCGACACATAATTATTTTAATCTTGTTTTATATTTTCATCAAATCAGTGTCAATCAGCTTTGGTAAACCAAATATTAAGTTTGAAATTAAAAACTACCCTCTGCCAGATTAACCAATCATTTTTCAAAATCTCTCTCATGCATCACGAAAATATTGACAGCTAATGAATCAAGTACCATTTTATATCTTTCAATACATCTCATACCTTGTCCCACGACTGACGAAAGCATCGACCGCTGTGACGGGGTCGTCAAGTGACTTGATGTATTTGCCTTCAACATAATCGTCATTGGTCAAATGGCCAGGTGGAACAACATCTGTCGATATCCCATCATCGATGATTGTGCCAAATTCAGAAGTGATCATAATATCGTGTATCTTCTTCAACATTGACTTTTACATGTGGCTTTTAGTTGATCCTGGATGTCATTGAGTCTAATACGTAACTTTTTTTTTTCTCTGCTTACATCTGCTAGGATTACGTAGTTGTTGTTCCAACATCTGCTTCGTACGTGTTTTTGAAGACATATTTTTATCTGAAATGACGTTGTGTTCACTTAAAAACTAGTTTTCATTGAACTAGCTAGTCCTTAGTTTGAATTCTGATCGAATCGATACGCAAAAGCCGTCGCAAATGAGAGAGTTTTAAACTACATCCTTATGGGACCGAACTCCATGTTCGTACAAATTGTTCGTGTAGTTACATGAGTTTCAAAACTTCGTCCAAATACGTATGAAACATGTTCTGCTGGCAGATCGTCTCGCAAATTTGCTTCGCGATGACTCACCGACGCTCGACTATTTAGTTTAAACGTTCAAGACCGGTTTATACTCGTTTTTGTTACAGCCGCGATGGTTTTTTCAACCTTTTTTTGCATGCTTACTAACCGTATTAAGATCCTGTTGACAATGTTTTATATTGTTCAGATTTAATCATCCGTTTAAGCCGTCAAGATTGTCTTCCTCAAATGGATGAAGTGCAATTGCAGAATTTTTTGGTACCAAAAGTAACTCGTATGTTTTTGGTGCAAGCAAAAAATCTTCCAATTCTTATCCCAAGTTTAGTTAGTAAAGATTCTTACAGTAGCAGTTTCTGCTACAGATGAAGGTTTTGACTTTGTCACGACTTTTCATTGTTACAGTATCATGATGGGAACCGCTAATGTAATTCAATCATTACTAACTTTGGTTTCATGCACACGCAACATATTTTTTGCATCGTTATGATCAACTACGTTCGTGGGAGCTAGGATAAAACAATCTTTGCATGATTCATCGTTGATTGGTTCGCCTGACATGCAAATACTTTTATATGTTTGACTTTGAAAGAAAATTGCTTTGATAATGTTCGTTTAAAAGTATCTTTAGTATAACTATAAAGAACTGCATGCCATTAATAATGTCTCAAGGAAGTAGCTTGGGAATTTATCGTTTGTGTACGAGGGAAGCATTTTATCTAGCTTCCTCTGCCGATTTTATTATCGCTATATCATTGATAATAAAGTGTCTACTGTCTATGAGAAAGTCTTCTTGGTATGTGCACACTTTGTTTGGATCTAAATGTTATACATGACGTAAATATTACGACGGCTATTACGTACAGGCTAAAGCGATTAATTTCATCTTTTCAGCTGCTTGGAAATACAGCCTCCATTATTCTTGATATATGTAGTTTTAAGATTAATGTCATTCTTTCTTTAAGAATAAACTTTAGTAATAATGGATGAAAGTGAAAAAAGAAGCTGAAACTTTTTCCAATATGGCCGACTTAAACAGTGTCTAATTTGCGTAGGTTGAATTAACAACGTTAATTTTAGTTTTAGAACTTAGTATGGTTAGATTTCGGCTAAGTATTATTGTTACGACTTAATCTGGATTAAGGTTGAAATATTACGACAGTTTTATTGATTATGAGGGTAATTCGATAAACCCCTTTATTAGATCAGGAAATATTTGCAAAGAAATCTAATAAAAGACTTACATGTTCAAATGTTGTTACAAGAATTTACTTGGAGTGACCCAATTCTGAGCGCACACAATGAAATGTAAAATTTTCACTAGAATATTCATTCCGACTTGGATTGTCCACTAACAGATGTAGCACAAACATTTTAAAAGCGTAAAAAACGCGAAAAATAACATGGTTTCAACTTGGAACAGAATAAAAAGCAACTTTACCAGCTCGCAACTGTCTGCCAACTGCCACAACTTTGTCCCGATGTTTTTGCCTCGTCTCACAATGCATTCATTAGCATTATGCCATTTGTGACCATGGCATAGGTATATATAACCCACTAGGCTTTCTAAAAAGTACACAGTTTATAACAATGCGATGATGAAATATCACACTGATTTAGAAGAGTGAGGTATTTACAAATTTTACTGTAATACTCAAAATTGGTATGGGAAATTTGGAGGGCTTGAGTAAACGTGTTTGAAATGAAGAGGCTACTTTGAAAGGTAAAGCTAATAGAAATGGAAATGTGTAACTGGGAGGCTCTGACAAATATTGACATAAGTCTCTCAATGTTAGACGGTAATCCAATCGAATATTCAGACCTTGAAAGTAATTATATTACTACGTTATTCGAATTCACGCTTAGTTTCTACTTGAAATTCAATTCGTGGCCCAATAAAATTGTTTTCACAAAATTCTAGAAAAAGCTACCGACAATCTAATGCGAAAATCAAAAGAGCCCAGCCACAATTGTTCAACCCCACACATAAGAATAGAATCCTACAGTTCCATGCAAGCAGATACGAGCACAATGGCGGAAGCTTGCGGTCCATGCAAACAAAAATACAAGAAACCTGTATCTGCTAAAACAGCTCTTAAAACGACGATATAGAAGCTAAACATACTGCAGATGTTAATATTGCAGCAGCTCACAAAGAGTTGAATTACGTACAGTTATTTCAAGCTAGGCAACCTGAGATGGTCGGTCTTGGAGTACTAAGGTGCTAAGTAAGCTGGCGAAGTTTTAAAACTTAATGAAAATAGCCAAAGAATTTAAATTTTATGAAAAGCTTCACTAGAACGATTTTAATGAGAGTTAAGTAAACGAATGATTTAATAATGTAACATACATTATTAAATCCTTCGTTTGTTTGAGTGAAGTCTAAATTTTAGTCTGTTCTGGTACGAGTATGCTACTTATGTTGATTATGTTATACAAGTAGCGGCACTTTCGAAGCACTCATAACTCCATAAAGCTTATGAAATGTTGAGAGTTGAGAAAATAGTTAGAAATTTCATACGTTTTATTCGAAGAAGTTACAGTTGCTAGAATTCTCAGTCTTTGAATAAGGAGGAATTAATTATTTAAGAATTGAGTTAATAATATTCATAGGCGAAAACATTTTTAATTCAAACTGTATTGGCCTATTGAACAAAGGTCTTCCTCGTAAGCTTATACTTTTTTGCCTGTGTGATTTTCTCCGGGCAATCATGCTTTCATAAATGAGTCTAAGTTATCACGCTAGCGCGCGTTTAGTTCTTTCACCGATTTCATTTTTATAACCCTTTATTGAACTTGCTTGTTTTAACACTATAAAAGCTATCCACAAAACTGAACTTCAACACACAATTGATGATACCATCATTAACCTAATTTGCGAAAACGAAAATAACCTTCAAGGTTTCAAAGCCAAGCCCATAAGACTTTCCTATTACATAACAGTGGCTCTGTGGCCAAGTTCAACACAGCCTTATAAATAGATTAAGATTAATACCCAGCTATTATTAGCAACGCCTGAACTATTTTCGGTTTCAGCGATAAATATACAACTAACAAACGTATTGGCTCAATGGAATGTTTGCGTTAGCGAAATATTTTGCAGCTTTTGCGTGGTTCGTTGGATCAAGTATTTTTCTTTTGTGTTAGTTATATGTTTTATCTTGCTCTATACATAGTTTTCACTTTGATTCTTCAAGGTGCAGAGTCAAAAAACTTGCAGAATTTGTTGTGATTGTATGTGAACTGTATGCATATATGGCCTTAGTATTCTTCCTTGTAGTATCCCTAGGGAGGAAGCAGATAAACAACGAGTATGACATCAAATTCTTCAACAATATCGTCATTATTTTAGAAGACATTAAATAAAAATTACATTTGACTAGAATGTCGATAGGAATGTCGGTAAATAATATATTACTCACTATTGTAAAGAAGGCATGACGTGTGTACCCATACACAAGAAACGCTATTCTCTCTAAAGTCAACAGATGTTTTAGCAAAGACAAGGTTACCGTTACTAAGTGCACTTAGTTGAATCATTGTATTTAAAAATTCTATCATAATATCATCATGCTTAACCGTCTTTTTGTTTGTATATTATTTACTCGTAAGCTCTAAATAACGCCTGACTCACAAGAAGCTCACAAAATTAAACACTACAATTATATTCACATCTAAAGCAATACACCCGTGTATAAAAAGATATGATTCACAAACTGTACAAAGGATTCTGTTGACGGTTGCATAAACGTGAAACTTCTCTATTTTGTACGAGTACGCGGTTTTATTGTTAACAATGTGTTGGAAATCTTGCGTTGTTATATTGCGTTTTGTAATCGTCGTAAAATGTTGTATTAAAGTGCGATTAAGAACGTCTCGAATGGTTCTAACCTCAATCACTTATAAGAGAGGAACTACTGTTACTAAAAGCTTTGATCTAAACGATTGGAAAGCATCTAAACCTTTTATGTAAATAACTGAAAGGCGAATAGAAAAATACAACATACACAACCCGAATCTCTTTCCAAGTTAAAATGAACATGCTTCTCCTGGGTACGCTCGTTCCATCGTAGGCTTTGTAACAGTCACCTTTGACCTGGATTACAGTCAAGAGCAAACCATAATGAAATAAAAAAATCTTTGACGCGTATTCTGTCAGAAATGTATGGTGTTCTATGCGGAATTCGTCCATATATGCTAATCTGTATCTCGTTATCATAAATCATATCCCTTTTCCTCGTTGACTTGTTCACTTTAGGTTTTCCCGTTAAAGTGTCAATTTTATCACAATTACTTCATAACGTGTAATGTTTGACACAGATTTCTCTGTGTCTGTATTATTTAACTGTGTGCGATAACATTGAGTCATAGGTGCTTCGGTCGCCATATGTTCGTTGTCGTGACTACGGACCACGGCCTCGGCTTTATTGAATAGTATTCCTAATATCACGTTGTCTTTTGAGATACATTCTTTAGCGTTTATTGACAGGCACGATTACTTAGAAGAATTTAAACTAGCAAATAGTACAATATTATCTGCTATCAACGGATATAAATGTTAATTTTTGGCATCTAACTACAAATGTATGTTTTTACTCCAAAACAGACAGGTTTTTGTTTATTCTGTACCAGTTTTGCTTCGTATGAATGAAAATGAACGCACGTTCACTTAATTTAGTGCTCTTTAATTTTAAAAATCTGAGTAGATATAAACCAAACACTATTTTACATAACAACTTGAAATAAAGTGCTAAACGAAGAAGCCTTCAAGGCCCATAACTTGCGATCGTAATAAAATCCAATTACTGCCGAAGAATTTATCATCGAAGTTGAATGTCCTTTTATTAGTACCGATATTCGTAATGTGTCGTCTTTTGCTTCATGTAATGTGTTGACTCAAGTGTCCAGGTGATGGTTTCCTCTCTTTCAGACGCCGCCGCAGCTTTGTGTCGCTACAAGGGTTTATGGTGAACGGTTCTCCGTGTTCCTTATAACTAACAATGTTTCATCTCTCTCTTTCCAGATGGACTTTGTTGCTGTCTCCCTCCTGCCGTACAACGGAATGTTTCTATCATAGAAGTGTTTTGCATTCCGTTTGCTTCTCGGAAACTGTTTCTGTATTGTAAATGGAAATGGGATCAGTAACGTCATTCGCTTTGGAGATAATTTCTTCTAACCAAGAGTTATGGGGCGTTTAACTTGTTACAGTGAAGAATCTCTCGTATGTTTGAATGATAGTAGCTTGATAGCTTCAATAATTTAGTAGGTTTTAGTTCTATGTCTATGACCTTGGCTCGTGTATAAATTGATGGGTAGAAAGCACCTCCAATTACAGAGTCCTTGGACGAAACGGGAGGTTGAATTTAAAACACTTGACCTTTACCAGCGCCAAGTTACTACGGCTGTGTAATTCTTAATTGTGACATAATTACTGTCTGTTGTATAAATATTATATTTGTTTCACAAAGTCTTGCAGGTTGATCTAATTACGTGATCGTTTATAATCAACAGACGTGTCGAGCCATGATTAGTATTCTATCAATCTGTCAATGCAACAGTAAATGTGTGTCTTTGAATCGATTTTGTCGATTTACAATCTGTGATAATTTTGTTTCATTAGTTTTGCTTTTCCAGGAACATTTTTGATTAGCAATACGTGTTAACGTTTTTTATTGCTGGTATTATCTATATATATTATATATATATTAACTTGCTGGTAACTCTACCTTCATGGTTTTGGAATAGGGTTCAGTTTTGAATGGTACCAGTAATTTGTATGGGGCCATTCTTATCGAGTTACGGCTTGTTACGATCGTTCGGGGATTTCACATTGTTTTCCTACGTTTCTCTGATTTTCCTGTTACACGTAGTAATTTTTGAATGCCTTTTGTTTCTTTGTTAAGTATTCGGCTTAATTCTGGTTCCTTTTATGGCGTAGGCTTACTATAAACTTACGAAAGCCTATGCTTTTGCACACGGTTTCTTACATTTCTGAATAGCGGTTCAATATTCGGAGGTATTATCTAGAATTTTCTACTCCATTCAGTTTTCTACACAACCATGTTGTTTAGAGAGTCTTGTTTTCTTTCGATCGGGTTTACCAATACAATAAAGTATTCTATCGATTGTATGTCTTGAGTCGTCTACGTCAGTTATGTATGCGCTGGTTACTCAATTTTATATGCGATTGTTTAATTGACGTCAGAGCTAGATTATTGATCGTTTTTCACTCATTCCATTACCTCTGTCTGTATCTACGTATCGTCCTATATTGGTAGCGTTCAATGCTGGTATTTAGGCCGAATTCAGATGTCATGTTCCGACGTCACGGCTGATATCTTATCTAATTTGATATACTAAAGGCGTCTATATTTGGTAGCAATCGTACTTTACTTTCTTCCTTATTTTCAGATATTTTTACACTCCCACAAAATATAAATAGTACTTAAAGTGATACAGTAACTGTGATAAGACATAAAATTTAGTATGCACTAAAACCAAGTGATAAAATCAGTGAAATGTCCTCTTTCTAAAATGGAAAGGAAGTTAACACGCGAAGATTTCATGAGGAAAAGTTTTCGTGCGCCGAGGGTTTCGCCCGCCCCAGAAGGTCAAGAGCCGACTGTAAACGGAGCGCCACCACCATCGCCGGTGTCCTTAGCCATGTTGGAGAGAAACCCACCGCCAGTTCGAACCCAGTACGAGGTCACATCCTCGGGGATAGCTCCGAAACGACTCGAAATCAACAGAGCTCATCCCATCCACCTAAAATCATTCCAAGCTCCCGAACCACCCGATGATGCCGCACCAATGCCACCATCAGACGATGTACTACGTAAACTGGAGCGGCAAATCGGAGAAATGGAACGGGGGCTCGAAAGAGCGCAGAACGGCACTGCAGCTGTCGATGAAAGAGTGAGATACGCCGAACACGAAAATCTTTTGCGTACTGGCGTATCTTCCGTCGGTGGTGGAGGTTATCTCCCAGCTGATTCTGATACAGAACACGACGTAGTACCTTTCAATCGAAACGAAACTACGCGAAGCAGTACTGGCGGTGCTACTCCAGTACCAAGGCCAGCTACTCGACTAGCTAGAACTAATTCTGATACACAACAATCAGTCGCAGCGACTGCCAGACTGATGAGGAAGCTAGCTGATGGCAATAAGGAGGAAAAGACTAAGGTTATATCTCGAAAAGCGATTCAAGCGAGGATGGAGAGGGTGAAGAACTCTGTCACGGGGAAGAATGAGCATAGGGTTTTGGCTGAGCATAGGGTGGACCCACCATCTCCGAGGACGCCCACTTCTCCAATCACTACAAGGTCGTCACAGGTAAAGGTGAATATTTTTGACTATTGTGGATGTCCATTTAAATATAATAAATGCAACAGATGATAAATAAAAAGTTACATTTTATGCACGGAAGTAAGCCATGCCAAGTTCTAGTAAGATGTTATATTTATTTCTTGGTGTGTACGGTATTATTGAAACAAATGAAGGTCTACGAAGTTTCTTTACAGAAAACAGAAACTTGATCTTTAATTACTAAACTTTATCACAAAATTGTAAGTTATTACTTTCGTGTTGTTTGTTCTAAGAAAAGGTAACATTATCAGAAAAGAACTGTTCCTTTTAAGAATAAGGGCACTAAATCGGTGCGGAATTTTCTTAAGCCGATCATAACCAACACATTTGACAGGCCTGTTGGTCTAGTGGTTAGTGACTCTGACTGCTATGCCGGAGATCGTGGGTTCTATTCCCACCCAGGACAAATGTTTGTGTGATGAGCACGATCATTTGTTCTGTGTCTGGGTGTAATTTATCTATAATATGTATGTATTTAGAAAATATATAAGTATGTTTATCAGTTGTCTAGTACCCATAACACAAGCTCTGCTTAGCTTGGGACTGGATGGCGTTGTGTGATAGTTGTAGAATATTATTGTTATTATACTATTATTATTATTTGTCACATTTCGTTCCTATGGCATTAAGTCCAACGCTGTGTTCAATTAAATAATAATATATTTTTATGACACAAACAAATCACAGCTTCACCTTTTGATACATTTTATGTGACGTTAAGTGTGTTCAGCTACCCACACGAGTATTCCTAAATAGTATTATGTATTGGGTAACATGAATTACCATGTTACTTAATATTGTTCACACTTTCTTGCGTAACCTCTACAGAAGGCAAGTGACAGTAATCCTACACTAGATTATTATTTGAGATGGGTTTTGACTTTAAAAATATGAAGCTTATTTATATGTTTCCTGCAACACATCACAGTTTCATTTTTTTATCCACCATCCCGCACTGGGCCCTCGTGGTGGATTATGGCCCACTCCCTCTCTCAGAGAGGAGGCCTGTGTCCCAGCAGTTGGAACATTTATAGGCTGATGATGATCACAGTTTTATTGTTAGGTAGTATGTAACGCTATTTGTATTGATGACTACCTTATGCCCATGGCTACACCCTCATATAGCACAATAACTGTCCCACAGAATCGTAGTACCGGGATATAAGTATACTTAAAGCTAATAAAATAAACAAGCGGGTCTAATGCGGCCACTAAGAAATATTCCTAATAATTTGCTTCGTGAACTTCCAGCAATGTCATTAGCAATTTTTCTAATATTCAGAATTAGATGGCACGTATGCGGCATTGCATTTCATATCTGAACAGAGACTTAAGGCATGGCAATGAACACGCTAAACCAATGCGCCAACCATAAAATATGTCGACGTTATCAAACACAAAACAAACTTAATTCCCTTTACCTGCTGCGAAAAAGTTAATTTGTAACATATGGTGCGTGGAGCTGACGGCCTCCTATGACGTCATGTAACACGGCATCACGAACGGCTGGTACTAGGTATAAAAAATATATAGTGTTTGATATGAGATATGATTTATATGTATAACTTGTAACGGTACAATAAGTAATATGTATGTCTAAAACAGGTGTTACTACGTATGAAACTTATTGTTAGTCGTAACAGATTTCAGCAAATTACTTTTTTTTTCAACAACTGGCAACACAAAATATTATGTTAAATATCAAATTAAATTTACTAGCGTGGCTCTGCAAGTATTTGTATTTTTATCTTTGTTAAATGAGTTTTTTTTTGCATCAGAGTTGCGTTAGAAATTTTAATTTGACGTTTTTTTTTTCAGTAGCGACGCAAAATAGCTATTTGTTTTCACCTTTTATTCTCAGAAACTGTAATGTACTAATTCCTTTTATTCTTTTCACAGGTAAGCACAAAGCAAAATACTTAAAATGGCGGAGTTTTCTGCGTTCAGCGCTAACTCTATTGTAAGGTAAGGCATGCACTTTGTTTCGTACTGATTAATCCTCGCCATTAGCGCTGAGTGCGAGATTTAAAGGAGAGGGAGGGAATTATTCAGCAGAATAGAGTGTGATCAAAGAGTAGGATGGAATAGATTCTTGTAGTCTATTTTTGCTGAGGTTGGGTTGAAGAAAACATAAATGAATCCGTTTCTGCCAAGTGAAAAATTTCTCACGTACTCTTTTAAGTTTATTTTATAACTTATTCACTGACGTCAACAAAATGCGGTATATTGCATTAAAGTATAATAGGTATTTTTATCATATTATGGTGTCCAATTTATTATGATATGTTTTAGCTTTTGCCTAATTAGGTGTGACACACAACAATCCATTGTGTGTCCGTTTTCATTAACACAGCGTGACGTAAGCGAACTGTTGAGTTTTTGACGCAATATGTGTAAACAAGACAATAATATATTACGGCATTCATTTAGATCTGTGTTATATAGTATTATAGTTTCATTTTCAGGCAATTGACTACTTATAATTTTATTCATGAAAATCGTATTTCAGCATCTAACGTTCAGTATTTCAGAAACCATTTAAAATGATCTATTCATATTACAATTAATATCCACATTACCAAACCACGAGGGTATCCCTACATGGATTTAGCACGTTATAATACATATTTTATGACAGCAATTCTGTTTTACGACCTTGCTAAGATTTATCAAAACCGCTTAGATTTTATAAACGTTGAAATCTCAGCTATGCGAAGGTCAAAATCGAAATGTTTGGAAGTAAACGTGGTACGAATGATGAGTGCGGAATGCAAATCGAATGCGCATGTCAGACGCTTCTCTTGTGAATGGTTCACTTGAGTGAATGGTTCACTCGTCATCGACAAAATTATGAGACGTTCATCTGCTCTTTTCAATTTATTTTTCGATCAGATGAAAGACGCCATCTTCATTTGAAAGATGACAAGTTCTCGAATTCATAATTCACATTTGATTCCTTTGTGTTTTGATTCTTTAAGTTACTCTTTAATTAAATTATGTCGAATTAATGAGAAAAGTTGATGAAAAGCGTCTGATAATATCTGCTTAGCTTATTTTATTCCAAAACCATTAAACTAACAAACTGAACTGTTTACCTACAGATATTTTTATCGCTTTGAGGAGATATTTATTATAATACGAGCGTGAGCATTGATATTGATGTACATTATTAATTATTTATAGAAGGAGCACAAAAATAATAATTGTTTACAGTTTTAATAAACACACAAACTTCAGGAGTATAAATCAAACATAACATGGCTAAAAATATTTCAGTTAAAAACAGAAATCATGTGAAATATTCGCTAGGCTACACTAGAAGCATTACGTATTTTAAATCTAAGTTCATTTTTAACAGACTTCAAAAAAAAAGTAGGTTCTCAGTTCGACGTGTATGTGTATGTATGTATGTTTGTCCGCGATTATCTCGCGTTTGGCTGAACCGATTTTGATGCGGTTTTCAGGAAAGTGTTCATTTCATTCTGGAGAAGGTCACGGGATATCCATTAGTATATAACACTAATGGATATCCCGTGACGTTGCTCGCGTGGATCCGTTTTTGCTTACTTGGATTGTAGATTTTTAAAGACGCCGATTTTTATGAAGATTTTTGTTGAATATCTAAACTAAAAAGGGTAAAATAAAAAACTTTTTGAAAAAAAGGGAACCGACTTCAAAACCAAACACAAAAAAAGTGTAAAATAACTTTTCTTTCGGAAGTCGGTGGCCATAGTCAATGAAATAAAAAACAAAGTCACCGACTTCCGAAAGAAAAGTTATTTTACACTTTTTTTGTGTTTGGTTTTGAAGTCGGTTCCCCTTTTTTCAAAAAGTTTTTTTTCTCTATTTATACAAATAAAGAATTTGAAAAAAAAAAACTATTAGGTAATTGGTGATCAGTATCACTCCAACTGATCACAGCCACAGTCACAGAGCTCTTTTGTATACGCTGTATTTATACGACAAAGAAATAGAAAAGAATCACCTTTTTTCTTTGGAAGTATCAGTCTTCTATGAATAGATTGATAATATCGCGTCTCTAATCTTTGCAGTACCCTTAGCACGAGTTTTCAGTATTTGAGACGTAAAGTAAACTGGAACTTTGACAATTTCAAATTGACAATTTTCAAGGAAAAAATTAGTTCCTTCTTCACACACCAGCGGCGCTGTTCCATTTTTTCATACAAGAAACGCTGTAAATACTGAAAAGACGCTGTAAAATAAAAGAGTGAAAACTCGTGCTAAGGGTACTGTTATTTATTTTTTAATAAGTATTTCATGAATTCCAATTATATTGAGTTCTATTGAAGTTAGCTATATACTAGGTTCCTCTATACAGATTACAGAGGAGTGGCGAAGCGTACAAAAAATACGTTCGTTCGCTTCGCTCTCTTCCCATGGTCTCTTTGATAAATACGTTTTGCATAATATAATAACGTTATTTTTATTCCACATCTCTCCCTTTGGGGCAAAATTAAGTCAAATTCCTTTGAGAGTTTTCCTATGTTTTTTTTTTATCATGTTTAAAATTATTCCCGAACTTGGCGGTTTGCACTACTATTTTGTGCAAATTGCAATTGGTGTAAATTTTTGTCGTAAACAAGTTTTTGATTTTAATTTGAATGTCAATATGGTGTGAACTTCGTGTGTTTACAATCCAATTGTTTTTAGGGTTCCGTACCTACATCCGAATGAAAAAACGGAACCATTATTAATATATTTATTTTTAAAATAAAAACACAAACTTTGCCCCACACTACTACAATATTGACTCCAAATCTACTAGACCGATTAACTTTCTTTTTTCTTTCTTTCATATTTGTAATATAACTACAAGTATGTCTTTCTACCCTCTAAACAATTTTATTGTCGTCATGACAACTTACTCAATGAAAACAAAAGTATATAAAACAAAAGAAAAGCAACAGTTATCATCAAGCATGGTGATAAACTAAAAATCTAAGTGGGTCACTCGATAAAGCTCCGATCAATTCGAAAACCTTGACATATTAACTGACTCTATTATTTATTGATGAAAGTGTTAATTATTCTTGATACTGACATTGCTAACCCGTTTCATTGCTCCCCTGAGAAAAGACCTCTCCTAATGACTTCCACTTTACTCGATCCAGGTCAAAAGTACACCTTGCGAGACTTTCTTATCAGATAACCGTGGTCTCGCAACATAAAGGGCTATTGAAGGACAGCGTGGATTTTAGTCAGTACAAGTCTGATAGACCCTCCCGTCCTGCCCAGCGTGGGAGGACTCATTTGATGAT
This sequence comes from Agrotis exclamationis, assembly GCA_950005045.1. Lineage (NCBI taxonomy): Eukaryota > Metazoa > Arthropoda > Insecta > Lepidoptera > Noctuidae > Agrotis > Agrotis exclamationis. The sequence goes on from OX465441.1 coordinate 12,146,355, forward strand.
TTTACCACGCTAAAAAAAAACTTCATTGGTTACAAAAAACGAATTGGCACGCTAAAACCTTCATTTATAAAAATGTGTATTTAAATTCTTTAGCTCTTAAAGCCAGTGAGATAAAGTGGGATAATTTAGCGTCGAGGGGATAATACTCTCCGCATTACAGCTATTAATATTTTTTCTTATCGAGTTACGAAGCTGTAGAAAAATGTAGGTATATAAATGTTGTTATTGCGTAATCAGGAGACTACTTACCAAGTGGACTGGTTGAAGAAGGAATGGAACAGCTTCTAAACGTAAATGCCAGCCTTTCCTGTAAATAGGAGCTGGTCGTGGTATTACCTGTTAGCGGTTTCCTGGGCTTTGCCCCATAGTCACTGTGCCACGAGGTTCCACTACCCAGATTCAAAATCATTAGTTTTCACATGAAAGAGTAACAAAGGATCGATGTTTATTATAATCCATCCCATGCATCAGTCCATCCTCACAAAATTTCGCATTTATCATAAACATCAAGTAAAATGCTGGCAGCTACCGTGTTTCCGGAAATCGCTTCGCAAAGTCCGACGTTCTGAGCGTCTGCCGCAGCGACTGCGTCATGAGGTGGGGATAATATGTGCTCTGCCACATATATTAAGTCTATTTTGTTTTGCTTATATTACTGTTTCGCAAAGGAGGTAACTGCTTCTCATCTGCTCCCTCGCTCCGGAGACACAAGCACAGTGGCGTCAACCCGAGCGTATCCTTCGCTAAACCAAAACATACACCTCCCGAAACAACCGAGTACGGTGAGGACCTGCGTCAGTCGGAAAGTATAGAAGTTACTTTAATAACCTACAAACGGCGAAAACATAGTAATTTGTCAAAAGGGTTAGGTAAACCTCGCAACTACTTATATCTGCCTTCGCAAACCAACCTGTCTTGAACAACAGCTATTAATATAAGTTCCTGCCTTTACTTAATTTTGTAATACATGTTATTATTGTCAAGATTGCGTATATTATTTATGAGGTTGTTATATTGCTGTTAGGAAATAGTTTCGAGTCGCTTCGTTATGTGAAAGATATTTATAGCTAAGGGAATGTACTTACTATCAGCGTCTCTGTTCCCGAAAGTATACAGCCCGAATCTCTTCAAAGTTAGAGTGAACTGACTTCTTCTGGGTAAGCTCACTCTATCGTAAAATTTGTTTGTGTCACCTCTGATGTAGACCACCCCCCCTAGCCAAGTCGCAAACGATAATCGTAAACGCTTGGTACTCCCCAATAGATTTTCAACTTTACAGCCTAGAACCTAAAGTTGAAAATCTAATTAGGATTTCTGAGCGTTAGCGACAGGAAAGATCGAAAACGATAAGCAATCTTCACTAGATTTTCAACGTTATACCCATGCATATAAAATTGAAAATCTATTAAAGCCTACTCAGCGTTTGCGTTTATCGTTTGTAACATGGCTACAGGGCCTGAATATAGATATTTTGTTCAGGTTGAAATATCATCTTATAGTTCCTATCGCCCTAAGAGGAGCATAAGGGGCTGTCAACTTGACTGACTTAAAACTAATATGTTCCTTCAGTCACCCTTTGTTTTGACAAGAGTCTTATCCCATTCTACTTGTGGTCGGCGCAACACGTTTTCTTCTTCCATTCTCCCCTATCCACTGGTAAGCCTAAACATCCAATAATATCAGACCTGTCAAATGTCTGTCTTGTCAAAGTTGACAGTTCTCAACTGTCACTGGGAAGAAAACTTCCCGTTGGCTTTTCCGAAATTTGACACTAATGACAGGTTGTGGGAAGAAAACTTCCCAGTGGCTTACAAGTGGCTATTAGACGTCACAGTATCATTTACTCCTTTTTCATTCATATCATTCCTTAGACAATCCATCCATCTTTTCTTTGGCCTTCCTTTTCCTCTCCATCCATCAACATTCATACGACAAGAGTCTGACAGAAAAAAAAGGCTAATGACAACTATGAGTTTTTCAGCGTCGTTCATGGAACAACTGTAATTGGTACACTTTTGTATCAGTACGATCCCATAGACCACCAACTCAACACGACCGAAGGCAGTATTCCAAACTATTCATCGATTTTAATGCTGCATCCCACCTACTTGTAGCGTGGGCGAGTGAACACGAGTTACGCGTACATGCTCATCTGCATGCAAGTCGTCTGCGGCTGTAATGATAGCGTATGGCGCCTGATGCTCCTTAATTGAACTTCTCCTATGTTTCAAGCATGACATCTATAGTTCACATTGTTACTAACAAATATGGAGGTGATTCTGAAAGAAAGAAAGTTTATATTATCAACTCCTGAGTGAATTTTTGAGCTCAAACCAAGCACACACAGCTCCAAATTAAACTATACACATAAAACTGTAGTTTGTATGATTTTTCACTCAGTGGATAGTCAGCTAATACTAGTTTTGTGTAGCTTGATGTGGCCTTCTGTACAGTCGTGCTTCAACCCAAAAAAAACCTTAATTAAGTATAAAGTTATGTTGATAATTCTACATGCGACAACCAAAATAAAAACAACAGTCCTATAGGTACATGTTGGTAAAGTTTGTGTTCATTTTTCTATGATAATAATTTAAATATCTGGGTCCCAGTCCCAGTTATGACGTAACTCGTACCGGCATCACACCCACATTGGAGTGGGCGTCATGTCCAGTCCAGGCCTCATTTATTACAACTGCATACAAGCTAATGTAACTTTGTGCGGTGACGTAAGAGGAGGTTCGTTCTCTCTAGCATCGTCCCACAGCCTGGGGGTAGTGGAAACATATTTTTCCTACTCCTCCACTATTCTTTTCTGATTAATTTCGTGCAGGATCCAAGACAGGTAAATACATTCTCCGGGACACGTCGAGCTTCATTGTCTCGGCGCTTTTCTGGTGGTTGCCACTGTTGATTCTGGCTCTCAGGAGTTGCAGTGGTTTGGGAATAGTGTGGTGGGTTTGTCCATAAAAAAAAAGCCTGGGGGAAGGCAGAGTCAGCAGACCGTTACCTGTTACGATCCTTACACACTGTTTTTGCCTCATCGATATACATCTCGTCAACACGTACGCCGATCGCGAGTACTACACACCCGACTCTTCTGAAGCACTTCACCACAATAAGTTTAGTGTAGGTCATTTTTCATAAAACAAATGGGTCAACAGTGTGCTCTAGGTCACATGGTAATCAGTCTGTACGGAAATGTAAAATTGTGATGAGTAGAAGGTTATTCCATCTTTTTCAGACTTGTTGGAGGGTTTTGGAGAAGAAAGGATATTTGGCTAATAGTGGGACACATAATAGGCTATAAATAAAGTACAAAACATCAATAACACGCCTTATACACTATCAACCATTGATAACTTTATTCCTAACTTCGTACAAACATTGGTCTGTAAAACTAGGACGTGGCTTGTTCCGATAAGGTTTTAAAAACGCTTGGCTTCCAGCCACAGAACTTGCTCATATCGTAAACTTGGAAAGTCTTATCCGTACGTGTTTTAGTATTATCGACTTCGGGGTAACGTCGGGAATATTCGAGAATGTTGGGGTATTTGAAGGCTTTCGATTGGTTCCTTCCAGATGGTAATAGGATGGTTTTTGCGGACATTGACTGGCGGGTATGCCTTTTTTGGGAGCCAGTCGAATTATTGAAGTCGAAGTCTTCGCGTCGTGAGTGGAACGGCAGGGTTTGCCAGGTCCTTACTAAAAGTCCATATTGTTCTTTTGGTTAAACTTCGCGCTCGGGGGCCACGGTATCCTTTTAAGACGGTTCCGCGAGTAGTAGCAGTCATGAAATCTGGATTTGGGTCTGATTGATGGCAATTCGCTTGTTTCTGTTGCATAAAACTTAAACATAACTGGCGAAATGTGAGTGGACCCTACCCTAATCTTTTGGGGATTACGGCGATATAGCGTTATATTAGAAACTACGGGGAACAGATACCGTCAAATAAAAGAAAAGCAAAATTCGCTAGTTCTTTGTTTTAAACGAGAAATTATTGAAATGAAGGAAGAAGACGTAACCCCCATTTAACGAGACACAGTTCGGGACATCAAGGGACATTAGAGCCCATTATTTAATTAAGAAACCCCAAACGACGGACCCGAGGACAATAGGCAGACTCCTTGTGTATATTTATCATTCTTACGTCTTTATAAAAGTTTTCTTTCTTGCGACTTGTCGAGTAATTTATCACGGATTCACGGTCTTTATAGTAAATGTAGGTAGCTCTACTAATGATACTTTTTCGTATTTATAGGATAGACATAATTATCATAACATCACGCTTGCAACCTCAAAGGGTTACGTAGAGGAGTACAAGAGTAATAGAAAACCTTCATTTCCCTAGTTCCACCCATTTATTTATTAGATAAAAATATATACAATATAACAGACGAAGTCTAAAAAATTGTATATATAAAAAAGGAAAATAACATTAAAGCCAGAAAACATAGAGAGAAAAAATAATATAATAGTAAAAATAACAATTTTCATACGTCTTCTCGCAAAAGCTAGGGACGAGCCTATTGCCATCTACCGGGGCACGAACCCAAACTCCGTGGTTGCCATTGAGAAACACCCAATAACACTTTACTTGCACAGGGAGTCGCACCCTTAGGGTGCCTTGCCACCAGAGATGTGCTATGTAGCTGTGCTGCGGATGTAAAAGCGGAGCTACGAAACTGTGTGACCGTTTCCACTGATGCTACGCTATGTAGCTGTGCGAGTAAGATGTGCTATGAAGATGCGCCGCCGCAAAGTAGCTAGGTACGCGAGGTAGAAGCGCAGCTCGAGCTATGCGATGTACCGATAGTAGGGAAGACGACCCAGCACGCCTTCATAGCACGCAGCCATAGCACGCATCCTTGCATATAAAAAAACACATCTTAGTTGAATCCGTTTCCACCAGTGCTGTGCTACGTGTACCAATGAATATGATTGTTGGATATCAAACGCATCTGCAGCAACGTATCATAGCGCATCTTTGGTGGAAAAGCAGCCTTAGACCCTATACTCAGCTGTCGTGGTTGTGACTACGATGAAATCGCTATCTCAGTAACTACTGATTCGAATTGAAATATTCTTTATGTGTTGGCTAGTCCATTTATCAAGGAATTATACAATGGGCTATATAACATCACGCTATAACAAATAGGAGCCGAGAAGAGGGTGAAACTACGGAGAACATGCTAGTGAGATATAAAATAATACAAAGATACGAGAAGCAACAAAACCCCTCATATACCTAACTACAACAGAAACATAAATAAACACATTGCACTAACTAGCTAAACACATGTAAATCTCTCGGCAGCGCTCCGTGACGTGGGCGAAGCCCCGCGGTACCGAAGCCCTATCGCTGCTGCATTACCAAGATTATTATTATATTCAGCTAGCCCTTGTGAAGAATGAGACGCAACTCTTTGACTGGATCAGAATAAATGCGAGGAGACGCAGGAATAATGGGTAATGCTCGCCGTCCGATCAAGGACGTATTCGTCATTCGAACTCGATCCCATTGTCATTTTGATAAAATTCTTTAATCTGCTAAGTTCATAATGGTGGATCATTGGTCGGTCAATGGTCTCGTAATAGAATTGTGTTAAAATGACATTTGAACATTTATTCATGCCCGATTTCATTCATATCTCTTCTAGGAGCGGTCAGCGTACTAACGAGCCCCCCATAGGGCCAAAGGCCTGCCAGGTTCGCGGCACTTTCTGTAAAAGTCACAGTTACTTTGCCCTGGAACGCAAAGGGCTACTGGAACAGGTTGAATAATTCACCCTGTTACTTTAGTAGGTTTTCGTAGTCAGTAAGAGTTTGGAATAGAGAAAAAGCTCATAAAATAAAAACTACTGAACCAAACTGAATTAAATTTTACGGACCAAATGACAGGTATACTGGTATCGAACAAAAAAATAATCAAACAAATCGGACCAGAAACCTATGAGTAATCGGCGTACATACATAAATAAAAAATACCAACCGAATTGAGAACCTTCTTTTTAAATTCGTTTATTTTTACAGCCTATTCTGTGTCCCACTGCTGGGCAAAGGCCTCCCCTTTCTCCTTCCAAACCTCTCTCTTTGGCCAATTTTTGGCCATGTCTGCCCTGTGAACATGATCATATCGTCAGACCACCTCCGCCGCGGTCGACATTCAGGCATCCAGTGAGTGACGATCTTTGCCCACCTCTCCGGGCGCATTCGTTCAACTGGCAGTTTTAAAAAAATCAAAAACTATTCTTCCATCTAAGAAGCTTTTAGGATAGGCGTGATCCAACGACCATATATATCTAGACTCCTAATCACAGGCGACCGATGTCTGTCAACACATTAGGCAAAAAAGTCTTAAGTTCGTATTAGTTTCGACCACTCCTGTGAGTCCCCTCGTCGCACTGACCTTGAGTTAGCCAATCAGAACGCAGTACCCCGTCCCCCTCGCTTACGTCGTACCTCAGCGATTTGGCAGAAAATTTTCGTTTGTCAGATGTGCATGAGGCGTCTAGATATAAATGGTCGTTGGCGTGATCACACTCCTAGCAGTCTACCACGGGCAACACCACGGTTTACCTGTAACCTGTGGTGTCAATTGATCCCACTGGTAAAATGATTTCATGTATGTATAACCTACACATCAATTTCAATATCAGCGGCTTACGTATTCATATCCTTGATATGATTGAGTCATTGTAAATTCAACGAATTGCAATCAACCTATCAATGTTAAATAAGCGTGGATATCAATAAACATGATTAATTTACTTATCATGAGACTTATTTTAGACTAAAACCGTCTTACCACAAAAAAATTAAACACCCGTTGATAACTTCTCTATAAAAATTGACATTGCTCCAGCTTGTCCTTGATATAAGGGTAGTTTTGCAGTTGCACTTTTTTTAGACAGACGTTCAACGAGTGTTTATCTTTTTGTGGTAAGGCGGTAATACTTTTCATTTTTCTTTACTGTGTTGTGTTTATGTGATATTGATATCGTAGGTTTTTACTCGTAGTAATCTATTTACAGATTTTCGTTGTTTAGATATTATAATTATTCTTAATTTCTGGGGACGCTGGAGTGTAGCAACACTGGGAACAGGGTGTTATTAAGAGTCTGGCAGTCCCTTAGGCTCGACCCAGGGCGTTGGCCTTTGGGGTTAGCTTGCTGATAGCTCCTTGAGGCGGGCATGGAACACAACGTACTGTCGATCCGGGCCTAGGCCTTGACGGACGGCGAGCTACCCACTACTTGCCGTCCGCAAATCGATAAGTTACCCACCTGGCTTCATATTTGAACTGATAAGAACAGGTAATTAATTTCCAAGCAAAAATCCAAACTTTGATGTAATAAACTTAAACAATAAACGGTCCCTTATAAGGAAATATTAAACTTGATCTATCAAATCCTAGTACAAGGAACAACTGTTAAGATGCTACAACTTTGGAAGTCGGAACCACGGAAGTTTTGAAGTCGGAGACATTATTAAGTTCGACTTGAACGTTGTTTATGAAAGGAAGTGTTTTGTGTTAAGTATATGATATTATACATACCAAGTATAGTATATAAACAACAGTCTGTTTTGTTCATTTTTAGTAAAAAAATGTTGGGAAAAAGCAAAGTATTTTTTGCGGACGGCGAGGTTTTTAATATCGTGTCGAACATAAAGACATTCTCATGGCCAAAATTAATAAAACCCAACTCGGACCCTCCCAAGTACGAGACCAAAAAAAACAAATAATTCAGAGACGCAAGCACCGACTGACGTAACGTCTAAGGTAAATGCAATAACCACCATCGAATGACATACCAAATAAAAATCACTAATACACAACTACTAAACAAACCTTAACGTTCTAAAAATAGAGTACAATTTCCTTCAACATCCACAGCTGTATAAGACGTTTCAATTTTCGGTTGGAAATATAGGGCGGTTGATACTCCACCCCATCTAGTTGTACTTCCGTCAGTCGTATTTCGAATGCCGTGAGGGACGCACGTTTGTCGCGTCGCGTATTATGGTGTTTTCATAGTTTTTTTTTTGTGTTAGTGACATGGCTAGAAAACGGGTAAGGAGTGGTTCAACATAATTAAAATGGGCTAGGTTATTCGCTAGAGAATTTGTGTTAGAAATTATGTATTTACGTCATATTCAGTTTTGACTGCGCCCTGCCTTTTGATCGTTGATTTTACTGTGTTGAGTACCTATAATTTCATTGTGCGTTCTGTTCTGAGTTCTTATTCATATATCTGTGTTTTTGAACGGTATTTTCATTTTGACATTTTACTACAAATGCGTTGTTTCTGGTCAGGTCGAGACCCATAGGAAATGTATCGCTATCGTGACAAAGGATATTTTTGTTTTAGTTTACACATTTATTTTAGTTGTGAACTATGCAGCGTCCATATTGATCAATCGAATCCATAAACAAATAATACTTATTTAAATAAACTTGTAAAATATCTGATCATGTTTTGATGTTTTCTGAATTATAGCTCAATAAACAAAAAAACACAATAGTATAATTATCTAAGTTCAAAGACATTCCTTTACAAAATTAGCATTGCAATGTAGTTTCACATGCCACGAAACTCGAATAACAATTTATTCCGATCTTCCAATGTAAACTTTGATTCTAAACTCCATTACTATGGATTGGATAAACGTTTGATCACTCGTCATCGATTTTCAAACTGTTAGCTTATGTTTATGCTTCGTTTACATATCAGTTATTAACTGCCCGCTGGACTTGCTACTCGACTAATCACTAATTTGTATTTTCTGACTTGACAATTGATTTTACATGATAATAAATGTGAAATATTTTTCCGGAGTGCCGAAGTCTTTGTAGCATTTTTTAATTTATTTTCTATCAGTAAAATTGAGGCCATGTTTGTAAGAAAACTGTTTACTGTACTCGTTACTCGCATTTAATTACATTCTAAAAAGGGTCTTGTTATCCTAGCAAATAAATAAGGACGTCTTATTCAGTAGAAGTTAATTACGGTCTGAAATTCAAGATGCATGTTCAATTTTAGTCCTTACATACAGGCGTCCTAGTTTGAAACTTAATTTGCTTACTCGCTCAGGTCCACCATTGTAATTTTGGTTCAGTATTCAGTGAGGCGGGATAGTAAGGAATTCATCTAGATTTAAAATATAATTTATAAGAGGTTTTTGTTAAATTATGTAGAAGAATGAACATCGTTTTAAATTATTTTGAAAAAGCGTGGGAATGTGATGTCTTCTGGAGAATCGTTTAAGCAAATCAATCATTCGCGTGTTATAGTCTCCCCTATTTGTTATTTTTACAAAAGTTCGTAGATAGATAAATATCGGCTTTGGACTAAATATTGACTGAATAAATAACATTGTTTAGCAAATATTGTTAAATGATTGACTCCAAGAATGTTAATTTGAAAAAAATAAACAAAGTTTTAGGCCGAAAATATAAATATAAAAACAAACAGAATCATAATACATATTACGCAATTAAGTACTATAATCTTCATTTATAGTCTGCTCAACACACATTAGCTTTATCAATATTGCATCAAAGTGCGCTATTAAGGAAACATTCTAATTAACTATGCTCTTCTAATTGTAATTACTGCTCTTAAACAGCACATTAGCATTTATGATGTTTTCATAAAATCATAAAATGTGTATTTAAAACGTAATACAAAAATATTACACGTATTTTTTCAAGGCTTTGTATTTTAGCGAATTTGAATAACACGATAAGCTTAATTAGTCGACAGTTACAAATTAAAGCAGGTGTTAAAAATACTTAAATATTTAGTAAAGAACACATTTAATAAAAAATACTTGTATACTGACTTGCTCGAGTAACTCGACCCTTCTTTTTGGTGTCTTATTGTACTGGCCCCCATCAATAGTTTTCAATAATAATAGTTTAGTTGCATTGAATTTAAGGGTTGTTTCGTAGTTGAATCTAAACATTTTGAAGGCAGAATATCGCAGTTGTGTTGATTGATTGCAAAACTGCTGATATTTTGAATTAATTTGATTATTTTCACTGAATTAAATGTAATGTTAGTGTTTTGTTTGATCTGAAACAATAAAATGGCTTGTAGATATAATAATTGACTGTAAGCGACAGACAGACGGACACACGAGTGATCCTATAAGGGTTACGGTTTTGTATTCGGACGTACGGAACCCTAAAAATGAAAGCACTTTGAAAATAGAATAACTTTGAATAAATTTATACTACTCTTGAGTCTTGCAAATAAATATTACTCTTGCAAGGTCTACTAGCATGAAAACAAATGTAAACGTAGCTTCGAAGTAACATTTTTTTTTTTGGATCTTGCAAATAAATATTTTTGCGTTAAAATTGTTTTGACTATTTTAAAACCAAAACATCGAAGTCTTTATTATTTAGTTTTATTTAAAGTGTTAAGTACGAGTTGTAGGTCGTGGGTTCGAACCCCACCAGGCGCATTACTTTGTGTAATTTATTTCATCACCACTGCTCTCAAAACGGTGAAGGAAAACATCGTGAGGAAACCAGCATGTCCTAGAACCAAAAATTCGAAGATATGTGACATCTACCAATCCGCACTGGGCCCGCGTGGTGGATTATGGCCCACTCCCTCTCACAGAGAGGAGGCCTGTGTCCCAGCAGTGGGAACATTATAGGCTGATGATGATGATAGGATCAAGGATGGTATCTTTTGGTATATTATTAGACGCAACTATATAAAATTATGCGACCACAATAGGATTAAAGTTATGATCGCGCCATATTGTCATGTCATACACGATTGTCTAAAACTTGCACTCTCTTAAATAAACAAAAAGAAGATGATAACTAAATTAATATTATTGAAAATTAATTTGCACAAATTATTTATTTGCTAAATGTAATTTTCAGATAGATGATAGGCGCGGGCCACACAGAAAAGACGTAAAACGCAGACGGGGCGGAGATATATAGGTATTATGTCTCTTCGGCGTCTGCGTCGCGTCCGCGCCCCGTCTCTTCTATATAATTTCAAAAGTCGCGTCCGTGTCTCGTCTCCGCCCTGTCCGCGACGCGCCTCTTCTGTCTGGCCCGCGCCATAGATGGAGGTCGTCGACGTATTCGACTTTTTTTCTTGTCGACTTCAAAAACCCGGTCTTCGGGGGCAAGATCGAGAAGTTTCGGACTTTTACCACACTATAACCTCCCCGGTGGTTACCATCAGAACAGGAAGAGGAGCTCTGAAGAGACCAGCTTCAGAGACCCTCTGTGCAATGCCTGCTTGACATGTTTTCCCTACATACATACACCGTGTTCCGGACGATATACATAAACTTCGACCAGATGTTCAAACCACGGAAGTAAGCATTTTTCATTATGGACACATTAATAAATTCTTATTTTTTATTTTTTGTTAATTTTCATACAAACTAAATACCTAGACGTAAATAACCCGATATGCATGCCTCTTTATCCGAATTGGCAACGTCATTCATAACATTTGGCGGGCTGAAACAAATGAAATGCAAATAGTATTTGATAGATTTCAAATTAAGATACTTTCTCACTGCATAGCTCAATTAAATTTCATTAAATGAAATTACAAATATCTTTGTAACGAAGCCTTTTTAAGTACTACTTCCTTTGCTGGATTTGATTTGTAAAAGCCATAGAAGTATTTGCTAAAGTTTATGGATAACGTGAAGAACACGGTGTATAAACATTGAAATTCGAGTATTGTAGCCGATTCCAAGATCTAGATATTCCAAAAAAATAAGTTAAAATAACTAAAACCCGACTACGAAAAAATCGCGCACTAAAAAGTATAAAACAAGAACAATCCGTGTTACAGAAATTTTTAATTAATAGCCGTGGTCGTATGCCACCTAGCCAATAAAGATTGTGTGAAACAACCGCAGGTGGCATACGACCACGGCTATTAATTAAAAATTTCTGTAACACGGATTGTTCTTGTTTTATACTTTTTAGTGCGCGATTTTTTCGTAGTCGGGTTTTAGTTATTTTAACTTATTTTTTATTTACACTATTTTGAGGTTATTTGATATAATAAGCAAAGCAGCGAGTGAATTTAAAATGGACTCATTAAGCCTATTCATTTGATACCCATGTTGACACTGTTAGAAACAGGCAAAGTAGCTAGTAAAAGCTATATAATGTATATATATTTCAAATGTGCTCATCAAGCCCTTTAATTTGATACCCATGTCGATACTGTGCGAAAATATATTTTTTTTCGGTTACGACTTTTCATCCCCTAGAGGGCGCCATATTGGATTTGGCGACACGTCACCTATCCTATAACCAGCGGACAACTGAGACGCTTCTAACGACACCTCATTTGTCAAGTAGTGATAAGTAGTTCAGAAGTTATGAGGGAACAGATGAACATACATACATACATACATACATACCGGTCAAAATCATAACCCTCCTTTTTGCTTCGCCGTAGTCGGGTAAAAATGTTTGTTTGACCTCGACCTTCCCGCCGTGTGCAACAATTTCCAATCAACACAAATATTTGTTTGCAAACGTTTGTATACCAATACTGGAAGTTATTGCGAGTTCTATTTTTGATAGGATATTGAGTGACCCCTTTTCTGTGTTTGTCAAATTGGACTCTCAACTTTTAAATAAAAGTTTTATTCTCCAGTTATTTGAAATGGTTTAGGCGCAAAGAGTTAATTCGCCAAATGGCAACCTAGTCGCAAAAGGAATAATTCTCTAAAAGCCTAATTCTCAAAATGGCCAATTATCAAAAGATCTGATTCGCAAAATGGTAAATTCTCGAAAAGTCTAATTCTGAGAATAGCTCTCTTCTCAGTCTTTTATAAATTCCAGAGGAGTAATTCCAGTAAATTTCCGTTAGTTATTGAAAAATAATAAAACTTTAGTTTAGGTTTTTTCTGTAATTATTATTGACAAAGATCAAATCCATCCACCACAAGCTTCCTCATTTTATCTTCTAGCAAAATAAATGAATAGCAGATTTAATGCCATAGGTATTGGATATCAGTTGATCAGCATTGACATTGAAGTAAACAAAGCGTTCTCAATCCCAGGTGTGCCTGTTTGTAAACAATAGCGATCTATCGATATATATCTGTTAATAATATTTGTTGCTAAGTTATTCCTGTGACTTCGCTCGTATTGAGTTCAGAAATAGTCCCACTAGGTTAAAAACTATCCAGGTTTCCGGGATTGTTCGAAAGACTTATCGCAGCCTTGGATCGCAAAGGGAAATTTAAGGAATTGGTTGGGTTTTAGTTCACAAAAGTTTGACACACATTGACATTAAAAAAAATTTTTTTTTGCCTTTTTTGGTATTGGTTTAATGTCCCAGGATTTTATACCCGTATTGAAAGAATACATTATAATCCAGACAATATTCCACCTTTATTTATTTATTTTACTATTTATGTACACACAAAATACAACACAGGATAACTAAAAACATAGAACTCAGTACAAGGGTACTGCTTATTTCTATATAGAAATTTCTGCCAGCAGACCCGCGAGAGGAGAAAAGAAAAAGAAATGTAGACTATAGTGTGTGAGAGGAGGAATAAAAACCGTCAAAAAGTGGATGCTAACCTAATCTTAACCTTTGTGCCACATTTCATTAAAATTCGTTCAGGAATTCTCACGTGTTTGAGTAAGGCGATGCCCAAACGTAGACACTTTGTTGCCGACACGGCACGCCATCACACGGAACCGTAGTTCTTGAGTATGTGTTAATTGGAAGCAACTGGACACAAATGTTTAGTATGCTTACGTATGTGCAGGGCGTGGATGATTTCATCCTGGTTCAATAGAAATCAAGCTTGTATATGACAGAAGACACAAAAGTGTCCAACCTTTGCACCCTGTCTAACAAGCATAGACTAAACAGAGACACAAACCCCATTAGCGGATCTTTACTATTAATGAATTTGTCCAATGTCCCCGCTACCCCCATAGCTAACAACCCCTCCGTCACGCAGTTCACCCCATGTCCGTCTATTACATGAACCCGTATTACCCTAGCAATTACCTTTGAATGTTCTTGGGGTAATTTGGCTTTTGTTTAGGCAACATTACTTCTTGGGGTAGTCGATATTTAAGACTAAACACCCCGCTTCGCTAGGGGTACCTAGTAGTTTGGAAATAAAATAAGTTACTTGCTGATAAAAAAGTTTGCATACCTTTATATTAAAAAAAGAATCATTACTCATTGTAAAATTACGGCCTGTTTAGACAATACAAGACTCACTTAAAAAAGAGATTATTTTTGTATATTTGTTATATTTATTGTCAGCCGCAGTGGTAGACGCCCACGGCGTCGGACGTCGCGGGACGATCTCCGGCCACCGTAGGCGCGGGCGGAGTAAAGGGCAACTCGCCACCCGACCATGGACCATGCCCGGGTCGACGGCGCGTTGTGTTCCACGCGCGCCTCAAGGAGTGTCAGCATAATGACGGGGCCCCCCTCTAGAGGGCCAAAGCCTGCCGGGGTCGCGGGACTTATCTCATTACCGTGACCCCGGGACATAACGGGCTATTGAAGGACACCGTGGATTTTAGTCAGTACAAGTCTGACAGTCCCTCCCGCCCTGCCCGGGGTGGGAGGACTCATTTGATGATTTTACCACGCTAAAAAAAAAAAAAAAAAAAAAATGCACCCACGATAGAGAAAAATGCTTGTGTGGGTCAATGGTTTTTATATGAAACTAACTGATGTCCTTCGGAAAAACGGTTATAATGGAAAACAAACTACTGGCATTTTATTCCTTATTTTTTGCTTTGGTAACGCATCGATAAACTCCAGGTGCATTTGGATGGCGGTTGCTATTTCCCATGGTTTGAGCAGCTCGTTTTTCTTTACATAAAATAAAACATTATCATAGAATAATACCTAGGAGGCTATCTCCTAGATATTAAGCCTCCTGTAGACACACGCGATTAATCGCGCTGCGACAACGAGCCAAGCTAATTTCCACTCTAAAAATACTGCGAATGGACCGCGACATGTCGCCCCGCGCGATAATCGCGTATGTCTGCAGGAGGCTTTATTCTTAGGCAAACTGAAGTTTACACATCTCCTCTTAAAATAAATAAACTTAATAAATTCCATTACAATCTACATAAAGAAATTTCCAAGAATTATAACAACGACCAGTTATGTTCTTAAAGCCCTTATTTCCCAGATTTCGAAACTGGCGCATTTACTGAGTCCAATCCCGCATCGTTCCCAATCCGCTTTCGTCGCGGATTACTATGATTTTCTTCCATTTTTTTCCATTCTGCCGCTGTTCGAGATTGTCTGCCGAGAACAGAAATTTTCTGAATGCAATCTCTATATGAATTGCGAATGTAATCCTTGGATGAGTCCCCGGTTTTGGATTAAAACTGGGATTCGAGAACTAGCTGGGAGAGGTTTTAGAGCGAGTTGGTAAGCTAGGTAACCTGGATATGAAAAGGTATTTTAAATAAGAATATGTCCGGTACTACGATAAGGGTGAAATTGTGATATGATATTGTAATGTCATGTACGCTTTTCTAATGCTTGCACGCTCCTAAGAGCGTTTACGCCGAACGGCATTTCAGTTAAACTTTCAAGTCCCATACATTTTCATTGAGCACTAGCAAACCCAGCGAACTCCGTTTCGCCACCAGATGGCTTCGTTTTATGTAACATTTCGTTTGGTGATTAAAAGAAGAAATTTTTTGTTCCTGAATTTTTTTTGCTATAAACCTCACGGAGCCAGAGACCTTTCCAACGAATGCAAAACCGTGGAAATCGGTTCGTGCGTTCTGGAGTTATAGCGTCAGGAAGGAAAACCCGACTTATTTTTATATAGTAGAAGATTATGATCCATTTACTTCCTGCAAGAATTTACATGCTAGTTTGACTATAATAGTGTTAATGGATTTATCAAACAAATAACCCGGCGAACTCCGTTTCGCCACCAGATGGCTTCGTTTTATGTAACTTTTTTTCTTTGCTATAAACCTCACGGAGCCCGAGACCTTTCCAACGAATGCAAAACCGTGGAAATAGGTTCGTGCGTTCTGGAGTTATAGCGTCAGGAAGGAAAAACTTCCTGCAAGAATTTACATGCTAGTTTGACTATAATAGTGTTAATGGATTTATCAAACAAATACCCCAATGTAGTCAAAATTGCATGCGACACGCATGCAATTTTTCGGGTCGTCTAAGGCGCTGGACACACAGAAAAGACGTAAAACGCAGAAGGGGCGCGGACATTTGTCTCTACAGCCCTTTCAAACAAAATGTATAGAAGCGTCGCTACCCAAAACATACAGAAACGTCGGGCCGCGGGCGCAATGCTTTTACGTCTGCGCCTGTCCGCGATGCGTCCTCTTCTTACGTCTCTTCTGTCTGGCCTGCGCCTAAATAAGGCTTTAGTCTTAAAAGTTATCAGAGAATATTTTCCGAAAATTACCTTCACATAGAAACACATGCTTAATAATATTTAAATTATTTTCTTTTTAATAAGACATTTGTGAATAATTTTAGCCTTAAATGCCAATAACATAGTTTGAGATCCAGTTGCCGAATTACATTTTGAAACTGTATTATTAATTTCTATAATATTCCTGAGAAAGCATTCACTATCACTTTGGAGCGCTCTACAGTTCAATTATGTAACTAAATTGACTTGATTGACAGCCAATACAAGGTGAAATATAATTTAATTGAAATCCAGTCGGAATACTTCAATAACTTCAGATATCCGTGACTGTGGTGACCTTGGTATCTTGACTCCGGTACTGCGGTTTTGATCAGAGATATCTTAGATACTATGCGACCACTAAAGATCACGGCGGTGAAGCTGTGACTACGCCATGTTGTGATATTGTGTTTGTTGGCACGTTTTTTTTTTTGGGAGCAATGGTGGGACAGTGGTATCGGCCCCGTCTTACGAGTTTCGAACTCGACCTGGCGCATTTCTTTGTGCAATTTATTTCATCACCACTGCTCTCAAAACGATGAAAGAAAACATCGTGAGGAAACCGCATGTCCTAGAACCAAAAAACTCGAAAGCAGTACATTTACCAAAATATACTGGGCGCGTGGAGGATTATGGCCCACTCCCTCTCACAGAAAGGAGGCCTGTGTCCCAGCAGTGGGAATATTATAGGCTGATGATGACATGATGATGGCATTTTTTGCGCAGTGGTTGAGCTACCGACTGCTGCATCGTGTTGCGATTCTATTATACAATTGCAGAATTATTCCCGTTGGATCCCACTTTTGAATCCTAGTAGCTCGCTCCGGCTTCAAAAATTTTTTTTTGATCTATCTACCTACATTGTGGATTATCCAAAAACTTGTTAGCCTGTACTGTCCCACGGCTGGGCCTTCCATCTACACTAACATTATAAAGAGGAAAGATTTGTATTTTTGTGTGTGTGTATGTTAGTAATGAATAAACTCAAAAACTATTGTGCCGATTTCAAAAATGTTTTCACCATTAAGCGCAACACAGACAGAAGGCGGCGAGGCGAAGGTAAGGTACAGATACGGCGCAGATACTCTGATCTGCGCCTCTTTTTTACTATAATATCATTCATATACGCGGTATCTGTACCTTACCTTCGCCTCGCCGCCTTCTGTCTGCGTTGCGCCTTAGAAAGCCACATTCACCCTGAGTAACCGGTCACCCATGCGAAGTCAGGGGCCGCTAGTTCTTTATAAAGGTAAATATTTTGAGCTAGTTCCTTCCCATTCTCAAGGAACATAAAATATTTATTTCGTCTCGGTTGACAACGGACGATGGCATACAATAATACATGACTGACAACAGTAATTTCCTGTGCCAGTAGTTTTTTGGGAGCCCCGGGATAAAAAGTCTTTAATAATTAAATGTCAAGAGCCTAGTCTGTTCATGAAGCGGTGTTTGCCAATCTCATTTATGCCGGAAAAAATAGTAGTTTTTTTATACATACACACATCAAAAGTGTCTAGGGATCAAGCATTTTTATGCGGATTTCTTGAGATTGAGATGTGGCTTTGTAATAAATTTATGATTTTATAAATTTATATGGATCCTTTTTGGTGCATTTCATAATTTGAATCAGGAACTGTGAATCAAATTCGAGTAAAAGATGAAAATCAGCTGTCAATATTTTCCCTATAAAAACATACAACGCATTGAAGACATTATTAGTGCTACTGTTTCCCTACTACTGATTAAAACCAACGTTATTATGGAGCGGCGACGTCATTTAAGCAGGGGAGAAATGCTCAGAGCCGTGGGAATGATAGAAGCTGGTTCCCGGCAACGTACTGTGGCTTTAGCTCTGAATACAAATCAGAGTGTTATCAGTCGACTTTGGACACGTTACCGAAGCACTGGTACCGTGGCTGAGCGCCATGGAGGACGGTATCGCTGCACCACACGGAGACAAGACCGATACATTCAAATCTTAACTCGAAGAGCTCCAACAATAACCGCCATGATGTTAGCCGTGAGGCTTCATCACTCTTCAGGGAACTTAATTAGCGACCAAACAGTCAGAAACCGCTTGCATGAAGTGAACCTTCATTCCCGAAGACCGCTACGGGTACCACCTATAGCAATGCACAATCGTAGGATTCGATATCAATGGGCTCTTGAACACAGAAATTGGGCAGAAGAACAATGGCGTTTCGTGTGCTTTTCTGATGAGTCTCGTTTCGGTATGAGACCGGATACAAGACGTATACGACACTGGAGAACCCCTGGACGCCAACAGCGATTAAAATCCTGCCAGGAAGTCCATCCTTATAGTGGTGGAACCATCATGGTATGGGCGGGTATTTGGATCGGCGGAAGAACTGAGTTGATTTGGATCAGAGGCAACCTCAACGCTCAAATTTATGCTGAGACGATTGTATCAGACGTCATCGTTCCTCTACAAGTGCAAATCGGTCCCTTATTTCAGTTAATGCATGATAATGCACGACCGCACACCGCAAGAGTTGTAAGACAGACTCTCGCCGCAGCTAACATCAATGTCCTGCCCTGGCCTGCTCAGTCGCCAGACTTGAATCCGATTGAGCATGCATGGGATATGCTACAGAGAAGAGCTCTGCCGAATATGGAGGGTATCCAGTCGCAAGAAGACCTTTTTTTGTTGTTGCAACGAACATGGGCGGCCATTCCACAGCGTGATTTGGATGAACTCATTTTGAGTATGCCAAACCGATGTTCTTGTGTTGTTAGTGTTCGCGGTAGAAACACGGATTATTAATTGTTTAAGTTACCCAATAAAATTTTAAAGAAAACTGTTATTTCAGTCTTTTTTTCGAACTTTTGTGTTAGTGGTTCAAATGTCAAAAATCCCTTTATTAGGAAAATGGCAAATTTCTTTATTAATGCAAAGGTGACTTGGTTTATCGTTACTGTGACAAACGAAAACACTTTATTTGATGAATCCTTAAAGAAAATTTTAATTAATATCAATCAGGAGAAAAGTTATTGCAAAAATATATGTTGATCCCTAGACACTTTTGATGTGTGTATATACCAAGGAGTTCATTTCTTTTGAATTTTCGTTATTTCGTCATTTCTTTTGAAAATGGGCATAACTTTTTAACCGACGAAAATTGACGTACTCAGGGTCAGAAAGATTGTAAATGACTTTGCCTTTGGCTCTATTCGATTTAATCCATGCTTCCAGGAACAACTTGCATATCCATTGTCCAGTTTTTAGGTAAATAATAAAAATGGCCACCATTCAGTAGGGGTTAGGTTCCGACCCCAATATGTTTTACAGACAGAATTGAGCAAGCTACCTCCCCTTTAAGTTTGTTTAAGATTCAGCTTTTTCAGTATACCAGTAGCGAAGACTTCCTGCACTAGGTTATTCTTGTAACGATAATGTTATTGACAAACTCAGTTTCAAATCTAATTTTTAAAAAAAATCTACAGTACCTTGAAGAGGATCGATGGTAGTTCTTCTAAGTCAAATTAAAAGTATTCTCCGAGTAGGATGGGATTATAAGGACATAGAAAAATAAAATGAAACTAGCATTTTTCCTTATGCACGTGCTGCAGAATTTTTCCGGTTTAGTGATAAAAGTGGGAAAGCGCTGTCGTTTTAAAAATTCACTTTTATTTAAGTTTTTGTCGTAATGGGTAGAGCACAATAAATGCTCTTAACATTTTTATAAAGAGTTTTATTAAAAAAAAAGGAAATTTGATGATGCTGCGAAACAAATTTGCTTAAATCTGGACAGCTTTTTGAGATTTTGTTTGTCCAATTATTTTGGGAGACTGTTTTGCATAATCAGTCTAATAAAAGTTTATTGAAAACAGCTCTTAGCTGACCAAAAAACATTAAATAATAAGCATTTTTCTTTAAACGTTTATTTTCTTACTACTTTGGCTCTTTGGTCGATTGACCCCGCTCAGGCGGGACCCGCGGGATGAATGAACCAATTCATGATTTTGATTATTTTTTCATTGGTCGATTGGACCCGCTGTTCCAAATGACATTTAATTTCATATTTTAGTACAGACGTGTAGAAAAACGTTACGCGGAATGCATGTGGTGCAACATGTTTAGCCCTTATTTATATAGTTTGTTCCGGCGATCCAATCTGGCGATGCGATGCAAAGGTCTCCTCCATAACCTTTCACAGTTTCCTCTGTGCAGTTTTCTCCGTTCAATTCAAGTCCAAGTCTTCACGCTAGCGTTGTTGGAGGCCTCTCTCGGCATCGATACCCGTCCGCCACCCACTGCGCGACATGGCTCAACAGTCAACCTAGAAATCTTATTGCTCAATCAAAATGACAGGCCTGTTGATCTAGTGGTTAGAGACCCTGACTGCTATGCCGGAGGTTCGATTCCCGTCCAGGACAAATGTTTGTGTGATGAGCACGATCATTTGTTCTGTGTCTGGGTGTAATTTATCTATAATATTTATGTATTTAGAAATATATAAGTATGTTTATCAGTTGTCTAGTACCCATAACACAAGCTCTTCTTAGCTTGGGACTAGATGGCGTTGTGTGATAGTTGTGGAATAAAAAAAAACATACATAGGTACATATATTTACGCCTTTTACGTAGGTAGAAATTCCTCTCGCCTCGTCTATAAGTATAAGCAAAAAGCAAGCAAAAGAGTGAAACTCACTACCTGCCGAATGCATACAACTTGAATCTCTTCAAAGTTAGAGTGAACAGGCTTCTCCAGGGTAAGCTCACTCCATCGTCTCATCACCTCTGCGACCTACACTTGAGGAAAGAGTAAACCCATCTCAAATAAAAGAAGCATGCTCGAAGGACAACAATCCCACAATATTCACGCTACGTCGAAATAGCCGACTTAATGCTGGACTATCGATCCAGCTGACTCTGCTACTTTCCTAAACCAGTAAAGCTGACCGTTCATTGTGTTGAAAGACCTAACAAATCGTGGTTAACATAAACTGGTCTGTATAGCTTGATGTGAAGCCGTGTGTATAACCGAACTCGCTTTAATATGTCACTACCCTACATTGATACACGATTACATGCAACTTCCTACCGTATGATTTTGGTGGTACAGTTGGAATTTGAGTGACGGTTGCTGCGAGTGAAGTATTTGAGTTTTGGAGTGATTTTATTGTTGAGGATTTGATGGGAAATATGGATTTATGGTATTGTCAGTGATGGTTGAGAGAGCCGTCGCCACCTGTGGGTTTTGAAATATGGCTATGAGTTTATGATTGGGTTAAAAAATAAACTGTAAAGGAAAATATCGTGAGGTGCCGGTTTGGTATATCCTAGACAAAACCAAAAAAATCTAAAGGCGCTCCCTTACCGCGAGCATTCACCTGTAATGTAATGTTACAGATTGAACATTTCATCAGTGACGGAAGACAATCGAGCATCACAATGCGCACCTTGTATCAAATCTATACTAAATGTACGCGAATGCTCGTCAGTCAGGGAGGTAGTATTGTAATGTAATGCTCAAAGTCGAATCTATAATGTAACATTACACGCGAATGCTCCCGGTGAGGGAGCGCGCGTCTTCAGACATCTGCCAAACGCACTATCTAATTTGAATCATCAATAAAAAAAATACCAACGAATTGACAACCTCCCTCTTTTTCGAAGTCGGTCATTGTAATAAGCATATTGATAGTATCAATAAAAGAATTAGGAACCTAATTAATCCGTCGTATTTTGGAAAAGTAATAGCTACACGTACCTTTATTGTCTCTTGTTATATCAATGACGTTGTACAAAGATAGAACACATTAAAATTAGGGTTCTTGACGTTATAAGCTAGTAAAAACTGTAGGTACTTGTTTGTGACGTATAAGTAATTTTAAAAATGTCGTATCTTCGTCAATTTTGGTTTACGGTTTACTTAACAAAAGGAAAATACTGTATATTTTTTGAAAATGAACTGAGTAATTAGATTTTTTTCAAATAGTACTTACGGTCCTTATAAATCGCCCTTTGTCCACCGTTACTGAGCTACATTCCCATCCACTCTACTTAATCCCGTACTCTTTGGCACTGTCCCGCCGTATTCCCACAATTCTCCTTCAAAGTCCTTCTACATTTTCTCTGCCATACCGTTTATCGGCTTTTCGAGAACCTTTACGTCAATTTCTATTAGCTTTGGCAGTTACTGTTTTATGTCACGTGAAAGTATTCTTTAGTTTTTTAATGGAAATAGTGAGAGACATGCTAAGCATGCTGGTATTTTGTCGGGTCGGCACTTTCCGTTCGGTAATGTCTGTTGAACAATCGCCTTGTGCCGAAAAGCATACTCCGTTTAGCATCTACCCTTACCGTGTCGTGTTTTAATCGGCTTGGCAATTTTGCCGAACCGAACTCTGTGTTGTAGATCCTTACTGAATAAAGTTTTTTCCAAGGCTTGTCTCGTATCGTGATGAGTCAAAATAAAACCTCCCACCGTGTGCCACAATCGTTTTCTACCGTCAATTCATTGTTATAGCCAAATGAATGAATGAGATTACCCTCCATATTGTGGTAAAATTAATTTTAATAGCAATTCCTTGTGTTCAGTAGTCCGTTTTGTTTTGAATAGCAAAAATGTTACATGATTGAATTTTTCATTGATTTAATAATCTTTTTGTTTGGGGGTGAATAAATAATAGATGAGGCATTAAGGCTGAGCTTAGTTCGGTATTCTGTCGATTGATTTTTGATTACTTAAGCAAGCGGTGAGGTCGATGAAAAGTCACCAATCTAATAGGTTTTCTTTGAAAAGCAGTTGTTAGAAAAGTACGTAAATAGTCGTGACTTCTTGAGATCGATTTAAATCAATAATGCTCGTTGCATTTATAAATTCCAAGAATGTACCTGTTTTAGCTTTTCTATATACAAGTACCTACTGATATATTTCGGTCCTTCGAGCCGGATCGAATAATAAATCAATGATTAGATTAATTTGATCTGAATTATGTTTCAAAACTGCATAGCTATCGCAAATACACTGGTCAAGCCCATTTATTCATTACAGAAACAAAATTAATTGCCTAAACACTACAAATTATGAACGTGATTATTCTAGGTACCGTGGGAAAATGATATTTGTAATATTCGCAAGCGATGGGATAGTCGTACGGTCATTATTTATGATAATATCAATTGCTACCGAGTAAAGTGTGTCCGTTCCTGGGCTTTCATAAATTATTATAACGTAATCTCTGTATAGTCAAGATTTATCACATTTATGCTTAAAAATAAAATCACCAATGTCGTCTACTTCACTTTTTTATAATCTATCTCTCTCTTTTTTAGAGTTCCGTAGCCAAATGGCAAAAACGGAACCCTTATAGATTCGTCATGTCTGTCTGTCTGTCTGTCTGTCTGTCCGTCCGTATGTCACAGCCACTTTTTGTCGAAAGTATAAGAGTTATCCTGTTGAAACTTGGTAGGTAGATGTATTATGTGAACCGCATTAGGATTTTCATACAAAAAACAAAACAAATTTTGGGGGTGCCCCCCATACTTAGAATTGAAACTCAAAAAAAATTTTTTCACCAAACCCATACGTGTGGGGTATCTATGAATAGGTATTTAAAAATGATATTGAGGTTACTAACATCATTTTTTTCTAAACTGAACAGTTTGCGCGAGAGACACTTCCAAAGTGGTAAAAAGTGTGTCCCCCCCCCCGTAACTTCTAAAATAAGAGAATGATAAAACTAAAAAAAATATATAATGTAGACCTCAACCAAAACTACCAACGAAAATTGGTTTGGATGAGATACAGTTAGCAGTTTTTGAGATATAGTACATTTTCAAAAACCGCAAATATAACTTTGCCATTCATACAAATACTATGAAAAACAAAGTTATTTTTATTGTTTGTGTATATTACTTACTAATCTCAATATAATTATATCTCTAATCTATGCTTGCTGCTACGGAACCCTTCATGGGCGAGTCCAACTCGCACTTGGCCGGTTTTTTTTATATATATCTAATGGTATTCTGTTTTCTTGCTTCAACGACCAAGGAAGCCGCATGATATTATCAATTAATAGAAGACTGACCCTTTCCCATCCATCACGGTGATCCCTAAAGATACCCAACATGGATGTAGCCCATCTGTCATTGTGGAGCTTATAATAATCTTAGTAACGCAGTGGGCTTCTTTTACGTGGATCTCCTAATTTTGGTAGCTACTATTAAGGCGGTCGCACATTTATCGGCATCGTACGCGCCTTACGCAAATATTTAAATATTGCCAATAACTTTAACACGTCTTTTACCACTACGTGTACACATGGCTAAACGTACAACATCAAGCTTTATAAAACCATTTATCGTGGTATCGATTCGATTCTATGATTTATTCACACATTCAATTTTCAGCTTATACTGGTTTCGCATAGCTTAATAGGTTACATCATCATCAGTCGGAAGACGTCCACTGCTGGACATAGGCCTCCCCCTTAGACCGCCACGACGAACGACAATTCGCCACTTGCATTCATCGGTTGCCCGCGACCCTCACGATGTCGTCGGTCCACCTAGTGGTATATTTCGTTAATAGGTTACATTAAACTCAAAAAAAAAATACAAGCGATATGACGTCACGGGGGCTTGTGACGTCATAACGCTTTGCGCTCCCGTATTTGCAAGCGTTTTATCGTTGTCAATATTCATTGATTAAAAAAAAAAAAAAACACGTGTCCATTATTTTTCAATATTCTAACTGACGGACTAAACAGATTTTCAGTTTTTGAAGTATTTCCATTTGAGCAACTATTTCTAGAGCACCTATTTTAAGAGCAATTATTTATTCCCGATTGAGCACCTATCAAAATTTTGACGAGTTGCTCAATCGGGAACAGAAATAAAATTTAAATCCATTCCCATTAGAGCAACTACGGTAGTTTCTAGTGATGGGGTGTGTATAAAATAATAGGTATAGGTAAACTAAACACCCCATCACTAAAAGCTATCAAACCGTAGTTGCTCTTATGGGAATGGGAATAGATTTAAATTATAATTTTATTCCCGGTAGAGCAATTTTTCGAAATTTTGATAGGTGCTCAATCGGGAATAAAAAGTTGCTCTTAGGTGCTCTAGAAATAATTGCCCAAATGGGAATACCTCCATTTTTTATGCCGTTAAATACCCTATTGTGTAACCCTGTGTACTTGGTTATGGCAGATTGAAAATTGATTACAAAGTGTTCCGTTTTACGCTTGAATTATGAAAAGTCGTTGTGATTCAATATTTTAGGAATGATTAAGAATACTTTTGGGTCCTTTTTATTCTTTTTCTAATTATTTATTTCAGTTTCCTTAAAATATATGTCGGTGAGGTTAGTTAGGGACTAGCCTTACGTAATCCATGGGTGTATTATTTCCGAAGAAAAACATTAACTTAACGTGACTGATTCAATGCATAATTCCAATAAGTTATCACTCCTTCAAAGTTTCTAGTTTTATAGAAAAATGTGAGTGTAGCCTAATCAGTGTTTATGAACAAAATGTGTGAATTCAAGTGTGTGAGCATGTACTTTATGGTTACTTGAAGACTTCAAGCAGGATGGGAGTCAAGGGCAGGCAGTTCCTGGTGAATAGTTTGTTTTATTACGTAGTGTTTTGTAGATTTAGTTGAGTGCATCGTTTTCATATATATTAATTTTCACGTTTCAAACGACGAAGTGTTGATAATAAATACCTTTATAGGTTGGTAAGCTTTAGAGAGCAGTGGTGGTCCAGTGGTATCGGTCCCGACTAACGAGTTGTAAGTCGTGGGTTCGAACCCCGGCAAGCGCATTTACTTTGTGTAATTTATTTTATCACACAAAACATCGTGAGGAAACCGGCATGTCCTAGAGCCAAAAATTCGAAGACATGTGACATCTACCAACCCGCACTGGCCCCGCGTAGTGGATTATGGCCCACTCTCTCTTACAGAGAGGAGGCCTGTTTCCCAACAGTGGGAACATTGTAGGCTGATGATGATGAAGATTCAGAGAAATCTCACCCCCTTTCTTAGTGACATCACTACCAAAGGGGGTGAGTTTTCTTTGAAGCTGACTGTACAACTTGAATCTACTAAACAATGTAGTTTGCAGTAGATAGTTCTTGGTATATAAGTTTTGTAGTGAAATAGATTACGTAGTTGTATTGTTTTTCTTAGTAGCTAGCGTTATTTCTTCTTTTTATGATTATCTAGCGGTTTTGCCCCCAGGATCTTAATATCGGTGAAAAATATCCTATGTGTTACTTTAGACTATAACCTATCTCTGTACCAAGTTCCATCCAGATCCGTTCAGCAGTTTTAACGTGATGGAGTGACAAACAATCATCTATACGTCAATCTAAACACACGCAGAGAAATGTATACGAGAACTTCTGGTTGCAACCGTGACAGCAAGACTCACTAGTTGACTTTACAACATTTCTAGTAATAAATACTAAGTCCTTGTTATCTCTACTACTTAGTATTTATTACTAGAAATTTTATAAAGTCAACTAGTGAGTCTTGCTGTAACGGTTGCAACCAGAAGTTCTCGTATAGGTAGCCAGACATTTCTCTGCGTGCACAATTTTTTAAGTTAATTTGGCTATCAAAGACATTGGTGAAGGAAAACGTCGCGAAGATAATAAAAAAAAGTCTGAAACCCAAACTGAAATTATTTACATTCACATTTAAAAAACATTTATTCTAACAAATAAACACAAACAGCAGACAAAAATTCCCAAAGCATTTTATATGCCACCTTTTGTACCGGAGCGGACACTGTCCGGTTGTCCAAATAAACGAATCGTGCTTGTACCTACGCCCGGACGGTTTGTCCGGCGGCGTGTGGGCCAGACTAGACAAACTTTATTAAAGCGGGTGACAAATCTTGTGACTGGTTTTCGTGTGGTCCTTGTAGTAGCGATTTGAAAAGTCCGACCGGCTAAATCAGAGATGGTTCTGAATCGATTATAATCTAGAGGTATTAAAGAAAAAACAATTTTATTATTACTGTCCACCACTAAAAAGCACGATTCAGTTCATCTTCGCTTACCATCAAGGCGAGATAGTCGTTAAACGCGAGCTATAGAAAAAAAAGAGATAGAAATATGTAGATAGCATTTGACACAAATGAATAAATATACATTGAAACCCACATATAGATCTCCCGTGCATCAGAGCCTCTACCATGAGTTGTCATTACGATACTTGATCATACGCATCGACCGCGTTTGGCGCTCTCATTTTTTGAGAGTTCATACAACCTTGGAGCGGGCCAATGAGAGCGCCAAACGCGGTCGATATCGATGATCGAGTATCGTAATGACAACTCACGGTATGGATACTGGAACTTTACACACTGTTCTCCCTTATAATCCGTTTACATGTCCAATGCCTGTTTCAAACGTTTCAGACATGTTTCGCTTAGTATTTTATAGGTTCTAGAACATTCCTTACCTCACAGTCCGAATCAATCAAGATTGTCAACCGAATCGCTCACGTCTCTGCTTATCACTCCCGCTATTACAGAGACCCCACACAGTTAAGTCTTCCTTCCAAAGTGCAGGTGTGCAATCTGAACACGTGTTTCTCACAACTTCAGTGGCGAGCACTCCCGGGAAATATTTCCAGGTGGGTAGTTGTTGACTGTCGTACTCGACACTTGGACTAAAGTTCATCTCATGTTTTCAAGATACTTTAGCACTAGTCTGGAGTCTGTGTTGTGATAAGTACACGGGTCATTGTTTGTGAGAAGAATGAGAGATATTCTTGGATTTACTATGAAAATATACGAAATTTGGATCCGAATGATGAGTATGGCCGTTCGTAAACAACGCGACGCAAGTCTCTGATACCTTACGACTTTGGCATCCATTGACAAATGCCTGTTTACGAACCTCTATGGATTGTATTGCGATAGTCACCTGGATGTCAAAGTCGTAAGGTATTTGACACTTGCGTCGCCTTGTGTTTGAAGGGGCTAACTGTTCCACCGGGATTTTCCCGACATATCCGTCTGACAGTTGCCCTGAGCGTTTCCGGGGGGCCAGAAGTTTCCGCGAACAAGTAGTGCTTCAACATAAAATACAGACATTCTTTTCAATCGAGTACGCCAAAAGGATTTGCGAAAAACTCCGCAAGCTTTTCCTTTATTCAATTTATTTGCTAATCCAACCGTAAAACAGAAACAAAAGAAAAGTACTTGTACACATTCAATGTAAACAGTTACCTACGTAACATATATATTTTATACCTAACGTACAGGTATTTAGGGTTTGATTCCAATGCGTAGGTAAAGTTATTTCTTGTTTCTAAGAGAATTCTTATTTCTCCTATGCGTCGGGGATGTTAAGGCTGGTCGCACAAGTACGGATTCCGTATTCGTTTTCCCTAATCTGGAATTCCGATTCGGAACCTAACTGCACTTATTTCATACAAAGCGTACTACGTGACGCACACGTTCCTATATTTACCAAATGGAAAAAAAAATGTAAAGTTCGTTTCGAAACTTAGCTGCGCTAATAGAAAAACACCTAACGTTGGCGCTAGCCTTACGGAATTCCGAATCGGAATTTCTAATGAGGAAAACGAATACGGAATTCGTACATGTACGGCCAGCCTAAAGTGAAGGATTTTTTACCTTTTAACCAATGTTGTCTACTTTTACATAGGGGTAAGGAAAAGCGTGTTTACCTTTACGATAAAATTGTTTGTGTCTGAATGCTGAATAAAATATTCTTTAATGAAAAGTCGTTTGAGGGAGGCCTAGGAAACACTCGTTGGCGTGACGACTGTTGGCTAGTTTATGCAAAATTGGATGGACAAAACTGTGCGATGATGGAAAAGGTGGAAGATTATAGAGGAGACTTTCATTTTATTTCACGACTAGCTTCTGCCCGCCTTTTCACTCGTGCTATGTTAGGCATTTGACCCTATGGAGGCCCCGTCAGTTATGGGGGCTTGGGGAGCGCGTGGGACACGACGCGCCGTCGACTCGGGTCTTGTTCTTTGTCGGACGGCGAGCTACCCATTACTGCTACTACATGCTTGTGGTATTAGTTAAATAAAAATATCGTCAAATCACATTGGCATTGTATGATTTCTTCATTAAAAGTAAAGAATATAATTCTGAAACAGATGCTACAAAAAGTAATCTCGGCATGAATTTCCGACTATTCGCACTGTCCAAGTGTCCAACCAATTTTTGCTCATACTCAAACAAAAAAGATACCTGCTCCATCATTAAACAGGACAAACAGGCTCCACAGAGTCATTAACCTGTCCGAGTGTCCGTGTCTTCGAAAAACATTACCCCCTTTCAGTAGTCGGGTAAGAAACACCGTGTCTCGCGAAGAATGCCATTGTAGCTTCCTCTTTAGCATTACATTAACTCTTTTAAGGAAAATTATCGGCATTTTAACCTGTTTCCCATATATTCCTTTTGATTTTTAGTTTGGGATTTTTTATTCAGCGATTCTCTCTTCTCTCTCTCGCGTTTGACCACTATAACCATGAATCACCAACAACCTATAATGTTCCCACTGTTGGGACACAGGCCTCCTCTCTGTGTAAGGCAGTGGGCCATAATCTACCAAGCAGGCTCAGTGTGGGTTGGTAATGTCACATGTCTTCGAATTTTTGGTTCTAAAACATGGCGGTTTCCTCACGATGTTTTCCTTCACCGTTTTGAGGGTCTGTAACAGCAACTACAAGCAATCCTAATGATTCACTTCTATTATTCATTCACCAAGTGAATTATAAGGAATATTGCTAAGTGGCCGCTTTAGATAATGTAATGCGCATGGCTGGGTTGGCACCTAAAAGTCGGGACCGATGCCACTGGGCATGCCATCATTGCTCAGAGTAACCATGAATATCTTTCCGTAACCTAAATTGTTCACACCTCGATCTAAATTCAGGCTCCATTGGAGACTAATAATGTGTGCCTACCCACCGAGGCACATTATTCAACGTGATGGCGTAGGCTCAAGGGAGATCGTGTCGGAACATGGCGTATTTTGTTGTCCTGGTTATGAAAATAAACTGTTTTTGTGGCAAATGTAATATTTTGCGCTTGATGTGGTGTGGAGGAAGTAGCGTAGAGAATTTTGAGATAGATGTGTGGAGTGATAAGAATGGATCAAATGAGGATTGTTTTCTTTCTGACTAATAGGATAGAAAGGATACATGGATGTTAGTTACTCTTTCACGCAAAAACTACTGAAAGAATTTTGATGAAATTTGGTACACAGATAACTGTGTACCAAATTTCACTCCTCTTCACTCGTAACTTTGAAGAGATTCAGGTTTTATACGTTCGGGAATACAGACGGAGTGAGATCCACTTTTGAATTACTATAAAAAACATTAAAATTACATTTCTTCATTTTACCGTCACGACAGTATTTCAACAGGGAACTTAACCATGGAACTTTCAAATGAGGGAATAGAAGATTCAGCTTCTGAGTGTAAGTTGCGGTAGCCTAACTGGTAAGGTGTCTGGAGTACTTATCCAAAAGACGCGGGTTCAAATCCCACTCCAGCTGAATTTTTCTTCCCTCAAAAATCATCTTTAGGGAATACTTTTCTCTAAACCACATAATCTTTTGTCAAGATGTTCCATAAACCTGCGAGGCATCAACGGAGCTCCCACTTGAGCACAACTAGACCAGGTCAGTGCCTGAGGCCTCGTACCTTGCTGAAAGCATATCCCAGATTCTTTTTAAAGGGATTTAGGTTAGGTTAGGACGCGTTTTGTGGCTGAGCCACATAAACGTGGCGTTTTTTAGGCTACCGTACCAAAAAAGATCGTTTTGTTGTTTGTCTTTCTATAAAGCAAGGACCATTTTTTTGGGAACGCGTGGAGGTATCAAGTTGAGACCTAGGAAGGCAACCTAGAGATCTATTTAGGTTCCATTTTTGAGGTTACGTACCCAAAGCGTCCGTCTTCGTTTGTCTATTTATCTGTCTGCCAGGCATGTATCTCATGAACCGTGATAGTTAGACAGTTGAGATTTTCATAGATGATATATTTCTGTTGCCGCTATTACAAAATACTAAAAAACTGAATAAAATAAATATTTAAGGGAGCTCCCATACCACAAATATGTTTTTTTTTTTGGGTGTAGTACGGAACCCTTCCGATTTACATTTTGAGGTACAGAACTCTAAAAATAGTTAATTTATCACGAATTCATATTTGATAAAAGCCTTAAATTGTCACGCAATATTGACCCTTGTAGTAATTAGGTAATGGACGTTTCGTGTTATCAAGATATATCTTTGACAATTAAACAAAATATGTTCCCATACAGTATTTATGTTTTTGCAAACGGAATTCTTTTTTGTGTTGCGTTCAGATATTAAACAAAGAAAGGTAAAAAATAAAGGTCTACTGTTGAGACTTGTCCTGACTAAAATGCACGGTGATCCTTCAATAGCCCTTTACGTTCCAGGGTCCCGATTACCTAATGAGATAGTACCGCGACCCCGCGGCTTTGGCTCCGTCACTGTTTAACTTACTTAACCTTTTTTTTTTGCGTGGTAAAGTCATCAAATGAGTCCTCCCTACTGTCAGACTTGTACTGACTAAAATCCACGGTGTCCTTCAATAAATAGCCCTTTATGTTCCGGGGTCACGGTAATGAGATAAGTCCCGCGACCCCGGCAGGCTTTGACCCTCTAGAGAAATTTACTTAACCTTATAAAAAATAAACTTTATTATTTAGTAAAACCCTGTAGATTGATTGCTCCAAGGAAGCCACTTTTACAGTCAATTAGTTCGTGGGAGAAGCGTTCAACACGGTTTAAAAGAGTTGAAATTAAATCCGGATTTAATTACCCGTTCTTCAGGTCCATTAGGGCGATACGGAATTACGGATCTAATGTAGCGATTTAGTCTTGCCTCTATTGCTATAGGCTGGTTTTCAACATCAATCAATTTACAAATCTTTTTTAGTCAATACTAAAATAATAGATAAATATAAGAAGAATAAATTGACAAATATTTAACGCATTAAAATGTTGGAAGAGGGGGCGTGAACGCACTAAAAATTTCTATCATGGCGTGACATATCGTGAATTCTAAAAGCGGCCTACTAATATCATCTTCGTCAATTTTGGTTTTATTTTTTGATATTCGGACGACTCAATTTGATTTTTTCTGTGGACAACCCTTTTTATTTCCTCGAAAATTTATTATTTTTCCATATATCTTGGGACAACTGCCCACCCCGAAGTACGAGGAAGTATAGTTCAGTTTTACCAAAGTCATTTTAATTTCATATGATATTCAACATTTTATAAGTACACACAGGTTTACCGTTTCAGTGATAATAACTTACTTTTTACTTTTTACTCACGACAGAAGGATATGTTAAACCAAACAAAATCCAGAAAACCAAGCATTATATATGCGTCCTTTTTTAACACTTTCAAACGTTTCCACAAATTCTGCATAATAGCAAGCCAAACGTTTTGAAAGGGTTACATAAATATTTTGTACGCATGGGAGGAAGCTTCTCTCGCGTCCCACTTTCTAAGTTATTTCCCGACGGACGTGGAACCGGATATCCCGGGATAAATCCGGGTGCTGCGGTGTGATGGGACCTTTATGATACGCGTGGCTCGGTTTATCGTGAAAACTTGGAATTGAATTAAAAGGTTTAGCTGTTGAAAGGTTACTTGAGGACATGGAGTAGTGTCACATAAAAATCAAGAAAAATACTTTTTGAAAGTTTCACCCCTTAGGTGCGTCCACACAGAGCGAGCAGCCTCGCGAGGCTCGTTCTATGTGGACGCACCTGAAACCAAAATTAACGAAGATACGACACTTTTAAAATTGCCAATACGTCACAAGCAAGTACAGTAGTGTTTACTTGCTTCTGACGTCACGAGGCCAGACTCGAATTTTGATGCGTTATACTCATATCTTTGTAAAATGCAATGGTTTAACAAAAGACAAAAATAAAATAGGTATGTGTCCATTGTTTTTCAAAGCTCTAGACTTAAGCCTCCTGCAGACACACGCGATTAATCGCGCTGCGACAACGAGCCAAGCTAATTTCCACTCTAAATGTACCGTTTCCACTCTAATGTCGCCCCGCGTGATTGATCGAGTGTGTCTGCAGGAGGCTTTAGATCGGACGCAATTAGAGTTACAATTTTTTAACCGACGAAAAAAAAAGGAGGAGGTTCTCAATTCGACATGTATATTTTTTTTTTATTATTTTTTTTTTTATGTATGACCACGCATAACTTTTCCCAGCGTGGTCCGATTTCAAAAATTCTTTTTTGGTTGGAAAGAGTATATCTCAAAGTTGGTCCCATTTTAATTTCAAAACTAAAATCGGCCTCTAAGGGTAGAAAAAAAGGAATTGATTGTCAACTTTCCTACAGAATTTTCAGTTGTGAACCGATTCGTTTGAAATAAAGTTAACATATGTAGTTCTGAGGACATTACTATATAGCAGAGATGTGGAGAAGATAACATGATGGTGTCACCATCATCAGATCAACTCCAGATCCCTGTTATGTTGTGAAGTCAGTCCCAAGAGTTCCTCAACAGTTAACAACAGCTATATCGTGTTTGGACTCATTTCACTCAGCTTGATGAGAACTTTAGACCCAGCTGAGGTATCATTGTCATCGAGGGTCTGAGGATAGTGACGGAAAGCAGGGGCAAGAGGTCCTCAACAGTTAACAGCACCTATATCGTGTTTGGGCTCATTTCATTAGTCTTGATGAAAATTTTAGACCTAGCTGGAGTATAATTGTCATCGAGGGTCTGATGATGAGGACAGAAGGCAGTAGCAAGAGATCCTCAACAGTTAACAGCAACTATATCGTATTTGGGCTCATTTCATTCATCATGATAAGAACTTTAAACATAATTGGGATTTGACAGTCGTTGACAGTCTGAGAGTGGAGTTTTTAGTTGCAAGTTACAGGTCCTCAACAGTTAATACTAATTACTGTGACGGTTACGTTGACAATGACAAAAGGGAAGACGGGTTTTTCCATGTGTTAAACACTCTAATCATGGTATACAACTAAAAAGCTAAAAATAATAACTTTTTAACAAAAAAATCAAACCGACGAAAGATTGAACTGAAAAGCTAAAAATAAATTTTGAGGCGGCGCCAAAGAAACAATCAACGAAAAGCAACCTAGCCACAATAAAATTATGCTTCGCTTCAAATAATTAATTTAGGTACATGTTTGTATGTTTGTTTGGCGCCGCCTCAAAATTTATTTTTAGCTTTTCAGTTCAATCTTTCGTCGGTTTGATTTTTTTGTTAAAAAGTTATTATTTATGTTATCAACATGCCTATACCGACCGGGATAAAAAGTATCCCATGTCTTAATAATTAGAAAGGATTATGTCATTGTTATTTGTATGTTATCGAGTGTTTTCACACATAACGCTAAATTAATCCATACTGGTAAATTAACCCATACCTTCTTCTTCTTCTTCCTGCCCTTATCCCATTCTACTTGTGGTCGGCGCAACACTTTTTCTTCTTCCATTCTCCCCTATCATACGTCACAGTATCATTTACTCCTTTTTCTTTCATATCATTCCTTAGACAATCCATCCATCTTTTCTTTGGCCTTCCTCTTCCTCTCCATCCATCAACATTCATACTCATCACTCTCTTAGTCACATGGGTGTCATCCCTCCTCATCACATGTCCATACCAACCCTAACCATAACCCATACCTACTATACTATTAATTCAGATACCAACCTTGCTTATGTGAGGGCTTATTTTAAGAAAATGTTTTTGTTTATTATACATAATTACCTATCTTACTTATAATATTCTTTCTATCTTTGCAGGTAAGCATCAGATCAAACCAATAATTGAAGCTGTGTTCTTAACTATATTTTGAGGCTATGGGTAAGTATACATAATTAATTATATATGACCGGTAATCTAGCTAGACCAATAGGTAACTAAAAATTAACAATTTGCACATAAGGAAAAATTGCTGTTGCCAGCAATTTTCACTAATGGAAACAGTGCGGCTTCGCACGCGTGTGTGTCGAAAATCATCCCATGAAATTAATAACGGGAGGGATGAAAGGTATCCTATGTGTTATTTCACATTATATCCTGTATCTGCATTCAGATCCGTTATTTTATTCCGAAGTAATTAGGTTACAATCATCTTTATAAATGGCTAGCGGTATTCAAGTATAAAAAAACGTGTACGTAATAAATAAAAATCTGCAAATCCTCTCCCATCCAATTTGTTTCACGAAACTTACTTAAAAATTCTCCAGACCCTTCAACAGACCCTATAACAGCTACAGAATTACCGTAAAATATTCTCAATGCGTAAACAAACAGCCAAAGCCGTGTTTTATATTTATATCATCGATAATAGGTATCTGGGTTATTACGCCCATCAGACCTTTTTTCACGGTTAGGCTGCATTGTGACGGAGGCTTTAAGCCTCAGTACTCCCATGCTTTTAATAGCATCGGCCTGACGACCCTCAACCAGCCAGTGTGCCGCCGGGAGTGTACTCATCGATACGTCATATCGATATCGCAAACGGAATTACTCAATACTCGATAATCGGCCGCCATATTGCCGAATCGTTGGCGCGAAAACCATAATTCGAATTCACAATTCGAATGCGGTGATGTGTCTTTAACAGATACAGCCTATTTTTTTTTTTGTCTGTGGTTCAAGTGAAGCGCTGATAAAATTGGAATTTTAAATTCGATTTTCAAGTTTCGCGATGTTAATTTAGGCACAAGGACTTTATTACGTTTTAAGTACTTAATACAAATATTTGAAAAGTGAAAAAAAATACCTCAGAAAGTAACGAAAAATTATTTTTACAATAATAAAATTTCATAATTAATTAAATGAAAAAACTCCACTTCACATTAACGAAGTTAACTATAGGCGTTTTTGTAGTTATATCCAAATTGTAGCCAGTAAAACTTTCTTGTATTAAGAAAACTTGGATAAGTTGATTTTGGTAATACATACTAATTGTCTTTAAAATGTAGCTAACGGCCAAAAGAAAAATTTCTATCTCTAGTAAGGTAAAACCAGAGATAAATTGAATATTGGCAACTGCCGTAAGTAGGTCGGGTAAGATCTACCAACCATCTTGTCACCATAGTCGATGCTATGATGACACTTATAGTAATTCCAGATCTGGCTGTTTGTATATGTGAATGTAAATGTTTTTAAACGGCTCTGTTACTGCTAGCCTGCATCATCCCACTGCTGAACAAAGGCCAAAAATGGAAGTCATGGGGAGATCCCCATGACTTCCATTTTTCTCAAACCAGAGTCATAGTAGATCTTGTCTTGTCTGGGCTACCATGACGTCTTAATGAATTCCACAAACGTCATGGCAGGCCACCTAGGGGGGGGGGGGGTTCCGGCGAATGAGAGTGACAGAGCTATACAAGACGTCTACTGCCATCTCGTTCACTCACAGGAATAAGCCTAGTTTTAAGACGTAATACCCCCTTGGTCGTTGGTAAACATATTTCATCGATAATATTGTCCTTTTAAGCTTTAGCTACGTGATATCTTCTCATCGAGAATCCCACAGTGTCTCAAGACAAGGGTGTTTAACCAGTGTGTGTTGCCAGTGTTGACATATGGCTCTGAAACGTGGTCTTTGACTGCTGGCCTTTTAGAGAGACTAAGAGTCACTCAACGAGCAATGGAAAGAGCTATGCTCGGAGTTTCTTTGCGGGGTAAAATCCGGAACTGGATATTCGGCGAAGAATCTGAGTCACCGACATAGCTCTAAAAATCTGCAAGTTAAAGTGGCAATGGGCAGGCCACATCGCTCGTAGAACTGACAACCGATGGGGAAGAAAAGTTCTCGAGTGGCGACCACGGACCGGAAGACGCAGCGTAGGCAGGCCTCCCACTAGGTGGACCGACGACATCGTGAGAGTCGCGGGCAACCGATGGATGCAAGTGGCGAATTGTTGTTCGGCGTGGCGGTCTAAGGGGGAGCCTATGTTCAGCAGTGGACGTCTTCCGGCTGATGATGATTGTTCTTTTAACTGCCAGCACAAAGTTCCTTCCTACTTTCTTCACACCCTCAAAAAGGGCGTGAAAATGTTGCAAGGTCGACAACGCTCATGAGATACCTCGGATGTTGCAGGCGTCCATAGGATACGGTGACCGCGTACCATCAGGCGGGCCGTATGCTTGTTTGTCACCTTTGTGGTATAAAAAATCTACGAGATCTTTTTGCAAAATTGAACCTCTGGGTTCCAGGTCCTCGACAGTTGAAACCCATGATTATATTTGGTCATTTAGATCTTCTGGTCACTGTCAAATATTAAAAAAAGTTAATGACAGTAACTGCTAAACCATTAGGACATTGATTGAAGACATACGTCCATCCCCCTTAGAGGGCTAAGGCTGCGGTTTCACTGAGGTGGAGTGGAGCGGTGCGGAGCAGATTATGCCGCGATTCACCAATGACATGACTTGAAAGCTACATGTGCCTGGTCAGCCATGTGCATCAGCCATGTGATTGGTGCGGCAAGCTCGTCTCCACTCTGCTCACTCCGTCTCAGTGGAACCGCAGCCTAAAGCCTGCCGGAGCCGCAGGACTGTCGGATCAGGGTACCGTGACCCTGTAGCATAAAGGTCTATTGAAGGACACCGTGGATTTTAGTTAGTACGAGTCTGACAGTTCCTTTCGCCCCTTCCGGGTTGGGAGGACTTATTTGATGATTTTATTTTTACCACGATAAAGTAAATGGACGTACGTCCATATCACAAATATCGATTACGATGGCGTGCTATTAAATAATTCAGTGGCACACCACGTCCTTGGGTTCTTTCAATGTTTTGTTGTCGTTCCCATAGTGTTTCTATTTCTGGCTTACTAATCGCCACTACGGATTTGTTAATTGACTTAGAAATAGTTTATGAACGTAGTGCCCTTTTTTTACTACCCTTTTTTAGGGTTGCGTATCAGATGGGTAACAAACAGAACCCTATTTAT
Organism: Agrotis exclamationis; assembly: GCA_950005045.1. Taxonomy (NCBI): domain Eukaryota; kingdom Metazoa; phylum Arthropoda; class Insecta; order Lepidoptera; family Noctuidae; genus Agrotis; species Agrotis exclamationis. The sequence continues at coordinate 12,184,820 of OX465441.1, forward strand.
GTAGGTACCTTCGCTTTCCGTCTTTCACCAGGTTGTATCTCATGAATCGTGACAGTTGAAATTTTCACTGAATGTGTATTTCTATTGCCGCTATCACAACAAATATCGAATTTAAGGCTCGAACAGACGAACACGCGATTAATCGCGCTGCGACAACGAGCCAAGCTAATTTCCACTCTAAAAGTACTGCGAATGGACCGCGACAAGTCGCCTCGCGCGATTAATCGTGTGTGTCTGCTCGAGGCTTTAAGTTCTAGTGACTAGTGACTGGACAATTACATACATACATAAATTCACTCCTTCCCAGGAGAAGTACAGAGTAAGGAGACACTACAGAGCGCCATCTGCGATCCTTACACACTCCTTTCGCCTCATCCACATTCATACATCTGGTCATAATGCACGCCGATTGTGACTATAGGTACCACAGACGCACTCGGCCTTTCTGAAGCACTGACTGACTAAGCATTTATTTGAATGTAAACATTTTTGCCCAATATGCCAAGTTTATGCCCACTTTTTATCCCATTTTTTAGACATTCCCGTTGAATCCCTTTTTTAATTCCCGTTGAATCCCACGTTATGACAACATGTTACATGTGTACATATCAGAAGAATTCTCTGTTACTAATTTATGAATTTAACTAAAAAAAAGTTCTAAAACAAAAGCAATTTTCTCGTTGCAAGTACTCGCATTCAGATTTTTTAAAGCATGTGGGATCCAACGGAAATAGTTTTTAGGATTCAACGGGAATTAAACGTTTTTCTTTTGTTATGGGATTCAACGATAATACATTTTATTTTTTTGTGGGATCCAACGGGAAAAATATTCAAGTGGAATTCAAAAGTGGGATCCAACGGGAACAATTCATGTTTTTGCCCTCTACTTATGACAAGTTGTCAATTGAACATATTCAAAACCAGTTGCCTAATCAATCGATTCTCACAACCGATTCCAGTTCTCTGAATCGAATGGTCTGATGGTGGTGCAGTGCGGTGAAACAATGGGGTTGGCACAATGGTGCTCGACGTAGGTCAACGACTCCGTAGCGTCATTCATTGAAGTGATACGGTTCATATTGTATTGTTTGGTTACTAGTTTGCCTGTATTATTTCGGTAGAGATTGATTTTGACATTAATTGGGATATGACATTTTGCTTTCGAAAATGATAGAGTACTGAAGGGTAAACACTTGAACAGATCTGATTTTCGGTTTTTCTGTACAAAAAAACATTGAAAACGCGGGATTTGAGGTTCTAATGCGGGACAAGCCGATTTGATGCCTGAAATTCGGGACAACCCGAAAAATACGGGTCATTTGGTCAAGCTAACTTAGTGATGTAGTAATGTTGCATGGTGATTGTACATTTGCAAAGTGAGTGTGATACATACCAACCATAGCTACAGTACTTTCATATAAACCTTAGAGCATATATAAAACTTTGGTATCCATGTACGTGACCCCTGTGTACGAACCTCCATGTTTAATAATTTTTCTCCTGCCCTTTTTAGGGTTCCGTAGCCAAATGGCAAAAACGGAACCCTTATAGATTCGTCATGTCTGTCTGTCTGTCCGTCCGTATGTCACAGCCACTTTTTGTCGTAAGTATAAGAGCTATCCTGTTGAAACTTGGTAGGTATTATGTGAACCGCATTAGGATTTTCACACAAAAATAAAAACAAAACAAATTTTGGGGGTGGCCCATACTTAGAATTGAAACTTAATTTTTTTTTTCACCAAACCCATACGTGTGGGGTATCTATGGATAGGTCTTTAAAAATTATATTGAGGTTACTCATATCATTTTTTTCTAAACTGAACAGTTTACACGAGAGACACTTCCAAAGTGCTAAAATGTGTGTCCCCCCCCTGTAACTTCTAAAATAAGTGAATGATAAAACTAAAAAAAATATACAATGTAGACCTCAACAAAAACTTCCAACGAAAATTGGTTTGGATGAGATACAGTTAGCAGTTTTTGAGATATAGTACATTTTCAAAAACCGCAAATATAACTTTGTCATTCATACAAACACTGAAAAACAAAGTTATTTTTATTGTTTGTGTATATTACTTACTAATCTCAATATAATTATATCCCTAATCTATGCTTGCTACTACGGAACCCTTCATGGGCGAGTCCAACTCGCACTTGGCCGGTTTTTTTCCAATTCATTTCGGGTCGCCGCAGTATGTGATCTTATCCTATAACAATCGTTAACTAACCAGTTTTTTGGTCAAGCTCCTGACGATTAGATAGTGAGCTAGAATTTACTTCATTGTGGGCCTAACAGGTAATTTTATTCTCTCCCCAATCCCTCATAATATTATTCAAATCAAAGCTATTAATTTTCAATTTATTACATAAAGATTTTTGATTAAAAGTCCAGTTATAAATGGTGTTATAAATCAGATTGGTTCAATTAGAACACAAAAACTTGGCTCGTAAATCTTTTGCAAAAGGTCTTTATCGACAAGTTTTTTTTTTAATATAAAACGTATAGATACTACATAACTACATACATAGATTACTCATGAGTCTGACAACCAGTCTTACCAAGGGTATTGCCCAGTTACTGGGTTATAGAGGTCCGATAGGCAGTTGCTTCATGTAAAATACTGATATTCAGCTGAATCTGGTTCGACTGGAAGTCGACCCCAGTATACCGGGTGTAAGAAGACACTTAACGAAGCCGAAAGCCACGTATTCTACCCATTATTTGAATTTTTTTTTCCTTTAGACCCTACCTGGGACTCCACGGGTTCTCGAGATATTGAAGGTCAAAGTTGCATTTTTTAAAACTTTTTTACGGAATCGAATTCTAAGTATTATTACAAAACTTTTTTCCAAACAAACATTACCTGAATTTTCGATTTTTCTAAAAAAAATACGCACTACGTCGATACGTTCTTATCACAGCGCGTTCCAGCATAGGCGCGCTTGTGTGCGTCAAGCTTCCCGCCTACGCACAACGACACGAAACCTGTTTGCTTTACATTGCGCGCAATAAAATTATTATTATTTTTTGATACCTAAAAATAAAAGTCGGTTCCCAGCGATAATTTTAGCGTAAAGCTACTTAGTTAGATGTATAGAACGCGTAGTTAACGGCTTTGTGATGTGTCTAATTACACCCTGTATAATAGGAAAAAGGCTAGGCTGATGATGATAGATCTTAATATATTAGAATTTCCTAAAAGATGAATCAGGAACTAATTAACTTAAAAAATGAGCATTTTGCTTGCCAAAACATTCAATTAGTGTTCTGGCACGCAGTGTTCCTTTGATTTACAGCAGGGTTTCTCAAACTTTCGGCTCCACGAACCTCTGTTAAAATTTCCAGGTGACAGTGAACCCCTAACAGACTAATTAACCCCCCCCCCTCCAAAGAAAATAATAAAATTGAAGAAAATAAGGTTTAAATTTGAGTAAAAGGTAACAAATAAATTGCCAAAAGAAAAATCTTTTTAATGTTAATGTGATGGGTGTGCTTGTTTCTTGTCGCAAATAGATTCAATTTTAGGAGTTATTTTGGACACCATTATTTAAATCTTGTCGCGTACCCCACTTTGAGAAACCCTGATTTACAGAATTTTAGACGTGTCTTTCGAAAAAAAACTGTTTTACTGTTGAATTTAGTTTTAGAGAGGTCTTGCCAAGTGTAAGAACACTAAGTACACGGTGACTTGTGCCTGCCACGGTGAATAGACGCCTGTCTTGTTAAAAATTATCAAGTAAAACGCGGGACTTATTACCGTGACCCTGGAACGTAAAGGGCTTTTGAAAGACACCGTGGATTTTAGTCAGTACGAGTCTGACAGTCCCTCCCGCCCTGCCCTGGGTGGGAGGACTCATTTGATGATTTTACCACGAAAAAAAAATAATAATATTTAAATATTTTTCAAAACTCTGGATGACGAATTAGTTTAGATTTGCGATTTATTGGTGTTGTCAAAGAGCCAATAGGGTAGTTAACTTGATAAATAAATTGAAAAAATGTTTAGTCCGTCTCAGTTGAAGTACTTATTGAAAAATAATGAACACGTATTTTTGTTTTTTTTTTTGTTTTTTAATAAATGAATATTGATAAAGATAAAACACTTTCAAATTCGGGAGTGGGGGCTTGTGACGTCATAACGCCTGTAAAATTATACCGACCGAGTGACGTTTTCAGATTTTTAGAAGCTTTGTATCTTCGTCAATTTTGGTTAACGTAACAATAGAAAAAACACGGGTCAAATAATTTTTAATAATCTATCTTTTTTTTTTGTAGCGTGGCAAAATCATCAAATGAGTCCTCCCGCCCAGGATGGGACAGGAGGGACTGTCAGACTTGTACTGACTAAAATCCACGGTGATCCTTCAATAGCCCTTTATGTACCAGGGTCACGGTTACCGAGTGAGACAATCCCGCGACCATAATCTATCTTTCGGCCTGTTATAATCACTAATCTACTAGGTATATAAAAATAAGTCGTAAGGGTTTTCCTTCCTGACGCTATAACTCCAGAACGCACGAACCGATTTCCACGGTTTTGCATTCGTTGGAAAGGTCTCGGGCTCCGTGAGGTTTATAGCAAAGAAAATTCAGGAAAAAAAATACTTCTTCTTTTAATCACCAAACGAAATGTTACATAAAACGAAGCCATCTGGTGGCGAAACGGAGTTCGCCGGGTTTGCTAGTCACATAATATAACTCGAGAACTTGAGTCCTATTGAGAACCTGATAGATATTGTTTTTGTATTATTTCGTGACAGTAATAATGATAGTTTTTATAAACAGTAAAAAACGTAATAATTCTATTTTGATGAAGTAACAAACGTTATCTAAGAGTGACACCAAAAGTTTAATAGTTCAACGTAATTAATCACAAAATCATTGCTCTTGTTTATTTTATTTAACGAGTTCAACACGGGTTATCTGATTATGTACCGAAATCGTAAATACAACATTTTGCGAACATAACAACAGCATATTTTGATTTCAATTCGCAAAAAAATGGTAATCAATCTTCATTTTTTTTTTCATTAACCTCTACCCCACACTAGGAATTTCTCATGTAGGTATCGTGGGTGCGTTTACAAACAGAAACTCACATGCACAAACACCCAGACCCGGAACAAATGCTGATCATACAAATATTTTGTTTTGATTGTGAATTGTATTTAATTTGGTGTATTCCTATCCAATACCAAGAGCTAATACCATTTGGTATTAGTTTATTTCCGAATTTGTTTTCTATTCCCGACGAGTACCACATTAAAAAAAAAATCTATTACTAACGAATACCAAAACGTGACTTTTTGTACTCTCAGCTGCACAAATTAGATAGCGAAGCGAGCTCGGGACTTGGGGCATGGCACTCCGACTCGGACAGGTTAGGTTCGAAGGGGATGGCGGCGTCTTTACCCCGCCATCCTCTTCGTGTTAGGTTACTTTAAACCTTGCAAACAGAAATAGGAGCCCCGCTAAGCGGGGCTCCGACGAGCTACCTTGGTAGGTTTGGACATAAATGGTATAGCGGGCTTTTTAAGATATCGTCGGTGTTCTTTGAAACTGTAGTAGGTCATTTTACACCTTAATTAAAATCACTCAAAGCATTTTAATTTTTCTGAACCTGACTGTACCTAATTTCTTCAAACTTGTTTTGGTATTGGTTTTGAAATGTGGAACTCGTTGGGAATAGAGACAAAAGTCGGAAATAAACTAATACCAAATGGTATTAACTCTTGGTATTGGATGGGAATAGATCTTTCTTTTTTACTGTAATACATGTTGGGGATAAGAAACAGGGAGCGTAAACGGTATGACCAATACCTGTAGTTTTTATCGGTATTTTCTAAGGTGACATAAATAAATAAAGTGATACCTTCTCAATGTGTTAGCCGCCGGTTAATTAATGGTTAGGTTAACGGCTAATCACAAATTGTCATTGCTTATCCTAGCTACCTATATCTTTCATTCAGTGTACATAGTTATTATTGACATAAAGGTCATTTTTAGGTTTCCGGAATTCCGAAACCCAGATAACGGCGAACCTTACACTTCAAGATAATCGAAATACTTAATAGTGTTTTGAAAAAAAAATTGTTAAATTGAAAAGTGGTAAAAGTTACGTTATTTAAGCCTATTTATGTTTTAAATTAACCTCACAGAAAACGTTCCTTCTACTCTAGTAATAAGAAATAAAAAAAATTAACTGAAAAGAGATACAAAATTATTTCCAAAAAAAGGTTTAAAAAAACCGTAACCAAACAACCTACCAAGTCTAGCTCCAAGCTAGACAGTAACTTCAACCGCGCAGTAACAAAACTCAGCCAAAATAAATCCTCAAACAATGCGTCACCGGGTGCTGCCAATCCTGGCTCCGGTGTTCCTGTCTAAGTTGTGGAGGAGGCGAAGACGTGCCAAGGCCATCGAGAAACTGCATGGGGTAAGGACCCAGTTGATTCATGCACTACCAGAAAAATACCTTTAAGACAAATGATTTGAGACCATTCAAGCACTACCAGAGAATTACCTTTAAGACTAGTGATTCGGGGCCCAGTTGATTCATGCACTACCAGAAAAATACCTTTAAGACAAATGATTTGAGACCATTCAAGCACTACCAGAGAATTACCTTTAAGACTAGTGATTCGGGGCCCAGTTGATTCATGCACTACCAGAAAAATACCTTTAAGACAAATGATTTGAGACCATTCAAGCACTACCAGAGAATTACCTTTAAGACTAGTGATTCGGGGCCCAGTTGATTCATGCACTACCAGAAAAATACCTTTAAGACAAATGATTTGAGACCATTCAAGCACTACCAGAGAATTACCTTTAAGACTAGTGATTCGGGGCCCAGTTGATTCATGCACTACCAGAAAAATACCTTTAAGACAAATGATTTGAGACCATTCAAGCACTACCAGAGAATTACCTTTAAGACTAGTGATTCGGGGCCCAGTTGATTCATGCACTACCAGAAAAATACCTTTGATTTGGAACCCAACTGTTCATGCACTACCAGAAAAATACCTTTACGATTAACGATTTGGAACCCAGCTGACTCATGCCCCACCAGAAAAATACCTTTTAGAATAATAATAATAATTGAGATCCCAGCTGCATACACTACCAGAAAAATACCTTTTAGAATAATAATAATAATTGAGATCCCAGCTGCATAAAAAGAAAAATACCTTTAAGACTAAGTAGACTCCCTTTATCGGCAAATGCGTAACCCGCATGCCGTTACTGTAGTCGGTACCAACCTGTGTTTATATGTGCGACCGCATAAGATAACACGGGTTTAGTTAACCTGTACGTACTCGTATCTGCGCCGACAGCCTTCTTCTTCATAAATGAATGAATAAGCTCAGGTGAAACTAAAAAAAACTTTAGTCTGAATGAATGAGTGAAGTCTATGCACTAGTGCGACTCGCAGTTAGTCAGATTTTATTTTGGACTAGCTTCCGCCCGCGACTCCGTCCGCGCGGATGTCGGTCTTCGCGTGGATGGTTTATTTCTCCATTTTGAGTAACTCTGACAATGACATCTTATAAATATCTATTGGACCCAAATACGGCTAAGCCTATAATAATTAAGGAGATCTATTGAGCTACTGCTGTTGAGCTCGCGTTCTGTAGTAAGTATTTTTTTCATATTAATTCCGACCTTGTATTTACAAATAACTGATCGGAACAGTAATCAAAAAGGTCGCGCTGAAAAGTACGGTTTGAAATTACACGCATACAATATTAATTCCACGGAAGACCGCTCGCCACACTGGACACGTCCGCTCGCATCAAAATTCAGAATTTATATGGATCGCGCGGCGCGGAACGCGGCTCCTTATATAGGAGTCGGGGAGGCGTGGCCCGCGTGTGCCGCAAACGGTTCAAGCCAAATCCGACTTTCGGCGCTACAGGTTACGGCGCTGAATCCACTGCGGGTAATACAACGTGTGTTCGCGGTTCTACAGAACAACGTCTATGAATAAAACTGAAAAATAAGATTTTTAAGGGATGTTAGTCACCGTTGCCGGCACGAAGAGAAGTTCGGTTTCTTGACAAAGATTTATTGTCCACAACGTACAGATTATTTATATAAAATAGGACAAGTCCCGACCACCTTTTCCCAGGGAGGACGAAGGCAGGGGTTTTTGGTCCTCTAAACCAAAAATAACAGAATTCAATTACTGTTTTTTATGATATAACTTAGTAGCCGAGTCTTGTGTAGCTATTCCAATTAGGACGTAGCCCGCAAGTGCACTGCTAGTTCAGTCAGACAGTCACAGAAAAATAATAAAGTCGCGGTAGTCGTTAACTCTCGAAGAATCTTAACACCGCGATTCAGAAATGCGCGTCATAGGCACAACGCCATCTAGTAGTGAGTGGTGGAACCTTTTTAGAAATCAATGGAGGCAGGCGTGGCGTAATGTTCTACTTGATAATAGGTGTCGCCATTGGTTCCATAATAAGGTTTGCGACAGATTTTTTTTTCTACGTATTTTTCCAGGATAAAAAGTATCCCATTTTATGCCCAGGATAGTAAGGTATAATTATACCAAGTTTCATCGAAATCGAACCGTTAGTTTTCACGTGATACCTGCATATACAGACAGACAGACAGACAAAAATTTTTTTTATCACATATTTGGGTTTGGTAGGTATCGATTCAGCAACACCCCCCGCTATTTATTTTTTCAATATTTTCAATGTACAGAATTGACCCTTCTACAGATTTATTATATGTATTTTGGATAATAACTTCCACGCCTGAATTGCTTATCAAGACATTTCCAATTAGTTTTTCTATTAAGATTCAATGGACCGGGCGCAGTTAACCGATGCCTCAAGTCTCAATATAGAAATGCAATATAATGGTACTACGAATACCGCTTTTTCGTGGGAGAGATTAACTGGAATAGAATTATGTTTTTATATATTATTTTTTTCTCACAATTATTATTATTAAACTATATGCACACAGTAAGTACCGAACATCTCTGACTCCATAACATGGCTATATTTGATTTGTTTGATAATATGAATTGTTTTTTCTAGGTTTACACTAAGAATGTAACATGTATTTCGGCTCAGGTAACTATAAAAGCTTAAGGGTCGATAAATGTGCACCCACATTTATCGACGCGAAATCGGCTATCGCATCGGCTCGGACGACGCGTCGCGACGCTGCCGGCCGACGGCGAAACGAGCCGTTAACCTACAGATGATCGGCGATAAGTATTAAGTACAGTAATGTTTCGGCTCGGCTCGAGCCGATTCCGCGTCGATAAATGTGGGTGCACCCTAAAGAGTCACAGAATCATACCGTGATCGTGCCAGTATGGCGGACTTAGCGAGTAGACCCCCAGGAACGTATAAGGCATTAGATATTCTTTTGTACATAAAAATATGAGACGATTTCCACTTTACGTCATGTTTTTTACACCTGAGAGCATTAAGTCGGCAATCATTGTTAACACCAGAATTATTCATTATTTCAGGGTGAAAAACCAGTTTATATTAAACTGCAAGAAACCAAAAGATTGACCCACCATACATATCAGCCCAAAAATAAATCATCAGGTTTAAACTGTCCTGCAAAGGATGCATGTTCACCGGTTATATCTTCATCAAATATGAACATTAACGTCATTGTAAGATGTTTTTGTAAAGCAGGATGCTACACAAACATATCTAAAGATAACATCAATCTTTGTGAAACTATAACTATCCAAAATTTAAGCAACATTGACAAAGTTTTATTTTTATCCGAGGTAATGCCGGAAAAATATTTTTATTTAGTCATTTGTGTTAACAAGTCAAATGGTACTCAAGTATGCTTTAGGAAAGATGATAATAATACGTTTACGAAACAGATTGAACAGTCAAATGGAACTCAAGAAAATGATATGGAAGTATTTATTTGTGAAGAAAAAGCAAAACCATCATTTTTAGCATATAAAGCTAAAAGTGATGAATTTAAACTCGGGTCAATTCCATCACGAAGAATATTTCGTGGAAACCCATGTGAACTAGAACCCCCTATACCTGATGTAGATTGTACAAAACCAGTGTGTGTAACTCATAATGGACACATAATAGATTGTACTGTTGTAGATGACCACACTGCATATTTTATCCCAGAAACATTTACTCCTAGACCTGCCACCACCACGGCTTGGTTCTGGTTGTTCTTTGGAAAGCCAGGTCATGATGATAAGCCATCTTCGACCACTCCGTCTACCACGGTTGGGTATAGGTCGTGGCCGTTTATCAAGGTGGGTCGTGAGGGTGGTAATGAAGAAGGTAATGGAGCAGGTAATGGAGCAGGTAATGAAGCAGGTAATGAAGCAGGTAATGAAGCAGGTAAGGAAGCAGGTAATGAAGCAGGTAATGAAGGAGGTAAAGAAATTGAAGCTATCGATATCCCAAGTTCGGTCCATATCCGTGTTCACGGTGTGTACGCTAAAAAAAAGAGACCGGTAAAATTTAATGCTAGTGAGGAAATGACAATAAAAGAGTTTTGTAAAGTTGAAGATAAATGCTACCCGCATGGAGCGAAACAGGAGCTGTTGGAACCAGACGACTCACCACCAACTCAACCACCAGCACCACAACCACCTTCTGACCCATCTCCTGACACACCACCTCCTGACCCATAAAGGGTTATGGGGCAGAAGATTCTGGCTTATATGTTAAAAATTAAACACTGGGATATTAAAAATAATATTTAATGAAAATTTTTGTTATTTTTTTTTATTATTATTAAAAAGAAATATGGTGTCCACATTTTGTGCAAAACATGGTGCAATGCACAATGGCACTTTGCATTTGACACACTCTATTTTGCTCTTTTTCCAAAGAGCTTTACTGCTGCAAGCTCTGCACCTTCTATAACTGGGCAGCTCTCCGGGCATATGCGATCCCAAATCATTCAGCCTTATCGCATCAGGGATACCATAAATAGACTTCTGCCTGCTTGTTGGTCCCTTTGGTTACAAAGTTGGGCAAAACAGATACCCTTCGTTTCTTGGAGGTGTAACTGTTGATCAGGTTACGTGACAGGTCATTGCGGAACTGCAATGCACTTATTGGATTATGCACTCTGTCATTATGGGTATGAAGTATGTGGGCATTCGTGATAGCATTCGTGATAGTGTAGGTACATGTATATTAACTTATTTTAATACGAGTATGTATATATTTTATGTTTCCCAAGTTAATATAAGTATTTATGTATTTCACAAACACACTCATAACACGTTTGGATGTTTTAAGACTGTTTTGCGTCCGTCACGTCACCGTCCAGGCACCCAGGTCCAGTTGAAAACCAGCGTCGAGCACTAGTTGCTCGACATTTTAGCTGAACTGGACCTATTTGATGTAGCCGTGGGACACACAATGTTATCTTTGTTACTTCGTTGTTGTTGTTTTTAATTTGCAGTGCTTTCCTTTGTTTCATGTTCTTTTTTTATTAGTTTTTTTTTGTTGTGTGTACCGGCTCTCAAATAAACGTTTTTTCTTTCTTTCTTTTCTTTTCTTCATAGCTGCGTCCACCAAAAATAAGATATACGCATCCACCACCTTCTACTGCGTCTTGAAATAGGTAAAGTGCCGCTTTTCTGGTCAAATCTGTCCACACCTCCCATCCTTTTTATGTACTCTATAATATATCGCATATATCAGTCTTCGTCCGATCTTTTTGCGTTCTTTTACAGGTTTTCTTTTTTCGAGGGTGATATGCTGTACTTAGCACATATTATTATACCAATTTAGTATCCTTCCATACGAAGAATGCAACATTTTTGTTGAGTCGCCATTTGTGTTGGCTTTTGTCCAATTTTAGAGCAGCTGGTTTAGGTGTATTTTTCTTTTTCCTGTGGCTTTTTATCAATTCAGGCAAATTTGTGCGGTCTTGACGTATTGTGGCTGTTGAGTATATATTTTTTCGAATAGAAATTGCATTAGCTCACAGGAGGCATCGCGGGACACACGTATACCGCGATCCCGGTACACAAAGGGCTGCTGAGAGACACCGTGGATTTTAGTCAATACAAGTCTGACAGAATGGGTGGGAGGACTCATTTGATGATTTTACACGATAAAAAAAAAGCTCACAGGAGGCAAAAAAAATGTTAAACGCGACATGAGTGTTTTCAGCATTTTGTTCAATCAGTTTTTTTGCACATTCCTTTCACCACGCTTGCACCTAATTCAACTTCCGTGGTGTCGTCTTTTTTAACCAACGAAAAAAAAGGAAGAGGTTCTCAATTCGACATGTACATTTTTTTTTTATGTATGACCACGCATAACTTTTCCTTACGTGGTCCGATTTCAAAAATTCTTTTTTTGTTGGAAAGAGTATATCTCAAAGTTGGTCCCATTTAATTTCAAAACTAAAATCGGCCTCCAAGGGTAGAAAAAAATGAATTAATTGTCAACTTTTCTACAGAATTTTCAGTTGTGAACCGATTCTGTTGAAATAAAGTTAACATTATGTAGTTCTGAGGACATAACTATATAGCAGAGATGTGGAGAAGATAACATGATGGCGTCACCATCATCAGATCAACTCCAGATCCCTGTTATGTTGTGAAGTCAGTCCCAAGAGTTCCTTAACATTTAACAACAGCTATATCGTGTTTGGCCTCATTTCACTAAGCTTGATGATAACTTTAGACCCAGTTAAGGTATCATTGCCATCGAGGGTCTGAAGGATTTTTTTAAAATTTTCCCCTTCCCCCCCTAAAAATTACCTCCCATATACAGATATGGACTTCTTATAGGTTATCCTATAATCTATAAGTAGAAAACTAATTTCTGTATTTTTTTCAAAATTTTAGGTTCAGTAGTTTCGGAGATAAGGGGGGGGAATGGTCAAATTCCGTCTATTTTCTTGAATAACTTGGAAACTATTTATTTTAAAATTACAAAAAAATATATATTTAAGATTGTCTCAACAAGACCTTTCATTTGGTATGTCACACGATGCAGTTTTCAAATATATTTGTTTAATTTTCCCCTTCCCCCCCAAAAATTACCTCCCATATACAGATATGGACTTCTTATAGGTTTTCCTATAATCTATAAGTAGAAAACTAATTGCTGTATTTTTTTTCAAAATTTTAGGTTCAGTAGTTTCGGAGATAAGGGGGGAGGAGGAATGGTCAAATTTCGTCTATTTTCTTGAATAACTTGGAAATTATTTATATTAAAATTACAAAAAAAATACATTTAAGATTGTCTCAACAAGACATTTCATTTGATATGTCACACGATGCAGTTTTCAAAACTTTTTTTTTAATTTTCCCCTTCCCCCCCAAAAATTACCTCCCACATACAGATTTCATCTATTCACGTCACACCTCTGTGCTTGGGTCACAGGAATTGATATGTGTACCAAATATCAACCCAATCGGTCTAGTAAATTCGGAGATAATTGACTGTAAGCGACAGACAGACGGACACACGAGTGATCTTATAAGGGTTCCGTTTTTGTATTCGGACGTACGGAACCCTAAAAACAAATCTTTTCTTTCGGAAGTCGGTGGCTTTTTTTTTATTAATTTTATTGTCTTTTTTGCCACCGATTTCCGAAAGAAAAGTTTTGTAGGTTATTTTACCCTTTTTTGTGGTTGTTTTTGAAGGCGGTTACATTTTTAAAAAAAAGTTTTTATTTTACTCTTTTTTGTTTAAATATTCAACCAAAATTCTTGTCAAATACATCATTTTCTTACATGTGCACTAGAATTTTGTAATCCGTAGCACCGGTAATAACATACCGGTGATAACATCTCTTTCATTCATTCCCTATCTCAAAAACTACTGAACCGATTTTGATGTAACTTGCAGTATTCCCTTAGTTGAACGATACCTAGTACAACAAAAAAAGAATGATTTAATTCGGACTTGCAGTTCCGAAGACATGCGAACACAAACGTAATTTACTAAATCTGTCGATGCCGACTCCTTACTAGAGGAGTTGTACCTTCCAACATCAGTTCAGCTACATGAGATGATGATTTCCATACGCAATATACTTAAATTACTTCATAAGATTTGCGAAAAACTTGCCCTCGATTTCTCCATGATCCAATTATCAGATCTTGACTTGGTGACTATGGGACCACTTCAGAAGTATCTCCTTTCGAACAAAGAAATAATTTTGAAAATCGGTCCGCAATTCACGGAGTAATCGCGTAACATACACACAAAAAAAATAAAACAAAAACATACCGTCTAATTGATAACCTCCTTCTTTTTGAAGTCGGTTAAAAACGCGTGTCTAAGTACGAGTATAATTATCATACAGCCCCGTTTCATTAACTTCCAATTGTTTTTTGACGGGTGCAGTGAGCCCTTAAGTTAAAAAGAACTATCTGTAGTAGTTATTTTTTGTCTTTCTCTTTCATTGTAGTTCTTCTTAGTTCTAACTGTACCTGCTAAACAAAAAGGTGTGGAAACAGAAACTGAAAAAACGGAAAATAAAAAAATTATGAAACGATTCAATGAAAATTAAAATAATGGTAAACGTCACGTTACCATTATTTTCGGAGCAGTGGTAGCCCAGTGGTATCGGTCCCGACTTACGAGTTGTAGGTCGTGGGTTCGAACCCAGCCAGGCGCATTACTTTGTGTAATTTATTTCATCACCACTGCTCTCAAAACGGTGAAGGAAAACATCGTGAGGAAACCGGCATGTCCTAGAACCAAAAATTCGAAGACATGTGACATCTACCAACCCGCACTGGGCCCGCGTGGTGGATTATGGCCCACTCCCTCTCTCAGAGGAGGCCTGTGTCCCAGCAGTGGGAACATTATAGGCTGATGATGTGATGATGTCACGTTGATGAAACGAGAAAGTTTACAATATAATCCAACTACCACGATTTTGGTTTAATTTTATACATCGATTTGGATCCCAAGTGCCTTGTTCTGATTCGAAGTTAAGATTAACGGTTGACCCAAATTTTAGACTAGTCTCTCTACCATGTCGAATCATGGAAATGAGATTCGGCCATCTGTGTTATGATAGTAATATCTAATAATCTTAATGCATAAGTTACTTGGTTATTATTTATGTTCTCTTTATAATAATTATCTCTGTTATCTATATAACACCCCGAGAGCAGTGGTAGCCCAGTGGTATCGGCCTCGACTTACGAGTCGTAGGTCGTAGGTTCGAACCCCGTCAGGCGCATTACTTTGTGTAATTTATTTCAACACCACTGCTCTCAAAAACGGTGAAGGAAAACATCGTGAGGAAACCGGCATGTCCTACTAGAACCAAAAATTCGAAGACATGTGACATCTACTAATCCGCACTGGGCCCGCGTGGTAGATTACGGCCCACTCCCTCTCACAGAGAGGAGGCCTGTGTCCCAGCAGTGGGAACATTTAAGGCTGATGATGATGATGAAGATAACACACCGCTGGTAGTGTCCTATTGGTGGTAGCGTGAGGTTTTAAAATGTTTCTCTGTTTATATCTGTGTCATTATCATCATTAGCCTATTAATGTTCCCACTGCTGGGACACAGGCCTCCTCTCTGTGAGAGGGAGTGGGCCATAACCACCATGGTTCTAGGACATGCCGGTTTCCACACTATGTTTTCCTTCACCGTTTTGAAAGGATTGATGATGAAATAAATTACACAAACTCATGCGCCGGGCTGGGTTCTATCTAACCCACGACCTACAAACTCGTTAGTCCGGCCCGATACGGTTCTTCTCCATGGAAACGACCAACCTGAACCGAGCACCTGTTGTCGACGTTTTATAAAAGCTCTCATGGGCCTATGTGAAATAAAACATTTGCCGTCGTACCACAAAAACTTTTAAACGTCTGTTGAACACTTGTCTAAAAAAATGTCAGATTTCTGTCGTTCAAATAAGGTCCATTTTGCAGTCACACTTTTTTAGACAAGTGTTCAATAGATGTTTAAGTTTTGCAGTAAGGTTGTTGATTTTGATTTTGTGTGTATATAAATAAATAAAATTAAGTATTAACATATCATTTTCTATGTTTTTAGAGTGCGTCGGAGTCGTCAGCGGGCGCGGGCGGCGGGGGCACTTCGGGCGGTAGCGCTCGGGTATCGTCGCGTTCGCGAGCCTCCGAGGAACCACACATTGGTTAGTACCACTCATCAGCATTATCATTTCAAAGACCCTTGCACTGATGGGCATTGGCATTGAGAAACTTGGAGGCAAAGAAGTTCCTCAATACTCCGTTCAAAAAGGAAGTTTTTGAACCAACATGCAGCAAGACCAATTCTATACAAATCGACTGTTTGTATACTAACTTTTGCTAGCTTTTTCCCGCTTACCCACCCTTGTTGCCTATGCTATGTCACTCAGGACCAAAGCAGCTTTCACCTGGTGAAATAATTAAATCGGTCCAGTTGTTTAATACAAACAAACAATCACATCTTTCCTCTTTGTAATATTAGTGTAGATAAACGTTTCTATTCTTCAGTCGTGTGACATAATCGGGAAAAATATGAAGACTTCTATAGGAAAAATATGAAGACTTTAACCTACAGAATTGCGTGCTGCTGTTACGGGGAGGTTGCAGTACTTTCTAAGATTTTTGAACGTCTGAAAATCTAATAAAATGTGAGATTTTTAATAAATAAAAATTATTATACAAAAATTGAATCGTATTCTCAAGTAAATGGTAAAGATGGAAACACGATATGGAATATCGGCTCGATGGAAAAAAATACCGAACATGGCACTAAATCACAATTTTAAACGCGTACTGTTACAATATTTCGTCATGGATGTATATGCAAGGTATATCAATAGATGCGAGCTTTTTATTTTAAAGTAAGTGGTAAAAAGACATTTTTTATTTTCTTATTTGTTTTTCTACAAGAAGCGAAAAACATTCAAAATGCGAGCTATTTCGCTCGCATTTTGGTGGGGATGAGGTCGTGCGTCCATACATTTTCACACTGTACTGCAACCTCGCCTTAACTGGAAACATTAAGGTGGGTCTACGCTAGAGAGCCGAGGACGAGCTGAGCACAAGCCGAGCCGCTCTACTCGCGGTGTCAAGTGTGGACTTACAACGAGCCTACAACAATAACTTTCCTCGAACGCATTGCAAATCCCTTTGTGTTCGTCGAAAAACCAGCTATAGAGGCAGAGCACAGTCTAGCAAGAACCAAACGCTCGAAGCGCGTTCGTTCGAGGCTTGTAAACCCCTTCGTACACTAGGCGACGCAAGTCTCCGAAACCTTACGACTTTGGTATAAGCCGGTTCATTGAAGAAAGGAATCTTAAATGGCGGCTTGTACTTGCGTTGACAGATAGTACAGTCCAAGTTAAAGTTTTTTTCAAATTAAAAATATTATGCAAGACTGGGTCTTAAAAACTTCTCAAACTGAACTTAAAAATAAAACAAAACTTTACAACAATAACAAACAGTACCCTTAGCACGGGTATTCATTCTTTTACTTTACAGCGTCTTTTCAGTATTTACAGCGTTTCTTGTATGGAAAAATGGAACAGCGCCTCTGGTGTGCGAAGAAGTAACTAATTTTTTCCTTGAAAATTGTCAATTTGAAATTGTCAAAGTTCCAGTTTACTTTACGTCTGAAATACTGAAAACTCGTGCTAAGGGTACAGGTAACAACGGAAAAATAACTGAAAACTATAGCAAATATTCGTTAAAAGGATCACTCAGCGCGTCAAAACAAAACATCAAGACTATTTTGTTCTGCTTACGCTACGCGTGGGAGTGAGTATAGACGGCACTAGTGTGCGAGCGAGAGAACACGATAAGGGCCGCCATTTAAGATTCCTTTCTTCAATGAACCGGGTTATATTCAAGTGACTATCGCAATAAAAATCCATAGAGGTTATACGTCAGTGGATACCAAAGCCGTAAGGTATCAGAGACTTGCGTGGCCTGGTGTACAAAGGGCCTTATTCGTCCACACTGCACCATTTTTTTCTCGACTCATGCTCGGCCCGTCTATTGTAGACCCACCTTTAAGATTTCTCAATCCACTCGATAGATTGCGTCTTCACTCTTCAAATCAGTTATACCAGCATTGCCATCTTTGGTATAGAAAACTAGAAACTTTAAGGAAAACGAAACAGTATTTTACGCTTTCGCAAGATTATGTTGTGAGCGATTTCTTGACTCAGATCGTCGGTAAAACTGTTATTGTTTGAGTTGTCTTCAGTTCCTATTTTAGGTACTGTATATTTTTTATAAAACTCCAAAAAAGGAGTTTACTATTCATTTACAGCAATAATGAGCCTGAAATGAAAATTATTCTGGAATAATCTTAACAGAAAAAGCATACCTAATATTATCGTTTTGAACAATTTTATTAAACCGTATTGTATTTAACAACAAATAAGGCTAGTAAGGTAGCTTGTACTTAAAAAGCTTCTCAAGTCGATTCGAGCGAACTTGCTGAAGAAAATAAACAACTCTATTGGAAAGAATAACTGATCATACCTTTTATTAGAGCCACTATATTCAAGGAGATACAACAACGAATAGGAAAGAATTTTTTTTCCAATAAAGATGAAAATAAAGTTTTTAATAACAAATTACTGAAGGAGAAGCAATTCGTTTGAGCGAGGTAGCCTGATGTTGTAAAAGTTTTCAGACCGGTTTTAATAGCCTCCTCTCTGAGAGGGAGTGGGCCAAAATCCCTCACGTGGGCCCAGCACGTGTTGGTAGAAGATGTCACATGTCTTCGAATTTTTGGTTCTAGGACATGCCGGTTCTCTTATTCCAGTTCCTCATTTGTGTCATAGATGACACTATTCTTTTCCCATGTCCCCTATTAATTGAATATTTTCTTAAATTCCAGGAAAGTACAAACTACTAAAGACAATCGGCAAGGGTAACTTCGCTAAAGTGAAGCTAGCGAAGCATGTGCCCACCGGCAAGGAGGTCGCCATCAAGATTATTGACAAGACACAACTCAACCCTGGCTCATTGCAGAAGTTGTTCAGAGAGGTAAAGATGCTCCTCCTACCTTTAGGGTCAGTTCTCACCGAGATCCGACGTTGCGCGCACATTTCAATAGAGCGGGATATCAGTATTTTACATGAAGCGACTGCCTATCGGACCTCCATAACCCAATAACTCAAAAACAATACCCCTTGTTTAGACTGGTTGTCGGACTTCCGAGCTTCTGACTAAGGGCCATACCCCACCGAGATGCCATGGCAACATAGCCAGCGACGTCGCCAACTAGTTCTTATTGAGATGTATGACGGCTAACTCACTTGGCGACCGACTGGCGACCCTGGCGGCCTATAAGAACTAGTTGGCGACGTCGCTGGCCACCTCGCCATGGCATCTCAGTGAGGTATGGCACTTACAGGAACGACTGTCAAAGATCTACAAATGACAGCCGGGACCAACGGCTTTACGTGCTTTCTGAGGAAACGGAGGAAACTCGGTATGTTGGTGATCACCCATCCACAGACCAACCTCGTCAAGCGCGACTTAATCTGGAAGATTTAGGCTAAGCGGCTGTAATTATTTAGCCATGAGTTCCTTTGCCGAGGTTGCGGGACTGTCTCATCAGGAAACCGGACCCTGTAACGTAAAGGGCTATTGATCGATCACTATGGATTTTAGTACAAGTCTGACAGTCCCTTCTGCCCTGCCGTGGGTAGGACAAAGCCGTTAGTTCCTTAGCCTTTGCATTAACTACCATTAACACTATTCCATTGTTGTTTCCAGGTCCGGATAATGAAGATGCTGGACCATCCGAACATCGTGAAGTTGTTCCAGGTCATAGAGACTGAGAAGACGCTGTACCTCGTCATGGAGTATGCGTCTGGCGGCGAAGTAAGGACTGTTTCATAGCACTTCATAAAAACTAGAATGTTCGCATGTATCGCCATTTTGTAGAGCGGGATAGAAACATAGACGAGTGACTACACGAGTACTAACGAAGTAATACGAAGAGCGTCGATGCTCCGTCTTGGTCGCACGCCACCTTTGTGCATTATTCTGTCTCTCTCTTTATTGGCGTGTAATAACAACGATTGTTTGTTTGAGTAAATGTGTCTGTGTGCGTATAAGAGTCACTGTTCGAATACTCAACGCAAGAACGTAACGTATCTACCGCTATTTTATTTTAATCAAAGTTTCCAATCATTAATTTCTTCATCATCATCATCATCAGCCGGAAAACGTCCACTGCTGAACATAGGCCTCCCTCTTAGACCGCCACGACGAACGACAATTCGCCACTTGCATCCATCGGTTGCCCGTTCGATGCAATTATTAATTTAACTTTTGTCAACTAAAGTAGTGATGTCCAAATTGAATTACTGACTCAATTAATAACAGTAATCGATTTTATTAAAATAAGAAATTTTAATCGATTTAACAAGTTGATATTTCATTTTTTACTTTAAAAAATAAAACCATCTCTCTACAATTTTGGTTAAAATCACGTCACGACACATTAAAAAAAAAACCAATCTTTAAAAAAGGCAAAAATATCAAGTCTTTTGTGTGGAAGCTCCCTTAAATATTAATTTTCGGGAGAAATTTTCGAAAGTCGGTGACAAAAAGTCAATGAAATAAAAAAGAAAGTCACCTGACCCAGACTTTCGAAAGAAAAGTTTTTATGTAGGTTAATTTGAACTTTTTTGTGGGAAGTCAGTTACATTTTTTTTTTTTAAAGTTTTTTATCTAATAAAATGATCTCGACATCACTAGTCTTAGTACCAAAAATCCCCGCTACGACAGACAGCGCCAAAATGGCGAATATCAAACGGGCACAATTTGACAGCAGCCTGTCTAGTGGTAATAATTATAGAGGTCAGTGATTAGCCATGTGATTGGTGAATCGCAGCACACCTCGTCTCCGCTCCGCCTCAGTCGAACCGCAGCCTAAAGGAGCATACCAGTAGAGCTAAAGTAACATAATTATGTTGTACAATGTTTCAGGTGTTCGATTACCTGGTCCTACACGGCCGCATGAAGGAGAAGGAAGCTCGAGCCAAGTTCCGACAAATCGTATCCGCTGTACAGTATTGCCATCAGAAGAGGATCATACACAGGGATCTCAAGGTAACTACATCATTCGTAGGCAGTTGTTTCAGCGCTGGCGAGGAAGGTTCAATGAACACCGTTCAAAATCTACCTTTATTTACTACACGAAAAGATACACTTTTCAACGATGCCGATGACGCGACGCAGCGCTGCATGCACATTTTAATCATCATCAGCCTATAAATAAAGGAAAACCAGGAAATCTGAAATTAATTTAATTATTTACAAAAAATGGTATACTAACTAAACCTTTCATTTAATTTATCATGTTTGTTAGAGAGATTTCATCCTTATAATTGACCCTAACGATCGATGCAATAAAAGTACAGGGTATAATTTTTTCCGATTTTAGCCGGTTCGATTCCCGGGTGTGGGAGAAGAGAATTTCTATTCAAAAATAAAGGAATGATTCCTTTGTGTAAAATTTTCTATCTGCAGTATTAAGAGTACTTTCCCTCCAGGTGGCATTACAAAATTCCATCCTATGGAGCGCGATATTGTTGTGCTATGAGCTATATACTATATGCTATTATATTATAGCGTCGTCTGAAATCAGCTTTATATTCATGTTTCAGGCGGAGAATCTCCTGTTGGACGGCGAGATGAACATTAAGATAGCAGACTTCGGCTTCTCGAACGAGTTCACGCCGGGCGCTAAGCTCGACACCTTCTGCGGCAGTCCGCCGTATGCCGCGCCTGAACTGTTCCAAGGTATTACTGCTTTTAAGGTTCCGAAGGCACGTAAAGGGCTATTGAAGAATCACCATGGATTTTAGTCAGTACGAGTCTCATCACTCTCGCTCCGAGCGGAAGGTACAGATACCGGCATGGATCTTGAGCGCTGACCTTCACCTGCGCAGAAGTGAGTTATTAGGTCCCTTTGGTAGATGAAGTGAGGAACGGGGGCGGGGAAAGTGTAGTGATTGGCCCGCGTAGCGTGCCGTAGCGCATCGCGTCATAGCCGCCACTCAGGATTCGTTGTTTTGTGCGTTTTATTTGTTTTATTGTGCGTTTCATTTGTCGATAAGTGTGATTTTATCCCGCTTTTCGTAGTGTGCTTTGGTGATTACTTTCTTAATATTTTGTTGTATATTTCCAGGCAAAAAATACGACGGTCCAGAAGTGGACGTGTGGTCGCTGGGAGTGATCCTGTACACTCTAGTGTCGGGCTCGCTGCCCTTCGACGGCTCCACGCTGCGCGAACTGAGGGAGAGGGTACTGCGCGGGAAGTACAGGTGGGTACTAGTGCAAGTATGACGCCTAATCTAACAGCCTGGCAATGAAATGTTCGCCGAACAAGAGCGACTGACAAATGTATTTTTTTTTTGGGGCAAACCCACCAAACTATTCCCAAACCACTGCAACTCCTGAAAGCCAGAATCAACAGTGGCAACCACCAGAAAAGCGCCGAGACAATGAAGCTCGATGTACAGTGAATGAATTTACCTGTCTTGGATCCTGCATCAAATTTAATCGGAAAAGAATAGTGGAGGAGTTGGAAAAATATGTTTCCACTTCCCTCCATGCAAGCAGGAGACAGAATAACACAAGGCAAATTGGCACAAAGGGACATTACAACTGGGAGAAGCCCAGTTGCCTAGCATCCTGGGTAAAAATGACTACTAATATTAATGGGTCCTAAATTGTGAGAGTGCTAGAGTGGAGACCGTGGACTAGCAAGCGCAGCGTAGGACGTCCACCAACGAGGTGGACAGACGACCCTATAAAGGTCGCCGGAAGATGCTGGATGCAGGTCGCTTCCAACCGGTATATGTGGAGATCTAAAGGGGAGGCCTATGTTCAGCAGTGGACGTCCTATGGCTGACATAATGATGATGAAATTGTGAGACGTATATTGAGGCGAATAGTGTTAGGAACTAAACCCATTTAGTTGTATTTGCCTTATATTGATCACTGTGGCGAAGTGGCCTGTAAACTGCACCGCATGGAACGCCATCCAGCCTGAGGCCAAGCCGTAACTAACACGAAAATAATATGAAGCTGTCTTTACCCAATGTTGGCGGCTTTAGCTGTGTGGATTAAAAAAATAAACGATAAATTTGGGGAGCTTGTCGATGAGACGATGCGACGCAATGAGGGCTACCGTTTTTGTGCTCACCAGATGGCACCACTGGCGAGTGAGGTCCTGACTCCTGTATGGCTATCAGTTTGACTGTGGCGTCAAAATATTAAATAATAAAATATGCTTGTAAACAGTAAACAACTAACTCTGAATTAGCTAACCTCTGAATTAGCTGGTCTTTCAGTCCGCTTAACTTTGCACCTCTTTTTCTTAGTTCCGCTTTTAAAGCACTGATATTCATTGACCCGTAACTTGTATTTGCCGTAATAAGAATAATATTTCATTAAATATTTCGTAATACCTCAGAAAGTAAACTAAAAAGAAATAAAACCGTACAGCCCGCCAATAAACATTTCTGGACCTCACGCTACACTAGCGCCTCTAGCGGCGCATTCACACGCGATAGCCCTCATTCTACCGATTCCAACTACAAGTGAAAATCATCCTTACCACTACGACATATGACATAAAACGTGCGATTTATCTACGGGTAGGTGAAAAAAAAAAAACAAGATCGCCACGACGACGTAAGTCAATCGAATTGCATCATTATATCGTAGTAGCAAGGACGTTATCGTTTTTAGTTAGTAGAAATTGCAAATCAGTCACCAAAAACTTAATTCCACAGAATACCCTTCTACATGTCAACGGACTGCGAAAACCTCCTGAAGAAGTTCTTAGTACTGAACCCAGCCAAGCGAGCGTCCCTGGAGAGCATCATGAGGGACAAGTGGATGAACACAGGCTACGAAGATGACGAGCTTCGACCGTATGTGGAACCGCAGCAGGACTTCAAAGACCACAATCGGATAGGTGAGGATACCATAGGTATACTTCAGACCACTTGATATAAGGCTATGCTCGGGAATTTTCGGGAAATCTTCGGGAATCTTCGTTCATGGTCATTTTTTAGTGTTTAAGTTCGACTAGTAGATTCAAAAAGAAATCTTTGATGCACAGCTCTTCAAAAATTTCGCTTTAAAATCATACGGGTCGATACAATAATCTTATTTTTTTTAAGTCTGTTAAAATGTGTCGTGAACTAAAAAATTACAAGTTCTGATTGACACAGAACAGTTAGTAGTTATAGTTTTTGAATGCGAGGACTAACGTCGTGTTACGTTTTTAAAATAACGGGTGATCCGTTATTTGAAATGTATGGAAAATTCAAATTTATTTACTATATTTATGGACTGTGCATCTTCGGTTTTTTTTTGACATATTTATTTATTATTGAAACCGCGTTGCAGCTTTTAACTTGATTCTTGTAATATGAAAAATAAGCATAGGTATTTAATTCTAATACTTTTTAAATCGTAAAAATTAAATGCTGTCAGCTGCAGTGTGGGCATATTATTAATTTATAAAAAATATATTGTATTTTCTAATTGGTCCAGTTCAAAAGATTTTGTTACAAAGCAGATTTCATTATGATATAAAAAAAGAAATATCGTTTATTTAAGGTGGTATATAAAATAATCATAGTTAAAACAATAAGCTAAGTATTCACACCTATACAGGGTGTTAGGGATATCGAAGCACAAACGGATACCATGGGTCCAGGACATGATTCTGGACGCCCGTGTTGGAATTTTTCGTAGTTTTTTTTTCACTTAAGCCTGTTCATAATCGTTATTCTTACCTAACCCATTGAGATTTTTAATAAAAAAGTAATTAATTCACTACTTTCACTAAAAGTAGCAATGTAAATAAAACTAGAAATGGTGTCTTCTTAGATGTTTATAATGAAAGGTCATCGTATACCTAAATACTGTGCCCAGTACCTGTAGTACTTTAAGCGCGGCTCACTATTAAAAAAAAAACAAACTTATAAAAAAAAAATAGGAAAAACCGACGAAAAATTCCAAAGCGGGGGGGGTCCAGAATTATGTCCTGGACCCATGGTATCCGTTTGTGCGTCGATGTCGCTAACACCCTGTATAATTATTAAGCTATTCAAACTCAGCTCGCAAAAAAGGCAACATTGCTTGATCATTTTCACTAATATAATGCGAAATCTAAATGGATGCCCAAAATTATTGCATTGGGCGCGTAGTATTAGTGAAAACATAGTAGTTTAAAGAAAATGCAATAAAATCTATAGAGCTTTAATAAAATACAGATACGGCGATAAATATTGTACACCGACTTCAGGAAAGAGATAATCGTTTCGTTTCGGTTTTGTAGAGCGTTATCTCTGTCGCAAGAAGAACCAACCAATCAGAACGTACCTACGACGAATTATTGACAAAATGCTGTATGACAGAGTCTACAAACATTTTTTTTTAATAATATCCCTTTTTTTGGATGTATCAAATGACTTCTTCCGTCCGGGATGGATTTAGAGTAACAGTCATCTTGCGTTTGCCTTTCCATGGCTACGGTGCCATTTTAAAACAGTCCTCAGAACCTGTGGGCGTTTGGCCCTATGATATTAATAAGTTCTATCTATGACCAATATTAAAAATATGAAATACACGAAAAAAAGACTCTAGTTCTACAAACCCGAGGCGACTGATTGTCTCTCTCTAAAGTTCCGATGTGCTTTATTTAATTCCGGTACAAATAATATAAATTGTCATTAGCTTTCACTAAAAACCAGTTTTCTAAGGATTGGACCATTATATTCACAAGATACTTCAAACACTAGCTTCGTTCACAATCACAACATATATTTTACAGTAAATTAACAATAACAATATTACTAACGCTTTGTATTTGAATACTTCCCGGTAACAGCTTTTTACTAACAGTAAAGTTTTACACACTACATGCCCATAGCATGCTAAAAGCACAGTATACGGTATGTGAAATAATGAAATTCGTGAAAAAAAGTATTATAGTATAAGCGTTTTGCCAAAACTTTTAGTGTGCGCACAGCTTCTTCTTCTTCCTGCCCTTATCCCTTTCTACTTGGGGTCGGCGCAACACGTTTTCTTCTTCCATTCTCCCCTATCAGCCGTCACAGTATCATTTACTCCTTTTTCATTCATATCATTCCTTAGACAATCCATTCATCTTTTCTTTGGCCTTGCTCTTCCTCTCCATCCATCAAAATTCATACTCATCACTTTCTTAGTCACATGGGTGTCATCCCTCCTCATCACATGTCCATACCAAGACAGACGATCCCCTTTCATTTTTTCTGTATCAGGCGCCACTTTCAAACTTCCCCTTATAAACTCATTCCTTATTTTATCTATTCTTGTCACTCCACACATCCATCTCAACATCCTCATCTCCGCTACATGCAATCGTTTCTCATCCATATTTTTGTGCGCACAGCTAAGGTGTGGAATTCCCTGCATCTATATTTCCCGACAGCTATAACCTTGGGGTCTTCAAGTCAAAAGTGAACAGGTTACTTCTAGGCAAGCTTGCTTCATCGTCGACCACATCTTCGCTTACCATCAGGCGAGATAGTGGACAAACGTGAACCTATCGCTAAATTAAAAATAGTATTTTTATTTGGGCCTTGAAGCCTGCTTTAAATAATTAAATAAAGTCATCCTCCACCTACGCTAGACTATGATCTATATCAGTTTCAATCTTGATCCCGATCCACCAAGTTTTGGCGTAGTATGCAGGTTCAATTCCCATAAGGATAAAATAATAATATGGCTTATGCGGCTACTTGTTCTGGATTTAGCTGTTTATGGGAATATGCTGTAACGGTACCGGAGAAAATCCCAGTAAATTGATATTAAAAAAAAGTTAAGGTTTTCTAAAATGTATTTAAATTTTCATAGAGTTTCTTTATTCCACAAACCGTACAACACAAAGCTAAAATAAGTTAAAAACATTGATTTATGCTAACCCGTATAATATAAAATTTACATTTCTTATTATTCCATGCGTACTTTCGGCACAGCGCAAATTGGTACGTGATCGTAAGGGGATGTGTGTTGTGTTTTTACAGGGGACATGTCTTGTTGTATTACTTTGTAATGAGGGTTATTTTGCCTTGCAACGAAAATCTTGTGTAGTTTTGTTTGGCGTCTCAATTATACCTAACAAAAATTTTCGTTATTAAAGCCCCATTTAGACTAGAAACTTGCATGCAACTTGCATGCCATGTCGCATGCAAGAAATTGTAGTGTGCAAATGGAGTTTTACTCCGTAATTTACTGCTAATTAATGGATTTATTTAAAAATTAAAGTGTCTAACTTTCCGGCATGCAAACGCATGCAAAAAGACTGACGTACAATGCGCCAGATAAACTTAATAGTAAGGAGGCGAGTGAAAAAAAATTGCAAGCATTTTCTAAGATGACGGGGCCCCCCTCTAGCGGCCAAAGCCTGCCGGGGTCGCGGGAATTATTCCATTACCGTGACCCTGGAACGTAAAAGGCTATTGAAGGACACCGTGGATTTTAGTCAGTACAAGTCTGACAGTCCCTCCCGCCCTGCCCTGGGTGGGAGGACTCATTTGAAGAATTAACCACGATAAAAAAAACAGCATTTTCTAAAGACTGATTTTGTATATTTCGTCTCTTAAGTTGCATAGAGAAATAGTTTGCAGTCAGTCATCCGGTTTCTTTAGCAAACAGTGTGGGAGAGAGAAGAAGTTAATAGTAAATAGTTTTACAACAAGACATGATATATCTCTATATTTTTTGCATAATGTTTATATATTTTGTTATTGCTAAATGCACGCATGTACAAATAAATGCATGTATTACTTTCTAAGCTAATTATGTACCGCTTATTTTTAATTAGTACACTATTTTTTATTGAGCTTACTGTCATGTGAATTTATAATTAATTTAAATGTTAGACGTTATATCGTTGTTATTGTGTGTATAATAATGATTCAATAAGTTTTAGTAATAAAATATTAAAAGTTTTATACTAAAGAAAATGGGTAAGGGTACAACGTTATTAGTAACTAAATTTGAAAAATAATATATAGGGTTATTTGAAATGAAGGTTATAAACTAGCTTTAATATGAAACCTACCAAAATGTATGAAACACCAGATTTCTTTTTTTTGATGTTTCAGGATTGGTTTCATAGTAAAAGTTCTTTATAACCATAAATACTTTCAGCCTATGAAAGGTTGTTAATGTTTTACAAAAATAACCCTGCATATAGATTTAGGTAGTTAAAGATAAGTAAATAGATTATGTGTTCTAGAAGTTATTGTGTGCATGTTTTAGAAGTGTATCAACCAGAATATAATAAAGGTATATTAGTCTGTTGCCTGATTCGCTAAAATCGGGCAGACAAGGGGCAAACGATAAATGAAAAGCGCTCTGTAGTATTAAATAGATTTTAAGCTTTACGCTGTAGGAGATAAAGTTAAAAATCTACTAAAGATTACAGAGCGTTTTCTTTAATAGATTTTCAACTTTATGGTCTAAAGAATATAGTTGAAAATATATTAAAGATAAAGGGGCAGATTACAAAGTTTAGCGAAACGCATACATTTCTGTTTTTACTGTACATATAATAAATGTTGCATGCGAGGTATATTTAAAAGGTAGTACTTTAATTTATTGGTCCCTCATGCTAACGTTTTTTCTCTACTATTAATATTTTCCCGTTTCTATATTTTTTAATAATATTCTGCCATTCTTATTATTAATATTTTCTTTGTATTGGTTATTTTTTAAAGTTTTTATACATCGTCGGTTTAAAATATTATACTTACATGTTTCGTAATCCTGAAATTATACATGTTTCGATCGATAAGTTATCGAAGCCTATGAGATATCTGTTTTTTTTTTGTATGGGAGTTTTCTTTAATTTTGTAGTATAGAAAGTCATAAATAACGGCACGGTTGGCATAGTGGCCGATCTATTGGCTGCTGCAGTGCTTGTTTCGGGTTCGATCCCCTCACGAAACATATATTTGTATGACCTACAAATAGTTGTTTCAAGTCTGGGTACTTTTGAGTTTAATTTTTTGCAAACGCACCAATGATATAGGAAAAATACCAAGAGTTGGGCTTTAGACTTAAAAAAAATGTGTATCATGCCTTTTTGCCCAAAAATTTTCAAAAAATTTGCTAAATTTTTTACTCTGGTGTTGAAAATTTAGTAAATTTTTTGGTCTTACACCTAGTTACACACGAAACTAACACTGTACCTTTCAACCATATCAACAGAGGCCCTTGTATGCGTTGGCTACAACCGACAGGAGATCGAGTACTCACTGGCGGAGGCGAAATACGACGATGTGTTCGCGACCTACCTCCTGCTCGGTAGGAAAAGCACGGACGTGAGTACAAAGGTTATTATTACAAAGAAGATACTTTTTAATGAGCTTACAATTGGCTGTATGTTCTCTGAATGTGTAGTTTTTGGATTTTTTTATTTCTTTCGCTCGGTTCCTGAAATGATCGTTCATTTGTGTGTTTGTTTTTTTTTTCTGAAATGCCTCGTACGAAAAACTGCCTCGTGTCTCAGGTTCAATTTCCAGGTTGGACAATTTTTTTACCGGTTGTTGGCAAAACAATTAAATACATATAAAATAATTGATTGATGGTGTAAAATGTGGATGGCACCTCTGCCTAAATTATTGAGGATTTAATGCGTCATTATATCCGTCTTGCTACAATTGCATTAAAAATATGTTGAACACTCGTTTAAAAAAACTGTCTTCTACAAAACTGCATTTGACGCTGATATAAGAGTCATTTTGCAGTTACACTTTTTTTAGACAAGTGTTCAACAGATGATTAACTTTTTGTAGTAAGGCATTATGTGTTTTTTTTTATTATTTTGAGTGTTCGGTTTTATAATGAATGGCTCCATTTAAGTGTGTTTCTTTATTAAATGTTTTCATGTGTTGTCCATACATAAAATTAATCTGTATGTTTGTGTTTCTATGTATGTTTTGAGTTTTTGAAGTGATTGCTGTAATATTTTTTAATGTTTGGACTCACTGACATGGACTACTTCTCAATGAGCGAGCTGAAAAAGCGAACAAAGTAGTTCATGAGAAAATTTTTGTGTTACGAATGAAATAAAAAATCACCATGTACGACTGCGATTGCCTAGTTGGTAAAACGTCTGGTGTACTGAATGAGAAGGTTACAGGTTCAAGTCCTGCTCGCAATCAAAACTACAGTGGTAATCTTTACATTGTGCAAAAAATGTACATCGTTTAAGAGAAACGAACGTAGTTATATCAGCCATTAATTTTTTTTTTGATGGCACCGTTGTCACAGTGGTTGATCGATCGACTGCTGTGCAGAGTGTTGCCGGTTCGATCCACACACGGAAAAAATATTTGTATGATCTGCAAATAGTTGTTCCACAAACACTCTTGTTGCTCTTGCGATACAGGGGAAATTCCTTGTGTGGGTCAACGTTTTTTTTTCTTTTATATAAAAAAACCTTTCATATGAAAATTTCAAAGATTTTCTTCCACACCACATTAGCATCTGTTGAGTAGTTTGAAAGATCTTAACGTACAAACAGCGGAAAGCGATTTTATTTCATACTATGTAAAAAATTTCTTTATATTTACAAATATTGTTTGATTATAACAGAGTACATACAGGCCTTTTGTAACGACATTAAAATGTGTAAACGTATCGATATGACGGCTCGATTAGCGCAGAGGAGCTACGGGTCGCGGGTTCGATTCCCGCACGGAACACTATGTGGATAAGTAGTTGTTCCGGGTCTGGGTGTTGTTTTGTTTATGCATGAGTGTTTTTATGTTTTATTTGTTTTTTTACTGTTAACACTTTGGTATTAAGAACGTGTTCACCGAAGGACAAACGTTAAACAAATTTTCGTGTCATTATTGCTATCGTCTTATTTCTTTATTCATTTTTTTTACTTATAAATTACATTTTTAAATATTTTTACAAAAAAGAAATAAAAAACATTTAAAAATATAAAAAATAGCAGTTCACCAGCACCGGGAACAGGGTCCTGGCCGCCGGCGGTCAGGGCTCTTGAGAGAGGAACCTCCTAACAATACGCGCCGTGTCCAGAAGTACTGCCTTCTGAATCAGGCGCCTGATCCAGCTGACAAGCGAGAGCCTCCTCAGATGTTGTTCGAGGCTCTTGGCAATTAAGCCATTGGCAGACACGACTATCGGCACAATGACTGCTGTATTCACGTCCCACATGTCAACAACCTCGCGGGCCAGATCAAGATACTTGAATTGTTTATCCTTTTCTGCCTTCACGAGGTTCTCATCATGCGGGACCGTTATATCAACAATCATTGCGCGACGCTCCGATCGATCTATCACCACAATGTCAGGCTTATTGGCAACAATAGTCCTGTCAGTGATGATAGGTCGATCCCAATACAACGAGATATTGCCATTTTCGTCTTATTATTATTATTATATTATTATTATTAATTTTCAGAAAAAAAAGCCTACGGCCAAACTTTTCTTTACCTGTGGTTGAGTCGGCTGACATGGTGCGGCTGTAAGGCCGGGACTCCACCAAAGCGGCGACGAGAGGAGATGTGTTTGAATAACCAATCAGATTTCCACCGAAGCTAAGCGGAGAGGAGATTTGGATTTCTGATTGGTTATTCAAACACATCTCTGTCGTCTCCGCTCTGGTGGGGTCCCGGCCTAAGACCCCATTTATTCTTAAAATGATTACGTCATACTTTTAAATTATTCTCACTCACGGCTATTACGGAATACAAAGGCATGTCACCAGGCAAATGGCCCATTCGGCACCACAATCCTTAAGTTGCCTTAGCGATGCCATAAAAAAAAACAAATGTTCCAGCCGGAGTCAGACGGCAGTCGCTCGGGCTCTTCTCTCTCGCTGCGCACGGCCGCGCCTGGCACACAGCCGCCCGGCACACAGACCAACGCTAACGCGCACTCAGGTATGAATATGAAACAAATATGTCTTATAATACCTTTAAAATACGCCATATTAGACGTAGGTAGTAAGGGTAGAAAACTTTAACCGCCTTACCACATAAAGATTAACATCTGTTGAACGCATGTCTATAAAAAGTGTTATTGCATAACGACCCTTATATCAAGGTGAAATGTCGTTTTGTCGTTGTCAGTTTTGTTTTGACAAGTGTTCAACAGATGTTTAACTTTCTTGTAGTAAGACGGTAGATGTTTGAACCTTTTGTATAGAAATGTACAAAAGATTTAACGTGTAAACGTTTCAACTAATACGAAACGATATTATGTTAGTCATATTAATGTAAGGGTCTCTACAAAACTATTTTTATTTATGTTATTTTAGTTAATATTGTACTTGTTATTAAAATACGTACATTATTTACGAAATTAAGTCTTTAAAAAATAAAGATAGGTACTGCCAGTGTCTGCTACCAGTGGGCTAATATTTTTATTTTTTAACATATCAAATAAAGTTTATAAATATATGTAATATGTAACAATAGCCCAGTCAACGAATGCTCAAAATAGGGTATAGAGGGAAAGTCTTGGAACACAATTTTTGACTTTGTAACTTTGTTTAGCCTAGTTAGGAGGTGAACATATCAAAAGTCCCTGCCCCTAGCCCTTGAGCTTTGGGAGGGGAGGGGGTTTGAAGGTCCCATTTTTTGGTTTTTCGCTTATATCTCGGAATCTATGCGTCCTAGCGACATAGTACCACGGAACAAAATAAAAGCTGATTTAATTTGCTACAAGTTATACTAAATAAGCATTTCGATATCTTCTTCAGTTTTCGAGATATACACTCCTGAAAGTCTGTCATTTTGAAAAAATCATTCTAACTTTACATTTTTAGAACGGAAATCTTCAAAGATGCAACTAGTTAATAATTGCCGGCAAAAAGCTTTTAGAGCATTACATTTTCTTCAATAAAACTATATTATTTTCCTTCAAATGTTAATGTAAATTCTGTATATTATATTTTTTATAAAAGGTAGGTACCTGGTCTTTGTAAATCAATGTACGAGTATGTATCAATGTAATGCTGGCATATTACATTAGCTTAGACTAAAGCACATTTTAAAGAAAATGGATAAAATATTATAGTATTATTAAAGGAAATTGAGTGTTCCACAACCCTTTTGCCAGCATTTACTTATGGTTGCATCGTTAAAGACTTATCCGGTAAAAAAGCGCAAAAATGTAAAGTTAGTTTCCTGAAAGTCTGTAATTATTTCAAAATGACAGACTTTCAGGAATGTATATCTCGAAAACTGTAAAAGATATCGAAATACTTATTTAGTATAACTTGTAGCAAATTTAATTAGCTTTTATTTTGTTCTGAGGTACTATGTCGCTAAGACGCATAGGTTCCGAGATATAAGCGAAAAACCAAAAAATGGGACCTTCAAACCCCCCCCCCCCCTCCCAAAGCTCAAGGGCTAGAGGCGGGGACTTTTGATATGTTTACCTCCTAACTAGTCTAAACAAAGTTGTGAAGTCAAAAATTGTGTTCCAAGACTTTCCCTCTATAATCATTCGTTGACTGGACTACAAGACAAAATAAAAATATACAAAGTTGTGAAAATGTCACCATGTAAGGAAGTGAGACAAAAAAAAGACGAATGTTAGTTGCTTGCTCGCTGGCGGTGGTACAACTGCCTTAAGCAGTATTGTAGCTATATTTTTATCGTTCAGTAGCCAAATGGTATAAACTGGCGAGATGTCATTATACTACAAAATAGATACGCGGCTCAGATAACCTCATCTAGATTCCGCAAACAAAGCAACCTGTGCGCGCCACACGTCAGTGCATTTGCGTTTTTTTTAGTAGCCTATTTTGTGTCCCACTTTTTCTTTCCAAACCTCTTTCTTATAGGCAATTTCTGGCCATGTTTGCCCCGCAAAACATGGTCAGAACGCCACTCCACCTTCGCCGCGATTTAGATAATACTTCTATAAAATAAGTATTTATTCTAAAATCTAACGTAGAATTCTAGACACTCTCAGCAGCTTTAGTGTCTTATCGACACTGAAGAGATCAAGAACGAACATAAACAAAATCATTGACGCGTGGCGCGCATAGGTTACTTTATATGAGGTATCTAGAGGAGGTTATCTGTGGTACACGAAAGCAGGAATGAAATGAAAAATTTGAGGCTTGTGAGCAAGACTGCGATTGCTCGGTTGACAAGAGCGTTCAAGATCGGAAAGTTCTAGGTCCAAATATTGCTAGTAGTCGATTTTTTCTTTTTTCAAAGAAGCTTTATAGGCCAGTTAAAATCGCCATTAGTGATTATTTAGTCGATTTGGACTGGCCTAGTATACGAGAATATTTACTTAAGACTGAAACCAGACGAGGGTAAATTGAGCTGTGAGTGGCGTAATTTCGGTCGCTTTTATAGAAAAGTCTTTTGCGACGCAAAATGAGTGGTCCGAACTATTCTAGAACACGAAATCGCGCGACTGACAACTCAATTTATGCTCGTCTGTCTTCAGCATAAAGCGCTTAGACCATACTGATTCAGCTTAGCTTAATTCTAACTGGGTAACTCACTGTCATTATAATTGTACTTTTTTGTACGAGCGCGTCCTTATTTATCA
Organism: Agrotis exclamationis; assembly: GCA_950005045.1. Classification (NCBI taxonomy): domain Eukaryota; kingdom Metazoa; phylum Arthropoda; class Insecta; order Lepidoptera; family Noctuidae; genus Agrotis; species Agrotis exclamationis. The sequence continues at coordinate 12,219,404 of OX465441.1, forward strand.
TTTGTATTGTCTGGGTTATAATATCATGACATTTTGAACTTAATATAAAAACTAATTTCTGAAAAAAAAACTCATTAGTAAGTCGGATTATTTTATCAAAAAATATTTGACACGTACATATTTTTTTGTGTAAATGAAAATTAACAAAGATAGGACGCTTTTAAAATTCACGTTGTGATATAATTATTATTAGAACCATCTGACGGTCCTGGGTTCGATTCCCAGCTCAGGCATTTTATTGAGGAATTCCTTAGTAGCAATCACTCTGTACAATCATTTTTAAACCACAATTGGTGCATTTAAAATTACTAAAACTTTAAATGCACCAATAAATAAAATATTTGAAAATGTCAAAATATTCTTACCCAATAACGGCTAATCTCAATATTCAAACTATCTCTGGTTTTGTCTAACTAAAGATAGTAATAGTGTTTCTATCTAGATTCTATCTAATTTCTATCTAGAGATAGAAACACTATTAAAATTTAGTAAAAGATAAATTGAATATCAGGAAATAAATTAAGTTCATATTTTAATACCTGCTTCTTATTATTATTGTGTATCGTGTGCTTTTACGTATCGCAAACCGATCACAACCGAGAAACATCATTTTAATTAATTAATTAATAGATTTAATTTTCATTCAAGGGTATATCACATATTGGGTGAATCTTTAAATCATTTGGGTACCGTTCCATGCTGCTTTCAGAATCAAAATTCATTTATTTAAATTGGGCTGATAAATCAATAATGCTATTCTCAAATACAGCGTTGACACCGCAGTATGTCCTCAAAAGATTTTCAACTTTATGCCCCAGAGTGTACAGTTGAAAATTTATTCACAAGCTGCGGATTCAACGGTGCGTCCTTTTGAGAATATTACTGAGACACAAATAAAAAGTTCGTGCATTTCTCGCAACGCCATTAACTATTCATTCACGAAGGTGAATCATTTGGGATATTGCTAAATGGCCGTTTTAGATCCTCTGCAGTACTTTTTGAACGACAATATTACACAAGTCACGTGTTTTAAAACGTCCGAAGTTCACCACTTTTAGTATTTTAGCCAGCACGAAGTGGAACTAACTTCTGAACGGAACTGAAAACCAACTATATTGTTAGGTTATGAAATGGTTAGGCAGATCACATATTTGGAATTCACTTTTTCATTTCTAGATCTAAATCTAAAGTGTTTGTTGAGATTCGCAATTGTGTTAACGTTTGGGATGGTCATAACTGGCACAATAACTTGTTGATATATGGTACAATAAACAAAAGAGATAAATATGTGGGCTTCTTTAAAAGTTTTTTATTTTTTAAATTTCTTTAAAAATTTTTTTTTAATAATTAAAATACGTAAGACCACGCTGCGCTCTAAAACTGGAATAATTGACGTATGTAAATGGGATTGGGCGGGTCACGAAACCCGCATGCAAAATAGTCGCTGGGCAAAAATATGCACTCAATGGGTGCCTGAGAATTGACGACGCCGCCGAGGCCGGCCCAGAAAGAGGTGGCAGGACGATCTAGATGCGTACCTTGATGGCTGGTCGGAAGTGGCACTAGAAAAGAGCACTTGGAAGGATATGGGTTTGCCCAGCAGTGGGACATAAATGGATAATAAAAAAAAAAAACTAAAATTAAAAATAATACGAGATAGACGAGCAAGAACCAATAAAAAAATGAGGCTTGCATAAGTATCTCATTGAATGACTTTTTTTTTATTGAGCAGTGAAAAACAATTAAGGCTTTGCCAAACAGCAACCTCGGCGTGACGCGACGCTATCGTGGTGTGTCCTTGGCAAAACCATAAAGATTTTAAAAAAAAAGTATCTCTTTTGTTAACTGTACCATACACACATTGGGATTTCACATATTATTGATTTGAGAGTCAACCCTAAACCTTAAATCACCCCTTGTGCTTTTAACGAGGCAAGTTATGATCAAATAGGGACGAACGCTAAGATAATGCGATATCAAAAGGGTCTCATATTTAGTTAAATACAACGTGGGATCTAATTAGGATATAAATACCCAATAGGGGTGTGAAGTTAAGTTCTGGCTCGGTCGTGATCGGTGGCGCTTTGGGATATGGTGTAACTATGGTGCCAATAGGCGCGGGCGGCGGCGCGGGCGGGTCGCCCGGCCACCGCGGCGTGCAGCGCTCCATCTCCGCGTCCGCGCGCCCCGCCGCCTCGCGCCGCGCCTCCTCGGGCGCTGAGGTGTTGCGCACGCAAGGTAACCCACGGAAACCCACCACATGTACGTACACACACCACCCATACAATACGGTACACCCACACGCCCTACTCACACATCATATCCACCCCCATTCCTTAAATAATCAAACATTCATTGAAACCTAACCTAACCATACATTGTGTGCACACACACCCCTACACTAACGCACATACACACCCTACATTTGCACACATTGATTAAATTGTTTATAAAATAAATAGCTTGGATACTGTCTATAATAAATTGTAGTAATTTCACTTATTTGTATATAAAACAGGTGTCTAACGATTTTAAATAGCCATACATTTAAAAAGCTACGCTATAAAATGTAAAAATTAGCATGTGCCATGGTGTACCTATGCTTCATTAGTTGTTCTTAAATAAATACATTTTCAAATTGATACTCACCACGTATTTACAATAAATAACAGTTGTTAAGTGGTGCACGTTTGTCTCGTTTTAATAAATTACTACACAAACAACACACACTCACACCCACAAACACACCCACACGACTAGGGCATTACGATATCACTACTCATTTAAAATCTAACTTGACTTCAGAGACAACTCTTTCAAACTACAAATAATTCAAGCAATTTCCTACTTTATACCCAGAACTCAAAGTAATGATACTTACACTTTTATTATGTAGATTTATTTAGATTTATTATGTAACAGTTACTTTTACCACGTCATTCATCAAAAAAAAATCTATAAATAATAATCTATCTATAATATAGAACATTTTCGAAAAAGTGGTACAGTTAAATAGGGTTGGGGTTATTAAACAGTAACAGTAATTTTCGAATTTTACAATTATTTGGTTTTAAACCATTATTATTATTATTAGCCTACGTTGTCCCACTGCAGGGCAAAGGCCTCCCTTCCCTCCTTCCATCTGTCGCGATGTAAAGCAATTGTAGGCCAACCCTTTAAAAATGAGTCTAGCTCATCTCGCCATCTCCTTCTGGGCCTGCCGCGTTGACGTTTTCTGCCCGTTGGGCTCCATAGAGTGGTTATTTTGGCCCAGTGCTCCTCCGGCATGCGGGAGATATGGCCAGCCCAGTTCCACTTCAATCTTGCAGCTGTGAGGCCAACATCAGCTATTTGGGTTTTGGAGCGAAGTATGGAATTTCTGATGCGGTCCGAAAGTTTGACACCCAATATACTTCGCTCCATAGCTCGTTGGCAGACTCCAAGTGCGGACTTCTGACACTGTGTGAGTGACCATGTTTGTGCTCCATAGGTGAGGGTAGGGAGAATGCACATGTCCATGAGCTTTCGTTTCAGTGAAAGAGGGAGAGTGCCCTTCATAAAGTGCTTCATCGACCAATAGCTCTTCCAGGCATTCTCGGTGCGTCGAGCAACTTCTTAAACCATACTATTCGAAAATTGGCCTTTTCGTCTTGGTCGCGTTAATTCTTAGATAAGACCACATCTAAAATTTTCATTTAGTATTTTTTTAATAGATTGACGTAGCAAAAGTAGTGTAAGCGTAGTTTTAGTTTATGTAGCTTATTGTAACGCGAGAACTTTCGTAACTAATTTCAATACACGTAGATCTTTTGTAACTTATTCACCAGCACAACACTTTTATGAAAAATATTGTACTTTAGAACAAACACACAGCAGAATTAAAAATTTCAATTAACAACTACTGCTTTGTGGGAGTCTAAAATTCCACATTAACGTAATCATATAATAAATGGCGATAAAATTATTCATAATCTAAGACTATTGCTTAAGCAGTAGAATAGAATATTCTATTTTTCGTGGATAAAGTGGCATTTTAAGGTCCCATGGTACTGATGTGCATTATTTATTTCCTTTCCTTTCCTTTTTTATAATAATCTATAGAAACATGATTTCATGGGTGATTGGCATTTTATTTAAGGCTTAAATCATAGATAATTCGGTAAAGCTCGCGTAGCATGACCAATTCTATCACGAATAGACGAAGTTATTTCTATACGATTCTACATCGCCAATCTTTAGACGATAGAAATCTTTCTATATTTTGTCTATTCCTTCGTCGAGAAAACCTATTTCTATGGTGTCATGCTACGCGTGAATATTCGAAATTCAATTTCTTTTGTGTGGGCTTCCATTGGTATTATCAAAATTAAGGTTTAAGGAAGAATTTCCGTTGTAGAATATAGTTTATTATAACGAAGGACCAAGAAGGTTTAATTCTATCAGGCAAAATCCTTGGAAAGTCAAATTGAATAAGATAACTAAATATTTGCGCAGAAGAAGAAGCAGAGCCATTCGGTTGTTTTGGCAAGTTGTGTGGTAAAGACGCCATTTTTTTAAGTTCAAAACAATTTCGGAAGGGGTTTGAAAAATTCGGTCCACCTAACACTTGTTTATTTTTTATTGCCAGTTCTTTGTCTAGCTATTAAAGAAAATGTATTAAAGTATGGTGTCTGGACGAACAAATTTTGTATGAAATAAAATCTTCTAAAGCACCATAATTTATGGCTCATACAAAAATCATGCGCCGTGACAAAAACTGTTCAATCGCCAAAATAAGCATGCTACAATACAAATTATCATTTGCATGAAAACTTGTGGTGGAATGTTGATTGTAAAGGCTTTGCTAAACAGCAAGTTAGGCGGGACGCGACGTTAGCGCGGCCTTAAGCGGGACGTCTTACATTGTCCCCATGGTTTCAGTCCCGCTACTCCGCTCCTATTGGTCGTAGCGTGATAGTTTCTAGCCTATAGCCTTCCTCGATAATTGGACTATCCAACACAAAAATAATTTTTCAATTCGAATCAGTACTTCCTGAGATTAACGTGTTCAAACAAACGATCTCTTCAGCTTTATAATATTAGTATGGAAGTATGGAGAGTAAGTCAACACGCCAAGGTCACGCCACGCTAGCGTCGCGTCACGCCGAACTCGCTGTTTGACAAAGCCTTAAAACCACGATTGTTATCACAAACTGACAACGCACTTTTGCTTTGCACTGAACAGATATAGCTGTACAAAATTTTTGTGTCACTAAAACTTTCAGGAAAGTGGTGGTGAGGCTATTTTATGAAATGTACTATCGACGAAAGAGATTGGCAACCAGGCTACTATTTATACTGACAAGCATTGACGAAGATCTTTAAAATAGAATACGAGATCATATTTTTTTTGGCGAAATTTATGCGTAACATCTGCATTACTTTTTTTTTTTTATTTATAAATAGGTTCGCGTTTGACCACTATCTCGCCTGATGGTACTTCTTTTTGAATAAACTATGCTTGTTAGGTATAGAAGTATATTGCATTTGTATGTACCGAACCTCAACTCCCTAAAGTGAAGGGTCAAGCGCACGTTAAAGCGAGTTTGATGCAAATAAAAACACATGTTTGCCACTAGACTTTTTGCAACAGCGTTTTCGACTTGTCGTGCTTGCAAATTTTATTCCAAAATAGTCCAGTAAAAAGTCAAACAAAGGCAATAAATAGTAGTTTCATTCTGTATTTACTGCAGTCAGCAAAAAATTGAAACTTGTACATATCGGTAAATGTTTTTAGACTACTTCAATAAACATCATTACTTAGAAAATGAAAAAAAAAATGAACGGTTCGGTTACCAACCTCCTTCGTTGAGAGTACTTTCAGAAACGTGTGTTTTTTGTATCTTGTGTTATAAGAGGGCAATTCTTCCAGTAGGTACGACCACGACTGCTGCGAACAACACCACATCCACGGCCACCACAACCACCTCCAATTTTAAAAGACAGGTACGTTTTTTATTTTGTTGTTTTGTCTCTTTCTACCGATCTTCCGGACTAATCTGCGGTTGCCGAGGTTGGTTTGCAAATGGGTGACCATCTGTCATAGAGTTTCCTCCGTGCCTCAGAAAGCACGTAAAGCCGTTGGTCCCGGCTGTCATTGGTAGATCTTTGACAGTCGTTACTATTGTGAATATGAATAATCAGCACATCATATTCTTTGGGAGTGTAGTCTTTGGCAGAACGAACGCAATATTATGTTGGATACTGTTCAGACAACATCTGGATTCTGGAGTCATTTATTTGTGGAAACTCGAACAAACTTCCGTGCGTTCAAGCGTTTTTGCCATACCTATTATTGGAATCAAATATAGCAGCTCACAATTTAGGACCCATTAATATTAGAAGTCATTTTTACCCGTGTTGCAAGGCAACTGGGCTTCTCCCAGTTGTAATGTCCCTTTTTGCCTATTGGCCTTGCTTTGTTCTGTCTCCTGCTTGCATGGAGGGAAGTGGAAACATATTTTTTCTACTCCTCCACTATTCTTTTCTGATTAATTTCGTGCAGGATCCAAGACAGGTAAATTCATTCTCCGGGACACGTCGAGCTTCATTGTCTCGGCGCTTTTCTGGTGGTTGCCACTGTTGAGTGTGGCTCTCAGGAGTTGCAGTGGTTTGGGAATAGTGTGGTGGGTTTGTCCCAAAAAAAAAATGTCGTTACTATTAGTCAGATGCTCTAAAAGCCTGACAACCAGTCTTACCATGGGGTATCGTATTACCCAGTTACTGTGTTGTGGAGGTCCGATAGGCAGTAGCTCCATATAATAATATTCAACTGCATTTGGTTGGAGTGGAAGCCGACCCCAATATAGTTGGGATAAGGCTAGGCAGATGATGTTTCTTTCTGCTGCGTTACAGACACGATATACAAAGCGCCCAGGGCATAAGGATATGGCGCTTTGTATATTAAGTAATTTCCAATAAATAAATAAAAAAACTACTGTATTGAAGAATATGCTCAAATGTATTCTAGAGCAGTCGCAACGACATACTTATTGTAGTTTTAATAATGTGTCTGAATACAGCCTTTAGAAACAGAGAAATTCCCGTTCGATTCGACAGCACGATTGGCGTAGTGGCTAAAGTAATTGACTGCTATTCTGCGTGTCGCGGATTCGATTCTCGGAAAGGAAGAAAATATTTGTAGGTATAATCTACAAGTACTTATTCCGGGTCTGAGTTATTTATGTTGGTTTAAATTTTTCGAAACGCACCTACGACACAGAAGAAATACCTGGGCCTATAGCCAAACGGCAATCGGTAATAATCGTTAACTAAATAGTCGCTAATACAGTTTCAACTGTATATCCCCGCGTATAAAGTTGAAAATAAATTAAAGATGACAGATCGTTTTCGTTTGTTTTGTTCGCTTCCGCTCAGCCTTTAATAGACTTTCAACTTTATGCGCTGGGGTATAGAGTTGAAAATGTATTAGCGACTGATGAGCGTTCACGATTATCGATTGCCGTTTGGCTACAAACTACAAAAATAAGCACTTAACTAACATCATAACCGTTTCATTTCAGAACACAATTGACTCGGCGTCCATAAAAGAAAACACAGCGAGGATCGCTCAAATGCAGGTACGAAAGGTACACAAATATGTTCTTCATATTACTGTCCCGTTGTGTGGTGTCGTGTCAGAGGTTGTGGGTAATATATAGAAAATACATAGGTAGTTATGTAGTGGTAGATGGCGCGATGAGACGAGATTTTTTTTTTGTATCCTTTTAAAATCATCAAATGAGTCCTCTCACCCAGGGCAGGGCGAGAGGGACTGTCAGACTTGTACTGACTAAAATCCATGATGTCCTTTAATTCCGGGGTCACGGTAGTTCGTTAGTCCCGCGACCCCAGCAGGTTTTGGCTCTCTAAGAGAGACCCTAGTCTGATTTACTTTAAAATAAAGAAGTTATTTTGAAGTAAAAGTAGTTTAGTTAGTACCTAGTAGTTGAGTCAAAGAGTTGTGTGTAGAAATGCATCGAGGGCAAAAACTTTTATTAAACATGGGCATAAACGTAACATATTGGGCATAAATGAGTTTACGCCAAAATAAATGCCCGGCCACTGGGGATACAAACTAATAACTTTGTTTAGTAAAAAATTAAGCAGAAACTTAACTGGGCAAAAAACTAAGGCAAAAGTCATTTATTTTGCGTTTAGGGGCATTTATCGGGCGTTTGAATGTACCCAATATGTCCAGGGAATAAACCCATCTCCTGTTGTGTGTCAATAGCTTTAGGAATTTAGAAGTAGTTGTAGTAATCTTTGTAAAGTTGAATAGTTGATTTTAGTAGTCTCGTCTCATCGCGCCATAAAAAAAAATGAATATGGAACTTATCACACAAAAAATAAGATACATATTGAAATAAAAGTTTTTAGGTGGTTCGGACACTTGCGGCGACCACGTGTGCGTTCGTGAGCAATCGTGAAGCTTCTTGTGTGCCGCCCCAAACAGCTAACTGAGGCGTTGCTACGTGGCGCGACCTGAATTGGCTTCAGAAAATCGGATTTTTAATTTTCAGCACTGTAAATACGTAAAATATAGAATTGTTGATGATAAAATATTTCTGTGAAAGAAAGTTAAGCAACAACTGTGTATCATACTTAGATTTGGACAGCAAAAATACTTTCGAATTATCATCAGCATTATTCTTCTTTTAATTTACCATACTTCTCTACTATTCACCATCTAAGTTACCACATTTTTTTCCAAGTATTGTTTGAAAAAGAGCCTAAGAGCCTATTACTAAGAGCCTTGATATACAAAGCGTCCAGGGCGTGTCTCGTCTCAAATATCGTTGCCGTCTCGTGAGCGCCCTGGCCGCTCATCATATTTTGAGGGAATACAAAATTCTCAAACAAGTCACTTTAAGCGCCAAACATTTTATCATTAAAACGCTCCGGGACGCTTTGTATACAGGGTTATTTGAAAAACACCAACAACCTCTTAAGAGGTCATTCCACTCATTATAATGAACAACTATAATGAACTTACTATGGGACCAAACCTGAAATCACGAAAAAAAAATTATTTGTTCCGTACTTTATGTTCGCATAACTCCTCAAAATAAAGGGAACACCTGATTTTTTTCATGATTTCGGGTTTGGTCCCATGTTAAAAGTTGTTCATTATAATGAGTGGAATGACCTCTTAAGAGGTTGTTGTTGTTTTTCAAATAAGGGTCCCCCCACATTTATCGACGCGGAATCGGCTTAGAGGTTATCGCTCGGCTCTGACAACGCGATCCGATGCGAATGGCATTAGTAACACCCTTGTTACGTTGACATAAAGGTTTTCTTGACCGGCTTAAGCCGATTCCGCGTCGATAAATGTGGGGGGACCCTAACCCTGTATAAAGTCTTTCACAGTCTGTCAATGTGGCGAGCCCAATCTAAACATGGGCGACTACCAATTTATCTATTCCAATGCATATTCGTAGAGAATATTGTGGGATTACCAGAACCGGATTTATTAACTTTGGAACCAGAAGGGGCCATATGATAATAAAAGCCTTTATTAACAATGTGACAATTTTTTACAGAGTTTTAAATATCGACACCGATAGACTGTTTTGCCTAAGCATAGACCTCCCCCCAAGTCTTTCCAAAATTCTCGATCGTAGGTTTTTCTCCTCCACATTATGTCTGCGGCCGCTTTTAAGTCTTGAAGAAGGGGCCATAAATAATAGAAAATATATCGGTGACAGATTTTGACTCCCCCCACTCCCTTCCCCCCCAGGTACAGAGTACGTCACGTCCGTCGAGCGCGGCTCCCAAATTGGAGCCCCGCTCCCGCACGCTGACGGGCGGCGCACGTCGCACACAGACCTACGACCCGCCGCCGCCGCAGCCGCCCAAACTGTCGCCGCCGCACGACGCGCCTACGTACGTATATCAAATATTCTACTTTACTCCTCATCATTTGATCTGAATTCTTCTTACGCTGATTTCGGCCGCGTATGAACCACCGTATTGCGAAGCTGACTATTTCTCGCAGACGTACGCAACGGAACGTACGTGGCCGAATTTACGCTACCTACAGTAAGCGACCGATATTACGTGACCTATAGTACGCCACTGACATCAGTGTAATAGGAATTCAGGTCTTAGCATTGCATTTCGGAATCACCCATTGTCGGGGTAAAGGGTTCCCGGTCCTCATCATCATTACGATACTTCTTTGTTTTTTAACTATATATTATCAGCCTATTGCCGTCCACTGCTGAACGTAAGCCTCGAAGAGCGCCAACCATCCCGGTCCTGGGCAGCCCGCATCCATCCACTGCCAGCCACATTCCTTAAATCATCGACCCGGTTCGGTTTTTTAACTGGGTGTTTCCAAATATTCCTTATCTTCCTAGCCTGTTCTCAAGTATGTTGGAGTCTGCTTGGTAAAAAAAGGTAAGATATAATATCCACAAGATAGGTGAAGCGATGATCTTCGAAGGGGAATTGGGATGAAAGTGACCAAGAATCTAGTTTATTTGAGGGACCTATGTCCAGCAGTAATACAATTGGCTAATGAAGATCTACACACCGACACTCCTTTACAGTGCATATTGATCCTTAGAAAGCCTTCTCACCACCCGAAGAACGCAGACCTAGAAAGACGAAATATATACAGGGTGTTTCTTCTAAATTGGCCAAAAAATAAAAACGCCAAAATTGTCAACATCTAAAAAAAGCTAAAGGTTCCTAAGAAAGTTTTTCCGTATCTCTTATGGATAAGGATTTCTCCCTTTAGGCTAATTTAAATGAAACACCCTGTATATTTTTTTAATCCGCATTTACCATTTATATTTACCATTATGTGCAGTCAATAAAAGAGATATACAGGCATCAATTTCTTTAATGTTTTTTTTTTGTTGTACAAATAAAAATTAAAAAAGAAATACCTTTTAAAATTGATATGTGCGTAGCTTTTGTTGGCTGTACATTTATTTGAATGATAGATCAAATGTGACACCATATTACTTTAGGATTTATGATTTTTATTTTATAAAATGTGTGTCCTCGTCTGATTTTGTGATATGTCAAAATGTGTTAAAAAATTTGTCTGTCTCTATCGATATTACCATATGAAAGAACTCCCCATAAAAACATTACAAATTAAAGTAAAATCTATCTATATATATATCATATATTTATATAATCTTAAACTTACACTGTATATATATCCGTTTATATATCCTATATACGCATGAGACGGGACTAACAGCATGCTTGACGACGCACAAAACAGCGCCCCGGCCGCGGACTCTAAAAACGGAACCGGAACTGCGAGCAACGGCTCCACCGGTACGGGGACGACTCCTGGGGCGAAGACCCATGTCAAAAGCGCGTCCATCTCATCCGCCAGCGGAGCCCCACCGCTGGGAGCCGACTCGCAGCCCCACAATGCCTCAGCGCGGGACCTCGCACAGCCCCGCCCGAGGTACCTCTAGATACCGATATTGGTACCGGTACTGAAAAGTATCGAACGCTTCGTGGTAGTAGCTTCGCGCTGGTTTTGTTTTTTTTTTTCAAAGCTTTGGTTTCGAAGGGGTTTTGTTTTGGTTCGGCTTGATGCTAGCACGGTGCGGGGTCGTTGATTTGATGAATCTGGTTTTAGAAAGAGGCATTCGTACAGTTAGGGTGCTCCCACATTTGTCGACGCGGAATCGGCTTAAGCCGGTCGAAAAAACCTTTATATCAACGTAATAAGGGTGTTACTAATGTGGGAGCACCCTTAGTTAGGTATAAAAGAACTAGAATATAATTTGTATGATAGACAAGTGGATACCACCAACAAACTATGATTGAAAACGTTATGTAGTATTTTGATGTTTATTACTTTGAGATTTTTAACTTTATTACCTTAATCATAAAGATTAAAATCGAACAAAAACGCTCAGTAATAAGAGGGCTTTACAGAGAACTTTTGAAATGTTACAAAAATACTCATCGGCTCCATCATGCATTGAATGAAAATGAATACATTTCACAAATCACTCGCTGATACAGTCTTAAGATAATAAAATGTTCACGCGTCAGGGCATGCGGTGGTATTATGGAAGGTGGGCCATTGTGTTTGGATACAGACTGTAAATATTATACATAAAATAGCCATGGTGACTTAAAACATCTAATTAGTCAGCTATGTAATCAAAAAATATTTGAAACATGTTTGTCACATAACCCAAAATTAACGCTTAAAAAATCGCAATAATATGTCACTTATAGATATATTATATGTACTTTTTAAATATGTAGTTACATTTACATAGACTTTTGCAATTTATTGTTCATGCCTATTGTAGCGGCATAATACATTAAGATACATGGAAATAAGACTTAAATTCCTAGATTATGATTCAGAATTTTTCACGAGATATGAACATACTTTTTTTTTGGACAGGCCTGTTGGTTGAGTGGTTAGTGACCCTGACTGCTATACTGGGGTCGATTACCACCCAGGACAAATGTTTGTGTGATGAGCACGATCATTTATTCTGTGTCTGGGTGTAATTTATCTATAATATGTATGTATTTAGAAATATATAAGTATGTTTATCAGTTGTCTAGTACCCATAACACAAGCTCTGCTTAGCTTGGGACTAGATGGCGTTGTGTGATAGTTGTGGAATAATTATTATTATTATATTTTGAGTAGTAACCAATTCATCTTGAAAGTCATAGAGCGGTGTCTCTGTCGGATAAAACCTCTGTGGCAGTTCTCTTTTTAAAATCGGAAGTGTCATAATCAAGACCCTTGTACTGTAATGTAGTTTTTTGTCCGTTCTTGAAGGTATTTTTAATCTTTGGTGATGTTCGTCGATTTAGTTTTGCTGAAAAGGATTCGCAGCTTACGGTGACAATCTGTTTTGTTTTTCATAGATATTTTTGCTTTAGCAGTATTTGCAGCTTCAAGTCACGTTTTTTTTACTTTTTAATTGGCTTAAACACAAATACTAATTGAGCTATCGCAGACTGCTGACTATTGATATAATTCTTTATTTTATTTTAATATTTTTGTGTAGTGGGTTTTAGTTTTTTTTTCAGGTTGATGTTTTGTTACTAATATTATTTTTATTTTAAAACTAGCCAATTTGTAGTAGATGTAGTTGGTAGTGGTATATAAAATAATATGTATATACTTAATATCTTGTAAATATTTCCTTTTATGTTTATTTTTTTTCATTGAGTTATTTATGTAATTTATCCCAAAATATCCTCACATTAACTTTATGTAATATTTTTTTATGTAATTTATTTATAATTCTTTTTTTATCCAGCACAGTATTTTTATCTCACTGTTGTAGCGGTAGACTGCCAGATTATGAAATATACGCGTATATATAGTAATATTATATATGTTGTTGTTTTTCTTTACAGTCTGAACTCGCAAGTTTCGACGGGAGGGACCGCGACGGGTGCGCGGAGGGAGTTCCCCAACCCTTTGGTGTTCCCTAGGAATGTACCTTCAAGGTCCACCTTCCATTCAGGTAAGATTATTTTACTAGTCATCAACTTAATCATTTTTTGAAAGGGTGTTTTTATAAAGAAGAAAAATTTTCGGTACAGACATTTCGGTAGGTATCGGTCGACCAATCCGATACAGACCTACCGAAATGTGTGTACCGATAATTTTTGCAGGTAACCGAGATATTGTCAAGTCCGCTTATATATTCTATACACTTTTGTACATGAAGGCCAAGTAAATATTAATTCGTACATAATTTTATTTATGTAAGAAACTACGAGTCTACGAGTGGGCCTGCATCTTTATAAAAGCGCCCTAAGGCATGTAAAAATGTACACATATTCTGTCCTAGCAATTATTAGATACTTTCTTGTATAGAAACGCAAGCACAAAATTTAAATAAATTATAATGTACTGAACATTGTGTGCAATGTAATGTACCTACACCTATTTTCCCAAAAATAGAGGTTTATTTTATCTCACTATGGGAGGAAATTCAGTGCTAAAGTATCTGAACTACATTACGAGTTCCAGCTATAGATATTTCTCACTGATCCAGGCGCCAGTCAACCAAGTTTCACTGTATCATGATTTAAAAACTGAATTGTCGTAAATCTTATTGTAGTGAAGTTAAGCCGTCGAACTGCAGATCACCAACTCGAATACGACTCGACTCAAAGTAATTCATTCAACGTCAAGTTAAATCCGCTTTGAATGTTTCTGACACTGCAACTATTTGTGGAAATATTCACGTTATATACTTGGGTTTTAAAAATTTATCTTATACAGAGGGTATATTTTTCAAAAGGGCTTAGATGGCCAATTCCGAAAATATGAGCTACTCGAAGCTGATTTTATTGTAAACTTGAACCGCTTTATTGTTTTTTTTTTATAAATATTAGCGAGGAATCGAAGCTGCTTACAAAAGATCCACATTCAAAGATGCACCTCATTCAAAGTCTTACTAATAAGAATGAAATTTAAAAAATATATGACATAAGACTAACTAAAGGAAATACATAATTCGTAACAAAATACATTTAGATTTTTCTTATTTTAACTGCTCATTAAACCTTAATTTGTGATGTTCTTTTATTTACTTCAAAATGGAGGCCACTGAGTATGTTTCCGTATTCCTCATAGTTTCGGATTAAGCCATCCAGACCCACTTGAAAAATGCACCCTGTATATCATAGTTTATTTTTTAATATCCAAGAAAAGTGGATATTTTCACAAGTACGCCACGTTTAAAGAAGGATGTTGAAGTTGTTGTGTTATTGACAGTTCCTGGATGAATAAATGTTGTCATTTGGATATGCTGCTATGTTTATAAATATGTATGATTGTATGCATATATTTGTATTAACATTGGTGTAGTTGTGTGTCCTGCCAAATCTAATAGGCACGTTACCAATTACATGATACTTAGATAATAGAATGTCTTGATTCCTCGTAGTCCATTGATAATAGAAGCCGAAAAGAAAGAAAAAAAAAATTATCCCCTTATTTCGATTCCTATATAAAATAAGTGAACATGGTCAAGGAAACATGTAAATGTGTGCGTGGCTCTCACTCACACATCTATAAAAAAGTGGCTTCACTGAAAATGTTTTTGCTTTGTTTTGAACACGAAATCTGTACCCATACCATTAGTTGTCATTACGATACTCGATCATCGATATCGACCGCGTTTGGCGCTCTATTGGCCCGCTCCAAGGTTGTATGAACTATCAACCAATGAGAGCGCCAAACGCGGTCAATGCGTGTGATCGAGTATCGTAATCAACTAATGACAACTCATGGTAGAAGAGGCTCTGGACATTTTTATAATCGCAAGGGTTGCAAGTATTACCGCAGAGTGACTTTTATTCGATTAGATGATTATTGAGGAAAGAAAAATTCAGTTGCAAGTGGGATTCTTTATTCGATTCCCTGTCGGAGTCTGTGTTTCCTGAAAGCTATAATTATGGGGTTTCTATGTAGGGGAACATAAGACGGGGACAAGAGGTATGATGGGAAATCACACACCTACTTAAGGCAAACTTAACACAAAACTAACGTAGCACAAGCGCCAACAGGACGCCATTTACGTCTGGCCATTTGCAAATGACGTCCTGATGCCGCTTACTCTACGTTAGTATTGTATTAAGTATGCCTAAAGAGTGTATGTCCCCATTATACCTCGCGATTATTAACGTCCCCGTCTTATACACTGTTCCCCTAAATAGTTACTTCTAGGCAAGCGTGCTTCACTGTCGATCGAACGAAACGCGAACCTATCGTTAAATAAAAAAAATATGATAGCGTGGCGTAGCATTTTGTTTTCAGTCGTTCATTACGTCGTAAATGACTCGCCCTAACTACTGCTAGTTTAAACATTATAATCAGAGGTCGGAATTAGGTAGAGTTATTTTAGTACTTGCATCGAAATGTTGATATTAATATGGATCTTCCCGGGATTTCTAATAGACAATCTCGTGTGGAAAACAGTGTTACATATAAATAATAATAATAAAAACGTCAGAGATTGATTTACACAAATAAATTGTGTAAAAGTAATATATATCACGGGATTTTTCTGCTCTTTAAAAGTAATTCTCGGGATTTGGGGCATATCCACTTTATTCTTTCGCTGTTGAAAATACTTATAATACTCTACCTAATTCCGACCTATGATTATAATAGATATACTGGTACTATATTATAAATCCCGTTCCAGGTCAGACCCGGTCACGCGGCTCGTCCGGCGGCGCGTACGGTGACGGTGGCTCCCCCCACCAGGCGCGGCCTTCCTTCTTCTCCAAGCTGTCCTCGCGGTTCTCCAAACGGTGAGTCTTCTCCATATGATGCACTGTATATTGTACATTATACGCACTGGGATAAGGTTGAGAACTGTTTGTGGCTGTTGTTACGTTTCGTTAGATATACAGGATGATTTTTTTACAGGATGATTTTTTTACAGGATTATTTGTAAAATATTAACAACCTTTCATTGAGTGAAAGTACTTATGTTTATAAACATTTTTGCTATAAAACCAATCCTGAGGATATAAACAAATTTTACTATAAAAAACAATCCTGAAAGATAAAAAAAAATCAGGTGATTCATAAAAAACGAAATATTTTTCCGTTGATACGTATGAAATGTTGACAATGTGGGTACCTAATGTAAATTTTACAATTCTGAATTTTACAAAAAAGTACCAGAAATTATGATTTATTAGAGATGTTTATTTTGAAATAGATTATTACGGTCACGCGCTGATGACACATGACTTGTTTCTCCGATAGCACACTGACTTACTGACTGCTGACGTACTGTACCCCTACCACGAGTTGTCATTACGATACTCGATCATACGCATCGACCGCGTTTGGCACTCTCATTGGTTGAGAGTTCATACAACCTTGGAGCGGGCCAATGAGAGCGCCAAACGCGGTCGATATCGATGATCGAGTATCGTAATGACAACTCATGGTATGGGTTCTGATGTCTGCCGGGGTCGCGGAACTGTCTTAAAGGGCACTGCGGTCCTGGTGCGCAAATGGCAACTGAAAAGACCGGTTGTTTTTTGACAAAAGAAATATGGGAATGTGTTCTGTAATTGACATAGAACCATTTAAAAATCGATACAACAGCCACAAACAGTGAATTTTTGAGGTGAAATCTCAATTACGTCAGAACTCAACGATCATTTGTCATTAATACATATACACTATGTGAACATACACAGTACCATCTTGTAACTAACCCGATAATAACGTTACACATATATATTATTTCGGTGGTGTCTTGTAAATTTTTTTTTCGTTAAATTATGGCTTATAAGCTATGGCTTGATGCTGGCTCGCAAGTAGACCTTTTTAGGAGTTTTGAAGGCATTTTGTGGCATTTCTTTAAATTAATAAAAAAAAATGTATGAATATGTGATGGAATTTTATAGAAAAAAATATGATAAGGCTCAGTCGCACATCTTGAAAATTTGAAGTTGACAGAAACAGAATGTATTAATATCAGCCTGTTATCTAAATAACTATCTATTTCTTAAAGGTTTTTTGAATGATTTGAACGCGATTAACACCCTATCTGAAGTGTACTCAAGACTGTTTAATGTCATTATTACTGACAGCTCTTGAACGTCGCGTGTATTGGCCTTGAAAATTTCAAAAAATTTAATAAATTTATAGAAAGATTTTTAATAATTTTGCCACAAAACTGCCTTTTTAAATGTATGCATAGTTCAGCTTTATGTCACTGCTAAGCATCAATGTTAGCGATCACAGCTTCCACGCACATTTTTATCTAATCATCTCACTTTCATCTCATATAATATAGTTTATTATATTAAAATAGTGTCCTTAGATATTGGCCCCAATGAGACCAAATTATTTTAGATTATTTTTTGTAAAAAAAAGGGTTGTGGAGATAAGACTCGTAAATATTTTGGAAAATTTGTTGTTTTTTTAAGGAATATTTAGTATTTGAATGGTTATCAAGGAGCTCTGTTTGTTAATGTTTTATTGGGATTTTTATTTTAGATTTTTTTTTTAATATTTTTGGACTTTTAATTCATAAGTAGGTTTTTAGGGTTGAAACACATGTAATTTTCTTCGTATTTTTGTTTTAACACAAATAGCAACCACTTTTTTGATCTAAAATAACACGATTTTTTTATTTTCTATCTTTATCTAATGCTTTATTAACTAAAAAAATACAAAAAAAAACACTTTCAGACGAGCTCCATGTAACCCGTTCACGAACCGACGTCTTTTATTTATTTATTTTGTTGTAAATAATGTATTACACCATAAACACACCTGTCTTTAACTATTCACTTTATTAACCCATTCGTGTCTCGTTGTGTGAATCATTGTGTGTTTATTTATTCTTTTTTTTTATTAAATTATTATTATTATTTCTTAAGATCAAATTGTCTCCCTCTAAAGATTCCGAGCTCTTTTTTATTTTTGTTTGAAACTCGCGTCTACGCAGGGGATGCACGATGCTACCTACCTCCCGTTTCGTTTTCGTCTCGTAACGCACTCGGTATTACCGGTAAACGCGCTCAAGTTTCCCCCTCAAAAAACAAAGTAGTTTTTAGTATCAAAGCATGATGTACTCCCCTAATTTTTTTCCTTTTTTTTCCTTTTTTTTTATTTTGCTAAACAAGTGTGAGCTAAGGCCACAGACATGCCTACATGCTTTGTGTGTTGTCAGTAGTGCTTTAACGATAGAAAGAATAATGTAAGTATTCGGTTTGTGCCTCGTCGACATCGAGAGGTGTACGGAAAGCAAAAAAATAACCGTAAAAATAGTTGTATAAAAAAAAAAAAACATCTCTCGTGCATCCCCCGTGTGACGATATTTTCTTATCTAACCGTACGCTTCTACTAACGAACGTCGACGGTCGCGACCTTTACCGGTTTTTATTCGCTTTCTAGTCTATTCCACAACCCTTTAAATGCGACGTGACGGACTTTTTAAACATTTTTTATTTCTTTTATTTAACGGAGGGAGTTGCGTTTAGTATTGTGCATCTTGTGTTGCGGCGCGAGACTATATTTATAGGATTGCCATCAATTTACATTGCCATTTATTGCGTATTCTTAAAAAATAAGATTAATTGTACTTTTTTTTTTGAATAACTTTTTTTTTCATGTTTTTTATTGTAAAAAGTGAATTAAACAGCAATACAGGTTTTGGCGTGCCAATTGCTTTGCTTGAAGTGTAAATAAATACCTGTATGGCAATCCTAATCAGTGGCAGAGAATCAAATATTTGTGTCTAAAAAAGCGAGCCGGATCGGGAAGAGGGGGGCGATTCGACACCTGATTGGTCGATTCGCTTACCCGTTCCGTTGTACGCAGGTTGAATCAGAATCCATGAATCGTCGGCGACTGCGGACGTTTGGAGAAGATTAATTATAATTAAATATTATTAATAAATTATAGGGAATTGTATACAGTACGGACACTTCGTCGATAGATGTGTCAATCGACGGAGTTTATAACAAAAAAAAAATGTTCAGTGTATTAAAATATTATACGACGAAGCAATAGTGTTAGGAAATTTAATCTATCTTTTGATACAACAAATGTATCTAATGTGACATTAAAATAGTATATTTTAGTTTTTTTTTTCTTTACTTTATTATCAAGCACGATAAAAAGCATATTTTTATGAAAATTATAGTTGTAATTTTGCCAACAAATGTCATGATTATCAAAGTAAGACTGTCGGGAATGTATGTGAAAAAAACAGGATTTTTAATACACTGAATGTACTATAACAAGATGTTGTTCATAAGTGTTAATCATTTTTTTATAATTGGCGTAACTTTGAAGATCCAGTTTTAGTTAACATACGATTTAAAATTCGATTTGTAATCACTATAATGTCATTATAAAAATCGCGACGACTTCTGTCTACGTGTTATTTTATTCAAATTAATGTTATTTTTTTTTAAATCAGTAATTAATTTCTTTTTTTTTGTGCGATTTTTTTTCGTACTTAGTAACAAATAGTACACTTGTGTCAGAAAGTGTTTAAACTTTTTGACACAAGAGTTACTACAAATTGTTTAAATTATTTTCTTAAAATAATATGTAGCGGATTACTAGTCCCGTCGCGAGTTGCATTTTATCACTAGCTCATAAGAAGTATAGAGTTCTATTTTCGAGCGAATTTTCAACATTCCAGGGTTCCGTATGTATTTTATATTTAAGTTCACAAAAAAGCACAAATCTTGTTTTTTGTTTTAAATAATTTAAACTTTTCTAACTAAATTCTGAACTCTGCCTAAATCGTTAAATATGTCATCGACTGAAATAATATTTTGTATATTTGTATTGCATATTTTACTGTGTAAGTAAAAAGTTTTTCTGTAGTAAAAATCTCATTGTTGGGTTTTTTGATGTGGACCATGTTAGGAAAATGTAACTTTAGTAAAACATTTTGAACTATCAATAAAAAAGATCTTTTTATTTTAGTAAAAAATGTAGAAAAGCTCTTTTAAGTTTGCTTTGCCATTTTTTGACAAATGTCAAGGTTCTCAAGTACCTATTACCGTGTACCTATATTAAAAATATTTTCAAAACCAACTCATATGGTCCACAACGCAATTTTGATTATATTTAAGGCGTGAGTGAGATAATTATCAATTTATATTATTATTATACAATATGCATAAAAATAGTATTTTTTTAGCGATTAAGATTCAGGCGAACCTATGGCTTTGGTACAAATACTCAGTAGATGTTACCACATAAACGAACTACACGTTTAGGCAGCTGTATTTTAATGAAAAATAAAAACAAATTAATTAAGGGCCAAAAAATAAGATATTTTTGTCCTCAACTGTACCCTATAGATTTAGGGAGTGTGTTAAAGTAGTTTTGTTGAAAGACGTTTGTTTTTATACAAGGTGTTATAAAGATTGTGTGGATTTGGTTCAAGCTAGTAAAAAAATATAAAGAAGCGTTAGAAATATTGGGCAAACTATTGAATTTTCACCTTTTGGCGCTGAACCGAACGTTGTAAAACCAAATGTGATCAATGTTCTTTAAGACAAATCAGGATTTATATGTCGCCATGTCACAAAAAACTAATATCTTTAGAAATCTAAATTCAATTTCATACATAATTTCTATTATAAAATACAAACATTGCTCAAATATGAATAATAAAAAGCATTAGGATTAATTTTAAACTGCCACAAAAATGTGCGAAAAATGGCTCTGCAAACAAAACTACACAAATCGAACACCTTGTATAACAAATCAATATTTTGATACTGCACTTTCTAAATGTCCAATTCTAAAAAGAGCTATCGATTTTTCTAGAAAATTAATGAAAAATATAAAACATTAATAAATGTTTTTACCATCTCTCATATACTTCCATACTTTGACTCATTAGATTTTTATGTCATGTAGGATCTTTAAATAAGTAAATAAAATTGTTGTACATAATATAACAGGAGTGCGAGTGTAGCGTTTTGACTTTTTCTAAAAAAAAAAAACTTTTCTATTGTTCGTGAAAAGTCCATTGTAATATCATAAATGTAAGCGTATTTAATATATATATCTATAGGGTCAAATTTATTTAGCTAGCCGGACTTTGTTAATGGGTTTAAAAAAAAAAACAGGCGCAAAACAGATTTTTTTGCTTATTTTTGTTAATTAAAAAATGCTTTGTATTTCAATATTAATGTACTGAACTACAATGAATGTTTTTATTTGTAAACCAAATGTGTACCTTCACGGTAAAAAGTTTACAAAAAAAATGTTTGAAGTAATCAAGATTACTTCCAAGAAAATCACTTTATTTTATTTTATAAGGATATTGATACCCGTGACAGCCACAGTTTAGCTAGATAGTTAAATTTGACTTAATAATTAACACTTTTTTTTTAATAATTTTCAATCATATATAATGGGGTACTTGAGTATTTAAACGTTTTACACTGTATATAAGTGTTCTATATAGTTGTGAAGCGTTTTAGGGAAATTTACTATTGCGTTGGATGGTGTAGTAAGTGTACTTTCTTCATATTCTATTTATTTACTATATTATTTAAGGGCCTTTAAAAAAATCCTACAAAAACTATTGAAATATAAAAAAATAATATTTTTCTCTAAAATAAAGTTTTCTGTTATTTTTTTATCTAGAGGCCCTTAAATCTTTATTTATTTCATAATGTTTTGCAATATTATATACATTTTTTAAATAACAAAAAGCTTTACCATCTTCTTTCAATTTTGATGGAAAGAGATGGTATTTGTTTTATAATTTTCAAAAAAGTGTATAATTCTGCTTTATTTATTTATTTAGTGTCATCTGTCCAGTATTTTCCTTTGAACATTAGATAGAGTACTGAACAAATTTTTTGTCAAAACTTAGGTGCTGTTTTAAGGAATACTCGTGTGAAAAACTTGTATTTTATTGCTGTTATTAATAAAAAAACAATAATGGGGAAATGACGTCCTTAGTCTTGTGTCATACTTAAATGTATTATTATTGAATATGTGGACAAATGCATATTAATTGACACAGTGGTTTTCGATCATAAACACACAGACAAGTTGAAAATCTGCACAATTGGTGACACAATGTTTCCAAACAATATATCCGAAAGTTTATTATTCCAAAAATAATATTTTTGAGTAAGACATAAAAATATTTTGACATTTAATTTAATATACAAAAAAATATATTATTGGGTATAGACAATTATATCAAACAATCTTATAATTTACGCACATAAATAGTGCATTTTTTTTCTGCTAGCATTTTTTTTTATTCTATAAGCAATATTATGATTATTCTGAAACTATTACACGATTAGGAACAATGCAATACATTCTAACTTAGTTCGCTAAGCGTAGTTAGATATTTAATTTTAATACTTTACAGCCGAGATTTTTTTTCTATTTTTCATCCTTTTTTGCGTTTTTTCAGGTGAAATGTTTCTCTGAAGTGTGTTAGAAGTTTAAATTCACTGGGAAAAAAGCACGACAAATGATAATTATATTAGAAAAAAATATATAGTTTACTTATTTGTACGATAGTGTTCTTTATTTTATACTCTAGAACAGTTGAAGTTATTTTTACTGTATCCTAGAGTTTTGCTCACCCCATAGGGGAATGTAGTGAATTTATGTGTTAATATATATTTTATCAGCCGTCCATGTTTTATTTTCGCTTCATTTTCCCAGTACATTTAAATTTAAAGAAATTTATTTTAATTGGGATTATAATACATAGTCTTCTAAATCATGGGCATTGTTTTAAGATGCATTTATGTGATGTGATCTTATAAATTTTGGGGTTTAGTAAAATTCAAAAATATTTTCTAGTAAAAACTTAGTAAAAAAAATATATGTAAAAGAAAAAAATGTTTTTGAATGTTACTGACACTAAAACTTTGCTAAATAAGAGAATTAAGTTGACTTATTTGTATTGAAGTATAAATACCTTTTTTGTTTTGACAGTACGCAATAAATGGATGTGTTACGCTTCTCCAAATAATCAAGTTTTTAATAACAACTTGTGTTTTATTTTATTCGACATTACCTTAAAATTACTGAACAATATTAGTAACAAAACTGAATATACTTTGAAGCAACTCCCTTTGTTTTAAGCAATGCAATACTTTCAAGTTCTGTATGTTTTAGAAAATTTTAATTTTCCGTCACGTCCTATGAACATATTTGGACTTAAGTGTTTTATGGTAGACTTTCAAAATGTTAGCGTACTAGTTCTGCAATTTAAATGTCATTGAATGTTTTTTCTTTTCTATTTTATACAAAACTCTTATCAGTTTAGTCTTACAGACAATTTTATCTAAAAAATAAAAAAAAAATGATAGGTTTCTTCAACTAAGAGGTCACGCCGGTTACTAATGGTGAATTAAATATATGTATATGATAAAAATATATAATAACATGGTGAGTATTATACAGACTGTCAGTACTCGGCGAGTCTACTGGGCGTGCCAAACCGCGTATATTTTCCTCCCTGGACATTCAACGGAGGTAGGCCGCGAGGCATCAGCAACAACCTTTATTTTCAAGTTTTTTTTTCCAAAGTTGTGGTGGTTCGAGAATGATGTGAAAGGTTTTATTGGTGGCAGCGATGAAAATATGAAAAATAAATACGTTTTTCAAAATGTAAACGAGTTTCAAAAGCCTATAATTTCAGTAGTGGATAAACATTAACCGTCGTACCACAAAAACTTTGAAACGTCTGTTGAACACTTGTCTAAAAAAATGTCAGATTATGACGTTGGAATAAGGTCCGTTTTTCAGTCACACTTTTTTTAGACAAGCGTTCAACAGATGTTTAAGTTTTAGTAGTAAGGCTGTGAATCTCTAACAATTTTGCAGTCGTTAAGATAGAAGGTTATATAAAATAAATAAGAAAATCTAGCATTCTTTACAAGTAAACGTAAATAAAAATATAATCATTTAGTTTACGAACATTTAAAATTACTTTTAGAAAATTTCATACATCTAGAAATTTTATATTAAATAGTTATACAAATTTTCATGGTAACAAACAAAACTGACATAAGTTCATTATTACATATTTCGCGCCTCCACCAATATTCCTACATCGTTCTGCGAAAAGTTTTAACTAAAAAAAAACGTTTGTGTGTGTATTTTAATACGTAGTCCAGCCGATTTGTACTTTTAATACTTATACCCAAAACAAAAGCATGAATTACCCCCCAAAATAATATATTTAAATATTATTTAATTTTGAAAAAAAAAAAATGCAGGTCAGTCAGATGCATTTTTTAAACTTGGTAGCTAGTTTGTTTTTTTCTCCCTACAAACATAATTATATTAAAAAAATCTATATTAGGTAATTTATTTATTTACTTGACCCTAACTTTATATATATAAAAAAATCTACAGTACTAAATTGGATGGATTACTTTTTTTTCGTGAATAACAAAATTTAACTCGATTTTGTTTTTTTTTCTCTTTACTGACAATTTGACCCAAAATTTTTGCTATTAACCAGTCGTGTGTTGCATTTGAATTTTTCCTAATTTTTTTAATTTGGTTAGGTAAATGAAATAATAATAAAACCATTGGATACTTGCATGACATTTTGGAATAATCTATTACTACTATTTCTGTTACAATATCTGCATTTTTACAATTATCAATATCTGAAAACACGTTATATTCATTTTTACCGCATTATAACCATTAAAGAGTTTTCTAGGTATTAAATTCACTTTGAGGCATGGTTTTTGAAGTTTTTTTTAGAGACTACAGGGTAAGTAAAAATTAGGCAATTTTTTAAATAAGTCAATTGCAGGCATGCTTATGATTTGTGCCTTCTGTTGCTTGCATTGTGTTTATGTTTTAGACTTAACTTTTTTTTTCTATTTGCACTTCCTTTACATTGGTTATTTTTGTGATACGCTGGATTTAAAAAAAAAATAATGTAGTTTCTTAGAGATTTTTTTTTAATTAGTAATTTATAGTCAGTTTTGTGTCGTGATTGTGATTAGCAAATTAAACATGTCTAGTTTTTTTGCTATGTTTCAAAATTTCAAATTGGTATTTTTATTGTATGGCTCTATAAAATCAGAATGTCAGTCTTTTGAGTATCGCTGAAGTCACGTGAAAGGAACAAATATTTGTTATGTTTTTTTAACTATTTATAAAATTTAAGTGTTCGTACCAGCGTATAACAAATCGTCAATGTACGTAATGTATTCGTCGCCACATCCCGTGCCCCTAGTGTTTAGCGTTAGTTTTATGTTTTTCTGTTTTTAGGCCATTGGACGGTACAACCCCGAAGCATGCGGTAGGCGCTAGTCCACAAACCATGCTTGGGTAATTATCCTAGTTTTTTTTCGACATTTTATCCTTTGTTTTGGCTAAAACACATCGACGCGACGCCTTAATAAAAAAAAAGAAATAACTCAACATTTCAATTAAAGCTTTCGAGCATTTTATTTCAAAATAAAATTGAAAATGAAAGCCTTCTGTTTTTGCTGTTAGACTGGACGTATGCTCCGTGTTATTTGTAATTTACGTAATAGTAAAAAAAAAAGTTATTTCTTTTTTTATTAAGGGTCACTCGGCGTCTCATCGTGTACCGACGTAATGTCGTGACATCTTCGACGCGCATCGTAAAAAATGCGACAAAACGTTCTTATATCGTAAATCCAAAAAGACCCAGGCTAGAAATGAATGAATATAATTTTTTTCTAAAATGGGTCGCAGAAATTCTTCCACTGTGGCTCTGGAATACTAAGGGCAACCGGAGGAATAAGATAATTTTTTCAGTTAAGTGACAGTCCCTTCCGCTCCATGCGGTAGGACTCATTTGATGGAAAAAATGGAATTGTTTTCCACGGTGCAACTTGACGCTTCATCACGATACACGTGGTAGATCTGACGACACGACTTCGCATCGTGATATATCTCGTTAAGAGCGTGTGTCCAAAAAGTTGGCAATTTTGTAAATAGCTGTCAAATGTTTACAAGTTTTAATTAATTCGGTATCTTTACTGTACGCAAATTTAAGTAGTGCGTTAAAAAATTTGACTATGGAATGCAATAGTTAATATCGTAACACCGAATTTATAGTTTTAGATGTAAAAAAGTATTTGGGAACTTGCCAAATGCCTTTTTTACACCTGAAACAGTTACAACATCAAATTCAGTGTTTTAATTGCATTCCATAATAAATTTTATCTACTCTCATATCGTTAAATTCAAAATACAAAACTCAAAACGAGTTTATAATGACGTACTTTACACACAGTATATCGAAATGAAATTAAAAAATTAAATTATGACACTATTTCTCTAACAAAATAATGTTATAAATATTTTTTTTTTCATTACGATACAGATTACAGATCATAGATACATCCATTTGATTTTTTATCTGTGGCTGCGCGCGCTGTGTCCCATGCGCGGTGATAACGGGAATTTTTGCGCCATAATACTGTGTCAATCTTTATCTTTTATTTGATAAATTCGTGTTCAATGAAAGTAGATAAAGTAGTGTATGAAACTGTACATAACTAGGTATTAAACACTCGTGTATAATACCCCTCATTATGTACCAGTTTCATAAACTACTATTTTAGTGCACTACACAGCCATATTTCTTACTATACAATAAAATTGCAAAATTAATTAAAATTTGTAAATATTTGACAGCTATTTGCGACGTTGCCAACTTTTTGGATACACGCTCTTCACCATGACTATTTTCCAAACGATACCGCGTCGTTGCACGATGCGACGTTTTATCGTGTTAATGTATCCGAGCCCTTACGATCATGAGTCGCTGTATGGTGTTTTTTAGCCTTATTTTGTGTGTTCACTAAATTTGTGCTGCGTATATCCTTTTATATATTTTTTTGGATGTTCACTTCTGTTGCTGATTTAAAACGAAATGTTTCTTTTTTGATGAGTATGTTAGCGTTTATAACTTGTGTTGCAATTACTTTGATTGTTTAAGTGTGTGAGTAGTGGAGAAATATGTCATTTAAGAAAGGTAATTTAAGCATGATAATTTAGCAGGTTATTTGACTGAAAAAATATTTTTAGTCTGTCAGTTTAGCAAAAATAATTTTACCCGTATTTTTTTATTTGCTTCTACCAAAATAGGTTATTTAACTCTAAAATATTTTAATCGGAAAGTTATACCTATTATCTAAAAAAATTTGATCCGTATTTTTTTGGCTACATTTTATACCAAAATATATACAACAACGCTTCTAAAAATGACAAAACGTCACTTGGTCGGTAAAAATTTACAAGCTTTATGACGTCACAAGCCACTCCCGAATTTCGAAGCGTTTTTAGTCTTTGTCAATATTCATTGATTTAATAAAACAAAAAATACGTGGTCATTATTTTTCAAACCTCTAACTGACGGTCTAAACAGTTCATTTTTTTATGCAGCGAACTACCCTATTGACGAAGACAAGATGCATATAAAAAATCAAAATACGTTACTTCTAGATACAATTTTTAAATAATGCTGACATCTTAATCGTTTGTCAATTTTCATTGAATAAAAAAAATAGTGTCCATTCTTTTATTACTACTAAATACTAACGGAATTTAGATTTGAAATTATTTAATGTTGTTATAATGCTTGTTACTACTGCTACTTCAACAATCGTATTTTAACTGCGTACTAATAGAGCTTTAATTTCATTTATCTTAGTTAGTAAGTATAACAATTTTTTGCAACAGAATTTACACAGTAGTAAAAACTATAAGTTATGTTGTTAAATGTCTTAATTTAATAAGCTATTGAAGTGGTACTAAAGTAATGAAAACTTTACTATTAGGTAATAGCGTAGGCTCCGCCATCTAGGCGCCATCTCCACGAGCGAGAAAATCGCGGCGATATTATCGTCGTGCCACGTATTTTCGTATACTCTCATGAACGCGTCTCCACACGGCGATGTTATCGCGGCGAGAGAGTATATGCAAATACGTGGCACGACGATAATATCACCGCGATTCAGTGTTGCCAGGTTTGAAATCTAGCGGATGGTAGAATTCTTCTAAAAATACGGTAGATTTTCGGAAATTACGTTGCTTATGTATATTTGAAATACGGTAGAATTACCTTGTTTTTTTTAGTAGCATCTTAGGGTGATTGCGAGTAGTAGCATGCGAAATTCAAAATTTCTTGTGTTTTTTGCAATTTTCATATCAGTGACAAGTTTTACCTTGATCAAAATATGATTCGCGACATTAGAAAATATAATTTTAAATATAAGAATGATCAAAACATTCGCTCCCACAAGAAAATTTGAATTTCGCGGGCTACTATTACGCAATCACCAGGGTCAGAGTTAAAAAAACGTATTAATCAGAATCAGACAACAGTATTAATTATTTCATTGTTTTTATACATATCGACATAATGTTTATGGATCAAATCGTGAGTGGGATTAAAATCCATACAGGTTTTTCCTTGACGCTGTATGGCCTGCTGCGTTATGAGATTTCCCTTGATGGATTTCGTAAGAAGTTTATTCTGTTTTTTCGTTCTTATGTCGTTAACTCCGCTGAGCATTCTTTCGCACTCAACATTCGAGTGTGGTAGAGACAAAATGGCCAACATAAATTTTGGCAAGTATTTGAAATAGGCACGAAATAGGTACTTAAAACTAAATACGCTTTCATTGGGAATTACGGTGTATTTTGCTACCGTAATTATAATCCTACGGTAGGTGGTAAATCTTTCCTGGTTACGGTGTTTTTACCGTAATTACGGTGTAGTTGGCAACACTGCGCGATTCTCTCGCTCGTGGAGATAGCGCCTTAGGTAATTAAATAAAATGGCGGAAGCCAGCCAAGATTCATACAAAAATTCAACCCTTTTGATAGCAGAAATACCTCTGACTTCAAAACCTTAACCGGTAATTAAATTTGCACATCGAGTTTCTGAAGTAAAAATCGGCTAGTTTTGTCGATTTATTTTTAAAGCCACGTTTTTACCAGGGTACGTATTCCGGAGACATGTCGCTCAACATATCGGGCGTCTGTCGAGGGAAACGGGGCACTCATAGATGTCCCTAGCGACGTCGGGTGACATCGCGCAGGGACAAAGTCCCTAGTGCAAATGCAGCTGTACTAACGTCAATACCTGCGGATCTAAAATGGCCACTATTGCAACGTTGCTAATATCAATGTTGTTAAAATTGTTCTTTATTAACCCTTAGCTGGCCCGGCAAACTTCGTGCCGCCTAAAACTAACGTCACTCAATTGTTTTGCAATCGGTTTTATGGGAATATAGAAAAGTGTTGTTTTTAGATATGTCAGGCATTTAAATTAATTTTTCTCTCCGTAAGAACCATCCTCGTACCTCAAAGAATATTGTAAAAAAGAAATATCCGAATCGATCCAGCCGTTTTCAAGTTTGGGCTTAGCAACTCATTTAGCGATCCATTTTTATATTATAAGAGATAGAAGAAGATTCCAATAGAATATTTCATGTTACGAATTGTTTAGCAATTTATACAAATTCGTAATATGGAAGGAATATTCTGATATATTGCTCAAGCAAAAGAGTAGATAATTTAATAAAGAACAATTTTAACAACATTGAAATAGGCATGATTAAGAACAATTTTAGTCATTTTAGATCACCTGTACGCTATAATTAATTTCTCCTTTTGTAACATGACAACGTGACATGTTCAGACAAGGCGGCGGTGGCGGCGGCAATGAAGAGCAGGTCAAACCTCGTGTGCTGCGATTCACGTGGAGCATGAAGACCACCTCCTCACGGGATCCCAACGAGATCATGGCTGAGATCCGGAAGGTATGTTGTACTCATAAAAGTTTAAGCACAACTTTGTTGAACTAGAAAATACTGGTGTGAGTAGCAAACGCGATGCTGTCGGAGTCCGTGCCGAAGTACACCTACATACCAAGTTTCATGTTATGTGAACCGCATTAGGGTTTTCACACAAAAATAATTGAAACTCCACAATATTTTTTTGCCAGACCCATACGTGTGGGGTATCTATGGATAGATCTTTAAAAATAATATTGAGTTTACTAATATCATTTTTTTTCTAAACTGAACAGTTTGCACGAGAGACACTTCCAAAGGGGTAAAATGACGTCCCCCCCCTGTAACTTCTAAAATAAGAGAATGATAAAACTAAAAAATATATATGATGTACATTACCATGTAAACTACTAGCGAAAATTGGTTTGAACGATATCAAGTAATTAGTTTTTTTTACCCCATTTAAACCGCATTTTACCTTTCAAAGTTACAACCAACTACAAGAACTTTTATAATTATTATGTTACTTGCTGCTTCGGAACCCTTAATGGGCGAGTCCGACTCGCACTTGGCCGGTTTTTTCAAGCTAGATTAATTTGCCAGAGCAAACTTTAAATGTTGAAAAACCCATATTAACAGCTAGCGCTAAAATCATTCTTTTGCTATCAACGAACAAGACAGAAAAGAGAAAGAAAAGAGATTTATTTGGAACACACAGGACAGAACAAACAAAATTATATTAATAAAAACAAAATAAAATTACATATAACAAAAAAAAAAACAAATGGTAAAACCACACAAAACATAAAAAAAATACAATTTAGTCCTGTGTGAGGCCAAAAGGCTCCTACCTCAGCATGTGCTGCGACATTTAATTGTCACAGCGCTGGTTTTCTGGTAGGGCCCAAAGTGATGTCACGGTCAGATACGTACAGTCACGAGCAATAATGTGTATACACTTAGCAGAATGAAAAAGCGATATTCTCCTACCATATTGATAAAACCTTTGCGTTTTCATGAACCTTCTATTTGGGAAGCCATGCATATTACGGAATGGGTCTTATTTCAAAGTAGAAACTAGTTTTTCACGAGAAAATCGCGTTTGAATTTTGTTCAGTGTATACATCTTATTGCTCGTGACTGTACTTATATAAATAGTGTTACAAATAAATAAATAACAAATATCAGATATAAATAAATTAAGTGTAATAAATGCCATGTGTGTCTAAAGGCTGACAACACCGACAAGTCAGAGATGCGGGCGCAGACAAGTCATATGTCAACCGAAAAACTAAAACAAAATAATATTAATTTAAGTGGTCTAAAAATTATAACAGTGTGTAAAAAAAGTGAAAGTTTAAAGTTCCTTGCTGTCGGTCGATTTTTTTCTATATTTTCTTAACTTTTGGAGTACTCAGATAAGGTTCATATTCGGATGTAACGCTACGGAGCTAAAAGCTCATTTACATTAATCCAGCAGCTAAAATCCAGTGTCACTTTATTGAAAAAATATGAAAGAACTTCATTCCATCCAACGTTGGATGCTAGTCGCTGTACTGGATCAAACATTTTTATATTAATCTAGTGCCAATTTAGCCCTGGAATCCAGTGACACTAACATCCCACATCTAGACGCACGGCAAATTACCATCCTTACCTTATTGCTATACCACCAATTCGCACTAAGCGTTTCCAAACGTCTTTTATCTGTCTGTCTCTGCCTGTGTCTGTTTCCGAACGCATACAACCCTGATCTCTTCAAAGTTAGAGTGCTTGAAGCTTCTTCTGGGTAAGCTCGCTCCATCGTCGACCTTGTCTGGTTCCATCTCCTGGATGAATATCAATCCGTCTTCACGAGAGTTAAATTTATGGATTCCCTTATCTCATCTTTATTATCCAGGTGCTTGACGCAAACAACTGTGACTACGAGCAGCGAGAGAGATTCCTCCTGCTATGCGTGCACGGCGACCCCAACGCAGACTCCCTGGTCCAGTGGGAGATCGAAGTGTGCAAACTGCCCCGACTGTCGCTCAACGGAGTGCGCTTCAAGCGAATATCCGGTAAGAGTAGCTGTTAGCTAGTTTATTATAATCTTGGCGTTACACCAAAACATGAAGAAACAAGAAGAATATTCGTTTCTGAAGCACGAACATATTTTGGATATCAGCGGCTTTGCCCCACAGTAGAATATCGTAGGACATAAAGCGAATATCCGTCAAGAGTAGCTGTTAGCTAGTTTGTTATAATCCTGGCGTTACCCCAAGACAAGAAGAATATTCGTTTCTGATGCACAGATATATTTTGGATATCAGCGGCTTTGCCCCACAGCAGAATACCATACGACATAACCTGTGAAACCAACTAAAGTGCCTTCTTGTATAATTGTCAATGTGTTGTTTTACTTTTCTGATGCGTCAATAATGTGATCCAGTAATACAATATAGTGTCAAGATACAGTGTTTTTAATAAGTTGCTACAACTTCAGAAACTTTTTGGAGCATTCACCTTTTTATTCATTGAGAGAGATACTGAACAGCAGTGAATTGTAATTTTAGATCTCACAAAGTTTTTGTTATCATATTACTGTTAGCCTGTATCTTGTTGTTGGTTAAAGGCATATGTTTCCAATTTTCAAATGTCGAAATATGCTTTGAAATGGAAATATATGCCTTTCCATTTTCTAGAGCTTTTGATTATGTAACATGTAGTGAAGTTTGACTAACCACTCAACTCTTCTTCCGCAGGCACCAGCATCGGCTTCAAGAACATTGCGTCTAAGATCGCGAACGAGCTCAAGCTGTGACTGCCCGCGAACCCTCCCCGGCGGCGGCGGCGCAGGCGCACCGCCACGCCCCCCTCCCCCGGCTCGCGCGCGCCCTCCGCCTCCCCCTCGCCGCCCTCTCCGCCGCGAGCGCCCCGCGCCCCCCACCGCGCCCGCGCTCCCCGCCCCCGCCGCCGCGACCGCTCCTCATCCTCTGAGGAAGGAACCCCCCCTCCTCCTCCTCCCCCGCCCCCTCGCTCCGACTCCCTACGTCTGTCCGCTGAAGATATGGTTCTGGTCGCTAACGGAGGCGCGAGGACTCCTTCGGGCGCGCTGGCTCACTTTCTAGCGGCATATACGCCCGCGGAACTAGCGTTGGCGAGGTCCGACTACCTGCGGCCGCCGCTGTCTCCTGTCCGCGGGCCGCATGTAGCGCCGCGCTCGTCGCTGTCGCTGCGTGTGGACAGCGTCGAGATCCCCCCCCTGTCCCGCGCACGTCACCCCCCCTCCCCCCCACTCGTACAGTATGCACAACAGTGTGCACACTCTGCGGCGCCAGTCCCGTGCTCAGGAGCCGGTGTACGACGCGCTCCCGTCCGAACCGATCCCGCCGCCGGAACTCTTCGACTTCTGAACGACCAAAACGGGAGAATTTTGTAAACTACGTCACGGCTACCGTTTTCAAGTTTGATTTTTTTTTTGAATACTTGTTGATATGAGTTATTTTACCTTTGCACTTTGGCAACAATATAATCTTTATTGTCGTAATAATAAGGTTGTGGTTAGGTTGCCGATTAGGGGTAAAATAACTGGTGAAAAAACGTACAATATCTGTAACTACATCAACAAGTTTGTAGTGTTTCTTCTTATAAAAGAAAAACAATGATAAAACTGTTCACTATAAAAAGTAGGGTGTTAATTTGACAAAGAAAAAAAATTAAATGTAAAAAAAATCCTGTGTCTCTAAAAAATGTTCACTCTTCGAAATCAAGTTTGAAAACGGCCCAGCCACCCAACTCGAATTTGTATTATTATTCGATTTAGAGATGAAACAATGTAGTCTGCAGGTCGAGTATCGAGTATCGATTATTACTCGTTTGTTATCGTTATATCATTTGCTGTTTGAAGGAGGACTCGAGTTAAGCACTCTACGCACGATTGTAGGAAATAAATGAAAGTATCGTGAGTGAAGAGTTATTTATAAAGTAGTGTTGGACAATGCATGGAGCGTACAAATGTGCCAAGTGGTAATCATCGAGTGTCGCAGTGAAATGATCTTCAAAACCTAGTTATTCACGCTCTCAATCAGCGCATCTTTGTATAAATAATTTTACTCGTGTCATCAATTTTATTATTACATTGATTGTTTTTTTTTTCTGTAGATAAGTCTCCTGCCTGACCGGGTGTGCCGCGCACTTTTTATTTAATTTATATTTGGTATTCTGTTTTATGAAATCGTGTTTTTTTAAAAGACATTATTTAATACGTACGCGGCACACCCCGCCAGGCAGTGTTATTGTGCTATCGCTTATATACTATTACATTATGTATTTTAATCGTTGTAATAATGTACAAAGTGAGTTTGAGCTCAACAGATACAATCTAGCTTAGGGTCAGTTCAGACCGAGACGCGAAGCGACGCGACGATGCGTGAAGAGGCCTGTCATTTCACACTGCGTCGCGCTACGCCTCGCGGCGCCGCGATGCGCCTCGCTGCGCCGCGATACGCATCGCAACGTCGCGAGGCGCATCCAGACGCCGCGCGGTGCAGCAGAACATGTCTAGATTTTCCAAGTGCTGCCGCCCCGCCCCGCGTCCTCCCGCAGTCCCATTTACAAATGGCGGCCTCAGCTACATAGTCCAGGGGCTAGAGGTATTTGAGTATGCAAAATCCGGTCGATGGCAACTATGACCGAATTCATAAACAATATTATTATGCGCTTTATCTGTCCCGCAAAAAGCTGATTTTTCTATAAATTATTACAGAAATAATCATTAAAATGATTTTAAATCATGTACTCAATACATTCCGTTTACGATTAAGAGAAGAGGGCGAAAAAAAAAGAACCAGAAAATTGACCGGCAAGTTCTACATTGTTATTCTTTGACCTTTTCTTAACTTAAACCGGTTGGCGAAATTCGTTACTCACAATTATGCATACTCAGTCACCTCTAGCTCCCGGTCTTTATCTCGCATCGTGGAGCGGCCGCGAGCGGCGTCAAGCAGCGCCGTGCTGCGCCGCGCTGCGTCGTGAGGCCTTGAGAGGCGCAGCGCAGCACCGCTGCTTTGAGATGCGTCGCGCTGCGCCGCGAGGCGTCGCGCGGCGCATCGCGGCGCATCGCTGCGCATCTCAACGTATTCTAAATTCTCACAACGAAATGTGTATCTTTTCGTGTAGAAAATAAAGTCGTATTTTGAAAGGCTCTTAAAAGTGTGCGCGCATCGTCGCGTCGCTTCGCGTCTCGGTCTGAACTGACCCTCAGTGTTAATGATATTTTTTTTTTTCATTTTCCAATATAACAAAATATAAATACAAAATATGGCTGTCTCTGAATAGCGATAAAATGTTTATAATGTGATTGTGTGGTCGTGCGACAGACGGCGGCGCGCGTGCGACAGTCGTGTCGTGTCGCAGTCGTCGGTCGCACGACACTGCGCTCGCCCGCGCCCGTTGCTCTTTCTAATTATAAGGCTGAATTAGAAAGTGTCAAAGGCTCACGATGTTAATACATTACACGGCTCGGTACACACTGTGTTTAGACGCGTTATAGATATACTTCACTTAAATCTTTAGACGTGTATTGTGATCAAAGTATTACGGACTTGTAGTTATAGCAATAATTGTTCATCATAATGGTCGTGTCACATCTATTCGATGTAATCAGCCTTTCTATATTGTGATTCACTAAAACCTTCGTTTTTTCCATTTGTGTGAGCTTTCATTTGTTTTTTTTTTTTGTTTTTTTTTCTGTCGTGTGTGGACTGTCGCATACTTTAGGTGATAAA
Source organism: Agrotis exclamationis (assembly GCA_950005045.1). Classification (NCBI taxonomy): domain Eukaryota; kingdom Metazoa; phylum Arthropoda; class Insecta; order Lepidoptera; family Noctuidae; genus Agrotis; species Agrotis exclamationis. The sequence continues at coordinate 12,255,478 of OX465441.1, forward strand.
TATAATTATAATAAACTAGTTGTATGTATGTGTGTGTGCGGCGGGGCGATCGCGGCTCACTTTTCTATTATATACTTAATTAAGTGTAGTGTTATAACTTTTACATGGAATCACAAATTCTGACGTGTCGGCGACGACTGTCGTGTTGTCTGCGTGAAATGTGAGCAACCTGTAGCTACGCACTATTTTATTATTAATTTCTTGAAATACACTACAACTTTATTTTGCTCAAATACAAATTATGTCCTAGACTGGTTGTAGAATATAACAGTAATATTTTGGCGTATATATGAAATGTATTGAAAATCTAAGAAAACAGTGTTCATTCCGATTTTGGCCACACGCCACAGTATCCTTGTACAGCTATAACTGTATATGAAATAGAATTCAACATAAAAATCAAGTGGATTTTTAAGAAACGCATTTGCAAATGAAATTATAACTGCATTAAACAAATTATAAACAAATGCAGTTCATTTTAATAAATATTTATATGTATATATTTTTTATCACTGAACAAAACTACATTTTTAAAATGATCAGAAACAAAAAATCGTGAATATCTAAGATTATTTTTAACTTATAATAAAAACATTGTAATTTACAAATACCGGATTTTAATTTCAATTTTTCTAAATATTCGACTTTTGTTGAAATACCACGACGATGCGACCAGTTGTCCCGAAATACATAATACTGTTTTAAATGTAGTTATATATTTATATATATATGAGCTTTGTTTTATAATAATTTAGTGTAGTACATTTTGCCCGAAGTGGACGAGTGTCGAAGAATTTGTGAGATATTCAAAATGAAAAATAAATTTTATTTTTAATTCCACTATTGTTGTTTACTTTTGAAATCCTAATTCACCCGTATATATAAGAATCTGCCGGGGTCGCGGAACTGATTTACAGGATACCGCGGCCATGGAACGTAAAAGGCAATTAAAGGAACACTGAGCACTAGTCTTTTACGAGTCTGAAATAGCTATATAAGAGTGACTTCTTTAGGAGGTACAGTTTGTAAAGTACCTCGATACTTACTCTTGAAAGAAATAAAGAGGTTTTTTCTTTTTCTAAGCTTTGACCTGCTTTAGCGTTTTTACCGGTATCCTGATTTGTTTATAATCATTTAAACTCACATACACGAACAGCGGTTCATATGCCTATCAGACTATTTAAAATGTCCAAATCAGAAGCAGCCGTCAAAACCAAAAACGGCACGAGATTTGGATTGAGATTTAATATTAATAAGCTTTATAAATTCGCTGTGTATTTTTAAATTTTCTTTGAAATGAAAAATGCAAAACATGTATTTATAACTCTTTTAATTCCTCAAAACATCAACAATTCCATTTCGCAATATGTACATTTCTTACAAACTAAAATTACAATAAATAATTTTAACAAAGAATTTGAAGATTGCTCACTCAACAATCATGGTACGGTACCTAAGAACTTTGTCAAGGGGAAAAATATATCATTGTCAGTGGTGAAAGTACGGGTGAGTGCTTCGTAAAACAAATACTTCGATTTTAGAACTGAAAATACTGAATTACCATATTTCCTCAATTTTATTTTATATCTTTGAGGAATACTAATTGTGTTTTTGGCCAAAACTTGGATCTAAATGCTAAAGGAAAACACGCTGATTTGAAAAAGATCTTACCTACTCATTTTTGTGTCTTCCGAATAATCTAGGTAATTTTATTTCGTCGGTTCAGCAATAGGTTATACTTAGGTTCATTGGTTAAGTTAGACTTAAAATAGATGTTTATGTACTTATGTATTAAATCTATTCTTAAAACTATTTAATTTTACACAAGAACAATGAAAACGTGTGTAGTAACTAAAATTATGACACATTTAACTAAAGAAATACTGAAATAATATTATAATAACTTTAAATTAGAGCATTTTTACAAAAAAAAATGTTTGTAAAGCTGGCAAAATACGTTACAAGCTGGGACGTAAACTTGCAACAATGAATTGTAACTTTTCGTTGTCATAAATATTTCAATTACAGTACAGCCGGCTACTGTATTGTAGATTGCAAACTGGTTCAAATATTATATTTTGAAATCTTTTTAAAACATAATATCCTAGTCTACCAATTGTAGAAACTGCACCAATTTACAATTTTTTTTCATCTTAGGAAAACTCGTCACCATTAAAATTTAAAGCTTCAACAACTCCATACATTCACGTGTCCTTATGAATAGGCATCCCGTCTAAATCTACTTCAGTGCTCGGTATTAGCGGAGGCCTAAATCCTCCGTACTCGATCCTCAAGTTACTCATCTTCGGCTCCCTATCAGCCCTCCTCATTTTAACCTCTACGACATAATCTTTATTATTCTGCCACCAATCGTCTTGATTCTGCATCGGAACTGGTCCGTAATACTGATTCTGGTTATTTGTGCTCTGACCATTGGTAAGATAGGTCAGGTAATTCGCTAAAGTGCTCTGTTTTCTTTCCTCTGGTTTACTATCTGATGTGTTGTTAATATACTGGTAGGATGACGCGTACTGATTCCCCCATTGAGTTGATTGTACTGGTTGACTGGCTCTCTGCTTTTCTCGTAACAACTGGTAGTACTGTGCAATGTAAATCTGCTGTTGATTCTGCAGTCTCTTCAATCTATCTTCTTTATAATTCTGGTATTGTGCGTTATTCCTCGTCTCTGAATTCTGTTGGTTATTTCCGTATCTGGATATCGGTACTGGAACATGTACTTGTTTTTCAACGATCTTTTCTACTGGATAGGGAACTTTGACTTCCACTGGCACTTGAACTGGGTAGGGAACCTTCTTCTCAACAATTTTCTCAACTGGATATGGTACTTTCTTCTCAACTGGATACGGTTTATCAACATATTTTGTAACAACTACAGGTTTTTCTACAATCTTCTCAACGACTTTTTCTACTGGGTACGGAACTTGTACTGGGACCTTTTTTTCGACTATTCTGTCGACATGGACTGGATAAGGAACTTTTCTTTCAACAATTCTGTCTACTGGATATGGTTGGGGAACATGCACTGGGACTGCAACCGGGTGAGGTACGGGAACCTGTATATGTATAGGTTTATCAACATATTTAGTAATCGTCACAGGTTTCTCAACAATCTTTTCAACAGGTACTGGTATTCTTTTCTCTACCGGATAGGGTACGGGGACTCTGGTTTCATAATGCACGGGATAAGGAACTCTTTTTTCAACTGCATATGGTACAGGCACTTCTTTATTAACTATCCTTTCCACTGGTCTCTCTATTTCCACAGCTACCGGTACTGGTCTGTCAACAGGAACGGGATAAAGGATTTTGTGTTCAACAGGAACTTGGACTTCATAAGGTATTCCAACGGGAGTTGGTACAGGAATCGGGTGAGATATATGCTTCTCTACTATTCTATCAACTGGGTATGGAATATGTATGGGACGGTCGACGTATACCTTCTGTTGTACAGGATAAGGAACTTTAACTTCGACGGGATAAGGTCTAGGAACCTCAACCGGGTATGGTTTATCAACGTACTTAGTTACTTCTACGGGTTTTTCTACAATCTTCTCGTAAGGTACTTCGACAGGCACAGGTCTATCCACAGGTACTTTTACTTCTACTCGTTGAGGGTATGGTACCTTTTTCTCAATGAATCTGTCAACGAATTTTGTTATAGGTACTTCTTTTTCTATGATGATAGGTTGGATTATCTTCTGGTTGTCATTTGCATAGTTGTAATAAGAAACTCGTTGGCTACTCTGAGGGTTTGTATCCTCTTGATTCGGACTAACTTCGACAGAAGATTGTATATTCTCACTTGGTTCTAATTGTTCTTTCTGCTCATAATCTTGATTGTTCTCATTCTCATTTTCATTTTTCTCATTCTCTTCTTTCATTGCATTATACTTATACAAAAGCTTATTCATATTATCTTGAATCTTCTTCGATGATTTTAAAGCGTCTACGTATTTGTTATACAAAGACTTTGCTACATCGAAAGGGCCTTTATTATTGCTGCGTCCTTCATCAAAATCTATATACTCATGGACTTCAACGTCATTTATATGAGTGATTTCAACTGGTATGGATTCCTGTACTTCAACAATCGTCCTTTCTTTTGGTGGACTGTGTACTGTATCAGGAATGAGTTCACTGTCAGATGCTTCGTGATCATCTATACTGTTGAAAGAGTCTGTATCGTTTGCATTGAGTAGTCTCAACGCTACTGTGATAGGTGCTAGATAGTTTTGATTAACTGGTCTAGGGGTAACGTTAACTAATCCTTCACTATCTTGCTTGGAATTATGGTTATTATTTTCTCTATTCTCTTCTACATTATCTCTTACTCCTACTATTTGGTAGCCATTCGCCATATACGGAACCATCGTAGACACAAGATTATCGACAATCTGGTCTTTGAAATTGTCATACGAATTGTCTTGAACCACAATAGGTCTTGCAAAGTTGTATTGGTTTGAGTTTGAATGTAAGATTTGCTCTTTATATCTATCATTTTCTAAATGTTCTATATCGCTTTTTACAATGTTACCGATTTTAGCTTTGACTGTGATGTGGTTCGTTCTAGAATCTTGTCCGCTATGATCATTATTATTTCTGAAAACATATCTGGAACGCGGTTTAATAATGTCATCTGATTGATCGTTAACATGCTTTTCAGCTGCATGATTGATGATCAACAAATCTTCATTCGATATCAGATCTTGGGTAGAGGCTACCAATTTATCAATACCAACTTGCGTAGCATTTTCAGTATACGTTGCAGTAGGAGTTTCAATCGTAGTATAGTAGAATCTTTCGTTACGAGCATTAGCCCTGGGAGCTTCTACTCTAAACGTAACTGCACCTCTATAGAATGGATTAGTTGTCGCACCAAAGTTATTGATGTCATGAATATCATAAGACGGAATTTCGGCAAATAACTCCTTAGATTTATTCAGATCATGTTGTATGTCTTTGTTATCATCTTCACTAGAGCAATTGTGGTTTTTGAAGACCTGTACGACTTCAGGACGATACTCGTTGGGGTCCTCTTGTTGAAGAGGGTTCGAGTGGTCCCTTTGGGGTTCATTGGGGTTGGAGGGGCCGTTGTATCCGGGGTAGTTGAGGGTTGTTTGGCCCTGGGTTGGTTGCTGCAGTACTGGGTTGGTCTGGTACGGTTGGTACTGCTGCTGCAGCAGGTAGATGTCCACTGGTTGCTGGCTGTTTGATGGCGGAGCTTGCAGCTGGGTTATGTTCTGTGTTTGCGTGTTTTCGTAGAAGTTTTGTGCCTGAAATTAACATTAATAAATAAAATAAAATATTATCATTAGTAAAAACGGAAACAATTTCGATGAAGCTTTTTTCCCAATTAAGGGCCTTAAATGTTATAATTATTTGTAATAAATACTACAACTTAATCCATATAATTTTAAATGGTTTCCCAAAATTACTGAAACGGCCTTTTGCCCCCCTCCCCCTGACTCACGACCAGTTGCCCAAATAATTGAAACCGTCTTATCAACTGTAATTCATGCATTCTTTATTACTTATTATCAAAATTCATTTTTATACCGTTCTACTGGAAAGTTAAGCATACTGCACAAGCTGCGCGAGTTAGAGAGGAATAAGAAATAGCCAAGATTGCCATTCCTTGAACCAAATAGCTGCACCCTCACCTTATGACTAAGCTCTACAGCCTTCTGTCCCACGGCCACGTTAGCTGTGTGCTGGTGGTGATCACTGTTGGTGTTGACGCTGACTGCGCCGTGGTACCCACTGCCGTCCGCCGCGTACCGGACTTGTTGCTCAGACTAGAAAGGAGAAGAGGATATGATGAGAATGAGATGAAGAGAGATAAGCAGAGGTCGGAATTAGGTAGAGTTATTTTATTACTTGCATCGAAATGTTGATATTAATATGGATCTTCCCGGGATTTCAAATAGACAATCTCGTGTGGAAAACAGTTTTTACAGTTATTCCAAATAAATACTATTAATAAAAACATCTGTGATAGATTAGAAGAATAAATTGTGTAAATTAAATAACTTTTTTATCTAATAAATCACGGCATTTTTCTGCTCTTTAAAAGTAATTCCGGGATTTGGGGCATATCCACTTTATTCAGTTTAAGTATCATGAATAACTCTGATACCTAATTCCGACGAGATTAAAAGAAGCTTATCTTTTTGGAAAATGACTGAAACTGGAATCAAGTCAAAGGGATATTAATGCAGTCACGGGACTGTCTATCCAGCCCCCCTAGCCAAGTCGCAAACGATAATCGTAAACGCTCGGTACTCCCCAATAGATCTTCAACTTTATAGCCCGGAGCCTAAAGTTGAAAATCTATTTAAGATTTCTGAGCGTTAGCGACAGGAAACATCGAAAACGATAAGCAATATTCACTAGATCTTCAACGTTATACCCAAGCAAATAAAGTTGAAAATCTATTAAAGCCCACTCAGCGTTTGCGATTATCGTTTGTTAGATGGCTACAGGGCCAGGTAACCGTGACCCTCGTTCTTCGGCAATTGAAGGGGATTAAGGTGAATGCTCCAGGGTAGCCCGCGAAATTCAAAATTTCTTGGTTTTTTTTGCAATTTGCAGGCCAGTGCTAGGTTGTATGTTGATTAAAATATTGATCGCGGCTGTAAGACGTATGTAGTTACAGAATTATTATCATCAAAATCACCAATACAACACTCCAAGTTCATAAAGCTTCAGGAACAAAAAAATAACATAAAAAGTCATTCCTGAAGCTTTATGAACTTAGAGCGTTGTATTGATGATTTTGTTGATAATAATTCTGTAACTACATACGTCTTACAGCCGCGAATAATATTTTAATCAACATACAACCTAGCACTGGCCTGCAAATTGCAAAAAAAACCAAGAAATTTTGAATTTCGCGGGCTACCCTGGAGCATTCACCTTAAGGGCGAGTTGTTTCACCAGTAGTTAAAATACTATAGTTTTATTACGAAAGCGTTTTTTTATCACAACTTACTTTAACTATTAACAATCTAACAACTCTAAAGCAGCTACATTCAGCCCCATTGTATTTGGGTTTACCAAGTTTTCTGCATTGCCAGATATCACGGCATTTATCATATTATTCTTCAAACAATCCTTCTATCTCAGGAAATCTCAACTGGGCATGCGAACGGTGATTCCGTTACTCGCCGTCCGATTCTGAACCATGCCCGGGTCAATAGCGGTCGACAGCAATCTGACGGGGATAGCGGTATAGAGGGCCAAACGTCGGGTCGTGGGACTGCGTAAACAGCAATAAACGTGACCCTGTAACGTAAAGGACTATTGAAGGAACACCGTACATTTTAGTTAGTACGATATGAATCTGACAGTCCGTCTCAAGACTCTTTTGATGATATTACCACGTAAAAAAAGGAAATCCCAACTAGTCCCATGCGCCCCAACCCCTTGTGGGGTGTAGGGTAACTCAAGGGGAAAGTGCAGTAGCAGGAGAGCCATAGTACAGTTGGCCTGTTGGTCTAGTGGTTAGTGACCCTGACTGCTATGCCGGAGGTCGTGGGTTCGATTCCCACCCAGGACAAATGTTTGTGTAATGAGCACGATCATTTGTTCTGTGTCTGGGTGTAATTCATCTATAATATGTATGTATTTAGAAATATATAAGTATGTTTATCAATCAGTCTAGTACCCATAACACAAGCTCTGCTTAGCTTGGGACTAGATGGCGTTGTGTGATAGTTGTGGAATATTATTATTATTATAACTTTTTTATCGTTGTAAAATAATCAAATGAGTTCTCCCATCTAGGGCAGGGCGAGAGGGACTGTCAGACTTGTACTGACTAAAATCTACGGTGTCCTTCAATAGTCCTTTACTTTCCGGTGTCACGGTAATTCGTTAGTCCCGCGACCCCGGCAGGCTTTGGCCCTCTAAGGTACAGTAAGCTTTAAAGAAAACCAACCCCCTTTGGCAGTGAGACCACTTCCAAAGGGGGTTAGGTAATAATTTTCTCTAAAGCTTGCCATACACTTTGTTAGTGGTCTTACCTGTGGTAGTTTGACATAATAGTGTCCCACGGTGCTGGCGGGCCCCAGTGGTGACAGCTGCCAACCCCAACCGAACGCGGCGCCATCTTGGGACCCCTGCTGAAAGACAAGATATTGGGAGTTTATAAAACTGTAAATAAAACATTTTTAAAAATGTAGTCTATCTACAACATTATTTTTTGTTTATGCGAAACCCGATCCACCTGTCTAGTAGTCTCCTGTGTTATACACTCGTGATAATAGTTCGGCATTAGGTACCTAACCATACGGTGATTGTGTTGTAATTAACTGGTAATAAAATTTAATTAAAATATATACATGGTGTAAAAATTATTGGAATCGTAGTAACTGATTGTTACTGATTCTGAACAAACTATATTCAGGTTTCGCATATACTAAAAATAATGTTGTATATTTATACAGGGTGATTTGTTATTCGATGCGGTCCTTGAAATGGATGATACTAGACCTTATTTGCAACATTTTTAACCCCGACAATATGGGGTCTAAACTGACTGGTTTTAGAGATATCGAACTTTAAAGATTTTTCGAAAAATTTCCACCTCTCCCTCATTAAGTGCTTATTGTTAGAAATTAACGATAGTCGCCACTTAGAATTTATGCTTTTCTGATAGAATATGAACGACTGAATCTAGTGAATACAAGTTTGTTATAAAAATAATCATATCTTGGGAAATTAAGTGTCATAAAGTTTCTGTTTTGAAGATTTCTGAAAACTTTCCTTGTCTTTCAAAGCATATTTTTCAAAATAAATGTATGACACTTGGTGTACAAATTACAGAAAAAACTTCCTTGTCTCATCACCTTTCTAAAATGGTGCCACAGTATCCACTTTTAGTTAGTGTCTTACCAGAAAATTAGGGTTGTTACTGACAAAGTAGTAAATCGAAGAAAATCGGTTATAATGTTTTTTCGACCCAACATTTTTTTTCTGTGGTTTTTGTCCAAACTGCTATCTGATATTAGCTTTTTGAGTCAATGCGCTTGATTTTGGTCGATCGCATCAAGCAAAATTGGTCTTTATCTGGAGTATTTTTACCTATGGACCAGATAGTCAAACCATCAATTTTCTTTCATTTGAAACAGCTACTTGAAACAAATGTACTCGTACAATGATGGAATGTTTATAAGCTTTGGTTTCGCAAAAAAAAAACTAAACTGGCGTGCATAAAAGTTGGGTCACCCTACTTGTAGGACAGGTAAAAATACTCCAGATAAAGACCGATTTTGCTTGATGTGATCGACCAAAATTAAGCGCATTGACTCAAAAAGCTAATATCAGACAGCAGTTTGGACAAAAACCACAGAAAAAAAATGTTGGGTCGAAAAAACATTATAACCGATTTTCTTTGATTTACTACTTTGTCAGTAACAACCCTAATTTTCTGGTAAGACACTAACTAAAAGTGGATACTGTGGCACCATTTTAGAAAGGTGATGAGACAAGGAAGTTTTTTCTGTAATTTGTACACCAAGTGTCATACATTTATTTTGAAAAATATGCTTTGAAAGACAAGGAAAGTTTTCAGAAATCTACAAAACAGAAACTTTATGACACTTAATTTCCCAAGATATGATTATTTTTATAACAAACTTGTATTCACTAGATTCAGTCGTTCATATTCTATCAGAAAAGCATAAATTCTAAGTGGCGACTATCGTTAATTTCTAACAATAAGCACTTAATGAGGGAGAGGTGGAAATTTTTCGAAAAATCTTTAAAGTTCGATATCTCTAAAACCAGTCAGTTTAGACCCCATATTGTCGGGGTTAAAATTGTTGCAAATAAGGTCTAGTATCATCCATTTCAAGGACCGCATCGAATAACAAATCACCCTGTATATGTATGTATAATCACTCAATTGCAAAAAGGATGATTAAATGGACGGTGGCGAACTGAGCTGGGGCCCCGCCGGCGAGCAAGCACGACTTAGCTGGGAAGTTTACTGAAGGGTGCACGAAAATTCACGAACACTCACACTCGAGTTTCGGCAGGGCCGAAAGTTTCGGCTATATTTTGGCCGAAACCGAAACTAAGGCCGACCGCCGAAACTAATTTTTGTGGCCGAAGCCGAAACCGAAATTTCGGTCGGTCACTATTTAAAGGTGAGTTAATTAATTGATTTTTATAGATTCTAAGGCGGTACGAAGTTTGCCGGTATAGCTAGTCTTTTATAAAACGCGGGTAAACCCAGAAGATCGGCCTGGGCGGCAGTAATAATTTCCCCCTACGACGAAATAAATATTTGTATGATCTAGATAGATTTATTTGTATGATCTATAGTATGTCAAGAAGTTGTTCCAGTTTTGACTATCTGTGTCTGTATCTGTATCTGAGTTTAAATGTTTTTAAAAACCGTATCCACTACACTGGAGAAATTCCTAGAGTAACTAGGACATTTTATTAAGAAAGAAAGAAAAAGCATGTTGAAATCGAAGCCCAGAAAAATAATCTTAATTTACGACGAAAATCTTTCCGTAAATAAACCAACCATAAATTAATTGGTTAAACTAATTGCTTTACGATACTTAAAAACAATGAGATGTGAATATTCTCCTCTATACTTATGTCCAATGCAAAATCATTCAACACAATGCAATCATATAATAATAAAATAATAACAACCCACAAGTTCTACATTCATTCAACTAAATCACTAAACCATGTTAGCCGGACATGACGTAACTCTGACATAACAGAAGAAAGTCAAGTAATAGATATTATTAATAATATAATATCAATTACAATAATTAGGCTGAAGCCTCGGGCAGTGGACCGACTATGTAACCAAACTGTTCGTCATGTAAACACACCAAAAAAGTTTGCCATCACTTTGAAAAATCGAAATCTTTTTTGTTACGGTAGATTAATACGGTTTCTTCTTCTATCTGCATTTATGCTATAGTCACCGCCAAATAAGTGTGGAATAAAGGTCATTGATCCCAATAATGCATCGTTCGAATTTCATAATACCGTTCGAATTTCAAAATAAAATATAAGGTCAAGGTCGCCTCGTACCACGATACGATTGTTTTGATCGTGATACGACACTTTTCTTTACATTTTTGCTCGATTGTTTTTGAAATATTGGAATACATTGGTACACGGGGGTCAACGAATTTTATTACGATTTTATTCTAAACTTATCTGGCGGAAAATATTGTGGAAGTTTTCCGTTATCCGTGTTACACTTAAAATCGAAAGTAATTACAAACCGTTTGAATAAAATAATTGTCTGTCAATATTCAAATTGTATTCTATTCTTTACCACTAGGTATTTCCTCGCATAAAATTAATAACTTCTTTCGGATGTCGGTGGCTTTATTTTTTATTTATTATTTCATTGATTTTTAGCCATCGACTTCCGAAAGTAGTTATTAATTAGGTTATTTCACCCTTATTTGTTTTGTTGTTGTTTTTGAAGTCGGTTACTTTTTTGAGTCACCCTTTTTAGTTTATTTATTAAATAGTCAACCCAAATTCTAGTAAAATACAAAATTTTCTTACATTATGCACTAATCTTGTAATCCGTCACAACATAAAAAAATCCATATCTATAAAACTATTGAACCGATTTTGATGAAACTTGTAGTGTACCCTAAGTTGAACAATACCTAGTACAACAAAAAAAGAATTACTTAAATCGAACATGTAGTTCCGGAGATATGCGTGCACAAACATAAAAACATACATACATACACTTGTGAAATTTGGCACATTTGTTCAGACGCTGATATAGACTAACATATATGAAATCTGGGCAGTTCTGATAATATTACATACATACGGGTCGAATTGATAGCCTCCTTTTTTTTGAAGTCGGTAAATAACCTCCTTTTTTTTGAAGTCGGTAAAAATAGTTGTCTGTCAATATTCTAATTGTATTCTATTCCTCACATAAAAACGGAACCAAACTTCTTCAACATTTACCTCACAAAACATCACGTACAGATAATTCCTTCCTTATCTTTTAAGCAGCATACCTTTCTATCTTTCAGCTATGGACCGCGGAAGCAAGCAAACACTCTCGCACTCATGTGTCCATATATGTTCGTAAAATCTAAGGAAACTGGACTTGGTAAAAGTGGTTCGTTCAGAAATACGCCGAACGAAAGTGGCCGAGGCTCGGGTTTTTATTAGAACGTATTAATTCATATAGAGAGGTGCAGTTTTACTTGAATTTTGTGGGATTGGTGCGGTTTTGTGAGGTTTTTGTTAAGAAATTGTTGGGTTAGAGTGTTGATCTTTTGTGAAAATTGTTATGAAAGTTGAAAACGATAGGTTTAATGAATAACAAAAATAGATTTAAAAAAATAAAAAAAACCACGTTTTTAAATGTCGATTTTGACGACAAATGTTTTATCTTTGTTCATCGGGTTTGAAGTTACCCTGAAAATTTCAGCCTGCTAGCTTATCGGGAAGTGACTCAAAGCCTGTCCGCCATCTTGGACGTCCGCCATATTGGATTTAAGTCACATGACAATTTTTTTCATATTCCTGATAGCAAACCCTTTCATTTGATACCCATATCAATGGGGGTGGGTTTCAAACAGCCAGTCCGCCATCTTGGGGAGGTCGCCATATTGGATTTGTTATGACGTTTCTTAGCAGCAGCTAGTCATGTATTGTCATCAGAACTCAGAGTGTGTGCAAAATTTCAGCCTGCTAGCTAATCGGGAAGTGTCTCAAAATTGAGTTGCAAAAGTCCAACCGGAACGACAAACAAACAAGAAAAGTGAGTGTATAAAAACGTGGGAGTAATCGAATAACCTGCCAGAATGGATAAATGCTCACCAAATTATGCATCATCATAAAATATTGAAGAAATTAACCTATTTTCTGTAAACATAAAAAATAGACCTTAGCCCCGTTCCGCGGGGCTTCTATTTTTGTTTGCATGGTTTAAAAGGAACCTAACCAAACCGAACTTCGGGGTGACCCTAGCTAAAGTGAATTTTAGATTTGGTAAGCATTTTTATCCATTTTGGTATTCAAAAAGAATTATTGATGAGCATTTAAATAATAGCCAAATAAGACCCCCAACTAGCGTGACCATAATTATGTCCCGTACTTCAGTCATGAATTTTTGAGTGTCCTACTTTGGTTACGTCAAATTACGGAATACCTACTCAAAAATTCTACATTTAATTAATGATTGTCTAAAATACACACATCAAAAGTGTCTAGGGATCAACATATATTTTTGCAATAACTTTTCTCCTGATTGATATTAATTAAAATTTTCTTTAAGGATTCATCAAATAAAGTGTTTTCGTTTGTCACAGTAACGATAAACCAAGTCACCTTTGCATTAATAAAGAAATTTGCCATTTTCCTAATAAAGGGATTTTTGACATTTGAACCACTAACACAAAAGTTCGAAAAAAAGACTGAAATAACAGTTTTCTTTAAAATTTTATTGGGTAACTTAAACAATTAATAATCCGTGTTTCTACCGCGAACACTAACAACACAAGAACATCGGTTTGGCATACTCAAAATGAGTTCATCCAAATCACGCTGTGGAATGGCCGCCCATGTTCGTTGCAACAACAAAAAAAGGTCTTCTTGCGACTGGATACCCTCCATATTCGGCAGAGCTCTTCTCTGTAGCATATCCCATGCATGCTCAATCGGATTCAAGTCTGGCGACTGAGCAGGCCAGGGCAGGACATTGATGTTAGCTGCGACGAGAGTCTGTCTTACAACTCTTGCGGTGTGCGGTCGTGCATTATCATGCATTAACTGAAATAAGGGACCGATTTGCACTTGTAGAGGAACGATGACGTCTGATACAATCGTCTCAGCATAAATTTGAGCGTTGAGGTTGCCTCTGATCCAAATCAACTCAGTTCTTCCGCCGATCCAAATACCCGCCCATACCATGATGGTTCCACCACTATAAGGATGGACTTCCTGGCAGGATTTTAATCGCTGTTGGCGTCCAGGGGTTCTTCAGTGTCGTATACGTCTTGTATCCGGTCTCATACCGAAACGAGACTCATCAGAAAAGCACACGAAACGCCATTGTTCTTCTGCCCAATTTCTGTGTTCAAGAGCCCATTGATATCGAATCCTACGATTGTGCATTGCTATATGTGGTACCCGTAGCGGTCTTCGGGAATGAAGGTTCACTTCATGCAAGCGGTTTCTGACTGTTTGGTCGCTAATTAAGTTCCCTGAAGAGTGATGAAACCTCACGGCTAACATCATGGCGGTTATTGTTGGAGCTCTTCGAGTTAAGATTTGAATGTATCGGTCTTGTCTCCGTGTGGTGCAGCGATACCGTCCTCCATGGCGCTCAGCCACGGTACCAGTGCTTCGGTAACGTGTCCAAAGTCGACTGATAACACTCTGACTTGTATTCAGAGCTAAAGCCACAGTACGTTGCCGGGAACCAGCTTCTATCATTCCCACGGCTCTGAGCATTTCTTCCCTGCTTAAATGACGTCGCCGCTCCATAATAACGTTGGTTTTAATCAGTAGTAGGGAAACAGTAGCACTAATAATGTCTTCAATGCGTTGTATGTTTTTATAGGGAAAATATTGACAGCTGATTTTCATCTTTTACTCGAATTTGATTCACAGTTCCTGATTCAAATTATGAAATGCACCAAAAAGGATCCATATAAATTTATAAAATCATAAATTTATTACAAAGCCACATCTCAATCTCAAAAAATCCGCATAAAAATGCTTGATCCCTAGACACTTTTGATGTGTGTAGTTTTTTAAATAATCCTCAGTTACATATCCAAATTACGTGTAAGTCGGTGTAAGGGTAGTATAATATGTTATTTAATTGTAATTATTATATACCAAAAATAAAAAAACGGCCTGTCCCATTTTTTAACTTAGAAACGCGTATCTTCAATGCAATTGTCCCATAAAACCGGAAATCAAATCAGAAAGCTTGTTTTTTACGTGGTAAAATCATCAAATGTGTCCTCCCACACAGGGCAGGACGAGAGGGACTGTAAAACTTGAGTGGCTAAAATCCACGGCGTCCTTCAATAGCCTTCCCTTTACGTTCCGGGGCCAGGGTTACTCGTTAGTCCGGCGATCCTAGGATTCAACGCTATAATATCTTCCGAGCAGAATAACTAATCTCCGCTAAGATTACACGTCGTAATCAAAAAAACAGTTATATGAATATTATTATTATTTCCCAATATGCCAATCACATATCCAATTACCCGTATTTACTTTACGTATTCGATCGTAAAGCTATCGTAACAGCATCTCATCTCAGTTGACCGCATTTCATCTCGCTCGTTACATAAGCAACAATTAATAGGCCGTAACTGTGTGGTAACAGGTCGCAGTGTAATAAGCTTTTCTTATTTTAATATATTAAGGTGAATGCGTGTACGCCGATCGGCATTTCATACAATTCCTTCTTTTTCGAAATATCTGGAATAGCTGTTTGAAATTTTGGAAAAGTGCTTGACGCACGCTGAGAACCTACTCAATACTTCTACAAATATATCTCTAGACACAGAAATGCTGACCTGGCTGAACAAAAGTGGTTTTGAACGAAGCTAGACGTATTTGAAAATGCATTTTTTTTAATGCATTTTATTTCGTTCGAAACGTGTACACACACACACACACAAATACAAATCTTTCCTCGTTATAATTTGAGTGTAGATAAGACATATAAATATTTGTCTTCTTATTTATATATTATACTAGCTGACCGGGCAAACTTCGTACCGCCTCACCTTTTAAACCTTCCCTGGACTTCCAGAAGTAATTCAAGACCAAAATTAGCCAAATCGGTCCAGCCGTTCTCGAGTTTTAGCGAGACTAACGAACAGCAATTGATTTTTATATATAAGAAGACTAGCTGACCGGGCAAACTTCGTACCGCCTCACCTTTTAAACCTTCCCTGGACTTCCAGAAGTAATTCAAGACCAAAATTAGCCAAATCGGTCCAGCCGTTCTCGAGTTTTAGCGAGACTAACGAACAGCAATTGATTTTTATATAATAGAGAAGAAGAAGAAGATATTGATATGATATACATTGTAATTGGAATCTCTGTTTCAATAGAAGGTAAAAAAATCGATCTAATTTTATTGTAACACTATTTTTCCTAAATTTTCTCTAATAACTTTTTAAACAGAGCCGCCAGAGCTAGCCAGATGGTGTCGCCTTTAATTCAAAGTATATGTTGTGCAATAGAAAGGCTCATTGATATGTAGGTAATATGTATGTAAAGTACTGCATATTATTCAATAACACGTAAGTGAACGGAACCTATTTATAATATAAATAGAGAGAAATAAATGACAGACGGTAATAACGGAATAAAACCGATATGAGAGTTGCAATGCAATTTCCTCATACGTAAGTACATAAAGTATTCCTATGTCCGAAACTATGAGGAATATCGAAAAATGCTGAAAGGAGTCTCGAAGCCTATTTTGACGAAAACTAAAACTGCATCATTGGATACTTATTAGGAAAATCAGTAATACTGGCCAGGAATCTCTAATTTTGGGAAAAAAAATGGTTCAGGTAAGATTCCTGGCCATGAAAACCATTTTAAAAAAATCCAATAATCCAAATTTAGTTTTCATCTGGCCTTCCTCGATATTGCTCGTAGTTTCGGATTAGGCCATCCACGCCCATTTGGAAAATTCATCCTGTATAATATATTCTGTCTTTTTAGACAACATTAATCTTTTGTTCAAGCAAATCTATTTAATTTTAATGCACTTTACAGACTTTTATCAAGCGATTTTTTGTATGTATGTTTTTGATAGACAAAAGCATTTTTTTTAAATATTTCACTGTGCTAATATCTCTGTATCATTGTTATTATTTACATCCAAAACAGTAAAAGTATATTAAGGCCATAAGGAAGGGCATGCGGGCGGCGAGTAAAGGGCAACTCGCCGCCCGGCCATGGACCATGCCCGGGTCGACGGCGCGTTGTGTTCCACACGCGCCTCAAAGAGCGTCAGCATAATGACGGGGCCCCCTCTCTAGAGGGCCAAAGCCTGCCGGGGTCGCGGGACTTATCTCATTACCGTGACCCTGGAACATAAAGGGCTATTGAAGGACACCGTGGATTTTAGTCAGTACAAGTCTGACAGTCCCTCCCGCCCTGCCCGGGGTGGGAGGACTCATTTGATTATTTTACCACGCAAAAAAAAAAAGGCCATAAGGAAAGTATAGAACAGTCTAATGCTAGTAATACATAATCAGCGATAACTTCCACATACCTTAAAGTTTAAACCAATTAATTATGATGGATCACTGAAAGCCACATGTATTATACATAGCGACACGTAATACGTCAGGCTTATTGGTTCAATGGCTCATTGGTTCAGCTGTTAGCTGCTACCGCTTCCGTAGTCGGTTTGATTCCTAGGACTTTTTTTTTTTTAGCGTTGTAAAATCATCAAATGAGTCCCACCCCGGGCAGGGCGGGAGGGACTGTCAGACTTGTACTGACTAATATTCATTGTAATCCATCAATAGCCCTTTACGTTCCAGGATCACGGTTACCTGATGAGATAGTCCCGCGACCCCGGCAGGCTTTCACCCTCTAAAGGGGCCCTCAGATTGCTGACAGCTATTTGATGCGCAAGTGGAAGACGACGCGCCGTCGTCGACCCGGGCTTGGTCCATGATCTGACGGCGAGTCATCCATTACTCGCCGCCCACATGCCCGTAGAGAGTATTGTAGGTAAATATGCAGGGAGTCATGGACAACAGCTAGTTATTTATTGACTGGCCTGTTCGTCTAGTGGTTAGTGACCCTGACTGCTATGCCGGAGGTCGTGGCTTCGATTCCCACCCAGGACAAATGTTTGTGTGATGAGCACGATCATTTGTTCTGTGTCTGGGTGTAATTTATCTATAATATGTATGTATTTAGAAATATATAAGTATGTTTATCAGTCTTCTAGTACCCATAACACAAGCTCTGCTTAGCTTGGGACTAGATGGCGTTGTGTGATAGTTGTGGAATATTATTATTATTATTTATAAATACAATAAGCCACTTTTATAGTCTTTATCTCAAGTTATAGCAAAGCTCTCAACGGGATATGTAGCCTATTGAAAGCCTTTCACTGCCGGAAGTACCTAACATACTAGTATACTGAACCATACGTTATGTAATACAAAGCATGTGTTATAACTACCTTATACATATATAGGCTTTAAGGTTGTAAAAGTAAAAGGTGTTGGTATGTTCATTTGGTTTTAAAGTTCTTG
The DNA here is from genome assembly GCA_950005045.1 of Agrotis exclamationis. Lineage (NCBI taxonomy): Eukaryota > Metazoa > Arthropoda > Insecta > Lepidoptera > Noctuidae > Agrotis > Agrotis exclamationis. The sequence continues at coordinate 12,273,777 of OX465441.1, forward strand.
CTATTTGGCATGAAGTGTTACAACTTACAACGAATAGCTTTGTCAAGTTAAGTCAAATATAAATTTTGAGGAAGTCATGTAAAATTATAAAATAATGTAAAAGTAGTTAAGGATAAGGGAAAAAAATAACTGTCTTCAAAACCACCACAAAAAAAGTGTAAAGTCACTTATCTTTCGCAAGTCGGTGACTTGGTATTTTTTTTTTTAAATTTTGTGGTGTTTTTTGAAACGGTTCCTTTTTTTAAGTTTTTATTTTTGGTTACTTAAATAATAAATGTGTGGAGTAATATACTCTAACTAATGTTTAGCTACTCGATATCACCATACCTGTACAGTAAAGGAATTTATTAGACGTACAGAAATAAATAATAGTGTAATAATACTGTAGAACTTTTTACTTCAGTGAAAAATATTAATTACAGATCAAAGGAGATCATTTAGGCTCCATACATATTTGGAAATTTTCTGTAAGTGTCGTCCAACAAAAAAAATGGTACGTATGGTTAGTACTAATCATTGGGAGCAATAGTTACTATGGCACAAGAATAGGCTATTTGACAGTATCAATAAATTATAAATCTAATAAGTCCGTTATTTAGAGTTTTGAAAAATAACGGACACATATTATTTTTTCTTATGTAAAATCAATGAATATTTACCAAGATATAACACATCAAGACTCGAGAGTGGGGGCTCGTGACGTCAGAATTCAGTAAAAAATGTACCTATTAAATTGTAACGTATTGGCAATTTTGAAAGCATCATATCTCCGTCAATTTTGGTTTGCGTAAAAAAAGAAAAAATACGGGTCAAATATTATTTGATAATCTAACTGACGGATTAATTAGAATTTTTTAGTCAAATAGCCTATTGTGAGCTCGGCCAAGTCATATACAAATTCCAAGATTGGTTGGCCGGATTTCAGAAAAGGCCCAAATAATTGATCTCCTGTCCAATACCAAATAACCTTTCTCAGAATCTAGTAACTACCTAAACAAGATATTCTAATAATTCTAGTCACAGTTTAGGTCCAAACTTTCTCTCGGGAAGGCTAGCCAAGTGAATGGAACGAATGTATTCAACGTATTGTTCACTCTCATACAATGAAACTTGTTCTCATTCATTTGTATAGTAATGAACATATTTTGATGATGTGAACAGTAAATCTGGTATTGTTGAATATAATGTGTTTTTGTAATTTTTAACCGACTTCAAAAAGGAGGAGGTTCTCAATTCGGTCGGTATGTTTTTTTTATGTATGTACATCGGTTACTCCGAGGTTTCTGGTCCGATTAGTGTAATTCTTTTTTCGTTCGATGCAATATACTTGCAATTTAGTCCCATAAAAATTTCATCCAATTTGGTTCAGTACTTTTTATTTTGTGAGCATTTTTATTGATGGATGATGTGATGATTTTTACTTTTTTGAGTGTTTGTTACGCGATTACTCCGCTAATTATGGACCGATTTTCAAAATTCTTTTTTTGTTGTACGAGGAATAGTTCACTTTACGGAACACTGCAAGTTTCATCAAAATCGGTTCAGCAGGTTTTGATAGGGAATTTTTTTAGCTTATTGTGTACATGAGCGATGTTAATACCGGTGCTAAGGATTACCAAATTCAAGTGCACATGTAAGAAAATGATGTATTTTACAAGAATTTGGGTTGATTATTTAAACTAAAAAGAGTAAAATAAAAAACTTAAAAAAAAAAATTAACCGCCTTCAAAAACAACCACAAAAAAGGGTAAAATAACCTACAAAATAACTTTTCTTTCGGAAGTCGGTGGTATAAAAGACAACGAAATAAAAAAAACGAAGCCACCGACTTCCGAAAGAAAAGTTATTTTGTAGGTTATTTTACCCTTTTTTGTGGTTGTTTTTGAAGGTGGTTAATTTTTTTTTTTAAGTTTTTTGTTGTAACGCGTGTGTTTGATAAAGAATATGTATGGCGAACGGAAAATAGAAATTCGTACTGAAACCTACACTCATTAATTAAATCTTAATTAATAATAATAGTGTAAAGAGGTAACCTTAATTTGTATATTGTGAATAATGTCCGGATCTGTTAAGCTATTGCATAGCTTTTATCGCGGGCTCTGAGCGCGGCGCGGCGCGGCAACCGAATCAAAAATTTTCCAAAAACCTAACGAAAATACCTGACACTACGCATCGTCTAACATCGTTTCAGATCGGGAGACTTCGGCAATTATAAAAATATCCGCCAAAAAAACAATTTACTTTTTCTTACTGATTCTAAACGGCCAGCTACAAAAGGAGTTTTCACAATGAAACCTACTTATAAAATTCTCTTACAACAAAACAGTTTAAATAAATTATATTCTCGTTAAATATACGCGGTAGGCGATTTTATTCCTTTAAAATAAAAAAAAAATGTTATGCATTAGCTTCACCGCGGCAGTCTCCGAATGCCACATGTATTTTTTTTTCTATCGCTATAAATGTATAGCATTTTTGACGAGCTAATTACCGTGGTGTGGTGAAGCGGGCGCGGCGGCGCCAGCGGCGACCGGCGCGCCCGCTTCACCTATCTCAATTTGCATCTCGCTTGTCGAAAAAAGTAATAAAGTGTTTCACGGGAGCCTCAAGAAGCTGTCAGCAAATTGACGGGGTCCCATAGGGCCAAACTAAACGCTTGCCGACATTGTGGGACTACCCTATAAAGACCCTATGTCCGTATAAGGCAACCGAAAATGTGGATTTTTTATCAGTAGAGTCAACCTAGGGTGGTCGCGGGACTGTCTCATCAGGTAAGACCCTGGAACGTAAAGGGCTATTGAAGGATCACTGTGGATTTAATTCAGTACAAGGTTAACAGTCCCTCCCTGGGGTGGGAGGACTCATTTGATGATTTAACAAAAAAAAAAACGGTCCGGCTAGAGCGGGGTGTCTCATTTGTGGATTTGTGCTCTAATAACTTCAGTTATGTCATATATCCGTGATCTGCGTTTTGGCGTTTGTAACAGTAAACCAAATAAGTAAGGGTCGTTCCCAACAGGTCCATGAGTCTATTGTTCTCAAAAATTGAAAATTCATACATTTGTTCCCAACGGGTCCACGACATTTAAAAATATTAAAATTTTAATTCCCAACGGGTCCATGAGAATGTTTGGTACAGTCAACAACAAAAGTTTGGATTGACACCGTATATACCTATATCTCGTTCTAATGATAGTGTTAGTAATAGTTACAGTTTAAAGGTTCCATAATTATCACGTATCAGGTGATAAAATGACTTACCGTATTAGTGTGCTGAGAGCATACAGTGGATACAGTGACCGCTAACCACAACCGGACCCACTGTAAACAGAACGAAAAGAATATGTTAATTAAATACATTATTCTTCAAACTATCCACACCCTAAAAATTTCTCTTAAATCGCGGGTGCGTTAACATACACCCAGATGCGGAACAACTACTTGTAGATCAACAAATATTTGTTCCAAAATCGTCATCGAACCCGTGACACTTTGTGCAGAAGTCAATCACTTCGCCACTGATCCAACGATGACGTCAATTGAATAATAATACATCAGGGGGCCTCAATCTAGTTCAAAGGCAACTAAGATGGTGCGTGCTTTCTTTTTATTTAAAAAAAACTTCTCACACCACACGCTCGTAAATGTCAAATAATGTCATGCAAACCGGCCGTAAAGCAAGGCATTGCTGCCCCCCGCTCGAGCCGGGCAATAATATTGTACTGAATTTCATTATTCCCGTGGGAATAATGTGATTTGAATTTGGAACCTCAAATAAAACAGTTTGAAAACTTTTACCAAGGAGTTGTAGCAGTAATGGCGGCCGGTGACCACAACAGCTGATCACTTGCAGTGGTGCCAACTTCACGTTCGAAGGTTGTCGTTCCACATCAAATTTCAAAAATCGAATTTATTTCCTCGCAGTAGGTGTAAAAAGCAGAGTACGCTCCTCGGGAGTAAAGCTGCCTTGTCTTGGGATATCTTGAATCCCTCGCTACACTAAGGATTCTTAACTTAATTCCCTCGTGAGGTTCACCCCCAGAATCCTAAGTGTCGCTTCGGGATTCAATACGCCCGTGACGTAAGGCACTGCTTTACTCCCTTGTTGCGTAATCTACTATTTCGTACCACTTGCTCAAAAAAGTGACATTCTATGCCACAAAAAGCGAACATAACAATAGTCATTTTTAACCTGTTAAAAACAGGGAAAGAAAATTGTACTGAATTTCATTCATCCTCTAGGGGGAGAATGTGATTTAAATTTGGAATACTTACCGAATGAACTACATCTGTGTTTGCACCATTGAGTTTGTATGTAAAGCATTATACATCTTTTTGAAAAAGGAATACGCAGTTATGATTATTAAATAAAATTACGAAAACCGGCGAGGCCGTATGAGCTTGATGCCTTTGCTTTTCCAACAAAAAGATATTAGTCTAGGAATTTGCCACGTTTTTGTTTTCTTCAAATACATTCGTTAAGTTTATTTTAATTTATTTTTATAAATAAGTTAATGTTAAATGTTAATGTTTAATAATTTATGCTTATCTCATATTATTACTGTGTTAATTTTTTCGCAAATGATACGAAAAGTAGAGTATTTTCCTCGGTGATAAAGCTGTCTTAGTCTTGGGTGAACTTAAATCCCTCGCTACACTCAGGACTCGTCTTAAATCCCTCGCTTCGCTCGTGATTTAAGTTTTTAACCGACTTCAAAAAGGAGGAGGTTCTCAATTCGGTCGGTATGTTTTTTTTTTTTTTTTTTTTTTTTTTTTTTTATGTATGTACACCGATTACTCCGAGGTTTCTGGTCCGATTAGTGTAATTCTTTTTTCGTTCGATGCAGTATACTTTCCCATTGGTCCCATAAAAATTTCATCCAATTTGGTTCAGTACTTTTTATTTTGTGAGCATTTTTATTGATGGATGATGTGATGATTTTTACTTTTTTGAGTGTTTGTTACGCGATCCGACTCCGCCAATTGTGGACCGATTTTCAAAATTCTTTTTTTGTTGTACGAGGAATAGTTCACTTTAGGGAACACTGCAAGTTTCATCAAAATCGGTCCAGCAGTTTTTGATAGGGAATTTTATTAGCTTATTGTGTACATGAGCGATGTTAATACTAGTGCTAAGGATTACCAAATTCTAGTGCACATGTAAGAAATGATGTATTTGACAAGAATTTGGGTTGAATATTTAAACTAAAAAGAGTAAAATAAAAAACTTTTTTCAAAAAAAATTTAACCGCCTTCAAAAACAACCACAAAAAAGGGTAAAATAACCTACAAAATAACTTTTCTTTCGGAAGTCGGTGGCATAAAAGACAACGAAATACTAAAACAACGCCACCGACTTCCGAAAGAAAAGTTATTTTGTAGGTTATTTTACCCTTTTTTGTGGTTGTTTTTGAAGGCGGTTAAATTTTTTTTTTAACACCCTCGCTACGCTCGGGAGTAAACCTCGAGTCCTTAGTTACGCTCGCGATTTAAATCGTCAACCGCGACAGAAGACACTGCTTTATCCCCTTGGTTAATAATCTACTATTTATTGTTTGTGTACTTACTCTCAATATAATTATATCCCTAATCTATGCTTGCTACTACGGAACCCTTCATGGGCGAGTCCAACTCTCACTTGGCCGGTTTTTTTTATTATAAACGTGTACTAGTTATTGGATACATGAACTGGACTGCCGTTGTAAGACGACTAAAAAGTCACGGTGTATAATACCTAGAAAACTTCATTCATGTCATCATCACAAGTTATCATGACAAGCATGAGGACTTCAAAATTACTTACATGACCTGATTTTAAAATTACTAATGCTTAAATGTTAGTTATGTAATAAGCTTGTCAGTCAATAGACGCGATCTCCTATTAAGAGCGTTATCCAAACAGTTGGCAACGTCGCAAATAGCTGTCAAATATTTACAAGTTTTAATTAATTTGGCAAATTTACTGTATGAGAATAAGAAATACGAGTATTGTTGTGCAGTGCACTAAAAAATGATTATGAAATGCAATATTAATATCGTAACACTAAAAATATAGTTTTAATGTAAAAAAAGATTTGGGAACTTGCCAAATGCCTTTTTTACACCGGAAACGGTTACAACATCAAATTCAGGGTTTTAATCGCAATTCATAATCAATTTTTAGTGCACTGCACTGCCATAATTTCTTATTTTCAAAAACTTGTAAATATTTGACAGTTATTTGCGACGTTGCAACACAAACATGGATTACGCGTTCTTAATTTTGTTTCAGGGTTCTGTACTCAAAGGGTAAAAAACAAGTCAGACTCGCACTCGAAGGGTTCCATAACATTAAGTACTTACTACCGTTCATACCGGAGTGTACGAACTATAATGCAATCGGTAATAACATAGCACTTCATCTAGTTTTTCATCTCAATGCGTCTCATTCTATTGTTCGCCGCATTTCCTTCATCTGAGATTACAGACACAGTCTGTGTAACAACTTCCGTTTGATTTCTACCGTTTCCACATACGTGTCATCACACCTCTGATTCACGAAGGGGTAGGCAGAAGCTCACAGTACGCTCACTTAGCCCCTTCGTACTCTAGGTGATTATTTTTATTGTTTTCTTATTACCGACTTCAAAAAAAAGGAGGTTATTTTCTTTTGTTGTTCTAACATCATTTTTACCGACTTCAAAAAAAAGGAGGTTATCAATTCGACCCGTATGTATGTAATATTATCAGAACTGCCCAGTTTTCACATATGTTAGTCTATATCAGCGTCTGAACAAATGTGCCAAATTTCATAAGTGTATGTATGTATGTATGTATGTATGTATGTTTTTATGTTTGTGCACGCATATCTCCGGAACTATAAGTTCGATTTAAGTAATTCTTTTTTTGTTGTACTAGGTATTGTTCAACTTAGGGTACACTGCAAGTTTCATCAAAATCGGTTCAGTAGTTTTAGAGATATGGATTTTTTTATGTTGTGACGGATTACAAGATTAGTGCATATGTAAAAAATTTTGTATTTTACAAGAATTTGGGTTGAATATGTGTAATAAATAAACTAAAAAAGGGTAAAATAAAAACTTTTTTAAAAAAAAGTACCGACTTCAAAACATATACAAAAAAGTTTAAAATAACTTTTCTTTCGGAAGTCGGTGGCTTTGTTTTGTTGTGTCATTGACTATTGCCACCGACTTCCGAAAGAAAAGTTATTTTAAACTTTTTTGTATATGTTTTGAAGTCGGTACTTTTTTTAAAAAAAGTTTTTACCGACTTCAGAAAAAAGGAGGTTATCAATTCGACCCGTATGTATTATTATCAGAACTGCCCAGTTTTCATATATGTTAATCTATATCAGCGTCTGAACAAATGTGCCAAATTTCATAAGTGTATGTATGTATGTATGTATGTTTTTATGTTTGTGCACGCATATCTCCGGAACCATAAGTTCGATTTAAGTAATTCTTTTTGTTGTACTAGGTATTGTTCAACTTAGGGTACACTGCAAGTTTCATCAAAATCGGTTCTGTAGTTTTAGAGATATGGATTTTTTTATGTTGTGACGGATTACAAGATTAGTGCATTATTTAAGAAAATTTTGTATTTTACAAGAATTTGGGTTGAATATGTAATAAACAAACTAAAAAAGGTAAAATAAAAACTTTTTTAAAAAAAAGTACCGACTTCAAAACAAATACAAAAAAGTTTAAAATAACCTTTCTTTCGGAAGTCGGTGGCTTTGTTTTGTTGTGTCATTGACTATTGCCACCGACTTCCGAAAGAAAAGTTATTTTAAACTTTTTTGTATTTGTTGTGAACTCGGTACTTTTTAAAAAAAAGTTTTGTTTTATATTGTTGTTGTGTCCTGTGTGAGCCCAATAAAAACCTATTCTTTCTTTATAATTATTAAAGGAGTCCTCCAACTCTGAGTTCAACGGCTCTTCCGTTTTAGTTTCAGATTTGAATGACTAAAACCTGCTATGTTCCTTCAATAGCCCTTTCCGTCTCTAGGTCGCTGTAACCTCCGTGACGTACCTGGGTACCCTCAATTCGCCACCCGAATGTAAGCCAAGCCGCAAGCATAAACTATTTCTTATCTTTTTTTTATAGCTTGGTAAAATCATCAAATGAGTCCTCCCACCCCGGGCAGGGCGGGAGGGACCTTCAGACTTGTACTGACTAAAATCCACGGTGTCCTTCAATAGCCCTTTATGTTCCGGGGTCACGTTAATGAGATAAGTCCCGCGACCCCGGCAGGCTTTGGCCCTCTAGAGAGGGGGCCTCTTCATTATGCTGACGCTCTTTGAGGCGCGTGTGGAACACAACGCGCCGTCGACCCGGGCATGGTCCATAGTCGGGCAGCGAGTTGCCTTTTACTCGCCACCCGCATGCCCGCAGAGCATAAAGTACTTAGTAAATAATTCTATAATACCCACCATAATGTTTAATGATGTCCGTATACAATGTGACGTAGTCCTCTTTTGTCTTCTCTTGGAAACTGAAACAAGAAAACGTTAAATTAATGTTAATATAATTTATTAAAATACTAACTAAAATACTAGCTAAAATTATCCCACAGGAACATAACATCGGTAAAAAATTTATCCTATACATACTCTAGGTCAGGGGTCACCAAATGGCGGACCGCGGTCCGCATCTGGACCGCCGATCCATTTTGTGCGGACTGCGAGTACACAGCGACTTGCACTACAGAGTTTTACAGTTTTAAAATACAAATATGCGGAAGTTTCTGGATTTAATATCAAACACGCAATAAAACGAACGAATAGGTTATATATAAACTATCTGTGAACCTTTCATCCAAATCCGTTCAGTAGTTTTTGCATAAAAGAGACAAACATACATACTCACTAACTCGCACTAAATGCGATATTTTTTTTAATTTCAGTAAGATATAATTAGTATAGTAAGAAGTTATAGTAGGGGATGAAAGTTTGTATGAAACTTTGTCAACTTTAAACCGATCGGGCTGAGACTGCATGCATAAAGCTACTATGACGTAGGCATCCCCTAAGAAAGGAATTTGATAAATTCCACCCCTAAGGGGATAAATAGGGGATGAAAGTTTGTATGAAACTTTGTCAATTTTAAACCGATCGGGCTGAGACTGCATGAATAAAGCTATTATGACGTAGGCATTCCCTAAGAAAGGATTTTGAGAAATTCCATCCCTAAGGGGATAAAATAGGGGATGAAAGTTTATATGAAACTTTCATCCCCTGTAAGATATAATTAGTATAGTAAGAAGTAAGCACGGTTGCTTGACTTTGATTACTCATACATAGATCTGTCCATTAAGGAACAAAATATTCGTATTTTTTTCAAAATAATTTTGATAGATGGAGAGGAAGACGAAGACTAAAGAAAAGATGGATGTATTATCTGAGGAATAAAATGGAAGAAAAAAGAGTAAGTAAGTAAAAACGGTCTCACAAGAGAAAATGGAAGAAGAAAACGTGTTGCGCCAACCACAAGTAAAATAGGATAAGGGCAGGAAGAATGGCATTAAAGAATTTAATTAAAATCCGAAATGAGGATATCCGTAGACGAACTAAAGTCACCGATATAGCCCACCGGATTAGCAAGTTGAAGTGGCAATGGGCAGGCCATATTGCTCGCAGAGCAGATGGCCGATGGGGTCAAAAAGTGCTAGAGTGGAGACCGCGGACGAGCAAGCGCAGCGTAGGACGTCCACCAACGAGGTGGACAGACGACCTTGTAAAGGTCGCCGGAAGACGCTGGATGCAGGTCGCTTCCAACCGGTATATGTGGAGATCTAAAGGGGAGGCCTATGTTCAGCAGTGGACGTCCTATGGCTGAGATGGTGATGATGATGATGATTAAAATGCGGATGTAATCAACACCTATATTAATAACAAACAGAAAAAGAGTGTAAATAATTAATGATTCGTTCAACAATAGACATATTGTCTGTAACCAGAGAACCGAGACAGATCGGATGCAGACATTGTAACATTATGTAACGCCCAGACATCAATTATTAATACATTTCTAGCTGCTGTAGGCGTCTATTACATAGACATGTAATTGAAGTTATCATAATAACAGCTGTGGCCTACGGCGATTTCCCGTTGTCCCCATTATATTTTCCCCCCACCCCTATCAAAGGAGACAGTTCAATTAGATTTAAAAAATAAGTAAAAAAAAAAACCAAACACCTTCAAAAATCCAACACAAAAAAATAGTAAAATAACTTTTCTTTCGTAAGTCGGTGACTTTGTTTTTTATTTTATCGACTTTTGCCACCGACTTCCGAAAGAAAAGTTATTTTACACTTTTCCGTGAAGTCAGTTCAATTTTTAGTGCAAAAGCTTTTTGATTTACACTTTTTTAGTTCAAATATTCATTCTTGTCTTACATGTGCACTAGGATTTTGTTATCCCTACCGGTAATAACATCATCAAGTACACAATAAGCGAGAAATGCTCATAAAATGAAAACTACTAAACCAAACTGAATGAAAATTTTATGGGACAAAATGGCAGTGCATCGAAAAAGAAACATTTTCGAGTACTACGCGAGCGAAGCTGCTGTTAAAACTAGTATATCAAAACCAGCCAAGTGCGAGTCGGACTGGCGTACGAAGATTTCGTATTCATAACTGTTTAGATATGTGTACCAAATTTCGAGGCTTCCGGCGACTGGCACCGCAATAAACTGACACCGCGGTCCCAGTTGCCGGATGCATTTAATTTTAATACTTGTATTCCGTCGATTGGGACCGATCCATAAATGGTACAGTCAGACGACAAATGTCTACGGAAATTGTCTTGTTCAATATAAACCAGGAAAAGTAATAGGCTAACATTTATGTTCGAAGTGGTATATTATTAAAATAATTTTCGGCAGGAATAGGTTACCTGAAATTATCTTGTATCGACCCAGAAATATTTAAATAAATACCACTTTGAACTCATGCTAGCCTAGTACTTTCTTCTTGGACAATCGGGATTTATTTTCCCATTTGTGCCCACTGCCTTTGCCACCTGCCTTTGCCAAATGGAAAAAAAGCTCCCCACTGGCAACTAACGAGGAAAATATTCCCTTTTATCACCAGTGAGACAATTAGAAGCTAACAAAAAATACTAGGCTAGCATGAGTTCAGCATAGGTCTGTATTTAAATAATTCTAAGGAAAGTTTCACCAACCCGCACTGGGCCCGCGTGGTGGATTATGGCCCACTCCCTCTCACAGAGAGGAGGCCTGTGTCCCAGCAGTGGGAATATTTATAGGCTGAAGATGAGATGATGATGAAGGAAAGTTTCCTGAAATTGTCCTTTTCATTGACTTACCACCAAAAGTAGCTAGCTAGCACAAGTTCAAAGTGGTATTTATTTAAATATTTGGCTCGATACAAGACAATTTCAGGTAACCTATTCCTGCCGAGAATTATTAATACATACCACTTTGAACCTATGCTAGCCTATTACTTTCCTGATTTATATTGAACAAGACAATTTCCATAGAATTTTTTTTCTGACTGTACCGTTCTGGCATGAACAACAGATTTTTTTATTCATTTATGGATTGGTCCCAGTCGACGGAATACAAATATTAAAATAAAATGTTTCCGGCAACTGGGACCGCGGTGTCAGATTATTGCGGACCCAGTCGCCGGAAGCCTCCAAATTTCATCCATCCATGTGTACAACTTTTTTTTAGCGTGGTAAAATCATCAAATGAGTCCTCCCATCCCGGACAGGGCGGGAGGGACTGTCAGACTTGTACTGACTAAAATCCACGGTGTCCTTCAATAGCCCTTTACGTTCCGGGGTCACGCTATTTCGTTAGTACCGCGACCACGGCAGGCTTTGGCCCTCTAAAGTACTATGTACACAATATAACATTAAAATCTCGGCAGTACACCGTTCGACCATGTTCTATGTTCTATATTATGTATAGTGTATATAAGAGACAATGTGATACAATTTACTAAAGCTCTGCTCTCACTACTTTCCAATGAAAGAGCAGCGTAAGTCATAAGCAGGAGCGGGTAAAGGGAAACATGTTGTTTTTCCTTTGAAAGGTGGCAGGTTTTTTATTCCAGAGCATGAAATGAATGTAATTAAAATGTATGTATGTTTTTTTGCTATACCCTGTTACAATCAGTGTCTTAAATCAACTTCCAAGGCTAATGAAAGGAGTTATTATTGCGCCACACTAGAAATTTTTCGTGTGTATATATATGTTTAAAAACTTTTAATTAAACTTTCATAAACAAATAGTCAGACCCCGGGAAAAATTCCTTTTTTTGAGGTGTTCATCATCATCAGCCTATAAGGTTCCCACTGCTGGGACACAGGCCTCCTCTCTGTGAGAGGGAGTGGGCCATAATGCCCATAATCCACCGCGCGGGCCCAGTGCGGATTGGTGGTGTTCGAATTTTTGGTTCTAGGACAATCCGGTTTCCTCAAGATGTTTTCCTTCACCGTTTTGAGAGCAATGGTGATGAAATAAATTACACAAAGTAATGCCTGGCTGGGTTCGAACTCACGACCTACAACTCGTAAGTCGGAGCCGAAACCACTGGGCCACCACTGCTCTGCGGTGGGAGTGGAGTCTACTTGTAGTATAATCGTAACAAAGTGTATAATGTACCCGCTGGTGGGACACACACAGCTTACAGGCCTCCTTTCCTGTAGGCAATCAAATATTTGCCGGGGTCGCGGCTCTAACGAGCTACCGTGATCCCGGAACGTAAAGAACTATTGAAGGACACCGTGGAATTTAGTCAGTAGGTACAAGTCTGACAGTCCCTCCTGCCCTGTCCTGGGTGGGGAGGACTCATTTAATGATTTTACCACGTTAAAAATAAAGGCATTCAAATATTTGCTCTATGTGGAAATCGACCCCGCTGAACGACGTAATAAATCGCTCATCCACAAACATAAGCCACCTGCTTTGTCATGTATTCTAGCCTAAAAGACATGGCCAAAAATTGCATTCCATCACAATTCCATGTACACGTACATAGTAAATACCATTATAAAGTAAAAATATAAAAATAAATAACTGCGTAGGTTTTAGCCTCTCTGAACTTGTCAGTTTTTATCCAACTTCAAAAAAAAAGTAGGTTCTCAGTTCAACCTGTATGTATGTTTCTTCGCGATTATCTCGCGTTTGGCTCAATCGATTTTGATGCGGTTTTCAGAAAAGTGTTCATTACATTCTGGAGAAAGTTTTAGTATATAACACTGATGGATATCCCGTGACTTTGCCCGCGTGGATCCGCCTTTGCTTACTTGGATTGTAGATTTTCAGCGACCATTGCATGTTTGTCCGCTATTATCTCGCGTTTGGCTGAACCGATTTTGATGCGGTTTCCAGGAAAGTGTTCATTACATTCTTGACAAGGTTTTCTATATATAACACTAATGGAAATGGCCCGCATAGTTCCGTTGTTGTTGCTTACTAGGATTGTAGATTATCAAAGACGCCGATTAGTGTGTGTGTGTGTGTGTGTGTGAAGATTTTTGTTGAATATCTAAACTAAATTACATTTTTTAAAGACGGAACTGACTTCAAAACGAAACAAAAAAAAAGTGTAAAATAACTTTTCCTTCGGAAGTCGGTGGCCATGATGAATGAAATAAAAAACCAAGCCACCGACTTCCGAAAGAAAAGTTATTTGTATTTAAGTTCAAAAATTATTGAGTAATGCAAGATGAATTCTAAATACCGTTTGTCAAGTTCCGCCCTAATGGATCTTAGAGAAAGATAAATATAATAAAGGATGTTCCAAACCACGTGAAGTACTTGTACAAAACGTGTGAAATGGTCGACAAATGCGTTATATTAGAAACATTTCATTCATCATGTATTCATTGGAAGAAACTGTAATCATTGGTATTTGTTACGTTTTATAAAATACTCGTATCGTAATGATATATTTTAATTCGTTTTATCCAATTCACCCAAAAAAGCTTTACAACGTAACGAGTTTACTGGTTTGCTAGTGTGTTTTTTTACGTCAAATGTCAATTTAATTTTAATATCAATGCAGACGCTCTGCGATTGCAGATTCAACGTCTATTGTGTTTGTGTTTTGCGGCTATTTTCTGATATTGTTGACCCCCTACGGACTGATACCTTCTACCGTACGATTACCTTGCTAATAATACTGGATTCTGATTTGCTTTGCGTTTTGGATTTGTTTTGTGGATTCCTATGAGGAGCATCAACTGCGGAATAGCCATACAAACGCTGCAGAGGCATCTCATATCCTCACTTTCTGCACACCATCATCAAAACTTTCGCGTTGGTTAACCAATGCTCAAACCCAGGTATGAAGTTGGAATAGTAAAATATATAAAAAGTTTTTTTTTTATGATTTTCATGGTATGCGATTTTAAATAGTGCATTTTTTTCAGTTGTCTCTAGATCATTTGTCGACCATGCTTCTTATTATTGAATACTGAAACTGGTGATGACATGAGAGACTCAGACAGAAAAATAAGACAACATAATGTCAGTATGGTGTGTCCATTGCTCGCTGTCCTAATATCTCAAAATACCATTAATGTGGTAAGCATTTTGTTTTTTATTCATTATTTTAAATATCTAGTTAAGTATTAATCTATAAAAATGATTTTTCACAGTATGTTTGTGTGATTATAATATATATCGTTATGTATTTTCCATTTTTTTATATATACTTCTTTAAAGTAGGCATGTTGTAACATAATACTCGTACTTCTCATTGTGCAAATACATAAAACTTGAAAACAAGCTTTTATGTGTGTTTATTCTAACTGGGGTTTATTTTCAGCCCTCAAGAAACAACTTTGTTTGCCATTTGTGTTGGATGCGAGCAAATAGACAAGCAGTGCATTAGCTTCAGACAAGATGCAGGAATTGGTTTCAGACATCATGCAGGAATTGGCTTTAGACAACGAGCATAATTGGCTTCCGACAACAATGCGGCAGCCTCTAACGTTCAAGTAGTTAGCCCACCAGAGCCACCACCATTACCGCCTGTTCAAAGTGATCCACTTCGAAGGGAAAGTAATACCACATTATTACCCAATTACCCCAATTACAAGTGAGCTTCAATCTCATCTGTTCACTGTATATTTTTTGAGCAGATGGCCGATGGAGTCGAAAAGTGCTAGAGTGGAGACCACGGATTAGCAAGAGCAGCGTAGGACGTCCACCAACAAGATTGACAGACGACCTTATAAAGGTCGCCGGAAGACGCTGGATGCAGGTCGCTTCCAACCGGTATATGTGGAGATCTAAAGGGGAGGCCTATGTTCAGCAGTGGACGTCCTATGGCTGAGATGATGACTATATATTTTAACAATGCAGAAACAGAATGTTACATTTGGTCCCGATGTCCCTTAAAAAAGAATATTATAGTGTGTGAAACACATTTGTATAGCGCTCATGTCCCATTCATTTGAGATAATAAATGCCCCTGGGCATTTATTATCTCAAATGAATGGGACACATTCTGCATTTTAGTTCTGTCCATATAGAAGACATAATTAATATTATGAAGTCAAAAGCTTTTTTTGTTTAATTTCGAAAATATCTCCGAAATGCCAAACCATTTTTGCCATCATTGGACTGGTCTTACAGTACCTCCGTTTTTAGTTCTTTTTTTTTTTTTTTTAGGGTGGCAAAATCATCAAATGAGTCCTCCCGCCCTGGGTGGGGCGGGAGGGACTGTCAGACTCTTACTGACTAAAATCCACCCGTGTTCCGTCGGATGCCCTTTACGTTCCAGGGCCACGGTATCCTGGATTAAGAAAAATCCGCGACCCCGGCAGGCATTTGGCCCCATAAGGGGCCCCGTCGGTGACGCGTGAAACACGACGCGCCACCGACCCGGGCTTGGTCCTTGGTCGGACGGCGAGCATACCCATTACTCACCGTCCGCAAGCCCGCTCCGCCGCTGTGTCCTCTGCTGTTCAGAGGGACACGCGTTGGAGCGTCCACCCGACGGGCTATTTGCATACGGGCAAAGAAACCCCTTAGGCACACAGTGCCTAAGGAGAGTTTTTGCCCGCATCCCAGGGCGCACCGGCCCGAAAAACTGGTCTTCCCCCCGGACGTATCCGAGAGGGAACTCCAGTCCACGGGCGCACCTGGAGGTTTCCTGTCTTAGCACCCCCCGTTTTTAGTTCTGTATAATTTTTTACCTCTTGCAAATGATAGGCAACCTAAGCGTGCTTTAGCTTTTTATTTAATGAACCTAAGAACAACCAATATCCAAGGTCCACCAGCAGGATTTTTGGATAACATATTGTTAACAATTCAAGAATATGAGGAAAATGTATAAAAAGGAAAATCTTTGTCCCGGAATCACAATTATGAAATAATGTACTCATTTATGCTTGTATTTGTTTTATCATGTTCAAAGCAGTTATTTATAACATAACTGAATCATTACAAATCCTTAAACTTAATGCTGATAAGAGTATGAAATAAAAATATAGTTTTATCTAAAGTTGACCTGTGACTCGTTTAACACTAACTCATCATTTAACGTAAGAGTTATCTAGTACAGGTATATTATAATGTAACAAAATAATTTTATTTATTCTCTGTAAAAATAAATAATTATTTATACCTACTCTTTTGTTTAATTTGTATATTCCTTGTTAATTGGTCTATAACCTTTTTCGGTCAATAAGTCTTAAAAGTATATTTTTAGGCAACCCATAAAAATACACTTTAAAGAAAAACATTAAATTATATTATAGGTACTTGGTTATTATTGTCAGATTTTAATGTATAATTCATTAAAGCGCCTTTCTATTATAGCAAATCCTATTCTATGCACTTATTGCTAGCAATCTGACTAAAGGTTTAGTGAAACTGTTTTGGTCTAGTATGTTGTAATGACAAGTTCTGTATATGTTTTATTTACTGCAATTTAATGTACGAATAGTCACGAATATAAAACCCCAAAAATCATTGGTGTACATTGAATTCAATAACTATGCAAACGCCCATACAAAACTTGGCCATGTCCTTTAACTAGGACATCGTATTGTTTATGTATTGTATTTTTTTTTTAATGTGTAATGGGTTTGCTCTTGACCTTAGTCTAGGACAAGAGTGACTAAGACAAGGTCGACGATGGAGCGAGCTTACCCAGAAGAAGCCTGTGTACTCTAACTAGTATTAGTTAAGTGTCATATTGTATTGTATTATAGTATTTTATATGGGTCTTGAAGCCTTTATTAAATAAATAAATAGTAATTCGTAGCTTCGTACCTGTTACCGCTATTCTCTTCTAACTTATACCGCTGGCAAAAGCTTTTACTAGATCGTCCCTTCACGCAGGTGCGACAGTTGCCTACGTTCACTACCACTACCATAGTTACTTACTATGTTGTACGTGTACAGGCGATTTACATTAATTTTTTTCTAGCTGTAGCTAGAGGCTTTGCCCGCGTATAAGTCGAAAATTATACTAAGGAAACTAGAGTTACCGGGATCAATAGTATCCTATGCGTTACTCCAGACTATAATCTTTCTTTGACGATCAAGATCCGTTCAGCTGTTGTGACTCAATCACATCACAATGATCACAATTATCCATCCTTCCGTCATAATTTATTCTCCTCTACTCTTATAGCCTCATCATCATATCAGCCGTAAGACGTCCACTGCTGAACATAGGCCTCCCCTTTAGACTTCCAATAGGACCGGTTGTAAGCGGCCTGCATCCAGCGTGATCCTGTGGTCTTCATAAGATCGTCTGTCCACCTTGTGGGTGGACGTCCTACGCTGCGCTTGCCGTTGCGTGGTCTCCATTCGAGAACCTTACGGCCCCATCGGCCATCAGTTCTGCGTGCTATATGGCCTGCCCACTGCCATTTCAACTTGCTAATTCGCTGGGCTATGTCGGTAACTTTGGTTCGTCTACGAATCTCCTCATTTCTGACTCGATCGCACGCAGAGAAATTTCGAGCATAGCCCTCTCCATAGCTCGTTGAGCTATCCTGGGCTTACTAATGAGGCCTATAGTTAAAGACCATTATATAAAGCCCTCATGACCACTCAAAACTTCATCTCGTTAAGACTATGAATAATTAATAATCCTGTGAAAACCCCAACATGTGTCATGCCACGGATTAAGTAATTACAGATACTCTTAAAGAAGATCGCTTTAATAAATAACAGAAATTAAGACGATTTCGTATCATTAAATCATGAACTATGTAAGTGAGACTTCGCTGTTTATGGACATTATCGTGTTGATTATGGCTTTGATGGCAGAATAACACGGCAGCGGCAATGAACGAGAAGATATGTAATGCTTTGATACTGGAGAATTAATGTTACATACTTTGGTAACGAATCCGAAATGAGGAGATCCGTAGACGAACTAAAGTCACCGATATAGCCCACCGGGTTAGCAAGCTGAAGTGGCAATGGGCAGGCCATATTGCTCGCAGAGCAGATGGCCGATGGGGTCGAAAAGTACTAGAGTGGAGACCATGGACTAACAAGCGCAGCGTAGGACGTCCACCAACTAGATGGACAGACGACCTTATAAAGGTCGCCGGAAGACGCTGAATGCAGGTCGCTTCCAACCGGTATACATATGTGGAGATCTAAAGGGGAGGCCTATGTTCAGCAGTGGACGTCCTATGGCTGAGATGATGATGATGATGATGACTTTGGTAATGTATTGTTAGAGGTCCCTTCTTACTAAAGGTTTCTCTTATAACAGCAGAAAATGACCACTCGTCCCTTGCAGTTAAAATCATCGTCAGCTGGCAAACTTTGTGCTGCCACTTGGCATTATGCTGAGCTGAGGCCCTTTGGCATTAAAAGATTAGTTTTATTTTAAGTTTTAATGCTAATAAACAAATTTTCTTTCTTTCTTTATTACGGAGTGACATTTCTCAGACAATAATAATCTTATAGCCAGCCTTTTTTATCGTGGTTAAAGCATCGAGCGGGGCGGGAGGGACTGTCAGACTTGTACTGACTAAATTCCACGGTGTCCCTCAATAGCCCTTTACGTTCGGGGTCACGGTAACCTGATAAGACAGTCCCGCGACCCTAGTAGGTGGTTGGCCCTCTATGGGGACCCCTAAGGATGGCGGTGCGCGTGGAACACGACGCCAACCCGGGCATGGGCCATGATCGGACGACAAGTCAGCCATTACTCGCTTTCCGCCTAGTCCCTCCGGTATATTCATCATCATCATCATATCAGCCGTAAGGCGTCCACTGCTGAACATAGGCCTTCCCTTTAGACTTCCAATAGGACCGGTTGTGAGCGGCTTGCATCCAGCGTGATCCTGTGGTCTTCATAAGATCGTCTGCCCATCTAGTGGGTGGACGTCCTAAGCTGCGCTTGCCGGTGCGTGGTCTCCGGTATATTATGAAATAATTAGTCTTTTCATTACAAATTCACAATTATAAAGATTTAACTTAAAAAAAAAACGTTTTTTTTAAGCAGATTACAACCATTTATTAACCAAATCATTACAATTAATCACTTAACTCACAACAATAACTATCTACTATTGTGTAGTTATTTTTCCGCGTCATTAATTTAACTAGTTTTAATTAACAAAATGAAGTAATAAACTCAACGTTTCCCGCGTTCCACGGTTTAATAGTTAACTTAATTTACTTACAAGGAGGTATAATGTTACTTCGAAAGAACATAGTTAACTTAAGTGAGTTTTAAGTTGCACTTTCTTAGTTATGTAAGTTTGTCCCACGATATATCTAATATTGTTGTGTATTATGTATGATGTAACAATGTTATTGTGGTGTTATGTGTGGGGAATTTAATAATAATTCGACTTTAAATGTCGCATGCTTTTCATAGTACATGTAACACACAAACATATCCGACGACGGGTCAAATTGAGAACCACGTTTTTGTTAAAGTCGGATTGGTAGATGTCACATGTCTTCGAATTTTTTGTTCTAGAACATGCCGGTTTCCTCACGATGTTTTCCTTCACAGTTTTGAGAGCAGTGGTGATGAAATAAATTACACAAAGTAATGAGCCTGGCTAGGTTCGAACTCACGACCTATTAGGTACTCGTAAGTTGGGGCCGATACCACTGGGCCACCACTGCTCTTTTATGGAGTCGTCAAAAAAAGATAATTGAATTGATAATTGAAATGTCATAATATTCCACAACTATCACACAACGCCATCCAGTCCCAAGCTAAGCAGAGCTTGTGTTATGGGTACTAGACAACTGATAAACATACTTATATATTTCTAAATACATACATATTATAGATAAATTACACCCAGACACAGAACAAATGATCGTGCTCATCACACATACATTTGTCCTGAGTGGGAATCGAACCCACGACCTCTGGCATAGCAGTCAGGGTCACTAACCACTAGACCAACAGGCCTGTCATGCTTCTTCGGAAAGTTAAAAATTATTTTAATTTGGCTGTCGCAATTTTTTTTAAATTTGATATGGCTTTACTCGTGACTCTATTTTAGGTCAAAGGTGACAAAGACTAAAGATATACAGGGTGAAATTTCAATGGTTGTTTTCCCGCGGCAGGACGATTACCCATCAGTAGTACTATCGAAACACAAAGTAAAACTTAAAAAAAAAGAATGTTTTTTTTTTCAAATCATTAAAAAAGTATTCATAAACTCGAAAGAGCGAGAATCGATAGTAATGCACTAGACATGACGTAGGTAGGTACCTACACGAGACGCACGCGCCGCCGCTCTATGTCGGCAAACTACAAAGAAAGAGTGAATAATAAATGTTCAAAGCAAAATAAGCTCTCGAGCATGGTAATACGACATTAACTAGCCTACACGCTCGCGGCAAGCGAGGCCCCCCCGCGCCGTCGGCGTATGTTGCGCCCACCATCGCGCTCGGTTTAGTTGATTTAGTTAGTCCTTCCGTGAACGTCATACGTGTAATACGATATCGAATTCTTTTCAAAAATGAATTGTCATACGATTTTTTGTGACTTTTGACCTTTATTTGTGGTCTGAGCTCAAGCGCCTGGTGTATTGTGACGAACAGCAAACTCGCGACGCGTTGATAAGTGCGATAGTGGACGCTTTCAATATCGTGAGACGTGATAGAGACACTCTTATCAAACTGAGAGACAATCACTTAAAACTTGCTCGTTTGTGCATTGAAAATAGTGGTTTGCATTTCAAACAATTACTCCGCTAGCGGGAAATGTAAGTACTCGCTCGTACCTTGTAAATAAACATTTAAAAGTAGGTTAGGTAATCAAAATCATTGTAATTAAGTTGATTCCATTTTTTAAATACGCCTTAAATACTTAACTAAATCAGAATTTTCTAAAGATAAGTATTTATGACGGTCCTAAGTCCGTAATAGTATGAAGGGAAAATTGGAATACCTTATTGGGTTTTGTGTTTTAATAAGTCGGGAGTATGATCAGCTGATTTAAAGAGCAACGACCGCGCGGCCGTCCAGGCCGCGTATCATATCGCGCGATGCACTACTGTTGGTTCAAGTCGCTTTCGAGTTTTGTTTATCACAATTGTAAATCTGCCATTTATTGAGTCTAATTTTTTTTATCAATATTAATCGATTGTATTACCGATACAAACTCATTTCGCTTCGGGAAAACAACCATTTTAATTTCACGCTGTATATGACAGAGATACCATCGATTTTTTTAAGAAAATCTTCCCTGATGTCTTTTTAGACTTAACTAACCCGCGCCCGCCGGTAGAAGAATCCCGCGAGACAGATTACCGAAGTTTACATAGGCGAAACCGCGGCCACAAATTAATAAAATAAAGACCGGAAAACAAAGAAAACAGTAAATCAATACAATCACTAGAACATCGTATAGAAGTCCTCATTTCCCTATAATTTCTTACGACATTCTTACTTGGAGCAACAACCGAAAATCAACCCTATTCGAATACAAATAAAGATTACTACGCTGTAAACAGATTTGTCAACAACAGCATTAGATAATAAACCTTGAACTCTTGCAATTAAAGTCCATTATGATTTTGAAGTCTGACTTAAAATTGTACATACATAGCGTGTTGGTTTTACATAAATTATTCGGTTGACAGACACCTGGATTTTATATTAGTGTATGTAGTATATATACAGGCCCATTTATTATGTGGCATTATGATCCTTGTCGGTTAAATGAGGTTATGAGTTATTAGTGGAATCGAAACTTCTGGACGTAAATAATGTTTTTACGAGTATTAATCGATTTCGTAGAGCAGTGGTGGCCCAGTGGTATCGGCCTCGACTTACGATTTGTAAGTCGTGGGTTCGAACCCCGTCAGGCGCATTACTTTGTGTAATTTATTTCAACACCACTGCTCTCAAAACGGTGAAGGAAAACATCGTGAGGAAACCGGCATGTCCTAGAACCAAAAATTTGAAGACATGTGACATCTACCAATCCGCACTGGGCCCGCGTGGTAGATTACGGCCTACTCCCTCTCTCAGAGGAGGCCTGTGTCCCAGCAGTGGGAACATTTATAGGCTGATGATGATGATGATGAATCGATTTCGGTGCGTTTACAAACATTTTAATTTTTTTTCACATACAGAAACACTCCAACACGAAACAACTAAGGGAACAGTGTACAAGACGGGGATGCGGGCTATGATGGGTAATCACACACTTAAGGCAAACTTAACACAATACTAACATAGCGCAAGCGCCAACAGGACGCCATTTGTTAATGCCCGCTTGCAAATGACGTCCTGATGGCGCTTGCTCTACGTTAGTGTTGTGTTAAGTATGCCTAAAGAGTGTATGTCTCCATTATACCTCGTCCCCGTCTTATACACTTGTAGATCTCTTTTTTTTCATGAAATACAGCCTATGACAAACGGGATCCTATTAAGTACTAAGACTTCGGTGTAAGTCTTAGTACTTAATTGGATCCCGTTTTACCCTTAGTGTACGGAACTCCGAAAATGATGTAAGAGCAACCTAATGTAACCTAACGGAATACTTGGCGTGTCTCTAACAGCAATTACTAAGAATTAACACTACATTATAATTACAGAACACAAGAATGAGAGTGATGGAAAACAAGAGATAAAATAGTTGAGATCAAACTATTATATTACGGGCTATCTTCACGCGTAATCCTAGAAGGGGTGGATGAACTTAGTGCTGTGTTGTAATAGCGTATTTTTTTACGTGTTAAAATCATCAAATGAGTCCTACCACCCAGGGCAGGACAGGAAAGACTTCTTTTTTATTCCCAAATCACTGCAACTCCTGAAAGCCAGAATCAACAGTGGCAACCACCAGAAAAGCGCCGAGACAATGAAGCTCGACGTTTCCCGGAGAATGAATTTACCTGTCTTGGATCCTGCAACGAAATTAATCAGAAAAGAATAGTGGAGGAGTAGGATAAAACACGTAGGAGAAAATTATATATAGTTCGCAGTTTTTGAGATATAGTACATTTTCAAAAACCGCAAATATAACTTTGCCATTCATACAAACACTATGAAAAACAAAGTTATTTTTATTGTTTGCGTATATCACTTACTAATCTCAATATAATTATATCCCTAATCTATGCTTGCTACTACGAAACCCTTCATGGGCGAGTCCAACTCGCACTTAGCCGGTTTTTTTGCTTTGTCGTAGTCAAGTAACTTTTTATTATTTCATAAACAAATATACAAAGTATTTAATTGCTAAACGTTATTTTTAGATGACAGTTGACAGCTAGAGGTCATTGACCCTGTAAAATTTGTCGCATAGTTAACGTGACCATTTATTTTTTGTGTCAGAGCGGGACATCTGCGGAATAATGTAATAAAAAAGTTCTTAGTGTTTTACAAGTTTTATTATAGAAGATAGATAACAATGAACAATATTTTAAAACAGTTTAAAATTTTCTGGTCTTGTTTTTAGATCAATCAGGAACTCAGTACATGATAATATAATTATGTTTATATTTATGTTCGTAATCAAAATAGATTGAAAATCACATTTTAAATTATCGTTTGGTCTGTTTGCAAAAACGGGACAATTTCGGTCTCGCGGGGGACACACTGCCTGAAAGCGGGACTGTCCCGCCGAAAGCGGGACGTATGGAAACTACCAAAGAAATAGCTTCTCACTTAAAAACTTAAATACAATCTTCAACAACTTAACATTACAAGCATTTTTATCACCAATAAACGTCTAAAGTCGTAAATTAATGAGTTAATCTGTCAAATAAATCACAAAATTAGTGATAACTTTTATCAAAAACTTCACAGCTAACAGAAGTTGTTGAATGTTGATGTTGAAGTGTTGTCAACACACTCGAGGTAATTAAATGATTGTATTTATGTTGATAGTCGTATAAATGTGCTCTCGATTTCAGTCTCAACGTTTTCTTTGATTAAGTGGTAAATTAGGGATGCATCGATACGCCTTTTCGCCGATACGATACCGATACCGATACTCTTATAAAAATATCGGCGATACGGATACGAATACGCTTATTGTGAATGAAAAAATTAAGATAAAATAAATAAATCACAAAACAGATTATTTTTTTATTAATACAAAAAGTAGTGTCATAGGTTTTTATTAGATAATTATTAATTTTAGTGGTTAAATTAACATTAATAAGATTTTTGTTAAAAAAACAAAGAAATCTTAAATTTTTCGGAGAAAGGCGTTTTCGCAAGTCTGATTGAATAAGACCTGCGCTGGAAAATAGTCTCTCAGATGCGACAGAACTCATTTGGAAACTACAGTACTTCGGCGCAATTTTTTTCAAGTTTGGGTATAAAACGTCATTGCGCCAGAAAACGAATGGATCTGCATCTCTCGTTATATTTGGAAACTTTAGGTATCTCTCGACTTCTTCTTTGAGAGAATTACAGCTCAGAGTAGATAGGGGCTCATCTTCTTCGGACTCTTTAATAATATCTCACAAACACTCCAAAGCTGGGTTTCCCCGGGCATAGTTCGTGCCTCGTTTGCAACGGAATAGACGAGACAACACGCTCGTTTACACTACATTTTTAAATTAAAAAGTATCGTTGAATCGGTCATAAAATATCGTCGATACCGATATATCGGCTAACCCGAAGTATCGCCGATATATCGGTATCGGTATTCGTATCGGATGCATCGCTAAGTGGTAATGCATTAATTTTATATGTGTTTTTTTGTTGATGTTTTTGTTTTCAACCGACTTCAAAAATGAGGAGGTTCTCAATTCGTATGAAATATAAACAGATTACTCCGAGAGTTCCGGTCCGATTTGTGTGATTATTATTTTTTGTATACTTGTCATTTGATGATGTTATTACATAGGTATTTACGAGTATATATTATATAAATGTATTACAAATGGCAAAGTGGCAAAGCGATTGACTGGTACACAGCCTGACTAGGGTTTGATTCCTGCATAGAACAAATATTTTTATAACCTATAGATAATTGTTCCGGGATATTTTTGTGTGTGTGTGTGAGTTTAAATGTTTGTAAGAAACGCACGCAGACTCGTAGACGAACCAAAGTTACCGACATAGCCCAACGAATTAGCAATTTGAAATGGCAGTGGGCAGGCCATATAGCACGCAGAACTGTTGGCCGATGGGGCCGTAAGGTTCTCAAATGGAGACCACGCACCGGCAAGCGCAGCGTAGGACGTCCACCCACTAGGTGGGCAGACGATCTTATGAAGGCCACAGGATCACGCTGGATGCAGGCCGCTTACAACCGGTCCTATTGGAAGTCTAAAGGCGAGGCCTATGTTCAGCAGTGGACGTCTTACGGCTGATATGATGATGATGATGATGATGATGAAACGCACCCACGATAGAGGAATTATTCCTGGTGTAGGAAAAAACGTTTGAGGTATAAAAATATGCGTGTACCTTGTAAACTTCATTACATAATACTCCAGGTTGCGGGACTGTCTTAGAGGGGCACCGCGGCCCTGGAATGCAATGGGCAACTGAAGGAGTAGGGTGGTTTTTTAGTCAGTCAAGCCTGACAGTCTATTCCGCTCCAATTTAACAGTCTTTTCGACCAAAAAAAGGAAAAATAGATTTTAAAATTGAACATGTTCGTTTCTCGGACAGTGCCTCTGATTATTTATTTAATCTGTGGTTAGTGAGACCATAGACCAAACTTTATATAATCATTACAGCATGCTAGATAGTCACAGTTTGAGCCACATAACGAGACGAGACACGCATACTTTAACGCTAGCTACTCATTTTGTCACATACACCGAACATTACATGTGTTCATATTATGTGACACCTAGAGAATACTTAAATAAGAGTAGTAAAAATAAATACCGGCAAAGAGCGAGTCGGAATCTCGCATTGGGTTCCGTACCATCAATTGCCTTTTCCCAACTGGGGTCAGCTTCCAGTCGAGCCGGATGCAACTGAATATCAGTATTTTACATGGAGCGACTGCATATCCACGACCTCCACAACCCAGTAACTGGGTAATTACGATACCCCATGGTAAGACTGGTTGTCAGACTTATAGAGCTTCCGACTAACAGTAACGACTGTCAAAGATCTAGAAATGACAGCCGGGACCAACGGCTTAATACGTGCTTTCCGAGGCACGGAGGAAACTCGCTATGACAGATGGTCCCATCCACCAACCTCGGCCTGTGCAGCTGTAATAGGCTATTTGACAGTATCAATAAATTATAAATCTAATAAGTCCGTTATTTAGAGTTTTGAAAAATAACGGATACATTTTTTTTATGTAAAATCAATGAATATTTACCAAGATATAACACATAAAGACTCGAGAGTGGGGGCTCGTGACGTCAGAATTCAGTAAAAAATGTACTAAATTGTGACGTATTGGCAATTTTGAAAGCGTCATATCTCCGTCAATTTTGGTTTGCGTAAAAAAAGAAAAATTACGGGTCAAATATTATTTGATAATGTAACTGACGGATTAATTAGAATTTGTTTTTTTTTTTAAAAACTAAACAAGTAGCGCGTTGATGTCTTTTGTATGAAGCCTTTCTTTTACTAAGTTTTTAAAACGAGGGCATGCGGGCGGCGAGTAAAGGGCAACTCGCTGCCCGACCATGGACCATGCCCGGGTCGACGGCGCGTTGTGTTCCACGCGCGCCTCAAAGAGCGTCAGCATAATGACGGGGCCCCCTCTGTAGAGGGCCAAAGCCTGCCGGGGTCGCGGGACTTATACCATTACCGTGACCCCGGGACATAAAGGGCTACTGAAGGACACCGTGGATTTTAGTCAGTACAAGTCTGACAGTCCCTCCCGCCCTGCCCGGGGTGGGAGGACTCATTTGATGATTTTACCACGATAAAAAAAAAAAAAAAAAAAAAAAGTTTTAAAACGAGTTTTTTTTTAAATTCCAAGGAATATTAACTGTGAAAGTATTGTAGATGCCCATTCCAAAGTGTAGATCTCTATGGAGAAAAAAGGGCAAGAAACCCATGGACACTCTTTTAAATCAGCTCTATTGTTACGCTTGAATTTATTCATAGTTGAGAATTCAATCAACTTTTCCGTAGAAAGTAACATTAAAATGAATGAAAATCTGTTTTTAATTAGCTTTTAAAGACGATGACAGAACAATAAATTGTTTGTTATTAATTATATTTTTGGCGTCAGTATGACCGGATTTATTAATTAATTTACTAATGGACGGTAATAACTAATTATTTACTTACTTTTTAACTAACGTAATGCTTTGAAAAATATTTTATAGGTAGAAATGTTTTTATGTGTATTAATATTTAAAAAGTTTTTTTTTTTATTTATTTTTTCTTATGATCCGAAACATATTTTTTTAAAAGCACCTATTACGACTCAATCTAAGGGAAACCTAACTTTTGACTGACAAAAATGTTTATCATAATTAAATAAATTAATTATTGTAATTACAAAACAAAAATAATAATTAATTATAAGAAAAAAACTTAGTTCTCACTTATTATGTACTCACCTATTTTTTCCAAAACAACACTAATTCACCACAATAAATAATAAAACAAAAAAAAAAATCACATACGAAAAAAGTAAAAAAAGGCACAGATCACGAACTCATTCAGCCAGAAACGTCAAAAGTTTTCGCGCCAAAGCGGGCACGTGTGTCGTTTGAACGCGCTATTGTGACTGGCTCTGTACAAATGCGCCTTGGTCTTGAAGGTACCTTTCCCGCCTTTCTGTACGTAGTGGAGGTAACTTTTTAATGAAATAACACCCTAGAGAAGGTAATATAATGCCTAATCTCTATTTCATTTACTAAGTATCAATTTCTTTTGACATTTGATACAGAAAAATGATTGGTTATTGAATTAAGATAATTTTAGTTTTGTTAAACCATTGAATACAGATAGGTTGGCCCAAATTTAGTTATATAGTTCTAAAAGTCGCTTTGACGGGAAAAACTTTTGCCTCATCTATCGCCTTCGCTTTTAGGGTTCCGTACCCGAAGGGTTTCTAACGGAGCCCTATTAAAATACCTCCGCTGTCCTGTCTTTCAGCGGTATGTACCTAAGATTTCAATCGAGAGAAAAAATAAATAAAAAACTACAAGTTCGAGTGACCACCTGACGTGTTTTCCACCATGGTACAGTCAGCTGATTGTTTTTATTCGTCGTGATATTAGGTAAGCTTTATTTAATATACTTAAACCAGGTTTCAGTTGAGAAGAAATTACATTTTTTTTTCTATGTGTTTGTACGGCTATCGCTGCTTATCCCACCAATGGAACCGCAGCTGACTTCCACGAATATTTATGATATTATGACTTCCTCATGTAGTCTACTAATAGGCTATTTGACTAAAAAATTCTAATTAATCCGTCAGTTAGACTATCAAATAACATTTGACCCGTATTTTTTCTTTTTTTACCAAAATTGACGGAAATATGATGCTTTTAAAATTGCCAATACGTCACAATTCAGTACATTTTTTACTGAATTCTGTCGTCACGAGCCCCCACTCTCGAGTCTTGATGTGTTATATCTTGGTAAATATTCATTGATTTTACATAAGAAAAAACATGTGTCCGTTATTTTTCAAAACTCTAAATAACAGACTAATTAGATTTATAATTTATTGATACTGTCAAATAGCCTATTATCGCTTGAGAGGAAATCACTGACGAAATTTTGACTTGGCTCCCTAACTAATAGACATTCACCTTACTTTTAATTATTATCGAAATAACATATTCTTGCTTCATTTACGTTATAAATTATGAGAACTTTAACACGTTCTTACCCAATGAAGCATAAAATAATGTATCCGTTATTAGTTAACAGCCAAAAACATACTGAAATCGTTATTTATAACTGTGTTAAGTGAAGCTACACGAATCGTAATAAATCATAATCTAATTTTTGTTGTTATGTAGTATGTACTAGCTGTTGGAAGAGCTCGTGGTTAAATAATTACAGCCGCACAGGCCGATCTTCCGGGTTAAGCCGCGCTTGCCTAGGTTGGTCTGTGGATGGGTGACCATCTGTCATAGCGAGATTCCTCCGTGCCCCGGAAAGCACGTAAAGCCGTTGGTCCCGGCTGTCATTTGTAGTTTGTAGATCTTTGACAGTCGTTACTGTTAGTCAGAAGCTCTAAAGTCTGACAACC
Source organism: Agrotis exclamationis (assembly GCA_950005045.1). Lineage (NCBI taxonomy): Eukaryota > Metazoa > Arthropoda > Insecta > Lepidoptera > Noctuidae > Agrotis > Agrotis exclamationis. The sequence continues at coordinate 12,303,373 of OX465441.1, forward strand.
AGTCTTACCATAGGGTATCGTATAACCCAGTTATTGGGTTGTGGAGGTCTGATAGGCAGTCGCTCCATGTAAAATACTGATATTCAGCTGCATCTGGTTCGACTGGAAGTCCACCCCAATATAGTTGGGAAAAGGCAGGCAGATGATGAGTATGTACCTACATAGCTGTTGTCAGAGCCTCTACCATGAGTTGTCATTACGATACTCGATCATACGCATCGACCGCGTTTGGCGCTCTCATTGATTGAGAGTTCACCACCTTGGAGCGGGCCAATGAGAGCGTCAAACGCGGTCGATATCGATGATCGAGTATCGTAATGACAACTCATGGTATGGGTACAGAAGCTTTACCCTCACATAACGTGAAGCTGTTCCTCGGGAACATAACGTCGTAATGAACGGTATTCTATGTGTTAAGAGCTATCTTTGGCACTTCTGACAAGTTTGAATAACAAATATGCGTCCATCCAAACATCCAAAAATTCTTATTTCGTAAAAAAGGTCTTGAGGTCTTCAAGTCAAGGGTGAACAGTTTCTAGGCGTGCTTTACCGTCGATCACATCTTCGGTTACCATCAGACGAGATAGTGGTCAAACGTGAACCTACCATTAAATTAAAAAAGAGTAGGTATGTTTTGTTTTTTGTTAGCATTTTCCCACACTAAGAACATAAGGTCGCCGGAAGACGCTGGATGCATGTCGCTTCCAACCGGTATATGTGGAGATCTAAAGGGGAGGCCTATGTTCAGCAGTGGACGTCCTATGGCTGAGATGATGATGATGATGATGAACATAATTATGGTATACTCTCCAGTGTCGTGGGTGCATTTACAAACATAGAAACTCACATACACAAACACCCAGACCCGGAACAATAACTTGTAGGTCATAATAAATATTAGTTCTGTCCGGGAATCAAACACGCGACACGCTGCTCAACAGGCCAAACGCTCTGCCACTGCGCTAACCGATTTTTTCCGGATCTTGCTAGTTGTGTTGTGTCTTAATGTTTGTAAAAACACCCACCCACAATCAACAAGAAATCCAAAATGCGGGGCGCTTAAAAAAACCTTTAAATAAGTAAGTAATAAGCCGCTAAATTATTATTTCACGTATTTATAATCGTAACTCTTTAATACTCCAATAGCTAACTTATCAAGTAATAGTAACTAATCAGCGCATTATTATCCGTAACTGCACATAATACAATATTACCTAAGGCGCCTGCCCCACTGCCCGCGGAAGCGATTCGCCTATTTTCTTGTTCAAAGAACGTTATATCATATGCAAGTCCTGCGCCTGGGAATTTTAAAACAGGTTACCGTGATCCTGGAACGTAAAGAGCAAATGAAGGAACAAAAAGGGTTCGGTCATTTAGTGGATTGTGATTGAGATTTGAAGATTTTACTACCCCCAAAAAATGGGTCCTGGAACCTGTGTCAGTAAAAGAAATTGACGGCACAATAGCACAGTGGCTTTGAGCTGAATTTCACAAGTTCAGTTCTCGCATGAAACACATACATATTTCTATACTTAGCTTATTTGTTGCTGGTTCTACGTTTTTATGGATGTGAGTTTCAATATTTGTAAATGCCTTCACGATACATCAGAAATACCTTATTTGATTCTTTTCGGTCCGACCACAAATTGACCAATTACTAATAGCTCGCTCTGCTCATCGCTAATCGCCAACAGTTGGGCATAAGCCTACTGACCGCTAATGCATGACTGCTGCAGGAAGCGATCGCAATAACTCTTTAGCAGCAATTATAATCGAGTGACTGATTCGTTATTACTTATTTCCGACATGCGACACTTGGATTCATTAAGTAAGTGGATCATTGATGAAGGAGCTCGTGGCTAAATAATAATAATAGCCGCATGGTCATCAGTACAAGTCTGACAGTCCCTCCCGTCCCACCCTGGGTGGGGGGACTCATTTGATGATTAAACCACTTTAAAAAAAATAAAACGTAGTAAGTAGAATATATCGTGGCTCTGGAACGCAAACGGAAAGGAAAGTAATTTAAGGCTACTGTTTTTTTTTTTTAATTTTATAAAGAACATTATAAATTGTAAACAACATTATGTTTAGAAAATGATAAAAATCAGTAGAAAAAATAGAAAGACCATTTACAAGTTTTTTAGCAATTAAAAAAAAAACCTGCTTTAAATGACACAAGAAACCGAAGTACAACAATCTCAGTATAAATTTATGATTTATGTACTGGTGGTCTTAAACATCTTTAATGAATAAAAGTGTTTTTGGTATGGCGCCAATAGTCTATAACAAGGTACCAAATAGTATAAGGCGCGGACTGACTACGATTTTAATCGCTTATGACCGCGTAAACTATTGTCACCACTATGGAGCGTCAATAAGATTGAAAATTGAAAAAATGATATTTGTATTGAAATGTGACATAAGCTGCGAATGGGCATTTATTTTACTGCTTTTCTTTAGATTATTTAAAATATAGACATAAAATTAAATAATGGTTTGGTTAAAGTTTTAAAAAAATGGAAAACCTACTAAATTCTTAAAAAAAAAAAACTGTTGTTATCGCTGGAAATACAGAGATCTTCGACGTCAAAGTTTTTTTTGTGCTACAACTTCCCAATTTTTTTTTTGGGAATATCAAACTATTATTTATTATTCTGTTCGGTTTAAATTCTTCTTTATACCCTTCTCTGTTCACTGTATTTTTCGCGTTACTTATTTTTATTACATTACGTCATACTCGACGTTCTAAGAAACCAATTTTTGGGAATATGTATTGAGATAAGACCGCACCTTAAGAATTTTTAAAAAGCAACTTTCATCTTTTTTAATACAAAAATGTTGTTATTCTGTATCAGATTTCTTAGAAGATAAATAAAATATAGACTAATATTTTAATGAACATTATTTTAATTATTTAGGTTTTCGTTCTTTTGTAATTTGTGATAGAATTGGATTTGTGTAATTTAATTTATTTATTTTTTGCTTTGTATTAATTTTGTTATTGATTATATTTTGTTATTATTTAAATTTAGATTGAATTATTTTATTTGTTTTTAAATGAGATGTGTTTTAATTTTTTGATGTGTTTAAATTTTTGCATGCCAAATGGCACAATTTACCAGGAACAAACAACTTGAACTGTAACAACTTATGTATTTACTACATTGAATGCAAATAAATTATTTCTATTCTATTAATTTTATGGTATTTTTAGATTTAAACCGTCTTTTTTATTTGATTTATTTATTCTCTTATAAGAACCCATACCATGACCCTGGAACGTAAAGGGCAATTGAAGGAACACAGTATATTTTTGTCGGTAAGAGTCTGACAGTTCCGTTCCACCAAGGGTAGGGGACACATTTGATGATTTTACCATTAAAAATACAAAACAGTCCCGCAATTTTGTCATACGTAATCTAAGAGCGAATCTTACGGTACGACAAATGTCCACTTTATTGCAAGTTATGCCTAACCTTACGGTCACGACATTTCTCTACAACAATCTAAACTATTGGTAATGTGTGTGCAATTCAACCGCAGGAATGTTTACGAACATATTTGTTTACATTCATTGCGATTATATTGTCGTTTATAAGAGGTTATGCTCCGGTAGAAATATGTACCTACCTATAACTTAAAATGTCACTTACGGGATATCTTCCGTGATTAAATATATGTTTGAGTTCCCGATATTTCGACGCTGTTGCAAGCGCCATGATCGCGGGTTGACTGGAGAAACCCGCCAGTCCAGTCAACCCGCGATCATGGCGCTTGCAATATAGATATTTAATCACGGAAGATATCCCGTAAGTGACATTTTAAGTTTAGAATCAAACCGTGATAGTTTAAAAAAGTGTTTAGGTATATGTACCTATGTTAAAATTTGTGATTATTGTTGTCACCTCTGTCTTGCCCTGTGGGGAAAACATGTCGTAATGTTATATGGTCATGTTGTTCGCAGAAACAACTTTAATTGTCGGTTTTGTGACTAAGCAAGTACGATTTATTTGCGTGTAAATTGTGGTATACAAAAGATGTTTCAAATAATTCTAGGGAGCCAATTGTTTGCTTCGCAGAAGTTGCAGTCAGATCTTCAAAGTTACGCCGCGCCCGTCTAGTAGGATTCCTAAATAGTTGAACATCCAATAGGTACATTCCGAATTCCCCCGTGTCGATGAGATCAATAAATACTGTTATTTACGCGCCAAAAGATGGCTGCCCTGAGTACCCTGGTACAAAATGGCGGCTACATTTGACAGATGTCAGTGAAAACTCACGCATCATGTAATGAACGATTTTTAAAAGGGAAAGTTCTAGTTCGGTTAGGACGAGGTTAGGACGGCCCGCTTCTCATGCAGTATAACCTGGTTTGAATGTAATAGAATATAATTAATCTAGTTTTTGCAAGGAAGTCTAGATTTTAAACACCTGTAGTAATATTGTTAGGGGATAGATAGTTATGTAGTTGTTTTCACATCCATGAAGAAGAAAAAACCGGCCAAGTGCGAGTTGGACTCGCCCATGAAGGGTTCCGTAGCAGCAAGCATAGATTAGAGATATAATTATATTGAGATTAGTAAGTAATATACACAAACAATAAAAATAACTTTGTTTTTCATAGTATTTGTATGAATGGCAAAGTTATATTTGCGGTTTTTGAAAATGTACTATATCTCAAAAACTACTAACTGTATCTCATCCAAACCAATTTTCGTTGGTAGTTTTAGTTGAGGTCTACATTATATATATTTTTTAGTTTTATCATTCTCTTATTTTAGAAGTTACGGGGGGGGGACACACTTTTTACCACTTTGGAAGTGTCTCTCGCGCAAACTGTTCAGTTTAGAAAAAAATGATGTTAGTAACCTCAATATCATTTTTAAAGACCTATTCATAGATACCCCACACGTATGGGTTTGGTGAATTTTTTTTTTTTGAGTTTCAATTCTAAGTATGGGGGGCACCCCCAAAATTTGTTTTGTTTTGATTTTTGTGTGAAAATCCTAATGCGGTTCACATAATACATCTTTCTACCAAGTTTCAACAGGATAGCTCTTATACTTTCGACAAAAAGTGGCTGTGACATACACGGACAGACAGACAGACATGACGAATCTATAAGGGTTCCGTTTTTGCCATTTGGCTACGGAACCCTAAAATGAAAATGATCTAAATGACTTTATTTTAAATTCCCATTGATAAAATTATTGCCATTTTATGATCGTCTTAGTAAAATATCACGGTTCTATTCCACCAGAATAACCATTTTTCTAAATAACAGACAAAACAATGATTTTGCTTGCATTTATGTGAGACTATCGTCTGTTACCAATGCACATAACGGAGCCATGGAGCAGTCATTAAATTATAACAGTCGATCAAGGAAATTAAAGTACCGTTTGCATGTGGTGGAACATAGACCTTAACAGTCGGTTAATACATGTAACAGGGCATTTACTAACAAACAGAGTTTGGTGAAACTGGCCCTCAACAAAATAAAAAAGTCAATATGTAATCTTATTTATTAATAAAGATTATAGAATAGCTATAAAATTTAAGTCTAGACATAATATTTTTAATCTCTTGATTGCAATTTATGAAATCTGCGGAAATGGCTGCAATGTTGTTTGCACTCTACTTCTCTTTAGATACACTGCCATAAATTAAGTTGTTTTTGTGTTAGAATGTTTAGCGCAATTAGTAATAGATTACAATTAATTATACAAGGGTGACCTAAAATTAGAATTCTTACAGCATCTTCACATTTATAAATGCGAAAGTTCTTGAGAATGGAGTATGAATAGAATAGAATAGAATAGAATAGAATAGAATAGAATAGAATAGAATAGAATAGAATACTCTTTATTATGTACACCATACAAATCACAGATACATCCAACTAACAATATCTTATAAATAGGGTGACACAATGGGCGGTCTTATCGCTAAAAGCGATCTTTTCAAGACAGTATGGTTTGATGAATGTTTCTTACTCTTTCACGCAATAACTATTCATCATCATCATCTCAGCCATAGCACGTCTACTGCTGAACATAGACCTCCCCTTTGGATCTCCACAATAACTATTGAATGGATGGGTGAAAATTGGCTCCTAGATAGTTTTAAACCTTTTCTTATCTTTTTATTTTTTACGTTACTCTTTTTAGTGGGTACAAGTGTGTTGTGTGATTATATAATATACACCGTGACTTTTTAGTCGTCTTACAAAAGCAGCCCAGTTCATGTACCCAATGACTAGAACACGTTTATAATAAACTAGCAAACCCGGCGAACTCCGTTTCGCCACCAGATGGCTTCGTTTTATGTAACATTTCGTTTGGTGATTAAAAGAAGAAAAAAAAATATTTTTCCTGAATTTTCTTTGCTATAAACCTCACGGAGCCCGAGACCTTTCCAACGACCTTTGCAAAACCGTGGAAATCGGTTCGTGCGTTCTGGAGTTATAGCGTCAGGAAGGAAACCCGACTTATTTTTATATAGTAGACATCTAGCGGTCGCCCGCGGCTGCGCCCGCGTGGATGTCGGTTTTCGCGACAAAAAGTAGCCTATGTGTTATTCTGATTTATATAACCTATAGCGGTCCCCCGCGGCTCCGCCTGCGTTGATGTCGATTACCGTTACAAAAAGCCTAAGTTTGATCCCATGTGTTCAACTACCCTAAGGCGAGCTCAGCGAGCCCATTACACCCCGTCCGCAAGCGGTTGGATATGCCCCGCGATTTCCAACGCCCTGGGCGTCGTCAACGGTGGCTGGGGCGAGAGGTGGAGGATGTCCTTTCCCTCACGCGTTCTGACTGCTCCCCATTCCTCTCGCCTGCCGCCGTATCCCTGAGATAGTTCCCGAAACAACCGTGCCCGGGAGGACTTGCGTCAGGTTGAAGGTGATGACGCCTAGCGCCTCTCCAACCACTCCTCAAAGAGGGATCTTTGAAAGATGTTATGTAACAATGTTGTATAACATTGTTATATGTTACATAGTCTGTACGCACCTTTAGGTGTTGAATTTTGGAACTAATTTAGTACTTACTTCATTTTGCCATAGCAAAAAGACAAAATATCTAGTAGGAAGTCTATGGGCCTAGGCTGTATGGGCTTAAGCCTTTTGCCTTTTCCGTTAGAAGCAAAGAAAGATACCAAAAAAAAAAAACTATGGGCCTGTTGCCTAGCAACCAATGCTGTTGATTAAATAAGTCAGAAAAATCTTGTTAGAGCCCACGATAAATCAATTTTAGTATGATTCCCAGATGATGTATACTTACATATAATTATATAGAAGTATTTGTAATAGGAGTAATGTAGATGAATAGGTTTGTAAAAACGTCCACAGGATACTCTCCTGTTTCTGTCGTGAGGTGTCTCAACAACAAACTTGGTAGTGTCCACGAATGGATTAACACATCAAGCGACCGTTGAGTACGAATAATAATTGTGTCATGCCCAGCCCGTAATAGTTTTTTGCGGTAATATTTTAAAACTGTGATAGGTATCTCCTAAGATATTCATTGAAATCAAATGATGTCAAGGGCATTACGTTCAAAATTAAATGCTTGTGATGATTAACGAATTTATTTGGATAAGGATTAATATCATGTTAATGAAAATACCTTCGCAAATAATGCATTATTTTAAAACAAATTTGATTTCCATAAAAAAGGTTATAGTGACTTAACCTTAAAAGATAGATATATCCTCTCGCGGACTTTATTTTTGGACTTTTTATGAGGAATAATTCCGTAATACATATTTTTTGCGTAACCCTAACCGTTTACGCAGCGCACGCAACAGAAGCTCTCGAAAAGGAATACATTTTCCCGATTTTGAAACATTTTTCATTGCTGCTCCGCTCCTATTAGTAATAGCGTGATGTTATATAGCCTATGTTACTCGCAGATAATGTAGCTTTCTAATGGTGAAAGAATTTTTAAAATCGGTCCAGTAGTTTTTGAGTTTATCCATTACAAACAAACAAACAAACAAACAAACAAAAATACAAAGTTTTCCTCTTTATAATATTAGTATAGAAAATATATGTATTTAAGAGATTTGAAAAATTTAATAATAAAATTTTAATTGGTTATTATGACACAAGGCGTAGTTAGAAACGCCCTTGTCTCATAGAAAATCGAAATGGAATGATCTACCCGACTATTGCGCTGGGTAGGTATACTCCACAGATTGATACATAAACATTTTAACAGGGTGTTTCATATTTCTAATGTACCTATTTATTAAAAATAAATATTATTATTAACGATTTAAAAAAAAACTCGCCTAGAGGTATTTTAGGTCGGATACATTAAGTGGACCACTTTTGTAAGACGACTAAAAAGTCACGGTGTATAAACAAAGCATAGATTTGTTTTGCGAACGTTGTTGATTAGATGTAATTTTTTAAGAATTCCCTCGAATTTTCCAGGATCACATCATCTGATTTTGACCTGATGATAAAGAACCACCTTGGAAGTATACTCTTAACTCAAAAAAAGAATTTCCAAATCGGTCCAGGCGTCTTTGTGAAATCGAGTAAAAAACATACAAAATTAAAAAACCGGCTTTATTTTAGAAGTTACAGGGGGGGGGGGGCACTCATTTTACCAATTTGGAAGTGTCTCTCGTGCAAACTGTTCAGTTTAGAAAAAAATGATAATTATTAGTAACCTCAACCTCAATTTGTTGAGTTTCAATTTGTTCGGGGGGTACCTCCAAAATTTGGTATTGTTTTATTTTTGTGTGAAAATCCTAATTCGGTTCACATAATAATTCTACTTACCAAGTTTCAACAGGATATCTCTTATACTTTCGACAAGGAATGGCTGTGACATACACGGACAGACAGACAGACATGATGAATCTATAAGGGTTCCGTTTTTTGCCATTTGGCTACGGAACCCTAAAACAAAACATGACAGTCGAATTGAGAATATCCTCCTTTTTTGAAATCGGTTAAAATTGGAAATGCGGGAATGACTTTGGAATCAAAAAAGTAAAGGTGCACGATTTCTGTACCGAGTCATAAGCCTAATGAAATGAGCCCTAGATCCAGGCCACCTGCGTCATATTACCTAGATTATAGGAAAACTGACCGCCCGATATTATTACACTTTCTCACTATATGGTTACTAAACGCAGAGCTAACTTTCTTTGGCGAGTCTACTATTTTTAGCCTTTAGCTTTGACTAATAATAAATAATAATAATAATAAAAAAGCCTTTATTATTTCCTATAAGCCTTACAAAAAAGAGATTTGAACAATACTTATTTTATTATGTTAGTAAGTCACACTAATGTTAGTTTTACACTTATTATTACCTATTTTTTTAGTTTTTTATTGTTATAGGAACCCCTTGATAGGGTATAGGCCTCCTCCAATTTCTTCCATTTTTTTCTGTCCTGCGCTATCCTGGTCCAGTTTTTCCCCGCTACCGATATTATGCCATCCACCCATCGTTTATGTGGTCTACCCACTTTTCTCCTTCCTTGTGGGCCGGTCCATTTGGTACACTTGAGAGTCCACCTCTGGTCGGTGTATCTTGCTACATGTCCGGCCCAGTTCCATTTCAGCTTTAGTGCATTGTGTAGCGCATCTGTGAGTTTTGTCTTTTTTCTTATTTCTTGACTTCTTATTTTATGAATTTTTCTAATGTTTAGCAAACTTCTTTCCATTGCTCGCTGACAAGTATTTATTTTGTTCATGATCTTGTTTGTAAAGGTCCAAGTTTGGGAACCATAGGTCAAGCAAGGCAGAATGCAAGTGTCCATTACAGTCTTTTTCATATCTAGGTCGTAGTTACCTTTCAGTATTTCCTTGTGCGCCCAGTATTTGTTCCAGCTGCATGTGATTCTTCTGTTGACCTCATCTTCGTTATTTGTCTTACAAAATGATACTTGCTTTCCTAAATATATATACTTGTCAACATATTCCAGTTCTACACCTTCTAACATGATCTTTCCTTTTAAGCTGTTTGACATAATTTTTGTTTTGCTTAGATTCATATGTAAGCCTACGTGTTTGCTTTGTTCATTTAGTTGGGATATCATGTTTTCCAGCTTCTTATGGGTTTCGGCGAAGACTACGATATCGTCAGCAAATCTTAGATGGGTGAGGCGTGTGTTGTTGATTGGGACGCCTTCGGAGGTCCAATTTAGTTTGGAGAATATGCACTGTAGGACCGCTATGAACAGTTTTGGGGATATCGGGTCTCCCTGCCTGACGCCTCGGGCTATTCTGATCTCCTCACCCCGAGATTCCAGTTTGACTCTGCTCACACTATTTTGATATATGTTTTTTAGGGTTCTGGTGATAATTGGGTCTATGTTGCATTTGTGTAAAGCTTGCCAAATAGAGTTATGATGGAGACTATCAAATGCTTTTGTGTAGTCGATGAAACCTATATACAGGTTTTTGTTGTACTCTGTATATTTTTCTAATACTTGTTCTAGCGTGTGAATGTGGTCCATAGTCGAAAATCCGGAACGAAAGCCTGCTTGTTCCACTGGTTGCATACTGTCTATATATGGGCTGATTTTGTTGTGTATAATTGAAGTAAATATCTTGTACACACTTGAGAGCAGGCTTATCGGGCGGTAGTTAGCGATGTCGAGTGGATCTCCCTTTTTATATAGCAGTATTATGTCTGATATTTGCCATTGCTCTGGTATTATTCCTGTATTAAGAACCATATTAAATATGCGTGCCAGTGGTCCGCTGAGTAGTTTTGCTCCTACTATTAGCGCCTCATTCCTTATACCATCGGGTCCAGGGCTCTTCTCTCGCTTTAATTTTTTAATACTTTCCACGACGTCTGTTTCTGTTATAGTAGTTATTTCGTTAGTGGTTGTCTCCGAGTGGTTTGTTACTATGACCGGTGTAGTGTCATGTGGCTTGTTAGCATATAGATCTTTGTAGAATTCCGTAGCGCAGGATATTATATCTGTCCTTGATTTTGTTTCATTTTGCCCATCTTTTAAGCTCTTGATCCATTCAGTATGAGTCTTTAGTTGTTTGTAAGCTCTTTTGGCGCTTCTATAGTGCATTATACTGGTTTCTAATATTTTTTGCCTGTGCATTTTGTAATCATTTCTTATTGATTTGCTGGTTTGTTTGAATAGGAATGATAACTCTCTTTTCATGTCTTGTGATTTGTTTTTGGTTTTTATAAGTTCTGTGCGTCTTTGGATCAAGAGTTTAGTTGTTTCGCTGAAAAAATAGCAACTATGATCCTTGCTCTTGTTTGTAGCCTCTAGTTTTAAGCTATTTTTTATGTAGCCTTCAAGTCTGTTATAGGATTCTTGTATGGTATCTTCTTCAAAGTTAGTCAAGTCCATAATAATAGTTTGTAAGTTAGAAAGGTATGTTTTTATTTCTTTGTCCGTTTTCAGCGATGTCACCGAATTTTGGAAGCTTTTCCTGCTCTTTCTGGTGTTTTTAATGATTACTGTTGCTCTTACTATTCGATGATCTGACGGGAACTCTACGTTGTTTAGGACCTCTATGTTTGTTATATTTTTGGGGTAATTACACATAATAAAGTCGACTTCGTTTTTCGTTTTTTCATTCGGGGATATCCAGGTCCATCTTCGATTGCTCTTCTTTTTAAAGTGCGTATTCATGAAGGAAAGTTTATATTCGAGGGCGTATTGTACCAGTTTTTCTCCTCTTTCATTTCGTTTCCCGTAGCCGTATTTCCCCATGATGAGGTTTTCGTTGTTTTTTCGTTGTCCTATTTTGGCATTGAAGTCTCCTATTACCATGACGTTTTTGTAGTTTTCCGATAGATTGTGAGCTTTTTGTAGCGTTTGATAAAATTTTTCTATGTTTTCTTCATCTGAGTCTTTTGTCGGTGCGTACACTTGAATAATTGACAAGTCAGTATCACCGAATGCTAGCTGAAGTACCGCAACTCTTTCCGATAGTCCGCAGAAGTTTATAATATTTTTCTTAAACTCCTTCTTGATGAGAAATCCCACTCCATACAGTCCGGGCGTTTCGCCCACATAACAGAGTATGTGGTCACTATATTCTTCTATTTTACATCCCTCTCTTCTTATTTCTGCTAGACCGAGTATGTCTATGTTTATGTTCCGGATAGCGTGCATTAATTCAAAGTATTTTTCAGTGCTTGATAGTGATCTGACGTTGTATGTTGCTATTTTTAATTTATTATTTATGTTTATTGTTTTTGGGGTATTTTTTGGAGGGTTTTGGTCGTAATCTTCCGCGGTGACCAGCCGAGTTGGAAGATAGAAGGGGGCCGTTGGTTGTTATTCTGTATTTGTTTTGGTATGATTAGAGTTCTGCCTGTGGGACGGGCTTTGTTCAGGTAGTTGAAGCATAGATTTTTTTATAATGAAATTATTCATATTGTTTGTCTTATTTATTTTTGTAGGTTGTTTATTGTTTTGTTTTTCGTGTTCATTGTATTTCTCCGGTGTTTCCGGGGATTCTGGTAAGATCCTTTTTTTGTTGGATATTTGATGTTGGATTGCTTGGGTATTTTTATCGATGATCACAAGTTTATCATATTTTAGAAAAGCTTTTTTCCCCTGTGCTTTTTCCTTCTCTAGTTCTATTTGGAGCTCTTTACGCTTGTTCAGTACTTCTAGTGGGAAGTCTTCTTTTATATAATACAAAGTTCCTTTCAAGCTTTTTTTGTTCTTTTGTATTTGTATTTTTAAGCCCATGGGCTTTGACTAATATAGTGGCTTTATTTGCGGTGGTGCTCGAAATTGCTTGCTTGTCGGTCTTCTACAGATTGTACTTTGATGAATGTGCCCAAGAACTCCACGGCCTCATCTCAACGGCCCCCTTCTGTCATCGGATATCTAGACGTACTGCAAATTATCATCACTACATAATTATTTGCTGTTCCACCAATTCGCACTGCCAATCGATTTCGTGAAACAATCGCTGTAAAGAAACTGTATCCAGTACCCTTAGCACGAGTTTTCACTCTTTTACTTTACAGCGTCTTTATAAATACTGAAAACTCGTGCTCAGGGTACAGTACCCTGAGCACGAGTTTTCAGTATTTGAGACGTAAAGTAAACTGGAACTTTGGCAACTTCAAATTGACAATTTTCAAGGAAAAAATTAGTTCCTTCTTCGCACACCAGAGGCGCTGTTCCATTTTTTCATACAAGAAACGCTGTAAATACTGGAAAAACGCTGTAAAGTAAAAGAGTGAAAACTCGTGCTCAGGGTACAGTACTCTTAGCACGAGTTTTCAGTATTTGAGACGTAAAGTAAACTGGAACTTTGACAATTTCAAACTGACAATTTTCAAGGAAAAAATTAGTTCCTTCTTCGCACACCAGTACCCTGAGCACGAGTTTTCAGTATTTGAGACGTAAAGTAAACTGGAACTTTGACAACTTCAAATTGACAATTTTCAAGAAAAAAATTAGTTCCTACTTCGCACACCGGAGGCGCTGTTCCATTTTTTCATACAAGAAACGCTGTAAATACTGGAAAAACGCTGTAAAGTAAAAGAGTGAAAACTCGTGCTCAGGGTACAGAGGCGCTGTTCCATTTTTTCATACAAGAAACGCTGTAAATACTGGAAAAACGCTGTAAAGTAAAAGAGTGAAAACTCGTGCTAAGGCAAGGGTACAGTTTGGCATAATTTTTTTTAATCATCAAATGATTCCTCCGTAGGAAGACGAGGACTGTCAGATTTATAATTTTGTAGTACTTACTGAATAAAATCTACGGTGTTCCTTCAATAGACCTCTACGTTCCGGGGTACGGTCTCCTTTAAAGATAGTCCTGCGACTCCCGGCAGGCTTTGGCCCAATATGGGGTCCCGTCAGATTGCTGACAGTACATGATCGGACGGCGAGTCACCCATTCGCTGTCAGCAAGCCGATGCCGTAGTTTGGCAATGACATAAGCAATATTAAGCCTTATCTTTTTACTGCATTGCTAAAACAATGCATCTGCAATATTCCACCTCTACCATTTGGGCCTAATTTCATGGTCTAGTGCACGAGTTCGTATTGTTTCAAAGAAAATGCTAATGACCGGCCAATGAGCGTTGTTTCATCATAATGTGTGTATCATACGAGCAACGTTTGACCTCTTACGGTTTTCGGAGCTAAACTCTTGTTGCAGTTCTGGCCTCAACTCAATTTAGATTGTCATCGACACGCTAAGAAGAAGAATTTTATGTTGACGATGGTAATTTGTGTCCAAGAGACTAGACACGTAGTACGGTACTTTGGGTGCTGCTAAGATGTGCTATACTACGTATGGGTGAAGCAACGCCTAGGTGTCACCACTGCGAGCATCGCCCGGAGGACACGGTGGAGCATACAGTGCAGGACTGCCCGCGCGCGGCAGAGCACCGCCGTGTCCTCACGACGGCGATAGGCGATGATCTCTCGCGCCCGGCATTAATCGAGGCCATGCTGCGGGGCGAGACGAACTTCTGCGAAGCAGTCATACTAGCGAAGGAGGAGGCGGGACGCGTGAGGGAGAGGACAGCGTCCACCTCACGAACCAGCCGTCGCGGGAGACGCCTATGGCATCGGACGGACGTCACGAAACGATTTCCGGCCGCCGTAGGCACGGGCATGCGGACGGTGAGTAGTAGGTGACTCGCCGTTTGATCATGGACCATGGCCGGGTCGACGGCGCGTTGTGTTCCACACGCGCGCCTCTAAGAGCTGTCAGCAATCTGACGGGGCCCCCCTTAGAGGGCCAAAGCCTGCCGGCGTCGCCGTCGTCGCGAGGCTGTCTCGTCAGGTAACTGTGACCCTGGGCTATAGAAGTATCACTGTGGATTTCACTCAGTAAAAGTCTGACAGTCCCTCCCGCCTCGCTCTGGGTAAGAGAACACATTAGATGAAAACTGCATTAAAATCCGTTGCATAGTTCAAAAGATCTAAGCATACTGACGGCGGGAACTGAATTTCGTTTTATACTGTTTAGAGATTAGCTAAAAACATAAACCTAAGTTAGTAAATACTTCCTAGACATTAGAATTTTAGAAAATTTTAAGATAAGATTGTGATCCTAGCGTGAGAATGTGAATGTAACGATAATAACCAAAAAGAAATTCACATTTACGCGCCAAAATGACAACGTAGCACATTGTTATACTTTCGTACCGAGATCGCTATCAAAAATGGCGCTTTTGCGGCTATAAACGTAAAAACAACAATTAAAAGAATTGCATAACTGTTATAATATTCGTTAAAACATTTATTTACAAACAAGCGTGTGAATTCTCTGATGTAACTTTTTAATTACACTGTGCCCAGTATCTTTTGAGCTGTCAAAGTGGCGCTGCTTGTTGAGAAAGATGTCAGATAACTGTCAAATTGCATACTTTTATATTTAGTTCCAAATTTCGCCGCATGTCAAAAGTTTTCGGTTACAGTTGGTATTTTTGGACTAGTCCGTAATAAATACCGGTTTGTGAATGAATTTTGAAAGTAATACGATAATATTATGTCAGTAGAGATGGGTGATTGAAATCATTTTGGAGGTCGTAATCGTGTTTTTTATGGATGAGATGGCAACTTGTTTCTTTTTATTGATTGGTTCATTGATCTAGTTGCGCACATGTGTTCTTCGAACCGGATCTTTTTAAAGTGACTCTATTTGGTTTCTTTTTGTAGTTATTGGACTATGTATTTTACTATCGTCAATGTTTGTCTGAAATAACCGTACCTTCCCTATTGCAGGGTTCTGTTATCTCGGGAGACGCCCACGGCAACGGACGTCGAGGCGAGACGGAATGGGAAGCGGTCGCCTCCTTCTGCGAAGCAGTAATGCTAGCAAAGGAGGAAGCGGGATGCGCGAGGGAGAGGACAGCGTCCACCTCACGACCCAGCCGCCGCGGGAGACGCCCACGGCAACGGACGTCGCAAGATGATCTCCGGCCACCGTAGGCGCGGGCATGCGGGCGGTGAGTTATGGGTGACTTGCTGCCCGATCATGGACCATGCCCGGGTCGACGGCGCGTTGTGTTCTACGCGCGCCTCAAAGAGCTGTCAGCAATCTGACGGGGCCCCCTAAGAGCCCCTGCCGGGGTCGCGGGACTATCTTATCAAGTACTTAGCCGTAATCCTGGAACGTAAAGGGCTAGTGAAGGATCATCGCGGATTTTAGTCAGTACAAGTCTGACAGTACCTCCCGTCTCACCCTGGGCGGGAGGACCCATTTGATGTTTAATTTTTGATTTAATTTAATCACGAAATAAAAACCCATGGATAGGGGGCACCAAAGGCTTCAATTGCTTAGGGCATCAAGTAGTCTTAATCTGTCACTGGATGCCGTAAGCTTAGATTCGTACCCCCACAGCCTGTGGGGGTACGAATGTGGGCCACAGGGGGTGCCCTTTGCGTGTGGTTTCTAAGCCGCGGGCTGGAGGCCGCGGTGATGGCACTGTAGGCGTAATGGCAGAGCATTTGGACTGCTGCGCTTCGCGTCGGTCCCAGGTTCGGATCCCGCACGGAGCAAATATTTGTATGATCTACAAGTAAGTAGTTGTTTCGGTAGCGTTTGTGTATGTGAGTTTATATGTTCGTAAACGCACCCACCACACAGGTGAAATTCCAAGTGATAATGATTAAAAAAAAACCGGATAAAGTGCGAGTTGGACTCGCGTGAAGAGGGTTCCGTACGATGTTACCTATCACGTTTTTTTAAATCTGACCCAAAGTTTATGCATTTTATTTTATGCCTACCTATAATTTTAACCGCAAATAATAGATGAATTGAAATTTACGAATAATTGAAGATTGGTACGCACAATATTGGGTGATTTACCATGTTATGTTAATTTGGGTTTAATGAAGTTTTTCCTTTTAACCTATAAGTAGAAAACTAATTTCTGTATTTTTTTCAAAATTTTAGGTTCAGTAGTTTCAGAGATAAGGGGGGGGAATGGTCAATTTTCGTCTATTTTCTTGAATAACTTGGAAACTATTTATTTTAAAATCACAAAAAATATTAATTTAAAATCTTAAAACTAATTTCTGTATTTTTTTTAAAAAATAAGTTCAGTAGTTTCGGAGATACGAGTAAGGGGGGGGGGAATGGTCAAATTTCGTCTATTTTCTTGAATAACTTGGAAACTATTTATTTTAAAATTACAAAAAAATATATTTAAGATTGTCTCAACAAGACCTTTCATTTGATATGTCACACGATGCAGTTTCAATTTTTTTTTTAAATTTTCCCCTTCCTCCCCAAAAATTACCTCCCATATACAGATTTCATCTATTCACGTCACACCTCTGTGCTTGGGTCACAGGAATTGATATGTGTACCAAATTTCAACTTAATAGGTCTAGTAGATTCGGAGATAATTGACTGTAAGCGACAGACAGACGGACACACGAGTGATTATATAAGGGTTTTTGTATTCGGACGTACGGAACCCTAAAAAACCTCCTTTAAGTTGACCTGCAAGATGCAATGAAACATTTGCTCATCTTTAATAACTGACACAAATATTACATATAAATATTGCAGTGTTATAACCGCAATATATTGCACTGACATTAATAAACTAAGTAAACGAGAATTTGAGTTCATGTAATGGCGACAACGCGTCGGGTCACTGCGCCTAGGAATGTGCAATCTGTGCAAGATGTGCTCATAGATAAGGTGAAATGATTTTGCAACTGCGTAAACTATTGGTACATGTATTAGTAATATACTATCTTAGACAAATGACCTGCTGTATAAAATGCGGTTAGAGGACAGCCCGTACTGCCGTTTTTGCAGCTGATTGAGTCATTTCTAAAAAATCGAAAACAATACGTGGAAATTACACAAATAGATCATAAAACTAAGAATGAAAGAGTATATCGGTCGCGTGATAAAACAATAACATATGGTGTTCCGCAGGGAACTGTGCTTGGCCCACCTCTATTTATACTGTACATAAATGATCTGCCAAAAGTGACGGAACATCATATGACATTATTTGCTGACGACAGCACAGTTACCATTGACTGTAAAGATAAACAAAATTATGACAAATTAATATATGAAAATGACGTAACTAATACTCTAAAATCAATAATAAAATGGCTTAATAACAATAACCTTAAAATAAATATTGACAAGACCAAATTAATGACATTTGCCCAACGCAAAAACTTGACATTGGATATTCTTTACGATAACAATAAAATAAATCAAGTTGACACAACCAAATTCCTAGGGCTAACCATAGATCAAAGACTGGATTGGAAGGCACATACGATAGATTTGGCGAAGAGACTTAGCAAGTCCGCTTATGCCTTATACAAACTTGCGCCAGTCGTAGGAACGGACGCTATTGTTACAGCATACCATGGCATGGCTGGTTCAATATTGAGATATGGAGTTATTTTTTGGGGAAACTCATCCAATAGAGAACTTATATTTAAAGCCCAAAAAAAGTGCATCAGGGCAATGTTTAGTTTAAAACGTACAGATACATGTAAACCTTTTTTTGTTAAATGTAAAATTCTCACGCTACCCTGTCTGTACATATTCGAAGTTGCAGTGTTTGTTAAAACTAATCCGAATTTATTTCCCAAATTATCTGACAGAAATAACCGGAGTCGACGACATGTCAATATGTTGTGCTCGAGACAGTCCAAAACAGCTCTGATGCATAATAGTGTTTTTTGTATGGCACCTGTTATTTATGACCATATACCAGATTCAATTAAAATTTTAAATATTCACCTGTTCAAAAGACATTTAAAGAACTTTCTGGTAAGTAAATCCTATTATAATGTTAATGAGTTTTTGAACGAAAAAATATTAATGTAACTTCTGAATGATTGACATGTCTGTAAAATGGTTTATTTTTAATTTTTCTGTTATTTTATATACTTAAACTTATTGCGATTTTATTAATTTGACATCCGATTGTGCATTTTGTTATTTTATAAGACTGACTTTTTACTCATTGACATTTTTTTTTACTGACATCTGTTTAAATTTGACATAATCTACGATTTGATATTGTTTTATTACCTATTTAACTTTTGACCAAGCTTTCATTGTTATTGACATCAATTACAGAATTCTAATTTTTAATGTCATGACCATTTATTTTATCAACTGTTGTGACTTGAAACTATAGGTATTCATATTACAATGATTGCATGCAACAATATCAGAATTATGTTTTAAACTATTACATTCTAACATAATTATTTTGTACGCTTCACGGCAAAACATGGAGAATCTGACCACTTTTATGTAACATCTCACACACAGTGTAACTACCTATGTTTACAAATAAAAGTTTCTTATTTCTTATTCTTATTTCTTATTTGCCCAATGACAGATGTCAAAAAGGAGACCATGAAGCATCTTTTATGTGAATGCGACTCTCTGGCTGGAAAGCGTATGGGACTTCTGGGCCAAGCTTACCCTGACCCAGAGGACTACAGGAATCTGCCAACAGGGGGAATTATATCGCTTCTGAGGTATATTTTTGCCGAAGAGGCAGATTGAAAAGGCTAAGGGCAAGACACAATAGATCCAAAAGGGTCGGAGTGTCGGCAAGGTTACATTGGGCCCGCAATAGCAAAAAAAAATAAAAAAATATATACTATCTTCCTTTTACCCCACAATTTTGCTCAACCCCATTAGCCGCACCGCAGTCTCCGCAGTTTGCGCATTACGAATTCTTTATATGAAGTTCTATGCAACCTCGCACACCTAGCCGCATCGCAGTAGCCGCAGAAGCGGTAAGAAAACTATGACTGCGGGGACTGCGGAGACTGCGGTGCGGCTAAGTCTGCGTTCACCTTTACAATGCGCACCCTGTATCAATTCTATAGGTACTATTAAGTATTGTGTGAGGTAGTATGGTAATGTAATGCTCAAAGTCGAATCTATAATGTAAGGGCGCTCCCTCACCGCGAGCATTCACCTGTAATGTAACGTTACAGATTCGAACATTCGAAGACAATAGAGCATCAAATTGCGCACTTTTATGTTACATTACAGGTGAATGCTCGCGGTGAGGGAGCGCCTTTAGATGGAGAGGAAAGCTATATCAGAGTCGTACTGACTGAAAAGCACACTGTTTCATGTTTGAGTTCTAGGACCGCGGATGTTTAGACATTTCCGGCATCTCGCACGGGTGCCACTTACGTACTACTGAATTGAGAAGTGCGCGAGAAACCTGCAGCAGTTTTAAATCACGCTTTTGGCAATTATAGCTTTTATCGCGGGCTCTGAGCGCGGCGCGGCGCGCGGCGACCGAATCAAGAAATTCCCAAAAACCTAACGAAAAAACCTCAGGAAAATACCTGACACCACGCATCGTCAAACATCGTTTCAGTTCGGGAGACTTCGGCAATCATAAAAATATCCGTCATAAAAACAATTTACTTTTTCTTACTGATTCTAAACGGCCAGCTACAAAAGGAGTTTTCACAATGAAATCTACTTATAAAATTCTCCTACAACAAAGAAGTTCTTTGTAACAGTAGTGCACCACAAACATTTTAAATAAATTATATTCTCGTTAAACATACGCGATAAGCCATTATATTCTTTCAAAATAAAATAAAAAAATGTTATGCAATAGCTACACCGCGGCAGTCTCCGAGTGCTACATGTATTTTTTTTTATATTCACACTCGTGCAAATAGAATGTACAAAAGTCTTAAATATGTAGTATTTTAACTTTTTTGTATTATTATAAGTATGACGTAAGTGACGCCAACCAACGCCATGAGCGAAAGTAAGTGTGGCGATTTATTATATTGTATGGAATGTACAGATTAGCTATTATACAGGGCTTAGAAAGTCATAGAGGTTACAGTATTTTCTTAAAGACACTGTGGATGTAAACACGGTTTTGAGATATCACGGTTTGTAGGTAACTAAAGTTAAAATGTCACTTACGGAAATATCGGAAATTCGCACAAATGAGCAGTGATGGCCCAGTGGTATCGGCCTTGACTTACGAGTAGTAGGTCGTGGGTTCGAACCCCGTCAGGCGCATTACTTTGTGTAATTTATTTCAACACCACTGCTCTCAAAACGGTGAAGGAAAACATCGTGAGGAAACTGGCATGTCCTAGAACCAAAAATTCGAAGACATGTGACGTCTACCAATCCGCATTGGGCCCGCGTGGTGGATTATGGCCCACTCCCTCTCACAGAGAGGCTTATAATGATGATGCTTTATAGGCTGATAATGATGATGAAAACAAATATTTTTTTTAATCACGGAAGATATCCCCTAAGCGACATTTTAAAGGTTTGAATGTTTGGATGCCACACCAATCGATCTAAAGCCCCATTAGACGATGCAAGAACTTGCACGTAAGTTTGACTATACATATAGCGGATTTTTTTTATCAACTGTTTCGAGTTTGCTACAAAGTACATACCTACGAAGACTGGATAGATTCTGTCGAAAAATTATACGAAGTGGATTATTCTAAAACGGCACTGTGTTTCTTGGGTTCAGATCCTGCACAGAATGAAAATAATTGTATGATCGCCTACGGGTAGTCGTTGCGGATAGCTGCTTGTGTATCTGAGTTTAAATGTTTTTAAACGCATTGATGATATAAGAGGAATTCTTATATACATACTCGTATTATAGTGTGTAATAACGTTTTCAAATAGAAAAAAAAGTTTACAATGTATCTAAAGCTAGACAGTTTGCTCATAACTTATTTTTGACGTGCTGGAGAGAAAGTTACCGTCAGATTTTTATTGACCAAAAGTACACCCTATTCCTTCACTCGCCCTTTGCGTTCCAGAGCCACGGTATCCTACTTACACAGACCCTTGACCCCATTTGTTAGTGTCTGCATCATATTTAATCAAAAATCTCATCTAATCTCCTTATAACTCAAATCAAATCAAATAATTTATTTCAATTAGGCCAATTACAGGCACTCTTGAATTGTCAAAAGACATAAAATAAAACAAGTACAAAAATAGTTATGGACTATGGTGCTACAGTCCCAGTCACAAGACATAAAAACTGTGAAAGTACCGTAGATGCTCATTCCAAAGCGTAGATCTCTATGGAGAAGAATGAGCAAGAAACTCCATGGACACTCTTTTTCAATCGCCAAATTATAACAGAATCTTTGTTACATCATTCATCTTGAGATGGTACATTATGTAAGAACAATGTATCAAGTATAATATAAGGTGCCCATAGGAAAATAGACAATAGGCTATTTGACTAAATAATTCTAATTAGTCCGTCAGTTACATTATCAAATAATATGTATTTGACCCGTATTTTTTCTTTTTTTACGCAAACCAAAATTGACGGAGATATGATGCTTTTAAAATTGCCAATACGTCACAATTTAGTACATTTTTTACTGAATTCTGACGTCACGAGCCCCCACTCTCGATTCTTGATGTGTTATATCTTGGTAATTATATAAAAAAGGGGTCCGTTATTTTCAAAACTCTAAATAACGGACTTATTAGATTTATAATTTATTGATACTGTCAAATAGCCTATTCAAGAAAATTATAAATCATTAAAATAGACCGTGGCAGCTAAGAGATGACCAGCCACGACAGACGGCGCCCGTTCACGAACAAGACACATGATCAGCACCATTCAGCTCAACCATTTTGAAGGGAACTAAACAGGAGAAGGGAGAAGGGCAGTGCATGAATAGAATTAAATTTTATGTCAGTTAACAATAGACAAGTTGGTGGTTTCCGGTTGGTATTTCCAAACAATTTCAGAGTTATTTAACTCTTTCCCTTTTTAACTGTCCTATCCTTTCAGGACCGACGACATCGTGAGGGTCGCGGGCAACCGATGGATGCAAGTGGCGAATTGTCGTTCGGCGTGGCGGTCTAAGGGGGAGGCCTATGTTCAGCAGTGGACGTTTTCCGGCTGATGATGATGATGATGATGATGATGATCCTTTCAGGACTTTCAGCTATCAACTCTAGGGTAGGACTAGGTCGAATTGGCCCGGTAGGTTCCCCGCAAGTTCGGCTATCGCAGTTCTTCTTTGAGGGATGGCTTACCATAGTTTAATAGGTGCGTCCACTTAGAACAGCAGCCTCGCGAGGCATTTGCCGCGCGAAGCAGCTCGGTTGCTGTGGACGCTGCTCGCGTATATTGTTTCGTGCCTCGGTCGAAAATAAATAGACCTGTCCACACAAAGTGACCAGCCTCGCTTGTCAATTTCCTCGCGCAGCAAATGCCTCGCGAGGCTGCGCGCTCTGTGTGGACGCACCTAATACTATTTTGACACCCTATACATATATGCGAGAACCGTCTGGCCCTGATAAGAAGAGGGAATATCTAATAATCTTAAAAAATAAAGATCTTCTTTTTAAGCTACTGCATAGCTTTTATCGCAGGCTCTGAGCGCGGCGCGACGCGAAAATCCTAACGAAAAAACCTAAGGAAAAAACCTAAGGATCGTCTAACGTCGTTTCAGTTCGGGAGACTTCGGCAATCATAAAGGTACGGACAGACGTGCTCATAAAGGTACGGACTGACGTGCTCATTACTAGCACGAAAGCATGCTTTTATTGAGGGAGAGGGAGGAGAACGTTTCTTGACGTTTCACTTGATTGACGTGGCTGACCATAACCTAATAAGTACAGTAGGTAATAAATATAATAAATAAATAATTATAATTGCATAAGTTGATAAAAAATGCTATGCAATAGGTTTACCGCGGCAGTCCCCGAGTGCCACACGTATTTTTTTTGCATTGATATTATCAAATGAGCATCTGGAAATTAAATACGACCTATAATGTTCTCACATTCATAATGAAGGAGTAAAAAAGTAGCTAAGTATAGGTACAGCTATTTTTTAACTCCCTCATTATTAGCCAAGGTAGGTACTAAAAAAAATATTGTAATCAAACCTAACAGATTTAGAATATGTTAGACCGGTATGAAATATGCTGATTGATCCTTGAAATGCGACAGTCCCCGTAAGGGCCTCAATAAAATTCAATGGAAAAGTTCTCAGTTCCTATTATAATATATATATTACTATTATAATATATTACGATTGAACGCGGAACCCAGATTAACTTGGCGTATAAAAATACTTAAGTGATGCCAATAATAATATTGATTGGATTCAAGTTTCCAAGAGTACTTACTTATTTTATAACGTAACATTAAGTAATGTTTTCCTGCTCGTTACGTAATCTTTATTAATGGTTGCTAGGTCGTGTATGTGGATGATCAATCATACTTAGACAAGCGATATAAAAACAATGCATGGACCAAGAAAGTGCTGGTGATTTGAAAATATTTTGATTTTTCTTTATGTAATCACATTTGAGCAGTGGTGGCCCAGTGGTATTGGCCCCGACTTACGAGTTGTAGGTCGTGGGTTCGAACCCCGCCAGGCGCATTACTTTTTGTAATTTATTTCATCACCACTGCTCTCAAACGGTGAAGGAAAACATCGTGAGGAAACCGGCATGTCCTAGATCCAAAAATTCAAAGACATGTGACATTCACCAATCCGCATTAAGCCAGCGCGCAGCGTGGTGAATTATGGCCCACTCCTGGTTTTAGTTATATTTTTAACTTATTTTTTATTTACACTATTTAGGGTTATATTATTAAGTAGCTGTGCCCGCGACTTCGTTCGCGTGGATGTCGGTACTTAACAATGTATTTTTTAGTGCGAAGCGCTGTTGGAGGATAACAATACAATTTTTATTTATGCTTGTGCTTCTTTATTCACAACATTAGCTGTGAACCATCATTCTGGAGCGTACATAAATATCCTGTCCCATTCTGTCCAATCCTCTCCAATCCTAGCCCGTCCTATCCCATCCTATCCCATCCTATCCCATCCTATCCCATCCTATCCCATCCTATCCCATCCTATCCCATCCTATCCCATCCTATCCCATCCTATCCCATCCTATCCCATCCTATCCCATCCTATCCCATCCTATCCCATCCTATCCCATCCTATCCCATCCTATCCCATCCTATTCCATCCTATCCCATCCTATCCCATCCTATCCCATCCTATCCCATCCTATCCCATCCTATCCCATCCTATCCCATCCTATCCCATCCTATCCCATCCTATCCCATCCTGTCCCATCCTATCCCATCCTATCCCATCCTATCCCATCCTATCCCATCCTATCCCATCGTATCCCATCGTATCCCATCGTATCCCATCATATCCCATCGTATCCCATCCTATCCAATCGTATCCCATCCTATCACATTGTATCCCATCCTATCCCATCCTATCCCATCCTATCCCGTCCTATCCCGTCCTATCCCATCCTATCCCATCCTATCCCATCCTATCCCATCCTATCCCATCCTATCCCATCCTATCCCATCCTATCCCATCCTATCCCATCCTATCCCATCCTATCCCATCCTATCCCATCCTATCCCATCCTATCCCATCCTATCCCATCCTATCCCATCCTATCCCATCCTATCCCATCCTATCCCATCCTATCCCATCCTATCCCATCCTATCCCATCCTATCCCATCCTATCCCATCCTATCCCATCCTATCCCATCCTATCCCATCCTATCCCATCCTATCCCATCCTATCCCATCCTATCCCATCCTATCCCATCCTATCCCATCCTATCCCATCCTATCCCATCCTATCCCATCCTATCCCATCCTATCCCATCCTATCCCATCCTATCCCATCCTGTCCCATCCTATCCCATCCTATCCCATCCTATCCCATCCTATCCCATCCTATCCCATCGTATCCCATCGTATCCCATCGTATCCCATCATATCCCATCGTATCCCATCCTATCCAATCGTATCCCATCCTATCACATTGTATCCCATCCTATCCCATCCTATCCCATCCTATCCCATCCTATCCCGTCCTATCCCGTCCTATCCCGTCCTATCCCATCCTATCCCATCCTATCCCATCCTATCCCATCCTATCCCATCCTATCCCATCCTATCCCATCCTATCCCATCCTATCCCATCCTATCCCATCCTATCCCATCCTATCCCATCCTATCCCATCCTATCCCATCCTATCCCATCCTATCCCATCCTATCCCATCCTATCCCATCCTATCCCATCCTATCCCATCCTATCCCATCCTATCCCATCCTATCCCATCCTATCCCATCCTATCCCATCCTATCCCATCCTATCCCATCCTATCCCATCCTATCCCATCCTATCCCATCCTATCCCATCCTATCCCATCCTATCCCATCCTATCCCATCCTATCCCATCCTATCCCATCCTATCCCATCCTATCCCATCCTATCCCATCCTATCCCATCCTATCCCATCCTATCCCATCCTATCCCATCCTATCCCATCCTATCCCATCCTATCCCATCCTATCCCATCCTATCCCATCCTATCCCATCCTATCCCATCCTATCCCATCCTATCCCATCCTATCCCATCCTATCCCATCCTATCCCATCCTAGCCTATGATTCCTTTAATTAAATTACTTTTTTTATAAGGTGTAAACTGAGTAAGATGAAACAAAAAACATCATGTTACTTCAATTTAAACACCTCTATTCCAGGTTTTCTTTTAACGCCATCTACCGTTTTATTATTGAGATAAATTATTTTAATAATGTAGTTTTCTATTCGAAGCTAGATCGCGCGACTGAACTGCACGTCTTGGTGTGAACTGACCGTAATTTACTTCTGAAACATTTTGAACTCAAATCTATATATATAAAAGAAAGTCGTGTTAGTTACACTATTTATAACTCAAGAACGGCTGAACCGATTTGGCTGAAAATTGGTGGGGAGGTAGCTTAGAACCAGGAGAAACATATAGGATACTTTTTACCTTTTTTAATTTTGTTTTATTTTATACCGTTTCCGTGAGACGTGACATAAAACGTGGTATAATAAAACGCAATTGACATGGAATGACAGCAAAACGAAAAATGTATCAATCAAAACATCAATTGACCGGTTGATTTGTTTGTATTGAGTTTCTAAACTTATTGTGCCGATATTATCATAATTTTAAATGCCATGCCAATGCCAAGATGATCAAATTATCCTGTTTCCGTGAGACGTGACATAAAACGTAGTAACATGATCACGAAGAAGGTATTGGTGCCGAAATTGAATAAGGGATCTGAACAAAAAGTACTAGGAAAACATGAAGAATAATGTTCATGCCGCCCGGCGCCCACCCGTCTTCAATGCTAAAAAAGTATTTCGAAGAATACTGAATACCCAAAAAATTTACTAGGACTGCCTAAATTCAATTCAACCATACGACGTAAAAACGCCTGGGTGTCACCACTGCGAGGATCGCCCGGAGGACATGGTGGAGCATACGGTGCAGGACTGGCCCGCGCGTGGCAGAGCACCGCCGTGTCCTCACGACGGCGACAGGCGGAGACCTCTCGCGCCCGGCATTGCTCGAGGCCATGCGAGACGGAGTGGGAAGCGATCGCCTCCTTCTGCGAAGCAGTCATGCTATGAAAGGAGGAGGCGCGCCGCGCGAGGGAGAGGACAGCGTCCTCCCTCCACCCCAGCCGCAGTGGTGGACGCCTACGGTGACGGACGTTGCCAGACGATCTCCAGCCATCGTAGGCTCGGGCATCGGGCGGCGAGTAATGGGTGACTCACTGTCTGACCTTGGACCATGCCCGGGTCGACGGCGCGTTGTGTTCCACGCGCACCTCAATTATTATTATAGGACACCGTGGATTTTAATCAGTACGAGTCTGACAGTCCTTCCCGCTCTGCCCTGGGTGAGAGGACTCACATGATCATTTGACCACGCTAAAAAAAATGTCAGTTGCGTTTAGCCACCAACTTTCCAATTGAATTAAAACCCCTTGGATATGCCTGGCTTACCACCGCACAATTTACGAACAAAGGTTGGCTTCGTAATAATCATGCTTCGAAACGTAAACCAACCAAAACTGTGCAACAGAACGCGTTTTTAATTATAAAATAACATAAACTGGGAGTGCCTCCACGAGGTGAAGGCGGTACTAAGACTTTAGGACTGATTTTCGATGACGATGGTATATCATTGACTCTACTGGCCAGAACTCCCATTTATTATTTACCCGGGCTCTATTGGACATCAGACGTTTTAGATTTTCGATTTTGACGACTCCGTTGTCGCTGGCATAAGCAACAGGATCCGCGTACGAAGTCGCGGGCAGAAGCTAGTAACTTATAAAACAAAAACTAAATAAAACCTCAAGTTACGCTCAATAGTTGTGTATAAAAGTTATATTGTTTTCGTACATTTTACGTGATAATGGAATAAATAAACAGACAAACCGACAAACAGATAAAAATTCAAGAAATGCTGGAAATGGGTTCTATTGGTTGTCCTTTAACACACTGGCTATTTAAAAAAAAATATATTTTGATGTACAAAAACGACTTTTCTACAGTTTTATTATATGTATAGATTATTTGATATAATAATAAAAGCAAAGTAGCGAGTGAATTTCAAATGTACTCATTAAGCCTTTTCATTTGATATCCATGTTGACACTGTTAGAAACAGGCAAAGTAGCTAGTAAAAGCTATACATATAATGTATATATAAGGTATACATATAGCGCTCCCTCAGTTTTTATGCGCTTAATTAACAATAAAATAAATCAAATTCAAAGTAAATCATTAAATAAAAATAACTCCAATAATGTCGTCAAATGGTCGGGGTCAAACGCAGAATTTTAAATTAAATAGATACATGTGCAAATGCAAATGTTCATTTTAATAAAACAGGATTTCTTATTTATAGTTTATGAATTTTCATGTTGATGGCACTGAACCGGGTGAATTTAAGTTTGCAGCTGTGTCTCAATTTCCCGTTCCGAGTAACAAACACAAAGTGCGTCAGTTTATTGGACTATTAGCTTCTGCCCACGGTTTCACCTGCGTCATGTTAGGCGTTGGCCCTATGGTCTTTTTTTTAGCGTGGTAAAATGTTCGAATGAGTCCTCCGGGCAGGGCGGGAGGGACTGTCAGACTTGTACTGACTAAAATCCACGGTGTCCTTCAATAGCCATTTACGTTCCGGGGTCACGGTATTCGTTAGTCCAGCGACCCCGGCAGGCTTTGGCCCCCTAAGGGGGGGGGGGCCCGTCATTGTGCTGACACTCTTTGAGGCGCGCGTGGAACACAACGCGCCGTCGACCCGGGCATTGTCCATGGTTTGACAGCGAGTCGCCCGTTACTTGCGACGTCCGTCACCGTGGGCGTCTACCACTGCGGCTGGGCTGTGATGTGGACGCTGTCCTCTCCCTCACGCGTCCCGTCCCTCCTTCGCTAAGAATAACTGCTTCGCAGAAGGAGGCGACAGCTTCCCACTCCGTCTCGCCCCGCAGCATGGCCTCGACCAATACCGGGCGCGAGAGGTCGCCGCCTATCGCCGTCGTGAGGACACGGCGTTTCTTCCTTTCCGATGCGACACAGGAACCTCCCGAAACATTCGTGCCCGGTGAGGACCTGTGTCAAGTGGAAGGTGAGGACGCCGTGACGCCTCTCCAGGCACTCCTCAAAGAGGGGTCTTACCGCCGCGATTGCGGCGTGCCCGAACCTAGGTGGCGACAGTCGTTCCCTCCATATTGCCCTGAGATCGCGCCGGAGCTCTTTCCGCCGCGCCTCGACTTGTCGAGGCAGCAAGGACTCGCCCCGGCGCTGCGCCTCCACGCGCCACTCATAGACGCGCTGGAAGGCAGTCGCCTCCAGATCCCAGGGCAGCAATCCGGCGAGGAGGTTGGCCGATTCGCCGAAGATGATCGTGCGGTATCCTCGGATCATCCGGATAGCCATGACCCTCTGGCATGCTACCAGCTTTGCTGGTCGCCTCCGCATGCTCAGGGCCCACACGGGGGCCCCGGCTATCATTATTATTCATTCGGCTATCATTATTACTCATCGGTTCTGCACTGACCGATACACCGGTTACACGCGACGCTGTGGCCACTGAGTGCGCACACGCAGGCAATATGATCCTTGTTTCCGGGAACGAAACCGCAGTAGGGGCCTCCACACGCTTGCTTCGATCCGCTTGGCACGATGTCGTCTCATGAGACGCTTCTGTCTTGTGGCTTTGCGTGTGTTAGAAATAGGATGTGTGTGTCATAAATAGAATGTGTATTTCTGGTTTTGATAATATTAATATCGACTTTATTGTCAAGATTTAGATATCAGGATGGTTAATGTTAATATTTACTCTATGTAAAGTATCTCTTAGGACTTTCATATAGGAATGGGTTTACAAAGAAAAGCACAAAATCAAGACTAGGTATGTATTACCAAGCTACCTCCGTTTGCAAATCCTAGGTTCTCGTGGGGAAGAACGGAGAAAGAAACTCCACGGCAACATATTTTATCAGTACACATTATAAAACATACAATATCAGTAATATTCAGATCATAATAAATATCATTTAACTTACATTTTCATTGTAGAACATTAGGACACAATGTTTAACTTTCAGCATCACAACACTTGGATTCTTTATTTTTATATCACACTAGCTGACCCGGCAAACTTCGTACCGCCTCGCTTTTTAAACCTTCTCTGGACTTTCACGAATAATTTAAAACCAAAATTAACCAAATCGGTCCAGCCGTTCTCGAGTTTTAGCGAGACTAACGAACAGCAATTGATTTATATATATAAGATTAAATAAACAAAACACCAAACAGGGCACAGCTCATCTCATATATCACAATTAAATAACATCGTCGACCTTGTCTTAGTCATTCCTGACCTAGACAAAGGTCAAGAACAAACCCATTTTACATTAAATAATAATGACCCCCAATGTGAGAGTACATCTATTTTTATAAACTTAGAATTGTACCACTTCCAACCATTGAGATAAAGTTATATGGAGACGCCCCGATGTTCTATACATACATTTTGCTTATAAAAATATGAGTCAAACATGAGACAGAGAGTGAAATATTGGTTTGTCTCTTTCTTTCTAATGCAGTAATCATATTTGGGTAAGTAATATATGATATAACTACAAAATCTCTAATATTTACAAGAGATAACAACTGAATATATAATTTTATTTGATATAACAATCTTTTAATAAAATAAACGATTGACATAATTTTATAATGACTAATTTCAATAATCATAACAATCAATGAATATAAAATCGTTTTGTATACCACTCAAAAGACATAAAACTTATTTGGTCTAATTTTTTTTTCTTCCTGGTATGTAATCTAACTCTGATGTACCTAGTTATAGTACCACCTACCATGAATGCTCGACGGAGCCCCGTTTAGCGGGGCTCCTATTTCTGCGTACAAGGTTTAAAGTAACCTAACACGAAGGAGATGGCGGGGTCTTTCAGACCCCGCCATCCCCTTCGAACCTAACCTGTCCGTGTCGGGGTGCCCCAAGTCCCGAGCTCGCTTCGCTCGCTCTTGCATCCTAGGTCAAATAACTGATTACTACCTGTCATACTGGCTCGACGGAGCCCCGCTTCGCGGGGCTCCTATTTCTGCGTGCAAGGTTTAAAGTAACCTAACACGAAGGGGATGGCGGGGTCTTTCAGACCCCGCCACCCCCTTCGAACCTAACCTGTCCGTGTCGGGATGTCCCAAGTCCCGAGCTCGCTTCGCTCGCTCTTGGATACTAAATTTTTCTAATAACAATAGCATTCGTGAAGGCAAACAATCAAAGTCCAAAGGATAAGCCAAAGTCATCAAAGAAAATGGTTTAAACGTTAAGTTATATGTTTCAAACGTTATAATAATGATTTTCGCTCAAATAAACGTTATATCAAATAAAATTATATGAAATGAGTTTTAGAGTAACACAAACATTATGTGTAAAGAAATTATATCAATCGTTGGGTATTTCTAACGTTGATTATATCATGTGAACGTTATTGAAATGAAAATATATCAAATAACTTTATATGAAATGAGACGCACCCATCATATTTGACAAAAGAGACAACAATTTTTCGGTTATTGCTCAAAATGGAATATTTTGTTGGGATATTTCCCACAGTTACAGAAACGTGCCCATTTCGCCATTTTATGGGCCGAGTTTCGTGGTAGTTCTGCTGTCAAATAGTTGTTTACTTTTTGTTGAATTTAGATTTTTGAGTAAATTACGGAGTGTTTTCTTTTAAAAGTGCGTGTCACCATTAACAAACAGTAATTCAACATGCCTGGATGTTCCATTGTGTCTTGTCGTGCCAGAAAAAAGAAAAATCAGCCTGAATTGACTTTGCACAGGTTAGTAACAGGTTTTCATGCAAAACTACATGAATTAGAACAATTTCGGTATAGAAATCGCTATGTGATCATATTTTCATGGTTAGAGTATTAATATTTGGGTTTATTTCCGCCCTACAGACAATATTTTTCATTTCTTATTTTCGTTCGTTTGTTTACAATAATAATAGTGTTGTACCGTTGCTGTAATAGTTCCCGATACCAGTCCTTCGTTACACTGAAACTGTTACCAAATGATATATTGATACAAATATACTAATCATTTACAGGTTTCCCAAAAATGAAAGATTGAAGAAAAAGTGGTTGGACTCTATCGATGTGGAAAATATTAGTCCACGAAGTAAAGACTGGCTTATATGTTCACTTCACTTTGAATAAAAATGTTTTAACAGAACACTTGATGTTATTAGGTTACATAAGAACTCTGTACCTACAATATTTTCGGTAAGTGTGTATTAAAATTATTGTTAAATAACAGCCTGGTTTTTTAGCCTAAGAAGTTATATAGATAGTAATGTGTACCTATTTAATTGTTTTTTTTCAGACATCCATTAAAAAACAACTTCCAGAGTCATTTGTATTCTGTGAAACAAGCAACACTCAAGAATCTGGTGTTTCTTGTACATTTACTGTAATAGAGGAACAATCTAGTGTAATAAAGTCCTCGCTGCGGTCTCTCTATAGATTCAAGCATTTCCTACCATCTAGCACCAAACTCATTCTTGTCCAGTCACTTGTGCTTCCCATTATTGACTATGCTGATGTTTGTTATTCTGATCTATCTCAAGAACTTCTTAACAAATTGGATCGACTTCTCAATAGCTGTATTCGCTTCGTTTTTGGCCTTCATAAATATGATCACATTTCTTCTTTCCGTTCTCAGATGGTTGCCTATCCGACTCAGGAGATCCCTCAGATCTCTCTGCATGCTTTTCAAGATTATGAACGATCCACGTGCTCCTGATTATTTAAAAACTCAATTTAAAGTGTTGGGCAGTTCTCATACTTGTAACCTTCGAGCTTCCAAAAAACTACTTCTCCAAATTCCTTCACCCCGCACCGGTTTTATGTCTAATTCTTTCGCTATAGCATTAAAAAAGCTGAAAGCGATTTCACTTTAAAAAAAAATTACGTAACCTCTATTTAAGTCACAATAAATAGCTCTCTTCTTTTTCTTTTCAAGTCTAGTCATAATAGTTATTATTAAGTTATATGTATATACACCGTGTTCCGGACGATATACATAAACTTCGACCAGATGTTCAAACCACGGAAGTAAGCATTTTTCATTATGGACACATTAATAAATTCTTATTTTTTATTTTTTGTTAATTTTCATACAAACTAAATACCTAGACGTAAATAACCCGATATGCATGCCTCTTTATCCGAATTGGCAACGTCATTCATAACATTTGGCGGGCTGAAACAAATGAAATGCAAATAGTATTTGATAGATTTCAAATTAAGATACTTTCTCACTGCATAGCTCAATTAAATTTCATTAAATGAAATTACAAATATCTTTGTAACGAAGCCTTTTTAAGTACTACTTCCTTTGTTGGATTTGATTTGTAAAAGCCATAGAAGTATTTGCTAAAGTTTATGGATAACGTGAAGAACACGGTGTATATATATATTTTTTCATTTATTCTATTATATTGTTTAGTTTATTTTATCAGTAATATATGTATTAGTATCTATATTAATTTATATATGTCTTTGATTTTTTTTTTTGTACCCTACCACAATATTCTCTTATTTAACCCAAAGGTTGACTGGTAGAGAATGCCTTGTGGCATTAAGTCCGCCCTTGTACCACTTTATGTACATGAAGTTTAAATAAATAAATAAAGGAACCGTCTACCGTAATGGAGGCACCATTGCAGTTGACCCATCAATGTGTGGGAACAGTGTGGGAACAAATTAACGCTAACACATAAATATATAATATTTAATTACAAGCGATAACGCAAATGTGAAAACATTATTTTTACGTAACTACATGAATTATAATTCAATCGTGGTATCTAGTCGTAATACTATTATGTAATCCTAAAAGTACTAGGGATACTGGTATCGATACTCGTTACACTAACACAATGTTTCTTGATTGGCACAACCCTAGCATTGGCCGCCATTTTATGGGACCAGCGAACTTGTAGGCATACACGTTTTTGGTGTAGGTATTTCCAGTCCATAGGATTATAATGTCTATGCTTCCAACAAATATTGCCGCCATGATTGACCAATGGCAGATTGTCATACATTTTAGCTAAATAACTAATGAAATTAGTAATAATAAACTAATCCTATGTAGTAGAAACTTGATTTCATCATTTATAAATTTAGTTATTATTTATAACCTTTATTAAATTCGATTAAATATTTGACTATCAACTGTTTTCTTTCGGAAATCAGTTAATCGTTGTTTTAAATATATTTCTATTATTAATTACATAGGGGGCTATGTTTCATAAAACTAACACGGCCATTCTGACAATACTTCGTTCTCGAAGTTTATACCCTTTTGATAAAACATATTATTTCACTAATTATTAATTAATCTTAATATCCATGATTTAACAGATACACAGTACATGATTTAACATCAACATACATTGTACATCATCACACATATACACAGTTTTATATTATTGGAATGGCCACAAGTAAATACACAGGCTCAGTCTAAGTCATAGGTTACAGTCTCAGTCACGGTCACAGGCACTGGCAACAGGCACGGGCATAATTATATGCGGACGGCACTGGCACAGTATCAGCTATGGGCACAGTCACAGGCACAGCCACAGGTACTGCCACAGGCACAGCCACAGGCACCGCCGCAGGCAAAGTCATAGCCACAGGCACAGCCACAGGCAAAGTCATAGCTACAGGCACAGCCCCAGCCACAGGCAAGGTCAAGGCAAAAATAATACAGGCACGGGCAAAAATATTTGCGCCGGCACTGGCACAGCCTCACTCAGCCACAGGCACAGACAGTCATTTTATTTTTTTATTTATCTTTGGCTTCAAGGCCCATATAAAATATAATAAAGTACAATATGACACGTGACTAACATAAAACTACAATACATAACCAATAATAGAATAACACATTATTTGTACTGAAAGATTTTCAGCTTTCCTGTCACAGACAGGACTATGATGACCTTAAAAGTAAAATTGAACATTTAGAAAAAAGCTTGAATCCGAAAGAAAAAATAATTTTAAGAGTTTGCAAAATTTAGAAGAAAAATTAGAACGTGGCGAGCGTGGAGCTAGGTCATCCTGCGAGAAAATCAGAATCTAAAACTGAATTATTAAATACTATTTTGAACATCGGCGCAACTGTTAATGTACCCATACAGCCATTCGAGATCAAGGACATTTTCCGTATTGACACCAGGGATCCTGACAGCAGGAACATTATTGTGGACTTTACTAGCAATTTGTTAAAGGAAAAATTTATCCACATGTTTAAAAATATAACAAGGATAATAACAAATTGACAACCGAGCTTCTAAAATTTGTTGGTCCAGTAAAACAAGTTTTAGTTTCAGAAAATCTAACCGCAAAGATGAAGCGCCGGTTTTCTTGGCTCGTGATTTTGCCAATACATATGAATACAGGTTCTGTTGGATAAATAATGGTAAATTATATCTTCGGAAGGAGACAGGTGCCCCGCATTTGGTGATCAAGGATGAGTCTGACCTCTTGAAAATCAATTTGGAAAAGTGACTAGGCCACACATGCCTATTTCTCCTATATCAATTCATGGTTTTTTGTATTTTGTTATTTTATTTTGTTGTCAAACCGAGTATTATCTAACCAAACGCGTTCCCTTTTTAAGGAAATTTCTCGCCGACTAATCGACACTTTGCGTGACCAGAGGGCTGGTTCTTTCTTTGGTCAAAGAATAAGCATTGCCATCCAACGTGGCAATGCTGCCAGTCTTCTGGGCACGTTTCCAGATGACAGCGATGCGGAGGAGTACTTTGACGCCTGAGTGTCTTTGCCTTTTTGTGTTTTTTTTTTTTTAATTAGGTATTTTATTTTAGTTTTAGTTTAAAAGACATGGCCAAAAATTGCATTCCATCACAATTCCATGTACACGTACATAGTAAATACCATTATAAAGTAAAAATATAAAAATAAATAACTGCGTAGGTTTTAGCCTCTCTGAACTTGTCAGTTTTTATCCAACTTCAAAAAAAAAGTAGGTTCTCAGTTCAACCTGTATGTATGTTTCTTCGCGATTATCTCGCGTTTGGCTCA
This sequence comes from Agrotis exclamationis, assembly GCA_950005045.1. Taxonomy (NCBI): domain Eukaryota; kingdom Metazoa; phylum Arthropoda; class Insecta; order Lepidoptera; family Noctuidae; genus Agrotis; species Agrotis exclamationis. The sequence goes on from OX465441.1 coordinate 12,339,874, forward strand.
ATCGATTTTGATGCGGTTTTCAGAAAAGTGTTCATTACATTCTGGAGAAAGTTTTAGTATATAACACTGATGGATATCCCGTGACTTTGCCCGCGTGGATCCGCCTTTGCTTACTTGGATTGTAGATTTTCAGCGACCATTGCATGTTTGTCCGCTATTATCTCGCGTTTGGCTGAACCGATTTTGATGCGGTTTCCAGGAAAGTGTTCATTACATTCTTGACAAGGTTTCTATATATAACACTAATGGATATCCTGTGACGTTGCCCGCGACGATCCGTTTTTGCTTAATTCAATTGTAGATTTTCAGTGACCATTGCATGTTTGCCCGCGATTATCTCGCGATAGGCTGAACGGATTTTGATGCGGTTTTCAGAAAAGTATTTGTTACATTCTGAGGAAGGTTTTAGTATATAACAATAATGGATATCTCGTGAAATGGCCCGCATAGTTCCGTTGTTGTTGCTTACTAGGATTGTAGATTATCAAAGACGCCGATTAGTGTGTGTGTGTGTGTGAAGATTTTTGTTGAATATCTAAACTAAATTACATTTTTTAAAAACGGAACTGACTTCAAAACGAAACAAAAAAAAATTGTAAAATAACTTTTCCTTCGGAAGTCGGTGGCCATGATGAATGAAATAAAAAACCAAGCCACCGACTTCCGAAAGAAAAGTTATTTGTATTTAAGTTCAAAAATTATTGAGTAATGCAAGATGAATTCTAAATACCGTTTGTCAAGTTCCGCCCTAATGGATCTTAGAGAAAGAAAATATAATAAAGGATGTTCCAAACCACGTGAAGTACTTGTACAAAACGTGTGAAATGGTCGACAAATGCGTTATATTAGAAACATTTCATTCATCATGTATTCATTGGTAGAAACTGTAATCATTGGTATTTGTTACGTTTTATAAAATACTCGTATCGTAATGATATATTTTAATTCGTTTTATCCAATTCACCCAAAAAAGCTTTACAACGTAACGAGTTTACTGGTTTGCTAGTGTGGTTTTTTTACGTCAAATGTCAATTTAATTTTAATATCAATGCAGACGCTCTGCGATTGCAGATTCAACGTCTATTGTGTTTGTGTTTTGCGGCTATTTTCTGATATTGTTGACCCCCTACGGACTGATACCTTCTACCGTACGATTACCTTGCTAATAATACTGGATTCTGATTTGCTTTGCGTTTTGGATTTGTTTTGTGGATTACTATGAGGAGCATCAACTGCGGAATAGCCATACAAACGCTGCAGAGGCATCTCATATCCTCACTTTCTGCACACCATCATCAAAACTTTCGCGTTGGTTAACCAATGCTCAAACCCAGGTATGAAGTTGGAATAGTAAAATATATAAAAAGTTTTTTTTTATGATTTTCATGGTATGCGATTTTAAATAGTGCATTTTTTTCAGTTGTCTCTAGATCATTTGTCGACCATGCTTCTTATTATTGAATACTGAAACTGGTTATGACATAAGAGACTCAGACAGAAAAATAAGACAACATAATGTCAGTATGGTGTGTCCATTGCTCGCTGTCCTAATATCACAAAATACCATTAATGTGGTAAGCATTTTGTTTTTTATTCATTATTTTAAATATCTAGTTAAGTATTAATCTATAAAAATGATTTTTCACAGTATGTTTGTGTGATTATAATATATATCGTTTTGTATTTTCCATTTTTTTATATATACTTCTTTAAAGTAGGCATGTTGTAACATAATGCTCGTACTTCTCATTGTGCAAAAACATAAAACTTGAAAACAAGCTTTTATATGTGTTTATTCTAACTGGGGTTTATTTTCAGCCCTCAAGAAACAACTTTGTTTGCCATTTGTGTTGGATGCGAGCAAATAGACAAGCAGTGCATTAGCTTCAGACAAGATGCAGGAATTGGTTTCAGACATCATGCAGGAATTGGCTTTAGACAACGAGCATAATTGGCTTCCGACAACAATGCGGCAGCCTCTAACGTTCAAGTAGTTAGCCCACCAGAGCCACCACCATTACCGCCTGTTCAAAGTGATCCATTTCGAAGGGAAAGTAATACCACATTATTACCCAATTACAAGTGAGCTTCAATCTCATCTGGTAGCTGTATATTTTTTGAGCAGATGGCCGATGGAGTCGAAAAGTGCTAGAGTGGAGACCACGGATTAGCAAGAGCAGCGTAGGACGTCCACCAACAAGATTGACAGACGCCCTTATAAAGGTCGCCGGAAGACGCTGGATGCAGGTCGCTTCCAACCGGTATATATGGAGATCTAAAGGGGAGGCCTATGTTCAGCAGTGGACGTCCTATGGCTGAGATGATGTCTGTATATTTTAACAATGCAGAAACAGAATGTTACATTTGGTCCCGATGTCCCTTAAAAAAGAATATTATAGTGTGTGAAACACATTTGTATAGCGCTCATGTCCCATTCATTTGAGATAATAAATGCCCCTGGGCATTTATTATCTCAAATGAATGGACACATTCTGCATTTTAATTCTGTCCATATAGAAGACATAATTAATATTATGAAGTCAAAAGCTTTTTTTGTTTAATTTCGAAAATATCTCCGAAATGCCAAACCATTTTTGCCATCATTGGACTGGTCTGACAGTACCTCCGTTTTTAGTTCTGTATAATTTTTTACCTCTTGCAAATGATAGGCAACCTAAGCGTGCTTTAGCTTTTTATTTAATGAACCTAAGAACAACCAATATCCAAGGTCCACCAGCAGGATTTTTGGATAACATATTGTTAACAATTCAAGAATATGAGGATAATGTATAAAAAGGCAAATCTTTGTCCCGGAATCACAATTATGAAATAATGTACTCATTTATGCTTGTATTTGTTTTATCATGTTCAAAGCAGTTATTTATAACATAACTGAATCATTACAAATCCTTAAACTTAATGCTGATAAGAGTATGAAATAAAAATATAGTTTTATCTAAAGTTGACCTGTGACTCATTTAACACTAACTCATCATTTAACGTAAGAGTTATCTAGTACAGGTATATTATAATGTAACAAAATAATTTTATTTATTCTCTGTAAAAATAAATAATTATTTATACCTACTCTTTTGTTTAATTTGTATTTTCCTTGTTAATTGGTCTATAACCTTTTTCGGTCAATAAGTCTTAAAAGTATATTTTTAGGCAACCCATAAAAATACACTTTAAAGAAAAACATTAAATTATATTATAGGTACTTGGTTACCTATTATTGTCAGATTTTAATGTATAATTCATTAAAGCGCCTTTCTATTATAGCAAATCCTATTCTATGCACTTATTGCCAGCAATCTGACTAAAGGTTTAGTGAAACTGTTTTGGTCTAGTATGTTGTAATGACAAGCAGGGCCGTCTTTACCAGGGGGTGCAAGGGGTGCGGTGCACCCGGGCGCGGAGCGCTCGGGGGCGCCTGTTAAGCGCTGTATTTTTAGATATTTCATTGAAAATTGAGAATAGTGTATGTTATGTATGTACGTTTGACATGAAGTCAATAGAGTGTAAGTTCATTTGAAATGCGCGCGGCGCGGCACCTAATGAGGCACTAGCACGAATTCTACGTATTAGACCGTACTTCCTGCTTGAATCAGTGCGTCTGTCATAGGCGAGCAATTGCGCCCTTTGACATTGTCACCCGGACGACCACACTTAAAGTAAAACGATTTCTAAGTGAATAAAGTGTATCCAGGTTCGGGCGCGGCGGTAAGACCCCTCTTTGAGGAGTGGCTGGATAGGCGTCACGACGTCCTGACTTACTGGATGACGCAGGTCCCCACCGGACACGGAAGTTTCGGGAGCTACCTGTTTCGGATAGGGAGGGAAGACACGCCTGGGTGTCACCACTGCGTAGATCGCCCGGAGGACACAGTACAGCATACGGTGCAGGATTGCCCCTCTTGGGCAGAGCACCGCCCTGTCCTCACGGCAGCGATAGGCGGAGACCTCTTGCGCCCGGCATTGTTCGACGCCATGCTGCGGGGCGAGACGGAGTGGAAAGCGGTCGCCTCTTTCTGCGAAGCAGTCAAGCTCGCGAAGGAGGAGGCAGGCCGCGAGAGGGAGAGGACAGAGTCTTCCCTCCGCCCCAACCGCACCGTAGGCGCGGGCATGCGGGCGGCGAGTAATGGGTAACTCGCCGCCCGACCATGGACCATGCCGAGTAATTGAATTCGTTAGCTCATTTCATTGTAAAAAAAAAACGAGGGCGCAGGCTGAGTCCCGCACCCCGGCGCAGAATATATTTAAGACGGCCCTGATGACAAGTTCTGTATATGTTTTATTTACTGCAATTTAATGTACGAATAGTCACGAATATAAAACACCAAAAATCATAGCCTTTTACAAGCGTTGCAAATTATTTCATCTGAACGTAATGTTATAATACCTTAAAATTCATGCATTTTACATTATTATTAAATTACTGTTTTCTTAATTGGCAGTTTAATTAAAATGAATAATTACAGTCATGTTCAATTTAGATTTAGAAATATAAGTGTAGTAAATGTAAATATTAAGTTATTTTAAAATCAAATGTCAATAGAGATTAAAAATTAATAATTCAATACAATATCTATTCATATTCATGTCAACTTGAATCTTATTGTTTGTATAGGACAGATCTCCACTATAGTACACATGAGAGGAAGTCGTTATATTAAGTTAGACTCTAAATACTCTTGCACTGAGTAGAAGCACTTTTGGATTAGGAAAAGTTTTAGCCTTTTTTGGAATATTGTTACTGATTTTTCTGTTTTAAATTTGTTGGGCAATTTATTATATATTTTTATTGCCATATAATGTGGACTATTGCTTAACATTTTAATTCTTGAGGATGGGGCGCATAACCTCTTTTTATGGCGAGTGTTGATGTTATGTGTTTCTTCTACTTTAGTAAATTTATTGATATTTTTAAAAACAAATAGGCAAATGTCAAGTATATATATTGACGGCAAAGTTAGAATCTGAAATTTTATGAAGTATGGTTTGCAGCTCTCCGTATTGTCTATTTGGGCTAGAATTCTTATGCATTTCTTTTGGGTTATGAATAGTTCATCCACGTTAACACTATTTCCCCATAGCATGACGCCATATCGCAGCCACGAGTATGCGTATGCGTAGTACGCAGCCATAGCTGTTTGTGTGTTGGTGCTTTGTTTAATTTGAAAGAGAGCATAAGAGAATCTGGAGAGCTTTGTTTTTATATGTTCTACGTGTGATTTCCAGTTGATGTGTGTGTCAATATTTATGCCAAGTAGATTAAATGTATTAACTTCTTCTATTTGCGTGTTCCTGAATGTTGTTTTTAGATGAAGAGAGATTTAGTTTAATTATCTAAATAAGTATTTAAATAAGCATTATAAATAAAACACAATATAACAACAATAAACATCTTAACAACAAACATAATAAACATCTTCACACCAAACATAATACTGATATTTTTTGTAGTTATTGCTCAAGCTGTTTTATATTCGTAATATGTTCCCATTTACTGTTTTATGGAACAGTCATTGTAACTCTTAAAACTAAAATTTCATATCACAAACATACAGGGTAGACATCAACGCACAAACGGATACCATGGGTCCTGAACATGATTCTGGACCCCCCCGTGTTAGAATTTTTCGTCGGTTTTTTCCTATTTTTTTATGTTTGTTTTTTTTTTTAATAATGAGCCGCACGAGCTCTTGTCAATTGAAGCCGACCCTCCACGTTCTATTGATTCCGTTAATACATATACACACACGCGCACACACACGCACACACACACCACAAATACACGCACTAGAATATAGGTAGATGTCATTTGTATTAAAAATGTTTGCATTTAAAAACGTATCTCAAATATCATCTCTCTCTGGGAGGTGGCGCTAATAGCCATGACACAGTTTGTAGCTAATTTGGCTATTACTATTATTATGTAATGATTGTTTTTGTTCCAATAAAGAATTTATTTATTATTATTTAGTTTCACGAAACTAGTTTTATCATCCATGACACTAGTTTCCTTATGTAAATCCGGCCCAAATGTCTGTGGTGAACATTTTTGTTCCGAAGTTGGCCTTGGCAGTCTGATATATATATTGTAGTCTTTGAGTCTGATACGTAGTATCTATAAGTAATACGTAGGCAGTATCTCTAAGGAGCCTGCCGACCATTTTAGCAAAATATTATGCTTGCATAGTTTAAATTAACTATTAAAATTATGGATATCACTGCTACTATTACTAAGCCGAGTAATCTCGCTCCAAAACTCGCCGTAAACGCCGTTTTGCTGCCAAGTCAAGAACTCCCAGCAGAAACGCCAATCGTATCGGGTTACGATTGGGAAAATGGCACTGATTTTAACAAAATCCTCGAGAGTTACGTCCGATCAGGTTTCCAAGCCACCAACTTCGGAAACGCAGTCCAAGAAATCAACAGAATGCTGAAATGTCGCTCCGTTCCATTGACTGAAGAAACTAGCGATCCGTATGAAGAAGATAAATTTAATATGAAGAAAACTAACTGCACTATATTTTTGGGATATACTTCTAACATGATATCGTCCGGAGTACGTGATACTCTAAAGTTTTTGGTGAAAAACAAGCTGGTAGACTGCATTGTGACCACAGCAGGAGGTATCGAAGAAGACTTTATTAAATGCCTCGCTCCCACATATGTTGGCGACTTCAATTTAAGCGGGAAAATGCTGAGAACTCGCGGCATTAACAGAATTGGTAACTTATTGGTTCCAAATAATAATTATTGCAGATTTGAAGAGTGGGTGACACCTTTGCTTGACGAAATGCTTGATGAGCAGATTTCTAACGGCACCATTTGGACTCCTTCAAGAGTAATCGCGAAATTAGGAGAGAAAATTAATGATGAAAGCTCTGTATGCTACTGGGCTTGGAGGAACAATATTCCGATCTTCAGTCCTGCATTAACTGATGGTTCTTTAGGCGATATGATGTTTTTCCATTCCTTCAAGCGGCCAGGACTCATCATAGATATTATAAGTGATCTAAGGAGGTTGAATACTATGGCTATCGAAGCCAATAATACGGGTTTGATTATTTTAGGAGGAGGTCTGATTAAACACCATATTTGTAACGCTAATATGATGAGAAACGGGGCTGATTTTGCAGTGTATATTAATACTGCAAGTGAGTTTGATGGCAGTGATGCTGGTGCAAGGCCTGATGAAGCAGTGTCTTGGGGCAAGATTAAACCAAACGCAACACCTGTTAAGCTGTATGCCGATGCAACACTGGTGTTCCCGCTGATCGTCGGTCAGACATTTGCGAAGCACCATTTTAGCAATAAAAATAATGTCTAAATTTATTTGATTGTATTATTTTGGCCCTCAAACCTAATTTTATCACTCTTTTAATACCCAAAGGTGTAAACATTTCGACGGTCCTTAGGTACAAACGGACAAGTCAAAAACAGAAGTTCACAGGAGAGTGTTTTAATGTTCAAATCGCTCAAGAAATAATTCTATGTGTACATAGAATTGAATTAACCTCGGTTGCAAATTTATTAACTTTAGAAATAATAATATACCGACTAGGAATTCTTACATAATTATTAATTTAAAAAAAAACCTTACATGTGCACACTACCTCTAGAAACTAAAAATAAAACTAAAATATTTACAAAAATAGCTAAATTAAAACTAAAATCAAAAATGTATATGGCCTCAAAAAATTCATCCACATCGCTGTCAATGAGGAAAGTGCCCAGAACGCTGGCAGCATTGCCATGTTGAATGGCAATGCTGATCCTTTGACCGAGATATAGGCCAGCCCTCTGGTCTCGACCACGAGAGGCGTCGACTATACGCTTGGCGATGTCTTTGAAGACTCAGTGGGCACTTGGACCCCATGGCCCTAGTGTTTCAACCCCAAACGACTCAAACACATAGCTAGAAGTCAAGCCATTGTATTTGCGCAGTTTGAGGCCAGGTCATGGCTATTCCCTTAGCATGATATAAATCATAAGTGTACAATTTCTAACCTTACAGGAAGACCGTTACTTGCAAGGTTCAGTAGCTCTCCAGCTAATTACAGGTGAATGCTCGCGGTGAGTCTGAGGATTTGATGTAAATAAAAAGGACCTCCTTGGTTAAGGATTTGATAGACTTTTTTTTTAGGTGGTAAAATCATCAAATGAGTCCTCCCACCCTGAGTGGGGCAGAAGGGACTGTCAGACTCTTACTGACTAAAATCCACCCGTGTTCCTTCGGATGCCCTTTACGTTCCGGAGCCATGGTATGCTGTGTTAAGAAAAACCCGCGACCCCAGCAGGCATTTGGCCTCATAAGGGGCCCTGTCAGTTTGCTGACAACTCCCCGAAGGCACGCGCGAAACACGACACCCCACCGACCCGGGCTTAGTCCTTGGTCGGACGGCGAGCTACCCATTGCTCACCGTCCGCAAGCCCGCTCCACCGCTGTGCCCTCTGCCAATCAGAGGGACACGCGTTGGAGCGTCCACACGACAGGCTATTCGCATACGGGCAAAGAGACCCCTTAGGCACACAGTGCCTAAGGAAGAGTTTTTGCCCGCATCTTCCCCACGGACGTATCCGAGAGGGAACTCCAGTCCATGGGCGCACGTGGAGGTTTCCTTTCTTAGCACCCCAGGATTTGATAGACTTGGATAGACTTTTGTTTTTAGGTTGTAATAATAATTAAACACTCAGGATAGTCCACCCAGAGCGGGAGGACTATCCTGAGTGGAGCGAAGGGATTGCCACTGTTTACTCGTACCCTGTTCCTTTGCCCTTTGCTTTTTTTAAGCTATTGCATAGCGGACGGGGCGCGGGGACCGAATCAAGAAATTCTCAAAAACGTAAGGAAAATACCTGACACCACGCATCGTCTAACGTCGTTTCAGTTCGGGAGACTTCGGCAATCATAAAAATATCTGTCATAAAGACAATTTACTTTTTCTTACTGATTCTAAACGGACGATGCGTGATACGAACCGTATCGTATTACCCAGTTACTGGGTTATGGAGGTCCGACAGGCAGTCGCTCTATGTAAAATACTGATATTCAGCTGCATCTGGTTCGACTGGAAGCCGACCCCAATATAGTTGGGAAAAGGCAAGCAGATGATGATGCGTGATACGAACCAAATGCATTACGATCCTGGAAATAAAAGACGTGGAGCGTGTTTAGTCGATAGTTTTGAGAGTAACTTATCTATTCAAGATTTGACTTCCGTAAACACAATAAAAAATAATGCGGGCAGATGTGTACAAGGTCAGGATATTATCCATGTGGAGGCCCGTACTCCGGTTTCGGCAACATCGAGCAGTCGCACTAACATAATTATTATGTCATAGTTAGAGGACAAGCGGCACGTGGAGGACCCTACGTTGGTTTCTAACGAGCGTCCGGCGAGTGACTGGTCCTGTGCCCCCACGACCTGATGATCGCTACTATGAGTGCGCCCGATTCCAGTGCGAGTGTACTTAATAAGGCTGTGTTTGGGTATGCGTCAGCGCTGGCGGCGAATGTAAATCGAGAAACTGTGCAAGTGGTGAATTTAAGTAAGATAGTTAGGGACAAGAGTGACGAATGGACTTTGGTAGTGTCAAATAATAAAAAGAGACTTCGGAATAAGTTCATAAGTAACACGGGAAAGGCAACTTATGATTTAAATGAGAAGTTTAGAGCTGCATGGACCCAGGTATTATATATTTCTAACATATGTATAGAAACTAGGGAAGAGGACATTGTAAACTATATTCGTGATAAGACCCAAATAACTGTTAAGTTGGAAATAATTGTATCGAAGAAGGAGCGTAGTTATAATTCTTATAAATTCTTTATTGACAAAAGTAAGCTCCCGTTGTTTCTGAATGATGCACTATGGCCGGAATGTAATTTATTTTCGACAATTTGTACAGTTTAAAAACAAAGACAGAGTTAGCATTAGCTCTGAATCGAGCATCGTGCAGAAACAACCGTAATGGACAGTTAAGTACTTGAAACAAGCATTTTCAAACAGGTTTGTTACATTTAATTGTAAATCTGTAAAAAGGTCAATGGATAGTGTTCCAGATCTTCAATTTTTATACGTCCACAGAGAATGCTCATCAGGCTGAACAACTCTTGCTAAGACGTCATTCCTCTATATGTTATAGTTAAGTTGGGCTCTTGTAGTTCCACATCAGGTGTTCCAGATCTTCAATTTTTATTCGTTGACAGAGAGAACTCATCAGGCGGAATAACTCTTACAAAGACGTCATTCTCTTATATGTTATAGTGTAGCTGGGCTTTAGGAGTTCCACATCAGGTGTTCCAGATCTTCAATTTTTATTCGTTGACAGAGAGAACTCATCAGGCGGAATAACTCTTACAAAGACGTCATTCTCTTATATGTTATAGTGTAGCTGGGCTTTAGGAGTTCCACATCAGGTGTTTCAGATCTTTAATTTTTATACATCAACAGAGAGTGCTTATCAGGCTGAACAGCTCTCGCTAAGACGTCGTTCCTCTATATGTTACAGTTAAGCTGGGCTCTTGTAGTTCCACATCAGGTGTTCCAGATCTTCAATTTTTATTCGTTGACAAAGAGTATTCATCAGGCGGAATAACTCTTGCAAAGACGTCATTCTCTTATATGTTATAGTGTAGCTGGGCTCTTGGAGTTCCACATCAGGTGTTCCAGATCTTCAATTTTTATACATAAACAGAGAGTGCTTATCAGACTGAACAACTCTTGCTAAGACGTCATTCCTGTATATGTTATGGTGTAGCTGGGCTCTTGAAGTTCCACATTGGTGTCCAGATTTTCAAATTTATTCTCTCAGCAGAAAATTCTCATTACGTGTGACAATTTTTGCTATGGCGCTATTTTTGAATCTCTATAGGTCTGTTGCGGTTCTGCATCAGGTGTTCAAGTTTCAAAGATAAATTATAGCCTTTATGTTGGCCAGACTTAATACATATACAACAAAAAAAAACATTCAAAGCCGTCCAGTACTTCCGAAGATTAGCGTGCACAAACACACAGACAAAGAGACAAAAAAAAAATAATTTCGGGTTCGGCATCGATATAATAACAACCCCTGCTACTTTTTACAGGCACCACTTTGCAATTTTATTATATGTATAGATATAGATTTTAATTATAATAAAAAATAACCTATATTATATATACAGGGTGTCCAGTAATGAATGGATAACCTTGGAATGGGTCATAGTAGAACTAAAGGCGATTCAGAAAAAAATACGAAAAAAAATCAATACCTAGTATTTCCTAAGATATGTCACTTTTAAAAATATTGATAATTTTTGGTACCCTACTTTACATTCTTGCACACCACGACCACAAATTGATGAATTCCATCATTTTTTTACTGTTAAAATAATCTACATTAACTGAGCTGATAGATGAGCAGTAAATAGTAACACTGTTAATACACGGCTTTTCAAAAAATTAACTCGAATTAGTGCTTTAGTGAAAAAAATGAGAAAAAATTTCGTTATGACAAAGTTTAAGCAACCATAGCATGAAAAAAACGTATGGCAATACACGTGACCAATAATTTTAAAATAATGTGTTCTTAATGCAGATTTTGAAATGGTATTACTTATCATTGTACCTAATGTAAATAATGAATTATTGCTAATTGTGTTTGAAAGGAGAGAAAATTGCTGCTTAGAAAAGTTTGAAATATTCAGGTATTCCAGGTAAACCCCACACATTTTAAGAATTTCACCGAAGTAAAAAAAAGTCTCATCTTCTAGACGCTTCGAATGACACCTATTTCAAATCTGTTGGATACCTTCACCTAGGTTGATTAGCAAATTTCTCTCATTTCAAACACAAACAGCAATTATTCATTATCTTCAATAGGTACAATGACGAAAAAAACGTATGGCAACCCAAGTGACCAATAATTTTTAAATTATATGCCTTAATGCAGATTTCAAAATGGTATTATACATCACTGTACCTATTGAAAATAATGAGTAATTGCTATTTGTGTTTGAAAGGAGAGAAATTGGCTTTCCTAACCTAACCTGAGTGAAGGTGGGTGAAGGTATCCAACAGATTTGAAATAGGTGTCATTCGAAGCGTCTAGAAGATGAGACTTTTTTTTTCTTCGGTGAAATTCTTAAAATGTGTGGGGTTTACCTGGACTACCTGAATATTTCAAACTTTTCTCAGCAGTAATTTTCTCTCCTTTCAAACTCAATTAGCAATAATTCATTATTTACATTAGGTACAATGATAAGTAATACCTTTTTGAAATTTGCATTATGTGCATATTATTTTAAAATTATTGGTCACCTGTGTTGCCATACGTTTTTTTCATGCTATGGTTGCTTAAACTTTGTCTCAATGAAAATTTTTCTCAATTTTTTTACTAAAGTACTAATTCGAGTTCATTTTTTAAAAAGCTGTTTAGTAGCAGTGTTACTATTTACTGCTCGTTTATTAGCTCAGTTAATTTAGATTATTTTGTCAATAAAAAAATGATGGAATTCATAAATTTGTGGCCGTGGTGTGCAAGAATGTAAAGTAGGGTACCAAAAATTTTCAATATTCTTAAAAGTGACATATCTTAGGAAATACTCGGTATTGATTTTTTTTTTGTATTTTTTTCTGAATCGCCTTTAGTTCTACTATGACCCACTCCAAGGTTATCCATTCATTACTGGACACCCTGTATATATTACTACTATACTACATTTAAAAACTAAAAATAAAAGTAAATTATTTAAAAAAATGACTAAACTAAAATAAAAAAATTATAGGGCGTCAAAAAATTCATCCACATCGTTGTCAATGGGGAAAGTGCTCAGAACGCTGGCAGCATTGCCACGTTGGATGGCAATGCTGATCCTTTGACCAAGAAATAGGCCAGCCCTCTGGTCACGAGAGGCGTCGACTAAACGCTTGGCGACGTCTTTGAAAAGATGGTGGGCACTCGGACCCCATGGCCCTAGTGTTTCAACCCCAAACGGCTCAAACACATAGCTAGTAGTCAAACCATTGTATTTGCGCCGTTTGAGGTTTTCGGCACTTGCAGCAGCCGCACCAGCCGAGCATGCAGTACCAGGAAGATGGGATGGCGCAAGGGTGTCGACACATATTGCATCCCACACCAAAGGTCTTTAGATATAGATAGATTTTTATTTTTATAGATTTACGCTCGGAAATAGAATGTACATACAAAAATCTAAAATAGGTAAGTCGTATTTTAACTTTTTAAGTATGACGTAAGTGACGCCAACCAACGCCATGAGCGAAAGTAAGTGGGGCGATTTATTATATTGTATGGAATGTTCAGATTAGCCATCAGGGCTTAAATAGTCATAGAGGTTACAGTATTATCTTAAATTTTTAACCGACTTCTAAAAGGAGGAGGTTCTCAATTCGGATGTTTATTATATTATTTTTTATGTTTGTTCGGGCGTAACTCCGTAGCTAGGGTATACTTCCCGAATGGTCCCATAAAAACTTCATCGATCCCAGACTAAGACTTTTTGAAAAATCAACAAAAATTAACAAAATCCTAAAAAGTTATCAACATTGTCTACACCGATTACTCCGAGGTTTCGATTTCGATGAGTTTTTTTTTGTTCGATACAGTATACAGACCTGCCATTTGGTCCCATACAATTTTTATTTAGTTTGGTTCAGTCGGTTCAGTAGTTTTTATTTTGCCACGGATTACAGATTCTAGTGCACATGTAAGAAAATTATGTATTTAACAAGTGGTGCTCCACACCGCTGTCAATGTGGTGAAGTAGTCGACTGCCTCGGGCACCATGGCCTTTCCTGCAGCAGGAGTGCAGGTCGGTTAGCACGACACGCTAGCTTGAATGACATAATCCGTCGTGCTCTTGTCACCGCCGGGGTGCCAGCCGTCTTAGAACCCAGTGGCTTGGTACGCGACGATGGGAAGAGACCAGACGGTATGTCCATAATGCCATGGAAGCTAGGTAGGCCTTTGGTGTGGGATGCAACATGTGTCGACACCCTTGCGCCATCCCATCTTCCTAGTTCAGCGTGTTGTGCTGGCGCTGCTGCTGCGTGTGCTGAAAACTCCAAACGGCGCAAATACATTGGCTTAGCTAGTAGCTATGTGTTTGAGCCGTTTGGGGTTGAAACTCTGGGGCCATGGGGTCCGAGTGCCCACAACGTTTTTAAGGAAATCGCCAGGCGATTAGTCGACTCTTCAGGTGACCAGAGGGCTGGCCTATTCCTAGGCCAACGAATCAGCATTGCCATACAACGTGGCAATGCTGCCAGCGTTCTGGGCACTGTTCCCGTTGACAGTGATGTGGACGTATTTTTTGACGCCCTTTGAAAGTTTTTTGTTTAGTAGTGTAGTGTTTTTTTTTTTTTTTTTTTTTTGTTTTGTACATACTACTACGAGTATTTATAGTTTGTATATAATTTTAGTATTTATATTAGTATTAATATGTAAAATATTATTAAATAAACAAATATTCTTTAACAAGAATTTGAGTTGAATATTTAAACTAAAAAGGCTAAAATAAAAAACCTTTAAAAAAATGTAACCGACTTCAAAAACAACCAGCATGCAGCATGTCAGTGCATTTGGCATACTACTATCTTTCACGTTCGTAGATGCAGTAGGTACCTATCGTGAAACCGACACAGAACAAATATAATTCTTTCTTTCTTTCTTTATTTCTTTCTTTATAAAAACAACCATTCCCCACACTAGGAATTGCTCCTGTATCATGGACGCAACGTTTTTATTTTCAATGCACCTAAAGCTAGACAATTTGCTCATGCCTTATTTCTTGACGTGGTAAAATCTCCAAATGAGTCCTCCATCCCTGGGTGGGGTGAAGGTTACTGTCAGGTTCTTACTGACAAAATATTCACCCTGCTCCTTCCCTCGCCCTTTGCGCTCCAAAGGCACGGTACCTACTCCCATTTTGTTCGTATCTGTATCATATTTGTTCAAAAGCCACGTCTAATCTCCTCATAACTCTATCTCGTCTACATACAGCTGCACATCAGGTAATTAGGAGCCGGCGTTCGATCTGCGATTATCTGTGGTTACGTCACTTGCGCCCGCGCAGCGCCGCACCGCGCCGGTCTCGTAGAAAGTAACAGTAGGGCTGTCAATGCACATAGAAGTAAGTGTCGGCATTTCATACGAAATTACGATGAACACGTTTCTTATTGGTATTGTAGGTTAAAGTTAAATTGTGGATTAAGGATTGTACCTATCAGGGGCGTAGCTACCGCCGTATCTGCTGTATCAATTATACGGGGCCCCCGGGCCAGAGGAGCCCCCAACGAGCGTAAACAAAAATTAGTAAACTTAATGATTTCTTAAATAAAATAGTTATTTACTTTTACACAACTTATTTGTCTAATCTATCTCTAGTGTTTTTATTATTATTATTTATATGTAATACTGTTTTAAAAAAACAAAAAACCCGACTGCGTAGAAACTAATTTTAAAAGATACGTGAAAAAATTAACTTAAATAAAAACTAAAAAGAAAGAAACAAGCCCAACAGAACAGCAGGAAGAATCAGAACAGAACGACAATTTGAATAGGCCCCAACTGTGAGTCGTTCTGTTCTGATTCTTCCTGCTGTTCTGTTGGGCTTGTTTCTTTCTTTTTAGTTTTTATTTAAGTTAATTTTTTCACGTAAGTATCTTTTAAAATTAGTTTCTACGCAATCGGGTTTTTTGTTTTTCTTTAAATAATTTTTTTTATTTTATACTTTTTAGTTACGATTCATTGTTCACTGTTTTTTTTTTGTTTGTATATCATTTATACTTGAAATAAAAACTTAAATCAATAAGTAAGAAAATTAGCGAGAATGATTGTTTTGTTTAACAACTTTAAATCGTTATATATCCTAAACTATTACTTAAAATGAAAAATGATAAAAGAAACCTAAAGATGATTTTAAAATACCTATTCAACGACACCCCACTTGACATAGTTCATCAACTTTATTTTTTTCATTTTGACAATATGGCGTCTGGTTGTCGCTGTGGTGAATTTTGATTACTGTCATATGACACTCGCAAGGTTAAGACGAATCGATTGACGTAAGAATGATCAAAATCGGCCTACGCATTTGATCTCTAGAACGCCACATAGAAACAAACATACATACACACTTACATACATACATAGACTGATAAACACATTACCCTCCTTTGCGTCGCGCAGTCGGGTAAAAACCAGATTGTCTATTAGAAATCACGGGAAGATCCATAATTAAATCAACATTTCGATGCAAGTATTAAAATAACTCTACCTAATTCCGACCTCTGGACTGATCAGTCTCATCTTGAATTTTTTTATGACCTTTGTCCAATTTTTTGTTTATATTTTGGCGTAGATACAAAGTAATGCATTTTTTTTCTTGAGTGATAAATCTTTACCCTACCTAACGGCCCCCAAACAAATTTACGGGGCCCCGCCAAGCCACGCTACGCCTCTGGTACCTATTCTCCTTGTGAAGAAAAAAATATATATTTTTAAGAAAACGTCTTCAAGGGCCAGACTGTAAAAGTTAGCTGAATAAATCAAGATAGGTAATTGTTATAATTTAATACATTTTTTTCTTTCTGGTAACATCGCATCAAATGAATCCCCGCGGTGTAGTGGAAGGGACTGTCAGACTTAGTTATTAAAAGTCAACCCTGTCCTTTCAACTGCCTTTTGCTTTCCACGAAAAAAAGTAGGTAAATATAGGCGTAAGTGTAGATAAATTACACGCTAAAACACAAAATTCAATAGCGAGCTCAAAAATTTTAGAAACCCATGGAGTAAGTTAAGTTTATGTTATTTACAAGAACTCAAAGCATCCAGGGTTTCCAGAGTTCTGGGCAAACGCCCAAAATGCCCAAACCTGCGTAATGGAAAATATGATTTCGTTGACAACCCTAAAACGACATACGGTCTGCGGGTACAGTTAGCGCGTGCGTCGACACACAACGTGGACGATAGTTAAGATTCCTACCGGCTATTTATTCACAAATACCAAACTTATTTCCTGCATGCATTCCGCTTAGCTTGACAATTAAGTAAAAACAAGTTACAAACACTTGGTATGTCATTTTCGTTTGTTATGTCATAAGTGAGTCGGGTAGTAAATTATTCATTTTACGGACAGTGCATGAATAGAATTTGATTTTGTGTCAGTTAACAATAATAATAGACAGCAGGTTGTTTGACTTTATTTCCGGTTGCTATTTCCAAACAATGTCAGAGACTGTTCTTTAATACAATATTATTGTATTCTTTCCCTTTTAACAGTCCTTTCCTTTCAGCTATCCACTCCAGGGTAGGACCAAGGACCAGCAGGGCTACTGTGTATCTCCGCTACTAATATAGTAATCTGTGGTATCTCTGTTGACAGTTCAAATGATGATCACTTGATCTGGTGACCATCAAATAGCTGTCAAAAGGTAAATTTCGTAATGGTTTTTGCGTTTGCAATGAAACTGATAAATGTAAATATTCCCTAAAATCAACTATTCTAACGCTCATGAGGCACTCGTCTCCACTCCTCAAGATTGGACTCAAGTTTCCAAGAGTACTTACTTATTTATAACATAGCATTAAGTGACGTTTTCCTGCACGTTACGTAATCTTTAGGTTGCTTGCTTGTTGCTTGTTAAGTTGTGGATGATCAATAATAATCGGACAAGCGATAATAAAAACAATGCATGGACCAAGAAAGTGCAGGTGCAGGTTGATTTTGTGTAATCACATTTAAATGTTGGTAGCTCATGGCGTTCTGGGACATGAAGCAAATAATGTAATAATAAATAATAGGTTTATTTATTTGAGTTTTAGTGATTTCTTTAAAAAATTCTTATTCTTTAAATTAAATTGGCTAAAACTGTGTCTGATGGACAATAAACGAGACAGAGCTTTGGGTTTGTTTAGAAAGTTTCTTTTCAAAGCAGTCAGATACGAAATTCCTACCTCATTAGTTTGTTATTATTACGTAGGTACATATAAAATGTTTTAATTAAATAACTACTTCCAAAACTGTTCATGTGATATCCCTCCACATTATTTCAATAACAAGCGAGAACGAGTAAGTTATACCTAGAATAAGTGGTAACTGATGTATGCAGGAAATATTCACAACCACACCAGTGTCATCTTAGCTACCGACACTGTAAGAGTGCAGTCTGCAGATAAAGTAGTAATAAAGTTTTAATAATCTAACTCTTAGAAAAAATTATTATCATCATCATCATCTCAGCCATAGGACGTCCACTGCTGAACATAGGCCTCCCCTTTAGATCTCCACATATACCGGTTGGAAGAGACCCGCATCCAGCGTCTTCCGGCGACCTATATAAGGTCGTCCGTCCATCTCGTTGGTGGACGTCCTACGCTGCGCTTGCTAGTCCGCGGTCTCCACACTAGCACTTTTCGACCCCATCGGCCATCTGCTCTGCGAGCAATATGGCCTGCCCATTGCCACTTCAGCTTGCTAATCCGGTGGGCTATATCGGTGACTTTAGTGAATATTTTAACTTAGTCTATAACAAAACGCACTTACGTTTTCGACTATGAGGAAATAACAAAACGAAACTAAATGACAGCTCCTGCCATGCATCTTCTGTCAAACAAATTGAATTTGACAGTTCAATTAGTCGTAAAAACACTGAAGAGAAAATCTATTTTTCCGACCATTTATCAAAATATTATGCTTGCATAGTTTGAATTAATTAATAAAATTATGGATATTACTGCTACTATTACTAAGCCGAGTAATCTCGCACCGAATGTCGCCGTGAATGCCGTTTTGCTACCCAGTCAAGAACTCCCAGCAGAAACACCAATCGTATCGGGTTACGATTGGGAAAATGGCACTGATTTTAACAAAATCCTCGAGAGTTACGTCCGATCAGGTTTCCAAGCCACCAACTTCGGAAACGCAGTCCAAGAAATCAACAGAATGCTGAAATGTCGCTCCGTTCCATTGACTGAAGAAACTAGCGATCCGTATGAAGAAGATATATTTATTAAGAAGAAAACTAACTGCACTATATTTTTGGGATATACTTCTAACATGATATCGTCCGGACTACGTGATACTCTTCGGTTTTTGGTGAAAAACAAGTTGGTAGACTGCATTGTAACCACAGCAGGGGGTGTCGAAGAAGACTTTATTAAATGCCTCGCTCCCACATATGTTGGAGACTTCAATTTAAGCGGGAAAATGCTGAGAACTCGCGGCATTAACAGAATCGGCAACTTGTTAGTTCCAAATGATAATTATTGCAGATTTGAAGAGTGGGTGACACCGATACTTGATGAAATGCTTGATGAGCAGATTTCTAACGGCACCATTTGGACTCCTTCACGAATAATCGCGAAATTAGGAGAGAAAATTAATGATGAAAGCTCAGTATGCTACTGGGCTTGGAGGAACAATATTCCGATTTTCAGTCCTGCATTAACCGATGGTTCTTTAGGTGATATGATGTATTTCCATTCTTACAAGCGACCAGGACTTATCATAGATATTTTAAGTGATCTAAGGAGGTTGAATACTATGGCTGTCAAGGCCAATAATACGGGTATGATTATTTTAGGAGGAGGTGTGATTAAACACCATATTTGTAATGCCAATTTGATGAGAAACGGGGCTGATTTTGCCGTGTATATTAATACTGCAAGTGAGTTTGATGGCAGTGATGCTGGTGCAAGGCCTGATGAAGCAGTGTCTTGGGGCAAGATTAGACCAAATGCAACACCGGTAAAGCTGTATGCAGATGCAACACTGGTATTCCCGCTGATCGTTGGGCAAACGTTTGCGAAGCACCATTTTAGCAATAAAAAGAATGTTTAAATTTATTTGATTGTATTATTTTGGCTTTCAAACCAAATTTTATTACATTTTTAATATGTGTAAGCATTATTTTATTTTTTAAGATGCAACTTAGTGTTCCAGCAGCTTTATCTAACTCTCTTATCAGTCGAGCAAACAAAAAATAGTCAACATCAGGCATCATAACAAAGAAATAATGGTATCTTTAATGAGATCTGCACTGATAAGGTTTTATGTCGCAATTTATTATTTTGTACGGCTGTTAATCCCATGTCACACTTCATAAACATATAGCAGGGGTCACCAATTAGTTTCGTTCGGGGTCCGTTTTTTATGACATGAAATCAATGACGTATTATATATCATTGTATGAAAGGATATCGTGACCCCTGTTATAAAGGAAGAATATGTAGCAGAAAATTGGAAAATAATGACACAGATCTGATTAAACGTATGAATTCCGTCCGGTCTCCTTGACTGTCTTTCTTAGATTTTTACAAATCTTATACTGTTTATATTAGTTAGGTACCTACCTATCTAACAATCAAATTTTTTAGGGTTTTAAAAATCATTACCGTCAGACTCTTGCTTATTGAAAACCGCTCTGATTTTGTTTATGCCTTTTGCGTTCCCGGGCAGCGGTACGCTTTTTATACAGTGCCGTTGTTATACAATTACAAATCGTGAAGTTTTTTGTATTAGTAGCGTCATCTAATGGGCAGTTATAACAATAATAAAATTAACGCCATCTGTTGCGGAGTAGCAGAAATATGTATTTCTTAAATATTGCCATCTATCTGCAAACATTGAAACTACATTGAAGCAGTGATAACGACTTTGCTATCAATTTTTCAGATTGATTTTCAATAATTGGTTAGTAATTTGTTATAGCAAAAAATGATTAACAATTTCTCCTTTATTTCAGCTTCAATACAATTATTTTAACAACAGTAATTAAAAACGATTTCCAACCAAGACGGTGTGAATGAACTGTCAAATATGCAATGAAGTTAGCCGCTGTCTGGAATCCCTCAATTGCATTAGTGTGCGTCCGTGAACAGCTTTTTTAATAATGTGTGCTGTCTGTGAAAGCGGCTTTGAAGCTCCGTCCTCCGAGTTCGTTTGCCCAACTTTGTTCTTCATCGTATTCGACGGCGCCGCCGGCCGGTCGTATGCCCTGCTTGTTTACATCCCTATTCTCACTACAAAACATGCCTGCCTAACATAATTTAAACAAAAAATGGACGTGTGCAAGTTAGAAAACGAATTTTATTAGCAAGTGTTGCAATTTTATGTGATAAAGTGCGTTAAAATGTGCGTGATGCGTCCGTTTTTGCTGGTTATGCTCCTTCTATCCGGTAAGTCGCATCCTTTGAGCCCTTTGGTGGGCTATTTATAGGTCTCTACGGTCATTCCGTGCAGATATTAATGGGAATTTGTTAGAATACATAATTTGTTGCACGTTTCTGTGGAAGTCGAAACTCTTTGATGTTGACAGTGTGCGGACGTTCCGAGAATGCCTTTGCTTCGTTTGATGTTATTATGAACGGAGACGCGTGTTTTTATGGCTCGTTTTGAATTTAGAATGCCGATTGTTTAGTTTTAATGCCTCCCCTGTCGGTTGTCTTTTGTTTTATTACAATTTTTAACAAAGACTGACTTGATCAACCACTGACTTGTAAATCCAATGGGAATTTATATCAAAAAGCAATATTAAAAAATTATAAATTCCTGCTTTTGATATCCACTGCAGTATTTATCTGATCTACAATCCTGCTTATTATTTAGTTTTCTTAGATCCATGATTAGATTTACCACTTTGTTATTGAAAACCGGTACTTTCATGTATTGTAGATATCTGAAATCATAAACAGTTATTTCCCTATCATTCTGATAGCTGAAACTACAAAAAAACACTGAAAAAATAAAAAAAAACCAAAGACAAAATCAACTTTTTGTAAAGTGTAATGCTGACAGCTATTCATGCCATTATAAAATCAGATAATCAAGAATTGATAGCTAAGAATTCACATATTTTGTACACAATCAACAGGATAAGACCATTTTGTAACTCAATAATGTTTTGAGTTCAAGTCATCACAAAAGCACAAACATGAAACACAAAACATTGAAACCATTCAATGGTTGTAATGAGAATACTATCTTCAGTGAGTGATATTGTTGAGAATACCTATCACCTTGTTTCAAAGTTGGAATTTTATCAACACAATCAGTTTGTTGTATGTACCTAGTTATTTATGACTTAATTATGGTCTGTTGTGATAACGTAGAAAATGGAACTGTTTTAAGTTGTAAGTGGGATTTTGTAGTAATAATTATGATACAATCATAGGATATAATGTAATGATAACTAAGTGTAATCTGCTTACAAAGTTACAAACATTAGATTCAATATCATTTGTTTTTATCAGCCCCAAAGCAATTCATGTTTGGGTAGGTAAAAATGAATACACTGCTACTTACTTCATTTAGATCTTGTGTTTTTATAACACTGGCTTATCACACAAATAATGCTATGAAAAAAAAATCATACATAGGTTTTATTCTCTATAATTAAATTAACAGTAGCTACTCCCAGAATATTAAACAAAAACTATGTAGGTAGGTACTTTCTGAATGACACATAAAGTTGAATGACATGTCATGTAGTTTTTATTTTTTGCTTCTTTGGAGCATGATACATTATTAGAGGCTATATGCCTTAAACCCCATCTTCTAAAGTGACTGGTGTAAATATCAAGTTTTTTCCTTGTAAAATTTACTAATTAGCCACACAATTAAATTGACATTAGTGTTATCAGTTTTTTTATAAACATTTAAAAAACATTTTATTTATCATACTTTACTACCATTACCAGAAAAAAAAACAAAATGTCAGTGGTCCTTAACCTTTGGTATGATTCACATCTTCATTTTAAAAATGTGATCATTAATAAAGATTCTGGTCCATATGCGGGATTCGTTTGTGGCAAATATTTGTTTAATTAACAAAATTTAAATTTTTTTTAAATAAGTTTTTGCCCAAGAGGGTTCAGGTAGCGACCCATAGAGCTCCGCCTACGGCGCCTGAACCACTACACAGATACGTTGAAAAGGCCAAGTCCTTACAAAACGCAGTTAGTAATGTAGGCATAGTCCAGTCGTATTTATTAGGTTATGGAATTCCTTGGCACATCGCGAAACGTCGCCTTTTCACACTAATAGAGAATGTGATAAATCATCGAGAACAACGTATGATCTCATCGATATTCCCAGCCAATACTGGGGTGGGCACTCGTAAATTCATCATCATCAGCCTATAAATGTTCCCACTGCTGGGACACAGCACAGGCCACCTCTCTGTGAGAGGGAGCAGGCCGTAATCTACCACGCGGGCCCAGTGCAGATTGGTAGATGTCACATGTCTTCGATTTTTTGGTTCTAGGACATGCCGGTTTCCTCACGATGTTTTCCTTCACCGTTTTGAGAGCAGTGGTGTTGATGTAAATTACACAAAGTAATGCGCCTGATGGGGTTGAACCCACGACCTACAACTCGTAAGTCGAGGCCGATACCCCTGGGCCACCACTGCTCTGCTACTTGTAAATTATTTATTAAATATTATTAGATTTAAAGAAATGCTTGCTAATGTATTGGATATTCTACATAATATACGAAAATCTCGCCTTAGATTAATTGATGAGATGAGATTATTAGTTGGCCACTGAGAATTTGAGGCCAAAAAATGAATAAAAAATCCCCTTCGTTCGATACCTACGTAAAACAAATGAACAACTCAAAAGGTGCGTCCACACAGAGTGCGCAGCCTCGCGAGGCATTTGCTGCGAGAGGAAACTGACAAGCGAGGCTGCTCTCTCTGTGTGGACGCGTCATTGTTTTTCGACTGAGGCACGAAACAATATACGCGAGCAAAACAAAAGCCGACACTGGATGGCTCGGGCGCTCAATCGCTCGACCGCGGCAGTGCTGTCACTTGCTTCGCCCGAGACACGTCCACACCAACCGAGCTGCTTCGCGCGGAAAATGCCTCGCGAGGCTGCGCGCTCTGTGGGGACGCACCTAAAGGAAAACATTTAAATGTGTGTGGCGCTCACTTACACAATTATAAAAAAAAAATCTTCACGAAAAACGTTATGTTTCTTTTGAAAACGGGATCAGGACATTATATAATCTAAAGATCTGGCCAATAAATCGTCATGTTGGTGATTCAACCTCAATCGTTCTGCATCCTTTCGCACCGTGGTTCTTCTGCGATCTCTCTGTCTTGTGCCCCTGCATAGTGGTTCAATCATCTCTACGGGAGACGAAACCAATTATAACTATCACTATAACGCTATGATTTATGGCACACAGCCCCTGTTCTCAATTTAATTATGTTTTAATTACCTTTTATGTAGACGAGCCATTTATTTTTTAAAGGATAGGTAAAAAATAAGGAAGAAAAACCCGCTTGCACGATTTGTCATCGCTTTAAAGTCATTTGTTCTCTTAGCATTTTTGTGACTCGTGGTCAATAAAAGTAAGTAATAATTATATTACATACGGTGCTGCTTGCCAGTTCTCTAAAGGCGCTCCCTCACCGGGAGAATTCGCGTGTAATGTAACATTATAGATTTCACTTTGAGCATTACATTACTACCTCCCTGACTGACGAGCATTCGCGTACATTTAGTATAGATTTGATACAAGGTGCGCATTGTGATGCTCGATTGTCTTCCCTCACTGATGAAATGTTCGGATCTGTAACTTTATTACGTTACATTACAGAGGGGAATGCTCGCGGTGAGGGAGCGCCTTTATACTTGAGAACTTGGCTTGAAACTACCGGGTATCTACTGTCTAGATAATTATAGTTACTCGTGGTCTAAGTATACAGTAAGTACAACGAGTGGATTTTTAGTCAGTGATAGTTTGACAGTCCTTTCCACTCCACACAGTACGGGAGGACTCATTTGATGATTTAGCCACGACAAAAAAAAAAGCATTTCAGTTACCATAATGAAACTTGGTCTCTTACTAATTACTATGGCATTTATTAAGAAAGCCCAACGAACTATGGAAAGGGCTATGGTCGGAGTCTCTCTGCGTGATCGAATCAGAAATGAGGAGATTCCTAGACGAACCAAAGTTACCAACATAGCCCAGCGAATTAGCAAGTTGAAGTCGCTGTATGGATCGGAATGCTGGGATGTGAAAAAGATGGATGAGAAACGATTGCATGTAGCGGAGATGAGGATGTTGAGATGGATGTGTGGAGTGACAAGAATGGATAAAGTAAGGAATGAGTTTATAAGGAGAAGTTTGAAAGTGGCGCCGGTTACAGAAAAAATGAAAGGGAATCGTCTATCTTGGTACCTATGGACATGACATGTGATGAGGAGGGATGACACCCATGTGACTAAGAAAGTGATGAGTATGAATGTTGATGGATGGAGAGGAAGAGGAAGGCCAAAGAAAAGATGGATGGATTGTCTAAGGAATGATATGAAAGAAAAAGGAGTAAATGATACTGTGACGTCTGATAGGGGAGAATGGAAGAAGAAAAGGTGTTGCGCCGACCCCAAGTAGAATGGGATAAGGGCAGGAAGAAGAAGAAGAAGAAGTCGCAGTGGGCAGGCCATATAGCACGTAGAAAACGTGTTCTCAAATGGAAACCATGCAGTGCTTATGCGCAGCGTAAGACCTCCATCTGCAAGGTGGACAGACGATCTTATGAATACCGCAGGATCACGCTGGAATCTGGATGCAAGCCGCTTCCAAATCCAACCGATCCTATAGGAAATTTGTAGGGAGGCCTATTTCTGTTATGATTATGAAAGAGTTACCAATTAACATGTCACTCACTACTATCGTTCCCTCTAAATTCCCTCAATTGAAAATCATACTTTCTATGTGTTATTAATTTATTATATAAAAACTGGGCAGTTCTGGACATATTATATACATACGGGTCGAATTGATAACCTCCTTTTTGAAAATATCCACTTTCATAATCCACAAAAATTGAAAAGGACTGGCTGGTAGCTCAATGAAAACCTTAAGACCACGCAAAAATCCCTTGAAATTAAAACATAAAACTCGCAATTAGCAAACTTAAATATAAAGATTCCGACTTAATTGAGCAATGTTCTTTAATTACAGTACTTACTATTCATGTGCAAGCTTTTTTTTTTCTTTTTTCATTTTGAACTTGTTACGTTTCATCGGCTCGGCGAACTTGAATGGATAATCATGGAAACCCGTTCTTCCTGATTTTAAACCTGACTTAACACTCGGTATTTATCTTCAGATATTCCTGAAGCTTGTTTTTAGGGTTCCCTATAAATATTTAAAGGAGCTCTCAAATAAAAAACGTTTTTGCTCGATATTTAAAACGGCAACTGGTAAAAGCTTGAATTATTCACAATGTAGTTTAATACATAATATTCACTTTAAAAATAAATATGTAATTAAATTAAAATAAAACAATAATTAAAATTTAAGAGAGGCTCCCATACAAAATTTAGTAGTAGTTGTAGTTTATTTTTCCCGTTTTTATAGAAAATGGTACGGAACCATTCTTCTTGGTGGGTTTTTTTGTATATCTTTAGCGAAAATACACGTTTAATTATAGTTTTTATGTCACAGAGCTTCTTTATAGTCATTTACCCCTTTTAAATGGTTTTCGTCGGCCGCAATTGACTCGGTAATGTTTCGGAAATGGTTATGATTAGGGATGAAATGTGGATATCTATATTATTTATGCTTCCACAGAATGAAACACTTGAATTCTGACAGTTAAATAAAATAAAACATAGTCTTTGCTACTCGCTAAATAAAATCTAGCTTTAATGTGTAAAAGAATTTTCAAAATAAGCCCAGTAGTTTGTGGAACTTATTAATTTAATAATAACAATACGTTCCTTTCTCTGGAGCCCTGACTGTCGGTAGCTTGGACCCTGTTCCCGATACCTGTGGGCCACTATTATTTATATTTTTAAATGTTTTTTTTTTTGTGAAAATATTTAAAAATGTATATAATAAGGTAAAAAAATGAATGAAGAGAACAATATGATAAAAATGATAAATAAAAATACGAATGTTATCTACTTATATTTTAAAAAGTGTAGATGTAGATAATATACTTAGACTGCTAATAAAATCTAACCCCTCTCCAAATAATTAATAGTTTAACTTTGTCGTAGATATTATTGTACAGACGCCAGCACATCAAGCTACCACAGTCAGATTTCTGTAATAGATTTTCAACTTTATCCCAAGATAAGAAGGTTTGGTCGCGGGACTTATCTCATTACCGTGACCCCGGGACATAACGGGCTATTGAAGGACACCGTGGATTTTAGTCAGTACAAGTCTGACAGTCCCTCCCGCCCTGCCCGGGGTGGGAGGACTCATTTGATGATTTTACCACGCAAAAAAAAAAAAAAAAAAAAAAAAGATAAGAAGGTTTACGTTCGATTGCCAAAATTTTAAAGATTCGGGTAGGTTGATGTGCTGGCGTTTGTACAAATGGTACAGACATAACATAACTCTTCTTTTTTGCTTTGCCGTAGTTGTTCAAAATACTGTAAAGTAACATTTTACGAAGCATTCATTATTCTCCTTCCAATTATCCCGAGAAAAACAAAAGAAGATCCCAACCAAATTAGACAGATTACCCACTCAAGACTGCACATCCCTAATACGGATAAGCAATCAAGAAATCATGGAGCTAACAAACTGCTATTGTAGAAAACAAGTAAAAACTCAGGGTTGCACCACCCCTGCTCTACCGAACGCCCCTACCAGGGGCGCGCTACTATAAAACCCGACATATTTACGAGTTTTGTCTCCCCCTACTCTAGTTTGTCTGTGGTTTAAATTAAAAGAAATGGCGGGTGATTTTACGCGAACGAAACGCGTGACTATTTTGATAATTGGCTTAACATTTTGGCTAAATAGAGCGGACTCTGTACAAATAATTTGATATTTTTTTTACAATTGTGTAAAAAGTAATGTATTCCTTCCTTACTTAGATGTGTATAAGCTAGACATAAAAATTATCTCATATCGTACTGAAAGTATATTTTCAAACTTATTTTATTAGGTAACACTATCATGTATTTTTTACCGAATCGAACACCGGTATGCTAAGAGAATCTTTTAAAAGAAACTGTTGAAAAATCGTCTAAACAGCACTTTAAACCGTTTTAAGAATACAATGAACCACAACCACTTCCTGGAAATATAAAATTAAGTGTTCTTTCCGACGAAACAGCTGACCAAACCCTCCTTTGTATATTTTCACTCGCACGTTTACAGACACTTGAGGGCAAAACAAACTGTACTTAGTACTGCTGAACTATAAATACCACCACTTCTGTGTAACCCAAAAGAAATTATCGATCAAATAAACACACTAGTTAACCATGATTTATAGAAAACCTAGCTTAATCGCAGCTTAAGCTTGCCCTTAGGTTTAACTGTGTTCAAAAATCTATAGGTCGAAAGCTTTTGGCATCTACCAGTTGTCTGACGAGTAGTTATGCTAGAAGCTAGCGCCAGAAGGAGGGTTATGTATTTTTAACAAAATAATGTTTAAACAAATGTATAGGATGTTAACTCAAAGTTAAGTTGATCAGTAGATCAAACTAGCATTTGAAAGCGTTTTCACCCTTTCCCCCATTACACCCGTGTTTTATTATAATTAAGTCGCTATATCATTCCATTTATATCTCTGTACCAAATCATTCATCAAAATCGGTTCAGCGATTTAGGCATGAAAGCGTAACGTTAAATCCTGGTATGAAAAACATACCTGAAAAAAGTACATATACTTATCCTACTTTTTATGCCGGTAGGTAGTTTATAGTCCCTGCCGGCCCTGGGACAATTACTTTTTATGCCAGTAACTAGCTCATACCAGTGGGCGCAGCCACGGGCTTAAGCTAGTTTCTTAATAAAACTTATAGGAACAGTTTATAGAAAATAAATGCTAAAATCATACTTTATTTGGAAATTACTCAAACCAAAACAAGCCTCCTGCAGACACACGCGATTAATCGCGCGGGGCGACATGTCGCGGTCCATTCGCAGTATTTTTAGAGTGGAAATTAGCTTGGCTCGTTGTCGCAGCGCGATTAATCGCGTGTGTCTGCAGGAGGCTTTACCTAACAATAATATTCAAGATAAATAAATCAAGTAGAGTTCATTAAAGTATATTTTATTAAAAAAGAAGCTCGAATTCTGAATAATCACAGCGGTCTCCGATAATAATGAAATCCTCTCCTCGGAATTGATCCTAATATTTCCCGCCAATAACCATTTTAAATGCAAAAGAAAATTCGAATAAAAGAACTCTCGCCGCTTATTATTTGAACCGCGAATAAAACCATAGGCAAATCGCTGGGTCGCCAATCTAAATACGACTTTATAATTTGCGAACTAAAGCTCATTTTCCCACGATCTTAGATTTGACACATCGGTAAGTTTTCAAAATGGTTGCAACACGGTTGAATTTTTTTTTCGTTGGAAATGAATATTTATTTTTTAAATTTTATTTGATGCCAGGTAGTGCGGAATGCTAAATACTGTGTTTTGGAAATATTAAAAAAATGCACTAGTTTTCAAGCGGTTCGTTAAAGCTTGGCCCATGCTTTAGCTGCTGAATTACGTAGCCATTTTTTTAAAAGCCTAACTAAACGGGAGCCCTTTATGATTTTCAATTAGAACTTGGTTCAATATCAATCAAAACCTAACAGAGCTCAAAAGCACACACACATAATATACAGTTTCAATAGGAGAATTACAAGATAGAATAATTATACTTTATTGTACACCATAATTTGTACCAATTCTGTTACAATGGCGGTCTTATCGCTGATAGCGATATATCTTCGAGACCAATCTTAGATGGGCTGTACGATTACTGAAAACTTATTGCCTAATCTTAATACTCAATCCAAAATCCCGATTGGACATCTTAAAGACTAGAATAGGAAAATTCGGTCATTGGCTGATTGACAGGCAAAGATCTAACCGAAGACAGTTTATTAATTTCCAGCTAGAATTGGCTAATGTCACTTTGTTTCTAAACTATAGTTTGATTATTAATTCGAGTCAGTAAAATGACAAGTGCAACTGTCACTGATACATACAAAACGAAACAAACCTGAACACTGGAAATGTCATTTTACTGACTGGAATTAATAATCGTATTTTAGCCAAAAGTTAAAAAATAACGTTCCAAGTTCGATCTTCAACTCATAAACTTATGTTTCCATTCTACATGGGTCTGGGGACCCTTAACACTTGTTCCGGTCCGTGGTTACAACTCAAGAACACTGCCTCCCCTCCGCGCCCGTAGACTAAGGAGTTATGATTTGCTGTCTATGGTATAGTTTATGGCGGCGGGGCTTAGGGGCTTTCTTTTACCTTAGCTATGGTTTTGAAAGCCACTCTTTTCGTTCAGAAGCTTAGAAGGTTGCGAATTCATGTGGATTTTTCAACTTTACAAGTTTTTCAAGTTATGCCCATGATTTAATAATAATAATTAATCATGATGAAATGCCGGAAATGCCATCATAAACTTTAAAATAAAATTAAGTTGTCAATAATTTTTCCTTGTTTAGAGTGTCTGATTTACAATAAGTACTTAATATTTATTTATTTTATTTTATCCTGAACGAAAAGTCAATGACCTCAATATTATTATTATTATCCTTTTAATTTTAATGTCTATTCTACCTTTGAATACACAAAGTTATGTTAGACATCCACTACAACTTGTAGACGACTAAGGACATTTTTTTCTGCTGCATTTTAAACATTTGTTTAGGAGGACTACAGAAATCTTTCTACATTCTGTGATTTTGTCTATTTTTTCGTCGACAAAACCTGTTTCTTCGGCTTGAAAATATTGGGAACCAGCAATCATGTAAATAAATAACTGCTGTACACACTGCTATACACAACCATTTTGTCTAGACCTCACTTTTGTATGCTCAATCCTCACAATGAACGATCTGCTTACGCTGGTTTCGTATAGCTTGATGTGTTGCCGTGTTCACCTAGGGTTACCATATCTGAGGACTTGTCCTGAGAATTAAGGATTCTTGGACTCTACTCAGAATTGCGGCCGGATTTTGCAAATCTTAAGAAATCTCAGAATTTTTAGAATTGTCAATAAAATACAGCTTACATTTGAATGATTCTTATTGCAAAGTTAAACAACATAGAAATAATCTTCTTTTGGTAATATAGTAATATAGATAATTGCACAATTGAAAGGAAGAGGGCGCCGCAGAGCGATATCCGAAGTGTATAAAAACGAAAATTTTACAACTTTTCTGAATAGATTACTAAATATTGACCCGTATTTTTTCTTTTTTTACGCAAACCAAAATTGACGGAGATCTGATGCTTTCAAAATTGCCAATACGTCACAATTTAGTACATTATTTTACTGAATTCTGACGTCACGAGCCCCCACTCTCGAGTCTTGATGTGTTATATCTTGGTAAATATTCATTGATTTTACATAAGAAAAAATAAATGTGTCCGTTATTTTTCAAAACTAATTAACGGACTTATTAGATTTATAATTTATTGATATTGTCAAATAGCCATTATTAAGTACTTTTGAGAGAAAATTTTCAAACGGTAAAAATCTCAGGATTTTTCAATGGAAAGCAGGCCTTTTCTCCGGACTTTTGATTTTTTCGTCTGGTAACCCAATAAAACGCCAATGGGGAGTTTAGTCCCCAAACTGTGATAATTGTCAAAGTTCTTATTTGTCACTACGGGGACTTTAGTCCCCACTTGAGCAGTTAACGCAACAAAATTATGACATTACAGTTGTCAGATTTGACAGCTGACAGTAGCTGTCAATGGCGCGTTGTAATGGATGGTAACCATAGACATTATAATCCTATGGACTGGAAATACCTACACCAAAAACGTGTATGCCTACAAGTTCGCTGGTCCCATAAAATGGCGGCCAATGCTAGGGTTGTGCCAATCAAGAAACATTGTGTTAGTGTAACGAGTATCGATACCAGTATCCCTAGTACTTTTAGGATTACAAAATAGTATTACGAATAGATACCACGATTGAATTATAATCCATGTAGTTAAGTAAAAATAATGTTTTCACATTTGCGTTATCGCTTGTAATTAAATATTATATATTTATGTGTTAGCGTTAATTTGTTCCCACACATTGATGGGTCAACTGCAATGGTGCCTCTATTACGGTAGACGGTTCCTTTATTTATTTATTTAAACTTCATGTACATAAAGTGGTACAAGGGCGGACTTAATGCCACAAGGCATTCTCTACCAGTCAACCTTTGGGTTAAATAAGAGAATATTGTGGTAGGGTACAAAAAAAAAATCAAACACATATATAAATTAATATAGATACTAATACATATAATACTGATAAAATAAACTAAACAATTTAATAGAATAAATGAAAAAATATAGATATATACATATAACTTAATAATAACTATTATGACTAGACTTGAAAAGAAAAAGAAGAGAGCTATTTATTGTGACTTAAATAGAGGTTACGCATTTTTTTTAAAGTGAAATCGCTTTCAGCTTTTTTAATGCTAAAGGGTGGCGCGTTCCAGTGTCTTATAGTTGCTATAGCGAAAGAATTAGACATAAAACCGGTGCGGTGTGAAGGAATTTGGAGAAGTAGTTTTTTGGAAGCTCGAAGGTTACAATTATGAGAACTGCCCAACACTTAAAATTGAGTTTTTAAATAATCAGGAGCACGTGGATCGTTCATAATCTTGTTCTAATAACATCAAGTGTTCTGTTAAAACATTTTTATTCAAAGTGAAGTGAACATATAAGCCAGTCTTTACTTCGTGGACTAATATTTTCCACATCGATAGAGTCCAACCACTTTTTCTTCAATCTTTCATTTTTGGGAAACCTGTAAATGATTAGTATTTTTGTATCAATATTACATTTGGTAACAGTTTCAGTGTAACGAAGGACTAGTATCGGGAACTATTACAGCAACGGTACAACACTATTATTATTGTAAACAAACGAACGAAAATAAGAAATGAAAAATATTGTCTGTAGGACGGAAATAAACCCAAATATTAATACTCTAACCATGAAAACAAGGTCACATAGCGATTTCTTTACCGAAATTGTTCTATTTCATGTAGTTTTGCATGAAAACCTGTTACTAACCTGTACAAAGTCAATTCAGGCTGATTTTTCTTTTTTCTGGCATGAGAAGACACAATGAAACATCCAGGCATGTTGAATTACTGTTTGTTAATGGTGACACGCACTTTTAAAAGAAAACACTCCGTAATTTACTCAAAAATCTAAATTCAACAAAAAGTAAACAACTATTTGACAGCAGAACTACCACGAAACTCGGCCCATAAAATGGCGAAATGGGCACGTTTCTGTAACTGTGGGAAATATCCCAACAAAATATTCCATTTTGAGCAACAACCGAAATATTGTTGTCTCTTTTGTCAAATGTGATTACTGCATTAGAAAGAAAGAGACAAACCAATATTTCACTCTCTGTCTCATGTTTGACTCATATTTGTATAAGCAAAATGTATGTATAGAACATCGGGGCATCTCCATATAACTTCATCTCAATGATGGTAACCCTATGTGCACCACATAATGCTTTCAACGCCACAAGTTAACTAAATCTCTCGAGAGTACGCCACGGGCCATGATGTCTGAGCAGTAGGACCTTCATTAACTCTAATAAATGTTAATTATCCTGTGTTTATTTACGCACAAACAAGGTACTATTAAGTTTTACTACCATGTTTACTACTAAGGCTTGAAGTGCTCTTAAACTGATGTTGGTTGCACATACAAAAACATATTGTGTATTTGTAGGCTGATGTCGTTCGCGGATATCTGTCACGCGTAGGTACGAATATGCACTGTTAGGGTTTTTTTTTGCGTCGTAAAATCATCAAATGTACAGTAATGGGTAGGAGGAGTCTCCTACCCATTACTGTCAAACTTGTACTGACTCAAACAGCCTTCAGCGGTCGCCGCCTATCGCCTCCGTGAGGAAACAGCGGTGCTCTGCCACGCGCGGGGCAGTCCTGCACCGTATGCTCCACCGTGTCCTCCGGGCGATCCTCGCAATACAAGTTTAAATTTGACAGTTCATGCTGTGTGTCACAGCATGAACTGTCAAATGTAAACTTGTATTAAAAACATGAAATTATAACGCAGCGTCCACGCTAACGAATCGCACCACGACGCTTCATGTTGAGTGGCGTGTGAACTGTAGCGTTAGGAAACTGTATTATTTTGTATGTATAGGTGTTATTTTATTTTTGTAGAAGAGCGTCTACGCCGTACGACATTTATAATACTTTCAGTCAGGCCTACCATGACCTTTAGTGTCTAAACACACTATGCCGAAGTTACGCGACCGAAGTTCGGCACAGTTACGCCTGCAACGCTATTTGAATTACTGACGACACACTATGCCGAAATTACGTCGCGTCATAGCGTACAGAGTAACTTCGGTCGGGCGTAAGTTCGGCGGGAACTTATTCTGTGACCACACATTATACGCGACCGAAGTTCGGTTCGATTACCGACGAAGATCCGGGGGCGGGGAGCAGCAGGGAGCCGCCCGCGCCACCCGCGCCGAATTTCCGCCGCGTAAGGGCGAGGCCACAACAATGCGTTGCGGCGTCGCATCGTAAAAAAACTCTGAAGCCGCACAACAAAATTATATTGCAATTCGTCGTAATTTTTTGCGATACGATGCCGCAACGCAGTGTTGTGGCCTCGCCCTAAGTTCGGCACTTATGGTGTGTCATATCAGCCAAATACGTCTGAACGTGAAATCAGCCGCCGAACTTCGGTCGCGTAACTTCGGCATAGTGTGTTTAGACACTTAAAGCGAGAGAATGGAACTACCATTGTAGGAAAGAGATAGCGCTAGACGACTTGTATACAGAGAGAGACATCATGGTAGGCCCCCATGTCCTTATTTTTAAAATGATTAAATGACTGAAGGCACGTGAGCAGGGTGTCTAGATCTAAAAAAGTTAATAAAAACATTAAAAAAATAAACCAACCTCATTGAAATCCACCCAACGAAAATTTTAAATAAAAAAATAGTAATAACGAAATTATTTGTTACAGATTTCGAACACTCATTCGGATCAGAAGGAAAGTCGTATTTACTTCCAAATTTTTTTTTTCTTTTAAATATAAGTTGTCCGGATTTGATCTGTCGGTTTGTGTATGTGAATTTAAATGCTTTCAAATGCACCGGTCTACGACACAGGAAAAATTCCTAGTGAGGGTTTGCCCCTCCTGTTTTTCCCACGTTATTATACACTCACTTTTCTTGTTTGTTTGTTTGTCGTTCCGGTTGGACTTTTGCAACTCTATTTTGAGGCACTTCCTGATAAGCTAGCAGGCTGAAATTTTCAGGGTAGCTTCAACCCCGATGAACAAAGATAAAAATAATTAATAGATTTAAAAAAAATCTAAAAACCCCTTTTTAAATGTCCTAAAAATAAGAATAAGAAAATAATTAAATAACCCTATGGGGCTGAGAGAGGGGACACTCAAAACGTGGGGGCGTATCTTTGCAAGTTACATCCACGATCTATACACGTCGTGTAAATATATCCCATAAATAATCCCTTAAATAATATACGCCCCCACGTTTTGAGTGGCCCCTCTCTCAGCCCCCTTTCTTTTTTTTTTTTTTTTTTTTTCGTGGTAAAATCATCAAATGAGTCCTCCTACCCCGGGCAGGGCGGGAGGGACTAAAAATCCACGGTGTCCTTCAATAGCCCTTTATGTTCCGGGGTCACGGTAATGGTATAAGTCCCGCGACCCCGGCAGGCTTTGGCCCTCTAGAGAGGGGGCCCCGTCATCATGCTGACGCTCTTTGAGGCGCGCGTGGAACACAACGCGCCGTCGACCCGGGCATGGTCCATGGTCGGGCTGCGAGTTGCCCTTTACTCGCCGCCCGCATGCCCGCGCCTACGGTGGCCGGAGATCGTCTTGCGACGTCCGACGCCGTGGGCGCCAACCACCGCGGGTGGGGCGGAGGGAGGACATTGCCCTCTCTCTCTCGCGGCTCGCCTCCTCCTTCACGAGCATAACTGCTTCGCAGAAGGAGGCGACCGCTTCCCACTCCGTCTCGCCCCGCAGCATGGCCTCGACCAATGCCGGGCGCGAGAGGTCTCCGCCTATCGCCGCCGAGAGGACACGGCGGTGCTCCGCCCAAGCGGGGCAGTCCTGCACCGTATGCTCCACCGTGTCCTCCGGGCGATCTTCGCAGTGGTGACACCCGGGCGTCTCTTCCCTCCTTATCAGACACAGGAACCTCCCGAAACTTCCGTGTCCGGTGAGGACCTGCGTCATGCGGTAAGTCAGGACGCCGTGACGTCTTTCCAGCCACTCCTCAAAGAGGGGTCTTACCGCCGCGATTGCGGCGTGCCCGCTCTCAGCCCCCTAAGGTTATTTTCTTATTTTTAGGACATATGAAAACGTGGGTTTTTAGATTTTTTTAAATCTAATCTATTAATTATTAAAATATACCGATGGAAATGAGACTCCTTTATTCAATGGATTAAAAAAAGAAAAATCTCATTTACATAGAAAGATACACAGCATCAATGAATTGTGTTTTTTTTAGCCTATACTATGTCCATCTGTTGGGCAAAGGCCTTCCTTTTCTCGTTCCAAACCTCTCTCGCAACTCACACTCGATGATGATGATGATGATGATGTGGTCCCGTGGAACCTAACCAAACCGAACCTCGGGGTGCCTCAGTAGTTGTTGGTGTCTTTGAAAGTAGACGTCCGCGTCAGTGGCACCCCGAAGTTCGGTTTGGTTAGGTTCCTTTAAACCTTGCACACGGTAATAGGAGCCCCGCGCAGCGGGGCTCCGTCTACCTGAACCACGTCCATTTAATTGAAATAAATGATTAAGAATAAGGTACCTAATATGCTTTTATAAAGTTTGGTATATGGTGGTAATTTTTATAGATATCGATATGTATACGTAATAAAAATCTCTCCTAAAAAAGTTCTCAAATAAACCTTTTTGACTTTTACGCCACAGACATTATCGTGTAACCTCTAGTACGGTACGTACCGACCCGGGTTTGAACCGGCGGCGGCGACCGGCGGCGACCTTTGTATTACTGCTACTCGCCCTACGAGGTTGAAACTCCGGCTGGTATTTTCAGAAGTTTCATATTTTCAGATAGAGGTAAAAAATACTTATGTTTGTGAAATGTATTTGTTAATCTAATAAGTCCGTTAGTTAGAGTTTTAAAAATAATTAACACATAATTTTTTTCTAAATCAACGAATATTTACGATGATATAACGCATCACAACTCGGGAGTCGAGACTTGTGGCGTCAGAATCAGAACTATGAAAAATTATACCCAGAATGAAGTGACGTATTGAGGGTTTTAAAAGCAATCAATTTAGGTTAAGTAATAAAAAAATACGGGTCAAATAAGGGGTTGAAAAATATAGTATTGTTAATTACTCTTTACAAAAATTTAAGTCTGCCTTACACAAGGCCTTATCATTATCACATTGAAAAAAATAATTTAACTGTAGTTCTCTTTCGCCTTTTTTAATTTTTTTCATTTGCATAACAATTCTACATATTAACCTAAATTAGTTCTAAATTACTATTTTATTTTTGATAGGTACTGTATTCTTCCTTTGTTCAATGCATGCCGTGGCAGCCTCTAATTAAGGCTACACTATAAAATGTAAACAGTCATCTATCCTAAATATGTATTATGGAGTATGCTTTGTTGGTTGTCCTTAAAAATAGATAAATAAACTAATTAGTTTTTTCAGCCATCTTGTCTATCACTTAAATCTAAGTTGTTACTCAATCAGGTCAGAATTGCTGAACGGATCTTTATGTTCTTTATTCTTTGGAATATCACATAGGATATTTTCCATGTATTAATTTCCTATAAGATTATTTTCAGGCTACACGCGGGCGAAGCCGGTCGCAACAGTATGGTTAAGGGCGCTTGAAAGTTCGAACTCACGACCTACAAATCTTAACCACCTCTGTTAATACTATAGCAAATTAATTTGATAACTGATTTATTTAAAAGCCTCGCTTAAATCAGTTGTTAAAATTGTCCCATTTAGGCTGCGTGGCCACCAGAGATGTGCGAAAGAAATGTGTCGTGCGAGGATGTCTAGCTGTGCTGTGAAAATGTGTGGGCGTTTCCACCAAAGCTGTGCGATGAAAATGTGCCTACGAGGATGTGTAGCGGAGCTGTGAAAATGCGCATTAATGTGTGGTGCGAGGATGCGTTGCGAAGCTGTGAAATGTTTCGACGGGGTTGCGGTGACAAACTCCGTCTATGGACTGGCTGGTACAGTATGCGTAAACCTCGCAACACATCCCTCGCACACATTCCTCGTACACATCCCTCGTACACATCCCTCGCAATACATCCCTCGCACACATCCCTCGTACACATCCCTCGCACACATCCTTCACTTGTTTTGTATGTACAAAAATCTAGCTCCGTTGATCCGTTTCCACCAGAGCTGTGCTGACCGAGGCGAGGTAAATGAAGCGATTCTATTGGTTCTTTACAAACACATTCCTCGCACATCTCTGGTGGAAACGCAGCCCAACTTTCTTTTACAAATGACGTCAGCATAGCACTCATATGACAAACACAGTCAAGCGATTCTCAATAAAAACATTATAAAACTATTTTAATATAAACTGCACCTGCAATGGAAACCTTTCAACAATTGGAAACAACGGATAACGGTGAAAAGACCGCCGGTCCGCCATATTGAGAGCGGAAACGAAAATCATTGTTTGGCCTGGCCCGCGAAATCTAGCCTTTGTCGCTTTTCATTCGGCCAGTGAATGGGACGCGTTATAAATATTCAAAAAGTTTATAGGCAGCTTTATCTTCTGGATTGTCGATGGTTTTCTTTTTTTTTAATTGGCGCGTTGTTTTGCTATAGTTCGCGCCACGACTGGAGAGTCCTGCGAAAAATTCGTGGTAGCTAAGTTTTTAAATGAAATTTAATGTAATAATGACATAGACACTAGAGCGCTGCTGCGCTGCGGACTTTAGTGATTTTCAGTGAATTCCTTTAAATCGTATTTTCTTACGAGTGTTCAACTGTATCAGCAAACTATTTGATTAATAGTTATATAACTGTTATGCGTTTATTTTTCTAAGTATGCTCCATTCTATGTTGTTTTTTTTTAAATTATAAATCAAAGTAAATTACACATGTTTAATTTTTTTTTCTTATTTTAATTTTATTATTATAATAACTTAGCTTTAAAAACAATACAATAATACATTAATTAAATCTAAATATTTACCAAATAAAAAACTATGACATAAAACCAATTATAGTAGTTTATGAAACTGGTACCTAGACTCGCCCATGAAGGGTTCCGTAGCAGCAAGCATAGATTAGAGATATAATTATATTGAGATTAGTAAGTAATATACACAAACAATAAAAATAACTTTGTTTTTCATAGTATTTGTATGAATGGCAAAGTTATATTTGCGGTTTTTGAAAATGTACTATATCTCAAAAACTGCTAACTGTATCTCATCCAAACCAATTTTCGTTGGTAGTTTTGGTTGAGGTCTGCATTATATATTTTTTTTAGTTTTATCATTCTCTTATTTTAGAAGTTACGGGGGGGGGACACACTTTTTACCACTTTGGAAGTGTCTCTCGCGCAAACTGTTCAGTTTAGAAAAAAATGATGTTAGTAACCTCAATATCATTTTTAAAGACCTATTCATTTTTGGTGGTGAAAAATTTTTTTTTGAGTTTCAATTCTAAGTATGGGGGGCACCCCCAAAATTTGTTTTGTTTTGATTTTTGTGTGAAAATCCTAATGCGGTTCACATAATACATCTTTCTACCAAGTTTCAACAGGATAGCTCTTATACTTTCGACAAAAAGTGGCTGTGACATACACGGACAGACAGACAGACATGACGAATCTATAAGGGTTCCGTTTTTGCCATTTGGCTACGGAACCCTAAAAACGAGCGAAGCGAGTTTTTTAAAAGTATCACACGAGTGTATAATACCTAGTTATGTACAGTTTCTTAAGCTTTACTAAAACGAATCGTTCTTCAATGATGCTTCTAAAAAAAACTTTTTTTTAAAAAGTACCGACTTCAAAACAAATACAAAAAAGTTTAAAATAACTTTTCTTTCGGAAGTCGGTGGCAATAGTCAATGACACAACAAAACAAAGCCACCGACTTCCGAAAGAAAAGTTATTTTAAACTTTTTTGTATTTGTTTTGAAGTCGGTACTTTTTTTTAAAAAAGTTTTTATTTTACCCTTTTTTATTAGTTTATTTATTACATATTCAAAATTTTCTTACATATGCACTAATCTTGTAATCCGCCACAACATAAAAAATCCATATCTCTAAAACTACTGAACCGATTTTGATGAAACTTGCAGTGTACCCTAAGTTGAACAATACCTAGTACAACAAAAAAAGAATTACTTAAATCGAACTTATAGTTCCGGAGATATGCGTGCACAAACATAAAAACATACATACATACACTTATGAAATTTGGCACATTTGTTCAGACGCTGATATAGACTAACATATATGAAACCTGGGCAGTTCTGATAATATTACATACATACGGGTCGAATTGATAACCTCCTTTTTTTTGAAGTCGGTAAAAAATAAGACGTGGTTATGATACGTATTTTTTTTTTCATGAAACTATATTTCTATGTAGAACGCAGTCCTATAGTGTTGTTTTCAGTTTCAATGCTAGGTAGTGGAGGAGTCATCAAGTGGCATGTCTATTTTGAAACTAGGGATGGGACACTACTCGCTTAGATTATTTTTTTATAGATTATAGAAAGCACAAAAAATTAAAGAGTCATTTTACACTTCTTTGTGGCTGTTTTTGAAGTCAGTAAAATTTTTTGTGAGCTTTTTAATCCTATAGAATTTGGGGTGTATGAACATTCCCCTAATTTTTGCCAATTTTTTCTTACATGCGCACTCTAATTTTGTTACCCGTAATAACATCATCAAAGTACACAATAGTCACAATACATAATACATACAAGCTAAAAATACTAATACAAATAAGAACTACCGAGCCAAATTTGATGAAATTGTTATAGGACCAAATGGAAAGTCTCTGCATCGAACAAAAAAAGAAATTACACAAGTCAGACCAGAAACCTCGGAGTAATAAGTTTATGGAAAAAATCCTCCTATTTGAAGTCCTCTAAAAATACACCTTAAGAGCGCATATTCAGAAAATTGGCAACGTCGCAAATAGTTGTCAAATATTAACAAGTTTTAATTAATTTAGCAATTTTACTGTATGGAAATTGAAAATAATTATGGCTATGTAGTGCACTAAAACGTTGATATAGGAATGCAATTAAAACACTGAATTTGATGTTGTAACCGTTTCAAAACGTTTTAAAACTATATATTCGGTGTTACGATATTAATTATTGCATTCCCTCATCAATGTTTTAGTGCACTACAGAGCCATATTTCTTATTTTCATACAGTAAATTTACCAAATTAATTTAAAATTGTAAATATTTGACAGCTATTTGCGACGTTGCCAACTTTCTGGTTATGCGCCCTTATGATGTCCTTGAACAAAGTATGAAAGTATCAAATGCAACAACAATAACTTCTCTATATGTTGATCGACACTTCAATACCATAGTGCCACAGTTCTGCAATGATCGAACCTTACACTTAAGCTGTTGTGCATTCTTCAAGTTTCAAATGACAGCTTTCTGTGTATTCCTTCAATAAAGACGACATTCAAACGTCATACGTCGACAAACATATCAGTGCAGGCGGCAAAATTCAGAACTAAAATAAATGTACCAAGTTTGACATATCGTTGCATTTTTTCTTAACAAGCAGCGCCACCCTGAACTGCAAACTTAAAGTGGTCATACTGTAGTCAACGGCCGTCGATGCGCATACGTCGTTCAACAAAGAAATATTAATGTCTAATTGCGTTGCAGGAAAGTTGAAAAAGTGTCCAAGTGAAGTCTTAAATCACTAACCTTTGCAGTGTACTGGAAGTGAACTGTGTAGTCATATTTAAGGGTATGATCATTAAATTAAACATCTTTCTACATCAAAAATAATCAGCGGTCTTATATGTACTTACCTATAAAGCTTCAACACCTAGCAGTCATACCTGGTCCTTGGTGGAGTTTGAAAGAACTGGGCTTGAAAATATGTGGAAAAAACCGTTACCGAACAAAAAAAAACTAGCGCTTTTTAAATTTTATTCCTCAACATTTTTAAAAGGCCCAAGAAAAATCCAACGTCAAAACGTTAAACCAAACTCGCTATTTTTAGAAGATCCTTCACCTGTTTAACATTAGTTTTAGAGGAAAAACAGAAATTGTATTAAAGCAAGAAATACAATGCTTTTTTTTTATTTTACTTCTTCATCGATATCGACAACCCCCACATCCCTAAGTCATCGTCATCGACTAGTGTAGAGCACGCTTCGTCGCCTTCCCATGAATGTCGGAGCATTCTTTTGTGTCTACCCTCCTTTTCACAATGGTGCGGATGCTCCAGTATCTTAATGATTGAGATGTTTTGATTGGGGACTGGGGAGCTCTATGATACGTGTTTCTTGAGCAATAATATTAATGAAGGTTTTGCCAGTATTTAAATACCTTTTCTATTCTCGTTCTGTTTTATTTTAGGCGAATATTACTCATGGAAATTGATTAAAAGTGTCATTGTCAAAATGGTTTATGGTTATTTTTTTCTTTTCTTTGATAACTGAGTCGATATCAACCTCTATCAACTGTGCTCCCAGCGTCATGACACTGACAGCTGTCAAAATTCTACAACAACTTTGACACTGACTGGTCTTCAA
Organism: Agrotis exclamationis; assembly: GCA_950005045.1. Lineage (NCBI taxonomy): Eukaryota > Metazoa > Arthropoda > Insecta > Lepidoptera > Noctuidae > Agrotis > Agrotis exclamationis. The sequence goes on from OX465441.1 coordinate 12,382,666, forward strand.
ATGTTTAGAAATAGATGTGATAATCGCGTTCGGTTTAATTGGTCTTTTTTACCGACTTCAAAAAAAAGGAGGTTATCAATTCGACCCGTATGTATGTAATATTATCAGAACTGCCCAGTTTTCATATAGGGTGACATGGTAAACAGTGAACCACTAAAAGTTTAAGCATTAATAAAACCAATGTACGTGAATTTAATTAAGAGCTATTGACATTAGACGAAAGGAAATTTATTAAACTTGTGTTTGGCATATCAATTTCAGTTCCAATTGTTATAGTTTATTGGTAATATTGTTTTTTTTTAAAGATGGCGAATGGTTCACTGTGTACCAGTATAAGTACACTGTGAACCGGGGGGTGCGTCGACAGTGGACCAATGAGTACACAGTGAACCATCACATTAATTACATCCCTTTATCGCATTATTTTAAAATATTTATTGTTAGAAATGGCGTTAAATGAAACTGTATTAATGTAAAATTAAATAATTTGTATTCGTCAGCAACGATCACAGTTATCCATCAGTCTAAAAAAGAACTAGTAGGTACTATTTTAATTTAAAAATCTAATTAGGAACATTGTTATTATTCTACATAACAATTAACAGTCAATGTATTACTAAATAATTTGTATTCGACAGCAACAATCACAGTTAACAATCAGTCCAAAAAATAACTAGTACTAATTTAACTTAAAAATCTAATTAGGAACATTATTATTATTCTACATAACAATTAACAGTCTTTTAATAACATTTTACGAAATAGTTTACGCTTCTTAGAACAGTTTGCATCATGACCGCCAATTTTTCGGTTTTCTGTTTTAGTTCGACCCATTCTGAAACCAAAAAGATCACTTGATTATTTGTTTTTTACAATCACAGTTGAAAAGTATAAGCACAAATTGTATCGGACATAATTAACAAAGTGATTGGTACACAGTGAATCACTGTTCACTGTGTACCTTACGATTTTGAGCCACTGTGTACAAACACCACTTTTTAACCTATAAGGTGACATAACTATTAAATAAACCAAATTCAAGGGATACTTATACATCAAAATTATTAAGAAATACTTGTTTTACACACGAAAATAATGCAATCTAATGTAACTAAATAAACAACGATTCTAGAAAGAAAATAAATGAAAACACGTGTACTTACTTTTTTTGGCGCCAAGGACAAAATCATGCACTGTGCGACCGTTACGGGCGGGAGCGCGATGTCGACTGGGGAGTGCGAGAGGTGGTAAAAGAAAAGTTGTTTCACGTTTGCAGCACGGTTTGGCAACGTCGCGTTTTTGGGATATGAGTGCTGGTGCACTGTGTACTACTGGGCCACTGTTTACCACTTGACCCTATGTTAGTCTATATCAGCGTCTGAACAAATGTGTCAAATTTCATAAGTGTATGTATGTATGTATGTATGTATGTATGTATGTATGTTTTTATGTTTGTGCACGCATATCTCCGGAACTATAAGTTCGATTTAAGTAATTCTTTTTCTGTTGTACTAGGTATTGTTCAACTTAGGGTACACTGCAAGTTTCATCAAAATCGGTTCAGTAGTTTTAGAGATATGGATTTTTTTATGTTGTGACGGATTACAAGATTAGTGCATATGTAAGAAAATTTTGTATTTTACAAGAATTTGGGTTGAATATGTAATAAATAAATAAACTAAAAAGGGTAAAATAAAAACTTTTTTAAAAAAAGTACCGACTTCAAAACAAATACAAAAAAGTTTAAAATAACTTTTCTTTCGGAAGTCGGTGGCTTTGTTTTGTTGTGTCATTGACTATTGCCACCGACTTCCGAAAGAAAAGTTATTTTAAACTTTTTTGTATTTGTTTTGAAGTCGGTACTTTTTAAAAAAAAGTTTTTTGTAGCTATCGGAAAACGGATTAAACCACACTGAGTAGGCTAGACAATAAGGTTTGTAAATCAGACTGACTGACAGTACAACGAATTCAGTTCCATAGATTACCCCGAACTATCTGGACGACCCCCACTAAACTGCACTAGACGAAATAATTTAGCGCAATAGTTACCCTTTTAAAGAAAATAACCGCCGTAAAGCCGTTCATTATGTATCTGGCAATTAAATAGACGGTTCTAAAGATTCGGTCCTATTATAACATTTATTGCTTTCCAAAACGGTTTTCCATCCTGCAATAATTTCGACGGCGGCATCTTACCATGACAAGATGAATGTTTCATATTTTCTGCCATAATGTTATTCCCACACAAATTCATCATAATTTATTCATAGTTTCGCGTACGCACGCATTATTTACGTAAGGCTGCACTTCTTGCTTCCTCCGCCTGGCTGTATGATGTTTTTTAGGGTTCCGTAACAAATGAGTACTCAGCTGTCCGTCCGTTTGTCACAATCACGAGGCTACATGTTTTGAAATGTCATTCCTGCAGGCACGTGACATTCAAAAACCATGATGAAATTATCACATAGTCTGTTATAATGAGATTGATATGTCCCACTGCAAGGGAAAACTCCCTATTTACTCATTTAATTCTGACCTTTTTTTGGGACTTTTCCACCGCACTATTCCCAAACCACTGCAACTCCTAAAAACCAGAATCAACAGTGGCTTTTTTATTCTGTTCGTGGCTATTTGGGGCCAATGAGATCCGTCACGATACCTACAGGTCAATTACTATAAGCCTGTGTTGTCCTACTGTTGTCCCCCTCTTTCCACTTGCGATCTAGTACGATTTTTGGATCCCTAAAGAATGATTCCGATTCATCCCTCAATTTCCTTCTAGGTCTGCCACATTGTCGTTTAACTACAGATACTAAAAGCAAACTATTAAAAAAATATATTGGGTATAGGTAATTATATTGCATAGATATGGAACTTTGGTTTTACGACTCCGTCTCGCACTTGGCTGTTTTATTTTTTCGCCATTACGGACTTCTTTCTCGTAGATAAAGGGACATCTCGTGAATATATTCATGATTCTCTTTGCGTTGCGATGATACAAATGTGTGTTAGAAATTAGAATTAATGACTGTCTTGTTGTTTTTTTTTTCACTTTTGCGTTAGGAAAATTATAGCGTAAATGACAATGAGTCATACATAAAACAAGTTTTCACTTTTTGTGACGTAAAGTAAACGGACTTTGACAACGATAATTTTGAAGGAATAAATTAAATCCTCGTTCGTACCCTAGGCGCTTTTTTATTTTCCATAGGTACAAAATTTCATGTAGGTACACTGTGTGGTATAATACGAAAATCTTGTGCTAAGGCCTCAGAGGTACAAACGCGAACATAATATAAATGAAACGAATAAATATCTACATATCGATTATTGGGCAGTATCCTCCATGGATGAGAATAAAGAAAGTTTTTTTTATGCCTGCGAGTTCTAATCGTACCTCCTCTAATCTAGTCTTCTTAAGATGTAGATTTTATCGATCCCTGCTGAAAATAACTCAGTTCGGTACCTTTGCCGTAAAATGCTAGAAACAGACTTACATTAACTGTGAGATGTCAAGGCTGAAACGTTAGCCTTACATCGCACCAGACTATTTTTATACCTTCTTTTGGAATTTTCTATGTCCACTATGGCGATGACATGGAGTGGAATATTTTTGTCCAGATTTTGCTTCATTTCAAATTAATTGCAGTTTTTATTGCATCCCAAATTGCTGCCAATTCGACAATGAAACCGTTATATTTTTTGAAAATCTTCATAAATTCCCAAAAAAAACTCCTATTCGCACACAACATCGTATTCGTGCGCTTTTTTTCCCGCCCTTTGTTCTATCGGAATGTTAGTGTTGCTAGTTTTTTGTCCAGAAAGGATTGATGGACCATTGTGTTGCCATTCGCAAAAATTCCCGGCGTCGAATAATTGATAAGTCTGTGCTATGCGATCTTTTTTTTTTTGTTTCGATGCTGAATCGTTAGGGATTAGAGTTTAGTTTTGTTATTTGACTAACTCGTTTGAATTGTTCGGCTTGAATTTCACCAGCCATGTTTGTTTTCCTTTCTACGTTTTTCATAGTTTTTTGTGTGAAACTTTTGTTCGTTCGGCGTTATTTTTAGCTTGTACTGTGTTTGGATTGAATTTTCAGCTGCCTTTGTACGAAAATGGGAATTAGCAGGTAACGATTATAAAGGACTCGCCTGCTGGCGATTTAATTCTACAGTCTAGTAAAAAGCTTTGAAACACAATAAAAGAATATATCGAAGAGAAATAGAAGTCTTAGCAAAAAACAGTGAATTAACATTCGTTTGAGTAAGTGTATGTCGGTCCTTTTGAAACAAAAAGTCGTTATACAGGGTGATTTTTTCAACTGGGCGTGGATAGCTATATCCGGAACTATGAGGAATATCGAAAAACGTTAAAAGGAGTCACTAGGCTGATTTAGACGAAAACTAAAACTGCATCATTGGATTTTAGAAAAATCAATAATCCTGGCCAGGAATCGAATCAGCTGAATTTGGAAAAAAAATCACACCCTGTATTGTTACACCATTCAATAGTCTTGCTAATAAGGATCAAATTCTGGGAAGTACCTAATCAAAATCATATACGGCATACTTAAGGAAACCATCTACAAAGAGGCTGGACTTTTCCTATATCCGTGCCTATATTTCACTTAACTCCCAGTTATTTAATGGTAATAAATTATTACCATTACCTATCACATACTACCAACATAACCAACCTAATAGAAACAAACACTCTCGGCTTTATTACAAAACGTGGTTTAACTTAGACCAAGGTTTAAATAAAAAATCAATTTTTGAATTTCGAACTTTATTCCAACTGCTATAAAATTCTAAAATGCACATTGACAACTTAGACCGGGATCTAAACTCGGTTTTTGTATTAATAACTTTACGGCAGTAGAAATAAAGTTCGAAATTCAAAAATTGATTTTTGATTTAAACCTTGGTCTAAGTTAAAACCACGTTTTGTAATAAAGCCGAATATGATTAGGTTGCGACCCGTGCGCGAAGGAATGGTGATCAAAACTCTATTATCTATGCGACTCCCAGGAGATATTTACATAATGTGTGCCCAGAAATATAATGCGGCAAAGATAGTCCATTTCTTTTTATGCTGTTTTATTTTTTTCTGGCAAAGGTGGTTTGTTTTTCGGTTTTAATGACTTATGTAAAATAAGTAGTTTAGCAGTGAAAGAATGCTATTTTTACCGACTTCAAAAAAAAGGAGGTTATCAATTCGACCCGTATGTATGTAATATTATCAGAACTGCCCAGTTTTCATATAGGTTAGTCTATATCAGCGTCTGAACAAATGTGCCAAATTTCATAAGTGTATGTATGTATGTATGTTTTTATGTTTGTGCACGCATATCTCCGGAACTATAATTTCGATTTAAGTAATTCTTTTTTTGTTGTACTAGGTATTGTTCAACTTAGGGTACACTGCAAGTTTCATCAAAATCGGTTCAGTAGTTTTAGAGATATGGATTTCTTTATGTTGTGACGGATTACAAGATTAGTGCATATATGTAAGAAAATTTTGAATTTTACAAGAATTTGGGTTGAATATGTAATAAATAAACTAAAAAGGGTAAAATAAAAACTTTTTTAAAAAAAAGTACCGACTTCAAAACAAATACTTACAAAAAAGTTTAAAATAACTTTTCTTTCGGAAGTCGGTGGCTTTGTTTTGTTGTGTCATTGACTATTGCCACCGACTTCCGAAAGAAAAGTTATTTTAAACTTTTTTGTATTTGTTTTGAAGTCGGTACTTTTAAAAAAAAAAGTTTTTGAGTGTCTGTGTTTATTTATGAGACCTGATGAAAAGTAAATTGATATACATGATGAATAAGTTAGTGACTTGCTCACAATTGAACTACCTAAAGTATTAGGAAAACAACAAGAGAAGCGAGATTTATTGTAAATATATTATGATTCACCGGTTTACTTATTGTCAACTTAGTAATCAGAAGAGTTTTACACAAATAAATTAGAGCAGAGATTTAATTAAAATTACTTCCATTTCCGAAAACATATTTATGCCCCACCTTTTTTCGCAGAATGTTCTTTTTTTTTCCCGCTCTTCACTGACAAGTCACCATAGACAATTTTTCTTTTTTTTTCGGCCATTGAAATAAACGATCTCCTCAAACATTCTTAATCCTTGTCAATTAAGTTAGGAGCTCCAATATAAAACAGACGTTCCTCTAAACGCAATGATTGCAAGGTGGCAAGGCGTCTGCGCCCTGTATTTGGGTCGGGCACGTGCTTAGAATACAATGTGTACCCGCCCTTAGGAAAAATATCGAGTTTGCAAGAAGATGTTTTGTCTTGTGGTGTATTTTGTGTTGGTTAAGTATTATTGTCAGCATTTAAGGGTTTTTTCAAGCTTATATAAGTGGTAAATTAGTACCTAGTTGTTACACTTCGATTTTTTTTGCAGTGGCAACACTTTTCATTCAGAAAGAAAGTAGTTATACGAATCCGCAATTTTGTGAAACCAGGAGCATTACTTTGTGTAATTTATTTCATCACGACAGCTCTCAAAACGGTAAAGGAAAACATCGTGATGAGGAGACATCTCCTAGAACCAAAAATCCGAAGACTTGATTGTGTCATCTACTACCCGCATTAGACTCGCGCGTGCTGGACAGCCCACTCCCCGTCACAGAGACGAACGAGGCTTGTGTCCCAGCAGTGAGAACATGACTAGGTCGAGACTAAAGCCTCCTGCAGACACACGCGATTAATCGCGCGGGGCGACATGTCGCGGTCCATTCGCAGTACATTTACAGTGGAAATTGCGCCTCCAAAAGTTAGAAGACTTACAGCCAGCCGAATTGAGAGGACGAAGCTGCAAGCTGACTCACGACTAGGGTTGCCAACCGTACTCTAAAATAGAGTATTGTACTCTATATCACGAAGGCGTACTCTATAATCTATAAGACTAATAGAGTACGCTAAAATACTCTTTTTGTTTACTATCCTAGGCCAGTCATGTAATATTATGCAAAACCATGATCATAAACAAAAAAGTCGACCATTTACTGTTAAAATGTTGGTATCCCCAATTCCACAAGCCACATTCGGACGTTTCTGAATGAAGCTATTAATGTTATTACCTATGCCAATTTCATGTCACTGTTTGATTTATTTACAAAAATGGTTATTATAATCAGGAGTTGTAATTTTAAAAGAACTCCAAGGTGAATTGTAAAATAACACAGATTTTACGCAAAAGTCGGCAGAAATATGGCATTTTTTTTAATGACCTGACAAATTTGTTTGATAAAAAAAATATAAGCTATTATATTACAATAACATGTTCTCTGTTCCCGCCACTTCAGATGGCGGGAAGAGATAAACAGAGCTTCATTGAAGTGGATTAAAAATGAGCTTTTGATCTATAAATATAAAAAGAGTTAGAATGTTTGGAGTACAATTCTTTTAAAAACAATGAAAAATTGTTATGTGCTGTAAAAAGTACAATTTTTTTTTTTTACATATTAAATAAATAATACTCTTTTTTGGAAGTCCGTACTCTTAATTTACCTCCTTGAAATCGGAAATACTCTATTTCTTCTAATAAAAGTTGGCAACCCTACTCACGACACCCAATGTACGGGTACGTTTCAGTGACTCGGAGGCTTAAAAGCCGTAACAGCTTCTTTGGGTGCGTCAGTCCAGATAGTTCAGTCGGTAGTAGCACCTCAACAACAACAAGATGTGAAGTTTGGCAGGAACTGTTCAGACCACCTGACGGCTTCATCGAGCCTTCTGAGAGCCTCCCGGCGGGTAACGCGTTGCCGTGGCCGACTTGGAAATCTCTTAATAGACTGCGAACCCAAGTCGGTCGTAGCAAGGATAATCTCCACAGATGGGGATTCACAGACGGTTCGGACCTGAAGTGTTTATGTGGCGTATCTCCACAGACAATGATCCACCTTTTGTCCTGTGCCGCATGCCCTGTAACCTGTACATTGGACGACCTTATGGCTGCATCGGTGAACGGGTTTCGCGTGGCCGAGTTTTGGGCCAATCATAATATTTGACATAACGACACAAACACAATATTTGCCATCGACACGCTAAGAAGAAGTGGAAATTAGCTTGGCTCGTTGTCGCAGCGCGATTAATCGCGTGTGTCTGCAGGAGGCTTAATAGCAGATGCAAGATACAAGCACTTTTTCTAGTAGTTTAGTTGCAAAAACCCTAATTCGCAAAATGGCAAACGAGGCGCAAAATTTCAAAATGGCAAATTTCAAAAGCCTAATTCTCAAAATGCCAAATGATGAAATTGTTTTTTTAAGACTATTAGAGAATTTGCCATTTTGAGAAAATGTCCTTTTGCGCCTCGGTTGCCATTTTGCGAATGTTGCTAAGTTCGACCAACAGCACAAAAATATGTTTAAAAGACGAGAACGCTTGCAGGCAATCTTTAAAAGATATCGATTTAAAGTCTAGGGTAGAAAGATGCATCGATGCGCGCTTTGTAATCTGTATCAGCAGATTAAAATCTGCATTGTGTTCTCCAATGGTTTCGCTTGTCAAACCGGTTCGTCGGCTTGTTGGACAGATGAGCTTCGTGGATTCAGTGGTATCCCGTGACCTACAAATGAGGTTGGCAATTCGATTTATACCTATGTGCTTTATGATTCTTTTAATCGACTTGTAAAGGGTGTACACCGATTACTTTGAGGTTTCTGGTCCGGTTTCTACAATTCTTTTTTTTCTTCTATGCAGTATCTATACTTATTATATGGTCCAATAATTATGTGGACGACATATATTTTTAAATTTTGTAATCCGAAGGTAAGGTAATACCTACCTAATACTTACGGATTACAAAATTATATTTATGAGAAGAATTTGTGTTGAATAATTGAATATGTAATCTACACAGCGCGAAAAAAAACTTCGAAAAATTTGAACGACTTGAAAACAAGCGATGGATGCAAGTGGCGAATTGTCGTTCGGCGTGGCGGTCTAAGGGGGAGGCCTGTGTTCAGCAGTGGACGTGTTCCGGCTGATGATGATGATGATGAAAACAAGCTGAAAAAATTGTAAAATCGCCATCATCTTCCTGCCCTTATCCCATTGTAATTGGAATCGGCGCAACACGTTTCATCATCTCAGCCATAGGACGTCCACTGCTGAACATAGGCCTCCCCTTTAGATCTCCACATATACCGGTTGGAAGCGACCTGCATCCAGCGTCTTCCGGCGACCTATATAAGGTCGTCTGTCAACAGGTTTAAAAAAGTGTAAAATAAATTAGTTTTTTTAAATAGAAGTATTACACCGATAGTAAGATACAAGTTGTACCAAGTATACTTACTGTACCAGAGATTTCTATAGACTGAAAGGCCAAGGCATTTCAGTTGTGGATGTAAACTGAAATAGGCCTTCTAAACTAAACGCAATCACACAAACAAACATTTTATTTGTATGTACCTAGGAGGTAATCTCCGGAACTAATGAAATAAAATTCCAGTAGGAAGATACTTTAATCCTGAGCGCTCTAAGCAATAAAATGCCATGCATATTAGTCGAGCAATTACTATTTTTACTAGCCAGTCGGAAAATGTAAGTCTGCAGTGGAGTCTATAAAATCTCATTAGATAGATATTCTTTTTCTATGAAGTGCTTATAAAAGTTTCGAAGAGGTATAAGTAATTAAATTAACAAATGTGTACCAGAATTTCCCAAACCAAAACAGGCCAGACTCCAATTATTCCACTGCAAGGACGTAAATATTAAAACCACAGATGTCAAACTGCGACTATTAAAATAAATAAAATAAAATAAGCCTTTATTGCTGTTACACAACTTATTTGACAAATGTTACTTAAAATATAAACATGGCATAAAAACTCTATAAAAATAACTTAAACTAAAACATAATCTCGGCAGTTGGCTTTTTTACCCTCTTAACAGCTTGTCTTTCGACAAAGGCCTCCTCTAAGGATTTCCACATGTTTCTGTCCTTTGCTGTGCGTAGCCATTCTGGCCCAGCCACCTGCTTCAAATCGTCTTCCCATCGCTTTGGCTGTCTTCCTCTACTTCTTCTGCTTTCTCTAGGGTACCATTCCGTTATTATTCTGGTCCATTTTTCTTTCCTTTCTCTCATCATGTGTCCTGTCCAACGCCATTTCAATTTTCTGCATACTGATTGAACCTTTTCAAACTTAGTCTTTCCTTTGATACTTTTTAATTGTACTTTGTCCCTTCTTCTTACACCCAATACGCTTCTCTCTATCCCATTCTGACATATATTTATTTTGGTTTGTTGTTGTTCTGTTAAGGCCCACGTTTGGCATCCGTATGTAAGACATGGCAATATGCAAGCATTGAAGACTTTCCGTTTCTCAGCCATAGGCATTTCTTTGTTTTTCATTATTTCGCTCAACGACCAGAATCTTTTCCAAGTGTTTGCTATTCTTCTTTCAATTTCTTTCTGCGTGCACTCTGTTGGTGATACTAATTGTCCTAGATAAATGTATTCGTTTACATATTCTAACTGCTGATTATTAATTGTAATAGCATTTTTTTGTGAGGAGTTGCTCATTATTTTTGTCTTTGTCATATTCATTGTGAGCCCTGCATTTGCACTTTCGTCTGATAATTGTTGTAGCATTTTTTCCAAGGTCATCGGGCATTCAGAGAAAAGTATTAAATCATCAGCGAATCTTAAATGACTCAACCTGTCTCCGTTCACGTTAAGTCCAAAATTATCCCAATCCAGTCTCCTAAATATCATCTCCAGCACCGCTGAGAATATCTTCGGCGAAATAGGGTCACCTTGACGGACGCCTCTTTCTATCGGGAACTTTTCACCTGATCTTTCCAGTTTTATTTGTGCTGTACTTTCCCCATAAATGATTTTTAGGATACGTATGTACTTTTTATGGACTCCTTGTTGTTCCAATGCTTCCCAAATGTAGTGGTGTTCCAGGGAATCAAACGCCTTGTTGAAATCTATGAAAGCTAAATAGTATATTTTGTTGTACTCTCTGTATTTTTGAAGTATCTGACGTAGGACGTGTATGTGGTCGATAGTCGAGAAGTTGCTCCTAAATCCAGCTTGCTCCTTCGGCTGGTTTTCATCAAGAGTGTTTGTAAGTCTTAACAATAGTATTTTAGAAAAGATCTTGTATATATTAGACATTAGGCTTATCGGCCTGTAGTTGTTAATATCTCCTTTGTCTCCTTTTTTGTGCAACAAAACTATTACTGATTTCGTCCAATCTTCTGGGATCACTTCTGCTGTTATTATTTCGTTAAACAAATTGGTCAATGCAGGGACAATCACCGGCATGGATATTTTAAGAAGTTCATTGGTGATTTGATCGGGGCCGGGTGCTTTTCCTGACTTCTGCGTAATAACAGCTCTTTCTGTTTCCTCTTCTAGAATAGGTGGTATAGGTTCGGAGTCTTGCGTGTCGTCTGTCATAGATGTTACATGTTTGTTGTTATTAATAGTTTTGCTTTTATACAGCTCCTTATAATATTCCGTAGCAATATTTAGTACATCTGATCTTTTTGTAGTACATCTTCCTTGTTTATCCTTCATATTTGGCATCCAATTCTTTGTCATCTCTAATTCTTTGAACGCTTTCTTTACTCCGCCTGTTTTCTTAATATGAAATTGTAAAATGTTGGCTCTTTTTTGCTTTATGTCTTTCCTTATGTTTTTGTTAATATTTTTACTTATTTCTGCAATCTCTTGACGTGTTTCATTGTTTTTCTTGCTTTTTAAAAGCACTTTTCTTTCTTTAATTAATTGAATTGTCTCAGTGGATAGTGTGACTTTATTATTTGTGTAAACTTTTCGAGCTTCAGTTTTGAGAGCATTTACAAAATCGCAGTATTTCGCCTCAATTGGTTTGTTGTATTCTTTTTCTTCTCTTCTCTTTAGAATGTCTTTTAAGCTTTCCACTATTTCTGCTTTATTTTTAATGTTAACATAAGGTACCGATTCAGTGTGTAGCTTTCGACTTTTCTTAGTATGTGTCCCTCGTAATGTAGCCCGAATCATTTTATGGTCCGAGTTAAAATTTAAGTTATGTAAAATAGAAAAATCTTTAAAAACTTTTGGTCTGTTGGTCAAAATATAATCGATTTCATTTTTAAAGAGTCCATTTGGAGAAGTCCATGTCCATTTCTTGTTCTTTTTCTTTTTATAGAAACTATTCAGGATACTTAATTTGTTTTCTAGGCCGAAGTTAACCAATCTTTCTCCATTTTTGCTCCTGTTGCCAATACCATGTCTTCCTACAGTGTACTCTTCGCCACTTTGACATTCCCCAATTTGTCCATTGAAATCACCCATTATTATGATATTTTTGTGAGCAGTATCAACAGTACTTTGTAATTTATGGTAGAATTCTTCTATTTTGACAGTGTCTTGTTTTTTATCTGCTTCAGTTGGCGAGTAAACCTGAATAATTGACCATGATTCATCTTTGCTATTTTGTGCGGGAAGTTTGATGTTGAGCATTGCTATTCTTTCGGAGATACCTTTCAACTCTTCGATTCGGTCGATATATTTCCTTTTTATCAAGAAACCAACGCCGTATTGCCCTGGTGTTTCTCCTTTGTAGTGTAGTATATAATTCCCGTGGTCTTCTATTCCTTCTCCCATCCTTCTCACTTCGCTTATTCCTATAATATCCCAATTAATTTCGTCGATTGCTGTTTCTAGTTCAATGAGCTTTTCTGGTGTTCTTAGTGATCGTGCATTAAGCGTCGCTATGTGTATGTCGTAGCTTTTACACCTTTTTTGTTTGTCAATCCTTAGAGGGTGTTGGTCGTTCTCCCCCACGATGACCAGTCGGCTTGGGGAAGGGTATGATTTTCCTGTTGAATATATTTTTGTTTGTTTGTTTTCTTGTATTTTTAGATTGCCGAGAGTTAGTTGCTATTGTTGCTTGTTTGTAGGGACGTTAGTAAGAGAGTTAGATCTCATTCTCATCACGTCAAATGCGTTGATTCTATTGGCCTTGAAGGATACGGTGGCTTGCTGTTTTTTAGGTTGAGAATCTGACGAATGCGGTGAAGTAGATGTTTCCCGTTTTCTTTTATCGTTAATTGTTTCATTTTCTTTCACAATAAGCTTATCATATTTCAGAAATGCTATTTTTCCTTTATTTCTCTCTTCTATCAACTCCGCTTGTAACGCCTTCCTTTTGGCCAGAACTTCCTTTGGATAGTCTTCAGTAACATATACATTCCTCAGGTTTTTCTTATTTTTCATTATTTCATTTTTTTTCCATCCGTTTACGAAAGAACATAATATAGGCCTCGGTTTGTTACCTTCTATACTTCTTTTCCCTAACCGATATATATTGTTTATGGCATTTTCTTCGATATCAACATTTAAGTCACTTTTGAATGTTTTCGTTATATTATCTATTAATTCTAATGTTGTTTTTTCTCTTTCATCCACACCAAATATAATTATATTGTTATTCCTTTTTTCTCTTTTCAAATATTCTATCTCTTTCTCTTGAATTTCTATTTTTAACTTTAAGGTTTTGTTTTCTTCCAAAATCGGGATTAATTTTTCATCCAGTCTAGTCATTATGTTATTAGTAATGGATTCACTAATTTCCGCGGATTGTTGTTGCATTTCTAATTTCATTTTATCGAACAGAAGTTGGAATTGTGTATCCATTATGTTAGATTTACTTGAAATGACGACTTCACTAGAACTGCCAAAGGCGAAGGAATATCACTTGTGAAATAGTCTATAATCTAATCTCAGAGCTTTATACTTTCCTCCTTGCTCCACTCTAGGACCGGCTCGGTCGTTTATCGGACGCCGTATTATTATTTTATTATTTAATGATAACTTCCGCCGTAATAGTAACTTTTCCCCGAAAAATAAATTATTTTTTTAGTGTGGTATCATTAATTGCACTCTGGTGGCGAGTAGCGGTACTTTTTTGTTTTCCACTCGCCGCTTGTAGCTGTTTTGGCGCTAGTTGTAATACATTAAGTTGGGTTCAAAGTCCAATTTTTGAAATATTTTTTCTTAACCGTGATTAACTATTTATATTTTATGATTTATTCACTGCTGTTACTAAAAGAGTCACACAAAGCACTTGTTTATTGCGGATATGTAGGGATTAACGTATGTTTTAACAATGAAGCACCAATATTATTGTTTATCACTGATTCATAGTTCCCATATAAAACTGGTATCTTATTTCGTTATTTCGCGTTTCACTGGGTCTAAATTGTCACAAATAATATCACTGCATCAGAATTCTTATATCACCACTTTGCACCACTTTTTATTTAATTTGATTGTTTATTTGTTTTATTTACAAATTTTAATATACGGGGAGATACAAACAGTCCGAGTGTTGCCAGAGACGTGACTATTAATAACCCACAAATCAATTTACATAAATTGGAAAACGGTGCAAACAATTCGACGAAATGAGTAAAACGCGAAGCTTTCATTGGCTACCAGTAATTCGTATGATTGCCTCCGTCAGTGTTTGCGGACCTGACTGTCAGATCAACTAATTGAATTGTCAAATATTTATTACTGTTTTAAATTTCTGTTGACTCTTGTTGACTGCACACTGCACTCAACGCTTGCACTTAATTTGAAATTTCCATCAATGTATATTTTTTTACGTCTTAGTACTTTTCTGGAAAGTTGCCAGCTCAAAAAACTAGACAAAGTTTCAGGGATCACTGACTCGATTATGACAACTTGGAATTTATTTTCAAACTTTTTTCCTAACATCTTTTCCTGTAAAGTTTGCTCGTAATATAATTAAAAATAACTTTTCCAATGTAATAAAAGTAAGTACGCAAAGACCTTTTCTATAAAAATTAATTAGCCATGTAAAATAGCGAGCGTTCTCAGGAAACTAACTTATGCTGAACGAGCCTTTTGAAACTTTGAGACGTTCTTATTCCTGCGTTCGCTTGAAATAAGAAAAGTTATTAAGTACTTAAATGCTACTGGAAATAAATGTTTTAGTTTGAGTACCATGGTAATTAAAATAAGGTGTAATATATGTCTCATTCTTGCTAGCAACACTACTCTTGTATAATCATTGTTATGAAAAATCGACAGAAACAACTTTACTGGATCGTTTTCTTCAACTGTTTGTTTTAGCGAATATTTGCAAAACTAAACACGCCATCTGTATCTAAATTAATTAGCGGGTTTCTGTCCAAGTGACAGACGAGACGTTATTGTCTACGTGACGAGAATGCCATCCCGTCTTGTTACGTTAGAGCATAGACTAGAGGATGTATGGTTGTATACGTTTGCCTCGTGCCGTTTGCCAGAAAAATATACGTGTAGGGGAATCGAATTTGGCGCGAAATAAGGAAAAATGGCGGCGAAATTGCGGAATGTTTTGTTATTTTCGCACCACATTTGTATTCTCTACAGCAAATTACTTTATTTTAAATTCATGTCCGTCATATACACTCTAAGTTGATTGCAAACCTTTTCCAGGCGTTCGTATCGAAATAAATTGCAGTAAAAGGTTTTAAAAATCCCCAAATAGTATTTCCACATGGGAAAGCATTTTTAAAAATTTACTTCACGTGAACGTTAAACGAACTTTTCGTTTGCGTTTCGCCATTAAGTTTTTTTACGATAAAAGGTAATGAGTGTGACGATAGGGTTGTGTTAACTTTAACGATAAATGCAAAATATCGATAAAACAAAATCTTTAAAAGAGCTAATTAGTAAAATTCAGAGAAATCACAGATGCCAAATCTTGGGTTCAGTCAGACTTTGAGAGAATGGAAGCAGATAAGCGGGTAGGTTCGCATCTTCTAAGCAAAGAAATTAAAATGGGATTGTTTATGCTCATATATCTTCTTGTCTCGTAATATCAATATTTTAATACCAACGAAGTGAGCACACAATTGAGGTAGCCAAAACAAACAAAGATCCTGTTTATCGTGCCGCTTTAAGTCGACAAACTTTGAGGGAAATCGATTAGGAAGAACGTCGTGCTTATAAAGCCACCAAGTTTGGTAATACGGCATTTAAAACCGATACACGTTTGTTTTAATTAGATAGGTTTAAATGCAAGACCGATTAGTATCGATAAAACCGTTAGTTAACCTTTGAGAGTCGGAATCGTGCAAATATTCCATAGAATCAGCATCAAATCTCAAGATTACAGAATGTGATGTCTTCTAAAAATCGATATTCGATTATCATCAATATAGTTTTACTGTTATCGATAGAGCGTTTCCCAGCCCTACTGGGTTGACGTAAAATGTAGCATACTGGGGGTCCAAAATCCATAAACTTGTGTTATTTTACGACTTCTAGGGGTTGTTTATGGCAACTGGGGGTGGTGGGGGTGACTTTAATTATTTAACAAAGTGCTTCTGTCTAATTAAGTTTGTGTTATTGAAGTTTTTAGTGGCAACTTCTTGATGAAAATTGAACACGACAGTTGATTAAAAAAATAATGAGTTTCTATTTTTTTAGGAAAAGGGGCCAATGTTGGTCATATTTCAACGGTTATGAAAAATATTTTACTTATTTACCGAATACTGTACCTACTTACCTACCTATAAAATAGATATTTTACCTAGTAATTTTTGTACCTAGGTACCACTAATGGGAACAGTACGTCTACGCAATTTATACTTCTAGGGTCATTAAAAAGTAATGAGGTTACATTTAATTTATGCGTGGCAGTAATACCTCAGAATAATGACTAAAGTAATACCTCTTTTAAATGACATATATATTTAACTAGCTTCCGCCCGCGACTCCGTCCGCGCGAATGTCGGTCTTCGCGTGGATGGTTTATTTCTCCATTTTGAGTAACTCTGACAATGACATCTTATAAATATCTATTGGACCCAAATATGGCTAAGCCTATAATAATTAAGGAGATCTATTGAGCTACTGCTGTTGAGCTCGCGTTCTGTAGTAAGTATTTTTTTCATAGTAATTCCGACCTTGTATTTACAAATAACTGATCGGAACAGGGGGGGAGGGTTTTTGGTCCTCTAAACCAAAAATAACAGAATTGAAATTTGAATTACTGTTTAACTTTATGATAAAACTTAGTAGCCGAGTCTTGTGTAGCTATTCCAATTAGGACGTAGCCCGCAAGTGCACTGCTAGTTAAGTCACACAGAAAAATAATAAAGTCGCAAGTCGGTAGTCATTAACTCTCGGAGAATCTTAACACCGCGATTCAGAAATGCGCGTCATAGGCACAACGCCATCTAGTGGTGAGTGATGGAACCTTTTTATAAATCAATGGAGGCAGGCGTGGCGTAATGTTGATAATACTACTACTTGATAATAGGTGTCGCCAGTGGTTCCATAATAAGGTTTGTTACAGATTTTTTTTCTACGTATTTTTCCAGGATAAAAAGTATCCTATTTTATGCCCAGGATAATAAGGTATAATTATACCAAGTTTCATCGAAATCGAACCGTTAGTTTTCACGTGATGCCTGCACATACAGACAGACAGACAGACAAAAATTTTTTTAATCACATATTTGGGTTTGGTATCGATCCAGCAACACCCCCCGCTATTTATTTTTTCAATATTTTCAATGTACAGAATTGACCCTTCTACAGATTTATTATATGTATAGATAACGGCCTTTTGCCTTGCCATACACTTTCAGGCATCTGGAGTAATTCAGACTCAAAGGTCTCAGCTTTCCTTCACCAGAAACAAGGATCTTGTACGGAGTCGTGGGACAATCTTAAAGGTGCACCGCGGTCCTGGAATGGATGTTTGTACCAGTCAAGTCTGACAGTCCTTTCGCTTCGCCTAGGGCCCAGACTCATTAGATGATTAAAAAAAGGAAATTTCAAGAACTATCTGCTGTTAAGTTTTATAACATAGCTTACAATACAACCCTAATATCTATTACAAGAGTCAGGTAAACCTACACACATCAAAAGTGTCTAGGGATCAACATATATTTTTGCAATAACTTTTCTCCTGATTGATATTAATTAAAATTTTCTTTAAGGATTCATCAAATAAAGTGTTTTCGTTTGTCACAGTAACGATAAACCAAGTCACCTTTGCATTAATAAAGAAATTTGCCATTTTCCTAATAAAGGGATTTTTGACATTTGAACCACTAACACAAAAGTTTGAAAAAAAGACTGAAATAACAGTTTTCTTTAAAATTTTATTGGGTAACTTAAACAATTAATAATCCGTGTTTCTACCGCGAACACTAACAACACAAGAACATCGGTTTGGCATACTCAAAATGAGTTCATCCAAATCACGCTGTGGAATGGCCGCCCATGTTCGTTGTAACAACAAAAAAAGGTCTTCTTGCGACTGGATACCCTCCATATTCGGCAGAGCTCTTCTCTGTAGCATATCCCATGCATGCTCAATCGGATTCAAGTCTGGCGACTGAGCAGGCCAGGGCAGGACATTGATGTTAGCTGCGGCGAGAGTCTGTCTTACAACTCTTGCGGTGTGCGGTCGTGCATTATCATGCATTAACTGAAATAAGGGACCGATTTGCACTTGTAGAGGAACGATGACGTCTGATACAATCGTCTCAGCATAAATTTGAGCGTTGAGGTTGCCTCTGATCCAAATCAACTCAGTTCTTCCGCCGATCCAAATACCCGCCCATACCATGATGGTTCCACCACTATAAGGATGGACTTCCTGGCAGGATTTTAATCGCTGTTGGCGTCCAGGGGTTCTCCAGTGTCGTATACGTCTTGTATCCGGTCTCATACCGAAACGAGACTCATCAGAAAAGCACACGAAACGCCATTGTTCTTCTGCCCAATTTCTGTGTTCAAGAGCCCATTGATATCGAATCCTACGATTGTGCATTGCTATAGGTGGTACCCGTAGCGGTCTTCGGGAATGAAGGTTCACTTCATGCAAGCGGTTTCTGACTGTTTGGTCGCTAATTAAGTTCCCTGAAGAGTGATGAAGCCTCACGGCTAACATCATGGCGGTTATTGTTGGAGCTCTTCGAGTTAAGATTTGAATGTATCGGTCTTGTCTCCGTGTGGTGCAGCGATACCGTCCTCCATGGCGCTCAGCCACGGTACCAGTGCTTCGGTAACGTGTCCAAAGTCGACTGATAACACTCTGACTTGTATTCAGAGCTAAAGCCACAGTACGTTGCCGGGAACCAGCTTCTATCATTCCCACGGCTCTGAGCATTTCTTCCCTGCTTAAATGACGTCGCCGCTCCATAATAACGTTGGTTTTAATCAGTAGTAGGGAAACAGTAGCACTAATAATGTCTTCAATGCGTTGTATGTTTTTATAGGGAAAATATTGACAGCTGATTTTCATCTTTTACTCGAATTTGATTCACAGTTCCTGATTCAAATTATGAAATGCACCAAAAAGGATCCATATAAATTTATAAAATCATAAATTTATTACAAAGCCACATCTCAATCTCAAGAAATCCGCATAAAAATGCTTGATCCCTAGACACTTTTGATGTGTGTATTTGCAACAGTATTGCTAGTGTAAACAAAGATATATCCTAGTTTTTCATTGAAAATTCAATTTTAAAATCATCATCTGTCTCGAACTCTCGACCAATGTCTTCGTCTGAAAACGCAACAGCAATACAGAACAGACAGCCCAAATCGATTCAATTTCAACCCCTATGCATAAAACGCCGAACACAGAATACCCAACCACTTCTGAACGAACTAAAATCCCTCAGACAAAAATCCACATGAAATCTAGGCGATAAACGAAACCACTAGGGAATAAGTGCCTAGCACGTTGAAATGAAATGATCTCTAATCTAGGATAGCTTTGCAAAGTAACCGTTTGAAAGCGCGGGACGGAGGGCGCGAGTAATAAAATTTTACGAGCGGTTACTATGGCAACGCCGCCATTATGCAGTTCCGCGGGACGCCGCGAGGGGCGCTGCGTTCGATTTTTAAATGTTTTTTTCTTCTTTTTCGTTTTTATTTTTATCTGTGGTTTGGTTTAATTGAGACACCCCTGTAATGGTTGTTGGTTTTGTAATGGCTTTATTTGTAAGCATTTTTTCATGTAACCTTACCAAATACTTAATTAATATTGTTTGTTTGAAATTATGAGGCAAGGATACAAGTTAACAGTAATTAAAGAGAAATTGCCGGCCTTTATAATTATAAATTGTCTCTAGGAGATTCTGTTGTGTTATTATTTTAGAACGCAAAATAATAATCTGCCCTGAAAATTGAAAGTTTTACTTTTACCATTTCTAAACATAAAAATACCTACATAACCAAATTAATTAATTTTATCAGTTTACAACATTGTTAGGTCACTGATAGCAATATAACTTCCAGACATGTATCCTTCATAGGCAACGTCAAATATCCATTTGTCTATGAATTTGAATAACGACCAAATAGTTCGACTGTCTACCATAGATAAAACTTCACCACCTCAATTTAGTTTACTTAGACGAGAATACCTACTAATCTAATCGATATTCTATCTATACATAATACTATGTACAACACCTTCTTCATAATCCTGTTCTTCTAGTACCTACTTTCTATTTAGATTCCACTTTGTGGTCTCATTTTCTGTAATTTTGTATTAAAACAATCCAAGCACAGGTTTAAATATAAGTAAATAAATAGTTTTTTTTCTCATAAGATCCATTTACTTTTTTTTTTATTTAAATAGATCTAATGAGAAAAACAATTCTCACTAGATCAATCATGGATCTAGCCAATGATTTTAAACAGTTTTTCCAAAATAAAATAACCAATGATATTATAAGAATACATCTCCAAAATATAGTTTTTTATTTTTCCTAAATTCATCCAAGGAGTCCTCCTACCCTGGTTGGAGCAGGAAGGGACTGTCAAACTCGAACTGACTAAATTCCACGATGTTCCTTCAACGGTCACGATTTCCCGTTTAGACTATTCCGCGACCCATCTTGGAAAAACTTTCTGTGAAATTCAAAATGAATGCAGCAAAGATTTTAAAATGTTCAAGCAAAATGCTCTTAGCTTCGTCCATATTGTAAAAGACATTTTCTGACCTGACGATTTTTTATTTTTATGTAACGGTAAAAGCTTAGTTATGTTGACACAAGAGAGAAATTCTGAAAAACAGGAATATTATAATAGGCTATTTGACTAAAAAAATCTAATTAGTCCGTCAGTTAGATTTTCAAATAATATTTGACCTGTATTTTTTCTTTTTTTACGCAAACCAAAATTGACGGAGATATGAGACTTTTAAAATTGCCAATACGTCACAATTCAGTACATTTTTTACTGAATTCTGACGTCACGAGCCCCCACTCTCGTGTCCTGTGTCCGTTATTTTTCAAAACTCTAAATAACGGACTTATTAGATTTATAATTTATTGATACTGTCAAATAGCCTATTTTCGCATGAGTCATAGTTTTTTTTTTTGCTGGTTTCGCGTTGCTTACGCGAATTAAAAACGTTTTAGAAACGTGTAGTACGGGATGTAAGTATTGCAAGGGTCGGCCGGTAGATAAAAATGAAAAAAGTCCTTTCTTGCAGTAGAGATGTATAACAACTAACGTAACATAGGAATGATTACAATATTTTCTAAATAATCACGGGATAACAGAGTGAGTGAACTGACTCGTGTGGAGGTCGGGCGTCGACTGTCCCGAGTGAAGGTTGCGAGTTGACTACTCACTAAAAATACATTTTTGTCTTCCCCAGTCGCTGGCGGCAAACTTCTTACAACTAAAACTATAGTAAGCATTGTTACCAAAATACAATAAAAGATGCGCTCTGGGAAGCCCAACGTTATAAAAAATAAAACATTACATTCGGCATTTCGTTTATGGCACTAGGCCATAAATGTTACATTTCCGACAAACACATTTTCCTAATTGCTAGCTCACAATGCAATTTACAAAAACAACACACTGCAGCTGCGTGCAATAAAACATTAATAACCTTGCAGCTGTGTAATGGCCTGAAGAATAGTCTATTGTGTCTATTACTTCAAAGCTTCTTAGCCGATGGATAATACCTAAAAAATACAAAAGATTCGTCGTGCCAAAGCGTGAGAACTTACTGGCTACGTGCATCTTAAAACTAAATAATTAAACTGAAGCTATATTTACATTCGGTACCTACTTACGATCTAATTATAAATATTTACAATTTAATTAGACGTTGCTACCTTGGTTGGTAGGGACATATGTGGGGCATTAAGTCGCCACAGGTACCCCCCTACCAGTGATTTAGATCACGGAACAAAATTCGTGATTTGGGCTATAAATCTGCTAGTGATCTGAATCATGATAAACCAGCCTGATAATAGTCAGGAAAACGAACACGTCTATTAGACCTGCGCGGAACCGTGCGTTGGTCCTACCCGGTGCGTCTGCCGTTCGGTCGTGGGCACTTGCTTTAGTCGCAGTACTTGCGTCTGACGCTCCCTCTAGTGGGTTTTGCTCGGCTGCGGTGAGTGAACCCGAATCATGGCTCATATTTACGTCACTCTGAGGTTGCTGATTGTTACGAACGAATTCGACCGGGTTGTCATTTACGATACCGTCCGGTTGGTGTTCAGGTTCTCTCAACAAATATGCTGGCTTTAGCCTATCTATAGATACCGTGACCTCGCGACCGCGAATATCTAACACGAAAGTTTTATCTTTCCTACTAATTACCCTATAAGGTCCATCGTAGGGCGATTGCAACGGTGCTTTAACTGTGTCGTTTCTAACAAACACATGACTGGTTGTTGCTAAGTCCCTAAAGACAAAAGTGCTTTTCTGGCCGTGTCGCGTGCCTGAAATTGGTCTCAGGTGTTTGAAATTATTTCTTAACTCCTTGACGAACTCGCTTTGTAGTACTTTGTATGTCGCGTCGGTTCCTAAAAATTCTCCGGGGAGTCGTACGCTTTGTCCGAAAACTAATTCTGCCGGTGTCGCTTGGAGATCTTCCTTCCATGACGCTCGAATTCCTAACATTACCGTCGGCAAAATGCGCGTCCAGCCGGTGTTACTAGAGCCGTGACATTTTATTGCACTCTTAAGTTGACGATGAAAGCGCTCTACCATCCCGTTAGCTGCGGGGTGATAAGCTGTGGTTTTGAAATGCTTCGTACCTACCAAGTGGTTGAGTTCCTTGAACAGGTGCGACAGGAAATTTCTACCTAAGTCTGAGGTTATAAACAATGGAATTCCATAGCGAGACATCCAGTTGGAATAAAACGCGCGAGCGACTGTTTCTGCCTCCTGATTTTCTATAGGTATAGCCTCGGGCCATCTCGAAAACCTATCTACGCATGTTAAACAATATCGACATCCTTCAGAGTATGGCATAACGATAATATCAATGTGCACATGATCGAAGCGTGACGAGGGAGGCGCAAATGTTCCTGGGGAGGTAATTACGTGTCGGTTCACTTTAGATCTTTGACAGTCTACACAAGCTTTTGTCGATTGCTTACAATCGGAATTCATTGAGGGCCAAACAAAGCGTTTGGAAACTAATTTTGCGGTAGCCCTACTGCCAGGGTGTGAGTTTGAATGCAACTTGCGGAAAGCTGCTTTTCTAAATGGTTCCGTTAAATAAGGCCTTGCTACCTGAGTCGAGATATCACAATACACTGTCTGATCACTGTCTGGCATTTGCACGAGCTTTAGTTGCAATGATGAGCTATTGTTATCTATTAGTGCCTTTAATTGCGGGTCATTCTTCTGAGAAACTGCGAGTGATTCCCAATCAATGGCCTTTTGAATTGTCTCGATGCGAGATAACGCGTCCGCTGGAATGTTATCGTCTCCACTTACGTGACGTATATCTGTCGTAAATTGCCCAATTAAATCTAGATACCTGAACTGGCGAGGCGTGCATTGTTGGTCTTTCTTTTTAAAAGCGTAAATAATCGGTTTATGATCAGTAAATATACAAAAATGACGCGCTTCTAAATAATGTCTAAAGTACCTTACAGACGCATAAATGGCGAGAAGTTCCCTGTCATACGCAGAATATCTTTGCTGAGTTTCTGTTAACTTTTTAGAGAAAAATCCTATAGGCTGCCAATCGTTACCTACTTTTTGCTGTAAAGTCGCGCCTATTGTTTTCTGACTTGCGTCGCAGAACAAAGCTAACTCGGTGTTAATTAGAGGGTGCGCTAATAACGTCGCTTCGACTAAACTTTGTTTACAAACATCAAAATCGCGCCTAGCTTCATCTGTCCACACGATAGCGGTTCTACCTTTCTTACCTGCAATAAGGTCATTGAGGCTGGCTTGGCTGGATGCGGCGTTACGTATAAACCTTCTATAGAAATTGAGCGTACCTAAAAAACGTCTTAACTCCTTGGCGGTCGTTGGCAATGGATAAGTACGCACTGCTTCAACCCGATCGCGGAGTGGGCGTGTGCCGTCGGCTGAAACTAGGTAACCTAAAAATTCAATCTCAGTTTGACCAAATACACATTTTGCTGGGTTAATTACTACACCATATTGTCTTAATCTATTAAATACAGTCTCTAAGTGTTTTAAATGTTCGGCTTCGTCATTTGATGCGATCAAAATATCGTCAATATAACAGTAGCAAAAGTCTAATTCACATAACACCTCGTCCATAAACCGTTGAAACGTTTGAGCCGCGTTACGCAAACCGAAAGTCATGAATTTAAACTCAAACAAACCGAACGGCGTAGTTATGGCGGTTTTCGGTACATCGTCCTCTGCAATGGGTATTTGATTAAACGCACGCACTAAATCTAGCTTTGTGAACACCGTTTTTTCACTCAAACACTGTGCGAAGTCCTGTATATGTCTCACTGGGTATTTATCGGGAATCGTCCTATCGTTAAGCTGTCGGTAATCACCGCAAGGCCGATGTTTCACTGTAGTATCCTTCCCCGCTCCAGGCATGGCGAACGGCGAAAATGTCTCCGGCTTTTCACGTGACGCTTGTTTTTCTACCATGACAAGTGGTGCTGCCCAGGGACTCTTTGACGGTTGCGCAATTCCAAGTTTAAGCATTGTTTCAAATTCCTTCTTCGCTGCTATAAGACGATCCGGCGCCAGGCGTCTAGGTTTCTGTGTTACCGGTAGACCTGGTGTTACTAATATATGGTGCTTGGTGTTATGTTTCACCTCTTTAACTATCCCGTCTGGGCGCGTGATATCCACATATTTAGTAAGGAGGTCGTAATAGGGTGATGTGCCGTTGACCGTTTTGACCGTCGATTGTTCACACGACGATACGCGACCTTTCACCGTAAGCTGCGTGATCGCGTCTACGAGACCTTTGTTTCTTGCATCTACCATTAAATTGTAGTGCGCTAAGAAATCCATCCCGATTATTGGTGTAGATACATCCGCCACCACAAAGATCCACGGAAAATCACGTCTCAGACCGAGGTTAAGGTTCACCGCTACTGTACCGTAGGTCGCGATTGGCGTTCCATTGGCAGCTACCAGTTCATAGGCGGCAACTTTGCGAGCCGTATGAAGCAGTGATTTCGGATAGACGCACAAATCTGCACCTGAGTCTATTAAGAACCTCACCTTACTATTTTTGTCCGTGATGAAAATGCGGCGTGATCTATTACGGCAGTTTACCTCATTCGCCGCTAGTGACTGCCGCTGGCGTTTCCCGGCTGCGATTCGTACGCACATGGTTGCACACACTTGTTGGCTTTAGGTCCATGTTTGAAGTGGTACCAACATAACCAGCCCTCGGGTCGCGGTCCGCCAGGACCGCGCGATCGTGATCTCGCGCTGCGCTCCGCACTGCATACGGAGGCCTGTGACTCTTGCATGGCCTTTAGGAGCCCCTTCACTGACGATAACTCGACCTCTAGCCTTTGTACTCTTTCCTCTGCGGGACTCGCGGCTGTGACGGCTGACACTGAAGGCGATATTTTCGCACACCGCAGCCTCATATTCTCCGCAACAAGATCTGCGATGTCGGCGAGTGTGTCGAGCGGTGTCTCCCTCTTTGCTACTATGGCTGCCTTAATATCGATAGGCAAGCCCTTAGTCCAAATGACTCGCAAGACGTCGTCGGACATTGCGGTGCCAGCTAGGGATTTCAAATGGCGTAGGAACTGTGAAGGCGTACGATCGCCGACTTCTTCTCCCTCTAAAAGCCGCTGGGTTTTCACGGTCTGCGTTTCCCCGAACCTCTTAACTATATTAATTTTCAGTGCCTCATACTGCTCAGTAGTTACCACGGAGAGGTCAGCTATTAAATCGCTTATTTCTCGCAGAGCGTTGGTGTCCATTTTACTTACGATATACAAGCACTTTTCTGTCGGATCGGTAACTTTCGACATCCTCAGAAAGCTCTCGGCGCATCTCATCCAGGTTTCAGGGTCAGCCGTGCTGAACTGAGCCATCTGCGGCCACGACACCTGCCTGGAGCCGTTAGCTGGACCGTTGACACTGCCGCCATCGGGGGTTGTAGTCGGACCCGTTATGATGATGTCACTGCACTTGCACTCACTTGAAAGTCACGGAGTACCACAAATTGTTAACTCGCCGCGTTGCCGTTAATTAATCACTGCGGCTCGACCCTTTATAAACCGCAAGCCACGTTTCCTAAATACACGATCAGAAGGTTGCGTGTTCAGATCACGTCGGGGTCACCACTTTCGCGTTGCTTACGCGAATTAAAAACGTTTTAGAAACGTGTAGTACGGGATGTAAGTATTGCAAGGGTCGGCCGGTAGATAAAAATGAAAAAAGTCCTTTCTTGCAGTAGAGATGTATAACAACTAACGTAACATAGGAATGATTACAATATTTTCTAAATAATCACGGGATAACAGAGTGAGTGAACTGACTCGTGTGGAGGTCGGGCGTCGACTGTCCCGAGTGAAGGTTGCGAGTTGACTACTCACTAAAAATACATTTTTGTCTTCCCCAGTCGCTGGCGGCAAATTTCTTACAACTAAAACTATAGTAAGCATTGTTACCAAAATACAATAAAAGATGCGCTCTGGGAAGCCCAACGTTATAAAAAATAAAACATTACATTCGGCATTTCGTTTATGGCACTAGGCCATAAATGTTACATTTCCGACAAACACATTTTCCTAATTGCTAGCTCACAATGCAATTTACAAAAACAACACACTGCAGCTGCGTGCAATAAAACATTAATAACCTTGCAGCTGTGTAATAGCCTGAAGAATAGTCTATTGTGTCTATTACTTCAAAGCTTCTTAGCCGATGGATAATACCTAAAAAATACAAAAGATTCGTCGTGCCAAAGCGTGAGAACTTACTGGCTACGTGCATCTTAAAACTAAATAATTAAACTGAAGCTATATTTACATTCGGTACCTACTTACGATCTAATTATAAATATTTACAATTTAATTAGACGTTGCTACCTTGGTTGGTAGGGACATATGTGGGGCATTAAGTAGCCACACTGGGTTCATTATCTTTTAGCGCGGTTGGCGCAGTGGTTAAGTGATTGACTGTTGCGCTGCGTGTTGGGGATTCGATTCACGCACGAAACAAATATTTGTATGACCTACAAGTATTTGATAAGGGTCTGGCTGTTAGTTTATGTAAGTGTATAGGGGGATATACATTAAAAGACACCTGAACTAGAGTAGTAATTATTATCTAATCAGTGCCTAAACATTTCCTCTTTATTTTTTAAGTCAGACGAGCAAACTCGTCAGCCATTTTGAATTTTCTAAATGTCTGCTGTTGGCTGTACTTATTAGGATCTGCGAAGCGCTCGACTAAATTGTTTTTAACCCCTGCTAATGCAATGGGGTGATATTTTGACGCGGCATTTTTTTTGTTCTCTGATGAAATCGTTTTAGAATCTTAGAATATGATAATTTAAAGCTTGTTTTTAGGGTAAAGCTTAAAGAATTTTGTCGTTAAATCTTGGCAGCTTATGACTTTACCCATTTTTCTGCAAGTTACTACGTGCTTATGGCTTATCCATTCTTAGCATCTCACTTATCCTGCCCGCGGTCGAATTATTCTTCCCACAAAACATCATTGAAATTCCATCGATGTCCTACTGTGCATACATCTGCAATAGATCTGAAGTTACAACACTACCAATAGGGACGGGTCGTTATTCTACAACCACACCTGGTTTTCCACTTCAAACAACATAAAAAGAAGCCGAATCAATCAGCGCCATCTATTTACCTATTCAGCTATCAGTTCCAATCATTTATCATAACACTCGAACTAAGTGCCGCTTCCGGTCGCTGTAAACACTTGGCCACGACTTATGCGATCAAACGACACGCGGGTAGCGATAGCGACGGATGGAGAAAACATATCGACTGCGGACTTGCGGAGACAGCACCATCATACTAGCCTTTTCTCAACTATGTTTGAGTCGGCTTCCAGTCTGATTTGACGTAACTGAATTATCAGATACCATGGAGGTACCTCCATGATAGTCTGGTATCTGATAACAGTCATAACTATTATTGGTAATAGTACCAATCTGTTCGAAGCAATTAAGGTTTTATCTCGCTTTGTTTAGGAACACCTTTTTTATTTCTAAAAGATGAGTGAAAAAATTTGTCTCACTTCTTCAACTTTTAGCCACACAATGCCGAGTGTAGGTTTCTTCCAATTCTTTCCGCTGTTCCAAACTATCCACAGATATCAAAAGTTTACATCCACTACTGCGATAGCTGTTCAAAAAATCATTGCTTATATGATGCCACGCCCGGGAACGCAGGATTGTCTGAACAGTACCCTTACCACGAGCTCTTAACGCGATCCAGTTTAGGCTGTGGGAAAGAGACAGAGCTATACAAGTCGTCTAGCGTCATCTCTTTCCCACAGACTAAACTGGATCGCGTTAACAGTGAATGGTAGGATACCAGGTATCCGTGACCCTAGAATGTAAAGAGCGATTGAAGGAACACAGTGGATTTTAGTCAGTACGAGAGTAACGGTACCGTCCGCGCTGGGTGGGAGGTGGATGGATAACTTTGCCACGTCAAAAAAAAAGATGATGCATATGCTATGCCTATAAAAACGCCCTGAAAGAAAGAAGTGACACACGCACGTGTCTCAACGCCTCAGGACGTGACCACAGCCTAAGAAGTACAGCACGCACATTAGTGTTCGTCGATTGTAATGTAATAGCCAAGTGATAACTGATAGGTTGAACTCACGGCGTGGGTTCAATGGCGAGTGATGGCCAACAGTTGCCCGCGCGTATATTTAGATTCTGTAGTGTGAGTACAATTTTGGTGGGTTATTGGGATATTCCTGATAGTATTTTGCGTTTGTTGTTAAACTCGTTGACTAGAAATACTGTCTTATTTGTATGACATGAACGTGGATGAGGCGAAAGGATATTATGTAAGGGACGTAGAAGGTGGCTTTCTGTAGTTTCGTTAACAAAACGTTAGTTAAAGTTCATTGTCATTTACTTGGGGGTATAGGAACAGCGTGTAAAGTTCCTCGATACTTCGTTGAAAAGAAAGTTACCTTCAACCAGACGGGTGTTGTGTTTGGTGGAGTTTCTGCCCGACAATCATTGTCAGAGTTTGCCATAGAATTTGATCTCCACATTATTCAGTGCCGTTTTAGCGCGATCGTATGTAGGTAGGTACATACTATAAAAAAAATTGACAGAAAAATTGTAATGCTTGCCGGATGCACCCCGCATACTATCAGAAACTAGATGATCCAATATTTGATAAAATATTTCTTTTTAATTTGATCCATTAGTTCCTGAGATTAGTGCGTTCAAACAAACAAACTCTTCAGTTTTATAATATTAACTTAGTACGAATTACGGCAACTTTTACAATACAAAATGTCCCTTCCGGCGAACAGCAGATAATTTTTATAAAATTCGGCCGCGCTTGAATCTCTATTAAAAACTTATGCGTCATTTTACGAAGAAAAGTATGGTTGTTTTGTTTTATATATAAACAAACGTATACTATATTTCTTACTAATGGAGTTGTGGTAACAAGATAAGAAAGCTATAATGTGTGTAAGTTGTCAATGTTTATCTGTCGGTCAGACCCACAGTAACTTAATGTTGTTCGACGCCAGAGATAAAGTTATCGCACCCAGCCCACCACACTGCATATGATGACTATATCTAGTTAAAGAAAAGTCGACAGTAATATTACCAAGCGGAATAAACCTTAAGACACATCATCATCAACTGTTGGTCTAGTGGTTAGTGACCCTGACTGCTATGCCGAAGGTCGTGGATTCGATTCCCACCCAGGACAAATGTTTGTGTGATGAGCACGATTATTTGTTCTGTGTCTGGGTGTAATTTATCTAAAATATTTATGTATTTAGAAATATATAAGTATGTTTATCAGTTGTCTAGTACCCATAACACAAGCTCTGCTTAGCTTGGGACTGATGGCGTTGTGTGATAGTTGTGGAATATTATTATTATTATTTAACTCCAGTAAATAAATCTAGCGGGCTGTGTTAGCATGACACCTTAACCCTAGAACGCAAAATTCGATCGAAGGAATAGAGTAGAGTTTTATTCAGTAAGAGCCTGATGACTTATTTGATGAATTTACCATCCAAAAATCTTAAAATTTTAATTTATCTTTGGTCCCAGTTATGCGGATTGTAGATTCTACTCAGGACTAAAGGAAAACCTGGTTTTTAGTTAATCAAGTCTGATAATTTCTTCCGCTCTTCAACATCTGACATATCACTTTGAGCAACACGACTTTGACTTTGAGACAATAAAGTGGTTGTGATCTGCCACGACTCTTCTTTCAGTATCCAAATCTCAAAAAACAATTTAAGTCTAGAAAAGAATTCTTATAAAAATCGATCACTCAATTTTGTTTCTTTTTTCTGTGGACTATCCCAATCACCCTTTGACGATGGTCACCCTACAAATGTAAAAGCGTACGCGCAGTCCGTTTGATGTGCCGCTGTGTTTGTTTACTGGCCGCCGCTCGGTGTGAAACCGTTTGTTCTAACTATGGACCGCAAATGAACGTCTGTCGGTCTTGTAATCTTGTTTTGGGATGAAAAATCTGTGTTCGGAAGCATTTGGTGAGTTGATGGACTTTTGTCGCCTGTGACTGAAATCTGCGATGTTCGGTTCAGCATATTTATTTCATTTAAAGTGAGAAAACTCTTGGCTCAATCTAGCTCAAAAGAAAGATGAGACCTAAGCTAGAGGGAACCGGAACTGAGCAAAACCATCTGGTGCCCAACTAAGACGGGACGATGATAGCTAGCCAGGAGCCCTGATAGATCTACCACCGGGAGTAAGATCGCTCAGCTGTCACCATAGGTCAGTCTGTTGTGGCGGAAGGGACAGTCAGATTCTTACTGACTAAACACCCATAAGTCCCGAAAAGTAAGGAATGAGTTTATAAGGGGAAGTTTGAAAGTGGTGCCTGTTACAGAAAAAAATAAAAGGGAATCGTCTATCTTGGTATGGACATGTGATGAGGAGGGATAACACTCATGTGACTATACACCGTGTTCTTCACGTTATCCATAAACTTTAGCAAATACTTCTATGGCTTTTACAAATCAAATCCAACAAAGGAAGTAGTACTTAAAAAGGCTTCGTTACAAAGATATTTGTAATTTCATTTAATGAAATTTAATTGAGCTATGCAGTGAGAAAGTATCTTAATTTGAAATCTATCAAATACTATTTGCATTTCATTTGTTTCAGCCCGCCAAATGTTATGAATGACGTTGCCAATTCGGATAAAGAGGCATGCATATCGGGTTATTTACGTCTAGGTATTTAGTTTGTATGAAAATTAACAAAAAATAAAAAATAAGAATTTATTAATGTGTCCATAATGAAAAATGCTTACTTCCGTGGTTTGAACATCTGGTCGAAGTTTATGTATATCGTCCGGAACACGGTGTATAAGAGAGTGATGAGTATGAATGTTGATGGATGTAGAGAAAGAGGAAGGCCAAAGAAAAGATGGATGGATTGTCTAAGGAATGATATGAATGAAAAAGGAGTACATAAATGATACTGTGACGTCTGATAGGGGAGAAAAGCGGGTCATCCACTAACGCTCATTCCTTCTGACTTGTCCCGTTGTGCAAACTGTACAGAAAAGCGACGGGATACAATAAAATCGTTGAAGCCAACAATTAAACCACAATCCTACGTTCTTTACCCTGACTTTATCACAACACGCCTTGAAAAACAATCCTTCAGTGACCAAACACACGTTTAGGTCCTTCGCGACGGGAGGGGTGGCGGGGTTTTAATATCGTCATTCTTTCTCGCTCTTGCTAATCCACTGGCGTTCATTCCGTAAGGATTTTAGATTCTGGCAGGAATGAACGTTAGTAGATGGCCCGCTAATGGAAGAAAAAAACGTATTGCGCCGACCACAAGTAAAATGGGATGAGGGCAGGAAGATGATGAAGTCCAATGTGTTGACAGACATTGGTCACGTTGTTAGTGAGTGTCTAAGGGCTGTATAGAGTATGTGCAAAGTCGGTAGTAGGGACTACGGACCACCAAATTGTTGACAGCGCGATGTGATAGAGATGTGAACCAATGGGCGCACGTGTTGAGTTTAATAAGCACCACAACGTTTTTAAGTACTTTTCTTTAGATTTTTTTCAATCTTGAATGAGAAACAAAATGAAAATGTTTAACAAAATGTTATGTCCCCAAATTATGTGGTCAATAAGAGGCGCTGTCATCGTGCACAAAGCGTGTATTCGTTGATTTTTTTTAAGCTATTGCATAGCTTTTATCGCGGGCTCTGAGCGCGGCGCGGCGCGGCGACCGAATCAAGAAATTCCTAAAAACCTAAGGAAAATCCCTGTCGTCGTTTCAGTTCGGGAAACAAAGGTACAGACAGACGTGCTCATAAAGGTATGTACAAACGTGCTCATTACTAGCAGAAAAGCATGCTTTTATTGGGCAAGGGGCAATTTTATTGAGCGAGAGGGAGGAGAACTTTTCTGGACGTTTCACTTGATTGACGTGGCTGACCATAGCCTAATTAGTACAGTAATAAATATAATAAATAAATAATTATATTTGCATAAGTTGATAAAAATGCTATGCAATAGCTTTACCGCGGCAGTCCTCGAGTGCCACACGTTTTTTTTTTAAATATAATATTCCGCCCCACAGTTAATATTAAACCTCAGTTCAAAATTAACAGTACCAGTCTGTTTATGTTTACAACAGTGTGCTGTGAATCGTTTGTTCTCGTTCTAAGTATGGAACAACAGCGGTGTCGCGCGACTTTTGATGTGGCCGTGTCAGTTATTTTTGTGTTTATTGTTTTAATCTATTTTGTCTTTGTCTGTTAGGGAAATAAAGTATCCGGTTTGTGGTTAAAGTATTTTTTTTAAATATTAATATAATATCAATTATAACACAAAACACCTGTGTGAATTTAAATTCAATAGACATGTAGCCACTGGGTTCTAAGACGGCTGGCACCCCGGCGGTGACAAGAGCACGACGGATTATGTCGTTTACGCTAGCGTGTCGCCCCAACCGACCTGCACTCCTGCTACAGGAAAGGCCATGGTGCCCGAGGCAGTCGACTACTTCACCACATTGACAGCGGTGTGGAGCCCCACAAGGAGCGCCCAAACGTTCTTTGACGCCCTTTGAATGTTTTTCTTTTCTTTTTATTTTTTGTACATACTCTTTAGTTATTATTGCCATTTTACTTGTATTAAAATTAGATATAAAGCTTGTACTAAAATTACTAGAATAAATCTATTGCAAAAGATTATCATTTAAAAAGTCATCTACGCTGTAATAGCACTTTTCTAGTAAAAACCAATGATATTATAAGTCATAGATATGTTATACACGTACAAAACAACAGAAAAAAGCGTACCGCGCAGAGAGGCAGCACACATACACACTTTTTATTCACACACATTTCATTTCACTACAAGTAAAAAGGATAGCTTGATAAAACCAATATGAAAAAAAAGTGACAGCTAGATGGTGACGCTCTCTCTTTTATCTCACTCGCACTCTCACTCGCACTCTTTCTTTTACGACGCCATATTATAGAAACGTAATGTTTTATTTGTGAAAATATTAAGATAAATAATATATTTACGAGTGATAAGTGATTCTTTGACTTTTAGAAATCTTGCTTGTATAATTTGTACAATATCTCATCACACACGACGGCATTTTCGGTGGTTTTGAGTCACTTTTACTTTTGACTCACTTTGTAGTACGTGAAGTGCATCCGTTGTCGCTGGCAACGTCGGACTGAGGTCAAGGTTTGTGAATCAACCACATTTGAGCGCGTCTGTTTTTGAGCGCGTATAACGTATCTACACCTTTTTTACTTATAATATCATTGGTAAAAACCCCTGAACGGATTTTTTAAATTTAGTTAAAGGTAAACATTTAACAACATCAGGTATTTTATTATAGATAATGAGTGCCCTACCAAATAAACATGTTGAATCCATTCGACAGTAATGTGCAATTTTGGAATAATTCTTTCTTGTGTTCACCACTTGGTAAAATAAAAAAATAACATTTTCTGATTTGCGTATTAAAATTGACACTTCAAAAAGCAAGGGTGTGGGTGTAATAAAGTCGAAAACTGAAGTGAAGAATATCCAGCTGCACAAAATGACGTTTATCAATACACTTACCACAAAAAAAAAAAAATTCTAATAAAAAGTTTTCTTTAAAATACTTTTATGATATAATTCTGAAACTGGCGTTTTTAAGAAAAGATGGTTATTATTTCAATTTGTTGAACATAAGCCACTATCAAAATAATAAAAGCACATAATTGTTGAATTGAGTGTTGAATGCAACATTTCTTTCATGAAATTTTAAAAAAAACCTTGGTATAAACTCTCCTATCAGGACTAAGTATTCGCGAACGCATCACTCCTAAATACAATAATTAATAGATTTTAAAAAATCTAAAAACCCACGTTTTTAAAAATAAGAAAATAACCCTACGGGGCTGAGAGAGGGGCCACTCAAAACGTGGGGGCGCATATTATTTAAGGGATTATTTATGGGACATATTTACATGACGAGTATATGATGTGTGATCGTGGGTGTAACTTGCAAATATCGCCCCCACGTTTTGTGTGGCCCCTCTCTCAGCCCCGTAGGGTTATTTTCTTATTTTTAAAAACGTGGGTTTTTAGATTTTTTAAAATCTATTAATTATTTTATTATTTTTATCTTTGTTCATCGGGTTTGAAGCTACCCTGAAAATTTCGGCCTGCTAGCTTATCGGGAAGTGCCTCAAAACCTGTCCGCCATCTTGGACGTCCGCCATATTCGATTTAAGTCACATGATTATTTTTTTCATATTCCTGACAGCAAACCCTTTCATTTGATACCCATATCAGGGGGGTGGATTTCAAACAGCCAGTCTGCCATCTTGGACGTCCGCCATATTGGATTTAAGTCACGTGGCTATTTTTTTCGTACTCCTGACAGCAAACCCTTTCATTTGATATCCACATCATAGGGGTTCATTTCAAATAGCCTGTCAGCCATCTTGGACGTCCGCCATATTGGATTTAAGTCACGTGACAATTTTTTTTCGCATTCCTGACAGCAAACCCTTTCATTTGATACCCATATCAGGGGGGTGGGTTTCAAACAGTCAGTCCGCCATCTTGGGGAGGCCGCCATATTGGATTTTTAAGACGTTTCTTAGCTAGTCATATATTGTCATTGGAACTCAGAGCGTGTGCAAAATTTCAGCTTGCTAGCTTATCGGGAAGTGCCTCAAAATTGAGTTGCAAAAGTCCAACCGGAACGACAAACAAACAAATATACAAACAAACAAACAAGAATTGTGAGTGTATAAAAACGTGGGAAAAATCAAAATGGAAGCGAATACCAGCCTATATTAAGAAGATGAAATGTAGTTCAGCCAGCCAGTACTAAGTGACCAACAGTTGCTTCGCCCTCTGTATCAACAAACCACTTGATCGCTTATTCATCTCATTGTTCAGTACTTGATGCATCGCGGATTGAATTCAATAGGAAGATATATGTAGCTAGAACCTATACCTACTTGTATGCACATTTTCATGTAGCACTCTTCTTTCAACGCGGGTTTTTTTATGTGTAAAGTTCGGTTTAATCCTTCTGGGACCTTCACATAGCGGAATAAAAGTAGGTATCCTAAATCCAGGTTATAAAATAACCAAATCTTTTAATTCTATTTTAATCATTTGGTTTCTAATCTATCAATTTATAAAAAAATCTTTTGGTAAGTTTTCAGTTTTTACAATATTTGTACCTTTTATATTTATTATTTTGTTTTTAGGTATATTTACAATAAATTTTCTCTCTACGTCAGTTGTAACTCAATAGTATTCTAAAATCCATGGCCTTCGTAGGCTGCAACTGAAAATCAGCATCATCATGCTGAACTGAGATCCATTTTTTTTTTATTTTGCATAGTTTTAAGTTCAGATGTTTTAATGCCAATAAACGAATTTTTTTTTCTTTCTTTCAAACATCCAAATCCGTATACTAGGTTTTGTGTGAAAGAGTGACAAAAATTAATCAACTTCCGCGTTTATAAAAAAAAAAATACAAATGCACATTGCACAATATGTCGAATTGAGAACCTCCTCCTTTTTTTTCATCGAATAAAAATAGTAGAAAGATTTGCCCATTTCAACATGACAAAAATAAATATTATCAATCATTGTGATACGACTGTCAATCTTCTTCTTCTTTCTGCCCTTAAGAGCCCATACTACCTCAAATGGCTTAGCAGAATCCTGTGATACGTCGAAAATACTGCAGCATTAATTTTGAAATAAATATATGGTAAAGTTGAGCACGATTCCATAAAATTTTCTCGATAGAAAAAAATCCCAAAGTTACCTCTAAATTGAACAATAAACCGCTGGCAATCATAAAATACTTAAAATTAGATCATGAAACTTTTTATACTAACTGAATTAACTATAAAGCAGGTTATTATTTTTATTGTTTTTTTTTTCCGTAAAATAAATAGATTTGCGTGTAGACAGTTATAAGAAAGAGCAAGCAATAGTGCGTGGTTCGTGCAAGTGCGAGCGAGTAAGATTATATTGAGGTCCTATGCAGCCTTAACCCATTCTACTTGGGGTCGGCGCAACACGTTTTCTTCTTCCATACCATGTGATACGACTGTCAATGGACTAAATATTAATTAATGAATTAAACTGAGTGTATCTTTTTTTACAGATGTGACTCACCACTCGGCCCACAGAATCCGTACCCATAAGAATAGCAGACGACATAGAGCTGTCAATGGTAAATATTATAATTTTTATCAAAGCATAGGCCATACCTTTGATAATATGATGATTGATCGATGGCGACACACGCACGGTGCAACAGATTGAATTTCATTACCGGTGTTTGAATTTCATATTATCTGTTAAAACTCTTCATCATCATATTAGCCTTAGGATGTCGACTGCTGAACATAGGCCTCCCCTATGTTTTATTGACCCTTTTTTATCGTGGTAAAATTATCAAATGAGACTTCCTACTGAGACTTGTACTGACTAAAACCCACGGTGTCCTTCAATAGCCCTTTACGTTTCAGGGTCACGGTTACGGGCACGCCACAATTGCGGCGATAAGACCCCACTTTGAAGATTGATTTGTCTCTATTTTTACCGCTGATATAAACGCTGTCGTTTATATCAAAAACCCTTTGAGGTTCTGACTAATTTCGGTTAGGCGCCGACCTAATTTAGTGGAAGTAATTACGGTGTATATCGATGCACACAAGTTAGGCGTATCCCTTTGCAGTCGATGCAAACAAAATGAGTCATCAAGCAATATGAAGAAAGAAAATGTTAGAAGTACCTAATTCATAATATTATGTTGACGTTTTTTTTAGCGTGGTAAAATCATCAAATGAGTCCTCCCATCCCGGGCAGGGCAGGAGGGACCGTCAGACTTGTACCGACTAAAATCCTCGGTGTCCTTCAATAGCCCATTACGTTCCAGGGTCACTGTAATTCGTTAGTCCCGCGACCAAGATAATATACCTAGAGAGTTAGAGATATTAACAGAAAAATCATTGATAGCCACTCATTGATAGCCACTCGTAACACTTAAAATAATTAGATCGTAGCAAGGACAGCCCTAGATTCTAGAAGGGCAAACGTCGACCTTACTGGTAAAAGTCCTTCGAAAAGGTCAGGTGCGTAGTCAAGCGTAACGAACACAATTGACGGGACGGCGGCGCGGCGGCGGCGGCGGTGGGCAAATAATGTAGATCTTGAAGAACTATGAAATAAAAAGCAAACTGTGTAGTAAAATGCGACCGTGATTTTCGTTTCTACCTATTCGCATATTACCATTAGCGAAACTGCGAAACATGCTAGTCCTCCATTGTTTTTAAGAAATTATAATTTGGGTTTTTACCGCCATCTATTATTATAATCTTGTAAATTTAAAATTTAAAGCAGACCAAATGCCAATAGATGGCGCTGTATTCAATATATGAAATTAGTTATTCTATTCGACAACAGATGGCGTTATACTCAATGTACTAAATTAGTTCAACTACTGACTAACAGATGGCGAGCTGCGCTTTGAACCGGAGGAACCTTACAGCAAGAAGTTGGAATTGAATTCTTCAGGGAAAATACATTGCAAAGTAGCTGGTGGTGTTGCTCCAACTGTACAATGGTTTTTGGTAAGTTAAATTTTATTAAAATTTATATTTTTAACTAAGTAATCCAGGTTTTGAATCACTGCATGCGTAATATGACCAATTCTCTCTCTAAAATCTCTATTCTACGAAGAATAGACAATAAGACAAAGTTGTATCTATCTTCGAATATCTATGCAATTCGACTTATGTTTTGCCCGAATTAGCAAAATTCGTAGTACTAAGTATTCTGTGCCAAAGTCGACTGAAGAAAAGAAACATTTATTATTTATATTTTTTACTTCACCATAATTAGAACGATATAAATTTATCTTCATTCTGTATTGTTATCTATTCTGTAGACGAAATCCAGTTCTACTTTACTTTGTTATTAAGAGCCACTTGAATCAGTCCATTAATGGGGAAGGTTGGTCAAAGCTAATTGTAGATGGCGCCACCATAGCTAAATCCTAATCCGACCAATGAGGTAGTACTATTTTGAAGTACCTATAAGATTTGAGCCAATGACGATGCTTGGAACAAGCTATGCTAGCGCCATTAGTTCCCCAATTGCCATCCCCATTCGGGGCAAAATGTATTTCTATAATATTATATCTCTATATTTCGTGCAACATTTATTATTATTTTTTAAATTAAATTTTATGCCAAAATGTAATTTTAATGTATACTTTTAATTTGTCATGTTTTCAATTTTTAAATATTTTAAATTTTAATTAGATTTTTATAATGGTGTGTGATTAATTTTTTGTTTTATGACTTTGTGTGGTATGGGTGTAAAGCCCGAAATAAACGATTTATTATATTATTATTATTATTTAACCGAAAAATTCAGTCTCTAATCTCTGCCTACCCTCCAGAACGACACAGCACCCCTCCCGGAAGGTGTGACGTCATCCAACGGCACGCTGATGGTGGCGGCCGCCGAGAAGCGCCACACTGGACAGTACACCTGTAAGGCGGTGGACGGAGACAAGTCCATCACAGCCAAGATTAACCTGGATGTTGTCGGTGAGTTGAGGATTTTAACTCGTTTCATAATCATAGAACACAAAGGACGTGACGTGCGCCTTTATAAAAAAACCGGCAAAGTGCGAGTTGGACTCGCCCATGAAGGGTTCCGTAGTAGAAAGCATAGATTAGGGATATAATTATATTGAGATTAGTAAGTAATATACACGGTTTATTCCACTTTGTTCATCTGGGAACAAAAATAACTATTTTCATAGTGTTTGTGTGAATAGCAAAGTTATATTTGCTGTTTTTGAAAATGTACTATATCTCAAAAACTGCTAACTATATCTCATCCAAACCAATTTTCGTTGAGGTCTACATTATATTTTTTTTTTGTTTTATCAGAGTTTCAATTCTAAGTATGGGGGATACCCCCAAAATTTGTTTTTTTTTTTTGTGTAAAAATCCTAATGCGGTTCACATATATGTATACATCTACTTACCAAGTTTCAACAGGATAGCTCTGATACTTTCGAAGAAAAGTGGCTGTGACATACGGACGGACAGACAGACAGACATGACGACTCTCGGGTTCGTTTTTGCCATTTGGCTACGGAACCCTAAAAATTGAATTCTAGCTACGAGCTGACGTTAATTGATAGATCACGTGCCGGTGACTGACGTGTGGGAACAAAGTCATACTAGGAGTATAGAAACACAATCGTGACGGTGACTGATATGTGTGAATGCACCTTTACCCGTATCGACACTAGTCTGAATTTAGGCTTGCAATGTCGCCATAAAGAAAGAGCCAGAGAAAGAAATGGATTGAAAACGTAAAAATAAAACTCCATCCACCGCATCTCTGGATCAGCGGGTTGTTGATTTTTTTTATTAGGGGAACAGTGTATAAGACGGGGACATTAATAATCGCGAGGTATAATGGGGACATACACTCTTTAGGCATACTTAACACAACACTAACGTAGAGCAATGAATTGGAACTAGCTATACTAGCGCCATTCGTTTCCCAGTTGCCATCCCCATTGTTGGACAAAACCCTTCCCTGTTCTACTTCTCTATCTCTTGAGCTACAAAAAAACATATTCCTTTAAAAAAAAAACTCCAGCAAGAGCTGGAGTTTTTTTTTAAAGGAATTTTGTTTTTAAGAAAAAACAAAATTTTGAGATGAAGATAGCCGGTCAAGCTCGTATAATAATTTATTGCTGAAGCGCATTATATCACTTACCATAGCCTAATCTTAAATACATATTTCGTGTGATATTGTATATTCCATGTGACTACTTGGAATGCAATAAATACACAAAATTCGTGACATGGAATATTTTATTCTATTGCTCAAGCAATAGAGTATCTAAACAATTGATAGAGAACAGTTTTAGCAACATTGATATTAGCGGTGTTGCTAAAGTATACATTTTAGACCTGCAGATAGAATAAAATGTAAATATGTAAACCTTTTGACAGACATCATTTCATAAAATACTCCGATTATACCTACATAGATGGCGGTTAGGCTCGGTACAGGAAATTATTTATTTTATTTTATTTATTTATTCTCAGGCTACTTTGGCCCATAGACATATACGTTACAAACTAACATACATAATTTTATAAAAACACCTTGTGTTAGTATATAGAAGCTTAGGCCTATGTTAGTAAAAACTTCACTTCACTTGGCACTACGTCATTGTGCGTTTTGGGGGGGTATTACAACGTCCTAAAACCAGGCTTATTCCGGCGAGTGAAAGTGACAGAGCTATACAAGTCGTCTAGCGCCATCTCGTTCACTCACTGGAACAAGCCTGGTTTTAAGACGTTGTAATACCCCCCCTGGTGGGACTTGTCCGCGGAAGCGACTCGATTATGGAAAATCGAAATTGATGGTCTCCGTACTCCACCTAGGTGGACCACGGGTCCACCCCCGACTTTTTGGGCACAAATAGATTTTAGCCTCTGATGTATCTCTATGCACATTTGTTAATAACAATCATTCATATCTTCCACAGTAACTCCCCGCGTCCTAGAACCTACACCAGGGGAACAGCTCCATGTGACTGTGGGTCAGACAGTGGTGCTGAACTGTGTGGCGACTGGTGACCCGCCTCCCACCACACACTGGGACCGAAACCTCGCCATATTGGGCAAGCAACGTGAGTTAACTATATTACTGAAGTCACCGCCAAATAAGTCTGGAATTAAGGTCATTGATCCTAATAATGCATCATTCGAATTTCATAGTACAATCGTTCGAATTTCAAAATAAAAAATACGGTCAAGTTAACCTCCTACCACGATACGTTTGTTTTGATCGTGTTGCGACACTTTCTTTAGATTTTTTCGAATGGTTTTGAAATATTGGAATACATTGGTACACGGGGTTCAACGAATTCTATTCCGCACCTATATGGCGGAAAATATAGACTGATTTTTGGACTTCTTTAATTCTGGGTTTGCGGGACTGTCTAAACAGGTAACTATGGAACGCAAAGGGCTATTAGAACACCGTGGATTTTAGTCAGTACGAGTCTGACAGTCCGTTCCGCTCTACCGAGAGCGGGAGGACTGAAAGTGGAAGAGACCGTCAGACTCTTACTAACTAAATTTAACGGCACGGTTAGCGCAGTGGCTGAGAGATTGGACTGCCGCGCAGCGTGTCGCAGGTTCGATTCCCGCACGGAACAAATAATATATTTGTATGATCTACAAGTAGTTGTTCCGGGTCTGGGTGTTTGTGTATGTGAGTTTATATGTTTGTAAACGCACCCACGACACGTGAGAAATTCTTAGTGTGGGGCAACGTTTTTCAAAAAAAAAAATACTGCCTTGCTCCTTCACAAGTGCTTTACGTTCCAGGCCCCTTTTAAGACAGTATAATGACTTCCCCTAAGACAAAAGTCGAAGTAAATAAGTTTATAATGATTTTTTATTTATTTTCAGAAGACGGTGTGGATGTAGAAGATGGTGTTAACGCTACAACAGCCAGGTATAATATATTCTCTCAATAAAGAATACGCAATATGACTGAAAAATCTAGCTCCTAGTTAAGGTCATCAAAAAAGATGTATTTCTTCTTTTTTTGTTACTTAAACCAATAAATCTCAAACTGTGGCCATTTTTTTAACAATTGGTAAACATTTCACATGAGTATTTTAGAAGTTACAGGGGGGGGACACGTTTTACCACTTTGGAAGTGTCTCTCGCGCAAACTGTTCAGTTTAGAAAAAAATGATATTAGTAACCTCAATATCATTTTTAAAGACCATAGATACCCCACAAGAATGGGTTTGGTGAAAAAAAAAATTGAGTTTCAATTCTAAGTATACACCCCCGTAGGCACCCTCAAAATTTGTTTCGTTTTTATTTTTGTGTGAAAAATCCTAATGCGGTTCACATAATACATCTACCTACCAAGTTTCAACAGGATAGCTCTTATACTTTCGACAAAAAGTGGCTGTGACATACGGACGGACAGACAGACATGACGAATCTATAAGGGTTCCGTTTTTGCCATTTGGCTACGGAACCCTAAAAAGCTGTAGAAAAAATTTGATAAGTTAAAAATAAATTTCAAATTTATTTCAACTGTGATATCTCATCACCAGACTGGTCCTGATGAACAACGGCTCACTCATCATCCACAACGTGTCATCACCGGACGCAGACCGGTACGGCTGCACTGCCGGGAGTGCCGCGGGCCTGGCGAGACACGAACTGACACTGGTCGTTCACCAAGGTAGGTGTACCAGTTAGTAACTTAAAGCATTCATCCTTATTTCCTTACTTATATCCTAATCCTAATTTTATATTATAAACTAGCGATCCGCCCCGTGCAATCTCTACTGAAATATCCATGTTTTAAACATAATTATAAACCTCTGAACACATTTAAAAAAAACCTCATCAAAATCCGTTGCGTAATTTTAAAGATCTAAGCATGCACAGACAGACAGCGAGAAGCGACTTTGCTTTATACTACATATGTAGTGATAGTGATATTCATCCTTACTTATATCTTAATCCTAATTTTATATCATAAATGCGAGAGTACGTTTGTTTGTAAACCTTTCACCTTTAAGAGGGCATATTCTGAAAGTTGGCAATGTCGCAAATAGCTGTCAAATATTAACAAGTTCTAATTAATTTAGCAATGTTACTGTATGGAAACAGGAAATATTGCTATGTAGTGCACTAAAAAAATGATAAGGGAATGCAAT
Source organism: Agrotis exclamationis (assembly GCA_950005045.1). Classification (NCBI taxonomy): domain Eukaryota; kingdom Metazoa; phylum Arthropoda; class Insecta; order Lepidoptera; family Noctuidae; genus Agrotis; species Agrotis exclamationis. Next base: position 12,426,440 of record OX465441.1, read on the forward strand.
AAGTAATATCGTAACTCCGAATATTAAGTTTTAGATGTAAAAAAAGTATTTGGAAACCTTCCAAATTTTATGCCTTTTTGACACCTGAATGCTGATGTTGTCACCGTAACATCAAATGCAATGTTTTAATTGCATTCCTATATCAGCTTTGTAGTGCACTACAGAGCCATATTTCTTATTTTCATACAGTAAATTTACCGAATTAATTAAAACTTGTAAATATTTGACAGCTATTTGCGACGTTGCCAACTTTCTGGTTATGCGCCCTTAAACCACTGTACTGATCATCATTTTTTTTTCTTACCAAGTAAAGTCATCAATTGAGTCCTCCCGCCCAGTTTAGAACGAAATAGATTATAACGAATGGGGGGAATTGTATTTTTTTTTGTCGTGGTAAAATCATTAAATGAGTCATCTCACCTACGGAGGAACGGGAGGGATTGTCAGACTGACTACATCACGGTGTTCCTTCAATAGCCTTTTACGTTCCAGGGTTTATGTTACCTGATAAGACATTCCCGCGACCCTGGCAGACGGAGGAGTTGATAAAGAAAAATTTCAACAACATTGATATTAGTAAATTTGCTAAAGTGGCCATTTTAGACCCGCAGCTAAACAAATCTTGAAAAAATTCGGTTCACAGATAGTTAACAGTCTGGAATAACACATAGGATCACGTTTATCCTTTACTTCTTCAGAAGGCGAGCTCCCACCTCAAGAGTCTAGCGGCGTGGCGGGAAAAGCCGTGGTGGTGTCTATATCAGTAGCTGGAGCTTACATGGTGCTGGTGTTAGCTCTGATGGTCTACTGCAGAAGACGCCGGCTTCGGAGACGGCAAAGAGGTGAGAAGAATCATCATCATTCATTTTTCTTAGATTTAAAGTGAAACCGCAAGTTATATCAGCATTTAGACATATTTTTGGCTATCAATAATGAAGCAGCAATAAAATGCAGTATTTTGCAAGTTTGCACGCCCATTTTTTTGATGGGTCAAAACTCTATACATTTTCTGTCATTGTCTTTGTTTTACATTATATCAACTGCTCGGGCAAAATTTGATTATGATACTGTATTTCTTATATCATAAAACAAGTTCATCTACCACTTTAGCATTTTGACCTTGAGTCTTGATGAGCCTTATCAAAGTGGGAACAATCGGGATTTTCTTCCTGTTTGTCACCAAACGGTACAATGGGGGTTATTTTTCTGTTCCGCGCCAAAGTGGGAACAATCCGGATTATTTTCCCGTTCGGATTTTCATTTCAGACCGAGGAGGTCTTATTTCCAAAGACCGGTAGTCTTTGGAAGGCTTCCCACCGAAAAATAAGCTTTGGTTTGGTGGGGATCTTTATCTAAAAAACTAGTTGACACTCACACAACACAGCCCGAGCCGAAACAACATTTATTCCGTGAAAATCGATTTTACGACACCAGTCAATTGTTCGAACACAGCGGTAACAAAACAACAATACAATTTACTTAATATACGGATGGAAATGGCATACCAAAGTTGCATTATAGCTACAGTCCGCGGACGCTGTCCCGCCGCGTCCCGCGCCATCTCCCGGCTCCTGCGGGACTTCCGCTGGCCCCCCGAAGTCCCCCCCGAGCGTGTCCTCTCCCCGCACACGAGTCCCGCGGCGGGACACGAGTGGAGGCACGATGAGACAGGTGTGCGAAGCCCTAGGTCGACGTAGTGTTCATTATTTTTGTCTTCATTAGGGTTATGAAACGTGTGGTCATATTTTGAGGGTATTTTACGACACAGCTTTTACTATCAATAAATTCGAAGTACCTGCCAGAATAGATAAATGCTGAGTAAGTTGTGTTTCATACAACTGAAGATGTAACGAGAAAGTACCGCTTAGTGTGGCTTCTATTTCCCCCCACATTTATCGACGCGGAATCGGCTTAAGCCGGTCAAGAAAATCTTTATGTCAACGTAATAAGGTTGTTAGTAATGCCATTCGCATCGGCTCGGCTCAGACGACGCGATCCTGAAAACTGACGCGATCCTAAATGTTGGGGGACCCATAAAGGATAAAATCCGGAACATGGATATTCGGCGAAGAACCAGAGTCACCGACATAGCTCGTAACATTTGCAAGTTGAAGTGGCAATGGGCAGGCCACATCGCTCGTAGAACTGACAACCGATGGGGAAGAAAAGTTGTCGAGTGGCGACCACGGACCGGAAGACGCAGCGTAGGTAGGCCTCCCACTAGGTGGACCGACGACATCGTGAGGGTCGCGGGCAACCGATGGATGGAAGTGGCGAATTGTCGTTCGGCGTGGCGGTCTAAGGGGGAGGCCTATGTTCAGCAGTAGACGTCTTCCGGCTGATGATGATGAACGTAAAGGAAACGAGCGAAGCAAGCTATCGATGTTCGCGTTAGGTTTTCGAGCCCGCATTTCGACTACAATCTAAATAAGATTTGGTGAGCATTTATCTATTTTGGTAAACAAAAAGAATAATACAAAACTGTTATTTTTGACTTGGTACTTAGTATCTTAAAAATATTTCTGTTGAGAATTTAAAAGCCTTTTCTTGAAACTCGCATTTCCTCTTAAATATGACTACACCACATCTTGATACGCCGTATATGTGTTTAGTCGTTTATTTTGCAATTAGACCACGTCGCCCTTCGCTATATAATTCAACTTTGGCATGCTATTTCCATCCATCTGTCGTATTAATTAGAAGTTAGTTGTTGCCCTTAGGGTTCTGTTTTTAAATACCATGTAATTAGTTTTACTACGAATCTAATAGAGAATATGCATGTAGTATGTTTACTTGAATATAGAGTACTAAAACCCAAGAAAATAATTTTAAAGTTCAACTATTAATTATAGCTTAAAAAAGCTCAGCAGCTAAGGAGTGGAATTCCCTGCCGGCATCTGTATTTCCCGCCAGCTATAACCTTGTGGTCTTCAAGTCAAGAGTGAACAGGTTACTTCTAGGCAAGGGTGATTCACCGTTGACCACATCAAATTAATAAATAAAGTCATTTTTAGGGTTCCGTACGTCCGAATACAAAAACGGAACCCTTATAGGATCACTCGTGTGTCCGTCTGTCTGTCGCTTACAGTCAATTCAAATCTCCGAATCTACTAGACCGATTGAGTTGAAATTTGGTACACATATTCCTGTGACCCAAGCACAGAGGTGTGACGTGAATAGATGAAATCTGTATATGGAAGGTAATTTTTGGGGGGAAGGGGAAAATAAAAAAATAAAAAACATTTGAAAACTGCATCGTGTGACATATCAAATGAAAGGTCTTGTTGAGAAGATCTTAAATGTATTTTTTTGTAATTTTAAAATAAATAGTTTCCAAGTTATTCAAGGAAATAGACGAAAATTGACCCCCCCCCCCCCCTTAACTCCAATACTACTGAACCTAAAATTTTGAAAAAAAATACAGAAATTAGGTTTCTACTTATAGATTATAGGGAAACCTACAAGCAGTCCATGATATTAAAATAACATGGTAAATTACTCAATATTGTGCGTGCCAATCTTCAATTATTCGTAAATTTCAATTCATCTATTATTTGCGGTTAAAATTATAGGTAGGCAAAAAATATATCGTACGGAACCCTCTTCACGCGAGTCCAACTCGCACTTGGCCGGTTTTTTTACTACTAATTTTAACGTATTGTTTATCAGTGCCATATTGTTACGTCATTAACCTCAATCTTCTTTTGAATTACTTGCATATTCCCTATTTCTAAATTAAATTTAAAAATCTTGATAAACAGATATTTTGATTGATTGTAATGTTGCTGTTTAGAACTAGTTTAAAATGTTAACTCTAAATATAAAAAAGGCTAATCGAATTAAATGCACGGGGTATTTAAATAATAATAATAATATATAATAATAATATTCCACAACTATCACACAACGCCATCTAGTCCCAAGCTAAGCAGAGCTTGTGTTATGGGTACTAGACAACTGATAAACATACTTATATATTTCTAAATACATACATATTATAGATAAATTACACCCAGACACAGAACAAATGATCGTGCTCATCACACAAACATTTGTCCTGGGTGGGAATCGAACCCACGACCTCCGGCATAGCAGTCAGGGTCACTAACCACTAGACCAACAGGCCTGTCTTATAATACATTATTATAGTATTTAACTTCCCCATTAAATATGTAACAATTTTAACCATAAATTCGCTTTTGTTATCATCGAAAATTATTTCATAGGAAGGTTTTAAATAAAGCCTACGATACACTCAGTATAACAAAGGCGTAAATGTAAGTACAACGACATGAAAGGAAAAAGAGGAACATAGCTTACACAAACGTACAAATACCGGCATGGATCTTGAGCGCTGACCTTCACCTGCGCAGAAGTGAGTTATTAGGTCCCTTTGGTAGATGATGTGAGGAACGGGGGCGGGGAAAGTGTAGTGATTGTCCCGCGTAGCGTGCCGTAGTGCATCGCGTCATAGCCGCCACTCGGGATTCGTTGTTTTGTGCGTTTTATTTGTTTCAAATGAAATGTGACAAATGAAATGTACGATGCGCAAAGCGATCCCCACTCTTACGCCGAGCGCTCAAGCACCGTGCCGGTATCTGTAGCGCCCCATTACTGAATTAATTTTCAGATTGGTTTTCGTAATTCTTTGGATTATGCCTACATCCTAACTTTGACCGTCTCACTACAAAACTTGTAACATCTGTTGAACACTTTTCTAAAAAAAGTGTAACTGAAAAACGGCCCTTATATCAACGTCATTGTCGGTATGGTTGGCACTTTTTTTAGACAATTACCGTCTTACCACAAAAAGATAAACACTCGTTGAACGCTTGTCTAAAAAAAGGTTAACTGAAAAACGACCCTTATATCAAGGAGAAATATCGTTTTGACGTTGTCAATTTTTTTAGAGTGTTCAACGGGTGTTTAATTTTTTTGTGGTAAGACGGTTAGTGTTCAACAGATGTTTCGCTCTTTTTGTGGTAAGACAGAAAACGTTTAAACTTTACCACTTTATAATACTATTATTGATAACGTGTACTTCTTTCCAGGAGAGAAGATGGAGTTAGAGATGACAGAAGGACGAGAGAAGTTAGTAGAAGAAGGAGAGGAAGAAAAGCAGAAGGTGAATGGAGCAGCCGTACAAAACGGCAGACTGCTGGCGCATGATAAGGATAGTGGTAAGTTCTAGGTTCTATCTCTTTTTATCTGTCTTCAAAAAAGGCTGAAGCAACGACCATTTATATCTAGACTCCTAATCACAGGCGACCGATGTCTGTCAACACATTAGGCAAAAAAGTCTTAAGTTCGTATTAGTTTCGACCACTGCTGTGAGTCCCCTCGTCGCACTGACCTTGTGTTAGCCAATCAGAACGCAGTACCCCGTCCCCCTCGTTTACGTCGTACCTCAGCGACTTGGCAGGAAATTTTCGTTAGATCGTGCATGAGGCGTCTAGATATAAATGGTCGTTGGGCTGAAGAGATAAGAAGAAATAATTATTTTTATTCGTTGTATCGTCGATGTTCCCCAAAGTTTGGCTCCATAATTTTAACATTTATTTTACTTTTTATTTTGTATCACTTTCTAAGTAGCTGTGATGTTATTTTTTTCAACCCTTACCAAGTAATTGGTTAAACTAAAGGGACTTTTCTAATATCTTCTTCATAAAAGGTGAATGGTTTTACTCAAAATAATAAAACCTATATCTTTTGTATTTATACAGGAGCTGATAACTCTGAGGTTTCCGGAATTTCTCGCGCTTCGAAGAAATCCGGACAATTTGAACATCTGTCTATACCACGGACTCTTCTCACAGAACAAATAACACTGGGTAAGTTCTATTTAATTTTATCTTTTTATGCGAAACTCGACACATCAGCTGTCTAAAGTTGGTGCCAGTTAAGATGTCAATAGCGGACATTGACCCCTACCTAATAAGTCCTCGTATAATGACATAAGATCAGAATTAGCATTTTTATAAAATACCGAATAAATTAGTAAGTATATTGTAAGGATATAAGTATCTAAGTATTCATAAGATATCAAAATGGTAATAATATTTCACCTATACCTAAGATTTTATATTATTTTTATCTTTAAGACTCACAAGTAAACACTATCATATCACAGAAAAATGCTAATTATGATCTTATGTCATTATACGAGGACTTATTAGGTAAAGGTCAATGCCCGCTATTGACATCTTAACTGGCACCAACTATAGTACTTTTTGTGTAAAGAATCTGTACAAAATTTCGAAACTGATTCATGAAAAATGTAAAGTTTTTTGCTTGTTATAACTAGTTGTATGTTCAAAAACACGCTGAATAAACCGTCACCCATCTATAGACCGATCTAGGCCAGCGCAGCTTAATCTATAGTAATATTATAAGGTAGAACAGTTTGTTTAGCTCTATTGGTTCAAATTGAATTTTTTTTTGTGTTGGTTAGTACATTTGAAGACTATACTGCCGTTGTAAATGAAAGCACAGTAACTTCAATGGCCATTGAAGTTACTGTGTTTTCATTTTATACAATCAATAAATACAGGGTGTAAGAGACATCGACGCACAAACGGATACCATGGGTCCAGGACATGATTCTGGACCCCCCGTGTTGGAATTTTTCGTCTGTTTTTTCCTATTTTATTTTTATAAGTTTGTTTTTTTTTTTAATAGTGAGCCGCGCTTAAAGTACTACAGGTACTGTGGTACTGGACACAGTATTTAGGTATACAATGACCTTTCATTATAAACATCTAAGAAGACACCATTTCTAGTTTTATTTACATTGCTACTTTTAGTGAAAGTAGTGAATTAATTACATTTTTATAAAAAATCTCATTGGGTTAGGTAAGAATAACGATTATGAACAGTCTAAAGTAAAAAATAAATAAAAAAAATTGAAAATCAGGAAAAATCCGACGAAGAATTCCAACACGGGGGGTCCAGAATCATGTCCTGGACCCGTGGTATCCATTTGTGCGTCGATGTCTCTTACACCCTGTATACATATCAACAAATTAAAAAATACATTTTTTTTATAAAATCACACTATTTTTCGAACAAAAGGGACCGAGTAACGGGTAAAACAACAGGAAACTATTATATCAACATAAAATGAAAACAATACCATTAAAAGCTGTGTTGTATTTATCGGAGATTTTTTCTGCATATTTTATACTCATTCCCAAAGAAAAAACATATCTTATTCGTAATTACCCGACTGCGCGACGCATAGGAGGGTAATGTGTTTATCAGTCTATGTATGTATGTTTCTATGTGGCGTTCTAGAGACCAAATGCGTAGGCCGATTTTGATCATTCTTACGTCAATCGATTCGTTTTAATCTTGTGAGTGTCACTAAAGACATGTCAGTAATCAAAATTCACCACAGCGACAACCAGACGCCATATTGTCAAAATGAAAAAAAATCGATGAACTGTGTCAAGTGGGGTGTCGTTGAATAGGTATTTTAAAATCATCTTAAGGTTTCTTTTATCATTTTTAATTTTAAATAATAGTTTAGGATATACCGGGTGTAAGAAGACACTTAACGAAGCCGAAAGCCACGTATTCTACCCATTATTTGGATATTTTTTTTCCTTTAGACTATATCTGGGATTCCACGGGTTCTCGAGATATTGAAGGTCAAAGTTGCATTTTTTTAAACTTTTTTTACGAAATCGAATTCTAAGTATTATGACAAAACTTTTTTCCAAACAAACATTACCTGAATTTTCGATTTTTATAAAAAAAATACGCACGAATGTCGATACGTTCTTATCACAGCGCGTTCCAGCATAGGTGCGCTTGTGTGCGTCAAGCCGCCCGCCTACGCACACTATGACACGAAACCCGTTTGCATTACATTGCGCGCAATAAAATGATTATTTATTTTATACCCAAAAATAAAAGTCGGTTCCCAGCGATAATTTTAGCGTAAAGCTACTTAGTAAGATGTACAAGTATGCGTAGTTAACGGCTTTGTGATGTGTTTAATTACACCCTGTATAACGATTTAAAGTTGTTTAACAAAACAATCGTTCTCGCTAATTTTCTTACTTATCTCAATTATTTACGATGACAGGTCGAGGCGAGTTTGGCGAGGTGATGCTGGCTAAGATCGACATGAGTCAGGTGAACAAACTACGTAACAAGGACTCACTGGAGGCCGACGGAGAACCAAAACTTAAACCAGTGCTCGTGAAGGCACTTACTACTAAAGATGAGGTAAGTTGGAACTTTTAAAACTCTGCAATTTCAAGCTAGATGGGTTGCGAGACAGATGTATATTTTTTTTTTGTTGAAACAAGAATATTTATAAAGATAAAACACCTCAAAATTCGAGAGTAGGGCGTCTCGTGACGTCACAAGCAATTAAGAACTCTACTTGCGTGTTGCCAGTTGTAAAAGTGTCGTATTTTCGTAAATTTTGGTTAAAAGAACAAATAGAGAAGAAGAAATAAGTTTATTCGACACAGGCAAGACGCACAATGTTATGTTCTCATAACAAGTACAAAGAGAATGAACACAAAAGGTACGTGTGTCTCACGGCTGTGCTTAATAGGCTCAGTTCAGCACAAAAGCCAGGCAACTAGGTGCCTTTTTTTTACGTGGTAAATCGTCAAATGAGTCCTCCCACCCAGGGCAGGACAGGAGAGGGGACTGTCAGACTTGTACTGACTAAAATCCATGGCGTCTTTCAATAGCCCTTTACGTTCTGGGGTCACGGTATTCGTTAGCCCCGCGACATTTGAGGAGCGCGTGGAACTCGACGCGTCGTCGACTCGGGCATGGTCCATAATCGGACAGTGAGTCACCCATTACTCACTGTCCGCATGCCCTTAGCCACTAGATGCTTGACTGTGGTGTTCATGTGGGCTTTTTTGTAGACTTTACGGTAGTAAATCAGAATATGAATTGTCCACAGGTCCAACTAGCAGAGTTCCGTCGTCAACTGGAGTTGTTCACTCGCGTGCGACACGAGAACATCGTGCGGCTGATCGGATTGTGTAACGAAGCAGACCCACATTACATGCTGCTCGAACATACAGACTGGGTACGTATGTTATACTTAGTATTTACCAGAATACTCAAAAGAAATACATGGATGCTTAATTTTGTGTATACCACAAACCAACGACCATTTATATCTAGACGCCTCTATCTATTTTAGAAGGCCCCCCATTGGAACCATGGGGGGGTTTAGGTTTCCGCACTTAGTCCTCAAACTGGACCATTGTGCGTGAGCCATTGTGGCCAATTACTCCAACCAGCCCACCTCCCTCCAAAAGCAGATCAAACTTCCCGGTCGCCTCAGGGCATCCGCAAGGGATCTTGGTGTTCCCAGGGTCTCCTCGAGAATTCTAGACGCCTCATGCACGATCTAACGATTTCTGCCAAGTCGCTGAGGTACGACGTAAACGAGGGGGACGGGGTACTGCGTTCTGATTGGCTAACTCAAGGTCAGTGCGACGAGGGGACTCACAGGAGTGGTCGAAACTAATACGAACTTAAGACTTTTTTGCCTAATGTGTTGACAGACATCGGTCGCCTGTGATTAGGAGTCTAGATATAAATGGTCGTTGACCAGAATACTCAAAAGAAATACATGGATGCTCAATTTTGACAGGCCTGTTGGTCTAGTGGTTAGTGACCCTGACTGCTATGCCGGAGGTCGTGGGCTCGATTCCCACCCAGGACAAATGTTTGTGTGATGAGCACGATCATTTGTTCTGTGTCTGGGTGTAATTTATCTGTAATATGTATGTATTTAGAAATATATAAGTATGTTTATCAGTTGTCTAGTACCCATAATACAAGCTCTGCTTGGCTTGGGACTAGATGGCGTTGTGTGATAGTTGTGGAATATTATTATTATTATTTTGTGTATACCACAAACATTACAGTTACATTTTGACAAATTGAGACATACTTACACTGACTGGACAGTTGTGGTTCTGTCTTCAAAAGACCATCTCAGACACTTGCATGGTTCTCGTATCACTTTACTCATACAAAATTGTCTGGACTTCAAAAGAGATGAAAAGTGGGCCTCATCTCTTCTACACGTTAAAATATAGTGTCTTTTTGACGTGTAGAAGAGTTTGTCAAATCCAATTTGCTAAATCGTTTCACCGGTCCGATCCTGTGGACAGGCAGACTAAATGGTAAAAAGAAAATATATACAGGGTGTTAGGTTAGGTTATTATCGACGCACAAACAGATACCATGGGTCCAGGACATGATTCTGGACCCCCCCGTGTTGGAATTTTTCGTCGGACTTTTCCTAATTTTCAAATTAAAAAAAAAAAAATATTTGGAGTTTTATTTTACTTTAGCCTGTTCATAATCGTTATTCTTACCTAACCTAATGAGATTTTTAATAAAAAAAGCAATTAATTCACTACTTTCACTAAAAGTAGCAATGTAAATAAAACTAGAATGGTGTCTTCTTAGATGTTTATAATGAAAGGTCATCGTATACCTAAATACTGTGTCCAGTACCACAGTACCTGTAGTACTTTAAGCGCGGCTCGCTATAAAAAAAAAATAAACATAAAAAATAGGAAAAAACCGACGAAAAATTCCAACACGGGGGGTCCAGAATCATGTCCTGGACCCATGGTATCCGTTTGTTTGCGTCGATGTTCCTAACACCCTGTATACATAGTCAAAAATGCTCCAAGGCTTTTAGACCCCGAAATTGAAGAAAACTAAAAAAAAGACTAGAAATGTCATAGGACTTTCTCATTTATTTTGATCAAAATCTATGTTTTTAGCTAAGAATTCAACCCGCTCGTGTGACGGTATCTACGCCTCTGGGGTCAATGTTATTCTCACTGTCCATTTCCTACCACCAGGGTGAACTAAAAAAGTTCCTAATCGCGACCCGCTCCCCTGAAGAGAACGCGGAGTACATCGCTCGTGTGGGCCCTGCGCACGCGCACCCCGCCCCACACAAGACATCACCTCCGTTGGCTGCACAGCACAGAGCTCTGTTGGCTGCACATCTAGCTGCTGCGGCGGCTAAATGTGCTGCACTCAGGTTTACACATAGGTAAGAGAAATGGTTTCATTGTTCAAATGGATTTTTCATATTTTAATCTCTTCATCATATCATCATCATTATCTGCTTAGCCTTTGCCCAACTATATTGGGGTGAACTTCCAGTCGTACCAGATGCAGCTGAATATCAGTAATTTTACATGGAGCGACTGACTATCGGACCTTCACAATCCAGTAACTTGGTAAAACGTTACCCCATGGTAAGACTGGTTGTCAGACTTTTAGAGCTTCTGACTAACAGTAACGACTGTCAAAGATCTACAAATGACAGCCGGGACCAACGGCTTTACGTACTTTCCGAGGCACGGAGGAAACCCTCTTTGACAGATGATCACCCATCCATAGACCAACGTCTACAAGCTGGCTTAACCCGGAAGATTGGCCTGTGCTGCTGTAATAATTTAGCCACGATATCCTTAATAAAAAATATTCATCCAATTTTGTTCAGTTTTTAGAATATTACGCATGTAGACTGACTTAAATAACTTTGTTTTATTCTATATGTGAAAACAAAGTCTCCTCGGTCTACCGTTTTAAACCGACATCTAAAAAAGGAGGAGGTTCTCAATTCGGATGTTTCTATTTTTTATGTTTGTTTGCTCATAACTCCGTCGCCTACCAACCGATTTAATAAATTATTTTTAGACAATGCAAACAAAAAGTAAGCGACCGAAAGAAAAGTTATTTTGTAGGTTATTTTACCTATTACTTTTTTGTGGTTGTTTTTGAAGTGGGTTACATTTTTATTTTATTTTTTTATTAGTTCCTTGCTTTTGAAAACATTGCGTGCATTCAATTTTAGTGGTCCAGTCTTAAAATTTAGATGCTGTGACCAGAGTACTATGGTGGAACTTGAGAGGGAATATTGTCTAGACTCTAGAACGCTCGTTTTTTAATACAAAAAAAAAATACATGTGATACTCGGAGATTGCCGCGGTAAAGCTATTGCATAACATTTTTTATTTATTTTCATAGAATAAAATCGCCTACCGCGTATATTTAACGAGAATTATAATTTATTTAAAATGTTTGTGGTGCACTACTGTAATAAAGAACTTCTTTGTTGTAGGAGAATTTTATAAGTAGGTTTCATTGTGAAAACTCCTTTTGTAGCTGGCCCTTTAGAATCAGTAAGAAAGTAATTTTTTTTATGACGGATATTTTTATGATTGCCGGAGTCTCCCGAACTGAAACGATGTTAGACGACGCATGGTGTCAGGTATTTTCGTTAGATTTTTGGAAATTTTTTGATTCGGTCGCCGCGCCGCTCTCAGAGCCCGCGATAAAAGCTATGCAATTGCTTAACACTGATATTCAATATTTTCTTCCTACAGAGACATAGCAGCTCGCAACTGTGTGATCACATCAAAGCTGCAACTGAAGCTGTCATACCCGGCGCTCACTCGAGGACCTGACTCTCACGAGTACTTCAAACTACATGAACAGGTAAACCTTGATTCACGAAGTTTATGTGTTAAATTGTGTGTGTAAGATCTCATGACCAGACCGAACTCATTTTTTTTTTAAAAAAGCTGAAGTATTTTCTACGGCTATACACCCAATTTTGATTCATAAGACTGTCCATGGAGTTTCTTGTCCGTTTTTTTCGAATTTCTTTTGTGTTGTGGGTGCGTTTAGTCTCGCGTACCCAAACATTCGGACCTGAATAACTATTTGAACTTAGATCATACAAATATTGTTACGTACGGGAATCGAACCCATGCAGTAGTTAATCGCTGAGCCCCTGCGCAAACCGTGCCTATTATGAAAAAAATCGGTCGTGTTAGCTTTGGCCAGCTTTCTTGGCGTTGGTCGGTCAAAACTATAGTGATTTGAGCTAAAAATCGACTTATCAATACATGGACGACATTATGTATTTATAGCAAAATCAAAATCAAAAGTCATTTATTCAAATTAGGCTGATTTATCAGCACTTTTTGAAGGTCAATTTTTTACATAAGACAGTCCCACTTCGACACTTCCTAGTGTTTTGGCTGGGAAGAAGTGGCGGAACAAACTCCCCAGCAACACATCTGTCTGTACGGTTAGAAGAACCAAGATTTTATACAATTTAATAGAACATTCACATCATACATCAATTCGAAATTACATCCCAACCGTGACTAGAAGGCACAAAAAGATAAACTAGGACCATCGCAGTAAATAACAATATAAAGAAAAGAAAATAAATTATATAGCAGGCTTTGTTATCAATTCCATATTGTATCACAGGTGATTCCACTCCGCTGGTTGCCTCCGGAGGCCGTGTTGGAAGGGGACTACTCCACGAAGTCCGATGTCTACATGTTTGCTGTCACCGTTTGGGAGGTAATAATTACTAGCCTGTAAGAGATTGTTCATCATCAACAGCCTATAATGTTCCCACTGCTGGGACACAGGCCTCCTCTCTGTGAGAGGGAGTGGGCCATAATCCACCACGCGGGCCCAGTGCGGGTTGGTAGATGTCACATATCTTCGAATTTTTGGTTCTAGGACATGCCGGTTTCCTCACGATGTTTTCCTTCACCGTTTTGAGAGCAGTGGTGTTGAAATAAATTACACAAAGTAATGCGCCTGCCGGGGTTCGAACCCACGACCTACAACTCGTAAGTCGGGACCAATACCACGGCCACCACTGCTCCCCAAAAGAAATTGTTACATTAGCTTAATTTTATGGTAGATCATTTCTTTAAATATTTACAGTGTAAACAATAATTGTTTTGTTGGTTGGCCAATAAAGGAAAATAAAAATTAAATTAAATTCCTGTAAACATCAATAATTTCATGAAATCTTTTTCACCAGTCCATCTTTGTACTCGACTGCGCCTACTCACGGTTTTAAATAGTGAGTTATCAAATTAAAAAAAAAACTGATATTTGTATATCTTGGATATCAGTCATCACCATAGCCCGGAGCCGGAGTAGATAGATTGATTTTATGTAAGTACATACCTGTATCACGAACTGTCATACAAATCATAACATGGATAAGCCTTTTCCCGGGATTTCATTTCATTATTTACGGGTTTTTCAGCCGATTTCGCTGTTTGAAAAATAAAGATTGCTTTTGCCCTATGTCTTCATCCTACATGTTCCAAACAATTTTAAAATTCCGGAAAAGCTCTATAACATCCCTAAATCCCAGAGGCATGTCCATATTAATTTAAACGTTTCAGGTTTTTGACCCCAAATCAATCTTCTTACTCCGGACTATGGTCATCACTGACATAGATTTTCAAAAAACATTCTTACACAACCTTGCCCTGACAATAACGAACATAATAAAAAAATATCCATTTTGGCGAAGTTGTCGTTAAAAAGTTATGCAAGTACAGGTAGACTGACTTAAACTTCTCTGCTTTGTAGTATGTCAAGATTACGAATATTTTGTATGTCATTTCAGATCTACACCAAAGCTGAGCTTCCTTTCGCGAAGTTGAACGACAACTCGGTGTTAGAGCGAGTGAAGACAGACTCACTGGAGTGGACCATTCCTGACACGATGCCTGAACCACTGGGAGTGCTACTTGTAAGTCTATTTATTATACAGGGTTATTTGTAATTCGATACATTAGAATAGAATAGTGTCTTTCAAAGCATATTTCTCAAAATAAATGTATGACACTTGGTTGGCAAATTACAGAAGAAACTTTCTTGTCTCATTACCTTTCTAAAATAGTGCCACAGTACCTACTTTTAGTTAGTGTCTGACCAGAAAATAAGGGTTGTTACTGACAATGTTGTAAATCAACGAAAATCGGTACTAATCGGGCATGCGGATGGTGAGTAATGGGTGACTCGCCGTCCGATCATGTACCATGACCGGGTCGACGGCGCGTTGTGTCCCACGCGCGCCTCAAAGAGCTGTCAGCAATCTGCCGGCCCCATAGAGGGCCAAAGCCTGCCGGGGTCGCGGGACTGTGTAAAGGGCTATTGAAGAACATTGGGGATTTTAGCCAGTACGAGTCTGGCAGTGTCTCCCGCCCTGGGTTGGAGGACTAATTTGATTATTTTACCACGATATAAAAGACAACCACGGCTTAACCTGGAATGGACCCGTGTGGTTGCTATTATTATTTAGGCTGTCCTAATCATGTCCTTTATTTTTATTCCCAGAAACGTTGCTGGTCCAAATCTCCAGCTGACCGGCCACAGTTCACGGAGATCTACGACGAGATCAAGAACATACTGCAGGACATCACATCAGAGACCACCTCGCAAAAGTCTCACGACAGGACTGAGGAGTAGGAGCAGACGTGTAGGTAACTTGTGTAGTTTGTTAGTTTGGACCGATTATTTGGGATATTTTGAACATGAAAAACTAAGCTTCACACCACAAAAAGTTAAACGTCGACGGTCAACTACTTGTCTTTGGCGTTAATGCAAGGGTCGTTTTGCAGTTACACTTTTTTTAGAAAAGTGTTCAACAGATGTTTAACTCTTTGTGGTAAGACTATTTAGTTATTATTATCTGTTGAACACTTAACGCCTTACAAGTAATCTTGTGTTGAACATTTGTCTAAAAAAATTGTAACTGCAGAACAATCCTTATTTCAACGTGAAATGTTCGTTTTGACGTTGACAGTTTTTTTAGACAAGTGTTCAACAGATGTTTATCTTACTTGTGGTAAGACGGTTAGCTTTTAGCTTAAACGGGCGTCAGCCTCTAGAAAATTCAAAAAGTTTCGACTATCCCAAAAATGGTTCATATCTGGGACATTGCAATGAAAAACTAATAGACATCTACACCTGTTTTCACTAACACTAAGCAACTTCTAAGAAATTAACATGCGCGGTTGAATTTCAACTTTCTGCGGTGAGCAGAGAGTTGATTTTTCTAAAACAGTAATAACATTTAGGCATCCAATTAGATGCTGCTTGGTATTAGTGAAAACGGTAATAAATTATAGGATTTAGTGTAACTAAGTTAAATTTAGTGAAAATATATAGCCATTTCGATGCATTTACTATTTCAAGTTAGGTTAGGTTTAGTTTAACATAAAAATATAAGTAATTTTAATGATTTTCGTGTGGACAATGTGATTTTTAGATGACTGTAATTGAAAGTATAATTCAAAACCTTAAAAAAAAAATGCAACATTTTAGACCTCGAGTTACCGAAATTGAGTCGCGGAATTGTGTTATCAAGATACCGTGGCCCTGTAACTTAAAGAGCAATTGAAGAACACCGTGAAATTTAGTCAGTACGAGTCTGACAGTCCTTTCCAAGATTACACAAAAGCAAAAAAAAAAAAATGGTGTATCCACCACCCAGTCATCATCATCAGCCTATAAATGTTCCCACTGCTGGGACACAGGCCTCCTCTCTGTGAGAGGGAGTGGGCCGTAATCTACTACGCGGGCCCAGTGCGGGTTGGTAGATGTCACATGTCTTCGAATTTTTGGTTCTAGGACATGCCGGTTTCCTTCACCGTTTTGAGAGCAGTGGTGTTGAAATAAATTACACAAAGTAATGCGACTGACGGGGTTCGAACCTACGACCTACTACTCGTAAGTCGAGGCCGATACCACTGGGCCACCACTGCTCTCTACCACCCAGTAAAACAAACATATCTATCTATCATAATGTCCTCATCAAAATCAGCTCAGCCCCTAGGCTAGTCTATATAAAAGAATATCGGAAGCTAAATGATACTGCCAATTTGTAAATAAAACTAGAATTTAAGACTGATATATAAACTTATGTAGCCATGTTTTATTTATAAGTAATTACATATTAATCGTCCGAGAAATTGATATAATTCGTCCTGATTGAATCGAAATTTTTAATGTTTAGGTAGTTAAAAGTACTATTTAAATGACAAGCCGTTATGATCTCGGTTAGAAAGAATTAGGTTATGTTCTATAGTGACAGGATATAACAAAACTAGCTATTTTCCACTGCTTTACTCGCGTGTTTATATTGATTTTAACAACCAATTTTTATTTTAACTTTGCTCCACCGTAGAAACAAACATAGAAACTTACATACACAAACACCTAGACCCGAAACATATACTTGTAGGTCATACAAATATTTGTTCAGTGCGGGGATCGAACCCTCAACAAGCAGCACAATAGTTAATCGTTTAGCCACTGCGCCAACTTTGCCTCATTTAGTTCTGCAAAGTTGAAATCAAATCTAACAATATTACTAAATAATATAATATTGTAATGATACCAGTAATTAAACCTACAAATAAACACTACTAAAACAATACAATAATAAATTAATTAAACCTAAATATTTACCAAATAAAAAACTATGACATAAAACCAATTATGTAAATTACACTATTATAGAGAATCGAAAAACTCATCCTCAACGCTGTCAGCTGGTAATGTGCCCAAGAGACTGGCGGCGTTGTCTCTTTGTATGGCTATACTTAGCCTCTGACCAAGGTAAAAGCCAGCTCTTGGGTCACGGGAAGCGTCAACAAGTCTTTTTGAAATGTCTCTGAAGAGGCTGTGAGCACTCGGAACCCATGGCCCTATATTACAAAATTCATTTACACAATCCTTCTAGTTTTCAGAACAATTATTATTTAACATTTAACGGGTGAAAGGTGTCGTTTTTGAAAAATATAAAAAATCATTACCTAGTGAAAAAATCTTCTACACTCGCTAGCAAATGTATGGAACACTTATTTGGAATTGATCCGGGATAGCTCTTTAAATAATGGCGTGATTTGAATGAATTTGGTATCAATTTAAAGTTAACAGTTAAATCTTTAAAATGGTACCATTTTTATTATTCTTAATTAGTTATTAAGTACTCAAGATCGGGCGGAATCGGAGTAAGTGGTTCCATACTTTTGATCTAATTATTAAAAATATTGTAAAAAAAAAAACATTATTTTTCCGATCTCGGAATGTAGGGTGAAAATCCCAATTATTGTCTAATGTAAAATAATTATTATATTTGCCATTCGGCTTCGCTCGACTTTTTATTTAATTTTGTACATTTTTAAGCGAACAGTGACCAGACATTGCATTTATAGGTTTAAGATTATAATCTAGATTTAAAGCTAATCTCAAGTTATTAAAAATCTCATTTTAGTTATTAATTTTGTGAATATAAGACTGTTTTTTTTTAATAAGTATCGCGGATTCTAGTTTGCGGTGCACGCGTAGCATAAACAATCTCATCTCTATTCTACAAAGAATAGACGAAATATATTATACAGAGAGGTATTGAAAAAATCTGTTTGATACACATGAGCATTAAAGTTAATGCAGTTTTTTTTAACACCCTCGCTTACGGCTCGGTTGGGAATTCCGCCACGAATGCAAAGACATACTTTCGCCTCTTGTATTTAAATGACATCGCCATGCATATGACTAGAAATCTTTTAAATTCTGTCATGTTGTCTATTGTTTCATCGACAAAGTTCATGTCTTGGTGCCATGCATGCTACGCCTGCTGTCTTCGCAATATTTTCTTTGCTAGGAGAAAAGGCAACTAATATTTATAAGTTACTTTTAGGATTAAGACTAGTTTTAGCTTGGTAAGTGTAATTTTTAAATGTGTATCTTTTTATTTATATGTTTTTTAATTTGTGAATTTTAGATACTATAGAAAATTTTTAATTAAAAAAAAAATTGTCTTGAAAATTATGACTGTGAGAGACAAAATACTATGAAATAATATGATAAAGAGATTTATTCTCTTTTCCAAAATGTTTTCATATTGTACAACGAGCTTTAGAAAGAGACCATTTACTAGTTTCAGCTTCGTTATCGTCGTCTCTCTGACACACTACCTATGTGACGTTTATCCCGGTGTCTACTCTCTAAGACCGTCAACGTAAATACGGGCCCGTTTAAAAGTAACTCGAAACTTTTGAGTGAACCTTGCTCCCTATTAGTTTTGAATTAATAACTTCTGACAACACATCGGAAATCGGGATAACTGTCCAATCAACTTGTCACGATTTTTAATCTAATCTAATCTTATGTCCGTAAGTGATAAAGAGTAGGAATCTCCCGAAACTTTGGCCGAAGCTACGGGTTTCGTTCTTAGATAGTAGAACCGTTAGTTCGTCAATCGGTGTGTCTGCTTCGTGCGACAAAGATAGCGCTCTAATGAAACCGAAACTAGTCGGCTTTCTAAAGATCGTTGTACAATATTTTTTTGCCAGTAACTAGAATATTACATTACATATTATATGCACAGTGATTCTAAGTTTTAATCTTTTTTATCCCATAATTCGTAGAATACTAGTTTATTATTAAATTAATGATGTGTAGAATTACTATAAAATTGTGTAGCTTTTTTATATCTAGTTAGACATAGTTACAGTTAAAAACTGAAGTAGATTTTGTAAGCTTAGTGCCAGACTTAGATTTAAATGTGTACTATGTGTTTTAACTAAGAATAGGGCGGCCTTGACGCCATATTGTGAATTAATGCAAGCTTTTCTAGTACTTACATGTTCTTAAATAACCCATAATCGTAGGTAATGTATGAAAATACATAACTTTAAAAAGATAATTAATATTATTGATTTTTTTTTTATGTTGTGGTCACAATATGGTAGCAAGGTCATCCCATTTTTGGTTAAAACGCATAGTATTTTTATATCGGTTTTAGATCTCCTATTATATACATTTTTATTACTTAAAATAGAAGTTTCAATGATAATTTCTTGATAAAAATAATTGAACAACAAAAAATTTTTTCATCGTATTTTTCGAATTTTATTTATTCAAAAATATTTGGCCTATCGCAATGTTGTGTATTGTAAAGTACGTGTCAATTTTTTGTATTCAAAATAAAGAAAAAGGGAACTGAAAATTCGTTCTTCCAATCTACAATTTTCACTTCCTTAAAAGCCACAAAAAAAACATTTTGTATATTAAAAAAAAATGCAAATGTCCACAAATCTACGTTCTCGATGTTTCTTGGCGTGTTGATGATAAAAAAACATGATTAGTAACTTTATAAATATATGCTTTAATTTTTATTATTACGTCATAGTGCTGAAACACACTGCGAGCCTAGCGCGGTGGCGGCGGCGGGCGCGGAAATATTGAATGTATGAAATCGCCGCTCGTGGCCACATTGAAGTGACTAAGGCGGGGGCCTAGCGCGATGGCTACAAGCGATTTGGCGAGCCTAGGCGTTGCTAGGCAACAACCGATACAACGGGCGGGTGGCAGGTGCATCAAACCTTTTCGGTCTTTTAGTAGCGCCATCTAGTTACCAGAACATGCACTAAAGTACTACTGTTGGATGTTTTTGTACATATTTAAATTATTTTTACCGTACTTGAGTAGAAAAATGTAGAATGATTGATAATTTTCTTGTATGCAATCCTAAACAACCTATAAAACATTTTAAAATGAATTTCTTTAAACAAGATTTATAGAAACTACTTTGTACCACCGGTTTGCAACACCTGAATTCGCCGCTACAAAAACAAACGCTTGATCGGCAGTGTGGACACAGATCGCGCCCGCCGCCGCGCCCGCCACCGCGCCCGCCGCCGCCGTCGCGCTAGGCTTCCAGTGTGGACACACACATAGTTTCTTGAAAATTGCGAAGATGCAAAAAACCTTTTACCAATTTTATTGCGTTGACTGTCTCAATATGAAAGTATAT
Organism: Agrotis exclamationis; assembly: GCA_950005045.1. NCBI lineage: Eukaryota > Metazoa > Arthropoda > Insecta > Lepidoptera > Noctuidae > Agrotis > Agrotis exclamationis. The sequence continues at coordinate 12,447,114 of OX465441.1, forward strand.
TCGCTCTATGGAGAAGAATGAGCACGAAACGCCATGAACACTCTTTTTCAATCGCCATAATTATTACAGAACCTTTCTTTATTTTTGGGCAAAAAAATGGGTATTTTTTAATCTTCGCAAGTTTAAAGAACTTTATACTTATTATAAATTATAAAAGTGTTAGTTAAGTGTGCTATAGTCATATTTATCGACGGTAGATTATTTTTCAATTATACGTATGTGATATTGACTGACTTACTGTTTTTTTTTTTTATTTTTTTTTATACAAATACTAGCTTTATTACCTTCTGTGTATTTTACTAAGATAACTATTATTTAAAGGGCGTAATTACGTATTTTTTGTCGAGTCTCAAAATGTGTATCGATATAGATTGCATTTATCGATATCGATAAAAATAATTTTGTGTAATTTGTAAATGAAAGAAAATTTTGCATTTGCGATTTTTAATAAACGTAATTATAACTGGTATTTTGTTTTTTATTTATTTATTTATTTTGTCCTATAAGACCAACGACCATTTATATCTAGACTCCTAATCACAGGCGACCGATGTCTGTCAACACATTAGGCAAAAAAGTCTTAAGTTCGTATTAGTTTCGACCACTCCTGTGAGTCCCCTCGTCGCACTGACCTTGAGTTAGCCAATCAGAACGCAGTACCCCGTCCCCCTCGCTTACGTCGTACCTCAGCAAGTTGGCAGAAAATTTTCGTTAGTCAGATCGTGCATGAGGCGTCTAGATATAAATGGTCGTTGTATAAGACGTTTTCAATTGAAAATGATGATAAAGGATATAATATGTATGAAGGTAGAAGGTGAAAAATGGGTTTAGAAAAGTAAAATGAAATGGGGGTAGGAAGACAGAAATTCGTAAACGTGAGGTATTTGAAAACAGTCTGTAACCATCAAGTGAAAAAGGTGTAGTGGAAATAAATCAGACATAGTGCAACCAATATTTTAATTTAGACCTTCGCAACCGATTCCAGTTAGTGTCTAAACACACTATGCCGAAGTTACGCGACCGAAGTTCGGCACAATTACGCCTGCAATGCTATTTGAATTACTGACGACACACTATGCCAATATGCCGCCGAATCCAACTCGGTTGGGCAGCGTTCGGGAAGCTACGCAATGTCTTTTCGTCCGACATACCTCAGTGCCTCAAGACGGAAGTCTTCAATCAATGTGTGTTACCAGTGATGACTTACGGCACCGAAACGTGGTCTTTCACTATCGGCCTCATCTCAAAGCTCAAAGTCGCTCAGCGAGCTATGGAGAGGGCTATGCTCGGTGTTTCTCTACGTGATCGAATCCGAAATGAGGAGATCCGTAGACGAACTAAAGTCACCGATATAGCCCACCGGATTAGCAAGCTGAAGTGGCAATGGGCAGGCCATATTGCTCGCAGAGCAGATGGCCGATGGGGTCGAAAAGTGCTAGAGTGGAGACCGCGGACTAGCAAGCGCAGCGTAGGACGTCCACCAACGAGGTGGACAGACGACCTTGTAAAGGTCGCCGGAAGACGCTGGATGCAGGTCGCTTCCAACCGGTATATGTGGAGATCTAAAGGGGAGGCCTATGTTCAGCAGTGGACGTCCTATGGCTGAGATGATGATGATGACACTATGCCGAAATTACGTCGCGTCATAGCGTACAGCGTGACTTCGGTCGGGCGTAAGTTCACGGGAACTTATTCTGTGAGCACACATTATACGCGACCGAAGTTCGGTTCGATTACCGACGAAGATCCGGGGGCGGGGAGCAGCAGGGAGCCACCCGCGCAGAATTTCTGCCGTAAGTTCGGCACTTATGGTGTGTCATATCAGCCAAATACGTCGGAACGTGAAATCAGCCGCTGAACTTCCGTCGCGTAACTTCGGCATAGTGTGTTTAGGCACTTATACTGCAAATAACAGCGTACTTAGAAAAAACGATTATTGTAATGAATTGAAATGATTTTTAAAAATAAATCTATGATCCTCTAATTTCTGTGTGCAAAATGTATCAAACATTTTCTTCGTCTCAAACAGGTAAATTGTAAATAAAACCAAAAATTGATTTAGTTAAATTATAATTAATTACAAAATCATACAGTATTAAATACATTAACATTCTTGTCGTATTGGCGATGGCCTGAACATTGCATACTACCATTCGCCACACTTTTAGAACTTTAGGTCTTAACCCAACGACTTTAGACCCACCATGACCTTTTGCAGCAATTCTGCGTCCGCTTTGGAAACGCGCAACATCAACATTCAACGCGCGACTGAGGGCTTCAACAAGCGTATTTACGGCTCAGTTTTAGAAGCGTGTACTAGCGCAGTTTATACGAGTCTATAGGTTCGAATTTCAAGTGTAGAATACACTTCTACGTGAATACACTGTTACACGCAAATTCGCTTTTTCTAATCGCGATTCGAGCTTATACACGCCGAAAATAGTGCACCTCTAGTGCATATACATATCGCATCGATACTATCGATCGCGGGCATGCGGGCGGCGAGTAATAATGGGCGACTCGCTGTCCGACCTTGGACCATGCCCGGGTCGACGGCGCGTTGTGTTCCACGCGCGCCTCAGAGTGTCAGCATGATGACGGGGCCCCCTCTCTAGAGGGCCAAAGCCTGCCGGGGTCGCGGGACTTATCTCATTACCGTGACCCCGGAACACAAAGGGCTATTGAAGGACACCGTGGATTTTAGTCAGTACAAGTCTGACAGTCCCTCCCGCCCTGCCCGGGGTGGGAGGACTCATTTGATGATTTTACCACGATAAAAAAAATCGATACTATTGATATTGGCTCGTGTTTTATTGTTCACATCACTACTACATTGTAAAACGTCACAGTAGGGCTTTACAATGGCGCAGTCTTTTAAATATATCTCTTTCTAGTATTCCTTTTTCAAACGAGTCTTTAATTTGCGACTGCATTGAAGCCCAAAACTATCCGTAAGTACGGCCTTATGCAATTGAACTACAAAAACCGCTCTTACTGCTACGGAATAAGGACGCAGCCAATGCTTTACTAGGCGATAATATTAAAATAAGTAGTCTCGTAATATTCCAAATCACCTTTTTTTATATGACTAAGTTTTGATCTTGCTTACAAAATGTCTGCTAAAGTCTATATCATAATTAAAAAATCTCTTGATTACACTTCGGTGTCAATTATAAGTAGATTGTGAGAGCCTTAAATTATATTTATTTAATTAAATGCATTAAGAAGGTATGTGCATACTGCATATTATGTCAGACCGAAAAAATAATGAAAAAATTGGTAAAAAATAACATTTGTGCGAATTTTAACATGAAAATGTTATTAAAAAACGCGCGTTTGCCACAGCTAATTAAAACTGCAGAGTCCAGTCTTCTAAATATTTAAATGAACCGTTTAATCAGTAAAATCTGAAGAGGCACTATACTTTCTTAAGTGGTTTTTACTTTGCAACATACACAGTACTTTCTTAATTTTTTTTTATCACGATTTCATTTTTTCTAGTCGACATAATACGCACAAACCGGGAGAAAATTTCTATGCGCAGTATTTTCATTTTTCTGTAATAATTAAATCGATATACAAACTTTTTAAACATAATAAAATCATTGATTCTATACAACTAAACTTAATTTCGAAGTAAAATAACGGAATACTTGAATCATATTGACAGCAAAAGGGTATAAGCGACAGTTCCAGAAACCTGACGTGAATTTTAACGAAATTCCGCTGTCTCATTTGTTTTTGACATATAACGAAATTATCCAAGCATGAAACAATCGGGGCATGCGAGCGGCAAGTAATGGGTGACTTGCCGCCCGACCATGGCCCATGCCCGGGTCGACAGCGCGTTGTGTTCCACGCGCACCTCAAAGAGCGTCAGCATAATGACAGGGGAACCCTTAGAGGCTAAACCCTGCATGGGTCGTGGGACTTGCGAGCTAGCGTGACCCCGGAACGTAAAGGGCTATTGAAGGACACCGTGGATTTTAGTCAGTACAAGTCTGACAGTCCCTCCCGCCCTGCTCTGGGCGGGAGGACTCATTATTTTGATGATTTTACCACAATAAAAAACAAAAAAAGAAAAAGCATGAAATTACCTATTTCACTCATTTTTACAGACACTATGTAGGCCAGCCTAAAAGAATGACTTTGTATACGGTAGAGTACTGCAGTTCGTCGCTTATACCACTATTGCATCGTCTATATACATTTAGTAGTAATTAAGTAAGTTCCTCAGTCATTAACTGGCGCGGGGACCCAGCTTCCTTAGGCAGGATATGCCCTGAAACATAAAAATATCAGAATCAAGAACCTGCAAGTTTGAAAATGATGAATAGAGTGTAAAGCTCCCTAATACTACGTTGAAAAGGGACCATCGACCAGAAGAGTGTTAAGTCTGGTCGGTTACTGCCGACCTAAAAGCTAGACCACCTGCAAATATAACTTGTTTCATAGTATAAAGACGGGAAGTAAGTTATCTTCATACAAACGCACCGCGCGCGGCTTGTATGTGTGCGCCGTAGTATCTATGCGTCGCCGCACGCACACTTAACAACATCTCGACTCAATCCTCAGTGCGCCAGTCGGGGCTAACATTGCACGAGGTTCGCGCGTCACGGCTTTTCGGCACCGCTAAATGAATGAAAAATGTGTAATAATCGCGAAATAGGAGAACGTATTGTGTGATTCGATAGATATGTTTGCTTTATTTGTGATAGTATTAATTTAAAAAAAATGGTTATTTGTGTGTAAAAAATACATTATGCCGATAAAAAAAAAACAAAAACTGATTAGTATACAATGTGTATACTAATTAACGCTAACCTCTTATGGATATAAATACAACTTCCCGACCCTTACCAATTTATAGGCACTGAATTAAAATTTAGCTAAAAGTTACAACCCTAAGACAGTAGGCAATTGTATCGCGGATTGGGCCGGAGATAGCCTACTTCCTCTCTTTATACTATGCTTGTTTCGTCTTATTACAAAATGGGATTAACTAAAAACCCAGGTTTAAATCTCATAGAACTCTTAGCTGTGCGCACAATAAAATTATTGGCAAAACGCTTTGTACGTAAGTACCGCTAATTATAGTTAGCTAATTATAGTATTTTATGGAAGTATTCACACCGGAATAGTGTAGTTTCTTCTTTAGTAGACTAGGCGCGTAGTGTCGGGCAGCCGTGCGACCTTTCCGATATGCATCTTTATGTAGATAAAGTTTGCAATTATTTTACACTGATAGTCCTCACAACGGCCGGTCCGGTGTCAATCGACCTTATTTGGGTCATACATGGTCCTGTACTTCTTGTACTGTGCCACTATACTCATTACTTGTGAATTCTCAAGTTTCCTGGGCCTGGGCCCATCAAGAAGCGAGTGAGCCAAGAATGTCCCTAAGACCTATCATGTGCCTACCCTTTACCAACTATATTGGGGTCGGCTTCCAGTCGAACCAGATGCAACTGAATATCAGTATTTTACATGGAGCGACTGACTATCGGACCTCCACAAACCAGTAACTGTGGGGCAACCCAGTAAATGTAACTAAGACCTAATAAAAGAATAATAGCAAAAATCTGCTCCTTCATTTTGGACTAAAACCAGTACTATTCACATATTCATACCTGCTCCAAATACTCATTCCGTGAAAGCCAGAAGTTGTCTCTATTCTTGCACACTTCAGCCAGCACAGCACCGCCGATGAACACCATGTCTTTACGACGGGGCGGGTCTTCCACACGGATCTTGAATTTCTGTGGAATCAGAGAAAACTGGTCAATTATACTAGAATTTACTAGCTCGTCATCGTCGTCGCCAGCTCCAAATCCAAAATTATCCCACGGGAAAATAAATACGGGATAAAAACTATCCTACGTATTAATCTGGGTTATAAAGTGTGTATTTAATTTCATCCAAATCCGTTCAGTTGACTTTGTGTGAAAGAGTAATAAACACACATACAGATACATACTCAGAAGCTTTCGCATTTATTGATAACTAGCTTTTGGCCGCGGCTTCGCCCCCTCCCATTACTCCTTACTGCCTATGTCACTTAGGACCGAAGCAGCTTCCAACTGGTGAAAGCATTTTTGAAATCGGTCCAGTAGTTTCGGAGCCTATTCAACACAAACAAACAATCAAATCTTTCCTCTTTATAATATTAGTGAAGATATTATTCGTAATATACCGACTGTCTTCCCTGAATGATGCAAAAATGACTGATCTGGCAATGGAGAAATATGCTGTCAAATTAGTTCTTTAACACAACGAATATCTTCTTGGTTGGTTGGTTGTCTGGAAGATATCGCTGTCAGCGATAAGACCGCCGTTGTACCCTTAAGCAGGCCTGTCTCACTCCGCGGTGTAGGCATAAAACTGCAAGTAGTTGCGGGGCCATTATGTCGTGGCCCATTCACTACGGCTGCCACGCGCCACCGGTTCAGCACGCGCTCCGTCTCCTTAATATTTTTGTTAAGTTACGTGTAGTTACGCACAAGTTTCTTGCTTTAGGTGCTTTTGGTAAATTAATAACACAATATTATTATGAAGAAAAAAATATACACCGTGTTCCGGACGATATACATAAACTTCGACCAGATGTTCAAACCACGGAAGTAAGCATTTTTCATTATGGACACATTAACAAATTCTTATTTTTTATTTTTTGTTAATTTTCATACAAACTAAATACCTAGACGTAAATAACCCGATATGCATGCCTCTTTATCCGAATTGGCAACGTCATTCATAACATTTGGCGGGCTGAAACAAATGAAATGCAAATAGTATTTGATAGATTTCAAATTAAGATACTTTCTCACTGCATAGCTCAATTAAATTTCATTAAATGAAATTACAAATATCTTTGTAACGAAGCCTTTTTAAGTACTACTTCCTTTGTTGGATTTGATTTGTAAAAGCCATAGAAGTATTTGCTAAAGTTTATGGATAACGTGAAGAACACGGTGTATAGTACATATTTAGTAATGATCAACAAAATTATCTCCCTGCTTGTGAAGTATGGGCTTAACTGATCATGATTAGGTAGGTTACAAGTTTGGAAATGAGGCGAGATACTAAGTGGGGGGGGGGTGAGCCTACTGGACGACCAAGATAAAAAGACGACACTCTCACTCACCTTAAGCTGAGTACTAAGAATTAAGATCGGTAGAAAGTAGAAAGATGTTGCGTTGTTGTTTAAAAGTTCTAACTCAGAAAATGGCCACACTACGCATTCAAGGTCAGCTATCGTAATTCGCTGCGCCACTTTTTTACCTACCTACAAAGACACGCAACGCGGGGCCTGTGACAGTATGCGATAGTAATTGGTCGGTTACTAGGTTGAGTGCAAAATAATAAGGACTGGCTATTTTGCCATAGACGATAAAAATGTTTTAAATATTATTCTTTTTTTTTTGTAACATAAATGTTCAAAAATATAACAATAATAGGTAGAAAAGATAATATTATTATAAATATTATTCCTCACGTAAGGTGCCGTAGGTATCTACTATTAACATTCTGTGCTAACAATCAATAATGTATGTAGTAATCGATGACGAAACCAAAAAGATATAGGCTGATGATAAAAACGAAATTCCTTGAGGAACATTGGTATTTATGGTAATAATATAATTTAACAAATGCATAAAATACGCATAGGTACCTACCTATTTCTGCCTAAACTCGCAAGTCGCAACCCTATTGAGCTTGACCCATAGTAACCTTTTAATGTCGTTGGCGTCAGATAAACCAACATAAACTCTCGCGCGTAATCATTCAGTACATTTTTGCTTGCGCACGGAAAGTTTAGGCTATTATAAAAGTAGGTGGGCGGTACGGCTGCCAGTTAAAATGTACTTTATTCTCTCGTATATAGATTTTACATTTGTTTGATTTTTTTTTTGGAGTAGTCCTTCTGTACCTATAGTACTATTAATTATTCTGTGCCTTAAGATTAACAATACTGTAAAACGCTGTTTGTAATTTTGGTGTACAATAAAGTATATTCTATTCTATCTTCATCATTCACAGCCCAAATTCCCAAATTGCTAGTCATTTCTTTGTGCCAACCTGCACACTCATATGACATTTACCTTTGGGGAAAAGCCGCGAGGTTTCGCTTAAATAGTACAAAAGGGTTAGGCTAAGGCAAGCTAAATTACTTCGGATTATTCGCTATGGAATTCTCAAAGTCGAGCCTACATTAGATTCAAACATATTGATGGTGACTGCGAATAGTTTGACCGTCTGTCTTGGTATGGACATGTGATGAGGAGGGATGAAACTCATGTGACTAAGAGAGTGATGGGTACGAATGGTGATGGATGGAGAGGAAGAGGAAGGCCAAAGAAAAGATGGATAGATTGTCTAAGGAATGATATGAAAGAAAAAGGAGTAAATGATACTGTGACGTCTGACAGCGGAGAATGGAAGAAATAGTGTTGCGCCGATCACAAATGAAATGGGATATGGGCAAGAAGATGATGATGACTACGAATAGTTTGAAGATCATGAAGTGGAGTGCCTACACTAATATAATTTAAAGTTAAACTGCCGTCGGGAAACCGAAATTATAAAGCTGGACTATATTTTACGAAGACGATCGTACCCAAACCCGTTCATTTATACATGGTCGTTTGCCCGAATTCCATAGCCAATACCCAATAGTATTCGGGCAAACGACCAAGTATAATAGCGTTGCTACTCACCGCAAGTTTATCACAGTCGTTCTTGAGCACTCTCTCCAGGTACAACTGTTTGATCTCCCTCTCGAGCCGGGAGGGGAGCCCCGGGTACATGGTGGAGCCCCCGGAGAGGACGATGTGCTTGTACAGCTCGTTACGCATGTCTATGTCGGCCGCCTGTGGGGGAGAAACAGGGATATTTGATTAGAGAGATACATGATAAAATTAAATGGCGTGAATGTATTTTTGGAGTAAACAAAGATGACAAACAAGGGTATAGGGTCGTGAGACTGTCGGGGTCGCGGGACTGTCTCATCAGGTAACCGTGACCCCGGAACGTAAAGGGCTATTGAAGGACACCGTGGATTTTAGTTAGTACAAGTCTGACAGTCCCTCCCGTCCCACACTGGGCGGCAGGACTCATTTGATGACGTTACGAGTACCACGAAAAAAACACTGTTCTTTATTTTCAGCGTGTTATCTTTTATTTACCTGTATAGTATTGAAGACGAGCTCAGCGATTCCCTGCCCCTCCACATTGATCAGATGCGGCTGGAACAATGCTTCAGGAGCCTCGAATCTTTCACCTCCCACTTTGATCACTCGACCGTCTGGTAACTAAATAAAAACAGGAATTGGATTGAATATACAACTTAAAATTTGGTTATCAGAAAACTTTAAAGAGATACTCGTCTTTATAAACAACTTTTACATTCTAAATCTTCATTTTATAATTACATAATACAGACCAGCAAAATGCTCACAATTCTTCCCAACATGTTATTTGAATAAACATTGACCAATATAATATCTGGACTTTAAAAGACACAGTGACCTCTGAGTTTGTTTCGGCTGTTTCTTCTCAAAGTAGTCAGGTACGAAACACCGGCCTCACCTAATTTGTAAAAAGACGATGTGTAAAAGTGTTGATATTAACCTACTTGCAAAAGTTAATATCATTTCAGCATTTTCGGCTTGTTTTTCATTAAAAATTAAATGAAACTTAAACAAGTACTTAATAAGGTTATGGTGCATATTAAACTTGAGACATATTTCAGGTTCCTCAAGTTTTCCTCAGGTGTCCCGAGTAACTCCCCATGTCTGTGATAGCGCACGCTACGATCGATTTCCCCCAACGACACAACTTCGCACATAGCATATTAGGCCTCCTTATTTTTGTTATAGGGTTTGCACTGTTATAGGGTTTGTTATGGGGTTTGCATGTAGCGGAGATGAGGATGTTGAGATGGATGTGTGGAGTGACAAGAATGGATAAAGTAAGGAATGAGTTTATAAGGGGAAATTTGGCGCTTGTTACAGAAAAAATGAAAGGGAATCGTCTATCTTGGTATGGACATGTGATGAAGAGGGATGACACCCATGTAACTAAGAGAGTGATGAGTATGAATGTTGATGGATGGAGAGGAAGAGGAAGGCCAAAGAAAAGATGGATGGATTGTCTAAGGAATTATATGAAAGAAAAAGGGGTAAATGATACTGTGACGTCTGATAGGGGAGAATGGAAGAAGAAAACGTGTTGCGCCGACCCCAAGTAGAATGGGATAAAGGGCGGGAAGAAGAAGAAGATTTTTGTTATAGGGGGGAAACCTTCAAGACTCCCGGTCTTTGAGGATAAGACCGGGGAATGTGGGATTTGTACCTCACTAAAACCACCCCATTGATCACCATCAGCACATGGAGGAGGGAACGGGGACATCTTAAAAGACCAACCCTAGAACCCTCCTGTGCAACGCTTGTTAAGGCATATTCTCGGCCATAGCGTATAGGCCTCCTAATAACCACACTGTAGAGCTCTACTCACCACATAGGGCTCCACGAGCACAGTAGTCTCCCAGGCGAGGCGCTGCTCCTGTTCGATGTTGTACCCGATGTAGCAGAGTTTCTCTTTCATCATGCGAACTGTCTCGAAGTCTGCTGAATGATTGAAGGCATACCCTCGTAAAAGGAGCAGCTGAAAATAAAGAAGAACCGTCGTACCACAAAAACTTTTAAACGTCTGTTGAACACATGTCTAAAAAAAATGTCAAATGGCGTTGAAATAAGGTCCGTTTTGCAGTCACACTTTTTTTAGACAAGTGTTCAACAGATGTTTAAGTTTTTGTAGTAAGGCTGGAATTGTTTTAGTGACATTGTCAAATGAATCCTCCCGCCCAAGTCGTGACGAGAGAGACTGTCAGACTCGTACTGACTAAAATCCACGGTGTTACTTCAATAGCCCTTTACGTACCTCTCCTGAATGGTTCTCATATAACTTTACCAATTCAAAATTATCTGAACTTTAAAAGAGACTGTGACCTCTAAATTGTTTCGGATGTTTCTTCTCAGAGTAGTCAAGTACGAAACATCGGCCTCACCTAGTTTAAAAAATAGTGTATTTTTGACGTGTAAAAGAGTTTGCCTAAACCAATTTGCTAAATAAAGATCATTTATCATTTCGAGAAATGTACTGTAATCGCATCCACGATACAGGAGAATTTCCCTAGTGTAATGCATTTTTTTTTAGATTCTCGTGAGTTTAGTTTATAGTTTTTTTTAATGGTTTAATGTATTTATTTAACTATAAATCTATATATATAAAAGAAAGTCGTGTTAGTTACACTATTTATAACTCAAGAACGGCTGAACCGATTTGGCTGAAAATTGGTGGGGAGGTAGCAGCAGCGAATCTCTAATACAAAACGATTCCTATCGAGTTCCCTTCCGAAATATGACAATCTGGCAAATACTAATCTTTTCAATTATCATTAAAACAAATTAATTACCTATTCAAGTTACTTTGCAGGTATAACATTATTGCTTATGAAAATAACAAAGAAATAAATAAACGCCTACCATTTTTATCCGAGCAATTTCAACTCGCGCAAAACAGCAAGGAAGCCGCAACGCGAACCAGGAATTCAGTCTATCTAATTCATTGCATTTCTTTTAGCGACCGTGAGCTCATAACTCGGCTAGTTTAAGTAAGTTATAACCCGCGATTTTACGGCTTACGATAAGGACAGAGATATGTAATGCGTACGCCAAAATGAGATGGAATGATACTGGACTTCGTAATTCGTTTAGATAGTATTATTTGGATGACAGATTCACATTAGTTTTTTTCGCGCTTATTTATAATTTTGTATGTTATTGTTTTCATCTGTACATTTGCATTTGATTTGGTATTATTGTAGAAATTGATAAGTTTTGCGTAGTGAGTGCAGTAATAACAAGGTTAGTTCAGTTCAATTGTATTCTTTGGTAAATGTTCACCGTAAAACGGTGTTATTTTAGTTTCGAAGTTTAAACTAGATGGCGTTGTGCAATTACGTCACGATCCTGAATCGCGGTGTTAAGATCTGTAGGCGATTAGTATAATAGCGGCCATACACCATACTGCCTATCGTACAATCGGCATGACGCTGCCGATTTGATCAGTTAGATCTGACCGTGTGTGGGCGTGGAATCCATCAAATTGGCATGATCATGCCGATTTGATCAAATCGATTTGATCAAATCGGAATGATCAAACTTCAAATCGGCAGCAGTGATACCAACTTAGCAACTTTATAGCTAGATCTAGCTAATATTCGGTAGCTACTTTTTAACCGACGTAAAAAAAGGAGGAGGTTCTCAATTCGAAACGTTTATTTTTTTGGAACGAAGTTCCTTATGGCGCGTTGCGAAAGGGGGCTAGGCGGAAAAAATTGTCACGACACTTTTTACAGTGGAGTGGAGTGGAAAAAACTGGTTCAAGCGATTTTCGACCTTATTGACATTTAAAATTTAGTTTGTTTTTTCTCACATTCTCGTTAGCTAACATTGCTCCTTCATTAAAATCCGGTATTTGCATAAATGTCAATAAGGTCGAAAATCGCTTGAAGGTCGGAAAACATTTGCTTAACGATAAGCAAATGTTTTCCGACCTTCACTTGTATTACCAACTGATTCCCACCAGTGGGATAGACCGGTAAAAAAACAAGTCGGTAAAACAGTAGCTAAAAAGTTAAGCCACAACTTTTATAAAATTGTAGCTGTCGGTCACCGAATAATAGCTAGATCTAGCTATAAAGTTGCTAAGCTGGCATCACTGCTGCCGATTTGAAGTTTGATCAAATCGATCGTCATGCCGATTGGACGATAGGCAGTATGGTGTATGGTGTATATGGACGAACTGCCAATTTGATCAAATCGATCGTCATGCCGATTGTACGATAGGCAGTATGGTGTATGGCCGCTATAAGGTTTTGTGAACATGAATTTCAAAATAGTGTTCAAAAATAGCCTTCAATTTGTTAACCGGCCACAAAAAAAGAGGTGACCCATTTCGTACACCAGGTCCGGTGTACAATGTTGCTTTTTTGTTTATTTGTTCCTAGTTCGCGCACAGACGGCACAGAATAATTAATAGGTTCGCGATATAACTTCGTCGTTAATGAACCGATTTTGATGATCTTTTTTTTTGTTGGAACTTGGAAAGAGATATTCCAAATGTGGTCCCATGATAAGAAAATCAGAGTTTGATGATGCAAGACCAGAGAAATCGAGTGGATCTTTTCAAAAATCTTAGGGGCGACTAGTGTGTTTGTAAGTTTTTTCATTAAGTATTTCAAAGCACCACAATTTAATATAGGTCTGGAGTATAATATCTGATGATGGAGCCGAGAGACAGCTGATGGAACTCCTCAACGATTCACAGCAGCTACCTTGTGTTTGAGCTTGATTAATTTGTATTGATAAGAACTTTTCACCTAGACGGGTTGCAACTGTCATTAGGGGTCTGATGGCGAAGACGCCTGCCATTTGGTCCCATAAAAAATCATAGTTCGGTTCAGTAGTTTTTATTTTATGAGCATCTTTAGCTTATTGTGTACATGGGGATGTTATAACCGGTGCTACGGATAATAAAATTCTAGTTCATATGTAAGATAGATATGTAGGTATTTGACAAGAATTTGGGTTGAATATTTAAACTAAAAAGGCTAATATTAGGCCAAAGCTGTAGTTACTGGAATTCACGTTTTGGTCCGGCTTCACTTTCAAGAATATTTACCCTACGCCACTGGGAGGTAGCTTAGAACCAGGAAAAACATATAGGATACTTTTTACCTTTTTTTATTTTGTTTTGTTTTATCCCGTTTCCGTGGGACGTGACATAAAACGTGGTATAATAAAACGCAACTGACATGGAATGACAGCAAAACGAAAAATTTATCAATCAAAACATCAAATTGACCGGTCGATGTGTTTGTATTGAGTTTCTAAGCTGAGGTATTGTGCCGATATTACCTATCATAATTATCAATGCCATGTCGATACCGAGACAAACAAATTTTTATCCTGTTTCCGTGAGACGTGACATAAAACGTAGTAACATGATCACGAAGAAGGTGTTGGTGCCGAAATTGAATATGGGATCTGAACAAAAAGTACTAGGAAAACATGAAGAATATGTTCATTCCGCCCAGCGCCCACCGGTCTTCAATGCTAAAAAAGTATTTCGGTGAATACTGAATACCCAAAAAATGTACTAGAACTGCATAAATTCAATAAAACCATACGACGAAGAAACGCCTGGGTGTCACCACTGCGAGGATCGCCCGGAGGACACGGTGGAGCATACGGTGCAGGACTGCCCCGCTTGGGCAGAGCACCGCCGTGTCCTCACGACGGCTATAGGCGGACATCTCTCGCGCCCGGCATTGGTCGAGGCCATGCTGCTGGGCGAGACGGAGTGGGAAGCGGTCGCCTCCTTCTACGAAGCAGTCATGCTATGGAAGGAGGAGGCGCACCACGTGAGGGAGAGGACAGCGTCCTCCCTCCACCCCAGCCGCAGTGGTAATACACACTACACTACCCTACAGCCTACGGTGACGGACGTCGCCAGACGATCTCCGGCCACCGTAGGTTCGGGCATGCGGGCGGCGAGTAAGGGTGACTCGCTGTCCGACCTTGAACCATGCCCGGGTCGACGGTGCGTTGTGTTCCACGCGCGAGTAAACTTAAACTGGGAGTACCTCCACGCGGTGAAGGCGGTAAGACTTTAGGACTGATTTTCGATAACGATGGTATATCATTAAAAATCTGACTCTACCGGCCAGAGCTCCCATTTATTATTTACGCGGGCTCTATTGGACATCAGACGTATTCAGATCTTCGATTTTGTCGACTCCGTTGTCGCTGGAATAAGCAACAGGATCCGCGTACGAAGTCGCGGGCAGAAGCTAGTAATAAAATAAAAAGTCAGAAAAAAAAACGAATACAACAAAATGGTTAAATAATTTGTATTAAATGTCATAAAACTTACCTTGATAAGATACCTAGTAATATCCCGTCCAGCAATATCCAGTCGTCGTGTTAGGTGAGGCAACGAAAACTCCTCGTATACTGGACATATGTGGGTCACACCATCACCTAAATTGCAAAAAAGTTATATAAGATACATTGAGGATGTATGGTCACTCATCCACAGACCAACCTTAATAAAATTGTTAATTCATTTAGGACGATGTAGATTGGATATTCGGCGAAGAACCAGATTCACCGACATACGAGTAGCTTGTATTTGCAAGTTGAAGTGGCAATGGGCAGGCCACATCGCTCGTAGAACTGACAACCGATGAGGAAGAAAATTTTTCGAGTGGCGACCACGGACCGGATGTCGCAGCGTAGGTAGGCCTCCCACTAGGTGGACCGACGACATCATGAGGGTCGCGGACAACCGATGGATGCAAGTGGCGAATTGTCGTTCGGCGTGGCGGTCTAAGGGGCAGGCCTATGTTCAGCAGTGGACGTCTTCCGACTGATAATGATGTAGATTGAGAGAATTAAAAAATTAATACATGTGGCACTCGGAGACTGCCGCGGTGAAGCTATTGCATAACATTTTTTTTTTTTATTTAAAAAGAATAAAATTCCGCGTATATTTAACGAGAATATCATCATCATCATCATCAGCCTATAAATGTTCCCACTGCTGGGACACAGGCCTCCTTTCTGTGAGAGAGCCGTAATCTACTACGCGGGCCCAATGCGGATTGGTAGATGTCACATGTCTTCGAATTTTTGGTTCTAGGACATGCCGGTTTCCTCACGATGTTTTCCTTTACCGTTTTAAGAGCAGTGGTGTTGAAATAAATTACACAAAGTAATGCGCCTGACGGGGTTCGAACCCACGACCTACAACTCGTAAGTCGACGCCGATACCACTGGGCCACCACTGCTCTCGAGAATTAGAATTTATTTAAAATGTTTGTGGTGCACTACTGTAATAAGAACTTCTTTGTTGTAGGAGAATAATTTTAAAAGTAGGTTTCATTGTGAAAACTCCTTTTGTAGCTGGCCGTTTAGAATCGGTAAGAAAAAGTAAATTGTTTTTATGACGGATATTTTTATGATTGCCGAAGTCTCCCGAACTGAAACGATGTTAGACGATGCGTGGTGTCAGGTTTTTTCTTTAGGTTTTTGGAAATTTTTTGATTCGGTCGCCGCGCAGCTTAAAAAAAAAAAAAAACGGTCGCGACAGTTCTGATTTTATGACAGTTTGAAGTGTAGTGACTTAGTGAGGAATAAATTGCAAACATGCATATTCCCTACTAGCTGTTTCTTACCTGAGTCAACGACAACTCCGGAGATGAGTCCCTGCGCATACAACGTCAAGACCGCCTGGATAGCAATGTATGCGCTGTCAAACTCGTATTTTTCGAACATTACCTGTGGGCAATACAATGTTAATTGATTAACGCTCCAAAATAATAGGCAATGAAATTCCTGGTGTTTCAGCTGTGGGAGCGAGATGGCGCTAAACGACTTGTATAGCTCTGTCTCTTTCTTCACGGAACTTTTCACTCTTTAAGATGTCATGATAGGCCACCTGATCCGTTTTTTATGTTGGCTATCATTTATTTAGTCCATTTAAATTAAGGAAAACGAAATGTATCTATTATTTTATGAAAAGTTACACTTTTATTTTTCCTTTTAAACATTAATTTCCTTGTATCTTTATCAATTTCGAGTGCATTAAACAATATTGAAAATGATTATTTATGTCATCTGCTACAGATTTATCTTTCCGAAGTTCTATCTACAGTGTATACCAGAAATGTGGTCGAGAGGCCGCACAGGAAAAAATCAGTAATTAATAAAACTTGAGAGGTGTCAAGGGACACCCGGATGGAACGAAGTTACTGTATACACTCAACAAAAATAATCGTCGCGACACCACACTGTTTAATGCGAAATAGAAAGACGAAACGAAAATATATGGCTTGCTTTCTATAAGAGAGAGAGACAGACAGAGAAACATGCGCACGCCGCACGGCTTACAATAGCAAAAAGTGTCGTTACAACTTTTCGTCTTAATTTTTTCCGTCTAGCCCCCTTTCGCAACGCCCGATAAGAAACTTCGTTCCAATAATATTATTTTCAAATGAAACATTGTCACCATCAGTTTGATCTTGGGGAGCCTTCAATGTGGTCGACGCTACGTTTCTGCCAACTCCAAAGAAAATAAAAGAAACGATAAAGTGGAAAATAACTTTTCTTTCAGTGACTTTCTTTTATATTTCATTGACTTTTTTTGCCATCTTAAATACATGCAAACATACAAATCCGACTGAGGAACTCTTTTTTTTTAAGTCGATTAATAAATAGATCAGATAAAATTAGGGAGAGCGGGAGCAAAAGAAAATAATCTGAATTGATCAGCAGCAAAACCTGAAAACTTCGGCAGTCAGGTTTTCCTTGCGGATACCTCCCTCATTTCACACAAAGACTAGCTCGGCCTAGTACCGGATTCTTGCGAATTCGGGACACAATAATAAATTGTAAAAAGACTACTGGATACGATAACGTACCTCAATCATCTTCTCTCGATTCTTGGTGGGGTTCATGGGTGGTTCAGTGAGCAGGATCTTGGTCTCCTTGGGGTCGATGTTCATCTTGCTCTCGCCGAACGTGTAGTCCCACACGTGACACATGTCCTCCCAGTTACGGACCACCTGGGAAGGAGGAAAAATGATGTTAAATCTGAATTGGGAGGATATGTGAGGAAATTGGACGCATTAACTAATTGCAAAGTAATGGAAACGTGTTTTTTCTTATGTTGAATCAATGCATAAAATGTTACATTATAGGTATTTATTTATTTACACTTCATGCAACACAAAAGGTATATAGGCGGACTAATTGCCTGAGGCATTCTCTACCAGTCAACCAACCAAGGGTAGTGAGATTAGTAGATAATTATAATTATATACTTATGCATAAAATTATTTACAAATATATAACACATCAAAATTCGAGCGTGAGGGCTCGTGACGTCTGAAGCAAGTAAAAACTGTACTTCATCATCATCATCATCAGCCTATAAATGTTCCCACTGCTGGGACATAGGCCTCCTCTCTGTGAGCGGGAGTGGGCCGTAATCTACCACGCTGGCCCAGTGCGGATTGGTAGATGTCACATTTCTTCGAATTTTTGGTTCTAGGACATGCCGGTTTCCTCACGATGTTTTCCTTCACCGTTTTGAGAGCAGTGGTGTTGAAATAAATTACAAAGTAATACGCCTGACGGGGTTCGAACCCACGACCTACAACTCGTAAGTCGAGGCCGATACCACTGCTCTTCACTCGGCCAAAACTGTACTTGCTTGTGACGTTTTGGCAAATTTAAAAAGTGTCGTATCTCATCAATTTTGGTTTACGGAGTACACTGACAGACTAATTAAATCATAACTAGGTCGTGGACACAGTGACAAGCAGCAAAGGCAGGCCTCCCACTATGTGTACCTACGTCATCGTGAGAGTCGCGGGCAACCAATGGATGCAAGTGGCGAATTTTCTTTCGACGTGGCTTATGTTCAGCAGTGGACTTTTTCCGGCTGATAATGACAGTTAATATTATGAATTTGTATCTCTCTGATCATTTATTAATTCCTTCGTAATGCTTTATTATGATTCTGATAAAGTGGGCCTTTTTTTCCCCTATGATCTATTTTTATTTAGAGACTTCAAGGGCCTATAGAAAATTGTATTGTGCAGAAAAATAATGATAAAGAAAACAAGTTTACTTACTCCATTTTCCATAGGATAGCTGACTTCAAGCATAGATCTGAGTTTGGAAGCCTCATCTCCGACCATCAAGTCCTGAAAATATTGTATATTACAGTCATATAAATTCCGCAAAATTATTTTAGGTAAGCATCTGGCAGTGAATACAACACATCAAGCCGAAGAAAGAAGATGTCATACAGGATGAATTAACACTTTGTCAACAAAATCTGCCCTTAAATAAATATGAATATTATCCCCATTACAAAAAGATTCAAATTAGTGTAATGACGAACTTAACAATTTCAGTGCCCCTAGTTTGTTCTTTAAAGTATAACTTTTCTCAAAGACTAGATGTGTCATATTTTCCGCCTGGTAAAGAAAGTGGTTATAGAACACAGTTTTTTAGTATTCAAAATAATCTGAAAAACGGCACAAAACAATAAAAAATGGTTTAAGCCTGTTAGAAATGTATTAAAAATGTTTTTTTACAAAAGAAATGCAACTACAATAAAAATATATAAATATATAATCGTTTTTTTTTCACTACCTAAATATAGAGGCAGTAAATAAAATGACTACAGTGCTATTTATATGCCTATACTATGCAGTATCAAAATTAAAATGTATTTCAGAACAAAAAAACAATCATAAATAATAAACTATGAGCTGTTTTACCAATAATTGCATAAATAATACATATTAGGACTTTGAAAGAAGCTCTTTAAATAGTAATGAAAAGTGTCAAAGTGAATAAAATGTACTTTTTTTTTTTAATTATTGAACCGACCATGGTCTCTTTTTTTGTTTCCGATGTTTAAGTACTGTTCAATTGTTCATCGGTTATCATGACACTTAATTGCAACAGTGCCGAAATGTCGGCAACTCAAAACAAATAATAAACATGGTAAATATAATGAATTTTAAATAGATTCGAGTTTTATTTAAAAAGAGAGAGAATTTTCTAGTATTATAGTTTAAAGGCATTGCTAATTCTTAAAAATGCCTAAAATACATAGAAATAGAAAATAAAAGCGTCACAATGTGGTCTTATTAAACCCAAAGGACTTGTAAATAGATAAAAGCATGAAGTTTTGTTATAAAACACTGCATAGTATGGCTGTGACATACCGAAACTTCCACATCCTCATGGTTGAAAGCCTGGTTGCATGAAATGGTTTTTTATATTATTTAACACATTTTGTTTTATTATTTATAATATAAAATATGAAATTGGTCCAATTGCATCAATCATTTATATATATTTTTTTTTTAATAATGAAGCTAAATGGTTATTTTTAATGTTTATTTTATTTACATCAATTATTTAAAATATTTATACAAACACAAAGTTTTAAAATAAAAGTATGTACCTAAAGTAACATTACATCAAATTGGATTGATTTTCTTGCATAAATTCTATTTTTATGGGAAAAAAATTATCCACACTTATGTTGGTTGTAATGCTGATTCTTTGTGCATGAAAATGACTAGCCCTCTGAACATGCAAAAAGAATGGTCTAAAACCCTTGGTTTTTCCGTTTTTGCTATGTGTACATATTTCTATCCTTTTATGTTAAAAAAATAATGTATTTTTTTGGGTTTTTATAGTAAATTAAGGAAATTCATATTCATTATAGTTTCAGATTGGGTCACCCATGCTGAGTTCACCCTGTATATTCAGAACTTCACTTGTTGTACCTACTTAGACTGCTTTAAACTATTTATTTATAACTTTTTTTAAATATTGTCACACACTGTTCATGCATCTTTTCAGAGAAACACTGATTAGTATCAAACACTTTCACAATATCAACAGTTTTTGTTATATTGTCAAACATGCTGAAATATTATTTGACTTACTCCAATAAACATATCCTGTAACATTCAAATGTGGCTTCAATATAAAATACGTTTCAATAAATAAAAGTAACAAATACCTATTTATCTAAGAATTATGTAAATCTGTAAACCAATATTCATGTACACACGGCTACACATCAAGCTATACAAAACCAGTATAAGCTGGTCATTGAATATACCGGAAGACCATACAAAGCGA
Source organism: Agrotis exclamationis (assembly GCA_950005045.1). NCBI lineage: Eukaryota > Metazoa > Arthropoda > Insecta > Lepidoptera > Noctuidae > Agrotis > Agrotis exclamationis. The sequence continues at coordinate 12,467,918 of OX465441.1, forward strand.
GACCACGATACACTGGTTTTGTATAGCTCGATGCGTAGCCGTGTGTACCTGGGGTCGTAGGACTGTCTCATCAGGTAATTGTGACCCTAGAACGTAAAGGGCTATCAAAAGATCACCGTGGATTTTAATCAGTACAATTCTGACAGTCCCTCCCATCCCGCCCTGGGTGTAAGGACTATATTTTTTAACTATTTTTTAATATTTCTTCTGATAATTCTGTGCTTGTAACTGGCCTACTTGAAATAAATGATTTGATTTTATTATTATTAAATATCAATTCTACATCCTTCTTTTAAATTTTTTACTCAAAACTGCCAATGGGTGATAAAATCATCAAAAGATTTCTCCCACCTTGAATGTATGGAACAGAAAGGACTGTCAGACTCAACTCTTACTAGACTAAAAACCACCCTGTTCTTTTAAATGCCTTTTTGGTCCAGAGCCACAGTATCCTTAGACAGTCCCACAACCCTGGCAGATGCCTGTGAGCCTGTGGCCTAAATTTAAAAAAAAAACTAAATTGTTTGACTATGATTATAATTATTGAATATACAAATCCGTGATTAGACCTGTCGTATTGTATGGATCGGAATGCTGGGCTGTGAAAAAGATGGATGAGAAACAATTGCGTGTAGCGGAGATGAGGATGTTGAGATGGATGTGTGGAGTGACAAGAATGGATAAAGTAAGGAATGAGTTTATAAGGGGAAGTTTGAAAGTGGCGCCTGTTACAGAAAAAATGAAAGGGAATCGTCTATCTTGGTATGGACATGTGATAAGGAGTGATGACACCCATGTGACTAAGAAAGTGATGAGTATGAATGTTGATGGATGGAGAGGACGAGGAAGGCCAAAGAAAAGATGGATGAATTGTCTGAGGAATGATATGAAAGAAAAAGGAGTAAATGATACTGTGACGTCTGATAGGGGAGAATGGAAGAAGAAAACGTGTTGCGCCGACCCCAAGTAGAATGGGATAAGGGCAGGAAGAAGAAGAAAAGTCTGTTGAATCTTACTCTGTTAGTAAGGTTTTATACATTGCACTGAGACTACATTCGAATATAAAAACCTAATATTTATGTTAGCCTTAGATTGTTCTTATGCATTGTTATTAGAACAATCAATAACACAATATTGTTTATTATTTCAATGACTTTCAATGGTCTGTGACTATTGTTTTGAATATATTATCTTGTAAACACCATCTTTAGGCTGAAATATGGTAGGTAAGGTAAATCAGGGTCCTGAATATCATTAGTTTTGTATGAAGCCTCAATCATTTATTTCAAAGGTAATTGAATGTAAATAGCGACCTTGTATTACTAGATCCGTTGTCCCTATTTCACACAGCACATTTCAATCGACAGGATACGGCTGAGTTCCGATAGCACACCTGACTTCACATACTTTCAACACTCACCTTAACATCGATATCACCAATCTTATTCTCGGCTCTGATGATCGGCCGACCCACCATCGATGGGAATATGAACGCTGGGAAGTTACTGCCCGCATATCCACACTTCACGAACTAAAACCGACAGAGAATCATGAGGAAAACGATGATTCAGGCGCTTATCAATACCACCATTTTAAATACACTTTTTACGTAAACTTACGCCTGTGCCGTTGTCGCAAACGATAACTTTTCTTCCTTTCTCATCCATTTTGCTTAAATTCTTCTAGTTTTACTTAGAAAATAGATTTCTATTGAAATATTCAATAAAATAACAGACGAAGTGCCCCCCGCACTGCCCTGTAGCTATCAAACTAGTTTTTTTTAATAGATGACAAATCGACGGTGTTTGCGCAATAACAAAACAACTTTACTGAATTTAAATACAGTTCAAACTTGTATAGCAAAATTCGAACCCTGATTCTGACACGCCTTTAAAATTTAATCTTGGGATACAAGTCTTTTAGCACTGAATGGCCTATTTCGAGGTGTAGCGATTTACATGTCTTCCGGTGATCATGCTCGTAATGAAGTTGAAAAATAATAGATGGATCCTTATGATTATCATCTCAGCCAGTGTTCTGGTAAATCACATTATGGGTAACTGTGAGACAAAAAACGGTAACCATCCCAGATATCGTGTAACACGGCATGAATTAATGTCATGAAACCGCTGCCTTTGTTTTGCTTTGTTTTTTGGTTTTTGGGTTTTTTGTCTGTGTCTGTCAATAGTGTCAATGTCATATAAACAACTGTCAATCTCTGTGCTGTCAATCAAATGTAGCATGGCAAGTAATCACTTTTCACGTGTTTTTCTTTATTTTATTCACTGAATTCTTAATATATAAGTGAAAATGAAGCACAAAAGGTTTGAGGAGAACATATTAGTTGACGAGGCATACACAAATTACAGCCAGCCCGACAAAAATGCCGATACAAAGAAAGGGCAGGGTATTGCGAAGCATTTTGCTGAAACTTTGGAATATGAGGATAAAAAGAAGTGGTATCATCAGGTAAGATACCCTTTGTCTTATAATTTATATTACAGCTTTACTATAAGGAAAAATGTTGTAAATATTTAGTGTTGCACAATTTTTTGTAAGTGAAAAATGGAATGTTATTTTATCACATAACCTTATATCAATGTAGGTAAATAAATAAAGCACTATTTGCATTTTAAATTCAGTTCAAAACTAAGACGACCCACTGTCCCAAAAATGTACAATATTAATCTTTTGCTTCTTTGTATCCATATTTCACTAAAATTTTAACTCTGAGTGAGCCACCTGAATGTTGTAAATAACTATAGCGTTACTTAAATCCTGCATAGTGCATAATCAATTTAAATTGCTAGAAGGTTCAGCTTGCTTCTGCCAACGTTATATAGAGTGATTTTTTCTAATTTAAATTTTGCCAGGCACACTTGTTTATTAATTGATTCTAAACTGTTATAGATGCCAGAGGAGCCTACTACAGTAACAAAGATTTTAACCAGAGAACAGCTTGATGAAGTAAGGAAGGAAGCCAGCAGTGCTTTACATGGAGACACAATGGCATATGAGACAAGTATGTATACATATATAGAGCTATTTCAGAACTACATCTCCAAAACTTGTATTTATATATGGGAGGGAAAACAATTTTTCAAGCCTCCCAATCTCTTTGAGAAAAGACAGAAATAATTAAATAGTGTCATTTACAGAGATTACCTAGGTTACTAAAGTACTTTGTTTACACTCTCAATGAGGTAACCTCCAATAAATAAATAATGAGTATACCCAGTTAAAAATCCAAATCGCTCCATGTAAAATGCAGCTACATCTGGTTTGACTGGAAGCCCACCCCAATATAGTTGGGAGAAGGTTAGCCAGATGATGAGCAAGTTATATCCAAACAAAAAAATCTTAAAATCAATGGTTTCACTTCCACTAAATCCAAATATTTTTAATTAATTTCAGAGGCCAACAGGAGTGGTTCGTCAGACCACCAATGGGCTCGGACACTGCTAAACAAAGGAGCTATTGGAGACAGAGTGGCAGCTGCTACCATATTGATACAAGTAAGTTATTAATTATTTGTCCTCTCAATGAGGAGGCTGATGACTAGACAGCGGTAATACTATCATACTGGTGTTACAGAACCCGCTTAAAAGGTCATGGTGGCCTGGAATACAAAAGGCAACCTGAACTTCAAGTCTGACAGTCCTTTTTGCTTCACCCAGGGTGGGATAACTTATTTGATGATTTAAACACCCAAAAAAAAAAAGATGAAATGCTGTAGGGTGATTATCATAATATAGTGACCTATAGACATCATTTTCCTGCCCTCATCCCATTCTACTAGGGGTTGACGGCCAGCGCAGCATGTTTTCTTCTTCCCTTCTCATGTACCTGTCAGATATCGCAATCATCATAATTTACTCCTTTTAAGAGTTCCGTAGCCAAATGGCAAAAAACGGAACCCATAAAGATTCGTCATGTCTGTCTGTCTGTCTGTCCGTGTATGTCACAGCCACTTTATTCTATCTTGTTATATAATTTCTTGCACTATCCATCCATTGTTTTCTTATTCTTCCTCTTCTTCTCTATCCATCAACATTCTTACCAATAATTCTTTTAGTAACATGTCTTTCGTCCCTCCTCATCACATGTCCATACAAAGACTGACAGCTTCTTTTATCCTTTATTTTTTTTCCAAAATATGCTGAAGTTTGTATTATTTAAGTTAGCTAAAATTATGTTTTGTTTGTGTTACAGGACAATCCAATTTATAATCTGACAGCACTAAGAAATTTAATAAACAATGTTAAACCAGCTAAGAAGAAGGATGGTATTATTATTATAGGTAAGTCACTTGCCATACAACTCCAGAATAACCATTATTTGAAATCTTAAATTGAAAATACCGATGTGTTCTTAACTTTATAATAGGCTAGTTTCCAGCATAAATGCCGAATTTATTTTTTCTTTAGTTCGTCATTTAGAGTATCGAAAAATAATGGTAAATGATATATCTTTTGTTAAAAAACACTTTTTCATTACTCATACTCTGAAAGTAGGTCATTACATGTCTGATTAGCCGTTTGAAAGTTATCCATTGCCGCCCTAGGGAAAATTGCTTTCAACTGACAGCTGCCAAATTTAAGAAAAAAAAACTAGTTTTATTTTGACATTTCTATTGAACCATGTTCAAAATTTTTATACAGCCACGAAATTACAGAGCAATTTAAAATTAAAATAACGTAAAGTTAAGTATTAAGAATATAAATAATGACTAAAGAGTAATATGTACAAAAAATTAAAAAGAAAAGAAAAACATTCAAAGGGCGTCAAAGAATTCGTCCACATCGCTGTCAACGGGAACAGTGCCCAGAACGCTGGCAGCATTGCCACGTTGTATGGCAATGCTAATTCGTTGGCCTAGAAATAGGCCAGCCCTCTGGTCACCTGAAGAGTCGACTAATCGCCTGGCGATATCATTAAAAACTTTGTGAGCGCTCGGACCCCATGGCCCTAAAGTTTCAACACCAAACGGCTCAAAAACATACTGGCTTTATTACAAAACGTGGTTTAACTTAGACCAAGCTTTAAATCAAAAATCAATTTTAGAATTTCGAACTTTATTCCAACTGCTATAGAATTCTAAAATGCACATTGACAACTTAGGCCGAGATCTAAACTCGGTTTTTGTATTAATAACTTTACGACAGTAGAAATAAAGTTCGAAATTCAAAAATTCATTTTTGATTTAAAGCTTGGTCTAACTTAAACCACGTTTTGTAATAAAGCCGATAGCTACTAACTAAGCCAATGTATTTGCGCCGCTTGGAGTTTTCAGTACCTGCAGCAGCAGCGCCAGCACAACACGCTGTACTAGGAAGATGGGATGGCGCAAGGGTGTCGACACATGTTGCATCCCACACCAAAGGCCTACCCAGCTTCCATGGCATTATGGTCATACCATCTGGTCTCTTCCCATCGTCGCGTGCCAAGCCACTGGGTTCTAAGACGGCTGGCACCCCGGCGGTGACAAGAGCACGACGGATTATGTCGTTTAAGCTAGCGTGTCGTGCTAACCGACCTGCACTCCTGCTACAGGAAAGGCCATGGTGCCCGAGGCAGTCGACTACTTCACCACATTGACAGCGGTGTGGAGCCCCACAAGGAGCGCCCAAACGTAAGCAAGTAGCGACGCGGAAGGTTGTGTCACCCAGCATAGTACCTACGTTGGGTGACGGTAGCGCCTGAAGCCAAAGGCCCGACTCCCACTCACCCACAGCCAGCAGGCGGGCACGCTCCGCAGTATTGGTGGACGTATTAATGAGATTATTCCGTACCAAACTGCAGAGCGGCTCATCCCACTGTCTCTGGGAAAACGGGTTCACGGGCCGATCCGAATCTGGGCAAGCCACTTTCCAGGCGTCCTCGGCATCGGTCAAACACGGCACCTCAGGATCGACCAGGGAGAAAGATAAAATTCTCCTGGTCAGCCTTTCAGTGCTGTGGACCGAGGACAGGAACGTAAGCTAACACTGGAAATTTTGCGGACACCGAGCCCACCAAAACGAATTGGAAGTGTGGCTTGAAGCCACGCTCGGTCATCCAGGGCCACATTAAGAATGGATGTTAATGTATTACGAATAATTTTGTCAATTTTGTCCAAGAGTTGTGGATGTTTGAAAAGAGGGGATTTACATTATTATTGCCATTTTACTTGTAGATTAAAATTAGATATAATGCTTGTACTAAAATATATGTTTCACAAAGAAAAGATAAATATTAATAATGACTTTAAAATAATTTAGTTTCAACTATTTCTCTAAAATGTCACAGATTTCGACAATATCTTTGCCTTTTTTATTAAATAATGAACATGAAAAATCCTGGCTGTATAGCTGGACGACCACAGCACAAAAATTAATAATTAATAGATTTAAAAAAATCTAAAAACCCACGTTTTTAAATGTCCTAAAAATAAGAAAATAACCCTACGGGGCTGAGAGAGGGGCCACTCAAAACGTGGGGGCGTATATTATTTAAGGGATTATTTATGGGATATATTTACATGGCGTGTATAGATCGTGGGTGGAACTTGTAAAGATACGCCCCCACGTTTTGAGTGGCCCCTCTCTCAGCCCCGTAGGGTTATTTTCTTATTTTTAGGACATTTAAAAACGTGGGTTTTTAGATTTTTTTAAATCTATTAATTATTTTATTATTTTTATCTTTGTTCATCGGGTTTGAAGCTACCCTGAAAATTTCAGCCTGCTAGCTTATCGGGAAGTGCCTCAAAGCCTGTCCTCCATCTAGGACGTCCGCCATATTGGATTTAAGTCACGTGACTATTTTTTCGTACTCCTGACAGCAAACCCTTTCATTTGATATCCACATCATAGGGGTGCATTTCAAATAAGCTGTCTGCCATCTTGGACGTCCGCCATATTGGATTTAAGTCACGTGACTATTTTTTTCATATTCCTGACAGCAAACCCTTTCATTTGATACCCATGTCATGGGGGTGGATTTCAAACAGCCAGTCCACCATCTTGGGGAGGCCGCCATATTGGATTCGTTATGACGTTTCTTAGCTAGTCATGTATTGTCATCAGAACTCAGAGCGTGTGCAAAATTTCAGCTTGCTAGCTTATCGGGAAGTGCCTCAAAATTGAGTTGCAAAAGTCCAACCGGAACGACAAACAAACAAACAAACAAACAAGAATTGTGAGTGTATAAAAACGTGGGAAAAAAAAAAACAAGCGGCAAAGTGACAATCTGATCTACACTCATTTTTTCTTTAGCTAAAATTTATGTTGTTAATTTTACTTTCTTTCCTCGTATTCGTAATGAAAAGCACAGTGTTTACCTCGGGTAAATTACTTATTTAGTCCCTCGAACTATTAGCGCCCTCACTACGTTCGGGCGCCAAACCCCGTCTCGGGACGTAAATAAGTAACTTTCACGCCTTGGATAACAATGTACTATTACACATCAACCAATATATTGAAAGCTAGATGAGGACAGTGTTTCTTACCTGACTACTCTGAGAAGAAACATCTGAAACAAACTCAGAGGTCACTGTCACATTTATTTTTAAATCAATGTGTATTGTCAAAGTTTGCATCAAAACTCACTTAAAAAATATTTGTGACATATTTTTTGAAAATCTAGATGATGCAAGCCATTTTCAACCGGTCCTATTGGAAACCTATACAGGAGGCCTATGTTCAGCAGTGGGTGTCCTGTGGTTGATTCTAACAGGCAAATTAGAATTTTTCAGTCCATTACTACTTTTTCTGCGATTTCTCTATCTATATAGTATAATTCTTTCAACAGACGCATTATCAGAACTCCTAATATCAGAGCTACTGATACCTGACGTGAAGCTGCGCACATTTGAACAGCATCCACTCGGACATGTTGATGAGATGACATCGGGCAACAAGCAGGCGAGGCGGAATATACTGAAGTTGTGGTTCTTTGAGGATCAGCTCAAGGAGTTATATGGCAGTAAGTAGGTCATTTTGTTGCCTGTACGGGAATATCTTGTTGAGCAGAATCTCACACTACTCATAATTATGATGACTGGCTGAGCGATTCGACTGCTACAATTTATGAGTTGTAAATTGTGGGTTCGAACCCAGCCAGGCGCATTACTTTGTGTGATTAATTCCAGCACCACTGCTCTCAAAATGCTGAAGGAAAACATCGTGAGGAAACAGGCATTTCCTAGAACCAAAAACGTTCGAAGACATGTGACATCTACAAACCCGCACTGGGCCCGCGTGGTGGATTATGGCCCACTCCCTCTCACAGAGAGGAGGCCTGGGTCCCAACAGTGGGAACATTATAGGCTGATGATGATGATTCCCTAGCATAGAATATCAGCAATCTCTAATTTCTATAACATACTTTCCATTTCAGCGTATGTGGAAGCATTGAACAAGTTTGCACATGATTCAGTAGAAGCGAATAAAGAGAAAGCCGTCAGCGCCATGTCTTACCTGCTGATGCACCATCCTGAGAGAGAAAAGGTATGATGTTGCTTCATTTTCAGTACTACAGATGGAGTAAAACCTTGATTTGAAAAATAACACTCTTGATAGAATATAAATTGTTTTGAATTTCCGTCATTTCGGCACTTTTGCAAGCGCCATTGTAATGATCAGCGAAATTTTACTTCTTACTATATCTTACTTTTACTAGTATTATAAATACGAAGTGATGGATGGATGTTTGTGACTCTATGACGTAAAAACTACTGAACGGATTTAGATGAAATTTGATACACAGAGTTTTTATCTTGCCTTGGGATAATTTTTAAGTGGTAGCAGGAGGAACTGAGCTGTCAGCATAATGACGGGACCTCCTTAGAGGGCCAAAGACTACCGGGGTCGCGGGACTAACGAGCTACCGTGACCCCGTCACGTAAAGGGCTATTGAAGGACACCGTGGATTTTAGTCAGTACAAGTCCTCAGCTCGTGAGCAGTGGTGGCCCAGTGGTATCGGCCTCGACTTACGAGTTGTAGGTCGTGGGTTCGAACCCCGTCAGGCGCATTACTTTGTGTAATTTATTTCAACACCACTGCTCTCAAAACGGTGAAGGAAAACATCGTGAGGAAACCTGCATGTCCTAGAACCAAAAATTCGAAGACATGTGACATCTACCAATCCGCACTGGGCCCGCGTGGTAGATTACGGCCCACTGCCTCTATAAGAGAGAAGGCCTGTGTCCCAGCAGTGGGAACATTTATTGGCTGATGATAATGAAGTCCTCAATTTGATAATTTAAAACGCCAAAAAAACTGGGTTTGTTTTCTAAGTTTGCAGGCAATAACTGATGAAATTCTCGACTTTCCTTATCTCTTATCTCAATATACTAATATCTCCCACAGATGCTCCTAACAAACATAATCAACAAGCTGGGAGACCCGTGTCAGGGCGTCGCGTCCAAGGTGATCTACCATCTGTGTCAGTTGCTCTACAACCATCCTAACATGAAGGCGGTTGTGTTAGCGGACATCGAGAAGATGTTGTTCAGGTGAATCATCTTCTTCCCCTTTTTCCAATTTAATTAAATCATCTGGTAAGATTGGAAGCTTTTTTTCCTACTCCTCCACTATTCTTTTCTGATTAATTTGTTGCAAGATCCAAGGTAAACTCATTCTCCGGGACACGTCGAGCTTCATTGTCTCGGCGCTTTTCTGGTGGTTGCCACTGTTGATTCTGGCTTTCAGGATTTGCAGTGGTTTGTGTGTAGGGTCTGACCCAAAAAAATATAAATTGGAAGCTTACTCTAATACAGGCAGATGACTGATTAGAGACTGATGAATTCTGCTTAACTTTTCCGAAAAATTCTTTCATAATTTTTCTCACCCCAGGACCAACATATCTCCTCGGGCTCAGTATTACGGCGTCTGCTTCTTGAACCAGTTCTTCCTCGGCAAGGACGACTCCAAGATAGCTGAGAACCTCATCAGGATATACTTCTCATTCTTCAAGGCGTCCATCAAAAAGGTAATCTCAAAAAATATTGTAAATTTCATCTCACATGTTTTGAAAAAATCAATGGAGGAGACGGAAGCCGTGATGGAGAGGACAGCTTCCACCTCACGACCCAGCGTGAATTGCTCAGGGCGTCGGACAAAGCGGAGCGATTTCCGGCCACCGTAGCCGGTCTTGCGGACGGCGAGTAATGGGTAGCTCGCTGTTTCCCAAGGGAACTGACTGGGCCTCTATAGGGCCAGACGCCTAACATGACGCGGATGAAACCGCGGGCAGAGGCTAGTATCTACCTATAGAGTCACCGACAGCTCGTTTACTAGTTGAAGTGGCAATGGGCAGGCCACATCGCCGTAGAACAGGCCTCCCACTAGGTGGACCGTTGGCATCGTAAGAGTCGTGGACAACCAGCGTAAGCGGTGACTTAGCGTAAGATCAAATGTATAGAAATGTTTGAAACACACCACGAGGCGCCGACAGTGGCGAATTCACGTACTAACAAAGTAACTAAGGTCTTATTCTCACCGATAACGGGCTGTGAGTGGGAGGCCAATGTTCAGCAGTGGACGTCTATCTATCCTAACTTTCCGTTTTCCCAGGGTGAGATCGACTCCCGGCTGATGTCAGCGATCCTGACCGGCGTGAAGCGTGCCTACCCGTTCGCCAACAAGGAGCGTCTGACGGAGAGTACCTCCCACGTGGATGCTATACATCGCCTGGTACATCTCGCTGGGATGAACATCGCTATACATGCACTGGCGCTGCTGTTTCATATATCTGATGCTTCTAAGGGGACTGCTGATCGGTAAGTTTTTTTTTATAGTGATCATCATCTCCTAGCCTTTTCCCAACTTTATTGTGGTCGGCTTCCAGTCGAAAACAGATGCAGCTGAATATCAGTATTTTACATGGAGCGACTGACTATCGGACCTCCACAACCCAGTAACGGGGTAATACGATACTCCATGGTTAGACTGGTTGTCAGACTTTAGAGCTTCTGACTAATAGTAACGACTGTCAAAGGTCTACAAATGACAGCCGGGACCAACGGCTTTTCGAGGCACGGAGGAAACTCGCTATGACAGATGGTCACCCATCCACAGACCAACCTCGGGAAGCGCAGCTTAACCTGGAAAATCAGCCTGTGCACCTGTAATTATCGTGGTAAAATTAAATGAGTCCCACTCAGGGCAGGGCTGGAGGGACTGTCAGACTTGTACTGACTAAAATCCACGGTGTCCTTTAATAGTCCTTTGTGTTCCGGAGTCACGGTAGCTCGTTAGTCCAACAAGGAGCGTCTCACAGAGAGTACCTCACACGTGGATGCTATACATCGCCTGGTACACCTCGCCGGGATGAACATCGCAATACATGCACTGGCGCTGCTGTTTCATATATCTGATGCTTCTCAGGGTACTGCTGATCGGTAAGTACCTGGGGAGTTTCGTTTTACCACTTCTTTTTCTCAGAAAAAAAATAGACAAAAATACTAGGAAGGGTTCGATTCCCGCACGGAACAAATATTTGTATGATCTACAAAAAAGTTGTGAAGGGTTTTTAACCGACTTCCAAAAGGAGGAGGTTCTCAATTCGAATGTTTATATTTTTTTTTTATTTTTTTTTTTTTATGTTTGTTCGGGCATAACTCCGTCGTTTACCAATCGATTTGAAAAAATCTTTTTTTGTTGGAAAGGGTATACTTCCCGAATGGTCCCATTAAAATTTTATCGAAATCGGACTAGCACTTTTTGAAAAATCAACAAAAAACAACGAAAACCTAAAAAGTTTTCAACATTGTCTACACCGATTACTCCGAGGTTTCTGGTCCGATTTCGATGATTCTTTTTTTGTTCGGTACAGTATATCTGCCATTTGGTCCCATAAAATTTTCATTTAGTTTGGTGCAGCAGTTTTAATTTTTAGCTCATTGTGTAAGAGTACATACATGGACGATGTTATCACCGGTGCTACGGATTACAATATTTTAGTGTATATGTAAGAAGGTTGAATAATGAAACTAAAAAGGATAAAATAAAAAACTTTTTCAAAAAAAAATGTAACCGACTTCCCACAAAAAAGTTCTAAATAACCTACAAAAAAACTTTTCTTTCGAAAGTCGGTGACAAAAAGTCAATGAAATAAAAAAGAAAGTCACCGACTTTCGAAAGAAAAGTTTTTTTGTAGGTTATTTAGAACTTTTTTGTGGGAAGTCGGTTACATTTTTTTTTGAAAAAGTTTTTTAGGCGACTATCTTTTGTAAGTTGATGCTCAAATTGATGTTTGTGAAAGCTTCACAAAACCTTGGTTATATCACATTGTGAAAGTCCACATTATTCCGGTTTCCTCACATAATATGCGTGAACAACCGGGCAGAACTCTGGGAACGAAACCCGCGGCTGCGCAAGCACCGGTAGCGGCCCACATATAGTGCGATCCAACTAAGAAGGTCACTTTCTATTGACGTCATTTTATTCAATTTGTACTACTACTAACCATACTTTTGAAGTGGCAGTTGTCAGATGAAGACCATAGATATTTTTAGGGTTCCGTAGCCAAATGGCAAAAACGGAACCCTTATAGATTCGTCATGTCTGTCTGTCTGTCCGTGTATGTCACAGCCACTTTTTGTCGAAAGTATAAGAGCTATCCTGTTGAAACTTGGTAGAAAGATGTATTATGTGAACCGCATTAGGATTTTCACACAAAAATTAAAACAAAACAAATTTTGGGGGTGCCCCCCATACTTAGAAATGACACTCAAAAAAAAAATTTTCACCAAACCCATACGTGTGGGGTATCTATGAATAGGTCTTTAAAAATGATATTGAGGTTACTAACATCATTTTTTTCTAAACTGAACAGTTTGCGCGAGAGACACTTCCAAAGTGGTAAAAAATGTGTCCCCCCCCCCGTAACTTCTAAAATATGAGAATGATAAAACTAAAAAAAAATATATAATGTAGACCTCAACCAAAACTACCAACGAAAATTGGTTTGGATGAGATACAGTTAGCAGTTTTTGAGATATAGTACATTATCAAAAACCGCAAATATAACTTTGCCATTCATACAAATACTATGAAAAACAAAGTTATTTTTATTGTTTGTGTATATTACTTACTAATCTCAATATAATTATATCTCTAATCTATGCTTGCTGCTACGGAACCCTTCATGGGCGAGTCCAACTCGCACTTGGCCGGTTTTTTTTTGTTCTTTTCGTCCCTTTTGGGACAGGCAAAGGGAGCTGAGCCCATACAGCCAAGAAGACCATAGATACTGACCTTCTTAGTTGGAACGCGGCTTCCACGAGCAGACCACACCAATCATTTCTTTGTTACCACCACCAATCAAACGCCATTCCGGTGTTAATTTTAAGGTTTCGAGCTGCTGATTTTGTATTAAAGAAACAGCTGGCATTCTCAAAGAACACGTGCAGTTCATAAATTAAAAATACCGTTGAAAAGACAAATAAACATTGAAGTTATCTGTTTTTTTTTTTTTGAAGTATTTGCTAAACGCAAAAGCCCCCGAGATGGCGTTTTTAAACTTTGCCCCACACTAACTCACACACACACCCAAATCCTGAACAACTACTTGAAGGTCATACAAATATTAATTCTGTGCATGGAATTAAACCCGCGACACCAAGCGCAGCAGTCAATCGCTTAACCACTACACCAATCATTGAATTTGAAATAAATACTTCCCATTTCTAATTCCAGCTACTACACCGCCCTCTACCGCAAATTAACAAACGCAGAGATCTTCAACACGACTCACTCAGCTCTCCTCTTCTCCCTCATATACAAATCATTAAAGCGGGACAGCAACATTCCCCGAGTTACGTCGTTCATCAAGCGTCTGTTACAACTGTGTTGTTACATGACTCCTGCGCAGGCTTGTGGGATGCTATTCCTGATCTCTCAAGTCTTGAAGGATGGGGAGAAGAAGGAAGCTGTGAGGCTGGTGTGGACTAAGAGGGAGATTAAAGAGGTAAGAAATACGGTGGGAAAGTGAAATGCGGGTCTTGCTAAATAATCTATTTTACTGAAAAAATGTAATTAGTCCGAAAGTTAAATTAACAAAAAATATTTATAATTTTTATTTTGTTACGTAAACCGAAATTGACGAAGATACAACAAAAATCACAAAACGTCGGTACAATTTTACAAGCGGTATGACGTCACAAGCCCCCACCCCCCGGATTTCGAAGCGTTTTAGATTTGTCAATATTCATTGATTTAAAAAACATAGTTATATCATTATTTTGCAATACTCTGACGGACTAAATACATTTTCATCAATTTATTTATGGGGTAAGGTCCATAATCTACACTAATATTATAAAGAGGAAAGATTCGATTGTTTGTTTGTATTGACTAGGCTCCGAAACTACTGGACCGATTTAAAAAATTCTTTCACCAGTTGAAAGCTGCTTTAGTCCTGAGTGACATAGGCAGTAAGGGGGGGGGGGGTCGCTGGCAAAAGCTAGTATGATATGAATTCGACCCGCCCTGGTTTCGCACAGTTGCAATTTTAAAATAAAACATAAATCACTCAAGCATGATGTAGCTTTCCACCGGTGAAAGAGTTTTCAAAATCGGTCCAGTTGTTCCAGAGATCGCTTCCAACAAACAAACTCACAAACTTTACCTCTTTCATAATGTTAGCATAGACCAGTAGTCCCCGATCAGTAATTCTAAAGAAATTTTGAAATCGGTCCAGTAGTTTTTGAGTTTTTTCATTACAAACATACGTACGCACAAAAAAGTACTAAGTGTAGATGATTTTAATGGAATTTTCAATAAAAAGGAAATAAAAGAAGAAACTCCTGACCAAGAAGGCGAACAAGAGGAGAATGCAGAAGATACAGTAACAGAAGTGAACGACACTCTCAACAGTACAGAAGATGATGATGAAGTCAAGGTTGAACAGAAGAAAGTTGATCTGCTGAGGGGTGATAAGAAAGATCTGTTGTTAGGTAAGTTTATTTGCTTTTTTTTTATCGTGGTAAAATCGTCAAATGAGCCCAGGGTGGGACGGGAGGGACTGCCAGACTTGTATTAATTAAAATTCACTGTGTTCCTTCTATAGCCCTTTACGTTCTGGGGTCACGGTAATTCGTTAGACCCGCGATCCTGACGCTGACAATCTTTGAGGCGCGCGTGGAACACAACGCGCCGTCGACCCGGGCTGCGTCCATGGTCGAACAGCGAGTTGCCCGCGCGGCCGCGCCTACGGTGGCCGGAAATCGTCTTGCGACATCCGTCGCCGCGGGCGTCTACCATTGCGGCTGAGCTGTGAGGTGGACGCTGTCCTCTCTCTCACGCGTCCCGCCTCCTCCTTCGCTGAGGTCTTCATACTAACATAATATCCATAAATTACAGATGACGATGAAGAAGAATCTTACGTAGATCTCAAAATTGATGACCAGGGCAACATAAGGCCTAAGAAGCGTAAGCAAGGCACCGCCATCCCGGGATGGTTCCACGCCAAGGTGAAGTCTGAAGGTACACCCACGGAGAATGAGGAGCAGGTTGACAAGGATACTGCTGCCAAGATACAGCTTAAGAAGAGTGTCAATTTGGATAAAGTGAGTATTTAGATTCTTGACTTTTATAACTCGCTGTGCTCCTAAAGAACATCGTCTGCCTAGCCCTTTCCCAACTATGTTAGGGTCGGCTTCCAGTCGAACCAGATGCAGCTGAATATCAGTATTTTACATGGAGCGACTGACTATCGGACCTCCACAATCCAGTAACTGGATAATACGATACACCATGGTAAGACTGGTTGTCAGACTTTAGAGCTTCTCACTAATAGTAACGACTGTCAAAGATCTACAGACAGATGGTCACCCATCCACAGACCAACCTCGGCAAGCGTGGCTTAACCCGGAAGATCAGTCCGTGCGGTTGTAATTATTTAGTCACGAGCTCCTCATGATGAAGATGATGATGAACCTTTAGATTGGTGATGAACTCCTGTTTGCATTCCTCAAGCAACAAGCAAGCAACTTATTAATTTTCTTTTTTTAGGAAATAACAGAATACAACCCGTTCGCCCGTAACCCATCGTTCGCGGGCGCGCACTGCACCGCGTACCTGGAACTATTGCCGCTTTCGACACACTTCCATCCTACCGTCAAGCTGTTCGCTGAGAAGTTACTCAATCGTAAGCATATACCTACCTTTGAAGGATAGAGAAAGTCGCATATAACTTTTTTTACGTGATAAAATTATCAAATTAATGAGTCCTCCCACCCAGGGCAGGGCAGGAGGGACTGTCAGACTTGTACTGACTAAAATCCACGGTGTCCTTCAATAGCCCTTTACGTTCTGGGGCCACGGTTACCTGATGAGACAGTCCCGCGACCCCGGCAGGCTTTGGCCTTCTTAGGGGGCCCCGTCATTGTGCTGACACTCTTAGAGGCGCGCTTAGAACACAACGCGGCGTCGACCCGTAACTGGCCTACTTTAAATAAATAATTTGATTTTGACTATAACTCAATCATTTCGATTTCTCCTCCCCAGAACAAATAATCCAATACAGCGGCGATCCCTTGAAAGACTTCGCGGGCATCCGATTCCTGGACCGGTTTGTATTCAAGAACCCCAAGAAGCGAGCTGATACTCAACAAGATGAAGGGGTCAAGAAAGTCAAGGGGTCACATCCTAAGTTTGCTGTCAGAAAGAATTATACTGCAAAAGGTTTGTATTTGTATAGCGTAAAATTATAATTACGTAACTATTTATATTCATTTCTGTTATTTTTATATACAATTTTATGAGAATATCATGACGAAATAAATTAAACAAAGTAATGCGCCTTACGAACTGAAGAGCAGTGGTGGCCCAGTGGTATTGGCCTCGACTTACGAGTTGTAGGTCGTGGGTTCGAACACAGGCAGGCGCATTACTTTGTATAATTTATTTCATAAACACTCTCAAAACGGTGAAGGAAAACATCGTGATGAAACCGGCATCTCCTAAAACCAAAAATTCGAAGACATATAAAATCTACCAACACCTACACTAGGCCCGCGTGATGGGTGGATTATGGCCCACTACCTCTCACAGAGAGGAGGCCTGTGTCCCACCAGTGGGAACATTATAGGCTGATGATGCAGATGATATGCCGGTTTCCTCACCCTGTTTTCTTTCACTGTTTAGAGAGCAGTGGTGGTGAAATAAAACGTTATATAAATATTTCATCAGTGGCTATAATGGCTGCTGATGATGAAAAGTCTAAAGTCAAGTCAAAGAACTATAGAATTCCAAGAAGCAGCTTCAACTCTGCCACGGAGAGTAGCACGAAAAAATACAGACCTGTGGTCAAAAAATCATCATATTTAGCCTGTATTCGTCCTCTGCTATACATATGACCCAATTGTACACCAATGAGCCATGCCCTGAGAAACTTCAAAAAGAAATATACTGATACTGCTAGCCTGTATTACCCCACTTACTGAGCAAAGGCACAGAATAATTAATAGTACTATACGTACAGAAGGACTACTCCAAAAAAAAATCAAACAAATGTAAAATCTATATACGAGAGCATAAAGTACATTTTAACTGGCAGCCGTACCGCCCACCTACTTTTATAATAGCCTAAACTTCCCGTGCGCAAGCAAAAATGTACTGAATGGTTACACCCGAGAGTTTATTTTGGTTTATCTGACGCCAACGACATTAAAAGGTTACTATGGGTCAAGCTCAATAGGGTTGCGACTTGCGAGTTTAGGCACAAATAGGTAGGTACCTATGCGTATTTTATGCATTTGCTAAATTACATTATTACCATAAATACCTATGTTCCTCAAGGAATTTTGTTTTTATCATCAGCCTATATCTTTTTGGTTTCGTCATCGATTACTACATACATTATTGATTGTTAGCACAGAATGATAATAGTAGGTACCTACGGCACCTTACGTGAGGAATAATATTTATAATAATATTATCTTTTCTACCTATTATTGTTATATTTTTGAACATTTATCTTACAAAAAAAAAAAGAATAATATTTAAAAGATTTTTATCGTCTATGGCAAAATAGCCAGTCCTTATTATTTTGCACTCAACCTAGTAACCGACCAATTACTATCGCATACTGTCACAGGCCCCGCGTTGCGTGTCTTTGTAGGTAGGTAAAAAAGTGGCGCAGCGAATTACGACCGCTGACCTTGAATGCGTAGTGTGGCCATTTTCTGAGTTAGAACTTTTAAACAACAACGCAAACATCTTTCTACTTTCTACCGATCTTAATTCTTAGTACTCAGCTTAAGGTGAGTGAGAGTGTCGTCTTTTTATCTTGGTCGTCCAGTAGGCTCACCCCCCCCCCCCCCCAATTAGTATCTCGCCTCATTTCCAAACTTGTAACCTCATGATTATGTATCATGATCAGTTAAGCCCATACTTCACACAAGCAGGGAGATAATTTTGTTGACCATTACTAAATTATGTACTATATATTTTTTTTCTTCATAATAATATTGTGTTATTAATTTACCAAAAGCACCTAAAGCAAGAAACTTGTGCGTAACTACACGTAACGTAACAAAAATATTAAGGAGACGGAGCGCGTGCGTAACGGGTGGCGCGTGGCAGCCGTAGTGAATGGGCCACGACATAATGGCCCCGCAACTACTTGCAGTTTTATGCCTACACCGCGGAGTGAGACAGGCCTGGCAAAGGTCTAATGACTTCCAATTTTCTCGAACCAGGCCCTGCAGGCGTAGCATGGCGCCGTAGAAAGGGGTTTTGTCGACGGAAGAAAAGACAAAATGACAAAACGTAGAAATATTTTTAGCGTTTTAAGCATGGTAATGTAAAAAATATAGAAAATAAACGTTCTATTCTTCAATAGTGTACGAATGGTGTCATATTTATGCAAAAAAACAGTCGATTTGTATAGAAATAACGATGAAATAACTTTGTCTATTCTTGGTAGATTAGAGATAGAATCACCATGCTACGCGTGCTGTAGCCATGTCACAAACGATAAACGCAAACGCTGAGTAGGCTTTAATAGATTTTCAACTTTATGTGCTTAGGTATAACGTTGAAGATCTAGTGAAGATTGCTTATCGTTTTCGATCTTTCCTGTCGCTAACGTTCACATATCTTAAAAAGATTTTCAACTTTAGGCTCTAGGCTGTAAAGTTGAAAATCTACTGGGGAGTACAGAACGTTTACGATTATCGTTTGCGATTTGTTGTGACTTGGCTAGGGGTGGCATACCATGATGTTTTAAAGCGTGAGTAGTTCCGCTGTGGGAAAGCAACAGAGCTATACAGATACCGGCACGGTTCTTGAGCGCTCGGCGTAAGAGTGGGGATCGCTTTGCGCATCGTACACTTATCGACAAATGAAACGCACAAAACAACGAATCCCGAGTGGCGGCTATGACGCGATGCGCTACGGCACGCTACGCGGACCAATCACTACACTTTCCCCGCCCCCGTTCCTCACTTCATCTACCAAAGGGACCTAATAACTCACTTCTGCGCAGGTGAAGGTCAGCGCTCAAGATCCATGACGGTATCTGTAAGTCGTCTAGCGCCATCTCGTTCGCTCAACAAGCCTGGTTTTAAGACGTTTTAATAACCCCCCTGGTCATTGGTATTGTCAAGCTCGTCCTGCCATCTTCTACGAGGTCTGCCGCGACGCGTTTTGGCTGTAAGACTAAATATAATGTAATGAAACTTTCCAGGTCTGAAGAGTATTCCAGTGACCTCGGCATCATATCTCAACGAGGATGCCAGCAAAGTGCCCGTGGATGAGCGGTTTCTATACGAGTGAGTAAAAATATCTATACAAAACTAATAATATTATAAAGCTAAATAGTTTGTTTGCTTGGTTTTGAAAGCGTTAATCTCACAGGAAGTACTGGTTCGAATGGAAAAAATATTTTTATGTTGGATAGTCCATTTATCGACGAAGGCTATACGCTATATAACATCACGCTACGGCTTAAAGGAGCCGAGTCAACTTGTTAAATTTCTTCAATAGATTTTGCAACTTTATCACTATAGTGGAAGGTTCATATTCGATTGGTAAAATTTGACAGATTAAGTAGTGGTTGGCCTGCTGGCGTCTGTACTAACTTGGGCATAAATTAGCCGCTTTGCTTGCGTGGACCTTGGCAGTTATAGCTCGACAAAACACTACCCGAAATAGTAGTTTTTTTACGAAGGGAACAACTATTTTAAAGAAGAGAGAGTTTTTTTTATTCCTGGTCAGAGCGAAGCATTCTAAAATAGAATCCGGAGCGCAGCGAGAGATCCAAAGTATCATCGTCTACAACATAAAAACCAATTACTGTTCGTTAGTCTCGCTAAAACTCGAGAACGGCTGAACCGATTTGGATAATTTTGGTTTTAAATTATTTTTAGAAGTCCATGGAAGGTTTAAAAGATGAGAAAACGAGGTTATACGAAGTTTGCCGGGTCAGCAGTCAAAGTATAAATATACATAACTATTTTATTTTTTTACCCCACAGTTTCCTACAAAAGCGTCGCAACTTGGATGCGTCGGATGATGATGACAGCGACGCGGAGTCTGTCAACAGTGAAGACTTTGATCAGTACCTGGATTCAGTCACTGGCGCTAAGGCATTAGGTAAGCATAAGTAAAAAAATATAGATGGGCTTTGGCCTGAGTGAGAGAGAAGAGTGCATCTAAAATCTCTTCAGTGTCATTATACGAGGCTTGCGAGCGGCGAGTAATGGAAAGCTCACCGTCCGATCAAGGATACCCTGGTCGACAGTACGACGTGGTCCATGCGCAATTCAAACAGGTTTCATGGGGCCAAACGACTGCTGTGGTCGTGATCGTCTTAAAAGACACTGTGTCCTGGAACGTAGAGGGCAACCGAAAGAACGAGGTGAGCTTTGAGTCTCTGACAGTTCCATCCAGTCCACTCAGCGCGGGAGGAGACATTCGATGACTGTCCGGTCCAAAAACAAAATTTGAGGGATATGTATGAACAAAAGTTAAATAAATGGTTGGAAAGATTTTAAAATTAAAGAAAAAACAGATTGCCACCATTATAAGTATAAAACAAAGTCGCTTCCCGCTGTCTGTCCTCATGCATGCTTATATCTTTAAAACTACGCCACGGATTCGGTTTTTAGGGTTCCGTACGTCCGAATACAAAAACGGAACCCTTATAGGATCACTCGTGTGTCCGTCTGTCTGTCGCTTACAGTCAATTTTCTCCGCATCTACTAGACCGATTAAGTTGAAATTTGGTACACATATTCTTGTGACCCAAGCACAGAGGTGTGACGTGAATAGATTAAATCTGTAAATAGGAGATTATTTTTGGGGGGGAAGGAGAAAATTAAAAAAAAAATTGAAAACTGCATCGTGTGAGATATCAAATGAAAGGTCTTGTTGAGAAGATTTTAAATGTATTTTTTGTAATTTTAAAATTAATAGTTTCCAAGTTATTCAAGAAAATAGATGAAAATTGACCATTCCCCCCCCCCTTATCTCCGAAACTGCTGAACCTAAAATTTTGAAAAAAATACAGAAATTACTTTACTACTTATAGATACTAGCTGTTGCCAGCGGTTTCACCCGCTACAACTCAAAAATCATCCCGTAGGAACATAAAATAGGGATAAAAACTATCCTATGTGTTAATCCAGGTTATAAACTATCTATGTACTGAATTTCAACCAAAACCATTCAGTAGTTTTTCGTGAAAGAGGAACAAACATACATCCATCCAAACAAACTTTCACGTTTATAATATTAGTAGGAAGTAGGATAGGAATACCTATAAGAAGTCCATGATATTAAAATAACATGGTAAATCACTCAATATTGTGCGTACCATCTTCAATTATTCGTAAATTTCAATTCATCTATTATTTGCGGTTAAAATAAATCGTACGGAACCCTCTTCACGCGAGTCAAACTCGCACTTGGCCGGTTTTTTTAATAGATAGAGTGATTCAAGAGGAAGGTTTTTATGCATAATATAGTAGTGATTGTAACAGTTGTGTATTGACAATTCTACCCACCAATTTCAAAGCATACATACTGGCATGATGATATGTCAATTTACTAACAAATTACATTATTCATTATAGCAGAATCAGACGACGAACTAGATTACCTAGCAGACATGACAGCGACGAAACAGAAGCGCGGCACTAAGAAACAGGAAGATGATGATGGTGATCAGTTGGGCAGCGATGATGATGATGATGATGAAGCTGGTGATGTGGGTGATGATGATGGAGGTAAGATTTTACTAATCCTGGATAACAACGCGTGTAATCCTAACTAAATATTATAAATACAAAAGTGAGTTTGTTGTTACGCTTTCACGCATAAACTACTGAACCGATTTTGATGAATTTTGGAACAAAGATATAAGACTGTGGGAGACGGTTACATACTATGTATTTTTTTTGCATAATTTAATACTTATGTATAGGGGGCGAGCCAAGCCTCAAGTAAAAGCTTGTGAATATATAAGCGTCTGTCTGAAAATAGCATTGATTGTAAAGTATTGTGACAAACATCAATCCTCACTATTTTTTTTCGTATTTATAATATTTTTCAGATAATAATTTATTTTTCTATGATTACAGACAGTGACGGTGAACTAAATATATCCGGAGACGACGATGAACCAGCGCTGTCTGGTGAGGAAGACGGTAAGATATACATACGATTAAAATAACGCTGGAAATAAATTATCTCAGTTACTATCATCAGTCGGATCCAACGACCATTTATATCTAGACTCCTAATCACAGGCGACCGATGTCTGTCAACACATTAGGCAAAAAAGTCTTAAGTTCGTATTAGTTTCGACCACTCCTGTGAGTCCCCTCGTCGCACTGACCTTGAGTTAGCCAATCAGAACGCAGTACCCCGTCCCCCTCGCTTACGTCGTACCTCAGCGACTTGGCAGAAAATTTTCATTAGTCAGATCTTGCATGAGGCGTCTAGATATAAATGGTCGTTGGTCGGATTTTTGTCTGTGACCAATCAACAAACGAATTTACCTATCCGAGTTATTAAGATTTAGAATTATTATACACTAGCTGTACCAACAAACTGCGTACCGCCTACAACTAACGTCAAATTCAAATTATTTATTGTTTGTAATAGATCTTAAAGTAAATGTATGTATAGTAGCAGTGTAACATACCTTTAATAAGGTGTACAATATTTTTAGGGACGCATGGATTACATATTATTATTTATTAATTTATGTTAATATTACAAACAGTCGGTTATATTATTATTTGGTTCAGTCACTCTTTCAATAATCAAATAATACATTAAATTATATACTAAATAATAAATGAATTAACTATAGATTAAAATGTTCAATATTCCTAAATTGTCAATTAAGCCTGATACAGTCACTCAATTGTTTTGCCTACCCGGAACCCCTCCACTAACACTTAAACTTTATGATATGGTATTAAAGTTCAAATTGACTTTTAAGTATTATTACGAATCTTTTGTATGGGACTATAGAAAAGTGTTGTTTTTAGACTTAATCGGGCATTTTTTTAAAATTTTTCTCTCTGTAAAAATCATCCTCGTTCTTCAAGGATTATTATAAAAAAAAGAATTAATGAAATCGGTTCAGCTGCTCTCGAAATTTGCGCTTAGCAACACATTCAAGCGATTCTTTTTTATGTTATACAGATAGATAGATTAATCATTATTATAATTTGTGTTTTCAGAACTCCTACTTGAAGACAGTGACGACGATGATGATAAAATTGATGTTCCTGGCGCGTCGAAACAAAAGAAAGGAAAAGACAAATTCAAACTAAAAGGTAGCTTTCTTATTTGATTCTCCTCCTGATTCTTATCTTCTCAGACATTCCCCACTACATATTTTTATGGCCAATCAGTTCTACTCGAAATAATAGTACCAAGTAAAAAAACTATTTCCTATGATTTTGTATTCTTACTTGAAATAGATTTCGCTGGAAATTAATAATCTATCTTGATTTTAATCTTGAATTCGATCATTGTAACTAGTCCGAAATATACAATACCATACCTACATTATACAGCAGTGGTGGCCCAGTGGTATCGGCCTCGACTTATGAGTTGTAGGTCGTGGGTTCGAACCCCGTCAGGCGCATTACTTTGTGTAATTTATTTCAACACCACTGCTCTCAAAACGGTGAAGGAAAACATCGTGAGGAAACCGGCATGTCCTAGAACCAAAAATTCGAAGACATGTGACATCTACCAATCCGCACTGGGCCCGCGTGGTAGATTACGGCCCACTCCCTCTCACAGAGAGGAGGCCTGTGTCCCAGCAGTGGGAACATTTAAAGGCTGATGATGATGATGATGATACCTACATTAATTTTAACAAAACTATGTATCTCTCAACCTTTCAAAATACTTACTTGAAACTCCAGCTAACCTAAAACCTATCACCAACAGGCACAGACGACCTAGGTTCCCTATTCGCTTCAGCAGAAGAATTCTCAACGCTCCTAGAAGATACAGCAACTAACAAACAGCAAGGTTCAAGCCAAGCAGTTGCCAACACAGACAACGCAAGTACAAAACAACTAGCTTGGGAAGACAACAGAGACCGATGGATCAAAGGTTACAACAGAAAAATACTAGGGAACAAAGGAAATAATAAAAAGTTCAAAAATAAAAAAGGAAACTTCAATAAATCAGACAAAAAAGGCTTCAAATCTGACAAGAAAGGTTTTAACAAAATGGCCGACAACGGCGGGAAGAGAAAAGGCGGGAAAGCTGCTGGTGCCGGTGGAAAGAAAAGGAAGATGAAGTGATTTACAGCTTGTAAAATAAAAACTTGTTTTTTTTATTTGTTGTTTTATTTTGTGATACATACATAGTCCTTCAGGCGTATATCACAGGAATGGAGCCCTGAGACAGCTAGGTGGGATCGTGATAGCCGAGAAGATTGCGGGACGCTTTGGATTGCTTCATCACTTCACACCATAGAAAGAAGTGGACGGAATGGGGGGAGGCCTTTGCTCAGAAGTGGGAGAGAGAAGGCTAGCAAAAAAATCCTGACTCCAGTGAAACGTGTTTAATAACAATAAGTGGTTTTGTGCCTTCTAAGGTCATTCCACACTTATCTGATAGTAAAAGGCAAAAACATTTTTGCTGGAACAACAAAAGATTTGTATGGAAAAGTAAGGCGCCATCTCCACGAGCGAGAGAATCGCGGCGATATTATCGTCGTACCACGTATTTCCATATAACTCTATGAACGCGTCTCCACACGGCGATGCGGACGGGTGGCAACGTGCGCGCGTAACATCTGCGTATCGTCGCGCGGTCGCTGCGAGAGCGCTGCGTTAGCGCTCATGTACACGACACCGCCGCCTTTAGACAAATCACCGTGCAAATCACAGATACAAAATATGTACTCTATGCTATGCCGCCACGCCACCGCGCCTCTAGGCTGTGTACACGGTCGCGACCGCGCCGCCACCGCGATGCCATTCGCTAATATTTTATCTAGCTAAAAAAGGTTTCTCATTTCAGCCGTATACAGGATGAATTGGCGCCTTAGTGTCTAAACACACTATGCCGAAGTTCGGCGGCTGATTTCACGTTCCGACGTATTTAGCTGATATGACACACCATAAGTGCCAAACTTACGCGGCAGATATTCGGCGCGGGTGGCGCGGGCGGCTCCCTGCTGCTCCCCGCCCCCGGATCTTCGTCGGTAATCGAACCGAACTTCGGTCGCGTATAATGTGTGGTCACAGAATAAGTTGCCGCTGAACTTACGCCCGACCGAAGTTAGGCTGTACGCTATGACGCGACGTAATTTTGGCATTGTGTGTCGTCAGTAATTCAAATAGCATTGAAGGCGTTATTGTGCTGAACTTCGGTCGCATAAAGCCTCCTGCAGACACACGCGATTAATCGCGCTGCGACAACGAGCCAAGCTAATTTCCACTCTAAAAATACTGCGAATGGACCGCGATTAATCGCGTGTGTCTGCAGGAGGCTTAACTTCGGCATAGAGTGTTTGAAGCTCAAATCCAAGATTCCAAGATAATTTACACAATTTATTAAAAAAAAATACAATCAAATCGGTCCTCGCAAAAAATGACACATTTTCGTTTAGTTTCTTCTTTTCAACAAGCTATAGAATCCATAGTTTGTACACACTACACAGGCATTTAATTTTGAATGCATCTTAATTTTTAAGTTGTTTTTTATCTGTCATTTAAAATGTCAAGTTCCTCCCAAATTAAATTATAGTGATGGGATCTCATTAATTGATAATCGATTTTGCCGATTGTATTTTACTGAAATAAAAAAAAAAATGTTTTTTAATAATGTTTCAATGTGGTTTAATTTTTTGCACATTATAATCAAAAATTGGAACCTACTGTAGTAAAACGAATGTGAATTACAACTAACTTTAAATAATGTGTAAGGAGGTCAGTAGGTCAACCTGTCAGATAGACATCAAAGTCACAAAACAATAAAATCGGTGTTTTATTATATATTTTTACAATGTTTTCACATGGAATAAAATATTGCTTGACCCTGTAATCTACGGAAACGACCTCCCATTTCAGAATTATTAATGTATATGTTGCATTTGCTTGAGAGAAGTATCATTTTAGGATATATCCGAATCAAAAACCACTTGTTCTAATATTTTGACAGGTTTCGTGTTTACAATGCGCGCCGGTTCAATTCGGTTCAACAGATAATAAAATTCTCGCTTTAACAGATTTATAATTAAAAATCTACATTTTTTTGCACTTTTAATAAAATAACTACATTAATTTATTTTATAACATAGAATACAAAGGCTAATTACATAGAATTATTGCTAAAACTGATGGTCACGCAATGTATGGAACAGATTACAGGCTGTCACGGAACTCTTGTTTGTTGACATTACTACATCATGTAGTTGTGTTGTGGAACGCGCCATCGCGCCGTATCTTGCATTTATAGCGCGAAGTAAACAACTCCTTCTCTGTGCTAATACATGACATAAACTGTGAAAGTTATATTGTGAAGTAATAGGCATTCCTGAACATTATTTACGACGAACACTGTGATTGTAAAGGAACAAAAAGGCGGGCAAAAATCAGTGTGAGAGTGGCGATTACCGATCTATTTATAGCCGGACCTATGGCGCGATAAAGCTATTTTACATGCAGCAAATGTGTAACAGTGTCATATTATCATTCCAATTATAGTTTACGTCTCACAAATACGTTTTTTATTTCTTATAAGACAATTTTCGTCAAACCTATTGAGGAAAACGTAGCCGCGAAACTCGTTTGACAGCTCATGAATACACACAAATGAAAGAGAACGCAGTGCGCATGTGTGCGTGTAAGTGATGTGAAATTCTTATGTATGCGCTTATCGATTGGCAAGATTATTTCAAGGACACCAGTGAAGACTAATGTATGATTTATTGTCGTAACCTGATAGTAGGTAACATATAACGAAAACTAGTCTTCTAAAGACGTAAACATGGAGTCGCCGATGCTGGACAATAAAAATGTCGAAGTCACAATAAACACGTCAACAAGTTCAATTCAATTTATCCCAGACAACTTGGAGCTTCCTGATGATACATTCCGTATGAGTTTAGATAATTTTTCTATGATTGGAGAAAATGTGACTATAGGCAGGGAGATGTCAGTAGATAGTAATGTAGGTGGTAATGCTTATACGCCTACTATTGAATTACGTTCACCTTTGCCGACACCTAATTTAGAAACCCCGGATATTGATATACAAACCCCAGATATTGAAATACCTGATGTGCAAACCCCAGATATTGATACACCTGACTTACAAGCACCGGGAATTGAAACGCCTGATAGACAAACTCCTTACATTGATACACCTGATGTGCAAACCCCAGCTTTGGAAACACCTGATGTCCAAACCACTGATATTGAAGCTTCTGATGAACAAACCCCCGACATACAAAGCCCGGATATTGAATCTCCTGAAGTACAAACCTCAGAAATTGAATCAGCTGATGGTCAGACACCTGATATCGAAACTGAAGTTAAAACCCCGCCGCCAGAGAACAAAATGTCTCCACCAATAATAGAAACACCAAAATCAAATGAGCTTAAAACCGAGATACGCAGACCACAAACATTGCTGAAATTATCGTTATCAAAGAAAAGCGACAACGATTTGTTTGTAAAGCCCTCTCCAGTCGCTGAGCTAATGTCGCCAGCTAGAATGCTACAGTTTGAAGTTGAGGCAAGCAGTGCTACACCAACTATGAAAAGAGCAGCTATAGACTTTGATTTTTTCACTAAACACAATTACGAGGAATATTTCGCCGAATTGAAGCCGAAAGAAGATAAGGAGGCGGAAGGTACGGAAGATGGCAGCACGTACAAGGAAACACCGGTTATAGTGAAGGCCGATACTGTGCGGCATGAAATAGGTTACGGTAAGTAGCTCCTAGGTATTATTGACTATTGAATGATATTATATTTTTTCTTTTCAAGGTTTAAGATTCGCAGCTGTGGGTTCCGATGGGATTTTAAGGCTCATTATACCTACATAATTTAACACTCGATAATCGTGTTCGTTTGTTCATATCTACTTTAAGATCGTTCAAACACGAATTTGCCAATAGCAACAATAAAGTTATTTACGATCAATTTTATAGTGATTAAATGATTGAAAGACATACGAATTTTTAAATAAGGAAACTATTAAGAATCGAATATAATTCTTAAGAGTTAGAAGATGGGTATGCATGTCGTCTTTAGCAATAGTCAATAAAAGAAACCCTAAGAAAATACGAGATTCCAGTTGACCTAATTACATAATATATTATATTGACGACGTCATAGTTTCTGGCGGTAAGTAGTCCGGTGCACCTGAAACCTGCCAAATTTGGCCGAGCACAAGACACGCAGGTAAGTGACCATAAATTAAAATACAAGAAGTAGTAGTCGGAATAAAGAGTAGGTACTGTTGCTAGTAGTAGTAACCCCTTACAGTTAAGATTTTTTAAAATAATCTATCTGAAAAATAATAACATCTGAAAAATTACATTTTAATAAGTACTCTTAAAAATTAGAGGGCCAAACACAGAAAAGACTTGTCGAGAAAAATAGTGATAGATGCATTTAACGAATACTCGCTATAATAAATGTAGGATTAGATAAGGGCCGAATTACCGAGGTTCTACTGTATTACTGCTAGCACTAAATAATGAACTAGAAGTTCAAGGAAGATATCACTGCAGTTAATTAAGGCACTCTTCTTATCTCATGCTCATTTCCAACTAAACATCTTTGTACAAGATTGTCCCAATTAACAAGTGCTTCGTCCGTTTAATTTTATTTAAGAAAAATTGCACCGCTATGCTAATATCAAACCGAAATGGCGCAGCGCTCCTAAGTCCTATTTCTACATCCAGATTGCATAATCGATGGCCGCATTGGGACGAAAATCTCAACAAGCTACAGGTTTTTGTTCTGCCTGAGTTTGCGCATCAGATTTGAGTAAGACTACTGATTTATAGACTATTTGTGTATGTTTTGTAAACGCACCTAACGGTACATTACACAACAAGTTAAGGACAACGTTAAAAAAGCCACATGAGCAAGGCTTTTAAAAGGTTATAATAAGGATGATGATGATGAACGTAAAACAACGAATCCTATCGGTGATTGTAAAGCTATAAATTTTTATTTGTTTTTACTATCTTTACCCTTAGCACTCCATACGATGGGGGCGTGATACCCGCTTTGTTTACACACAGCCGTATTCAATAATTGTGATTACAACAATAGCCTGCAGATGCTTATATCAGCAATTTCCAATGTGATAAAAAAGAGTTGTTATCTCTATTGATATAAAACACAAAACTAAACAGTGTTTCTGATAAGATTATTGTGAATCCCCATTTTAGAGAGAAAAGTGAGTCTGGACAGTCTCAATCTATATTAAAATTATAAAGAGATAAAGTATATTTCTATGTTGGATGGAGGTTATCTGCGAAACTAATAATACTACAATTCTATTTTTTTTTCCTGTTAGGTTCCATATTGGATGAAAAATGGTAAATTTACGTCATGCCTCAGGGGTATGAAGTACGAAGCTAGTTAAGAAATAAATTACCAGATCAGTCAGGACAGTAGGCCAAAAAATCTAGAATATTCTTTACAATTTCGTAAAGCCTTTGATTTTTTGAGAAATAACTTATGTAGTATTAAGCACTAACATCTACTGTGAAGGTTCTCTTTAAAAAATAATTACGTACCTTACCTTGGTGACGACATTTTAGTAATTAAAACAGCTTCATTATAGCCCACACAAATGAAACAAATATTATTTCATTTACTAGCCAAATAGTAGGTATGCAATTCAGTAAATCCAATCAAGGAAACAAGACTGACAACACATCAAGCCGGTATCCGTCCGTATCGTGTTGTTTAGCAACAACAAACAAACTAATTAAATTACACTTGATTTGCAGCGAATATCTTCCTCTATATACGATTAGCAATTAATTCCTTTATATGGACAAACACTTAGTTTGTATCTAAGTTATAAAGATAAAGATTGTTGTCAACATACTTCCGTAGATATCCACGTGACGCTTATGTAGATGATACGATTGTAACAGAAAACTTTGTTAATTGTTATCAAAAATGTATTGGAAATGAGATAGATTTTATTGGTCATGGTCAGGTGAAGTTACCGAACGAAGAGAGCTCTCAGGAAGTGGTTAAATAGCCGAAAAAAACTATAGTGAAGCTATAACTGGCGGAGAATCAGGATCTGTCAATCAGCTCTGTCCATCGTTGTCTCTAAGTTTACCGCAACTTCCAATTCCACTTCCTCTATTCTAGTTAAACAGAGGTCGAATATACATAGGTCACTAATTTATTATTATTGGTCCAATTAATCCAATCCGATCTTCTCAATTAATAATATTATAAATGCGACAGTAAGTTTGTTACCTTTTCACGCCTAACTGAACCGATCATCCTAAATGCATATACGAGTATACTTTGTCAGATGTACAAAAATAAGAAAATAGATCCATTTTTCCGGAAAAAAGTAGTGTTCCCGAAGAAAACAACAACTTGGTGCCACGTGTCCTCTGAATCATGAAAATCATGATTAAATTATATTATTATTAGAAGCAGAGTACAAAAACCTTTTTATTGTTGTCAAATACTAAATGCAAAAGCTTCGCACCAAACGCAAAGAGTTTGTCTCTACATACGTATCCATCAAAATGTGAAGATTTGGAGGTCACAGAATCCGCTTTAATTACGACTATGTACTAGAAGTTAATTATAGCTATTTTTAACGCCCAGGAAAAAACCCAGAATAAAACGAAAACAGGCTTAAAACAAGTGAATCTAAGATTTCATATTCAGGGATAGCTTGTTGCTAACCAGAATTTAGCATTCATAACTTCATGAGCACAAATAACGAAAAAAGGTACCAATGAATGTTTTTTGGATAACATATGTTTATTGAGGGACTGAGTTTGCGCAATGCGGTAAAAATATTCCATAGTTTACGTTTAAGTTCTTCAGGAAAGCCTAGACAGTTTTGTTACGACTTAAATCCAATTTTCGATATCGAAACTATAATTTTCTGGGCATTTTTTTCGTTGATAGCGAGGGAGATGTGCTTGTGAATACAAGAGACGTACTTTTTGCTTTTTTTCAATATCTATTTGTACAATTACTTAATTATTTATCAATAGATTATTATTTACTTTTGGGGACATGACTTTGACATATTTAAGTGCAATCTCAGGGTAAAGTAACACGGGCACCTACTTCAACAACGGAGTCA
Source organism: Agrotis exclamationis (assembly GCA_950005045.1). NCBI lineage: Eukaryota > Metazoa > Arthropoda > Insecta > Lepidoptera > Noctuidae > Agrotis > Agrotis exclamationis. The sequence goes on from OX465441.1 coordinate 12,499,709, forward strand.
AGAACCCTAGATTCTTATCTGTTCCGTACGATTAACAGAGTAATTATTATCTTCACAAAGATAACGGTTCATATCGCAAACTTTTCACAACAGTCCACGAGACACGAAGTATATTAGTACGTGATTTTTTAATGTTTCTGATGTTAAAATGAAGGTCGCGAAAACTTCCGCGTCTGAAGCGCAGACATCTTCCGTATTCTTTGATCAAATTGTTACATCATAAATAATTTTATAGGCATAAAATCGTAAAATATTGCCCATCCCTCTTAATTATTAGGTTGTTACATTCGTGGTGCTTACTTATCTACCTATGATACTTTGACAAACCTGCTTGGTAACGGTAAATCTATAAAATATGGCCTGACTTTTTGATCTTGACGCTTTACAATAGGTACTGTCGTATCACGCTTGGGTTGCGGATTGCTTATTAGCGTTGAACTCATTGCTCATCTATTATTAAACAGAATAATCCTGTACACAAATATTAAATGGCAGTGAGCAGTTAAATCTGCTTTGGGTAAAGATTTTTCTAGATAAGTTAAAATCTCGTGATCTCGGTCTAATAGACATTAGACCTCCATAATAGTTTCATCGTAGACTACGTCTGCTATTCTATTTAGGCAAGGGATGGGATCATCTCCCACGGAAAAAAAACATCGATGAGTGAAATTATTTTTTATCTAACGCTATTATTGATGTGAAAGTTGGAGTATGTTTGTTACTCTTTCACGCAAAAAATACTGAATGTATTTGGATGAAATTTGTTAGACAGATAGTTTATAACCTGGATTAATACATAGGATAGTTTTTATCCCGATGTATGTCCTCATGGGATAACTTTTGAGAACACGCGGGTGAAGCTGCTGCCTGGCAAGATTGTTTTTTATGTTTGATGGGTTTGCTCTTGACCTCAGTCTAGGTCCAGGAGTGACTAAGACAAGGTTGACGATGGAGCGAGCTTACCCAGGAGAAGCCTGTTCACTCTAACTTTGAAGAGATTACGGTTGTATGTATTCGGAAACACAGACGCAGGCAGAGAGTTCCACTCCTTCGCTGTCCGCATTATAAAAGACGTTTGGAAACGCTTAGTGCGAATTGGTGGTATAGCAATGAGGTAAGGATGGTAATTTGCCGTGCGTCTAGATGTGCGATGATAGAAGGGTGCTGGTGGGATGAGGTCGTGGAGTTCTTAGGCCCCGGATGTGGCCACGTCTATTTCAGTGTGAAAGACATTGTTCAGATCATCAAGGGTGCAGGTAAACTGATCTTCAGCATAAAAATTTAATCAGAATGATGTAGACAAAAGAATATTCTTGAGAGCACTATGAAGGCATTGTTTAGTTAAAGCGAAAACAAGATTAGTGAAATGGCTGGCATTCTTATCGGAAATTCTTTTGCTAATGGTTCTTATAACGAGTGTCAGGTACTTAATTACCTACTTATAACAAGTTTAGGAAACAACATCGAATATTAAGCACGTTTCTTATTAGTCTAATAATTCATTAGCATACGGTCCGTATTCGCTTGGGTTGCAATTTGAAAATAAATTACAGCCTATGTTATTCTCTGTTAATGCAGTTTTATAGGTCAAAGAATTTTAAAAATTGGTTAAGTAGTTTTTCAAAACAAACATGCAAAGTCCTTCAAATATTTTTTCTATTAAATAAGTGCTTATTTTGAGAATAACTACATATTTTGAAAAGTGCACAACTTGCAAATTGCACATTTTGCGATGTGCATCGTTTAGAGAGCGTGGTCACAGGCGTGGTTGTTAGTTTTTACATGACTTACTTATTACGACTTATCCTCTTAGACTAGTAGCCAGTTTCAAGATTCCTGGAAAAAGGTACGTTGATGATATTATAGAAAATTATAGACAAAGCATTTTCCAGTAAAAAAAAAACTTAATACCTACTTACCTACAAGATCCGACCAACATGCGATAAAATCGCGGAAACTAAAATCAAGGTTTATACCTCGAGTAAATTAAATCAAGATCAATTTGTGTAATTGTGCTGTAAATGCTTTTACTTGAGATATAAATGTTATAACACGATTTTTTTGACATTGGTACTACTTACAACTACATACATACCTACTATTGTTGAATTTCTTTTTCGATTTTTGGGATTATTGACTAGCTGTTTGCTATGGACACATTTTCTACGGGCAATATCGACGCCAGTTTGGTTGGGCATATTTTTTTAATTCTTTTACTAATTAAAGGTTTTTTTTTGGATTTTAAGCGTACTATGACGGGGGCGCCAAAATTTGCCGGGGTCGCGGGCGGGACTAACGAATTACCCCGGAACGTAAAGGGCTATTGAAGGACACCGTGGATTTTAGTCAGTACAAGCCTGACAGTCCTTCCCGCTCTGCCCTGGGTGGGACGAACGACTCATTTGAAGATTTTACCTACCACGATAAAAAAAAATGGACAGATTGGATCAGGCTTTGGACGACCTTCCTTAGGGAGATTTAATCTATTGATGTTAGGTATCGCTGTGTCGATACTTATCATAGCACTTGCTATTAAGTTCACCAGTATCAAACAAGAAAATAAACAACTATACCTACTTTACCTTATCTCGTTGCTATCGTATCTACAACAAATCTTACTAGTTCAAGTACGAAGGCGTCCAAATGATAATTATCAAAAGGGGTGAAAAAAAAAACGCTTCCTCTTATGTAATCGAGCAGTTACAAGATTTCCACCCCCAAGGGTAAAAATACCACGTGGAAGGATATTGAAGGAGTCTTAGAAGAATAGGTATTAATTTTATTTGATTATTATTTATTGATAAATAGAAATAGTTGTGCATTATAAACAATAACAATCGTAAGAATGTCTAAAGACGTAAGCCAGGAGAAGCTAGATCCTCTAAAAAGAATAACTTTGCTAATTAAAAAGCTAAGTAGGTGTTATTGATAAAGATCGTTCAATCATTTTTGCCAGAAAAATAAATTGCGAAAATTATTAAAAGAAATAATTTCTGAATCCATGTTTATTAAAACTCAACCACTTCACGGCCACTCTGCAGCGAATCATGAAAGAGACGCGAGTATTTCGTGTCTCCCTCAAACAATTGTCATCTCGCTCTACATAATAGATAAGCAATAACCGTGTCTCTCTTTGTTTACGTCCATGAAACGCGGACTCGTATAGTAAACGCTGGATTTGAAGATGTTCGTGGGCAATAAAATCGTATTTTATCATACTTCTGAATATTTTGAAGTTAATGATTAAATATGCAAATCATTTCTTTATTGCCAAAATAGTTCATAATTCTATAAGGAGATGATTAAAAAATATCGATTCATCGATTTGTCTGCACGTTTGCCATGCACTATGTGGCCTCGTAAATCGTAAATGGTGGGGGGAGTGCGCCGCTCGCACACCGTCGCACGGTTTCTATTTTGCGTTTCTCAAATTCAGTTACTTTATCGCGCTGAGTGAGTTCGCATCTCATTCGCGCGTGCATTTTATAAATATATTTATATAGTGTACATACAATTTTTGTAAAGGGAGACAGTTTATACATAGTGCTAGTGAATAGAAACAAAATACCGAACTGTTGTCTGTGAACTGTGCTGACAGTGAGTGTTGTGAAAATTTTATAAGAGTGAAAAGTACCTGGATTGTTTTGGATTTGTAACCCCGTGTAACAGGACGTCGAAGATGCTGTGATATTGATGCAAGGAGACAAAAATATAGTAAAAAGGGAATACATAAAACTAAAATATTTGACGTTTCAGTACAGCGAAGTTAGTTTCAAGTGAAATTCCCATCGACCAATCACGTTGACATATCGGTGTGCGGAGCAAGCTTATCTTGGGGTGGTTTCGAATTCGGTCGGGTTATAGCATATTGCAGCGCCATCTACGACAGAGCTCTGCGTGAAGTTACCGCGGGTGGAAGTACTCGCGAAATGCTTTACGTGTCGTTTGTACTTTCGCTGAAAGTTGAAGAAATAGTTGCAATATAATTTATTACCGTTTTCATAACCGTTTGCGGGTCGGGCAAGCCCTCGGGACCGGCCGTTTCACGCGTCACAACGCGGCGTTACGTGGAAAAACTTGATGAGGTTCTGAAGTGGTGGAGTCTACATGGTTTTGGTCAACGGCTGAGCCATGGCCACCGCCACCGCCGAGATGAGCTTGCCTGACAAGAAGCCTGAGCACGAGTCGGGTTACTACGAGGGCAGCGACCAGGAGGGCAGCATGGAGTGCGGGTGCCCGTCGCCGGTCAGTTCACGGAACTCATCGCACTCGACCAAGCTGAAGCGGCGTCACAGCGCGCACAAACACAAGAAGGTGCCTCCCAAGAAGGCGAGGACCGAGCCTCCGGTCAACGGCTGCAGTGTGACTGTCAATGGACATTTGGACAAGAGTGTGGAAATAGTGGAGTGCTCAAGTAGTCGTGTGTCGTCTGTGAAGGACTGTAAGACGCTGGAGGAGCTCATCCCGGTGCCGGGGCCCAGCTCCAAGAGGAGCAGCTCCGTGGAGCTCATCGGAGGCACTGTGCCCGCACCTGCTCGGGATTCTGTTGACTGGAACTTGGTTGACGCTAGTAAAATTAGGAAAAGAGGCAAAGGTAAGCTTGTTTTTATAAATATCAACTGTAAATCAATAGTGGATAGAAATGGGAACTGGATAAAAGCACTGTTCTAGGACAGCTGTGCTATTTTATAAATGATGTTGATCAATGATTGAAGTAAGAAGTTATTTTTCCATCCACGATTGAAGTAATTGTATTGAAAGAAAATAAAATTTTATAAAGAAGCTATTAATTTAGATTCTTGACCCCATTTTCTGATTAACTATGACTACAGTAATTTCACTAAATTAATATTTATTTTAAAAACAAATTGCTTGCTTTCAAACAGTTTGCCAGATGACTCATCTATAGATAGTGATGTTAAACATTTCATGAATTCATGTCATTTTCTACAATTTTATAATAAACTTTATCTTCTTTTTATTATACTGAAGAACTGCCAACTGGAGAGAAGGATCATTAGGATTACATTATATCCCACTTCTGGGCAAAAGTCTTTTCCTAATTCTATCTATAATATTACATTTAATTTTAGCAAAGTGAAGTCAAATCTTGACTATGGTCTAGGAATATCTCTCCAAGGATGACCAGGGCATCTAAAAAGGTTAATAGCAGAGTCATGATACCTATTTATGTTGAACAAATTCATAAAATGATCTATTCTATTCTATTTCTTAGTATGAAAAGCTATAGAATAAACCATTTTATGTTTTTTTTTGCAATTCATAAGTACTATGATTCTGATTAAATTGGCCTTTGACTTTCAGACCTCAGATTAGGAATAGATATTAATTAATGACTTACAGAAATCATATTGATACTTTTATCTAAATCAATAACACATGGGAAATTAAATCATTATATGACACACACTAAACATGAAATGGAAAAAAGGAAAATATGATTTAATCAAAAACAGGAAAAAACATTTCATTGTTTAGTAAAGAATAACCACATACAAAATAATGTGTATAAATTCCAAACTAGCTATTCCCCGTGATTTTATATAATTATGTATACCTATAGCCTTCCTCAATAAATAAACTATCCAACACAAAAATAAATTTCCAATTAGAATCAGTAGTTCCTGAGGTTAGCGTATTAAACCAAACAAACCCATCTGCTTTATAATATTAAAGATTATTCACTTCATGAATGTATGATATTGCTGGAAATGCATGAAGTTTTAGACCCACATATCATTTTTATTTTTAATAGAATATAGTCAGTATCCCTTAACAAAATAGAACTGGCAATACAAATTGATATGAAACATAGTACATAACCAGTTATGTAATATTCATAAGGTATATACAAAGGTTGAAGTGTATGTGGCATGTGTAGAATTGATTTCAATGTCACATAGTAAGTACTTACTACTTATGTACCAAGGAGAAAAATTGCCTGCATGAGAATTTTCTTTTTACTTTTCTGAAAGACAAATATCCTCTCATTTGGACATTGACATTTTAACCATCACTCCCTTTTTGTACTTGTCATTCATCACTCAATCATCATCTTTTCAAAAATCACACATTTCCTTTTAAATGTTTGGCACTCATGGTGAAGTTCTTCCATAGATTTTTATGGAGATTTAATTTTCTACATTATTGTAATGAAACTAATCATCAAAATCGTTAAAAAAAATATCTCAAGCAGGATATTGTGGCCCTGGAACGCAATGGGCTATCAAAACAATAGGGTGGATTCTTAACCAGTCTGTCAGTCAGGGCAGACCCATTTCAAGATGCAATTCAATCACCTCAAAAAGAAATAAGGTTTAAAAAGGCAACAATAGTCATTTTATGATTTTTTGCAAAATTCATAATTATACTGCTAAAAGTATATGAATTTTGCAAAAAACCATAAAATTACTATGATAAGAAATAGCGAAGTATGGAAGGAGAAGACATGCTTCACCAAACTCCAATGAACAGAGATAAGGCAGGAGATGATGATTTACTATAGTAGTACATAATTATCTCCTGCTAGTTTAACTCCTAAAGATTATTATTAAAAGACACTACTGTAATAATTTATGGGATATTTCTGCCTGCAAAGTAAACATTACTTGATAGACAACATTAAAGTAGTTTTAAAAGTTCTTTCTTCCACAGTAATCTACTAAAAATTATTAATTGGACTGGCAATTACACCTTAGCAAACTAAATTTAAATAGCATGCTGTTGCTAAGTTGTTATATTTTATTATTGCCATCTGTTGCCAGCGGCTCCACCTGCTACAACTCAAAAATTCTCCCACGGGATCATATATATAAAAACTATCCTATGTGTTAATCCAGGTTATAAAATATCTGTGTGCCATATAGATAGAGTAACAAACATACATCCATCCTATACTGGGAATTTCTTCTGTATCGTGGGTGCATTTACAAACATTGAAAGTCACAAACAAACATCCACAAACATTGGCACCATGACTAAGAGATTAATCCTTGGTTTGATTCTCACGTCAAATAATTTAGCAGCTTTTATTAACTGATCAAACTCCAATAACTAGATTTTTTTTGTCATATTTTCTAGCTTTTTCTATCGTTTGCATTGTTCGACTGCACCACATTTGTTGCAATTCTAATATTAAATTCAATATAGAATTTAAAAATCCCCATTGCAAAGTACAGGCATATCATATTGTGCTAACTTGTGCAGTGCAGGAATGCATCCCATATTTATCAACATTTCTATTTGAAACAGTCTATTTTGAGCGCTACTGCTCTTAAAATAAAATCTAGACTAGATTCTTATCTAGTCTTTGCAAGTGAAAGTTCCTTCAAAATGTAGTGAAAGTTGAACCTATTCTCTTGTTCAGATTCTTATTAAGATTTTTATATAAATTATTTAACAAGAAGCAAGATTTTGTTGAATTCATATATCGAAGATATCGTTTTTATTCTTTATTGTTAAAAATGAAATGTGATATTTTAGTACTATTTCTGAAAGACCAATACCCTAAAAACATTTATAAATATGACAAGCACACACCAGTTATCCGAAAAGGGCTAAACACCCCTGCCCTTATGACCCTTATTACTGTAATACTTGAAGACCAGCAAAAACATTGTAATTTTTTTTTTCGCACAAGTAGTTCCCGAGATTAGCGCTTTCACCCAAACAAACTCTTCAACTTAAAACACATAGCCCAGGTTGGCCGCTGTAAAAATAATCTGGGTCAAATGGGGTATATTAGACTCATCCCAAACACAATACCAGTGCGGAGCCTCTGTACAGGATATGTCCCACCTCCTTTCGTGCCCATCCTGCCCAACCACCTCCACCTTCCAGGCAGTGGCGGTTCCTTCATACAAGCCCAAAAGCCCGGCATGCCTTATTAAAAATGCTCGACAGAGAATCATAATCAAACCCGAACTATTTAAAAGTCCGCGCGCTTAATTGTTATCAAAATAACACAAACTATCCACGCCACACACTTTACATCGCAATTGTTCGCGCGCAGTTTCGTATTTTAGCCGGTACGTGTAAGCGAGATAGCTATATATAGATGTCTATATATAGCTATCTCGCTTACACGTACCGGCTTTTACCGGGCTTTCAAATACTATCTCTGTCCCTTTCGCGCCTAAAGCGTTGTGCCGTATAACGAGTTAGAACCTTGTGCGTCTACAAATCGATCAGTATGGGAGATTTAAGCCGTGCATGCGTATGAAGTTGCACGCGTATGCGTGACGTTGTCACCTTGCCAAATCTGCAGTGTTGCCGTTTTAGCGACGTTGTGAGATCTTGGAGATTTTTAACGAGTTTGGAGACTTTTTTTAAGATTTAGCAACAACAAGAACTAGCGAGTTTTTAAAATAACGAAATTAAATATTCAAGCAATATCTTAAAAATAAAAAAAATGCGACATCTCGCTAGATTGTTCATATACCTGGTGACTTTTTTTGCCTAAATGACAACACTTACTCTGCGTAAGTAGCTCACTTCAGTTTCATTTGCTTGAGTGGGGAAAGCTTTGTTGTTAAATTTTTTTGTGTGTTTTGTTAGATTTTCTCAGTGATACAATTGTTTTGGTGACTTACCTGCAACAATGGAGGTAATTGTACCTTGTGAGGATTTAATATGCGTTCAAGTTTGGATTGGCGAAGATAAGTTAAAATCTTTAAACTTTGCTCAGAAAAAAAAAAACAGTTTATTTCTTCCCGACGCCGACGCCTAATCTGTGTATTTCTCAGACTAGTAAATCGCATAAAAGAATATTTCATATGTGTATAAATCATGCAATAGAATTCAAGAGGTTAGTTTATTTTTTCAGCCCTTCAGGCTTTGTGTAATTTTTTTAGTAATAGTACAAAACGAGCTGCTTTTTACGATACTCATTGCAGCAAAAAATTCGTTGGACATACATGTCGCGAGTCGTAAACACGGTTTTTGAACAAAAAAGTAAACTTATTGAGTTGTTTTCTGATCTGTGCGACAACCCACAGAACTGGGACGGGGATACGATTTTAGCTATTGAAAAACAGTTGTTGGTAGAATTAAAACGATCACCAACATTTTACTCTGATGTAATTAAATCATTTCTTAAGAAAGATAGACGATTCCAATTAGAATATAAATAATTTATTTAAATTCCTTATTACATTCTATCTAGCTATTTTTTAACTTTCGTTTTGTAACTTTCTGTTTTGTTTTTTTTTTTGTCTGTAACCTGTTAGCCCTGTTACAAAACAAGCAACTACTTACCATAACTTTGAATTCACTTTTAATTTATTGTACCTAACCAGTAGTTTATGAGAAAATTGCGATGATACATACGTAGGTACCTACATACTCAGTCGAAAACTGAACTTTCTTTTTTTGAAATCGGTTTAAATTTTATTGGGCTTGCCTTATTTTGAAACCCTAGGCCCGCCACTGCTTCCAGGATTTGAATGAGGAATGACAGAGCTGTGCGGGTAGCTAGGTACGTATTGGTCGGATGTAATTTGAGTACATCGACACGCAAAGAAGAAGAACACATAGATAAGTTTGCTTTTTACTTTAGTCTAGCTCAGAGCCTCAGAGGTCACAGAATAGTAAGTTGATGATGAAGCAAACTTACATTTGCTAATTTAAATTTTCTAGTAATAATATTTCTCATAAACAAATTCAAAAGTATGGGAACAACTTAATGGTTCTTGTTATCAGCAGTCCTTGGCGCTAACCGCGATAATTATAGTTTCTTATCAATACTGGTGTCCCAAGTCCGGCTCGCCATTTAATTTTAGTTTAATTAGGCATTCATTATCTACCCTGGCTTTGCATGGGTGCAATTCCCTCAAAAAATGTCTGCTCAAAAACTGCTGAACGGATTTTGATGAAATATACATACGGTACAGACACCAGTATATGAAGTGACCCCATTAAGTCACATTTCTTTAACAGATTTTAAACTTTTTTTTTCACAATAGAAGAGTTGAAGGTTCATGTTCGATTAGGAAAATTTGAAAAAATGGGTTATGTTAATGTGCTGACTGGTGTCTGTACACAATAGTTTATAACCTAGATGTGATGGATTCTCAAGGTGATGCCGAAATGCATATACGGGACAACCAAAAGTAAAAAAAAAAGTGGTCAAAAATAAAACTTTCTACTTTTGGCATTGCTATAACTTCTGAAATACCTTTAAGCATTAAAATGTCTATATTATTGTTTCGATTAGTAAAAAAACTGTAAGGGAATTACACACTGGTTACTAATTCAGTATATTACTTTCTTGAGTATATGAACTGGTTATGAAAACTGGGTCACCCTTATCTGTAGTGTACTATATTTAATAGGTAACCCAATACTCCTTTTGTTGACTCTTTTGATAAGAAATTGTTCAGTTTTTTAACGTTTTTCTCACATTTTATGAAGAATTACGCCCATGAGTAGGTATGTAGTAACATAAAAGTTTCAAATAAATGCACTTATTTCTGTAAATAAAAGGATTAGGAAATATTATTAACAGATCACATAAACAAACAAATACTGAATCACACATACTTCATTTACACATCTATTCTAAGTAATAGATATTGAAAGAAATACTCTAGGTACTACACATATCGATCATAGCTAATCATAGTGCAAAATCCTGCAATCAAAGTAACAAACAATCTTTGTACTTTGCCATTATTCTTTTTCCCATAGAATTATATTATTAAATATGGCAATCTTTGTGTAAACTGGTAATGCAGCAACAGTAGGGACTTCCCAAGTTTTTTCAAATTACATAATGTCTTCTTTGTTGTCCCCATTCTAGGAAAACCGTACCATTTCACTGATAACATTAATTTATGTAACAGACTACAAAACAACCGACAAATACAAAGTAAAGTGAATTAAAATAACCACAAGCAAGACCACAGAGCAAGCGTTGTTTATTTCACATTCAATCAACATTTTTCGGCGACATTTTTGTTTCTAAAAGAAATATTATGTTGAATTGTTGTGTAATTACGGTTTTAAAAACGCACGGACCACCTTGAGACGCCATCGAAAAATGTCAGCGGTTAGGTTTAACTCACGACCTTTGAAAATATGAGTTTTGTAAATATTGGGTCGACGCACCATTGACTTTGTCGAAGTCTCGTTAGACTGTAGAATGTTGACATAGCTGACTGCGTATCTAGATATGAAACAGGTGGTTGATTTGAGCCGAGAATCGACTGGTCATTTGATCTCGAGTGATTGCTTTAACTATCGAATAATTCCGAATCGATTATTTAGCTTCTCTTGATCCATCAAGTTTGCAAAGGTTTCAAAGTTGCTTCATCTGCGCAGTGCATTTGCAAGTATGATTAATCTCCATTTTGACCTAAAATACTTGAATTTAAACTTAAAATACGGTCCTTACAAAGTAGCTTGTACTACATTGACCCCAAAGGTTTATTTACAACTCAAAAATATCAGAAGATTGCCATGATTAATGTCGATGCACCCGGACGGAAAACGATGCAAAAACGAGTGTAAAATGAAACATGTAGGTATTGTAATACTCAATGCTACTATTTTGCACCATCAATGTCACAGATTAAATAATTACAGCTGGATGTCAATGAACCTTTGACTTTGTTGAGCGAAAACATAGTGTCTATAGTTTGTTTATCGCCAATTCTTATGTAAATCGTTATCGTTACACTTTAAATATAAACGATAAGAGATGTTGTTATTGCGATTGTATTTTTGTTCTATACGAGGATATTATCATAAAACTTCTTTTAACATTAAAAACTTCGCTATTTGCATAATGACCCTGCTTACACCCACACACGAAGATGGCTTGAATGCAAACTAATATGTGCCAATAACCGTCAATAATGACAAATTGAAATAGAAATATTTATGACAATGCCATTCCATTTTTAGTCAAATAAAAAGAAGGTATAATATTGTATCCAAAAATTTAGGAAACTCCTATAGCAAAATTATTTACCTCTTACTATTAAACTGTGCTCTTACACAAGAACTGCATATTAGTTTAAAGGGATAGAAGCCCAAAAAGGCCCTAATTATGTGTGCTATTATTATTAAATAAACTAAAGTAAATTAATCATGTTCCTAACTTCAAGACCTTAAGGGGGTGATTTTTGTAAAACCTTTTCTTAGTGCTCACCTTCGTCTTAGAATATCCTATGTTTTTCAGGGCGTGGTAGGTTAAGAGTATGTGAATAAGTCAGAAATAAATGCTTTTTTATGTAGTAGAAGGTAGGAAAACTAAAATACCTTTGAAAATAACGAATTGATTGGATTAAAGTGAAAAGCTAGAACAAAAAATCACCTCTAACAATCTCACATGGGTTTCGACACCATAAAAAACGATGTACTTCATCAAATTAGAAAACATTATTACAATAAGTGAGAATATTCTCCAGCAAAAGTAGGACGGATTTGTGAGACATGATGGATTCAAAGCAGATCCGCGGTAAAAGTGAAAATCTGTGTGACGCGTAGGCATGTCGTTTTAATGTACTCGTACGTAACGGAACGTACTGGAACAGTTATTTTTGGTACCTTTTTGTGGGTTTTTTGGTTACTTTTATGTGTCTTAAGGCGGATGATTAAAAACTTTGGTATAGACTTACTTCAATTTGAATAATCATCTTCTAACTATAGACCGTGAGTTCTTGATGAAGATAAGTTGGTTTTCCAGCAAAATATCAGTAAGCAAGGCAAGTGTCGATTTGCCTGGCGACAAACCTTTGCGCCGTGCTTGCAATAGTAAAAAACTAATCGAATTGTCATTGAAACGGTCGATTTTCGCCACACGGCAAAACCTACCCGTGTAAATGCCCCATAACTGAGAACAAAACTGTTGAGAAAAGTAGAAGGACTTCTGTAGCCCCTTTCACAATATCACAATTCGTACTAGATCTTCCGATTATAAACGGTCTACCGAAATCTTTATCTCAAACTAGCTGACCCGGCAAACTTCTTACTGCCTCAGCATCAATTCTTTTTTATCATATTTACTCATTTTTAAACCCTCCCTGGACTTCCAAAAATAATTCAAAACCAAAATTAGCCAAATCGGTCCAGCCATTCTCGAGCTTTAGCGAGACTAACGAACAGCAATTGATTTTTATATATAAGATTTTTTTTATTGATAATTTACTTCAAAATGTAATTTGATCATCATCATCGTCGTTTTGTCACTGAAAATAATTTCAGACCTGCGTCCAGACCAAACACATAAGGCTAAAGAAATAAATGATTTATATATCGGAACGAAAGAAAAAAATACGATGAAATTAGATGAGAATATTTAGCAAAGTATCCTGTGACGGCAATTTCTTGGAACCTATTCTAATTTTCCCTAAATATTAACATTTTTATTTTTACGATTCCATAAATAATAATAATAATTATACAATAAAGCTCTTTCCTATGACGAAATCCCTTAAGGGGAAGTCGACACGTTTATTAATAAATGTTAATTTTGTTACAGTTAATCTCAACGGCCCCGCTAAAGTGGACATATCACATTTTGACTTGCTCAAAGTACTTGGCACTGGTGGTAAGTACCTTAATGTTAAGTACTTTATACATATTTATTAAAGTTAAGAATAGCAGTTGCGGCAGTAACTTTTGATTTTACAAAAAGTAATGCAATGAGATTCAGGCACCAGAAAAGTGACAAGTCTATTACTGATATTAGCTTTGTTGGTTTTGTTAACATCTCACAAATTTGGCCATTGAAAAGCCTATGTCAAATCTTATTAAGGCTGAAGAAAAACGAGCGTAATTTTGGAGCTGTGAGTCGCGTAATTTCGGTTGACAGTAACTCAATTTGCGTCCCCTTGTGAAGCAAACAGGGCTTTTCTATGAAACAGAATGCAGCAGAAGTTACACAATTCAAAATATTCCGCTCATATGGATTCAGTTATAAAAGTAGTCGTAGAAAACGAAACTCATCGAAAAATATTATCATTTGTCTGGTCCTTTTGTTGATTTAACAAAAGCCCCAGACAAATGTAGTTTTAATAATTTCAAAAATAATCTTCATGAAACTACGCAAAAAAAAGGTAATCTGATGTTCTCTAAGTTTATCTAAAGACTGTCTAGTTCTGGAGGCCTGGAGCCCAAAATGTTAATTGAAGGTATAGGTTGGATTGCGGTCAGCATGAGTCTGCAAGTTACTTCCGCATCACCCAAAGCAGAAATAAATTGATCATTTATAAAACCAAAAAAAGCTAATATTTCTTAGGGACTGTTTTGAAAGACTTGGTCTAAGTGTACCTTTCAAACGTTCCATAGTTCAAATGAACTCAAGAATTCCGTTAATAGTTTATATCCGTTTTGCTTTCCTTGAAACAATTTACTTAGCTATTCAATTCCGACAATTTTCATTAGTTATATCTTTTCCTGTACTGCATTTAATGATTTAGTATAATAATTTGATTATTTGCACTGTAGTTTTATATTGATCTACGGTCGAAACCTTTCAAGAAATCTTAACACCTGGTCCTCAAAGTAACAAACCGCATAAGCAATAATCTGAATAATTTATAGTGTATCCGAACAACGGCACAATAGCAGATGCAATATTAAAACAATTAACCAATCAACACCCCGTGAATAGCCGGCCAATGACCCCGTACATGGTGCACTCATACAACTCATGCCGTGTTACCAGGAGCGGTGGAATGTAGTGGTAGCGGTAAACGAACGAATTTTTTAGCAGACCTATCTACCATAGTAAAAATAGTCTTCATATACAGGCTACAAAGTGGCAGTTTTGATTGGATTTACAAGCTTTATAGATAATCTCCCAAAAAAAGAAAACATGTTTTGGGATCTATGGTATTTTTTGCTTTTTTATCTGTGCAATTAGTAATAGAACATCTATCGAGGTTTGAAACTGATACTGGGAGCTACCATGAAATTGCAGGTACAAAAAGATGACACATACTTAGAAAGCCTTTTTTAGACCATATTTGTGAAGACAAAAAGTACAAAATATCATTATCAAAATAACATTCTATCATTTCATCAACTCCCAAGACTTCAAAAGTCCAGTTCCTTGTCCTTTTCAATTCTCATAGCGTTTCCTCAACAAACCTGTTATTTAACTGTTTCCTGTTTATATCAATTCACTTTTTTTTTTAATAAAAATAAAGGCCAATGACTTTGCACAATGATAAATTACATAAACTGGCCGGTGTTGCAATTACAGATAATGTATTGCACTTTATAACCTTTTAAAGGCTTTGGCAAAAAGACAGATATTCGGAAGATAGGGAACTGTAAGGTCATCTTGATACTTGATCTCCTTTAAATGCTTTATGTTCATACTCCTTCCTGGTCGTGGATGAGCCTGTAGTTTTTTTAACCTACAATTATCTATGGTAAATGAGTTGTTGACATACAACATTCTAAAAAACCAAAAAGTATATCACTTTGATACAATCCGTTTTCTGCGAGAATCTATCTACATTTTGTGAATTCACTTTCAAAAATACAGTTATTATTTTCAACGCAAATTTCATCTACACACTACCTGTATTTTAACAAATAGTTCTCGAAATGATTGATTTGATGTTTTGATTGAAACTTTTCGTGTCGTCCATCACAATATTGCCTTTGCCACCACAGAAATCTCCTTAGTAACAGTTTATCGGCATACTGGCAAGTAAATTGTTGACCGCAGCCTACCAATTTCAATAGGAGTAATTAATAGAAGCCTGCTGAGTGATTATAATCACGTTTTCCAAAACGCTACCTTTCATGATATTAATAAAGTTCGTTTATTTACAGTTACAGAACTGTTGGCCAAGTATTCGGTAACTTTTTGCCTACCTGAAGGATATAGGTAGTTTAGGTAAAGTGGCACTTACTAATATTAAAGTGAAAGAGAAACTTTTTAAGTGCCTTGTTTTGGAGGAATCTGAAACTACAAGATGTTCCTACAAGTGAGTTTGTCCCTTCAACTTTTCATTTTCAGCTTCGACAATTTTAAGATCAATCAATTTAGGAGTCTCCCATAACACGTTACTTATGACCCAGCTCCTAGCAATTATTCCCTGACTATTGTCGATCTGAGGACGTCCTATATTATTTTCCGATTCGCAGTCTTCACTTAAAAATACGTCTACGTCAAGGCTTATCGCTTTTACGGCAAATATAACAGACTCATTACTGCTTCCTCTTGCTTATTCTGTAAGCTTTTCATCATTTATTTTCATACCTACTAGTATACCTTCCAAATAAACGAGACTATGCGAATGCATTCTGGATTTGTTTGTGGCGTCCCTGTTAATTGTATCGTAACCATAAAACATGAACAGCGAACGAAGTAGCGGATAATAGTCATAATATTTTGACAATATTACCCCTTTCTCTCGTTTTACGACTTAACCAGATAAGCAGCTGCAACTGTGATCTCCTTTTTTTGGTCATAAAACCCAAACAGCTGAAAACGATATGAAATCAGTTACTTAGCTGAGACTGTCCTCATGTTAGGTTTTCTTTTCAAATCTAGCATCAATATTGATTTTGGATTGATCGGCACCTATATCTTTTTCTTTTGTTTTACTGTGTGTTTCATTATCATCTATCATTATTATTACTATATTACAAGAGGTTTCATTGTCAGTATAATATTGTATCGCATCAGCCAGTGTTACTCTTAATTAATCATGGGTGACTACCTATAATGCTTGCAAGCATTATTTCGAACTCAATAGAGTTTACTAATTCTTGAGGCTAACCTGTACAACTTGATCTTCAATCACTTTTCATCGTACTCTATGGTTGAATATGTTTTTTAAAAGAACCAGTAACGCGACTATTTCCGCGTGTATCGATGCGTTTCTGCATCGCATTTGCAACCGTTATGTAATGCAACAACACTATTTTCTGTATAATTGTGCGTACTTGGCTATTCCGTTTTACAGTGCAATGGACACCCTAGGGTGTTACGTTTCCTGTTATGTAGTGCTTGTAACATTTTTTTTTAGTAACTGTTCATTGCAGCATAGTAAATATGGCAGTTATGTATTGTTTTGTAATGTTTATCGATAATACGTATCAAGAGGAACCGTAAAACCGGTTATTCTGATATTATGTGGAATGTCACTGTTGGTTTTTTCATCGAAGTTAAGAATTAGGAAATTAATTATTCCGCCATTTTATCTCACAAGTTTCCACGATACAGTTCAATAATCCTAAAATGATTCCAATTTGTTTTTGGAAATATCGCTAATGATTTGCACGTGATTTCAATGCTGTATAAGTCTATACTCTTATTTCTGGAATCGTCTATATTGAATTTCCAATAAATCTACTTATTGCTTTTTATCCTTTTGGAGTGGAGGTGGAATTCTGTTCAATAATGTCTAGTTAACTTACCAGTTACCCTGATTCACGTGAAGGGAATTTAATTGGAATTAAGATTTTCTTAATTTTTAGAATAGGTTGAAATGCTTAGACCTGATCTACTAGACATCCCTTTATCATGCAAACTCATTTAATGATATTAACTTTTTAACAAGTCTATCGTTTTCCAATATTCGCAAAATAAACAAAATCGTGATGATTTTGTATATTTTATTTCTTATGTCGTATAAGCCATCAAAAAAAGCTATAGTTGTTTATACAGCCGCATCACTTTTGGTAGGAACCAGTTGCTTAATGGTAAACGTGACCCTGACCATGTTGTAAACATACTCGAGTACTTTGATCGTACTACTTTGAACATGTCCAAACGTATTAAAGAAGAATGCAAATGTGTTAGGTGACAGATGAAATGGAAACCAATGAATTGGAATAAGGATAAGAGAATAAGATGAGATATTGGGAATACCTTGCTTACTTGCTTGTGTATGTTGATACTAGCTTTTCCCACAGAATTCGCCCACATGGAGTTCGGAAACTCGTGTCTGCATTAGTAACATTGGTAGCTTTTTTTTTTCCGTGGTAAAATGATCAAATGAGTCCTCCCACCCAGGGCAGGGCGAGAGGGACTGTCAGACTCGTACTGATTAAAATCCACGGTGTCCTTCAATATCCCTTTATGTTCCGGGGTCACGGTAATGAGATAAGTCCCGCGACCCCGGTAGGCTTTGGCCCTCTAGAGGGGGGCCCCGTCATCATGCTGACACTCTTTGAGGCGCGCGTGGAACACAACGCGCCGTCGACCCGGGAACATTGGTAGCTACGGATATTTTTAATAATTTAAATGATCGTTAAAGTTGGGTAAAGTTTAATAAATTATTCGAATTTTCGTTAAACGATTTAATCATAGCGGTAGCTATTCATAACCTCATAGATATCTGAATTACTATATTGCTAAATTAATTAAAAACTTGAATTTAATTCTTAATAGAGAATTCGAAAATAAGCAAAAATTAGTTAAATGAGGCTAAACAGTTATTTCAAAAGCCAGATTAGCAGTAAAGCCAGCCAAACCAGCGGCAAACGTGACCGGGTGCATGTTTTAAGTGCACGCGCACTCAACTGCACCGGTTTTGATACAGGAACAACTGATCGTAGTAAAGTTATGTTATGATTTACATAAGTATTTGGTAGGTAAACAGATAGAAGGATGAGGAGTAATAAGAAGACATGATGTCAACCTGAAATTAATTGGGATGACGGCAGGAAAATGATCAAGCAGAATGGATACACGTGTGGTGTCGACCCGGAATGAATTGAAATCAGGACAGGATAATGATAAAACGGAACTTTTTTTACATTTACGACGTAATATATTTGGTTTTTATTATGCGTAAAAATAATTTAAAAAACGTTAAATCTGGGTATCAATATCATATACTTAACTGACACTTCAACATACAGTTAAATGAGGATCAAATCTACTAATAGACTGGCCTGTTGGTCTAGTGGTTAGTGACCCTGACTGCTATGCCGGAGGTCGTGGGTTCGATTCCCAGCCAGGACAAATGTTTGTGTGATGAGCACGATCATTTGTTCTGTGTCTGGGTGTAATTTATCTATAATATGTATGCATTTAGAAATACATAAGTATGTTTATCAGTTGTCTAGTACCCATAACACAAGCTCTGCTTAGCTTGGGACTAGATGGCGTTGTGTGATAGTTGTGGAATATTATTATTATTATTAAATCAAGGCAAAGTTTTATCAACCACTTTGCCTTAAGCTAAGCTAAGACAGGAAACCTCCACGTGCGCCCGTGGACTGGAGTTCCCTCTCGGATACGTCCGTGGGGAAGACCAGTTTTTCGGGACGGTGCACCCTGGGATGCGGGCAAAAACTCTTCCTTAGGCACTGTGTGCCTAAGGGGTCTCTTTGCCCGTATGCGAATAGCCTGTCGGGTGGACGCTCCAACGCATGTCCCTCTGATTAGCAGAGGGCACAGCGGCGGAACGGGCTTGCGGACGGTGAGTAATGGGTAGCTCGCCGTCCGACCAAGGAACAAGCCCGGGTCGGTGGCACGTCGTGTCGTGTTTCGCGCGTGTCTTCGGGGAGTTGTCAGCAAACTGACGGGGCCCCTTATGGGGCCAAATGCCTGCTGGGGTCGCGGGTTTTTCTCAACCCAGGATACCGTGGCCCCGGAACGTAAAGGGCATCCGAAGGAACACGGGTGGATTTTAGTCAGTAAGAGTCTAACAGCCCCTTCCAGGGCGGAAGGACTCATTTGACGATTTTACCACCTAAAAAAAAAGCTAGTAAGCCTTGATTTAAAAAATAATAACCATTTTCTTGAAATTGTCGGTTGGCAGATAAGGAAAACGTACATAACACTAACTACATAACAAAATATGTACTTACTTACTTACTATGATGTATTTAGTTACTTTCATGTGTTGACCATGATTTACAACTAACAAAATTTTACTGACCCCCTGACACTGTTATAGTCAATTATTTTGCTCAATTTGCGAAGTGCACAATTTGCGTCAAGTGCACAATTTGCGAAATGCACAATCTGCGTCAAACCCAAATAAAGCATTGTGATTGGCTGCATTTACTACATATTTTCATTCAACCAATCACAAAAAATGAGTTTGATAGCTTTTTTTTAAAAGCTTTTGAATTGAGATATTGAGTAATTTTATGTGCAACATGTAAGAACAAAATGTCTTCCAGTGTTGTTAGTTGTTAACAAAAATGTCGCAGATCTGATATAATAAATGAATCATTATTATCAACTTTGGTATCATGACGCATACGATCATGAATGGATTATCCAAGTATCATCTTTCAATACATCAGTACTATTGAACTTGAGGCCACCAACAGAACACCTTGGAAACTATACTTTAACTAGCAAATATTCGCAGAATATTGTTCTTATCTCCAATGATCTCACAAAAGGTGATATCCTACGTCATCTTACAAAAATTGTCAACAAGTTACGAATAACAGACTGTGGTACCAACGTCATAATTATGATTGACTAATGAAGTAAAACCCCGCGTAACTTCTTATGTAATACTCTCGTGTGTGACGGTATCGCATTCAGAAATTAAAACTGTGCTATAACTCAGTTGATAGAACATCTTTGAACGCAAATCTACGTCATGTTGTTGCATTACCTCCGTGATGTGACGCTACATTGTCCGTAATGACGTTCGTAATATCGATAATATTCTGCATAACATTATCGACTTGAGAAAAACAAGCTGTAATACAATAGAATCACATTTTACTGTAAAATTTATCAATCTATGAGGTTGAATGAAATTGGTTGCTTCTTGGTTATAGACGTAGTTAGCAACTAGTACTGAATGTACTCCGTCATTGTATTGACGTAGGTATTTCTCAGTGTTCTATTGCGTAGATGTATGTCGTAATTTGACTGTTGCTATGCTATTCTTTATATGGAATTTCATCGATGGACTCTACGTTGTGCTCTTCGACGAAGCAGCTTTGATATCGTCCGATCCTGCAGTGAGAGCTAGTGTCGCTCTCAGTAGCTTAGTGAATAGCAACCTTTAGTCCAGCGTGGCTTGAGCATTGCAGCCGCTGTCTGATTGTTTATAGACAAAAGCACTGTTGATCGCTGTGATGTAATGCTCTAAATCGCCTAAAGTGAATGGAAATGTGATTAACACCAATAGGATCTACGAATTTTTACCGTTTGAAATACTGCTTGAACAGTTATCGTCACAATCAGGTTAAATTGACAATAGATCTTAGTCCTCAACGTGAGTTTAAATCATTGTTAAAATTTTCTCAATAAGCACGTCTAATTCGCCAATCAATTGGACTAGGCTATTGAAGTGCTAAACAGTTTCAAATGAAAATATATCGTAACTGATGCAAACATTTTTTTTTTTTTTTTTTTTTTTTTTTTTTTTCGTGGTAAAATCATCAAATGAGTCCTCCCACCCCGGGCAGGGCGGGAGGGACTGTCAGACTTGTACTGACTAAAATCCACGGTGTCCTTCAATAGCCCTTTGTGTTCCGGGGTCACGGTAATGAGATAAGTCCCGCGACCCCGGCAGGCTTTGGCCCTCTTGGGCGGGGCCCCGTCATCGTGCTGACGCTCTTTGAGGCGCGCGTGGGACACAACGCGCCGTCGACCCGGGCATGGTCCATGGTCGGGCGGCGAGTTGCCCTTTACTCGCCGCCCGCATGCCCAACTGATGCAAACATAGCAAAGAATTGGACCTAACCGTTATCCATACATAGAAACTAAAATATTTGTCGAACAAATCTTACCGATACGATTATTTGCGTTTCTTCTTACTCAGACGCGGGAATGCGGTGAATGATATGGATATTGTTCTCTTTTTTGTCACTTTGTCCTGAAAATACGAAATGCAACATGTTCTTTTTAAGGACACGAGTCATTTATGCTGTCGTTAATTAGTCTAAATGCAGTTGTCACGTACACGTCACGAGAACAAAGCAGTTTTATAGCTGTATGAAAGTTTTTTGTAAAAGTGGCATGTTTGGCAGAATTTCATATGTTTCCGTTCTGTCGTCTGAGAAGAAATTGTTTTATTTGAAATTCTGACGGATTTTTCAATAGGTAAATTAATGATGATTTCATTAATTTTGACATGCTGTACCGTGTCAAACGCCTTACTCGAATCCAAATACCCATTGGAATTTTCTGGGATGCTCTTTATGTTCATTTTATCCAAGCCTACTTTTAGTCCTTTATCAATGTGAACCCGCTAATCGCAATGACATTCTAATACTTAAAGTTATGATTGTTAAACTGTCAACAGAGCCGAGCTGATCACTTCTTGCACCTGCCAAATGACAATAGACTTTGTTTATTTGTGTACAGATGTCAATTTCTTCAAATATTTGCACAAAGGCACAGCAATTTATTTACCAAGTTTCGTTTACACATGTTTCTGCTTTTCTTTATACGTAGTTATGTTTACTACGAATTTGGCACATAGTTTTATTGCGCGCAAGTTACCTAGTCTAGACTGTATCGTTTTATTGCTACGTTTAGCTCTCGGCTCTGCCTGCATTGATGTGGCGTGCAGACTTCATTTTACTGCTTTTTCTTGTAATTAGTTTGAATACGTGTAGCTATGATTGTTTTGGATTATATTAGTCTGTAATGCATTTTAAGTTGGTTATAGAATTTATTCAGTACAGTTTTTGGGCACTTACGCAGCGTGGTTACTACGTGGAAAGTAACGAATATGGATTAAGTATAAGCTTAATGAGCCTATTTTCCCACTGCTGGGACTCGAGTTTCATTGTAGTCCACCACTGTAAATTATGGAAAATATTTGATATCACAATGAAAGAGAAGTAAATGTTACGATGAAGTTATTTCTTCTGATAAAAATCTGCTTTCTAAATTAGTTTTGGCAAGGCTGTCTTCTATAAGCTAAAACGCAAAAGCTCCTTAGTAGTGGGAATCCCAACGTATTACTGTTATAATAAATTATAATCAAACACACTCGAATATTTTCTTCGGACATCAATCCATCAACTCTTGAAGAGGATTTTAAAACTCTTAACGCGAAACTCAGAGTGAAATTGAGTGTTCTCCTAAAACGCTTATATTTAAGTAAGGTAAGTAGCTCTTGCTACGGGCGTATTCGACCTTACCCTTGGCAAAGGGAGACTTTTTTTGTTACCATTGTGGGGTGAGAGTTTCTAACTGTAAAATTGGGCGGAGCTATCTTTCGGAATGCGCGTTTTAGAATTGTTCCATTCAAAGAGGCTGTTAGGTTTTTGTTTAAAAGTGATTGTTCTATTTCATGTTTCTGAACTCACGTGTTTTCGTGTGTTTTTAAATTCAATGCGAAGAGAATTCCAGATTTGTAAACATCTATCCTCCGCCTCCAAATCAACAAATATGTTCAGAATTTACCTAATTAAAGTCTTATTAAAGAATCTATGAGAAAAGTTTCTCCGATTAGGTACCAAGGCATCATGTTTGACGTAGAGGCCGTCCCAGGACGTCGTCCGTCGCGGCGGGTCGACGACCCCCGAAACTGGCGCGTAGCGGTGCCCGGTCGTTACCCGCCCGGCGCCCGTCCTTACATAGTCCACGACCTTATGCTAACCTGGTACATTCAATGCGGTTTCTGCGCGTTTTCTATTACTTTTGATCTATTTTGTGGTTCTCAAGTACAGTACTCGAATCAATGTTTCGGTTACTTGGGATTTGTACAAGAAATCGAAAATAAAATCCAAGCTAATTTTCCTCATGTTTGTGCGATAAGCGATTGACCTTCACGCCAAGTTTCGATGTTATTCACATCTGATATCGTTGGAATTGGCGGTTGTTAACCCCATAACCTATTTGAAGAATCCATAAATAAATGAAAATTAGAACAACATGAAAATCAACAATTGTGTCACAAGCTCTTTAGAAGTCTATTTATCATAGATATTAATAGGGATTAGAGAACGCGTTAAATTAATAGTATCATTACTCAGATGTTTCATTGTGAAACAATCATCATTATCATTCTAAATGACTTGCTTATTATGCCTATCTTTCAATCTGTTAATAAATAATTGAGTATTTTCGCTACTGATACAGGAAATTGAACAATTCATTCCATTGTTGAATAACAATAGACAGAATTCACTATCGGTCATGTCAGAAATGGCGTAGAAACAGCTAATGCACTTCTTTTCACGTGCTCAGAGAAAAAAGAAGAATAAAAACTGAATGGGCAAGCTACATAAAACGGAATATATTTGCATTACATATAGCGGCCATTTTGTTCTTTACTCTAGTCTAGTCTAGGGACGAGTGCTTGTGAAATATGGACTCTTTACATTTAGGACACCTTGCGTGCCATATCTCATGTGGGCGTCAACGCTGTTTGACCTCAAAATATTGAAATGATTGATTCTAAAAATTGTAGCGAATTATTCAATTTTGTTATCGATAACATATCAGTGTAATAAAAAACCGTTTGATACAGTATTCATATTATTTCATATCATAAAAGTCAACTGTAATTGAAGAAGGATCTTTGATCTAACATTCCATATTTTACCTGTTCATTGATCTATGAGGTTCATAAACATAAAAGGGTGACGTTTTCGAAGAAGACAATATTATACTTCCTTGTGAAACTCCAAAAAACCGTATGTACTTTCGCATCTGTCAACGACCTCAGCTTTGTTTTTAACCTAACCTACCACAACCTTTACTATGGACATCCGGATATCCCGACATTTTCGCAACCATACGCAACTTCCGCATAAAAACTCTCCACGTTGTTTAACGCAAAATTATTAGATGAATGAGTTAAGAGATTCTCATAGCATATCCATATCGGGGGCGTGGAGCATTGACACCGAGTACCGGTAAGCCCATATGCGAGATAAGGCTCACCCCAAGCGAAGCTTTCAACTTTCAATATATTTGTTTTGTCTCTGCCCCCCTTCTTTTTGACTTGTTATCTTACTTCATAAATATAGATGATGCTTATGATTTTAACGAGGTGAATGGGATTAAAAGTTAAAATTAGTTGCTTCAGACCTGTGTGGAGTTTTGTAGCCTTCTTTTTGAGCCACGTGATGACTTGACTAGTTGATGAAAGCCTTTGATTTAGCTGCCTTCAGGAGTCGATTACTATCTTTTAATGAATTCCAGTCTTTGTAATACCAAAACTATTGTGTCTTTAAAACCCAGGATAGCTTTATTTAATTTTCAACCATTGAAAGTTTACGCTTCCATCGTCCGTCCATTTGGGCGATGAAATTCGCAAGCCAAGAGCTTCAAAATATCCTTTGAGTCTCCCAAAATAATCGCAAGCATCCTAAGTAGTGAATTTTAAATGAGCTTTGTGATCAAAAGCAGGTGAAATGACAGGATGCACGCGAGGGAACGGTATTGGGGCCCAATTTGAATGTTTTATGTATGACAAGCGCGTCTGCCTGCCTTGGGGTCAGAATTACGAAATTTTGTGGTGATTTGACGTATTTAAACTGTTTTGGAATTAAATCGCAGGGGTTTTGGAGATGTATAAAGTAGAAGGGATATGCAGCTTAAGGTTTTTTTCTTGTATTAACAAGAACTATGTATATTTATTCATCATCAATTGTTTCTGTAGGGTCGACAACACGCAAGCGATGCCTCTGGTAATTCAAGAGTCCATAGACTATGGCGACCGCTTTCCTTCAAGGGGGCCAACGACCATTTATATCTAGACGCCTCATGCACGATCTGACTAACGAAAATTATTCTGTCAAGTCGCTGAGGTACGACGTAAGCGAGGGAGACGGGGTACTGCGTTCTGATTGGCTAATACAGCGTTCTGATTGGCTAACTCAAGGTCAGTGCGACGAGGAGACTCACAGGAATGGTCGAGTCACGACGGTTTTAAGACTTTTTTACCTTATCTGTTGACATCTTATGTGTTGACAGACATCGGTCGCCTGTGATTAGGAGTCTAGATATAAATGGTCGTTGAAGGGGGCCGTATGCTCTTTTGTCGCCTTTATTATCTAAAAAAAAAGTATATGAGAATAGGACACGGTGTGACCAGTATGCAAAATGCAAAAAGAAATTTTTCAGTAGGACAGCAAATCTAGTCTAACAAGATTAAAATCTTGATTAATAGCTAGTCAAATTAAAACGGGTTGACATTTGTCTAGAAAGATTTAGTTACTTGTTAAATTCAATAATTAATTTGTTTACTAAAATGTCCAAATGTGTCACATAGTAGCGGTGAAAGCCGGATTTGAAGCGGATAAAATTTTATGGCTTGTGCGAAATGATTTCCCACGCAAATTCTTAATTGGTCTCATAAAGAAGAGTTATGTAAGACTGATCAACTATCAAAGCATCGTATGTACAATAATATACCCTATTAACTTTCCTATAGGTACTAAAATGTTATTTTAATATCTTGCGGTTCTCCGCGGTATCAATTTCGCTGCTCGGCTCCTAGTGGTCTTAGCGTGATGTTATATAGCCTTCCTCGATAAATGGCCTATTCAATCAGGATCATATAACCATGATTTAGTTAATAAAATTTATTTTTCATTCATGTAGTAACTTTCTGTGGCATACTTTCCGTCCTCCACGTGGTCAAAACAGCAGGTATAACCTAGTACTCTATAAACTTTCCCATTATTCTTCATCATATCAATCAATTACGGAAAAAAATCCACTTAACAAATTAGTATGACTAACGTGACTCTATAAGGACTTAGCCACTATTCAGTAATTTAAAACAAACCATATGTGTAGTGCAAAAATCGGTGATCGCGATCATATTCACACATCCGCCCGGTTGCGTGTCTGAGACGGGAATGCACGCATCGCGCCACCACCTGTGCGCCTGCGCAGCCAGCGTTACTTGACCTACCGCACCGTCATGTTTCATATTGTCACTCAAGATTGTTAAAGAACTTTTACTTGAATGAACCCTTATTATTAGCCGATAGCCAATTTGACAGCATCTATAGGTAAATTGTTAATCTAATTGGTCCCGTCAGCTTGAAAAATAATGACACGTATTTTTTCATTCGTTCAATGAATACATAATTATTTACAAATGGGGGCTCGTGAGGTCAGAAGCAAGTAAAAACTGTTCTTGCTTGTGACGTTTTGCCAATTTACTAATTCTTTTTTTTTTTCGGTCAAATATCTTATTGCCGTGGAGCCCAAAAAGAAAGTATTATTTATTTACCTTCGATTGACGTTTTTCTTTAACTTGCTTTATTGTTTATCCAAATTCCTGATTGATTTGTTTTTCTAGACCAGTACCCTTAGCACGAGTTTTCACTCTTTTACTTTACAGCGTCTTTTCAGTATTTACAGCGTTTCTTGTATGAAAAAATGGAACAGCGCCTCTGGTGTGCGAAGGAGAAGTATTTTTTTCTTGAATTTTTTTTTTTTTTTTCACATTATTGCTCATTTAATTTCTCATAAAATACTCAACTTTGTGACTTATTTAGATAATTAAACTAAATCTAGAAATTTAAAAATAAAAATAAATAAAACTAAATATTTACAACAAAACACTAAATTTAAACTAAAACTAAAATAAAATACCTAATTACAAAAAAAAAAAAAAAAAAAACACGTGAAGGGCATAGACACTCAGGCGTCAAAGTACTCCTCCGCATCGCTGTCATCTGGAAACGTGCCCAGAAGACTGGCAGCATTGCCACGTTGGATGGCAATGCTTATTCTTTGACCAAAGAAAGAACCAGCCCTCTGGTCACGCGAAGTGTCGATTAGTCGGCGAGAAATTTCCTTAAAAAGGGAACGCGCACTCGGACCCCATGACCCGAGTGTTTCGACCCCAAACGGCTCAAAACTGTAGCAACCATTAAGGTTACAGTATTTGCGCCGCTTGAGGTTCTCAGCAGCCGCAGCAGCAGCGCCAGCACAGCCCGCCGTGCTTGCAACGTGGGATGGCGCAAGGGTATCGACACAGGTAGCGTCCCACACCAAAGGCCTACCCACCTTCCAAGGCACTAACGTCATACCGTCTGGTCTTTTCCCATCGTCACGTACCAAACCATTTGGTTCTAAAACCGCTGGTACGCCGGCGGAGGCAAAAGCTCGACGAATAATGTCGTTGATGCTAGCGTGACGAGCTATGCGACCTGCGCTTCTGCTGCAGGACAGGCCATGATGCCCGAGGTTGTCGACAGCTTCACCACAGTGGCAACGATGCGGAGCAACACAAGGTGCGCCTAAGCGAAGGCCTGTAGCGAGCCGAAATGAAGCATCATCCATCATGGTACCAATGGTGGATGATGGGAGTGCTTGTAGCCATAATCCTGACTCCCACTCCCCCACAGCCAGCAGACGGGCGCGCTCCGCAGTACTAGTTGACGTATTTAACAGGTTATTCCGTACAATACTGCAGAGCGGCACGTCCCACCGTCTTTGGGAGGACAGGTAGTCGGGCAAATCCGTATTGGGACAAGCCATTTTCCAAGCGTTCAACGCCTCGGTCATGAACGGTACCTCAAAATTGACCAGTGAACTAGATAAAATGTTTCTGGTTAATTTTTCGGTACCGTAGACCGAGGAGAGGAAGGCCGGTAAACTAATACTTGAAATTTTGCGGACGCCGAGACCACCCAAGCGGATAGGAAGTATGGCTTGCTGCCACGCTCGGTCGTCCAGGGCCACATTTAGGATGGAGGTCAATGTATTTCTGATGATTTTATCTACTTTTTCTAAAAGTTGTGGGTGTTTCCAGAGGTGCGAGGAACGAAGGCTATAGGTAAAATTGTCAATTTGAAATTGTCAAAGTTCCAGTTTACTTTACGTCCCAAATACTGAAAACTCGTGCTAAGGGTACAGTGTTTTTGAAGTCTTAATGTTAAGTTTTAGTTCGACAGTTAATTAATAGTGTTTTTTCTCAAAAACTGTCTACTAATTTGTTTGTACAGAACGCGGGGTGTCAAGACAGAGTGCGTTCTAAATACGGTTCGTTGAATAAGATTAAGCGTTTGTTGAAATTTGGAGTTGCTAATAGACTGGTAGAAATAAATCTTAGCCTTAGCTTTTCTATTTAATCTACGGTCTTATGTCATGTAAAGTGATTTCTTTCGGAGTGGTTATTTCTGCTAATCGCAGGTTACTAGATTCAGTTATTGAGAATTTAAACAATATAAATCTAACGGCGTATTATAAAGTGGGTCAGCACGTTTGGCGCGGTGGTTAAGCCATTGACTGTCGTGGGTTCAATTCCCTAAATAGTAGGATTAGGTTAAACGATTATTCAAAATTAAATGAATTGTCTTGAATATTCTTCAGCGCAAACAGTAGGTACACTTGATTTATGATGATTTGACTTCTCACAGTTCTCACTTAATATCTTAACGTACATAGCAGTGGCGTAGGGTAAATATTCTTGAAAGTGAAGCCGGACCAAAACGTGAATTCCAGTAACTATAGCTTTGGCCTAATTTTAGCCCTTTTTAGTTTAAATATTCAACTCAAATTCTTGTCAAATACATATTTTTCTTACATCAATCAAGCTCAAACACAAGGTAGTTGCTGTGAATCATTGAGGAGTTTCCTCAACTGTCACTCGGCTCTAACATCAGATATTATTCTCCAGACCTTTATTAAATTGTAGTGCTTTGAAATACTTAATGAAATAACTTACAAACATACTACTCGCCCCTACGATTTATGAAAGTTTTACTCGATTTCTCTGGTTTCCTTTATCAAACCCTGATTTCCTTATCATGAACCTTACTTTTGAACTACTCATATCTTCTTTTCAACAAAAAAAAAACATTAAAATCGGTCATTACACGGACGAGTCGAGTAACCTTTTTCATTCATAGTAATATACATAGTGCACAGTTACAAATAAAATAAAAAATATTTTCTCAAAAGCTTATACTAATCGCCTACAGATCTTAACACCGCGATTCAGGATCGTGACGTAATTGCACAACGCCATCTAGTTGAAAACTTCGAAACTAACATGACACTGTTTTACTGTGACCGCTTATCAAACATTACCATTGAACTGAAATAACCTTGTTGTTACTGCACTAACTACGCAAAACTTATCAATTTTAACAATAACACCAAATCAAATGCAAATGGACAGGTGAAAACTATAAATAAATGCGAATCAAAACTAATGTGAATCTGTCATCCAAATAATACTATCTAAATGAATTACGAAGTCCAGTATCATTCCATCTCGTTCTGACGTACGCATTTCATATCTCTGTCCTTATAATAAGCCGGAGACATTCGGCTTCCCAACGTCCTTAATTTAGCGGTGTTACGTAGCCTCGAGCTCACGATCGCTACAAGGGGAAGGATTCCTGTTTTGCCTTACGGCTTGCCTGTTTTGCGCGAGTTGAAATTGCACGGAAAAAAAAATGGTGTTTATTTATTTCTTTGATTTTTATTTTCTTAAGTAAATGTTTATTATTTCTTTGATTGTTAGTTTTAGTTTGAGTGTTTTTCTTTGGTTGTTATTTTCACAAGCAATGTAACTTAGTAAATAATTAATTTGTCTAAATGATAAATGAAAATCATTAATATTAGTATTTGCTATATTTCGAAAGTAAAGCCGATAGGAATCGGCATGTTAGGGGCCTTCGGGCCTGGTACATAGTACATACTTATAATTCTAAGTTGTAGGACCATTTGCCTTTCAAAGTGTACTTGTCACAACAAAAAAGTATTTGCGTCAATGGTTATTTAGATTTGTAAATTAATACTTCTGAAGTCAAAGTTTAAATTAAAATTTCATTATCGTTATGTATCCTTTGTTGTTTATTATTACATATAAACAACAATTTATCAAAAATTAACATTAATACAAAATGTGATATTGGATGAGCCACAAACTAACGACAACAGAAAAAAAAAGAAATAAAATACCGACCGAATTGAGAACCTCCTCCTTTTTGAAATCGGTTAATACCTAATATTAAAAAAAATAACATAACTCCCTACTTCAATATTTCTTGTAGTGGTTTAATTTAATTTAAATTAAGAACAAAGAAATAACATTTTATAGTAAATATATTCAAAACATTTTGAATTAGGAACTCAAAAACCATGTGTTTCAACGTAAAAAGTGCTCAAAATCATAAGCGCAACGCTTCGTTTCCATTGGTCGAGCACCCGCAACCAGGTGGGATATTTTTTTATCCTACAACGAGCAGATGTTTCACCTCTGGGGGCCATTTACCTCGTTCAGTAGACTTCTATCGTGTAGGCAAGGGCAAGTATATGTTTACAGTTTGCGAACACTCACTATCTGCTAAAGTTTTGATTGGATTTTTGATCGCAGAGTAAACTTGATTCGGAATAGAGAATTATGAATAATGATGTTATGACCATAGGTCGGAATTAGGTAGAGTTATTCATGTACAGACGCCAGCACATCAAGCTACCACAATCTGCCAAATTTCTTCAATAGATTTTCAACTTTATCACAATAGTGGAAGGTTAATGTTCGATTGGTAAAATCTGACAGTTTCGGGTAGGTTGACCTGCTGGCGTCTGTACTTACACTGAGTTGATTCAGCGAAAGAATAAAGTGGATATGCCCCAAATCCCGGAATTAGGTACTTTTAAAGAGCACAAAAATCCCGTGATTTATTAAATTTGTTTGTCTAATCTATCTCTGATAATTTAATTATTATTATTTATTTGTAATACTATTTTCAACACGAGATTATCTATTACATATCCCAGGAAAATCAACTTCGACGCAAGTACTAAAATAACTCTACCTAATTCCGACCTCTGGTTATCACTTAGAAGGACCCTTGATCTCAAAGTACACCTGAAGGAACAGTTAGTTTTTAGACAGTCAAGTTTCAGATAGCAAGAGACATCACCTTTAACCTCGTTGGTACCACGTGGTGGTTTATGGTCTACTTCATCTCATAAATCCCAGTCTAGCAGTGGACATTTTATTAAGCTTATTAGCTTTTGCTGCTCAATTATCTCACAATAATATAAATCAGGATTAAATAATCCTATGTGTTATCTAGGTTAAAAACTATTTGTGTATTTCATCCAAATTCGTTCAGTAGTTAAGGATTAACAAACATCCATCACACACTTACGTTTATAATAGTAGGATTAGACCGTGTACTCACTGTCAACTGTACAACATTTTAATTAAATACTTTCGTTATATAGGCTCAAGTTCATAGGCCCTTCAGTCTAGGCGGGAGGTCGTTCGTCTGCGGATTTGAATGAACCTTCAAATGTTTGGTTCGTTCTAGAATATTTATTGAAGGTCGATAAGAGGCCAGTTTAAAATTCGGCTGGAATAAGGATACGGCTAGATTAGGTCATTCTCCCTTTATTTTGTAAAGGGTTATTCACTAATCTTGCGTCATATGAATGACGTTACTTTGACAGCTAACGTCACTTTGTTCAAAAATTATTTTAAGTCGGACAAAATTAAGATTTTTTATTGGAAATGCATTAGTATAGAAGTCATTATTGAAAGTTGTTGGCGTTGCTTAAATGATCAAAATATAGATGACATGTAAACATTAATAAATTTTTATCGACAAAATACAATACTATTTAGTCATCATTGTCATCAATATTGACTTGATATTTATTATGATTTCGCAGATGATAAATGAGACTATAAAATTAATCATTTTACGTTATCTGGAATCGATGATTGATAAACACTGTTTATTTTTACATCGCAGATTCTGATAATTATTGTTTTGTTGCAATAAGCAAAAATCCATTACATTTTTTCTCT
Organism: Agrotis exclamationis; assembly: GCA_950005045.1. Lineage (NCBI taxonomy): Eukaryota > Metazoa > Arthropoda > Insecta > Lepidoptera > Noctuidae > Agrotis > Agrotis exclamationis. The sequence goes on from OX465441.1 coordinate 12,532,381, forward strand.
TTGGTTATATTTAGCGGCAAACTTTTCCTGTTCGCAGTATCAGACATCGTTCAAATAGTTTTTTTTTTTCTTTTATTATGTTCTGTCAAAGCAAAAAGCTACTATGATAGGTGTGTAGTATTGGTTAAAAAAAGAGCAAAACAAATGTTTGAATATATTGATATTCTTGAAGAAACGGAACTTTTACAAGTTCTAGAAGATTCTTTATTGGTTCATTCGCTTTTTTTTTTTTTTCTAGAAAATGCTTTATTTAAATAATAGTATTTTAAATTACTTTTGTAATAAAAATAAATGAGGTGTTAATACTTTATGTTAATTATATTACTTTTAAACATGATATTTGGCCATACTTTTTTTTTTTTTTATGATGGCAAAATCATCAAATGAGTCCTCCCGCCCTGGGTGGGGCGGCAGGGACTGTCAGACTCTTACTGACTAAAATCCACCCGTGTTCCGTCGGATGCCCTTTACGTTCCGGGGCCACGGTATCCTGGATTAAGAAAAATCCGCGACCCCGGCAGGCATTTGGCCCCATAAGGGGCCCCGTCGGTGACGCGTGAAACACGACGCGCCACCGACCCGGGCTTGGTCCTTGGTCGGACGGCGAGCATACCCATTACTCACCGTCCGCAAGCCCGCTCCGCCGCTGTGCCCTCTGCTGTTCAGAGGGACACGCGTTGGAGCGTCCACCCGACAGGCTATTTGCATACGGGCAAAGAAACCCCTTAGGCACACAGTGCCTAAGGAGAGTTTTTGCCCGCATCCCAGGGTGCACCGGCCCGAAAAACTGGTCTTCCCCCCGGACGTATCCGAGAGGGAACTCCAGTCCACGGGCGCACGTGAAGGTTTCCTGTCTTAGCACCCCTCCTGTCTTAGCACCCCATATTTGGCCATACTTGTCATATTTATTACATAAATACAATAAACATATTAATGTAAAGCAAATTAAGTATATTATCAGCTTTGACCTTGAATTTCTAATAGAAAATTTTACCTAAGTATATGTATAGAAAAAGGTTTTTTAAAGTGGTTGCCTTCACAAATAATTTGTTATCATCGTATTTATTTGAAGAAAAGTAAAAACAAAAACTAGTGAAGTAGTATGTAAAAGTCGTATCAGGTTGCATACTTTTTGCCTAAAAGGGAAAGACAAGTACAGTCTTATGAAAAAGGCGTACTAATGTAGGTACTTAAATCTCATCAAAGTCTTGGCGGGGTCGCGGGACATACGTATACCGCGACTCCGGTACGCAAAAGGGCTACCGAAGGACACCGTGGATTTTAGTCAGTACAAGTCTGACAGTCCCTCCCGCCCTGCCCGGGGCTGGGAGGACTCATTTGATGATTTTACCACGAAAAAAAAAAAATCTCATCAAAGTTTTCGTTATCAAAGAAATGTCACATCAAACGTTTCAAAACTATAATATCGCTGTCACCAAGTACTCATAGTATTATTTCATTGTTCTTTCTGCGTCAGGGGTCGATAACCTTGCTAATATTCACTAAATTTGCATTTTATCAACGGCGCGACGTATTGTTTTCAAAGTTCTGTATGTTCAGCTAATTGTTTTAAGATAGCGCTTGAATGGCTAATTTTTGAGCATTGCTTTGAAAATTTCCAAAGAGTCACTTGCTTAGCTTTGAAAAAAATATTCGTTTGTTGTAAAAAAATAGAAAATGTTTGAAATTATTTAAATAGAAAAATTTTAATCATAAAACATGCTGAGTACTGAAAATAGATCTGAAAACTAAAGTTATAGGGAGAATACGTAATGAAACGGATACTATACGTAGCTTTCTACTGTTGAAAGCATTTTTAAAATTGGTTCAGTAGTTCCAACCAGAGATTACTTTTCAAAAACTTTACCTCTTTGTCATATTATTTGTATTACTGTACATTTTCTTACTTAAATAAGTATTGAAATATAAAAAGTTTATACAATATCACTCCATGATAGGTCAAGGTGATATAAAGTCAAATGTTAACATATTGTTGTCAAACACAGTATAAATAATTACATATACATCAACAATTTCCTGATTTTAGTATTACAATAAAACAATGATTGTTATTCAGTAAATAATTTCTAGAACTTACTATCAATTTTGTTTAGAAAAGATTTTTTATACATATATTCTGTGATTAAAATTCGCACATTAATTGCTTAGACTAATCATGCTGATTACATGTTAAGATAAAATCAAATTAAAATTAACTCAAGGCTGTGGGAAAGAGGTTACCGCGGCCTTGGAACCGCTCCCCCTCCCGCTCTACCGGGAGGAGTCATTTAATGATTTTCTATCACTAAAAGAAAGCATAAATGTCCTAATTTTTACGAAAATTAGGCAAACGAAGGTATATAAAACAGTTAATATACATAAAATATGCCATAAAAATATTATAGGACACACACTAATAAATGCGTATTCCGGGCGACACACCGAATGTCAAATGTCGTACCTACTAGTACACTACTAGGCTACTAAAGTTAAACATAGACTAAAGAGGTTATAGTCAGACAACAGAATCTTAAAAACGTTCCAAATTCAAATTAAATGATTTATGGTCTCATTAAAGGCTACTGGACGATCACTAGTAAAATGAAATATGCCTACAATATTCAGAGGTCTTAATAAAACAAGTTTGGTAGCAACAGATGAAGTTACTGAACTCTTATAACTTGATATCGATTAGCAGCTGATTCTAAAAACAAGTCTTTATGATTACTGAACGAAATTAAATGGTAACAAAAACTGGAAAGAGGGTGACTTTTGAGATGACGGCTAATTGGTAGAAGACGTTACTACTCAACTATCTTAAGGACTAGGGCAGGAGAATGACTGTACAGCCAGGACAAAAGAAATATCATTAAATTGTCCCACAAATGATGAGTTAGTACTAGGCATTTAGACAGAGAGCAATGGAAAGGGTTGGAGAAGTCCTATATCAAGACGCACACCTAACTTCGAGACATTGAATTGAATGAGATAATGCATACAAACGAACATCTAAACGCATTAGATGTGGACCGAAAATACATCCTAGTTAAAGACTACAAGATAACGTTAAAAAAGAGTAAAACACAGATGTAAAACAACCTACAATGAATGACCTACACGAATTTAAAACCGATCGAGCTTCCAATTTAGTATTAATCCTACAGACCAGGTTTTTTTAACAAAAATGCCATGGCCTGTTTAAAGTTATTTGCACGTAAAACGGAATCAATGAACCGTTTTATTCGCTAAACGATTGACATGGGTCTCTGAACCCTGGTAGCGTTATGATTCGAGGCGACACAGTGTTTTAAACCATTTTATCTATTTTAATTATACGTTTTCTACAAATAAATTGATCGAGTTTCCAGTACGTTCCAATTCGTTTATAACTCTGATATCATGAACGAAGACTTCAGCTTTTTGTTATAACTAGCCTATGTCTCACTGCTGGGCAAAGGTGTCCTTCTTTTATTACCAAGAGTCAAGGTTTGCACAAATTTTAGAGAAAGACTTAAAGACCCTCAATAATTTTAGCAATGTCAAATATAATCGTTCATTGCGCCACAATTTATAACTTTCCATTGAACTCGTGAATATGAGTCAAATGAATGATGTTTTTATCCAGAATATGGCGTAGGTAGACTGAAATGTAGGCAAGAGTTGTTGACATAGACGAAATCTATGTTGGCTATTAATAAATTAACTACTACACGTGGCATTGTTTTTAATGATCTAACTGAACACAAGGTCTGCGATATACACGTAGATATGGCTAAACCAATAAATAAATCAAGGCAGACTAAATTCACAACAAAGTTCAATGTTTTCAATCCAACCCTTCCAGGAAATTATATGAATTAACTATAATATCTTTCGAGAAGTTCAGTTAAACGGATTCCTATCAAATCCGCGTTCAAAGAGCATCTTCCTTCACAATATTTTGTTTTCGGACCAGTAGGCAGCGTAATTGCTTTCCCAGAATGTTGTGACAGATCATCTTTTTTCGTGTATTATGCGATGATCTTTGTTTTCTTGGAATTTCGTACTGTTTGGATCAAATTTTTGTGATGAAGATTTAGCTCCAATTGCTTTCAGTCTTTGTCTATCGTAGCCAAATCTAGGATGTCGAGAGCGATTATGGGTGTAAATATATTATGTTCAACTTACCAGTCTTTGTTTAATTTTATTTTCTATGTGACTAGGCAGTATTTTTTGTGCGACTTCGTAACGTTTTTAGCCTCACAACTGTGTTAGCCTCGCATTATCGCCCTTTAAATGTATTTATTAGCTAATTCTCAGTCAGTCATCCATTATGAATTCTTTGCTGGCAACGTCGGCCTCTAAATTATGCTCATAACGCCCATGTATATTCTTACAGTTACGTTCTAAAATAATCTCAGCAGTTTCCTCTTACCCAATATTCACTTCATTATCGACCGCAATCGCCTCTTTGCCCATCAACAAATGAACTTGACCTGTGAATTTCGCGCTAACGTCTAATAATAAATGTATTTTGAAAACAAATCAAACAACCCGAAGTTCGTATACATTGACACGCCTCGTTTACAAGTTCAATGCACTAAAGGACGTCTGCGATTACATGGGCTTGTACATTTTCTTAACAATTTCCTCTTCTATTTATGGAATCATTGGTTTTAGGGGAATATTTGGCTCTGTGTTATTTCTGTTGTATTGCCAATTCTCGAAATAGTTTCTCTCAGGTTTCTCGCAACTGGGAATAATGTACTTATTCCTAAAATTACCTTCTTACCTAAGTCTCTTGATTGAACATAAACAACGTGATTCCGTTTATTCTCATTCCCATATTCCCGCGATATTTTGACGTAATCATCAGAATCCTTGAAGAGTACAGCAGTAAATATTTTGCTGGTATTTACAGACTACTGACCCTCATTTTATCAATTAGCAATAATTCTACAGTGTTTACATTTGTAATTATTGTGTTTAATACTTTTATCGATGACTTTTTAACTTGTTTTTCTATGTATGACGTGTCTTCCATTTGGCAGTATCGTTAGTCTCGTTCGACAATTTTACGATCACACACAGCTGACTTTTTCTTTTATAAATTATATTTGGCCTCTTTGTTGTTACTCCAGCTCCTATGTGTATTCTATTTCTGTCTGCTTATTTTTACGGCTTCTTAACAACACAACGGTAATTACCTGCCATCCAGTCGCTTATTACTCATTTGATTTGGTAATTCGGAATTTTCGCCGTCTGAGTCGAACTAGGCCATGTCTATTAAAGTAGTTTGTTTTGTTACTATTTTCAGCCTAATACACCGTGGATGTAAGATCTCCCTGATTAATACAGAAATAGATAACTTCAGTTCGTTGAACATATCGACCTTATTAAATGTATGTGAAGAAGTTATAAGAATAGAGGAAGACCTAGAAATGATGAAAGGACTGTGTAAAGCATGATGTGGATACAAATGTGGTGACTGATGAGAAGATGAGTAATAGTAATAGAGAAGTATGGAAGAAGAAGAAATACAGCGCTGACCCCAAATAAATTGAGATAAAGACAGGATAACGATGATGAATTTATGTGAAGTGGATTGACCGAGATCAAAGCTCGGAAGATTCTGACGGAATGTGTTGGCATTTGGCAATCAAAATGAAAGTTATACCATTTATGATTAACTACCTATTACTCATAATATAACAAAGACTACACGCTCCGCACTGGTGTTATATTTTTGGAGTAACGTGTTATTTACTTGGACTGCTATCGGGGGCATCGACCTACCTAGGTCGTTTGTGCATTTGGAACTGGAAAGTGTGAAGTATCTTCATTCAGGATGTTTATTACTTATTCATGTTTTTGCGGTTCCATATACTTAGCAGCTAGTTACAGATCTTCGTTTACTACGCTGTCTACTTCAGTCACCTCATAATCGTTGATTTATTTCCTTCTGTTGTTAATTCTTGTTGAATGATCTTCACTTAAACCTAGTCGTAAAAGAATATTATTACACTATTATAATGAAGATTGACATATTTATTTGCGTAAGCAAAACAATATTCAGTTTTATTATTTTTCTACTTAGCGCTATCACCCAACGTCATTTCAATTTTATTGATTCAGAATTGGGTCAAATCATAAAACTTTTACTATAAGCGAAGTAATAATCAGCTCACTACTAGCTTCACTCTTCTCAACAAAGCGTCGTAATTCATAAACAGCAGCGATACATTTGTGGATCTTCAACCCTAAATATTTCGTACATTTTGGCATACCATTCACATATTGATCAAACCCAAAGCGTGCAAACATCATTCTAATTGCTAAACTCTAATTGAATAACGTAACGAGAGTAGGACAATGCGACTGGTTGACCAATAAACCTTTGAAATGAGACGACTAGACTGACAAGATCGTGCGGTTAAAAATAGTGGGTGGCAGATGACAACAGGGTTGTACCGAGCAAGTATAGCGTCGATGTGTGCATCGTCTAAGACTTGTTGTGTAGCAGAAAATAACGGTAACGAGGCTGAATTAAGATGCTCACTACTGACTGAATTAACCATGGTTTCAGTCAGTACATTGTTCTGGAATTTATATCTACTGGTGATGGAATTGGTCGTCGGTTATTGAATGAAACAATTGAAACAAATGTTTTGATTACTTATGATTACATCGTTGTCGCGAGTAAACACGTAAATCTGTACAATACAGAAACCAATATGTTGATATGGCTTCGGATAATCATAAGCAATGATCATCATATTGCGAAGATAATTCATAAAACTATTGTTAATTTTATTTCAACTCTATTTGACGATTGATACTAATGCCCAAAAGTCTCTACTTCTGTATATTTGAAGACGTGATGGATGCTACTGAAACGGCTATCATGTGGTTATCAACTGGACAACAATAATCTAGCTAGTTGACTAGTCAAATGAGCTGTTGATTAGAAAAGAAAAAGACAAGACAACGACACCTTGCATTCTACAAACAAAAATAATTATCACCAACCCATTACGTCCAAACAAGTCTCGTTATATTAGAAAATCATGAACCCAAAGCCAACAGCTGCCGGTAACAGAATACGTCCGGTGCGACGAGTGGCCAGCCGCTGAGTAGCTAACGCCAACAAAAGGTCCGAAGTGTGTACTTACGGTTTAGTAGGAAACACCTGATCCTTATAGCTTGGGGTGAATGTGGGAAAGTCGTGGACAAGTATTCGATCATGGTTGGTGACGTTTCCGCTTTTGAAGCTGAAGAGGAAGGAGAATTGCTAGATGATGAAGTGGTAGAAGAGTAAAATAATGAAGGAGCGATGGATGGACTGTAAGAAAGACTGAGATGAAGTACTAATAGAGAAGTTTTGAAGAAGAAGAAGAAGACACCTGGAGGAGACTGACGAGGCGGTGAAAAGTATTCCCATTGTGGCAAAAATATCAATAGCCAGTGTACCTATCTATAAGCTAACAAACCCAAGGGCTGCTCACATGTAGCTAGCAAATTGAATAAGCCGCTCGACTTAGCTTGAATTGTGTCGCTCCGATGCCAGATTTTGCCGTAGACATGAAGCGAATGAAAGCCAAATCTGTGAAGTAATTGCTTTTGTTCGGACGGGTTGGTTGCTAAGCAAATACTGCATTTTAGTCTAACGTTCTCAAATCCGAATGAACTCAATGTCAATAGGCGGAAAATACCAATCCTGTGCTATTGTTACTGTAACCAATATACAGGAAAAACATAAGTTTTTGGGAGTTTTGCTTGGCTTTTTATCACTTATATTATGAATATACCCATTTTCCTTACAATACTACCCATTTTACTTACATCATCCATACCCGTTTTCAATTGCATTTAGCGAGATCTTATTGAATGCTTGAATAAAAGCACATTGTTTGATTTTGAATGCTAAGCTCAATGAAGATTTAAAAAGTCCAACTTTGCAGCAATATTAAAGTCTTCTTTAGGGTGTACCACAAACAAATGTACGTTCGGTTTTGAGTTCTTCTATTTCTGTAACAATAATTATTTCATTAATATAATTAGGTACTGTATAATTTGTATTGAAACATTAAAAACTGGTTAAGATAAGGTACGTTGGGTGTAGTATGTTGGCGCCACTGCCTTATGAATGCATTCGCTTATTATAACAGGTTGGACAACATTCTAACGAAGCAAGCTGAAAATTATATTTAAACTAGAGAAATGTGTTTGACATAGGACTGCTATTTAGAACCTTGTTTTCATGGAACTATGTCGAATTTATCTTTGCCTTTCTCGTCGTCAGCTATATTGCAATTTATTTGAAAGCGAGGCAGCATTTCATCTTCCGTACTATAAGCATCGACCATAATATCGGCAGTCAACCCTTTTCCATTCATACTGTTTTTACAAAATACGCTAGATGATATCGAGAGCCTTATTTCCTGTAAAAATTCTGATCTTCGAACCCTTTTTACCCGACTACGGCGAAGCAAAAAGGAGGGTTATGATTTTGACCGGTATGTATGTATGTATGTATGTTCATCTGTTCCCTCATAACTTCTGAACTACTTATCACTACTTGACAAATGAGGTGTCGTTAGAAGCGTCTCAGTTGTCCGCTGGTTATAGGTAGGTGACGTGTCACCAAATCCAATATGGCGCCCTCTAGGGGATGAAAAGTCGTAACCGAAAAAAAAAATATTTTCGCACAGTATCGACATGGGTATCAAATTAAAGGGCTTGATGAGCACATTTGAAATATATATACATTATATAGCTTTTACTAGCTACTTTGCCTGTTTCTAAATTTGATACCCATGTTGACACAACATGGGTATCAAATGAAAAGTAATTAATGTACTCAACATTTTAAATTCACTCGCTGCTTTGCTGATATAATATATCAAATAACCCCAAAATAGTGTAAATAAAAAATAAGTTAAAATAACTAAAACCCGACTACGAAAAAATCGCGCACTAAAAAGTATAAAACAAGAACAATCCGTGTTACAGAAAATTTTAACTAATAGCCGTGGTCGTATGCCACCTGCGGTTGTTTCACACAATCTTTATTGGCTAGGTGGCATACGACCACGGCTATTAGTTAAAATTTTCTGTAACACGGATTGTTCTTGTTTTATACTTTTTAGTGCGCGATTTTTTCGTAGTCGGGTTTTAGTTATTTTAACTTATTTTTTTGTCATAGTTGTTGTCACTTGTATTGTAATGTAAACTATTTCAGAAGGAATTTTTTATTGAATACTAAACCAGGGCTTCCTAAACTTTAAGATGTCTGAAAGCCTACCAAATACCTTTTATGTTATGGAACCACTTATCAAATGAATTTTAATGTGGATGAACTTATACATTCACATATTTGCACTATTTCCAAAATACCAAAATGTGGTATTATTTAATAGCCAAAACTAAAAATCAATTACTCAGAACCCTTGTGACTATTCTTTTACGGAATCCACTTTGTGAATATCTGTACTAAACAATAATTTCAATATCTTTCACACAAACCATTGGTTCCCTACTGATAAAGCCATCCATATTTATATCTACTTTAACATTCCTCTCGACATATTCCTCATTCCATCATCATTATACCCATGGCATCGGTCCTCAAACCAGTTTTATACCATCACTCTTGTTGTTCTCTCGCCAATTAATCAAATCGGTCTACCACGAAATTGCATCATAAAAATCCGGTCCACCATTTTAGTTTAGCTTAAAGTTTACGCAATAGAACTTAATTGTGATTAGATTAACAACTAGTGGTAAAGTGGTTAACGATCGTCGTGGCATAGATAAATGCAGAAGGTCCGATGCAAAAGCGAAAACAGACGCATACATACAAACGTAAGTACGGCAATCTAAAACTAATGCTAGGCACAAGTCCACTCGCACTCGCTGCACGCGAAGCTTGTCTGTGTGCATAGAAATCTTGAACAATGCCAATTGCGAGTGCGCGTGCACTCACTGTACGTGAAACACGTCTATGTGTGCGAGCGTTTTAGCTTGTTGATTGCAAACGATCTTCTGTATCTATTTATTCTGTGGTTGCGGTCACATCGAACCAGTTACTGGTAATTAGTTTGCAAATTAGAGGGAACTAACCCACGGATAGTGACAGAGAAATTTTATTCGATGGAAATGATTTGAAATAAGGTTTCGATACAGAATAGGAACTGTATGCTAAATCGCAACTAAGTACTTACAAACATTAAAATAACGACAAATCATTAAAATCAAATGATAGAGAAATTAAGACACATTAAAAATGATACAAACAAATTAAGAAAACAGGCTTCGTTAATGATAATCATCGAAATGTAGCAACAACTTGACAACAACATACATTATGCACTTATAAATACAGCGGTTGGCATTTCCGGTCCCAATGCCGCATCGGAAGAATTACCTGCATTGCCTTTAAATATTTGTTGCGAATATGGATTTTGGGATCACAACAGAGAATACTGTAATACCGGTTGTAATAAAAACAAAAGCGGAAGGAAATATCGAAATATGTTGCCAAAGATATCAATTTTTATAACTCTGCGTTGTCCTTTTGCGCCAGACATGCAACTATAGTTCTTAATACTGCAGTATTTAAAAGTTATTTATGACTGCTACATGAAGCTAGTTGATATCCATGTTATCATTGTGGTATACATAATAGATGGTTATATGGGTACCAGTTGTAATTTTTAGGGGAATTCCCATTTAATGCATTTGATTAATATTTAACATTGTCTAAATAATGTTTGTGTAAGTTGTTTTTTGTATGTCAAAAAGAGACCAGTGATTCGGTTTACTCTGAGAAGTAACAGCCGATAGTTAAAGGTCGGTTATGTGTTTAAGTCTAGTCCATCTTGAGGAGTGGCTGAATAGGCGTCACGGCGTCCTGACCTACCGCATGAGGCAGGTTCTCACCGGACACGGAAGTTTCGGGAGGTACCTGTGTCGGATAGGGAGGGAAAAAACGCCTGGGTGTCACCACTGCGAAGATCGCCCGGAGGACAGCGTCCTCCCTCCGCCCCACCCGCAGTGGTAGACGCCCGCGTCGACAGACGTCTCAAGACGATCTCCGGCCACCGTAGGCGCGGGCATGCGAGCGGCGAGTAATGGGCAACTCGCCGCCCGACCATGGACCATGCCCGGGTCGACGGCGCGTTGTGTTCCACGCGCGCCTCAAAGAGCGTCAGCAAGATGACGGGGCTAAAGGGCTAATGAAGGACAACGTAGATTTTAGTCAGTACAAGTCTGACAGTCCCTCCCGCCCTGCCCTGGGTGGGAGGACTCATTTGATGATTTTACGATTGTAGCGATTACCTTTGTGACTTCGATTATCCAGTTCCTGTCATGTATACTTCAAACATGTAATTTGCAGACCAATTCCCACAGTCCCTAACGTCGCAATCCACAGGCCTTCCGTCCTGTATCTTTCAATTCTGCTCACCTATCTAATCATTGTTTAGCATTGCCGCCATTGTAGTCCTTACCTACCCACTTCCCATAACAGCATTGTTAAAAACGGAAAGGAAACCGTTTCGTTTACGCATTTCTTTTTTCTACCAATAAGCTTTGGAACAATGGCGGTCTCGTACCTGGTAAATCGTAGAAACAAAGTGATCTGTGTTTGTAACACCTTTGTCGGATGTGTGTTGTTTTGTTTCTGTCAAGGTTATGCATACTCTGTAATGTTCCCAGTACTGAACTCCCACAAAGATGAAACAGGCTTCATCTTTGTGGGAGGTTATATTTCTATAAGTATTCCTCTTCATTATGGGATCTTGATAGTTGGTCTACTCCATTTTTGTTGTCATGGTACGAATTTGTAGCTTCAAAATCAATCCTCTTAGTTTCCCCTAAATTGATATTTGACTTCGCAAATAGTTACTTATTTGATATCCGAAACAAAAAAAAATTATGCCAATGGATTAAAGTACTGTTTGACTACAAGACAAAAAGCTTTCTAATACCAAGAGCCAACTTATTTCGCCAAAATTATTACCCGTCAACTTTGTATAAAATTCTCGTAACTTAAAACAATTTACCTCATTCACTTACAAACAAACACTTTGTCGAAATCTAAACATTACAGTATGAGTATCTTAATCGTAGCTGTTGTAAGTGACCCACTTGTAACACGAGAGTGACCCATAAAACGCTATTGTTCACAATTATAATAATAACCTTTTCTCGTAACACTTTACTGGGCCTTGTAGATGACGCGACAAACGTAGCTTGTGATGTTGTTGCACTATAGGAGGGTACTTATAAATTACTCGTTAAATGTTTTCATAAATAAGAGAAACATAAAGAGTACGCCGTAAGTGGCCTACATACACCTACATTAATAGTCATATTTTAGTCCCGTGAAATAGAGGGCGAGAAAGATGACATTAATAATGTATTGTTTCATAAGGTTCATAATTATAAACATACAAAAATGTCTCAAAAGATATCGAAGAAGATCGTAACCAAAATTGATTGCTCAATAGACCATTAAGTTATCAAAGGCTTTAATAAAAGTAACCGTTTAAGCAGACCAGAGTCTGACGCAGCTAACACAGCAATTCCACTTAAAATTAAGTTGAAACTCAAAGCAGACCAATCTAAAATTCATAAACAGATTAGTTTAAGTGCTCACGCTACAAGGATTCCTAGTATACAGGGGTTATAAACGTTATTCAGTTTCCACCCACTACACTGGTTTGTTATCCCTGATCCAACATGTGCGACCCGTGACTTTGATACTAACGCAATTAGGGGACTGCACGTAGACTGCAGGTATTCTACGAATTAATGTCCCTCTGGTATTCTGGAATGGGATTTGATACAAAGGATGTGATAGGAAATACAGAGAGGATACTGGTAAAGATAATCTGGGCAATAGTAATGAATGATAGGAAAGTGATCAGAATGAATTAAATAAAATTATTTGATGAAGGATTTGATAATATCATGCCAGTATACTTACATGATAGTTCCAAGAAAGCAGAGACACCATACGCCTCGGATAATAAGGCAGCGCTGATCCTTTTATCATGGATGTATTCTTTCTTTCGTTAAAAGCGTTAATCCCTAGCTAATCCAAAACCTTGCAAGGTTCTGTTGTGAACCTAAACACTATGGATTTTAATGTCACTATTCCAAAACCCATTTTCATTCTTCAAAGTATCCGAATACTAATGAATCTTTTTCTTTTGTTTCAGCATACGGCAAAGTGTTTCTAGTTAGGAAAAAAGTTGGCATTGACGAAGGCAAGTTGTATGCCATGAAGGTGTTGAAAAAGGCATCTATAGTACAGAAATTGAAGACTGCTGAGCATACTAGGACTGAAAGACAGGTAAATATACATTTTGTTATAGTTATTTAAAAACAATGCTGTTGCAAGGCTAAGATTCCCAATGTGAGATGTAGACATTGGAGATTTTGTCAAATGTACTCCATTTGGATAACCAGAAAAAAAGAATAAATCCGTGTGACGTTACGAATGAAGTTTCTGGATTGGCGATATAGCTGGCATTTACAATTTTACATAATAATATTATGTTCAGCCAAAGGATTTTTGTTAGACTGACATAAAATATAAAATCCAGAAGCAAACGCTTGAAGCGTTTATAAAAACTTATTTTATAGCGTGACTGGGATATCTAGGACACAAACTAAAAAAATGTAAACCGTGCTTGCGGACATACCTTTCAATAAAAATACTTTTTATTCGGGAGTGCCCCAGGGACCCAGTCTAGGTCCCTCTGTATTTGAATTCTATCAAAAAGCGAATTGAAATATCTTTCGTACGTATGTAAAACAGAACGAATTCAACAGGTCCTGGAGGCTGTGAGGGCGTGCCCTTTCCTTGTGACACTGCACTATGCCTTCCAGACCGACTCCAAATTACACCTTATACTTGGTGAGTAGAGTTTATTTTCCTGTATTGTGTTTTAAATAGATAATCTGGATGGATATGGGAAACAAATGCTGTGCTGTTGTCGGTTCGAATTCCACGGTTTTGAAATTGATTTTATTTTCAATTCATAGCATGGTCGTTGTCATACAATCTTTAAGTATAAAATGGTCTGTCACTGGCTGTTCACCGTGGTTTCACCACAGCTGCTTGGCTCCTTTTAGTCGTAGCGTAATGCTATGTAGCCCATAGCCTTCCTCGATAAATGGACTATCCAAAACAAAAATATTTTTTCAATTCGAACCATTAGTTCCTGAGATTCGCTTCAGCTTTATAGTAATAGTATAGATAGTATTGATTTTAAAGATACATTGTGTTCTCATTTTCCAATCCATTAATCATGAAAAGAGTATCTTCATTATAATAATTAATGTTTCATATAACTTCAATAAGAGAATTGATCGTTCACTATGCATCAGCTACATGGCCTGGCGCTAGGAACCGATTACCTCCAGGTAATTTGATTAGTGTGACCTCGACAACATGATTGTGGGGAGTTCGTTCTGATCTGTCACAATTTACAAAGATCATTTCCTATGTCTATTTGGTCTCTTTCTTTCTGCCTTACACTAATATTCATATTTATTATCTTTGGTATTGTTTCTACTCGATATGTCTGCATCTATAGCAACACTTTGACATTGAACTAGGCTAGCGCAGGCGGAGGTTCTATAATATGAGAGGCCAACTTATGCTGGTTTTATTACTAACGATGTGCAATGATGAAGAGTATTCTATCTTCCTATTTTGAGGTCAGATTCCAGGCCATCTGATTGTTCCTTATTAATAGCTCAATCAAGAAAAGATTTTATTGCACTTATTAAAAGTTCAGCTAGTAACTATTCTTAGCGACCACAACTATTCAAATGCTCCACGTGTAAGAATATTTTATATTTAATGGCCGTGTAAGTTTTATTACTACTAACTCAGTCAATGATACCTCCTTAGTCATTGTTACAATCAGAAATGATGTGACTGGTGATACAGTCATGTTGACTTGACGAATCTGAATTGAGTTATACGCTAGACTTAATTCTATTTTAATTTCTGCTAATGACTTTATATTAGGCTCAACAGTAATTACTGTAATGGGTGTACCGAAAGGTGATAATAGAAATTGTGCCTTTTGAAGTTAAAAGTAATGTTCAAAATTCTTTAGCTTTTAACTTTTGTAATATCAGGATCGTCAGTATAGAATGTGGTCTGACCAGAAGCCTGTACTTGACCAATACTTGTTTGGAATTTCGTCCTTTGATTTCATTTGATCAATTCCGAATTCGACCTGAATCTTACCAGGTCAAATCAACTTTTTAAATAGGTTTTATTTGAAATCGATATTGATTTAAATAAAAGGTAGGTAGGAGAATTCTAAAATTCGTCGGATTAATGTTTGTTTTTATTAACAGTCAATACTAACGAAATTCGTTTCAGTAAATACGAAGCTGATGTCTAAAAAGTTTGTATGTGGCCCAATTTTTAGTCCATAAAGCCCGACTTTCATAGGGTAAGGCCAATACGGAAAACAACTGATTACATTAGTCCAATCAAATGTCACCTGCTTTGGTTAATCTTATCAGGGCCATATTCCCTGTTTTACAACTACATGGCCTTGTGAGATCCGGGATCTCCCAGTTCCTTCCGTTTCTTTCAATACATTTTGTAGAATTGGAAGCGTGCACATGCACAAGTCGAATCTTACAAAGTTTTCGCATCGTTCCGCTCTTGAAAACCGGGTCTAAGTGGCGCGAGCCTCAATCCAAAGTTCTCACGACTGTCGACAAGCTCATACAAGTTCGAAACTTATCACTATTGTTATCTTACCGCAAAGAGGTTCGTTCCTACCTAACGTGCTAATTAAAAATAATTTTATCAATTTATTGATAACTAGCCATTGTCAGCCTGGGTTGTTCTACTAAGGGCCAAATGCGTGATTTTGTTTTTTTTTTCGATCTTGGGCTAATGTGGACGAATTTTTTCGATGATCAGTCAAACACTCAAATGTGCTTTCAAAAAGCCAGTTTCTTACTTTCAAATCGGATCTCTCAAATACAAAACTTTTCGCCATTTAGTTTGTTAAAAAACTTGAGTGGCCGTCTGCCCTTCAAATACTTAAACAATCAAAGTGAATACAATTAATCTTCTATTAATCCAGCCGTCCACGTGGCACTAAACTCAGACTATTCTATTCGTTAGGAAAAAACGGTACAGTAGCCCCCAGTCTAAATCGATTGTCCAATGTCACCCGGGCATATAGTCCTTTCGCCCCCACGCCCCCAGCCAAGTCGCAGACCTTAAGGTCTTTCAACCTGCTCCTGTTGCGTAACGCCGAAGCTCCCAGGGCCGCCAGGGTACGCGTGGAGGCAGGGTCGATGGACCCTGTTGACATGCCAACCTCGTTTGTTGGTTTAAACTTCATGAGGGTCGCTCGTTGCGTAATCTTTTTCGGGGATATGTCAGAGGTGAGGGAAAAAGGAAATTGTTTAGGTAAAGGTGAATTTTTATTGACTGGAGCCTGTTAGACGAAGATGTAGTATAGGAGACATAATCTTCCCCTTTTCGATTAAACGACGTGTCTCGATACTGATTTTACTGCATGAGGAATGGCCACAACCGAATCCCCCAACAATAAATTCACTAATGGGACATTATAAATAACGGGTCCATTTCTCAAATTACAATTCGATTAGGCAGTGACTAAAATTTGCAAGTGTTGCGACTGGCAGCTTGAAGAAAATCAAAAAGAATTTCAAAACATGGGAAAAAGGTTTAGGTATTAGGATGATCCCATGGATCTGGACAAGGAAGGAAGAAGCCATGGTGGTCTAAGTGGCGTCTAAAATTGAACAGAGTAATGGTGAATGTACAGATAAGGCGTCTTATGTCGGAAACTCTACGGACTTCCTAGTTCCTACTATCGATCTGTCATTGTTAAAGTGTACTTCATGGGCTATTTGTAAAGTATGGTTGTGCAACTACTTGCAGAAGCCAACAAATCCTCAATTTTCTTTCGCTACTAACTTGGCATATAATTGAAGAAATAAACAACTTTCAAAACAATGCATGCGATTTAACTATTAATCTAGCAACGAAATCGAAATTTACAATCTGAAGCATTTTATCATCACACTAGATGTCTTTATAGACATTATCAGCTCCAAAACTTATTTTGTAATAAAGTTGAAAATGATTAAAGAAATGCAGATTAGTATAGATTAATCTGCTAGCGTCTGAACTTCTTGTAATTAACCACCCACCAGCATCAGCACTAGGATAAAAAGTCTCCTTAATTTTTCACCATAAAAGCACTGTCAAGCTCAAATCATTTGCCTCTAATGTACGCTTGACTGTACCATCAAATACAAGATGCAACGCATGTATTTTTAATTGTAAATCTTCCATGGCTACCGATGCTCGAACGCCGTTACATATAAGACGAACAATTTGAAATTCTATTAGATTGGATTAATTCGTCTGGTTACAACTGGATTCTGCTTTTAAAGCAGCATCTGTTTTTTGTGGATTCTGTACAGTTGATTCAAGATCTCCTTATATTGAATTGTTGATTTAGATCAATCTGATTTCTGTAAAGGTCTTTTCGCTGTCATCTTCTAGATTCCTCTCTTAAGCTATACAAGCTTCTTTAACTTCAGTCCCTAATTAAGTAACGCTTTGTAGTTCTGAT
The DNA here is from genome assembly GCA_950005045.1 of Agrotis exclamationis. Lineage (NCBI taxonomy): Eukaryota > Metazoa > Arthropoda > Insecta > Lepidoptera > Noctuidae > Agrotis > Agrotis exclamationis. Next base: position 12,550,023 of record OX465441.1, read on the forward strand.
TCAAAATCAAGCTTATTAAAATGCACATTATTATCAGTCAGATTATCATAATCCTCCCTTTGCCCTTGACACAATTTGTTTGGTGTCAACAGAGCATGCGTTGTTATTTCAAACACGCTGTCTCTATTACCTATCATTACAGTATTCAGTAAAATGTCACTTGTCTCATTTATTAAGATACTTTTGTTATTAAAATTAAATCGAAGTCAGTCATTATTCTTCTCATTCTACTTGGAGTAAGTGCAACATGATTTCTTCTTCCATTCTCCTGTCTGATGTCACATCATCATTCGGTCCTTTTTCTTTCATATTAATCATCGCACAACTCCATCCAAAATTAAAGACAACAATTGCTTTATCTGAAAGTGCTATAGTATATTTACCGTCCTCTTTCCCATTTTCAACGTAACAAATCAAATGATAGTTGAACTTTATGCTCAGAAAACTAACTTAGAGTGCCAGCGATCCTACGGGAATACGAAATGGAATATATTTGTGAAGTTGAAAGTAGAGTATAAAGCATTTTGTGTCTTGAAAATAGGGTACAAGAGTACGATGTTAATAAATAATTGACACATTTTGTTTTGTCAGTAGTCTGTTAAGATTAAGGTCCCAAGCGTTGTTGTTTGACAGATTCTCTTCCTAACATTTGCAAAAACCGATAGGATCTCCTTTCACATAGCAACATCGCATCGGCTCACTGCAAATGTAGGTCAGTACGCCCCTGCTCACCTCTCCGAGGACCACAACCGTGATATTTATCTAAAAGAACTTTCTCCACAACCATAGCGACCTTAATAAAGGATTTATTGCCAAAGTATCATACATCAATACTATGACTAATTGACTTCATTCTGTGTACGAATCTAACTCGGACATAAGCGTGTCAAGGGGATACCGGCGTTCCTTACGCAACGTACTACATTTGTTTATTTTAAACCTTGCTGTTGAAGAAATTCGGTCTTTTATTCTCTGCACACCAATACGAATAGCGGCTCGCGAAATCGAGAGATTATAATATCGATTTATTTGGTTATTAATCGAATGAAATTGTAGTGAGGTAAGATTTGGAGAGGGTTTGTAAAATGTTATACAATAATTTATTTAAATAAATAAATAAGTGTTGAATGAACTTTTAAAAGGAAAGTTTGTTATTGACATTATAGAAGCATACGTAACGTTTGATTATATGCTGCTAATTACAATTTTATGGATATACCGTAAAAACATGCAGATTTAATAACAAGTTTTTTTAATTTGCAAAACATTATCGATACTCGGCAATCTTTGACCTTTAATACTTTCATACCATTAAGAATACAATAGTTATCCATTCCTGACAAGTAAAAAACTCTTTTTCAATAAATAAAATTTCCCGTACAAACTTCCCCCTCTATTTTCTATGATACAGCAAAACTGTCACCCAATGACATACATCGATTTAATTAGCAGATAACAGATACCATCATTACAACAGTATACAAAAATGTTTGCCAATTAAGAACTGTATAGTCATCCCGTTTGGCATTTTTTTGGACTTGTTTTTCTCCAACTACCCACTTGTTTGCGCGTACGCCTACGTTATACGCCCCTGTGCTCTTAAAATGTCGTCTAGATAAAAGTAGGGGATACATTATACTTGACCTTCATAAAAAAGTTAACTATTAGATGTATCTCTTGAGGTATATGAATGGAGAACGAAGGTATTTGTTTAAAAGGAAACCAGTTGCTTATGTGTGGGAAATGTTATTCGTCTTATGAAGGTTTAAAGTTGTGATATGGACATGATGACAAGAAATGGTGACAATGTGGTGAGGAAAGCTTTATGTATGAATGTGGATAGCTGTAAGGCCAAAAGAAGGCCATAGAAACCATGGATGGCTTGCGTGATGGATGATATTATGACAATAAAGGAGGTAACAGCTGGGATGATGAGTAATAGAGAAGTATGGATAAAGAAGACATGTTGGGCGAAAACCCAAACGAATTTGGTTAAGGGCATTGGAATGTTGATGACGAGGCTTAAAGAATGGCCATTACTGGACACTTTTCATTTAAAATTAGCATTAATAGTCAATTGATTGATAGACAGTCGTTAAAACAATTATGATTTTCAAGCCTCTGACGGCCGAACTATGATATGTAGCAACATCAGTTATTTTAAGCAAATATTTACTGAAATAGAATCATTGAATGAATGCAACACAAACTGCTGAATGAATCACAGGCTATTAAAAAGAAAACCTTTTATAGGTTTTCTTTTTAATAGCCTTTGTTTGAGAATAGTCTGTTGATATAATATTTTAGAATTATCTAGAAGGAAAAAATAAAGTAATTTAAAGAAATAAAACTGAATGATGAATGAGTTGTCACGCAAATACGTTTGCCCTTGTAGTGTAAGACTTCTCAGAGGTCGATACTAGTGTAGAATCGTAAACAGTTCCTATGCGTCTTGTTATTCTTAGCGAATGTTTGATCGCGTAATCATACGCAATGAACGGGAAAGATACTGTAAAGGAAACTGAGAAAATCAAAACAGATTGTTTTTTTTATGTCTTAACCGGAATTCATATATCAATGAAGTAAATGTTATCATGATTTGAATATTTTAAGCGCATACGGTCACGAACTTTAATTTGTTGTGATGTTTCTAGAAATAACACAAAATTTGCATTATCCTCATTCAACCCAATCTTAATTTCAACGAAATCTTCACTTGACCTTGACAATGAATGCTGTGTCAGGGTCAAACACTCAATGAATAACGATATTTAAACACGAAAAATAACAAACTGGAAGCTACTACACAATTCAGAAATAACATATTGTAAGACCAAACAAAAATAGCACACAGCAACGAGCTATTGCAAAATACATAGAAAAATAAATTTAGCAAAAGTATGTTAGCTATTATTTAACAGAAAGTATATTTTAACCACGACCCTGGCAAGTGAAAATGCTCTTGCAAAATCACAGTGGCATCGCCAAGGTTGCAATAAGCAATGAAGCAATGAAGAATTTAAAAGCTGAAATTAGTCAAAATTAAACAAAAGAAATATATTAACATAATGCAGCTGAAGGTATTTTTAAATTGCGTTAGTGCTTTTTCATTGTCACTCTCCCTTTTTCGCAATTTATTATCATGGAGCATGAAATTATAATTTCTACATCAGTTAGTAACCAGGGAAGAGTTGTGTTGCGGTTATTGGTATTGATAAGGTTTCTAGACTCGAGGTTAGATTTTTGGTCATTGACAATATAATATTTAATATTGAACTCTTGAGGGTAACAGTCGTTCGAAGTAAAAGAAATTAAATTACTAGACACGGGGCAATCGTAGAACAATGAACTTTACTATTACCTTCCCAAATGACTGAGTCAAGTTAAAAACAACCTGGGAACAGATAGATCGAAAGAAGGCTAAAGTAATTTCAACTTGAATGTTTCAAAGTCATTTGCCACCCTACTTTGACCTTTGCCGTCAATAGCCGGTAGGAGTCAATATATTCTTGCTAGTATTGTTTGTTCACCGTTGATATTGAAATTTTCTCGTCACGTTCTTCCTACCTTTACAATCTGATACTTCAAATTTTGTTAAACTTTTGACGGATTAAATTAATAAAAGTGTCTTGAGTAAAGTTTTCGCATGACGTCGTTCTGGAGTCCCCTTCCTTTGCTCGGGGCTTCTCTTAAAGGTCATCCAATGAAAAAAATGAGACTCTACGCCTAAAACCGTTTTAATATAGTGGAAATGAAAATATATTTCATTGTCGTTCGCGGAATTAATAACTAGAGGCACGAATTGCATTAAGAGTTCATAAAAAAATATAAGGAATTTTGATCAACAAGTAAGCCAAGAGAGTTTGATTTCCAAATCTATTCAAGATACCACAAGAGTTATTTTCAAATAACCCCATCACGACATCATTGCTTAAAGTTCAATCTAACTCACAATAGAAAGCGAGAATGCCATACATGTTCATATTTTAGATAGAAAGATCAGAGTTGAAATTGCGAAATAGAAATGGCGACACGCGAAGCCTGACACATTCAAATCCGTTCTTACAGTCATGTCAAAACCTCAATCACCGTGGACAATACTATAATTACGTGTAGAGAATATTTCTGCACATTCAAAGTTGAAAAAGTACAGCATTTACCTGAGAACGTGATTGCCAAACAGTACCGAGACCTACTTTTGTTCCACCTTGACCCACTGCCCCTCTATAGAATCTAATAGCTCACGCCCGCTCAAACTTTAATAATTAATGTTAAATCTTTTGAACTACAGTAGAACAGTTCCACTGATTGCATCTCTCACCTTGACATATCGGCTTGCATCTTCATTGTCTTACCATGCTTCTTTTATCTTATGTTTTCTTTCCGATCTCAATAGCATAGTCATTTAAGTAGGTAGCTAGGTGCTCACCATCCCGTGTGTGTTGTAAGTCTTGTGTTAGAAAACCGGTCAATATAATGTTACTATGTTATGAAACTCCCCGTCTGCCAATTCTCAAGCGCTACAATAGTGTCTATACTATACATTCCTATGTCTATAAGACCTTCGTCTAAGCACTTTGTAATCTACCGGTCTTCACAGGGAGTGCGAAAAGTCAACTATGTTCAAGTGCCATTAAGATAATTATTTCCAATAAAGAAGTGCAAGATCTAACACATCTTCGTCAAATAGTTTTATTGTTAGATCAATTTTGCTTTCAATAACTTTTCCTTCCTCTAAAATTGAGATATACAGGGTGATTTGTTATTCGATGCGGTCCTTGAAATGGGTGATACTAGACCTTATTTGCAACAATTTTAACCCCGACAATATGGGGTCTAAACTGACTGGTTTTAGAGATATCGAACTTTAAAGATTTTTCGAAAAATTTCCACCTCTCCCTCATTAAGTGCTTATTGTTAGAAATTAACGATATTCGCCACTTAGAATTTATGCTTTTCTGATAGAATATGAACGACTGAATCTAGTGAATACAAGTTTGTTATAAAAATAATCATATCTTGGGAAATTAAGTGTCATAAAGTTTCTGTTTTGTAGATTTCTGAAAACTTTCCTTGTCTTTCAAAGCATATTTTTCAAAATAAATGTATGACACTTGGTGTACAAATTACAGAAAAAACTTCCTTGTCTCATCACCTTTCTAAAATGGTGCCACAGTATCCACTTTTAGTTAGTGTCTTACCAGAAAATTAGGGTTGTTACTGACAAAGTAGTAAATCAAAGAAAATCGGTTATAATGTTTTTTCGACCCAACATTTTTTTTCTGTGGTTTTTGTCCAAATTGCTGTCTGATATTAGCTTTTTGAGTCAATGCGCTTAATTTTGGTCGATCACATCAAGCAAAATCGGTCTTTATCTGGAGTATTTTTACCTGTCCTACAAGTAGGGTGACCCAACTTTTATGCACGCCAGTTTAGTTTTTTTTTGCGAAACCAGAGCTTATAAACATTCCATCATTGTACATTTGTTTCAAGTAGCTGTTTCAAATGAAAGAAAATTGATGGTTTGACTATCTGGTCCATAGGTAAAAATACTCCAGATAAAGACCAATTTTGCTTGATGCGATCGACCAAAATTAAGCGCATTAACTCAAAAAGCTAATATCAGATAGCAGTTTGGACAAAAACCACAGAAAAAAAATGTTGGGTCGAAAAAACATTATAACCGATTTTCTTCGATTTACTACTTTGTCAGTAACAACCCTAATTTTCTGGTCAGATACTAACTAAAAGTGGGTACTGTGGCACCATTTTAGAAAAGTAATGAGACAAGAAAGTTTTTTCTGTAATTTGTAAACCAAGTGTCATACATTTATTTTTTTAAATATGCTTTGAAAGACAAGGGAAGTTTTCAGAAAACTTCAAAACAGAAACTTTATGACACTTAATTTCCAAAGATATGATTAGTTTTATAACAAACTTGTATTCACTAGATTCAGTCGTTCATATTCTATCGGAAAAGTATAAATTCTAAGTGGTGACTATCGTTACTTTCTAACAATAAGCACTTAATGATGGAGAGGTAGAAATTTTTCTAAAAACCTTTAAAGTTCGATATCTTTAAAACCGGTCAGTTTAGACCCCATGTTGTCGGGGTTAAAATTGTTGCAAATAAGGTCTAGTATCACCCATTTCAAGGACCGCATCGAATAACAAATCACCCTGTATAATGCAGTCATTTCTTTATCGTTTACTTCTTTATCTCCTGTATGTACCACTTTCATATGTAAAAAGGTCAGTCATATTAATTAGTCCGTCGACATCGGTCTTAATTGACATTTGGCAACTTTCCTGATTCAGAACGGAATTATTATTGTTGAAAGTTTTAAACTCTGTATAAATTAACTCGGTTACATCAATATGATGTTGTAGAGTCAATCAAACTTTTAAATTGAGTGTCGTTAGTTGTTTGTCGATGATCAAAAGGTTTTGTTGTAGTGCGAAAGTTCAGGGTTGCAGTTATTGAACATTAATTATCTGTAATTTCTTCGGCACGTGTTGTTTGCGCGGCGTTTCAAAAGAAACGATTTAAGATGTCTTCTATTCCGTCCTTTGTTTGATTGATTGGTTGGAAAACTGCATTTTGCTTTATTACTTCTAGTTCTATAAGAGATCTTTGATCTATCTTGTTTGTCGCGTTGCGTAATTGGACCACTGCAGTCCGCAACTGCGTCTCAAATCGCGCGAGGGACACGAGTAAGTTTTCTGTCATATCTGTCTATCAATTTTGTTTCTTCCGTCGTCGAATATAATGAATAATATCATCCAATTCAATTAGTTGGTTCAATTTGTTATTAGAATCAATACAGTTTAAAGTAATAACTACAGGTTTCGTAGCGTTTCTTGCCTTGACCCGACGCCGGCGGACGTTTGCGCTTTTTCCCCTACTGAAGTGTTTGTAATCCATTGTTAGTTGTTGCACGTGCACAATCTACTGTTCTATGGTGTTCTTATTCTATAGATTTTAGCGATGGCTGGTTGTGAATTCTACTTCAGTTTTTTTTTCATAATCGTTATTGTGCATCTCTGGTTTTTGCAAGGAATTATTTCAAAGTACTGATAGTAAGTAGGATTTGTTATATTGAACAAATTGTAGAATAGCTATTACCTTTTTGAAGCTGAAAATTGTATTTTAGCAATTATATTTTGGGAAGCTTAAGAATTTGGAGCTTTTTCCCCAAACATTCAGCCACAAGTCGGAGATTTCTGGTCTATACTGGGACCATAGGATTCGGAGTTACGGAGTTAGATTTAGTCGAAACTATTTTATCAGATGTTTTGAAACCCAACGGCGTACCATCAGTACGCAAAAATATGCTTAACCTTTGGATCCCTAACCCTGAATATCCTATAACTTGCACCAACTTCCACTAGAGATTGGGAAACGCTCGACATAATACAATATCGTAATGGAGCTGATACTCGACACGGTCAGGTTGCAGCAATGATTGTGTTTGCTTTCTTGTATTGATATGAGCTACCTTGTGTTTTCAAGGAGTATCGTCTCTTTCGTTATCTTCTTCTTCTTAAACTAATTTAGATTCCAAAATCTCGATCGCATGGTGGGATGTTTCGTATTAGGTTGCATCGGCTTTTTTACTTTTATCACATCAACATAAAAAAATCTTTTTAAACGGCGCAAGCCGATTCTTCGTGAATAAATTGTTAGCAATTCTTGAGTGGTTAGGTTCATAATATAACTGACTTGAGTGAACGTTGCCGTATGTATCAATTTTTTTATTTGTCTAGTCATTTTTTTGTTTGGAGAATCTATCAAATTACTCCTCTCTGGACTCCCCTGACGGAAGGGAGCGTCAGAATTGATTGTCTAAAACCCAATTTTTATTTCAGTTGTCCTTTGCGTTCTAGGGCCGGGACCCTTTTAAATCAGTCCCAGGTTATCTAGACTTAACCTCATATCGCAACCTGTTTAGAATTAGACTTAACTATTTCTATACACACCAAATTATGTGACACCATTACCACAGTTTATCAACCCCAACACCGAAATTAAATCACTCCAGCAAAAAAGAAAATATAAAGAAATAGTATCAATATCCAGTATTGAGGTGACCCGATACCCTAAATGCTTGTAGACTATTGAACTTCCACCAACTAACAAAAGGTAATGGATTACAACCACTGAAACCCGGTACACAGTAAACCTAAAACTACACAAAATAGTTATACAAAAAGAGCTGTAATACTAAAAGTAGTATTTTCATTACATGATACATTCGTACGTAAACTCATTGCATTAATGTTTTACTCCCAATTCATTCTATAAATTGAATAGAATATTACGGTATGATTAAAGTCATTAAAGTTATTTATATTTATTTGTAGTGAGTGACTTTTGTTAGACTTCTGCATTATCTGTTTCTCTTCAATATTTAGTACTTTCAGCCTCTTCTCAATCTACGAAATTCTATCATTTGTATTTTTTTTATTACATAGTTTAAGATCCTCTGCTTAACAAAGTCTTCCTTTATCTGTCAAAAGAAATTCAAATACTCCAACGCATTTAGCTCTGACATTTATAAAAATCTCAAAAAGGTCTGGGCCTACCTCGGGTAAATGTCAAAACTCTTAGCAAGGCTTTCGCGACAAGTTGTGACGTCACTAATGACGGGGCATTACGTCACCGTCGTATTGCGTCACTCTTACTACGGAGGAAGGTGAATGGAAGTTATGACGTAGGTCATGATCCATTGGTTCAGAAGTTCGGCGAGAATGGACCCATATGATTTAAAAATAAAGGAAGCGTCGTTCACTTGCAAGTCTATATAAATTTAAAATAAGAGTTTAATACAGGATTATATAAAAAATATTGAGTTGCTAGCTTATGGCAATTAAAAGTCAGAAATAAATTAAATCTATTGAAAATAAGTTATCGTACAGTTTACGAACGCATCGCGTGTCACCGATTGCATTCCAACCTTCATAATTAAACAAATTCATCACCTACTAATGCTTTTGGACGTTTAAGTTCGGTTTTTCTTAACACAGGATACCGTGGCCCCGGAACGTAAAGGGCATCCGAAGGAACACGGGTGGATTTTAGTCAGTAAGAGTCTGACAGTGAAATGACAATGTTTATTATGCATTACCGTTAGGCATAGTGGGCCACAGATAAGTTGAACCAAAATGGCTGTCGTAGCTATGGTTACGCGCAGCCCCCCGCTGTTTCGCTGACCCGAAAATCTGTTACTGCGCATTGAAAGTCGGTCGCTGTTTTGGTTCAACTTATGCCGTCTGTCACTTGTGACTATTCAGGTAATGTCATTACCATACATTGTGTACTTTGCGTTTGGCGGGAACGCTAACAGAAAAGTCTTAAGCCTGCTGCGATTAATCTAAGCTGGGCTTAAAGACATCATTTATCTATAGTTTTAGCCAGTTAGCCAAGTTTCTATAGTCACCAAGTTCCTAGTTCACAGATAATTTTAACTTTTAGATTTTTAGGTTATAATCTTCTACCTTGTATAACTTTTTTCTCCCAACTTTTACAGCTGACTATCCATTTGCATTTTTGCTAGTTTTGTATAGTTCTATAAGTAGTACTAAGTTTCAATAATGTATGATTCTAATATCAATGGGTCCCAATTTACATAGAAGTTCGCCATTCTTCAACGAATGTTTAAGATATTATACTTCTCATGGACGCTGGTGATATGAAACGGCCATTTTATCAGAATAGTAAAATGAATTGCGATGAAATAAAAATAATAATTTTATAGCAATTCGTATTATGATTCTGCTGAAGTGGCTTTTTGACTCTCAGATTTAATTGTTTAACAGATTTTTAAGACATATGGAACTGTAAAGACTTTAAAATTCCATATTTCGTTTCCGACATAATTTCGAATACTACCACGCGGGTAAAACTAGTTAGATTATATCTAAAATTCCAACTCAGACATACAGTTATGAATGTATATAATTGCACAATAAACCTAGAAGCTGAATAGAGAAATTCCAGGAGTTCTTAGTGATTCCGGGAACTGCTTATTATTATGAGAGAGTGGGTCAGGTATTTTTGAGTTTAATAACAAAACACCTCTCTATTTTATCGAGATTATCGACTGTTGTGCGGCTAAGTTGAGGAGTGCCTCTACAGCGTTAGAATAGTTGCTTTTAGGGAACATTACATCTACTAACCGGGTATTTTATGACGGGAATCATAATATTACAGTTTAAGTAACCTATTCAATATTCTGAATAGTAATTTCTTCTGATAATTCCCTAAGCATCACAAATTCTGAATCTACCAACTCTTGGATTCATGATTATCATTTTCCTGCCCATACATTTTTAGCCAATGTCTTCCATTTGATTGTCACTTTTCTCTAGCCATGTCATCTCCTTCATTTATCGTTTATATTGTCTTGTCCATACTCTGAATCTTCTTTACGATTTCCATTCATGACTGTCATTTTCCTGCCTATATCCCCATATTTTTAGCCAATGTCTTCTTCTATCATTCTGATTCGAGTCATCTGGTTGGTCACTTTCCAAGTTCCCTAACCATGTCATCGCCTTCATTTATCGTTTATGTTATCTTGTCCATGCTCTGAATCTTCTTTACGACATTAATATACATTCCATACCTAGTTGCCATTGCACCGATTCGCATTAAGCGCTTCCAAACATCGAATTTACCAACTGGGTTGCATATATGTTTCTGAACACATTCAATCCGAATCTTTTAAAAATTTGAGTATACAGGGCAAGCTCACTCTTTCGTCGATTTTGTCTCTATCACATCTGAGCTAGACTAGACACTAACAAACTCATCTAAAAAATAATACAATTTATTTTCGTCATAAAATTTCATACGAGTATACTGGAATTCCCATCTGTGTTCTTGAACTTACTTAAGGACAATATCATTTATATATTCAATGTTTTGTCATAATAGACCTCTGGCCGCCTCTATGACCTACTTGCTAGACTATATTATTACATCTGTGAATTTATTACTGCTATACAATGAAAAGGAGCGACGTGTTTATCTAGATGACTTTGTGTTTTTGTCTAAAACTACGATTCTGAGTTTCAGATTTTGCTATTTCATTTATTTGGTGTCTTTTAATTTTATCGAGGAATATTGCGGTTTTAAAATGAAATTAATCTTCTCTGTGTAGGTAGTTATCTTGTCAAATACGACTAATCGGAACCGGTGAATAATTAATTAAATTATTTGATGGATTGAGGAGGTGGCTAATCAATATTGCAAAGTCATCTTCATCAATAATCTTTGGGATTATTTCTTAAATGGATTCGTAATCATGCGTTAAATTCTTAAATCGCCAGCTTAAATTGCAAGTATCTTTGGTAAAGAATCCGAAATCTCAATTTGTAGCAATTTTCAACCTGCTAATCTAGAACAAACCACACACAATAAAAAGCAGTCCAAACACATTATCCGCACTTGAAACACTTTCACTTTAAAGTAATAAAACATTGAATCAACGAATGCTCACAAATATTAAAATTATGCACCATACACGGTTGAGAGATTCTATTCGCTCTTTATATGGCGGTCTTTAGGCGCATGTTTGGCATAATCATAATGTGTTAATCGGACCCTATGTTGGCAGATTTCCTTTTCATAAGTACCTTTGTCGCAAGACATTCGGTGATCGCGTTTTGTTTTTAGAACATTATAATGCTGTATTCTTGTCTTCTGCTTTCGCTCTTCTTACTCTATGGGAAGAAAGAGAGTGTCCTAATTGGACAGTTTAGTCTTTTCAATAGTAGTGGCGTGATTTAGCTCTAGAACACCGAATGAAATCAACATATATCTAATGCTGATATTCTCTATAATCTTGAAACTGATTAGGTCAGTGTAGCCTGTTGCAATGTTGGAGAAAAGATGAACATTCTTGAGCATTTCATCATAGAGCAGTAGTAATTCTCCTTTAATGTTAAAATGCTGCCTAGTATTCATTCGTAGGCAGAAGATGTAGGTCAAAGACGTGGTATTTCGACCTAGATATACTAGATCGTGCACCACGCCTTCTTGTATTTAATCTGTTTCAAGTTCAATTACATTTAATTGCTACTGTGTCATATCCTTTATAAGTTGTACGATCAGCTGCTATACTATTGTATCAGTCAGTATAATCTTCCTTGTTTTGTTTCATATTATTTGGGTTCGGGACAACACGTTTTTTTTTTCTTCTATTTGTCACTTTGATCGTGCAAGCCTTTTTCTTTCCTGGATTGTACCTTGTACGAAAATTACATGCTATTAATGATTAATAATTGTAGCTCCGTCTTTCAATCTACTTACTATTGCTTCTACTTGACATTAATTAGAGCCTAATAAAGCTTGATGAATTTACGCAAGATGACAAACAACATCATTATCATCATCAATCCGACTCTAATGAGCTAGTTTACCGTTGTCTGATTTATTCGAGCTCCTGATTCAACTACTATTAGTCACGATTTTCGAGTAATTCATAGTCTCATAATACAGTTGAGAACCAACTATTTGCACGGTTGCAAATTAACACCCCACGCTACGAAGAGTTATTGCTGGTTTACTTGCTGAATTATAAGAGAAATTAGCAGTATTTGATTTTAATTCTACGGTGGATTATTCAGAATTTTGCATACACTAAATTACTTTGAGCTGAAGTAGTGAGTAGGAGAAAATCCTACTGTGTTGATTGGAATTGTTTTTTTTTTTTTATTTGAGCTGGTCTTGCTCTTGACTTTTGTTCATATCAATATCAATGGTGAATGCGCCAAAGCCTACCATGGAGCGAGCTTACACAGATAAAGCCTGTTCACTCTTACTGAAGAGATTCGGGTTTTAAATGTTTGGGAACACCAACGCAGGAAGTGAGTTCCACTCTGTGCCTTGTTTTTAAAACGTAGCAATATTTATGTCAGAAGAAAGACTGTACCACGTAGTTACTCCTTCATAAATCAGTTTACTTTGAATGTTATAAGAAGTTAAGAACCACCACACCACAAGATTAGTTTTGTTGTTCTTTACTTGACGTAATCTGTCTTGTATTAATCAGTGCTTCTATATCAAGTTTTGCTGAGGTGATGCTAAGTTTTGAAAGTTAGTCATCACAAAGCTATTTATTTTTGGTGTTCATATCACCTTGATTTTAGTTCATAGCTGATCTTAGGCTTCTGCGGATTTGTTATAAATTTTTAATTAAAAGATTTTTGTACACACATAATTATGTCATGATGTGTCAGTTACTGAGTTGTGGAGATCAGATAAGCTGTCGCTTCATATAAATTACTGAAATTCAGCTGCATTTGGTTCGACTGGAAGACGACCCCACCATAATTGGAACAGGTTAGGCAGATGATGTCAATCCCATCATTCTTTTACAGCAACTTTCTCGATAACTAGCGTCTTAATACTCAGACCTGTCGTCTGACTATTCTTAAAAAATAAAATTTCAATCATATTTTCTAATAGTTTTATCCTTCTTCCGCAGACTATGTGGCTGGTGGTGAGCTGTTCACCCATCTCTATCAGAGAGAGCATTTCAACGAAAATGAAGTCAGGATATACATAGCTGAAATTATACTGGCGCTCGAGCAATTGCATAAGGTAAGTCATGCCGAAGAGTTCTTAAACAACTCGGTCATATCCTAAGATTTCTGGTAGCCTGATACCACGGATAGGTAGATTCTTTAATTAAAGGACAATCAAGATGAAAGAGGGGAATGGGATGAAACTTTCTTAGTCCGTCAACGAAGATACAGGCCCGTACGAAAATAACTTAAGTTTTGGGTGAACCTTACTCCCTATTAGTTTTGGATTCATAAGTACTGAGACGGTAGTTGGGACAACTCCAACCACTAACTAATCTTGTGACGGTAAGTCATAAAGAGTAGCTAGTGATTGCTAATATATTAGTACACCTGATTCGTGGCTTAATAAAACAACGTCGTTTAAAGTTAAGTCGGTTTTCTTTTGGGATAGTCCTACCACACTATTCCCAAAACACTGCTGACTGCTGCCAGAATCAAGTCGGCCTTACCTAGGTCGGTCCGTGGATGCTCGACCAATCAATCCTGATAAAGTTGGGAATAGGCTCTGCAGATGAATCAGATTCAGACCATCCAATACCGATCTCCAACATCACCGCCACATTCTTTAATAGTGTTTTGTTTAAAGGTGTCTGTCGGGAGCCATGTCTATAGTTTGACCGTACCTTCTGAAAGTTAATAGCCGAATAAGGAAAGGGCTCAATATAACGGAATAACCAGCTTTAATAATTAATTAATGACTTTCTGTGAACTTTGAGGAAAACGAGTCTAAATTATATGAAAAGCTCGTCTTTTCCTTGTGTATGAGGTCGTTCACTTGTTATGATATACAATACTAATCTAATATTATAAATGCTATAGACTTTGTTACTCTTTCAAGTCTATATCGCAGAATTTTGGTATAAAGATAATAAATGGGTCCATGGATTCGGATTAAGGCTAATTTTTTTGCATAAAACTATGGTCTGGGGGAGAAAAGTCGTGGGCAAATCCGGGTTATTTCATAATCGTCAAATTTCATAATTTTAAAGTAAAAAAAATATTTAAATTTCATAACTCTCAAGGGATATGGATAGGAAGATGATGCAAAACTATTTCTAGAACAAAACTTTCCCACAAGTCTCAAGTTTTGTTTTGTTCGCCATTTTAAAATAACTTTCAAACTTGTCCTATTAATCATTGACTCGAGTTTTTGTTGATATAGCAAAGAAATACGCGTTAAACACATGGATAAATGCCTTGATGGCAACAGAATCATAAAAAGAGAGGTTGCATAGGTCAAATGCATTGTTTGACCGTCATAACAGCACCTAGACCTATTATTGGAATTCATTTGTTTTTGTTTAATAAATGCTGTTTAGTTTTCTTTGTTTAACTAATTCTGTATCTGTTTTTTTTATTTAATATAGAGTCAAGGTCCATGTTGCATATTTGTCTTTCGGGCCTTAATTTTTAATTAGGGCTTTGCTAAAAAGCAATGTGACTTATTCTAGAAGAGTAGCTCCTTGGTGAGCTCCTAAAGCAGTGGTGGCCCAGTGGTATCGGTCCCGACTTACGAGTTGATGGTCGTGGGTTCGAATCCAGCCAGGCGCATAACTTTGTGTAATTTATTTTCATTACCACTGCTCTCAAAACAGTGAAGGAAAACATCGTGAGGAAACCGGCATGTCCTAGAACCAAAAAAATCGAAGACATGTGACATCCACCAACCCGCACTGGGCCCACGTGATGGATTATGGCCCACTCCCTCTATCAGAGAGGAGGCCTGTGTCCCAGCAGTGGGAAAATTTATAGGCTGATGATGATGATGAGCTCCTTGGTAACAGGGCGACAGATGTAAGTCAATGTTTAAGGGCCTGCTATTGATATTACTGCCTAGCGAAATACTTGAGGCTAATCGAGGGTCTATTGCAACTCTAGAGGTCTCAGCTAAACAACTATACCATCTGTTAATCCTATCATCATTTTTGTCATCATCATCATTTACTTTTCCTTCCAAGAAAGAGTCAGCTTCCAGTCTTACTAAGCTGCTGTCTCTTACAGAACCTTTAATATCATCTCTTTATCCCACCAGCTCGGCATAATCTACCGTGACATCAAGCTCGAGAATATCCTCCTTGACGCGGAAGGCCACATCGTGTTGACAGACTTCGGCCTCTCCAAGGAGTTCTGTGGCGGAGAGAGCAGGGCTTACTCCTTCTGTGGTACCATCGAGTATATGGCGCCTGAGGTCGTCAGGAGCGGCAGTCAGGGGCATGATATTGTAAGTACCAACTTTTTAACTTCTAGAAGGTTCGTAAGGGTCAGTTTCTATTAAGCGGTCTTTACCCCTCGCGAACTTTTTATCGTTTCAGTATGAGTTGAATTGACCAATGAGCGCGCACGATGGTAGCACCTCTTGCCGAGGTCTGACTTTGGATCCAAAGCCAAGTTGAGATATCAGATGTAACACATCATATTATGCGACTAATTGAGGCTCGCTCGTTTTTGAGTATGGGACTGTATAAGTATTATTTTATTTGAGAATTTGACGCAGGTGTTGAGTATCTCGAGTACTGCCTCGCTTACTATTTAAAAGTGCACTTGATGGAAACAGACCCTCTAGAATCTTGCGTCTGGTTTATACCGTATTACTACTGCCTTTTACAGTTCGAAAATAAACAGGATACAGGATATAAGTGACAAATAGCAATGTCATTATTTAAAGAAGCGTTTTTATTAAGCTACATAGAATACCAGCAGCTGTGTCTTTGCGGTCTGTTGTTGTGCCGCTGCGGTTGGCGGTTGCAACACTGCTTCTTTAGCCATGATTTAGTCTAGAAGACTCCTAAAATTTTTGACATCATGTTAAACGATGTATTACAACGATACCTAAGTTTTTTCTTAGTAACAATGTTGTGGTTTAAAACGGATCGATAACCATTATCCGCAGGCAAATAGATTAACGGTAAAACTGCCAGTACCTTCAATATAATTTCTTAGATACCTCTATTGAGTTTGTTGTGGGTAAATTTACTTTCATTTTTAAAACAGAACCGAGAACCGGGTTTGTGATCTAGACAGGGAATTTTTACATTATAATTTCATCTCCACTGTTCTCTAACGGTAAAACAAAACGAATATGGAACCGAAAATTTTATTGTCAACCTGCTGAGCATAGAGACCTATATTTATGGACTTCCCTTTTGCAAAGAGTACAGCTATGTCCCAGCCCCAGCAGTGGGATTGGTAAAAACCGATTATGTTATTAAAAAGAATAACAGTTAACCAAGAAATATTGTAAGGATTATTATAACAGGTAGTTCCTTACTACAAAAAATGTGTGTGTTTATGAATGTAGAATGAAATGCAAGGACTTGGCTGTCATAAAATTGAACATCTAACCCAGTTGAGTTATCGCAGCTACTCCACGGGCATAATTAACTTAGAAGGTGGGGATAACGGGGACATCAGTTACGTAACACTGTCTGTATTCATTATAGTTATGTGTCATACTCACGTAGAATGTTTTGAAAAGAACTTTAGCATAGAATGAGTTAGAAAGGAAGGGAAAGAGTTATCGGATTTGGAATCGACTTCTTTTGTTTTTTCTGCTGTTACTAAGACTGGATGAGTGCGAGAGAGACAGCCGTAAAACACCGAAGTTACACGAGTGCTCCTTTTGTACGCTCTCGCACCTCGTTTTGTGGTAGAGTCTTGGTGAAAATGGGTACTTTTACCTGCTACTGTTTCATGATCAAGAGGGGACCCTGACTATCTTTCAGCTTATACTTTGGATTCACAGTCACACCAGAATGACGCAATAAAAAGGAAAAATTAATAGTATTTCCGACAGCAATAGAAGAGTTTGATTCCTTATCAAATGATTGTGATGAAATTTTAGCTCCGATTGGTTGATTTTATTAAATTTTTCGCCTTATAATTTGGAAGAGTTACTACTCGTAAGTTGCTATACTTTTAAGCAACAGGTATTGCTTCTGTTAAACTATTGTTAGCTAATTCTCAATTTAACTTCAAACACTTTAATCCTTTGTCCTCCTGTACTCCAAAAAACCTACATGGACAGTTTTATACAAATAAGGGTATCGTTACATTTACCTGAAGTCCTTAACAAAGACGTGCAATAATAAGGGCATAGGATTGCGACATTCGCTCGCAACGTATTGACAAACCAGTGCAGATATGGATTCGTGATTGCGAGTGACTCATCCGTTTGTCTGGTCCGAGCTTTATAATAAGGCTTGATAATGTAAAGACTGGTTTTGCAATTAAATATGTTCGTATTTAATATTTACGTATATGATTTGGTATCATAGTCTTTAGTGGTCGCAAACAATGCTCCTTGAATATAGGGTCCCCAAAACCTGACCCTGTTCGAATCCCAGGTCTCTTTAACGATCGGCTCGCGTTTGAATACCCATCTTGCCTGATTCCTGGTCTTTGGTAAAGTAACCTATTAACTCGTGAAACCCCAAGGTTGCAGCAATCAAGAAACACGGACTCCGGCAGGGAATTCCACTCCTTAGCTGTGCGCACAATGAAAATATTTTCAAAGCGATTTATACGTAAGGTCTGATAAGTGTTATTGCGTTTTTCGCTTTAGAATTTCTCATTAGCAGCCCAAAATTAGCAGTTTTGCCCGGCTAATGGTAATTGGGTCGCCTTCTGTGACTAACCTGAACTAACCAATAAGTGGGGCTTAAAATAACTAGGAAAATGCGGGAGTACTACTGGGTACTCCTCTTTGGTCTGTGTTGATCAGGTATGAAAGAAAATTTGGAATAATAAAGGAGTATTGCAATGGTTTCGTAATCCGTGCACTTAGCTTGATAATGATCCATCAATAGCGTGGTTAAATATTGTGAAATCGTGTGATGGGTGTTGTGAAATATCCTGAAATGTTTTCTTTGTTTTGGAGACCTATACCGGATAGCTATGCTCAGTATCTTATCTATAATGAAGCTTTACTATGGCTAGTACTGATTGCCGATATGTTCGAAATCATTTAGTATGTAGTAAAATATGTGTGAAAGTCTTAATGCATCAGAAGTAGATTTGTGATAGCCATACACCGTCAAGTTTACCATACATTGCTTCCAGCGTGTTGTATTGAAAGGTAAACGGTGGCGGTCTGCAGTTAATAACCCCCTTGGTAAAGAGACGAGAGTTTAATTAATGTAAATACCTTATGTAGTAAGCACCATAAGCAAAAAAACTTAATTAATCAGCTCATTCCGACACAATCTCCATTTTCGCGGCCAATTACAACAGTTGTCAACAATAAATTGGAATCAGCTGTTCTCTTACAACGAAAACGAATATACGGTAGAAAGTATACAACACTGACACATTCTTTATATCACCTGTCGGAATAACACACAGTATTCCCACCTTTATGTCTTAGTAATAGAGGCTGATTCAGCGTGGATACTTTGGAATCAAAAGATAGTTTGTCGTGCAGATGGGTACGTGTGAATTGCTTGATTGCTTACAATTATGTGTTTCTTTCACGGTTGGGGTCTTGTGTATAGTTTGTAACTGTTGTTACAATGTACTAAATAGTGTGAAAGATTTGGGACTGATTTGAAAAGTTTTTGGGCAGACTTTGAAAATAGATCAGCAATCTTTGCGTTTCGATCAATGGACTCCTATAATTTATATCTGGTCTCATCACTTGCTTTTTTTTTTAATCCTGGAAGATGAAAGTGATGAGCTGGTAATGATAGGCATTCACAATTATCTGCCTAGGATGCCTAACCATGTTGGGATCAGCTTCCAATCCAGCTAACAACAACATCCAACATACAGCTGGCTACCAATACTATTCTTTTACATGGAGCGACATCCTATCTGAACACCTAAACCTAGTTCCTGGTTAACACGTTAGCCTTAGCCAAAAATTTGCAGAATAGAAATAGATATTCCGGTAAAAAGAGTTAAAGAGCAAAATGGAATCGGATCTGACTGTCCAGGATTCCCTAGGCGTACATTTAAGCATCTAGAAAGGCTATAGCCAAAGAAATGATGACAATGAATGATAGTGTGAAAGATGATTATGTTTATAAAGGACCTGACTTATTAGATGATGAGTAATAGAGAAGTATAGAAGAAGAACACAAATGAACTGGAATAAGGACAGGAGATGATGACTTTTTGGAACCCTTATTCGATAGAAAGGCTTTGTTAAACTGAAATAGAAGATATTTCGTAGGTTATACAATCTTGCTTCAAATTGTAAATTGGAGAGCTCATAATACCAAATAAGGAACATAATAAGCTATTAAAGTTAAAATATATGGGCCAAAATGACAATAAATACACTGAAGTTGCTCTAAGTTCAAATTAGGGTTGTCTTAGGTCAGTTCTTTGACTTTAATATTTGTCATATCTTATTGAATTCAATTAACAAGATGTGTTATATCAAATTGATGATATCAAGGCATTTGCCCTTGATGATAACAATTTGTATGTTTTAATTATTTTTGTGAAAATCGGACAAATGTAACAAATTTTTAAAAATTGTGTAGTAAGTTTTCAACCAAGCCTTCAAGAAAACTCGGTCACAAAAGAAATATGAAACTTGGCAACCCTGTTTAAGAGCCCTATCGTCTACAAACACTGGTAACCCACTTACGAAGCTGACTTAGTTGCCAGTATTGTAATGTTGTGTAAGACTCGATATATTAGAAGAATGATTTGTTGGGATAGTTTCTAATTATTATGATTGTTATAAAAGAATAGAAAGGGTATGGTAACACTTGACAACTGTCAAGCGTATAGACTTGACAGCTGTCAATGGAAGAAAAAAGAGATTTGTTATGGTAAAAACATAAACGGAACTGTATCGACATATTGTTTAATCGAACTGATTGTAATATAAATAGTTTTCTTTTCTAAGTTGGACTTTTATTCTGAACACTAGCTCTTCAGTTGTAATACCTATGTGCTAGTTTATTGGTGCCTGGGCGTCTAACTCTGTATTATAACTTCTTTTCATTATTTACGACCAATTCTAGAAATACGACCTTTTTTAACAACGAAGTAAATATTGTGTGACCTCTTTTTCTACACAGTTTTTTTTTTTAACTCGAACAATGTCTCATTAACTTACTTTTAGAGATTATTTTTTGAAATAAAGCCTTTAAAATACATAATTTAAAACAGGTACAATAATTTCGCATGACAGAAACCTGTACACTTATCTGTCCTTGTCTAACTTGGTATAATTTCGCATCTGTTGTCTCCTTTCTGCTTAGACCGTGACCTACATGGTCGTTGCGATGTTGCGCTAATTTCGGTACTAACGTTGAGTACATTATTGCTAATACTATACAAAGACAGCTGTTTTGTAGACTCGCCATTTGCAAAAAAAAAAGAAAATTGAAATTCCTGAAAATTAATGCAAACTGAAAGAAGACTCAGGGTACTTTTAAAAAAATGTTTTTCTCCTAAAATTATTTATGAATGGCTTCAAATACATTTTTTTATCTCTGCTTGTTGAGGCTGTGCTTTTTCCATTAGTTCCGGATTCCGGAACTGTTTTTTGCCGACACATTTACAAAGTATATATCTACTTGTATATTGTGAAAGGTTTCTATGAATGTCGAAGGGAGATGAACTTTCACTGCTTTTGAAGCGTACGGTAATGACATGTTCGTTTTGTTGGAACTACCTTTATGGTATGATTTTCTATGCATAATACACCATAGTATTTTTGTTGTGTTGTGTGTTACTTATCAATTGTAGATAAACTTCTTTAAATCGGTGCTAGCTAGTGTGCCTTTATTGCTGTCTATCACTCAATTTCAGTTTCTTAGTTATCAAACTTCATTACCATTCTCCTGCCCTTATCCAAATTCTTTGACGTAGCCTACAGACTCACGTTGAGAAACCCCACAGTGTTGAGCCAACCTGAAATTGAATTTGTTCCATAAATTACCCAGGTACGGTTTTGGAACTGTGCCCGGGTGATAGGACTGCTCACATTGAAACCTTATACCCATACTGATGGAAAAAGGTGTACTAGAATGACAAAATGAAAGAAAATAAACCAGTGATATAAGGATCTGTCTCTTCGGAGGTACTAGGCAAACAGAAAACACAGAAAGTCACGTGCCTGTTTTGTTTACATCAATGTTGTTTTCCTTCTTCCGCATTCACGTATCATTCAAAAGCCTCCAGAGATATTAGTAAGGAAAGAATCCTTTTTTAAATCGGGGATAAAACATTCAAAATGTAGAAGTTTATTGTAAAAAATAGCAAGAAACATGATTAATAGTCAGTGTAACATTAATTTAACATAATTAAATGAAAAGATATTTAGGAACAGTAATGTTAAAAGGAAAAATAAAATAGACAATGGACTTAACTTCATTACCACAGGCCTTTAAAGCATTGCCAAAAATGTTATCAATCTTTGCTAGTCTTTATCAACAAAACAATAGGTAATACAATAAAACAGAGGTCATTAGGAGTAAAAACGCAATAAATTCAACGTAACGAGGAAGAGTACCGTCTAGAAACTACGACCTCGCTTTCAATGTCGCGTCGGGTAAATATGTACTGCGTAGTGTCAGAGGTGATGGTTTAATGGAATATCATGGAGGAGTAATGGAGACTGCTACTATGATACGTAATAGTACCCCATATGACTTCATTGAAGAAGAAAGTAAAAGATCTTTTGAATACCCTGTAGCTGAAATCTATGATAATATGAAAGAAATTGAAATTCCTGCAGACAATAAAGAACTTTGAGAAATAAAAAGAAATCTATATTAAAGATTATGTCCATAATTTACTGTTGTTAGATAAATGCTCTGGGAAAGACTACAGTAACGACATAAAAAGACACAGCATTGGAATCTATGAGAAATAATACAGAGCTTTAAAAGGGAATGCAACCAATTCACCATAATATACAATAGAAACAATTTCAATTAACTAGTACGTATAATTCCTCATCCATATTGACTCAAAGAAAATAACAGTAAAATTTATCTAAACTAACGTCGCAGAAATAACATTTTCAAAGCACTGAAACCCGACGATATAAGACCTTGACCGTGAAAATGGAACTAGAAAATTCTACAGGGATTCAGACTCGTTTATATTTAAACTAGAAAATGAAATTCACTTGCTAGCTGAAGTTTTGTTAGAGTAATAGAAAGTTTAATGAGAATTATATTGTTTCATCTACTGGAAAATCTATTGGAGAAGTTTCTGACTGACTGTATGAAATTGGTCAGGATTTCATTAATTCAGTTTTTTTTATTAAGGATTCTTTATTTGTTCTTTCTTCTAACCTGGCTTTGTAAGTGTAACTCAGAGAATGTGGACTTGACTCGACCTGTTCTTCGATCTGCTCATTTTCCAAACTCACTAGATAGTTTATGTCATCGTGTAGTCAATCAGCCTTGATTATTTCTCTTCTATTAAGCACTATATTATCGACCTACTCATCATCTTTCCCAACTGTTGTATCTGCAACAAATCGACAACTAGTATTAGTATTAGTAACAATTTCCATGCTTTTGTCCTATTGCCATTACAAAATCATTGTATTTATCTTTATCATCTATTATTCCACTATCGGGGAGTTTATCTAAACAAGTACTTAACGGAGTGATCAAAACTGCGGGAGTCGAAACTGACCTATTTATGATTATTTATTCTTGATGACCTGTTTAGTTATCGTGCATAATGATAAAAATAACGATGTTAGTGGTTAGGAAAGCATTCATAACGTTTGATTTACTGTTACGAAACATATTGATATTTGATATAATTTATTTTGAAAATTCAGTATTTTATGAAAACAACCCCTTTCTTCCATATTTTTCTATTGTCTTCAATCGTTTTGTGTCTTTATCTAAAAGTTCTACTGTATCCTGATCGTCTTCAGGAGTATTAATAGATTTACAATCTTCTGTAGGAATTTAATTGTAATTCAGTAATTACTCTTGTAGCATCATTCTAGTTTTTCTGTAACTGCAAATTCAGGCTCTTATTCTTGGTCGCGAGACTTTGTAGATATGTAACCGTGTCCCTGGGTAAGGCTATCCCTTCCGCTCAAACCAGGGCGTGAGGACTCATTTGGTGATTTTAACAACATAAAAAAGACACTATTATAAACTAGAGTCCTCAACTTCCTATACCCATATTGTATTAATATCACCAAATATTGTACCCAATCCAATCACAAAGCGATATATGTTCTAATTACAATCTCTGAGTATATCGTTACACAATAACATTGTGAGTTAGTCACCAAGGCTAGTTGCAGCCTATGGGAAACTGTTCCATGCACTGACTGTTTAGAATTAATTTATACTTGCGTTACCGTGTAGAACTGATAATAGCTTTGTTCGTATGGATATACAAGGTGTTAAAAAATTAACTGCATGAATTTCGTGTGCGTACTCGGTATCAAAAACCAAACATAATTATTCCAATTATTTTTTTCGACCATTTTTTACTTGGCCAAATTAATGAATTCAGTTGCTCTTTGAGTTCGAGTTTTGCGTTCACAGCTGATTCCAACTTTCCCATCACATTTTGCAGACTCTGGACTGGACGATTCATCGAAATACGTACAAATAACTTATTTTATGGGCCATATTAATTGGCGTATATTTGACGTAGACGAAGTGACAGAAAACAATAATTGTTCGAAAATCATCCAGTTAGACTGGAAGCACCAACGTACTTGAGAAAAAGCTAAGCTGATGATGAGGTGATAGAATGGGATTATCCATAGACCGTGGTTGGAGTTAAAAACGAAGAAGTCGAAATGAATGAACAGCTTAGTTTTGAGTGTTTAGAAGCTACAAAATGTCCTGTGAAATTCTTAAAGTCCCGACGGTAGTCGATACAGTAATGAATAGTTGAAGATAATTCTGTATTCGATTAACTTTACACAAATGGAAACCACCTAACTATTCAAAAGGAACTCTAGATGAAATAAATATAATATCTACCTAGGTATATCTTGTAATAGAAATTGAAACAGTTTCATCTAGATATTTCCAATATGTACTTCAATCTTGATAATAAGTGTGGAGGAAAACTTGAAATAAAAGCTCTGCTCGGAATTTCCCAGTATCTTATTATTGGGGAATGATCTTGAAGCTTTATAAAAACCCACATACATTTATCTGTTTGTGATTTCTTGGGTTTTATAAACAAAAACCGATGACTTGGTAACTTAAGTTATCCTCAATTATTTTGGGATAGTCGAAAACACACAGTTATTTTGATCTTAGCAACAAAACTACTAGGGAAACAGATATCGTAAAATAACGCCGGCTGTCAGATACATAAAGATAAATCATATTGCTTGGCAACGTAAGAGAAATTTCTATCATCTTATTTCAGTATTATCTCGTATCTTTCTCACTTAAATGAAAAGATAAGCTTGATATCTCCACGACATAAAATCTCGAAACGTGAACTTACATGGCGAAGTATATACAATGCTTTGTTATTGTACGGACGAAGTGTTTTTTTCTGCGACTGTCCTAAGAAGGCATGTATGACAAATACAGAAGGCATGCGATTCAACCGTAAGGAAATGTCATTGACCGATCCTACGATGTTGATGCTAAAATATCTAGAATAAGCACACCACAACATATTGTTACAGATATAGAGCTCAAAATCGATCGATTTCAAGTTATAGAGCATTTAAAAATCCGTGTCGAACGGAAGGTAACAATGCTGAAATGTAAGTAGCAAATAAAATTGAACCTTAATGTTTTCATAAAGAAGTCTTACATCGATAGAAGTTTGATTTGATTCGTGATAAAAATACAATTAATAATACTATTGAATCTTTTGTGAAGGTAAATTAATGTTTTATACTAAATACAATTGGGGAATTAACTTAAGATGCTGCAAGTAATATTAAAGTTTGATAAAAATGCAAAAAAAACGAATCTATACGAATCCGCAGATTTACTTGAAATGGAAAAGTGGCTTGGGAAAAATAAGTTAAATATAGACCCACTTGTACATTAACATCACGTTTCCTACGAGGGGAAAATAACACTCAAATCCATAGGGAATCATCTACTTACCTAGCTGTAAAATTCCGTGTTGAATAGAACATAAAAGAGAAAGAAAATACATTATAGAATACTTCGTACAAGCAGCGAATGAAGTTTTAGAAAATATTTATGAAGAGGCTAACGGTAAAGTTGAGAGGAATTTGGCACTGATGACACGCCCACCAAACGATTTGCAATACAGTCAAAATAAATGAAAGCTTATCCAAAACTGGAAAGTTTCATTACTGAATCAAATAATACAATCTTGAGAAGACAAAGTTGACTCCTTAAAGACGTAACAGAATTAGGATTTCAATTTAGTATAACGAAAAGTCTTAAAAGAAGAGAAAATTTAAAGGTGCGTCTACCCCAAGACCCCAAGTAACATAGGTGAAACTAATGCATGGTTCCACTGGGTAGGGTTCCAAGTCCAGCATTTCCAAGAAGTAAACAGTCGATGTCCCGATCAAGTTAAGAAAGCTGTACCTACCATAAATAAAAGAGATAGTTTTGTTTGTAAATTTTCTGCTGAGGTACCTTTAATAGACCTACATTGAACTTATTACTTTCAGAAACACTAGAACAAAGACTAATAGCTATTAAACTCCCATCAATGAGCCTCCAGTCGCTACACCTTACGAGGTACCCACGTAAATTTTCAAGTTTATTATTGTGTCACCTTCGGGACTCTTGCGCACGTTAAAATAGAGCGGGACGCTATTATTAGCGCATAACTGTGTGAGAGAGACAGACGTATGTATTATCGGTGTCTGCGCGAATGGCATGCAGCTGATTGTTTTCTATTTATCTTTGTTATTGATGGCTGGCTGAATGTACTGGATTACCGCAGTCATGGAATACGCATGGCCTATTTCCATTGACATTCTTTATATTTTCTTCAAACAAATTGAGGGTAACAGTTTCTTTGAGGTTAGTTTTATTATAAGTATTGTCTTTATCTAAATTGTGATCGTCATTTAAATCCCGTTCTATTTTATCTTTCCTTTCGTCAAAATAATGCCAACAAAGCTTATCCCGTGTAACTTTTCTCATAATTAATTTTAATTTCCGTCATCTAAAAGAGATTGCATTGCTGCCAAATCAGAGACCTCCAGAAACAGGAAAATGGCGACAGTTCGGGTATCTCCGTAAATTCCGGAACCAACCGAAGCTCGCCGAAGGCTTTCTCAAATCCGTTGCGCAATTCAAGTTAACTCAATATAATAGCTTCCTTACTGCAAATTAATTGTTTGACATTCTACTTGCTTGAGTTATTAAAACTTTCCGAAAGTAAAGGGCTTTCTTTAAAGACGGGAAATTAATTTGAAAAGGATAAAATTACTGATAATTAATTGAGTAAAGTATGGTCAAAGCTGCTTAAAATTGCTCAAGAAAACAAAATACTGAAGAAACAAACGTATGATACGATCTAATCTAAACATTTTAAGCTTGATAGAACACACTATTTATTTAAACTAGTACTAAGATGAAGAGATATGTTCCCCATTTCTCAAAACACATCTTGTGAAAAAGATGAAGAGAAATGTGAACAGTAAATCAATCAAAATATTCATGCGTCCTTGTTTCCATCGTAAGGTTATTTTTACTCTGTATTTGCATACTTTATTTGCGTGGTCTAAATTCGTCCTAAGTTATGTCCATATGATTTGGTAAGACCTTGATTATAATGATAATGTTTAGTCCCGTTACGACTGGCTGAATATGATTCTTGATTCAAAATGAAAAAGGGAAACCCTGCGCGCTTGTATTTGTCTGGATTCTTTTAGGATTTTTTTCATTTTTTTCCGTTTTGTTTCAAATAGATGATCAAAGTTTAAGAATCTAGAAAGTCATCTTCTTTGAAACCAGTTTCACACACCAATCCAGTGACTCAATCAGGTACTATTAACACTTACCTGTTTCGCGTGTTTCCTCGATGGTTATTTCCTCTTTTGTACATATTTTCTTTAATACCTTATTTGTTTCTAGAAATGCGTTATCTGCTCTAAAATTCCCCATTAAATTACCTGTATTGATGGTTTTCATAACAACTTCCCACTTCAAATCATACCCCACCTTGTTCTATTGCACTTGCACAATATTTCACTCATGGTATGATTCACAATTTCCAATTAGGTGTAATCATTGGCCATCACGTAATTCGTATGTAAACAGGACGAAACAATAGAGTGGTATAAGTAATATTTGTTAGTATGTATTAGAAATATACACACATCAAAAGTGTCTAGGGATCAAGCATTTTTATGCGGATTTCTTGAGATTGAGATGTGGCTTTGTAATAAATTTATGATTTTATAAATTTATATGGATCCTTTTTGGTGCATTTCATAATTTGAATCAGGAACTGTGAATCAAATTCGAGTAAAAGATGAAAATCAGCTGTCAATATTTTCCCTATAAAAACATACAACGCATTGAAGACATTATTAGTGCTACTGTTTCCCTACTACTGATTAAAACCAACGTTATTATGGAGCGGCGACGTCATTTAAGCAGGGAAGAAATGCTCAGAGCCGTGGGAATGATAGAAGCTGGTTCCCGGCAACGTACTGTGGCTTTAGCTCTGAATACAAGTCAGAGTGTTATCAGTCGACTTTGGACACGTTACCGAAGCACTGGTACCGTGGCTGAGCGCCATGGAGGACGGTATCGCTGCACCACACGGAGACAAGACCGATACATTCAAATCTTAACTCGAAGAGCTCCAACAATAACCGCCATGATGTTAGCCGTGAGGCTTCATCACTCTTCAGGGAACTTAATTAGCGACCAAACAGTCAGAAACCGCTTGCATGAAGTGAACCTTCATTCCCGAAGACCGCTACCACCTATAGCAATGCACAATCGTAGGATTCGATATCAATGGGCTCTTGAACACAGAAATTGGGCAGAAGAACAATGGCGTTTCGTGTGCTTTTCTGATGAGTCTCGTTTCGGTATGAGACCGGATACAAGACGTATACGACACTGGAGAACCCCTGGACGCCAACAGCGATTAAAATCCTGCCAGGAAGTCCATCCTTATAGTGGTGGAACCATCATGGTATGGGCGGGTATTTGGATCGGCGGAAGAACTGAGTTGATTTGGATCAGAGGCAACCTCAACGCTCAAATTTATGCTGAGACGATTGTATCAGACGTAATCGTTCCTCTACAAGTGCAAATCGGTCCCTTATTTCAGTTAATGCATGATAATGCACGACCGCACACCGCAAGAGTTGTAAGACAGACTCTCGCCGCAGCTAACATCAATGTCCTGCCCTGGCCTGCTCAGTCGCCAGACTTGAATCCGATTGAGCATGCATGGGATATGCTACAGAGAAGAGCTCTGCCGAATATGGAGGGTATCCAGTCGCAAGAAGACCTTTTTTTGTTGTTGCAACGAACATGGGCGGCCATTCCACAGCGTGATTTGGATGAACTCATTTTGAGTATGCCAAACCGATGTTCTTGTGTTGTTAGTGTTCGCGGTAGAAACACGGATTATTAATTGTTTAAGTTACCCAATAAAATTTTAAAGAAAACTGTTATTTCAGTCTTTTTTTCGAACTTTTGTGTTAGTGGTTCAAATGTCAAAAATCCCTTTATTAGGAAAATGGCAAATTTCTTTATTAATGCAAAGGTGACTTGGTTTATCGTTACTGTGACAAACGAAAACACTTTATTTGATGAATCCTTAAAGAAAATTTTAATTAATATCAATCAGGAGAAAAGTTATTGCAAAAATATATGTTGATCCCTAGACACTTTTGATGTGTGTAGTTATAGGGAGAATTGTAACGATTCTATAGGGTTTGATGAAGTAAATCTACATCATCTACCTCTTCTTGTGGTTTTGCCACAATTACTGATGGGTGACCATCAAGTCCGAATATATCTTGTCCTTCACGAAGTGGTACAACAGGATTAAATCATCATACAATCATAAAATAGGACGTCGAATTAGAACTACGTTGTAAAGACGGTGTACTTGGAAATAATAATAATTTGAATAAAAAAGAAAGTAGGTCAAAGATGTTTGACGGAGTTGATTAGATATAAGAAACACCCTCTAATGATAGGCTTACATCTCTCAATTCAAATTCAAAAGGCAGATAAGCAATTCATTTTCATATGCGACTTGCCACGAAGAAAATTTAGCTGAATGAAATCAGTAATATTTGTTGTTGAATCAACGGTTTTCGGTACGCAACCTAAATATTTGATTCGGGGCAAGCTATTTATTAGTCATACCAAATTATAATATTTGTTACAACTAATGCTATAATTTGAACTATCGCTTCATTCTATCAACAGTTATTCGTTACTTGACCTAAATTCTACATTAATCCGAATTTAACAATACAAACTAGGCTTAATATGCTTTAATGCACTCAAGATCACGATCCGTGTGAATCTTATTTTAACGCCAAAAGGCATTACGCTAAATTACCTTAAATCACTCCAAATCGTTTAAGAATACATTCGAAAGGAATAATGAAACTCATTAAATAAACAGAAAAAGAAAACATGACGCAGATAAGCCGGGTATCATGTGAAATGTGCCACCAAAACCGGCGCGAGCGCAATGTTCAAAATGGCTGCCGCTGTATGTAGGTCACGGCAATCGGTGCCTCGGTGGCTGCTCTTACAATTTTTTTAAACCCGAAACCAATTTGACTTAAGTTTGCAATGTTTTACTTAGTTTTGTATTTCACTATTTTATAAGCCGATATGATTACTATTTGTTTTTGCTTCATGTGTTGAATATTCTACGTCAAGGGCGAGAGTAACGGTGGTTTCGGCTTAATTATTCATAAAATTAACAAACAATTTGAGGCCTTCTCGGAAATATTAGTGGAAAAACTGCTATAAAGTTAGCCAGTCACCGTTTATCGTAATTATAGTTTCAATGTCATATCCTTGTATAAAAACGTGGCCTTGACTTTAAGATAAATGTATAAAAACATAACGGAGCATTTGAAATGTGTCTTGGTAAAATATTTGAGAATAACAGCGCTATTTGAGAAGGACATGATGTAATGTCATCGGAGAAATGTGGAAAAAGTAACGGGTTAATGTTGTGCTACAAAACGAGTTTTAATGAGCTCGAAACGGATGCAAGATTACTCGTATTTTTAAGTTTTACCAACTCAGCCATAGTCCTTCTAAGACTGGGATAAAGGCTCATATTTCTGGAGAGTCCTAAACTACTATGTAAATAGGAAGAACCACCTGTCTCTTTGAAAATGATCTAATACTAGCGTGTATATTACGAGTGCCAAGAATATTCGAAATTGATATATGAATGCATTCCACTACTACTACTCACTATTAAATTGTAATTCTGAAATGAAAATAGACTTAATCGTCCTCGAAGGGTTCGGAGACGCAAAAACATTACAGTATAACTGGGTTGTGGAGGTCAAATAGGCAGTACTTAGTTCCATGTAAAGTACTGACGTTCCGCTTCGTACGGTTAGGTTGAAAGCCGACTGTGATACAATTGGGAAAAAGCTGGTTCCGTGGTGACAGTGTCACAAAAATCTGAAGATATTAGAGGTTCCAAAGTAACGTTTGTCGAAAATGCTGGTCGTGGTTATCGTTGATTAAGAATCACTCCGAGCAGTGGACTTATGTAGGCTGATAATGTAGATACAAGTACAGGAACAACAATTCTTCAAGTATCATCCCCGAATCGAGCTAAACACCTGCTTATGTTTAAACGTATTAAACATAAGCAGGTGTTTAAATAAGAATATTTTAGCATGAAGTTCATTGTCATTTTCGGTTACAGTTCTGCGGACTTTAGTCTTTGGCTGTAATTCTCGATCGCTAAGAAATCAGTCGGCATGACTCGCAGTTTTTGGTACTGTGAGACAATCTAAGCCTTGTAGATTACTGTAATCATTATTTAGATTTTTATGATCTGACATTTCAAGGAGATGGTTTAATGGAAATCTGATTTTGATGTTCTAACGTGTGCAACGTGCGGTAAATTTCAATACATAAATTCATAATAATTTTACATCCGTTAACAAAAAAAACTAAAGAATTCCACCTACTGCATGAGGCAATATCAAACATTGTAGCAGTTGAAAACTGCCATTAATGACTCATCAAGCTACATTCTACATCTTTTCACTTTTTATCCTCAAATTAACATCTTCTTGTTACTGCTATTTTTGTGGCCATAAACATACTTTTAAATGGGATTGTATATTTGCTGAAAAGTGTAGAAATAAATTACTTTTAGTGCCCCACGCTCATATTTTTCATAATAAAAAGCCCAAATTGGTGGAGATGATATATTTATTGGACTAGAAATTCTATTTCTCATACAGCCAAAGGCCGCATATTTCGGACATCTATCTTCAGGAATTGAATACCAAAATCTCAGATTCAAATCCAGTTACTTGTGGACAATATCAATGAATCTTAGATGTGTCTTCATGACGATCTTGCAAACTTATTTAATCATCATAAACCCACAGTTTAATGTTAGCTTGAATTTTAACAGCTTCCATGTATTTGAGAGCGAAAGTGCATTCATTTGCACGTCGCACATCATCTCTGTTTACACAACCCTGGGTTGTTTTGAGGATTTTAATATCTTCTTGCTTAATTAAAATTGTTGGTTACACAGCCTTATGATATTTTTTATGGTTATGAGCGATCAGTATTCTTATTAAGTAAGAATCTTATGGTGCCAACCGTTGCTGAATGTAGCATTCATCATCATCACCATTATCTGCCCTACTTCATCGAAAGCACTGCCGGAGATAGGCCTCTTTGCTCGTGGCAACTTCTTGTTACCTTATCCAATATATGCCTGTGGTGGCAACAGTGTTGTCTGACAATTACAGCTTTAAATCTTTCAAATTAGACTGTTTCAACATTAATTGCGGCTTCGTGTCCAGCAACAAAGTCTTGAGCTGATTTAATTTCCATTGTAAATACAAAACTTTCTCGGAATATACCATTACATTAATGACTAGACGGAGTTCCAATTCACTTTTTCAGTTCCGTAAGCCATGCATGCGAAATTGCGGGCAAAAATTCTCGACTTCATTTCCCCAGTACAATTCTTTTAATAGGCATGTTCAACAGCGTTGTTTTATAGCTCACTTGTATGTTTGTCAAACAATGAAAATCAATCATTCACAAGGAATGTCCCAATTCGGCTGTACCGAAACCCAGGTTGCGTTACGCTTAAACAAAATAATTGCACGTAAACAACTCATTTGGTAGTTCCACTGCATTATTTATCACGTCATTATATTCAGTTGCCCAACTAATGATGTATATATTTATATACTGTTACCAAACAAGTCTATTGGGTCTCAGCTCACAACGGTTCGCGAATTCCTTTCCAAGAGAAGTGAAAGCCGACCAAATAATACAATTATCAGAGCGGAACGGTTTTCGTCATGTACTTCATTGACAAAACCCCTAGCACAAGTCCTCTCGAAGATACAATGAATGAATATTATTATTGGTGCTAATTTTAAAATGATTTATTTTTGCACTACCACCCAGTCAACCGCTCTCTCCCAAAGACGCGTGCGGAATGAGGTCAGCGTGTTCCAATTTTAAATTTTGATTGTCAGTAAGAGGATTTTGATACATAGTACTTTCACTGTTATTTTTCTCTCTTTAGCTGGCTGAACCTAGAACGTTCATTGTACGGTCTAAAACTTCCGGCTTTAGTTCCGGCTGTGGGCTCCAATTTCGGATTCGTCGAGCTTCATTATATTCCGCTACTATCTAAACGAGTTCTTTAAAAAGTTAAGATACTCTTGTTTAGCCTGTCGGTATTATTGTACTTCTAATCTCAGTTTTATCTTTAACTAGTTCCGTTGCACAATAGTAAAGTCCATCAGTAATGTCTTTAAAAGAATTGACGACTATTTGATGGATCGTAAAAATTCATAAGTGAATATTCCTCAATATTCTTGGCCTTCAAAGTACGTTCACTATTCTGTAGTAGTTTTACGAGTGGCTATTGTTTCTAATTCCATTAAAGTGTTTGACATTCTTCAGTGCAAACAAGTTAGATCTTCTGTCCATCGTCCTGCATTACTACCATTAAAAGATCTTGCTTATCGTCCCGCAAGCGGTAAGCCGAATGACACATTCGCGGTCCTGTTATTACTCCGGTATCGCATCGGACCAATTATAAATAGAGACTGATAAGTTCCGTTACTCGTGCCACCTCCATCCCTCTCGCACTCCCACATTAACCTCCATCTGAAGAATGAGACAGAAATATAAACGAACCTGTCTCGGTGGATTCGCGTGCCACGGCTCGGGTTTCCCCGTATCACGAAGCCACTTTCCTTCAACGACATGCGAATTGAACATTTCTTGATATTGGATCTTAATTTCTTTGATTTAAAGTTCACAGTCCTTTTCTGTTTTATCAAAGGGTGTTTATGAAACCCTTGTTGTCTTTACATTGCCAATTTACGACGAGGTCCTTACTTGTGAAGAGATTATTTGTGTCGTTTTAGTTTATGGCAGAAGTTTATTGGAATTCTACATTTTTATGTTCTGTGTCTAATCATATCTATGACCCTGGAACATCAGTTGGCTTTAAGTTTGCATCTATAATTGTTTGATCTTCAGAACGACTATATTCATTTTTTTTTTTGTAAATTCGTGTAATTTTATTCCGCAGTAAGAAATAAATGAGTATGCAAATTATTAATTGTACTTGTAGGATACATAATTTAGTTTAGATTGTGAATTCTTGTTAATATAATATATTTATTGGGCAAAATCCACGATTCCACACAATCGTAAATATTCAACATTAAATGTTTTTCGTTTTGTATTCGTTTTTTCCCTGTACACATCTTTAATCAGTACTTCAGATAAAATAACCTTTAATTTTTAGCGTAATTGTTCATTTTTGTCAAATTCACTGTTGCTATGCGTTGTTTCAATCGTTTCATCTGTAATTCAATCGCTACTGAATTTCAATACAATATTGCTGATAGATTATCTACTTGAATATTTACTTCTGTGTTGACCTTCAATAGATTGTTACGGTTTATTATTGAATGATAGTGTGTTGTTATTGTGTATAATAACATTATTTATTTACTTTGCTATTCAGACATTGCGACTAACCTGATTAAAATTGCCGTCCTCTTTGGTTGGGACGTGTAGAATATTGTTAATACTAGACTTACTCCTTTTTTATCCCAGTTATCTTCATCACTATTTATTTCGACCTCCTCAACAAAATTTTACCAAGAGAGATCTTTCAACTTCCTATAATACATATATTATTCTATAAATTACCATAATCAACAACTAGTAGACCGTCTTCCGACATCGGGGTCAACCGGTAATCATTAGCAAATCATTCTTTACTGTTTATATTCACTTGCTACTCAAAAACTTATCCATCTGTGATATTATACCTTGGTAACAATCGCAGTCCACTAAGGTCGAAACTATTCGTGTCATGCAGATCCCTATCATTTCCGTCTTGAACTGATTTGAATTCAATGCTTCCACCATTTGTTTATTGTTCCTCGACATAATCTTGACCTGAAGCTTACGCATTATTTCATAATTAATCGTACCTTGAAATTATTACCTCATTTCTGAGTACCGTATGAACATATGTTTTGGTGACCCATTTTGTTGTTTGTATTAAGAGCAATGTGGACGAACAATGCTCTGGATACTCCGTCATCCGCTCGGAGGCGTAACATAGCGGTCCACCAACGTAACAAGAGTTTCACCGCTCTGTAACGGATGACACAAGCGGTTACGGTACCCGAGTCCGCGCGGTGGGGCGCATTCGACTTTCAAACTCACGCGCACGAAAGCCATTGC
Source organism: Agrotis exclamationis (assembly GCA_950005045.1). Lineage (NCBI taxonomy): Eukaryota > Metazoa > Arthropoda > Insecta > Lepidoptera > Noctuidae > Agrotis > Agrotis exclamationis. Next base: position 12,585,470 of record OX465441.1, read on the forward strand.
TCCAGCACTCGGCGCACGCTCGGCCCGTCTTCGGCTAACATCGGATCCTTACTCACCATAAACACTTTTATTCTGATCTCTATTATATCTTGCGACAACATATTTTCCTTTGCCATCTTTTTCATAATCCGTAAAGTATTAAACGCGGAAATGTTGACAATGAAGATTGTAAGCGAAGGTGTCTTGGCTAGAGTCGCTATTCGCTTGTGATTCAAGCGCGGTACGCTCGTACCGTTAGCAGTGAAAGTGCTTGGGCAAAAGTGAAACGGATGGTTTAGAGTGGCGCAACTTGCTCGAGATTGGCGTAAAAAATCGCGATCGAGGAAATGTGAGAGGTTACAGCCGGTTGGATGCTTGAGATTTTTTTGCGAACTTTTTTGGCATCTCGCGTTTTCTTTCTCTTGTTGTTCTAGAACGTTCTTTAGGAGCTTGAATTCTAACCAAACTTGACATGAGAATCTGATAGGTAGTCACTACTTGGGAAATACTGGTCTTCTGCTCGTATCTGGATAGTTTGGACCCCGCATAATTGGGAAATGGCGCGGCGGATGACGACAAGCTCATCTGTTTTCTAGATTTTCGACTTACTCGTATCATACTCCCAAAATATCTTCAACTACAATTCTAAACTTTCCAAAAACACAATTTCTCTATTCCAACAAAATCAGTCATCACTCTACTCCCTTTCCCACTAACTCCAATTAAACTAAAAAGTAATAAGTCATTATCGCAGTAACTATCATCGTGTCGACTAACCTAATTTCACCCATCGATTGTGCACTGCCAGTATGTGGCACGGATGTAGTAAGTACGTGAGTTTCTTTTGAACTCACCTGTCACTCATTTCTTGTCATGGTGTGTTAGGTTGACAATTTAATCTGGTTATGGCCTGTTTTCCCACCTTTTCATAAGTTCTGGAAAACTAAACTTACCTTACTTCGTTATTAATTCTATTTTTTCATTCTGGATTGCAAATCGATCATAATTTTACTGTATAGTACCTGTACTATTCAATTAAAGGTGTTAACGACTTCGTTTAGTCTCTAGCAAGATTATTTTTGTCTATAAGTTCATGGCCATGTTGTTGGTCTCCGCTTCAGAAGCTTCTGTCGTTTGTTTCTTCATTTATCTTCATTGTGTGTACAGAGCTGGGCACTGCATGACAGGCCCCTAATTTTCTTTATCCAACCAATACAAGTCATCAAAAGTTTACATTATATCTGCTAGCTTATTTGAAAAGTGATACGTCACATATTCACGTCCGTACAAGACGAAAGTAAATATATTTTGATCGGAACCACCTTCCGGACTTCGATTTCTTCATTTAAATGTAATTTTGGTCAAAACTTTATTTGATTACCTCCTCTAAGAAAGTAGGCCGCTCGTGTAAGCTTCGAATTATCTCTAAAACGGGTTTCCACCCCGAAAGGATAATTTTCTTTTCCTCAATCACTATTAATGGTATTCAAAGATTAACCTACTTTTATTTAAATCTCGCCCTTATTTTCTGCTCTAAATATTGCTATTGGATTCAATCGCTAAAGGAATCTTTTTCAACCTTGGTCCATAATAAAGTCTAGGTCTAAGACCCTTAGTGCTATTTCTAGCCTAGATTTATTATTAGAATGATTGATGGGTAAACTAGGGTGTATTTTGCTGTGTCTGAACTCAATTTGGTTTGTAGTTCGCACGTACAAATTTTCCGGAAGATTTGTTTCATCTATTATGGGAATGTTTTCTCTGTTTTCTATATTGTGTCTAATTTTTTTCATTAATTATTGTTACTCATGTTTTCTCTTATCTGTGTTAAATTAAAGAGTGAAAGAAGATAATTTGGCGAATTGCACAATATTTTGTAATAATAAAACTAAATGGCATATTACCGGATGTTGGTAACTTTTTATATCTTTTATGTCTTCACTTATTCTGTCTTAATTATAATCATTATTTGTACTTCTATCATTAACATTCACTTTTCTTTTTTTGCCGTCTGCAATTTGCACTTATTGCAGAATAGCAAAATCACAACTTATTACAAAACCTTAGTCTAACTTTTAACAAGACTTAGCCATACTTTTTTTCCAATTGTCAATGGAGAACTCTTAATCGATTAAAAAATATTTAAGAGAATTATATAAATTCAACCCTTCAAACGCTTTGCATAATTGTTATTAAAATAATATAATGAAAATGTAAAACACATTTTTAATCAAAACAAATCATAGTACCTAAATAAGTTTTTTAAGTTCTAATGACATGGTGAGTGATATTGTCAGTTAAAAAAACTTACACTCTGTATATAATTGAAAAATAAATAAAATTAAAAGATTAACACAATATAAATCATCTATAAGTCAAATGAGAGCGCGGCGACAGTGAAGCGCGCGTGCGTATCTGGGTTAGGTGGTCGCAACCTCGTGAGTAGGGGCCTCAGCGGTGGGTTAGGTTAATCTTGATCGGTGCTTGCTTTCAATACCTGGACCTGTGCTGCATCAACAGGTTTAGCACAGAATTTGAATCACTGGAAAAGTTCTAGAAACATCTGTCAAAAAAAGTTAACCCTTAAATGCGCGTGTTTTCAATACCTGTCAGGTATGATAAAGGATGTGTAATACTATTTTTAATTAACTAGAAAAAAGTTAGGGTGGCTTCTAAAGAATATTAAAGTGTGTAAAAAAATAATGGCCTAGCGTAAGGTTTAAAAAATGTTTAGGTAACAAAACGTGTACTTCAAAGCCACTTTTCAAAAACTTTCCACCCCTTTCTATAAAGTTTCCATCAAGCAATAGGTACTCTACGCCTGACCCTCGAAATATTTGTTTACTCACAACCAATTAACCTGTTAATTACTATAACTTCGTACTTCAAACATTCCCCGGCCTTGGTCTTGTTTTTCTCACTTCAGCAAAATTATCAAAGAAATGTTAATTAAATAAGTATCAAGGAAGGAAAAGTCTTAATATATTTGCCTGGCAAATTAAGTAGAAAGGGCAACAAGTGAATATTGCAACCCATTAATGTGTACCCTGAAGGTTTTCAGATGGCTTCACTAATAAAGGTCGAAGTTTATCGTAGGTGCAACTTTGTATGTGTTTATTTTATGTGGCAAACACACGGTTATTTCATGTAGAACGATATTTTTGCCGTGTTTCTCGGAAAGAGTGTTGAGTGAAACGTTTTTCGTTTGTGGAGTTTGTGAGGGTTAAATATGATTGCGAATTATTCTGTGAGTTTAGGTTTTAAGAGAGATTGCATTCTATTTTAATCTGAAATTGTTTTCTTGGAATGCTTTTATTTTAAAATTAGTATATCTTTCATCGGTTCAAAACGAGACAAAAGCAATATAATTTATAATATTTATGAAAATAAAAGCGTTTTCTATAAATAAAATGTAATTTTTCAGTCGGCCAGCGTTGCTCTGTGGGCGTTGTCTGTTCGTCGCTTTATATATTTTTAGACGCCATGTTTGTGACAGCCCTGTTCCAATACATGAGCTCCTTGACGTCAGGAGGGTAGTTGGTCTTTTGTTTCAAAACTCAGTTTGCAGTTCTCTTTAGAAACTGGAAATCTTTGAGTACACTATGCTGTCATTTGTAGATCTTTGGCAGTCGTTACTGTTAGTCAGAAGCTCTAAAAGTCTGACAACCAGTCTTACCATGGGGTATCGTATTACCCAGTTACTGGGTTGTGGAGGTCCGATAGGCAGTCGCTCCTTGTAAAATACTGATATTCAGCTGCATCTGGTTCGACTGGAAGCCGACCCCAATATAGTTGGTAAAAGGCTAGGGAGATGATGAGCTAGGGACTACCACATTGGTATAATTATAGTCCATGCCACTGCTGAAAACTATGTTCCGGATTTGATTTCCAGGTCGGATAAAGTGTAGTAGCTTGCGACTAGATTTGTGCCAGGTTTTTGGCGATAGGCTCACGTATTTCTACCATGGTAGGAAAATGACGTTTACTACTAATTTATACATCTCTGCCGAAATCTTTGGTGATACAGGCATGACGATTGTGTTATTTTTGAGTAGACAGCCCTATTTAATCCACGGTCGGGTAACGATAACTGAAGAATTAAAACGTCTTTTAAATACGACAGACCAAGGTATTTGTTATAGGTTATGTGAATGAATAATAATATGTTGTATGTTATGTGGTAGACATCATGAATATTCTGTAAACTCTAAGCTATTTCTTCAAACGCCTTGAATATTTAACGTTATTACCATAATGTGTAATGACATTATTATATAGTACGTACTTCTCGCCGGTTTTACGCATAAAACGGCCTGTTTATTCGTTAAATGTATTCTAAAGGATAAACAAAATGAGCGTCTGGTATTATAAAATGTATTATATCCTTCTTACATTATCCTTTTTTATTACCTAAACCTTCAAAACCCCAACTTTCAGTACAAAATAAATCATTAAGTCTGATTAAAATCGCAAACGAGACTAAAATGTAGCATCGCAGGGTTATCCTTCTACTTCAACATTGTAAATTGAACTTTAGGTCTTGTAAAATAAAGTAGGTAATTGTTTGTGATTATTGTGCTGGTGGGGGGAGGCGGGGATACACGAGGCCGGCGCAAGCGGGTCAGTAGGGCACGGGTAAGTGTGCCTCGCGGATCCGACCGGTCGTTCAGCCCTGAACTTGCTCTGGGATTTGCTATGTTATGTCATGTGTTTATGATGTCATGATGTGCAGGCGGGTTTTGGAATGCCGGTAGCGATTTAGGGTTAGAATTTTTTTTGACAAAATGTTTTTTTTTTCTGTTCATGTGTCTGATTTTACAAATTATTGATTATTAATTTTAGGATTTTTTTTTTACCTTTAGGGGTCGAATTTTCATATTTTTCCTTGGTGTTCATATTCGCAAGTAGTTAAGGCTGCGCGTTGAAGGTGTTTTGATTTTAAATAAGTTGCTTTTAAATTATTATCTATTGCATAATAAAATTCACATTAATCTAGCTGTTATTTCTATTCGCATCCACATACAAATCCAATCAATTTGATAACTATCAAATAATTACTCATCAAAAAACAAAACGAGCTAAATCAATTACTTTCACTTACACAACATTTTTAACCTGTCAAACGGACTGACATATCATAACATTTACACACACACATACACACACACATTATTATATTTATTCATTACATTTTGTTTGTAATACTTTGGCTTGTTACAAAATGTACGAGTATAATAACTTTCTCTGTTGGCATGACATTGGCTCGAATCGATTTCAAGTAGAGTGCTTGATGGCTATCGTAACTTTAAAATATCAGTTTATTGAAGTTTGGAGCACTTTTGGTGTACTGAGTTTTTTATTTTTTGTACTTATGAAAAGGAAATAAATGTCTTAGTCTAAAGGCGCATTTTCCATCGCTTCTTGCCCGTATTACAGATGGGATGGTACAGTTGACCGTACCATCATCGTTGAAAATTCATTCGGTAGAACAGTTGACTGTACCATGGAATAAATACATTTTGTTCTTTTCAAAATTTATTAATTCCGTAGTACAGCTAACTGCACCAAAGGAAATTTTGATTTATTCTGTGGTACGGTTTACTGTACCACGGATTTTAAACAAAAGCGGCCTTATTACAAAAACTAAATAAACCTTGGCTTAAACCTGGTCTATCAATTCTAGGCTTATCTGCAGAGCCATGGTTTAAATTTGTCCGTATTACAAAACTAAGATAAAACGTCGACTTTAATACCATCCGTTCTATACCGTCATTTGAACGATTGATTGTCTAAAGAATTAAATCCGCCATTTGTAATAACGATTAAATCTACCTTGTTCAAATCCATTTTTGCTGAAAATAACACAAAAACAACAACACAATGAAAAAGTTGCTATGAGAAACTTTGTCACACCTTTGACAGCTACTAATGTTAGACCATGGTTTATCGCAAAACCACGATTTGTAATAAAATTTGTGTTAACCGTAGTTTTACAAGATTTAAACCTGGGTTTTTAGTTAAACCCCTTTTTGTAATAAGGTGGAATAGTTTTGAATCTGAGTCTTGCATACAAGTGTGACGTCACATTGGTGTACAAGTTGCATGAACTGTCAAAAAACCATAATTTACAGTCTCAACTAGTTACCAACTAGTTACCTAGTTGTAACTTGTATGCAGGTTTGTTCAAGTTGCACACAATTTGCAACTTTTATAATGGAAACGTGGCCCTAAAATGACTGTCTTTTGTTTATTCTTTGGTACTTACAACATTGCCTGGAAACTCAAAATATAAATAAAAATGGTATCTAAAAATCATTAGTGTTAATGACAATTCAAATTTAAATATGATGACAAATTGAAATAGGATAATTCGCTTTATAAATTATGAAGATTCCAGACTGAATAAATTAATTACTGAAGCTATATCTTTTAATTGAAATAAACGGTAAAATGGATAAAAGCAATTTTATATGAACTTCGTCGTGTGCTATTAGATATAAAATAGCTGTCAAATATCAACATTTTCATTTAAAAAGTGTAACACGAGAACCACGACCAGTTTCTAATGTGGTTCAAAAATAAAGAAAAAACATACCTCGTCTGAAATAAACTAGCTCAAAATAAGAACAAAAGTTTCAGCATCACTTTCCTTCCTAGAATCTAAGATTCTAAGTAGTCCGTTGTACAGTCAACAGCAAAAGTAGATGATCAAAATCAGAAATTCAATACTAATTAACGGAGTTCGCGTCAGAACTGTGTGGCGTCGAAGTGATTCAGAAGTACATATGTGATTGTAATTTACCAAACATTTACTACTAGTTCATCTATACAGTTCTGACGCGAACTCCGTTCATTATTATTGAATTTCTAATTTTGATCATCTACTTTTGCTGTTGACTGTACTTTTGTTGTAACAAGTCCCGATCTATGCAAGTCGTACTATAAAGCTGGGTGCTGACCGATGTTACTGGTCGTAAATGTACCATTCGCAGCGAGTAACTAGCTGCTTTTTCTCTCTCTGGTATTTAGGGTAAGGAGTCGAGCGCGAGAACAAGCCTAGCTGTTAGACGATAGACGTAACATCGAGCCTACAACAATCACTCTCCTCAAACGCCTTTTGTAGTACTCAAAAAAACAATAATAGGCGGAGCACAGTTGAGCACGTACCAAACTCATGAAGCGCGCTCGTTTAAGGATTGTAGTACAAATTTAAATAGTCAGTCCCAAGTGTACACAAATTTGTGCTCGGCTCGTGCTTGACTCCTGAGCGTAGACCCACCTTTTGCGAGTGCCTTGTTTCCCCGTACTGTCTGCACGTACGCTCGCTGTGTAGCACGTTACATTACGCGTCATAAAGCCGTAGTCAGTACCCGCCTTTATATCTGCTACCCATCAATCAGTTGCACTTCTGGTAGCTGATTGCATGTCTGCCTGACTGTATTACCTTAGGTCAGAGATCAGACGTCTGCTGCAATTAGAAGGTGCATCTACACCGCCGGTAATATTTGTGGAGCAACAAAAGGCAACACGGTAACATTCGGCAACATTCGGTAACTTTTGTGGCTCCTTGTTACTATTTGGTGATTGTTACTCATCCACACCGCAGTAACATCCGACAACAAATGTAGCCGTTACTGAAAGAAAGAAAGAAAGATTGTGATTGATTTGTTGGCGTATGTTACCGAATTTTGAGCAACGTTACTCGACTTACAGTAACACGTCAACACTTAGTAACATTAAATAACATTTTGTTGGCTGATGTTACCGAGTAACATTTGGAAACGTTGAGCTACAAATGTTACCGGCGGTGTGGATGCTCCGTATGAGCTGCTATCGATAGCTAGTTGTGACATGTGTCAGATGACTTGGGTGATGTGGAGTAACTGATTAATATTGACGAAACAACATTAACAGCCGAAAAAAGGGAAGGTCCTCTATTCAATTTTTTCAAAACCGTTAAATTATCACGATAATGAACTTGAAATGTTCATCATCGCAATTATTAACGGCATTTCGCGTTACTCTGGCCTCAACTTAAGAATGATCCAATTCATTTTTTCTGTTAGTAAGCTTGATTATACCTGAGTGCTACAAGGCTGTAAATGATATTTGTATCGTGCATATTACACACGCCGCCGCCGCCCGTTCCGTTTCCGTGTTCCGTGTGACGTCTGCGCCGCGTTAAAGCAGCGTTCAATTGACTCCATGCGTCGCGTTGTCGCGGCGTCTCCGCTGCGCATACGTTTATCGAACGCCTACGCTGGAAAAACGCTAGTATGAAGGCTCTTATCACAAGTTTTATCTAGCAAGTAGGAAAAAGAATAGCGCGGGCTGAAAATAGGATACGACGCGGTAGATCGGGAGAAAAAAACTTCAGGTGAACGAAGTCGCGGACAGAAACTTGTTTTCTAATAATAAGTTATTGGCAATCGAAAGTCGCGAAAAAGTAATTAAGGTTCCTTTTCGAAAAAGTCATATTTTTCAACAGATTTCCTTTTAGTCCTATCATATTATGTGACAACTTAGGCAGATTTCTAATCTAAAATACGAAGGCAGAATAGGCAAGCTTAGAAATAGGCTAAACATAACATTAGACTGAAATATGTACCCATCAACGCAGACACCACACACACATACATTATAAAACATAATCTTCTAAGACAGATCTTAAGATAGAATCAGCCTTGAGACGGTCCTTGAAATAAGTCTGGATCCAATGAATATTAAACAGCTCCCTTGATACAACTTGCTACGTTTCAACATAACTTAGTTATTCTAAACGAAATTAGAGAACTGCTTAATGAAACTTAAGCTAGATTTTTCTGAACTATACAGGGATCGGCTTCTTTAATACAAGCTTTCTTTTTTCCTTGTTCGTTTGTTTTATTAGGAACGTTGATGGAAGACGAGTGAGAGGACGACATTTGATTTCTTGGTGAACACTGAACAGATAGACATAGAATGCTGATAAAAAAGTCCTCCAGAAATCATACACTCGGAGAGTTATCAAATCAAATACTTAAGTTCATTTTTCGGGAACTCCCCGACTTGCCAACGAGTTGGGGAAGCCCCCAAAACGCTTAAATAAATAAGTGGATAGAGACCACTTGTTATAATAGATGAAGTGACATAGTAAACATGTCTTGTGTTTTTATTTATTTAAACCACTAAATGGACGATAAACGTAAATAATTATTTAGAGGCTTATTCTGAGTTTTTGTGTATGTGAGTTTCAATGCTTGTAAACGTACCTACCCACGATACAGAAGAATTTCCTAGCGTGGGGCAATCTTTTCTTTATTTTAATACTTTTGTGTTCTACAATCCTAAACATCGGGAATAAATACTGCAGACGGACCTTCGAAAACAGATCACGGCTAGTTTTAGCTTCATAGACCGCTGTCTCTGTCACACGTTATACAGGGTGTAAGAGACATCGACGCACAAACGGATACCATGGGTCCAGGACATGATTCCCGACCGGTGTTGAAATTTTTCGTCGGTTTTTTTTCCTATTTTTTTTATTTTTATGTTTGTTTTTTTTAATAGTGAGCCGCGCTTAAAGTACTACAGGTACTGTGGTACTGGGCACAGTATTTAACATAAACATCTAAGAAGACACTATTTCTAGTTTTATTTACATTGCTACTTTTAGTGAAAGTAGTGAATTAATTACTTTTTATTAAAAATCTCATTGGGTTAGGTAAGAATAACGATTATGAACAGTCTAAAGTAAAAAAAAAGTCCAAATTTTTTTTAATTTTTTTTATAAAAATTAGGATAAGTCCGACGAAAAATTCCAACACGAGGCGGTACAGAATCATGTCCTGGACCCATGGTATCCGTTTGTGCGTCGATGTCTCTTACACCCTGTATACGAGGCGTTTGTCACTGGTTTGGGTAGTCAAAGCAAAGACACAATACTACGAAGCCTAAACTAGGTGGTGATTTCCTTATCTGTATCTTCTAGCCCAGTTACCTTCATAGTCTTCACCAGTCTTCTGCAGTTCATTGGACTTTCAACCATAGAACTGACTTCACAAGTGCCAATATAATTAGCATACCTAAATAAATCAAACAACAAAGTAACATTGTAAAGAAGAAATTAAAGACATTGTCTTTATTTTTAAACCTGATAAGGGGCGCTCGTTTTTGCCAAGGACTCGAACGTGATAATTTTGTGTTTTATTCTTTAATTTGGCACGTGTTTGTTTATCCAATCAATTCAGCCTATCACAGTCCCATTGGTGGTCATAGGTCTTTGCCAGGCTGCACCATATTACCATGCCTTGGCTGTCTCAACCATCTTCTTAGGGCCGTCGGTCCATATAGCTGGAGGCGTCCCACATTACGCTTGCCGATACGCGATCTCTACTGCAGGATTCGTCTGACGGGCCTCCCTTTAGAGGGCCAAAACCTCCCGGGGTCACGAGACTGTCTCATCAGGTTACTGTGACCCTGGCCATAAAAGGCTATTGAAGGATCCCCGTGGATTTTAGTCAGCACAAGTCTGACAGTCCCTCCCGTCCTGCCCTGGGTCGAAAAAACAGACTCGTCTACTCCTTTCCTCTTTCGAAAAATATGTCCAGCCTACTGCCACTTCAGTTTGCTTACTCTTGCAGAGAGAAATTCTATGATGTAGTGAGCTTACCCAGAAGAAGCCTGTTCATTTCAATCAGAGATTAGGGTTACTTTAAATGCCTACTCACAAAAATAACCTTTTATCAATGCAATTTTTACACAACCTATCTGAATGCAAATGAAATACCTTTCATCTCCATTCATTCTTGATCCTATAATGTTACCACTGCTGGGACACAGACTTCCTCTTATGAGAGGGAGTGAGAACAGCTCACAACGCCGGCCCAGTGTAAGTTTGTGGATGACACACATCTTAAAATGTTTAATTCTGAGGAATAACGTAACAAGCATTAATATCCTCACCATATTTTTCACCTCAGCTTCCATTCATAAATCCGAACATGCGTAGTTTCTAATAACAAAATTCGGACCAATCACGGTCGTCCAAACAAACAGTCTAATAAGCTATTGGCTGTGTGTGTGGCAACGTGCCGGTCTCACGTGGCGGTCGACCGTCGCCACAGTCACGTGAACCGGCTTTGTCTGTAAACATTATAGATTGCACTGGAATTTTGTTAGCCTAGCTGTTTTGTGCGTTGTCCTTTGAAGTGTCATTTATAAAGGACACTTTCTTTCTTACTATATTTTTTTAACCTCTTTTTACTCTATTATTTTAATATATTATTTTATATTATATTATTTTATTGCTTATAATAAATAGGATATCTGAAAAAAAATTAATTAGTCCTTTTACTTAGATTTTTATTTGTTTGTTGCTTAAACCAGAATTTACGAAAATACGACGATTTTAAAACTGCCTGTACGTCACAAGCAAGTACAGTTTACTTGCTTCTGACTTCATGAGCCCCCATTCTCGAATTTTCATGCTTTATATATCATTGATTTAACAAAATACAAAATAAGAACGTAAATACATTATTTTTCAAACACGGACTAGTCAGATTTGCAATTTATTGAAATACTGTCAACAAGCCTATAGTAAGTATTGTAGTATAAATCAAGTAACAATTTGTAAAATGGTCACAAAACGTTATTACAATAAATTGACAATTTGTGTCGAAGTCTGTATGGCTAGAATCACCCATATACGTGATAAGTGAAATATGGCTATTTAAAGGTCTCTGTCTAACCCTTCGGGCATTATAGGCATAATGTTATGTTGTTTGTCAATTTGTAACCATATTACTATTAAACAAGATTTATTTTATCATTCTACTACGGATATTTTAAATTGGCTTTTTGCGTCCCCCTGATCTAACTTTTACATTTATTATTACCAGAATGTGCCAGACGGGGGGTTATATATTTTCTTAGTGGTGATTTAAATCCGACGACATCGTGAGGGTCGTGGGCAACCGATGGATGCAAGTTGCGAATTGTCGTTCGGCGTGGCGGTCTAAGGGGGAGGCCTATGAACAGCAGTGGACGTCTTCCGGCTCGATGATGATTTAATTCTAAAATTGGACATCTTTCATTTCAAATGTCATCTCAATGATGACCTATTCTGAACTTTCAGCTCTGAAAGACATACTTTACCGATTTGTCATTGGCGCCATTAGTGTTTCTTATTTTGGAATAAAATGGAATTTAAAAGGATTAATAGCAATAACAACATAGGCAAATTCTTTAAACACAATCGGAGCTAAAAATAACACAGAAAAGTATTTGTGGTATTCCTAAAACGTTTAGAAATGCTACAAATCCATTGCCACTTACAACTAATTGAAAATAAACGACCTGATTAAAATTCTTCATCACTGAAAACTATGCAACCTCATTTGTGATTTCTGAAATTAAACTGCTATCTTGCCCACGAATATATTCTTCCGTATAGGTACGATAAAACTATTAAGATTATGTACGCCGAATGGCATTCCATACAAACTTTCAAGACTTATCTTCTTTTTAGGGTTCCGTAGCCAAATGGCAAAAATGGAACCCTTATAGATTCGTCATGTCTGTCTGTCTGTCTGTCCGTCCGTATGTCACAGACACTTTTTGTCGAAAGTATAAGAGCTATCCTGTTGAAACTTGGTAGGTAGATGTATTATGTGAACCGCATTAGGATTTTCACACAAAAAAAAAAAAAAAAACAGATTTTGGGGGTGCCCCCCATACTTAGAATTGAAACTCAAAAAAATTTTTTCACCAAACCCATAACGTGTGGGGTATCTGTGAATAGGTCTTTAAAAATGATATTGAGGTTACTAACATCATTTTTTTCTAAACTGAACAGTTTGCGTGAGAAACACTTCCAAAGTGGTAAGAAGTGTGTCCCCCCCCCCCCCGTAACTTCTAAAATAAGAGAATGATAAAACTAAAAAAAAAATATAATGTAGACCTCAACCAAAACTACCAACGAAAATTGGTTTGGATGAGATACAGTTAGCAGTTTTTGAGATATGGTACATTTTCAAAAACCGCAAATATAACTTTGCCATTCATACAAATACTATGAAAAACAAAGTTATTTTATTGTTTGTGTATATTACTTACTAATCTCAATATAATTATATCTCTAATCTATGCTTGCTGCTACGGAACCCTTCATGGGCGAGTCCAACTCGCACTTGGCCGGTTTTTTAATATGTCTTAACGTGACCCTGAAATAATATAAAGGGCTATTGAAACGTCACCGTGGATTTTAGTCAGTACAAGTCTGACAGTACCTCTCGTCCTGTGTAGGAGTACTCATTTAATGATTTTACCACGATAAAAAGTAAATGATTCCATAATTTTATTAAACAAAACTGGCTATTTGTAAATCTTTATACTGAGAGCAGGCACGTGGCTTATGATGGTGGAAAAAGGTAATGGAGTTAATTCAAAGGTTGCTTTATATGAAGAAGCCTGAACAAGTCAAAGTTGTGCGGTCTTGAAATTTCTTCCCCAGATGTATTGTTTTTTTTTTTTTGCAAAAAGGGGTTGTTTTCTCACACCTGTTCAAATTTTCAAACAAAGGGAGGTAAATTACAATCCCCTCCGAAAAAAACGGTGTTTCTCGTTTCGTAATGTGCATTTTTTTTTTTAACCATGGCTTCTCGTCGCTAATTATGATTTCTTTATTTAATTAATTAAGTCACTTTAATTTGTATTTATTTTCAGTTTCGAAGGTATCTAAATAATTTATGCCGCCATGGATAATACTTTTTATATGAGCACCATAAAATATATGTTTATATTCCATTCTATATCTTCTTTTGAACAATAAACTCCGTCTTAAAAGATTGCCCGAAGAAGGCAAGACATACAGAATATTGGAAATATATGGGGGAAACCTTAGACAAGCAAAATTAGAAGGACGGGTGAAGGCATAAAAAAAACCATGTGGGCGTTACCCCAACGTTGTCCTATTAAACCAAAGGCGACGAACATGTGTACTGTAAACAAAATAAAACTGCACTTCAATCAGCCCTAAAACTGTGCTACGATCTAGTTCACATTGCCAGCACTGTACTTAAACGACCTACTTCCAATCTGATCTAATTTAAATTGTAATTACGTCGCCTGTATGTGTGTTTGTGTGACTGTTCTAAATATACGACCTGATTGTTATTACTCTTTGACAATCGATTTAGACCATGCTGTTTACTTGGTTGTAGTCTTTTTCTACGTTTTAGAAATTTAGAAGCACCTATAGGTTCATCTTTCCGAAGATTTGCTTCTGTTTCATTGTTCCTTTCTTTATCACAGAAAAGCCGAATTATCATCTGTTTCCTAAGTAACTATATTTTCATTAACATAATAACATTGTTAAATTCAGTAACATTGAATGATGTTTCACGTCTGGGAGGCCTTTACTGAATGATAATGTAGTAGAAGGCTCCTGAAACATTTTTTATAGAATCCCAAACTATCTTTAAAAGTTAAAACCATAATATTCTACTAAGACATTATCATTCTCCCACACTCTTTATTTAGAAAAATGTCGTCGCCACTGCAAATAAAGAGCAAGCATTTAATAATTGTCATCAAAATAACTCGGGTAAGTAATATATGATATAACTACAAAATCTCTAATATTTACAAGCGATAACAACTGAATGTATAATTTTATTTGATATAACGATCTCTTAATATAATAAACGATTGACATAATTTTATAATGACTAATTTCTATAATCATAACAATCAATGAATATAAAATCGTTTTGTATACCACTCAAAAGACATAAAACTTATTTGGTCTAATTTTTTTATCTTCCTGGTATGTAATTTAACTCTGATGTACCTAGTAATAGTACCACCTACCATGAATGCTCGACGGAGCCCCGCGAAGCGGGGCTCCTATTTCTGCGTGCAAGGTTTAAAGTAACCTAACACGAAGGGGATGGCGGGGTCTTTCAGACCCCGCCATCCCCTTCGAACCTAACCTGTCCGTGTCGGGGTGCCCCATGTCCCGAGCTCGCTTCGCTCGCTCTTGCATCCTAGGTCAAATAACTGATTACTGCCTGTCATGCTGGCTCGACGGAGCCCCGCTTCGCGGGGCTCCTATTTCTGCGTACAAGGTTTAAAGTAACCTGTCCGTGTCGGGGTGCCCCAAGGCCCGAGCTCGCTTCGCTCGCTCTTGCATCCTAGGTCAAATAACTGATTACTGCCTGTCATGCTGGCTCGACGGAGCCCCGCTTCGCGGGGCTCCTATTTCTGCGTACAAGGTTTAAAGTAACCTGTCCGTGTTGGGGTGCCCCAAGGCCCGAGCTCGCTTCGCTCGCTCTTGCATCCTAGGTCAAATAACTGATTACTGCCTGTCATGCTGGCTCGACGGAGCCCCGCTTCGCGGGGCTCCTATTTCTGCGTGCAAGGTTTAAAGTAACCTAACACGAAGGGGATGGCGGGGTCTTTCAGACCCCGCCATCCCCTTCGAACCTAACCTGTCCGTGTCGGGGTGCCCCAAGTCCCGAGCTCGCTTCGCTCGCTCTTGCATCCTAGGTCAAATAACTGATTACTGCCTGTCATGCTGGCTCGACGGAGCCCCGCTTCGCGGGGCTCCTATTTCTGCGTGCAAGGTTTAAAGTAACCTAACACGAAGGGGATGGCGGGGTCTTTCAGACTCCGCCATCCCCTTCGAACCTAACCTGTCCGTGTCGGGATGTACCAAGTACCGAGCTCGCTTCGCTCGCTCTTGGATACTAAACGTTAATCATTATCATAACGTTTGAAACATATTATATGTTTCAAACGTTATGATAATGATTTTCGCTTAAATAAACGTTATATCAAATAATATTATATGAAATGAGTTTTAGAGTAACACAAACATTATGTGTAAAGAAATTATATCAATCGTTGGTATTTCTCACGTTGATTATATCATGTGAACGTTATTGAAATGAAAATATATCAAATAACTTTATATGAAATGAGACGCACCCAAATAACTCTTCTTTATCTTTCATCGTTTTGGGCCAGTTGATAATACATATTCTTATTAGCAAAGTCACGACTGCCATGATGTTGCGTATTTAAAACAGTTTTGCAAACTTTAGTAGCATTAATTTTAACATTATCATCATGATCGTCATTTGTAGCTTCTATTACGTCTATAACTTGAAACTCTTCACCATTATCTGCTAAGCCTTTCTTAGTTATGTTCCGATCGCCTTTTAATCTAATTGAATGTAGGAAGAAAGCCCTTGGTAAGACTGGTACTCACTTTTCTTTCGGGAAACACTACTCAATGATCTTACAAAATGTAAAATCACTTAAGCATTCATATTTACCTCATCAAAAATCATATCACCAAAACAAATGATAAACAAGTAGGTACATTTAATACTGTATCACCGGTTTCTCTACGTATAGTGACTACGTCTGACCTTGTATGACGATAATTTAGTGAAACACGGCCGCTCAATGTCATGCAAATTGCCACAGCCACGCCCACTGCTTGAATAACGGCACGAGTATTGAAGATGTTTGGGGAACTTGCTTGCTTATGAGATTTTTTATCAGTTAGTACTTCAGAATGATCTTGATTTGAATTTTGGTCGTGTTTGGTGCGATTGGTGCTTTGTATCTCGATTTTTTAAAGGGTTTTTTATGTTTGAACTAATGTCTCTCCTAAGCTTTAACCCTCTAAAAGCGGGATTGACATCAGGTATAGAATTTTTGAAGTTGGCAGATTTTTTCGGATATTACCTTCTGCATCAAAATTGAGTAATTTAATCTCTTCAGTATATTAGTAAACATAGCTGTATATTTCTAGACTCTTAAACACTTTTTTAAACTATCACGGTTTGATTCTAAACTTAAAATGTCACAAGGGGATATCTTCCGCGATCATGGCGCTTGCAACAGCGTCGAAATATCGGGAACTCAAACATATATTTAATCACGGAAGATATCCCGTAAGTGACATTTTAAGTTTATTTCTAGACTCTTATTTGTTTTTCTCTTAAAGTCTAAAGGATTACTTGCTTCCAAACTGGTATATCAATATGTTATACCATCTTAGTTTTTAGTGGTGTTGTGACCAACCATATTTGGTTGAATGTAGGTCATACGACTAATGGAGATTATTAGCGATTTCAAAAATTCTAATCATTTTACGATTTTGGATTTGCGAAAGGCCTTTGACAACTATAGTATCCGTTATCTCTTTTGATTGTTGATTAGAAATACAACGTGAATTTTGAGTACCTACCTACATTCCGATTTTGGTCATTTTCGGCAAAACAGGCCAGTAGGTCAATGTGAAATTGTAAATTCTAGATTCAATTCAATATCTGGTGCAAAATGCTATGTGAAGTTTTTCATTACGTTTGCTTGTCGTAATATTCTCGTCTTTATTTATCTTCGTGTTATGATTGCATGAAGAAATATGGAAATTAAAAAGCTCTATGCCTTCTTTGCTTATTCCACGTAGCATTTGGTTTGTGGAACAATTTTCCGAACGTATGAGGCAGTAGTTTATAGTTAACGCTTAAGGTAGTAGTATAGAAATGCACATTTAGCCAGTTATGTTAAATTTAAGTATTGTCATCAACCCTAAATAGCCATTTCAGACTAGGCTGCTATTGTTAAAAATCAAATAACCTTGCCCGACTCATCCAGAGTCTTATGCTTAGCTGAAGCATTTCTGACAACTAGATCAAAGACGAAGTCTTCGCTACATATAAAGTCAGAACTTTTTACTATAGGGTGCTACATGGGCAAGTTGAGTGAGGGGTAAGGCGCAGCAATTATCGAACATCACCTGCTACGCTTCACACACTTGGCTTCTTCTATTGATATTTAAATACAACTAATGAATATGACAGCCATTTATAGCTGTCGAGCTCATATGATTATGCAACGGTATGCCATAGGTACAATATTTGCGCAGTGCTATTATATTCTTATTTCGCATCGCAACACACTTGTAATTTCCAAAGGTTTAGGAAAAGGTGTGCTATTTAGAACCTCTCCTTTGGATAGTTATGTTGAAGTTCCATGCAGCAGGAGGTGATGTCCCAGACGTTTGGTCCTATAAAGGCCCCGAAATGACGCGCTGTCTGTTTGGGCTTGGACCTTGATCGGACGGCGAGATAAAACATTGCTCACCGTGTGCAAGCACGCTGGAAGCAACCCCCTAAAATACGGATAGGTCAGGGTTATGTGGTAATAAGTAGGAGGACTTTTCACAGCTGAGGATGGAGCAAGGCTACTGATGATGATGATGATGGTGAGGAGTAGGAGCCTATTGCCACCAAACTGGCACAAACCTAGACTCCGTGACTGATATAGAGAAATTCCTAAATGTCTTCTACCAATTAGGCAACGTTCTAGCATTTATCATAGAGTTTGAAACGAAACAAATCGCAATGCCGAAATAAGGGCTTCCACACAATCATAATCACGATACGACGCGACGTCGCGTCGTGGAAATCTACGACACGACGTCGTCGTAACGTGTCGATGCACGATACGACGTTGTGACTCACGATGCAATCCTGCGCAGTTGTTATTCGAAATTTAAAGATGACGGATGGTATTGAAGTCGATTATTTACTTACCCTAGTCGAGCAGCGTCCCGTACTATGGAACAGAATGCGTCTAGAGCGGTCTATTTTTCAGAATGAACACCACCCCACTGTAACGATGCTCATCGTAGATTTCTACGACACGACGCGACGTCGCGTTCGTCGTCTCCGATATTTCGGCAATATTGCAAGCGCCAAGATCACGGATGTACTAAATTGTTATTGCGGGTAGATGTTTGTGAGTAGACGAAACAGTCTACCCAGCGAATAACAGCCAATCCTTATAATATTCCAGTGTAACCTCTTCGAAATTTCTCATTTCATGGCCTGGCATTGAGACTTACCGGACGTTGCCAAACTGCTGGCATAAATTACTTTATGTATTATAATTCTAGTTAAATAGCCTTTCGAATTACCCTCAGTACTTTTTATGAGTTTTGAAACTGAAATATGAACTAAAATCGCGCTGTTTCTGCGCTGTCCATAGGTACTAAAATCGTCTCCTTTTACCACTAGGGCCACACTAACGGTAAATACCGTTAATTATGGATGATTTTACGAACATTTAGAGACTATTATTGCGAAAATCAACGGGAAATGCCGTCAGTGTGGCCCGACTGTAATAATAAAAACTTTTAGGAACACCAAAAGCTGTCAAAAATGTTGCTGTCTCCTTCTATTATGGAAGTAAAGGAAGAGATAAACAGTAATTTGAAACTGACAAACTTTCGAGTTGATATAAATTGGATCAGTCAAGGTAACTTCGCTTTTAAAAGTTTTAAATCACGAAGTTTTTACCTGCACTTTGTATTAAAGAAATGCCTTACAATATTTCTTTGTTACGTAAATACTTTCTATGAAAGGTGAAGGTTGAACTGAAAGCTTTAAAATGCAATTGAAATACCATTCATTGTTATTTTCTGTCGAGCGACATTTTAAGGCCCTTTCTTTTATTTCGTTTTTTTTTTTAAATTAATTTTATTATTTATAATTCGTTACTGCAAAGTAGTGGTTATCTTTTGCTCAATGCTCCTCACCCAAGTTTTTATTATTATAGCATCTTTGGCTGGTTCATTTTTAAAACAAAAAAATACCTGTTTTATTTGATAAACATTAATTCATTCAACAAAAGCCAGACTGTTTAAGTTTATTTAGTAAAATTACACATTACATAAGAATTTTAAAAATAAAGACGCCTTTTTTGCGAATCTTTCACCCCACAAGGGGGCATCTCCTTGGTTGAGAATTCCTGCTGTAAAGCAATATTGAGCAGACATCAAAGAAACGTTGAATACCTTTAGATATTGAAATATTTCGAAGTAATGTAAAAAAAAAAACCTAATAGTTCTTTCATATTGAAAATAGTTGAACCTGAGTAGGCCAAACCTGAAACTAGTGTTGAAAAATTTCTGAACGACTATTAACCCGGTGTTGTGGGGGCCCTTCTGTCTGACCCTGTACTAGCGTGATGTTTTCCCATGAAAAATGGCGCAGAAAAGCATAATTAACTCTGCAATTCCCAGTAAATTTCCCGTGCCCACTCGCTAAGGAAGTCCGTATTCATTTAAAAGTCAAATACAATATATGTTGACTGTTTAGTATGTACCTATGATTATATACTTACATTATGTATGTGTGCGTCCGTTAACCCGGTTTTTGTGAATAATTGCCGTATTTACTATTGCTTTTATATACCTGTTAGGTACGTATCGTTAATTTGTTTATATTTCTTATTTGATCAATACTAAATTGAGTCGTATTTTGACGAATTTGTTAAGTAAATAGTCCTGGTTTAGGTTATTAAGTAGTTCAAGTTACATCAATAAATAATGCACATCGAGTGCGTCGATTAGAAAGAGATAATCGGCTAGTTTCGACTTCGGAGAGCGTTGTCCCTGTCACACTGTAGCTGTACCTAATGTAACTATGTGACGTTTTTCGCTGGCTCATTAGTCCTGGTACCAAGTTATTGTAGATTGTAAATATTAGGCTAATACCTAATTACTTTTATTGTGCGCAAAGCTAAGAAGTGGAAGAAGTAGCAGGGATGTGCTTAATAGACATTGCACTGAGGGTTTCTGGAGCTGGTATCTTTAGAGGACCTTGCGCTCCTCTTCATTTGTTGATAGTAACCACTTTTTTATTTAAACCTGGTAAAACCATCAAATGAGTCCTCCCACCCAGGGCTGGACGGGAGCGACTGTCAAGACTTGTACTGACTAAAAATCAACGGTGTCCTTCAATAGCTCTTTACGTTCCGGAGCCACGGTTACTCGTTAGTCTCGCGGCCTGAAGGTGACCACTGGCCACTGGGATGGTTATAAAAGTACCACACTCCCCAGTCTTAACCCAGAAGACCGGCGCCTATTGAAGGTTTCCTCATGACAAAAAAATAAGGATCGTCTTCCAGTTTAACCATATGCAGCTGAATACCAGTCCCATACATGAAGCGACTACCTATCTGGTGTTAAAATACTATAGGCCAAGATGGAGGTCGGATCGGTAGATCGTCATTGGAACTCCTAAAACAAACACCATAATATTTATTTCCTTGTTTTGACTAGCTGCATTTTAAGAGAGAGAAAAAACTTGATTCTCATTCTTCGACTTGTTCTCAATATCAAATGATAATGCACAACAAGTTCTAATATCTAATCCTAACTTTATTATGAAAGTTTGTTTGTTACCTTTTTACGCCTCAATCACACTCTATAAACGTCATTAACGTTAAAGTCCCCGTTTACTTTACGTCACTAAAACGTGAAAAATCGTGATAAACTCTGATTTTATCCTGAGTTGTCAGGTGTTGAATTGAAACGCATATAGGTAACTTTCATCTCGAAAAAAATATTGTTTCGAAAAAACAATTACAACTTTCGATTGACGTGAAATTCTAAATTAACTCGAATGGAGCCGCGGCTAAAACATAGTTGACCATAATTCTAGAATTCACGAGACTTTTCTGTTTAGACTACAATGTCCTCACGTTCACGTGAATGTCAAATACTCACGTTTTTATAAAGGTTGCATGGCATTAGCACTTCGATGATAGCGATAAACACGTTATCTCTATTATAGATAATTTGATTTAATTGTTGATATCAAGTGCTTGATTGGCAGTGAAAGTTTTTATTGAAGAGACGTTCGTATTTGGCCAGTCATTGCTTTGGTAGTTATCTTTGTTTATATCGACATGTGTATTAAAAAATAAAACATGGTTTTTAAATACTATTACTCAGTAAAGCACCGTGGATTTTAGTCAGTACAAGTCTGACAGTGGTAGGCGATTTTATTCTTTTAAAATAAAATAAAAAATGTTATGCAATAGCTTCACCGCGGCAGTCTCCGAGTGCTACATGTATTTTTTATGTTGTCTCACTGTAGGAATTTCTCCTGTATCGTGGGTTACACACACTCGGACCCGGAACGACTACTTGCAGGTCATACAAACATTTGTGCCGTGGTAATCGAACATGAGATAAGCAGTCAAATTAATCAAACACTAGCCAACCATGCCTTAATTCCATTATTAATTAATTGCAATATAATTAACGCACTCCTTTAGATTTTCTTGTCTTTATCAAATCGCAGTATAATGTAGCATTATATTCTTTGATAAGTAAACAGTAGTTGCCAACTTGAAACCGGTACCAAGCACGGATATTTATTTGAATTCTTAAGTACCCACTTACTACTGAATCATGATAAAATGCACTGCAGTTATACAAATTAGAGGAATATCCGTCTTTCTTCAGCTGAATTATTATTGTTTACTGAAGAGCTTTCAAGGATAAGTATCTTTCATAGACCCATGAAACCTTTTTTCATATCCAACTGCTGGGGCAAAGATCTCCCCATATATATCATTCCAAGTGCTCTTTTGAGGACAACTTTGGATCAGCCATCATGGTGTCCATTCAGATCATGTTGCCCAATGATATTATAAAACCTCATTGATGTTGGTAAAACCTCATTGATGTTGCCATCTCATTTTGGGCCGACCTTTTTGAGATCTAGATCTTTGGACCTTAAGCATTTGTTTTTAAGGTGATTCCTCAGTAGTAGCCCGCGAAATTCAAATTTTCATGTGTTTTTTGCAATTTGCTTATCAGTGACAAGTAGTAACTTGATCAAAATATGATTCGCGACAATAACAAGTATAACTTATTATATAAGAATGATCATCGCTGCATTCACTTTCACAAAGATTTGGTCAAAATGAGTTAGTTTTCGGATTTTTCGAACACATGAAAATTTGATGATTTTACCATTTTTTTTTTGACACGGTCCCCTTAGAAGGCTAAAGCCTGCCGGGGTCGCGGGACTATCGAGTAACCGTGGCCTCGGAACGTAAAGAGCTATTGAAGGACACCGTGGATTTTAGTCAGTACAAGTCTGACAGTCAAAAGTAAAACAAAAAACTGTGTGCACAATGAATGTTCTCGAAGAAATGTCTGTCCTGAAAGCACACATGCCAACTTATTTACCCACCCCATTTAGAACCCGTGACATCCATGCGAAGTACCCGCAAAATTAAAGAAAAAGAACAAACGATATCTTCGACAAACACATTCTCCGCGCAGACGTAAAATTACTCTGTTACCACCCAACCAACTTGCCAAAAACTGCCAAACGACCTAGATTTTACCACCAAACTACAAATTATTTCCAACCTTAGCTTCTAAGAGATAAAGTTCAAATTCTTTTGCGGAAACTGTTTAACTAGAAAATTTAAAGGAATGTCGACTTTATTTACATCAATCATAAAGTATAGTTTTGATATGATTGTATTGTAGTAGTGTAACCTTCCGCAAGACTGCTGCTGTGGCCTCGCTCCTTCCACGTTCAAGGTTTGGTACATACTTACATAGATGTTGCACACAATTTAAAACAAACTCTATTTTTAATGCAATAAAGTTTATTGTGATTGTCTCTTTTGAGGAACTTGGAGAAAACTGTTGTATTGCGCTGGTAACGGTTCGCGAATTTAGACAATTAAAAAATAATTTTGTTTTTTGGAGTCGTTTTAGGAAGACCGTTATAAGAGTGTTTTCTGCTACTTCCTTTATTATTCTAGACTTTACATAGTGTTAGAATATCACGCCTGTGACACCTACAGAGAGAGACAGAGCTATAGTAGATACTGTATGAATAGTGACGAAACTATAGCCATCTACCGGGCACACAGTCCAGAGTTCTGGCTGGTACTGAAAAATAAAAATATTTATATTGTAGAATTGAGTGTAAATTCCCTTAAACAAATATAAAACATACATTTAAGTGTTACCATGGCCAAATTGATTGGAATTTTTAATTAATTTACACAGATGTACCTAATATGCATGTTCAACTAAAAATTAAATTTGAGCTATTTAAATAATTGATAAATTAAGAAATCAAAGGCGCTTGTAACGTCAGTTTTCAAAGTAATAAATTACATTTGGAGTTACAAATATTTGAATGAAGTAGATAGAAAGTGCATTTTTTGTCAAAATTTATTTTTCTGCACACTCCTTTGGTAAATATAGGCGTAAGGATAATATTATGTAAGATGTTACACCATATGCATCAACAAAAGATACCATAATTGACAATTATAAAAACAAATTAAAAACCAGTTTTATACTCTGTGGTATAGGTTATCGCTATTCTATGGTATAGAATTTAATCGCAATGGGGAAGGCCGGTTAAAGCTAATTGTAGATGGCGCCACCATAGCTAAGTCATAATCCGACCAATGAGGTAGTACTATTTTGAAGTACCTATAAGATTTGAGCCAATGACGATGCTTGGAACAAGCTATACTAGCGCCATTAGTTCCCCAGTTGCCATCCCCATTCACATTGCAAAGTGGTGTTTTTGGATCCTCAGTAACATAGAAAAACTCATATTTTCTATCTCAACTCAAATTAACTCATCAACATTTAACAAAACAAACGTTTGGGTAGAAATAAATAGTTTGACTTTGACACAAAAATCTCAAGACTGAAGTGTTGTAACTTTTGTAAAGTTCCCAAGAATTAAAATATATTTTCTACATAGTACAAAATATCCATCACATATTCATTTTTGGCTTGTTGGTCTAGTGGTTAGTGACCCTGACTGCTATGCCGGAGGTCGTGGGTTCGATTCCCACCCAGGACAAATGTTTGTGTGATGATCACGATCATTTGTTTTGTGTCTGGGTGTTATTTATCTATAATATGTATGTATTTAGAAATATATAAGTATATTTATCAGTTGTCGAGTACCCATAACACAAGCTCTGCTTAGCTTGGCTATCACACAACGCCATCTAGTGATGGCGTTGTGTGATAGTTGTGGAATATTATTATTATTATTTTAAGGTTGTTCACAATAAAAACACTTCAACATGTTAATTTATATTTACAAGCAAGTTTATGTATTGTTTACCTGGCTTAGCAACAGCTCTATGTATAGTTAAAAATAATTATAAATATTTCCTTATTGTAATTCTTGATTACTTCCAACTTAATATCAAAAGATCCTAGAAGTCTCCATATAGCTTGGATGGCTAGAAGTATAATTCAAAGATAATTTTATATTTTATTTTATAGATTGTCTAATCTTTTCTACATGGTGCTATTCTGTAAATTTTTAAATCTGGAAGTAAAGTTTCATTTCCAAATATAGTTATTACATTTTTAAATATTAATTATTTTCTAATGTCCTAAATTTTTTGTGCAGACGCCAGCACGTCAACCTGCCCGAATCTGTCAAATTATACCAATTTGGTAATCTACTACCAACTTCATGAACAGGGTCTAAGATACCGGTGGTAACGGCTTTTGAGAGAGGAATATCCTAATAGTAAGCTGTGTCCAGAAGCACTGCTTATAAAAAAAAATATTATATTACCCAATTTTGTTTTTTAAACAGCTCAAAAATTCACCTTTCTGTAAAGGTAAACACAGACTTTGTAAAACACTTTCAGGCTATATACGTGCCATGAACAAACACTCTAAAAATAAACTTTTCATGTATTAACACTTCTAAATATAGACACGGTCTTATCTAAAGGACAAATTATGAAAAGAGGTCGTAATGATAAAAGGGGTGACTGAAATAGGCTGCAATTTGGCGACGCTTGTTTGAACACCCTATATTTTGCGACTGAGTAGGTCAGATTGTAATCACCCTGTATTTTTTGGAGTAATTTGGAAATTGATCTCATAGAAAAAACTGGGGTTTGTAATTTGATTCCATAAAATTAAAAGAAAATTCTTTCTCTATAATGAAAAGTACTTTAAAAAAAAGTAGTTTACAATACTTGCTAGTACATTGTGTGGCGATGTTAATGTCGGTCGCCAAGGTTCCTCCGGAAACCGACTCGTGCGCACGTTCGTGTGAGCTCGGCAAACATCGGGAACGCTCGGCAATGGCCGCCCGGAACGTAGGAAAAATACATTTCGTCGGAGGAAAATGATTTTCTTTATTTCTGTTCTATTTTAGACCTTAATTTATGATTGGTAGGTGTTCAAATGGAGAAATAACTCCAATATTTACTTTATATCTGAACGTGCAAGTATTTTCCATTGGCACGTGTTTTTTTTTGCTATATCTAAGTATGTGTTTATTTTAGTTTGAATACTGCACGTGAATTCCAATGTCGAACACAAAGGAGATGTATGTATATGATTAATATGTCTGTTGCGATGCGGAGATATAATTTTATGCTGATTAGTTTAATTAACACCACGTTTCACATAATTATTAAAGGTTCGTCTTAGTTTTTATCTATACGCATGATATGAGAATACTTCGTCAAAAAGTTAGTCTACCACAGGAGCCCAGTGGCGGCTGATGTCAAATGTCTTCTAATTTTCGGTTTTCAGAAAAGCTTCCTTGAAAGGGAACCGTCTGTCTTGGTATGAAAATGTGATGAGGAGGGATGACATTAATGTGACTAAGAGAGTGATGAGCATGATGTTGATGGATGGAGAGGAAGAGGAAGGCCAAAGAAACGATGGATGGATTGTCTAAGGATTGATCTGAAAGAAAAGGGAGTAAATGATATTGTGACGTCTGATAGGGGAGAATGGAAGAAGAAAACGTATTGCGTCGACCACAAGTAAAATGGAATAAGGGCAGGAAGATGTTGAGAAAAGCTTCTTTGAGATGTTTTCCCTCACTTTTGAACATTCTAGTGTTGGCGATGATGTAGAAGTTAATCCATTTTCAAAAACAAAGTTCATTTCAGCTTTTTTTTTTTAAATTGACCAAACGTTTTATCCTAGAACTCTGTTAACAAAATTAAATCAAAGTCAATCGTATTAGCACCAATTTGATCGGACTCCTTGACTATTACTGTACCGTTCCCAGAATTATTGGAAATTTTGCTCTCCAACTTCCGGGAAAATTGGGAAATGGAATACCGGGGATTTAATAGGTAGCTTTACCGAGTATAATTCACGGTATTACCATTATTCCTGGTAAGATAATAATTGAGTTTTAGAGACCGAAATTGTTTTTAACCAGCGAAAATGAGTTTATACACCTCCTTCATACAAAAAATGTCAGCGAGGGGGTCTAAAAATCAGTTTAGAATCATTTTACCGTAATTATTTTTATGATTAAGCTTTAGTGATCTTTTTAAACCCCCGGACCGGTAGATATTTCAATGAATTTGGGCACACAGATATTTATTACTTGGACTTAAAACATAATACATTGTATCCAAGTTAGTTAGATTCTGAGGTAAGATTACCGAACGAAGCCGGCTTGCATGAGCTAGTGTATTTATTTAAAAAAAAAAGAAGTGAATATCCACGTGTACAAGTACTTGCTAATTCCTCGATATTGTGTTTAGAAATGGCGCGTTGTATTCTCGTTTATTTTATCGAAGGTCTTCTGGTTATCGATCAAACTGTTTTATACGCTCTTGGTAATGACCGCGCGGCTGTGGGAATTGCTATGGGGTTTTACTAGATGTTTATTTTTTATGCAATCGGTATTATTGCAAAAAATTGGAAAGATTCATTTTGTTTGAGAATAAAAATGTCGCTAAGATAAACAGCGGTAAACTAAAAACAATGTCGATTGAAAAAGGTACCATTGGTAACATCCAAAATTGAAAATACAAATAGCAACCAAAAAAAAATAGGTTGGTTGTATTCAATGTTTTTGAAACAGGAGAATGGTTATTTGAAATAGAAAAATGTAGTTCTTTTAAAAATCAAAATCAGTGTTGGTTGATCTGGATCAATTATGCTCTGATTATATTATAATGTTCCAAATGCTGAGCTGCAGACTTCTTCAAACATGATCCCATGATCTTATTTTGACAGACTGCAGCTTTATGCCTGAATTCCAGGTAGCTCTATGAAAACTATAAATTTTGACTTGCCTTTTTTAAGTCCTGAAATCATCACTCTACCAACTTTGGATGGAGCGGGACTATCAGTCCCCACCCTGTACCTTCAATTTTCCTTTGCGTTCTAGGACTGCAGTAACATTTTTAAATATTCTCACAACACTGGTAGACAAATCGAGACATTTCTTGGTCGTTTATGGGTAACATCTTTCATAACGCTTCTGTGGGGCAAGATTTCGCGGAATGAGACGGAAGTAGAACAGGTAGCCACCTGTTTTACCATGACGTCTCAGGAAACGAGATGGCGCTAGACGACTTGTATAGCTCTGTCTCTTTCCCACAGCCTAACTACTCACGCTTTAAGATGTTTAAAACAAAACAAACGTCTTTTATAATGCGGACAGCGAAGGAGTGGAACTCTCTGCCTGCATCTGAATTTCCGAATACATACAACCCTAATCTCTTCAAAGTTAGAGTGAACAGGCTTCTCCTGGGTAAGCTCGCTCCATCGTCGACCTTGTCTTAGTCACTCCTGACCTAGACTAAGGTCAAGAGCAAACCCATCAAGCATAAAAAAGAAAAGATGTCATGTTAGGCCAACAGGATTGGTAAAATTTTCTTTTATTTGCATTTGTCTGTTCAAAAGACTAAAATCTCCTCTCCATTGTCCACAGGCAGTAGACTGGTGGTCAGTAGGAGTGTTGACGTACGAGCTGCTAACAGGCGCGTCTCCCTTCACGGTGGAAGGTGAGAAGAACACGCAGCAGGAGATCACGAAGCGGATCGTGAGGTGCAGCTACCCCGTGCCGCCAGACGTCAGTCCTGCGGTACAGGACTTTATTAAGAAGTGAGTATATTTTATAATTGAGAATGAGAGAGAGAAAGAGAAGGAGTTAGAGAGTCTGAAAGAGAGAGAGAAAGAGAAGGAGAGAGAGAGTCTGAAAGAGAGAGAGAGTGATGGGTGTTGATATGGATGTTGATGGGAATGTTGATAGATGGAGAGGAAGAGGATGGCCAATAAAATGATGGACGGATTCTGAGGAATGATTAATATTGAAATGAAAAACATAGGTTTTTAAAAAAAAAACCGTGATTGTTCTATTTATGCTGTGTATCAATGTAATTGTATTTTTGTGTGTATGTGTGCGTGTGTGATGTGTAATATGACTATGGTCTGAAAATGAATGTTTATTTATTATATGTATGAAAGAAAAAGGAATAATAATAATGCTGTGACGTCTGATAGGGAGAAACGGTAGAAGATAACGTGTTCCACCGACTCCAAGTAGTATGGGGTAAGGACTGGAAGATGATGATGAATGAATTTTGTTATTGTGTAATCTTCTCTTTTAACTAAGTCTGGATTGATGATGGTTGGAGTAAGAAACATCGGATTAGTTAATGCAAGTTGCAAGAACTTTTCTTTTCATTCTAATTATTTTGTTCATTAGTTTTTGCGTTAAAGAGTAACAAACATACTCACAAATTTTCGCATTTACGAATTATTATTCACTAGGTAGGTATGAATATGAATGACCATCATTTTCTGTACCATCAGCACAGATCTTTGTATCATTAGTATTAAAGTAACTATGTACTCAAGAATCTCAGCACCTCTATTTAATAAAATGTTGTTTTTCCTCAGATTACTGGTAAAAGACCCTCGTCGCCGGCTCGGTGGCGGTGAAGAAGACGCCGAGGAGCTCAAGAGGCATCCGTTTTTCCAGGTTAGATATTATGTTCCAAGGTTAGTTTGATATAAATCTGAGATTTTTATAAAAACCTCTTGTTATTTATCAACAAAAATATAACATAATAATAAATGTGGAAAAATTTAGAGACTAAATATTATATGCCCAATGGATGGAGGGTAGCCTAAGACCAAGATCCTCCTAGCCATACACCGTTAATCTTGCTTTATAGCCTTCCTTAAAATCCAACTACAATCTTATGGAATTAAAGGAACGTAGCAAGTGGTTCTTTGTTTTTTCTATCAATAGCGGAGAATTCACTAGACGGATATGTCCGCGGGCAGTTTACGGGCATGTCTTTCGCCACAACAACCTAAACAGACTCATCACTTTATTGTATGCCATGGGCATGTATCCGCGCTGTTAAAATGAGATGGCGCGGATTAGCAACGGGCAACCTACATTAGGCAGCCTACATTAGCAAACGTTGCATAGACCTTTAGTTGCGAGAAGTGAATTCCTCGCTTAGGGGAAAGACACGTAACTTTAGTTCCTCAAGCATAATAATGGGCATGCGGGCGGCGAGTAATGGGTGACTCGCTGTCTGATCATGGACCGTGCCCGGATGGACGGCGCGTTGTGTTCCACGTGCGCCTCAAAGAGTGTCAGCACAATGACGCCCCCGAACCCCCTTAGAGAGCCAAGACCTGCCGGGGTCGCGGGCCTAACGAATACTTTGACCCCGGAACTTAAATGGCTTATTGAAAGACACCGTGGATTTTAGTCAGTACGAGTCTGACGGTCCCTCCCGTCACGCCCTGGGCGGGAGGGCTCATTTGATGATATTACCACGATAAAAAAAATCCACGGTGTCCTACAGTTCCCCTTTACGTTCCGAGGCCACGATTACCAGTTATTCCCGCGACCCCGGCAAGCTTTGGCCCTCTAAGTGGGGCCCCGTCATTTTCCTAACAGCTCTTTGAGGCCCGCGTGGTCGACTCTGAGAAGAAAAGGCGTGCCTTTATTTCCCCATTTACCTTCCTTCCTTAAACGTGCATTGCTAAATTACAGGACTTGGACTGGGAAGCGGTGGCTCGTCGCGAGGTCCCCGCTCCGTTCGTCCCGGTGCTAACACACGCGGCCGACACGTGCAACTTCGCGGACGAGTTCACTCGCATGCCGCCCACCGACTCACCCGCACACGCGCCCAAGCATCACGACAAACTGTTCTTGGGTGAGTACTGGTTTTCACAACTGATTTGCTGATATTCATTGAAGAGTTACCTCGATTTCAGATCCTAACTTGATTACCATGGGCACATCTGTAAAGTCCCTTTTAAACAAAAGAAGAATTTTCCAAATCGATCCAGGCGTGTAATGGGCAACTCGCTGTTCGACCATGGACCATGCCCGGGTCGACGACGCGTTGTGTTCCACGCGCGGGTTGGGGTTCCTTAACTTCGACTTCAAAGAACGTCAGCAAGATGACGGGGCCCCCCTCTAGAGGGCCAAAGCCTGCCGGGGTCGCGGAACTTATTCCATCATGACCCTAGAACGTAAAGGGCTAATGAAGGACACCGTGGATTTTAGTCAGTAAAGTCTGACAGTCTCTCCCGCCCTGCCCGGGGTGGGAGGACTCATTTGATGATTATATGCCATGCTGCGGGGTGAGACGGAGTGGGAAGCGGTCACCTCCTTCTACGAAGCAGTTATGCTCGCGAAGGAGGAGGCGGGCCGTCAGAGAGAGACGACAGCGTCCTCCCTCCGCCCCAACCGCAGTGATAGACGCTCACGGCGTCGGAAGTCGCAAGACGATCTCCGGCCACCGCAGGCGCGGGCATGCGGGCGGCGAGTAATGGGCAACTCGCCGCCCAACCATGGATCATGCCCGGGTCAACGGCGCCCTGCCCTGGGTGAGAGGACTCATTTGACGATGTTACCATGCTAAAAAAAAAAAAACGATCCAGGTGTCATCGAGAAATCTGTTATCAAGTTTGAAAACTAGACAGTAACCGTCGCCGTCGGGTGTCACCTTACAAGGTGGACAGATGATCTGATTAAGACCACAAGATCGCGCTGGATGCAAGCTACTTCCAGCCGGTGCTACTGCAAGGGGGAGGGTTATGTCCAGCAGTAGACGGCCGAAATAATGATGCAGATGATGAACAGCATTTTACGGTTTATTTTTCTTTAGTTTTTTAGGGTAGCAGCTCACCAGAAACAATACCTGTCATTTATTTCCCACTGCTGTGCAAAGGATATATCTATCTAAATCCGTTTAGCTTCCAAATAACTAGTGTATCTATAAAATTATAGAATCAGGCGTTACTTTGCGGAAATCCATGACATTAAATGTTATGAAAAATATCTATAATGCACATGCAGCAAAGGATATGTACGAGGGCGGGAGGGTGGGATTGCATCCTACATCAAGCCTGGATTTTTGTCGCGGAATTAAAACTAGATATTTTTCATAACATTTAATAGTGTGTCTATAAACAAGGTTATTCTCTTTCTCAAGACTGATTTAAATGTCTTTGCAGGTTACTCGTACGTGGCTCCAAGCATACTGTTCTCTGAGAACGTGATAGCTGATCAGATATGGATGCAGGCCACCGGGGAGAAGAATGATAGGCTCAAAGGATGGGTTGCTAAGGTAAATTACTATTTACTTTTTTTTTTACTGGAAGTGAAAGCAGTTTATCATTATTTAATACATCAACACGAGTGCTTGATAAGTTGAATAACCGCTTTTGGTAAAAACTATGTTTGGTCCATCTAATTTTGAAGAAGGATAGACCGCTAAAACATAATTCATATCATTGCGTTTTGCAAACATAATATGGTCAGTAGGACCATGTCTTGTAAGCTCGTAGAACCAATAGTTTACCATCTGACATGACTATTATAATATCTAGACTTTAAAAGATACAGTGTCCTCTAAGTTTGTTTCGGCTGTTTCTTCTCAGAGTAGTCAGGTACGAAATACCGGCCTCAACTAGTTTGTAAAAACTTAATAAGACGACGTGTTAAAGTGTTCATAATAACCTATGTACTTGCAAAAATGAATATCATTTCATCATCATTTCGTATAAATTCAATCAAAAAACCAACTGCTACAGTATATTCTTGATAGTAATCTTCTTATAAATTAGACCAACTTCTTTAAGTTGTTTCTAACTAATCCTCTCTTTCCCAGGACTCGCCATTCTTCCAGAAGTACGCGGTGGAGCTGAGCACTCCACTGCTCGGAGATGGATCATACTCCGTGTGCCGGAAGTGCATACACCGGCAGACTGGCAAGGAGTATGCTGTCAAAGTGAGTATAATTGAAGAAGTTCAGAAAACTTATCAATAAATCGATCTTGGTCTTGAGGAATTCGTGGCCAAATAATTACAGCCGCACAGGCCGATCTTCCGGCTTAAGCTTGCAGAGGTTGGTCTGTGGATGGGTGACCACCTGAAATAGCGAGTTTTCTCCGTGCCTCGGATAACACGTAAAGCCGTTGGTCCCGGCTGTCATTTGTAGATCTTTGACAGTCGTTACTTTTAATCAGAAGCTCTAAAGTCTGACAACCAGTCTTACCATGGGGTATCGTATTACCCAGTTACTGGGTTGTGGAGGTCCGATAGGCAGTCGCTCCATGTAAAATACTGATACTCAGCTGCATCTGGTTCGACTGGAAGCCGACCACAATATAGTTGGTAAAGGGTTAGGTAGATGATGATTGATCCTGCATCGAATCACAAGTAAAAAAGATGTATAAGATGTTAAAAAATTATCTGCAGGAATTTCGTGTACGTACTCGGTATCAGACTTGTTCGTGAGTTCTCCTATCTTTGCCTACATTCATAAAATAAATATCATGTATCTTAAATGAAATCTGCCATTTCGTTGTGCCTTTTAACAGTTAATGTACGACTATAGTAAACTAAAGTGTTTATTTTGTCCAACAGATAATATCAACTCAAAAGAAAGACATAAAACAAGAGATAGAACTGCTGAAGGCGTGTCAGGGATGTCCCTACATCATCACATTGCATGAAGTGTTCCATGATTCTGTAAGTATTACCATCAACCTATTACCTAACATGATCAAAAATTTTAAATAAACATATTCTGAGCTATCCCGGATAATGCCAAGTAAGTGATTCCATAATTTTGCTCGTTAGTGTAGTATGTCACTCTTTAGGCATACTTAACACAATACTAACGTAGCGCAAGCGCCATCAGGACGTCGTTTTCAAGCGGCCATTAACAAAATGTCCTGTTGAAAAACGTCCTGTTGGCGCTTGTGCTACGTTAGTATTGTGTTTGTTTGCCTTAAGTGTGTGATTTCCCATCATACCTCGCGTCCCCGTCTTATACACTGTTCCCCCAGTGAAGACTTCCCCAGATTTGAAGGTAATTTTACCTATTATAAATTCCGACTATTGACTAACCAAATCATATGAGAAACCTTTGAAGTTCATAAAAATTCTATTTGAATTATTACTTTGAAAGAGGTAGTTATTTGAATGTTATCTGGTTGCTATTTGACCCTTAAATATTTTAAAATGACTGTGGAAAAAAAGTAATAAATTGTGATGCATCTTCACGACACAAAATGTCAGTGACAGAATATAACAGGTGAGAATTTCCCGGCGCGCGGCGTAACTTACGCAACAAAATATTAAGGATAGCTTCTGGTAGCTGTAGTTACCACGGATTGATAGGCCTATTTTATTTTGGTAGCTGTAGTTACCAGTGACTGTTAAGTGGTTCTACTTGTAAACTAATTAATTTCCCTCTATTAACAGGCCTTCACATACATAGTGACAGAGTTAGCTCTGGGCGGCGAGTTGTCAGCACAACTCTCAGGTGGAGTTGACGAGCGACTGGCACGACGACTGCTAGCACAGCTGGCGTTAGCACTACGACACATGCACGCCAGGAGGGTCGTGCATAGAGATCTTAAGCCGGAGGTGCGTATATCATTACAGAAAAAAAGCCAAAGATATTTTGAGGAACGAAAAATTCAGCTGCGATGCGGAGGGATGACACCCATGTGACTAAGAGAGTGATGAGTATGAATGTTGATGGATGGAGAGGAAGAGGAACGCCAAAGAAAAGATGAATGGATTGTCTAAGGAATGATATGAAAGAAAAAGGAGTAAATGATACTGTGACGTCTGAAAGGGGAGAATGGAAGAAGAAAACGTGTTGCGCCGACCCCAAGTAGAATGGGATAAGGGCAGGAAGAAGAAGAAGAAGAAAAATTCAGCTGCGATGCGATTGGATGGTTGAATTTAGTGGTTGCGATGGCCTAATTGGTAAAGCGTCTGAAGTACCCATCCAGAAGACGCAGGTTCTAACACTGCTCGCAGCTGAATTTTTCGTTCCTCAAAATATCTTTGCCAAGACGCTACGCAGGCGTTATCTAATATATAAAAAAAAAATACGAGTTAATTGATAACCTCCTCCTTTTTTGAAGTCGGTTAAAAATCAATGCCACTTTTCGTTGTAATGTTATAACTCAAGAACGGGCTCACCTATCCAAACCAAATGTTTAGGCTTTGTTCAAACTATTTAGTAGATGCTTTATGTGAAGTTTGCACAAAATCGGACGAGCGGTTCTTAATATACCCGTGCAAAGCTGGGACGAGCCACTAGTTGCGTATAAAAATATAACTTTAGAAAAAAACCGTACTAAAGCCCTTCAAAACAGGATAAACAGGAAAAGAATGGTACGCACTTGTGTCTGTGTTCCCAAACGTATACTACCTGAATCTCTTCAAAGTTAGAATGAACGGGCTTCTTCTGGGCAAGCTCGGTCCATTATAGGCTTAGTCACTGACACATTTGACACAGTGTGGGGCAATGTTTAATAAAAAATAGATCAAAATCAGAGTCAAGAGCAAACCCATCTAATATCAAAAACCATAAGAGGAAAAACCATACAAAAGCCCCTTGTTTTCAAACTGAAAACTCATCTTTACGGTAAATCACTTTAAAATTCAGCAAGCGAAACCCGTAATAGTTGGTTAATAGTACATTTTTGTTACAGAACATTCTCCTATCGTGTTCTCGTCTCAGCGAAGCGAAGGTCAAAGTAGTGGACTTCGGGTTTGCGCGACGGACGCCTGACTGTGCTGAGGAGAGGCCCCGCATGATGACGCCTTGCTTCAGGTTTGTTTAATATCATTAATCATGATTGGAGGATGTTTTCAGCCGGACGTAATCCACAAGAACAAGACTTAATTAAAAGCAGAATTTGTCATTGTGATCCGGCTCGAAGGACCAAACCTTTTGTTTCATACATTTTAAATTACAACATTCAATTACACAGTAGTAGTAACTTTTCTATGCACTAATCTGTCAGGAAAAGAAACAAACTCATAAAAGTGTGTTACGTGTGTTGTTATCACGATGATCAATCATCGTGATCCGGCTCGAAGGACCAAATAAAACCTTCAGCGAAACTTTGTTTTCCGTAAGCTTGATCAAGGCTCTGATCTGTATTTCTAAATCATGTTACTGATTGAATGATTTTCTGACTTAAGGTCATTTTCATAAGATTTTTTTACCTTTTAAATAACATCCATAAAGTAGTAGTAAAATCGTCTCTTTCGTCCCCCAGCTTGCCGTACGCGGCCCCCGAGGTAGTGTCCCGTGCCCGCAGTGCGGCCGCGCCCGGGTACGGCCCGCAGTGCGACCTGTGGAGTCTCGGAGTTGTATATGTAAGTATACATACATTTACATTTTTCCTTAGGATGTATTTTTTTAACTGCATTCAGCAATAGGTAGATGATGGTTCCTGATCTTGCACGGTATGAAGCCACTTTAGGATGTATAGGATGTATATTTAGAAGTCCGATATCGCGATCAATAACACTGTTTCTGGGAATAACTTACATACATAAACTCACGCCTTCTTCCCATGGGGGTAGGCAGAAACTACATGTGGTAAGATTGAATCAAACGACATCTTGGGAACGACTGATTTATTTATCAAAATCATGACATAAAGCTAACGGCTTTTTACCGACTTCAAAAAAAAGGAGGTTATCAATTCGACCCGTATGTATGTAATATTATCAGAACTGCCCAGTTTTCATATATGTTAGTCTATATCAGCGTCTGAACAAATGTGCCAAATTTCACAAGTGTATGTATGTATGTTTTTATGTTTGTGCACGCATATCTCCGGAACTACAAGTTCGATTTAAGTAATTCTTTTTTTGTTGTACTAGGTATAGTTCAACTTAGGGTACACTGCAAGTTTCATCAAAATCGGTTCAGTAGTTTTAGAGATATGGATTTTTTATGTTGTGACGGATTACAAGATTAGTGCATATGTAAGAAAATTTTGTATTTTACAAGAATTTGGGTTGACTATTTAATAAATAAACTAAAAAGGGTAAAATAAAAACTTTTTCAAAAAAGTAACCGACTTCAAAAACAACAACAAAACAAAAAAGGGTGAAATAACCTAATTAATAACTTCTTTCGGAAGTCGGTGGCTAAAAATCAATGAAACAAAAAATAAAGCCACCGACATCCGAAAGAAGTTATTAATTAGGTTATTTCACCCTTTTTTGTTTTGTCAGGCCTGTCTCACTCCGCGGTGTAGGCATAAAACTGCAAGTAGTTGCGGGGCCATTATGTCGTGGCCCATTCACTACGGCTGCCACGCGCCACCCGTTACGCACGCGCTCCGTCTCCTTAATATTTTTGTTACGTTACGTGTAGTTACGCACAAGTTTCTTGCTTTAGGTGCTTTTGGTAAATTAATAACACAATATTATTATGAAGAAAAAAATATATACTACATATTTAGTAATGATCAACAAAATTATCTCCCTGCTTGTGAAGTATGGGCTTAACTGATCATGATACCTAATCATGAGGTTACAAGTTTGGAAATGAGGCGAGATACTAATTGGGGGGGTGAGCCTACTGGACGACCAAGATAAAAAGACGACACTCTCACTCACCTTAAGCTGAGTACTAAGAATTAAGATCGGTAGAAAGTAGAAAGATGTTTGCGTTGTTGTTTAAAAGTTCTAACTCAGAAAATGGCCACACTACGCATTCAAGGTCAGCGGTCGTAATTCGCTGCGCCACTTTTTTACCTACCTACAAAGACACGCAACGCGGGGCCTGTGACAGTATGCGATAGTAATTGGTCGGTTACTAGGTTGAGTGCAAAATAATAAGGATTGGCTATTTTGCCATAGACGATAAAAATCTTTTAAATATTATTCTTTTTTTTTGTAAGATAAATGTTCAAAAATATAACAATAATAGGTAGAAAAGATAATAGTATTATAAATATTATTCCTCACGTAAGGTGCCGTAGGTACCTACGATTATCATTCTGTGCTAATAATCAATAATGTATGTAGTAATCGATGACGAAACCAAAAAGATATAGGCTGATGATAAAAACAAAATTCCTTGAGGAACATAGGTATTTATGGTAATAATGTAATTTAACAAATGCATAAAATACGCATAGGTACCTACCTATTTGTGCCTAAACTCGCAAGTCGCAACCCTATTGAGCTTGACCCATAGTAACCTTTTAATGTCGTTGGCGTCAGATAAACCAAAATAAACTCTCGGGCGTAACCATTCAGTACATTTTTGCTTGCGCACGGGAAGTTTAGGCTATTATAAAAGTAGGTGGGCGGTACGGCTGCCAGTTAAAATGTACTTTATTCTCTCGTAAATAGATTTTACATTTGTTTGATTTTTTTTTGGAGTAGTCCTTCTGTACGTATAGTACTATTAATTAACTCTCACCAGTGGCTCCAAGTAGCTGTGTTGCACGCAGCGGCCACATCCCGGTAACCACGTCGACTCGTGGGCAAAACCTGGTAGAGGGGCTTGATTATTTTCAAGTGTTGCGGTTTCCTCCCGCAAAGTGCATAGGGTCTGTTTAGGCTTCAATGGCGGTCCACCTTGGGTGGCTAGGCAGCTAGGCATTGTGGAAGGCCTCAAGGGCGGCAATAGGGGATATTTAGTTATTGACCGGCCAACTCACTGCATCTAGCCTTTCTCCAGTCGTAGCGGTTCCCGTTCCACTGGATCAAGGAGGGTATGGACGAGAGAGTGCATCTGTGTTTGCGCGCACACTTATGCACTTTAATATATCCTGCGCACCTGACTGCTTTCGAATAATGGCTTCCGATTTAAGTCCTATGGCGATGGACAAAGGTAGAGAGGTTCGGCTGTATTGCAAGCTGAGCTTTGTCTGATGTCTGCACATAGGCGGCTCAAGGAGAGTGGTCGTTTTCGTGCTGCAATTTGGGTGACGGCACGGATTGGGCAGCACGTTGAGTGACGAAGCAGCCCTATTTAGGGAGGCACTGCTTCCCCCGCTCAGCCGGGGAGGGGGCTAGAAAAGGTGTCCCAAAAATTGTTCGCCCACTTTATCTGGGAGGTAGTAACCACAGCTGCCTGTGCAACCCTTTCTTTGTGGTCGACGCAATAAAAAGTATATAAAATCATCAACTATGACATTTGGTGCGTGGAATGTGCGTACTCTTCTGGATCGAGTTACTAATCAATGCCCTGAGCGTAAGACAGCAATTGTAGCACGTGAGCTTGCTCGATACAATGTAGACATAGCTGCACTCAGCGAAACCCATCTTGCTGACGAAGGTGAACGGGAAGAGTGTGGCGGTGGATACACTTTCTTTTGGAAGGGGACTGCTATGTCTGAACCCAGGCGTTCAGGGGTGGGTTTTGCAATTAAGACGTCCATTGCCAAGAAATTGGGCGAATACCCAACGTACAAATCAGATCGTATGATATCGTTACGCCTTCATCTAGATAATGATAATTACTTGAATGTGATAAGTGTATACGCACCTACCATGACAAATTCAGACGAGGTTAAGGACAGATTTTATGAAGAATTGGCTCAGGCTCTGGCTAGTGTCTCGCCTAGGGAGCAAATATTAATCTTGGGTGATTTTAATGCAAGAGTTGGGCGTAACTTCGAAGCGTGGCCTAGTGTGTTGGGTAGGCACGGAGTCGGTAACATGAATAGTAATGGGCAATCATTACTCAGCCTTTGTGCCCAGTTCAGTTTATCCATCACTAACACACTATTCAGATTGCCGATGAAACATAAGGCTACGTGGATGCACCCTCGTTCCAAACACTGGCATCTAATTGATTACGCGCTTGTTCGCCAAAGAGACATACCCCAAGTTAAAATTACACGTGTAATGCGAGGTGCAAATTGTTGGTCAGATCATAGGCTTGTTATTACAAAGCTTAAGCTTCGCCTCCATCCTCCTCGCAGATCATCTCTAGTAAGGGCTGCGCGCCTTAACGTAGGAAAACTTGAGAATTTCAACATGAGAAAGGAGTACGCCCTTGCTATCAATTCTGAATTTAGTACATTTACTGTGTCAAATGATGATCTTGAGGCCCAATGGCAAGACTTCTCTTCTCGGCTTTTGGGCACTGGCTTTCAGATGTTGGGCAATAAAGTACGCGTTAATGAGGATTGGTTTGATGAGAATAACGAGCTTATAACAGAGGCATTGACAAGGCACCGAAACCTACTAAAGCAACAAGATAACAATAGACCAAACAGACAAACCGCAAACGCTATCAAGCAGAGGAGTTCCGAATTGCGAAAGTTAACCAGAGGTATTAAAGACAAGTGGTGGCTAGAAAAAGCCAAATATATCCAGTGGCTATCTGACACTAAGCAACTTGGTGCGTTTTATGAGGAGGTGCGTAAATTGATTGGCTCGAGCCATTGTGTTAATGTGCCTATCAAATCTCGTGATGGTTCTGAGAGCTTATCATCTAAGGATGAAGTGCTTGCGCGCTGGGCCGAGCATTTCAATGAGCTTCTCAATTTAGATCGCTCTGCAGATATGGCATATATTGCATCTTTGCCAACGATACCTACAGCTACCGGCCTAGACGAACCGCCAACTTTGAAAGAAGTCAGAGATGCTACAGCTCAACAACATAATAAGAAGGCGGTTGGTATCGATAATCTTCCAGGGGAATTACTTAAGTATGGTGGTGAGAGACTTTATGAAGTTCTGAGAGAGCTCTTCGTGACCATGTGGGATGAAGAGCAGGTGCCGGATACTTTTAAATTATCTCGTATAAGCGCCCTGTATAAGAACAAAGGTGACCGATCAGACTGCAACTCTTATCGTGGTATCTCACTGCTCTCTACACCTGGAAAAGTATTTGCGAGGATTCTTCTGAACCGCCTCATTCCAGTATCAGAGGCAATACTTCCGGAAACCCAATTTGGCTTTCGTCCTGAGAGAGGAACCTGTGAAGCTATATTCTCTATTCGTCAGCTTCAAGAGAAAAGTAAAGAACAAGGTCGACCTTTATATCTATGTTTCGTTGATCTTGAAAAGGCATTTGACAGTGTTCCCCGAGAAGCTTTATGGACTCTGTTGTTAAAGCTGGGATGCTCTGAGAAGTTCGTACGGCTGATACGACTCCTTCATGATGATATGGCCTGTTGCGTTGCAGTAAAAGACGACCAATCAGATTTTTTTAGGGTAACCTGCGGCGTGAAGCAAGGTTGTGTACTTGCACCTACACTGTTTGCTCTCTACTTTGCGGTCGTCATTCGGGAAACCTTGAAACTTATCTCTGAGGGCATTCGGATTCGTTTCCGAACTGATGGCGGTTTATTTAACCTTGCCAGATTGAAAGCCCGCACTCGAGTCTCTATTACAACAGTAACAGAAATCATGTATGCTGATGACCTGTGCTTCGTGGCGGACACCTGCGAGGGTTTACAGGCGCTGATAAGTGGTCTCAATGACGTTTGTTGCAAGTTTGGTCTTTCCATTAATGTTAAAAAAACTGAAGTTATGGCCATGGACATAAACGACCAGATATTGATTCCTGATATATTAATCGGTAGCAGCAAACTAAAACAGGTGGAATGTTTCAAGTATTTGGGCAGCATAGTGACATACAAAGGGGATCTTGACGCTGAGGTAAATCAGAGAATTTGTGCTGCAGCATCAGCTTTTGGTAAATTGCAACCCAAAGTTTTTCGTTCGCATGATCTCAAATTAAGCACTAAGATCTCGGTGTACATGGCAATAGTTCTTCCAAATCTGTTGTACTCGTCAGAAACGTGGTGCCTCTATCGTAAACATATAAGGACGTTGGATAAATTTCATCTAAAGTGCCTTCGAAGCATCATGAACATCAGATGGTCGGATCGTATAAGAAATACGATTGTTTTAAGGCGAGCTAACGTCCTCGGCATAGAGGCTTACTTAATGAGGCGTCAGTTGAGGTGGTGTGGGCATGTACATAGAATGCACGATGATAGACTTGCGAAACGTATCTTCTATTCGGAACTCCAAGAAGGAAAACGGAAACGCGGTGGTCAGTTGCTACGTTTCAAGGATGTTCTGAATAGACACTTTAAGAAGTGCCAAATTGACCCTTCAACATGGGAGAACCAGGCACAAAATCGGCCCGAGTGGAGACGCTATGTACAGGAGCAGGTTTACACCTTTGAAGAAACAAGAAGGTTACAATTGGACAAGAAGCGTGACGACCTAAAAGCTAGACCACCTGCAAATATAACTTACAATGTCATCAATGGTGTCCTTACTTGTCCACTTTGTGCTCGGAGTTTTACGGCAAAAGTTGGATATGCGAGT
The DNA here is from genome assembly GCA_950005045.1 of Agrotis exclamationis. Lineage (NCBI taxonomy): Eukaryota > Metazoa > Arthropoda > Insecta > Lepidoptera > Noctuidae > Agrotis > Agrotis exclamationis. The sequence continues at coordinate 12,627,703 of OX465441.1, forward strand.
CACTGGAGAGCACATGAAAGGGCATATCAAAACTCTCAACCACTCTAAAAAAAGTCATCGATTGCAGTCGCTGTGGCCGAAATCGGCTAGATGGCATCATCACTATTAATTATTCTGTGGTTTTGTTGCTGTTTTTGAAGTCGGTTACTTTTATGAAAAAGTTTTTATTAATTCAAACATAGAACAACTAACCACTACGCTACAGAACAACTTCGGCTCTCTAATTGGTTAAAGTTCCTTATGACTGTTATGCCGCTGACAACACTTCCTCTTCTCTAGAAGATGGTGACATGATGTCATTTTCCGCCAGTTTTTTTGAATTTTATCATAAAGCAGTAGCAGGATTAACTATCATTTAAAATATTATTTTTTTTAGAAAAATAATCACAATAGATCTTGTTTTTTGTCAAACGAATCAGTTACTTACCTTATCTCTTTATTTTTCCAGTACTACATGCTCTGCGGTAAAGCGCCGTTCCAGCCTTTGTCCAAGAAAGAACCTATCACAGCCTTCATGGATAGAATCAGAATTGGCAACTTTACTATGGATGGTCAGTATTATTTGTAAATGTCTAATTTTGTTTGTGATCCGGCTCGAAGGACGAAATAGATTAGCTCACATAATGGTATTTTTTGAATCTGCTTTTAAGACCCCGTTACCTGCCGAGTCTTTTCTTTATTATTTTGGGGTCAGTTTTCATTCTAACCGGATGTAGCTTCAATACACGTATTTTACATGGAGTGGAGCGAATGTCTGTGTAACCTCTGCAACTCCGTAACTATTGCCAAAATCAACAAATCACAGTCGGTAACAGTAGTTTAACTTATTTTCTTAGTAATTACGGGAGAAACAAAACAGTTTCATTAAAAAAACGGTGGTGAAACTCAATTATTCATTCTTTATACTCCCCTTAAGACGCGGACTGACTACGATTTTAATCACTTATGACCGCGTAAACTATTGTCACCACTATGGAGCGTCAATAAGATTGAAAATTGAAAAAATGACATTTGTGTTGAAATGTGACGTAAGCTGCGAATGGGCATTTATTTTACTGCTTTTCTTTAGATTATTTAAAATATAGACATAAAATTAAATAATGGTTCGGTTAAAGTTTTAAAAAAATGGAAAACCTACTAAATTCTTAAAAAAAAAAACTGTTGTTATCGCTGGAAATACAGAGATCTTCGACGTCAAAGTTTATTTTTGTGCTACAACTTCCCAATTTTTATTGGGAATATCAAACTCTTATTTATTTTTCTTCTTTATACCCTTCTCTGTTCACTGTATTTTTCGCGTTGCTTATTTTTATTACATTACGTCATACTCGACGTTCTAAGAAACCAATTTTTGGGAATATGAGATAAGACCGCGCCTTAAATCCTTCCTTCTAAAATTTTAACTTTACCTTTTGAACAATTTTTTCTGTCTCAGCCTGTTCCGTCTCAATGCTGGGCATAGGTCTTCCCATATCTTTCCAATCTTTTGTTTTCTTTTCCTGCCTTTTGTTTGTTGAATTTCCTTACTATACTGTAATATTTATTGGCGGAATGAGCGCGACTGACGATTGGAGGATCGCGACGCAAAGCTTTAAATTTAAAATCCTTATTTTAATTGTAGTAGCCCGCGAAATTCAAGTTTTCGGTTTTTTTGCCATTTGCATAACAGTGATAAGTTGTAACTTGATCAAAATATGATTCGCGGTTAACAAGTATAATTTTAAATACATACAAGAATTATTAAAGAGATACAAGATCGCGAATCATATTTTGATCAAGTTGTCACTGATGTGCAATCTCCTTAACCACTTAGCTAGGGTTGCCGTCCGTCCGGGTTTCCCCGGATTTGTCCTAGTTTAGAAGGGCATCCGGGGGACGGGCTTCATTTGTAGTCCGGGTTTAAAAATGTAAAGTGTTGTGCCGCCTGCGACACACGCACACTTCACCGTCGTCGTCCCCTCCCCCGGCACAGTTGCCTCGGTGCGCACTTCGACCCATGTCAGGGTTTTTGACTCTAAAATCCGGGGTTTTCACGTGTCTTGTCCTGTTTTCCAAATTTTAGAGACGGCAACCCTACACTTAGCTAAATTATCATTTTTATCCACAGGTCCAGTGTGGGAGAACATATCAACGGAGAGCAAGCGTATAGTGATGGGACTGTTGGCAGTGGACCCTCTCAGACGGTTCGGGACTGACGAGCTACTGGCCGCGCTCGGCGTCAGCATCCCGCAGGATAACAGCTTCCGGCTATGTGTAAGTATTTAAGTAGTTTATATGAAAAATAGAATATTCGGGCTGGGTAACAGCAGTGTTTAAAACTTCAAAAGTTTAAATAGATTAGTGTCCTCTAGCGTCTACTTTTGACGATCAAAATTTTAATGCAAAAAGACCTCACAAAGGTGTGTTTATCGCTGGGACAACAAAATTAATAAAATGACCTTCATTCCTCTCTTTACGAGTTGTAAAGAGTTTTCTTCTTATCGTGGTGAAATCATCAAATGAGTCCTACCATGGGTGGTAGGACTCATTCGGACTCAGTCTTACAGTCCCTCCTGCCCTGGGGGGCAGGGCAGGAGGGACTGTAAGACTTGTACTGACTAAAATCCACGGTGTCCTTCAACAACCCTTTACATTCCGGGGTCTCGGTATTCGTTAGTCCCGCGACCCCGGTATTATAGCTAGCTGTATTTAAGGAGTCGATATGCAAAATAGAATATTTGGACTTGAAAAGACTACTAACTATAGTGTCTAATCTTTGAGAATGCAAGTTTGTATATATGGCAGACTATTAATGGGCAATGAATTCAGATAAATTATAGAATCAGGCGTTACTTTGCGGAAATCCATGACATGAAATGTTATGAAAAATATCTAGTTTTAGTTCCGCGACAAAAATCCAGGCATCATGCAGGATGCAATCCCACACTCCCGCCCTCATGTGTGTGCATATGGCACACGTCCAATAAAAACGGAAAAAACATGCCATGCAATCAAACCTATACTCGACACGTGTTTCGCCCCTCCACGGGGCATCCTCAGGAGATGTTGACTCGACAAGCGCTCGGCCTCGAGGACCCGTGGAGGGGCATATGCATGAGGGCGGGATTGCATCCTGCATCAAGCCTGGATTTTTGTCGTGGAATTAACACTAGATATTTTTCATAACATTTAATGCAATGAATTCAGTTGATCAAACAAATAGTGCAAGTTTGACTACTTGCATCGTCTAAATGAGGCTTAATGCTTCGGACATTTGCCGCCGTCTACTTGAGCTGACTACCACCGGTCCACTCTACCGGTTTTTGTTTAACAGAAAATAAAACAATGCATTTCTATCAAATAAATTTTCTTCTGTTGAATGGACAAAACTAATCAAATCTTTTGCCCCCAGGACATGACCAAAGCGGACCTCTACAAGCGCAGATACAAGAACAAACACCGGGAGTCAAGCGCCTCAGAGGCCGGCACCTCTCACTCAGACATCGCGGAGGAACCAGAGGAAAAGGAAACCTCCCTCATCGACACCATCAACAATCTCAAGAACAGAATGAACAAAAACTCCATAGAGAACGACGTAGAACTTATCAAGGCTAATACTATAGAAACACCCGTCACAGAATCATCAGAACCTAACTTCACAGACATGGATGATGAAGTTCCTCCCGTCAAACCAGTAGAAAAGACTTACGCCAAATCAAGGTCCAAACTAGACGATTATATCTACATAGAAAGCAGCCAAGGTCTCGACGGCACAGAGGTCGCATTCCCCAAAACTAGTCGCGCTAAGAAATCCAAATCTCCAGTACCTAGAAAACGCAGAAAAGTTGAGACCAGACAGACCAAGAAGGTGGAGGTTAACGGAGAGAGGGAACTTCGTAGTAGAGTAGAAAATAGAACGCGCGGTAGAAAGACCAAGGAAGTAGAGAAGCGAGTGCTTAGGAGTAAGAGTGTAACTGAGAAGAATAGAGCCACGAAAGAGTCTATAGAAAACGAAAAGACAGTCGTAACTAGAGTCACGCGGAAGAGGAAATACGAGGAAGTGACGAAGCCTGTTTTGAGAGAGAAGGGACAGAATGGACGGTCTTCTCTCAAGGCTAGTCCCGAGCCTGTAGTTGAAGAAAGGAAGGTGGTTCGCGCTAGGAAGACCAGAAACGCCCCTCAGAAGGTAGAGGAGCCGGAAGTTCAGGATAGTTCAGTCCGCATGACCCGCTCCCGTCGACGACGGCTGGAGGTCAGTCTGACTCCCTCTGAAGCTGCGCACGTCACCAAGCTGTCCCTCTCGTCCTCCTCCCGCCGCGTCACCAGCGTCGAGAGCAACCGCTCCGCCAAGTGTACCGCTACCAAAGTCAAGCGAGCGAGAGGGAAGGCGGCGAGGGCCAAAGTCCCGAAGTCCCGTGCGACCGCGACCAAGAAGCCGTCCTCTCGCGCCACCCGCGCTCGCGCCAGTCGGAGGTGAAATATTTCCCACGCACGACCCGACCACGATATACACAGCCTAAGACTATCATATATAGACAATTCATAGACTGTTGCGACTATATTCTAGTTATAAATTCCCCCGATATGGCGTCAGCTGACCTCAAATTCCAAATGAGACAAAATAGTGATGCGATAAAAAAATTATGGACGCTTTGCTCACGCCTAGGCATAGACGACAGAGGAAAGAAATTATTTATTCGACGAGAAATAAAAAGAGTAAGTTATATTTCCTTTTTTAAATGTAGGTAGCCTCTGAAAAGTAGTTCGTGAAAAAAAATAACGTTAGACCTGTTTTTATTTTTTAATCCTTTTATTTAATGTTACTATTAATTTTTAAGATACTTTTTTCCCTATTATTACCATTAGAAATAATTCTTTGAAGTTGGTTATTATGTATTTTTTTGAATAGAATAAATAATTAAAAAATAGGTAAATTGGTGTGATTGAGCACTTGTTAGTAGATGAGAGTAAAATTATTTTATGAATTATTATAATTTATTCTTTCATAGCGCTAAAATATCTTGCTTCTTTGTTGTGATTTGTTCACATGGGTGATTTATATTATAAAGTCGCTCATCTAACCACATCATCATAGAATAACTCAAAATTGCCCGTCACTCAGAGGAATTTACAAAAAAAAATTAAAAAAACTTCCTTCACAGATCTCTTTCCGTAACTATAAAAAAGAATTACTTTGTTTGTGTATGTATATTTGTTTGAATAGGCTAATAGGTTAAATTTGTAAATGTTCCCTTTGATATAATAGGCGTTTGTAATACAATACTTCTTTCTTCCACTTTGCAAAAAAAAGGTAAAAAAAAGAGTATAAATTTATTTATGGTGAAAGTGCCAAAGCATGCTTGAAAATTCCGCTTATATATTACGCGTTCAAAATTATTTGTAATTGTTTAAAAAAATCACGATTAAATTCTTCCTATTTTGTATACGGGTTGTTTAAAAAAAGAAAAAAAATAATCTATGGTCTAATAATTTTATTTCTTGTATTTGAGCGTTTTATCTATTGTCTGTGGTCTGTCCATCAACTGCCCTAGGTTTCTAGTCCTCGTGCTGTCCTTCTTTAAAAAATTGAAATTGAAAAAAAACACCTAGGTACTCATTTCATCTTCTCTATGATACGAATTTCTAGCTATTTATGTCTATATAAAAAAGAAAAATATTAAACAACCCATAAACAATCTTAATCTAATTATTTTGTCGTTATAAGCGCTTTTACCAAATAAAAACTATATTGTTTTCGGCTCACTTCCCTGTAAATATACTATGATAGCATTTAGTACAAATTCGGTGGAAGAGTTATAAAAAAATATTATTTATAATTAAATTGATGAAAGTAATAGTATCAACTGTCGAACTTGCATGTTTACTCTAATCAATCGTGATACGATGAGGCACTGATCATAAAATATTATAAAAATTAGCTGTTTAAGCTTGACTGTATGTTTTAACTTGAAAATTTTAGTTTAAGAAGAATAAAATTGTTGCATGCTGTTAAACTTTAATGTGAAATTGTTAAAAAACAAATATGTACGCCAAATTCTGTTGTACAATTGATTGAAACAACAACGTTATCTAATGCATTTCGGTTGTTCGTTTAAATTACTTGTTCTTACACGGAAATGAGATCGAGCACATTGCTCTCTCGCTCACTTACTGTGCAATGAACTTCGGTTATGTTCGTGTGTGACGAAAGTTCCCGAAGATTTAGCGAAATATTGCCGTTATGTTTAAAATTATTTGTATTGTAAAATCGACGAAATAAATAGTATGTATTATTGGCCCGGAATTTTTTGTTATATATTAGCTCAAATATATATTACGAATCCGATATATTATATACATAGCTTATACAAATATTTTATTAGTGTAAAGTACTTTCATGGTTGACGAGTAGGTAGATTTTTGTATGGATGCTTATTTAATGGGTTGCTACATTCATCCAGCACTAGTTGAGTCCAATATCTTTATTAGTAAAAAGTAGTATTATTTAAACTATACCGTCAACGTGAAAGTACTTGACTAATCCGTATTGTTGCAATTTACAAACGATTATGAGCAATCCAATGTAATATTATGTACAAACTTGATTGATATGATGCATTATCCATAGTTAACGTTTTGATGCAAAAATGTTAGTTTATACTTACAGCCAGTCAATAGACAAGCATGATCTAAGCAAATTAATGTATGAACCGCGTAGTGCCAACGCGTATTACGATGTATTCTTTTTTGTTTCGGAAATTTAAAATTTCCCCGAATGCTTAACTCGAGTAGCCTTTACGTCACTAAGTCGTAAAGTTTGTAAAAGTGCACTTAAATGGATTGTACCAAAAGATTATATAATTTTATAATAAAGTGTTAGAAGTTATTATTGATGTCGGCGTAAAACAAATTTTGTAAGACGTTACATGGATGCCGGCTGGAGATATTGGATTGTAATAAATATACCATTTTAACATTAATTTATATTTGTTTTTTTTTTTGAGGGATAGAAGTGAAGCCTTATGATGCCCCAGGGACATTCTCCAATTGTTGAGGATAATGATTAATGATAAAAAAATAATAATAAAATTAAGGATAATGAAAAAACAATTTACAAATTGTTTTAATTACATTTAAACGTAAGTGTAGTTAAAATAATTTCTATATTTGTTTTTCATTATCCTTATTTTTTTTTTATCATTAATCATTATCCTCAACAATTGGAGAATGTCCCCCCAGCGCATAAGGAAACAGACCACACAGCAAGGACGCTACGGCAGGGTTTAGTCAAAGAGCTAACTCTTGGAAAAAAGCCTTATAAAAATAAGTCATTATATTTTCTAAACCAAGTTCCGTCAAAGTGACTTGGCAACAAACGGAAAATTAGCGACTAAATAGATCTTCGCTAGGTGTCCTACTTTTTGAGATTCACACGGGGCTAAGAAATGGAAACTGACACCATCAGGGCTATTGGCTAACTTGATAGTCACTCGCCAGCAGTTGTCAACTGATCTAGATGGCTTGACACCTCCATATTTTATCGACTGTTATGAGGCTAAATTGAGGAGTGTCTTAAGAGCAGTTAGAATAGTTGATTTTAGGAAAAAAAAATATCAGTTTCGTTGCAAATGCAAAAGCCAATACGAAATTTACCTTTTGACAGCTATTTGATGGTCACCAGAGCAAGTGATCATCATTTGCACTGTCAACAGAGATACGCAATAGCCCCGCAGCTCGGCCACCAATACACCCTTAAAACTTTTGAACCAGTGACCAACTATTTTTACGATTTGGCGAAAAATTTGCGACAAAAGCTGGGGAAAAAAGAGATCTTCGTTAAAGAAGCCTAATTATTGACATTTTTACAGGGTCAAGCTGGGGCAACCCGCTTCAGCTGGGCCTCCAATACACCCTTCTAACTTCTCCGCCAGACAACAATGACCGACAAATACTGAGATTTGGCGATACTTTTGACTTATTGTGGACTGATTTTTTGTGTTTTTAAAATACCTGATAGAGGCCAAGCCATTGACACTAACACGCAAGGGACCACTGGAGGAGAGACGCCCTCTTGGAAAATATCTCTAGATATGCCCATGTTTCGGGCAGACTCATCCGATCATTGATTCGGGTACAGGCTGTGAAAGACACTCGAATTCGTTCCGACTACTTACTTTAATATTTATTAGATCATCATTCGACCGTTCGAAAATGTAACTGCACACTCTGATTACGCCATAAGTACTTAAAATGCAGACCGGAAGGAGACTCCCTAGAAGAGCTTACAGCTTACCGTCTGTTTTTGATCATACATGACATTTAAAACATACTCTGTGTTTACCGTCAGCGTACGCACGCTTTTACGTTTACCTTGATCTTTTTAAAGGACTTCACGAGTACTTTAGATAGCAATCAAAGAAATAGCTTGAAAAACAACATTTGTTTGTCTTTAAAATCTTTGCGAAGATCTAGAAGGTGGTGGTGAATTGACAGGAAAAGAGGTGGGTCATATCCTGCAGACGGGCTCCAGACTGGCACTGTATCTGGGATTAGTCCAGGATACCCTATACGTCCAAATTATTTTTATTAGCAGCCAATCTGTGCCCGGTAGAGAAATTTCCAGATTGGCTTATACATTTGAAGATGCACTGCTGGTTTGATGAAGGGAGATGCTGTGGATCACCGCGTGCCAGCCGTCAACTATAGCAATCTACGCTGTTCCAAGCCTAAATAATAAAAAAAATACGTTAAAATCTATGATTCACCATAGAGTAAGGCATAGTGACAGTGAAAGCCAATGTTGCTTACAACTAGAAGAACGCGTTTTTGGTAGAACTAGACTAAAAAGTTGTTGACAAAAAATAAACATCACATTATTTTATATTTTGTCAGTTGCGCTCTGAATGATAGATGACTTGTGTGCCATTATGTCACTAAAAGAGTAAATTACGATAAGTGCGGCCTTTTTTCGTTTGTGCAATTACCTGACAGAAGGAGGGCTATGTTTATGTTCCATAGTAAAGTATTACTGGCTCAACCCTGCCGGGATCGTGGGACTTATCTCATTACCGTGACCCCGGAACATAAAGGGCTATTGAAGGACACCTTGGATTTTAGTCAGTACGAGTCTGATAGTCCCTCTCGCCCTGCCCTGGGTGGGAGGAAACATTCGATGATTTTACCACGTAAAAAAAATATTACTGGCTCTGGTAAACTCATTAATTTGCTGACAAAATAACACGTTTTTGCCTGAAGCGCTAAAATACTTGTCAAACCTGTGGTAGTTTCAACAAATGAATCGCCCCGTTTTAGAAAATCATTTTAGTAGTAAATACAAAACGCAGTGTGGTAACACCAAGAATGGCACTGTGGCAAACGTCAGACGATGTCGAGTGAAGTGATAGAAAAATAATTAATTTCACGACGTTTTGTGTTAATAATTATGTGAATGATGAGATGAAAGTGTAGATAAATGTTAGTATAGTGTTCAATAGTGATTATGGCGCATAGTGGTGGTGTTTTAAGTTCGGATATATCACGGAGGAATCCACAAGATGAGTATGAACTCATTCAGAGAATCGGTTCGGGGACCTACGGCGATGTATACAAGGTAGGGGGCCTTTCTAAAATGCTTAATTCTCTCATTTACGTCTATTTAAGACGACATCGACGCGATTCTAACACTTTCTCGGGCGTTTCGTCACAAAAAATGGCATTGTAAATCTCGTTTGTCGTACAAAATATTTTCTATGACGTAAAAAATGTTTTTAATCGTCAAGATTAGTAACAATATGAGTATTTAGCACTGTCTCTTGTTTATGGGGCGGTGTTTTTTACTAAAAACACGTGTTACAAATGACCTTGAGTGCAAGACAAGTCTGGTTTACTAATTAGTGTTGAACACACCCAAAGATGTTGTGATATTCAAAACACATCACTTCTCTTTGTTCTGTAAGTGTTCTTTATTTAAAATATTGATGATTACTGCCAGTAATGGTGACTTAAGGTATTAGTTAACAATTTGCAAGGTAATATTTATTGTCAGGAGCAAAATTATAATTATCCTGTTGATTATTTAACAATTACCTAATTTAAACTTGCAATATACAGGACTACTGCCTCTGCATCGCATATCAGATAATTTAAAACCAATATCTATACATTTTTCAGTTTACAAAACATAATTAAGGTGACTAACTACAATAGGTACTTTTCTTATCAATTGTTTTAGTTTTGACAGGTCATTAATTATTTAATTGCACAATAACTTACCAAGTGCCCACTACAGGCAAATCTGCATGAGTAATACAACTAGATCCATTATTTATCTTTAATTTCAATTATAATATGACTATTGTCTAGAAAATTGGTCTGAATTAATCTTCTAAGGTTTTAGTGAGATTTTAAAAGCCAGTGTTACCCAGAATATCTAAAGTTTTCCAAAAATTACTGTAAAAGTGTTATTACTTTTGTAAAACAGGTAAAAAGAAAAAACACTAAGCAATTATCACAGTAAATGTAAAGATAGAAATATTACTTTGGTAAATTGTTTTTATTGTTTACTAGTGACCCGTTCTGGCTTCTCATGGGTGCTAATATACATGACTGTATTGACATATAAAAAAACCCTTTTGAATCACTCTGTTCATTGATGAAACTCATATTTAAATCTGTTGCAAATTCTAATATCTAAGTGAATAGATGATAGAAAGTGACTTCCATTTTGATTTTTATTTACATTACATGTATTGTTCGTCTCTTCCACATTTATACATCTGGTCATACGAGTATGCATACATCATCTGAGCCTCTATCTACCATGAGTTGTCATTACGATATTCGATCATAGGCACAGACCGCGTTTGCCTCTCTCATTGGTTGAGAGTTTATACAACCTTGGAGCGGGTCAATGAGAGCGTCAAACGCGGTCGATATTGATGATCGAGTGTTGTAATGACAGCTCATGGTATGGGTACTGTTCATACAAGCCAGCTCGTTGAGAGCATCTGGCTTTTCTGCAGAACCTCACCATTGGGGTCAGTGTATATCTTCAAGTTAAGAGTGAACAGGTTTCTTCAAGGCGAGTGTGCTTCACCCTCAACCACATCTTCGCTTACCATCAGACCAGATAGTGATCAAACATAAGCTAATCGTTATATACACCCTGCTGTGGAAGGGTGGAACACCGGAACGTAAAAGGCTATTGAAGGACACTGTGGATTTTCTTGCTCTGCCCTGGGTGGGAGGACTCATTTGATGATTTTAACACGCTAAAAAATAAAGTTAAAACACACAAAAAAAATAAAATCCTTCATGTTAAAATTAGACTACTGGTGACATGTAAACATGCGTGACCCATTAAAAATATATGTTTATAATTTTACAAAAACCTTGGTATCAATTTGTAAAGTGTTACAATCAAGATTTATTATTATTCAATTGATTGATTGTGTAGTCAACAATGACAGGAAGTATTGCTTGCAGAATGGACATCTGTTGTGATGGAGTAAGTCTTGTACTTGCTATTATTATAAAATGGATAGTTTTTACTTCAGTGTGTTTCATTAAAAGCATATTGAAAGAGTTATAAATGTGGTTGGAACCAAATGTGAGAAATTGTTGACCAGCGTGGCGGTCTAAGGGGGAGTCCTATGTTTAGCAGTGGACGTCTTCCGGCTGATGATGATAATGAAGCAAATGGAGTATATTATGACTCTAGCACAGGGATTCTCATCAAGTGAGATGCTTTGAGGACTAAAGGAATAGAAGAAAATCATTTGAAACAATTTAATGAGTAATAAAAATAAAAAATTAAGAACTTAAATTATAAACTTAGCTTTGCCTGGCTCATGGCTGGCTAGCGAAACTGGAGAAATGTTTAGCATGTGGCAATATTTCTTTTTTTTTATAGATAAGCCATATGAGGGGCGTTTGGTATTACATTCTTTTACGTATTTACTTTGCTGTAAAGATAATATGCTTGAAATGATTTAAAGTACAAAATTAAGCTTAAAAAAACGTTGATTTTTTCATCTTCCCTTGTTGCTAGGATTTGGTGTTATTTAGGGTTCCAAATGGAACCCTTATAGATTTTTTCTTCCTGTTTCAATGTCAATTTAACAAGCACTATTATTAATCTAATTTAGCTTAGCGTGGTAAAAACTATTAAAAATTAATTGAAACCAGTCTCATACACAATAGAATGTATTGCATGTCACAAGGTTTGTCCTACAGTAGTTTTGCCAAATATGTTTTGTTGGCACCAACTGTTTTTAATCTAGTATTTTGATCAGCATTCTGATGGCCATAAGTTGGTAGGAAGGGCTTGTCGATTCAACCAGGGATGGATGTAAGGGCTGTTTTGGTTACAACCCAGGGCCCTGTGAATATAAGGCCTTCTGAACTGCTATTGAAGACAATCTTTCCGTCTTTCTAATCAATTGATTACTCAAGTAACTAACGTAGGTGCTTCCAAGGAAGGTAACCACTATGTGACATGGACTGTATCATTTTCAAAAACAGTTTTCTGTACTAGTAGCCAAGGGCCTCTCTAATTCAGTCCGCCTCTGGATTCAATGTGGCATGAAATCGAACAGTTATGTTAGATCTTTACCTAGCCTTTTCCCAACAATGTTAGGGTTGGCTTCCAGTCTAACTGGATGCATCTGAATACCAGTATTTTAAATCGGAGAAACTGCCTATATGACCTAGATCTACAACCCAGTTACCTAGTACTAAAACGACTTTGACTATTTTGGGGTGGGAAGTGATGCAATTTCTCCTCCCACATTGGGTAGAGCGGATGCCAAGCCACCCTGTTCCTTTAGTTGCCCCTTTCGCTCCTACGCCGCGGTAACCTCTTAACGAGTCTCGCAACCCCGGCAGGCATTTGGCCTTTTGGGGTCCTGGACTTAATATTGCAGCTTTGACGTGTTAATATTAACACGATTAAAATGACGAAATTAGTAACACCCTCGCCTCTCATGCGTTAGAGTAGGTATGACACATCCTTACACGAAAAAGAAAGATTAGCCTCAGACATTTACAAGGCCCAAGGCCAAGTCCCGCGAATTCAGTCTGCCTAATTTCAGGTCATTTTCGTAAAATGCAGAAAAATCTCCATCTAAAAAAGTCGCGACTCACTGCAAGCATAATAATATGCTCTCGTATTATTACGAAACATCGACTAGCTAAGTTCAAAACACATGAGTCAATGCCAGTGAGTCACACAGGTGTTTCGGTTCGATTCCCGCGTCAGACACCTCGTCAGGTGCGACCTTGCCGGTGATTTTGTATTTTTTTTGTTTGTAGGTGACTGATACAGTGATAGTGTCGATTTTTGGTCAATGTCGGGTTTTTATTGTCTGTTTTATTTTGACGGATGTAGGACGGAATTTTTGCTACTAGCTTTTGTGTGAAGTGGCAATGGGCAGGCCATATTGCTCGCAGAGCAGATGGCCGATGGGGTCGAAAAGCACTAGAGAGAGAGGAGACTACGGACAAGCAAGCGCAGCGTTGGACGTCCACCTTATAAAGGTCGCCGGAAGACGCTGGATGCAGGTCGCTTCCAACCGGTATATGTGGAGATCTAAAGGGGAGGCCTATGTTCAGCAGTGGACGTCCTATGGCTGAGTGAGATGATGATGATTATGATGCGCTTTTGTGTACTACTTCGCCCGTGTATTAAATTATACCGCGGCAAAGTACCTAATACCGGAATAAAAAGTTATTTTTTTAACTAATATAAAGCTGAATAGTTTGTTAGTTTAGTTGAACGCGCTTATCTCAAGAACTACTGGTTCGAATTGAAAAAATATTTTTGTGTTGAATAGTATAGGCTGTAAGCTATATGTATAAATAACATCACGCTAGGACCAATAGGTGCCGAGGCAGTGGAGGTAGCACCATAGAACAGCTAGTCTAGAATATAAACTAAAGTGTATAATTATTTTTAACTGACGTCCTGATATTTAATTTTGCTATATTAATTCAAGTTTTCATTTGGTTTGTCAGCAATTTAAATAATCTCCTTACCTAGCTAACTTTCATGCAAACTAGAGCACGATATGATTACGCAAGTTAATAGCAATATGCATTCAAATTACCTACTACAAGATCTGACTTGGTTGCCATAATCTGGGAGCTTACAAATCGTGAGTGAATGAAAATGAATGAAAATCTTCGAGGCTAGGCTATATACCATACTATACACCGTGTTCCGGACGATATACATAAACTTCGACCAGATGTTCAAACCACGGAAGTAAGCATTTTTCATTATGGACACATTAATAAATTCTTATTTTTTGTTAATTTTCATACAAACTAAATACCTAGACGTAAATAACCCGATATGCATGCCTCTTTATCCGAATTGGCATCGTCGTATTTTCATTCATAACATTTGGCGGGCTGAAACAAATGAAATGCAAATAGTATTTGCACTAAGCGGCAACATAGGCCAAATTAAGATACTTTCTCACTGCATAGCTCAATTAAATTTCATTAAATGAAATTACAAATATCTTTGTAACGAAGCCTTTTTAAGTACTACTTCCTTTGTTGGATTTGATTTGTAAAAGCCATAGAAGTATTTGCTAAAGTTTATGGATAACGTGAAGAACACGGTGTATACCTAATTATGATGTACGTAACCTTTTCCAACTATGTTTTTTTTATTTCTTTTTACGTGGTAAATCATGAAATGAGTCCTCCCATCCAGGGCAAGACGGGAGTGACTGTCAGACATGTACTGACTAAAATCCACGGTGTCCTTCGAAAACCTTTTACATTCCGGGGACGGTTACCCGATAGTCCCGCGGCAGGTTCCAACTAAGTTTGAGTCGGCTCTAAGGTAAACTGGATGCAGCTGAATGAAATGAAAAAAGAAACTTATAAACCAAAGAGTTTAATCATGGTGTGAGCATGATAAATGACGACTAGTCAGATGTCACTGGTAACCTAAGGGACGTCCTAGAAGGACATACATACATTGACCTTATGGTGAGGTTATTCAGAAAGGTCGGGTTCGTAGTACTTGCATATGCAAGTACTACGAATTGTGTTGGTGTATGGCCAGATGTCTGAATCTTAGCAGGTGGCATTCTGTAGATTCTGCCTAGTTATGAGTCAAGCTATACGATAACTGACAAATGCTTGCGCTGACTGGACTAGTCCACTCAAATCTGTGTGGTTCTTTCCTCAAAAGACCATCTCGGACATTAACCTACATGGCCCTCGTATGAATACCAATATAATGTCTGGACTTTAAAAGATACAGTGACCTCTGAGTTTGTTTCGGCTGTTTCTGCTCAGAGTAGTTAGGTACGAAACACAGGCCTCATCTAGTTTGTAAAAACTTAAAAGACTACGTGTTAAAGTGTTGATTCTTGCAAAAATAAATATCATTTCATTGCACCACCACAATAAAAAAGCG
This sequence comes from Agrotis exclamationis, assembly GCA_950005045.1. Taxonomy (NCBI): domain Eukaryota; kingdom Metazoa; phylum Arthropoda; class Insecta; order Lepidoptera; family Noctuidae; genus Agrotis; species Agrotis exclamationis. The sequence continues at coordinate 12,643,118 of OX465441.1, forward strand.
TCAGTTAATGAAAGTGTATTATAAAATAAAAAAAAACATTGAGTAACATTCTGCCATCGAAAATACCCCCGTATCGGCACAATTTATGAAATACACTTCTCATCAAAAAAATCGAAACACTTTCGTTTTTATTGTTTTTGTCCTAATTTTTTACAAAAGAGAATTAATTCCATGAAAAAAAAAACATTATTGTGTAGCTGGCAGTTTGGTCATTACAGTAAGAAGAAAAAAAATCAAAATTCGAAATAATTTCATTTGTTTATCCTATAAATGAAATTAATCACTGTTTTGAGACAAATGTGTATTTAGGGTTGGAGTACGTTTCTCGTTTAAAAACTAAAAATTAGCGCTTGTCTTTAAACTTTCTGTTTCTTATTTCATTTACTGTGACTTTGGGACGTCTGAAAAAACTTTTTTTTCTAAAACATATGGATACTTCGCCCGCAGAAGCCGCCCAAGTGGTGGCATTGCTGGATTCTGGACTTAGTCAGCGTGTTGTGGCTGCAAGATTGCATCTAAGCTTATCATCTGTTCATAGAGTCTACAAACGCTATCGGGAGACTGGTTCGTTCACGCGCCGTTCAGGATCTGGCAGGAATCGGGTCACTTCTGAGCGAGATGATCGATTTATTGTAACAACTTCTTTACGAAATCGACGCCTTAACGCTTTTCAACTGCAGCAGCAGCTTCGCGTTGTACGAAGAGTGGTCAGTGGGTCGTCTAGCTGTAAGTGACTCTACAATAAGAAGAAGGTTGAAGGAACGCGGATTGGCACCGCATAAGCCAGCGAATGGGCCGAAATTAACTGCAGACCATCGAAGAGCGCGCCTTAACTTTGCACGCGAGCACCTAACTTGGTCATACCTTCAGTGGAGCAAAGTACTGTTTTCTGATGAGTGTAAAATTATGCTGTATGGTAACGACGGAAGGAACAAGGTCTACAGAAGAGATGGAGAACGCTTTGCACAATGCTGCATTGAAGAAAAGGTCAGCTATGGTGGCGGTTCGTGGACGGTTTGGGGAGGAATCAGCGCCGACGGTAAGACAGAACTTGCCTTTGTGTCTGGGCCACGGCTGCCTGCACTAAACTCTCATCGGTACATCGAACAGTGTCTTGAACCTCATGTGATGCCCTATGCACATTTTATTGGCAACGACTTCATATTCATGCACGACAATGCTAGAGCTCACACCGCGGGCGTCGTACGAGATTATCTTACCGAAGTCGGTATCTCCATTATGGTATGGCCAGCAAGAAGCCCGGACATGAATCCCATTGAACATCTATGGGATGAATTAAAGAGACGAATTCGAGCAAGAGATCCAGCCCCAGAAACACTTAGCCAGCTGCAAAATGCAATCCAAGAGGAATGGGATAATATACCACAACATGTGATCGTGACTCTCATCCGATCGATGAAGAACCGTATGGAAGCAGTAATAAGAGCTCGCGGAGGGAATACAAGTTATTAAATAAACGTTTCTTACATTTTTTTTTCATTTACGCGTGTTGTTTTACCCATTTCCTTCATATTCCATACAGGGTAAAAATTACTCATTATACAAAATACGAAACCTATGAAGACTTAATTTGAATTTAGAACATTAACATTAGGATTTAAAAACCTCATACTACTCACTATTAAATGACATTTTACATTTATTCCTAAATATACACATTTTTCTGATAATCCTTATCAAATCATAAACTGCGAGGTGTTTCGATTTTTTTCGCCGTTTTCTCGTGGTCCTACTATTTTGTCCTACTAGTAGGACCACGAGGGAGACCAGTTTCTGTTCGTCCTACTATTACATATTGGAGCAGTAATCATTTATTTATACCACCTGTATATAATTTATACCTTTGACACTAGTAATAAAAGGACGAAAAAAAACAATCGTTTTGTAACAAACTATAAATGTGCTTCTATTATAAAGCTCCTATTATCTCATTTTCTCTAAGAAATGGCCTATTGGTACACCGTGAATTAATTGTATGTAGCTGGTTTGTCATAAGTCATAACAAAGTTATCTCGATCCAAGTCTTCTTTTCGTCTACGTGATACATCATCGCTCGTTGTCTTGCTTTCCATTTCCATTAACACATTTATCAATCGCAGTATTGATACTGGTGTACACTTTTTCATATTTTTGTCTAATCGAGAGCCAACTCTCGACAACATTGTTGGTACTATGACGTTCACCGTATATGCACCATGATGAGCGGTACTCTTTGCTCTTCCACCAAGTCGTTTTCACAATATTTCAGAAATTCAGTCATTTTTCGTGTATTTGGGCTTTCAGTCAGAATATAATCAATACCATTTTCAATTAGATCTTCAGGTAAAGCCGCACATAATCCTATAACCCTTCGTTCGGTTTTTATTTTTATTTTCTTTGTGGCATTTTTCCAAAGGGCTTTTGATAAATAATAGTAACATTTTTTTTATTTCACTGCTGTGAAAATATTCAAAAAAGCATGAGCAAGAGTCCATTTTGGTATTTGGGTTTTAATAAAGATGCACTCATAAGAGTGCAATCCCAAATAAGCATAAGATTCTTGTTTCCGACTGGACATGGGATGTCACTTTTGTTTCTGATGATGATGAATCACCCATGTCTCCATGGATGGTAAAAAGTTGTACAAATGGTTTAGGACAACTCTGGAAAGTCCCGTCGACGAAAAACTCCTCATTTATTTCCAAAACTATTCTTCCTTCTTATTTTCTCTTTTTTTTTCTTCCTTTTATTACTAGTGTCAAAGGTATAAATTATAGACAGGTGGTATAAATAAATGATTACTGCTCCAATATGTCATAGTAGGACGAACAGAAACTGGTCTCCCTCGTGGTCCTACTAGTAGGACAAAATAGTAGGACCACGAGAAAACGGCGATTTTTTTGATGAGAAGTGTATAATATCTTATGCAGCAGTAAAAAGATTACCCAGCCAACGGGACCGACTACCCGGCTTGTGGGACGTGCCTAAGTATCGTCTCTTGTGGAGGCTCACTTTTAAATTAATACATGAACAGCGTCGCCTGTAGAATAGATGTGTATGAAACTTCATTATAACCCCGCGTTCACACTAAGAAATAAAGCAATTTAGTTGCATCCGGTTAGACTGTAAGCCAAGCCGAGATAGTGGTCAAAAGCGCACCTATTGATAAATAAAAAAAAACCGGCCAAGTGCGAGTTGGACTCGCCCATGAAGGGTTCCGTAGCAGCAAGCATAGATTAGAGATATAATTATATTGAGGTTAGTAAGTAATATACACAAACAATAAAAATAACTTTGTTTTTCTTAGTATTTGTATGAATGGCAAAGTTATATTTGCGGTTTTTGAAAATGTACTATATCTCAAAAACTGCTAACTGTATCTCATCCAAACCAATTTTCGTTGGTAGTTTTGGTTGAGGTCTACATTATATATTTTTTTTAGTTTTATCATTCTCTTATTTTAGAAGTTACGGGGGGGGGGACACACTTTTTACCACTTTGGAAGTGTCTCTCGCGCAAACTGTTCAGTTTAGAAAAAAATGATGTTAGTAACCTCAATATCATTTTTAAAGACCTATTCATAGATACCACACGTATGGGTTTGGTGAAAAATTTTTTTTTGAGTTTCAATTCTAAGTATGGGGGGCACCCCCAAAATTTGTTTTGTTTTGATTTTTGTGTGAAAATCCTAATGCGGTTCACATAATACATCTTTCTACCAAGTTTCAACAGGATAGCTCTTATACTTTCGACAAAAAGTGGCTGTGACATACACGGACAGACAGACAGACAGACAGACATGACGAATCTATAAGGGTTCCGTTTTTGCCATTTGGCTACGGAACCCTAAAAACGACGGGTTACACTCCGGGAGTGCCGGTAGAAGTGAAAACTATTTTATTACTGTGTTATATTTTAAAACTGGAGTGGTACAGATATGAAATTAACGAATTTTGTTTCATCTTGTTAGTGAGTGATTGGAGAGTTCTTTGTCCAGCATTGGTCTTCTATAGGCTGATGATGATGATGACGGACTAATTAGAATTTTTGAATCAAACAGCTAACTTGGAAACAATTTTTTGAGTATAAAACTTGGGGCAATGATACTCATTCGCTAAACACTTGGTGTTAAGATAATCCTCGTGTTACTGATAATAATGTGGGCTGTAAAATAGGATTAAAATTTTTGGTGAAAAATATTGACTTAAGATATTTTCAGTGCAACGATACCTATCTTATTTTAGAATTTTACGAGTTGCGTTCCAGAAAATTTTGCGTAAACTGTTCGAATGCAATTTTAAGTACTGTAAATTACGTTAACAAGGTCTTACGCAAATATAAATGGACAGAAGTAATGTAAAGAACATATTGGTACCTACTGAGATATCCACAGGTACTAATAAATTTTTTATTAATGTTTCTTACTGAAACCACTGAACTGATCATGATGAAAATAACAGTTATTTATGAGTGAATGACTAGAAAAAGACAAAATACATTCTGGATATTTTGTACTTAGCTGACCTGGCAAAGGCACCCGAAGTTAGATTTCCAATAAACTCATATTTCAAGCAGCCATAATTCAGTTTCACTCGATAATTAAAACATATTATACATAGATGATGAAACACGCAGAAGAATCGCGAGCAATAGCATGTAATGCAAAAAACTTTTTCAAAAAAAAATGTAACCGCCTTCAAAAACAACCATAAATAAAAAACGATAAAAAAACCTACAAAATAACTTTTCTTTCGGAAGTCGGTGTCTTTGTTTTCTTTATTTCATTGTCTTTTTTTTGCCACCGACTTCCGAAAGAAAAGTTATTTTGTAGGTTTTTTTATCGTTTTTTATTTATGGTTGTTTTTGAAGGCGGTTACATTTTTTTTTGAAAAAGTTTTTATTTTACTCTTTTTAGTTTAAATATTCAACCCGAATTCTTGTCAAATACAACATGTGCACTAAAATTTTGTAATGCAATAACACCGGTAATAACATCGCTCATGTACACAATAAGCTAATAAATTTCCCTATCTCAAAAACTACTGAACCGATTTTGATGAAACTTGCAATATTCCCTAAGTTAAATGATACTTAGTACAACAAAAAAAGAATGACTTAAATCGGACTTGTAGTTCCAGAGATATGCGAACTCAAACTAAATCAGTCGATGCCTACTCCTTACTATTAAGGAGTTCTACCTTCCATCATCAGCTCAGCTACATGATATTATGATTACCATACGCAAGTACTTAAATTACTTCATAAAATTTGAAAAACGGTGTGTCGGCCTATAAAATTCGAGGGTTGCCCTCGATTTCTCCAGGATCCAATCATCAGATCCCAACTTGGTGACTATGGGACCACCTCAGAAGTACCTTCTTTCGAACAAAAAAAGAATTTTAAAAATCGGTCCACAATTGGCGGAGTAATCGCGTAACAAATATACAACTAAAAAAAAAAAACAAAAAAAAAAAAACTCTCTCTCCCTCCTCCTCCTTTTTGAAGTCGGTTAAAAATACATATATATTAGAGAAGATTCATCTTTAAAACGCAATTGACCTATTTGCTCCTTGTATCCGGCGGGTATTACTCAAAGAAACCAATTGGTCAAGGCCGTGAACAAAACTAATCAATCGTACGGTCGTACCTACACTTCATCAGCCCTCGTAGCGTGACACCGTAGAAAAGGGTTTGTCGACGAAAAAATAGACAAAATGATAGAAAGTAGAAAAGACCCATCATCGGACTACAAGACGTACGCCAATGTGCCATCGTTACATGGTGGACATCTCTCCGGTACGTACAGAGCGTTTTGCGAATACTTTTATTGCGCGCACAGCAAGGAGTGGAATAGGCTAGTTGCCCTAAAAAATGTAATTAGTCCATCTTTTAGATTATTCAAAAATAAGGGACACGTATTTTTTTATTTCTAAATTAGACTAAAAATGACAAAGATATAGCCCGTTAAAGTTACTTGTGACGTCACGCCGCGTGGCATTTTTTCGCGCGGGGTGACGTCACACGTAACTTTAATGGGCTATTTATCTTTGTTATTTTTTGTTTAATCGAAAAAAGAAAAAATACGTGTCCAATATTTTTTTATAATCTAAAATACGGACTAAATAGAATGTAATTATTTTGATCCTGGAAACTACCCGCAGGGGAAATTCTGTGTTTTTTGACAGCTATAACTTTGGGTTCTTCAAGTCAAAGAGTGAACAGGTTAGGTACTTCTAGCAAAGCGTGATTCACCGTCGATCAAATCATCGCTTTTTTTTTGCGTGGTAAAATCATCGAATGAGTCCTCCCACCCAGGGCAGGGCAGGAGGGACTGTCAGAATTGTACTGAATACAAGTCATCCTGGTCCTTCGATAACCCTTTGTGTACCGGTGCCCTTAACGTCAAGTCTTGTGACCGTGGCAGGCGTTTGGCCCTGTCAACTTTGCAGGAATCCTCAGAAGTCCTTAATTATGTTACCACCTATGCTATCTCCATCTACCGCTAAACTGGCAGCAGAAAAGTGAGACCAGTAAGCAAATATCTGTTATCTCTTGCTTGATATGGAGGGAAGTGATAACTACGCATTATTCTACCCTGGTCTGGCCATTTGTGGTCCTGAGCTGGCCATTTCTGCACAGCATCAAGAACTGTACGCCCTGTGCCTCTTTTCATCTATTTTCGGCACTGATTAGGGGAACAGTGTATAAGACGAGGATGTTAATAATCGCGAGGTATAATGGGGACATACACTCTTTATCTTTAGGCATACTTAACACAACACTAACGTAGAGCAAGCGCCATCAGGACGTCATTTGCAAGCGGCCAGACGGAAATAGCGTCCTGTTGGCGCTTGTGCTACGTTAGTTTTGTGTTAAGTTTGCCTTAGGTGTGTGATTTCCTATCATACCTCGTGTCCCCGTCTTATACACTATTCCCCTATGACTTTCAGGAGTTGCACTGGTTTGGGAATAGTGCGGTGGGGTTGTAAGCTTTTATCAAATTGATTTTGGCACGGGACATCTGAAACGGACCTCTCTCTCAAGGCAGTCCCTTGAGGGAATACTATCCTGACAAATCCAATTCAATCTTCTTTTACGGTCACCTTTTTAATACATTGAAATGTTTGAGCTGCATTCTTCACGATAGATGTTGTTTTCTCGTCAAAAATGTATCTGAATGAATAATTTAAACACGAATGTCACAAAAATCCGTGCTTTGACACTATTTACCAAAAAAAAAGCGAAATACAATATCTCTAAAAAAGCTTTATTTGAGGCTTAAAAATCCGATTAACTTTCAGTAACTGTTAAATTAGTTTTTATAGCTCTGAATTCATTAAATAGGTATGTAAGATCATTGAGTTAACTAATTAATTAAGAGAAATCTATGGGAGAAACGCCTTACGACAGCACCTAAAAAGCTCCTTAATATTGTTATTCCATCAATTAACTAACTTTTATGAATACCGTTCATTACAGAGCAGACTTTATATTTTGTGCCTATAAACGTTTTTTTACAAAATTCATGTCTGAAGTGCGATTTTGGGATACCTACTATTATGACGGGGCCCCAAACAGAAAACCAAAAACTACCAGGGTCGCGGGACTGTCTCATCAGGTAACCGTGACCCTGGAACGTAGAGGGCTATTGAAGGATCGATCTCCATGGATTTTAGTTTAGCCAATGGGTTAAGGAGACTTGTTGCGATTTGTGAGAAATATGCTGCGGAACATTATCTCACCTATAACGTCAAAAAATCCGAGGTTATGATATTCAGATGTGGTAAAGGTCCTGATAATATCTTACCGATTAACTTGTGTGGAACTGCCCTGAACATTGTTAATAAATTTAAATATCTTGGCCATATAATTAGGGATGATTTATCAGACGATGCTGATCTGGAACGACAGAGGCGCAGTATCGCTTGTCGAAATGTCGAAGTAACATGTTGGCTAGACGTTTTTCTTACTGTTCTAACCAAGTCAAAGTGACTCTGTTTACATCTTACTGTCAGTCGTTCTACACAAGTCAACTCTGGTACAAGTACACGAAGTTTGCTTACAACACTCTTCGTGTACAATATAATAATGCCTTTAGAGCTATTCTAAAGTTACCCTGGCGGTGTGGTGCGACTGGCATGTTTGTTGACAGCAGAGTTGCTGATTTTTATGGGTTGATGAGGAGACTCAGGGCGTCTTTCCAAACTCGACTGTGTGCATGTGATAATCTTTTAGTAACTGAAATATTTAATTGTGTGTACCTATTAAGACCGGAAATAGTGTACCTACCTTATGTTGTGAGTTTTGGTTTATATGACTGTGTTGTTCTTGAATGTGTTGATCTCGATTTAAAACTGTGATTTTAATTATTTCTGATTGTCATTTTATTTATTTTTGACATTGTTTATTTTATAATTTAAATTTTTGATTTTACTTTAGTTTTTATCTTATGATTTAATTTAATTTCGATGTTAATTTTGATTCGATTTTAATTTTTGATTTGATAGTAATTTTGATTTAAATTCTCATTTTTAATTTTAATTATGATTTAATTCTGTTTTTATTTTTATGAAAATTTGTATGTTGATTTTATTGTGTCGTATAGTACTATTAATTATTCTGTGATTGTGTGTATTAATGTAATTGCTATGGGTTAATACCTGAAATAAACTTATTATTATTATATTATTATTATTTAGTCAGTACAAGTGTGACAGTCCCTCCCACCCCGCCCTAAAAAAAACAGAATACCTACTATCCTCCATAACTCTGAACTAGGGTTGCCAACCGTACTCTAAAATAGAGTATTGTACTCTATATCATGTAGGCGTACTCCATCTATTAAGGCTAATAGAGTACGCTAAAATACTCTTTTTTAAACAATGTTTACTATACTAGTGCCAGTCATGTAATATTATGCAAACCAATTATCATAAACAAAAAACGTCGACCATGTACTGTTAATATTTTCAAGCCACAATGGGATGTTTCCGAATGCTGCCACTAAAAATGTATTTAGTTTCTAAAAAATGTGTCAAAAATGTCCTTACGATTTTTTTTTAATATTAGCTATATACTTACTCTCTGTTCCCGCCACATCAGCATTTACTGAGAGGGTATTTAAGATCATGAATGGGAAGTGGCGGGAAGAGAGAAATAGAGCTTCACTGAAATTAAAAAAAAAAAACTTGCTATTGATCTATATAAATTTAGAGTTAGAAAGTTTTGTCATAGAATTCATACAATTCTTTTAAAAACAATGAAAACTTGTTACGTGCTGTAAAAAGTACATAAAAATTCCTCATTAAAAAAAAAAAATACATAAATACTTAATACTCTTTTTGGAAGTCCGTACTCTTTTTTTACCTCCTTTAAAATCAGATATACTCTATTTCTTCTAATAAAAGTTGGAAACCCTACTCTGAACGTACTACGAATTCTCAAAAATAAGAAAGTATCAAGTTATATGTATGAAAGGTTAAAACCATCATCCAAACCCTAACGTGTATGGCCCCCGTAAGAGGTAATAAAAATACCTATTTTCTGAAGTCGCGTGAGAGTTCTCAGAATTATCTTGAACTTGTGAACGGATATATCATTCAAGGATGATATCATACAAACTGTTTACATTATGTGGCAATAGCTCGTTTAAACATTTATATTTTTTATAAGGACTCACTCATTTGTATAATATTGCCATTAATTTGAAACTGAACTAAAAAAAAAAACTAAAACTAAACTAATTTTACTGAAATATAACTTTAGTGGCTATTTGTAATGTCAATGAAACATCTTTTAATGGTAAATAGGTATAATTAATTTAAAAATTGTATTTTTTTTTCGTCTGTCTGTTCCGGCTTATCTTCGAAATGTCTGGATCAATTTTGACGAAACTTTCACTGGCTGATAGCTAAAGTTATAAGCTGAGCAACTACTTAGTAATTAGTACCTAACTCTACGCCATTTTTACGCATGGTCGAAACTGGCCGCAAAATAAGAGTATCTGTCCTGTCTTATCAGGCCCCCTACTCCCTAGCCAAGTCACAACAAGTTGCAAACGATAATCGTAAACGCTCGGTACTCCCTAATAGATTTTCAACTTTATAGCCTAGAGCCTAAAGTTGAATATTTATTTAAGTAATCTGAGCGTTAGCGACAGGTCGAAAACGATAAGCAATCTTCACTAGATCTTCAACGTTATACCCAAGCACATAAAGTTGACAATCTATTAAAGCCTACTCAGCGTTTGCGTTTATCGTTTGTTACATGCAATGACAATAAAAAATTCTCTTTGGTTACATGGCTACAGGGACTGGTAACCGTAACCGTGGAACGTAAAGGGCTATTGAAGGATCATCTTGGATTTTAGTCAGTACCGAGTCTGACAGTCCCATCCGCTCCACCCAGGATGGGAGGACTCATTGGATGATTTTATGACGTAAAAAAAAAGCATTTATATAATTATTTTTATTTAATTGTCATTTTTCCACGTAGCTCTTTCAATGTTTACATACATTTGGACTGAACAAATTTAAATAATATTTACCTACTTTATCATCTATTTTTTCCTCAAATGATACAACCGAAAATGGCAACGAAGAGTGAGTACACGTCATTAATTTATTTTTAAACTATGCACCGCAAAACAAGGCCGCAGTGATTCAACCATTATCTAACTGTTCTAATGAAAACTAACTCGGCGGTTACGCGAAAAACGGTCATGAAATTGTTTACATGATTTGGAAATGCTCAGACCTCAAATGTATATGCGACGTGTCCCCACAGACAATGGCTCACCTTCTCACCTGTACCGCAAGTCCTGTCACCTGTACACTTGACGACCTTATGACTGCATCAGTGAGCGGGGTTCGCGCAGCTGAATTTTGGGCTAAACAAAATATGTAAAATCATTTGCCATCGACACGCTAAGAAATGAAATGAAAAGTGACTGTTTGTTTTAATTTTGTAAATATGCTTTTTTCTTCATTTTCCTGCCCTTATCCCATTTAAGCACGTATTCTTCTGGCATTCTCCCCTGTCAGACGTCACAGTATCATTTACTTCGTTTTCTAACATATATTTCTGCTGACTTGTTTTATATTCTAAGCGAAAATGTAACAAAAATACTTACTTTCGAATTTATAATATTAGTTATCATGTACCGAATACGAACTCATCACTTGAAGCTTAAAAGGGTAGCGACACAAAGCCTCACCTTTGCTAATTGGGTACACCTTTCGCATACCAATATGCCAACAAAAGGGGTGTCCAATTAATGCAGGCGTGCGTACATCGTAGACTAGACCGCAAAAAAGTCTGTTCACTTAAAAGCGGCTATCACTTGGCCACGACCTACACGATTACGCGATACGCGTTTTGCGACGACAACTGTAGTGAGATAACAAATGAAAGCCTTTTCTAACGCTGCAAATTTATATTCTGTCTCGGTCGCTATCTTCGTCTGTGACTAATCATAAATCAAGGATGGAATTTACGTACCTATCCGAAAAACAAAAAGCGTTAGAGCATGCCGTGGTTATAGACGCGAGTGACACAAACAGTACACTTTGCACGCTTGTGCGTATCGTTAGGCGGTAATCGTATCACCCGAGGTCGTGTGCGAATCGTAAAACAATAGTAGTAGTATTTCTTATTTTTTTTATTTAAAAAATAAATATTTTGTTTTACTTTAACTTTGGAATGAGAAAAATGTAATTAACACAATACCTAGTAAGAACAATAAAACAACTATTTACGAATTATTGTAAAAAATCTATACTTATGTATGTTAGTCAATACGCGAGGCAAAGTTATGTGCACTATTTTGATAATATTAGGTTAAGAGATAATTAATTGCTGAAAAATCTACTCCTATACTGATAAAAGAATCACTTTTATCAAAGGTATACACAATATAAAATCTGCTCCGATTGCAAGCCGATTTTTATGGATTAAAAACTGACTGAAGTTAGTGTTTAGAAAAAGAAAAACATAAATGATAAACATAGAACCACCCTCTTTTATTAAGTCGATTAAAAATCCACACAAAGACATGACACCAAACAACAAAATGGCTTGCTTGCATGGCTTAAAAAACTTTAAATACTCTCACATAGTTTTTAAAATAATTAACAAAAATGAAACACCAAATATTTGATGGACATGAAACATGCCATGGATGTTTCTTTTTACCGACTTCATGTAGTAATAACGTTGTTAGTTAACTTCTGAAAAGGGTTGTTTTTACCGAATTAAGGGACCTTATGAAGCGATTTTTTAAATTACCCACGTGGGTAATTTAAAAAATACTAATACATGGTACATACATGGTGGAATTCTCATCCCTTTAGGCCAGGGTTTCTCAAACTTTCGGCTCCACGAACCCCTGTTATAATTTCCAGGTAACAGCGAACCCCTAACTAATTAACCCCCCCCCCCCAAAGAAAATACTAATAAAATTGACTGTTGAAGAAAATAAGGTTTTTATTTGAATAAAAGGTAACAAATAAAATGCCAAAATATGTAAATAATATTCATGTGATGGGTGTGCTTGTTTCTTGTCGCAAATGTATTCAATTTTAGAAGTAATTTTGGACATTTTTACCTTAATTCTGATTCGGTATCAAGTTGATTTCTGTACTTAATTTTTATTATGACCTGGTGTGAAAACCCACTCTCAAGTAAGTATGTTGCTTGCATGCCTGGCAAGTGGCAGTTATCAAGCCACCATTAAGTAAATCTTGTCGCGAACCCCCTACCGTCGAATGGCGAACCCCTAGGGGTTCGCGAACCCCACTTTGAGAAACCCTGCTTTAGGCGGTAAAATCATCAAATGAATCTTCCCGCCCTAAAAAAGGGACTGTCAGACTCTTGTACTGACTAAAATGTACCGTGTTCCTTCAATAGCTCTTTACGTTCCAAAGTCACGATTTCCCGTTTGGACAGTTCCGCAACCCCGTGGGCGTCCCACCCTTAGGGCTCCCGCACACGGGCCACCGGCCACAACCACAAAACGCCGCTATATTTCCTGTAGTTTTCATACAATTTATATGGGCTCGCCGCACACGGTTGACGCCGGTGGCAGCCATACCACAAGCTACAATCGTCGCTGCTCGCTTCTTGTGGCCCGCACCGGCCATTAAACGCCGACATAAAACGCCGCCACAGCTACGCCAAACGCCACTCGCGCGATTCCGTACCCCTCTCTCTCTTACCTCAGTAATGCATTGGTTATTAATGGTATTAATTAATTAAAAAAGTAGCAGCCAACGGCCGCAATTGTCGACCACCGGCCACAAATGACTGTCGCGCGCTTCAGCTTTGCCGCTTCTAGCTTCTCGTGGCGGCGTTTGTGGCTGTCGCGAGTGGCTCGTGTGCGGCGACACTTACGTACAAAGCGTTTTGCTCGTCAGTACAAGTCGGACAGACCCTCCGTCCCGCGCTGTGTGGGAGGACTCATTTGATGATTTTACAACGATAAAAAAGTGACAGTTAATACTGGAAGTCACTGCCTATTCTTATCTCAGAGGCTTTTCCCATAACCTTCACATTTTCCTCTATTTATGTTCAAAAACACCTACCTTTAGCGTTATATTATATTTACCTTTAAAATAACACCATAGCTTTTACATAACAGCTGAAATACCGCATTGTAAGCCCCCATACATAATATTCCTGAAACATATACCCTGACACCAATAAAAATGCTAAAATCTACAGTGGCGTGCGCCTAAGACATGCAATATTGCAAATAGTTCAGCAATGTAGGGTTATCACGCAGACATATTTTTTATTTGAAGTTATTGTGCGATTATATTTTAATAATCGTCGTACAGAGACACATCTACTAATTTTAATGATATCTTATGATTCTTAGTACTTATGTATGACGATACTGACAGGGCAAATGTCAAAAATAATTAAAACCTATTCGTAGAATTTTCTGTACCCTTCCTATTGTTATGATTCTCATCGGATCGACGGCGCGTCGTGTACCACGCACGCCTCAAAGAGCTGGGGCTCTCTTTAAAGGGCCATAGCCTGACGGGGTCGCGGGATTGTCCTATCAGGTAACCGTGACCCTGGGACGCAAAGGACTATTGAAGGATCGTGGATTTTAGTCAGTACGAGTCTGAAAGTCCCTCTCGTCCCGCCCTGGGGGGACTCATTTGATGATTATACCACAAGTGCAGCGTTGGACGTCCACCTACAAGGTGGACTGACTGATCTGATGAAGACCACAGGATCACGCTGGATGCAGGCCACTTCCAACTCGTCCTATTGGAAGTCTATGGGGAGGCCTATATTCAGCAGTGGACGTCTTACGGCTGATATAATATGTATGTATAATTACGGATATAAAAAAAAGTAAGTGGCACTCGGGGACTGCCGCGGTAAAGCTATTGCAGACCATTTTTTATCAACTTATGCTATTATAATTATTTAGTTATTATATTTATTACTGTACTAATTAGGCTGTGGTCAGCCACGTCAATCAAGTGAAACGTCAAGAAACGTTCTCCTCCTTCTCCCTCTCCCTCTCCCTCTGCCTCTCCCTCTCCCTCAATAAAATTGCCCCTTGCTCAATAAAAGCATGCTTTCGTGCTAGTAATGAGCACGTCTGTCCGTACCTTTATGAGCACGTCTGTCCGTACCTTTACGATTGCCGAAGTCTCCGAACTGAAACGACGTTAGACGATGCGTGGTGTCAGATATTTTCCTTAGGCCTTTTCGTTAGGTTTTTGGGAATTTGGTCGTCGCGCCGCGCCGCTCTCCGAGCCCGCGATAAAAGCTATGCAATAGCTTATTAAAAACAAATTATATGCTTCCGGCTGCGATGTCTCATCATCATCATCATCTCAGCCATAGGACGTCCACTGCTGAACATAGGCCTCCCCTTTAGATCTCCACATATACCGGTTGGAAGCGACCTGCATCCAGCGTCTTCCGGCGACCTTTACAAGGTCGTCTGTCCACCTCGTTGGTGGACGTCCTACGCTGCGCTTGCTCGTCCGCGGTCTCCACTCTAGCACTTTTCGACCCCATCGGCCATCTGCTCTGCGAGCAATATGGCCTGCCCATTGCCACTTCAGCTTGCTAATCCGGTGGGCTATATCGGTGACTTTAGTTCGTCTACGGATCTCCTCATTACGGATTCGATCACGTAGAGAAACACCGAGCATAGCCCTCTCCATAGCTCGCTGAGCGACTTTGAGCTTTGAGATGAGGCCGATAGTGAAAGACCACGTTTCGGTGCCGTAAGTCATCACTGGTAACACACATTGATTGAAGACTTTCGTCTTGAGGCACTGAGGTATGTCGGACGAAAAGACATTGCGTAGCTTCCCGAACGCTGCCCAACCGAGTTGGATTCGGCGGTTGACCTCTTTCTCGAAGTTGGACCTACCTAATTGGACTACTTGTCCTAAATAGATATATGAGTCAACAACTTCGAGTACCGAGTTTCCAACAGAGACTGGGGTGGGCACAACATTGGAATTTGACATAATTTTCGTCTTGTCCATGTTCATTTTCAAGCCCACCCGTTGTGAAACTCGGTCGAGGCCATCGAGCATCATGCTGAGTTCCTCCATCGACTTTGCCATGACTACGATGTCGTCGGCAAACCGAAGGTGAGTGATGTATTCGCCGTTGATGTTGATGCCAAGTCCTTGCCATTCCAGGAGTTTGAAGGCGTCTTCCATTGCGGCAGTAAACAGTTTAGGGGAGATAACGTCCCCCTGTCTTACGCCTCTTCTCAATGGAATCGCCTTCGTGCTCTGCTCCTGTACTCGGACCGACATGGTGGCGTTATTATACAAACACTTCAACACCTCGATGTACCGATAGTCAATACGGCATCGCTGGAGTGACTCAAGTACCGCCCATGTTTCCACCGAATCGAAGGCTTTCTCATAGTCCACAAACGCTAAGCATAATGGCAAGTTATACTCTTCGGTCTTCTGTATAACTTGCCGCAGCGTATGGATGTGGTCTATGGTACTATAGCCTCTTCGGAAACCGGCTTGTTCGGGAGGCTGGAAGTCATCAAGTCTGTGTTCGAGACGGTTCGTGATAACCCTTGAAAACAGCTTATAAACATGACTCAGAAGCGTGATGGGTCTGTAGTTCTTCAATAGGCTGTTATCACCTTTTTTGAAGAACAACACCACCTCACCCCTGCTCCACGTTTGAGGCGTTTTGCCCTCGGACAGGACGGAATTAAAGAGTTTCTGGATGACTTTAAGTATCGGTGTTCCACCCGCTCTCAGAAGCTCTGAAGTGATTCCGTCCTCGCCCGGCGCCTTGTTGTTCTTAAGCTGCTTCAGGGCCATCCTAATCTCGTACAGACTGATGTCCGGGATATCTTCGGTATAATGTCGGGACAGCTTGGCTCTTGGATCTTTTACCAAGCTGTCAACGGGCTTTGCGACCGAAGTGTATAACTGTCCATAGAACCTCTCGATCTCGCCTAAAACCTCTGCTTTGGTCGACGCTATGCTGCCATCCTCCCGTTTCAGCTTTGTCATCCGGCTTTGCCCAATAGACTTGTCCTTTGCGAACACTTTGGAGCCTTGGTTTCGCTGTATGGTCTCTTTAACACGATTCGTATTAAAGAGACGCAGATCGTGTCGCAAGGACTTAGATATACGTCTATTGAGCTGCCTATATGACTTCGCGTCATCGGAAGACTGCAGCTGTAGCAAGCGTCGTTCAGCCATGAGGTTTAAGGTTTGCTCGGTCAATTTCTGAGGTCTATCTTTACGGCAGGGTCTAAAAAACTTAGAGCCTACCGTGCGGACAGTTTCCACTAGCCCGTCGTTGATCTGCGATGTCTGCGTTTACGTAAAAAAATAACTACTGAATTGAGAACCTCATCATTTTTGAAGTCTATCAAAAACTAACAAAAGATGAAGGATTTTTTTTGTGTGTGATGCCGTACGCAGACATGCCAAGTTTCCAAAATTAGTCATAATAATCTAACAAAAATGTTGATTCTAGGCTACTGTAATAGGTAGTTAAGATTACTCAAGCAACAATAAATATATCATCGCTATTTACCTCATGATTCAATCATTCAGTTCAAACGGATACTTTTGAGTCATCATTCGCGAGATCTGTCATTACTACAAGATCGTTGTGTCGATGTGTCGCGTGAAACTGATTTGTATATTACTGTTATTGTACTTCCTCTGCATAACAATATAGCCTTCGTACCACAAAAAGTTAAACATGCTGAGGATGTTGAGATGGATGTGTGGAGTAACAAGAATGGATAAAGTAAGGAATGAGTTTATAAGGGGAAGTTTGAAAGTGGCGCCTGTTACAGAAAAAATGAAAGGGAATCGTCTATCTTGGTATGGACATGTGATGAGGAGGGATGACACCCATGTGACTAAGAAAGTGATGAGTATGAATGTTGATGGATGGAGAGGACGAGGAAGGCCAAAGAAAAGATGGATGGATTGTCTAAGGAATGATATGAAAGAAAAAGGAGTAAATGATACTGTGACGTCTGATAGGGGAGAATGGAAGAAGAAAACGTGTTGCGCCGACCCCAAATAGAATGGGATAAGGGCAGGAAGAAGAAGAAGACCACAAAAAGTTAAACATCTCTTGAACACTTGTCTAAAAGTGTAACTGCAAATCGACCCCTTATTTCAACGTTATGACTCTTATTTTAATGATGTTTTGACGTGGGTTCAACAGATGTTTAACTTTTTTGTTAAGTGTTTTCAAAGATTACTTTTTATTGTATGGGGCCGTTCAAGTATTACGTAAGCAGATTTAAATTACAATTATTTACGCCCCCATCCCCCTTGTCACCAAAAGTTCGAAGCAAAGCTCTTACCCCCTCCCCCCATGCTTACGTAAACATTTTTTACGGGAATCCCCGAAAATGCGTTTCGTTTTCAAGCAGACTATGTGAGGGTTGCCATTCGTATAAAAAGTAAATACTACCGATGACGTAATCATCATCTAGACTCCCCTACCCCCATGTCATTCAAAATAAGCAAAGCAAAGACCCCTCCGCCCCCCATAGTGCTTACGTAATACTTGAACGGCCCCTGTGTATGTTTTGATTTTCCCGAATGTGGTACCTATGGTAAATTGGCCTTTTTATCGTGATAAATCATCAAATGAGTCTTCTCGCCAAGGGCGGAACTGTCACAATCGTACTGACTAAAATCCACGGCGATCCTTCAATAGGCCTTTACGTTTCAGGGTCACGGTTACCTGTTAAGACAGTAACGTGACCCCGGCAGTAAATTGAACCTTCTGCGGCTTTTGACACTTGTAGTTTTTAAGTTTCAATTTTTTGAACCCACGACGCGATGTGTAGCAGTCGATCACTCATTTACTGCGCCAATATTGCCGTCAATGCTAAATGACGTGGTTTTAAGATAGGCTGCCCTCATATCCATCCTTGGTATCCATAGGTCTTTGGCATCCCCAACTAGAGATCGCTCGACCTATTCTATGCCACACAGCCTTGCGTGACAAAACGATAGGTTAAATACCCCCTACAATAAATATGTACTTAGCTAAGTTCATTGCACTTGTAGTTAACCGTGGTTTTAAGCTAGTGTGAACTCTAGTTACATTGAACTACGATGAATCACATTAAGACTATCAAATATTGTCACAGCTATTTGTGAGTTTGCTTCAAAGCCAGCCCCCAGTTTTTTACGGTTTTGCCTTCCTTTAAATAAATTCTATACGTGGTTCTTAAGTCCATTTTCTTTCGCTAAAGCTCTTTTTACCGACTTCAAAAAAAAGGAGGTTATCAATTCGACCCGTATGTATGTAATATTATCAGAACTGCCCAGTTTTCATATATGTTAGTCTATATCAGCGTCTGAACAAATGTGCCAAATTTCATAAGTGTATGTATGTATATATGTTTTTATGTTTGTGCACGAATATCTCCGGAACTATAAGTTCGATTTCAGTAATTCTTTTTTTGTTGTACTAGGTATTGTTCAACTTAGGGTACACTGCAAGTTTCATCAAAATCGGTTCAGTAGTTTTAGAGATATGGATTTTTTTATGTTATGACGGATTACAAGATTAGTGCATATGTAAGAAAATTTTGTATTTTACAAGTTTTTTTATAGTAGGCATTGATAAAACATACAGAAAGTACTGAAATTCCTACATCGCGATACTAGAACCCTTTCTTTTAGTGTGGACAATCATTAAATGAGTGCTACCGGTAAAGCAGAAGGAACTGTCTCATCATCATCTGCCCAGCCTAAATTGAGCCCAACTATATTGAGGTCGGCTTCCAGTCGAACCAGATGCAGCTGAATATCAGTATTTTACATGGAGCGACTGCCTATCGAACCTCCACAACCCAGTAACTGGGTAATATGGATATTCCATGGTAAGGTTGTCAGACTTTCGAGCTGAACGTAGCGTTTACATTATCGCTTACCTGCTAGAAGGGGCTGGTACCTGGCATCAACGCTCAACGCCTCAATTGGTGGCCAGAAAATTACCCGTTCAAGATCCAATAAAAGTATTCGCTCCAAGCGCCACAACACAAACAAAACATAATTACCGAATTCAGTAAGATAATTCGAGTCCAATATTTGTGCAAGATAATAACAACGGACGAATTGCCGGATATTATAATTATTTGTTCATTCAATCGTCAAATAACAAGATGGCTGGCATTAAGAACTTTCTCCATGTTCCGAAATTGGCTTATGTGTGTCAAATTAAAATTATGATCAAGAGGTGATCGGCAAAATTAATGCGTCAGATTTTCTTCTATTTGATTTCTGGTTTAACTGGTCATGTCTGTTTTTTGGAGGCCTTAAAAAAAGTAGGTTTTCAGTTCGACCTGTATGTTTGTCCGTGATCATCTCGCGTCTGGCTGACCCGATTTGGATGCGGTTTTCAGAAAAGTGTTCGTTACATTCCGGAGGTTTAAGAAAACAATAATGGATATTACCGTGACATTGTGATTGTCCTCATGGATCTGTTTTTGCTTTGGGGTTTTTTAATGTTGTTGGCGTTTTTGTTTTGTGGTAAAAACTTTAAATGAGTCCTCCCGGGATCCCAGGACGGGATGGGATAGAATAGAATTAAAGACGTTCAGCAACTGCTTGTTCTACAAATTTTATGGTTCATTTGAATAAAACAACTCCTTGAGACTATTCCGGTTTTATGAAAGTGTTGACTAAGTATCTACTGTGTCGACAAAAATAAACTTTACGCTGATAGTGCGATTTGAGTTTGCACTTTTGTGAAAGTTAAAATTAAATATGTTTTTATAAAGGAAGCAGTGGAAAACATGCAAAAAACATATATTTTATCTTTTTTCTTATGGTTTTGTAATAACAGTGTTGCTTATCTGAACACGAAAAGTGTTTTCATAACTTCTGAACTGTACAAAAATAGAACCATATGTCTCAGAGGTAAAAAGATTGGAAAATACCTCCTCCTGCTCCATTTGATCCACACTTCCCGGGACACCCTGTATAAATTATAAAAAACCGGCCAAGTGCGAGTTGGACTCGCGTGAAGAGGGTTCCGTACGATTTATTTTTTGTCTATCTATAATTTTAACCTAAGTAGAAAAGTAATTTCTGTATTTTTTCAAAATTTTGGGTTCTATAGTTTCGGAGATAAGGGGGGGGGGGAATGGTCAATTTTCGTCTGTTTTCTTGAATAACTTGGAAACTATTTATTTGAAAATTACAAAAAAATACATTTAATATCTTCTCAACAAGACCTTTCATTTGATATGTCACACGATGCAGTTTTCAATTTTTTTTTTTAATTTTTCCCTTCCCCCCAAAAATTACCTCCCATATTATTATACAGATTTCATCTATTCACGTCACACCTTTGTGCTTGGGTCACAGGAATTGATATGTGTACCAAATTTCAACTTAATCGGTCTAGTAGATTCGGAGATAATTGACTGTAAGCGACAGACAGACGGACACACGAGTGATAATATAAGGGTTCCGTTTTTGTATTCGGACGTACGGAACCCTAAAAAGACTTAAATGATATTAAAAATAGTAACAGGGTCCAAACTACCCGCAGTCAGGGCTCCAGAGAAAGGAACCTCCAAACAATATTAAACGCACCGTGTCAAGAAGGAATCTGATCCTTGTTTAATTTATTATTTGAAAAAATATATTTTTCTTTTCTACTTAATTCTATTCGTTAGACCAGTCAGCTTCATCGATCACAGTAGCAATGATCCTATATTATTAATTATTATCCACTGGTAAGCCTAAACATCCAATAATATCAGACCTGTCAAATGTCTGTCTTGTCAAAGTGACAGTTCTTAACTGTCAACTGGGAAGAAAACTTCCCGTTGGCTTTTCCGAAATTTGACACTAATGACAGGTTGTGGGAAGAAAACTTCCCAGTGGCTTACAAGGGGTTATAATCAGTTAATCTCAGCTGTTGCATTGTGCATTGTGTTGCATAATAAGTATTTGATTAATGTTGCCCTGAACTGGATGCCCAGCCCATTAAATATGGGAACTGAAAACATCTGTAACAGCATCTATAATGGGTTTAAACTAGGGATGCATCGATACACCTTTTGACCGATGCGATACCGATACCGATACGCTTATTGTGAATTAAAAAATTAAGATAAAATAAATAAATCACAAGTCAGATGTAAAAAGAGTAGTGACATAGGTTTACTTATATTAGATAATAATTAAACATTTAAGTAATTAAAATAACATTTATAAGATTTTTATTTAAAAACAAAGTACTGTAATAATCTTATTTTATTCGGAGAAAGGCGATTCACAAGTCTGTTTGTATAAGACCTGCGCTGGAAAAAAGTCTTTCAGATTCCACAGCTTGTTTTCATGTTTGATTAGGTATAATACGTCATTGCGCTTGACAACGAATGGATCTGCATCTCTCGATGTATTGGGAGCCCTTAGGTATCTCTCGACTTAAACTACATTTTTATATTAAAAAGTATCGTTGAATCGGTCATAAAATATCGTCGATACCGATATATCGGCTAAGCCGATGTATCGCCGATATATCGGTATCGGATGCATATCAGTTTAAAGTTTTAAACGGGCTTAATATTGTCTTCGGCCACATCCCGTTTTTTCATTTTCTAACAAAATAGCAGCATAATGAAAATACTGGTGACTTTCACCACTAATTTTAACCGACTTCGAAAAAGGAAGAAGTTCTCAATTCGTCGGAATTGTTTTAATTATGTATGGTCTCCGATTTCTAGATGATACCTAGACCGATTTCGAAAATTCTCCTTTTGTTTGAAATAGTATACTTTACAGATGGTAAATGTACGCATATCTAAGTATGTATAGTCCCATTATTGTAATTAGAACAGGATCTGATGGCGGGATCCTGTATAAAGATAAAATTAGTGGCGAAACGGCACAATTTTTCACTTTTTTTGTTTGGTTAGTTGATGAAATGGGAAAGTCATGAAACGGCATATAACCTTTTTTTTTTAGCGTGGCAAAATCATCAAATGAGTCCTCCCGCCCAGGGCGGGACAGGAGGGACTGTCAGACTTGTACCTACTGACTAAAATCTACGGTGTTCCTTCAATAGCCCTTTATGTACCAGGGTCACGGTTACCGAGTGAGACAATCCCGCGACCCATAATTATTATAATACGATAGAGAAATTCACACACTGCACCCACTGCACCAGCTTATTTTGTTTTTCTTGGAAAATCTGATCGAATTTATCCTAGCTTTGTTCCTGCATATTATTATTGATTGATTTCCTTTTGGTTCTTTCCCTACAATAATGTATTATCATGACGTGTTCATACTCCAATACGATGAGTTGTGGGTATTTCGCGGATTCCATGTCAATGTGAAAAAACCAATTGGTAAGATATTAAGACGCGGACTGACTACGATTTTAATCGCTTATGACCGCGTAAACTATTGTCACCACTATGGAGCGTCAATAAGATTGAAAATTGAAAAATTATATTTGTGAAGTATTTGTGTTGAAATGTGACGTAAGCTGCGAATGGGCATTTATTTTACTGCTTTTCTTTAGATTATTTAAAATATAGACATAAAATTAAATAATGGTTAGGTTAAAGTTTTAAAAAAATGGAAAACCTACTAAATTCTTAAAAAAAAACTGCTGTTATCGCTGGAAATACAGAGATCTTCGACGTCAAAGTTTATTTTTGTGCTACAACTTCCCAATTTTTTATTGGGAATATCAAACTATTATTTATTATTCTGTTCGATTTAAATTCTTCTTTATACCCTTCTCTGTTCACTGTATTTTTCGCGTTACTTATTTTTATTACATTACGTCATACTCGACGTTCTAAGAAACCAAATTTTTGGGACTATTGAGATAACACCGCGCCTTAAGACGTAAACTCCGAGCGATTCATGTAAACATTGTGCGCTTGATTTTGTATAGTTTTCCTTTATATTTATGTATTTGTATTCGCAGCTGTTTAAATATGGTTTTCAAGGATTGTAGTATTAAATGTATCGTTGGTATACGCTATGTGCGAAGTCTGTAGATTTTTTTTACGTGGTAAAATCATCAAATGAGTCCAATCCAGACAGGACGGGAGGGACTGTCAGATATTATGTACTGACTAAAATCCACGGTGTCCTTAATAGCTCTTTACGCTACGGTTGCCTGATAGTTATAGGCTTATGCGCTCTAAGGGGGGCGAGTCAAAGGAGGAGGCGGGACGCGTGAGGGAGAGGACAGCGTCCACCTCACGACCCAGCCGCCGTGGGAGACGCCCACGGTAACGGACGTCGCAAGACGATCTCCGGCCACCGTAGGCGCGGGCATGCCCATGGACATGGACCATGCCCGGGTCGACGGCGCGTTGTGTTCCACGCGCGCCTCAAAGAGCTGTCAGCAATCTGACGGGGCCCCCTAAGAGGGCCAAAGCCTGCCGGGGTCGCGGGACTGTCTCACCTGGTAACCGTGACCCTGGTACGTAAAGGGCTATTGAAGGATCACCGTGGATTTTAGTCAGTACAAGTCTGACAGTTTCTCCCGCCCCGCCCTGGGCGGGAGGACTCATTCCACGCAAAAAAAAAGGGAGGCGAGTCATATTGCTGACAGTTCTTTGTGCCCATTACTCACCGTCCGCATGCTATAGAGTCTATAGGTGAGACTTTATAGTATAAAGGGTAAAATTCAGTATGCTACCTATTCGGACCCATACTCGGTTACTCTGATTTCACAACAATAAATTATAGGTACTTCAAAACATTATCAAAGCTCTTCTCAATTATTGTTCACTCTCTCCGTCTCACAATTATCTGGATCCAAAAATAGCTGGAAATATATACAAATGTTACGAATAACAATAATTTTATAACAATGTGTCGAGCACATGTTATTCCGTTTTGTTTTACAAACACGCTAGTTCACGCTACGCCGCGCCTGTATGATCTTTTTGTACAATTAATACGTTTGTACTTCATACGTCTTAAGACCCATAAGTAATTTATGTACCTATTTGAAAGTAGATTTTGCTCGCAGCTGTACAGAGAGCAAAATTTCAAGATTTTTTCCAAAAAAAGAAACCTATAACCATCTTCAAGGTAGTCTAATCTATCTCTGTATCAAAATTCATCAAAAAGCGATTAAACACCTATTCAAATCTAAGCGGTATTCGATGCTTCAAGTTAGGTTAGAGCGACTTGAGCGGTATTCGCTACCGTTGTGAGTAGAAGAGCAAAAATACAAGGATAGCGAAATCCGCTTTGTTGTGAATAATGCCGCATAAGATAATTTGTTTATTTGTCCAAAACATGAGTATACACACACATAGCATGCAGGATGTTACATCTGCATACACACAGAGAAATGTATACTAGATCTTCTGGTTGCAACAGTGACAGCAAGACTCACTAGTTGACTTTACAAGATTAATTTCAATTAAAGATTAATTTCAATTAATCTCTCTTCTTTTCAATTAGATAACAAGGACTTAGTATTTATTACTAGAAATGTTGTAAAGTCAACTAGTGAGTCTTGCTGTCACGGTTGCAACCAGACGTTCTCGTATAGGTAGCCAGACATTTCTCTGCGTGTACCTACTCGGTTTTCTCTATCGCAGACGATATAGCGAATACCGCTTAGGTTTGAATAGGCCTTTAGGTCACTTTCGCATTAATAATATTCTGCCACCCCTCGTTGTTCCGCTGATTGGACCCGCTCCGTAAATTTTCGCCTCTAGGCGTCCGACGCGTCATCAACATTCCACACATGAACTACTTCATTATAAACATAGATTTTTGTTTTGGAACGCAGTACGCGAGTTTTTAATTAGGTCACTAAGCTTTCATTCATGAAACAGGGCTTTATCAGTCAATTTTTGAAACAAAATTTAGCACACCGCCCGCGACTTCGACCGCAAAAATTTCGCATTTTTCTCTACAATTTTCATCTACCCTACCCTAAAGGGTTGGAATTTTCAAAAATCTTGAAAATTTTAGTACGGGGATCACTTCAAATGGGTTTTGATTTGAACCTATCGGTCGCCCGCCCTTTTTTTTCGGATAAGTACACGTCATACATGCGATGTAGGTACAACTAAAGTTTTATAAAATTTAGATAGGGACACTTCGGCAAAAGAAATATTCTCCACGGTTCAGATTTCGACTTTTATTTCGGCGAATAACTCTGAAATCTGACGCTTTAGGATTTATTAAGTCCATTACATTTTTTGTTTGTCCTAAGTGATTAGCGATTCTAAAAAAAAAATCTAAATGGCGAGCGACCGACAGGGTCACCTTCCATACAAAAATCTTTAAACCACTTTTTGATTTCCTCTCAAGCAATAATTAATAGGTAAATCTTAGAGAGTTGTGTACTAATTATTTCTTGACAGGAAATTGGTCAGGTGAATCTGTCATTGGTCCCCAGGCTTCTTCTTTTATCATAGCATGGCATATATTCAGTAAATATAACTATAGATACCGGCACGGTTCTTGAGCGCTCGGCCTAAGAGTGGGGATCGCTTTGCGCATCGAACACTTATCAACAAATGAAACACGCAATAAAACAAATAAAACGCACACAACAACGAATCCCGAGTGGCGGCTATGACGCGATGCGCTACAACACGCTACGCGGGCCAATCACTACACTTTCCCCGCCCCCCTTCCTCACTTCATCTACCAAAGGGACCTAATAACTTACTTCTGCGCAGGTGAAGGTCAGCGCTCAAGATCCATGCCGGTATTTGTACTACACACAACATACTTTTTTTAAATCGTTGCTTTTAGTATTTTCCTGGTACCCTGCGTGCGTGTTTCTACAAACATTTAAACTCACATATACACAAACGTCAGATCCGAAACTACCTGTAGATAGTACAGATCATATAAATATTTGTTCCGTGTCGGAATCTAACCCGCGACATGCAACGCAGTTGTCAATCGCTTACCCACCGTACGGCCCGTTTACGACCTTACCACTATGAGCGGTGACTTAGCGCGGGGCGGCGACCGTTAAGATCAAATGTATAGTATAGAAATGTTTGAGACACGCCACGAGAAGCTGTTAGTAGCGAATTCGCGTAACTTACAAAGTGATTATAATGTTTTTTCGCGTCGCCCGTCGCTTCGCTCGCCACTTAGACCAAACGGTCCTTTACCGTGCCATCACAATGGTAATATAACCTCCGTCTCAAGTGAGCACATAACATACTGATCCTAAGGTTACCTAGTCAAGTGACACTGTCAATGGCAGCGGTTCGATGCCCGGGCAAGGTCGTGTGACAAAATAAGTGAAAGCTATACGCAGCGCATGTCTGAGTCGATACGCTTCGGGTGTTTCTGCTGTAATGTGTGTGTAGTGGGGTAGGCAGACGGTTTGGTGGTTAGAAATTCTTTTTGGGCAATCCGATCACCCTTTGGATAACTTGAAGACTCAAAGGGTCTGCGTTTAAAAATAACTTAAACAAGAACATTTGACTTGTCACTTCCAAAAATTGGATTTACTCACAATCTCAGGGTCCCGGGTCTGTGAAACTCTCATAAAGGGTTAGTGCTAACCCAACTGAGCAGTGGTGGCCCAGTGGTATCGGCCTCGACTTACGAGTTGTAGGTCGTGGGTTCGAACACCAGCAGGCGCATTACTTTGTGTAATTTATTTCAACACCACTGCTCTCAAAACGGTGAAGGAAAACATCTTAAGGAAACCGGCATGTCCTAGATCCAAAAATTCGAAGACGTGACATCTACCAATCCGCACTGGGCCCGCGTGGTAGATTACGGCCCACTCCCTCTCACAGAAAGGAGGCCTGTGTCCCAGCAGTGGGAAGATTTATAGGCTGATGATGATGATGACTAACCCAACTGCCGAAACAGGTTGTTTTTAGTCAGTCAAGTCTAGTGGAAGGGACTTTCCTTGGATTCATTTAATGGCGTCCTCTCCTTTCACCTGACGCAGGTCCTCATCGGAGACGGTTGTTTCGGGAGGTTCCTGTGTCGGATTCAGCGGTAAGATACTCCTGAATGTTACCTTCTTCATGATCCTGTTCTCCTAGTACTTTCTGTTCAGATTCCACATCGTGTTCTCATATTCTGTAATTTTATACAATTGTTTGTACCTATGTCTAATCGGATGAAATGACCACATCAATATTAGCTATGCCACGACTCATCTGAACTTGCGGATGAGTCGACCCCTTTCATTATTTGAAAGGTGATGTTTCATCCTCGATGAAATATTTTGCGAATGAGTTGACAGCTAAGTCCTCGCTTGGCTGAATACGTTTGAATGTGATCACCACAAAAACTACTGCCGTAGATCCAGGTCTCTCAGGAAAGCGGTGACTGCAACAAAAAAGGCTTGTTCCAAAAACAAAATGGGTTAAAAATATGCACCAAGCACATTACCGTGAAACAAAATGAAAAAATCAATTGATTGCACACCAGCTTATCAGTACCGTAATCTAGGTTATTCGATTTAACATAGATAGCATCGTTAATGATGCCTGTGTTGTGATATTGGGAGCATTGTTGCTCGCGTGAGTTATTTTCTTGCAATACTGCTGGCGAAATTGGGAATTTGGGCAGTAGGGCATAAATGCGATGCTTCTCTTCTTTGGGTGCAATCCAGACACAGTATTCCCTGCACCACTGCAACTCCTGAAACCCAGAGTCTAGTTTAGAGAATAATTTAACTGCGGAATAGTGGTGGAGCAGAAAAAATCTTCTGTCATTAACTGGGGGTAAGGACATTCATTTAGGGTCGGCATAGCATGTGTTTTCTTGGGGGCGGACCCGTCGTCCACTTAGTTTCTCCAACTGGGTGGACTTTCTTTTTCGGACAAGCCCTCCATACTATTCTCAAACCACTGCAACTCCTGAAAGCTGGAATCGACTGTGGCAACCACCAGAAAAGCGCCGATACAATGAAACTCGACGTGTCCTGGAGAATGAATTTAATTGTCTTGGGGTCCTGCAAGGTTAATAATCAGAAAAGAATAGCGGAGAAGCGGATAACTATGTAAATCTTCTGTCTTTACGTCGGTCAGGGCAACATATTTACTTCCATACCTCTCAAATATTCAGATAAACTTAAACTTAAAACTTTTACTTTCATACGAATTCATTAAAACAATTCCACTTAAGCATCAATTTCCAATTCTTCAAACGTTACATAACGAGCATTCTTTAGAAAACGAGTGCGCGTGAGTGGTCTACGATGCCATTTGCTAGATCACGAGACAAATCTAATAAAATCCTTGCGCACGCGATGAAAACATTCAACAGAGACTTGTGATTGTAACGAGTTGAAATAGTTTTGGAATAATGTGGTGATATTGTCCTTTATTGCTTGTTTTCTCAGCACCTCTAGAGCCATGTCTAGTAAAAATACTAAAATTGGAACGATACAGAGAAGATCAGCATGGCCCCTGCGCAAGGATGACACGCAAAATCGTGAAGCCTTTTTATGCGGATGGCGAGTAATGGGTAACTCGCCGTCCGCTCATGGACAATGCCCGGGACGACGGCGCGTCGTATTCCACGCGCGCCTCAAAGGGAGGGCCGAAGCCTGCTGGAGTCGTGGGACTGTCTCAGCGTTTACCGCGATACTGAACGTAAAGGGCTATTGAAGGATCATCGCGGATTTTAGTCAGTACAAGTCTGACAGTCTCTCCCGTCCTGCCCTGGGTGGGGGGACTCATTGGACGATGTTGCCACGATAAAAGAAAAATTGAGACACGTATTCCTTCACACAATCCATCCATCGCGCATCGCTTCTGTGGGCTTCTTATTTCCTGGCTACATCATCATCATCAGCCTATAAATGTTCCCACTGCTGGGACACAGGCCTCCTCTCTGTGAGAGGAAGTGGGCCGTAATCTACCACGCGGGCCCAGTGCGGACATGTCTTCAAATTTTTGGTTCTAGGGCATGCCGGTTTCCTCACGATGTTTTCCTTCACCGTTTTGAGAGCAGTGGTGTTGAAATAAATTACACAAAGTAATGCGCCTGACTGGGTTCGAACCCACGACCTACAACTCGTAAGTCGAGGCCGATACCACTGGGCCACCACTGCTCTACTGGGCCACCACTGCTCCATTTTCCTGGCTTATCAAGTTCAAATCCAGATGATAGAATCTTCTCTGATACTTTATTCCCAACGACTAAGGACGAAAATAGATTCAAATGTAGTTTCCGGCTACCAAATACTTCGTTTGAAGTTCAAAACTTAATCTAAATCATATTAAGGAAATATTAATAGGTTGCGCCGCTGTTGACTATTTTTGGAAAGTAGAACAATAAAATGTTCTTAATCGGAAGACCGGCAAATTAGATTTAGACCGGTTCTTGAGGTCTATGTTGATGCGTAGATTGTATTTGGGAACAGGTTTCGCAAAATATGAAGTAATCATCTTATTGTTTTACCCAGATATTTCATCATCATCATCTTCTTCCCGACTTCACCCAATCCTGGGTAGATTTCGTATTGCTTGTATCTTCCCGTTCCTATGCTAGTATTTGCCGGACTCAAATTTAGCAAGGTTTAGATACCCAAGACTTACTATAAGTCATGGAATGTATCTCTTCCTGAATAAAGACCTGTCCGTGATTTCTTCTTGTCTTCCGATCCATAGCCAAAGTTGAGGACCATAGGTCCGATAGCTTAACCACAGAATACTTAATAGTACTCTTAACCAAGATTTGGAGTGATATGAAGATTTTTCAAAATACCAAGCGCGACCTGCATGTTTTGTACTATTAGCCTTGATGATGCTGTTACTTCATAAGATATTCAAAAAATGTCACCAAAGGTCTTTTAAGAGTTGTGTAGATAAATGGCTTAAGTGACGGCCTTTATCCTGTTGAAGAAGCTGTAAGAGAACGCAGGATTACAAAACCTTTTTTTTAGCGTGGAAAATCATCAAATAAGCCCCCTCTCCTTGGGAAAGGGAAAGAGACCGCTAGGCTTAACTGAAAAGTAAGTAACCTGTTCCTCCATTTGTTATTTGCGTTCCAATGTCACGGTTTCCACTTAGAGACTGCTTCGCGACCCTTAAGACAGTCCCGCAACACCAGAAAGGACTCTTTTACATTTCGTCCTGTCCATTCGTTCTTGGAGAATCAGTAAGATAACGCAGGTTTATAGGACCCAGATTTTAATTCAATATAAAACTATACATAATAAAAACCAGCCGTTTATATTCCAACCCAGAGTTCTGTCTACCACATAAGGGCTAGAATCCCGTAACAACAGTACTGGTTGCCCAAACGAGGCGGTATTCGAGCTAATTAGTAAAACTTGCGGCAAGGTCGGTAACCCCGCGACAACACTGCTAAGTGTTTACTGTTTGAAATATTGGCAGAATTGCGTGGATGGAATTTTATTTCTTTTTAGTTGGTATTATTGTCAATGTTTTCTTTTTTTACGTGGTAAACTCATCAAATGAGTCCTCCCACCCAGGGAAGGGCGGGAGGCACTGTCAGACTTGTACTGACTAAAATCCACGGTGTCTTTCAATAGCCCTTTACGTTCCAGGGCCACGGTGACTCGTTAGACTCGCGACCCCGGATAGTGGGATCATTTAAGGCTTGTTAACCGACTTCAAAAAAAGGAGGAGGTTCTCAATTCGTCGGAATCTTTTTTTTTTTTTTTATGTATGTTCCCCGATTTCTCGAAGACGCCTGGGCCGATTTGGAAAATTTTTCTTTTGTTTGAAAGGGTATACTTCCCAAGTGGTCCCATAATCATCAGGTCAGGATCTGATGATGGGATCCCTGGGAAATCGAGGGCAACCCTCAAATTTTATAGGCCCGCACATCGTTTTTCGCAAATTTTATGAAGTAATTTAAGTACTTGCGTATGATAATCATCATCTCATGTAGCTGAGCTGATGATGGAAGGTACAACTCCTTAACAGTAAGGAGTAAACATCGACTGATTTAGTTTGTGTTCGCATATCTTCGGAACTACAAGTCCGATTTAAGTAATTCTTTTTTTGTTGTACTAGGTATTGTTTAACTTACGGAATACTGCAAGTTTCATCAAAATCGGTTCAGTAGTTTTTGAGATACTTTTTTTTTTTTTTTTTTTAGCGTGGTAAAATCATCAAATGAGTCCTCCCACCCCGGGCAGGGCGGGAGGGACTGTCAGACTTGTACTGACTAAAATCCACGGTGTCCTTCAATAGCCTTTTATGTTCCGGGGTCACGGTAATGAGATAAGTCCCGCGACCCCGGCAGGCTTTGGCCCTCTTGGGCGGGGCCCCGTCATCGTGCTGACGCTCTTTGAGGCGCGCGTGCAACACAACGCGCCGTCGACCCG
Organism: Agrotis exclamationis; assembly: GCA_950005045.1. Taxonomy (NCBI): domain Eukaryota; kingdom Metazoa; phylum Arthropoda; class Insecta; order Lepidoptera; family Noctuidae; genus Agrotis; species Agrotis exclamationis. The sequence goes on from OX465441.1 coordinate 12,674,924, forward strand.
GGCATGGTCCATGTCCGGGCGGCGAGTTGCCCTTTACTCGCCGCCCGCATGCCCGCGCCTACGGTGGCCGGAGATCGTCTTGCGACGTCCGACGCCGTGGGCGTCTACCATTGCGGGTGGGGCGGAGGGAGGACGCTGTCCTCTCTCTCTCACGGCCCGCCTCCTCCTTAACGAGCATTACTGCTTCGCAGAAGGAGGCGACCGCTTCCCACTCCGTCTCGCCCCGCAGCATGGCCTCGACCAATGCCGGGCGCGAGAGGTCTCCGCCTATCGCTGCCGTGAGGACACGGCGGTGCTCTGCCCAAGCGGGGCAGTCTTGCACCGTATGCTCTACTGTGTCCTCCGGGCGATCTTCGCAATGGTGACACCCCGGCGTTTCTTCCTTCCCCATCCGACACAGGTACCTCCCGAAACATCCGTGTCCGGTGAGGACCTGCGTCATCCGATAGGTCAGGACGCCGTGACGCCTTTCCAGCCACTCCTCAAAGAGGGGTCTTACCGCCGCGATTGCGGCGTGCCCGAACCTCGGTTGCGACAGTCGTTCCCTCCATACTGCCCTGAGATCGCGCCGGACCTCTTCCCGCCGCGCCTCGACTTGTCGGGGCAGCGGGAATTCTCCCCGGCGCCGCGCCTCCACGCGCCACTCATAGACGCGCTGGAGGGCGGTCGCCTCCAGATCCCAGGGCAATAATCCGGCAAGGAGGTTGGCCGATTCGCCGGCGATCGTGCGGTATCCTCGGATCATCCGGATAGCCATGACCCTCTGGCATGCGACCAGCCTCGCTGGTCGCGTCCGCATGCTCAGGGCCCACACGGGGGCCCCGTAGTTTTTGAGATACTTAGGGAATTTTATTAGCTTATTGTGCACGTGAGCGATGTTGTTACCGGTGCTACGGATTACAAAATTTTAGTGCACATGTAAGAGAATGATTTATTTGACAAGAATTTGGGTTGAATATTTAAACTAAAAAGAGTAAAATAAAAAAACTTTTTCAAAAAAAATGTAACCGCCTTCAAAAACCACCACAAAAAAGGGTAAAATAACCTACAAAATAACTTTTCTTTCAGAAGTCGGTGGCAAAAAAGACAATGAAATGATAAAAAATAAAGGCACCGACTTCTGAAAGAAAAGTTATTTTGTAGGTTATTTTACCCTTTTTTGTGGTGGTTTTTGAAGGCGGTTACATTTTTTTTTGAAAAAGTTTTTTTTATGCATCAAGTCATGTAGAATATGTTCGAATTCACATACTCTGGAGAGTAGATTCTATTAAGCAATATTACCTGATCAACAAAATCCTTTCAGCTTCTACCATCTTTTTGACTACTTACCACTGAATCTTTTTCGAATTCACTGCAACACCAACCCTGCCAAGTCCTTCAAAGAATACTGGCGTGAAGTTCTACTTCTTATTTCCTGATATAGGTACTTGTAATCAACGTGTGTGGCATGTTTCTGGTATTACTGCTGACCCCTTTAATTAAGCTAAATGTGATTGTGCGAGGAGTGGGGACACGTCAATATTGCAATGTGGATGAGTGGGAAGACCTCTTGGTACTTCCAATCTAAGAACTGGTGATGAAAAAAAAAATTAACTGTTATTTAGTGAGTTTGTAGTGATAACCTCTTCGAAATGAACTGTACAGTAATTTGATATTGGCCATCATTAAATAAAATAAAAAAATCAAGGTATAGCTAAGATTCTAACATTTCTAACCAAAACTTGGATTCTTTTTTCTTCAAATGAGTCCTGCCGCTCTAGGTAGGGAGGGACTGTCTGACTCGTACTGACTGAAAACCAACACGTTCTTTCAGTCGCTCTTTGAGTTCCATGGCCGAGGTATCCTGCTTAGACAGTCTCGCGACGTCGGCAGTTTGGGACCCGTAAGAAAAATGCCCAGTACCCTTAGCACGAGTTTTCAGTATTTGAGACGTAAAGTAAACTGGAACTTTGACAATTTCAAATTGTCAATTTTCAAGGAAAAAATTAGTTCCTTCTTCGCACACCAGAGGCGCTGTTCCATTTTTTCATACAAGAAACGCTGTAAATACTGAAAAGACGCTGTAAAGTAAAAGTGAAAACTCGTGCTAAGGGTACTGATTGGGAAATATTTGCAGTCCAAGCCCTACGAAATATAAATTCGGGACAATGAATCAGCACTGGACAGTACAAAGACCCAGTTGCATAACAGGAACTTGCAAAAATAATATGGAAATAATGCGTAGTCCTATAGTTGATGATAACGCTATTAAAAGTATGTCAGTAGCCCAAAGAATCTATTTCATCTTATCTTAAAATGTTTCATTCTAATAAAAATAATTAATTAACATACATTGTCATTTTATTTGGTAATTAAAGTGTTAGATTGTTATTAATATTCAATTTCTGATTACAGTATTAGAAATAGAGATGGGTAACTAGCCAAAATTTCAATAGCCTAGCTAACCGGCTATTTGTGGTGTAATAGCCAGCAAGTTAGCCACCTGTTTAGCTATAGCTACCCTTTTTTTTTTATCGTGGTAAAATCATCAAATGAGTCCTCCCACCCAGGGCAGGGCGGGTAGGATTGTCAGACTTTGCTGGGACAAACCAACCAGGGTTCCAGGGTCACGGTAATTTGATACGTCCCTCGACCTAGCTACCCATCGTTAATTAAAAATTGAGAAAATGACGTTTTGTTTGGTCTATGCCGCTTTGATATTAATAATTAAAAAAAAAAACTACACTAGGAAAACCGCCGCCATTTCTGTTGACAAACAGTATTATATCTTTATAAATTGACACACACATTGACTGAGCCCTGTAAGTGCACAATTAGCAAATTGTTGGGAACAATAGCAGACACTTGACTCAGAAGGCTGATTGACTTAGCAGGGTTGGCGGGATTATGAAATTGAAGATAGCGTACTAAAATATTGTAATGGCAGTTTAATCCGGAGCAGTTATAATGGCGGGGCCATTACTTTACCCAGATAGGCGCATTACTTTGTGTATTTTCTTATTTCATCACCACGGCTTTCAAAACGGTGAAGGTAAACGTGGGGAAACCGGCATATCCAAGAACCAAAAAATCGAAGATATCTAACTCACCAATCAGCACCATGTGTGTGTACAGTCTGCGCAATTTCCCTCAATATTTGAAACCACCATCTCAGCAATTTCCTTAGCAAAATTGCAGAAGATTTTTCTGCAATTTCAGAATCAATCTTTGCCATCCTTAACTAAGCTACTTGTTGCTTCCGTCAGTCTGTCCGCTCCGTCTGCCCATTAGAATCAATGATACATTGAACTTTATGTCAACAATAAGGAAACGAGAAAAGTTGAGGTAAATGGACCTAAACTTTTTGGGGAGTTCTTCAAAAATAGCTGTTTTCCATAAAAACTTGGTAAACTTATATTAAGAAACGACAATTGCTTGCCGAAACTTCTCCTAATGGTAAATTAGAGATGTTACGAATATTCGCATTCGCACATATTTCCCATATTTATAGACATTTTACTTTTTTTTTTTATACATTCGTATTCGCATTCGCGAATATTTTAATTGGATATTCGCATCCGCATTCGCATTCGCGAATGTCAAAAATCAAACATTCGTTAAATCACTAATTGGGAATAGATTTATTTATAAACATTGTGTTAGATTTTTTTTTCATAATTTATATTGAGCATTTAAGATTTTTGGACGACGCGCGACGCCGACGTAAGTCAAAAACTACACATTTGATTAGTTGTTGAAACCAAAAACTGTGGACTGAAAATACTACTAAATAAAAAAATAAACTAAAAATTATGAATTAACTAATGAACAAGGGACGACCTAAAGCACTGGATCTAGATTTATAAAAGCACGAATTTTGTACAAGAATTACGTGTTTGAATGAAAAAAAATCCTTTTGTTTTAATTATAATCAACTTTAACAATAGAACCACCACGAAACATTCCTGAAACCGCGAAAGAAGAATCACTCTACTAAGGAAATATTTTTGAAAATTCATCATTTTAAAGTGTTAATAATAGGGGATAAGTTTAAGGCATTTTTGGTCAAATAAAAACTACTGCACCAAACTAAATGAAAATTTTATGGGACCTAATGGCAGATATACTCAAAAAAAGAATCATCGAAATCGGACCAGGAACCTCGGAGTAATCGGTAGACAATGTTGAAAATTTTTTAGGTTGATTTTTGTCGATTTTTCAAAAAGGGCTAGTCCGATTTCGATAAAATTTTAATGGAACCATTCGGGAAGTATATCCTTTCCAACAAAATAAGAATTTTTCAAATCGGTTGGTAAACGACGGAGTTATGCCCGAACAAACAAAAAAAATTATATATAAACATCCGAATTGAGAACCTCCTCCTTTTGGAAGTGGGCTAAAAAACAAAACACGCTCGCCACGACGACGTTAATCAGTCGAATTGCATCTTTATATCTTAGTAGCAAGGACGATTTTCATTTTTAGTTGGTAAACATTGCAAATCGCATGAATTGCTTCATGAGTAAACTCCCTAAGTTAGCAAGTCGCCGCTTCCGCCAGTCTGCGCTCGTCTGCCCATTTAAATCAATGGAACGTTGAACTTTTTATGATTATTTGAAAAGGGGAGAACTTTCTACTTGGCACTTCTCAAATGATTGATGGTTATTTTATTTGGGAACCGTGAGAAAGTAAAAGAGATGGAAACCGTTTATCATCAGGAAGACCGTTTACCTTTCGAAGTATCTTTATTATAGATACACAAAAAAATACGAACAGACATTTTAACAGCATCAACAAATTGCAAAAGTAAATAGTCCGTCATTAATAGAGATGGAGTATTGAAAAATAATGGACACATTATTTTTCTTTTGTTAAAACAATGAATATTTACAAAGATGCAAGGCATTAAAACCCGAGTGTGGGGGCTCGTGACGTCAGAATTCAATAAAAATTGTACTAAATTGTGACGTATTGCCAATTTTAAAAGCGTCGTATCTCCGTAAATTTTGGTTTACGAAACAAAAGAAAAAAAATAGCAGAGGAAATATACTAATAAATATATACTTCAGTTTTAAACTAATACAAGTAACTAAATACATTTTGCGCTGCTGACACTGACCACAAACTCAAAAATTATGTAATGCGGTTTGATGATTAATCTTCTAATTATTCATACATACATGCATTCGTCATACACATACTTATAAATAGATTTAGTGACTACAAGTTATTTGTTAGATTACAATACTATAATGTTTAGAGTAGCCTCTAAACATTATAGTATTGTAATCTAACAAATCAATACTAATATAATAGAGCTGAAGAGTTTTTTTGTTTGGTTGAATGCACTAATCTCAGGAACTACTGGTTCGAATTGAAAAATAATAATATAATAGTCGATTTATCGAAGAGGGATAGATATAGGCTACACATAATATACAGAATGTAAGAGACATCGACGCACAAACAGATACCATGGGTCCAGGACATGATTCTGGACGCCCCCGTGTTGGAATTTTTCGTCGGGTTTTTCCTTTTTTTTTAATAGTGAGCCACCTTTAAACTACTACAGGTACTGTGGTACTGGACACAGTATTTACTTATTTAGGTATACGATGATCTTTCATTATAAACATCTAAGAAGACACCATTTCTAGTTTTATTTACATTGATACTTTTAGTGAAAGTAGTGAATTAATTACTTTTTTATTAAAAATCTCATTGGGTTAGGTAAGAATAACAATTATGAACAGTATAGAATAAAAAAAACTCCAAATTTTTATTTATTTTTTTGAAAATTAGGAAAAATCCGACGAAAAATTTCAACATGGGTGGTCCAGAATCATGTCCTGGACCCATGATATCCGTTTGTGCGTCGATGTCTCTTACACCCTGTATATTATAACATCACAAAACCTTTGCCCCACACTAGGAATTTGTAGGAGCGTTTACAAACTTTTATACTCACGTAAACAAACTCCTAGATCCGGAAAAACTACTTGTAGGTCAAACAAATATTTGTTCTTATGATAAATTCTGTATACTTAGCCCCTTGTAAGCCACTGGGTAGTTTTCTTCCCACAACCTGTCATTAGTGTCAAATTTCGGAAAAGCCAACGGGAAGTTTTCTTCCCAGTGACAGTTGAGAACTGTCACTTTGACAAGACAGACATTTGACAGGTCTGATATTATTGGATGTGTAGGCTTACCAGTGGTTAGTGAAAAGTGATACAACTCGACTGCCTACTTTACGCAAAAAAGGCACATCTACTCAATATTTTATTGAGTAAAATAAGCCTTAAGTAGTAGTAGTAAGGCTGTTTATTCTTTGCATTTTTTGCGCAGATGTGCCTTTTTTGCTTAAAGAAGGCAGTCGAGTTGTATCACTTCACTAAGGGTACAGAATTATAATGATAAATGATTTTTTTTTTGCAAGTTGGTTGTTAAAAAACACTTTTACACGTCAAATAATATTTTTAAAGGTAGTTGAGGCTGGTGTTACGTACCTGACTACTCTGAGAAGAAACAGCCGAAACAAACTCAGACGTCACCGTCTCTTTTAAAGTCCAGACATTATACTGTTCAAGCCATACGAAGACCATGCAGGTGTCTGAAATGGTCTTTTAAAAAATCATCAATCTTATAAAGTTGTTCGTCTTTTAACCATAACCTTTCCATCTTTCCAGGCGAAAAGACTCAACGGCAATGGAGACCTTGCCGCCATCAAGGTGATAAAGCTGGAGCCTGGTGATGACTTCGCCATCATCCAGCAAGAGATCCTGATGATGAAAGATTGTCGGCACCCCAACATCGTCGCGTACTATGGCTCGTATCTTAGGAGGGATAAACTGTGGATCTCTATGGAGTATTGTGGTGGGGGGAGTTTGCAGGTAATTATAAGCTGTAGCATAAGCATTAAGCATAGACTAATCAGCCTATAATATTCTCAATGTTCCGAGGCAGGCATCTTCTCTGTGTGATGTGAGAGGGAATAGATTGTAATCCACCACGCAAGGCCATAAATTCAGGAACACACGAATTCAGTGCCATAAACAGGGATGTGCCAACGGTGAAGTTTCTTTTTTCTTCGGTAAAATCATCAGATGAGTCCTTCCGCCAAAACGGAGCGTGATGAACTGTCATATTCTCGTACTGGCTAACGGTCAACGGTGCTCCTTCAATAGTCTTTTACGTTCCAGGGTCACGGTTATTTTTGTCACGCGATCCCAGCGTTTCGCCCACTATGGGGGTCCCGTCAGATTGCTGTTTGTATGATTGTTTTCCATCGGACAGCTCTTTAAGGCGCGCTTGGAACACAATGCTGCGTCGACCCGTGCATGGTTTACAATGTCATTGTTACAGTTTGGAATACATCAACACGAGAGAACATCGTAGGCATGTTATGAAGAGGGAACTAATTACCAAAAGCTAAACAAAACAAAAAAAAGTATATAATAATATATACGTAATAAAGTAGACGATAAAGATAAAATGGGCATCTGGGAATTTACACAACCAACAATGTCTGCCCTCCCTCATTAATGTTTATATTGAGGTCTAAAACATTTATCTCGTACATTTCAGGACATCTACCATGTGACAGGACCTCTGACGGAGCTGCAGATAGCCTACATGTGCCGTGAGACGCTCACCGGCCTCTCATATCTACACATGATGGGGAAAATGCATCGGTGAGTCAAGTGAAGGAATATTGTAGTTAATGAACTAGACTGACTGCTGGGCAAGAGGTCATGGGTTTGACTTTCAAGTCGGGCAAAGATTTGAAAGCCTAACCCATGACATGTGTTTTACATCAGCAATCCCTCAAAAGCAGCCACGCAGTTTGGATTTGTGCCCGGTTTATGGCAATTGGGTAGACCCATATCAAGCGTTTATGCCATACCTATTATTGGAATCAAATATAGCAGCTTACAATTTAGGACCCATTAATATTAGTAGTCATTTTTACCCGTGGTGCAAGGCAACTGGGCTTCTCCCAGTTGTAATGTCCCTTTGTGCCTATTGGCCTTGCTTTGTTCTGTCTCCTGCTTGCATGGAGGGAAGTGGAAACATATTTTTCCCACTCCTCCACTATTCTTTTCTGATTAATTTCGTGCAAGATCCAAGACAGGTAAATTAATTCTCCGGGACACGTCGAGCTTCATTGTCTCGGCGCTTTTCTGGTGGTTGCCACTGTTGATTCTGGCTCTCAGGAGTTGCAGTGGTTTGGGAATAGTGTGGTGGGTTTGTCCCAAAAAAAAAAGACCCATATCACATGGTACTTTAAAAAAACTGGCGAAATATGGATGTGATGTTCAATTATTATTAAACTATCTTCCAAAATGTTCCAGAGACATCAAAGGCGCGAACATCCTCCTAACAGAATGCGGGGACGTGAAGCTGGCAGACTTCGGAGTATCAGCTCAGATCACAGCCACCATCAACAAGAGGAAGTCTTTCATTGGCACGCCGTACTGGATGGCACCTGAGGTAAATAATCAAGGCACCCGTTTTTTTAACCGACGAAATAAAAGGAGGAGGTTGTCAGTTCGACATGTATATTTGTTTATTTTTTATGTTTGACCTCGCATAACGTGGTCCGATGGCAAAAACTCTTATTTTGTTAGAAAGAGTTTAGCTCAAAATTGGTCCCATTTAAATTTCAAATATTAAATCATCAGCTAAGGGTAAAAAAAAAGAATTCTTTGTCAATTTTCTTTTAATTCGGTTTAACGTTTTATCAAAAAGAAAAAAAAAATACTAATATATCTTTCGAAAGTCGGTGGCAAAAATGAATTAAAGAAACAAAGCCACCGATTAACGAAAGATAAATTATTTTACACTTTTTTGTGGTGGTTATTGAAGGCGGTTAAAGTTTTCTTAAACCTAAAAGGCTATCTCTGATTGATAGTTTCAAGATTTTTTTTTTCATATTTCAGGTTGCGGCAGTGGAACGTAAGGGTGGTTACAATCAGCTCTGTGATATTTGGGCTTGCGGTATAACTGCTATCGGTAAGTATTAGTGATTTCATTCTTAGCTGCCACTGTTTATTTTAATAACTAATAAATTTATTTCTGAATTGTCTTTTGTTGTTTACTTTTTTTTTTTTTATCGTGGTAAAATCATCAAATGAGTCCTCCCACCCCGGGCAGGGCGGGAGGGACTGTCAGACTTGTACTGACTAAAATCCACGGTGTCCTTCAATTAGCCTTTTATGTTCCGGGGTCACGGTAATGAGATAAGTCCCGCGACCCCGGCAGGCTTGGGCCCTCTAGAAGGGGGCCCCGTCATCTTGCTGACGCTCTTTGAGGCGCGCGTGGAACACAACGCGCCGTCGGCCAGTGCATGGTCCATGGTCGGGCGGCGAGTTGCCCTTTACTCGCCACCCGCATGCCCTTGTTATGTTTACTATGGACATTGTTAACTTGCTACATCGTTCTCACATAATGTAACATCATCAACTCTCATTCTCAAAACTAATGATGTAATAAAGGTTTTGTAATATTTTTTGGCGATTGAAAAGAGTGTCCATGGAGTTTCTTGACCATTCTCCTCTATAGAGACCTAGGTATTGGAATGGGACCTACTGTACTTCAACTTTCCTACTGAATTTTCTCAAATATTAACTTCTCTCTCACATTTCAGAGCTAGCCGAACTCCAGCCCCCGATGTTCGAGCTACACCCGATGCGAGTCTTATTCCTGATGTCAAAGTCTGGCTTCAAACCTCCTTCACTGAAGGAGCGCGAGCGCTGGTCCGCCGTGTTCCACTCCTTCCTCAAGTTGGCACTCACTAAGAACCCCAAGAAACGACCCACCGCTGATAAATTGTTACAGGTAAAATTTTGAGACAGAAACAAAAGAAAGAAAATATTTAGGTACCGGCGAATAAAAGAAAGAAAGAAAATATTTAGGTATATTTGACATAAACCAAGGCACACAATGTAAACACTTAATACAAACTTGTCGATTATTATAGGTATGTGCCCGACCTAGTTTTCGAAAAATGTTACTCGGAAACATTTTATATTACCCTTTTTTGCAAGGACAGATTTCATCAAAAATCTTCGTATAAAGTCTTTAAAAATAAGCTTTTAATATAATCGAAGTAAGCAATCAATCGGTTCGAGATAATCGCGAACAAACATACATACAAACATACAGGTCGAACTGAGAACCTACTTTTTTATTGAAGTGGGTTGAAAGTACCATGTCGCGCTGTACTGGGATCTGCCTATCATTACTGACAGGCGATACGATCTGATTGCATGCGATCTCTGTAAAGGCTAAACGCTGTGCGATCTGACGCCTGCAATGGACATCCATAGGTTACAGTGATCGCATGCGATCAGATCGCGCGTATTGCCAGATCGTATCGCCGGAACGGCTCGCGCTTCAAACTGACGGGGCCCCCTTTAGAGGACCAAAGCCTGCCGAGGTCGCGGGTCAGTCTACGCAAGTCAGTAGAAGTCTGACAGTATATTTTTTTTTTGTTCGCAGCACGCGTTCTTCCAACAAGACATGAGTAAGCGATTGGCGATAGAACTGCTCCACAAATACTCTAATCCACCCAGCCATTGTAACAATGAACCTGATGAAGATACCGTAAGTATTTCGTAAACATTCGCCATTTTCGTCACTCGATCGTACACTGCAATGGGACAGGCTTTTATTTTTTGGGCTGTTTAAATCATCAAATCTGTGGGCTGGGAGGAACGTCGAGTGGAAGGGATTGTCAGACATTTACGAACTAAAAATCGAACCAGTTCTTTCAATTGCCCGTTACATTCCAGGGTTTCTCGTTTGGACAGTTCTGTGACGATTCTTTTTCGTTCCAATGGGGATGGCAACTGGGGAACTAATGGCGCTAGTATAGCTTGTTCCAAGCATCGTCATTGGCTATATCTTATAGGTACTTCAAAATAGTAATACCTCATTGGTCGGATTAGGACTTACCTATGGTGGCGCCATCTACAATTAGCTTTGACCGGCCTTCCCCATTGAAGAAATACAGTGGATTTTAGTTAGTTTAAGTATGACAGTGCTTTCCTTTTCTCCCAGGGTGGTTAAATGAGTTTTTTATTTAATGACTAGATTTTGCCAGCGGTTTCAGCCGCTCAGCCTCCCCCCTCCCCCCTCCCTCCTTATTGTCTATGTCACTCACGACCAAAGCAGCTTTCAACTGGTGAAAGAATTTATGAAATCGGTTCAGTAGTTTCGGAGCCTATTCCATACAAATAAACAGTCAAATCTTTCTTATTTAATTTTATAATAATATTAGTGTTTAGTTTACCACCCAGAAGAAACGGGCAACAGAGTAAAATAGTAGAGTAGACGATGCGACTAAAAGTATAATATTCCAATTAAATGTTGATTTTCATCCACAGGCAATGTCAAACGTCCCACAACGCATAGCCTCTAAACACACAGGTCGGGGTGGTCGTCGTGTGCTGGCAGAACAAGCACAGCTCCCCCGCCCCCCCCTCCAGCCACATGCGCCCGCGCAGCCTGCTCACAGACCACGCCCCGCCCTCCTCCCTCCTGCAGGACCCTGTCCCCGGCCGGGGGAGGACCGGGGAGGGCCGGGAGGGAGGGAACAGGAGGTCCGGGGTCTATGATGACTCCCCCATAGTGGATCTGGATGCTGATGATGATTTGAGCGTGAGGACCATGCCGAAGGTTATTAATTTTAGTGCGGAAGTCAATAGGAGCTGTGATGGAGATACTATTAAGAGGAATGGTGAGTTTTTTTTTTATCAGTATAAATCTTCTAATTATGACCCTTCCAAAGACCTGTGTTCTGTTATTCCAACTTATAATCGAAACTAATATTCAATCTCAATCCGAATCCCGTTCCTTTGTTTTTGACGGCTGCTTCCGATTGGACATCTTAAAGACTAGAATATGCAAATGCAGTCAGCAAAGTGTGATATAACTCTCCAAGACCCCAAACAAAGGATATCCGTAAGATATTCCCACTAAAAAAACATTGAAAGGACATTGCCCATTTTTGTATGGAAGTTGGTTCAAATGCTGCCCAGGAATGACGGTACGTGCGTTGGGTTCCCAGTACTTATGTATATCTATATACGAAATATTTTAAGAATCTATCCCGGGGTTCCTGATTTATTTACATTTTTATGTTGATGACTTTATGTTTGTCTCCATTTTTTTAAATCATACTTTACAGCTGCCCAAAAGCGGTGCAGGAAAGGGGGTAAGAGCGCTGGGTTCCTGGCACTCATGTACGTCTATATACGAAATGTTTTAACAATCTATCCAGGGGTTCCTGATTTATTTTAGACGGCACGGTTAGCGCAGTGGCTGAGTGATTGGACTGCTGCGCTGCGTGTCGCGGGTTCGATTCCCGCACAGAGCAAATATTTGTATGATCTACAAGTAGTTGTTTCGGGTCTGGGCGTTTGCGTGTGTGAGTTTAAATATTTGTAAACGCACCCACGACACAGGAGCAATTCCTAGTGTGGGGCAACGTTTAAAAAAATGTTGCTGACTTTGTTTGTCTCCATGTTTTCTTTTTATCATACTTTACACCTGTCCAATTGCTGCCCAGGATTGGGAGTACGTGCGCTACGTTCCTGATACTTATGTATGTCTTTATAAGAAACATTTTAAGATTATCCAGGGGTTTCTGATTTATTTTCATTATTATGTTGATGACTTTATGTTTGTCTCCATGTTTTCTTTTTATCATACTTTACACCTGTCCAATTGCTGCCCAGGATTGGGAGTACGTGCGCTACGTTCCTGATACTTATGTATGTCTTTATAAGAAACATTTTAAGATTATCCAGGGGTTTCTGATTTATTTTCATTATTATGTTGATGACTTTATGTTTGTCTCCATGTTTTATTTTTATCATACTTTACACCTGTCCAAATGCTGCCCAGGAGTGAGAGTGCGGGCGCTGGGTTCCTGTCACTTATGTATGTCTATATACGAAATATTTTAACTATCTATCCAGGGGTTCCTGATTTATTTACAGTTTTATGTTGATGACTTTATGTCTCTCTAAATGTTTTTTTTATCATACTTTACACCTGTCCAAATGCTGCCCATGAATGGGAGTACGTGCGCTGGGTTCCTGGCACTTATGTACATCGTTATAAGAAATATTTTAAGAATCTATCTAGGGATTCCTGATTTATTTACATTTTTATGTTGATGACTTTTTTTTTCTCCGTGTTTTTTTTTATCACACTTTTCACCTGTTTTGTTTAAGTGTTGGATTTTTGTAATAGTTTTCTTAGTAAAGGCTTGAATTATCGTTTCGGTAATGTAGATCGCGTGCGTCAGTCGTGTGTACCAATTTACATTGTTCTATACAAAGGTCATTCCCCTCATTATAATGAACAACTTTTACCAAACCTGAAATCACGAAAAAAAACAGCTGTTCCGTACTTTATGTTCGCATAACTCGTCAAAATGTAAGGAACACCTGATTTTTTTTTTCACGATTTCGGGTTTGGTCCCATGGTAAAAGTTGTTCATTATAATGAGTAGAATGACCTCTTAAGAGGTTGTTGGTGTTTTGCAAATAACCTTGTATGGCACCAAAATGCGACGCTGACATCAGCGATGCAACTGACCGACATCAATGTTACAGAAATTCTACGATTCACATTTAGAACTATACTAGTCCGACGAAGCCGTAAAATATCATTCAAGCTATATCATGGGCGGGCACGCCGCAATCGCGGCGGTAAGACCCCTCTTTGAGGAGTGGCTGGATAGGCATCATGGCGTCCTCACCTACCGCATGACGCAGGTCCTCACCGGACACGAAAGTTTCGGGAGGTACCTGTGTCTGAGGAGAAAGGAGGAAACGCCTGGGTGTCACCACTGCGAAGATCGCCCGGAGGACACAGTAGAGCATACGGTGCAAGACTGCCCCGCTTGGGCAGAGCACTGACGTGTCCTCACGGCGGCGATAGGCGGAGACCTCTCGCACCCGGCATTGGTCGAGGCCATGCTGCGGGGGAGACGGAGTGGGAAGCGGCTGCCTCCTTCTGCAAAGCAGTCATGCTCGCGAAGGCGAAGGAGGAGGCGGGCCGCGTGAGGGAGAGGACAATGTCCTCCCTCCGCCCCACCCGCGGTGGTGGACGCCCACGGCGACGGACGTCGCATGACGATCTCCGGCCACCGTAGGCGCGGGCATGCGGGCGGCGAGTAAAGAGCAACTTGCTGCCCGACCATGGACGCAGCCCGGGTCGACGGCGCGTTGTGTTCCACGCGCGCCTCAAAGAGCGTCAGCATGACGGGGCTCCCCTCTAGAGGGCCAAAGCCTGTCGGGGTCGCGGGACTTATCTCATTACCGTGACCCCGGAACATAAAGGGCTTTTGAAGGACACCGTGGATTTTAGTCAGTACAAGTCTAACAGTCCCTCTCGGCCTGCCCGGGGTGGGAGGACTCATTTGATGATTTTACCACGCAAAAAAAAGGTATATCATGGGGATAGTTCTTCGGTCATTAAAAATCTGGATGGAAAAAATGTTTTACGTTTTGTTTAACCGTAATTGTTTACCTAAGAAAATAATATATTATCTAACTACCCGCGCTGTGATAAAATATCTTAATTAATTGATACGTATTTTCTATGCCATCCTCACAGATATGTGGTGCGTTCGTGTCATGGCGGCGTACCTGCAAGCAGTGACGCTATTTTATCTTATATTGAATGCGATTTGAAACGGATGATAGGGCTTTTTAGGGTTCCGTAGCCAAATGGCAAAAACGGAACCCTTATAGATTCGTCATGTCTGTCTGTCTGTCCGTGTATGTCACAGCCACTTTTTGTCGAAAGTATAAGAGCTATCCTGTTGAAACTTGGTAGAAATATGTATTATGTGAACCGCATTAGGATTTTCACACAAAAATCAAAACAAAACAAATTTAGGGGTGCCCCCCATACTTAGAATTGAAACTCAAAAATAAAATTTTCACCAAACCCATACGTGTGGGGTATCTATGAATAGGTCTTTAAAAATGATATTGAGGTTACTAACATCATTTTTTTCTAAACTGAACAGTTTGCGCGAGAGACACTTCCAAAGTGGTAAAAAGTGTGTCCCCCCCCCGTAACTTCTAAAATAAGAGAATGATAAAACTTAAAAAAATATATAATGTAGACCTCAACCAAAACTACCAACGAAAATTGGTTTGGATGAGATACAGTTAGCAGTTTTTGAGATATAGTACATTTTCAAAAACCGCAAATATAACTTTGCCATTCATACAAATACTATGAAAAACAAAGTTATTTTTATTGTTTGTGTATATTACTTACTAATCTCAATATAATTATATCTGTAATCTATGCTTGCTGCTACGGAACCCTTCATGGGCGAGTCCAACTCGCACTTGGCCGGTTTTTTTAGAAGCTGTTACCAGTGACATCCAAATGGTTAACTGTGGCCATACAAGGTGAAAAGAACGATAAAAAGACAAATAAAGTCATCAACATAAAAATGTAAATAAATCAGGAACCCCAGGATAGATTCTTAAAATATATCCTATATAGACATATATAAGTGCCAAGAACCCAGCGCCCGTACTCTCATTCCTGGGTAGTATTTGGACCGCAGTAAAGTATGATTAAAAAAACATGGAGACAAGCATAAAGTCATCGACATAAAAATGTAAATAAATCAGGAACCCCTGGATAGATTTTTAAAATATTTCGTACATAGACACACATAAGTGCCAGGAACCCAGCGCCCGTACTCCCATTCCTGGGCAGCATTTGGACCGCAGTTGGGCAATCTCCTTTGGGAAAATCGCAGTCGGGACGAACGCTTCACCGTGCTTTCTGAAACACATAGAAAACTTGGTATGTCACCCATCTAAAGACCGACCTTGGCTAGCGCATCTTAACCTTCGCATCAGCAGCATCGGCTGTCATATATTAGCTCCAAAAGGTTAACTTCATTGATTCTTTCTTTAGACTTTTAAAGTTTTTTTTTTATTATGAGAGATATTAACAATTTGTCTATTCCTCGTTCCAGCCTACCACAGACAATCAAGCGAAGATTGGTCCGTAGCGTCACTCATGAGTTGTCCGAAGCACAATCCGCTACAAGACCACTCCATAGACACGATGCCCTCTAGCGAAAAGTAAGTGAACCAACGATTTTTACTACTCCATAGATTTTTTTTGTTACTTTTCTTGCTTTTTTGTTGTTTTTTTTATTATATGTTTATATATTATGTTATAGCAAGTGGTGTCGGGCGATCACGGGTGATGATATATTGAGAATGAGTCTAAGGTACTTTTAAGTTATTTGGCCTATAAAAAAAATGAAATTAAAAAAAGATGTACAAACATTTTTCTTTTTTGTTTTTTTTTTTTCTAACAGTTAGGGTTTTTCTTGTGCTAATAATTTTGTGGTGAAGGTTTTTTTTTTCTTATTTTTGTTTTCATTTAAGACTGTTTTGAAAAACCAGTATGGACAGTTTGTGGATTGGACTCCAGATAAGTAACTTTGACAGATTATAAAAGCTTATATTAATTTATTTGCCAGAAACCTTTTAAAAGTTTATTGAAGTCCTCATCATAAAAAAAAAAAAACTTTTATTTACTGTGCTATGGGACAAAACCAGAAAGATGGTCGCGGGACTGTCTTAAAAGAGCACCGCGGGCATGGAACGCAACGAACAATTGAAGGAACATCGTGGTCAAGTTTGACAGTACCTTACGCTCCATCTACGGTGGGAGGACTCATTTGTTTTGTTTTGTTTGGACTGGAAAGTTCTCCCGTCCTGTTTTGAGCGGAAAGGAATCCACCCTGTTCTTTCAGTTTTCCTTTGCGTTCAAGGGCCGCGATAGTCTCTTAAGGTATTCCCGGGACCCTAGTCAGATGTTCGGCAAATATACAAATAAAATCTTAAATATTAGCATACCTGTCCAAGTCTACTTGTCCATAGCTAGTCCACTACCTGTCCGTATCGGTTTGTCCGGTTTTTTTTATTATTTATTTTTTTTTTTTTTTCAAAATTGTTTTTCCATGAGTGTTGTGTGATTGCACAAAATGATAGCATTATAGTTACACTTTTGATTATGCGCATGAGTTGGGCGTTGGTTTTCTGTTTGGCTTTCCGGTTTCTCTATGGGATGGGTTGTCGTTGTCTATGATATCTTATACAGCGTGTTTGAAAAACGTTGGAATGTTTAAGGGTGTGTCAAAGACCATAAAACTATTATTTCCTGATTAGCGGCTTTGCCTGCGATAATATCGAAAAATATCCTATGGGAATGTAATATTGGGATGAAATATATCCTATATGTTAATCCAGACTATAATATACCCCTATGTGTTAAATTTTATCCAAATCCGTTAAGCCGTTTTGATGTGATTGAGTAACTAACATGCATCCGTAGTTTCGCAAATCGTAGTAAATTTATGAGAATTTAGATGCCCCATACAAAATTTCAATATTTATTTATACTTTATGCACAAGTTACAAAGAAACATGTACAAAGGCGGACTTAATGCCTTGGGCATTATCTCCCAGTCTACCTTAGGGTAATGCAGAGACAAAGAAAAAGTAGGTGCAACATACAAGACAATTACTTAATAAGGAAATGAATATAAATTAGTACATATAAACAATACATACATACATACATATAATACAAATATACATACAATAGGTGCATACAATACATACATACATAGTTTAGAGAAATAAGGAAACTAACAACCAGTTAATTTAGAAATGAATCTGCCAGCTTCTTAGTAATATACTCACGAGCTTTCAACTTGAAAGTGAACTGATTGGATACCGTCCTGACATTCCGAGGAAGCGCATTCCATAGGAAAAAAATATCTACTCGAACTGAAAGTAAGGGATAGCAGACTTTCTTTTAAAGACTGTTTCTGGTCTAGTAATCGCAAACGCGACTGCGTAGCAGGAATTACTGGGTTCCATTCCCAAAAAAAGTGACAAATTCCACAGTAGCAGACACAAAGCCTGAATTCGTACCTGCTCGCTCCTTATCACATCATCATCTTCCTGCCCTTATCCCATTCTACTTGTGGTCGGCGCAACACGTTTTCTTCTTCCATTCTCCCCTATCAGACGTCACAGTATCATTTACTCCTTTTTCTTTCATATCATTCCTTAGACAATCCATCCATCTTTGGCCTTCCTCTTCCTCTCCATCCATCAACATTCATACTCATCACTCTCTTAGTCACGTGAGTCTCATCCCTCCTCATCACATGTCCATACCAAGACAGACGATTCCCTTTCATTTTTTCTGTAACAGGCGTCACTTTCAAACTTCCCATATCACATGTGACTTCAATATAACTGACGAAAAATGTGGGCGTACTATTAGGTACATCTCTGCCTAATCCTGTCAGCATTAAAGGCGTGTTATTAGAAAGTTACCGTTGATAAAAGTTGTCGAGTTTGATGGTCTCTGCCTACACCCTTATTTGACCATAAGGCCCGTGACACACAAGCCGGTAATTTGCATAAAAATATGTAAGTAACAAAGATGCTATTGTGTCATTGACTAATCAGAAGCTGGAGTGGGGAGCAATGTCAAAGTCACCGAAAGACGTACAAAAATGGAATGAAAGATTCGACCTTACCGAGGGGGACTGCGGTGGTATAGTTGATACAACGACCATTTATATCTAGACTCCTAATCACAGGCGACCGATGTCTGTCAACACATTAGACAAAAAAGTCATAAGTTCGTATTAGTTTCGACCACTCCTGTGAGTCCTTAGACCTTGAGTTAGCCAATCAGAACGCAGTACCCCGTCCCCCTCGCTTACGTCGTACCTCAGCCACTTAGCAGAAAATTTTCGTTACTCAGATCGTCCATGAGGCGTCTAGATATAAATGGTCGTTGAGTTGATATGTCGTCTGGAGTATTCACCCAGACTACGCAGGATCAAGTCCTCCGTACAGTTGATTTTTTGCCGAAAAAAATCCGGCTTTAATCTGTACAAAATATTTTAAATTGGAATAAGGATTTACGCGGGTCAATTTAGCCATGCGGTCGAACCGGTGTAAATTCCCCATTACACCTCAATGGCATGCAAGGAATCTACATGCTTACTTTTGTGCAAGTTACTGGCATGTGTATTAAGGGTCTTATTCATACGCGTTGTATAAAGAGGTAAGATGTTTTTATTCGCTGCCTATGGCGCTCTATTGTTGCCTTCAGTGTGTTTTTGAAATGTATTGAATAAGGTCTAAAGTTGATAAAACAAATTCCAAAAAAAAAAAGATTTTTCTAACATAACGAACAGGTGAGTTGCTGGGTAGTTTATTTCGCCACTGCTTCCCATTTAAAATACTTTTGAAAAGTGCTTTTTTTTGTCAGAAAATATCTCATGTTAATGAATTTTGTTTTGCAACTTTTGACCTTATTGACGAGACATCTTAGTCAAAATATAGCCAACAGTGAAACACATTTACGCCCATATTTATTATAAGACATTATATTAGGTTGGGGAAAAAGTCTTTTCGCATTATAGTATGTATGAACTTGTAATAAAATCTCTTTGGCTATACTATTTGTATCTGGCTGGTTTTGGTATCATTGAAAGTTTAAATTTTAAAGAACATAATTCCAAATTCAAATTAGGAAAATGTGTGATTTTCATTTGTTTTTCGTACCATCAAGATGAGTGAATCTAATGAAGAAATTCGATACATTTTAAAATTTTACTACAAAAAAGGTAAAAATGCAACGCAAGCCGCGAAAAAAATTTGCGATGTTTATGGACCTAGTGTAGTGTCTGTGAGAGTAGCACAAATTTGGTTTAAGCGTTTTCAATCCGGAAATTTTGATGTCAAAGATGCACGTCGCTCTGGTCGCCCTATTACGGATAAAATGGATGCCATTTTTGAAAAAGTGGAGCAAGATCGGCATACCAGTAGTTACGACGTAGCTGAAGAACTGGAAATTGACCACAAAACAGTTTTGGCGCATTTGAAAAAAACTGGGTACACAAAAAAGCTCGACATTTGGGTACCTCACGAGCTCACTGAAAGAAACCTAATGAACCGTGTACTCATTTGTGATTCTTTATTACGACGTAATGAAACCGAACCATTTTTGAAGAAGCTGATAACTGGTGATGAAAAGTGGATCACGTATCACAAGAACGTGCGAAAAAGGTCGTGGCCAAAGGCCGGTCAGGCTTCACAGACTGTGGCGAAACCCGGGTTAACTCGCAACAAGGCGATGCTGTGTGTGTGGTGGGATTGGAAGGGCATTATTCATTATGAGCTGTTACCACCAGGCAGGACCATGGATTCTGAACTCTACTGCGAACAACTGATGAGATTAAAGCAAGAAGTTGAAAGAAAGCGGCCGGAATTAATCAACAGAAGGGGTGTGGTTTTTCATCATGATAACGCTAGACCTCACACATCTTTAGCCACCCAACAAAAATTAAGAGAGTTTGGCTGGGAGGTGTAAATGCATCCGCCGTATAGTCCTGACCTTGCACCTTCAGATTTCCACCTGTTTCGGTCTCTTCAGAATTCTTTAGGCAGTGTCAGGTTAACATCACGGGAGGACTGCCAAAACCACTTGTCGCGGTATTTTGACCAGAAGTCCCAAAATTTCTATAGCAATGGGATCATGTCCCTACCTACAAGATGGCAAAAAGTTATCGAACAAAATGGTACCTACATACTTTAGTTAAATGTAAATAAACTTTATTAAAAAATGTTTTGAATTTTCTTAAAAAATGCGAAGAAACTTTTTCCCCAACCTATTATTAGAAATCTACGTAATAAAAGATGAGATTTTCGTTCAAAAATCCCTTTTATGGTGTCAACATTTTTACGTAGGGTGAATTATAGAAATGGATCACACGTTACAACAGTAGAAATGAGCCGAAATTCAACGACTAGTCGGCCAGAAGAACCGACTAGTCGGTTGGACTACTCGGCCAAAAGCACCGACTAGTCGGCTTATCGGCCAACATAGTCGGACCATCTCTAATTACAAGTTTAGTTTTATCAAACTAAATCATCGATATTCTTCCTGGGACCTAGGTTCAATTCCTAGGCGGGGCAAAATACTATTGGGCTTTTCCAACACATTGGAATTTGCCTGGAATCTGAATTAATACCTTGGGCAATAGGCAGGCCCCTTAAATACAACATAAACTAACGAAATAAACACATTTCTGCCTCTTTCGAAGTAGAAGGGGCTCTAGACAAGCGCAAGCGACAAACGCGAACGCTCAGTAGTCTTTACTAGATTTTCAACTTTATACTGAAGCGCATAAAGTTGAAAATCTATTAAAGACTATAGAGCGTTTTCGTTCGTTCCGGTCGTTAACGCTCTGTAGTCTTCAATCGATTTTCAACTTTATGTCCTAAGGTATACAGTTGAAAATTGATTAACGACTACAGAGCGTTAACGTTTATCGTGTTATGTGGTATCAAGTGAGTATGATATGTAAGTAAATATGTCTTGTTTTAGGAGCCTCTTGCAATATATCGATGAAGAGTTAATGCTCAGGTAAACGAGGGGTTTTCAATTTGCATGTAAATGTTACGGAAACATGTATCATTGCAATGTAATCTGTGTTGTGTTAGAGCTTTTCTTTAATGCTGTTCGGAATAATATAAATAAAGAACACGGTTCAAATCCATTTTAGCCTTTTTTCTACAAGATAATGTCTGGACTTTAAAAAAAGTTTAAAAACTCTTTTCAGTAAGAAAATGAACTGAGTTTGATCAGCATTTAAATAAAAGGTTTTTGATTTTAAAAGAAATTTAGGAAATAAAGCATACAGATTGTTTTTTCTTATATTCTGTATTGTTCACTATTCATTATAATTAATAAAGCCGTGGATCGTTACAGACTTCAGTTGATTTCCAGTCAAGTTACTGGGTGAATCAAACCAATCAAAGCCGAAATAAATGTGGAACAATGTGGTTGAACCGTGTATTATTGCCATACGAGTCGTTCAAAAATTGGTTATAAAAAAAAAGTTGGGTTGTGATTAACCGATTCACGATTTCATCTGCACCTTAAATACGGAACCTGGGAGTGAATATGACACATTGAATTTCAGAAATATATTCAAAGAGTTGAACTCTTTAAATATGATGTATTTAAAGTCTCTCTGTCAGAAAAGGTTTTTTCGGACCTATTATGGACACTTGAAATAATAATCTACGAGTATCTCGGTCGCAATCTTGGTTGACTGAATTTGCTTATCTGAGTCTTTAAGATATCCAAACAGAAGCAGCCGTCAAATAAAACTAATCATGATTTGGATTGAGATAGAGATTTCGGGAATTAATAGATCATAATTATTAAAAAAAATTGCATTATAGAAGACAATGGCTTAAAAAAACTTGTCATATTTACAACCAGTTACTGTATGTAACGAATTTGGCTTAAAATACTTGTATAAATATTCCGAACAGCTAGTATTTAGATTTTAGTTTGAAATAATGTATAAAATAGTAACAATATTGCTGCAGCATATAAAGAGTTTTACAGACTTTTTATGATTAATCATCATTACATCATTTATTTAAAAGTAACTGCTCTTCACCACTTACTAATTTTGACTATTAAATATTAACGACATAGAAGAAAACGTGTTGCGCCGACCCCAAATAGAATGGGATAAGGGCAGGAAGAAGAAGAAGAAGAAGAAATATTAACGACATAGGCGTATAATTTAGTTCTAAAACTATCAAGGTCTGCCATGAAAAATAATGTTCAGAAATCGGATAAACTTATCACAAAATTATTTCCAATTACAGATGTTCACTATTTAACAATACTTTTGAAAATCTGTTTAATACTTTGAAAATGTTCAAATATATGTAGGATAACTTTCGCGATATTCAAAGGTGTAAGACAGTTTTGGGAGTAAATTTTGTTAAACGTTGTGAAAAACTGACGGGGAATTTGTACATTGATTGAAAAAATATAGCAATACATGATATCTAATTGAAGAAAGTAGATTCTTCTAAAAAACGTGAAGCGAAGACACATTCAGTCATACACGATTACACAATTATTAACATAAAAAGTCTGTAAGTAATGAAAAAAAAAAACACTTTAATGATTTAAAAAAATTAGAAACAGCCATTGGCCTATATTAGACAGTAGTCGTAGCATGAAGCATGGTAAAAAGAGCTTTACAGCTTAAACATGTGTAAAATAATCATAAATAGAAGTATGGTAAAAACAACCCCGTAAAAATCCGATTTTATCAATATATTCGAAAAAAATTCAACCGGTTTTATATCCCACCAGCACCACTTGTTATTATAACACAAATAAATTTAAAGCTTGTCTATATGACACCTTAACATTAAGCCCCTCCCACATTTGTGTCTAACAGCACTCGATATCGCTTCCAAAAAACCCCTAACAGCACTGCGATACCCTCCAAAAAAGCTACTAAAAACTACCAAAAATATTCTACCAAAATGGTAACTTTTAATTTTTCTTACAGGGCAACACTACCGTTAACAGCGGAAACCGCGAACATGTCACAGGGAAGCAACACTGCGTTATCAATGCACGACCAACATCTATCTCAATGTATACAGTTAAAACAAAACTTTTTGAATAATTCTACAGCGAATATCTATCAAAATCTTACCTCAACTTTCCAAAGTCCGATAGGTGCTTCTAGAGTATCCATAGACGATCCTCTTTGTAGGAAAATAGGCGAAGATATCATGTATGTGGATCAACAAGAAAACGACCATTTGGACTTGCAAAGAAACGCGCATTGTGAATGTGGTCTGTGCCCTAAGCCGGAACCCAGAGACAATAACACTTTGAGCGACCTACAGAGGTCCGTAGCAAAATGTTCTTGTGACGTCTGCAACTCAAATGGCGACATACTAAGTTACTACAGAAATTGCTCTAACCAAAACACGGATTCCGGAATAGTTATATGCGAACATTGTAAAAAGCAAAAAATCTCAGTTTCAAACTTCAGAGCGTTACAAATCGCGAATAGGTTAAGAATCTCCGAAGACGACAAATTACAAAATGGCGGCACGGACGATGATTTATGTAGGAAAATCGATATGAGTATGAATATGGAAGAAAAGGTCTTTGAACATAGAAAAAAGCATAATAGACATAATTCGGACTCTGTCACTGCTGGCATAGATTTAAATCAGTTTTGTCAATGCGAGCTTGATGTCAAAAGAAAAACGTCATCGGTTGATGAGATTTTCAAAATGGTGGATGAAAATGGGCGGGACGCGAAGGCGGAGATTATCGATGAAGAGATTAAGACTACGCAGAGACAACGGAGTTTGTCTGACAGCCAGCGGGATAAGGCCAAAGTTGATAATAATGGTGAGTTTTTCTTAACAAAAATGGGTATAATTCAGCAGGGGTTGGGTTCCGACCTCATTCGTTATCTCCCCTTTAATTTGTACAGACTGAAAGTAGACATATTGTATATTCTCTGTTGAGTGAAAAATTGTATAATGTATTCCCCCCCAGTCCCGGCCCTGGAAGGCTCAGGCACGCCCCCGGTGCCGCCCAGGCGCGCACGCAGCAGGAGGCACACGCCGCCCCGCGCCGCGCCCAACGGACTGCCGCCCACGCCCAAGGTGCATATGGGGGCCTGTTTCTCTAAGGTATGTAATATCTGTCATAATTTAAGGTTATTAAACAATTTTTTTGAGGTAAACAGAAATGGTTACCATTCAGAAGGAGTTTGTTTCCGACCCCACATTTTGAATTATTTTATCTACCCCAACGAACCTCATTAAGGAGGAACTGGACAAGTTACCTCCCCTTGGGGACCCCAAGGGCAACTTAAAGGGGATACCACATCCCCTTTAAGTTTGCACAGACCGAAACCGGACACATTGTATTTAAAACACACACTGGGAATTCTCTGCCGGAGTCTCTGTTTTCTGATAGCTACAACCTTGGTGTCTTCAAGTCAACAATGAATACGTTCGGCGCGAAATAGCTAGTAGCATTGAAAAGGGGAAACAAGAACGACATATCCACCATCCGCTGTATGGGCATCAATTACCTCCGTCACGCTTAAAAAGTCGTAAAAGTTTTCTGAGACTTACAACTTTCTCCGAAAACGGTGACTCAGATGAGAGATGGGAACTGTGGAGAGTAAGTCACCCCACCCCTCCTCACTTCCTCAATCCAGCAGAGCACCTCCCTCCTGGTTCTGAACTGCAGTGGCCGATCTGGAAATCTCTCAATCGATTGCGAGCCCAGGTTGGCCACTGCAAAAATAATCTGGTCAAATGGGGTATAATAGACTCATCCCAAACACAATGCCAATGCGGAGCCTCTGTACAGGATATGTCCCACCTCCTTTCGTGCCCATCCTGCCCAACCACCTGCACCTTCCAGGATTTAAACGAGGCAAATGACAGAGCTGTGCGGGTAGCTACGTATTGGTCGGATCATCAGGCGATTGCAACGACCATTTATATCTAGACTCCTCATGCACGATCTGACTAACGAAAATTATTCTGTCAAGTCGCTGAGGTACGACGTAAGCGAGGGGGACGGGGTACTGCGTTCTGATTGGCTAACGGAGACGGGGTACTGCGTTCTGATTGGCTAACTCAAGGTCAGTGCGACGAGGGGAATCACAGGAGTGGTCGAGTCACGACGGTTATAAGACTTTTTTACCTATATAAATGGTCGTTGGGCGATTGTGATCAAACGCGAGCATATCGCTAAAGAAAAGTTTTTTTTTTATTTGCAGGTGTTTAACGGATGTCCTCTAAGGATTAACTGTACAGCCTCATGGATACATCCGGACACGAGAGATCAACACATACTCATTGGTAAGTGGTAGTTAGTTACATTCCTATAGTTAATTCCACAAAAAATTCTTTTGACAAAAAAAAATATTATAACCGACTTCTAAAAAAAACAAGCACGAAAAAGGGTTAAATAACCTACCAAAAAACTTTTCTTTCGGAAGTCGTTGGCTTTGCTTTTATATTTCATTGACTTTTTTTGCCACCGACTTCCGAAAGAAAAGTTTTTTGGTAGGTTATTTAACCCTTTTTCGTGCTTGTTTTTTTTTAGAAGTCGGTTATATTTTTTTAAAAAAACTTTTTTATTTTACCCTTTTTAGTTTAAATATTCAACCCAAATTCTTGTCAAATACATTATTTTCTTACATATGCACTAGAATTTTACTATCCGTAGCACCGGTTATAACATCGCCCATGTACCCAATAAGCAAGAACACCAAAATAAATGATTTTTTTATGGGACCAAATGGCAGGTATACTGCATCGAACAATAACCTATATGGGTGCAAAGTTCTCATCAGTATAAATGAATTAAGTCCAAATACAAGATAGCTGCTATAAACCGTTGAGGAGTTCCCTGAACTGTTCTTCGTCTTCATCATCAGAACCCTAATGACAGTTACAACCCATCTAGGTGTAAAGTTCTCATCAATATAAATGAATTAAGTCCAAACACAAGGTAGCTACTGTAAACCATTAAGGAATTCCCTGAAGTGTCCTTCGTCTTCGTCATCAGACCACTAATAACAGTTACAACTCATCTAGGTGTAACGTTCTTATCAATACAAATTAATCAAGCTCAAACACAAGATAGCTGCTGTGAATCGTTGAGGAGTTCCCTCGACTGTCTCTCGGCTCCATCATCAGATATACTCCAGACCTTTATTAAATTGTAGTCCTTTGAAATATTTTATGAAAAAAAAAATACTATGTAAATCAGTTGATGCCTACTCCTTACTGTTAAGGAGTTGTACCTTCCATCATCAGCTCAGCTACATGAGATGACGATTACCATACGCAAGTCCTTAAATTACTTCATAAAATTTGCGAAAAACGGTGTGTCGGCCTATAAAATTCGAGGGTTGCCCTCGATTTCTCTAGGATCCAATCATCAGATCCCAACTTGGTGACTATGGGACCACCTCAGAAGTACCTCCTTTCGAACAAAAAAAGAATTTTAAAAATCGGTCCACAATTGGCGGAGTAATCGCGAAAAAAAAAAACATACTTCGAATTGATAACCTCCTCCTTTTTGAAGTCGGTTAAAAATACAGTTATATTTTTTGTTTTATTTTTATTACATCAAAAAATTGCAGATATCTATTTCAGCTATTTTTTTAGAATTCAGTACTTCAAAAGGAAAAACGGAACCCTTGCAGAATCCCTTTGTTGTCTGTCTGTCAAGACTGATTTTCCCAGATAAAAAATATATGAATATTGACGAAAATGAAACTCTTCGAAATTCGGGAGTCCCCGCTTGTGGTGTAATAATGCCTGTAAAATTATACAGAGTGGACGAAAGCGGTATCTTCGTCAATTTCGACTTACGTAACAAATGAAAAAATACGGGTCGAATATTTTTTGATAATCTTTCTTTCGGACTAATTAAGTTTGGAGAGGGCTATGCTCGGAGTCGCTCGGAGTCGCTCTGCGTGATCGACTCTGAAATGAGGAGATTCGTAGACGAACAAAAGTTATCGACATAGCCCAACGAATTAGCCGTAAGGTTGGAGAATGGAGACCACGCACCTGCAGCGTGCGTCACCCACAAGTTGGACAGACGATCTTATGAAGACCACAGGATCACGCTGGATGCAGGCCGCTTACAACCGGTCCTATTGGAAGTCTATAGGGGAGGCCTATATTCAGCAGTGGATGGTCTCTCCTCCGCCCACTCCTCCCTCTCCTCCTCCTCCTCCCTCTCCTCCACTCGGTTGTGACTTTCGGCTGATATGATGATGAATTAAATTTTATGAGTAAAATAGCTTATTCCCAAAATTGGTCTTGTACTGTGTGTGTTTGTTCCCAGGCGCGGAGGAAGGCATCTACACATTAAACCTGAATGAGCTCCACGAGACTGCGATGGATCAGTTGTGTCCACGACGCACTATATGGATGCATGTCATCAAAGATGTACTCATGTCGCTGTCTGGTGAGTTATTTTGCGTTGTATTGATCTTTAGATAAATTACATCTATACTAATATTTAGGGATGCATCGATACGCCTTTTCGCCGATACGATACCGATACTCTTATAAAATTTCGGCGTTACCGACACCGATACCGATACGCTTACCTATTGTGAATTTAAAAAAAAGTAAGATAAAAAAATAAATAAATCACAAGTCAGATTATTTTTTTATTAATAATTATAAAAAGAAGTTACTTACATAGGTTGATATTAGATAATTATAAATTTTAGTTATAAAAATTAACATTCATAAGATTTGTGTTTAAAAAACAAAGTAATCTTAAATTTTTCGGAGAAAGGCGATTTCGCAAGTCTGTTTGAATAAGACCTGCGCTGGAAAATGGTCTCTCCGATGCGACAGAACTCATTTGTAAACATTTTTGGAATTTAGATTTTTTTAAATTATAAAGTAGGTATCGTTGAATCGGTTATAAAAATATCGTCGATACCGATATATCGGCTAACCCCAAGTATCGCCGATATATCGGTATCGTTATCGGATGCATCGCTACAGTAATATTATAAAGCTGTATGTTGGATAGTCCGTTTATTGATAAAGGCTATAGGCTGTACAGGGTGAATTTTTCAAGCGGGTGTGTTTGGCTATATCCGAAACTAAGGGAAATATCGAAAATACTGAACGGAGTCTCGAGGCCGATTTTGACGAAAATTAAAACTCTTCTGGCCAGGAATCGTTATTATACTGGGTCTAAGGGACAGCCCTCCGCAAACTTTCAGGGCTTGCTCAGTAGACGAAACTGAACAATCTTCCACATTTTTTTTTCAGGAAATGAAAAAAAAAAATCAGCCTCGCCACACATACTGTCCAAACAAGTTTATAATTTTCTATGGTGAGGCTGATTTTTTTTTCAGGGAAGATTGTTCAGTTTCGTCTACTGAGCAAGCCCTGAAAGTTTGCGGAGGGCTGTCCCTTACACCCATTATTATTAGACCATTCGATAGTATTGCTAGTAAGGATCAAATTCTAGGAAGTGATCATATACGGTCTTCGATCAATAATAGTACTAGATTCCCGATGAACGCTTAAAAACGGCCCGAAAAATACCGCCACAAACGGTTTTGTGACGGTATTTCGAATGCTTATTGTTTAGAATTTAAGTATCATTTTAGAATGACTACTTTTGTACTGATGACATTTTATCTTCAAGAAACACTTTTAAATTGTGAACGTTAAACCTTCGTCGGATGAAAGAACTTAAATAAACACATTTTGCAATGGTAATTAAACTTTATTTTTGAGTTTTAAGGTTTATAATAAATTGAGGTTGTTCATACTATTGAACATTTTTCTAAGAAATGTAGATGTTTACGTCTGTGCAATTGTG
Source organism: Agrotis exclamationis (assembly GCA_950005045.1). Lineage (NCBI taxonomy): Eukaryota > Metazoa > Arthropoda > Insecta > Lepidoptera > Noctuidae > Agrotis > Agrotis exclamationis. The sequence continues at coordinate 12,704,240 of OX465441.1, forward strand.
GCCACTTTTGCAACTCTTTTTTGTTCGTGATCCTTAATCTAGAGCTATTATTGATCGAAGTATACGGTAACCTTACGGACACTGCTCCTGGTACTTGTCGTTGGGGCCGAAAAGTATTGCACCTTATTATAGGTTTAGCAGCCTAAAACAAGGTGCGCTGGCGACCTGGTAAAGGTTTCCAAGATCGATTTCCAGCAGTTGACGTCTTTCAATGAGGGCTATCGCGTGTGAATTCGCCGCTAGAGGCGCTAGTGTAGCGTGAGGTCCCGAAATGTTTGTTTATTGGCGGGCTGCACGGTTTTATTTCTTTTTAGTTTACTTTCTGAGGTATTACGAAATATTTAATGAAATATTATTCTTATTACGGCAAATACAAGTTACGGGTCAATGAATATTAGTGCTCTAAAAGCGGAACTAAGAAAAAGAGGTGCAAAGTTAAGCGGACTGAAAGACCAGCTAATTCAGAGTTAGTTGTTTACTGTTTACAAGCAAATTTTATTATTTAATGTTTTGACGCCACAGTCCAGAATAATAACAAACTGACAGCCATACAGGACCTCACTCGCCAATGGCGCCATCTGGTGAGCACAAAAACGGTAGACCTCATTGAAATAGGCAAGGTTATTTTAGTCTGGAAAGACCTTAATTAAAATCTGTATGTTTCTTTCCACTATGTTTTCTTGTTGTTCCCCAGGTAAGACCCCGTCCCTGTACCGTCACGAGCTGCTGGCTCTGATCGGCTCAGCCCGGGGAGGACGCTCCCTCCGAGTGCTACCTCCGCGTCTGCTGCCCAGGAGGTTCGCGCTCACTACCAGGGTGCCAGACACTAGAGGTGAGTGACTCACAACAGGCTTGTGAAGAAAAAAAAAATACTAATTAGTCCGTCAGTTAGACAATCAATGAAAAAAAACTTTTTGAATAAAAAAAAAACAAGTAAACTGACTTCGAAAAAAAAACACAAAATAGTCTAAAATAACTTTTCTTTCGAATATCGGTGCGTTTTAGTGGATACAGGCGAAATAATAATAATAAGTCTTTATTTTTTTCTCTACACAAAGGATCACATTACAATGAATACAATCAAAACTACAGTATGAAATATGCATAATTATGTTCCTTTGTGAGAGACTGGCGTCCATACTAGGATAACCTGTGTTACGGATCCCCAGGCTCTCATCTTACTAAAAATACTCCTACTATGTTGTGTGACTTCGTAAACAATGTTATTTTACTTTTTTTGTGTCTGTTTTTGAAGTCGGTTCTCTTCTAACTGACGAACTAATTTTATTGAAGCTAGAAACTAGCCAGTTTTGAAATAATTGGTTAACGGTGTCAAATACCTAATCACACTCTTAACCAATTATTTCAAAACTCAATAAAATAATACACCATATGTTATGGCGGGAAATCTCATTAACCGGTTTGCTTATACGTTAATAAATCATGAACTGTGGCCATTTTTTTAACAATTGTTTTGACAATTAAATGTTGACCAATTGGTCGCCTCCACATTACACCGGATAACCGAAATTTCGTTTTCCAGGTTGTATGCGTTGCGCAGTAGCTCGTAACCCGTACAACGGGTACAAGTACCTGTGCGGCGCCACTCCCGCAGGTCTGTTCCTCATGCAGTGGTACGACCCGCTCAGGAAGTTCATGCTGCTCAAGGTACACATCATCTTTGTCTATCTCAGCTCAATAAGGAAGTTTCCAATTTTTTTTATTTATTTTTATAAAATAGTACTAAACTTGCAATGAAGCCCATTGAAATTTTTTTTCAATTATCTTCATAAATGACGAAGTTATGATACTTTTCCCGTCCGCTTTAAAACTTCTCGGCGCGCGGCCGGTCAACAATCTCATGACGTCACAAGTCTCATCACTCGCTCGAGTCGAGTAGTCCTCAATGCGCGGTCACCTCAGACGGTTATTACTTTTGGTTCAAACAAGACGGAACAAATATTATCGTTGTGGAATCATTATGGAAACCGTGCAAACTGATGTGAAAGTACATTATAAATATTGTATCTTTCCCAAGTGTACAAATACAACCATAACTCTCTGTAACTCTGTAACCATAAATCTGTAAACTATATCAAAACAAATTCAACCTTACATGCATGTTTTTAAGGTCAGAATTACAAAGTGTCGATAAAAAGCAATAAAACCGGCCAAGTGCGACTTTTGGACTCGCCCATGAAGGGTTCCGTAGTAACAGGCATAGATTAGGGATATAATTATATTGAGATTAGTAAGTAATATACACAAACAGCAAAAATATCTTTGTTTTTCATAGTGTTTGTATGAATGGCAAAGTTATATTTGCGGTTTATAAAAATGTACTATATCTCAAAAACTGCTAACTGTATCTCATCCAAACCAATTTTCGTTGGAAGTTTTTGTTGAGGTCTACGTTATATATTTTTTTTAGTTTTATCATTCTCTTATTTTAGAAGTTACAGGGGGGGGGGTCACATTTCACCACTTTGGAAGTGTCTCTCACGCAAACTGTTCAGTTTAGAAAAAAATGATATGAGTAATCTCAATATCATTTTTAAAGACCTATCCATAGATACCCCACACGTTTGGTGAAAAAAAAAATTGAGTTTCAATTCTAAGTATGGGGGGAACCCCCAAAATTTGTTTTGTTTTTATTTTAGTGTGAAAATCCTAATGCGGTTCACATAATAAATCTACTTACCAAGTTTCAACAGGATAGCTCTTATATTTTCGAAGAAAAGTGGCTGTGACATACGGACGAACAGACAGACAGACATGATGAATCTATGAGGGTTCCGTTTTTGCCATTTGGCTACGGAACCCTAAAAATTAACGACCGAGCCTCGTCGCTTCAAGGACAAGGAATGATATTATGTAATACCTACGACTTATTAAAAAAAATGTTTTTACGATGATTTCTTGCTAAAATATCAGTATTTACAATACAGTGATAGAGAACAATTAAATAATGTTAATATTAATACTTAGGTACCGAAAATTTGTATTAGTGATCGATGTGTTTATATTATCCAAATATTATCAATCAATGGTGAATGAAACTTTAAACAAAACTAGGCGGATTACCTACGCCGATTTAGGTACTTAAAACGAATAAAAGCTGCAGCAAACTAATGAGAAGTTATTCCGTGTGATGATTGTTACGGTATAATAAAATTATTATGTAGGACTTAGTAGATAGGTATAGGAACATACGTTGAAAGTTTCACTCCTCTGACCTTTGCACTTGTGTACAGTGGATTGTTTGCCAGAAAATCCAAAACCATAACCATGTTCACTTTTGGTAAATTGTTAGACTGTCCACGCACAAATCCACTCTCCATCGTCTAAATTTTACTTTAATCTAGTTTTTACTTAGCTAAAAGATAGTATATTATACGAAATATATTAATAAGGTTACTTAATACTTCACACAGACACTCAAACACCGCATTCCATGTACTTACTGTGAGCAACAAACAACGAAATACTCGAAACAGCCGCTAAGCACTACCCGCCCCACCCGCGCGTAGAGACTTGTGACGTCACAGACCAAATGCTCCGCGTGCATTTCAAAATTAATTCGGGATTCAGTAAAAGTGGATTAACTTTGTCATTTTTCAAGTTATTAAAATAATTCTTTCACCATATATATTATAATTTCTTTGCCTTACAATGTTAATAAGTATTTTTAAGTTTTGTTAAATTGGAAACTTCCTTATTCTACTCTCGATCCATCTGTCATATCGAGTTTCCTCCGTGCCTCGGAAAGCACGTAAAGCCGTGGGTCCCGGCTGTCATTTGTAGATCTTTGACAGTCGTTACTATTAGTCAGAAGCTCTAAAAGTCTGACAACTAGTCTTACTATGGAGTATCGTATTACCCAGTTATGGAGGTCCGATAGGCAGTCGCTCCATGTAAAATACTGATATTTAGCTACATCTGTTTCGACTGGAAGCCGACCACAAAATAGTTGGGAAAAAGGCTGGGCAGATGATGATGAGGAATCTAAACCACCGCCAATACCTCCATCCACATACCATAATTCAAGAAAAATTTCAACTTCTCTTTTCTGCCTACCCACAGAACATAGAATGCGTCCTACCGTCTCCGCTGCTGGTGTTCGAGCTGATCATTACTCCGGAGCTAGAGTACCCTCTGCTGTGTGTCGGAGCCACCAGGAAACCCATGAGGCTCAACCTGCTCAATATTAACTCGGGTAAGACAACATACTACATACTTAATAAAGTCCGGTCGCAGAGCAGAATGAATTTCGTTCATTGACCCCTTTACCTACTGACAGTAATCACAAACATTTTTCTATTAAGTAAAAGGTAACAGGTATGACAGTATGCGGTTATGCATACTATCGGTAAAAGGTTTACAATCCCTAAGGACGGCGGCCATTGTATCTGTCTAAGCGAGACTCATTATATCTACGCGGGAGTGACAGAGACAGGGAATAATAGGTTAATGCACGAAATTCCTCCTGCTGCTTTCCGACCGGTCTTTACATACCTATTAGCTTCATAAATTTCATAGGAAAGCGGGCATTTGTCTTGGACGAAAATTGATCTAAAAAAGTGGCCGGTGCAAAAGAAATATACAGAATGATTTTTTAGTCACCATCCAAATTTTGATATATTAATCTTTGGCGAAAATAATTGAATACGTGTTTTTTCTTTTTGTACCACTCAATACAAAAATTTTGAGATATCACGTCACAAAGTTATGTATAAAAAGTTGATGAATCTGCACACCGCGCTGTGATGTGTCGCTCAGGTGTAGCGGGGCGGGGCGGGGGGTAAGCGGGGTGCGCTCTGTCCGTTTCATGCGCCGGCAAGTGTAGTATTATTAACGTTTAGCTTGGTGACCACGCAGAGCGGATATTCTTATGAGGAAATGATTTAATATGAAAATTTTACGTATCGATTTTTTTTTGAAAAATGGGGTTAGAGGTTGATACCTAATGCCTAGAAAAATTTTGGACGGCGGTGGTAAAAAAGTCTTCCTGTATATGTGCCCAAAAGCAGTTCAAAAGCCTGGATTAACCTAACCTAACGCATCATGGATCTACCTGGGTCCACGGCACGTCGTGTTCCACGCCTCAAAGAGCTGTCAGCAAAATGACGGGGCCCCGCTTAAGGGGCCAAAGTTTTAGTCAGTACAAGTCTGACAGTCCCTCCCGTCCCGACCTGGGTGAGAGGACTCATTTGACCAATTTAGAATAGAATATAATTTGTTGTACACCAAAATCACCACAATTGTTTTATAAAATTGCTAATTCTAGGGTTAAAATGGCGGGCTTATTGTTACTAGCGATATCTTCCAGACATTCAGAATTTACCACGAAAAAAAAACGACGGCTTTTGCAACTTTGAGGCGCGAGGCTCTTAGTTTCACGAGTCCGTAGTCGGTGGCCCACACCATTAATATCTTAAGGTGCGTACAGACCATGTAACATAACATGTTATAGAACATTGCTAAATAACATGGTTCAGATAATGTGGACACTGAATGTTATAAAACATGTTATAATAACATGTTTTTGATACTTATAACAATGTTATAAATCTTAGTCACGTTAAGCACTAAAGAACGGCAAGCGACAATGGTTATGTGACATTGTTATATTACATTGTTATTCTAATGTGTACAGTATTATTTTTATGTTGAATAACAAGGTTACATAGTGTGGTCGTGTTAAAAAACACAGGTTATATAACATGTTACATGGTCTGTACGCACCTTTATGGCGCGATCACGACCTTGACTTGAGCTTTAGCTTACGGCAGGGTGGTGAGAGGTAAGATCAAATGTACAGAAATGTTTGTAACACGCCACTAGACGCCGCTCATAGCGAAAACGATCGCGGTTTTTTTTTCAAGTAAATCGGTACAGCGTTGTTCGGAGCGGCGGGAACAAAATTACGAATAATTGCGACGCCACGAAACAGAACAGGTTTCTGTGGTTACGTGACGTGCACAAAGGTCCGTTGCCACGCGCAGTCACCGTTTAGAGTAAAGTCTCTGTTAAAAATAATCCCTAAATACAATATTCTTTTCTTTCTATCCCAGGAGCGACATGGTTCCACTCTGACGAGCTGGAAGTGTGCGTGGGCGGGTCCAACACGGTGATCCCGCGACCTGAGAGACTGCACACGCTCAGAGCGGTGCACCAGCTCAATAAGGACTCTGTAAGTAATCATCAGTGCAGTGTGGATAATTAAGTTGTTTTGGACACTTGTTTAATTCTTTAGTTTCAAAAATAGTGAAAAATTTAATTAGTCCATAAGTTAGATAATTGAAAATTTTAATTTTTTTTTTTGTTTCGCAAACCAAAATTAACGAAAATACGACGATTGGCCTCGCCACAAAAAAAATCTGAAGGCACCCTCATCAGTAATCTATCATCACTGCATCGTCATTATAGACATGTTGATAGAATCAATTAAATTGCAAATCAAATCAGTCCGTCAGTTAGAGTAATTAAAAATAATGGACACGTATTTTTTGTTTTTAAGCTATTGCATAGCTTTTAACGCGGGCTGTGAGCGCGGCGCGGCACGGCGACCGAATCAAAAATTTCCGTAACGAAAATACCTAAAGAAAAACCTAACACTCGTCTAACGTCGTTTCAGTTCGGGAGATTTCGGCAATCATAAAAACATCCGTCATAAAGACAATTTACTTTTTCTTAGTGATTCTAAACGGCCAGCTACAAAAGGAGTTTTCACAATGAAACCTACTTATAAAATTCTCCTACAACAAACAAGTTCTTTATTACAGTAGTGCACCACAAACATTTTAAATAAATGATATTCTCATTAAATATTTGCGGTGGGCGATAATTTTTTCTTTTTAAAAAAATGCAAATTTTAATTTATGCAGTAAAAAAATAACCTTTTGTATATTGTTGCAGGTATTAGTATGCCACGAGAACGTGGTAGACATAATCCCCGTACTACCCGCGACGATCGACGCGACACGATGGCGACACGAGGACGACAAGAGACGACACAAACTGCTCTCAAGGATACAGTTCGACTTCAACATTGATAGTATATGTGAGTACCATACTTTATAATACCAGTAGCGTGCAGTGATTCCTGAGTAAGTGTCTAAACACACTATGCCGAAGTTACGCGACCGAAATTCAGCACAATTACGCCTGCAATGCTATTTGAATTACTGACGTCACACTATGCCAACATTACGTCGCGTCATAGCGTACAGCCTAACTTCGGTCAGGCGTAAGTTCAGCGGCAACTTATTCTGTGAGCACACATTATACGCGACCGAAGTTCGGTTCGATTACCGACGAAAATCCGGGGGCGGGGAGCAGCAGGGAGCCACCCGCGCCGAATTTCTGCCGCGTAAGTTGACGTAAGTTCGGCACTTATGGTGTGTCATATCAGCCAAATACGTCGGAACGTAAAATCAGCGGCCAAACTTCGGTCGTGTAACTTCGTCATAGTGTGTTTAGACACTAAGGGTAGACCAGCCAAAGAAAGATTAAAACAACAAAAAAAACTACCCACTTCGAAACTTATAATTTAAAACACTCACCACATTCTTCAGGTAAGATTAATAATCACGATATTCTGACGATTCAAATAGAAGGAACATTAGACCACCTCAAATATCTTTCCAATTGGGTGATAGTTATAAAACACGGAGACAACCAGGCTCACACAGAACCTGGGAGAGGCGTTCTTGTGGCTTAACAACGGTACCCTTCCGCCCAACTGGTGCTACTGGGAGATTCAATGCCCACCACTAGGACTGGCTCTACCCTTTCCAGTACACTGACCATGCTGGTCGAGCGATGCGAAATCTTTCGCTGTCGCTCAATCTCACCCAGCTGGTCCAGGGGGCAACGAGGGTACCAGATGTTGTTTCACATACAGCCAACTGCTTGGACCATCTTCTGACAACAGATCTAGACCGATACTCAGTGTCGATTTCGTCACCTTTGGGTAGTTACGACCACTGTCTGGTGAAGTCTGTATCCGTCTATTCTCCGCCCGATCCCAGCTTTAAGGGCACTAGGCGGGTTTGGCGGTACAAGTCAGCAGATTGGGATGGGATGCGTTCTTTCTTCGCATGCTATCCTTGGCGGCCCACTTGCTTCTCTTCGGACGATCCATCTTTATGTGCTGACGCGATGGATGTGTTACGCCAGGAGATTGAATATTATATTCCATTCTCAGACGTGGCAGTGTCCGGCGTTACCATGGTTCGATGCCGAGTGTAACCGTGCTAGCATGGCTAAACACAAGGCGTACCTGGCATGGGTTGACGCTCGGCTACGCAAAGCAAATGATGTGACTCAGAAGAAGGGAGCCTTCAACAGGGCTGCCAAGTCCTGCAAAAACATGATGAGAAGGGCTCGATTCGACCATATTAGCAGAATCGGGAACAAACTTGCTTCATACCCGGCTGGAAGCAAAGCATTTTGGTCCCTGGCTAAGTCAGTCGAGTCAAACTTCTGTCGCCCCTCTTGTCTTCTACCACCACTGCTGAGACCCGACGGGTCACTGGCTCACTCTGCTGGGGATAAGGCAAACTTGTTTGCCTCCCTTTTTACGGAATCTTCGCGTCTTAGAACAAGAACTTAGATGGCGCGGGGTGCCTCCTTCTGTGGGATGTGAGACGAATATGCCATTTATATATTCGCATCCGTCAGAAGGAGGTCTGTAGGATGCTGCGATATCCTTAGTGACCGCCAATACGGCTTGGTCATAATTAATTATCAAAAAAGAATTAAGATTTTTTATCTTCTATAAATGTTCTTATTTGTGGTGGACTTATTATTATTTTTTTCTAAATTCAAAGACCTAATTGATATCCATCTGTTAAGGTGATTCCTCAGTAGTAGCCCGCGAAATTCAAATTTTCATGTGTTTTTTGCAATTTGCTTATCAGTGACAAGTAGTAACTTGATCAAAATATGATTCGCGACAATAACAAGTATAACTTTATATATATGAATGATCATAACATTCGCTCCATTCACTTTCACAAAGATTTGGACAAAATGGGTTAGTTTTCGGATTTTTTACCAACTTTGTACAAATCTTTTTGAAAGCGAATGCAGCGAATGTTTTGATCATTCTTATATGTAAAGTTATACTTGTTATTGTCGCGAATCATATTCTGATCAAGCTACTACTTGTCACTGATAAGCAAATTGCAAAAAACACACGAAATTTGAATTTCGTGGGCTACTACTGAGGAATCACCTTAAAGGGAGATCAAGGATGTTCTAACGCCCGTTCACGACCTTGCAGCAATCGTTGAGCCGTAATAATCAAATGCAAATAAATGTTTGCCCACATGAAGCCGCCGCTCATAGCGAAAACAATCGCGGTTTTCTCCGAGCGAATTGGTACAGTGGCGCGCGGTGTTCAGAGCGGCGGGAACAAATGTACAAGCGAATGAGTGTGACGTCAGGAAACTCATTTTTTTTTTACAATCGGAACATTACACAAATATTTTTTTTCCAGTATGTCTTGCGGATTCAGTGCTGGCTTTCCACCGGCATGGTGTGCAGGGCCGCTCGCTGCGCAACGCGGAGGTCACGCAGGAGATCACGGACGCCTCGCGCGCCTACCGGCTGCTACCGCATGACAAGTGAGTATATCATCCTCAGTATGTCTAGCACATTCGATGAGTATATCATCAAAATCAAAATTTTCCCGCACCTATCCCGAATAATTTCCATGTAGCATTCTTCCTTATGATATCATCATCTGGCTATATCAACCTATAATGATCCAATTGGGATACTCCTCTCATAGATGCATTCCTCTCTGTGAGAGTGAATGTGCCTCCTGGACAGTGGTAGCCGGTGGATATTGCTTTTAGAAGCCAGATTCTTCGACCATGGAAATTTCTTTTCATTATAATCTGCCTCGCCTTTTAAAATCGTTCTTCTAGTATTCTTATGAAGCTGAATATCGTTTTTTAAAGAAAGATACTAATTTTACCAATATATTTTTCAGAGTCGTAGTCCTAGAATCCCACGTGCTACAGAATAACACATTATCCGGAGAAGATGGTAATGACCTCTACATCTTGGCAGGACACGAGGCTTCCTACTGAGGTACCAGTGACACTAACTAGTGCTCCAAACAGGTACCAAGAAGTACCACGATGAAAATAGTGTCGAAATGACACTAAACAACGGATTGAACGTTAAAAAAGGCTGTTTTTCAAATTAATGAGATTTTGTTTTCGACGTTTTTGAGAAAATGTCGTCAAATGTGTAACGTTTTTTTTTTCGTTGATTTTAAAAGTAAGACACGGTTTTAGTGTTATTGAAACTTAGGGAGCTAGCTGATGCGATGCGACGCAATTTGACCGATTCCAACTACAAGTGAAAATCATCCTTACCACTACGACGAAAGACATAAAACGTGCGGTTTTCTACGGGTAGATGAAGAACAAAACACGCTCGCCGCGATTACGTAAGTCAGTCGAATTGCATCATTATATCGTAGTAGTAAGGACGATTTTCATTTCAAGCTCCTTACTTGTCATATAACTTGAGATTTTTGCGTTCGAACGCTTGAAAAGCCAAGTTTTTGTTGTGCCCAGAACTAGATATTTTTTTTGTATTTATAGAAGTATTAAATATTAATAGTTTACAGTTGAAATACCAAACGTTGAAATCAGTTTACTGCTACAATTACCCTCCATCTCAATAAAGATGTAACTTGACATATTTATGATTTTACCTTAAAATAGGGGAAATACGCAATGAAACGGACTATACAGGGTGAATTTTTCAACTGGGCGTGGATGGCTATATCCGAAACTATGAGTAATATCGAAAAACGTTGAAAGGAGTCTCGAAGTCAATTTTGATGAAAATTAAAACGGCATCATTGGATTTTTGAAAAGTCAATATTCTGGGCCAGGAATCAAACACGATAATTTTGAAAAAATAAAAAACACTCGCTATATCGATAATGAGCATCAAATTGCAGAATTTGAAACACTGAATACCCATAATATTTTCGTAAAAAATATAAAATATCTGGTGTCCGTTTCATTGCGTATTCCTCCTACGCTGAAATAAAAAGAAGGCTATACTAGCATTTACGCAAATTGATACATAATCTAAAATAGACTTCACATAGATATCTGCCCAGAAATCGAAAAATTAATCGGTTTGAGAATATGCCATTTAATCGATTAGTTTAATAGTCGTCGAGAAAGCGAATATATTGACTATTTTTCAGCTCACGAATTGTACAAAAGTTGTAGGTCATAAAATTATATTTTCACCGCACCAATCAGCATTTTCTTGTATCTGTTTCCCTTTCTGCCAACGACCATTTATATCTAGACTCCTAATCACAGGCGACCGTTGTCTGTCAACACATTAGGCAAAAAAGTCTTAAGTTCATATTAGTTTCAACCACTCATGTGAGTCCCCTCGTCGCACTGACCTTGAGTTAGCCAATCAGAACGCAGTACCCCGTCCCCCTCGCTTACGTCGTACGTCAGCGACTTGGCAGAAAATTTTCGTTAGTCAGATCGTGCATGAGGCATTTATATCTAGACTATAAATGGTCGTTGCTTTCTGCCATTTAAAATTGCATCCTACTAAAGTGAGAGGTAGAGCAGTAGTGACCCAGTGATATCGGCCCAGACTTATTGGTTCATGGGTTCGAACCCAGCTATACGCATTACTTTGAATAATTTATTTCATCACCACTGCTCTCAAAACGGTGAAGGAAAACATCGTGAGGAAACCGGCATGTCCTAGAACCAAAAATTCGAAGACATGTGACATCTACCAATCCGCACTGGGCCCGCGTGGTGGATTACAACCCACTTTAAGACAGCACCGCAACCCCAAGAGGCCTTTTTTACGTGGTAAAATCATCAATGAGTCCCCCCACTCAGGGCGGGACAAATCCACGGTGTCCTTCAATAGCCCTTTACGTTCCGGTCCCACGGTTACCTGTTAAGACGGTCCCGCGACCCCGGCAGGCTTAAGCCGTCTAAGTGGGGCCCGTAAGATTGCTGACAGCTCTTTGAGGCGCGCGTGAAACACGACGTGCCGTGGACCTGGGTATGGTCCGTGATCGGACGGCGAGTCGCCTATTACTCGCCGTCCGCATGCCCACGACGTGATAAATTGAGACAGAGGTATTTGAAAATGCTGATCTGTGCTGCACATTATGGATTCCATAGCCAAAGAAAACAATATGGCGTCACATACTATAATTCAAAATGGCGGATCAAAGTTTATAGTAACTCATATTTACTTGAAAGTAGAAGATGCAGTCTTTTTATAGTTACTTTGTCTCTGACTTTACAGTAACTGGCAAAAGTGATCTCTATAGCAGTGGGAACAAGGTTGAATTTGGGTTGCAACTGCTATAAAAAGTCACATTATAGTGGTCTTTATTTCAGTTTGAATAAGGTTCAATTTGGGTTGCAGCCATTTAAAAAGGTTTGTCTAAATCATAGTGATCTTTATTCGGGTTACAGTAAAGCTGCTTTTCGAGCGCTGTCACTGACAAATCTAACAAAACCAGTGATTATTGTATGAGTTATTATCTTTGTGATAAGGTCGATAGTTGCTTGCTGCCACTTACAAGCCTGACGAAATTATAATGATCTTTATAACTACGGTGATAAGGTTGCTTTTGTCAGAGGTAAAATAATGCAGTAACATGTAGTTAGCATTATGAATAAATTATCGTATTACTCCCATCACTGCCATTACTTTTACACAGTGGCCCATAATTTTGTGACGAAGGCATTCATAAATCAGACACAGGTTGAGGGATCATGGTTAGGGGGGTCATGGGGGGTCACACTTTTGTAACATAAGAACAAAGAGGTGGGGGGTCATAATCATGAAATTTTTGGGACTTCTACAGACACATACAGGGTGAATTTTTCAACTGGGCGTGGTGGCTATATCCGAAACTATGAGGAATATCAAAAAACGTTGAAAGGAGTCTCGAGGCCGATTTTGACGAAAACTAAAACTGCATCGTTGGTTTTTAGAAAAATTAATAACCCTGGCTAGGAATCGAACCCGCTGATTTTGGAAAAAAAATAGCAATTTCATAAAAATAGCAATTTCATATTTCCTTAAGTGTGCCGTATATGATTACTTCCCAGAATTTGATCCTTATTAGCAACACTACCGAATGGTGTAATAATACAGGATGCGATTTTTTTTCCAAAATCAACGGGTTCGATTCCTGGCCACGATTATTAATTTTTCTAAAATCCAATAATGCAGTTTTAGTTTTCGCCAAAATCGGCCTCGAGACTCCTTTCATCGTTTTTCGATATTCCTCATAGTTTCGAAGATAGCCATCCACGCCCAGTTGAAAAATTCACCCTGTATATCTCTTTAGTTTGGAACATGGGAGAGAGGTTTAGGTAAAGATGAACTCCATAAAGGCATTTATCCACAGAGAGCGTGCCGTTCCGGCAATACGATCTGAACCCATGAGATCTGTGTAACCAATGGATATCCATAATATGGACATCCATGGGTTACCTTACTTATTTGGTATTCATACAAAAAAAATCGATTTAAAGTATACAAATACTGGGTTTACTCGTAGATACTAACGGATACCGGATGAATCAATTAGTCAGATCAGGATGTGCGTCCCGAGGTTTTCTTCCTAGAAATGAAATAAAATAAATTTAATCAAAAATGCATTCCCATTTCACTGTAAGGCGCCATCTCCACGAGCGAGAGAATCGCGGCGATATTATCGTTGTGGCACGTATTCCCATATACTCTCTCGCCGCGATAACATCGCCGTATGGAGACACGTTCAGAGAGTATATGGAAATACGTGGCACGACGATAATATCGCCGCGATTCTCTCGCTCGTGGAGATGGCGCCTTAGGCGACAATATGTGCTTTATGCCGGCGTCAGATCGCATCGCGATCAGCCTTTACAGAGATCGCATTGGTTGCATGCATCGCCAGATCGTATCGTGGGGACGGATCGCACTATGTCGGTAAAGGCCTTATGAGCTCATATTGAATTGAAGTTAAAAACATGACGGGACATGATAGCAGCGAGCAGGACTTGAACCTGCGACGCTTTGAATCAGTGCTTACTCCAATCACTTTTACATTATATTTTTTTAAATTAAACAATAGCTCGTATGTTCTAAAGAAAGATCTACGGTATATTTCAAAGGTCAGGGTTTACAAATAATGTCCCAGATTTAAAATAAAACATTCGCGCCATCCCAGATACAATAAGTTTCATACCGTAGGCAGATATGGGTCACTGTGTAAAAAGTCTTTAGAATTATTATTATCATTCCTGAAAAAGCAATAAGTTTGACTAGCAAACGAAGTATAATTAAATATTGTTATGTCCTATCCATCTCTTTCTAATATGTCCCTTCTATACATTGTATTCCAGTTTTAATTATCTATCTGTTGGTAGTTTAATTTACTAGAGAAAAAAACGACGGGAGTGCCGGTAGAAGTGAAAACTTGAATATTAACGTTGTGAATCACAAATGTTTTCATATATGCTCGATAGATGGCGTTGCACGATTAAAATGCAAGCTATCGTTTGTTTCGCTATTCGGTCACGTGTTCGTCCTACGGATTTTCGATCAGGGTCACATGTCCTGACGCGAGTTTAACATTTTTTACCCATTACAAAAAAAGTGCACAACGCCGCTAAAGATGTTTTCACTTCAAAAAAATAAAATTAGTTTTTGCCTGCAGCTCCTCTCGTCTGGAGGTCGAAAATAATCCTAGAGAACCACCACGGGTAGAATCAGACTCTTACTGACTAAAATCCAGTGTCCCGTCAATCGCTCATACGCTCCAGGGTCACGGTTACCCGTTGGACAGTTCCGCGACCCCACAGGAATGTCCTATCAAGACAAAAAACTCAGGTTATCCAAATGTAAACTTTCATAGAATTCCGCTCAGCCATTAAGGGTTTAAGACTTGACAAACAAACCCTTAATGAACCAAGATCGTAGTTTCTGCCTACCCCATTTTAAAAGTCATGACTATATGATTTTTTTCTCTAGTAAAATAAAAACAGATAACTTAAAATCGGAGTTCTCAAATATTATATGCAGATTTAAACGAGCTTACAACAAAAATGGATACTAGGAGAAAAAAAAATAGATGAAAAACTTCCATAAAATTGTTAGCAAGTTAAATGTTGTGTGTAATGTCTGGATAAAAAAAAACTGTTGCCTAAAACATTTTAGGCATTTTTGTACAATAATTACATACATATTATCACGAGAATTGAACGAAGAGTAAAATACACCAATAATCTTAAGATATAACTTCTCCAATACTTAATTTTAGACCTGAAAACCTGTTTATATTTCATTATAAACTAGCGGCCTGCCTCGCTTTGCTCGGGCTCTAATATGCATGTTTTAAACATATAAACCTTCCTTATCATTTTGTCTTTTTGATTGATTGAAAACTGAATTAAAATCCGCAAGAAGCGACTTTGTTTTATACTATGTAGAGAAGAAATTTTTAGTTGCTTTGAAATCAATAAATAGTCGAGTCATTAAATTGACAAAGTGACGTCACCGTTTACGCCTGCCATGTAAAATCTATGGGAGAATCGGGTTTTGACGCTCATAAAAAGTAGAGACCTTAGCGAAATACGAGGTACTTACTAAATTTTTTCAATAGCATTGATATTTTTTTTTGTGATTGTATTGAAGTTTTATATAGACACTAGCGCCTCGTCTAAAGGACTTGAGTCGTGGCGTGGACTGTATAATTATGTAAATTTATTGGTGAATACACTGTTTTGTTTAAAAAACGACATTTATAAACGTTTATTGTCAGTAGGTACATGAGAAAATTTTGCAGTTTTCGCTTGCTAACCTTTTTGGCTCATAAAAAGAAATACAATGCAAAAAACTATGTTAGGGGTTTTTCAAAACAAATCTTGTGCAATTTGAATAAATATTAAATGAGGACTTAGTGACCATGTCAGTTTAAGAACTTATATTAAAGGAATATGCGAAATAACATTTATTTCTAATATCTAAACTAACAGTTCGCTGTGATCGCATTATTAAGGTATTTTAACTAAACTTGTATGAAATATTAAAGTATTTAGTGTACTAAATAAAGTTTTGAATGATCAGTCGACTAAATTGATTTAAAATCGACTAAAAGTTTGTCAATCGATGTTCTCTAGTCGGTTATTTTGACAGTCAATCAAAACCGTATTTAGCACATTATTAACGATTATTATTTTAATTTTTAAAATCTTGTGATGATTATGATTGGGGCAACTCTAGCTCCAAAAAATAAAACGAAAATATTAACAGATCTTTTACTCACTATATTTTAAATATAAATAGTACTTTATTTATTCATTGTTTAATTTTAATATTAAATAAATCACACACATGTGATCTTACGTGTAACGGAAAAAAATATATAAAAGACAATTTTTTCATTAAAATATAGAAATTTCGAAAAAGAACACGCTTCTGTAATATTGTTTTTTTTTTTGTAAATATATTAATAATTATTCCAGTTAGTTTTTAGTGGAATTGTATAATATCGTTAGACATAGATAATATTGTAATTAAAATTTTTTTTTTTTGTAACCGCGATTTTGACAGTAAAAGGCTGATTCCACTGGCAGCTAAGAAAATCCGTGAAATATTTATTTGAGATGAAAAATGTATCAAAATGATATTCTTAGCTTGCAGTGGAGTTAAAGATCTCGCTAGATTACGACCATAACATTGGTCGCTACGACCGGAGATTCTTTTCGTAAAATTAATCGTTGCGACCAAAGTGAGCTTTGTTTTTTGGTCGTACCGACTGCCGTAGTCGCGATATCCTATTTTTTAAGTAACAGCTTCAATATGCTTTATTTATTTTTACTTTCAGTGGACTAAAAGACTTATAATGACTACAATATTAAAGTCCGCGCCCTTAAAACTTATCTGTTATATGTTCTTACTAAAAAAAATCTTGTTAATTGCGGTTTTACGTGATTTTTGTGAATAATTTAGTATCCAGTGCTCAATACGACAGTGTATTGAAATTATTAAAATATTGACAGCTTCAGTGCAACATGGTAGTTTTGTCGTTTGATTGACACTGACGTTTGGGGATTGTCTATGGAAAAACAAGATGGCGGCGTTATTTTCGCGCCAAAAACAACCATTTTAGCACTAATATTGTGGCTGTTTTACGTCTGTTTAGAATGTCAATGACAAATTGTTTCTGGAATGTTATTATCAAGTCAGGATTATTTTTGTTTTATATAATGGTTGTGTTTTAATTTAACTTGCAGTGATCAGTCTGAATATCTCAAATTGTTTTAAAACTTGCATTTTAATGAAGTTTTTTTTCTTTTCTATGTAAATACTGGCGCGACGCTTAATTCTTTTTTACAAATCCACGTTTTAATTTAAAATGTCGTAAGATATTGAGCATGTTGATGAATTTGCAGCTTTCCGATCAGCGCTGAAAGTTCAAAATACTACAACAGCTCAATGATTTAATGGCATTTAAATTTTGGCTGCCAAATGACCAGTTTTGCCATTTATTTGAAAAAGTATGAAATTCAATCATTTTATTTACTGTTTTGTTGTACAACTGATGTATTATGTATGTATTATATAGATAAATACTTTATAATGTAGCATTCTAGCGTTTAAAACATTTTAAAGCCGTAAAAATGCTTTTTATGAAATAGCTTCAGGTTTTAAAATGCTAGACAGATTTTTATTTACAAGTATTTCGCTGTTGGAGTGTAAAAAAATGCAGTATGATTGTGTAGCTTTTTTTAATAATCCTTTTTATTTATGTACCTTCCAATAAATTTTATTTCGTACATTTTTTTGTTTTTATTTTTTTTTTCATTTTTCCCAAATATTTTTTTCTTTTTTTTTCTTTCTTAGAAATATATTTTTTATATTAAAAATACTTAGGCATTACGGATCAACATGGTTTATATTCGGATACATTTTAAACAATTCAGCGTAAATTGTAAAGGGGTTGATGCAATAGATATTAGAATAAATAATAATTTATGTATACTTATTAAGAAAGGATCGCTTCTATGCCCCACTTATATTAAAATTCATTAAAAATGGTCGTAGCGAGAGAAAAGAACACCATTTTATCTTAAATTAATATTAATTCTCTCGGCTACGCTCGTATAAAGTGATAATCAAGGAATGGAATAAGTAGGAATATATTTGCCTTTATATTTTTTATGAAACAAATATTGTGTGGAAAATACCTCTCATTTTATTATACAAAAATCCATATTGAAACATTGTTGTAAACTGATAATGTGCCTAAGAGACTGGTATTCTTATAACGTTCTATGGCATTGCTTTGGCCCTTAGGTTATGCACGCACTACGAAATTTAATCGTTGCGAAATTAAATCGCAAACTAGTTCGTGAAATCACAAACGATTTATTTTCGCAGTGCGCGGATTGTAGTATGTACATTTCTGTTCTTCACAAATTAACGATTTTTTTTTCGCAACGCAACGATGAAAAGTCAAGTATGGAACTTAAAATATTCTGTGAAAATCCTTACCTATAGGTAATAAATGCATTTCAAAACTTACTTTCATTTTAAGCAAATATACTCCACTTATTCAGATTTTTGGTATTAATGCTTACGGCTTTACGGAAAAAAATTGCAAATGCCTGTAAATGCATTAATTTTGTTTGCCAAACTAAAGTACGCGATAATGAAGATATTTTCTTCATAGCTTCGACTATCTCTTGTCATTCTATTCTCATACATTGATATTAACTAGTTTATTATATTTTACAGTCAGTAATATTATAAAAATTAAGGCCCTCGCACACGGTCACATTTTCGGCATAGTGACAGTTGCCTTAGCAGCTAAATTAAAACAGGTTTTAGTTTCTAAACACACTATGCCGAAGTTACGCGACCGAAGTTCGGCCGCTGATTTTACGTTCCGACGTATTTGGCTGATATGACACACCATAAGTGCCGAACTTACGCGGCAGAAATTCGGCGCGGGCGACTCCCTGCTGCTCCCCGCCCCCGGATCTTCGTCGTTAATCGAACCGAACTTCGGTCGCGTATAATGTGTGGTCACAGAATAAGTTGCCGCTGAACTTACGCCCGACCGAAGTTAGGCTGTACGCTATGACGCGACGTAATTTTGGCATAGTGTGTCGTCAGTAATTCAAATAGCATTCGACATAGTGTGTTTAGACACTTATAGTATGTGTAACTTCATCATCATCATCATCAGCTGAAAGATGTCCACTGCTGGACAAAGGCCTCCCCCTTAAACCACTATGCTGAACGACCTTTCGTCACTTGCATAGATTGGTTACCCGCGACGTGTAACCTATTACATGTTTCATTGTTCACTTGCAATGATGGCCATATTTCGACATTACTACAAGCTTAAAAATGCAACAATGCCTAAATATTGGATTTCTAATGATCGCCGTTAGAGGCCATGTCAATTCGAGTCATGGTCGTAAAAGACCCGTGTGTTTAGGTATTAATCCAAAAAAAAATATGGAAGTGGCAGTATTTTTTTTCTTACCGTATTTCCCGTAAATTTAAATTAATAATAAACTAGTTAATATGTCTGTTTAAAATATGGAGAATGCCAAACCAGTTGGCAGTTGGACTGAGAATGGCTGTAATAAGAAAAGTTGGTAGCATAAAAATGTCGATCATATTAGTTTATAATCCCGTTTAGTTATAGTATGTAATTGTAGGTATATTTCGATATAATAGAATTAAAGGAACACTAGAACACCAGTACTGAGGTAAAATCGCATTTTTTTGTTAGTTACATGCTTGTAAAACTATGGCCGAAAACTATAGAAATATGTTTTTAATGGTTGAATTTTTAGATGAATTAGCCATACCGCGTCGCTGCTCAGCTCCTTAGTTGCGTAGCGTGATGTTGAATAGCGTATAAACTTTCTCAAAAATTGAGCTATAAAATGCAAAAAGATTTTTTCAAATCGAACCAGTCATTTCGGAGATTAGAGCTTCAAAACATACAAAACAAAAAAACTCTTGTTATACTATATTTGAGGGTATATTCTTCTATTAAAAAGTTGATTAATAAGTTTATAACTATACTACCTACATAACTTATTTTGCTCTATTAGAACTAGCATGTAACTAACAAAAAAACTTAATTATATTGATGATAATAATTATTACCAGCTCTTTAGAATTTAAACAAATAAAATATATAATTAAACAAAGTCTGGCATTAAAAGTCTATTAAAACAATAATTATAAAATTGTAGACGTTTTTCAATTAGCATTAAATGCTCTTGGATATTGCATTTTTTTAATTTTTGTTTTAATGCAACTGTGCAAGATATTTTCTAAATCTCTGGTTTTGTGCTAAAAAGTATCTAGATGTGTATAGCTTTTTAATTTTTTATTTAGGGAGTGACCATACTTTTTGAAGAGCAATCGGATATGGCCGAAGACTAAGACCCGTATTACAGATCGTCACTCAATACTCGAGCATTACTTAAAATTAGATTCAAGGCATTTGATTGATTGAAACTAGTTTTATGTAACACCTAAAGAGCTTTAAGTCAGTGTGCAATGAAATGTATAATGACATCTCAAATTGAGAACCTCCTCCTTTTTATCGTCGGTTGAAAAGGGAAAACGCCATCATTCACTTCAGTGCGAACAACGCTACTTGATACTGGTAGGTCTTTCCGATCAGTCCAACCGATTCCGCTTCAAAAAGTGTATTTATTTCCTTGTACAGACGCGTACAAGTACATCAAATCTACTCCAAATTTTCGCAATAGAATGTGAACCTTTGCTTTTGAAATAGAGTTGAAAATGTAGTAGCTAGTAGCCCACGAAATTCAAATTTTCATGTGGTAAAAAATCCGAAAACTAACTCATTTTGACCAAATCTTTATGAAAGCGAATGCAGCGAATGTTTTGATCATTCTTATATGTAAAGTTATACTTGTTATTGTCGCGAATCACATTTTGATCAAGCTACTACTTGTCACTGATAAGCAAATTGCAAAAAACACAAATGAAAATTTGAATTTCGCGGGCTACTATTGAGGAATCACCTTAAAGGCAGACTGGTATAGGTTAATGTATTAATTGCTTCTCTATATTGTTGTTTTGTGATCTCAATGCAGGTAAGGATAAGCAGTGAAAAAGTAGCTGTTGGTTTTTAGTTTTATAATGTAGTGATCAATTTAGAAAAAAATAAAATTAATAAAAACAATGCGGGTAGCAGAAAAAAAATTAGAAAAAAAAAAGAATTTTATGGGCTGGACTCTGCAACAAATTATAACTGACAATAGTATAAAAATAGCACCTAAGCAAAAAAAAAACCTGCAATGAGATCACCCATAATAATACTATTATTTTGCTTTATTAATTTTATATGATTCTGCTAGAATTATGACTTTTTCATTTTTAACGCACGGTTTCCACAAAAAGAGAGAAAAGGGGTGTTTATAAACAAATTATTAACCACCCACAGCAAGGGTTTAGTCAAAACTGTAACAAAAGTACTCATGGCGCGATGCGATGCAATCCGACCATTTTGCGTCGTCGATCAACTACAAGTGAAAATCATCCTTATCACCACGACATAGGTTATAGCGCTCCCAACATAAAACGTGATTGGATAGATAGGTAGTAAAAAATCAGGCTTGCTACGTTGACGTAAGGATGGTTTTCGTTTCTAAGTGGTCGGATGAATCAAGTCATGAGCGCAGGCGTGAGAGATCTAATTTAGTAGACATGGCTCTTCCAGGCTAATGATGAAGTTTCTTTCAAGATTGTCCTCAGGTGATCTGTAATTTAGCTACAACTGTAGTGATATTCTTTAAAAACGCAGGGCCCCGGCAGCACTGAAGCTATGGTTTGTCTTTAGTGAATTTTCAACTTTATGACCTAGAGCTTAAAGTTGAAAATCGATTACAAGCTTTTCAAGGAGCTCAGTCTAAAAAGTAATATAACTGTTATTTTGATATCTTTTGATTCTTTACAAGACATTTCTCCTCCATGATGGAAACCATGTTAAAGCTCAGTTCTTAGCTTCGCTTCCAGTAGTTTCTATGACTAGTTCGTACAAATATTATGACAATTTATTTTAGAATAAGATCTTTCCATTTTTCTCCAAATAAAAATTCATAGTATTAATGGTAAAGTTAAAAAAAAAAGAATTATAACCAGAGAAAATTATAAATTAGATTATAATAGCATTTGAAATGATAAAATTAGATATATGGATATTTATTTTCGTTAAATACAGATGGTAGTTAGGGTGGAGATTGTGACCAGTGTATATAAGCGGTAGGTAGAGGTAGTGTGTCCTGAAATGTAATAAAATGTCGGTTCAATGTTATTTCAAGATTGTTTCTGAACAGATTTTATTCCTGAATAAAGTGACGAACAAAATATTTTTTGTTGTTTTCATTTTAGAATTTCATTACCCTCAACAATATGAAGTTTTATAATAAATTTCAACTATAGTTGGTGCCAGTTAAGATGTCAATAGCGGACATTGACCTTTACCTAATAAGTCCTCGTATAATGACATAAGATCAGAACTAGCATTTTTCTGTGATATGAGTGTTAACTTGTGAGTCTTAAAGATAAAAATAATATAAAATCTTAGGTATAGGTAAAATATTTTTACCATTATGAATAATTAGATACTTATATCCTTACAATATACTTACTAATTTATTCAGTATTTCATAAACATGCTAATTATGATCTTATGTCATTATACAAGGACTTATTAGGTAGGGGTCAATGTCCGCTATTGACATCTTAACTGGCACCAACTATAGTGCATAATATGGTTCTGTATTATAGGCTCACAGCTCATCAGGCATATGATAGAAGATGGTGGGACGAGCTGAAGAAAACCAATGATGAGTGATGGCTTGGGGTTGAAGGAATTGGGAGAGATCTTTACCCATTAGTGGGATGATACAGAATAAAAGTAATATCACTTTAAATCGAAACTACTTATAGGAGGATTCAGAGATAACTAAACAATTTGTTAAGAATGGAACTTGGTGTTTATTTTTACTGGTTTTATGATTATATTGATGATTGTGTTACTTCTATTGTTAAAACCACTGTTTGACACAATACAACTATTCATCTCCAATTTTAGGTTATGAACAAACACAAAACTGTTTTCAACACGATTTATTAACAAAATACTTAAATACACTTAACACTATTGTCAAAAATATCACATTAATCGTCTTCTATCATTTCCACCTCCTCTCCTTCATCCTTTTTCTTGCCAGCGCCAGATTTACGAGCCGAAACCATCTGTTTGTATTGTTCTAAGTATTCACCAAGCGGCTCCACAAATCTATCGAATTCTATATCTCGCATAGCATCTAAGATATCCTGACCAGTCAAACCCTTCCTCTTCTTATTTTTCACAACGTTTGTAGCTGCCGAAGTAACGTATAATACGAAAACTGATGCAGCTTTGGCGAGCCCGGTACGCGCCTCTTTTGATATTGAAACTCCTTCAGGTAACGCTTCTTTGACTATTCTTGTGACCACAGTCATCGGGAGATTCAGGTCCTCGAGTTTTTCAGCCATTGTTTTGGTTAATTTAATATTTTACTAGATTAATAACATAAAATGGAAGTAAACCGCCAAAACGATTTGACACCGTTTGACATTATTTCTTGACATTGACAGTGACAGTTAAGTGATGTTCTACACCTACTTAATCATTTTCTACTAATCTCGAATATTGATTCTACCAAAATCACATTACCTATGCTGTTTGTTTTAGGAAGTTTTAGGTAAGATGAATTATTTTTTTATGAGGTAAATTTTCCATGTTTTTCCCAGCTTAGATTAACATTACACAATAAACATAGATTCGAGTAGCAATCGGTTCTAAAATCTTCAATCATTGCTATTGATATTTTCCAGGCGTTTTGTTACCATCTCGAATCTTATCTGATGTAAGTACTGATGGCTGATGCTGATGATTACATATGCGTATGATTTGTTGATACTAAGTTATCTGCACAATATCACAAGATAAGCCATGAATTTCAATTCACAACATAGGTATGGCATAAAATAGAGAAAGGTTGCATCTAAAATGTGATAAAAGTGCACAAAATAATGTGACTGTGAAGGGACAATCGTAAAGGACAAACACTGGCCTTATTATATATATCCTATAAAAAGGTCAGTGAAAATAAAATGAAAGTGGATTGCAGAAACTTGTGCAATATGCAGTAAATCTTCCATAGGGGATCTCTTTATAGTAAAAATACATGGCCTCTAAGCAGGCTCCTCAATAACAAAGAATAATAATATTAGTGGTGCAATTTGGGAAAGAACTATGTGATCGGAGTGCGATGATACTAGCTGTTTTAACTTTTCTGTCTACCCTCGCTATGAAATGAAGTACCTGTGCCATAATAAGTATGACGTTCTGTACACATTTAACATAATCTGTTTATTACTGTAACCAGATGTTTTATTCATTAACAGGTATGAATTATTAAAATTAAACGCTCGTTAATTTTTTTAATGCTTTCTCGAGCAGTACTTTCGCCCCATTTGGATAAATTAGGTAGGTGAACCTACCTTCAATTATAGAAAAGTTTTAAGTTGAGATTTTGGGAAATATAGGTAGGTATTCAGCATGTTACATTTTTTTCTGCTGCCACTAAGTTAAGGTAATTTTAGAAAATTTCCTCAAGTTACATTCCTTCGGTATCTTGTAAAATTATAAAATGAATATGAATTCTTTACCAAGTTACCTACATAAAACCGCAATCTTTTCCACTAGGTAATAGCCTAATAGGTCACTGACCCAAAAATACCGCAACACAACAAAGACAAAATATGTAAATATTGATTTTCAACGCACCCCTGTAAGTTTTATACATGATTTACAGATTACTAGTGGCCATTACTGTTTTAAAACTATCTGTGATAATAAGATTATGGGATTTTTTAATTAGATTAACATGTTTTTGGCACGTAATACGTAAGTGTAGAAGCAAGCACACATTGCGCAAACTCAAATAAGGAACGCCATTTTGTAACTTGACTAGAGTAGAGTATGTTAGTCTGTCAGTGCGGCACCGGCATTCCTCGGACAGGGACGTATACGCGCGCTTTCTTATCGATTTCCACAGACGTGTATGACATAGTGTTATTTTGATGTTTTTTAATCGAAAACGTGACAAATAATGCATTGTTAAATCACTGGTTCGTACTAAAGTTCGAGTGTTATCGTGGTTTCTTTTTTATTTTTATAATTTTATATTCTAATTTTGTGGTTGACTGAAAACATTGCTTTTACATGTGCGATGATAATGGAATTGTTTTTGGAATTTGTATGAGGTGAGATTAATGTATTATTCATATCATTGTGAATTTTAATTTTACCGATTGTTTACGGGCTGTAATTAAAATCGATACTGTGAACATGTTTTGTGACCCCATCCCTATTACAAACGGGTTCGGTTTCAAAAATGGTCATAGATTTTACGCATTTATTTTATAATGTTCATATTAAAAATAAATAAAGACAATTTCTCATTTTTCTTTAAGCTGAAGTAGAAGAAAAGTTAAATTGTGTTCACCTTGTCATTAAAAATAATACACACCATTTACTTAATTAAAACTAGTTATTATTATTTTCTTGCTGCTTACATAATTAGTTATTATTATTTTCTGATTAAATTTTATGTTATGTAATTATTACCTATTGTTCAATTAATTTAATGGAAAATGATCTAGTATGCCTAACTAGTCAAGATTAAATATTGATTGTTAATTTTGTTTTAGTTAGGTAGATATCAACTAATATCAAGTTAGTAACATTATTCCATAGCCTCCATACGAAAATCTAAAATGCTACTAGGTACCGAATTTCTTATCATCAAAACTATTTGGACGTCTAAATTTCCCAACAGCAAGAAATAAAAGAAGTCTCATCATCTGCCTAGCCTTTTTTCCAACTACCTATATTGTGGTTGGCTTCCAGTCGAACCAGATGAAGCTGAATATCAGTATTATACCTACATGGAGCGACTGCCTATCGGACCTCCACAACCCAGTAACTGTGGGCATCCGACATCCCATGGCAAGACTGTTTGTCAGACTTTAGAGCTTCTGACTAATAGTAACGACTGTCAAAGATCTACAAATGACAGCCGTGACCAACGGCTTTACGTGCTTTCCGAGGCACGGAGGAAACTCGCTATGACAGATGTCACCCATCTTCAGACCAACTTCGACAAGCGCAGCTTAACCCGGAAGATCGGTCTGTGCGGCTGTAATTATTAAGTCACGAGCTCCAAGAAATAATCAGAAAAAAATACAGATTCGGGTAGGTTGACCTGCTGGCGCACATTTTCAACGTAACGATCTTGATTTTTGTTATGTTATTTTGAAGGTTTCAAACGATTTTTTGATTGCACATACATTATTCTTTAGCCAGAGAAATTTTTGAGCCGGGAAACTCGTTGTTTTTCTGCCTGTTACAATAATTATACGTTAGATAATAAACCAGTGGTAACTCTGTTTAAAAATCTGCTGTAAACAAACCTATTGATAGTTTTACGCACGTCTAAATTTACACACGATAACGACTTGCCGATCGAACATTATTATGTAGGTATACCGTAGTCAAATCTTACAGCTTGTTTATAAACTCTGGATTTCAACTGAACGTGATAAAGACGCAACAACTCGGACGTTATTGAGGTAAGTTCCGAGCGTAGACTTAAAGTATGGACTGAGACTTCCTTAGCTTTCTGGAAAGATAGAAAAACAATAAATTATAGGACCATCTATAGCTTTCCTTTATATTACCAACAAAGACAATATCCTATGTTATAAAGGAAAGATATACTACAATTGTTTTTCTCAATAGGTAGGTATAGCAATTTTGAGTACCTAGGTAGATAATGTTCAGTTGAAGCGGATACACAAATTCTGCAGACGTTCGAGCTTGTCGAGAACTTCCTCAGTTGCGTCGAGAAAGGAGACATCAGAGTAGTCAAGTAAAGGAAGAAGAGACTGAGCGAGAGTTATTTTAGTTGGTAATGACAGAAACTTATGGAGACGTTTGAGGGACTGAAACGAGCAAAACACCGTCCTGCTTACTTCCGCATTGTGAGTCCAGGACAGGTTGCAGTCAAGAAACACACCTAAGTTTTTAACATTGCTGGAATATAGTATAGGAACAGAATCATACATGCCTGGTGGGAGACACTGGTGATTCAACAAGTTGACAAAATACCTGCCACCAATAATGATTGCTTGAGATTTTGCTGGATGAACCAAAAGTACAAAACTTTTAGCCCACAGAGATATTTTTTAAATCATCATTGAAAGTGGCCAAAGCTCCAGGAAGCTCCTCCAGCTTGAAATGACGATACATATATCTGTTTCCCGCTTCCATCTCCTCTTCGCAGACGATAAGTTGTCTGCGTAGATGGAAGCGGGAAACTGAGAAAAGAAGTGGGGAGAGGACGCCACCTTGGGGAACACCCGCAGCAAGATAACACCATTCAGAGGAAGCCTCATTACAGCGAACCGACTGCGAACGACCCCGAAGATAAGAAGTGAACCAACCAATTACAGAAGGAGATATGTTTAGAGAGGATAGGATACCCAAGAGGATGTCAAAATCAACTGAATTAAACGCACTGCTGAAGTCCAATAAAACTAAAATCGTAAGGAGTTTATTCTCCATGGCCAGTCGGATGTCATCGGTTATTTTAACCAGTGCCGATACTGTGCTATGGCCAGGAAACCAGATTGGTATGGACTCAACAGGCCATTAGAAGAGAGATAAACTACTGCTACTCGTTTAAGTAATGTAGCAATCGATAAATCAAATTAATTATTATTGATATTCTACTACTAAAGTTTTTTCTTGGCGCTGGTATAATCATCAACTGAGTCATCCCACCCTGGGTGGTGTGGAAGGGACTGTAAGACTCTTACCGACTAAAAATCGACCCTATTCCTCCGGTTGCCTTTCCGTTCCAGGGCTGCCATTTTAAGGCAAATCCCGCGACCCAAATATGAGGGAAACCTTGATTTTTGTTATATCTCTTCGCCTATTCTTTGTCATATAGAGAGGAGCCCTGCATGTGTTCCAGCTTTGGGAACATTATAAAAGATGTGTCGTGAATGAGGCCAGAAGGGGGCTCAATTGCCCAGTACATGTTTTTCACAAAATACTCGTTTTTATTTCGCTTTTTTGTCATTATAACACAAAAAAGAAACGTGTATGCTACGGCAAAAACGACGCGATGTATTTCCATAGATTAAAGTGGCATTTTTTATTATCAGCTCCAACTTGTCATTGAAAACTAGTTTATTCAGCCTTGAATTAAGTAACAAGTATTAAAAGAATTTATATATTTTCTCTGTCACAAGTTATATTTTAACGTGCTAGTTGGCTAGTTCTATTAACTTATTTTTTTTTAAATTTCATTATTATTCAATTGTTTTTTTCCCGCGCAATTAGAACAAGATGGATGCCATTAGTTAGTGCATTGTTTTTTTTAATTCGGTAATGAGCTGCACGGTTCGTGAAGTGGCTGAGCGATTGGACTACTGCGCAGTGTGTCGGGGTTGGTTGGGTTCGATCCCCGCACTGAACAAATATTTGTGTGATTCTACAAGTACCTACTTATTATTTCCGGGTCTGAGTGTTTGTATATGTGAGTTTCTATATTTGTAAACGATCCCAGTTGGTTTTTGCAATGTTTTTTTTTTAATAAAAAAAAGGGTTGACTAAATTGCGTGAATTCAGGTGATCAAATACCGCAATGTGTCAAAGTTGCATGTAAGTTTTGCAGCTTGTTAGTAATACTTGCTTTTCTGTTAGCAAATTAACCATGGTAAAGCCTCCTGCAGACACACGTGATTAATCGCGCGGGGCGACGTGTCGCGGTCCATTCGCAGTATTTTTAGAGTGGAA
Organism: Agrotis exclamationis; assembly: GCA_950005045.1. Lineage (NCBI taxonomy): Eukaryota > Metazoa > Arthropoda > Insecta > Lepidoptera > Noctuidae > Agrotis > Agrotis exclamationis. Next base: position 12,733,248 of record OX465441.1, read on the forward strand.
ATTAGCTTGGCTCGTTGTCGCAGCGCGATTAATCGCGTGTGTCTGCAGGAGGCTTAACGTAACATGTATAAACTAAAACCAACAAAAATATAAATTACAAATGATTCTCAGTATCACACACGCAACTCGTGTAAAATTATAATTATTTAACCGAATTGTCCAAAAGCTGATGTAATGACCTTGGTCCAAAAACAGAGGTTACCTCCGTGAACTCGGTTGAAAGGTTAGCGAAACCAGAAATTCTAGTTTTTTTTTTACTGACCCCGTGTAATGCATTCACTTGTCAAGTTGTCATCGCTTGTAGATTTTATCGTGTCTATGGTTATGGCGCGAATGCGTTTTTATCTTTTTGTAGGTTAATTCATTTTACTAAACAAGGTTTAGGTTAATGTTTATTTGAAAAGATATTAGTGTAAAATATTGAGGTTTGAAATGACGATGTAAATAAATAATATCACCCCTTCTGTGGAAGCAGTTTTTGTTTCCTAATGTAACAAAATTATGTTTAGCTATGTTCTTTTTACCGAAATAGGTTGGAGGCAAGTTGATTACCATCGACCGGTCAAAAATTGATGCTCTGAGAAAGACGGGATAAAAACCTTTATTATGTTCTGTGATAAAACACTGTTTTCTGATTTTTTTTTCTTCTTAAAGGTAATTTCATACTCTTCATCGAGGGCTCACAACCACTCACAAAGTCGCATCATAACTTTCCCGCCAAATAAATTTGAGCAAAGACAACAGAATACGTCAAAATACAACAGGCCCAAAAAATGTCTATAATACCTGGCGAAAGTAGGCATCGTGAGCTTACCATTATGCAGACTGTTCCAGGACATTCTCAAACATGAACGTCCCGTAAAACCATTAATGGGACTGCCTTTATAGCCATTGCCATAATGTCCGTAGCGCTATGGGATAAACCCTCCTCAAATGGACGTGCAAGATGTTCACTTGTCATGAATGGGACTCCATTTTCGCGCTCTAATTCTGTAGACCAGTTTTGAATTAAACTATGGGAACAGCGATACAACGATAAAGGTGAATTATATGTCTATGACCTCAATCTATGAACTGTCACTTTAAAGAAAACTACGTTTACCAAAAATACCATTTATGAAACAAAAAAACCATGCAAATTATATTTTATCACATTATTCGTTAAGTTCCGTTTGTTAATTTTTTATACCAACCTACTAATTTTGTTACATTTTTAAAAAATTCATAAAACAAAAATAGTTAAAGAAACGGCGTGCATGAAGCCATAATATGGCGCCTTTACTAGATACCACAAAAAATAGCCCTCACTTTTTCTTTTTTTTAAGGTTGCAAAATTAAAATCAAAATTAAAAAAAAATACTACCTTAGTATTTATAGTCACTAGTCACCATTATCAGTTTGAACAGGGAAAACATTGTAAAACTACCTAGGTATTAGTTTGAAGGTCGAAATCAACAAATAAATGCAATAACTTTATGATATTAAATTGTATTATTACCATGGTACTTTGGGTCACGGTCATACAAATGTGTGTACTACAACATAATATGATAATTTAAGTGCTTCCTTGTTCGTTATTACTATATTTAGTTTAGGAGGAAAACAAGTGAAAAAGAACAGAATATAAACTATTATTAAGAGTACGCTGTACGGCATTTTATCCCAATTTTCAATTTGTCTTTATTTTACGACATTACTGAACTTATTTTAATGAAACTTTACACACCTAAGTAGGATACATAGGTCCAAGCAGGTAAAAAGATAAAGCAAGTAAAAAGATTTTTGAAATGTCTTATATTTATTTTTATTACTTGTTAGTTGCCAGAAAAATGACAAAAATGTTGTTTCTCCAAGGTTCAGTTTTCGACATAAATTTCGGCGAATTATCTAAAACCTGACGCTTTACGACATAATGTTAGTTGTTTAAATGTCCTTTTTATCTAAATATTTATCACACACACAAAAATGCGAATCTTTCCTCTTCTATTCTATACATATAATAAAACTGTAGAAAATAAATTTTTGTACATTAAAAAAAAATAAAAAAAATATAGCCAGGATGTTAAAGGACAACCAATAGAACCCATTTCCAGCATTTTTAGAATTTTTGTCTGTTTGTCTGTTTATCTGTTTGTATGTTTGGTTATTCGGGCATCACGTAAAATGTACGAAATCAATGTAGATAATTTTTATACACAACGATTTAGCGTAACTTGAAGTAACATTTAGTTTTTGTTTCATTGCAATCGGTTTAGTCTATCAAAAGATATTTGAATTTAAAGTGATCCAGAAGATTACGGTCAGTTCACAGTTCACACCGAGACGCGCAGTTCAGTAGCGCGATCTAGCTTCGAAAAGAAAAACTACATATTCAAATAATTCATCTAAACCAACGATAACACGGTAGATGGCGTTAAAAAAACCTGGAATAGAGGTGTTGAATTGAAGTAACATTATGTTTTTTATTTCATCGTAATCAGTTTACACCTTACAAACAAAAAATGTAAATTAATTAAAGCGATTTAAAGGAATCGTAGAATAGAATAGGATAGGATGGGATAGGATGGGACAGGATGGGACAGGATGGGATAGGATGGGATAGGATGGGATAGGATGGGATAGGATAGGATAGGATGGGATAGCATGGGATAGGATGGGATAGGATGGGATAGGATAGGATAGGATGGGATAGGATGGGATAGGATGAGATAGGATGGGATAGGATGGGATAGCATGGGATAGGATGGGATACGATGGGATAATATGGGATAGGATAGGATGGGATAGCATGGGATACGATGGGATACGATGAGATACGATGGGATAGGATGGGATAGGATGGGATAGGATGGGATAGGATGGGATAGGATGGGATAGGATGGGATAGGATGGGATAGGATGGGATAGGATGGGATAGGATGGGATAGGATGGGATAGGATGGGATAGGATGGGATAGGATGGGATAGGATGGGATAGGATGGGATAGGATGGGATAGGATGGGATAGGATGGGATAGGATGGGATAGGATGGGATAGGATGGGATAGGATGGGATAGGATGGGATAGGATGGGATAGGATGGGATAGGATGGGATAGGATGGGATAGGATGGGATAGGATGGGATAGGATGGGATAGGATGGGATAGGATGGGATAGGATGGGATAGGATGGGATAGGATGGGATAGGATGGGATAGGATGGGATAGGATGGGATAGGATGGGATAGGATGGGATAGGATGGGATAGGATGGGATAGGATGGGATAGGATGGGATAGGATGGGATAGGATGGGATAGGATGGGATAGGATGGGATAGGATGGGATAGGATGGGATAGGATGGGATAGGATGGGATAGGATGGGATAGGATGGGATATGATTGGATACGATGGGATACGATGGTATACGGTGGGATATGATTGGAAAGGATGGGATAGGATGAGATACGATGGGATAGGATGAGATACGATGGGATACGATGTGATACGATGGGATATAATGGGATACGATGAGATACGATGGGATACGATGGGTCACGCATAGGTACGACCTGTTTCTGGGGCTGCCAGCGCCGGTAAAGGCAGGAACGGGCAGGCTCCGGAGTACGCCCATACTACTCAGGTTCCAGAGGCATTTAAACGTAGATTTTTCACTTGCACGAGCATGCGGGCGGCGAGTATGCCTGGGTCGACGGCGCGTTGTGTTCAACACGCGCCTCAATGTGTCATCACAATGACGGTCCCCCCTTAGAAGGCCAAAGCCTGCCGGGGTCGCGGAACTATCGAATTACCTTGACCCCGGAACGTAAAGGCCTATTATAAGATTTATAGGACATCGAGGATTTTAATCAGTACAAGTCTGACAATCCCTCTTACCCTGCCCTGGGTAGGAGGACTCATTAGATGATTTACGTACGCATATTTATGTATGCTCCAGAATGATGGTTTACAGCCCATGTTGTTAATAAAGAAGCACTAAAAAAATACATTGTTAAGTTCCGACCTCCACGCGAACGAAGTCGCGGGCACAGCTAGTCATAAATATTAGTGTAGATTTATAACTTTCGTTTATCAAAAAGTGGCTTCACGTAAAATCGTCAACCTCCTTTCTTCCAAATCCGTTCAGTGCAGTGCTGTGCTGCGTGTCACGGGTTCGATCCCCGCACGGAGTAAATATTTGTATGATCTACAAGTTTAGATTTGTTTGTAAACGCACCCACGACACAGGAGAAATAGTGTGGGGGCAAAGTTTCTTTAAAAGAAAAAAAAAATACCAAAAAATTGTATACCTATTGGTCAGATTAGTAAAGATTTTTTAAATATTGTAATATTTTTTAATTTTCTTCTAGATCCACGACAAGTGGCACTTTAAAACCCTCCACAGTACAAATAAAATTAATATTCCACTTCTTTTGATTACATTGACTAAGTAATAACTTGTAAGTATGAGTCTAAGTAAAATGTTTGTAAGCTCGTAACTATGGGGGGAGCGGTTACCAGGGCCATGGGGCCCATGGGGTATGTTAATGTTAATTTTAGTATTCGATACTATTACGTTTTTTATTGAAGTAGCAAGGGTTTTCTGGGGTGAACCTTGAACTTTTGGGTCTGTAATAGCAAAACAGACGCCATAGAAAGAATATGTGACGTAAACGTGACATAAACTATACTGTTACGGACTGGGTAACGGATAAATTAATTGACACTAATTAATTAACCAAATAATGTTGAATGAACTCGGCACCACAGTCTACTTGAAAACTATTCTAGTACCAATTTTAAATGGGACCTAAATGGGCCCCAGTTGCCCAAAATGCTCCCTAATGGAAAAGACGGAACTGCATGCGAGATTTAACAGCAGTAGAAGATAATTATTTAAGAAAAACTAAAATCCCCAAACCGCTGTACCTAGTACGTAAAATTTTCACCACAAAATCTTTCTGCGAAAACCGGGCTTAGCCTTAGAGGCAACACTTCAACTTTTTTCTCCCTTATTGAAAGATCATTCTTTAAATTCATTTTGAAGGGACACTCAATCTTTGAGAGGCACTTGCAATCTTTTGTCTTTAGTCTCTGCCCTTTTTAGGGTTCCGTAGCCAAATGGCAAAAACGGAACCCTTATAGATTCGTCATGTCTGTCTGTCTGTCTGTCTGTCTGTCCGTGTATGTCACAGCCACTTTTTGTCGAAAGTATAAGAGCTATCCTGTTGAAACTTGGTAGAAAGATGTATTATGTGAACCGCATTAGGATTTTCACACAAAAATCAAAATAATGGGGGTGCCCCCCATACTTAGAATTGAAACTCAAAAAAAATTTTTTCACCAAACCCTTACGTGTGGGGTATCTATGAATAGGTCTTTTAAAATGATATTGAGGTTACTAACATCATTTTTTTCTAAACTGAACAGTTTGCGCGAGAGACACTTCCAAAGTGGTAAAAAGTGTGTCCCCCCCCCCGTAACTTCTAAAATAAGAGAATGATAAAACTAAAAAGAATATATAATGTAGACCTCAACCAAAACTACCAACGAAAATTGGTTTGGATGAGATACAGTTAGCAGTTTTTGAGATATAGTACATTTTCAAAAACCGCAAATATAACTTTGCCATTCATACAAATACTATGAAAAACAAAGTTATTTTATTGTTTGTGTATATTACTTACTAATCTCAATATAATTATATCTCTAATCTATGCTTGCTGCTACGGAACCCTTCATGGGCGAGTCCAACTCGCACTTGGCCGGTTTTTATAATCTATGGTAGGGTTGCCATCCATCCGGACCTGTCCAGGAGCAAGCCACGCTTATCGAAGTTGGTCCGTGGATGGGTGAACATCTATGATAGCGAGTTTCCTTCGTGCCTCGGAAAGCACGTAAAGCCGTTGGTCCCGGCTGTCATTTGTAGATCTTTGACAGTCGTTACTATTAGTCAGAAGCTCTAAAGTCTGACAACCCAGTCTTACCATGGGGTATCGTATTACCCAGTTACTGGGTTGTGGAGGTCCGATAGGCAGTCGCTCCATGTAAAATACTGGTATTCAGCTGCATCTGGTTCGACTGGAAGCCGACCCCAATATAGTTGGGAAAAGACTCTAGGCACATGATGCTCGGAATTCATTTTTAAATTGATTTTTTTGACTTACATACGTCCTAAAGTCAGGTTTTTCGTATGGGGGTAATCCAACACGGGGGGGTCCAGAATCATGTCCTGGACCCATGGTATCCGTTTGTGCGTCGATGACTCTTACACCCTATATACTAATACTATAAAGCAGAAGAGTTTGGTTGAACGCGCTCATCTCAGGAACTACTGATTCGAATTAAAAAATCTTTTTGTGTTGGATAGACCATTTATCGAGAAAGGCTATAGGCTATATAACATCACGCTATGACCAATAGCAGCCGAGTAGCGGGGTGATGCTACGGGCAACAGCTAGTAAAAAATCATCATCACCATCAGACTATAATATTCCCACTGCTGGGACACAGGTCTCCTCTCTTATAGAAGAGTGGGCCGTAATCTACCACGCTGGCCCAATACGGATTGGGAGATGTCATATGTCTTCGAATTTTCTAGCGATGTTTTCCTTCACCGTTTTGAGAGCAGTGGTGTTGAAATAAATTACACAAAGTAATGCGTAACCGGTAAGTCGAGGCTGATACCATACCACTGCTCTCCTAGTAAAAAATAAAAAAGTTAAATGTCAGAATTGTTTCTCAAACATACTCTCGTTAAAACTTTTCAAATTTCTTAATGGTAACCCTAATCTATTGATCGTTCGTGAGTCGTGACAGCCACTGCTGTGTGGAGGGTGGCAAAGGTGTGGGGTGTCTCGAGTCTGCCAGTCTGCCCTATTCACACCGATCTCATTATGATTTTTATTCGCAGCTTCAAGATAAATCAGATTTGAATAGGCTATTTGACAGTATCAATAAATTATAAATCTAATTCGTCCCTTATTTAGAGTTTTGAAAAATAACGGACACAAATTTTTTCTTATGTAAAATCAATGAATATTTACCAAGATGTAACACCTCAAGACTCGAGAATGGGGGCTCGTGACGTCGGAGTTCAGTAAAAATGTACTGAATTGTGACGTATTGGCAATTTTAAAAGCATCATATCTCCGTCAATTTTGGTTTGCGTAAAATTAAAAAGAAAAAATACGGGTCAATTATTATTTGATAATCTAACTGGCGGACTAATTAGATTTTTTTTGTCAAATAGCTTATTATATGGTATGTCATCACCATACATATAGCGGCTTTTGACTCTTGACCAGGTCAAAGATAACAGAGACAGTCGTCGATTATGGTTTTAAAACTGTGACGATTGGAGTTAGCTTACCCAAAATAAGCCTGTTCACTCTAAATTTGAAGGGTTCGTATGTCCTGCAAGGAATGGTTTATGATTTTTAATACTATACTGTTGATTTACTACTAAATTTACCAAAATAACTAGGTTTCAAAATTGAAATAATAGTGTCCAACTTGCAACGTTGAGTGTGGAGTAAGTCACAAAGTCACAGCTTCGCTTGTCGTATTGTCTGAGGTCTTCAACGCGAACTAAAGGCGGTTCAATAAGATTAAAAAAGTTTTTTTTTTAAATGTAACCGTCTTCTAAAAAAAACAACCACTAAAAAGGGTAAAAAAAACTACCAAAAAACTTTTTTCCGGAAGTCGGTGGCTTTGTTTTTTATTTTTATTAATTCATTGACTTTATTGCCACCGACTTCCGAAAGAAAAGTTATTATGTAGGGTATTTTATCCTTTTTTTGTGGTTGCTTTTGAAGGCGGTTACTTTTTTTTGGAAAAGTTTTTTATTTTACACTTTTTAGTTTAAATATACAACCCAAATTCTTGTCAAATACATAATTTTCTTACAAGTATATTAGAGTTTTGTAATCCGTAATACCGGTAATGACATCGCCCTTGTACACAAAGAGCTAAAAAAATCCATATCTCAAAAACTACAGAACCGATTTTGATGAAACTTGCAGTATTCCCTAAGTTGAACAATACCTAGTACAATAAAAAAGAATGACTTAAACTTATGCGAACAAAAACATACATACATACATACACTTCTGAAATTTGTTCAGACGCTCATATAGACTAACATATACGAAAACTGGGCAGTTCTGAGAATATTACACACATACGGGTCGAATTGATAACCTCCTTTTTTTTTGAAGTCGGTAATTAGGCAGGATTTCAAATACTCTCAGAATGATTTTGACAAGCCTTACAATATCAAAGCCATATTTAATCTGTCTGGAAAAAAATTAACACCTTAAAACATGTGTGTCGGACTGTCGGTATTGTGTCATGTAGAAATGAAATTAAATAGAAAGGCAGACAATATTCAAGGTCGCATGGACAGTGGTCACTGGGGTGTCATTCGTAATATGACTGGGTAGGGCAGCTTGAGCTTCGCCTGTCCAGTTAATTATGCCAGTTTGTAATTCATAAAATAGGTGTAGAATTAAGGTGAACGCAGACCTAGACGCACCGCAGTCTCCGCACTCCGCAGTCAACTATTTAATCCCATCCCATTTCCTTTTACCTAATTTTAATATTGGACGTTGAAAGTGCCTCTTTGATGGTCTAATTGAAACCAATTGAAACAAATGATTTGACTTTGACATTAAGATAATATTTTTCTGACATACGAGTAGCAACACCTAGCTAAATAAATTATTGTCGAATCAGAAAGCAGCTGTTGCGTGTTCACATTTAAATTTCAAAGTTACCGTAACCGCAATGAATTTCATCCATAACTAATGAACAATTCACGAAGTTTGTATCCTGTCAATATTTGTAAATGTCGATCAAAGTAAAAGAGGGGTAATTGACGTATTAAGTATTTGTACGTTGGTAGACAAAACATTTATGTCACCTTTCTATATCTTAAGCCCATGTTCCTCGGTCAGCGTTTAGCGATATCTGACAGGAAAGCAAAGAGGGCCAAACGTCTGTTGGGGTCGTGGGACTGTCTAAATAAGTAACCGTGTCCCAGGAACGTAAAGGGTATAGAAGGAACACAGTGGATTTCAGTCAGTATGAGTCTGGCAGTAATTTCTGCTTCGCCCTGGGTGGGAGGACTCATTTGATGATTTTACCACGATAAAAAAAGCGTATAGCGCTAGCGATATTAAAGTAATGTTTGCGACTGGAACCGAGTTGAACGTTGGGGTTGGCTTCCAGTCTAAATGGATAAGCCAAAGGATTTCCGTGACAACACATGGACAGAGTTAGTACTGGGTCATACCCTTGAATAGACTGCTTTTCAGACTTTCAAGCCGTTTGGGCTCAGCTGTCATTTATAGATCTTTAACAGCGTTCCCTTGATTTTAACAGCTGTTTCTGATTGATGGCAAATTCAGTCGTTATGGTTACAGACAAAGATTGGGATGAAGGTACAAACCGAGACAGAGTCCGCGCAACGACCATGAATTCATACGACTGAAGTCCTGCGGAATATTCGTGGTATTACATTTTTTTATGTAATGTCATAGAGCATAGACACTTACAGTAATGGCGCGCTTTTATTGAACGACTGCCTATCTATATATGGCCTATAATAGACTGACAATAATTCGTTTTTTTGTGGACCACAACCTAGTTAGTTAATGTACTCAGTACGATACTCCTTAGTAAAACTAATTATTATCAGTCTATTCGGGCCATCAACTTACAGTTTGTGGAGGTTGGATAGGCAGACGTTCAATAAAATTTTGGTATTCAAATCAAATCAAATCAATCTTTATTTCAGCTGCATCTGGTTCGACTGGAAGCTGACCCCAACATGTTTGGGAAAAGGAAAAAGGAATTTGAGGCCTGAGGTTATCAACCCGCCATTGTGACGTCACCGTCCGCCATGATGTCATTTCTTACGTAACCTTTGGATTGCGCGCGCTTTTTTCTTTTTTTTTTGTTGGTAGTAATGTTGGATACTTATTATTGCCCATGGCGGGCGTGACCAACTGACCATGAAATGTTTGGATTTTTATAATACTTATAAGAAATAAATCTTCTCATTATTGTGGTGTGATCTATTAGAAAAAAATATTTGTGTAGGCACTCTGTACTTATGGTTTTTAAATAATTTATGACTTTTCTACATTTTTTATTGTTAGTTCGGAAAAACAAAATTATAAGTAATGATTTGATTAAAATTATAGTGTGGAATGCGGCATGGTTCTTGGTCGGGTCTATCCAAAGGTCTATCGCCGTCATTTTTTTTTCCGTAATTATTTCTTTCGATTCACAAATATCATTCATTAGCATTACGTTTGCGCACACAAATACAGACAAGCTATCCTCTAGAAGACAATTTGTAAGCTGTAAGTAACGACGAGATCTTGGTCGAGTTTTTGTGAGTCTTAGTAGCTTAGTGAATACCAAACTATAGTTTCTAGGCTGGCATACTTTGAGAAAAGCACTGAATCAGTAGTGAATTTGACTATGATGACGTTTCCAGAATAATACTGCCACGATAAAAAAACTATTCCAAATTCGAATTAGTTCTTACTCCAATTTGTCATTTTAGTGTTTTTGGCTGAATGCCAGTGTGCTCTTTGCTTAAGTTAAGTATTTTTGTAGTAATATCTTTGTGTCCTGTTCCTGACATTTTCCTGGCTCGGATCTTGATATTAAAACTTTTGTTAAAGCTTTCTGGAGTAATCTGATCCGGAACGAAATGAGTACGTAGATGTAGTACCTAATTTTTATAAATAAAATATTGTAATTAATTGCGATTTCACTGTACTATTTATTTTATTTTTCTTTTGATATCGAACATGGCTGAGCTCCCTGGACCGTTAACCTTTTTTTAAAAATATAACGAACAAATCTGTCTAAACTATTTGACCACAGTAGATACCTACATAACTTGTCTATTAGAATGTTAGAAAACATTTAGTGCATAAGGGCCCATACGGACGAGCGCTTTAAGGGCGTTAAAAAAACGACCGATATAGAACAAATGCATTCCCTTGTATCTGTTCACCTTCACACGTCAGCGCTTTTAAAGCGCGGCTGTATTTGAATATAAGTGCTGGGTGGTGACGTTTAAGTTCAATTCACCTTCTTGTTAAAACTCAGCGCTTTTTTAACGCCCAAAATAAAAGCGTTCGTGTGAATGGGCACTTACACTATAATGTGCTTATCTGAACGTGGCATCATTTTGGGCCCTATCAGAAAACCAGCGCTGAGTCAATTAAAAAAAATGTCACAGCAAATGCTGAGATAGGAGCCTTTTGGCCTCGCACAGGACTAATTATTTTGTATTTTCCCACGTTTTTTTTCGTTTGTTATCTTTCTTTTTATGTAATTGAGTTTTACCTTTGATTTTTTTCTTCTGTAGGGGAACAGTGTATAAGATGGGGACGCGAGGTATGATGGGAAATCACACACTTAAGGCAAACAAACACAATACTAACGTAGCATAAGCGCCAACAGGACGCCATTTGTTAATAGCCGACGACGTCCTGATGGCGCTTGCGCTACGTTAGTGTTGTGTAAAGTATGCCTAAAGAGTGTATATCCCCATTATACCTCGAGATTATTATCGTCCCCGTCTTATACACTGTTCTCCTATAGTTTTGTTTGTTCTGTCCGTAGTGTGTCAATAAATCCCTTTACTTTCTTTCTAGTGTTAGCTCAATGAGATAATGGGAATGTCTTATTATGATGTTGCTTTAAAAGACATTAGTCAGTTTCGGAACTTAATAAAGAATTGTTAAAAGAACCGCCACCGGTTGCGTTTCAAATCTGGCATGATTTGGCAAAATCTACGAAACATGGGACTTGGCACCTGTTCATAGCTTTAAGTAATTGATACTTCACTTCAGTGGCTTAGAGTTTGGAAAATAAGGTATTACTTTAAAGCTGTTTTTACGCCTTTGTCAAAACCTTTTCTAACTTAAATAAAACTGGCCTAGTGCAAGTCGAACTCGTGCACGAAAGGTTCGGTACAGTTACCGGCATGGATCTTGAGCGCTGACCTTCACCTGCGCAGAAGTGAGTTATTAGGTCCCTTTGGTAGATGAAGTGAGGAACGGGGGCGGGGAAAGTGTAGTGATTGGCCCGCGTAGCGTGCCGTAGCGTATCGCGTCATAGCCGCCACTCGGGATTCGTTGTTTTGTGCGTTTTATTTGTTTTATTGTGCGTTTCATTTGTCGATAAGTGTACGATGCGCAAAGCGATCCCCACTCTTACGCCGAAAGCTCAAGAAACGTGCCTGTATTTGTACCATTATCCATAAAATCATATCTATTGCAGTGGGGCTCATCAAAAATCACGTTTGTTGAATGGGGATTTGGGGACCCTTTAATATTTATTTTATTCTGTATTTTAGTTATTATTTAATGTTATAGTGGCAACAGAACTAGATCAACTGTGAACATTCCAAATGTCTAACTATCACGGTTCATGACACAGCCTGGTGACAGACGGACGGACAGCGAAGTCTTAGTAATAGGTTCCTGTTTTACTGTTTTGGGTACGGAACTCTAAAAAGAAACAAGCAGTTACCTACCAAAAAAACATGTTTTAAAAACTGGGTTAAAGCCGTAAGCCAACCAGAGTAAGGACAAATAAATTAGCAGTTACAAAAACAATTCTGCTGAACACATCAAGAACACTTTGAACTTTCAGTGATTGTTGAAGTCATTAACATGGGTAGGGTTGTCAGGTCTTAAACCGAAAAGGTGGAAAAAAACATTGATTTGGCATAAAAAAATTTTTTAGACAAAAAAGAGGAAAAATAAATATTGTTTTTTTTTTTTTTTGGAAAAAAACAGATGTTGTGTGCCCGGCTATGCCAAATAGACCCATGCCAAAGAGCCTTTGCCTCAATGAATGGACCGAAATTGAGGGTTGATGTCAATGTAACCCCAAGAAGGTCAAGATGGTCCGTTATCGGTATGGTCCAACGACGATATGTATGGTCACACCTCGGAAAGATGGAGCCGGGTGGAATTGGCTCTTTTTTGCGGAAAAAAGACACGCCTGAGTCTTAGTAGCATTGAACCTGACCAGATTGGATTCAACCCATTCTGAGACAGCCTCCAAAAACAGGTTCAAGCGCTCAACCATGGCCTCTCGGAGAGACCGGATCTGAGGCCCAGTAGCCCGTGCATCGGACACGTATCTCTCAGCAACCGTGCTGTCATCTGCGTACCCAAAGGTTCCGGGTTTTAGCAGGTCATTTATGTGAAGCAAAAACAACGTTGCTGAGAGCACCGACCCCTGAGGTACTCCGGCGTTAATTTCTAACTGACCGGACGAGCAGCCATCAATCACCACTCGGATGGAACGATCCCTCAGGAAGTCTGCAATCCAATCACACAGACCACTGGGCAAACCGAAGGAAGGAAGCTTAGCAATTAGGCCCTCGTGCCAGACCCTGTCGAAAGCCTTCAAGATGTCAAGGGAAACAGCGAGTGCTTCCCCGTGCCTCTCGATGGCCTCACTCCAGATGTGAATGGCATACGCTAGAAGATCCCCAGTAGACCGGTTTCGGCGGAAGCCGTATTGGCGGTCACTAAGGATATCGTTGTCTTCTAGGTATGCCAGGAGCCTACTGTTCAGCACACGTTCCATACTCTTACAGAGGATGGACGTGACCGAGATGGGTCTGTAGTTGCCCGGATCAGCACGACTACCCTTCTTAGGCACAGGCTGGACGTTAGCTTGCTTCCAAGCCTTCGGCACTTTTCTGGTCGCCAGTGAAAGGCGATACAGGCGTGTCAGGACCGGAGACAATTCAGGCGCACAAGTTTTAAGCACAATAGCCGGGATTTTGTCAGGGCCACTGGCTTTATTCACGTCGAGAGAACGCATCTTACACAAGGCGACGCAAATCTCCGATACCCTGTAGTTTAATGTCTTTGCCGATACCTTAAAGTACGACTTTGGTATCCATTGACGCGTGTCGGTCGAAAGGGTCGCGGGACTTTCCAACTAAAGGGTCGTGTAACTGTCTAAAGGGTCGTGTAACTGTCTAAAGGGTCGCCGGACTGTCTAACTAAAGGGTCGTGTAACTGTCTAAAGGGTCACGGGACTGTCTAACTAAAGGGTCGTAACTAAAAGGTCTAAAGGGTCGCGGGACTGTCTAACTAAAGGGTCATGTAACTGTCTAAAGGGTCGCGGGACTGTCTTAAGGGTCGCGTAACTGTCTAAAGGGTCGTGGAACTGTCTAAACAAGTTACAACACTGTAACCTTTAAATGTTGAACGGACCAATTGGTCCGCATAACAATTAAAGAACAATTACTAAATGGACGTCCACAGTAGATGATTTAAAGTAACTTAAAGGGTTATTGAATGAACTCCGTTGATTTTAGTCCGTATGAGTCTGGGAGTCCCTGCCGTTCCACCAAGGGCTCGGACTCATTTGATGATTTTATCACGATAAAGAAAAGATGCTGATGATGAATGATCTGCAAGTAGTTGTTCCGGTCTGGGTGTATGTGAGTTTCTATTTGTTATAGATTTTTTTTGGGTGTTCGTCTTCTTCGTCGTGTCGATGATTCCTTTAAATTAAATGAGCTTCGACCAAAACTCTGACACATTTATGGAGTTGGTTGTGGCCTCGGACAGGTCTCTAAGAGTGCAGGTGGAATTACTCAGAGTACAAGTGAGGAGGTGGGCCATCGTTTGTGCTGAGGCTCCGCAGTCGCATCTTTCACCTTGGGTGGGGTAAGTTTTTTAAAAATTTAATAGAAAAGAAAAAAAAAACTTAATTGTTTAAAAATGAATAAAGATATTTTTTTCATAACAGCTGAAACATTACTGTAAAGCAAACTGAAATCATTTCAGGCCGTCTGCTCATGAAAGCGAGGCAGCCACATAATGAGTGCATTCATACACGAATACACAGCATTATGTATGTATGTCTGGCTCAATAACAAGCTGTTTCGAACTTTATTTAGAAGGTGATAATGACTAAATTGGGGTTCGATATTGAAGCTTACGTCATTTATCGTGGGAACTTTTAAGGCGCGTTCAGATTTATCGGTTATTATGTGTGTTGAAATATTTTTGAATGTTTAAAATTTTCGAACGTGCACGACTTAGCGCCACCTAGCGTTCGCAACTTTACTGGCTATGATTTCTAATTAAAATCAGATTTTGTTACAAACAACGACCATTTTTATCTAGACTCCTAATCACAGGCGACCGATGTCTGTCAATGTCAACACCACGGAACAAGTCAACACATTAGGTAAAAAAGTCTTATAACCGTCGTGACTCGACCACTCCTGTGAGCCCCTCGTCGCACTGACCTTGAGTTGGCCAATCAGAACGCAGTAACCCGTCCCCGATAGCCAATCAGAACGCAGTACCCCGTCCCCCTCGCTTACGTCGTACCTCAGCGACTTGGCAGAATAATTTTCGTTAGTCAGATCGTGCATGAGGCGCAGGGTTGGCATGTTTAAAACAAGTTGTTTTAAAACACCTGTTTTAAACAGTGTTTAAAACAGTTTGAAATTAAACAGTGTTTTTTATTACACGTTTTAACTACTTTTCATGGCGGATGAATGCCTGTAAAATGAAAATAAACTAATGTTCAGGGGTCTTAATAGCTTGACATTAAATAATTTGAGTGTATGCCCCTGCTATGTCACATTTTTAAACTTTTATTGGCATTGTAATGAAATAGTACTTCAAAACATTCGAAAAAAAAACAGTAATGTTTTTTTTTTCATTGATATTTTTTTGTAAATATTTCATTACAAACAGCGAATTTGAAAAGATCTAGTCTAGAAATGAAACATATAATTTATTTATAAGTTACGCTAACACTTATAGTATAGGCTCAAAATAAATAACTTAGTAACCTAAAAGTGTGAAACACCTCTTATTAAGTCATAACTTAAATTAAAGTAAGGTGAGGTAAGTTATGATCAAGTTGCTACATATTAGTCATTCGCGCCAGTCTCCCCGCGCGATTGGTCGCCGTCGGTCATGTGTTGTGATAATCTGTGTTTGTTTACGTAAATATTACTTTATTTAATCGACAGTGACAGATGACTTAACTCAAGGTGAGGTATTTTTGAAGTTTTGAGTATTATTTAACCGATAAAAAAAGGAGGTGATCAGTTCAACCCGTATGGTTGTATATGTGTGTTTGTCCAAGATGATCTCACGTTTGGATGAAGCGATTTTGATGCGGTTTGTGGTTAACTTCGAGGTTTTGGTATAAAACAATAATGGACATCCCGTGACGTCATTCGCATAGATCCGTTATTGCTTATTTGGATAACGGCTTCAAAAAGACGCTGATCAAAGACTTCTGTGCTGTATTTTGTTGATTATTCTGAACCGAAGAGGGTGAAATAAAAACTTGAAAGTCGATGGCAAAAGTCAAAGACATACCTAAAAAAAGAAAGCCACCGACTTCCGAAAGAAAAGTTCTTATAAATTTTTTGTGTTTATTTTTTAAGTCGGTTCCTTTAAATAAGTCGGTTTTTTTAAGTTTTTTGTGCTGACATTTATGCTATATTTTATTTTCAAATTCTTGCACCTGTGCGAAGTCAGGGCGGACCACTAGTTCATATAAAAGCAAGTTTCAGTATAAAAATCAGGATTAAATTCAATGAAGGTTGTTCAAATTTATCATCTGCTATCGTCCCTAGCAAGTTTAATGTCAACAAACGTATAATGTGTTCCTGAGTGCATAGATAACAACTTACTTTTAACTGCACTGATAAGCCTTAAAACCTTATCTAATCCGACGTCTGGCCTTGATTTCATTCAATGGATAAAGGCGTACTTTTGACTTCCATGCAAAAATGTGTCAATGTCAAAGTGACATATCGTTTATTTATGAACAGAAACTCTTTTGTGGGAGTCATATCGTGGTAAAATCATCAAATGAGTCCTCCCACCCAGGGCAGGACGGGAGGGACTGTTAGACGTGTACTGACTAAAGTCCACGGTGTCCTTCTAGGTAAATAATATAGCCTTTTACGTTTCGGGGTTAGTCGCTAGTCCCGCGACCCCAGCAGGCTTTGGCCCTTTGGCAGGGGGCCCCGTCATTGTGCTGACACTCTTTGAGGTGCGCATGGAACACAACACAATGTCCATGGTCGGACAGCGAAGCGTCCATTACTCGCCGTCCGCGTGCTCGAGTCATAGACATAGAGCATGGACTGAGAGAAAGAGAGAATAATAGTTGTCGCGTGGTCTTTCCTTTACGTTACAAAAAAGGCAGATTGTAGTTAATGTGGAAGTGATTCTTCTAGAAGTTGAGAGTATGGCAAATAAAAGCAGATAATTTATTCTCGGTTCATGCTGTCATGTGTATGGTTGGAGTCATAAGTCTTAGGGTGAGGACAAACGAGCGTAATTTTTGAGTTGTGAGTCGCAGAATTTCGGTCGCTTTCATACAGAACAAAATACGACTCTTTCGCGACGTAAATTTTTCTATGAAAGCGACCGAAATTCTGCGACTCACAACTCAAAAATTACGCTCGTTTGGCCTCACCCTTAAACTTATTATTGTCGTCGCTGGTCGCACAATGGTAAAATAAACAAAAACTTTCAATGCCCGTGTCTTTTCAAGACAGTTTCTATAGGATTTATTTAACTACAATAAAGTCTGCTTTCATAATTAGAATAGGCTAGTGGCCCTAAAAAATTTAATTAGTCCGTCTTCTAGATTATTCAAAAATAAGAGACACGTATTTTTTTATTTGTAAATTTTTCACGTGGGGTGGCGTCACACGTAACTTTAATGGGCTAAGTATATCTTTGTTATTTTTTGTTTAATCGAAAAAAGAAAAAATACGTGTCCAATATTTTTTTATAATCTAAAATACAGACTAAATAGAATGTAATTATTTTGACCTTGGAAACTACCCTATTATTTATCTGACAATATTCGGTTAACAATAACTTGTGGCAAATACAAACCCGCATTGGGCCCACTAGATTACGGCCCACACCCTCTCACAGAAATGATACCTGTGTGTGTCCCAGCAGTGGGAACATTTATAGCCTGATCATAACATAAGGTAGTAAACTACACAGCATAATAGCCTTGCTTTTATCACGACCATTAATTTTTATCAGGAAAATGTACGTTCAGCGAATTATTGTTTTTTTTTAATGGCAATTAAATTCGTGTATTGCTATGGAGAATAACCGTAAAGGACGGTCAATAAAGAATACCAGTCGTATTGCTGTCACCTGACGCTTCATAACATAAAAGGCGTTCATATTTCCAAAGGTAGTTCCGTGCGGGGAATGAACCCGCGACACGCCGCGCCCTGTAGTCGATCGCAGAGCCACTGAGCCAACCATGTCATGATTGTATTGATTTTTTTAACATATTTTTGCGCCTCGTGAGGTATAAAAACCAACTAAATGGACTAGCTCATTAATCTTTCCTATCTTTAAATATTCAATTTTAAAGATTATGTATCAGGGTTGGCATGATTAAAACAAATTGTTTTAAAACACCTGTTTAAAACAGTTTGAAATTAAACAGTATTTTTATTACCCGTTTCAACTACTTTTCAAGTCGGATGAATGCATATAAAATGAAAATAAATTAATATTCAGGAGTCTAAATAGCTTGACATAAAACCATTTGAGTCTATGCCATTGCTATGTCATATTTTTAATATTGGCATTGTAATGAAATTCTTAAAAAATATTAGAAAAAAACATCACATGTTTTTTTTCAATTGATCATTTTTCGTAAAAATTTCATTACAAAGGGCGAATTTGAAAAGATGTAGTTTAGAAATGAAACATAATTTATTTATACGTGTAGACATCGACAAATAAGGTGGAATTAATTTGAAAAAAAGTCTGAAACTATTAAAAAACACTTGTTTAAAACAATTTGAACTGTTTGTTTTATAAATTTGAAAAAAAAAACTGTTTTTTTTTCCAACCCTGTTATTTATAAAATTATAAAGGTTTTGGAACGGACCAAAAAATCGCATCATTAAATACGTCTAGCTAGCATTCCTGTGTTTAAAGATAATTGAAGAAGTATTGAGCAAGTTTTCAGCGTACCTGAAGCACTTTTCCAAAATTTGGAGTAGCTCCAGACCAAGACCATAGATATATTATAGAGGTTTTTAATATATCTGTGAGGTAGACAGACTGACAAATAGACAACAAAGTGATCCTAAGATAGTTCAGTTTTATCATTTGAGGTACAGAAACCTAAAAAAAGGCTTTCAGTCTATTTATCCGCATATGGGTTTATGTTATTTGCAACAGTACGTTGTACTTGATTTGCTTTTTCAATGCCGATATTATCGCACTTGATATGAACTACGAAACCGTATCAAAACAAAGCCTTCGTTAGTAAAAAAAGTGTTTCTAACCAGTTCATTAACAGAGGTTAGATATGCTGAAAATAACAACTGTTTAAACTTAGGTCTGGTTCACATTGAGCGTGTTATCGCTGACTGTGACATATTGTATGTAAAATAACGAACAGTCAGTCAGCAATTGAAATTGTTTTGTATCAAAACTGTGTACCTATTCGCTCGTATTATTGGACCTAAAGCTATGGGAACGTTTGAACATACTCTATGACATTGAGATAATTTTGCGTCTCTTTGGTTAAAGTACTTTCGTTAATGACGCCGTATAGGGAATCTTTTTCATATACATGTAGCACGAAAATAACAATGAATAAATCTTGCATGCATCTGTATGTACACACATGTTTTAGCAAAATAAAATTTGTATTGTATTGTATAATTACGCACAAAGAAGCCAGTCGTGTCGTTGGACTTTCTGTTTGTCCTAAAGATTTATTATTAGATAGTTTAGCCGCAGTGTTTTACGAAGGAATGGTGTGCGAAATTTTATCAACTGAAAGATCATTATAGGTACTTATTTGTGTTTTATTTGGAGGAGAGGTCGAAGTCGGAACTACTGATATTTATATTTTACGCTTCGTGCTCTGTGCTAGAGCAGATGTAGTCTCAGAAATACCTTCAGACACTTCAGAGGGTCAAACGTTTCGTCCGAAGTTTCTGTTACGAATACTGGTTGGACGCCCAAAACGGCCGGGTAAACGCTAAGTGTGAACATAGCCTTACTACTAATCAACATAATTAAATCATAATCAGTCAAGGTTGACGTACGCTGCTAATTACTATTCTCAAATTAACATCTTTTAAAAACCTTCGTTTTTAACAAAACCTTTGCAGATGTCTAATTGGGACTAATGAGATTAATTTTGTTGATAAAAATGCTAATTTTATAGGTGTACATTACATAACATAATACCACGGAAGTGCTCGTGGCTAAATAATTACAGCAGCACAGGTCGATCTGATGGACCCGCTTTAAAGGGCCAGAGCCTGCCGGGGTCTCGGGAATTAACTTCACCCCGGAACGTAAAGGGCTATTGAAGGACATTAGGACACCGTGGATTTCAGTCAGTACGAGTCTGACAGTAGAGTCGGAAGGACTCATTTCATGATTTTACCACGATAAGAAAAAGCACAAAGCCTATTGATACTTTTAATAATAACATTTATATTTTTATGAAATGTTTGGCATAGGTATTAAATTTTTATTCTCCACACTAGGATTTTTTTCTAACTTATATACATAAACGGCCCGAATTTTAAATTAAGTATTGTCAAAATTTGACCACTACTATATACAATGCTGAGTGCAAATGCCATTAATTTGTTTTCCATATGCGCTCAAAAGTCTCATATGCGACCTCCAGAACACTGACATAGCAAAAATTAAGTCATTTATGCTTAATGCTAGTCTAAAATACTTAATGGCGACTTGATTAAAGACTCGGTAAATAACATTAGTTCATAATGTATATTTACTAAGCCACGTTTAAGTCATAGACAATGAGTCAGTCACAACGATACTCCTTGCTGTCTGACAAGCTCATATTAAGTGTTACAGTTTTAAGGATTTTTATTGCTATGACTTACGACCATTCTCAAGGTTGCTGCGATTTGACAATACGTCTAGATTTCTTTATAATATGCAGATTTAATATCAAATATTATGTTTCGATGTAAATCTTCTAAAAATACATTGTACAGCACATCTTTGTTTGAATTTCAATATTATCACAAAACAAGAAGATTGAAGTTCATTTGGTAAAATTTGACAGATTCAGGTAGCTACATGTGCTGGCGTCTGTACAACAAGGCTGGAGCAAAAAATAAGTGCATAATAATTTATTTATAATATTAACCCTGGTTAGTAGTTACTTTTCTTTTCAGAATTTATTTGAGCTATGAGCTTTAAAAACCTTACTAAACTAGACTAGACTTTCCAGTGTAATATATGTTTTCATGTCACGAGCCAAGGCCATGTTTTATAGAAACAATGAACAATTACAAAGCCTAATTTAGACAAAGACTAACATCAGAACAAATTAATACTTAAGTCGTTATTACGCATTCATTATAATAAAAACCCTTTTGCTCTTTGAACACGGCATTAAAAACAAAAATAGTTTTTTTTTAATAATCTGAAGTCAAGGTATGCTCAATTAGTTATTAAATGTCATTGTTACAGTACAATTTGTAAAAAAAAATCACACAAATGAACAAAACTCGACAGCCTTGTTTAGTTAGTGAAGTGATCGAGACTACTCTGTACTGAGCGTGAGGTATTGGGTTCGAACCTCAAAATAATCAGCGTTAATAAGAAATATCTTAAGGAAAACCATGAGATATTTCTTATCAGCCTGGAATCTAGATTTCTGCCAGTTGATTACAAGTATAGTCATGGTATGGCAAAATTGGCAAAAGACTTCGTACAATCAAACATAATTGAGGAAAAATCATACAGATCTCTGCCTAACCCTTCTTGAATTCCATGCGTGAACTTCAGTAATTTTGCTTTAGTAAAACCCCACTAAATATTATTTTTATTAAATATACAACAACTTGCGAATCCATAGTAATTCCTTACGTCACTTGCTATCCCTATCCCAATACGCAATTCAACAGTATCGGCCGACCCGACCTTGGATGACATCACCGCGAGGTCACAGTTATACAGCTGAATTTTTAATCTATGCGCGTTGAATTTTAATTATAATTTGTCTGTGGAATATTTGGACATTTGCTGTTATACGTTCTGTTTTTAATTTATTTGTGAACTTTGAGCTTTCTGGTTGATTAATTAATTATATTATACGTATTTATTGAGATAGCGATAATTATAGGACTCTAACAACTGCATTTATGTGTATTATGACTAAAGTGGAAACAAACGTTTTTATCAATATAAGTACTAAAATGTTCAATTGCTAGGGTTGTTCCTTAGTGACCTTAATAGCTCTCATTTTCACATTTATACTTCTGGATGTAATTCTATGAATGGCCTGAAGTTATGAACAGAATTTTTGACAGTTCGCGAATTCCGTTATTTTTTACATTAGATGTCTGTACCTAAATAATAATGTTGTTGTTGGTATGTACATGCAGTTCAGTCATTTGGAAAACTTTGGAAGTTTGTTGGACTATGAAATGCCTGCTAAAGTGACTGTTTCTATTTTAATTACGCTATCACACCTAAATCGTTAAACTAATCTTGATTTTTGGTACAGACGCCAGCAGGTCAAGCTACCCGAAACTGTCAATTTTTACCAATGAACCTTGAACCTAATGCTCTAGAAATAAAGTCGAAAATCTATCAAAGAAATCTGATAGATTGTAGTAGCTTGATGTGCTGGCGTCTGTACAAAGATAGATGGGACTCGAGTTTGTCGTAGGGTTGTTTTAGAAAAAAAAAACTTGAGAGGTGTCAAGGGACACCCGGATGGAACGAATTTACTGTATACACTCAACAAAAATAATCGTCGCGACACCACACTGTTCAATGCGACCGAATTAAAAATGGTTGTCTTGTTTTTTTACCGATTTATCCTACTGGTGGGAATCAGTTGTTAATACAAGTGAAGGTCGGAAAACTCCAAACTACTCCACTCCACACATTTTTTTAAAGAAATTGTCAAACTTTAAAAAAAAATCATCAATTCGGTTTTTAAAATTTTCATCGATTCGATTCGGGTTGGTTGACATGTTGGCTCTGTACGTACATCCTACAATGTATAACGTATAAAACCCACAACAATAGATACTATTATGAAACATTACTAAATCAGTAAATCATTACTGAATTTGGTTGCAAGTGTTGCAACAAAGAAAATGACGTAATTTAAAACATGAAGTATAAGCTAAAAATAAGTCTTACTTATTCTATTGAGTGACTTATAAAAGGACCTTTTTTATTTTGGGTGTTTCCATCATTAAATAAGTCCCCCCGTCGTGTTTGGAGCGGAAGGGACTGTCAGACTCTTCATCATCATCATCATCAGCCTATAATGTTCCCGGGTCAATTTTCAATATCTGAGACATCCGTTGAGGATAATGACGCTCGATCTTTTACTACTAGTGCAACCATCCACTGACAAAAAATAAAAATATAAATTATTTTAATTACATCTAACTTAAATGAAATTAAAACAATTTATATTTTGGTTTTTTGTCAGTGGATGGTTGCACTAGTAGTAAAAGATCGGGCGTCATTATCCTCAACGGATGTCTCAGATATTGAAAATTGACCCTCCCGCTGCTGAGACACAGGCCTCCTAGCCAATGATATTATAAGTCATAGATATGTTATACACGTACAAAACAACAGAAAAAAGCGTACCGCGCAGAGAGGCAGCACACATACACACTTTTTATTCACACACATTACATTTCACTACAAGTAAAAAGGATAGCTTGATAAAACCAATATGAAAAAAAGTGATAGCTAGATGGTGACGCTCTCTCTTTTATCTCACTCGCACTCTCACTCGCACTCTTTCTTTTACGACGCCATATTATAGAAACGTAATGTTTTATTTGTGAAAATATTAAGATAAATAATATGTTTACGAATGATAAGTGATTCTTTGACTTTTAGAAGTCTTGCTTGTATAATTTGTACAATATCTCATCACACACGACGGCATTTTCGGTGATTTTGAGTCACTTTTACTTTTGACTCACTCTGTAGTACGTGAAGTGCATCCGTTGTCGCTGGCAACGTCGGACTGAGGTCAAGGTTTGTGAATCAACCACATTTGAGCGCGTCTGTTTTTGAGCGCGTATAACGTATCTACACCTTTTTTACTTATAATATCATTGCTCCTAGCTCTCTGTGAGAGGTAGTGGGCCATAATCCACCACGCAGGCCCAGTGCGGTGTCAACTGTCTTCGGATTTTTGGTTGGTTGTAGGAAATGCCGGTTTTCTCACGATGTTTTCCTTCATCGTTTTGTGTTATATATTATATCATATATTTTGTGATACCTCTATAAAACCATTTCATATCTTTCGGCTTCTGCAAGAATACAAAGCGTGACTAAATAAAATAATGAACGACCATTCATTGGGTAATAAAGATAACTCCCTAATCAAATTTAAAATGAGGCAAGCGGAATAAAGTTCAAGTGACAACTAGGGATGTGACTAGTTGCCGACTAGACAGCAATATTTGTAGTCGGCTTTACAAATAAATAATAATTCATGAATTAGCGTGTTTATTTGGTACATCATTACCATAAATCAGTCGTAGGACGTCCACTGCTGAACATAGTCTTCCCCATAGTTCATTTTTTTTGTTTTTTTATCGTGTTAATTCATCAAACGAGTCCTCCGGGACTGTCAGACTCGTACTGACTAAAATCCACGGCAGGCTTTGGTCCTCAATGGGACGCCCCGTTGTTGACAGCTCTGTGAGGTGCGCGTGGAACACGAGACGCGCCGTCGACCCGGGCATGGTCCACGTCGGACGGCAAGCTACCGATTACTCGCCATCCACATACCCGCGAGGCATGCGGACGTTTAGTCCTTAGTCCCCATTTTATTTGACTGAAAAAATCTTACGGTCAGTTCACACCGAGACGAGACGCGGCGCGACGCGACGTAACGATACTTCCAATGTCTATCTTTTCGTGTAGTACATACATTTAGATTTGGAGTCGCTATTAAAATGCAGCGCGACGCCTCGCCGCGCCGCGCTTGGTAGTGACAGGTGTATCTTTTCGTCTAGGAAATAGAGTTAGATTCTGAATAGCTCTATTGAAATATGCGCGCAGCGTCACTTTTCGGTCTGAGCTGACCCTTAGTGCCTAAACACACTATGCCGAATTTACGCGACGGAAGTTCGGCGGCTGATTTCACGTTCCGACGTATTCGGCTGAAATGACACAACATAAGTGCCGAACTTACGCGGCGGAAATTCGGCGCGGGTGGCGTGGGCGGCTCCCTGCTGCTCCCCGCCCCCGGATCTTCGTCGGTAATCGAACCGAACTTCGGTCGCGTATAATGTGTGGTCACAGAATAAGTTCCCGCCGAACTTACGCCCGACCGAAGTTACGCTGTACGCTATGACGCGACGTAATTTCGGCATAGTGTGTCGTCAGTAATTCAAATAGCATTGCAGGCGTAATTGCGCCGAACTTCGGTCGCGTAACTTCGGCATAGTGTGTTTAGACACTTATTAGACTGTCTGTTGAATTATCAAAAAATATTTGACACGTTTTTTTAACAATTTAGTTATTTTTACAATTTTTTTCTTTTTTGAAAAATGCCAGTAAGTAACAAGCAAGTACAGATTGACACGATTAAGCCTCCTGCAGACACACGCGATTAATCGCGCTGCGCCAACGAGCCAAGCTAATTTCCACTCTAAAAATACTGCGAATGGACCGCGACATGTCGCCCCGCGCGATTAATCGCGTGTGTCTGCAGGAGGCTTTACTTGCGTGACGAAACCCCTCTCGAATTTGTTTTGCATTAAGTCAACAAATAAAACATACATACCATTATTTTTCAAAACTCTTACTTCGACGGACTTATTTTTACAATTTATTGATGTCGTTTGTATGTTGCTTGGCTGACTAGCAGGCCTTTTTTGCAGCCGACTGTCGGCCTGTCAGCCCATCCCTACTGACAATTAATTGGTAGTGAATTCTGGGTGAGGTCAAACTGTGGTGTTGCGATAGTACAATTAGGTCATTATGTCTGGCTTGCTGGCAGTTGACTCCTGGGTTGTGACTCAATTTGTGAATAGGCATTGTGAATCAGCTGATAAGGTTGGTAGGTAGGTAGGTAAATGGATGGTGATTTAATTAGGTGGCTTATTTTGATTTAATTAGGTGGCTTATTCTTTATTCTGATTTAATTAAGTGGCTTTTTAGTTATTCTGATTTTGAACCAGCCTAGCTAGGTACAGACAGTTCCTTCAATTGCCCTTTGGCTTCTACTGCCTCGAAAATCTCCTAAGACTTTTCCACCGACCCGAATCGCCTGATTCATGTGCGTTGGTTGCGGTTATAAACATTAATATTTAGAATTGATAACCTCCTCCTTTTTGAAGTCGGTTAAATAACACAAACTCTCCAAAATAACTACTTGTATATCATACAAATTAATATTTATTCCGTGCGGGAATCGAACCCGTGACATGCAGCGCAACAGTTCAATCGCTCAGCCCCTGCGCCAACTTTTAAAAGTGTTACTTTTAATTTAAAAAAATATTAAGTCATAAGTCTTAAGCGAATTCACATAGTTATGTAGGTATTTTTTCTCTGTGGTTCATCATCAGCCTATAAATGTTCCCACTGCTGGGACACAGGCCTCCTCTCTGTGTGAGGGAGTGGGCCGTAATCTACCACGCGGGCCCAGTGCGGATTGGTAGATGTCACACGTCTTCGAATTTTTGGTTCTAAGACATGCCGGTTTCATCTCGATGTTCTCCTTCACCGTTTTAAGAGCAGTGGTGCCGAAATAAATTACACAAAGTAATGCGCCTGACAGGGTTCGATCGGTTCGAACCCACGACCTACAAACTCGTAAGTCGAGGCCGATACCACTGGGCCACCACTGCTCTCTCTGTGGTTGTTTAAAAAAAATCGAGCAAAAGCGCAAATACACGCGGCAAAAGCTTTTTAGCTCGAGATATTTTAGACCTCGAGTTTTGTTAAATGTTAAGGTCTACGGCATCAGCTTACTGACTGAAATACTTCCTTCAAAGCGTTAATTCCTTAGACTAGACAGTATTTGTTTTATTTCAATTAATCATCGCTGCTAATCCAATTCTCATTGAGCCAATTAACCAATCTGAAACATTACTGGACAAGGTTGAAGTCATTATCAACTTTGTTTGACGCATAGTCTCGCGTTAGGGTGTGTCTGTGTATCTGCGATTTACGGCCACCGTAGGCGCGGGCATGTGGACGGCGAGTAACGGGCGACTCGCCGTCCGACCATGGACCATTCCCGGGTCGACAGCGCGTCGTATTCCACGCACGCCTCAACTCAAAGAGCTGTCAGCAATATGACGGGGACTTTAGAGGGCCAAAGCCTGCCCTGTCTTATCAGGTAACTGTGGGCCCGGAACGTAAAGGGCTATTGAAGTAGTACAAGTCAGACAGTCCCTTCCGTCCTGCCCTGGGTGGGAGGACTCATTTGATAATTTTACCACGAGATAAAAAAATGAGTAGAAAATGAAATACTACTATCACTGCGAATCTTAAAATACAAGACGTCTCAACTCAAGCCGTTACATTACATCACCAGTGCTGTCACGGCCGACCGGCGCAGGCGCAGCGCGCAGTAACCATACCTATGTATTACCGAGACAATAGTCCATTGCCCATTGTTACCGGTACATTGTTAGGCACACTGAGGCGCCGCGGAGGTTCTTCTTATTTGAGATGAAAAATTTTCTTATAAGCTGTGTGATGATAGCGCCACCTAGTAGTCACAACTCATATTATTTCGGGATTTTTTTTCCAACTAAATATTTTGACATTCGGCTATTTATAGTTTTAATCATCATCTGGCTAAAGCTATTTGGACGCCAAAATTTCCCGTCAGCAACAAATAAAAGAAGTCTCATCATCTGTCCAGCCTTATTATTATATTGTGGTCGGCTTCCAGTAGAACCAGGTGCAGCTGAATATCAGTATTTTACATGAAGCGACTGCCTATCGGCAGCAAAAAAAAATACAATTTGCAATAGAACTGAAATTCAAATGCTTTTTAGGATCAAGCGCCTAACTTTTCAGCTCTCGTCTTTAAAAACATAGGTAAACTTCTACAAACTATTTTTCTAGTAGCCTTAGGTACGGCTTAAACGAGGCTTAAACCCTCATTAATGCTAGAAATCAATAACATAATGTATCATTTAAATTGTTGTAGACGTATACAAACCTTATTGGAGGAATTTCTCTATGGTTCATTAAATATTTAAAGGCAGGAACTAACAGCTGCTGTGAACTGAATAAATAGAAAAATAAGTAATTAATCTATATGAAAGAAACATTTCTTGAAACTTTTTATGTTTCAATTGACTTTATTTGAAAGTAAAAGGTGGATGGCTTTTTTATCATGGTAAAATCATCAAATGAGTCCTCCTACCCAGTGCGGGACAGGAGGGACTGTCAGACTTGAACTGACTTAAATCCAATACTTAATCCTTTTCGTTCCAAGATTACGGTTACCTGCTGAGACAATCCCGCGACCCCGGAAAAGGTGGATGGCTTTAATGATGGCGATTATAAAAGTCCAGATTCCGTGTTCAAAAACTTAACGTTCGTGGAGTCAGTTTTAGAAATGTGGGAGTGATCGCCACGCACACTTTCCTTGGGGATGTTCACTTGTTTTACGTAGGAATCTAAGTTTTATTTATTCTTAGGGACTTATTACCGTGACCCCGGAAAAGAAAAGGGCTATTGAAGGACACCGTGGATTTTAGTCAGTACGAGTCTGACAGTCCCTCTCGACTTGCCCTGGGTGGGAGGACTCATTTGATGATTTTACCACGAAAAAAAGGGATGTGATAAATGCGAAAGAAAAAGGAGTAAATGATGCTATGACATCTGTCAGGGGAATTCTGTTTTACCGTCATACGTACGGAACCTTAAAGAAAATCATTGCAACGTGTTAGTTACTAAGTTTCATTTGATGACCCATTGTTAACATTTACTGCTAAAATTATGTTTCCATAAAATGAAAGAAGTTTTATTTCAAAAACAATTCTATTGTGTTTTTTTACCACCACAATGCAATTTGTATAAAATAACTTAGTATAACTTGAGTAGGTATTCATTTTATTTTGTGTTTTATTTTTACTAGGCAAAAGTTTCACTCTTTCATTTTCTACCGTTTTTTATAAGGCATGGATTTTTCCAACTGCTACAATGTCAAAATTCCATTTTTTTTAATTCTCTTTTTACGGTTTATATTTTCAATAATCTTTGCACTCATTTTAATTAAAAAAGGAACTTAAAAATACTGTCTGTTAAGATTTTTGAAAAGTCTTATTCAAATGTTTTTTTTTTCATTGTTACAGACAAGGTCTCAAAAACCATGACCAAAGGAGACAACTGAAACCACGAAAAACACGAACGAACGAAATGTTTTCAAATTAAGAACTAAAAACTGAACGCATCCAAATTAAAGAGAGACAGACATATTGAGACAGAGCTGCGTCCCAAAATAGTGCGTTCGAAAATAGAAAAAAATATGCCTAGCTCCGAATCAGTAACCGAGAATACCGCGGCGGGTGCGGACGCCGCGTGGTGGAAGACACCATGGAAAGCTATGGCCGACCTTGCCGAAGCAGTTGACGACCTCATATGCAGCTTCGATTATATGGACACAGCCATGGACAACTTAGTCATGCTAATTTTCATATGGGTGCTCTTCTCGATCGTCCTCCTCGGCATAGCGAAATGGGCGTACGCTCGCTTCGCAAATAAAGTGGTGGAGGTCGATGCAAAGCCGAAATCAGCGACAGATGACACGAAGAAAACATCGAACGAGATAATAAACAGTGCTGACAGTGTTCTGGCTACTAGTGCTAAAGTTAAAAGTGCCTCATTTACTAAACCTACTAAGCCTACTGGGTTTGTGCCTGCAACTCCTCCAAATAAGCGAAGATTGGGTCGTATGTCCCCGGGCCCCGAACAGCTGACCCTAAAGAAACACCAAAGTGTTTTAGTTCCGACGTGCACGGGCCCCGATCCGCCGAGTGTTCAATGGGTGAACGACCTATTGACGTGGTTATATAATGATCTAGTTATTGTCAATGAATTGGTGCAGCAATGGATTGTGTCCATGAACGAGTTCTCGAAGAAGTCCGTCGAGGAGGTGAGTTTATATTACAGCTTGTTTTATATTCGTCTTGTTGGTAACAGGAGTGTCAAGGATTGCAGTTTTTACTTTAGCATCAACAACATCTGTTGCGTGTATGTTAAGATGTTAACTGACGTGATACCAACATAACATTATGCGTCATGGTTTCTAAATTCAACTGGGACCATGCTTTTCGGCAACGTAAATAGAAATTTTGATTCATTCTTTCTTTCTTTAGTAGTCAAAGTCTATACTAGCACGTTTAGCATGACCAGTTCTATCCCTATTCTACCAATATTTTTTTGTAAGCTTCCGGTATCATTACCATTCAGGAAGCAAAATAGATTCTATCTTTAGGAGTTAAATTTCATAATGCTGTTCACAAAATATTGCAAGAAAGAAAATTTACGATTTTAGAGGGTGCAGAAATCTACATCTTTTAGAATTTAAGGTCTTGTTTCGAAGATTACGAATCAATGAAAACAGTACTCCAGCATCTTGTAAGAAAAGTAAAGAATACTTAAAAAATCTTGTCATAGATGATGAAAAAATGGAAATCATTATCTGCGTAGCGTTTTTCCAACCATGATCAGATCGGCTTCCAGTCTAACCGGATGCAGCTGAATGCCAGTACTTATATTAAAAAAACAAGGGTGTTTAACCAGTGTGTGTTGCCAGTGATGACATATGGCTCTGAAACGTGGTCTCTAACTGCTGGCCTTTTAGAGAGACTAAGAGTCACTCAACGAGCGATTGAAAGAGCTATGCTCGGAGTTTCTTTGCGGGATAAAATCCGGAACATGGATATCCGGCGAAGAACCAAAGTCACCGACATAGCTCATAAAGTTTGCAAGTTGAAGTGGCAATGGGCAGGCCACATCGCTCGTAGAACTGACAACCGATGGGGAAGAAAAGTTCTCGAGTGGCGACCACGGACCGGAAGACGCAGCGTAGGTAGGCCTCCCACTAGGTGGACCGACGACATCGTGAGGGTCGCGGGCAACCGATGGATGCAAGTGGCGAATTGTCGTTCGGCGTGGCGGTCTAAGGGGGAGGCCTATGTTCAGCAGTGGACGTTTTCCGGCTGATGATGATGATGATGATATTAAAAAATAGAGTTAAGATCGAAATACATAGAAGATAAAAAAAATGCTGTGAATCACCACTTCAGGTAGTAACATCGCCAAATATTTAGAGAGTCATGCAGAGACATTCCGGTGTTGTTTCATTTAGAACGAATTTCAGTAAGATATTACTTTGCTGGCAGCTTGCTTGTGGTCATTAAAACTGCATTAAAATAAAATTAAATACATGCAAACTGTTGTATTTGTAAAGCTAGAACATAATACCACGTCTATTACTCGAACTCCATGCGTATATAGCATGTCGCCTCGTAGAAACTGACTTACTGACTCATCCCCTTCGTACGTACTTCGTACCTTACGACTTTGGTATCCAGGTGACTATCACAAAACAAATCATTATTTTTTGTTTATGCGAAACCCGATACACCTGTCTAGTATTTTTGTGTAAAGAATCTATGCACAAAATTTTAAAACCGTATCATAAAAAATCACAAAGTTATAAGCTTGTATATTACCTGGTTGTCCGTTCAAAAACATGCTCATTTCGCGGTACACCCGCGTTAACCACGTCTCCGGTGTTATACACTCGTTATAATAGTTTGGCAATAGGTACCTAACCGTACTGTTTTTTTTTAAATTAATTGGTAATAAAATTTAATTAAAATATTTTTGAAAAAAAAATAACGTAGTGTAAAAGTCATTGGAATCGAATCAGTTACTGATTTTGAACAAACTATTTTCAGGTTTCGCATAATTATACTAAAAATAATGTTGTATAGACTTATAGTCTTGTAGTACGTTAGGTGTTACGTACACAGGTAAGCGTCAATGGATACCAAAGTCGCAAGGTATTGGAGACTTGAGTCGCCTAGTGTACGAAGGGGTTTAGTCGGAAGAAAAGACAAAATGACAGAATGTTTTTTACCATTTTAATCACGGCAATTTTTAGACCATAGAAAATAAATGTTTCTTTTCTTCAGTGGTATAGGTACTAATAGACGTAGAACGTCCACCCACTAGGTGGGCAGACGATCTTATGAAGGCCACAGGATCACGCTGGATGCAAGCCGCTTACAACCGGTCCTATTGGAAGTCTAAAGGGGAGGCCTATGTTCAGCAGTGGACGTCTTACGGTTTATATGATGATGATGATGATGATAGGTACGAATTGTGGGTTACCTATCATAAGATCGAAAAATGTTTGACCGAATTTCATTTGACCTAAAACTTTTCAACTATTATCGTTTGGTTTTTTTTTACTTCATCGAAGTCACGATTGCCACTGTTTCAGTTAACCTATTATCTATTCGTTTTTTTTTCGTTACTCCAACACTTCATTTGGCCGAAAAACTTTTTACCGATGTTACACTTACTCGAAATGACGGTTGTTCGAAGTATTATGTTTCCAAACATTCATTATACCACTGTTTTAATTGCCATATTTTCATTTCACCAAACACCTAGAAATTTGTGCACACTAATTATTGCTGTTACATTTTTAGCAGGCGCCATTGAAATGTAGGTAGACAATACAAAACAATTATACGATAATATAACTCTGACGGGTATTGTATTATCATCAATGACATTTGCTGTTATTTACATAGTTGGACTATAAAGGTGAAACCGCACTAGGCGGAACTGCACTGCAGCGGAACTGCGCGACACGACGCTTTTTTTTGCCACGGAGTTCGGTTGCAGTGTAGTTCCGTTGCCGCTTAGTGCGTGATGTCTCGTATAATTTCATATAAAGAATATTTTGACGCGTCTTGTCGCGCAGTTCCGCTGCAGTGCAGTTCCGCGTAGTGCAGTTTCACCTTTAGCGGTGTTCTGGCTAGCACGTGTGTCCGAATCTTTTTGCGGATTCTGTGTGATTCTTGTTACTCTTTTGTTATTGTGTTATTCTTGTGTTAGTAAAAAGGTTTGTATTGTGATACAGTCGCATACAGCATAAAAACAGATATGCAACATACAAACAAGCACCACTAAAACATGCGAGCAAGCATGCAGCATGCAAGTAAGCATGCAGCATTCAAGCAAGCATGCATGCAGCATGCAACATGCAGCAAGCACGCAGCATGCAACATTCAGCAAACACGCAGCATTCAAGCAAGCATGCAACATGCAACAAGCATTGTTTCTGTCATGGCTTCGGCGCTGCGGGGTTTTGGGTGGCCCCACGCGAGCTTATCGTCGCAGATGATTTGAACGCTCACCACCGCAGCTTCGGTTTACTGGCCGGCTTCGCCGGCCAGCCTCAGCCGCGGCGGCGGCCGTACCAACCACCTGCTCCTCAGCTCGCGGGCCACCCCACCCCTCCGCGCCTACGCGATTTTAAATTACACTCTAGGGGTAGGGCAGACAAGACTACGTAAAGTCGGTTTTGCAGCATTTCGTTTCCGCCACAAAGTTTTGTAGCACAATATATTGAATTTTTATGACAATAATTTAATTTTTCGGTAAAATGTTATTTCGGTATGGTGAAAATATGGCAAATAAACCATTTGGCAATTGAAAAAAGTTTAAAAGAGGCTTCGGTCAATAGTAAAAAGTTATTTTGTTAATCGGCGGAACAAACTTCGGTAAAATAATACTTATGGCTAATGATACTTCGATGAACTGAAAATATGTCAAATAATGCATATAGCAAAAGAGATGTCGGTCAATAGTTTTCGGTGTAATGAAATTCGAACAACCAAAATTCGGTAAATTGATCGGTTCCCCGAATTGTGCCATAAACGTTCAAAAACAACCTCATTTCGCGGCACACCCGCGTAAACCACGTCTCCTGTGTTATACACTCGTTCTAATAGTTTGGCAATAGGTACCTAACCGTACTGTTTTTTTTTTTTAATTAACTGGTAATAAAATTTAATTAAAATATTTTTGAAAAAAAAATAACATAGTGTAAATGTCATTGGAATCGAATCAGTTACACAAACTATTTTCAGGTTTCGCATATACTAAAAATAATGTTGTATAGAGGCTTGTAGTACGTTAGGTGTTACGTACACAGGTAAGCGTCAATGGATACCAAAGTGGTAAGGTATTGGAGACTTGTGTCGCCTAGTATACGAAGGGGTTTAGTCGGAAGAAAAGACAAAATGACAGAATGTTTTTTACCATTTTAATCACGGCAATTTTTAGACCATAGAAAATAAATGTTTCTTTTCTTCAATGGTATAAGAATTGTGCCATAAACGTGCAAAAACAAGCATTCGAATTTTATAGAAATAACCTAAAACTTTATCTATTCTTGGTACCAATCCGCACTGGGAGCGCGTGGTAGATTACGGTCCACTCCCTCTCACAGAGAGAGAAGGCCTGTGTCCCAGCAGTGGGAACATTTATATGCTGATGATGATGATGATGATTCTTGGTACAATAGAGATAGAATTTGTCGTGTTACGCATGCAGATTATGACCGATTACGAGGTGAAACTATGGGGATGTCAACTGGGGAACTAATGGCGCTAGTATTTCTAGTTCCAAGCATCGTCATTGGTTCAAATCTTATAGGTAGGTACTTCAAAATAGGACTACCTCATTGGTCAGATTAGGATTTAGCTATGGTCACGCCATCTACATTTTCTTTGACTGGCCTTCCCCATTATGCCAGGATGGCATTCCGTAGTTTCTGTATCCTTGGAAAAAAAATACGTGAAATTGTGTATGTGCCTTCTTATTAACTGTATTTTCTTTAAATCCTCAACTCTAAACCAATGAATACAAACAATAATAATAAAACAACATATTGCCTTGAGTTGAGGTCATGTGACGCGGCTAACGAAACATATGTTTATAGCTCTCAATTTAGATTTACTTCGATATTTTGACCGCTGGTATATTAAATTTAACGTGTGTTGTTTTAATTTTATGTTTTAGTTTAATATATTTTGGGTATTTGCTAGTAAAGTACCTTCTGTAAGTCGTGTGTTGTGGCGATGTAGGTAGGTAAGTCCCTTCATAAACAACGCGACGCAAGTCTCCGGTACTCTTACGACTATGGTATCCATTGACACGTGCCTGTGTACGAACCTCTATGGATTTGTATTGCGATAGTCACCTGGATACCAAAGTAGTATATCAGAGACTTGTGTCGCGTTGTGTACGAAAGAGCTGATCGTAAAGTAAGTAAAACGATTATAAAATCTAAAAATTAGTTTCAATTCACATAAAATATTACTCAGGATCCTGATTTTATATTTCATAAAAAAATGCTAAAGGATATTAAAGTATAGTTTCTTTTAATTTATTAAGTTCTCAACTGTCGCATTAGGGTACACCCTAAACAAGTTTTTAATTTTAATTTTAAATAGGTACCTATGTAATTTCACAAAATGAAGTCTACAAATTATATTCCTGAGTGACATTGGTAAATGTATTTTTGTAGTCTGCGCAGATGAAGTCAATAATTACCTAAAATTAATTAAAAACATATAGTAGTATCTATCTATATCAAATTAATATTTAAATTAAAATCTTCTGCATCTGGTCAAATAGTGATTCGTAACATATCCTTGGCTATAACTCACAAGACACGGAAACGATTAAATAAATTAATATATCAAAATTATGATGAATTGGAAGTACTCGATAATCGTGTTAAACTAATATTGAATCTGTTCTACGAGTAATATTACAAAGCTGAGTGAAGAGTTTGTTTAGTTAAACGTGTCAATCTCAGGAACTACTGGTTCAAATTGAAAAAAATATTGTCGTGTTAATAGCCCATTTATTTATCGGTTAATTCCACATTCATTCATTTCTACCCTCGTCCGCGTTCGACCCCTAAACATTTCCACATTCAACCCCTGAGGGTTGAACGTGGAACTCAATATATTGGTAATCTTTTCTTTGTCCAGTTTCAACCCCTAGTTTTTATGTCACTTAAATCGAGGAAGGCTATTGACGCATGCCTGTGTACGAACCTCAATGGATTTGTATTCTGATAATCACCTGGATATCAAAGTCGTAATTTATCGGAGACTTGTGTCGCCTAATGTACGAAGGCGCTAAGTCGCATTAATCACAAAATACACACATCAAAAGTGTCTAGGGATCAACATATGTTTTTGCAATAACTTTTCTCCTGATTGATATTAATTAAAATTTTCTTTAAGGATTCATCAAATAAAGTGTTTTCGTTTGTCACAGTAACGATAAACCAAGTCACCTTTGCATTAATAAAGAAATTTGCCATTTTCCTAATAAAGGGATTTTTGACATTTGAACCACTAACACAAAAGTTCGAAAAAAAGACTGAAAATAACAGTTTTCTTTAAAATTTTATTGGGTAACTTAAACAATTAATAATCCGTGTTTCTACCGCGAACACTAACAACACATGAACATCGGTTTGGCATACTCAAAATGAGTTCATCCAAATCACGCTGTGGAATGGCCGCCCATGTTCGTTGCAACAACAAAAAAAGGTCTTCTTGCGACTGGATACCCTCCATATTCGGCAGAGCTCTTCTCTGTAGCATATCCCATGCATGCTCAATCGGATTCAAGTCTGGCGACTGAGCAGGCCAGGGCAGGACATTGATGTTAGCTGCGGCGAGAGTCTGTCTTACAACTCTTGCGGTGTGCGGTCGTGCATTATCATGCATTAACTGAAATAAGGGACCGATTTGCACTTGTAGAGGAACGATGACGTCTGATACAATCGTCTCAGCATAAATTTGAGCGTTGAGGTTGCCTCTGATCCAAATCAACTCAGTTCTTCCGCCGATCCAAATACCCGCCCATACCATGATGGTTCCACCACTATAAGGATGGACTTCCTGGCAGGATTTTAATCGCTGTTGGCGTCCAGGGGTTCTCCAGTGTCGTATACGTCTTGTATCCGGTCTCATACCGAAACGAGACTCATCAGAAAAGCACACGAAACGCCATTGTTCTTCTGCCCAATTTCTGTGTTCAAGAGCCCATTGATATCGAATCCTACGATTGTGCATTGCTATAGGTGGTACCCGTAGCGGTCTTCGGGAATGAAGGTTCACTTCATGCAAGCGGTTTCTGACTGTTTGGTCGCTAATTAAGTTCCCTGAAGAGTGATGAAGCCTCACGGCTAACATCATGGCGGTTATTGTTGGAGCTCTTCGAGTTAAGATTTGAATGTATCGGTCTTGTCTCCGTGTGGTGCAGCGATACCGTCCTCCATGGCGCTCAGCCACGGTACCAGTGCTTCGGTAACGTGTCCAAAGTCGACTGATAACACTCTGACTTGTATTCAGAGCTAAAGCCACAGTACGTTGCCGGGAACCAGCTTCTATCATTCCCACGGCTCTGAGTATTTCTTCCCTGCTTAAATGACGTCGCCGCTCCATAATAACGTTGGTTTTAATCAGTAGTAGGGAAACAGTAGCACTAATAATGTCTTCAATGCGTTGTATGTTTTTATAGGGAAAATATTGACAGCTGATTTTCATCTTTTACTCGAATTTGATTCACAGTTCCTGATTCAAATTATGAAATGCACCAAAAAGGATCCATATAAATTTATAAAATCATAAATTTATTACAAAGCCACATCTCAATCTCAAGAAATCCGCATAAAAATGCTTGATCCCTAGACACTTTTGATGTGTGTAGATAACATTACAACTAGGGATGCATCGATACGCCTTTTCGCCGATACGATACCGATACCGATACTCTTATAAAAATATCGGCGATACCGATTCCGATACCGATACGCTTATTGTGAATTAAAAAATGAAAATAAATCATAAGTCAGATGTAAAAAGTAATGACATAGGTTTATATTAGATAATTATACATTTTAGTTATTAAAATTAACATTTATAAGATTTTAAAAAAAAAAACAAAGTGATCTTAAATTTTTCGGAGAAAGGCGATTTCACAAGTCTGTATAAGACCTGCGCTGGAAAATAGTCTCTCAGATTTTGGTTATAAGACGTCATTGCGCCAGAAAACGAATGGGTCTGCATCTCTCGATATATTGGGAGCCCTTAGGTATCTCTCGACTTACACTACATTTTTAAATTAAAAAGTATCGTTGAATCGGTCATAAAATATCGTCGATACCGATATATTGGCTAATCCGAAGTATCGCCGATATATCGGTATCGGTATCGGATGCATCGCTAATTACAACCATAATATTGGAGTTTTCAGGAAGCTACATAACTGATTTTATCTAAATAGCCCTGAAATATACACTATTTAGTCATACATCCTTTAATACACAAAAAAAAACTCCAATCATAGAACATTGACTCATTTACTAACATACTAATACTATGATGTCACATCCCGTGACAATAATACATTTTGCGTCTTTTAAAATAGAATCAGCACCAAAATAGACCTTCGTGGTACAAAATAAGGTCGCATGTAATGTGTTTATAGGTTTATCAGGTGTTGGGTTAAGTTGTTTTTTATTGGGTCGGAGTACAGATAATCCCATCTAGATTCCGCATACTAGGCAACCTATACGCAATGTGCAAAGTCGGTGATAAGGACTTACAAATCAATCGCAGCGTGTGATGTGACAGAAATTTCAATCAATGGGCGCACCCGCGGTTTATTCAGTCAATTATTTGCAACACAACCTTTTCAAATACTTTTTAGGTGACATTTAATTTTTTGTGAAAAACAAATCGAAAATGTTTATCAAAATAATATCCAGTTGGAAAGAGTTGGCTTTGTAGCCCATAATAATGTGGTTACTATGCGCCGCTGTAATTGCGCACACAGCACAGCATATACGCGTAAAGCCATTACTGAGGGTCGCGGGACTGTCTCACCTGGTTACCGTGACCCTGGTAAGTAAAGGGCTATTGAAGGATCACCGTAGATTTTAGTTAATACAAGTCTGACAGTCAAATGAGTCCTCCCGCCCACCTTGGGCGGGAGGACTCATTTGATGTTTTTACCACGCAAAACTTTTTTTTGACTGTCCTGTTGGTCTAGTGGTTAGTGACCCTGACTGCTATGCCGGAGGTCGTGGGTTCGATTCCCACCCAGGACAAATGTTTGTGTGATGAGCACGATCATTTGTTCTGTGTCTGGGTGTAATTTATCTATAATATGTATGTATTTAGAAATATATAAGTATGTTTATCAGTTGTCTAGTACCCATAACACAAGCTCTGCTTAGCTTGGGACTAGATGGCGTTGTGTGATAGTTGTGGAATATTATTATTATATTATATATTATTAGAAAAAAAGCCTTTATTGAAGTTCTTCTTGGGTTGTCTACATAGAACGTCTCCTATCAAATAATTATTTATTCTCAAGTTAAATTAAAGTCTAAACTAGGTTTCTAGAAACTATTAGCGTCACTACGGCTTTAGCATGTGCGCAAATGTGGCGCGCACAGGTTGCCTTGTATGCGGAATCTAGAGGGAGTTATCTGTCAATTGAAGGCACAAATGGAATAATTATGTCCATAGATAAATAAAGATATGATATTTCTATATCTTGTTTGTTTTATTATAGCTTTTATTACTAAGTAGAAAGTCCTAATGGCCCTGAGGATAAAACGTCGTCTTTCATGCACGAGGTTGTGAGTTCTAATCCGTTCAAGGACCACTTTCTAAGTTTATCTCTGCACCGTCACTTGACATCGGTGAGGGTTAATATACTTAGGCTCGTATTACAGAACGTCACTCAATATTCAAGCATAACTTTAAACTAGATTCAAGACATTTGATTGGTTGAAACTAGTTTTAAGTAACACTTGAGTTTACGTGTATACGGGTTTTAGCCTTTATATTCAAAATAAGTCCAACAAATAATTCATTTAAGAATAATATAATTGGTACTTAATTATTCCTTATACGCTATGTGCTAAGTCGGTGGTCATGTCTATCAAATCAACCACAGCGCACGATGTGACAAAGATGTGAACTAATTCGGGACTCAAGGGAGTGAAATGAGTCAAATATAATATGGGACACAACTTTGTTTAATATTTTTTTTTAGGTTTTATTAATTTTTAAATGAAAAACAATCCGAAAATGTTTATCAAAAATATCTACATAGTTACGGTAATTTGCAAAGAACTTATGTTTCGAAATAATGTGGTTACTAGGAAGTGCTTTCATCGTGCAAACACTGTATACGGTTCAGAAGTCCCACAAAAAGTAGCATCGTAACTTTTTTTACATTAGATAGGTCGATGCCCCATCTTTGTAGAATTATTACTACTTATGGTAACACTAATGCGAAAAGCAACAGGTTTTTTAGCCATGGCAATGCAAAAGTACATTGACTTACAATTTCTTCTATAAATCTTTTTATAAATTCATGGTAGAGTGGTGATTTTGAAGATATTTTAATAAGATGAAGCTACGAGGCTCAAATTCAATTAACCTACTCGAATCGGTCAAATTTTACCAATCGAATATTAACCTTCCACTATTGTGGTAAGGTTGAAAATCTATTATAGAAATATGACAGACTATTTGCTATTCTTTCATTCAAATAACACCTCATTTTTACTCAAAACGCTATGCAAGAATTTTTATAGCACCAGTTTCAACAGATAGTATCAGAAAATATATGTAAATTATGTAGAGTACTGTATCTGTTGATGCATTCCAAATAAATGAATTTATTATGAAAACTATAATATACAGATCGACAGTTATGAATGTAGTTTTAAAATAGTTCGCTATATTATAGTATACAGTCAGTATACCCCACCATATATTAGATCATCATTTTAAATAGCAACGGATCGCCATTGCACATTATATTGTTCTTTGCATATTTTTTTGTGCCTCGCCGTCTGATCATGGACCATTCCCGGGTCGACATTATAGTAAAAATATTGCCTGTTTATACAAACCTAGAATAAGAATTTTATCTGTAAAATGACATAAAGCAACAGCCAAAAACGCCGAGAGGGGACGCCCTAGCTGGGCCTTTAGTAAAGGGCGATGTTTTACAAAATTTAATTGTATATGATTTTTGTGAAATAAATAGACCTACAAAATATAACAAATGTTAACGTGTTTTATATTAATAGATGTTAGTCATTACAACTATTCAGTGGCTGATATATTATTCATGATTCATACTATCTATCATTACTTTGCTTGACCTATGGCTTATTGACTTTATTTCTGAACCGCGCATTGTTACAAGATAACATTTAGTTGCCATTGCCAATTGACTGACGCGTAATTTTTTTTTTAATAAATTTTGCCCTATAATATGATTTTTTTCCTGTATTTTTCTTTCCCATCATTGCTCGTAAAATTCGGATTTGGTTTTCGTATATAATGATAGTATTGAAATGTACCGATGGTACCGATAATGAAATGAAATTGAAATGTTAATGGATAGTGATAATATTGAAATAATTTTTAATATATATATTTTTTAATTGATTTTAAAACCGCATTGAATTTACCGTTCAAAAATAACTAATTTTTTAAAGTGTCACTACCTTTTAAACCAGTTTATAGACTTCCTACATATTCCTGGCGTAAAAAAAGGAAAAAAAATGGCGACCACGTGACAAAAGTATGTAATTCTTACAACACTAATTGACCTAATAACAATTTACCTACGATAAAGTTCACTCTACCTACTTTATAAAAGAAACAAAATAATTAGTATTAGTAAAATAACGGTTTATTCCGCATTCAACCCCCAATAATTTCTACCCTCTTCCGCGTTCGACCCCTAAACGTTTCCACATTCAACCCCTGAGGGTTGAATGTGGAATTTTATTTTTGAATGTATTTGATTCCACGTTCAACCCCCATTGGACAGTGAAGCAGAAAAGAATTTCGCGTTTTTATTTCTTACCAACTTCAAACAAAGGAGGAGGTTCTCAATTCGGATGTTTGTATTTTTTTATGTTTGTTCGCGCATAACTCCGTCGATCAAATCTAGTGATTTGATCAAATCCCTAAATCGGTTCAGTGAAACGACAAAAATTTCTTTTCTGTGGTATTTTAAAACTAAACTAAATCTAGTAAAACGTTAGAAAACGTCGACGGAGCACCGCTTCGCGGTGCTCCTACTTCTGGGTGGTTTAAAAAAAATAACCACGAAGAGGATGGCGGGGTCTGGAAGACCCCGCCATCCCCTTCTAACCTAACCTGTCCGAGTCGGGGTGCCCCCAGTCGTTTCTACGACATTTTTTATTTCTCAGTGCCCAGTTTCGTACACACGGGGCACCCCGACTCGGACAGGTTAGGTTAGAAGGGGATGGCGGGGTCTTCCAGACCCCGCCATCCTCTTCGTGGTTATTTTTTTTTAAACCACCCAGAAGTAGGAGCACCGCGAAGCGGTGCTCCGTCGACATTTTATTCAGCAACCGGATGCGCCGGCAATCTATTCAGCAACCGGCGCCGCGCCGGCAGCGGAGGCACTCCCAAAATATTAATAATAAAGAAAATAAATGGCTAAACACTTTTGCTTTCACTATTACTTGAATGTCATTTTAAGTGACATAAGAAGTAGGGGTTGAATCTGGACAAAGAAAAGATTACCAATGTACTGAGTTCCACGTTCAACCCTCAGGGGTTGAATGTGGAAACATTTAGGGGTCGAACGCGGAAGAGGGTAGAAATTATTGGGGGTTGAACGCGGAATAAACCAAAATAACACGCTCTGATTACTATTGATCTTTGACCACATCGTCGCAAGCGCACGTGGTGGTTCTGAATTGAATGGTGTCGACTGACTGGGGGCCCATTCATACATACTACTAGCGATGTCTGTATGAATAGTACCTTATACAGACGACATTATGTTACCATATGGATGCGGTTCTTAAATTACGGATCGATTTCAAATTTATGTTCTTAAGATATGTTATGGAACAATTTAAAGTAGAGCACTGTTTTGTGAGTTTTTAGGCTATAAATTTTATTAATATCAACTGTCAAAGATCTATAAATAATGTAGCCATACACCATACTGCCTATCGTCCAATCGGCATGACGCTGCCGATTGGATCAGTTAGAATAGACCGTGTGTGGAGTGGAATCTATCAAATTGGCATGACAGTTAAATTTGATAGACTTGATCATGCCGATTTGATCCTTCCGATTGGATCAAATCGGCATGATCAAACTTCAAATCAGCAGCAGTGATGCCAACTTAGCAACTTTATAGCTAGATCTAGCTATGAAGTTAAAATGTAAATGGAGCGACTGCCTATCGGACCTCCACAACTCAGTAACTGGGCCGGGCTCGCTGAAATTTCGGCGGTAAGACCCCTCTTTGAGGAGTGGCTGGATAGGCGTCACGGCGTCCTGACCTACCGCATGACGCAGATCCTCACCGGACAGAAGTTTCGGGAGGTTCCTCCCGTGTACCTGTGTCTGATGAGGAAGGAAGAAATGCCTGGGTGTCACCACCGTGAGGATCGCTCGGAGGACACGGTGGAGCATATGGTGCAGGACTGCCGGAGGTGATAGGC
Source organism: Agrotis exclamationis (assembly GCA_950005045.1). Lineage (NCBI taxonomy): Eukaryota > Metazoa > Arthropoda > Insecta > Lepidoptera > Noctuidae > Agrotis > Agrotis exclamationis. The sequence continues at coordinate 12,776,921 of OX465441.1, forward strand.
GGCAACCTCTCGCGCCCGGCATTGGTCGAGGCCATGCTACGGGGCGAGACAGAAAAGGAAGCAGCCGTCTCCTTCTGCGAAGCAGTCATGCTAGCGAAGGAGCCAACAGCACAGCCTAGCTGCCTTGGGATACGCACAAGCAATTGATACAACCTAACACTTATTTTGAGGAGCTCCTCAAAATAGACGCAATGCAACAAACGTAAACAAGTCTGTAAAGTGTTCTTAACCTCCAAACTGCTTATGTTACAACATTGTCTGTATGTTTGTACGTTTGTAAGTATTTGCACGAACACTCCGTGAGCTGCATAAGATATAGAGTGACATATAGTGGTCAAGATATAGGTGACTATGTAATAGGGAACCTTGATTATGTTGTATAGTGCCGTAATATAGTATTGTGTAATATCTAGTGTTAGTAGTGTATCTAGCGATTTAAGTGAAAGTTGCGTCATAAAAATGCAAAGTAGAGCTGGTTCACATTAGGTCGGACCGACAGTTTACCGTTGACCGACTGTCGCGTTTTGCTGTTCCAACGACCATTTATATCTCACAGGCGACCGATGTCTGTCAACACATTAGGTAAAAAAGTCTTATAACCGTCGTGACTCGACCACTCCTGTGAGTCCCCTCGTCGCACTGACCTTGAGTTTGCCAATCAGAACGCAGTACCCCGTCCCCGTTAGCCAATCAGAACGCAGTACCCCGTCCCCCTCGCTTACGTCGTACCTCAGCGACTTGGCAGAATAATTTTCGTTAGTCAGATCGTGCATGAGGCGTCTAGATATAAATGGTCGTTGTGCTGTTCACACTAGACGCTGCCGATCCGGCCTAATGTGAACACAATCGTCGGTGAGGTCGTCTTACTGCCCGGGTCACCACAAAGCAGTTGAGTTGGCTTTCGTATACGATGGACGACGATGATGTTTTGATTGCAATGTGGTATTTAAATAGAAGAGAGAAAAAAAGAAAAAAGAAAATATTGGGTGCATCCAATAATTGCCGAGCGAAATGAAGTTGTACTTTTTAAAGTTTTAGAATTACTTAAGAATGTCTATTCGTTCCTTTGATGATTTAATCGCGAAGGTTGAAGGTGGTATAACAGCTTTGTGCTGTTACATACAATATTCAAAGATGTAATTGGCGCCGTCGCTTCGCGCCGAAAAATGTGAACGGCGGGCGCCATACTTGCCAGGACGCCAAATATTATGTCCGATCCGACAGAATTCGTGGCTGAACGTACGGTCAAAGTGTCGTGACAGTTTTGTCGGGTCGCTCTAATGTGAACGGCGCTATTGACATATATATGCCAAATTGCCAATATTGTTCCGACACGTTTGTCGGTCCGATAAAACTGTCGGTCCGACCTTATGTTAACCCGCTCGTAGGGAGTTCGGCGTAACATTGTGGTCATTCCCAGTGCATTAAATTAAGCCAAAACAGCTGCTTAAAGTTAGATAGGAAGCCGCGACTCTGTAAGATAAGGGACAACAGGCCGAAGATCAGAACAGGGTGATTTTTAGTCAGTAAGAATCCGAATAGTAACAGTCAGGACTGATTTATTTCTTTTTTCTCTAAAAACCCACATCAGCCTATAAATGGAGGGAATGGGCCGTAATCCACCACGCGGGCCCAGTGCGGCCAGGGCAGTATGTATCACTACCTCCACGTCCAAACGATCATTGTCGATCCATGGGTCCGTGGACCTACCTCTAGACTCTGCACAACGCACAAAGGCGCTTGTGTTCTCTTTAATAGTATCTATTAGATTTAGTCAAGTCGTTTTGAAGGAAGAACCACACGCATTTGAGTAGACTGGAGTTAACAGATGACATCATAACTTGATGATAATGCTAAATACAGTAAATACCGCCTATTTACATTTACTGTGTGTAATAGTACGCGTCTATAGTATTATAAATAGTTCCTAATTAGTATTGTTTACACGCTTAACAGTACGATGCGAGTTGAATTTGATGAGAAGTGACGTAGTCCATTAGATCATAGTTTTTATTTGACAGTGATTGAAATGCAATGATGAATAAGTGTTCCTTAATAGGATTACAATTGCGAGAAAATGAGCCAAAGTTTTTTTTTTGGCGATGTTATTATGTTTCTTACTATAATATTAAAAATGAGATAGTTTGTAAGTATATATGTTTTAATTAAAAACTACTGAACGGATATCAATGTTTATATCCTATCCCGCCTACGGTGGTCGAAAATCATCTCGCTATGTCTGACGCTCTGAGCGTCTCCCGCAGCGACTGCGGTGTGACATGGTGGCGTGGGTGACCTATCACTCACACATTCCCCTTCCTCCTTGATACAAAGCAATACTGAAGAAGGAAAAGGAAGTGACAATAAGTGTCTAAACACACTATGCCGAAGTTCGGCGGCTGATTTCACATTCCGACGTATTTGGCTGATATGACACACCATAAGTGCCGAACTTACGCGGCAGAAATTCGGCGCGGGTGCCGCGAGCGGCTCCCTGCTGCTCCCCGCCCCCGGATCTTCGTCGGTAATCGAACCGAACTTCGGTCGCGTATAATGTGTGATCACAGAATAAGTTGCCGCTGAGCTTACGCCCGACCGAAGTTACGCTGTACGCTATGACGCGACGTAATTTCGGCATAGTGTGTCGTCAGTAATTCAAATAGCATTGCAGGCGTAATTGTGCCGAAATTCGGTCGCGTAACTTCGGCATAGTGTGTTTAGACACTAAGAACTACCCATTACTTGCCGTCCGCATGCCCGCGCGTACGGTGCCGGTGTTTGGAAATCGTCCCGCGATCTCTGACGCCTTGAGCGTCCCCCGCAGCGACTAAAGTGTGAGAGGATGCACTCTCCCTCACGCATTCCGCCTGCTCTTTCGCTAGCATTACTACTTCGGAGCTGATTTTTATGAGCCCTTGCATTAGAAAGAGACAAAGGAATGCACTTGTCTCATAATACAATACAAACAAAAACATTATAATCATTCAAATCAAGCATAGTAACTAGTAACACAACACATAATATTTGGCACTAGGATAGACTTATGTAATAGTCTAGGCAATGCTCAGGGCTGTCAGATATAATGTTGACATTTATTAATTACTATTTTGTGATTAGGTTTTGTCGCATTCATTCATAATGGTACTTTTAGTTTAATTTGATGACATGTTCATGACTAAAGCGGTTATCTTTCTAATATTACAATAGCAAAATTTTGGACGGATGCATACACATGCATCAAAAAAACAAATGCTTTGCCACACAGCATTAGCATTTGTTAAAAATGTTATGCAATACTCGTAGCTTCACGGCGGCAGTCTCCGAGTGCCACATTTATTTTTAACTTTTTTAATAGGAATTTCTCCTGTGTCGTGGGTGCGTTTACAAACATAGAAATATACATACAGAAACATTCAGCACCAGAACAACTAATTGTAGGTCATACAAACATTTGTTCCCTGCGGGGATCGGTCAGATCCCCAGATCGATCAGATCGGATCAGTCGATCACTCAGTCACGGAGCGGACGGCGAGTAATGGGTGACTTGCCGTTCGATCATGGACTATGCCCGGGTCGACGGCGCGTCGTGTTCCACGCGCCTCAAAGAACTGTCAACGATCTGACGGGACCCCCACTTAGAGGGCCAAAGCCTGCCGGGGTCGCGGGACTGTCTCATCAGGTAACAGCTGACCCTGTAATGTAAAAGGCTATTAAAGACACCGTTATAGATTCTATTCAGTACAAGTCTGACATTCCCTCTCGTCCCGCCCTGGGTGGGAGGACTCATTTGATGATTTTACCATGATAAAAAAAGAAATTCTAAGTAAATACTAGTTATTACCAATAGTGACAGCCCTATTTTTAGTTAATTTATATCTTCTGGCATGTCGTACACGGAACGGACCGGCCGTGACTGACTCCACTAGCTATATAAAGGGTGTAATAATAACTGTTGAGATTGAACGGTGCGATTATGATGACACCCGTTTCCTGAAACCCGTGTTCGCAATCATTTGAAAGGCAACAGTTACCAACGTAAACTGTCAATGTTAATAAAAGAGGTACGAGATAGGATTTTTCGAAATATTCTACCACAAAATTCCGCAGCGGCACAAATACCGGCACGGTTCTTGAGCGCTCGGCGTAAGAGTGGGGATCGCTTTGCGCATCGTACACTTATCGATAAATGAAACACACAATAAAACAAATAAAACGCACAAAACAACGAATCCTGAGAGGCGGCTATGACGCGATGCGCTACGGCACGCTACGCGGGCCAATCACTACACTTTCCCCGCCCCCGCGCCTCACTTCATCTACCAAAGGGACCTAATAACTCACTTCTGCGCAGGTGAAGGTCAGCGCTCAAGATCCATGCCGGTCACTGTAACGCTGTCCAATCTAAATTGAGGGACTGTCAGATTTGTACCAACTTAAAATCTACCCTATCCCTTAGCGTTTCAGGGGTCTAATCCCTAGTCCAAGCCACTACACATGACCTGCGGAAAATTCGGAGTACTATATTTTTTAATGCTATTAAAATCCCCAAATGACTCCTACCACCCAGGGCAGGACGGGAGGAAATGTCAGACACTTAATGACTAAAATCCACGGTGTCCTTCAATAGCCCTTTACTTTCCAAGGCCACCCGATAGTCCCGCTACACCGGCAGGCTTTTGCCCTCTATGGGGGCCCCGTCATTTTGCTGACAACTCTTTGAGGCGTGCGTGGAAGATGACGCGCCTTCGACTCGGGCCCGGTCCAAGATTGGACAGCGACATCTGTCGGACAGGACATCTGTCGTGGTGGTAGACCCTCTGGGTCACGGTGTCCTTTAAGGGCCCCGTACACGGTAAGATTTCCGTCGCGTCAAACCGATCGAAACGACGAATCAATGGTGTATGTCAAGGTCTTTAACGATTTACTTAATCGAAGACGATTTCGGAAATCGCAACAAAAACCCATGCAATCATGAATATCGTAACGATAAGGCGAAGAGATGCGAATACTGATTTCGCTATAGCCATTTCTAGGCATTCTTTTAGGCTTTCTTTTTTTCTTTTGAATCCGTATCAACGATACCGTCACATAGGTAAGGAAAAAGAAGTTCGTTTTCTATTATACGGGGCACGTATTTAATATTTGAACACGTCTTTATCCTTCAGCTTCAAAGAAGTAAATGATCGATCGTTACGACCAGTCGTTTCGTGTATGAGCGACATTTTTATACGATCAATCGTCAGATCTTCCAACCGGTATATGTGGAGATCTAAAGGGGAGGCCTATGTTCAGCAGTGGACGTCCTATGGCTGAGATGATGATGATGATGATGAATCGCCAAGATTTTCATCAGATCGATCGTATAGACGAATCGTACCGTATATGGGGAACTTTACAGATGGACTCACAAACCTTAGAACTGAACCTGTCAGGCGACCACTCTAGTTCAATACACCCTGTATTATATTTTATCAGACATGTGACGGAGCTGAGTACTGAGCGTCAAATACCTGCGAGTGACGCCGTGCACAGTACAGTAGTGAGGCCGACACGGCAATTAACATTGTCATTATTTGTACTACACAACAACTATTTATAGATCTTTGTTTCTTTAATCTTGAGGTTTTTGAGCAACGGTTGCCATAGATGAGAAGGTGTGAGATGGTCGATAATCTGCAAAAAGTGTGGTGTCGAGCGCAGACTTCCACAATATAGTTCCTTATGACTTTGAGAAACCACTATACCTACCATGGGCGTAGCCACTATGCACACACATTAATTTACTAAAATAATCAGCTCCCGTTACTTTACGGAATATAAATTTTGTGAAAATATTACGTTTTCTAGTAAATGTAATTCTTGATCTAATATCTGAGAAAAATATGCACAAAATTCTTCGTACTTAAGCAGCTTGCAAAGTTAATGAATATCTAATGCATCCATGCTCCAAAATCATGGAAATAAATTATAATCAGTAGTTTAGGGTACAGCTACGTTCATATCTGACGGAACGTCTGTCGAGCGGATTATCGAATGTTCTTTGATGCACTAACGGATCATCCGTTGAGTGTGAAACGGTCAATTGTTTTTCTACACATTTGCCTGTTCTGGCGTTCCGCGACCGATGATCCGCGACGGATGTTCCGTCAGATATGAACCCACTCTTATGGGTATTAAATATCTAGCAAGTAATGGCACTTTTTTCCTAATGTTTTATGACTTTTTAACGACAACTGCATTACCCCTGCATTATTTTATAAAACCATTAATTTCTACAACTTTTTACAGCCGTCAACTGCAGGAATTCTTAAACTAAACCGCAGCATTTTAGTGTTAACCCAATTCATTACTAGGAAAACGCTACCGGCGAGATATCTAGGTTATAAGCTTTGCCTGGACAGTTTTAGGTCATGTTTTTAGGGCTTTCAGATTTTGATGGGTGGCCTTATTTTTTTGAGCTAGGAACTTACTTACATGGGATATTTGGTAGTTATCATCTGCCTAGCCATTTCCCAATTATATTGTGGTCGGCTTCCAGTCGAACCAGATGCAGCTAAATATCAGTATTTTACATGGAGCGACTGCCTATCGGATCTCCACAACCCAGTAACTGGGTAATACGATACCCTATGAGACTGGTTTTCAGACTTTCGAGCTTCTAACTGTTCTATCGACTTACAAAGATCTACAAATGACAGCCGGTACCAACGGCTTTACGTGCTTTCCGAGGCACGGAGGAAACTCGCTACGACAGATGGTCACCCATCCACAGACCAACGTTGGCAACCCGGCTTATGCGGCTGTCATTATTTAGCCACGACCTCCTCCTTGATATTTGGTAGTAAATGAGTATTAATTTAAGGGCTTCTAATTTTTACCCGCGGTACTGCTGGTAGTACAACACAAAGAAATAGGTTATTTCCATCTCTTCTTTAAACATTGTCGACTATTTCGAACGTAGACGCTAGGTGCTTATATAAAAGTGCCATCACGTCACAATCGTGACAGCACATTCTAGACACGCCCGGTGACATAATTCCTAGCCATTATATATCGTGACTGAAGTACCGCTACTGGCTTAATAGTTCGGGGAATGGCCTAAACTTAGGTAGTTTAGAAATGTAGTATTTATAGCAAGGAAAGTGCGTTAGTCTGAAGGTGAGCTCATCGATGTGGCGAAAAGATTAGATACCAAGGTTCATGTTTTTTTTCGAGGTGTGGCACATCCACATATTATACTTGTAACGTTAATTTCTCTTCTTTTACTTGTTTTCAATGGGTTACTCTTCAGTCTAGCTCAGAAGCAAAGGTGAGACATATTTTTACCCGACTGCCTGACGCAAAGGAGGGTAATGTGTTTATCAGTCTATGTATGTATGTATGTTTGTTTCTATGTGGCGTTCTAGAGACCAAATGCGTAGGCCGATTTTGATAATTCTCACGTCAATCGATTTGTCTTAACCTTGCGAGTGTCACTAAAGACATGACAGTAATCAAAATTCACCACAGCGACAACCAGACGCCATATTGTCAAAATGAAAAAAAAAGTCGATGAACAGAAACAAGCCCAACAGAACAGCAGGAAGAAGCAGAACAGAACGACTCACAGTCGGGGCCCCTTGGGAAGATTTGATTGGTAAAATTTGAATGGGCTGTGAGTCGTTCTGTTCTGCTTCTTCCTGCAGTTCTGTTGGGCTTGTTTCTTTCTTTTTGGTTTTTATTTAAGTTAATTTTTCCTCCACTATTTTTTTCTGATTCATTTCGTTGCAGGATCCAATACAGGTAAATTCATTCTCCGGGACACGTTTTCTGTTGGTTGCCACTGTTGATTCTGGGTTGTGTCATTGTGTGGTGGGTTTCTCCCAAAAAAATGAGCAGGTGCATATAACAAAGGAATTACCGAATCTATACCTACCTAAAATAACATATATTATACAACAGTCTATTGCATTACAAAACAACCAGATCTTGCTAACAGCATCATAAATATCGTATCCCACCCCCGCGTTTCATTCCGAGTCCACTCAATCGACAGATTCCATCGAGATGCGTCCGTTAGCGATGTACACAAATACACGACCACGCAACTTTGGTAGGTAGGTGTGACGTCATTATGACGTCATATCTCTGACGTCATGAGTGGTAGAACTGTTAGCTTGTTACAGATTTTAAAATAATAATATGCAAAGTAGTAAAGGTAGGTATGGAAGAAGGAGAATATAAAGGTTCTGTTATAAGTGTTTACTCGTAGTAAACTGAGTTTCTTTCTTGACCTTATGTAGAACACAGATTACTTAGGTTACCCAGTTGCTGTTTTGTTGATGAAAGAAACATTATTAACGTTTCTAGTTCTGCAAAAATTCTAATAATTATAGTTTCCTCAGACCTCAGAACGACATTTAACATTTAGTATGTGAAAAAATTATAATAGTGTGTTTTCGTTTTTGCTTTCTATATTCCTCCTTCACATAAACCTTAATTATTATTGTGTCTTTCATATACTTCCTCACATCTTATTTCTCATACCTACGCGTAATTTTCGTAAAAAGCGGCAAAAATACAATCAATTATATTTGAATTACACTCTATATTGTACATAATGTTACATGGATTGTTTTCTGAAAGAATTGCCGTATTTCGTTAAGTTCAATCGTTGTTTCACTTCTCTATGTAGAACAATGATTTTTATATTGATGTAGAAGTAAACCGAAACAAATATTTGTATTTTTCTCCCAAGGTTTTATTGCATCAAATATTTCATAACTTATGATATAATAATGATAACTTTCTTAGCGCATTATCTTTCTAACTTTATCTAATCTCGTCTTAGTAACATACTAACAACGGTACATCTATAGACGTATGATTATTATCCAAAAGAAATTTATCTGTATTCCAGACTGGATGATGTTATAGATAGAAAATACTTTATTGTGCACCAAAATTGTTAAACAACTGTTTTACAATATTGCTTAATCTACGTTACAATGGCGGTCTTATCGCTAATAGCAAAATCCATCAGACAATCGTTATGTTCCTTTTTTCTCTACTTGATGCCAAAGGACACATTCATCATCATCATCATCCACAGCCCGTCTTCACCCACTGCTGGGTATGGGCCTCCCTTTGTTTGTGCCAAGCTCCACGGTCTTGCACCAGCCTCATCCAGGACACTCCCAAAGGACGGACGCTCTCAAAACGGTGAAGGAAAACATCGTGAGGAAACCGGCATGTCCTAGAACCAAAAATTCGAAGACATGTGACATCTACCAATCCGCACTGGGCCCGCGTGGTAGATTACGGCCCACTCCCTCTCACAGAGAGAAGGCCTGTGTCCCAACAGTGGGAACATTTATAGGCTGATGATGATGATGCCAAAGGACCAATATTTTAAGTACTTTAGTCATCAGCCTTTTTTCCCAAGGGAATTTTGAATTTAACCACAACAAAATTTTAGATTAGATTGTTTCTATTTGAGTTATAGGTAACTCATGTGGTGTCATTAATGAGTCGCCGCGCCGTATAAGAGGTTCTAGTTCAAGCTTAATCATTTAACTATGTGCTTGTAATTTATCAATCAATAACTCACTGGGTACGTCAAGGCTAGATTGCCTAGAATTACCTTTGCAAAATTGTGTCAGCAATTGCTGTTTTTATTTTAATTTTTCATAACCCTGTTAAGGCAACTTTTCGTGGATACATTTACAAATATTTCGGCATACAGTCAGAACCATAATAAATTAAACATGTACAAGGTTTATTTCCCGCCAGATATAAATGTTTATTTTTACCGGCAGTAGCATCATCATCTTTAAGCCGTAAAAAGAGTTACACAGTTAATGGCTAAACTTTGGTTATTGAAAAGTTTTGACTCACATCGAAACGCTTTGATTTTAATTACCCACTAGCATTCGATTTCCACGTTCCGTTTTTAACGACATAATTTGTTATGTGAAAACAACGGTTACCTATCATAAGATCGAAAAATGTTTGACCGAATTTCATTTGACCTAAAACTTTTCAACTATTATCGTTTGGTTTTTTTTTACTTCATCGAAGTCACGTTTGCCACTGTTTCAGTTAACCTATTATCTATTCGTTTTTTTTCGTTACTCCAACACTTCATTTGGCCGAAAAACTTTTTACCGATGTTACACTTACTCGAAGTGACGGTTGTTCGAAGTATTATGTTTCCAAACATTCATTATACCACTGTTTTAATTGCCATATTTTCATTTCACCAAAGACCTAGAAATTTGTGCACAGTAATTATTGCTGTTACATTTTTAGCAGGCGCCATCGAAATGTACGTAGACAATACAAAACAATTGTACAAAAGCCATATACGATAATATAACTCTGACGGGCTTCGACGGGTATTGTATTATCATTAATGACATTTGCTGTTAATTACATAGTTGGACTATAAAGGTGAAACCGCACTAGGCGGAACTGCACTGCAGCGGAACTGCGCGTCACGACGCTTTTCTTTGCCACGCAGTTCGGTTGCAGTGTAGTTCCGTTGCCGCTTAGTGCGTGATGTCTCGTATAATTTCATATAAAGAATATTTTGACGCGTCATGTCGCGCAGTTCCGCTGCAGTGCGGTTTCACCTTTAGGGGTGTTCTGGCTAGCACGTGTGTTCGAATCTTTTTGCGAATTTTGTGTGATTTTTGATACTCTTTTGTTATTGTGTTTCTAAAAAGGTTTGTATTGTGATACACTTGCATACAGCATAAAAACAGATATGCAACATGCAAACAAGCACCACAAAAACATGCAAGCAAGCATGCAGCATGCAAGCAAGCATGCAGCATGCAGGCAAGCATGCAGCATGCAGGCATACATGCAGCATGCAAGCAAGCATGTAGCGTGCAAGCAAGCATGCAACATGCAGCATGCAACATTAAGCAAACACACAGCATTCAAGCAAGCATGCAACAAGCATTGTTTCTGTCATGGCTCCGGCGCTACGGGGTTTTGGGTGGCCCCACGCGAGCTTATCGTCGCAGATGATTTGAACGCTCACCACCGCAGCTTCGGTTTATTGGCCGGCTCCGCCGGCCAACCTCAGCCGCGGCGGCGGCCGTTCCAACCACCTGCTCCTCAGCTCGCGGGCCACCCCACCCCTCCGCGCCTACGCGATTTTAAATTACACTCTAGGGGTAGGGCAGACAAGACTACGTAAAGTCGGCTTTGCAGCATTTCGTTTCCGCCACAAAGTTTTGTAGCACAATATATTGAATTTTTGTGACAGTAATTTAATTTTTCGGTAAAATGTTATTTCGGTATGGTGAAAATATGGCAAATAAATCATTTGGCAATTGAAGAAAGTTTAAAAGAGGCATCGGTCAATAGTAGAAAGTTATTTTGTTAATCGGCGGAACATACTTCGGTAAAATAATACTTATGGCTAATGATACTTCGATGAACTGAAAATATGTCAAATAATGCATATAGCAAAAGAGATGTCGGTCAATAGTTTTCGGTGTAATGAAATTCGAACAAACAAAATTCGGTAAATTGATCGGTTCCCGAAAACAACAGTTTAGACTCAACAGTACGTTATAAAGTTAGAATTTATAATTATGCTTTGTTAGGACAGAATAATTAACAGAAGATGAATGTCTCATCTCGTCTATGTCTAAGTGTTTTACAAGGTACACTTTTAAGCCCAACTCTGTTTAAGGTCCTCTTTGCATTCATATATTATTATTCAGTGTCTGCGCCAAGTTACTCCTTTCAAATAGATGTTAAACTGGTATTTAAATTTGACGCAAAAACAATTAATCTCTATCATATTAACTTATCTGTTCCAAAGAACCCAAACGTAGATACCACGAATGTATAAAATAGATACTATTTTGTGTGCGTTAAAAAGAGTACTGAGTTTATTTCTTTAGAATCATAAATCGTCTTGATATAGTTATTATTATACCGATAGTAAATTATACATCGCCAGGCGTTTAGTCGACTCTTCAGATGACCAGAGGGCTGGCCTATTCCTAGGCCAACGAATCATCATTGCCATACAGCGTGGCAATGCTGCCAGCGTTCTGACCCTATAGACAAACAGACATAGACTAGGGTATAAAGTTGAAAATGTATTAGTGACTGCTGAGCGATAACGATTGTCGTCTGCTGTCGTGTGCTGTTTGTCTATAGGGCCTGGTGGCCTACCACAAGCTCTTAACGCGATCTAATTTACGCTCAGGGATCGAGATGGCGCTAGACGACTTGTATAGCTTTGTCTCTTTCCCACAGCCTAAACTGAATCGCGTTAAGAGCTCGTGGTAAGGCCTCTGGTCACTGTTCCCGTTGACAGCGATGTGGACGTATTCTTTGACGCCCTTTGAATGTTTTTTCTTTTATTTATTATTTTGTTATTTTTTTTGTACATATTTACACATTATGTACAATTTTAGTATTAGTAACGTGTCTAAATGAGTTTATATGTATACTGAGCAATGATTTAAAATTACAGTACTGTAACAAACTGTAACTCTTGAGCCACAAAGCAGGAAACATGAAAACGGATGGGTTTTAGTTCCGTGTTTTCAAGTCTTCACTGAGTTTTATGGGTAAAGTCGAGTTACTTATGTACTGGCTATTTATGTGGTGGGTAAATTACTTTTAAAGTACTTTAGAGGTTGATAACCTTTTATGGAGTTTGTTGCATACTGCATAGTAGTAAAATTAACCAGTGCAGGTAGTTAGTACCGATCTGTGTCAGTTATGTCCGACCGCATAAGATAACAAAGGTTTATTTTACCTACCTGTCTGTACTGAGCGACAACCAGCTTCTTTATAAATTAGCACCCAATGAAATTAAACTGAAAACGAGCCAACCCACACTGGGCCCGTGACGGTAGAATATAGCCCGTTCAGCCAGAGTTCCAGCAGTGGGAACATTTAAATGCTATACCTAAACCAGAATTGGTTCATCCCATTATTATCTATGCTTTTGAATCCTCATCTGTTTAACATCTCATTTTATTTAAATCATAACGGGGAAGCTTCCGTCATACAACAGCTATTCTCTAAAACACAAAATTTTTCGGCTGTCCGCTACGACGAACTCGTCGTCGAGCCGGAGCATTAAAACTCGTGCCACTGCCCATGCCAACGTTGCTTTTTCTCACAACTTAGATATTTTACTCAAAAAATCAACATAGCATGTTATTGATCTCAATCACATAATACATGCAATCTGTCACATTTCACACGGACGCACTCACGCGCAGCATTCCATGAATGATCGATAAATCTCAAGACGCGAGATATCTTGAGATAAATAGATCATCGATCGTTGTTGAGTTATTGTCGGCATAAAAAGTTACATTGTAGGTAATATTCCTATTCTCTTTTTAGTTCACATAAATTGACCAACTGCTAACAGAAAATTACCTGATGCATAAAGGTGCTGATACATGCATGCTGATGCATTCACTTGTAACAGAACATCGAGCATTCCCCTTTTTAATTTTGTCGAACTGAATAACAAACAGAGCCAAGCCTAGAGCCTATCGCCCGGAGAACACCGTAGAGCATACGGTGCGCAAGACTGCCCCGCTTGAGCAGAGCACCGACGTGTCCTCACGGCGGCGATAGGCGGAGACCTCTCGCGCCCGGCATTGGTCGAGGCCATGCTGCTCCTCCTGCGAAGCAGTCATGCTCGCGAAGGAGGAGGCGGGCCGCGTGAGGGAGAGGACAATGTCCTCCCTCCGCCCTACCCGCGGTGGTGGACGCCCACGGTGACGGACGTTGCAAGACGATCTCCGGCCACCGTAGGCGCGGGCATGCGGGCGGCGAGTAGGGTAACTCGCTGCCCGACCATGGACCATGCCAGGGTCGACGGCGCGTTGTGTTCCACGCGCGCCTCAAAGAGCGTCAGCATAATGACGGGGTCCCCGTCTAGAGGGCCAAAGCCTGCCGGGGTCGCGAGATTTATCTCATTACCGTGACCCCGGAACATAAAGGGCTATCGAAGGACACCGTGGATTTTAGTCAGTACAAGTCTGACAGTCCCTCCCGCCCTGCCCTGGGTGGGAGGACTCATTATATGATTTTACCACGATAAAAAAAAACCCTAGAGCCTACGAACAGTTCCACGATCTTTCTACCGAACGCTCTATAGTCGATGGTTGTCATTTATTTTTCTTCACGAAGATGGCAGACTTGACAGTCGGCTTGGCAAAAATCTCGCAAGAACGCTCGTTAGAATGCTCACTAAAACGCTCCCGTTTATTTTTTCGTAATGTAACATTCGCAAGAATACTCAAGTTTGTCAACACCCTAAGACATGCCAAAAATAGGACACTGATATAATAATATATACTGGCACTATTTGATATCAAAACGCCTCCCCATGGATTTACAATGGCCTGTCCAAACTCAGACCCCACGGGAAATCTACTAAAGATATCACTGTAATTTGCTCCACATTTTCGTCCCTACGTAATCAAATATCGTATAGGACAAAGGTTCCCAAACTATGCGCCATGAAGCCCAACACGCGTTACATGACCAATTATATCTGTATTCTACTATGAATAGACAATGTAGTTTCTATATAAAATATACATAAGTATACCATTTGATTTTTTTCTGCCTGACTATAACACGATCCGTAGATGATTGAAGAATAGAAACATTTCTTTTCTACATTTTAAACCTCATCATGCTTACAACGATAGAAATCTTTCTACATTTTGTCTACTCTTCCGCCGACAACATCTGTTTCTATGGTGCCACGCATGTTGACGCGCCGTAGAAAGTATAGGTGGCTTACAAAGACGTCTTACGGCCGAACTCAATAACGTACTGAAGTTTAAACTCGGGTAGCTACCAGAGCTTAACTCTTACTTTTGATCTATCTGTTACTGCCGTCTCAATAACAAAATTTGCGTAACGCTAACTTTAGTTAACCACAGATCGGTCCCTAACTGCAGTTAGGGGCACAAAAAAGAGGGTTTCTTTTTTTAATGCCGTTCGAATCTGTTTCAGGTAATGATCTTGCATTGTATAGGACGAAAAAAAACGGAACCTCGGAACTTTGGTCAGCAAAAAATTAAAAAAGAAACATTATTATGCTGTTTGGATAAGTTTCACGTGAGGATGATTTTATTGCATGCGAAGGAAAAAATCTGGACCATAAGTTGGCCAAAAAGTAAAGTAACTTTTCATCATTAGGTCTAAAGTTTTACTTAGTTGTAGTCAATGTTTTATAAGATTTGAACCACTTCTGCTTCCCAGAAATTATCCTTTCAATACAATAAAATTATCCTTACATAAAATTAAGTCAAACAGTAACATAAAAAAAAATTTTTTTTTTTGTTCATAAATAAAATTGTAGGTATGAAAAAATGCATCGTCCGCTCCGGCCTCATACATCTCATTATCACGGAAAATGCCATTATTTTAATTAAATAAGTTGTAAATACTATTGCTACCAGCAGTTAATCGCCCGATTTCGAGGGATAGCTAATTTGTAACTGACTGTAACGTAAACAAACCAAAGTTAACGGCCAAAGTGTTATTGAAACGCTCCACGTTTTTTTTCTATAGCTTTATCTATCTTTGGTAAGCGGCAAGCTTCCCAAAGATAGATCAATGTTAAAGGTAGATATTCTTATCTATCTTGAGTTTATTGAAACGCATAAATGCGGCTACAGCTACTAAAGATTGGTAATCTAACAGATGGTTAAAGGTAGGTGCGTTATTGAGATCGGCCGTTAGGGCCCTCGCTTACGGCGACTTTTTGTAGCGATGCAGTCGCGCGTTTAGCAAATGCGCGACAGCATCTCTTCTAACGCGTGTTAGTCGCCTTTGCAACGCGCTACTAACGCGCTACTGCATCGCGATTGTATCGATACAAACGCGCGACCGCGTCAGACGACTTCGAAGAGAGGAACAGAGGGGGGAAGGAGTGTAGCGCGGCGCGGGAGTGGGAACCGACCATTAGTGCAACACAGACAGAAATCAGTCGAATCATTAATTAATCATCATTGTTTTAATTCGAATTGTCGTAACTGCATCGCGACCGAGTCGCGTTTGCATCCGACTGAATCTGGCGCTGGACGAGGGTACACTGCTAGCGACCGCTTCGCGTCTTCAATGCTACGCGCGACAGCATCGTGACTGCATCCAGAGTAGTTCCAGTGTAGGAAAGATACAGAACTTACAAGTCATCTAGCGCCACCTCCTTCCCTCACTTGAACTAACGTCATGGTAGCTCACTACAAGGGCGCCGCCGTGAGGCGTTGTTGACAATTCTTTGGATCAACATTCTTTCTATGCACAGAATGGACAGAATGAAGTAACTCAACCATGATTATGTTTAAATTGTAGATAAAATTTTTGCTATTCCGTTGTCGTCTACGGGACTTGCCGAAATCGGGCAAAAAAGGGCAAACTGTATACAAATTGAATTTGTCAATTCTTGGTAGAAAACAGATGGCATTGACTTAAATCAGTCTAGCTAGGGAACCCAGACAAACTGAAAAACTTTGGGAACCTCTGTCTTAAGACGTAAACCTTGACCACTCAAGTAATCAAATCTTAGTGTAACTATTTATGTTATATCAAGTGTAAATACATTGAATAGGATTAATGTGCTGTCTAGGGATTAACGATTTACTTATGGTATAATGCTTTAATGTGATTGGTTGACAAAATTACACGCACTATGCGTTTAGCTCTCTCTCTCTCTCTCTCTATTTCTTAATGTCCTTTGAGCAGGATCTTCCTTTTTCTGACGAATATTTTATCGAACCTGGTTTATTTTACAAAATATGCCTAAAATGACTTAACAATAGGAATTAACCTGATTTATTTCACAAATTATTCCTATGCATTTATTATGAAAAAGGCGTTCAGAACCGAGTCCGGTTCAACATTGTGCAAACCCGGTTCTGGGAGTAGTCGGAACCGGGTAACCCGGTTCTACCCTGTTCGATGAAATTAATTCAAAATTATAATAATCTGACCTATACATTTATACCCGGGTATAATGTTGGTACGGTAACGTGGTATAATCATCAAATGAGTCCTCCCAGCCCCGGGCAGAGCGGGAGGGACTGTCAGACTTGTGCTGACTAAAATCCACGGCGTCCTTCAAAAGCCTTTTACGTTCCCGGGTCACGGTTACCTGATGAGCAGTCCCGCGACCCCGGCAGACTACTACGTGTACGTCTACTAGAGTATAGGCGTCCATTTTATAAAAATAAAAACCAAAAAGCATATTTGATTGTTTTAAACTCAGTCTAGTGATGACCACATGAATAGTATATGAAAATCACAGATTCAATATCAATTTTAAGAATTTACCATAAATCTCCTCATAATATTTAGCTTGAGCTATTTAATGATAGTCCAAAGTAAATACGAACGAAAATATGGCTTGTGAAAATCGTTTCACAAGCCATATTTTCATTCGCGTTTACAATATTTGTTTATTCAAAAAACTTTTGCATTTGCATTCATGTCTCGTTTTTTATAAACATTATTTACTTTGGTACTGTTATATTTCCGATGACCGTGAAATCAGCTGATTTTATTAAGATCTGCTCCCACGTAATGCATTTATTCAGTGACATTCAAAAAATTAAGTGTCAAAAAACGCATTCAGATAACTGTTTTTTTTTTGTTATGTGAAATGACAGTACTGATTATAAAAGAACACTTAAAATTTTCACATAATATATGGATTTGATCAGGTTTTCGACATCTTTATAACAGACTAGTTAATTCACGCGGCTTCGCATGCATGAAAGGTCTATGATCGACCCTCAGGATCTTAACACCGGGAATCACAACCAACACTGGAAACTTTCCCAAAAAATGAAAAACGTATACTTGCTCAAAAACGGCCATTTTCAGGGTCGATGCCGGTGGCCATTAAAAATCTACCAATAACGAACAAGCGTAGTAGAAGCAATCCAATTTCATTTCAATCAGACAGCAATTTAACGCGGATTTAAAAAGGCATCGCTAAACTTAATCACAGATTTTCTCATTTTCTTTTACGAAAGACAATTTCAAAACGTTGAAATCGAGGTATGTTTCGTACTAAAATACACACTGTTATGACAAAAAACATTTTCTATTTTCCGACACGGGATTTATAACCACGCTTCCTGAGTTCGATACACTTATAAAAAAAAATTAAACTGTCAAATCGTCCGTCCCTCAGGAACTGGGAATGTAGGTCGATTGGCGCGAGAATTTAAAATTAGAACGCGGATCTCCGGCCGGCGTGATCCGTTCTCAATTACTTTCATATTCTTTTGTATTCGTTGTTTGTGGTCTAATTAAAAAAGATATAGGATAGACGCTATGGTCGGTGCATAGATGCATAGGAAATGTGAAATAAACGCTGTTCAAAGCGAAAGTGAGTTCGTTTGTTTGTTACGCTTTCACGCCTTAATCATTGAATCTATTCTAATGAATTTTCGTACGGAAATGATCAAATGAGATGGCATTTGACCCTGGACACGGATAGAGGCTACTTCCTTTAAACTGGATCGAACATTAATAGAAAAAAATGAGGGAAAGGTGGCAAATGGCGCTATCTGTTTGATATTTATGATTTTGAAAACCTTATGTCTGCGTCAGCGAGAAGCGTTCACATTGACACAACACAACATCTTGATTGTGTAGCAATTTTGTGAGAAACATCAGATTAACAAACCGATTAAATTTTTTGAATAATTTGCAACTGTTTTTGCGCACTGGTAAAACATTATTTATTGAATAAAAATATGTAACATGCGGACATCATTGACATGATCAGAAGAATACTAACAAATATATTTTAAGGGCCATATCCGCGCCTCAAGGAGTGTCATCATGATGACGGGGCCCCCCTCTAGAGGGCCAAAGCCTGCCGGGGTCGCGGGACTTATCTCATTACCGTGACCCCGGACTCAAAGGGCTATTGAAGGACACCGTGGATTTTAGTCAGTACAAGTCTGACAGTCCCTCCCGCCCTGCCCGGGGTGGGAGGACTCATTTTATGATTTCACCACGATAAAAAAAGGGCCATATCAGCACACGACAAAGACATTCTTATCTAGCCGAAAACACCAAGATTCCATCTCAAAACTACCAGGAAACTAGCTAAACGGAAAATCAATACTAGACGAAACTATCCTGACCAACAACAGTATCATACGAACGTTCCTAAACGAAGTTTGTCATCGAACAAGACAATATACTACCAACAATACGATTCTGGCTTGCCGCCAACGTTTATATGGCTTGCCAACAGTAGTACTATCAACTACACTGTTAAACTACGAAAAAAAACTTTATTTTTACGATAATAAGGCAACTGTCAATGTCAAAATTAAACCATAGACACGCGGTTGACAGTATGAGCGACAAATTGTGACTGCATATAAAAAAGGTTGTCTATGTCGCGTGTTCAATCAATGTCATGGATATTAGAGTACGTAGATGATCTTGTGGCTAAAATTAGATGATGGAAACTGTCGATTTTGTGCCAGATATTGATAGGTTAAGATTGGAGTATTTTCAACTATTTCTTGTTGTCTTTAATGAGCTAGTCTGTAGTTAGTAATTAGCCTAGTTCCTTCCGACCTTGAAGGATTGTTGTACCAACAATTGAAGGGCCCACCGTGTCAATTTTTCATCGAAAATATTGTCATTTTCACCGTCGGTACAAAAAAATCTTAAACTATAATTATTTAGGTATATCAATTAATGCAAGTTAAGCTCCATTCAAAAGTGTCGCTAACAAGGATTTATTCTAAACTAGCTGACCCGGAAAACTTCGTACCGCCTCAGGGTATTATTTTTTTCATATTTACTTACCTTTTAAACCTTCCCTGGACTACCAAAAATAATTCAAAACCAAAATTAGCCATGACAGCAATTGATTTTGATACTAGTGTAGATATTGCATCAATCCCAATTAACTTAGTCAATGGAGGAAGATGATGTTTAAGATGAATAATTGTACAAACCCACAGCACTTGACATGTTGAACTGCTTGTTCTAAACGAATGTCGAATGTCGTCAAGGTAATTATCTATGGAAAACAGCCATTGATAATAATAGATGGGTAATCCTGTCATTACAATATCTTGTGATGTCTTTTATACCTACACTCGCGAGAAAAATATGGAAACACTTACTCCGATGCCGCGCGGTACCATTTTAAAACTTTAATTGTTAACTTTGAATTGATACCAAGTTCATTCAAATCAAGCCATTATTTAAGGCTATCCCAGATTCATTTCAAGTGAATTAACTGATTACATACTTTTGCTCGTTAGTGTCATCATCATCATCATCAGCCGGAAGACGTCCACTGCTGAACATAGGCCTCCCCCTTAGACCGCCACGCCGAACGACAATTCGCCACTTGCATCCATCGGTTGCCCGCGACTCTCACGATGTCGTCGGTCCACCTAGTGAGAGGCCTACGCTGCGTCTTCCGGTTTTCTTCCCCATTGGTTGTCAGTTCTACGAGCGATGTGGCCTGCCCATTGCCACTTCAACTTGCAAATTAACTATGTCGGTGACTCTGGTTCTTCGCCGAATATCCATGTCCAGGATTTTATCCCGCAAAGAAACTCCGAGCATAGCCCTTTCCATTGCTCGTTGAGTGACTCTTCTTTCTAAAAGGCCAGCAGTCAAAAACGCTCGCTAGTGTAGTAATGAAGATACAACTTTATTATTATTGGTTTACTTGGATTATCTTTTTTTATTATTTACTGTGGTAGGGATCCACATAAATATACTTGAAAATAAACTCTGTGTTTACAAGAATAGAGTCTTCAATTGGAAGATATTTGCTAAAAGTGACAGCTGTCATTTGTTTCCTATATCGTGAACACTGCTTTAAAACATGTTGACAATGCATTCACTGAAATTCTCAGACGATCATGACAGAACAGTAATTATTAAGAAGAAAACGTGACCAAATTCAATTTAAATTGTTTAGATATTTTGTTTCATAATTTAGTCTGGCAATGTTGTTTGAAATGTCAATTATGCCAATCGTTTTTCAGCCTAAATTATCAAAATTATGTTCATTTCTTGAAAACTTCATACGATTCTAACCAGTAATTTTAAATAAACTCTTATTATTTTTAAATACAAACAGCCTTACTACAAAAACTTAAACATCTGTTGAACACTTGTCTAAAAAAAGTGTGACTGCAAAACGGACCTTATTTCAACGACATAATCTGACATTTTTTTAGACAAGTGTTCAACAGACGTTTAAAAGTTTTTGTGGTACGACAGTAAATACCTATAAAAAAATTCTCAATCGGTTAGGTGGGAGCGGTTTAAAATTAATCAAATAAAAGCTTGAAATAGGGTAAATCACTATTTCGGCTTTTCGAGTCAATATATGACCTTGACCTCGCCCTTAACCTTGACAATGACAGACTCTGACCTTGAGAAGTCCGCAATCGATTGTCAATATGCGACATTTACGTAACATACGTAAAAAAATGTCCGTTAGTGCGTGGGGTACAGTAGCGAGGTATAATTAGAAGCTGTGTGTTAATTGATGCTAAATATGTTAACGGAAATAGTTGTGGGGAAGAATGTTTAATTGCAATTACTTTTTTTGTATGTATACCATGTTTGGATTTAGCTAAGAAAATTTTGTTCTGACTTTTAGTGTTTGTTGATAATGCGGCAATAGAAATACGTTAGGTACCTATCTGTGAAAATTCCCACCGTCTAACTATCACGGTTCATGAGATACAGACGTGACAGACGGACAGCAGAGTCTTAGGGCTCCCACACATAAACAGGATACGACGTCGCGTCGTACAACGATGGATGACGATTTCACGATACGACCGACGTCGCGTCGTAGAAATCTACGATGAGCATCGTTATTACAGGGTGGTGTTTTAGTTCATTCCGAAAAATGGACCGTTCTAGACGCATTCCGTTCCATAGTACGGGACGCTGCTCGACTAGGGTAATTAAATGCACAGATAGTTTAAAACCTAGATTAACATAGGATAGTTTTTATCCGGATGTTATGTTCCTGTGGGATAATTTTCCTCTAGCAACAACTAGGTTTTTAAAATGCTATCTAGATATAAATAGATCTTTCCAAACAGTTTTAAACATTACATTACTAAAATTAAAGAGAAAGTGCTATTAATGTAATGGGTTATCCCTTTTTGTCGTACATAATGGCTTATGTATTACGTGACAATAGTGTGTATTGTGTTGTTATATAATTGTGATTGCTGCTATCATAATAAATATCACGGTGTGTGGTCTATTGTCATCTGCCATTTTTGGATTATCAAAATATCAACTGAAGGCTCAGTTGCTCATAAGTTGGTCTAAACTGGGTCAGTAACCAAATACAGACTCCATTTTGAACTTCGACTCCAAAATCGTAAGCCTCTAATTTCAATTCAAAGCCTATATTTGTCACAAATTGAATACTCTTACAAACTTGTAGTAGTAACGTAGCTTTCGACGAAAAAATATGTATGGATAAGAAGGCATAGAGCATCTATAATTGAGCATATATGTAAAAATAAAAAAAGAGTGTCCATGGAGTTTCTAGCCCATTTTTCTGCATAGAGATCTATGCACTGGAATGGACTATAATATTTGCACAGTCATTATGTCTTGTGACTGTAGCACCATAATAATTATGTTTGTACTAGTTTTATTATATGTCTTGTGTCTGTATTTTTGGCCAAGTTGAAATAAATGTTTTTATTTTGATTTTTACAATGACATTTACTCCACTCCAAGCCTCTTCTACGTTTGTTAAAGACATTAATTTAGTACACACAGACAATCTCTAAAAAATTAGGCCGCTGTCCACCTACAGCTTTATTTTCTATCCTCCTATATTTGATACGATAACCTTTTTCAAGGCAGCACCATAAACAACAAGAACAAGACATAATCTATGGTCGTTAAAAGCTTCTCTATTCAAACGTGACAATGACGCGTCTGCAGTATGTCACAGTTATGGCCGCCGGAATCTGTGCGGCCATTAAACTTACATGTGTGAGATTAGATAGGTAGGCACTAATGTAAGTCGGATAAAGGTATTGTGGTAAATATAGCGTCCATGAGGATTTATAAAGTAAAAAAGTAATAGTAAAAAAGGCAGAGACGACATCTGTACCCTTAGCACGAGTTTCCAGTATTTGAGACGTAAACTGGAACTTAGACAACTTTAAATTGTCAATTTTCAAGGAAAAAATTAGTTCCTTCTTCGCACACCAGAGGCGCTGTTCCATTTTTTCATTTCATACAAGAAACGCTGTAAATACTGAAAAGACGCTGTAAAGTAAAAGAGTGAAAACTCGTGCTAAGGGTACTGTTCAGTTATACTTTAAAAGATTTCGTTTAGTCCACTATCGACCCCTCGACCCCTAAAAAAAGATTTGCCCATTGGTTTCCTCTCAACCCCTAAACATAGTCCACTCTCGACCCCCAGGGGGTGAGAATGAATTTTCATACAAAGGACCCGCACGTTGAGTCCACTCTCGTCCCCTAGTACGATAGATAATTAATATTTTGGTACAGTTACGTACTAAAAGCAAAATTCAGGAATTGATATTTAAAAAAGACTGCCTCGTCGGTCTAGTGGTCGCAAGCGCAACTGCTGAAGCTCTGATTCCCGGGTCAGGCAGTGTTACTAGGTTTTTCTATTAGGAATTTCTCAGTATTGCTATTGAGAAATTCCTAATTGAAAAACCTAAGGAGCCTGGATTTATTCTTGGCTGATGGCAATATTGGGTAGGTACTTTCAGCAACAATCACAAAAGTAGAAGTTTTATTATTACTGGTAGTTTTACGTGTTGGCGTCAGTACCTAGGTAGGGATCAAGATGGCTATAAACTGTAGCTATATTTTTTTAATAGAATATCTTTGAAATTCGCATAGCATGCGTATAATATTAAAAAATATGGTAAAATAATATTGGTAAAATTAATCAGTTCCATACATTTTAACCATTTTGACCTAATGTCCTAGTGCATTGTTTGTTTGTAATTTATACAACCTTAGTTCCTATTTATTTGGAAAAAACATCAAAAGGGGTCATTGCATCACTATTAAGAAGAACTAGATAATGTCCGCGTGAAGTTTGGTAATTAATAACACGATCAAGGAAATAAAGTGTTAATCCTGTCCTGGTTATGAAATATCTGTGTAAAGAGTAATAAACATCCATAATTATCAACTTTCGCATTTATAATAACAGTTATAAAAGATCAAGTTTGAAATAACACAATAAACAGTCTGCTCCCATACACTTGTATTTAATCAAAATGCAGGGAACAGCTGAAATATCTAATTTTTGCGACGACTCAACGCCCAATTTAATCGTCTTGTATCAATATTACCACTAAAAAGGTACCACGAACTTAATCAAAGCAAATTAAAAAACCGTGTCTTCTTAATTTATCACTCTCATCTAACTAATCAATTTATTGTATAATCGATAAAACAATTAGAGAAATCAGATAAAATACCATTTTATTCATACATCGATTAGAAGTATTGGTAACCTCAATATTGACCAATAGTTTAATCGAATTTTAATTGAATTGCGACTGTTTAATCGATGTTTTTATTGGTTTTTAATGTTTATCCGGGTCCTGATCCAGTAATATACATTTTGTAATACATGTTTCGACCGCATGCAAGATGATCGCTGCGTAAAAGTCTCCACACAATGGGTGCCTGGAGGTATACGACGCAGCCTCGGTGCATCCACACCGCCGGTAACATTTGTAACTCAACGTTTCCAAATGTTACTCGGTAACATCCGCCAACAAAATGTTATTTAATGTTACTAAGTGTTGACGTGTTACTGTAAGTCGAGTAACGTTGCTCAACATTCGGTAACATCCGCCAACAAAATGTTATTTAATGTTACTAAGTGTTGACGTGTTACTGTAAGTCGAGTAACGTTGCTCGACAATAGGTAACAAAGTTACCCCCTGCATCCACACCGCAGTAACAAAATGCAACACGGTAACATTGGGTAACTTTTGTGTCTCCTTGTTACGACAACAAAAATGAACAAAGAATAACTTCGACATCGAGTAGGCACGATAACATCGTGCGTATATACATATTATATTAATATAACATCTTAAGATAAAATGTTATAATATCTTAGCCGTGTGTGATGTGCTCTATTTAGGTATTGCAATGTTGAGGTAACATTATCTAACAATGTTACCGATTGTCGAGCAACGTTACTCGACTTACAGTAACACGGCAACACTTAGTAACTTTTGTTGTCGGATGTTACTGCGGTGTGGATGCACGGGTAAGTAACAATCAACAAATAGCAACAAGGAGCCACAAAAGTTACCGAATGTTATCGTGTTGCCTTTTGTTGCTCCACAAATGTTACCGGCGGCGGCGGTGTGGATGCACCGTATGTCCCAGAAAGAGGTGGTGATACGGCTTATACGTTTACCATGCGAGCTGGTTTGAAGCGACTCGGAAAAAAAGAATTTATTTGAGGAAAGGAATGGAGGGTGGCTTTTGGCTCAGCTAAAACAGCGATAAGGCACACTTAGGTCTTGTTCAAAGACACACTGCGTGTCGGCCGGAGCATTGCGTCGAGCTGACTGCCGAAAAACAAACATACGGCAAAGTCAAGGGGAAGGAGAAGAGGCAACAATTG
The DNA here is from genome assembly GCA_950005045.1 of Agrotis exclamationis. Taxonomy (NCBI): domain Eukaryota; kingdom Metazoa; phylum Arthropoda; class Insecta; order Lepidoptera; family Noctuidae; genus Agrotis; species Agrotis exclamationis. Next base: position 12,802,596 of record OX465441.1, read on the forward strand.
ACGAACAATTTAAAAAAACTTTTTCAAAAAAAATGTAACCGACCTCAAATACAACCACAAAAAAGTTCAAAATAACCTACAAAAAACTTTCTTTCGAAAGTCGGTGACTTTATTTTTTATTTCATTGACTTTTTGTATAAGCATTATATTTTCAGTAAACCCGAATACAATAGCTTAAAAATGTAAGTGAAAATCAGATTATTCCAATTTTAATCTGGCGTAGCAATCTCGTAGCACTTTCGTAGCAAACTTCGTAGCCACAAAAAAAGCTATGCAAAACTATGCAAAAATCCTTAAAAAATTCAAATCTCAAAAAGTATAATTCAGGGGACACCCGGATTTGAACCGGGGACCTATCGATCTGCAGTCGATTGCTCTGCCACTGAGCTATATCCCCGATAAGAGATTGATCCAAATAGGGATAGACACTCCGATGGGATAACTAAAATGGGTTATGAGTCGCTACATGCTGATTTGATCCCAAAATACTGGTTATTCTTTATCTGACGATCAAAACAAAATAGAAAATGGCAAGCCAAATGACAGTTAATGAAAATATTAGAAAACCAACATAACATGTCCCAAAAAAAATACGTGTGGCACTCAGGGACTGCCGCGGTAAAGCTATTGCATAGCATTTTTTACCAACTTATGCAATTATAATTATTTATTTATTATATTTATTACTGTACTAATTAGGCTATGGTCAGCCACGTCAATCAAGTGAAACGTCAAGAAACGTTCTCCTCCCTCTCCTTCTCCCTCTTCTTCAGCAATGGAATCTTTATAGGCTGATTATCTTAGAGAAGAAATGCGCTGAAAAGCTGTCAAAACGAATTTAATAAAAATGAAACTGATTTACATTATATCTGTCTGTAATTAAATCTTCTACCCGGTTTCCGATTGAGCTGAATTACGAACGAAATTACGCACATGACAATGCAATATAATATGATCGCATGGAACTGATCTGATAATAAAGATGGAAGGTTGCCTTATGAACTCTGAACTTATGATGATGTTTAATTTTTAATCCTAGCTTGTTTCTTGAAGATTTAAGTTTTATATAGTCAGTGGCCCGAAGTCTAACAATTAGTGTTACCAGGGGCTACCGTATTATAATTCTAGTATCCAGCTGCATCTGGTTAGATTAGCCGACTTCAACATACTCGTAGTTAAGGCCGACAATGATGCTATTTAAAGTTTTTCTTTGGAAAGAAAAATTCGAACCGCGAGCAGGATATGAACCTGTGACCTCCAGAGTCAGGACATCCAACGTTCTTTCCAACCGAGCTAGGCCGGTAAGAACGTCGGTAGCTCGGCAAAGATAAAACTTTGAAAATCGCTACTTATAGGTTTGGTTAATGCGTATTATTAATGATGCTATTGTTTGTACATAAGGCATAGGCCAAATAAATGTATTCGACAGGCCTGTTGGTCTAGTGGTTAGTGACCCTGACTGCTATGCCGGAGGTAGTGTGTTCTATTCCCACCCAGGACAAATGTTTGTGTGATGAGCACGATCATTTGTTCTGTGTCTGGGTGTAATTTATCTATAATATTTATGTATTTAGAAATATATAAGTATGTTTATCAGTTGTCTAGTACCCATAACACAAGCTCTGCTTAGCTTTGGACTAGATGGCGTTGTGTGATAGTTGTGGAATATTATTATTATTTCATGATATGTTTCTAACATGTTCTTTCCTTTGTTCCAGCAAGGTATAGGCGTGGAGCTGGTGCGTGCGCTGGACAGCAACCCGCCCAGCATCTCCAATGTCTTTTGTGAGTGCGACTCCAAGGACGATGTTGTAAGTGCACACCACTTTTTATATATTTTATGTTAACTGAAATGTATGTAATCCGTTATTGTAAGTACAATTTCTAAGACATGTATACAATTTCTAAATTCTAAATGAGTGTTTTACGTGTTGAGGTGGACGGAGCCCCGTTGTGCGGGGCTCCTATTTTCGCGTGCAATGTTTAAAGGAACCTAGCCAAACCGAACCTCGGGGTGCACCTGACGTTTACTTTCAAAGGCACAAGCAACTCTTGAGCACCCCGACAGTCGGTTTGGTTAGGTTCCTTTAAACATTGCGTCTACTTCAACACGGTAAACACTTTTTTGACACATTTCCTAAATAGCTTCGGAATTGTATACATTTCCTAGGAGTTGTTAACAATTTCTAGATAACATACATTTCCGGTATCGCATATACAGGACACATTGATCGTGCTGAACGGTTTTGAACTTTCAGTGCAAATCTGAACGTTGGAAATCCACTGTTGTTTACCGTAGTTCATGTTTATACTGTCGTGGTCGATATGTTCTGGGAAAATCTGTAATTTAGAAAGAACGGAGGAATCATGTTTCTATGCAACCATACGATCACTTAGTTAATATTTAGGAGTGCCGGATTAGTACTTGATGCCCTAAAACCTATGGTGCCTTCCACGGTAGTTCCTGCCTTCAATTTTTTTTTAACGTATTTGTTTGTGATGAATGAGGAAGGTGTTATGTACGGAAGAACTTTGTTTAGTAGGTAAAACAGAGACCTTCTTAGAATAAAGGGAATGCAAAAGCGAGCGAAGCGAGCTCAAATTTTTCTTGCGCCATTCTTCTTTAAACAATAAATAAGGTAAACCTAAACAAGCCTATGGAATAGCGAGCGAAGCGAGCTAGAAAATTTAAGCATTCGGATAGTTTGTTTTTTTTTGTAGGAGTCTATGATTTTGGGAGGGTGTGTATGTGTACCCCAAAACCCTCAGCCCCTAGCAAATACATTTTCGGTCTGGTTTATATTGCCCCTGAGACGTGATGCAATGCAATTGCTTAATTTGCTAATGGTTTAATCCGGAACTGATACTTAATCGAAATAGAGGTTCGTTTGTAGAGTTTTAGTATTTCGATTTTTTGCATCCAAACTCGCCAACCACAAGCCTGCGCCCCGTGCCTCTTATGGCTAGAAATCGCTCCGCGTCATCTGACGCCCCGGGTGTATCCCGCGGTCGGAATATCGGTGTTATTGAGTTTTTCGAACAAATATATCGCAAACACAACTATAGATTCCGGGTAATAGTTCTAGCAAAATATGAATGCGCTATTAGGCACATCTCTGCTTAGTACTACGTAGATACAAAATTGGCGTTATATTATTTAAAACGCAAAGTCAAAACATTTATCAGTTGCATTGTATTATGTACACGTGCGCTTGAGTGTAATGGAATGCAACAGATCAATGTTTCAGTTTAATCTCAACTGGTTGAGCGGATGTTATGATTGCGTTAAACGGAACGCAGTCGTACAATTCTGTTAGTTACTACGTTTGTGATAGGTCAGTTATATTACATTGTTTGTATGTTATCCACAGTTAAATTGTAAAGACGGAAAGATTTGTTTTTTTCGTTTGTTTGTACTAACGAATAAACTCAAACCGTCTTATTACAAAATGGTGTTTAATTTTAGTTAAACCCCATTTTGTAAAACCCTGGTTTAAATCACGAAAAACTACGGCTTTTACAAATCGTGGTTTTGCCATAAACCACCAACACCTTCTTACAGTCGCTCGTAGGTAACTGTCGTTAAAGTTTCTCATATTAACTTTTTCATTGTGTTTTTCTTTTTGTATTATTTCACCCAAAATGGATTTTGACATGGTAGATTTAATTGTTTAGACAATGGTTCAAACGACGGTAAACTAAGGTCCACGTTTTAGCTAAGTTTTATAATACGGAGTTAAAACCACGGCTCTGCAGATAAGCCTGGGCTTTATAGTCCAGGTTTAAACCAAGGTTTATTAAGTTTTGTAATAAGGCCAATGAAGTGCTGGACTAATTTTGTCCAGCAAGCTCACGAACGGCCAGCGTTCGTCGCCGAATCTCTGGATGCTTTTTCAGGTTCGAATTAGTGGATTAAATAATATTCAGGATTCCAGTCAATAAAACATGCCTTTCATTCGAGTGTGACATTTTTATTATTTTTCTTAAAAAACGACATGACAACTGACGTTTCGTTCACAATAAAACCTCAACAAATTTAAAAATTTTCTTTCATAAGTAAAAAGCTGCTTTGGTCCCGAGTGGCACAGGCTAACGCCAACGACATACCGTACCGATGTCTTTTTATCATCGTAAAATCATCAGATGAATCCTCCCACCCAGGGCTGGACAAGAGGGGCTGTCAGACTCGTAATGACTAAAATCCACGGTGATCCTCCAATAGCCCTTTACGTTCCAGGCTCACAGTTACCGCCGCCAGCTAGTCCCGCGATCGCGGCATGTAGATTGTCTTAGTTGGAATAACAGACTGTTCACGTTTTTTTGACGTGACGGAAATCGGCGGGCCTTAAGATCGAGACTCCGCCAAAGCTGTGTCGAGCTGTGCGGAGTCGAGACGTGTTTTGAACAACCAATAGAATTGCGTTATTGACACAGCTCCACTCCGCACAGCTTCAGTGGAGACCGTTGTGCTGGCTGTGTAATATTTGTATGGCGAGACGTGAGAGGTGAGCGGCGTGCTGTGAGACGTGTGCTGTGAGTAGGAACACGATATCGAATCCGATACTTTACTCATATCGCTTTTGATTCGATACTAGTATTCAATTCGATACTTAGTGCCAGGGTTGGCATGATTAAAACAAGTTGTTTTGAAACAAAAAAAAACATTCGATATTTTTTTCCATTGATAATATTTTGTTAATATTTCATTACAAACGGCGAATTTGAAAAGCACTCAACGCCTCGCACCTGAGCTGAAAAACATCTCTTCTCGCACAGCACACAACACGCCGCCGCTCGCAGCACACATCTCACAGCACACGTCTCACAGCACACGTCTTATCGCACACAGCTTTGGTGGAGTCACCCGAGATGCAAAACAGCTCTTCGCGCACAGCACACAGCACACGGGGGCTCCGCCAGGGGCCATAGCAAATTGGTTAATACAATTTTAATAACATTTTTAATAATTTTAAAAATATTTTTGTTGATTTTTCAAACACCTCCCTATATACCTTACCCTACCTACCTTTCCAACAAAAAGAGAATATTTTTCAAATGTGTTGGTAAGCGACAGAGTTATGCGCGTACAAACATTAAAAAAAAATACAAACATCCGAATTGAGAACCTCCTCCTTTTTTTGAAGTCGGTTAGAAAAGAGGTACATACAAAGTACATTTTAATATAATTATATGTATAGATTTCTGTATAAAAAGATACAGAATGTTTGAGAAAATCATAGTAATCCAAACACAATCTCGCGTAGCAATCTCGTAGCACCTTCGTAGCAAACTCGTAGCTGTAGAAAAGCGTGAAAAACAACGCAAAAATCCTTAAGAAATTAAATTATATTTCAAAAATTCAAAAAGAACTATTAAGGGGACACCCGGATTTGAACCGGGGACCTATCGATCTGCAGTCGATTGCTCTGCCACTGAGCTATATCCCCAATGAAAGCTCACTCCAAATACGGGTACCTATTCTACCATTGCGTAGGAACGAAGATATTTCTACCAGTATAACTTGAGCCGTTCATTTGTTTTCAATGAGTTATCAATTTGTTCGAAAAGAAAGATCTTGCTTAAATAGTTGTGTATAAATGATGTCATAGGTCATTCAACTTGTTTATCTGCAGAATTCTCAAGGGTACCTAAATGTGCTGATAGACTTCACTTGTAACAGAACATCGAGCATTCGCATTATTTAATATTAATTAAAATTATATTATTATATTATAATTAAAATTATCGAACTGAACAACGAGTAGAGCCAAACATCGCTTTTTTTTTGCGTGGTAAAATCATCAAATGAGTCCTCCCACCCAGGGCAGGGCAAGAGGGACTGTCAGACTCGTACTGACTAAAATCCACGGTGTCCTTCAATAGCCCTTTATGTTCAGGGGTCACGGTACTGAGATAAGTCCCGCGACCCCGGCAGGCTTTGGCCCTCTAGAGGGGGGCCCCGTCATCATGCTGACGCTCTTTGAGGCGCGCGTGGAACACAACGCGCCGTCGACCCGGGCATGGTCCATGGTCGGATGGCGAGCTGCCCATTACTCGCCGCCCGCATGCCCGCGCCTACGGTGGCCGGAGATAGCCCCGCGACGTCCGACGCCGTGGGCCCACGTCCGTCTACCACTGCGGCTGGGGCGGAGGGAGGACGCTGTCCTCTCTCTAAGATTTAGAACCATTTTTTTTTTATCCTGGTAAAATCATCAAATGATTCCTCCCACCCCGGGCAGGGCGGGAGGGACTGCCAGACTTGTACTGACTAAAATCCACGGTGTCCTTCAATAGCCCTTTATGTTCCGGGGTCACGGTGATGAGATAAGCCCCGCGACCCCGGCAAAGATTTAGAACCTTAGGTTTGTATTCTAAATACTTTTGTTTTGCTGTGCTCTGACAGGGTCTGCAATGACTCTAAGCTGTAAGCTTTTGTTAACATCTTGTTGTACCTTGTAGAATGCAAATAAACAAATATGAATATAAATGTTTCTTCATGAAGATATCAGACTTGACAGAAAGCTCGCTAAAACACTCTTGTTTGTTTTTCTGTAATGTAACATTCGCAAGAATGTTACATTACAAGTGAATGCTCAAGTTTATCAGCACAATACTTTTATTTGTTGTTTTCTTCACAAAATGGATGTAGGCATCATAAATTAGGATGTTATTTTCTTTTGTTGATGTTGGGAACATGTTTACTTACTTTTATGTTGACTTGGCCTTGTTTTTTTTTTGTGGGAAAATAGTTTTCAGATAAAATATATTTCTACCTACAGTACAGGATATGTCGATGTGAATATAATAGTTTCTAGAGTTACAGAGAAGTTGTTTATCAGATTCAGATTTTTTTATTCTCAAGTGTTTCATTAAAAATGAAAGGGAATCGTCTATCTTGGTATGGACATGTGATGAGGAGGGATGACACCCATGTGACTAAGAAAGTAATGAGTATGAATGTTGATGGATGGAGAGGAAGAGGAAGGCCAAAGAAAAGATGGATGGATTGTCTAAGAAATTATATGAATGAAAAAGGAGTAAATGATACTGTGACGTCTGATAGGGGAGAATGGAAGAAGAAAACGTGTTGCGCCGACCCCAAGTAGAATGGGATAAGGGCAGGAAGAAGAAGAAGTGTTTCATTAAACGTCATCATAGGCCTCTCCCAAAGAGTGGGACAGCGCCTGTTGGCCTGATCTCTCGCTTTTTCATCCAGACACTGCCAGCTACCTTCTTCAGGTCATCGGTCCATCTTGCTGGGAGACGTCCCCAAACTGTTTACTTACGCGCGGTCTCCATTCGAGAACCTTCCTGCTCCACCTTTCGTTGGTTCTATTCTACGACAGACATGTCCGGCCCACTGCCACTTCAGTTAACTTGTATGTAAGGCGGGCCGCATATGACGGGGACGCCCTTAGAGGGCCAAAGCCTGCCGGAGTAGCGGGACTAACGAATTACCGTGACCCCGGAACATAAAAATGAAAATGAAGTGAAAGAAATGAAATGAAGGACACCGTGTATTTTGACAGTCCTTCCTGCCCAGCCCTGGGTGGGAGGACTCATTTGATGATTTTACCACGCTAAAAAAAAGGGCCTGCTGCATACGCTACATTACAAGAGAATGGTTTTAAAATTAAATGTTGTAATGATTTTAATTTCAGACCATTACATGTGATTGTGAAGCCACCCCGGCCTTCCAGCTGAAGGCGTTCAGCCAGCGCGGAGAGAAGGTTGAAGTCTCCCACTACAGGGTCAATGTTAATCGGTGAGTTTCATCATTATCTTCACACTAGCGACCTGCTCCACCTTGTAGTGCCCACGACTTGAAGGGACTTCTTAAGGTACCTCCTGTACACGTAAAGGTGACGGTTCGCGCGCGAGACCGCGACGGGAGACAGCGACAGGCGACAGCGACAGGAGACCGCGACAGTACTTAACATTAGGCAATGTATGAGCGGCATTTCGCGAGCGAGACAGCGACAGGAGACAGATACGGCAGCAATCTTCGGTCGCGGTCTCCTATCTCGGTCTCCTGTCGCGGTCGTGCGCGCGAACCGGCACCTTAAAGTGGGGATGTTTATTTATTTTTCTCGCGTACCCCATAATATGCGATACCGTTAGATAGGTCTTTAAAAACATTGAGGGTTTTACTATTATTTCTACTAGGTAGAATTAATAAATGCCAGAATAGGTTTATACTGGACTCGTAAGTTGATCTTGCAAAAAGTCCTCTTTCAGGAATTATTAAATTAAGTAAGTACACCTCATTGGTTCTATTCTTCCTCAATTTTTTTTATCTTTGCTTGTCGATCTTTTTTCCCAACTGACATTACCAATGTAATGCAAACATTTATTTACAGAAATAATATTACATACTTTACATAAAAATCTTATACAGTAATAATATGCGCATGTATAATGAGGACCACGCCCAGGTCGACGGAACTATGAATTCCTAGACGCTACCGAACCCCTGACTGGGTCGCGGGATTATCTCAGCAGAATACCACGGCGAACACAAGGACATGTGTAGGAATAGGGTCTTTTTAACCAGTAAGAGTTTGATAATGGACAGTCCCTTAAGCTATACACAGGGCTGGAAGACCTCATGCTCAGCAGATAAACTTTTTTTTTACTTGGCAAATTCATCAAATGAGTCCTTCCGCTAAGGGTGCTATCTCTAAAATTTGGAACCAGGAAAAGACGCATGAAAACCCCGGGTTTTTTAGTCCAGAACCCGGACATGAGTCGAAGTGCGCACCGTGGCAACTGCGTCAGGAGGGACGGGGGGGAGGCGCACCAAGCGGACGGCCCAAAACTTTAAATTTTTAAACTCGGACTACAAATGAAGTCCCCCGGACGCTCCCCAGATGCCCTCTAAACTAGGACAAATCCGGGGAAACCCCGACGGATGGCAACCCTACCTCCCACTAAGGGAGAGACTGTCAGAATTGTACTGATTAAAATGCTAGATGTTCTTCAATAGCCATCTAAGTTCCGGGAACACGGTTACCCAGTCCCGCGACCCCAAGAATAGCACCCCAGGATCTGAATGATATTATTATTATTTAGAGGCGAATATTTCATCAGCACTGCACTCAAACCCCTAAGTGTATTAGTCATTAACCCCACCTTATTCCATATTACAGGTTCCGCGCTCGTTTGAACGTGGTCTGCGTGACGGACAAGTTGACGGGCGAGCTCAAGTGTGACGGCTGGCCTGAAGTGAAGGTGGCACTGGCGCCAGTGGGCGCACTCCGCCCTAATGCCACCGAGAGTAATTTACAACAGACTATTAGGTAAAGATTTTTGAAAAAAGAAAAATTCAGCTGCGTGTGGGACTCGATCCCGCGTCTTCTGAACAGGTGCGTCCCCACAGAGCGCGCAGCCTCTCGAGGCATTTTCCGCGCGAAGCAGCTCGGTTGGTGTGGACGTGTCTCGGGCGAGGCAAGTGACAGCCCTGCCGCGGTCGAGCGACCAAGCGCCCGAGCCATCCAGTGTCGGCTTTTGTTTTGCTCGCGTATATTGTTTCGTGCCTCGGTCGAAAAGCAATAGACGCGTCCATGCAGAGTGAGCAGCCTCGCTTGTCAGTTTCCTCGCAGCAAATGCCTCGCGAGGCTGCGCGCTCTGTGTGGACGCACATAATAAGTACTCCAGACGCTAGGTAGGCCATTGCAACCCACTCGTTTTGAAGCTGAATCTTTCATTCTCTTGTTTGAACGTTTTACGGTACACCTCTTTACGAAAACGCGACGCATGCATATTAATATAAATGTATAAGAACATCAGGTATTTTTGATTATTACATTACTGTTTATTCGTGAAGTTCTATCGTAGGTTATGAATCAGGGCGATCGCGTCGTAGGAATTCACCCTAAAAGCCTGTCCACATCTCCACGTCACGACGTCGTCAACGTGGAACGGTGCGGTACTAACGTGGAACGGAAAAGTGACGTGTAAATTCACGTTAACGTAACGTAACGTCACGACGCGACGCAGCAACGTGCCTTGTAAAATTCTGGTATATTCTGTACTAACGTACGTCAGTCTCGTTCTACCCTGGATATTTTTACCGACTTCAAAAAAAAGGAGATTATCAATTCGACCCGTATGTTAGTATATAACAATCATGGATATATATCTCGTGACGTTGACCGCATAGATACATTTGCTGACTTGGATTAATGATTTCTAAAGACGCCGATTTATACGAAGGTTTTTATTGAATATCTGAACTAAAAAAAGGTAAAATAAAAACTTTTTTAAAAAAGAATCGACTTCAAATCAAACACAAAAAAGTTTAAAATAACTTTTGTTTCGGAAGTCGGTGGCAATAGTCAATGAAATAAAAAACAAAGCCACCGACTTCCGAAACAAAAGTTATTTTAAACTTTTTTGTGTTTGATTTGAAGTCGGTTCTTTTTTTTTTAAGTTTTTTTTGTAATAGCAATACCTTTATAAACTTTTCTATAACTACCCACAACCAACATCTAACCAAAAAACTACCCTCGTTTTCCAGTGACATAGTAGTGAACGCACTGCGGAGTACCAACCTGCAGTTCAACCTAGCGCACTACCCCACCTGCCCGCGCCTGCGCAGATACGTCGAGACTCCCGGCCCGAGGCTGCCACTGCATTATGACTCTATGGTAAGTAACAATAAGGGAGCTTAAGGCATAGATATATTAAAGAAGGAGATATGGCGTGGAATTCAAAATGTATAGAAATCCGATGAAGCCACAATTGCCCCTCCATAACGCTAATATTGCGCACACAATTCTGTCAAAACAATACTACGAACAATTGCTCACACGCGCCATCGATAACTCAGTCATTTAAATATAAACCTAATTCTTTACACTACAGCGTACTTTTTCCGTATAATTTACTCACACAAACAATTATCATTGTGTGTTGTCGCGACACGGGGGGCGGATACGACTCTCCCGCTCAAATACAACGGACGCACCATGCGACATTACGGCTTGGTAAGGTATCGTTATGTCAGTTTTACATTGCTTGTCAAGTCACTCAGTGATAGACTGAGGTGGTTGTAAAAGAGCAATGTATTTAATGCAAAAACAATACAGTCGGAGTAATATAGGAAAACAAGAATAAAGTAGTACAAGTGATAGCTGAGCGAAACGCTCAACACCACGGCTTCACCGACACGCCCCCTTGCCACTTCTCCTGTTTTTAATATTTCTGTGGCTTAAGGTGATTCCTCAGTAGTAGCCCACCAAATTCAAATTTTCATGTGTTTTTTGCAATTTGCTTATCAGTGACAAGTAGTAACTTGATCAAAATATGATTCGCGACAATAACAAGTATAACTTTATATATAAGAATGATCATAACATTAGCTCCATTCACTTTCACAAAGATTTGGTCAAAATGAGTTAGTTTTCGGATTTTTTACTAACTTTGACCAAATCTTTATGAAAGCGAATGCAGCGAATGTTTTGATCATTCTTATATGTAAAGTTAAATTTGAATTTCGCGGGCTACTACTGAGGAATCACCTTAACCATGACGCGATTCGTGCAATTTACAATTTTTACTAACTAAAAATGAAAATCGTCCTTGCTACTACGATATAATGATGCAATTCGATTGACTTGACTTCGTCGTGGCGATCGTGTTTTGTTTTTCATCTACCCGTAGATAACAGCACGTTTTATGTCATATGTAGTACTGGTAAGGATGATTTTCACTTGTAGCTGGAATAATGTGTCATGGGGAATCTCTCTAAGGTGTAAATTTCTAGGTCTTATTATGAGAAAATACGATTACTAATATGAACATTAAAACAATAGTTACAAGAAAGTATTTCAAAACTATACCACCACTACCAACTTTTTTTTTCTCATAACAAAATATAGTTATTACTTCGTATAAGACACTGAAGCAGCCCGGAATTCCCCAACAATGGAACTAAATAAACTGACTACATGTCAAACAAAGTCGCTTCCCGCTGTCTGTCTGTCCCTATGTATAGATATATATGATAGAGCTATTCAAGAGGAAGAATTATAAGTAAGCGTCGATTATCCGAACGTCTGTTAACCGAACGACCGCTTATTCGAACTGCTACGCCCGCCCGACGCGCGGTTACTATGGCCCGCGCGTATTTCAGAACGTCAGTAATAAATACTTAAGTATTACTTAAAACTAGAATCAAGGCAATTTATTGATTGAATAAACTAGTTTTAAGTAATACATAGATTTTACTTCGGCTCTCTTCTATCATCGGACTTCTATACGTACTGCTCATCCATAATTAGTTGCCATTCCACCAATTCGCGCTATGCGCTTACAATCTTCCTTCATAATGCACACAGCCAAGGAGTGGAACTCTCTCCCTGCGACGTTAAAAAGTTAAAGTGAAAAGGTTTCTTCTGGTTAAGCTCGCTTCATTGTAGGCTTTGTCTCTATCACCTTTCACCTGGACTAGAATCAAGAGCAAACCCATCTCAGACAAAAAACATATAGGTAGTTCGATTATCCGAAAATATCGGTTTTCCGAACACGCATGTCTCCCAATTAGTTCGGATAATCGACGCTCTACTGTATATACACCGTGACTTTTTAGTCGTCTTACAGAAGTGGTCCACTTAATGTATCCGACCTAAAATACCTCTAGGCGAATTTTTTTTAATCGTTAATAATAATTTTTATTATTAATAAATAGGTACCTACATTAGAAATATGAAACACCCTGTTAAAATGTTTACGTATCAAGCTGTAGAGTCTACCTACCCAGCGCAACAGTCGGGCAGATCATTCCATCTCCATTTTCTATGAGACAAGGGAGTTTCTAACTACGCCTTGCGTCTTAGTAACGAATAAAAATTTTATTTTTAAATTTTTCAAATTTCTTAAATACCTATTTTTTTTATTATAAACGTGTTCTAGTCATTGGATACATGAACTGGGCTGCCGTTGTAAGACGACTAACAAGCCACGGTGTATAACATGCATAATATAGTAGAGATTGCATCCGTGTGGAGCCGGGGCGGATCGCTAGTATGGAATAAAACAAAACTAAAGTTTTCGATTCGGAAAGTTGACCATCACTGCTCTGACAGAACTGTATCTGTATTATAACCATTATATTTCCTCATTTCAGTTACAACATGACCGCTCAATGTACACGTCAACTCCAAACTCCACAGCTGGTGGCGCCACCCTGCTCGGAGACAAGAGACTGCTGGTCAAGCTGGTCTGCGCCAAGGATCTGGGGGGTAAGGTTATCATTCTGTGATGATGGGACTTTCATACAGTGTAGACATAAAATCTAGAGGGGGGTGAAACGCATCAGCGAGGCCCTTTTCTTTCAGTAGCTCGATCACAAGATTTCAGTATTTTATTTACACCGTACTTGAAGTAATTACTTTATTGTATGGAAAATGGAACAGCGCCTCTAGTGTACAAAGAAGGAACTAATTTTTTCCTTGAAATTAATGTCAAAGTTCCACAAAAACTGGAAATTCATGATAAGGCCTCAGGGCGCTTTTTTTTTAACCGACTTCAAAAAAAGAGAAGGTTCTCAGTTCGACCTGTATATTTCTTTGTGTGTATGTTTGTCCGCGATTATCTCGCGTTAGACTAAACCGATTTTGATGCGGGTATAACCCTTGGTGTTGCCCGCATGGATGTGTTTTTACTTACTTGGATTGTAGATTTTTAAAGACGCCGATTATTTTAAGAAGATTTTTATTGAATATCTGAACTAAAAATGGGAAAATAAAAAAAACGGTGTTTTTGTGCATGTCATTGCCCGACCCGATCTCTAAGCCAAACCAAATCTTGGTCTCAACAAGGGGTTGTTGAGACCAAGATTTGGTGTGGCTTAGAGATTCCCTACTAACACCTTCAAAATGGTTGAGCTGAATGGTGCTGATATCATGCGTCATGTTCGTGAACGGGCGCTGTCAGTTGAGACTGGTCATCTCTTAGCTGCCACGGTTTATTTTAATTATCAATAATTTTGTTTTTGAATTGTCTTTTTTATATTTCCCATGGACACTTTTTACTTGCTATACATCGTTCTCACATAATTTACCATCTCAAGTTGAATGATGTAACAAAGGTTCTGTAATCATTTTGGCGATTGAAAAAGAGTGTCCATGGAGTTTCTTGCCCTTTCTTCTCCATGAGATCTACGCTTTGGAATGAGTACCTACAGCACTTTCATAGTTTTTATGTCTTGTGACTGGGACTGTAGCACCGTAACTATTTTTAAACTATTTTTATTTTACTTTTGACAATTCAAAAGTGCCTGTAACTGGCTTATTTGAAATAAATTATTTGATTTGATTTGACACCTACATATTCTTCGTATGACTAGAAACTATGAAAGTGGGTTTCTTAACATAAACGTTTTTCTTTGTTACATTCCAGGTAAGACGGGATGTATAGCGCCGTACTGTGTCGTGGAGATGGACGAGCCCCCACAGAAGAATCAGACGGCTTTCAAGAGGGACACCAACAACCCTCAGTGGGAGGAACACTTCCTCTTGTGAGTACTGAACTGTAATCTCATAAATTAAGGGAAAATGAACTCTATGTCGTACATGAAAAAGGTCGTAAGTGAAACAGGCGCTTTCAAAGTTAAGCTGCAATTGATGACGCTTGTCTATCGATAGGTGACCATCTGTCGTAGCGAGTTTCCTCTGAGCCTCAGAAAGCACGTAAAGCCGTTGGTCCCGGCTGTCATTTGTATATTTTTGACAGTCGTTACTGTTAGTCAAGTCCTGAAATCTGACATACAATCTTACTAAAAGGCTGGGGAGTTGATGTCATACATGTGAAAAAAGTCAAGTACAATCAAACAAAGAAATAAGTGTACAGGCTGCTAAGTTTTTTTTTTAAGATTTTAATGCCGAGATTGATAACTTTTACAAGCTCATATGGCGTGGAGTATGTTGCTACACCGACTACAGGAAAACAACTGAAAAAAAAAACTTACCTAGGGAATGCCACCGTGACGCAGACTTAAACTTGCTCGAAGAAAACAAATGACTGAAATGCGAGTATTTTTGGGCAAATCACATCGCAAGTTGAGGACGATTCATTTTTAGATGACAAAATCTAATGCACCCTCTCGCCCGGTGTGGAGCAAAGGGACTTTCACTCTCTTACTGACTAAAAATCCACCCTTTTCTTTTGGTTGGGTAATGAATGGGGTGAGTATTTGAAGTGTAATATTATACTAACCATGTCTTATTATATTTCCAGTGACCTGTCTCCACAGACGGCGGAGCTTCTGTTCGAGGTGTACGACCGCACCGGCCCGCCCTCGCCCGGGGGAGGTGCCACACAGAACAGGTGAGAATTATACTACATCATGGATACAACAGGGATAAAAACTGACAAATTAGTAGGCCGCGCAGAAGACGTTAAATGTTTATTGCTTTAATTCAGCGCCGTAGTCTTCGTTTTCTTTTTCATTCATTCGCGTTTGACTGATATATCTTTGATGGCAAGCAATGATGTGGTTGTCGTTGAAGCACCTAGTTTAGAAACTCTTGACATAGACCCTAAGATTATAGCTATCAGGAAAGAAAGACGGGCAGGGATCCTCACACCTTAGCTGCCAGCACATCAAGCTACCACAATCAGTCAAATTTCTTTTATCGATTTTCAACCTTATCACAATAGAGGAAGGTTATTGTTCGATTGGTAAAATTTGACAGATTGTCGTAGGTTGACCTACTGGCGTCTGTACATGTGTTAATCTAAATATCTGATCTTAATACTTAATTTTATTGTACAGGTTCCTAGGTCTGGGTCTAGTGGGTATAGACGAGCTGCTAGCAGCGCCGTCACAGCGACAACAGATCGCCCTGCAGACACGACCCATGGAGGAACATGATGTCAGCGGCACACTTACTGTTGAGGTAATAATATTTAAATATTATCTTAGCTTAGCGTTAGACTAAGACTGGTGAGTTTGATGATTTTAATATGGTAGAGGCTGTAGTTTGTACAGAAAATTGGTCAGCGACTTAGGACCAGTGGTTTGAATCATCACGCCCCGTCGTTTCTGGCAATTGCCATTTATTAACGTTCCAGGGTGATTTATTTTTTGGTAGAAACACAGAATGAAGGTTAAATATTTCTGCCTTATTATTTTCAACCGCGTAGATCGTTACACTCAGCCTCGAAAATGTATGCTTCAAAGGATCTAACTTGAAAGTTATGTGACTTATGCTGCACTTGTTTTAGGGCAAGGTGTGATCACAAATGAATGAGAGCTATAATGTATTTTATCTACTCTCATATCGTTAAATTCAAAATACAAAACTCAAAACGAGTCTATAATGACGTACTTTACACACAGTATATCGAAATGAAATTAAAAAATTAAATTATGACACTATTTCTCTAACAAAATAATGTTATAATAAAATTTTTTTTCATTACGATACAGATTACAGATCATAGATACAGCCTTTTGATTTTTTATCTGTGGCTGCGCGCGCTGTGGCACATGCGCGGTGATATCGGGAATTATGGCGCCATAATACTGTGTCAATCTTTTTTCTTGTTTATCTTTTATTTGATAAATTCGTGTTCAATGAAAGTAGATAAAGTAGTGTATGAAACTGTACATAACTAGGTATTATACACTCGTGTGATACTTTTAAAAAACTCGCTTCGCTCGTTTTTTAAACTCACACTCGTGTATAATACCCCTCATTATGTACCAGTTTCATAAACTACTATTATCTACTCTCATATCGTTAAATTCAAAATACAAAACTCAAAACGAGTTTATAATGACGTACTTTACACACAGTATATCGAAATGAAATTAAAAAATTAAATTATGACACTATTTCTCTAACAAAATAATGTTATAATTAAATTTTTTTTCATTACGATACGGATTACAGATCATAGATACATGAATTTATTTTTTTATCTGTGGCTGCGCGCGCTTTGGGAGTACGTCTAACGCCAACGATACACAATTCTATATTCAATTTCATACTCAATTATAAATACAAAATGAACACTTATTAACAATATTTATCTTTTATTTGATAATTATATTCGTGTTCAATGAGAGTAGATAAAGTAGTGTATGAAACTGCACATAACTAGGTATTATACACTCGTGTGATACTTTTAAAAAACTCGCTTCGCTCGTTTTTTAAACTCACACTCGTGTATAATACCCCTCATTATGTGACAGTTTCATAAACTACTATTGAACAATGGTTTTGTAATATAGGCAAACCGTAATCACTTCCTTAAGTGAGATCTTGGTGTTGGCTGAATTATCACGTAAAAGCGAAAAGCGCTAGATAAATTATAACGGACCCCACTGATTACGCTCCACAGTTCCTGTTCATCGAAGGCGCTGACATCCCAGACCTGGGCTCACGACCGGTCAAGATCAAGGAGAGTCTCCGCACACTGTCACCACACGGACATCTCACCACCACAACTAAAACTACATTCAAACAAAACGGTAAGTTGTATATTTTTTTAAGAAATGAAGAACTCTTTTTTTTTGACAGTTTACATTGGCTTCATAAACACCATCTGCCTGTGTTTTACCAACTATATTGGAATCGGCTTCTACTCAAACCGGATGCAGCTGATTATCAGTATTTTACATGGCCCGACCTCTTATTTGACCTCTTTACTTACTAAGAGGTGAGAAATTTAAGTATTATGTATTTTCTTCACAGGTCACGACAACTCCCAGCTAACAGAATCAGCGCTCCGCGAGCTAGAGCTGAGCCCGACCAACGCGGCCAACAAGTCCACACTCATCATACACTCTGTGCAGAGGGTGAGATACCTGTTATATAGTACACCTCTAGTAATGTTTAGGTTACTAGCGACATCTATAGTTTTAGTTCTGAGTGATAACGCGCATATCGATGTTTTTTTCTTTTTCCGTTAAGACGTCACAAGCCCCCACTCCCGAATTTAGAAGCGTTTTATCTTTGTCAATATTCATTGATTAAAAAAAATAAAACAAAAAATACGTGTTCATTATTTTTCAATATTCTGATTGATGACTAAACAGATTTTCAATTTATTTATGTAGTAAAATACCCTATTACGGTTTGTTAACCAGTCCATGCTCAACTTTTTCGACAATAAGCTTCAATTTGTTTTGAACAACATAAAAACTTATTTACGAGGTACCAGCTGTTCCTAAATTCTCGTAGCATGATGTTATATCCTATAGAATTCCTCGATATATGTATAGACTATCCAACATAAAAATATTTTTTCAATTCAAATCAGAAGATCTTGAGATTAGCGCGTTCAACCAACTAACCAACTAATCTCTCCAGCTTTTAATATTAGCATAGATTTTTCTCATTTTAAATACTGTAGAACCCAATGTATCCAATGAGTCTTTACATTTTCAGTTTGTTTTTTTTAAACGTTTTCTTCAAATGATATCAGTTTTACTCACAATGCCCAGATGTCGCTAGGAGCCTGCATACTTGATCATTTTGCGATGTGTACATTTATGAGTTTCATAATCGCACAGACACCGATTAGTTCTGAGAGTAATAGTGAAATATAACTTACTTTTTTAGGCATGATGTTTAGGGAACGCTATTTATTTAAGAAGAATTGTATTTTGTTTTCATAGTTGAAAAAGATTTTTAAAACTTACTATTTGAATCAAAGTACTTTTTCAATTAAAAAAAACCTACTATTTTGGTAGAAAATTGAAAAAGTAGAAATAAATGGTAAAAAATAATGGTCGCAAAAAAACTTTTGTAGCATTATAACATTTTCGTTTTAACGGTTGTGTTGTGTAAATTGATGAAAAGGCGATTCCCTAAACACCAGTCGACATCCCAAAGCACTTTATATGCATAGTGTGTCCCTATTGTGTCCCTGTTTACAGAATGTGACCCATTTACTTAAATATTAACAAGTTGTTGGTTTTCCTTTACATTGCGTGCGTTTGCTGTGATAACAATATCAGGAACCGAAGAAATCCATCAAGGTGAGATGTTTTACTAATTACATAAATTAAGACTTTAGTTACTAGATTAGAATTTAGGTCAACACGGGGTGACACGGACATGAAAGTTCCATAAGGAAAATTGAACTGAGCCTAATGCCATGAAAAACTAGCAGAGTGCTCATTATGTCATTTCTGGGTTGCCATATATTAGTGAAACTTTTAAAGTGATGGGTTATACAAAAATTTAATTGCTTTAAAAACTAAGGAATAAAACTAAAGTACAAAGTAAGCTCATTTTCGAGTAAATAATTTATTTATTACTGATCAATAAATGCTCATGTAAAAATGCCGCATTTAAATTAGTAGTAGCTATTCAAAGAATTCTTGTGTTTCTAGAATAAATTGTAAATAGAATTATTGTACTTAAATTATTTAGTTAATTGATACTGGGTATTGTCTAAGCCCTGCAAAATAATAATTCCAGTGCTTTTAGATCAAATAACTTAGATGTTGTCCGCTAAGAATCGCTCTGCCGCTTAGAGTAGCTTTTAGTGCTCCAAAATCTAGTTTAAACGTTGTTGTATACAAGTTAATTATCCTAAGCATGATTTTTTTTTATTTTGGGAGATATTTTGTGACGTGACTACCCTATCAATGGTTAGCAAAATATTAATAGTCAAATAAGTTACTAATTAGATCTCTAATTGATATTTAGTAGCGTTTTGATCGTGTTAAAATCATTAAATGAGTCCTCCCACCCAATAGTATTTTTTGAACCAATAAAAAATCTTAACTTGTAAAATAAAAAGAACAGAATAAGTCCCATATTTCTTATCTGTCAATGTCACTGTCACATAATACCTCACAAAACCCCGTGTGCTGTGTTGCCATACTAACCCAACAAAAAATCTACCCAAAAAGATGGAAATAACCGACTCGGGGAAATTCATCGAAGTGGAGAGAGCAGAAGTGGAATCTGAAGTACCTCAAGAGAGTGACACGATTGATGAGAGTGAGAATGAGACAGATACAGATAACTTCCCTGTCACTGTCAGCCCTAATGCCTCGCCTGGAAAGACGGTGAGGATTAAGGAGAACGGAGCTAAAGCTAACGGCGATACAGAGGTAACGTATATTGTTTGTGGTTCTTTTATTTAAACACACTAAAATATTAACATACCTTTGTTTTTTTTTCGTGCACAGATTTTGGTAGATTAGTGGTTTTATTATTCATTTGCGTATACGATACGAACTTTTTTGTACGTTATTTTGAGTTGTAAAGATATTTATTGGGTTTTATATTATAGTATTTATATTTCACTTTAATTACAATGCCCAATAAAACTCCACTTTGCTATTATGTATTTTTCGATAGCACATTTTATAATTCTTTTCCATTTGGCCTCACTTACGAATTTCTATTCCTAGTCTTTCATTACCTGACACTCTTCTTCTAAAAGCATAAACTATGTTAAATAGCTGTCATTGCTACGACTGTTTGAGCCGTGGGGTGACGGCCTAGAAAGAATACAATAATTATGTCCCCTCCGTGAGATAGCACGCTTGGTAGGTATCTAAGGCATCCCTTCAGGGTCTATCTGGCTGGCGACCATATTCGCAAAGTCAAGAGTCAAGTAGTTCATGTGTTTTCGTTCGCAGTTGCGAGTGAGCCAGTTCTTCTTGAAGGGTAGTTGTGCCAACAGCTGAAGGACCTACTTTGGAAACCCATTTCATCGAAAATGTCTTGTAACTGTCGGCATACCGGGCACACAAGCCTTCCTAATTTCTTCACACCCTTGAAAAATAAGTTGCAAGGTCGAGAGTATGCAGGCGAAGCTTCCATGACGTATAAAAATGAGAGTTATTCCAGTGTGGGAACGAAGCGGCGCTAGACGACTTGTATAGCTCTGTTCCTTTCCCACACTGCTCCTCTCGCTTTAAGATGTCATGATATGTCACCTGGGGGTTATTACAACGTCTTAAAACCAGGCTTATTCCAGTGAGTGAACGAGATGGCACTAGACGACTTGTATAGCAGTGTCACTTTCACTCGCCCTGGTGAGCACTTTCCATCAGGCGGGCCAGATGCCTGTTTGTCCCCTTTACGGTATAAAGAAACGTTGGCAAACACCCGTACAGTAAGAGGGGTCAGGTAATGTTGGACTTTGTATAAATATCGGTTAAAGTCTCAATTCAAATTGAACTATCTCTTCAGCAGGGTGACTACGTACAGCATCAAAATGAGAACGTCCCGCCGGAGCCAGCGCCTCGCAAGAGGAGGAGGGATTTCTTCGGAACTATTAAGAGAAGGTAAGCATCATACCCTTGGGCATGCGGGCGGCGAGTAATGGGCGACTCGCTGTCCGACCATGGACTTTACCCGGGTCGACAGCGCGTTGTGTTCCACGCGCTCCTCAATGAGTGTCAGCACAATGACGAGGCCCCCCTTAGAGGGCCAAAGTCTACTGGGGTCGCGGCACTAACGAATTACCGTGACCCCAGAACGTAAAAAACTATTGAAGGACACCGTTGATTTTAGTCAGTACGAGTCTGACAGTCCGTTTTGCCCTGCCCTGGGTGGGAGGACTCATACCGAGGACAAGAGGACTCATTGGATGAATCTATACTTAATATTATAAAGCTGATAAGTTTGTTTGTTTGAACGCGTTAATTATCTGACATCTCACCGTTTTTTAAACACCGGACCAAATACGGACCTCGACATGGGTTGCTTCACCCATTCACTTTGGACACCCAACCACATAAAGATCTCGGCAAGCGTTGCCACCATCTGACGGCTAACTTCCCACCGTGCGCGCTCATTGGTTAAATCAAACAGCGCGCACTTCCATTCCATTTACGAATTCACTTCCACAGATTGCAGTAACACGAGAGTGTAATGTAGGGTATTCTTAAGTTGTGTCTAGTATAAATAAGGTTGTACACCCACCGCGTACTTAGTCAATAAATAGCTACCCAGCGAACATCTAGTTTTACTTATATCGATACTACAGCGGCGACAAGGATGGGATAAATTCGATGAATTCGATATGAAGCTGGCAAACCTATTGTGAGAGGCTGGAGATGTATTTCTTGGTGAACGCAGTAAAGGAAGATCTAAAACTACCGACGCTTATAGCATTCATGGGTGAACCGGCATACGAATTATTAGTGAACTGGTGTAGTCCGAAGAAACCGGCGAACATGACCTTGACCGAGGTTGTGAAGGTCATGCAAGAACATTTGCAACCAAATCCATCGATTTTGGCAGAACGATTTAAATTTCGACAAAGAAGAAAACAGTCGGGATTTTTATAATCTCACTCCATTTAAATAGATCCCATCTACACTTCTCCCAAAAAAAACTAAAAATAATAGAATAGGCTCACGAATTTCTTACGTATTTTGTTTTCAGACTAGGCCGGTCCCGCACTCGCGGTGCGTCTCTGGACCTCACGGACTCTGAGCTGGAGAACCAGAGCCGCATGCGCAGCATCAGCGCTGAGAGGAATGCACATGGTGAGTATCAATACATATACAGGGCGTCCCACGGCTATGCCACATGGAGGGAAAGTTCCTTAAATATTGTAGATAGAACATTTTACTGAAAGAAGACATTATTTTAATTAAAAAAACAATTTAAACTGCATTTATAGATTTTAAATAAGTACATAATTTAACGTAGGGATAAATATCTTCTGAATTCATAATAGATTCAAAGCCAGACAAGCAGATATTGCTTACCGTCTCAAATTCCTACGCCAGCTTTCAACAGATGACTTTTCCGCAGCGCGTGTCGCGCCTCTGGTCTTTCGGACATGTTTTTCTTTCCCATAGTGTTTAAACATCAGAGTCAAGTCATTTTTACAGAACTAGACTTTTGAAGAGTTCATTTGTTTTTGTCTTATTAACCTGGTAATATCTTTCTTCCAACCCAATAGAGAAAGCGCTATCCATCCCCAACCGGAATGTATACTCAGCAGGCGCGTCGCCCGCGCAGTCTGGAGACGAGTCCCGGACATCCAGGAGGTATGGTCATCACTCGATTTCATTTTACATTCCTTACATTGGTAGTTATTTTACCTCTAACTTGGCAACACTGACACGTCTGTCAAAATGACATGACAGCATGTCACAAAGGCCATGCCAGAAATATACGAGTAATATGCCCAGAACTATATCAACCTAAATTATTGAAAGAATAAACAAAAACATAGCCATCTTTAACAGTCTATTCAGAAAAAAAAGATTTGTTGCTCATGTTTTTAGGTAGAATTAAAATTTCAGCTAGATAATTACTGCAGCTGTCAGAGGTAAAAATTACTGAAATTATATGAAAGGATTCTAGATACTTCGATATTGTAGCGATTTCTTCGTGTGATATGGATATTGACGTGAATCTGATAACGTGATTTTATTTCCATTTTTTTTTTGATTTTATAAATTCTAAATAAAATTAGCGTCACATCTTCAAGTATAGCTTCATAGATTTTTTATGGGTGACAGGGGGTTTCATTTTATCACATACAATTTTTTTTTTGCTTTCCTACATCGTATCACTCTGGTGGTTGGGAGCTACACCTGCAAGGAAAAGGGACTTCTGAAAAATCATTTTCTTCTTTTTCTCATTTTCATGATTCATCTTCATCAATTTGGTTCGACTGAGTAGTCAACCTCAGATCTATAACATCTTTTGTAGAGAGAAAATTGAGTGGGTTTACAATATTTTCCTTCATCGAAAACCAATAATAAACAAAGCGAATGGTATATAAAAAAAAATAAGTTTAAAAAAATACATACATATATGTTACATATTTTTCTGTGTGTAGAAGTTGGATTTAGCTTTACTATAACCAATTGGCCAAACCCAAGCTGAAAAAAAATAAAAAAATCTATTTGAAAATATGCTTGGGTAATATAATACCTAAAACGTAGATGCTTGGCAAGACTACATTATTTCTAATTTTTAACAATGTTTGTCATAAAGAATATATATTTTTAGATAATACTAACTTCACCGCTTAACTAAAGTAATGCTGTCTTGCCATAGTATTTTTGAAACTGTGTAGAGTATGGCAACATCGACACTAATAAAAGATTTTTCTCTTTTTTCCATCTGTCAACACTCACAATGCGCTGGGGGTAATGGCACTCTGCAATCTGGTAACACTGGTTTTTCATACTAAAATATTTTGACATTATCAACATTTTTATATTATGTGCGTGAATGAAAATGCTTGATTTTGTTAATATTATGTCTTGAACTATGCTTTTGCACTATTTGATTTCTTTCTTGAATGTTTTACTGTATTTTTTTATATGCCCGTTTGTTATGTCTATATTCAACTCCAAATTCCTTAATTATTCTTAAAAAATCATATTTAAATATTGGCATCATTTACCTATTTTATAATTATTCATTTTGTCATCCTTTACAAATACCCATTTGATATACCAATCCCAAACCATAAACCTTGCATGAAATCCTTCACCCTACCTTCGAGAAAAAAAAATTAAACCTTAAAGGTCATCTCTCAGCGAGGCCTCCGGATTCAGTACAGCATCAGCCAGGACCTTCATCCACGAGGCTTCGACCCTGGTGCTTGAGACCATAGAGGCTGGCATTAAGAAGCACTACCTGGTGCCCCTGACTATTGCCCAAAGGTCACGATGGAGGCGGAAGGGAATCAAGCTGCATATTTATAATGAGCATACTTTTATTGCTAAACATCTTAGTGGGTGAGTGAGATTGATTTCTATTATTGTTTAAGATTATCATATTGATTTGTTTCAGTAATGTTCGACACTGGATTCAGGGATCAGGGACACAGGTCTCACGGATCTGCTGGCGTAGTGTCGTTCAGTAGATGTCACATGTCTTCGATTTGTTGGTTCTAAGACATGCTGGTTTCCTCACCATGTTTTTCTTCACTGTTTTGATTAGAGTGGTGATTCAATAATTAAATACAGTGCGTACCCATGACCTTCAAGTTGTAAATCGGGGCCATTACAACTGTGCTGCAACTGCAACTATTTCACGTGCATTCGTGGGCTTTCATACCAGGGCTGATAGACCCAATATTTGGTAGTTGGTAATTAGGAAAATTTAGCGTCTAAGATCACAACCATAACTTCTCGAGTTATCAAATTTTCAAAGCTCCATTACTCTTGATCTACGAACAAATACAAGCCTTCATCTGTCATCAAAGTTAACCCTCAATTTTCGACATTCTAGTGGCACAGTATGCGAGGTATGCACAAAGACCATAGCGCGACGGCTCGGCAAGCAAGGCTACGAGTGTCGCGACTGCATGCTGCGCTGTCACAAGCACTGCCATGTCAAGGTCGCCACCAACTGCCCCCGGTCCACCGTGCACAATATGGAGCTGTAAGTCATCACTTTTCATCAAGATAAATTTCTTTCAGTAGGGGTTTGAAGTGCTAGGGATCGTATTAATTGTAGTTATACTCTGTAAGAGTCGCGACACATCTGCGAAACGTATGGCCCGGACTCTTCAGCGACTGAATTATCGGTCTTAGTATTCTGAACTGTCAGAAACTGTGGCATTTGTGTAAATGTCGTGGTCGCAGTCAGTTAAAGGGCTGGGTCATTTGTTAGAAAAAGAAAACCGCAGAATTCCACTAATCGCGCCGAACTTTCGATTGCTTAACGCGTCGAATTTTCGGTCGCTTAAGGCGTTGGCGAACTTTCGGACTCGACACATAGCGTGACAAGTCGCTTGCTTATGAACTCGACGTAATTTCGGCTAATGTGTCATAGGGAATCTGAAAAACACTGTGAGCGTATTCAACAATGTTCGGCGCCGTATGTAACGCCGTATGTCGCGACCTTAGGGGATATAATAACAATTTGAAGTAGGAAGTGAACAACTTTGTGTACATGGTTTATGTAGGTTTTCAACAGCTAGATTCATATAAACTCTAGTTTTACTCGGTGTAGTGGACATCGTGACACAATTATGTATAATTTAACATTGTCAGTATAATATAGATTTAGGTAGCGGCCATACTTACCAAAGACAAGGCTTGAGTTGGTCAATAAAAGCTTTTTGTCAGTGGCGTGGCTAAAGGTTAGCATTAAGACAAGCTAAGGCTAACCCATGTCATTACATTTGTTGACACATCCCAAATTACTTCAATCAAGCCATCATAATTATTTTCACCCCTACAAAAAATACCTACCATTTTAGTAGAAATTTATTAACAGGCAACACTGACGCATAAAATTGGCGGCATTAATTTTTTTTTTACGAAAAATTTTTTTCGCCGTTACGGTAAGTGATTAGCAGTAAAAGAATTTGTTTTACAAATCAAATTAATTAGTACGATGGTTCCATAATGATTTATATTATACCTACATTTAGTGACGAAGATAAATTACTAGTATTTTTCTGACTACGTCCACATAAATGACAGTTAATCGGGGAAGCATTTCATTCTTTTTTGTGGTTGTTTCATTTTTATTTTATTTTACTGTTAATTGTGTTTTTTTTATTAGCTTGATATTATGGTAAAAAGTTCTTTCTCACCTCCCAGATTGACTGTCTATGTCACTATTAATAGATTTAATATTATTTATTTTTATTATAAATACACTTTGATTGTTTATAGTCCTCCTATTCTGTTCGAGGACCAGTAAAGTTTCAAGGTGTGTAGTTTACCTACTGATAAAATAATAAGGACTTGTTTAAATACGCTTAAAATTCAAGTATAAAAATAACAAAACACTGCACTTCTACATGCTAGAGAAGATTTCAAGCATATTTTATTGCTTCAATTGACGTAATAAATCGCTTAAAATTGCAACATAGACTATGTCAAAATAAATGAATAATTGATTTTTAAATGACTCTGAACACGAGATTTAAAATAATAAACTGAATCTGAAAATATAGTAAATATATTTTTTTTATTTGTGTTTTTTAAACGAAAAGAAAAATCTGGTTTAATTTAAAACACGAAATCATACAAGTCCTTACCACATTTTACGAACACTATCCATATAATCTTTCATTACATTTTTAGTAGTTACACTAGTTCTGTAATTATAACATTTATTTAGGTATATATTTTACTCGAAACATAAGCTGCTAATGCTGCCTTTTACAACTATTCAAAATTAGATGAAAAAGCTTATGGCATTCGAACTTCCATTATATTTTGTGCTTTTATCAGAAATTTTGCAAATGATGAAGCATTTGTAAAGATATTTTTACGGGAAATGCATTCATATAAGCCGGAGCAATGAAGAAAGGATATGAAAATGGCGGCTTGTACTTGCGTTGACAGATAGTACAGTCAGCATAAAAGATTTCAAGTTAAAGTTTTTTTCAAATTAAAAATAATAAAAACAAGACTGGGTCACAATCATTTCTCAAATTTAACCTAACAATAAAACAAAATTCAACAACAATAACAAACAGGTAACAATGAAAAAAATAACAGAAAACTATAGCAAATATTCGTAAAAAGGATCACTGAGCGCGTCAAGACATCAAGACTAATTTTTTTTCTGCTTACGCTACGCGCGTAAGTGAGTATAGACGGCACTAGTGCGCGAGCGAGAGAACACGATAAGCGCCGCCATTTTAGAATCTTTTCTTCAATGCTCCAGGTTATAATTAACTTTGTTATGTCAAAATTTTAAAAATATAATTAAAAAACTTTCTGATAAAAGTAATAAAATATGCATTTTACAGTATACACGCCATTACCTACTTACTTAGTCATATTTAACATTTAAACCGACTAAAAATTACTTTTTTAAATTATTATAATTTACGAAATTGACATTACACAATGCTCTATTTCTTCTTATAAATTAATTTTGAATAAATTGAGCAATGAAATTGCCAATTCAAAAACTATTGCATCACAAAGTTTATTTTTATTTTGTTGCTTTGAGTAGAAGTGTAATAAAAACAGGAAAAAAATAATAATTTTTGGTCGGCTCATATAACTGATTTCATCTATGCTGTATTGCTTATATGTATTTTTATTTTTAACGCTGCCAAAGGTCCCATTCCCATAGCTTTGGAAATGGAAGGTACTCGTTTAGTTTCTATCATTTTTATATCTCCCATAGCTGTCACTAGCTCATACAGGCGGGTTTTTGAAAAAAAAAAACAAGTGAGGATAAAAAAATATAATTGTATATCATTTTTTTTTCTTAAGTAGGTATAGCAACATTTCACAAGCCCGAACGTATGTTTTGTTATTTTTGAGGCTGGCAATGTGCGCGCCACATATTTTAGTAGTCACAACTTTCATGAAATATCAACTATCAGCCAAAATGCACAAAAGTAGCAGTAACATTTTTTAAATAGGTTAGGATGATTGGACATCATCAATAAGAAAATTAGCACTATATAAAATTAAAATACCATACATTTTCATGAAAAATCACTATAGCGCGCTTTGCTTTTAAAATGTATATGTATTCACTATCATATTATAATAATATAAAAAATCATGATAGTATTACCACGAAAGTAACTAGGGTATTTAGAAATCACCTTAAATAATTAAAATAAAATACTATCTACTTATTTTTTTGTTTTCGTATAATGTTTATGAATAGTCCATTTTTTATCTACACTTCAGTCTACTTTATCTATGCTTTTACAGACCCCAGCAGGTCAAAACGTTAACCTTCTACTATAGTGATGAGGTTGAAAATCTATTGGTTGAAGTGCTGGCGTCTGTAACCGTCGATCGAATTTCACCAAAGGGCCGAATGGCCGAAATAAGAACAGAAAACTCACTTTCTCTGTCTTGTCACTTTTCAGTAATGATCCTGTTTCATTGGTAAAATTTTCCATATAACTAAACGTATTCAAAAAATCGTACTGTCGAATCGTTTAAAATTGACAGAGATAGAATTAAATTTTAGTTTCCAGCATGTGGAAAAATCCTTGCGTTATTTTATATGATAATTTTGAATAAGGGATTTCAAAGGATTATGGACGCTCAGCACTGAGTGAAGGTTATGGTACGAGCGAAACGTATTATTATTGTTACCAGCCAAAAAAATGTAAATATAGTGTAGATAAAAAATGGACATTCAAAAACAATTTTGTGTACGTGTATTTGAAATATGTATTATTATATTTATTATGTATTAACATGAAAAATACTATTTTTCTAGATCCATGCTCCCTGTGTTAACTGAATAGTCGAGCTAAGCGAGAAGACTGCAAGAAAAAATATAAAAAAATACAAAAAAAAATTAAACAAGCAATGTTCACTCAGGTTCTTTAAAACTATTGAAGTTTGTAGTCGTCAATATTTAATTATTTTTGCGTTTTTCGTGTGTTTTGCATGGCGTTTTATTTATTTTTTGCATTACATTTACTAAAGACAAAACTCGAAACAGCGTAGTTATTCTTTTTTGTGATTTTTAGCTGCTATTTATGCATGTTTTTTTTTAATACGTTTATCTATTTTAACACATTTTTTTACACAGTTAAATCTAAATATGCGAAAAAATATTTTCACTGAAGGAAAATGTTGCAATCAAATGTCGCTTGATGATAAAACTGAATTATTTTTTGTTGATCTATGTATATTTATTTTCTCTTTATTTGATGTTGTGTGCATGCCGTTTATACTACGCGTGCAAGGATCTTTCGACGTGTGGCTACAACAACAGCTCATTATGACATGTTGGCTTTTTAAAATTTTTATTTCCACATAATTTATTTCACCAACATCGCCCCTCTGGCAACATTATCGACAAAAGATCCTTGTTGCACTTTAATTGTTTTGATGTAGTAAAATAGATTTTAGCCAGAAATTATATATTTGTTTACAGAAGAGGTGTTACATTGGCTGAAGTGCGCAGATAATAAAACTTTGGATAAATATACAAATAGTACGTATGTAATAATTCATTTTTCATCGGGAGATGCCATGTCTTCAGCTAATATACCACCTACTCTTTACTTACCCTGTGTCCTAACTAAAGCGATTTGCCTCGCGATCGTCGCGTTCATATGCAACATATTTTTCGGAAATTTGTAAGGCGCCTTCTTTCGGGTAGCTGAAAAACACAAGTTCGTATGGCGATCACTTGTGTTACGACACAGCTTTGTATTTTTCGTTTCTTCTTTCTTTAATGTTTTTTTTATTATGTTTTTAACCGGTTTTTTTCTCTCTTCCAGGACTTACATCGCATCTCCGTACACAGACAAAAACATAAGGATGTTGTGATAATATATAAAAAAGCTTGCGAAATGCACAAAAGCATCGTTTTCAAAAATCTACTTAAATTATTAAAAATAAGTACAACACTTATGTACCCTGCTGACATATTATACAATATATAGGCTTTTTTACATATATTTATATGAAAAAATGAAGTTTAAAAATTAGTGTTTAAGTAATTCGTAGGATTTCTAAGCGTCGCTGACTATTTAAAATCTTAAACATGTTACCCGCTTAAATATGTCACTGTTGGAAAATGTTTTATTCAGATGTAATGGAATAAAGACAAATATTTAATATTAGTAGAAAAAAGTATAAAAAGTTGAATGATTAATATTGACATAAGATTGACAGCTTTGACAGTTACAAGATGGCCGACTGTTGTGCCGCTTCCGTCTGAGTAAATCAACTTCCCTTGGCGTTAAATTGTAGAATTAGTTTAGGTATCGCTAGAGCCCACCATCAAAGCCAATTTTAAAGCAAAATATTAGATTTCATTACCACATAATAATAAAGGAAATGTCAGCCAAAAATTAAGAATATCACACAAAATTTTCTACCTCATTTCTTCAAAGTTACGACAATATTTAAAAGAATTTATAGTTACCATTTGTTTTATTTTTTCGTTGTTGACAACACTGAATGTTTTATTTAAAAAATGAAATTTTATAACTCGAAATATTTATTTTTTAAGTTTTAATAAATGTGCTTTTTCGCACAAAATTGTGATCTGTAATCGTCGAATGTGCAATAAGTCTAATATTTAATAGTAAACACGCGCTTTGAGCTTTCAAATTTATACCTTACTATCTTAGGAATTAATATTTGGCCATAACTTGACAGTGACCACCTAGTAGTTTTTGGAATTATTATTACTGGAGATAAAATATGTTATAAAAAAAATCGTATAAACATAATTTCAGAATCGACTAATTCACTTTCACAACAAACATGTGAAAGCTTTAGCAACCTTATTCATGCGCCTAGCAAATTCCCAACTTTACTGGGGTCAGCTTCCAGTCGTAACCAGTATTTAACAAGGAGTAACTGCCTATTGGATCTCCAGAACCTTATAAAAAGATATTTATTATCTCAAGGCTAACTAAAAATACAGAAAAAAACGTGGACCATTCAAAAAGATGTCTATTTTATTCTCCAGCAATAATTTAGAATTTTCTCGTCGTATGTAAGAACTATAAGAACGCGTAATGTTGATTTTTTGTTAATTAGAGTGACTGATTGTAATGTCATGCTACAAATATTTTGTGCCTTAGTTTCCCTCCTGGCCAATGAAGGCATAAACTAAGTATAGGCCTAGATTCAAAAATGGTACTAAATATGGACTGCAATAGGGCCTAGATTTAAAGAACTTAGCTTACTACTTTTGGCTAAGCTAAGTCTTATATCTGTCATTGTCAAATAACTGTCACTGTCAGATTGGGAACATTTGTTTCAGCCAAAGTAAGTACTAACGAATGTTTATAGGCCCTAAATTCAAATGCTAGAGATTTTTTAGTCGATTATTATTGCCAGGTTGTGCCTAAGTAAATCGTTCTTTTAATCGACTAAGTTTTTTATACAGAAGGTCTAAGTAATATCGAATATTATACGATTTAGTTTAATTTTTATGAAACCTAGTCGCAGTAGAGTTGTTCTTAGAGCCCAGTACATAATATTTGTAGCAAAAATGTTTTTTTTTTTAAGTTTTAAAGGAAGGTTCATATTAATAAATACATGACAAACCGTAAATGTATCTTTGTATACTAAGATTGTTAACGCATAATGTTTTATGTGGATCCGTATAAATATACTATTATTATTATTTATAAATGTTGCGCTATGTGTTCTATGTAATTTTATTTTTCCTCTTTTTTAATAAAATGCCTTTTTTTCATGTGATGTTTTTAATAAGAATCCCAGTGCTAGTGACGGGGGCGGAGACTATCAATTTCGATTTTGGGTCCTGTGCTCCTGTACCCATACCATGAGTTGTCATTACGATACTCGATCATCGATATCGACCGCGTTTGGCGCTCTCATTGGCCCGCTCCAAGGTTGTATGAACTGTCAACCAATGAGAGCGCCAGACGCATATGACCGAGTATCGTAATGACAACTCATGGTATGGGTACTGATAACGTTATTGTACAGTGAAACAAAAAATTGCTTTACTTGGAACATGGGACCCAAATCAAAATTGTCTCTGTGCTCCACCCAGACCTAGGTGGAGCACGGGGCCGCCCCATATGATTTTCCTTATATGAATGGCAGCTGCGCTTCGTGTCGTGGGTTCGATTCCCGCACGGTTCCGGATCAGGGTATTTGTTTGTGGGTACAAATATTTGTAAACGAACCCACGATACAGGAGAATTTCCTTGTGTGGGGCAAAGACACGGGCGAACACCTATTTAATATATCTGGTAATTTATATTAACAGATTTTTTTGGAGAAATAGTGTAATACCTGTCTTTTTTTTGGGACAAACCCACCACACTATTCCCAAATCACTGCAACTCCTGAAAGCCAGAATCAACAGTGGCAACCACCAGAAAAGCGCCGAGACAATGAAGCTCGACTCCGGGAGAATGAATTTACCTGTCTTGGATCCTGCACGAAATTAATCAGAAAATAATAGTGGAGGAGTAGGAAAATAATATCTGTCTGCTATGAAGTACCTTTATTTAATGACTAGCTTCTGCCAGTGGTTTCACCCGCGTCATGTTAGGGTTGGCCCTATGGTCCCGTCCCCATCAGTTCCCTTTTTTTATCGTGGTAAAATCATCAAATCAGTCCTTGCACTCAGGGGGACAGACTGTCAGACTCGTACTGACTAAAATCCACGGTGTCCTTCAATAGCCCTTTACGCTCCAGGGTCACGGTAATTCGGTAAATCCCGCGACCCTGGCAGGCTTTGGCCCTCTAAGGGGGGGCCCCCGTCATAATGCTGACACTCTTTGAGGCGCGCGTGGAACACAAGTCGACCCGGGCATGGTCCATGGTCGGACATCGAATCACCCATTACTCGCCGCCCGCGCCTACGATGGCCGGAAATCGTCTGACGACGTCCGGCGCTGTGGGCGTCTACCACTGCGGCTGGGGTGGAGTGAGGACACTGTCCTCTCCATCACGCGGCCCGCCTCCTCCTACCCCATCAGTTCCCTTAAGGAACGCATGGAACACGACGCGCCGTGACTCGGTTCTTGTCTTTGGTCGGACGGCAAGCTAATACCCATTACTCCCCGTCCGTAAGCGGCTGGAATATGACCAGCGATTTCCGACGCCCTGGGCGTATTCAGCGGTGGTAAGAGGTAGAGGATACCCTTTCCCTCACGCGTTCCGAATCCTTAAGGAATCTCCCGAAAAAACTGTGCCCGGGAGGATTTCAGACTACGTCAGGTTGAAAGTGAGGAAACCGTAGCGCCTCTCCAACCACTCCTCAAAGAGCGATCTTACTGATGCCGCAGCTATGACATGCCCAGGCAGTCATTATTTTGTTGTGGTATTATTTTGAAACTTGAAACTATGATTTATCTCCTAAGATAATCATTGAAATCATATGGTCAAGGGCAATTTTGTTCAAAATTAAATGCTTGTGGTGATTAACGTATTTATTCCGATAAGGACTAATATCATGTTAATGAAAACAGCTTCGCAAATAATGCATTATTTTAAAACAAATTTGATTTCCATAAAAAAGGTTTTTCTTCCGACATACTAAGTGCCTCAAGACGAAAGTCTTCAATCAATGTGTGTTACCAGTGATGACTTACGGCACCGAAACGTGGTCTTTCACTATCGGCCTCATCTCAAAGCTCAAAGTCGCTCAGCGAGCTATGGAGAGGGCTATGCTCGGTGTTTCTCTACGTGATCGAATCCGAAATGAGGAGATCCGTAGACGAACTAAAGTCACCGATATAGCCCACCGGATTAGCAAGCTGAAGTGGCAATGGGCAGGCCATATTGCTCGCAGAGCAGATGGCAAATGGGGTCGAAAAGTGCTAGAGTGGAGACCGCGGACTAGCAAGCGCAGCGTAGGACGTCCACCAACGAGGTGGACAGACGACCTTGTAAAGGTCGCCGGAAGACGCTGGATGCAGGTCGCTTCCAACCGGTATATGTGGAGATCTAAAGGGGAGGCCTATGTTCAGCAGTGGACGTCCTATGGCTGAGATGATGATGATGATGATGAAAAAAGGTTATAGTGACTTAACCTTAAAAGATAAATAAGTATATGCTCTCGCGGATTTTCTTTTAGAACTTTTTATCACGAATAATTCCGTAGTACATACGAGTAATTTTTGCGTATCTTTAACCGTTTACGCAGCGCACGCAATGGAAGCTCTCGACATGGAATACATTTTCCCGATTTTGAAACATTGCACCAACACCTTCTTCATTCATTTTTTTTTTAAATAGCCTAGTCTGTGTCCCACTGCTGGGCAAAGACCTCGCCTTTCTCCTTCCAAACCTCTCTATTTTGGGCAATTTCTGGCCATGTCTGCCCCGCGAACATGATCAGATCGTCACACCACCTCCGCCGCGGTCGACCTCGATGGCGATGTCCTCCTTCGTCCAGTGAGTGACGATCTTTGCTCACCTCTCCGGACGCATACGCTCAACGTGGCCCGCCCACTCCCACTTCAGCTTGGCTGTTTTAACTCCTACATCAGCTACTTTGGTAATATAAATATTTTTTTACGCGTTAGTTTTATATTGAAGATAATCTTAGCACAAACTGTACCCAGCACGAGTTTTCAGTATTTGAGCTAAAACTGGAACTTTGACAATGTCAAATTGACCATTTTCAAGGAAAAAATTAGTTCCTTCTTCGCACACCAGAGGCGCTGTTACATTTTTTCATACAATAAACGCTGTAAATACTGGAAAGACGCTGTAAAGTAAAATAGTGAAAACTCGTGCTAAGGGTACAGTACCCTTAGCACGAGTTTTCACTCTTCTCTCACTCCAGTTTACTTTACGTCTCAAATACTGAAAACTCGTGCTCAGGGTACTGGTCTATGGTCTGAACTAAATTTCAATTTATTGAGAATACTAACATCTTTTACTATGTTGTCATGACTGGAGGAAAGCACAAAGTCGATTTCGTTTTTTGTGTTCCCATCTGGCGAAATCCATGTCCCATCTACGCTGTGATTTTTTCAGGAAAAAACTGTTCATTATATTGAGCTCTTGTCCGAATGTATAACATTGAACATTTTGTTACCACACTAAAAAATAAAAAAGCACCAACTTCATGGATCCTGTTCTCCTAGTAGTTTCTGTTTAGATTTAGCCAGCCCCCCTAACCAAGTCACAACAAGTCGCAAACGATAATCGTCAACGTTCGGTACTCCCCAATAGATTTTCAACTTTATAGCCTAGAGCCTAAAGTTGAAAATCTATTTAAGATTTCTGAGCGTTAGCGACAGGAAAGATCGAAAACTATAAGCAATCTTCACTAGATCTTCAACGTTATACCCAAGCACATAAAGTTGAAAATCTATTAAAGCCTATTCAACGTTTGTTACATGGCTACAGGGCCTGATATCTCCGCTGCATAAAAATATTAGTGTGGGTAGCTGGCCGTTTGTAATCCAGTGCTATATTATTTATTATTTTTCTAACATTCATTAAGTTGTAGTCACAAATATGAAAGTGCTGTTATTTAATGCAATTGATAGGAACGTATTCAAATGAGTAAAATACATGTTTAAAAAAATCCAAAACTCAAAATTAACAATAAAAACGCTCATAATAATTGATTTATCCGTTTATTGACGCCAGCGTTTATATACATGTACAACAAGCTACCTCCCGCGCATACCGTCCCACTCCTTACCTATATACTTAATATTATATACCTTTTATATACCACTGACAAACAATCGACTTAGATACTTACTTTAGATTAAATTCACTAAGTTTTATATAAAGGTACAGTTAGAAAAAAAAAACGTATCAAAAAGTGCAAAACTAATAGCTAAGAAAAAGCCTTGCTAAAAAGTATAAAAAGAGTCGTTTTTTGTAGAAAATATCAGCGAAATTAGGTTGTGCTTTTTATGTAGCGTTTTTTTTTTTTTTTTTTTTTTAAGATTGGCAGTGTCAGGAGAAACAAATAAATAAAAATATATATAAATATTGATGATTTGAAACATATAACTACCATTTCTTTACACAGCACCATATGATGAGCTTGTGCCGATAAAAAATACTTAAAAATATCAGGCCTATTACACTCCTGTTATAATATATCGATTAATATATAGATTTGACTAATAAAGAAATAAAAGGATAAAAAAGGAAAAAAATTCGATCACAAAAAAAATATAATTCGTTACCAAAAAATTCTATTTACATGATGTGACTTGAACATATTACATAGATACATTACAACACGTTATGGTAACCTACTTCTAGCGACAATACATATATACTTGAGAGGTTATGTCTCATAATAAATTACACAGAACTTTCTTTCAATATACACGCTGTAAGATGTGAAAAATACATATCAGAAAACGCAAAAATAAAGCGCCCTAACAATATTATGGTTTTTTTTTTATTATCATTATCAAACTACAGTGCCTAGGCCTTTAACTAATCATGTCTTTTCTTCTCTTTCGCATTATCTTAGTGAAAATAATCTATTCAGTCATTCCGTGATTCTAAATTCATGTTTGACTAATCTTTTGGCTTGAAATTCATTTTTATTTCATTTATAAAGGTAGATAAAGAAAAGACTTTCTTGGGCACACAAACCCTCAAATTGCAGACTTATTTTTATTATAATTATGGCAATACTAATTACATGTGACATTGATATGTTGCATTCTCTAAATATTTATATTTTTCACACCTTACAGTTAAATTCACCTTACATTTACTAATGCACCACAAAAAATTACTAACAAAAATATGAATTTAAGTTTATTATAAACAAAAATACTGGATAATTCTCTAAATAGTCGATTTTCTAACAGATTGTGCTCAACACTTTTGCTTTATTCATTTTTTAAGCGAAGTTTCTCACAGCTTAT
Organism: Agrotis exclamationis; assembly: GCA_950005045.1. Lineage (NCBI taxonomy): Eukaryota > Metazoa > Arthropoda > Insecta > Lepidoptera > Noctuidae > Agrotis > Agrotis exclamationis. Next base: position 12,839,814 of record OX465441.1, read on the forward strand.
TCTTCGAATTATTCCTTCTAGATATTTATAACAAGTTTCGACAAACCATACGAATAAAAGCTAAAAATAGCTTCGAAAGTAGTGTGTGAATTAGAAAATCGACTAAAAACATCGGCAGTTCTCACAGAACTGTTCTATATATTTCAAATAACCACAAACACTCCTAGATAATAATTAAATTATATGGAGTCAATGCATTATTCATTTCGTAAACATCTCGCACTTACATGGCATACATTCTTTTTCAATCTTTGACATAACTGAGACCAATAATAATATAATTAAATTAGTAACCCAACTAAAATTTGGTTAGTTTAGTTAAACATTTTAATACTTATCTTTACTTACATTGTAATATATCACTACTAAATTTTAATGTACGTTTTTTTAGGGTATCATATATTATGTTTTGGGCGAAAAAAAAAAAAACAAAGATTGTCTATAGTAAATGCGTACTCAGTCGATAACAAAAAAATGGAATAAATACACGATTTGAGCACCATTTTTTTTAAACTCAAATTCAATGTATAAGGACATGTTACACTTTTGCTTGTCATAGTTTAGTGAGTTTTTACATCAAGTGTTTAAAAGGACAGTTTTTTATTACATAAAAAGGGGTTCTTTATACATTTCAGATTATATAGGCGTGAAGTACGCAAAAGCGAACTGTCCTAATGATTAAGAAATCCCAAAAGAGGATTTTACACCTACGTAAAACATTAAAAAAACTGTTTGTCCGTATTTTTATATGTGTGTGTTTAGTGTAAATAGGCCGAATGTGGTCGGTCTTGGGCGAGTGACTTTCAATTTAAAAAAAAAGTTATGACGTAATCTTCCCGCCATTTTCGCTGTCACGTCAAAATCTTCTGTCAATGGTGCTACTGTGTTTGTGGATTTCGCTTCTCAAATTGTAAATCATACATGGCGAATTATCTACTGCATGTAGATTCAATAACTCCACAATCATAGTATTCGTTTGCCAGAAACCTTTCAAACACTTTATTCGATAAACTTTGTAATCTGTCAAGAAATAAAAATTCCAAGTTTTTATTTTTTGTTGTGTACACAAAACAAAGTCGTCGAATCAAATGTATAGGAGAGTGGAAAGTTTACGTCAAATTAACGCGGGATAAAACTTAAGATGGGTGTGAATGCTGGCAACATTATTGCCGTTTAACGAGACAGACATTTCCACACAGCGCCATTTTGAACGTTATAACCATAATGTTATATTTGAAAGTATCTGCCAATCAAAAAACCACCTTATTACTGCTTAGATTAGATAATTTCTTAAAGACTATGTATTTGGTTGACGCTCGTCATCTGACATAGTCATGAAACATGAATCTCTTTGAGAAATTATTCTAAGCCTGATTGAGAGATATTGTCAAATATGGAATATAGAATTTGGCAGCTCAAATGCTACTGTGGAAAATGATTGAGGCTCGTGAAACGACATTTTAGGTTATTATATTTCACGGCAAGAAAACATCACATCCTCGGCTGGTGACTTAATTAAAATAGGAAACATTTAATGCGGTCACTAAATGATCCCATATTTTTGTTCTCAGTGACGTAATTTTACCGGGCAATAAAATAAAATACTCGCTTGCCACAGCGTAGCTCGTACAGTGTACCAATTATTTATTCCAAGCTTTTGAAGATCTTAGGTAGCCATTGCAGTTATTGAAGAACGACGTTGGTAAGCTGTTAGGATTGCACTGTGGTGTATCGCTAGATTATCTATATTCTAGTTGATGGGATGAAGCAAAAAGTTTAAAGACACGGGAACAGTGTCTTAATGATAGAATACCGATAATCTGTAATGTTGCCAACATAAGATGCACGTACGGAACTTAATATTAATGATTATGCGTCAAGGACTTAAAGCAATGTCGGGCAAAGTCCTTTGAATCCCTCTATAGCACGTAAAAACTTGGAAATTAAGTGTAGAGGAAATGTTAAATTATAATAACAGTATTGAACATAAACTGTTAAAGAGTTTTGAGAAAATGGTACAGATAAGAATGCGACCACAGGCGGAGACTATGGTGGCAATTCTTCACCATTTCTTCCGTTTGAGCCACATAGCCAATTGTGGTAGTGCCCAAACGTAATTTTGGCAACTTTGTCAACGTCAAAATGAATTACAGCCTTAAGTCCAAATGGAAGGTGAAGAAAATCAAATACAGCTTAATTATTCGTCCTACAGAGACACAGCTAGAACTACTCGAAGTGTAAATGTCCAAAGTGTCGCAAACTTCTTGGACATAAACCTCGGATGTAAGCCTCGCGCATACAGTTGGGGGTCCTAAATATCAACGCGACCATATCCAGAAAAGTGGAAACTCGAAATCGTCGCCATTGATATTACTTCCAGGTTTATTTACACGGGAGATGAATATCTACACAATGACCCTGTATCGAATTTTAGGGGTATTCCAATACCCCTAAAATTTGATTCTGATGCCGGATGACGTCTGCAGACCTTGTTTTACAGAAGTCGTGGCTAGATGGTGAGTATTTACAAACAGCCACGCAGATCATGGGTATTTACAGGTGGAGTTACACTAATGGTGCAAAAGTAACCAGTATCCCACGTCTTTTGGGGTCCGATCTGGGTTGAGTGTCAAGTCATCCCACCGCCTTTGAGGCGAGACCCCAGAAGATTGCGCAGGTCACCTGCTTATTGGTCTTAAACAGCAGGATACCTGCCAGGACTTCAGCAAAAAAGACCAGTGTACGAAGTGTCCTTTGAGCTAACTGAACAAACTACGCTATACATAAGCTTGACGAAGATTCACAGAGAACTGCTAACTGGCAACGCAATCTGAACAAATTGAAGCCAAGCTAATACAGGATGAGAGTACAAAAGAGATCTGGCAACTAACACAGCCCCCAAAATGTACACGGAAATCTGGAACTGGAACTGCACATTTTAGCCGCAAAACATCGCCCGCCTTGGGTCCATATGTTCATCTTCACATGGGTTCACTAGCAAGCAATGTTCCCGGTCATAAATTTGCAGTACCGTCCTTCTACTTCCTAGAACAATTCCGAGGGCAGTCAGTTCTCTTACTTCCAGGAAAGATTCCACAGACTTAAGTAAGAGGGTGGTGCCTACCCAGTCGAGCCAGGACCGCGGTTCTTTCGTCAGTGGCACTTGAAAAAGCACGTCGGTTCAGCCTCTACCACCTCATGGCCGGGTTCATCGCCTTTTACGATTCGCTTTCCCGGTGACGGAGGGGAAATGTATTCTATTCCGTCCCCCCACGGATAGGGGCGAAGATCCCCAAAAATGATGCTTTAGGAAAGTTGGACTTCAGAAATGCTGCTTTATATTGCTGGACGAAATGCTAGCTTGATGAATATGGTTGGATAAGCTTGGTGACACAGGGTTAATAAAAACTGCCAAGATCTTAAAAGCCAATCTTTTTCTATTACTTGTTATATTCTCGTGAATGAAATGACAAAGGTAGTAAGTTGGTGACTTGGAAGGAGCTTATGTTGCTAATGGCAGATCAGAAACATGAGCTGTTGTGAAGATGTTTGTAGACCAATTTAATTGGTTCCAAAGATTTGAAGGCCGGGTGGTAGAAAGACCTTGGAAAAAATGGAGCCTTTTGTAGATGTTTGACGATCCCAGATGGTGGTATTATATAGATGGAATGTATTTTATTGTGAAGCTATGGGGACAATGGTGCTTTGTCACTGATAACTATATTTATATAACCTTCGGATGGACTGAAGGAACATGAACGATGGTAGTCAGTGGTGTCGGTACTGTGATTGATTTTCATAGGCCTTGAAAGCAGCAATTTCTTCTTCGAGCAGCCTTCTAATTTTTTTATGAAGCACCAACTTTTGAAGTGACTCAGTATATCCTAACTATTATGGAAAACTGTTGTGAGGGATGAAAATAATCTACCGAAAACTAGCATATTATTTGTACTCTGTGGTTTTTCCCTAGGAATTAATGAGTTTGAGACCGTATCACTACCCCTGATAGCAATATTTCTTAATTTTTTCTTTAGGGTAGGAGATATACAATACATCCAGCTGATCTCACCATAAAGTAAGACTAAAATCTTCTGCTATATGAGATGGTATTATGACCCTTGTACGTGAATTTTGAAAGGATATACCCAATTTTGACAGGATATACAAGGGACCCTGGGCCCAAATACGACCCCAACCCCAAATAGTTGGTTCTAGTCTGAGACCAAATCATTTATGGAGTCGATCATATCAACTTTTGAACCAGCGTTGGGTATAATTGGGGCCAACATTTGGATATCCGAAACGATTGATATTTTCTATTGACAAATCTCTAGTTTGACTGATGATGTGTGGAGACTGGTGAAATTAAACCTAAATTAAGCGTATAGTGCGTGAATGCATTAACTAAAATCTAATCATGTGCTTAACTGACCGAACAAAAGGTATCCCATATAACACTATTTTAGTCCTTCAAAGATTTTGAAAGATAGAAACGGTGTTGTGAAGCAATCTAATATGCCGTATATACAGCAGATGGGACGTTAGGAAGATTTTTGTCGCGATGCGATTGTAATTTGAATGGACCTGTATGCATTTGGTTTGGGGTGGCCAATGTACAGCTGCTGTTACGCCAGAAAGATCTGGTTGTATGTTAAAAAGGTAATTCTGTAAATGCTTATATCCCTACGTTTGGAGCAAGTTTAAAAGACGTACGTGGGGATATAGTAAAGCACTTCTAAATGGGCATTTTTACAGCTTACTATATGCCAGAAAGACGTATATTACAGGATGTATAGAGCAATTTCAGAAGGTCATATGTCGAGATAGTAGTGGGACAAATCTATGAGACCTATTTACAGCTGATGTTACGCTATGTAATGCCAGTAGGACATGTTTCCGGATGTTATAGTGCATTTGCGGAAAGTCGTATGTTCAGATAGAAATGGAGCAGTTCTAAAAAACCCTATAAACAGATGATGTGACACTATGATATGTCAAGCTGATTTTAGGGTATTGATCGCCAGAAAATCTTATGTCGAGATGTAATAAATCAATTGCAGAAGGTCGTATATCCAGATATTAGTGGAGCAGTTAAAAGCCTTATATACAGCGCTATTTTGCCAAAAACCTATCCAACTTATCCTATTAATGTTACAGATGTTCTCGACTGTGGCAGTCGGCAACGACTGATGGAAGGTTCGACATCTAAAATGATACTATAATATGCTATTATCACAGCATAAATATACGATGATAGGTTGGCAACATGACTTCCGACTTAAAGGAAATGGTAGCAACTACTGTGAATCAGCTGCAATAAATTGGAACTGTCTTTGCGTTGCCAACCTTAAGAATGTTCACGAATATTCCATCTTACAAAAACAGGAAAGCCACACTAACGGGAAAAACCGTTGAACCCATATTTGTATGATACCCTAGTTTGTTTAACTTAAACTTAGCATTCCTACTAAACTCACTAGATATTCACACGAATATGAACTCCATTTATATGAAGCGATATATGCATTTGACTTGAGTACGAGCCAATAGTTCGTTCTACAGATTTCACTTTTATGCCTCTGGTGTTAAAGCACATTACTTATCGAACCCTACCGAACTCTTGGTGTTGGATGGATCGGTTTTGATAAGGTCGTCTTTTTAAAAATATTTTAATTTTACTCCAGTGACGAGAAGAAATAGCCCTCACTTCTCTTGTCACACTAGAGTGATGTTCAAACAATACTGATTGAAAATCTATAGCCAGGACTTCATAAGATGGAACTATACCATACTAGACTGACTTCAATCGATGTTATATCATAAGAACCACCTGTGATTCTTCAATGGCCTCAATTTATTGATGTCAGTCAAGTAAAGGGAACATCCTTTAGGCCTCTACTTCAAATTTTCGCCGCGCAAAATTCGAAGCAGAGGCCTGAGATACTCTTCCTGCGGTGACCGCAACCGCAGACGGCAGCGGCAATGCCTGCCCGCAACGACAGTTGACCAGTTTCTATCCTACTATGTAAAACCGCTGCCTTTTTACGGTTTTCATAGTGATATTAAATCTAGAGTCGCTGCGGGCAGTCACCGCTGCGGTTTGAGTAGAAGAGCATCGTTTATTCTGGGGCGATATTAACGGGAAATGCCGGTAATTATCGCGAGAATTAACGGCTTTTCCCGTTAGAATGGGCCTCGCATTAGAGACAAAAGTTGGAATGTCTCGTGTGCCTGTAATGGCGCCGGCACCCATACCTTTCGAACCAGAAACCGGTTGAAATAGGTATGGTGGTAGTACTTCCCCGGAAGAGCCCTTTCACATGGAACTCTACTACTACTTTTTATAAATTCGACTCCCTAACGGTCACTTTTTGATGCTTCTGAATAATGAACTGTATCATTGAAGCCTTTAAGTGTAAAATAGGGTGCTTGCGCATCGAATACGTGGGAGACGTTGAATGTATGCCATTTTTTTACGTGGTAAAGTCATCAAATGAGTCCTTCCGCTCAGAATGGGACGGGAGGGACTGTCAGACTTGTACTGACTAAAATCCACGGTGATCTTTCAAAAGCCCTTTACGTCCCAAGGCCTGATAAGACAGTTCCAAGACCCTGGCAGGCTTTGGCCTTTTAAGGCGGGCCCCGTCAGATGATTTCGACTTCCTAAGGGTCACTTTTTGATGTTTCTGAATAATGAACGGTATCATTACTGCTTTTAAGTATATAATAAGGTGCATTCGCATCCTCGAATACGTGAGGGGTGTTAAATATATGCATGGATTGATGATTGATGTTGTTACAAAATCGATGGACTTCTTCACGTAACGATGATCAAGTCTAGGGTTAAGGACATATTTACGTACTACTAACTTTTTTGGTAACAAATGGAGTCAATTTTTGTTGTCAAGTTTTGATTTCTATTCTATACACAATTATTATTAAATTCCCTGTAAAAACAATCCTCAGTTGTTTTTTTCATTCCTTTAATAATCCCTCTTTTCAGAAACACTAACGACATTAAATGAATGCCTCAATATTACAACACTGTTAGAATATCTACTCTCGGCAGTAAGACGAAGGTTCAAAATTCAACAGCGTTGTTTCATTAAGTCCAGCACTTAGTTTTCAATTAGTGTTTCTGAAAACAGGAAGCCTAAGTTCTTAGCAGTATTATAACATGAATTGTGACAAAGTTATTCTTTTTCTATTCTATTGCTTGATCAATAGAGTTGAATGTTCCATGTTACGTTTTTTTTTTTTCATTTAACCATAGGTTCGCGTTTGACGACGTTGACGCACGCTTGCCTAGAAGTGAAATGTTGCTAAACTAGCCTGTTTAGACCTCTAAGTTTAAGCGTATCTGCCTTTATAATATAAATCAGTATTGATCCCTGTATTTCTCAATTTAGAACGGAACGCATTCACCGTGTCTCTGTAGGCGAATCTGTATTTGATTTTCTTCAAAAGAAGGTTAAGTAGTAAAAAGTTTGTATAGAAAAGATTGCGTGCAAAATATTCTGTCTTTTAAGAAAGGAATGAATATAGTTCAGTCGAAGCTTAAAAATAATGAAAACTGTAAGATAATGTCAGTGTTAACAGTAAAGTTGGTTGAATTTGAATTTGCAAATTTTGCAAAGGAATGCACAAATCTAGAGATGAAAACCTATATTTTTATCAACATTAGAAATAAGAAGAATAAGGCTCAAAATCCTTCAATTCAATAGCAAAGCAAAGACAAGCTTTGTTCTATGAATTTTGCTTTCGATTTTGATATATCAAAATGAATTTCTCTTTAAAACACTGACAACATCATACAGTATCAAAAGTTGTAAAAAAAATCACGATTTTTATTTAGTAATATTGTCAATAGGAATGCTTACAAGATTTGAAAAGAGATAAGTTCTGTACAAAATAGCAAAAAAAAATAATGAAGCAACAAGCGAAGTGTTATTTGTTTAAGATAAGGTTCGCTCTTGATCTGAATCTAGCCCAAAGGCAAAAATGAAGCTTACTCGTATGACGCGATTCATGCAATTTGCAATTTCTACTAACTAAAAATGAAAATCGTCCTTGCTACTACGATATAATATTGCAATGAGGGCTATCGCGTGTGAATTCGCCGCTAGAGGCGCTAGTGTAGCGTGAGGTCCCGAAATGTTTGTTTATTGGCGGGCTGCACGGTTTTATTTCTTTTTAATTTACTTCTTTCTGAGGTATTACGAAATATTTAATGAAATATTATTCTTGTTACGGCAAATACAAGTTACGGGTCAATGAATATTAGTGCTTTAAAAGCGGATCTAAGAAAAAGAGGTGCAAAGTTAAGCGGACTGAAAGACCAGCTAATTCAGAGGTTAGCTAATTCAAAGTTAGTTATTTACTGTATACAAGCATATTTTATTATTTAATGTTTTGACGCCACAGTCCAGAATAATAACAAACTGACAGCCATACAGGACCTCACTCGCCAATGGCGCCATCTGGTGAGCACAAAAACGATAGCCCTCATTCGATTGACTTGACGTCGTCGTGGCGAGCGTGTTTTGTTTTTCATCTACCCGTAGATGACCGCACGTTTTATATCATATGACGTAGTGGTAAGGATGATTTTCACTTGTAGTTGGAATTGGTCGAATTGCGTCGCATCACGTGATGCTGAAGCTCCCTAAGAAAAGCGAGCTTACCCAGAAAGAACTGCCCCCCTAGCCAAGTCACAACAAGTCGCAAACGATAATCGTAAACGTTCGGTACTCCCCAATAGATTTTCAACTTTATAGCTTAAAGCCTAAAGTTGAAAATGTATTTAAGATTTCTGAGCGTTAGCGAATCTAGATAAGCAATCTTCACTAGATCTTCAACGTTATACCCAAGCACCTAAAGTTGAAAATCTATTAAAGCCTATTCAGCGTTTGCGTTTATCGTTTTTTACATGGCTACAGGGCCTGGAATGGCAAGGACTTGGCATCAACATCAACGGCGAATACATCACTCACCTTCGGTTTGCCGACGACATCGTAGTCATGGCAAAGTCGATGGAGGAACTCAGCATGATGCTCGATGGCCTCGACCGAGTTTCACAACGGGTGGGCTTGAAAATGAACATGGACAAGACGAAAATTATGTCAAATTCCAATGTTGTGCCCACCCCAGTCTCTGTTGGAAACTCGGTACTCGAAGTTGTTGACTCATATATCTATTTAGGACAAGTAGTCCAATTAGGTAGGTCCAACTTCGAGAAAGAGGTCAACCGCCGAATCCAACTCGGTTGGGCAGCGTTCGGGAAGCTACGCAATGTCTTTTCGTCCGACATACCTCAGTGCCTCAAGACGAAAGTCTTCAATCAATGTGTGTTACCAGTGATGACTTACGGCACCGAAACGTGGTCTTTCACTATCGGCCTCATCTCAAAGCTCAAAGTCGCTCAGCGAGCTATGGAGAGGGCTATGCTCGGTGTTTCTCTACGTGATCGAATCCGAAATGAGGAGATCCGTAGACGAACTAAAGTCACCGATATAGCCCACCGGATTAGCAAGCTGAAGTGGCAATGGGCAGGCCATATTGCTCGCAGAGCAGATGGCCGATGGGGTCGAAAAGTCCTAGAGTGGAGACCGCGGACGAGCAAGCGCAGCGTAGGACGTCCACCAACGAGGTGGACAGACGACCTTGTAAAGGTCGCCGGAAGACGCTGGATGCAGGTCGCTTCCAACCGGTATATGTGGAGATCTAAAGGGGAGGCCTATGTTCAGCAGTGGACGTCCTATGGCTGAGATGATGATGATGACAGGGCCTGAAACTCTTGCGCACCGACGGAACATAGTGTGTGAGTGTTTAACAGTAACGGACAGATAAGTCTGAAATTCTGGCATTTTTTTAAACTGAAGAATGATTTATGTGAGTTGAGAAGTCTTGACTACTAGTTTTACGAGAGAAAATATAGTATGATAGTCAATATTGACAATACAAAATGCAAATGTTTCGCACAGCTAAGGTGATGTTCATAAGTCTAAGGATTTATTTAAATTTTAACATTTACTGTATTTATTACGGGTATTTTTTATTGTTGATGACATTAACAAAATCAGCAAAAAATGCTCCCAACGCTAGGATACAAGATAAAGTTAAAATTAAGCACGCAGGCCCAATGCGTGTTGGTAGATGTGACATTTCTTAATTATTTTCGTTTTTAGGACATGTCGATTTCCACAAGATATTTTAAAAGTTGGATTGAAGGCAAAATTACTTCAATTTTATAAAGTTTATTTTAAATAGATTGTTTGTAAAACTAGTAGTCAACTCCAAGAAAGATTCGATAATTGAAAAAAGGAAGGTAAAAAGTTGCCACTTCAAAAATCAAAGTGAAAATGTTGCCACTACAAAAATATCCATAATCAGGTAGCCTACAATGACGTCTAAAGCCAGAATAGTTCCAGTGTAGGAATGAGACAGAGCTATACAAGTCGTCTAGCGCCATCTCGTTCCCTCACTATCTTTCCGTCATGATAGGCCACCAGAGGGGTTAAAAACTTATGTTTTATGGAAGACGTTATAATGGAAAATGTTAAGGATGTCTTAGTTTTTTGTATAGTGTTAATAGTTCGAAGTCAGTTTAGGTAATGAACAGTTGGTTCATATAACTCAGGATTAATAAATTCACAGTAATTTAGACATCTCGCTATGATTGATTTCTTGATATTTTTAACGATACTAAATATTTGAATAGTCAATTGTTTCAAGTTTACCAAAATGTCTTATGACAAAAGTTTTTGAGGTTATTTTTTTTTATCTTTTTCTTTTGGCCAGTGTTTTAACAGATAATAGATCAGTATCCTGAGCACGAGTTTTCAGTATTTGAGACATAAAGTAAACTGGAACTTTGACAATTTCAAATTGACAATTTTCAAGGAAAAAATTAGTTCCTTCTTCGCACACCAGAGGCGCTGTTCCATTTTTTCATACAAGAAACGCTGTAAATACTGGAAAGACGCTGTAAAGTAAGAGTGAAAACTTATACCCTGAGCACGAGTTTTCACTCTTTTACTTTACAGCGTCTTTCCAGTATTTATTCAACCCGAGTATTTAGAAATGTTGGGAATGGCTGTAAAGTTTCATGATTATTGAAAAAGTTAATGCCCATTTATTCTTTAAGTATTATGGAGTCTCTTATGTCTTAAGAGCCACGATTTGTTATATCATAGGTGTCAAAATCAATTAATAAATTCCTATCAACAACAGTAGTTGCAAAAACTAATATAAATCATAGATACAAAAAAAATCCTCGATTTTTTTTTTCATTTACTACTAGTGATGTACTTATCGATAAAAAATAAATAAGTCGATTATAAGTAAACGATTATTAGTCGATTTTTGACTGCTCATTACCTGTTTACATTTATTATAATAGTTAACCCATAGCATAGTATGTATATATGTCACCTAAACTAACATGGCGTAGTCAAATACGCTTATAAGACAATAAATATAGAATAATACTAATATAACTTGACGGTAAATGGATATTACAATTATATATTTTTATATTTTATTTAAAAACTGCACGTTTTGAGTTTTATTTTTTGAGTGGAGAACTTTAAAATGTTAATAAAAATGTAACTTTTTTTATGGCCTTATTGTGAACAAAATGTACAACCTATGTACTTCGATTTTTACCTTATTTTTTGTTTTTTTTTAAACCAAAAAATAAAACTCAAAAGTGACTTTTAATACAATTACTTATCACTACGTACATAATACGTATCCGAATAAATATTTTATTTAAGTATAAAATTAAAAAACACAACTGTTTTTATGCTTCAATATTCGTGCGTTATTTGACCAACTCGATTGATTCTTTACAACATTTTTTAATCGATTTTACGATCACTTTTTTCTAAGTGACGTTATAGACCGATTTCGAACTGGCAACATCGAACATGGTGTTGCCATGTTTAATCGTTGTTTGTTTTTTTTTAACATGTCCACACTGACCCTTCGCGGGCAACCCTAAATTACGTAATACGTCGTTTTGATCACAAAATTCCGCGCCTTTATTTATGAACATATATTTTATTTAAAAATATTCCCCATAAATAGTTGTTTAAGTAATAAAAAGAGAATAAATCACTTTATGTACCTATTTATATAAAAATTAAGAAAAATTATCGAAAAATTCAGGCCTTTTGCAAAAAAAATTATTTCAATCATATGGCGTTTTTTCACTTAATAAGTTATCAGTACTATGATATAACTCAAATATTGCCACTGTTCTGTACTTTTAATAATAAAATTCAATTTCAAAATAACAAGAAATTACACAGGCCTAAACATTATTTTTAATGTCATACTTGGATACACCTCAATAATTTTTTTGTTTTTATTTTATTTTGTCAGTATTTCGATAATTTACAAAATGATTGTTTTTGGTTTCTCTATTATTTTTGTAGGCCTAATCAAACGTAGTAAAATTGAGGGCATTTATGGCATAACACACTAAATTCTCAAAGTGATTAAAAAAAAATAAAGATCAATTTTCAAGTGTCCATAATTCTATACAATTGTATAAATATTATAAATCATGACTTTATAAACCCAGCAGTGGGCTATAAGTACATAAGACTGTATTTTGGTACATAACGTAGTATATAATATAATAAAATATGTGTTCATTCGGCGACGGGGACTAGTTTCACTCGGCGCTCCACGCGGCCTTACCTGCGTGCGAACTCTGCCTTCATTGCTGGAATTGTAAGATATTAATATTAGATAAAGTTTTAATTTTTAGATGAGACCAAGCTTAAAAGTAAATCAATGATCTCATTATCATCAGAAAATATCGAGTAGTAGTATTGTTGTTGGTTATACAAGGTGTTGATTTGCATCCTAGTCAAATTCAAGGACGTAATTATGCTGATGATTCTCGACCCAAATCAACAATAAAATAGGTAGGTTTTTTTTTATTATTTTTTTCCTGTTTACTGAAATCCGCAAGTATGAACCAGCCGTATTTAAAGGCGGCGCGTCTGTTACTAGCCCTATAACCGCGCTTTCACACACAAACAAACGCAAACATTCATACACAACGCATACGCAACAATCATTCACTAAATTCGTAGGTAATCAATCCCACCTTATCCAACCACGGCGCGGGCGCTGTCCCGCGCACGCGCTTTGCCACGCTCCCGCGGGCGGCCCCCCGCCCCCGAAACAACAGTGTGTTTGATGGTGCCGCAGCGTGCGTGCGCGCGGCAAATTCCGTTTCTTCTTTGTGACATCATTCGAAAGTGCAAGATGACGGACAATAATCTAATGTCGAGTTGGTGGAGATGGTTCGCCTGTATGCCATCAGTGAAGAGTGTAGACAGCCTACGTGGAGCCATCCGGATGTTCACGGAAATGTTGTAAATACGTTGTCAATTTTATTTGTGTAAATAAGTTGATTTCAAATTTTTAACTACGCCAATAATACCTAAAAGTCGGAAGTATCACCACTTACTGACATTTAAATAGCATATCTTTAAAAAACATTTTTATAAGTACTCAGTACCTAGATCGGGGTAGGTATTATTGCCGGTCCTAAGCCCGTTAAGTAGGAAGGAAAATTTAAAATCAACCAATTTAATCCACAAATAAAAACAAAATCACTACGAAAAGTTTAGGCTAAACGATAGCAATAAAGCAAAACTTAAATTTTATTAATCATCTGATAGTAGCAGGTCAGTGAACTTTTATGGCGTCTAGTAATACTGTCATTAGTAAGATTCCGTATTAAACTGATGCTTAAAATGAGTTAATTATCAAACGATATTTACGACAATAATGTGGGTGATTTTCGAAATAAAATTAGGTAAAATTATTACTACCGGTGGTCGCTAAGGTCATTTCTCGGTCGCGCACGCTTGAATTTAGTAAAGACGTCGAAATTCATGCACACAGCTGTTTGTCGCTGTGTGCGTAGACTACGTAGCTCTGCGTAGTAGGGTGATTCTCTTTAATTTGTATTGAATTAAGGGTTTAATTCTGAAAGTATTTCAGAATTAAATTTCAACAACAAAAAAAAAAGCAGCGCTTTTTAGTTAGGACCCGGACTGTACTTTCAATTGATTATTTATGTCTTTTACGACAACCACCTGAAATTTGACGAGGATGCAAAACAACACCTTGTATACAAAGGAGATGTTTCATTTTCGGCCATCAGAAGTACATAAGAATATTTTTCCTAACAAATTCAGGAAAAAAAATTTGTCTGGTGGATTTGAGCCTGATTTGTTGTGCACAACAAAAAAATAGTTTTTCAATTATTGCCACGTTTTATTCAAGATGGCGTCTCGTTTGCTTGCATTATTCATTCGTTCTGAAATTATGTCTCATCAAATCAATTTTAAGTAGAAAATAAATAAAAAAACCGGCCAAGTGCGAGTTGGACTCGCCCATGAAGGGTTCCGTAGCAGCATGCATAGATTAGAGATATAATTATATTGAGATTAGTAAGTAATATACACAAACAATAAAAATAACTTTGTTTTTCATAATATTTGTATGAATGGCAAAGTTATATTTGCGGTTTTTGAAAATGTACTATATCTCAAAAACTGCTAACTGTATCTCATCCAAACCAATTTTCGTTGGTAGTTTTGGTTGAGGTCTACATTACATATTTTTTTTAGTTTTATCATTCTCTTATTTTAAAAGTTACGGGGGGGACACACTTTTTACCACTTTGGAAGTGTCTCTCGCGCAAACTGTTCAGTTTAGAAAAAAATGATATTAGTAATCTCAATATCATTTTTAAAGACATATACATAGATACCCCACAGGTATGGGTTTGGTGAAAAAATTTTTTTTGAGTTTCAATTCTAAGTATGGGGGGCACCCCCAAAATTTGTTTTGTTTTGATTTTTGTGTGAAAATCCTAATGCGGTTCACATAATACATCTTTCTACCAAGTTTCAACAGGATAGCTCTTATACTTTCGACAAAAAGTGGCTGTGACATACACGGACAGACAGACAGACAGACATGACGAATCTATAAGGGTTCCGTTTTTGCCATTTGGCTACGGAACCCTAAAAATGTGTTCTTGAAGTGTTAAAAATATTATTCTATTATTCTATTGTACAGACGCCAGCACATCAAGCTACCACAATCTGCCAAATTTCTTCAATATATTTTCAACCTTATCATAATAGTGGAAGGTTCATGTTTGATTGGTAAAATCTAACAGTTTTGGGTAGGTTGACCTGCTGGCGTCTGTACATATTTTTGAGTAAAAATAATTAAGTACCACGATTTCATCGTTGCAAAAATCTTTAGTCTGCATTTTTTTGAAAATGTGTTTCTGAACGAGTTCAAAATGACTAAGTAAATGTCATAGTTACAACCTGTCATGGCTGTCATAACTCTTAGGACAAACGTCAATCATTTTATTTTTATCTTGTGCGTAAAATCCATTCATTATTATGAAAAAAATGTTACTTTATTCTATTCAGGGGTAATTTTCCCAGCTTTGGTAAAATGTACATGTTATGGCCGCCATATAAAAATGAAACATCTCCTTTTTAGTACTAGACACTCTTTAGTTAATCTATGGTACTTGTCTTTACTTTGTTTCTCATGTTTTAAGAATTAAAATTAAAGTTCTGTACCCTTAGCACGAGTTTATACTCTTTTACTTTACAGCGTCTCTTCAGTATTTACAGCGTTTCTTATATGAAAAAATGGAACAGCGCCTCTGGTGTGCGAAGAAGGAACTAATTTTTTCCTTGAAAATTGTCAATTTGAAATTGTCAAAGTTCCAGTTTACTTTACGTCTCAAATACTGAAAACTCGTGCTCAGGGTACTGTTCTGTTCAATGCTCGAACCAAGTCGTTTTATTAGAATTGTGATATTAAAAAAAAATGTAGGTGTTAAACAATCACAGTCTACATTTTTTTTTTTTGATAATTTTGGGTTTTTACGTATTTATTTTATTTTGAGAAAATCATTTTCTTTATTGCTTGGTCGTATAGATATCACGGTCGGATATAATGACTGTATATCTGAAAACGCTTCGCTTACACCAAATTAGATTTGCATTGCCTATCTTCGAATGCCTGAAAATTCTTGCATAAATCACTCTCTATTTTTTAGAGCAATAGTATCGTCAAACAAATATTTCTGGTTGGAGCGGAAGAGACGCGCGTGGATCACAAAGCACCGTCGACCTGGGCATGGATCATGATCGGACGGCAAGCCACCCATTACTCGCCGTCTGCATAACCTAGTGGTACATACCGTCTAGTATCTCCTTCTTGATCTGGTTGAGTTGCTGCCTCATCTCCCGCATCATGTCCTGCTTGAATGCGTCCCACTCCGCCGCCGAGACACAGCCTCCTTCGTTGCCGCCGTTTACTTGCTGTAACATACACAACACACTATTGTATGATGGTCTTTTTATTATTTTTGAATGGGCACCGAGAAGCCGCCATACACCGTTGCTGTGTTCCGGTTTTTACAACGACCATTTATATCTAGACTCCTAATCACAGGCGACCGATGTCTGTCAACACATTAGGCAAAAAAGTCTTATAACCGTCGTGACTCGACCACTCCTGTGAGTCCCCTCGTCGCACTGACCTTGAGCTAGCCAATCAGAACGCAGTACCCCGTCCCCCTCGCTTACGTCGTACCTCAGCGACTTGGCAGATTAATTTTCGTTAGTCAGATCGTGCATGAGGCGTCTAGATATAAATGGTCGTTGGGTTTTTACCTCTTATAAAATTAGTTGATCTTATTGAATATGTTTATTTCCGCCGCTCGCCGCTAGACAATCTCGTGTGGAAAACAGTATTAGAAATACATCAGAGATAGATTAGGCAAATAAATTGTGTTTAATTATATAACTTTTTTTATTTAATAAATCACGGGATTTTTCGGCTCTTCGAAAGTAATTCCGGGATTCGGGGCATATCCATTTTATTCTTTCGCTGTATGAAATCAGTGTAAGTACACACAACTCTACCTAATTCCAACCTATGGTAATAATACAGATCAATATAATAAAAATCAGCCGGTTCGATTCTTGGCCAGGATTATTGATTATTCTAAAATCCAATGATGCAGTTTTAGTTTTCGTCAAAATCAGCCTGGAGACTCCTTTCAATGTTTTCTGATATTCCTCATAATTTCGGATATTATTACATACGGATACTATTACATATTCCGAATTATATGGGTTATAGATGTAGGAAAATAGAGTCAATAAGTATTTTGATACTAAATTTGACTTGCTCCATCACCTAAAAATAAAAACAACACAGTATAAAAAATTCTTCTCACCTTAAGTATAGTCTCCTCACTGGCTGAACCGAATCTTTTGCGAACGGAACGCGGGGATTGTGGCTGCTGTTGGGCGTTCGAATCCGAGTTGGCTGCAATCGATTATAGTACTTATAGTAGTGGGAATAAGTGTCTAGATGATGGTAAATGCGGTAGCAAGTTCAGCTTTAAAAATGCTAGAAAATAAACGTTTGGTACATTTAGTTGTAAAATAAAACTAAAAATTTTTTGTCACTAAAAACACTACAGTATAAAATACGTTCTAAATTATTCACAATATCATGTGCATTATGTTTCTAAACCTGTAATGGTAGTTCAGAAGTTATTAAATTAATAAATAAATAACGAGTTAAAGACTGACAGCCCATTCCGCTTCACAAAGAGTGAGAAGAGTCATTTGATAATTGACTACTATTTTTTTTATTACTTTTTTGTTGAAAATACTACTTAAAGTCGATAAGTAAATCTATCTCTCCCTTCAAATGCTAAAAAAAAACATCTAAATAATGTCTACTGGCAAATCAAAGAAGCGTGACGACTCACAAGCGTTGCCATTACATGCGGCCGGCAGTCGATGTGGGAGAGTGGCCGAGCGCTCCCACGTCTTCATCGGAGTGTTGTTCACTGAGTTGTCCGTCGACGACTCCTGAGGGAGAAGGGGAAATAGGTCACATTTTAATCAAACATCGTACCTATCAATAAAAAAAAATTACAAGTTATTTTGTATGTATTGTGGTAGTTAAATTAGTGAATTTGTAGGCCATGATGAAATATAATTCTTCTGTGATCCAGCATCGGTCATCAGCGTGAACCAATATCAGTCACTCCAGCTCAGGATAGATTATAATGGGCTAGCATGGATGATCATTATAGACCAACAAGGGTTACAATACCCCAACATGGACAATCGTAGCCCAGCTTCAGACACCATGGCCTACCGTGTTTCAGCCACACTCACTATTAGTCCACCAATAAACTCCCATCGTTATCCAGCTTCGGTCACTATAGCCCATCATGACCCAGTATCGGTCATGAAGGCTTAAGGAAGGTAGCCATCATAGCCATCCATGGCCCACCGTGACACAGCATCGATTACCATGGCGTACCATGTATCACCGTGACCTAGCATCGGTCACTACAATGCAACCAGTATCACCGAGACCCAGCATCGGCCAACATAGCCTACCGTGACCCAACATCGGGTATCATAGCCCACCATGCCCCATTATGATCTAGCTTCTGTCACCATATTCCACCATGGCTCAAGGTGACCCCGTATTGGTCACTGGTTAGTCTAGCCCGACCAAGACTACCATAGCTCGACTAGTTTATTTTAGTTATTTTCACAGCGTTATTGTCCTACGGCATTTTATTGTGGGGAAAAGCCGTTGATATTTAAAATATATTAGTTTTGCAAAAATGAGCTGTTCGGGCAATTTACCAGCTGACAAATCAGCCTAATTTGAATAAATGACTTTTGATTTTGATTGATTTGATTTTGACTTAGACCACCATGGACAATCGTGACCCAGAATCGGTCACCATACGTCAGGATCGCCTTGCCTTAACCAGTCTTCTATTCCTATGTCTCACCTCAGCTCTATCCAAATGCGCCCTACGCCGTGCCAGCGTGCGCGCCATCTCGTTCATCATGCAGGACAGCGTGGCCCCCGGGCGAGCGCCCGACCCGCCGGACGAGGAGGACGAGCCCGAGTGCTCCTGGCCGCCAGGGGGGGACGCGGCTTCCGCGCTTGTCTGGCCACTCGATTGACCGTTTGTGGCTGTCTGTTGCTAGAATGGAAGAAAGCAGGTTTTGGAGATATGTAGACCAGATCTAAGAGGCTTTTGACATCAAAAAGGAGAATTTGAGAAGAATAGATAAGACATTTGAATAGGATGTGATTTTCTGTTACTGCTATATTGGATGAAAGACTTAGCCTTATGAATTATTGACTAAAGTCCGGTCGCAGAGCAGGAGGAATTCCGTACATTGACCTCTTTACCTACTGACAGTGATCACAAACATTTTTCTATTAAGTAAAAGGTAACCAGTATGACAGTAAGCGGTTATGCATACTATCGGTAAAAGTTTTACAATCCCTGATGACGGCGGCCATTGCATCTGTGCAAGCCAGACTCATTTTATTTACGCGGGATTAACAGAGTCAGGTAATAATAGGTCAATGCACGAAATTTCTCCTGCTCTGCGACAGGACTTTACCTACGTCATGACAAAATGAAAATAATCTCAAAGTATTCTACCTTGGCTTGTCTCTTCAGCCTAGCCTGCTGTAACTGCGCAGCCAGGCCGGACACGTCCTGCGGGGGCGCGGGCGCTGGTGGCGGGGGCGGGGGCGGCGGTGACGTCACCGGCGCCGACGTGGCGGGCACCGTGGGACCAGCAGACACCAGGGGGCCGGACACCGCGGGGCCGGCCGCGTACACCGGGGGGCCGCCCGCCGGGGGCTGGGGCGGTGGGGGCGGGGGCGGACCCGACGACGTCACTTGCGCCACCACGACTTGCGTCTGCTAAGGTGTTTACATTTTCCGTTCAGTCGCTTAGTTTAACTAAGCGACTGAACGGAAAATATAAATCTGTTCTACGACTTTATTTAAAAATAATTTTACAAAATTTTACATCCATACATGGTAATGGTTTAATTTGTATTCTTAAAATAATATCATTGTAAGCACCGTGTTTTGATGCAACTGCCGCACAACGACGGACACATGCCTCTTCTATATTTCATTTCCAAATTAACACTTAATGTATTTACATTACAATCCAATACATATAAACAAAATTTCACTAACACACACTATTATCACCGTTTACTATACTAATATTCATACACACATCATACCAAAACTATTTACATTACATTTCAAAAAAATCACACAGTCATCCACATACACGCATTAAACGAACTTGATAGAACCCAAAGAGTATATCTAATAAAATCAGTCAACAACTTCATAGGGGCTGGGACGCTGTCTTCCTTGTCTTCCGAAGGTATGATTCCACTTGTCTCAATTCCGTAGTTCCTCGGCTTGAAAGTCACGGCAATATGAAGTATGATTATGATGTCAAACAACGCTATCATCAGCAAGAACATATCGTGCCAATCTAAGTCATCTTCCAGATCTTACGGCGTTGCCAGAACGGCCACGGAAGGTATCCCAAGGATGTTGTCTCTTTCCAAAAGGTGTTTTATAGACTTGGCAGCAGCTATTTCCCCTGGTTGGTCGATGAAGTCTTCAATCATCACACAGTCAAACTTCTCACACGCTAACTCAAAGGTAATTAATGACTTGGCCGTGTTTTATGGTCGTCTGCTCAGCAGGGTGTTGAAAACTTAGTTTTCTAATGTTGATGAGGTCTCGCTCATTCACAGATACACTCCAAACTTAGACTTAATAAAGTAACATACAGGACTGCTTACGGCTAACTTAAAATAGACCCGACTACGAAAATCATGATGAAATGTACCGCAAATTATTTCAAATTATATTTTATATATCAAAAGCTTTGGGACAGCATATATATCGATATAATATATATGAATCATCTTCTCCGTTCCACCCTCCCCCTGGTATCGAGCCAGGGTCTGACCGTATCGCCGAACGTTCTAGAATCAAAGGGGTAATTCGTAGTCGAGTGAAATAAAAACTAACCATTGGTGGTGGTTGAGGGGCTGCAGGCGGCGTTGGTGGCGCTAAGGGACCCTGAGGAAGAAACATTGTTTGTGAACTTTGAGATGAGGTGGTCTGTTGTCTTGGAAGCAGTTCTAGACAGAAGTCAATGTCTTCTTTTCTTTACTGAAATATACTCAATGTTCGATGACGTGTTTGTCTGCAAATGGGGGGTTTTGATATATTCATGTGTTTGAAAAGTATGGATGCCATTATAACTAAAGGCACACTAGTCATTGTCACATTTCTAGATTAGAAACGAAGCTGTGACGATTATGGAAATTCATGGGAGGCAGCGACTTCCTAATGTCTGGTTGCTAAAGTTATCAAAATTATAGTAATCGTTGATGAAATCTCCCTAAATAAAACCCTTGGAATGAGAAGACCTGTAGTGAGCAGTAGACCAGTATGGACGGTGAAGTACTTACATTAGCAGGTGGTGGCAGGTTTTGATGCGGTGGCACGGGAGGTGGCGCAGGCGCTCCGGTCGCGGCGGCCGATAACGACATGTTTGGAGGCATTGGTGCACTGCACAATACGAAAATAGTTGAGACATGTCAATTCCAAGAAATTCTCGTTGCGAGATTTCTTTCAGTGGAGGGAAATCTTTGGATAAATTGTTTGTGGTTAACCTAATAAAGACCCAAGATATCAGTACCTGGCAACATATCATCTAATGCATTTCTGAAATATTTTTTTATTTCTAGCAGAAATCACAAATAGTTGATCTATTGCCTATATTGTCCCGCTGTGGTTAACTTTGCAGCATTAAAGTCAAATCGATGAACGAACATCCTCTCCATTACTAAACAAAATCTCTTCTTCATGCTTTGATTACAAAATATAACTTCAGTCAGGTCTTCAACTCATCACCACATAAATTGTAGCCTGGTACGACGTATTGCTGACTAAAGGCAACCTTTCCTTCTGTCATACTTCCCGGTTCCATTTATTCTTTGACTCCTGCCTGTTGAAGATCTGGTCGTAAATCCTTACCTATTAGTGCGATGATGCCCAGGCGTGGGTTGGCTGGGCTGATGCGGCAATGTGTGGTGCACGCCGTGCGGGGGAGGCGCGGGAGGGGTCGGCTGTTGCGGCTGCTGCTGCAATAGTACCGTCATGTTGCAGAATGGGTTACGAATAGGGTGGTTGAAAGAGCATGAGTAGGAGATTGAATAAATGAATGAAGAAAAAAAGCAATCCAAATATATGAGTTGAAAAGGAGAGCGCAAGTGAATGATTAGCATTAGAATAAGTTGAATGAGTTAAAGATAGTGATTGTAGATAAACGAGTGAATGTGTGGAAGTAAAAGCAAGATTTAAAAAAACTCAAAGAAAATGCAAGTGCAACTGAAAATAATGTGAATATTGGAAAAGGTTACACAAATAAGTACACAAGACACATAAATAACTTTTATTTATTCAAAACTTCAACAATAAGAAGAACCAACTGCGAAGTTCCGAGGAAAAACACAGAAAATACTCCCGCTGACGGTCTTCTTATAAGGAAAGCATGAAGACGAAGACACTTCTCTATGAAGATTTTCTAAACGCTAAGAATAAGAATAATCGGCCAATCAGTCACTATCACCCAGAATCAGAATAATATTGTCTTGGTTGGCTTGGATTTTCAGGATGATCACCATATAATAATCTCACTGCTGGGACATAGGTCTCCTTTCCATATCAGTAAATTTGTAGTAGTATTGTGACTTGCTTCACCTTCAGGAGTGTCCCAAGAAGGCTGCAATGATGAACTTACCGGATGATGATGATGGGGCGCATGGTACTGACTCGGGGCCGCGTGGTACTGTGGCTGCTGGTGGTTGTGCGGCGCGTGGTATTGGGGCTGTTGGAATATCGCCGCGTCCTCACGGGTCATTGTTCTGTTTAGAAGAGTTAGTGTTAAAGTACCTTTTCTTGAGAGTCAAGATAAAGTGTTGATGATCTTAATAATAAGATGAATGTTGATTTTGATCATGAGAAGTTCGTTTCGCTTTAAACAATTGTTTTAGTTCAATATTTCTGGAGCCAGGTTGGGATCTCTGGTAAGCATTCTAGACGCCAAACCCAACCCGATGAGGTTCGCAAAACACTTTTTAAGGAATGCAGCTTGAAGAATGACTGATGGAAAATTTAAGTAACCGATTTTGAAGATGTCGAAATCGTATCCTTGATAATGACGACAACACTTTTGAATTTGCGGTGTCAATTTTTGACCAAAACCATTTCAAGGTTTCTAAATATTCTGTGTGCCTTATGGGATTGTCTTAGCGTATAGCAATCCCAGCTTGAAACATTTAGGCCCTCCACTGTTCTGAATTTCCCTCAAAAGTCGGCAGAGGTGAATTCCCAATTCCTCATTTCCCCAGCAGGGCTTCACCGATGAAACTTATGACATATTACCTGTACCCCATATCCTCGTCGTAGGTGTGCGCGTTGTTGTGTCCATTGTAGGGCACCGGCGGGTTGGGGGCCTGGGGCGGAGGTGGCGCTGAGTTACCAGCTGGCTTGTTGGCCAGGATCTAGATGGGATAGACGATCTTGTTGTAGTGCAAGAACGAATCAATTAAGAAATTTTTGCGACAGTTTGAAATTAAAAGACGTGGTTCAGGGTGAAGAATCACAAAAAGGTCCAAAAATTTTAATTTACTTCTTTGACTGCACTATAACTGTAGTTTAATTAGCGTCAATCGGTAATACATTAATAACTGACCTATTTTTCTCCTTTCGTTCGAAACTATTTTATTGTAGTCCCAAGTCAAATGAAATCAATCCCTACAATCTATCAGTGAATGTTAGTGTTGCCAGGATTACTGTGTTCCTGTTGAAAATCGTCTAAAGGCAGCAGCCATTACTAACCAACAAGAAGACCATGACCTACCAGCAACATAGGTTATCTTCGTGTTATTTATTTATTAATCAGAACTGTCCTACTCCTGGGCGAACACCTACCCGTTCCTTCTATTGAAGCACTTCTCAATTCACGTCTGCTTCTTGTCCTAAAGATCTTCCAAAGACTTACCTCCAAGGTATGCATCATGGCCCTGGCGAAACTGTCGGCGTCTTCTCTGCAGGAGAAGTTGAGGCCGTAAACATGTCTCGCGTCCCGCCATTGGTGGAACGTTGCAGTCGCTTGGTTGTATTTGAGGCCTCGGACTATTCCACAGTTTATCACCACCTAGGAAAGGAATAATTTCAAGAATATGCTATAGGTGCAATATGAGTAAAGATTTAGTGGGTCTCCAATGGGTTTAAAATGGAGCCATGAGAAATAAGGCTCTTTTAAGCCTGTGTCAATTTTATATGTTGAGCTGATAACAATGATTCTGACTTCCAGATGTTTTAACTGCACAAAACTCAAATATTCATCATTCTATAACAAATCTTCTGCTAGATACGAGTAGGTATAGACCTGTCCAATCAGATGACTCAACTTCTATAACTTTAAAGTCTTATAAAGTTCTTGCTTCTGGAGTAGTCAAATCCTAAAAGAACGTAACCAGATAGTCCACTTACCTCGTGATCATTTAGTTTCCTTCCAACAACTCTGAAGGTATTGTGCTGGGTGTGGTGGTAAATGTGGACCTTGGACAGTCCGGAGCTGGAGCCCGAGGGTACCCAGCGCTTCAGTCCGTCGTCGTACACCATCACGGAAGCACGGGCGCTGCTTATTGATTGCTCACTGTGGAAGAAAAAATGATGGTTAATAAGAGGACTTTAAGGTACGAAGTACAGGTTCGAAATTGCCCTAAAATTGTTTCGGAAAGATTTCAGCATATTATGGACTGAGGCTATTGAGAGACCTTCCAATAAGTCTCTTTCTCTACCCTCTCTTCTCCACAAAATCTACGTTTAAGGCTAGGTTTACGTTCTGGCTCATTGTGAGCACCATATGCATTGAAAACGAAAATTCCAAAATTATGTAGATTGTATGAGGATATACCCTTAATTCCCAAAAATGGTTACAAGAGTGTCCGTCGTTTCTGGAGCACCAAAAACCACAATTGATGCCAAAAATAGGCGTGTTCACTAACTAGGCCCAATTTACCATACCATCCACTCAAAAAGAACTTGTCAAACCAAAAAGAAAATCAATAAACTTTAACACTTAAATTAAAGGCAAGATCCAACAGCCGTTTCAGACACATTAATTAAAACGTAAAAGCACTAATTAAAATCCAGTCTTTCATCGTTAACAAGTATATAATATTTCCACATGAAGGCATCTTTTTATCTCATTATAATATCTCCTTATGATTGCCTCCGAACGTCTGTGCTTGAAACATCGCAATCCGTCAGGTAGACATTACGTAAACTCTGAAGTTACATAAAGCCGTTGCTACCTACGCAAGTCCTACGTGTTTTGGAGCTAGATAAAGGGCAAGAGTTTATTTTATTAGACTACATTATTTTGTTTGTCCGTATGCGGTGTTTTGATGGAGAAATGGTCACTCAAATGGGCCAAAAGGTCCATATAGTATGGACATAAATGTAAGTGTTGAAACGTGGTCATTCTATGCACTTCTGTCTAACCATTTGGAGACTAAAGGTGTGATTTGAAAGTTCTCAGTGCAAGAAAAATCTAATAAGGAAAAACGGAATGATATACAAGTAGTTATTCCGGGTTTAGGTTTTTGTATGAATTTAAATGATTGTGAACGTACCCACGAGAAATTAGTAAGATAGGCAAAAAACATCTGCATAGAGTAATTAATATATCAGAGGCGTCAAGTCAATCAAGGACAATTATACAATGTTAGAGGTCACATATCCACTAATGACATACAGGAGGCCGGATTAACCGCAGACATTAAAATTATCCTGCTGGGTATAAATAACCACGCATATTATGACAGGAATTATTGGCTGTTTTCCTAATAAATATATAAATGTACTCGTTGTTGCTATCTTAATGTAAGAATAGTTCAGTAACAGCTGTAATAATATCAACAGCTAAGTTTTATTTTTTTATTTAGCCAGATATGGATCTGTGCAAACGCCCCCTGTATTCCTTACTATTCTCTCGAAGGTGTGCTTCTGTTTGCAAATTCACGAGAAAGCCATACAAGGTTATGGCAAAATATTTTTCAGAAAGCCCTAAACAAAACATTTGGCCGACAAAACACGGACTGATTGAAGCAAACTGTATCGACTTCTTCAAGCTGAGACTGCATAGCCATCTAGTCTTCGGCAGCGCTCAAACCGTCGAATTGCATTGGGCGGTCGGAGAATTGGGTGCTTCATGAATCGCCGGGCATACATTGACCGCTCGAGCAGACTGAGAATGTTGATCATTTGGTTACTAACTGCTAAACCAGACCTTGTATAGGCGGCCTTAGTCTTTATATTTTAGGCATGTGCCTGTTGCCAAACGATGCTATAAATGGACAACGGATTCAATTGATAAAAAAAATATCGCAATTCTGTCAAACTTGTGTGCAAGTTTTTGAATTGTCTAAATAGGGTTTGAAGGTCCGATTAAAATAACCAATAGGTACACCAAATAACCTAGTTTCAAAAACTGCTACATCATTTATCATACACCAAAATTACATGTTCAATACCGCCCGTTTTTTTGTACGTAACCACTTATGGTTAACACTGGGAGCCGACCATAAATTAAAGAGAAGGTTATCACGATCTTTACCGAAACAGCTCAGTTACGTAAGAGAATTCACCGAGAGCGGACGTGTGGGCCGATTGCCTCAGGAGGTCACATCGGTAAAATAAAACGTCTTTTTCTTAACGCCGGGTTTAAGTAGGAGGTACTTAACCTTAATGTTGCGCTTACATTCAAATAGGTGTAGTAGTATCATGCTTATGAAACAGTTGTGGGTCGGTCGAGACGATAATGGCCCGCATTTGGATATAAAAATTATACTGAAAGTATGTTATTGAGTTTAGAATTGATAAGGACCCCAGGAGGCCTAACATGACGTCTTAAAGCGAGAGAATTTCCGGTGTGGAATAGAAACAGAGTTATACAAGCAAATTACGAGTTGTAGGTCGTGGTAATCTGTGTCGTGGTCTCGAACCCCGCCAGGCGCATTACTTTGTGTAATTTATTTCATCACCACTGCTCTCAAAACGGTGAAGGAAAACATCCTGAGGAAACCGGCATATCCTAGAACCAAAAATTCGAAGACATGTGACATCTACTAACCCGCACTGGGTCCGCGTGGTGGATTATGGCCCACTCCCTCTCACAGAGAGGAGGCCTGTGTCCCAGCAGTGGGAACATTATAGGCTGATGATGATGATGTTCCACAGTTTGTACATGAAGTTTAAATAAATAAATTAAAAAGACGACACTTAAATTGCACAACCAAATCACAAAGCATCTATTCGTCAAACCCAATCGATTGCCACCCACTTATACTAAAGATAAATCTATCTATTTCATCACAGACGATTCAGTATACCAACATATACATACTGACAGGTATGTCACTGCAACCCCAGCTTCCCCCATCTGTCTGGTGACTTAATTAGTCAGAGCCAATCCTGGACACACGTAGGTACGGGTTGCCAGGCGTCCGAATAAAGCCGGACATAGGCTTTTTGAATAAGTCTTCGACCAAACTACAGATACCGGCACGGTTTTTGAGCGCTCGGCGTTAGAGTGGGGATCGCTTTGCGCATCGTACACTTATCGACAAATGAAACGCACAATAAAACAAATAAAACAGAAAAAAAGAACGAATCCCGAGTGGCGGTTATGACGCGATGCGCTACGGTACGCTACGCGGGCCAATCACTACACTTTCCCCGCCCCCGTTCCTCACTTCATCTACCAAAGGGACCTAATAACTCACTTCTGCGCAGGTGAAGGATCTCAAGATCCATGCCGGTAATTGTAAACGGTGTCCGGATTGTCAAGTTTGTTAAACTTATTACATTTTGATGTGTTTGAGTAATTGGTGAAGTGCTTCAGATATACCGTGTGCGTAGTACTCGCAATCGGCGTGCGTGTATGACCAGATGTATGAATGTGGATGAGGTGAAAGGAGTATGTAAGGATCGTAGCAGGTGACGCTCTTTAGGTTCTGTCTACCCCCATGGGATGAAGGCGTGAGTTTATGTATGCGTGTGTTTGAGTAACAATGATCCATCCAAACCACAAAAAAGCCTAGTTTTACATAGGTACACATCTACTAATGCCAAACTAAGGCCGTGCGCTGCGTTAAGCGGGCGTCGGTCGCGGGCGCCCGTGTGGCGTGCTGTTTCATGTAATCTCATAGAACAGCACAGCGTGCTGCGGGTCGCCCGTCGCACGCGGCGCGGGCGGCGGACTCGCCCCGCGGGCGACGAGTGTCCGTGTGACGGAGCACGCGAGCGGAGATGTTTCTAGGAAATCAGTGAGCGCCGTTGCGTTAAATTCTCCTCACAACAATCTAGACGTGACATATACATGATATCGACTGTACACCCGCGCGATCATATTGGACTGGCGGCGCTGCGAGAGGCGGGAGTCCGTCGCGGGTGTCCGCGACGGGTAAATTTGTCCGCTACGGACACCCGCGACGGACGCCCGCTTAACGCAGCGCACGGCCTAACGGCATTTCCCGTTTAAATGTTCGTATAAACTCCATAAGTGTGGCTCTAGGCCCTAGTTTAAGACGCACCATCCTTAATAATTTAGGGTATCCGGACTTTTAACGGAAATGTCCGGACAAACTGGCTGGTCTGTCCTGCTATTAGGTTTGAGGTAGCAACCCTACACATAGGTGAAACATCAAACAAAAAAGAGAAGGTATGGAAAGGGTTTTGGTACTCGTAATTTGAACGGATTACAGGTTTACCCTGTTAAAACTTTATGGGATTTTGTAGGGTAGTGTGATTTACTTAAATGATAGTCTTTTTTTGTGTTATACTGTATTGTAGGTGTATTTACGGGTATATAGGACAGTGTAATTTTTTTTTAGTTTGCGCCTAATAATGGCAGTAACTGCACGCACTGGATCAACTACATAATATGCTGTGATATTTTCATCACACAACGCTTGCACCCTCCCGAAATCATTTTTTTTTTTCAAATGCGATTGTCGATTTAATATTTTAGTGGCCTTTGAATTTGAAAGAACATTATTTATTAAACACTAGCAAACCCGGCGAACTCCGTTTCGCCACCAGATGGCTTCGTTTTTTATAACATTTCGTTTGGTGATTAAAAGACGAAAAATTTATTTTTCCTGAATTTTCTTAGCTATAAACCTCACTGAGCCCGAGACCTTTCCAACGAACGCAAAACCGTGGAAATCGGATCGTGCGTTCTGGAGTTATAGCGTCAGGAAGGAAAACCCGACTTATTTTTATATAGTAGATTATTTATAAATCGAAGATTTAATTTGTGTCATTTATTATTAAAATGTGCAAGTGCAATGCAGTTAAAATTTCAATCATTTTTTTATTTTAAAATAACATTGTTCCGAAAACTTCCACAACATGACCCAAGCGAAATCAAGTACATACTTATCTTATTCACCAGTCGAGAATGGCCTAAAAATAATATGAACATTTGCAAACTTGTCGCACTTCGGTTCGGTTACCCAATTTAGCGATAATAAACCAGTTGCAGTATATGATCGAAATCTGACATTACGACACTGTAACCACTTAAACGGGGATAATATAAATACTGCATAATTCATGTGACAATTTTAACGCCACTTGAAATTCTTGTTTGGTAAAATTCGTGCGATATTTTCGAAATTTTTGCTAAATTTTTAGTTGCTTTGAGATCATTTTAGTTTGTGATTTCAGAAAGAGATTGGAAGTTTTAAAAATTAACTTTTTTTATGTTAAAGGCACATGCATGCAAACCCTATTTTCCCACGTTTTTTTTAAAACACTTTTTTTTAGGTAGAGTATCAGTTTCATCAATTTTTAATTTAGTCAGCGCCTCAACAGATAGAAATTGAATTTAAATGTCACTTACGGGATATCTTCCGTGATTATATTTTTGTTTGAGTTCCCGTAAGTGACATTTTAAATTTAGAGACAAACCGTGAAAGTTTAAAACAGATAGAAGTTGACCTACCACTAAGAAATAATAAGGTAATATTGCATGAAGCTTTCAACAAATACATTGAACTAAATATCTTAGCACTTATTTGTTTTGATTATTTTTATATTAGTGAAATGTTTTCATGTCGTTGTTAAAAATATTTAAAAGTGTCGATTAGTTTCAGTATTAAATGCCCAGAACGCGAACAGTCTAGAACGAACAAAGGTTAGCTCGATTTCAATGCGCGCGCACATCTGACCCAACCCGGACCTAGCAGCAGCCATTTCGTGGAAATACACCGCCGCCATTTTGAAGTGTTGAGGAAATAGGTCGGATGCGCGCGCACCACTAAAGCGCTCTGCCCCCGTTTGGAACAAAAGATGGCGGCGCTGGTGTCTGCCATTTTGGAATGAGCTTGGTACGTACGTCGAGAAAAAACAGTAGGTACATACACTACAATTTTTCCGATTATTATTAAATAATTCCAATATAAAAAAATATAGTAGCAATGACTAGCTACCCACGCATGTATCCGAGAAGAGGCAAAAGAGAACAGCACTAAGCAAGCAATGAAAGGATAGAAACACGCAAAATAGAAATAAAAATTATAAAACGAAGACATGACGGCAGCTATAATAAAAAAAAAAACAAAGAACAACCATCGCCCTGTGTACTAGAATACCTGAGAACGCACAAAGAACAAAGGACCTCCACCAATAATTAGGTCGGATGCGCACGCAATTTTGAGCTGGACATCCCCCCACTCTCCGCACCTCGTCCCTCAACCGCTAACGCCAGAATCCACCACCGCCGTTGAGGGCGCCACCTGATCTACCCTCCTCCCCATATGCAGCAAATCGACGATCCAATTTAATCTTCCAGGAATTAAAACCCGCAGTGAAAATTTTGTTAGATCACGAAAATAATTCAGTTCTCCATACTATATTCTTTTCACGAATATAAAAAGGACATTGAGAGAATATCACAGATTTTGTATAACTTCCTCCAGCATTATGCACAACGGATTAAGTGGATCCACAATATCCACTAATAATAACAGGAAAACTAAAAAAAGTATGGTATCTAACACAGAATACGGCATTGTAAAACTTGGTTTTCGAACGACTGCAAGTTCCCACGATCGGAGCTAGAGTGAGCGTCGCCCGGGCAGACCCGCCTGGCACCCTACCTCGAACAAAGAAAAGCCTCATTTCGAAGCGCTGCGCGCGCATCCTGACCACTGGAGTCAGGCGCACCCCACCTCCTACCGACTTCTCCCTTCTACCTAGCTCTCCGGTAGCGGCGAGGGAGCCACCACATGCTCATGAACAAAGAGATTCTACTAAAGAGCCTCTAACAATCTCAATTTTAGTTGAACATACACAATTTGAAAATTTCCACCGTTTAAATTTCGACCGGACCGTACAACACACAGAATCACTTACGTCACGGTTGCGCCTGGAGAACAATTCCTCAGCAAAGTAGTAGTCGCCATTTTGTACTGATCCAGTCGATGACGCAATTTAATATTAAAAAAAAAAACTAAATGAAAATGGTTATTTTATTCTTCACATAAAAAAAATACATAAGAAATCACACATTAGCACACGGCCATGTTGACCTTTCGAAATAAGCACAGGTCTTTTTTAAAAGATTATCAGAAATTTCCTCTATCCATGTGGATATTGGATTTGGTAGTAGCGGCAGAAAATACAATGAAGCACCAAATAAAATTACAAGAGCTATGTCTTCCTTCTCAAAAAGTGCCATTACAAAACTTTAAGTTTTTCTTTCGGTAAATATCTCAAACGACTGTCAGCTACCACGGCCCGAGCTAGACTGATTTTGGCCCGGGCCGAGCCACCCTGTAACTCTAATAAAGAGCATCCCGATTACGATGCGCGCGCAACCCCACCCTTTTAGCTGGTGAGGACACGGCCGCCATTTTGTAACTGCGCCATTTTGTAAAAGCATTAAAAAGACTTGTAAAACCAGGTCCAAAACTGATGCATGCGGGATGCATGCATCCAATCATTTGCACAAAGAAATCTGAACTACAGTTTGCGTGGGTATGCTACTTGTACTTGGCGACGGCCGTCAAGCATGCGGTCGACATTTTGATTTGCTAAGAAGTGGGAGGAGAATAAAGAAACCTTCAGCTCGGATTTGGATGCGCGCGCATAACCCATCCCCTTCTAGTTCAGCACAGCATGCAGCACGCCCGTTTCCGTCGTTACCATTTCTCGGAATTCTAGGCGTGGTGGTACTCGTGATCAACTCTCGTCTAACAAATTATAAGATTAAGGTGATCAAGTGAACTGAATGACGCATTGTTTAACTATTGCTGAAAAGTGTTAAACTAAATTCAATACGCGTGTGTGTGTGATCGCAGACAATTGAGCCACTTTGAGAATGACCAAAAAATTCAAATTTTGCTTTCGAAATGAGTTTGTCCAAATTACTGAGGGTAGTTGAGAATGGTGGTAACGTAACAACCGAGTTTGCATAAATATAAAAAAAATGCCTTATTGGCGCCCACAATGTTGCAAATACAACGATTCACGAGTAATCGATGGTTGGAACTTATGCTGATGTGAAATTAATCATACTACTGAGCTGTTCCACGTCTTGCAAGAAAAGAGAGATTTTTGGAGTTCATGTAACTGAAAATGCATCCGAAGAAGAAGAGTATGTATACTGACCTCGTACCACGTACCACGTACACGGCTATTGAAGCTTACAAGTCTTTTCCCATAAACCAAAATATAAAAACTGCATAATTGTCACATTCACTATCATTATCTTGTTTTCTTCGTTTTACAAACACACATATAATACAGCAGAAAAAGTAGCACATTGTATTTTTCTTATTTGTATTTCACAGTGTCACTAAACTACAACTTATAAAATTATATTCACTGACACAAAAACTATGTTTAGGCTACTGAAGCAGTTACGCGGTATTGCCTACGCCTGCCCCATCTGACATTAGTCATTTTAATTTCCCGTGTAGTATATGAATTAGTTTTAAATCGCAGATCACCAGAAGCTTCCTTTTTTTATTGGCCTCCATATGCAACCGCCTTTTTAAAATGCTGACGCGTAATAATTGTATTGTTATTATTAATGAGAGATTCACTCTCATTAACATCTTTATTAAATCGCTTGTTAAATGGAGATTTCATTTGTAATTGCCTCATACATTTGACAAGTGCTTTGAATTGACATTTGTCTTTGTTTGCAGTTTTGAATCGCCTTCTCTGGCTACGGCGAATCGCTTTTATTGTAAATTGTTTTGCCCAAGCGACGGCCATTCTGGATTGTTTCAAATTTCGCCCTGCAATTTTGTGAGTCCTTGCACTTGCACAGATTGAATTGAATCGCATTTTAATCGCAGAAGCCGAATTTTGCATTTTGAATTTAGGTTGCATTGTTTTGTGATTTAACTGTTTGAGCAATCGCAAAAATCACAAGAAGTTAGTATAAATTAATATCAATCACTGCAAAAGCGCACTCGTCAATCCATATCTTTCCAAATAAACCCCTTCTCATCCCTTCAACTGCATTACCTATGTCCTTAATTGGATAGAGCCCCGGCCAATATTGAACATGCGCAGTAAAGGAGGCGCTGGCGTCGAAATCTCCACAGCCACACCTTGACCCCTTCCTCATCTCCCCGCCCGGGAAGCAACGCGCAACAAAGAGATTTAAAAAAATGTGTTAAAATTAAGCTGCACTTATAAAATTAAAATAAGAAGCACTCACTGCGCACTTCACTTTAAAATTACCACTTAATTTATATGATTACTGAAATCGTTTAATTTTCCATTAATAAAACAATTCATGGCTATAGTTCTTACGCTATCAGCGTAACCCGTCACACGGTGCAATACAATCTTTGATCACTCACAAAACAAAGACACACTGTGAAACGTTCGAAACACCTTGACGCGGCAAGGGTCGGAGCTGGTTTGATTCGAAATTCTAGGGCTCCCGAGGGTCGGGCGACTCAACCCAGATTTATGCACATGCGTAGAAGAGATGCTAATTATATCAGGTCATATTATCATACACGGTGTTCCGCCCATTTCTCAGAATCGAGATCAATGCATAAACTGCGGCACATTTTATAGAACAAAGAACCAAAGTCAATCAAACTGCACAGAATTATTAAAAACACCTAAAATATGTTACACCAATTTCACTACATTTCTGAAAGAAATTAACATGTATGAATTCACAAACATTTCACAGACAAAGGAAATGAGTACCCACTATGACGTCGTCGATGTAAACGATCTAAAGTAGAAAAGTATGAAACGGATCAACTCAATTGAAATGGAAGATTGTTCAGGAAGTAATACCTGTTTACTTTGTTAACATCGTAACTTACAGGTTGCCATACTTTTAGCCAAAGTGCACAGAATAATTAAAAACGTCAAATAAATAACAGGCTACTTCAGCACATTTCTACAAACAATGGGACGTATTTACAAACATTATCACATACAAAGGAAATTAGTACGAGTATCGACTTACAACGAAAACTAACATATCATCGAAGTAAACAACGTTAAAGATGGAACAGATCAAATCACTTGAAACGGAACAGTTTTCAGAAAGTGACACCACAATTTAGAACGATAACTTATTAGTTGATATTTGTTACAACGAA
This sequence comes from Agrotis exclamationis, assembly GCA_950005045.1. Taxonomy (NCBI): domain Eukaryota; kingdom Metazoa; phylum Arthropoda; class Insecta; order Lepidoptera; family Noctuidae; genus Agrotis; species Agrotis exclamationis. The sequence continues at coordinate 12,874,503 of OX465441.1, forward strand.
ACCTCTCCTCCATCCCAAACCCCAGAATTCGCATTCGATTCAGATTCACATGTATCTGAGAGAACCCAATTCGGAACTCTAAGCTGCCGAAGCGCCGCCGCCTCAATTTTCGCCTACTTGTGCAATCGTCCACAACCTTATTTTCATGTTATCGTATTATTTTCGTTTTTTAACACAGTTTTGGTCATCTGGAATTAATGGCTACCCGCGACTTAGCTATTTTATTACAATATTGCATCGTGGATGCAAATTACCTCCAACCGGTCCTATTGGAAATCTATACAGGCCTATGTATGTTCACCAGTGGACATCCTACTGCTGATAAAATTATGATTGCATTTAAAAAAATTACAGTTGTTCCGAAAATTTATTCGGTTATGATTTTCAACGACCTAATAAGGTTCAAATAAAAACTAAAATATTGCACCTTTTCCAGGAATAGAATTATATTCTATGACCAGATACCTACTTGTCGTTATCAATTATGTTTTTTTCACCTAATCTTAGCGCCAACATACAATGTTTGTCTGCTAAGTTTCAGCTTGAGGCCGATGCTACTTGATGCAACAAGTTCGCAAACACTTAAGTGCCAGTGAAAGATAGATGACAGCCATGTGTGCAATTGGCACAAAAAATGGAGGTTGACACAAAAACAGTTAAACGATCACAGTATTTGAGCATTGATTATAAATTTGGTAGGCAAAGGCTGATGAAACAATTGATTTGAAAATAATTAGTAACAAAATTAATTTAATTTGAAAAATGATGATGTTAATCAATCCATTCCACCAATTCATTCGTCAACCAATCCATTGAAAAGTACTTTATGTAATAAAGAAATATTTACCGAAATTCAGTTGAAATCGCCGCCAAAACTGCACTTAAATCAAAGAAAAAAAAGAGAAAAACTAAAGCACAGAAAAAAAACCGATCATCAGTCTCAAATTAAAATCAATAGTCAATGCACTTAAAAAAAAACAAGGCAATAAAATCATAAAATAATTATTCAATAACACTTACATCTTATAAATAAAGACAGGTGACACTTTGTACTTAAATTCCGTAATGTTTAGAATATTGATAAGGCACTACCATTTATCACGGAAGGCATCCGGGACACTAGTTGAGCCCTACGTCCCGTCGGAGGCTCAACTGAGCTAGACGACGCGCGCATCGTATGATTGATTTAATGCAAGAGGGGAACCAGGTATTGCGTTTTGATTTATTTATAGTAACAAGCCAGACAGCTAGCCCGGACGGCCCGGGGCCCGAACATGCGTACTAAGGGCTAGTTTCAGGTTCTAGAAAGTTCCGGCCAACCCCCGGTGCAGCGCCGAGGCCAAATTACAGGGAGAATAATCGGTTTCTATTTGTCGAGATATGCCATCTCCTTTGTATTAAGTTTGATTCTGATTTTAATATGTTTTGAATTTATTCTGATTGAGAACTAAAGACTTAAAAATTTGGGAACAAATACACTTGAAGTGATGCAACAAACAAAATTAAACTTTAAAGTTGCAAAGCTGTAGCTGCGTACCCGCTCGTAACTTTCTCAAGAAACATTTCTCAAGATCGCAACTGCAGTAGCTGTTCAAAAGGTTGTAAATTGATTGGCATTGTTCCAAACAATCTTGAAACAAATCTCCCAAAACAATTTTACAAATCAGGCAACTTATTTTGCAGTAAATCTTGGAGGGAATGCGAAATGCGTTTCCAAAAACCAAAAAGATTCTTCGGAAATGGAAAGGACGATCGGATCAATAAAGGAAAAAAATATCTTATTCCCAAGGTGCTTGTATGTAACACGTATTGGCAACATTCTACTAAACCACAGGAGACTTGGAAGCCTCCGGACACGTGGTATTTGTTTGATAACACGCTGCAGATCATACATTATTCATAGACCTAAGTTCGCTAAGGCATTTTTTCGCGTCTCCGATTGTGTCTGGGTGATTTTTCACAAATCTTTGTTAATTTGCTTAGAATCTTCTACTTATTTTAGAAAAGTTTTCGGCCAATTAAATATAATGGCACGCGAAGATGAGAAAGGTTAAGATGCATCAATATTTTTTATTCAGATATTTTTTGTCACCATAAAACATTTACCTATCTATATCTATACCTATATTCATAAAGAAGACAGCCAATTTAGGATTCTACGATTTTATATAGTTTTTTTTATACTGCGGACAGGCAAGTTGAAGCACCGGAACAAAAATGCATAACATATTTGAAACCATACCCAAGTTTATAATCAATTATTGCCAAAAGAAGCCTACCACCAAATACCCAGATACGAAAATCAAAATTCTCCAGCACAAGATATTTCAAAACAAATTGTAACACTTTATTGGAAAATTGTCAGTAAACCTCAGGAGACTGGATGTCCGCAAGCACGTGGTAAACGTTTGTTTGATATCACTAGTGCCGATGCCGGCTGCAACTCATAAATTATTCATGATCCACTACTGATAGATACCCCAGTGCGGTATTCAACTAGTGTTCATTCTTTTAAGGCTATATTTGTGTGGATTATTGATGATTTGTATTGTATCATTAGAATTTAAAACAGGATATATACCATGTTTATTGATTTGTAATTCCGATATTGCGGCAATGTTGCAAAAATTTCATCGATTTTCTTCATAAAAGTTCAATCGAGCCTTATCATTGGTCCTTCGAGCCGGATCAATGATATGGTTCGATTGGGCTTTTGTGAGGCGCAGAAATAACCATACAACTTAAATGCTATATTGTGTTTTAAATTAACTATTATGTAGCCATGTTACATAACGCGTTCAAGTGGCTACCTATTTAATAAATGATGCCATGACAATGTGTTTTTTCCAGTTTAATTATTGTAATTAAGCCATTGTCTTTAAATGGATATAAAACATGGAAAACCTGTGTGGAATTATTAACGATTAATCAAGGAACTGGTCAAACACAAATTCTAGAATTCGCAATAACTATTTTTTTTATGAATGAAAGCTGAGTAAAGGTTCTACTGAGTAGAATGCAGGAGTGGGACAATATGGACTAGGGCATACTTACGCATTACTTTACATTTAAAATGATCTTACTACCAAAGTGACATTAGAATTAGAACCTATCATTATGCCGTCACAAAGCTAGAATCAACTGACCAAAGACAACAAGCCATGGAGCACGTGCTTAACAAAGCACCTGTTAAACTGTACAAACAATAAATTATTCATGGGTTCGCTCGCAATCCCTAATGTGCTATTAAACTGGGATCACTACTAATGAACGAGGTTTCTGAATTTGTATGCATAGTAAAGTTGTTTAAATTAGTTCATGGTTTTTAACGGGAGAGTTTATTACAGCAACGGTGTGTGTCAATAATTGTTTGGCATTAATAATAGGGAAAACATAGCGCGGTTTTATGAAACAATCGATTCCTTGTAGTTCGATTCAAAATATCAAAAACTAAGTAAATTCATATCCTGTACAATCATTCAAAAATCGAAATCACAAAATAAATTTCTAAAATCAAAGCCCTCTGATTCATGCCACGCCAACTATCTAGTACCTACAAAGAAATAACATCATCTGACGAACCCTAGAAAAACTAATTAGCATTGCATAAAGGCAAAACATACTAAACAACAACCAAACATGGAACTCAATGTAACTAGATGTCGCACGGTTGCACTCTTTTCAAAGAAAGATTGCATCTAACGCGTATTTACAAACTGGTTCAATATTTCAGCAAAATGCTTTATCAACGCCATCTTATATAATGAAAGAAAAAAACTCGCTCATAAAAGCAATTCTGCCAATCATCTAAATCTATATATACAGGGTGATTTGTTATTCGATGCAGTCCTTGAAATGGGTGATACTAGACCTTATTTGCAACAATTTTAACCCCGACAATATGGGGTCTAAACTGACTGGTTTTAGAGATATCGAACTTTTAAGATTTTTCGAAAAATTTCTACCTCTCCCTCATTAAGTGCTTATTGTTAGAAAGTAACGACAGTCACCACTTAGAATTTATGCTTTTTTGATAGAATATGAACGACTGAATCTAGTGAATACATGTTTGTTATAAAAATAATCATATCTTGGGAAATTAAGTGTCATAAAGTTTCTGTTTTGAAGATTTATGAAAACTTTCCTAGTCTTTCAAAGCATATTTTTCAAAATAAATGTATGACACTTGGTGTACAAATTACAGAAAAAACTTCCTTGTCTCATTACTTTTCTAAAATGGTGCCACAGTATCCACTTTTAGTTAGTGTCTTACCAGAAAATTAGGGTTGTTACTGACAAAGTAGTAAATCAAAGAAAATCGGTTATAATGTTTTTTCGACCCAACATTTTTTTTCTGTGGTTTTTGTCCAAACTGCTATCTGATATTAGCTTTTTGAGTTAATGCGCTTAATTTTGGTCGATCGCATCAAGCAAAATCGGTCTTTATCTGGAGTATTTTTACCTATGGACCAGATAGTCAAACCATCAATTTTCTTTCATTTGAAACAGCTACTTGAAACAAATGTACAATGACGGAATGTTTAAAAGCTCTGGTTTCGCTAAAAAAAAAACTAAACTGGCGTGCATAAAAGTTGGGTCATCCTACTTGTAGGACAGGTAAAAATACTCCAAATAAAGACCGATTTTGCTTGATGCGATCGACCAAAATTAAGCGCATTGACTCAAAAAGCTAATATCAGACAGCAGTTTGGACCAAAACCACAGAAAAAAAATGTTGGGTCGAAAAAACATTATAACCGATTTTCTTTGATTTACTACTTTGTTAGTAACAACCCTAATTTTCTGGTAAGACACTAACTAAAAGTGGATACTGTGACACCATTTTAGAAAGGTGATGAGACAAGGAAGTTTTTTCTGTAATTTGTACACCAAGTGTCATACATTTATTTTGAAAAATATGCTTTGAAAGACAAGGAAAGTTTTCAGAAATCTTCAAAACAGAAACTTTATGACACTTAATTTCCCAAGATATGATTATTTTTATAACAAACTTGTATTCACTAGATTCAGTCGTTCATATTCTATCAGAAAAGCATAAATTCTAAGTGGTGACTGTCGCTACTTTCTAACAATAAGCACTTAATGAGGGAGAGGTAGAAATTTTTCGAAAAATCTTAAAAGTTCGATATCTCTAAAACCAGTCAGTTTAGACCCCATATTGTCGGGGTTAAAATTGTTGCAAATAAGGTCTAGTATCACCCATTTCAAGGACTGCATCGAATAACAAATCACCCTGTATAAAAGCGAAAGGTCACTCACTCATAGGACACGAAATCTCAGAAACTACCAGGGCTAGGGGTCTAAAATTTTGCATAGGGGTTCCTTTTAGGACGTAGGCGCTCGCTAAGACGGGATTTTGCGAAATTCCATCCCTAAGGGGTTGTTTTTGGGGTTGATAGTTTGTATGAAACTTTGTTACTACAAGTACTAGGAATTTCAAATTTTGCATGCGGGTTCTTTTTAGGAAGTAGGTACTAATTACGAAAGGGGTTTCTTGAAATTCGACCCCTAAGGGGTTGTTTTTGGTGTTGATAGTTTGTTTGAAACTTCGTTATTTTAAGTGCTAGGAGTCTCAAATTTTGTAAGGGGAATATTTTTAGGAGGTAGATGCTCACTATGACCGGATGTTGCGAAATTCGACCCCTAAGGGGTTGTTTTTGGTGTTGATAGATAGAGGTCTCAAATTATGCATGGGGATTCTTTTAAGGACAAAGATGCTCACTAAGACGGGATGTTGTGAAATTCGACCCCTAAGGGGTTGTTTTTCGGAATGGATAGTTTGTATGAAACTTTGTTACTACAATTACTAGGAATTTCAAATTTTGCATGCGGGTTCTTTTTAGGAAGTAGGTACTACATACGAAAGGAGTTTCTTGAAAGGCGACCCCTAAGGGGTTGTTTTTGGTGTTGATAGTTTGTTTGAAACTTCGTTATTATAAGTGCTAGGAGTCTCAAATTTTGCATGGGGAATATTTTTAGGAGGTAGATGCTCACTTTGACGGGATGTTGTGAAATTCGACCCCTTAAGGGTTGTTTTTGGTGTTGATAGATAGAGGTCTCAAATTATGCATGGGGATTCTTTTAAGGACAAAGATGCTCACTAAGACGGGATGTTGTGAAATTCGACCCCTAAGGGTTGTTTTTCGGCATGGATAATTTGTATGAAACTTTGTTACTACAAGTACTAAGAGTTTCAAATGTTACATGAGGGTTCTTTTTAGGACGCAGGTGATACTTAAGACGGGATGTTTGGAAATTCAACAACAAACTTTGCATAATGGTTTCTTTTTAGGAAGTAATTACCTACTCACTAAGGCGGGATTTGCGAAATTCGATCCCTAAGGGGTTGTGTTTGGGCCTGGAGTTTGTATGAAACTTTGTTAGTACAAGCACTAGGAGTTTCAAATTTTGCATGGGGGTTATGTTTAGGATTTTAATGCTCACTAAGATGGGATTTTACGAAATCCAACCCCAAAGGGTTGTTTTGGGGTTGAGAGGTAGAAGTTTCAAATTTTGCATAGGGATTCTTTTTAGGAAGTAGATGCTGCCTATGACGGGATTTTCTGAAATTCTATCCCTAAGAGGATGTTTTTGGGGTTGATAGTTTGCATGAAACTTCGTTATTACAAATGCTGGGAGTCTCAAAATATGCATAGAGATTTTTAGGACGCGGCCATCGCACACTTTCGGGCATGCCGCAATCACGGCGGGCATGCTAGCGAAGGAGGAGGCGGGACGCGTGAGGGAGAGGACAGCGTGCACCTTGCCAGCGTAGGCGCGGGCATGTGGACGGCGAGTAATTGGCGACTCACTGTCTGACCATGGACCATGCCCGGGTCGACGGCGCGTTATGTTCCACGCGCGCCTCACAGAGTATCAGCACAATGACGGGGCCTCCCCTTAAAGGGCCAAAGCCTACCGGGGTCGCGGGACTAACGAATACCGTGATCCTGGAACGTAAAGGGCTATTGAAGGACACCGTAGCTTTTAGTCAGTACAAGTCTGACAGTCCCTTCTACCCTGCCCTGGGTGAGAGGACTCATTTGATGAATTTAACACGCTAAAAAAAAAGATGCTCAGACGCGACTTTGTTCTTGATAGTTAGGAGTCTCAAATTTTGCTTATGGGTTTGTTTTAGGACGTAAGTGCTACCTCAGGCGGGATTTTGCGTAATTTGAACCCCTGAGGGGTTGTTTTTGGGTTGATAGAATTTTTGTTGGATATTGATTTAGATTTTCCAAAAGTATCCCATAAGGAGGGTGGCCGGGAGTAGAAATTCACAGATAAAAAGTTCGAAATACGCGCAGACGAAGTCGCGGGCGAACTGCTAGTACGATATAAACAAAACAGAAACTGTTTGTAAAGGAAGATGGCATACAAAGCACCAGCAATAATAACAAGCTACAAGAACCTATACATCGCTATCTAATAAAATCTAAAAAGACTTTCAAGGCAATACGATCCAAAATGGAACTAAATAAAACTAGGAGTATAGTAGCGCTGTTTGCAAAAGATTGCATATTCAACGAATTTACAAGCGAGTTCAATATTTCATCAAAAACCCATAACAACTCCATCTGATATAGACGAACACGGAACTAAATATCATAGTACGGAGTATAGTAGCGTTTTTAACAAAATAAGTTGGCATAATCCAACACAAACTAGTTCAACATTTCATCAAAAACCCATAACAACGCCATCTGATAAAATGTACAAAGACTTGATAGTCAATACAGCAAATATAGCCGAAAACGGAACTAAATAATACTGCACGGATCATAGTAGCGCTATCTGTAAAGAAGAATGGCAGATCCAGTAAAACATCAGTTCTACATTTCGCCACGGCACGGCACCGCTAAAACATAATTCAGCGCTACCAGTTCGGAAGTATATAAAGGGCTAGCAGATGCGACGACACGGATACGCGATGCAACCCCTACTCTGTTAACAGTTCATAAATCATACGACAGGTGGCGCTGTTAACTTGTCGCCACAGTGCCGAAACTGCAGTGTTACATACAAGGAATGTTTCACGTGTTACAGCACCCCTGTTGGTAAACGTTTGTTAGTATTGGACAAGTGAGATGATGGCGTTAGTTTCAGTTTTGGGTACTGATGAAAAGAGGTTTTAGGGGAGTGAAGAAATTAAAGTAAAAATGCATATTTATTAAGAATTATTTTCAAGTTATTGCCATTTTGTGAGAGTAAACAAATCAGAAATCGAGCGGTGCAGACCCTGTGTACTGCGTAGTAAGATAGAAAACGTTGAGAATAAGGAATGATCACGTTTTTGTTGGAAGGCCATAAATATTTGAAACTTTTATCACTGAAAATAAATTTATTGTTAGTTGGTTAACGCAAGCCTCTGTCCATAGTTTATTCTTTAGAATAGAGAAAACCAAAGAAATGACGAATGGGTTGAATAACGAAGATGATAATGATATGGCTAGAAACGAGGTGCCTGCTAAGATAACAATGCTAAATAGAGAAGAGAGAAGTATTAAAGAAAAAGACTTGATGCAGCATCCTCAAATGATCATAAGCGCAGGACAATATTACGAAGAGTACAAAAAAATCTATACAATGAAAGCTAAACAATGCAATTTGGCCTTAACCTTCAAAAACAGTTTAATCACTGAATCATATTCAATGAAATGGCAATGAGTGGACCAGCGAATTCAATCAGGAAAAACAACAAATTAATATTATGTGCATGCCTTCAAGTTTTCGTGAGTGCCTTTTTCATGATTTCCCCCTCGTATCCTTGTGTAGATCGTGTTATAAATGACTGTATCCTCTTTTAATAAGGATCTTGCATAACGTTGATGAAAAACGTGTTGTTTTCTAAATAGATGCAGTGTTGGAAATGATGCGACCGAGTTACATCATTCTGAAAATTGGTTTTGTCAAAAATGGGATCATGATTTTGTAATAAACTACTGATCAAATGATTTCGAGAGTTTCATGGTTATGTTTGTACTCCCATTAGCGAAAATAGTAAAATTGAAACACGGATTGTGTACCTACGTAAAAGGTTTATGACGAAATTTGGTTTACTTGTTCCTTAGTTTAATTTTATAAATGACTGATATGAATGACCTCATTTTTTAAATTTGATTTTTAAAACAAGACCACAAAACTTCTGCAAAAAAATTAAAATGTTTTTAACAAAAAGCTGATCATTGACACAGACCGGTTATTTCATTTTTTAATCTCACCTTTTCAATTATTTTCTTAATATTACTCTACCTGAAATAGTAAACCTTGCAAAACCATCACCTAGTCATACAGTTAAAAATAACAAAACCACATTGTATTCTCTACAGACGACACAGCCCTATAACCAGTTATGTACCTATATGCGCACGTGTTGACAATGACCTTAAAGGTACACCTGCCCGTCATCCCACGGAAGCTAAAGGTCAGATGAGGGGGGACGATAAGCCAGGAAATACCAGGACCAGTTCTCATGTAGATGTGATGATAGATGCCGATGGAGGACTAATTGATAAAATAAAAGCGCAGAGGGAAGATGCGGAAGATGAATTGAAAACGACGTAAGACAAGGATTGTATTGAAGGAACTGGTGGGCATGATTAAGAAATGGTGAATGTAAGTGAGATAAAATCGCACAGCAACTGTATGAGATGAATTATCATTTTTGAGAAGAATAGCCGGCGACAAGGAACTGTAAAGCGCTTATTGATAGTAAAAATGATGCACTTTTAAATTCTTATTTCCAGTAATATACTAATTATAATTATTACGGAGTTTACAAAAGTCTAATTAGAGGTTTTCAGCCAGAACATATTTCTGTAAATATACTTTTGTAAATGACGTCAAAATGTATGACAAAATGGCACATACCAAAAATATAACCTGGCACAGGCCCCTAATCAAGGAAATACACAGAAAATATTATATTAATTTATAAGTAAGCTTCATTCAGTAGGTATTTTATTTATTATTCCATTTTAAACTCCTCGATAACCAAAGCAATTTCTTTTAGTTATATCATGTTTAGTTATATTTCGAAACTTAATTTCCGTCAGATCAAAAATCTAAGTTAAAGCAAAGTAACAGCGAACTACAACAAAACAATTGAACTATGAAAAAACAACTAATTAGCCTAAATTCCGCGAACCATAAACAAAACAATTACAGAAAAGACAAAACCGTAAACAGCCAACGATAAGGTCATTCTCCTGCCAAACAAAAACGGTTTCGTAGAAAACCAAACCTTTTTTAAATAGTTAAGAAGTCACTAAAAATACCACGAGGAAGACAAAATGAAAAAAATTGGAAACAGCTTACTATAATACACCCTTTCGCATTAAAAACAGGGATAGACAATGCAATAAAAGAATTATTCCGAATGCTGTAAGCCTCTATAGAAATCGGAAACATTTGATGCATACTAAAGCAAAAAGTGAAAGCACTACAATTATTTCTATGAATGCACATTAAAGCCCATAAAATACGGGTCAGAACATCTATATTACAATGGCGGGTGGAATCGTGAATGTTACAATTTTAAATGGTCTAATGGGTGCATTAGCTGGAGACTATAATTTGGAAAAAGATTTTGAAGATGAGATATTGGAGATAATATAGCAATCCGAAATGATTGCTGTAACTCAGGTATCAGTTACGTTGTCAAAAATTGAGGATATGCACTTCGAAGAGATTTAGTAACTAGAAAGGTTGTCAGAAGAAATGTCGATAGACTCACAGAGTGACATAATTATCAAGTTTGACTTGTTGCACTTGTGCTTACAAGAAATCGACTTGAAATACATAACTGGTTAGTTATTGAAAACGGATTACGATATTATTCGCGCTGTCGAGTCTGCTGTAAATGTCTGTGATGAACGTAATTTATTTATTTACAAGAGATAAGTTTCCAAACTCAGTTTCATTGATGTTGCGTTGAAAAGAGAGATTTAGCTGATGAGTATGAGATGGAGCAGACCTTTGCCCAAACCAAACAACATTTTGCAAGAGAGTTTCTGAATAACAGTGAGCAAAAAGTAATACGTTTGAAATATCTTTCAACTAGAACAAAATAAGATAATGATAGTCAATTTTACAGTTATTACGTCAATAGAATGCAAAGTTCTCATAAACAAGATTAAAATTATCAAAACGAGAGCAACAATTCTATCCCTTATCGATCTTTATTATCGTTATCAAAACGACAGTCAGATGATATTACGTTTCAATGAGGCTGAGCCTGCGCATAAGATCGTCAGTGTTTTGTTACATCAACGACCGCCATTTGTAAGCAGAGAATACGCGCGTGTAATAATAATGAGAATAATGTAATCTAGAGATTCGAGACTGAATTTACATGTCATATAGAAACTGGATAATAGGAATGAAAGTATCGTTGATTCTGCTCAGTAGCAGAAAATTGGTGGTACTTTTGACTAGCAATTGACTACTACGGTTGATAATGATGAAATTGAACCTAAAATTACGATACTTTCTTGGATAATAGAAATGAAAGTAACCATTGATTGAATTTGTAAGCAGATCGTTGCTGATAGATACGACTTTTTTTTTTTTTATCGTGGTAAAATCATCAAATGAGTCCTCCCACCCCGGGCAGGGCGGGAGGGACTGTCAGACTTGTACTGACTAAAATCCACGGTGTCCTTCGATAGCCCTTTATGTTCCGGGGTCACGGTAATGAGATAAGTCCCGCGACCCCGGCAGGCTTTGGCCCTCTAGAGAGGGGGCCCCGTCATTATGCTGACGCTCTTTGAGGCGCGCGTGGAACACAACGCGCCGTCGACCCGGGCATGGTCCATGGTCGGGCAGCGAGTTGCCCTTTACTCGCCGCCCGCATGCCCGCGCCTACGGTGGCCGGAGATCGTCTTGCGACGTCCGTCGCCGTGGGCGTCCACCACTGCGGTTGGGGCGGAGGGAGGACACTGTCCTCTCTCTCACGCGGCCCGCCTCCTCCTTCGCGAGCATTACTACTTCGCAGAAGGAGGCGACCGCTTCCCACTCCGTCTCGCCCCGCAGCATGGCCGCAACCAATGCCGGGCGCGAGAGGTCTCCGCCTATCGCCGCCGTGAGGACACGTCGGTGCTCTGCCCAAGCGGGGCAGTCTTGCACCGTATGCTCTACTGTGTCCTCCGGGCGATCTTCGCAGTGGTGACACCCAGGCGTTTCCTCCTTTCTCCTTAGACACAGGTACCTCCCGAAACTTCCGTGTCCGGTGAGGACCTGCGTCATGCGGTAGGTCAGGACGCCGTGACTCCTATCCAGCCACTCCTCAAAGAGGGGTCTTACCGCCGCGATTGCGGCGTGCCCGGATAGATACGACTTGGACTGGATTACTACAAAAACTGTAGTTTATAATGATGAACAACAGTCTTGTGAAGGCTATATCATTATACTTTGTCCTAATCATTATTATAATAAAGGCGAAAGTGCGTTGCGTTCTGCTTCAATGGGTTAACAAACACATACATATTGGAGTAAAATATAGTCATATTTATAGTTGAAGCAGTGAAGCTGATAAAGATAGTTTTACCCTAGTTTCCAAAATTTAGATCAATTGAACTACATGAAGTCAAGTGCAAGTAGAAATTCCTGTGGATCGAGTTATTTCATAACTTACCTGATATAGACAACACACAATTAAGTATATCATTTTGAGTTTTTCGAGGTTCAAACTGAGGTTAAAAAAAAAATATCAAAATACTTACAAAGCCCAATATTCTTCCCAGTTCTTCTCCTTTGTGGATCCATATCCTCTCGGCAGGGTCGCTGTCTTCGAATGCCTTCCATTCAAAGAAGCAAACGATCCTCTCTTCTCCTGAAGACTCATCACGGACAGCCTAGATATAGGCTCTGAACGAAAAGACTGGAAGGAGCTCTGTGATCCTTCATCAGACTTCAAGCTGGTTTGAGAACCTTTAAATTTGCCGTTGATTTCTGGTGTGGAGTACTGCTGCTCATCGCTTTTATATTCCTCACTGCCGTTTCTGTATTCACCGAAGTTACCATTTAAGGAGCGACTTCCAGAGTCAGAACGGGCTGGAGGTGGCCTTGGGGCAGTTCGACGATAATCAAAACTATCTGTCCTGCTGAAAGATGATGTTCTCTTCACCATTTTCGGGGATTCCTGTATGTTTGTCAAAGACGGCATTTTCGATTCCTTTTCCAGGTCAATTTCGTGTTCTAGCTGAGTTTGGACGTGAGCTAGCATTTCTTCTAAATCTCCTAAATCAGGATCTATGGTCATTTTTTGTCGACGCATTTTGGAATGTTTAGTTTTCTTTGTATCACAGACGAAACACAGTCACTGTCACAATTGAGAAACAATTTTATTGATGGATTCTTTGTTTTATCACTATTTTGTTCAAAAGCTCAGTTTTCATTCGTCACATGATGTTCTCAACACAAAATCATCGAATAACAAAATTCAAAGAAATTTAAAGTAAAACACGTCAGCTGATACTAGAGTACGCAAGACACAGTTCTACAAAACACTCGTGACTAATTTTCGAATTTGGAAATGAATAACCGTTGTCTCCGTAGACATGCGCACGCGGCGGGCGACGGCGCGCGAATGACACGGTTATCAAACTAACTGCCACACTCAGAGAGCTTCATTAAATTAGTCCTAATTAGTACTTAACTAATTACCATTAAATCTGTTAATGAACGATACATCCCAGAGACAATATTTAAGGGTTCATTAGTTAATGACAACTTTAAGTATCCGTAGGGAAGAGTAACGTCAAATTGTCTTTGAGATTGCTTATCGATAAAAGCTTAGTGTAGCCACACTTGAAAATATGATATTATTAAGTAGCGAAAAACTTCATTTAAATACATTAAAACCTTTTATATTAACAATATAAATAAGAATTCGTTCATTTCCCGACAGTTTTTACATACAAACAAAAAGAAACAGCTATTTTCATGTAAATAAAATAAAGTACACGGGCCCTTTTTTTTCTGGCATCACTAACTGTCAATGTTGTAAACTGTCAGAGAAGGTTATGTTTACAGCTTGTGTTGGTGTTGCGTTCAGTTGCGTTTCAACCGCCAAGAAAGAGAATTCGTGTATAAAGTTTAATTAAAACTCTATCTTAACCTTATATCATGGTAAGTTTCGTTCTATGTACATTCAATGAATCATATAATATGTCAGTAGCTAAACATCACATGTATTTGAAGAAATTAAATTGTGTTTTTTTCATTTTAGGAGTCTACAGGAACAAAAACACCACGCAAACGTGTGGCTAATTTCACCGCCGATGAAAAAGCTTTATTGGCACAATTAATTAAAAAGAGACCAATCGTGGAATCCAAAATAACAGATGGCAAGTCGGTCGCCAAGAAACAAGCAGCATGGGAAATTATAACACAGGAGTTTAATTGTAATGCCAATGTACACAAGGTAGGCCACTATTATTGATAAAAAATTGATAGTAAATGATTTGTTATGATAATTTTGGTTGAATGTGTATTTATGTGTATATTTCAGCGTGAAACTATAACTTTGAAAAGAGCATGGGATAACATGAAAGCTGTCACACGTAAAGCACGTGCTACAGAAAGAGGAAACTTAATTAGGACTGGAGGTGGACCACGTGCACCTCCTCTATCACCACAACATGGTGCCATCATAAGCATGGTTGAAGAGGTTGGTATTAATATCCTCTAAATTCCACGGTGACCACTGTATGGGTAAATTTTATCATTTTAAATGTGTCCCTACTCACTTCTAATTTTCAATTTTTATTCATCAGGCTGCACCTGTGGTGATTACTGAGATAGTAAATTCGTTTGATAGCGATGGTGCCATATTAGATGCTATCGCGAATAGTCAAGAGCAGGACTTGATAGCACAAAATAATGATACACCTACTTTCACTTCAGTATCAACAGATGACTTGGGTAAGTGAACAATGATTATATCCTTATCAAACCGTCTATCCTGAATCCTGACTGTATTTGGGGATTAATGGAAGAACACCATGTTGGGCATGTTTAAAGTTCTGCGAGATGAATGTTTAAATAGAGCAGTTTTCTATAACTTATTTTATTGGCAGATTGCAGTTTTGTGTTTAAGTAAAAATAAATGAATAAACTTTTTAAATCTTGTTTAAAAATGGTATTGTTGTTTTCAGGTATTTTAGACATGGAATACAAAATTAATTCTATGGAAAACACAATGATTGAAGAAACACTTGAAATGGACAATCCCCAACTTGAAAATAAACAAAATAGCACAGGTACTATAAAATTTATCTTAGAATACAATATTGTTATAACTTTTTTCTTATTGTTTTAACTTTATACTAAAAATGTCTTTAAATTATGTTTTAGATTACAGTGATAAGAAAAACACGACAGAAATCAAAACCACGGATCAAGTGCGTAGACCCTCAGATTATATTCGTCGGGAAGCTGTATTAAGGATACGACATCTAGAATATAAAAAAAAGATGGAAATGCAAATATTAAAAACACAGGTACCTAACACTGGCTTTCAACATAAACTTTGATACCAGTACTAAAGCAAGATTAATTTAGATGTTTATTTTTTGCTTTACAGTTGGAAGTTGAACAAATAAGAAAAAAAGCAGCATTGAGTGCGGCACTGTTGGAGGAAGAGAGGAACAATTGTTTATTAGAAAAAGCTAAAATAGAATTAGAAGAACTGAAGAAATCTATTGCCAAATAAAGTACCTACCTACTACTTATTTAGCAATAGATTTCTTCAGTTCTTATAAATCTATTGTATGATTAGTCTCTTTTTCAGGGATCGATAAATAAAAGTATTATTATCATATAATGGATTTTTATTTATTAAAAATTATATTATGAGAAAAATCTTTCAACTATTGATTGTCGCACCATAAATCCATTGCTGTTGGTGGTGCTTTCACTAATCGTTGCAACATCATCATTCTCAATATGATGAGAATCCCAGTTCATTGGAACTAAATCATCTACCAATAAAGAAATATTATGCAGTGTTGCACATGCACATATAACTGCCACAACTGTATCCCTCTTAATACCCATGCCCAGTTGGAGACAAGGGAATCTTCGTTTCCAAACACCAAAGCATCTTTCCACAGTATTCCTGGTTTTAATTTGGCTTCTGTTGTAGTTTTCTTGGGCAATGGAATTTGGTGATAAAAATGGTGTCAGTAGCACATTGCTAACTGCATACCCGCTGTCCCCTAAAATAATCCCTTTTAACACACCAGTATTCAGTCGTTGCTTAATAGCACTGCTGTTATAAATGAAACTATCGTGGGTACTGCCAGGCCACCGGGCTACTAAATCATAAAATTCCAAGTTTGGCCCGGTGACTGCTTGAACATTGATAGAAAAATACCCTTTTCTATTCCTATAGACTTCTGACGTTAGTCCTCCTGGGCTTCTTATTTTAATGTGAGTGCAATCGATACACCCAATTACTCCAGGAAAATGAGCTATTTCATAAAATTTTTGCCTGGAACAAGAAAACAAACCAATTAGTACCTAAGTACATTCATGAATATACAACCTATGTACTAGGTACAGCTATGTATGTTAATTTTATAAGTAGTACTTGCTTCACTGTGTTCATTTCTTCTACAGTAGATGGCAATTTGACAAAATTTTTCATTTTGTTTGCTATCAATGTAGAGACTTGTGCAATAATTCGTGAAACTGACTGCTGGCAGATATTCATGACATCCCCATCCAATTTCTGTAAAAAAAGGCAACTTATTATGTACTTATCGAACAAATTCTATTATTATTTACAATACCAACTTAATGCCTGAGCCTAATGCAGTTTAATTCAATAAATAGGTAGGTATGCTATAAAGTACCTACTAACCTGAAAACTACCTGTAGCGAAGTAGCGTAATGTCAGCAGTAACATTATTTCCGGGGCGAATGGTAATCCTCTTTTGGTTGGTTTGCTTAGGTCGGGTGCCAGCAAAGGCAATATTACACTTTTTACGGTTTCTGGCGTAAATCTATAGCGTGCATGAAATTCTTGAACAGAGTATTTTGAAAAGGGATCAGAATAATCACGTAAATACCGCCTCGGCCCCACTACTCTATACCTTCTGGTATAGTCTACAAAATCAATGAAGTCTAGCAGATCACTCATCTTTACTAATGTTAAAACACTTCTATTCCTGTGAATCTCTAAACATAAGTAAAATATAACCTCAAACGTAAATGTCAAAATCAATCATTAGAAAGTTAAGTGAAGGTTTTGCCGTACTTAACTTTAATTGTCATTAAGGGACGGTAACGGACCATTAACTGTCTCTGAGAGTGAACTTTTTTAAATCTATACTAAGGAGCAACTTAAGTAATCATTAAACGTCTCTGAGTGTGGCAGTAAGTGACACACACAGTGAACCTCATCCGTTATCTTGAACTGACATCCGATAGTGGGCAGTTAAGTAAACAGATAAACGCGGTTATTTACAACCTTATTGCTAACAAAATAGAAGCGTTGAAATCTTAGTAATCAATTGAAGGGACATTGATCGATCAAATGTTTTAGCTGCGACGCATTTGCAGTTTGTTAAGACTTTATGTCTAAGGAAAAGGGTTGAGAATTGATTGGTGAAATGATGTGATGTTTATGTTTACTTTTGTGGGTTATTGTAAAACTAGTGCAGTGTAACAGGGTGGGAAAGTAGTAATTTTATACGTTTTATGTCTGTATCAATGAGTGCTCAAGCACCGTATGTCGTAGAAAAAAAACTATTAAGACTCCGACTTGCCAGACAGCGAAGTTTAACCGTATGGTAGAATAGTAAAGTTATGGAGTCGCCATAAAATGATCAATCACGATTTAGAAAAAAATATTGTATAAGTACTAATTTGTAAATAGTATAAGTGGGCTGTCAATAAATCAGTTTTTGACAATTGTTTATCAAATCTTTTACAATCCTAAAATAAGAAACAGATAAGAAAAAGAAGTCCTCGTTTAAAGAAGTCTTTAAAAACAGTGGATTTGACCTAGATATAAAAAATATCTACAATTCTACATATTGCATTAGAAATTATCTTATAAGTAACAGAAAAATATGGAATATAATTAGGTATGTTTATCTTAAATAATGTGAATAGTAACAAAAGTTTACTATAAATGATACTAGTTGCAGAACAATGCACGTTTTAATGACCACTTCAGTGACAAATAAGAGACGGCGCACGTTATACAACTTGCAAAAAACTTTTTGAAAAAAAAAGGAACCGACTTCAAAACCAAACACAAAAATGTGTAAAATAACTTTTCTTTCGGAAGTCGGTGGCTTTGTTTTTATTTCATTGATTTTTTTTTGGCCACCGACTTCGATAATCGCGGACAAACATGCAATTGTCTTTGAAAATCTACAATCCAAGTAAGCAAAAAAAATCCCTATCTCAAAAACTACTGAACCGATTTTGATGAAATTTTATGGGACCAAATGGCAAGTATACTGCATCGAACAAAAAAAGAATCACACTAATCGGACTAGAAACCTCGGAGTAATCGGTGTACATACATAAAAAAATTAAAAAAACCGAACAGTTCGAAAATCAATAAGACATTGTACAATATGTTTCAAATATAAATAATATAGTGGCTACACTTGAACTTGACAGACTTGTGGTTTGGGTATAATTTGTCAACAGGTAAAGCTACAGGGGCCTTACCACGAGCTCTTAACGCGATCCAGTTTAGGCCGGGGAAAAGAGACAGAGCCATGTAAGTTTTAGGGGTATGAGGAACAGAGCGAAAAGTTCCTCGCTACCCGGTGAAAAGGACGGGTGTTGTGTCTGGTGGGCTTTCTGCCCGACATTCATAGTTGGAATATTCCATGTCTTCTAATGTCGAGGATAACTTTGATTGCGCGATGTAGACATCTTACATCTTAATTTCTCCGTCGCTTCATAGATGGCGCTAGTGTACTTTTTGTAGATGATTGTTTATGTACGCTACAAGTCGTCTAGCGCCATCTCTTTCCCACAGCCTAAACTGGATCGCGATAACAGTTCATGGTAGGCCACCTGATGTTTACATGCTATTGTTGGGGCCACAGGCCAGGCAACAAGCACAGACGGTACTTTGCTGATCTTAATTATGCGTCTCAATCTGATTAATTTAATTCCAATTATTATGTTTTTCAAAGTTCATTGTCAACATGCGTCAATTATGCAGTTCTCACATCTTTTCAATACCCTTAAGGGCGTATAACAAGAAAGTTGGCAACGTCGCAAATAGCTGTCAAATATTTACAAATTTTAATTTTGGTAAATTTACTGTAAGAAAATAAGAAATATGGCTCTGTAGTGCACTCAAAAATTGAGTAAAAAAAGTTCAAAGCTCAAAAGTTTTAGATGTAAAAAAAGTATTTGGAAACTTTCCAAATGCTTTTTTTACACCTGAAACGGTTACAATATCAAATTCAGTGTTTTAATTGCATTTCTATATCAATGTTCTAGTGCACTACAGAGAGATGTTTCTTATTTCCATACAGTAACATTGCTAAATTAATTAAAACTTGTTAATATTTGACAACTATTTGCGACGTTGCCAACTTTCAGAATAAGAGCTCTTAATCAAACTTTCGGTGCAGTATTTGTCTTTGCAACATGGTTTTTTGACTTCCGTTTTCCAAATGTCAGACATAATATCACGAAAAAAAAAATATATCTTTAACATACGATCCAGTAATCGTATATAGCCTTCTTTATGTGTAATAATGACGTGATTTAAAGGCAGTAAGCAATTGAACACAATTTTAGCTTTCTCTATGCAAAGTTCATCAATGATTGAACCTTGATTTAGCAATATATATTATTTTCCTTTCACTTTTATGGTATTAGTAAGGGTCATTACGATTACATGCGTAAATACTAGATAGTTATATCATGTTTATCATTGAAACGCTGATTTGCGTGTGTTTAACTTTCATCAGTGTTGCTATCCTCGAAAATTGCATTACTAAAAGTTACCGCATCAAAAATATTACATAATTGATTTTTTATATCTTTTTTTGAGGTAAAATCTAAAAATGTATCACCCGCCTTGGGAGGACTTCCATTCCACCCAAGAAACTGTCAGACGCTTACTGACTAAAAATCCACCCTATTCCTTCGAGTTACCCTTTGCGTTCCAGGGTCACGGTTAACTTTACAGTTCTACTACAGATTAAGTACTTCATTATTACTGAGTTTCTACACACATACACACGTGCTTGTTTCCGACTTCTAATTCGACTTCTTCCGACGACTAATCGCAAAATCGTAAAGTGTGCGCCACTTCTTATTCCCCGAACAGTTTTATCAAATTGTCTCGTGCTCCTAATTGGCAAAGATTTGTTGCGCACTCAATCTCTTGAGTTAATTGCTCTTTATTGAGATGTCACACACTTGTGACAGATCTGTGACGAAAGTTTAGCATTGAATTATTGATACTAATTACTTAATTAGTAAGGTCATTGTACTATGTCCAGTAGTTTAACGAGATAATATTCGCATTATTTTTAAGTATTTCCTCTAATATTATAACTGTTCTTGTTGAAATGGAACTGTTTTACACTATCTAAAAAAAAATTAGTAAAATTTTAAAGCGTAAGTTCAAGATATTTTCAGTTTTATAATTTTTTTGATAAGCAAGTAAAAACCAGGTTATGGAATTAACCAGTCATAATTATTATTACCTAGATGACATTTTGGTGTTAATTTACAGAATTTCTCTCGAGGAATAAAAACTCAATATGTGATAACATAGGTATTATAAAGCTGAAGAATTTGTTTGTTTTAATTGGCTAATCTCAGGAACTACTAGTTCGAATTGCAAGATTATTTTTGTGTTAAATAGGTAGTCTATTTAAAACATCATGTTACGATCAGGAGCAGAGCTAGTTTACATCCTCGGCGAATCAGCTAGTGATAATAAATATTTTTAAAGGCCGACCAAATTCACCTAATTTTATCAATTATTTTTAATCTTCAATCTAAATAAACACATTTAGCTGACAGTTAACAGTAGTATAATCGCTATATCCCGGTAAAACGGAAGTGATTCATGGCGATTACAGCCGATAGATAAATAATTATACGAGGTAAAATCTTGATACGTCATTATATTCTTGTTATTTCGATATCTTTTCTACGGATACGAAAACTCATTCTCAGAAAGATTATTAATATTAACGATGTATTACATAACACCATCACGTTTGTATTTCTCCAAGGGATCGACAGAGGTGTCTTAATGTTGTACCACCCTCAATTTGAACGATTTATTCCCGTTGAATCCCACTTTTGGATCTATTTTTTTAGTTATTCCCGTTGCGATCTCATTTTCTATTCCCATTGAATCCCATGTACGATATATTTACATCTCATGCAATAGGGGTGAGCCTTTTACCATTAATCTTTTACCTATCAATTTTACCACAAATCAAATATTCTCAGTTGTTACAATGAAATTTGATATAGAAAAGGAGCTGAAGGGACTGTCAGACTTTTACTGTCTAAAAATCCACCCTGCTCTTCAGTTGCCCTTTGCGTTCCAGGGTCAAGGTTACGACCCACAGAGCAGCACGATACGTCCAGGGTGTCGGACGTAGCAAAGCGATTTTCGGTCATTGCAGACGCGGGCTTGCCCAAAATACCTATAAACTATTTTATTGTATCCTCTTACCTTTTAGGTAAAAACTAACATAATCTACTCTACATTGAGGTGTTAATTTTATGAAATAATAATGTTGCTCATAAAGTTATTTTGCCTTATATAGTACTTGTTATAAATATTGTTACTAATAACACAAAGGATATTATTGCACATGGATTTACCTCCATGTTTATGTAAGTTTACATTTAGCTCGCACAACAGCATTGATATCAGTAATCGCTTTGGAATTTTGCCGTAATCATCACGTATTGAATTAGATCATTATTTCCTTTTACAGATTAGGAAATGAATGCTGTTTTTCTATTTTGATCGCTGGGAAAACAAGCATGTATCTTCAACATATATTATGGTAAGTTTTCGCTACCAAGTACCACCTATCGCCTACCACATCGCCCGTCCATCTTTGGTGATGGGTAAAGCCTCTTTAATAAAGGTGCTCTGGAAAAAGTTGCTTAAATGGGAATACCTCGCAAATAATAGGTATGTTGACAGCATCAACAAATTGAAAATTTAATTACTCCACCAGCTAGTTTTGAAAAATAATGGACACGAATTTTTTCTTCTGTTAAATCAATGCATATTTACAAAGATATAACGCATCATTTGAGAGTGGGCGCTCGTGACGTCAGAAGGCAGTAAAAACTGTACTTGCTTGTGACGTATTGGCAATTTTAAAAGTGTCGTAAATCTTCGTCAATTTTGGTTTACGCAACAAGAGAAAAAATACGTGTCAAATATTTTTTGATGATTTAACTGACGGTCTAATCAGATTTTTTAGTCTAATACCATATCGGGTAACTCTTTTTTTTTCCTGGTAAAATCAATGATAATTTTACCACGGTAAAATTATTATCAATTATCATTATCATCCACATAGGCCTCCCCTTTAGATCTCCACATATACCGGTTGGAAGCGACCTGCATCCAGCGATCTAAAGGGGAGGCCTATGTTCATCGTCAGGGGAGGCCTATGTTCATCGTCGGACGTCCACTGCCGTCCTATGGCTGAGATGATGATGATGATGATGATTATCATCAATAGAGTCCACGGGTTCTGAGGACTCGAACCCAGGGCAGAAAGGGAGGGACTGTCAGAGGCAAATAATGATACCTGACATTCCTCTCATCAGTTTCTTTCTATAACAATAAAGGTTAATGAACTAACAATTATCTCAGGAATCTTCATGAGGTTATTAACGAAAACATGACAAGTAGTCGAGCAATTAGCGTTAAAACAAATATGGTAGATAACTAATTGTTTGTTTACCGTAGATAAGGCAAGTGGGACACCGGTTACCCGGTCAGGTGATAGTGCTGCTGTTCAAATATTATGTTTAGCATTCCTAGGTCCGAAGATATGAATTGAATAACTTGAATAATAGTGGCCTTAAAATGGCAACTTTAGCAGAATCGTATTAGAATATTTTCCTGACCTGTGCAAGTCTTAACCAGGTTTTACGAAAGGCCTTCTGAACTGCTGCGGGGCGAGACGTAATGGGAAGCAGACGCTTTCGCGGGATTGTCTCACTCGGTAACCGTGACCCTGGTACATAAAGGGCTATTGAAGGAACACCGTGGATTTTAGTCAGTACAAGTCTGACAGTAATGGGCGGGAGGACTCATTTGATGATTTTACCACGAAAAAAAAAAAATGGGAAGCAGTCGCTTCCTTCTGCGAAGCAGTTATGCTAGCGAAGAATACGTGAGGGAGAGGACAGCCTCCAGCTCATGATCGCCGCTATGAGAGACGCCCGGGGCATCCGACGTCGCGAGGCGCGGCCATGCGGACGGCGAGTAATAGACACCTATTACTCGCCGTCCGCATGTCCGCACCTCGATGTCCTTATCCCATGATGATCCGGTCAGGGTGATAACTGATAATGAAATAAAGAGAGAAAGCCTAATATTCAACATGTAGTTGTAACATAACTAACAAATGGATCTGGTCGGCTGTTTCACTTCTTTCCCTGGTAAATACGGTTGAAAATCATCAAAAAATGCACATGAAACTGAATACTGCAATAAAACATAATAATAACATAGAGAATGTTACATTCTTATCGTAACAGGGACATTGGACAATGGCGGAAGTTGGTGTGGCTACGAGAGATAAACTCGGTAGAGGCGCAAAAGTTACAGATTACAGTGTTTTGCGATTGTTTTTTGTTAATTTATATTGGAGATCAGACCTTGGAGTTTGGAGGCTGTAGCTTATCAGTGCAAAAGATAGGTCAAGTCAATGAATTGATTTAATTCAAGCTGAACTGCAGTGCTATTCGCTGTGTGAGTTTGAATGTTTATAAAAGCAACCACGATATTTTCGCCCATGTACACAATAAGCAAGAACACCAAAATAAATGATTATTTTTGGGACCAAATGGCATCTAACAATAACCCATATGGGTCATTAGTATAAATGAATTAAGTCCAAATACAAGATAGCTGCTGTAAACCGCTGAGGAGTTCCCTGAACTGTTCTTCGTCTTCATCATCAGAACCCTAATGACAGTTACAACCCATCTAGGTGTAAAGTTCTCATCAATATAAATGAATTAAGTCCAAACACAAGGTAGCTACTATAAACCGTTGAGGAATTCCCTGAACTGTCCTTCGTCTTCGTCATCAGACCCCTAATAACAGTTACAACTCATCTAGGTGTAAAGTTCTTATCAATACAAATTAATCAAGCTCAAACACAAGGTAGCTGCTGTGAATCGTTGAGGAGTTCCCTCGACTGTCTCTCG
The DNA here is from genome assembly GCA_950005045.1 of Agrotis exclamationis. Classification (NCBI taxonomy): domain Eukaryota; kingdom Metazoa; phylum Arthropoda; class Insecta; order Lepidoptera; family Noctuidae; genus Agrotis; species Agrotis exclamationis. The sequence continues at coordinate 12,898,950 of OX465441.1, forward strand.
GCTCCATCATCAGATATACTCCAGACCGTTATTAAATTGTAGTGCTTTGAAATACTTAATGAAAAAAAAATAATTTACTAAATCAGTCGACGCCTACTTACTGTTAAGGAGTTGTTGAACCTTCCATCATCAGCTCAGCTACATGAGATGATGATTACTATACGCAAGTACTTAAATTACTTCATAATATTTGCGAAAAACGATGTGTGGGCCTATAAAATTTGAGGGTTGCCCTCGATTTCTCCAGGATCCAATCATCAGATATTGAAATGATGACAATGGGACCACACGGGAAACACCAGCTTTCAAATAAAAAAAGAATCATCAAAATCGGTTCACCCAGTCGCAAGTTATGAGGTAACAAACATAAAAAAAAATACAGTCGAATTGATAACCTCCTCCTTTTTGAAGTCGGTTAAAAAGAAGAGGATATAGATGTTAGGTACATCGATACGACAAATCTATAGCTACAGTATCCAAAGTATAACTTTTTAAACTGATTTGTGCGGTTTCAGCGTATCGCCCTGTAATCAAACGCACCTGCTATCTCAAAAGTTGTAAAGTATTCTGGGCTATTTTGTGAGAAAAAATATTCTTCTTCTTAAAGTTGATGGATGAAGTTTATTTGTTTGATCAAGTCTAAAATTATAACGAATTTATTTAGGAGATTTTTTGTCGTTTTAGATCGAGAGTCCGCGTCCGGTTCTTTTTACTATTGAAGAATCCAATAATACTGCCTGACCTGAGAATCGAATTCACGGTCAGGAATAGCGCTTGCAACAGACCAACGAAACAGTCACAGCCATTTTTTTTGTGATCTGTACTGTCTCAACTATTAGGCTTTCATATCGTCAAAGAGCAAATTTATTGAGATAATTTGAACATGAATCCTCAGAGACACTTCTTCACGAAGAAGTCTTCAACAATTCCAAGAGTTACGTTTAAAAAGAAGTTTAAAAAACACAGCATCTTACTCCCACAATGAAAACGTGGTCAGATTCCTATAAAGACGTCTGACGTAAACGAACTTGATGCCTCGCCATTGTTCAACTGCCAAACAATTGAGGCATTCAATTATCATCCGCTATGGGTAGCAGCCATATATGCCGTAGACTGGATGGAAGATGGGACAGGAAAGTGTTGGAGTGGAGACCATGAACTGGAAAGAGGAATGTGAGGAGACAGCCGATTAGGTGGACAGACGATCTTGTTAAAGTGACAAAAAACTGGATAGCCATAACACAAAACCACCAGTAGTGGAAAGATTTGGTAGAGACCTAGGTACACTGAAATTTGGGTGAGAGTGTTGGGTAGCAACGTCGTTTAGATAACATAGATTGATTTAAAACGAGATTTGCATCGACTGTTTGCATTACAGATCAGTAGACTCATTTAGAAATTTTTGAAATGGTCTCATTTCTTCCTGGGTGGAGCAAAAGGGTCTGTCAGACTCGTACTGACCAAAATCCATCGTGTTCCTTTAATTGTCCTTTACGTTCCTGGTTACCTGTTTAGACAGTCCCGCGACCTCAGCAGGCAAACTCGTTTAGAGATTAATATCATGTTTAAAAAATATTATTATGACTCTGTAAATTATAAATGACTAGTCGTTGCGAGCGACTTACCGGGATAAATAGTATCCTTTGTGTGAATCCAGGTTATAAACGATCTGTATACTAAATTTCATCAAAATTCGTTCAGTAGTTTTTGTATGAAAGAGTAGCAAACATTTATCCATCCTCACCAACTTTCGCATTTATAATAATGGTGAAAGCAGAACGAAGTTTTTAAACTAATTAGCCTTTTGTAATATTTTTTTTTTTAATTTAATAAAAGCTTTGACCATTACAAACCCTTCCAGGCCAAAACTACATTAGGCATTTCATCTTAAAATTTTAAGAATTTTTTAACAAGTTTTTATTTTAATTTTACGATTAAAGGTCTATTGAAGAAACACCGTGGATTTTAGTCGGTTCGAGTCTGACATTACGTCCTGAGTGGAGGGCAGGAAGACTCATTTGATGATTTTACCACCAAAACACTAAAACAGGGCTGTCCTGTTTATACAGACGACAATATTAGTAACAGACAATAAAATTGAACTGATTAATCGTATGACCAAGTTTCCTTAAAAATGCTCGGAAAAACAGAAACTTCATACCCAAGTCCCAAGCCACCTTATTATGCTCTTTCAACTCCTGTCAGCCTAGTACTTCGCATGTTTGAGCTCATTAGGCACATCCTTAGCACAACGCCCCTTGAACCGTGTGACTGGACTCCTCATTATATGTCAACGTTCTCTAATTGCTGGTCAATGACAACTGAAGATTGCCAGCTTCCTCCTGTTATACAGCAAAACACGAGGAAGGAATATCAGTTTTATATGGTGAAAACTGGTCTTAAGCATGTGGTTTGAAAAATGTGTTCCTAGAAAGAGTTAATCATTCAACTTAAACTTCAAGATAGGGCAACGCCTGGTGAGGTTGATAGGTAGATTGGTGACCGTCCATTCCCTACCTAGACCAAATAAAATCATTTAATTACAAGAATTCAACACGGGTACACTACGATAATACGAAAAACTTTATTCCGAAATTCATAAATACGAATTTCAAAATACCGATTTTCATAATTCCGAATGGTTCAAAATTCCTAATATAACAACTCCGATTGATCATTATTCCTATTTTCATAATTCCGAAATTTCAATATTCCTAACATTTATAATTACTATTTTCAAAATACCGAGTTGCAATAGTCCGAATATCAAAAATTCCGAATTAATAATTTTCCGAAACATCAAAAACGCGAATTCCGATGGTTAAAATTCCGATTATTAAAATTCCGAATTATTAAAATTCCGAAAATTTAATCGCTTATCAGAGAAAAGTATGCTTTTAAAACGCCTTGTCAAAATTCCTCTTTACTTTTCAATAAAAGAATTTCTTTCGAATAAGAATATTTTCTTTTCAATGATAATAATTTCTTTTATAAATTTTTTTTTGAGTAATTAAAATAATTTATTTTTGAGTTACGTATTTTCATTCATAATATTATTATTACAAAAAATCCCTGTGAGAAGAACGAAAGCTGTTAGAGTCGGGGTGCCCCAAGACACAATTTGTTCGCTATCGCAGCCTGAATTCCTGAGGTATACATATTACCAAGGTGGTTCAACGGAGCCCCGCTTCGCGGGGCTCCTATTTCTGTTAGCTTAACCTGACTCGAACCTAACCTGTCCGAGTCGGGGTGTCCCCAATCCCGAGCTCGCTTCGCTCGCTCTTACATCCTTGATCAATTTGTTGCTTACCACCAAGGTAGATCGACGGAGCCCCGCTTTGCGGGGCTCCTACTTCTGTGAGCAAGGTTTAAAGTAACCTAACACCTTCGAACCTAACCTGTCCGAGTCGGGGTGCCCCCAGTCCCGAGCTCGCTTCGCTCGCTCTTGCATCCTTGGTCAATTTGTTGACTACCACCTACCAAGGTAGATCGACGGAGCCCCGCTTCGCGGGGCTCCTATTTCTGTGAGCAAGGTTTAAAGTAACCTTACACGAAGGGGATGGCGGGGTCTTTCAGACCCCGCCATCCCCTTCGAACCTAACCTGTCCGAGTCGGGGTGCCCCCAGTCCCGAGCTCGCTTCGCTCGCTCTTGCATCCTTGGTCAATTTGTTGACTACCACCTACCAAGGTAGATCGACGGAGCCCCGCTTCGCGGGGCTCCTATTTCTGTGAGCAAGGTTTAAAGTAACCTAACACGAAGGGGATGGCGGGGTCTTTCAGACCCCGCCATCCCCTTCGAACCTAACCTGTCCGTGTCGGGGTGCCCCCAGTCCCGAGCTCGCTTCGCTCGCTCTTGCATCCTTGGTCAATTTGTTGACTACCGCCTACCAAGGTAGATCGACGGAGCCCCGCTTCGCGGGGCTCCTATTTCTGTGAGCAAGGTTTAAAGTAACCTAACACGAAGGGGATGGCGGGGTCTTTCAGACCCCGCCATCCCCTTCGAACCTAACCTGTCCGAGTCGGGGTGCCCCAAGTCCCGAGCTCGCTTCGCTCGCTCATGGATCCTAAGTTCTCCTAATAACAATAACAATCCCGAAGGCAAACAGTCAAAGTCCAGAGGATACGCCTCAGCACTCCGCGCCTACACAGGCTTAAATAACTCTCTAAGAGTACGGTAGACAAAACTACGTGGAGCCGGTTTTGCAGCAATTCGTTTCTGGCACTGACTTTGTAGAATGAGAAACGAAATTCCGATTTTCAATATTCCGAAAAAATCAGTTTATTCGGAATATTGAAAATCGGAATTTCGTTTTTCGGAATGAGAACTCATCGAGCATTACATTTTTCGAATATGTGAAAATCGGAAAACTAAGAAATCGGATATACGACTTTCGGTTAAATAAATTTCGTGATTCTTAATAATAGATATTGTAATTTTTAGGTATTATGATATTCGGAGTATTGAAAATCGGAATACCGAAATTCGGAATAAAATATTTCGGAGTATTTGGGTGTTCCCATTCAACACACCAGCTCTCCAGAAAAAGCAGCAGCTTCATTCCCAAATCCCAAGCCCTAATTTTGCTCTTTCAACTTCTGCCAGCTTAGTACTTCACCATCTTTTGCACAATGTGTGGAGTACTCTTCACACGTCATCGTTCTATAATATAATGTCAATGGGAGCTAAGGATTTTCAGCTGTCCTCTTTTTATACACAAATGCGAGAGAGAGACGTCAGTTTTACCTAGCTTCATAGTTAAAAGTCTCAAGCCATTTAACTATGTTCTTCATAGTTAGTAACTTCTGTCAGCCTAGTACTTCGCAAATCTTTACTACGTTTTCTTTTCTCGCAGTAAAGTAACCTTTATTCTCATTGTTATAAGGTTACGAGAGGTATTTTTAACTGTAAAAAGACAACACTAACGTAGGAGAGGAATGTCAGTTTAACTTTGTGAAGACTTATCTTGAGACATCAGTCAATCTTTATTGGAGAAATGGGTTCTTAGAAGTAGTTGGTGGAACGAGCATCAATTTAGCTAGGCCTAAATACCAAGATAAGTGGTGGGCAGTAGTGTTGGTAAGAGCGCCTTTGTGTCAAATTGAAGAATCCCTGATTTGAAACTTCATAATAGTTGGTACCAACTTAAGTACACGTATTAGCTTAATCCTAAATGAGTGAAAAAACAGTCTCCAAAAGTAATTCCCAGTCTGACTGTTAAGCTGGGGCTTAAGACAAGATAGTACTTAGTTATTATAAAAACAGTGATTCCACAGCACTACCTAAAAAAGGAAATTCACCCACTCTTTAATTCACTATACGATTACTAATCATTTAATCATGTACTATATTACATACACCTAAAACCACGGCTATATTCCATGGACCCCGTGGCAGAAACTACAGAACGTCACATGCTACAATCTACTCAAACCCGGACCAACAAATATTTGTTTCGCTTGGGAATCACGCATGCAGAGTACAATGAAATGCAGAATCTCTCATCAGCCCTAATATCACCATGTCACTGCACGACTAATTGTCATCCAATGGGGGCGAGCAGATTGCCTCCTTCCTGCGTATGCATCTACGCACATCCGGCGTATAATTGTGACGCTATTACTGCCACATTGGACGATATTACGAGCAGATAAAAAGTGATCTACTTCCTGTCCAGTTCAAGTTGGTCAGTTTTTGCGAGATCAGGTCTTTAGAAGCCGGAAGGTCTTGTTTAAGTGGATCTGGTCAAGGATTTATGGCGATTACTCTTGAACCTGTTTGGGTTTCCTATGGTTACATAACTGGCAGTTGATTACCCCAGTTTTTCTTCAATATTAGGGTAAGCAAGTTCTTCAAAGAGGCTATCAGTTCTTTGCCGTAGCATAATTTATAATTAAAAAATGAGATATGTAATCTATTTAGGAAAACAAGGAATGCGCATTGAAAAAAACACAATTTTTACGTGTTTTTTATATAAGAGCATAACCCGAGAAAAAATCATCAAACATTCACGACATCCATCCAAAGCAAGTTAGTCTCGAAGCAAATAGATTAGACTCCGGTGTCGATATAAGCAGAGCATTCAGCATTTCATTTCACAGCTTATGCAGAACGGCACAGTCAGCAAAAAGGGGCTCTATCCATATTAGCTTACCAAGCAAATAATAAGAGCATGAAACCTTTCATTAAACGGGCAACCATAAACAATGATTAAATCATAATCACTAATTAGTGATGTGAAATAGAGCACGCATAAGAAAGTAAGATTTAATGAGCTGCGACCACTTTCGATTAAGAGATGTATGCGAGTTATTGGTCATCATACTGATCGATGTATCGATAAGCTAAGAATTGGAGCTGCGTTACAACGATCTGATAAAATTGGAGAAGAATGCAATTATATTGTTAATTATGACAATAACTTGCAAGGAAAGTTAGGCAAGTCATCATCATTTAAAACTCATAAAAAACTAAGATGATATCAGATAAACAGATAGATTTATAATTTAATGTGTACAAGACTCATTTAAAGTAATCACATTCCAAATGCAACAATGCATGTTGATAGATGGAGAGGAAGAGGAATGCCAAAAAAGATGGATGGATTGTGTAAGGATTTGAAAGAAAAAAGAGTAAATGATGCTGTGACGTGTGACAGGTGAGAATGGAAGAAGAAAACGTGTTGCGCCGACCACAAGTTTAATGAGATAATGGCAGAAAGATGATGACTGAAGATGCAACAACGGTAGTAAAGCTAACAATGATATTAACCAGACACCGGGTTTTGTTGCGGTGCTTAAAATGAGCATCCTCGAGTACGAAAGGTATTACAGATACCTTCCGTTACGTCCGCCACATCCAACTATGACAAACATAATATTTCAAAAAAATATTTTGATACGCTAAGACCAAAAGAAGATTAAGTACTAGTGCTTTGAATTTACTCAAGAAAGTAGAAACAATTATTGCCGATGTAAGAATCTAACAACAATTACATTAAACAGCAAAGAGCGAGCACCTACTTTAAGAAAACAATTTGAAGGAAAAAGTCAATTAGTCTTAAAAACATTAAATCAGCAGACAGCCAAAATTTTAACATCCTGTGGGTAGATGATTCAACATACACTAAATCTTTTATACTGTCAAAGAATTAGCGAGAAAATGCTGATCGCTATTAAGAATATTGGCAGACACAATGATTCATAAAGATAGCTGAAATTGCTTTTCCCGAAATGTCAACTATTGGAACATATTATGACGCATATCGTAAAGACGGTGTGGGGATACGTCATTGACAAACAATTAATAAGTATAAAGTTGTAATGACATGTTTTCATCAGTTCCATGATTCAGATATTAAAAGGGCTTCTTTGTCTTGGAAATTCAGAATGGTTTTGTAGAAGATTTATAATGACAAAATGAATGACACAATTAGGCCGCTGAAAGCAAGCAAAATAATAAGGTTTATAGAACATACGGACACGCATCTCCTGACCGAATGACGGTGTCAACCCATTTTTTTGGAGTATAATAAATGCAAGAACTTTTGCATTTTCGAGGATCTGGATAACACAATTGATGACCAGTTAAGAAATAATATTTCACTGTCGACGCGCAAAAAAGAAGCAGAATTACTTGAAGAAACTAAATGATCAGACATGTATCCCAAATTACCAAAGCTAAGTTTGGTCGTATGATTCAATAAAAAAGATTATTGACTTCATACATTAAATTTTTAACACGCCAAGATTCCTTATCTGGGCGTAGCACCAATCACACAGATATGGTCATACATTAATAACAAATTGTTTAGTCGTTTTGCAATAAGATATCAACTTTTGAAAGCCATAATTATTTCAATTAAAAGGACTTCATCGCCCACTTTAGAAAATTTAGTTTGTTACATGTCACATATGTGTAGCGTAAACACTGATTTTCAAACACCGATTCTGGTTTCCGAAGTAAGTATAAGGTCGCGCGTTTGATTCCCAAGTCGCACAAAGTGTAATTAAGTTTATTTGCAGCGGTTTGGGAATATTGTGATGGGATCGTCGCCTCCTATTTACCATTTTTTTTTATTGTGGGCCCATGCTAGGAATTTGCATTTGCATCACCTGTATCGTGGGTGCGTTTACAACCCGCGACCGCGACACGTACTGCGGGACTTAAATGTAGCTGCGAAATATGGCTGTCACATAGGCCGTTACATTTAGAAAAAGACAATCACGAAAAGTCCTCAAACAATACCAAGAGTCCTCGTGCCACGTTTTTTCCAATTCCACCGCAATCAGAGCATAAACATTCCAACTCATCAGTCCCTTCAATACGGAACGAAAGTTCAATAGCAGTAGCTTTTTGCCCAAACAAAGGTTTCCCCAGCACTGGAAACTAATTCACAAAGGACTTCGGAAAACCACCTTCCTGGATTAACAATGGATGACACTGGCAAACTTTCTCCCAACGATGAGGTAAACGAATATAAACCTTAAAATGAAGTGCTTAGAGTCAAGCTAGGTGTAAATGCTGTGGTTAATACTGTAACATCGACAAAGTTAAGCTTAAGAGATGAACTGTTAGAATATAGGCTTTAATTCTTGGAGTTAAGGGTGAAGCAGATGGTAAGGTGCTTGGTTATTTCTTGCGCCATCTGTAGCGTCACAAAAGTGTGTTCTATCTGGTGCATTGGAGCGGAACTAGAGGCTGGTACAAATTTTAAAATGTTGACTTTGAAACTTTTGCTGTAAGGTAAAGTTTGGCACGCTAACTGTGATAAATTATGCACTTCTGCAGTCATACTTTTTGGACTACATTGACACAGTAGTAATAGTTAGTGCCAAGAACCGTAGTTTCAAACTTCCTTTGCATACTGGAAATTGCATATTCAGTTTATAATTTTCTCACTACTGGGGCACGGAATCTGAGAAAGAAGTGAGCTGTAATCCGTCACACGGACCCAGTGCAAGGTACGACTGGCAAATATATGAAATGTAATCATTTGCTAGAATTTTTTTCTTAAGATATCACTGATAATTTTGGACACGTTTAACAATAAAACGATGGATAGTAAGATAAGAAACAAGCTACCTTAAACGTATCTCAAATAAATTGAGATTAAAGCAGGGAAATAATGATGACACTCTTGTGAAAACTAAAATAAAGCTTAGTGTTGCTCCAACGATACAAACGATATTAAGACTTGTGAATGATATAGACAGTGTTGCTAAAGAGACAGTTAATAAGCAGAAAGGTCGTGCTTACACCAAAGAAGGTGACGACACAATTTCCGTAGGTGAAGACAATGTGGGTGTACTTAAGTAGGTAGCTAGACAATAAACTGTTTTCTGTCTAACTTCCAGTAAATCATTGGATTTTAGCACTGCCATATATGGAAGACAATACTTTAATTGAAGATAAAATACTGCTGGCAATTTTGGAAGATGTTTCTGCGTTGCAAAAGATATTAATTCATAATCTGCGTCACCTTTGCGCAACTCTGTTGAAGATTTCCAATCTAAGTGGTACCTGTACACCGATATAGAGCAACTGCTTTTGTGACCTCCAGAACCCAGGAACTTTGACGGGGTATCCTTTGTTTTGGCTACCCTTTACGACTGAAAAGTGTTTTCCAAGACATGACACAAAAATAATAAAAACAAACTACCGCTACTAAGTTAGCAACTGTCAAACCCATAGCCACAGGCCATGCAAGTACTAACCTAATTGCAAAAAAGAAAACTTGGACTAACGCCAGTAGTACTGCTAACAATTAAGCTGATTGTATTCAAATTGACACTGCAACAATATCAGGAGTCAGTAGTCCATAATAAATAAGTCCTCTATCTATAAATACAGCATATAACAGACAGACAAATCAATCAGTAAGACATTTGTTACAATTGCTTCAATAGCTGCCACCTTGGAACAATGTTATTGTTATTTAGATTTCGAAATACCGGTAACGTGATCAGCTGTGTTTTTGTTAGTCGGTGTTTTTTCGTTTAATATGAAAGAGGGTGTTGAAATCGTCAAATATGAGAAGATAATTATCACTCTGACTTCACCTGTGAGATTTTTATGCCTTCCTTTGCTTTGGAACCGTTTCTTTTTAATTTTGTTTGTCAAGAAAAATTACATTGGTAAGTATATGATTTGTCGGGTTCTAGAATAGTTTTTTATTTTAAATGGACCCTCCTCCTGTCGTATTTCTAATTTATTTTGAGGTGACATTGGTAGGTTTTCTTTTTTTTCAATCAAGCTATCTTTTGTACTTTGCAGTCAAAATGATGAGTATTGTATCCAACTTTGTTATACAATTGCTAAGTGCCACTAGTAATATTTTCACTGCTTAGAATTGTATCTCAGTTTTATTTTCCATAACGACAAACTACGTCCACAGCAATTTATCTTCACCAAAGCAAGACCCACATTACCACATTTCAATCTCGTTTTCATCACGTTTACGTTTTCATCTTGCACTACTGCGTCCGCAGTTTTACCCCGTGTCCCGGTAGTGGAAACATTATAAGTTAGTGCTTTCGTAAATTTAGCTGCACTATAATTATCGATACTTTTTTCATCCAGGATATATACTTCTTTATTTTCCTGAATGATCTTTTATATTTTCACTAGTCATCTCAACATCGCCATTTAAACCTTCAAAAGCAAGTTCCCACTGCATTTTATCTTCAACAATATCACGATCCACCATCAAATCAGATTATCACGCTTCCATCTCAAATCTTGCACCACGCAGACCGTTTTTTCTCATCCCGTGTCCCGGTCACGGTGTGTTCCCAATGAGACACGCGTGCTATCACGTTTAGTACAAGAACAGCTTACTGAAGACGAGATCTATAAACTTAAAGCTAAAAAACTGTAGCGTTTCATACAATAATGTACCCTTTTTTTGTGAAGTCAATGTCTTTACTTGTATGACAGGTGTAGTGATTAAAGCTTGTAGGAATAAATACCTTAGTTTCTTTAGAAATAAGGTTTGTTTTTACATGAAACGTGACAATACTCAGCTTGAGCTAAGTCTGAATTGCCTGAGAACGATAAAATTCTTTGGATAGTTGGTAAAAAACGGAAGTTTTTTGTCGTGTAGAAGAATATTTCATTTAAAACACCTTACGGAGTTTAAAGTCGCAATTAAAAATTGCTTTGTAGAGTGTTTAGAAGCTGTAATACAAGTTTAAAACAGATATATTTTGCCGATGGATCGCAACAGATGGTGTTCCGTAGTTTCTGCCTACCCTCATTTAAAAAAGGCGTGAGTTTATGTACCTATTTTTTTCATCAGGATGTGGTGAAGTGATGAAATTAATTAATTTTAATAAGCTTGTACTAGCCGCTAGAACAATAAAGTTGTTATTTTTTTTACCCGACTAAAAATGGAGGACGCACTGTGTTCGTGTCTTTTGTTAGAAAATTATTGCCGTCTTTATGCCATTTGTTGAACAATAATACGGTTGTCAAAATACGCAAGTGGAATAAAATCGTAACAAAATAAATATTTTGAAATATCACCGAAACTCTCTACAAAGAAGGCACGAACCTCCATTTTCGACAATCTGCTCAATAAAAAGTCATTAAAATGATTATCTTCATCCATAAATACAATCGACTCTCGACCATAAAAAGACGACCGCGCGCGTTAAACGCCAACGCACGACTGACCTAATATTACTTTCTGTTTAAACCTCGCGTTCAAAATTCTAACTACCCACATAAAACAAATAAAATGGCGCGTGGGTGCAGTTTAGCGCCAGACATATCCGTTTTGGATATTCGATTTTATGATTGACTTATTAACTTCTATTAACATATTGATGTAACATTTTGATATGCCTGTCAAGTTGTTCAAGTGCGACTGCTGAGGCTAGTTCTGAGTTCGATTCCCAGTTCAAGCAGTCTTTTTGACTTTTTGCAGCAGTTATTGGCAGCCATGAATCTGGACTTGCCGAAAATACCAGCTAAAAGCTCGAACTCAATATCTTACAGAGCGCGTCATATAAGTGACCTATAACACGAAAAGAAAGGAGTTAAACTTACGAGTTAAACATTCATACAGCTAAAATAACAGCTTAATAAAATCGCACTGTAAAATTTTCTTAGGTAAACATAAAGTGGAAGCAAAACCCTAAGTCTAAACTACAATACATCTAGTATATCTTGCTAATTCATGGCGGCGTTGTTGCCAAGCTAGCAAAAACAAACAAACACTGCACAATGCAGTGCATTCAGTACATTAACTTCAATATTTCAAGCTTGCTGAACTCGAGCCAGGATAAATTCTTGAGGATACAACAGAATTATTTTTTCTTGACCATACTTGAAACGCGTGCCTTAAGGAGCTGACAGAAAAGTGACAGGATTCGATGAGGCTAAATCTCTAGTCTTCCCGCCCTGGGTGGAGCTAACTATCAGACTCTTCAACTCTTCAATTTCTATTTACATTCCGGAGTTACGGGTACGGCCTGCTGAGACAGTCCCGCAACATGTCTCAAGAACTTGACGCTGCCACTGAACGCAAAGGGCTATTGAAGGAACAAAGTCGGCCTTAGTAAATATAAGTCTGATAATCCCATCTGCTCCAGCCCAGAGCTAGAAGTCATTTGATAATAATTATTATCCTCTAGAAAGCTGTTGATATAATTTTGAGAAAAGTTGGACTTAGTAAATGCTTTTCAGGATTGTGGGACTGTTTAAGTTGGTAACCGTGAGCCTGAAACGTGAAGGGCAATTTAAGGAACACAGTGGGTTTTAGTTAGTAGTCATTTGATGACAACCCCCAAGAAAAAAATACTGGTAGATCAATGCGAAAAGTTGAATAGTTTCTAAATTTGTTCCAAAGAGGTTTTCGACTTTTTTGGAACAGCTCATAAAGCCTCATCTAATCTACTATCAAGTTAAAAATAAGCACGTAGGTCGTAGAACTTAGAAGTACGTCCCTGCAGATGTCAATCTAAGTTGTTTACAAACTTTTCAAGCCAGCTATCCTAACTTACAAGTTACTTAACTCCCTAAGGTAGTGGCTAGGTTTATGTCAAAGTCAAACTCATCTAACAGATCAATGGTTAAGATAAGTATTATATAAGAAGGTACCAAGACCATAATATTTTTCTTTGGCGCCAGATTTCAAACGAAGTCATTGGTTTTGTTGTCCCTGACAAAAAGCCAGTTGTTGATCATTTTAACAAACAATAGTTTCCTTGACAAAGATATTTTTAAAGAAACGAAAAATTCAGTTGCGAGCAGGGTTCGATCCTGTGTCTTCTGGATAGGTACTCCAGACGCCTTAACCACTCGGCCATCGCAACCACTACTCACAAAGCTGAATTTCTCGTTCCCTTGTTTTTTTCGAACGCTGTTTACACGTATAATAAATATAACAATAGTTTGCTTGAAACTACTGATGATACAAATGACCCTTCGCAGCTATTATAAGAAATATGGAGAACACACTATCATTTAAAATATCAGTTAATCAACAATCATTATCTAGAATTCTGATTATCCTTGTTTCAATGACCGATAAAAACAATCTATTAACAAAGTCAACGCCCTGATTGCGTAACGCAATCATAATCATCCTAATCACTCTTATTTTGCCAATACAACAAAAGCTACCGCCTCATGTTTTTTTTTTTATTTAGTGATTTTCTCGTATATGACCACCATCTCGCCTAATAGTCTACGGTGAAACAGGCTTGTCTAGAAGTATCCTATTCACTCTTTGATTTGAAGTATCTGCAAGACTCAGTAAGTTTCTTTCAGTCAGCAAGATGGGTACCATCACTCCCACCAGAAAAAGCTACGTTTAACGACATAATCGTCACTCCAAGATCTCCGATCTCTAAAAGAATAATATTTAAATCAAAAGGAGTTATACTAAGTCTACAAACTTTCAATTGAACTTCAACCCTTACTTCCCAACATACATTATCTAGGTCTTTATCAAAATCAAACACTGCGGTATCGATTTCGAGGCTTGACGGTAGACCGCAACTCCGGACATCGGTCACGGCATTGAGGACAACTTTGTTTGTCTTGTTTTCTATCACATGGGATTTAAACATAACTGGCCCAAGTGAGACTCCTATAGGTACTCCACTACTTTACGTATGAAGAATTACTGGCGTGTGTTACGTTATTGCGTACTGTTAGGACACACTTTAGAAATTATTGAAAGTTAATTAAATATATTTTAGTGAAAGGCACATAATATCGTAGAAAAGGGAAACTTGGTCAATTTTCTGGCTTACGACTTATCCGGTAGGAGTCTCAACCCGAACTGATGCTATTACCTGGCTAAGGCACTAAGTCTAGATGGGACTGATGACGTGGTGCTGACTAGGCACTTAAGGTTGTATTGTAGGGATGTAACAGTACGTAGGTGCTCTTTAAGTTTATTTACACGGATTTGAAATAAAAGTCCCCAAAGTGTAGGTCCGATAGATACACCTACACCTAGCTCTTCGAGGTTTACAGGCATCATAAATACTGTTGCCTACTAAGATCCTTAAATACTTGCTAAAAGTCATCGTTTAAACTCAAAAGGTTTCCTCGGCTATGGTTCAACTCCAATTCAAGTTCTAACTTCCCGAGAATTACCAAACCCTTTATCAAAGTCAATACTGACGTATATATTTCGAGGCTTGACAGTAGACCGCAAGTCGGGGCATCGGTCAAGTTATTGAGGACAACACTGTTTGTTTTCTAATCTTCGGATACTGTTGAACAACTGATAATTCTGTTTATTGTTGGGTTTGCATTTGAATTAATGATAGAGACGGCTACTTTTTATAGATTTCAGCGATTGTTTTTATAGCAATAGGGAATTTCTGATAAATGAAAAACCAGTTGGACTAAATCGCAAACATTTCGTAGAAAAGAATGTCGTTTTTTTTTTATTGTTGTGGATTACGGCCCACTTCCTCTCACAGGATGATTTGCTGTGACCTAACAGTTGGAAAGTTCCTTTTAATACTGGATGTAACACTGAAACGTATTTACATTTACTCGATAACGTTCTAGTGGCACTCGATTGTAGTGCTCGATTTTAAAATTACTAGATCAATGCAAATCAACTTCAATTTTGATTGTCAGATTTACATAGCGATGAGTCTTATAGTGCAACCATTACTTCATTTGACGCTACGCTTGGCACAGTGGCTGAGCGATCGACTGCTGTGATGAGTGTCACCGATTCGATCTCGCACGAAACAAATATTTGTATGACCTACAAGTAGTTGTTCCTGGTCTGGGTGTTCGTTTATATGAGTTTCAATGTTTGTAAACACCTACAATACAGGAGAAATTTCTGCAGCCAGCCAACGATTAAAAAAAAACTTATGTTTCATAACTAACCTGCATTCATACTACAATTTTATACCAATCTCAAAAAACCACGAGACCACTAACGCAGCGTACCACGTAATTACCGAAGACGTTTCGTGGGAACCTTTAATTGTGGGTAGTACCGTTGTACGTATTGTTCTGATGGTACCCACGGCTTCAAGACTTAAGATACCGATACGTCCGGGTTATTTGTTAACTTTAGATTGAAAACAAATGTTGATGAATTTGGTTGAAAGTGTACTAAAAAAAGAGAAATAGATGGAGAGGAATTTATTGAAGAAACAATGGCTGATATACAGGATTGAGAAAAAAGACAAATGGAATAAAAACGAGAGGACGAGAACAACTAAATATAATTTAGATGAAAATGATTTAGAATATATGAATTCAGGCCATTGACACACCACACAAGTAGTTCGCTCCAATGACACGACAAACATAAGAGGGAAATGTTGGATCAAACATCCTGCTATTTTGGAGACCCCACGCAAAATTTGTCTTACAAAATTGTACCTCATCATCTTACGGCCTACTTAGCATGTACTCCATTCTTGTTAAATGACAGACTTCTGGATAAGTGAAAGATAAATGGCAGAAAAACTGTTCTTGAATTTCTTTTAATTGCCCTACCCAAGGAATTTCTCTTGTATCAAAGTGCGTTAGCACACATTTAAAAACAGCCAATCACGGAAAACCTATCTATAGAAAAAGAGAGTATTTGTTCAGTGCGATAAATTGAATTTTGCGACACGAAATGAAACAGCCAATCACTCAGCACAATACGCCGTCAAATCGAATCAACAATCATAATTTGCCGACCCTAAACAAAATCACGAGCCAAATGTCATAAACCCAGATGTTCTAGTCGAAACAATGAACAAAACAAAGCCGGTATCAATTTGCGAATTGATTGCACGCCGTACGCTGGAGACAATTGACACAAATTGTTGAAAATGGGACGGGACACGCGTACATGACGCATCACGATAGATTGATAACATATGAGCATGGTCAGCTGGTTGGGCACCGACTTCCGAAAGAAAAGTTATTTTACTTTTTTGTATTTGTTTTGAAGTCGGTACTTTTTTTGAAAAAAGTTTTTATTTTACCCTTTTTAGTTTATTTATTACATATTCAACCCAAATTCTTGTAAAATACAAAATTTTCTTACATATGCACTAATTTTGTAATCCGTCACAACATAAAAAAATCCATATCTCTAAAACTACTGAACCGATTTTGATGAAACTTGCAGTGTACCCTAAGTTGAACAATACCTAGTACAACAAAAAAAGAATTACTTAAATCGAACTTATAGTTCCGGAGATATGCGTGCACAAACATAAAACATACATACATATACGTACATACACTTATGAAATTTGGCACATTTGTTCAGACGCTGATATAGACTAACATATATGAAAACTGGGCAGTTCTGATAATATTACATACATACGGGTCGAATTGATAACCTCCTTTTTTTTGAAGTCGGTAAAAACTAAATGTCTTTGACTATTCATTTAGGTACATCAAGTGCATGAAGAAAACTGAGACTGTCAGCATGCAAATGTTTTGAAGAACAAAATTATAGCGGAAACATGTCTCCGTCTCCGCAAAGAGCTCAAATCATTGACCATAAATAATAATAATAACATCATTCATGCACACAATTA
The DNA here is from genome assembly GCA_950005045.1 of Agrotis exclamationis. Classification (NCBI taxonomy): domain Eukaryota; kingdom Metazoa; phylum Arthropoda; class Insecta; order Lepidoptera; family Noctuidae; genus Agrotis; species Agrotis exclamationis. Next base: position 12,915,984 of record OX465441.1, read on the forward strand.
TATCACAACAAACCAATCCCAAACAAACGTTTATCGAAAGGTCTAATAAATTCCATATTTATGATACAAACAATAAAGTTCAATACATCACAATCGTTGCTAATAGAGCGTAAACATACAACACGAAAGAAATCCAGAAGTTTAATAACATATGGCAATTCTATTTTATTTTAGATGTTTTTGCTCTTGACTCTAGTCTAGGTCAAGGTATAGAGTGAACGTACCCAGAAGAAACCTGTTAACTCTAACCATAGCCTGATTATGCTATGCTATTATCATCATCGTCTTCTTCCATTATCATCAGCGCAGTTCGTTTCTTCCTTCCATACATCACTAAATTACCTTAACCTCAACATTTACGCCCTCTCTTTCTATAATATTGTCTCTCTCACTCGGGAATTCCTACACTTTTCAATCATTCATATCCGTACCTCATCTTCAGGGTCTAAACTATTCCCTGCTTTCAAAATTTTCAGTACAAGTACCCTGTTTTAATCACCAGTGTCAATGAAATTAATGGCATCACCATTTCTTTTCATGTTGTTCTATTTTCTAATTCGTTGTTCACTTTTGTATGACGTGGACCTTCTACTATCTTACTATGTGCTGCCAATCGCGTGATTGCCTGCTATCAATCATTACTATGCTAACATGTTACGATTGATGAGTAATTTATTTTTTTACACCGAACATGCCTCGACATGCGAACTCATGGGTGACCAGAGTACAAATTACCTTCACTATTATTATGCAACTAGTCGTGGGACTTTCTATGGAAACTGTGGCAAAATTTTGGGCAAAGACTCTATCTTCACAATTGCCATCTTTCTCCTATTATTTTTCAACGACAACAATTATAAACTTGTATAGAAACCTTCATTTTTCCTTTTGGGATTTTACTGTGACCCATCGGCCGAATACTGAAACGCAAAACTAAAGCAAGACTTAAAACTGGATTCAAACCATTTGATTGGTTGAAACTAGCTTTAAGTCATGCTTGAATTTTGAATGACGTTTCAGTACTCGGCCGTATGTCATTTATCTCCCGTACAAAGCTTTCCTTCTTCCTATGGCTTAGGCGATAATTTAGCAAAAAATCCTCCATAGTTTTCACTTTCATTATAGAAAAGGAATGCATGTGTAAAATATCATAGTTCTAGGTAATCTATGGTTTGAGATTCAACGGTTTGGACTGTGCGTCTTCTAACAATGATTACATGGAAATTAGGCATAATATTTTCAATAAAAGATTCATAATCATCATCATCCGCATCGTTTTTCCACTCTCAGCTGCCTTCCTTAGGCTGCTTTTCCACCAGAGATGTGATATGCTACGTTGCTGCGGATGCGTTTGATATCCAACAATCATATTCACTGGTTTACATAGCACAGCACTGGTGGAAACGGATTCAACTAAGATGTGTTTTTTTATATGGAAGGATGCGTGCCTTGGTTGCGAGCTATGGATGTGCGCTGTGGTGGCGTGCTATGGGTCGTCTTCCGTACTATCGATACATCGCATAGCTCGAGCTGCGCATCTTCATAGCGCAGCTACTTTGCGGCGGCGCATCTTACTCGCATCGCTACATAGCGTAGCGTCAGTGGAAACGGTCACACAATTTCGTAGCTCAGCCTTTACATTCTCGCAGCACAGCTACATAGCACATCTGTGGTGGAAAGGCACTCTTATCCCATGATTCCCTAGTACTTGCGAGTCCCAAAACCAGGTGAATAACCTATCAATATTTTGATAAACGAAATGCTGGAAAAGTGGAAATTGACAAGTGGGTGGAATGTATGCTCTCCTGAATAAGATACTTATAGGTCATTCACCGGGTCTCACAAAAGCTGTCTAGACATATAATTATAATAACTCAGTAGGTTCTTATCTGTATTGATTGATAAGATGTCAAACTACTCAAAGACTATTATTTTTACTACAGAATGATTATAATTAGCTACTAAGCGGTTACGATAGAAGATAATTTTGTTATCAATGAAAAACATTGAGAACGGGAAAATTAGTGATTCGATTGTAATTGTAACCTTATCAAAACTAACGCGAGGGCCACGAAATGCGACGCTTCAAGCGAATCCGCTTTGTGCTGCAAGCGTCAAAAACAAAACAATGTGTCTCGGCCACGAAAGTAAACAAATTTCGCTGTATGCAGTATCGTCGCGTCACATTGCGTCGCGTCGCGCTGTGAACTGACCCTTAAGCTCGGTTTGGATGTCGAATTGAATATAGCCTATATTATGTACTGTTTTCCCGAATATTTACTAAGAAAGAATATTACAGGCGGACGAAACAACAGATATCTATGATATTAGAAAAAAAGAACTGGCGATATGTGGATACAGCTACATAAACACAAATCTCTGTCTGATTACATAAAACATAAACTATGTAATATTAATGCCACAGAAAAAGACATAAACTGAAAACAGTTACAACCAGAAAATGCCAATATCCAACCAATATCGAACCAGCAAAAAGTAAAACAAACATTGATATGTTTGACCTAAATTCTGAAACGAACGATCGAATTAGTTAACACAGAAATCGATTTGTTTATTCGCAACTACATGCAGTTTACGATAAAACTGTAAAACTTTATAAAACACGTTGTAATTAGTTTTGTGAGATTGTGCGAAAAGCGGTCAGAATCGTGATTCACTTTCTTAATGCCTGTATGAATTGGTGCGTTGAATAACATAAAAAAAAACTTGAGAGGTGTCAAGGGACACCCGGATGGAACGAAGTTACTGTATACACTCAACAAAAATAATCGTCGCGACACCACACTGTTCAATGCGACCGAATTAAAATGGTTGTCTTGTTTTTTAACCGATTTATCCTACTGGTGGGAATCAGTTGGACAAATCGGTAAAACAAGTGAGGTCGGAAAACATTTGCTTAACGATAGCAATGGCTTGGACCTGTTTTTTTAACTTGCTATCGTTAAGCAAATATTTTCCGACCTTCAAGCGATTTTCGACCTTATTGACATTTATGCAAACACCGAACCACTCCACTACACTCCATTCCAGTCCAGTCCATTCCATTCCATAGTAATAAACACATTATCCTCCTTTGCGTCGCGCAGTCGGTAAAAAGTGTCGTGACTATTTTTCCGTCTAGCCCCCTTTCGCAACGCGCGATAAGGAACTTCGTTCCAATAATAAAACCGGCAAAGTGCGAGTCTATAAAAACAGCAAAGAATCTCGTTTGTTATTATGAGAGCCCTCTTAAATATAATGTGGGATAAGTTCGATATAGGCCAAATAAAAGCACTGATTTTCTTTTAAAACTTGAATTTTTATTTAAACACGTCTGTACTGCTAACGTCCTTCGTCTTCATTTTCGTTCCCGTCTCCCTCCTTTTCTGTTTTGAAACATTCACTTCCTTTCTCTTTCACTCCTCGACTATTCCTAACTTACATCTCTTTCATTCAACATGCTTCACATCAGTCATTCATCTTTACGCTTCATTCTACTCATCTATCATAACATTCCGTTCCTACATATAATATATTTTATTCTGTTATTTTTTTTTGTATTTTATACAAAAATAATTGTGAAAATTTCAACTGTCTAACTATCACGATTCATAAGATACGGCCCTGGTCACAGACGGACAGCAGAGTCATAGTAAAAGGGTCCTGATTTACCTTTTGAGCACACAACCCTATAAACGTTACCCCGGACTTGATTCCTGTATTGTGGGTGCGTTTACAAATATTCAAACTCACATTCACTAACAGTCAGACACAGAACAAATAAGGACACACTACTACTACTTCCCTGCCGAAGTCTGTATTCCCTTATAGCTACAAACATGGGGTCTTTAAGCTAAGAGTGAACAGGTTACTTCTAGGCAAGGGTGCTTCACCGTCGATCACTTCTTTGATTACCATCACGCGAGATCTCAAGTCTATAGCTAAATCAAAACAAAACTACATGTACGAGTAAGCCATACAAATATTTATTCCGTGCGGGAATCGAATATGCGGCACGCAACGCAGTAGCCGATTGCTCTCTCACCGCGCCAACCGTCTTAAGCTAATTATGTTGTGACGAATAACGTATCTTTTGACGAATTTAACTATTATAAATGATGTCTCCAACTTTGAGGTTTTCTATGTTCAAAACTGGAGCATGAATAATTAGGAAACGTACAAAATTAGGAAAATTAATGACGTTAGATGTTATTTTCTAGAGCTTCAGACCAAATTAATATACCTAATTCGTGGATATATTTCTAAAATGTTGGCTCACTATAAGAAACTGAATCAGATTATGAACTGGGTTATGTACACCATACAAATTTCAATTTACAGGAAACATATCACAGGTTTCAAAGTGACAAAATGAGTTCGTTCGTTCTTATCGCTAAAAACGATCTCTCCAAGACCACCTTTGAGAAAAAAACTTTATTAAAAACACACACAAGACTCAAAATCACACTACACACACCTAAAAAGAACGTAAAATATACACAAAAAATACTAATTTTAGTTCCTAGTAAGAGAACTAATTAGCATTCACGACTGTTCCATAGAGTTTCCATAACTAGGCTTTCCAAACGCTTCCAACCGTTTTGCTCGTTTCGCCTCTTTCATGAGCCTAGAGCTATCTGACTGCTCAATATGAAACTGTGCACTGTAATTGGTCCTTTTCAGGAACTGTTTTTTAACCGACTTCTAAAAAAGAAGGTTTTCAATTCGGACGTTTATATATACATATATTTTTTTAAATGTTTCTTCGGTCTTAACTCCGTCGCTTGCCAACTGATTTGAAAAAATCTTTTTTTGAAGGAAAGGGTATACTCCCCAAATGGTCCCATGAAAATTTTATCGAAATCGGACTAGCGGTTTTTGAAAAATCAATAAAAATCTAAAAATTTATTAAGAGTGTACACCGATTACTCCGAGGTTTCTGGACCGATTTCGATGATTCTTTTCTTGTTCGATGCAGTATACCTGCCATTTCGGTTCGAAAGAAAAGTTGTTTTATAGGTTATTTTAAACGTTTTTGTGGTTGTTTTTAAAGTCGGTTTAATTTTTTTTTCAAAAAGTTTTTATCTCTGAGTGGAGCATTTATTTCTTCGTTGAAGCTGTTTTTGGGTTATGCCGTAGGATGATTCTAATGGTGTTTTTAGGTTTTTTTTTGAAGTGTTAATAAAATAAGTTATTTTTAATTTTTGAAATGTAAATATAAAGTGGCCGATTTGTCTTCATTAATAAATAATCTCTATTAAGTATACAGTGTGTCTGGTTTCGGTCTGTAAAAACTTAAAGTGGAGGTAGCTTGCTCAATTCTGTCAATAAAATTTTTCAACATATGCGGTCGGAACCCAATCCCCACTGAATGGTAGCCATTTTTGTTTTTTAGTAGCGATTCATGAAGCGTACCAACTAAAAGTAAGGATTAAAAGCTCAACTTTAGAAATGACACAGAAGATTTTAAGAACACGGTTAAAAAGGTTTTGATTTACAAAAAATCAAAACTTTTCTCTTCACAAGATGTACATTTTTTACACGAGTGAAAAACCTAGCCCTTTGATATCAGAGGTTTAAAAAATTCGAAACATTTCATTTCACTTCAGAAACTCACTATCTACTAAGTTAACGATTCACTTCAAGTTCAATGATAATTATTACTTACAAAGAACTATTATCCTCCAACTAACAATGGCATATTTAAGTTATAACAACAGCTGTCCGCGCCATAACACTGTCATAGGAATGTTAGACAGGTTTAGAATGTCATTAGTGTGGTATGCAAGGAAAAAAGGGGTAAAACATCTGCCTTATGTTAGTGAACCTAACTATAGCTATTTTAAATGCCTTTAAGCATTACATTACAATACAATACTGCCGACTTACGAGCATTCGCGTGTAATGTAACATTTTATATTCGACTTTGAGCATTACATTACAATACTACCTCCCTGACTGACGAGCATTCGCGTACATATAGTATAGATTTGATACAAGGTGCGCATTGTAATGCTCGGTTCTCCTGCTTCATTGATGTAAACTCGTTTTGTATAATTACAAGGTGCGCATTGTGATGCTCGATTTTCCTCCCTCACTGATTAAATGCTCTAATCTGTAACGTTACATTACAGGTGAATGCTCGCGCCTTTAGTCAGCAAGTGAGTCTCGTCCACCTGGCGTGGAAGATACATTCCATGATATCACACCTCTACAAAAAAATAGCATTCCTCACTATTTATCTTCTTTCACCATTTTAAGAGTTAATGGTTATGAAATAAATTCGTTACATCCGCCAATCTTAGTCATTATCAGTCTAAAACTAGGTATCCAGGAAAACAATAAAAAGTCTATAATAGGAACTAAAGAAAAAACGGCAATTACATTACCTCATTGAGTCACGATCAAGTATTACGAAACCCATTAACATTCTAGACATACTTGGTACTAGGATATAGGAATGTTATTACGACTAGGGGATCTGCTGACCTCTAGACTTGATTATAGCGTGATATGAAGGTCGTGACAATACAGAAGTTTGTGATGAACCAGAATAATTAGTTGAGGAAGATATGGTGTCAAAATTGTCAGTATTCACACTGGATCTTATCTGCTCCCACACCTACTATGTTACGGGACTAAAGAGTTACCGTGACTCCAGGGCTATTGAAGGACACCGTGGATTTTAGACAGTACAAGTCTGACAGTCCCTCCTGTCCTGCCCTGGGTGGGAGGACTCATTTGATGATATTAGCTAAAAAAAAACCTATGTTTTTATGTCAAAGGATTCTACAGAGATAATATGGGATCCCATAGACGGTTATAGACTATACCGAGAGCAGTAAAAAAAAACACGTGTTCGAGTATACATTTCTATGTTTGTAAACGCACCCAACCCACCATGAATTCAGTTGATCAAACAAATACAGCAATGTAGTCAAACTTGCATACAAGTTCTTGTATTGTCTAAATGGAGCTTTATTCCAATAAGCCCTACTATTTAATCAATTAAATTTAATAATTTTACGATAGGATAGTGAATAATGTCTGTCAGACTCTTGGCCAGCAGAATCTACGGATGAATTACTTCACCATAGCAACGGGTATTTTTTAAATAAATATCAATAAGAAACCCAGTGACAAATGAATAAGGAGATATAAATAAAATTGAATATAGAGATACTAATAATTATATCCATTCATAAATAAGACCACACGCGCCATAATAAATCTAATCAAACATTGAATTTAAAGCTTTTGTTATCAAAATATGGGCAAGACAAGACTTTCAAATTGTATGCTCGCCTGTTGGCTCATATCTCCGAAACGAATTGACCAATATCGATAATTCTTTCACCTTTAAACAATGGATCGTGCTGTCAGAGTGAAAGTCACGTCAGTTTAAGTAAATTGAAGGAACATTATTACCATTAAGTTGGAGATAGGAAATTTTATTGATGTAGGTATTTATTGGTTAGATATTCAATGGACTTGTTTGTTTTGAGAAATCAATTAAGAGGGCAGATGGATAGAATTTTGTATCGCAATAAGTTTTTTTTTTTAGTAATAAAGTGGATTTTTTTTTGAACTCCTTGGGTCACGTTCGTGCAATATTTTCTGTTATCGACATTCAAGTTTGATTTAGCTCAGAAGAAGCTCGTCGTCTTCGTTTGAACTTCACAAGTCGATTGGTGACTAAGCTACCTTTACTTGTGTTAGTTTAAGGATGGGTGGTGGCCATTGTTATCCATCACATTTAAGCTAGAATCTGAAAGTCTGCCATTCATGACATGATGATAAATCTTTTACACATCAAATGCATCGAACTAAACTACTCATGCTTATTTTTGGTGCACAACAAAAAGTATTCAATCACTAATAACGCCGAGTTTCACAAATATACATGATAGTATATATTTTCTTCTACGTTTCATATAAATAATTACGTACGAATAGACAGAAGCCAGAGTGAAATACATCAGAACAGGAAATATAATATACATACACAATGTTTATAATAACGGATAACATTGTGGTTCGTTTATCGTCAGTAACCAACCACATTTTATTGTAATAAATATGTGGGTATCACAATACTTTGTGTAAGTTGGTAAATCTAGTATTTATTTGTAACTAGCTATTGCTTACGGCTTCGCCCGCGTTCGTCTCGAAAATTACCTTTTCTAACGAGTATTGCCTATTATATAAAAAAGAAAAACAAAATTACCTATTATAAGTATAACGAATACCTGGACAGGGCAAAGAGGCCCTGCCCCTACATTTAGACATACGAGGACTCCAGTCTTTTGTTCAAATTAACTATAATATCGTTAATAAGTACCTACCATTATAATAATGGGGGTATGTAAACTCATAACGGGAAACCACAAAATCCAATTTCAAGGGGAAGTTATTAATAAATCGCTTACAATACCTACATTCAATTTTAATATGTGTTATAATATAAAAGTAACAAGATTTAATTGACATCTTCTCTAGGGATAATTTGCCCATGCCCATGGTGTTAACATTTATTTCACAAAAACGATTGCCTCTTTGAGCAGTGGTGGCCCAGTGGTATCCTGCCCGACTTACGAGTTGTAGGTCGTGGGTTGGAACTTCGAACCCAGCCAGGCGTATTACTTTGTGTAATTTATTTCATCACCACTGCTCTCAAAACGGTGAAGGAAAACACCGTGAGGAAACCGGCATGTCCTACAACCGTCAAATTTGAAGACATGTGACATCTACCAACTCGCACTGGGCCTGCGTGGTGGATTATGGCAAACTCCCTCTCACAGAGAGGAGGCATGTGTGACCTGTGTCCCAGCAGTGGGAATATTATAGGTTGATGATGATTGTCTCTTTAGTACCACGCGCTGATTGCGACTTTTTGTCACTTTGCCGAATGCTATTCGATCGCGCACCATTACAAGGGCCGTATCTTTGCCACCTCTATGGAATTAAAGAAAAACTGGCCGGTAAGTCAATGTCGGTCTTTCTAGGGCATGAACAATTAGTACTAATTAATTAATAACAGAATTGTTTGCTTGTAAAATATTACGTTCAATGTTGTTGATGTATAAAGATAATTGAGTTGTAGCTAGACTTAACTTAATTTGAGACAAGAATTCTCTCTCCTACTTAATTAAATTGTTCTATTAAAATACGTTTTGCGTGTCTGTCTGTATAACTGTTTGGTTTTGCTTAACTACGCGACTGATTTTGATTCATTTTATCACAAGTACGGTATTCAAATACTTTTATGAGATTTTCAAATACAAGACAGATTTTAATTAATAAACTCGAATAAAAACTTGCTAACTTTTATGAAACCCGTAAAAGTTTCAACATTGCGAACTCGCAATTTTTTTTTTATTTTGTGTTTGAGAAGTCTTGAAAATGAAAACTGAGCTTTGAAAAAAGTTTTCTTATAAATAAAAAAAACTGGTTTACCAATAACAGAAAAAACACGAGCACAAAACCTCACTTTACATTAAATCACTTATTAAAGAAACCATCAATTAAAAAGCCGTCATTAAAATATAATCAAACACTGGAATGCACTTTTTATCCGTTGCTAACACAATGGATTCTTGTCACTACAATTATAATATCACTCACATTAAACTGCACTTGCAAAAATACAAAAATCGATTTCCGAACGATCGATGCGGCAATATGCGCAGGAGTCCGCCGCGCGACTGGAGTCTTGAGCGGGAAAATTGTAAACATCGCGGGGGAGTGGGACGGAGTTATTGTGGTAGAAAGGGAGGGATAGTGATTTGTTTATGTCTACGCGAAGTGAAGTTTGTAAGCTCGTATGTAGATTAGGTTGGTATGCAGAGGAGGGATTCGGTACAAAGGTAAGAGGAGAATCTCATGCAGCCTCTGTGAGGTAATCAAACAATGTGCTATTAATCTTAGAAGTTGATTAGTTCATGTATGTAATAAACTATGGACTGTTATTAAATTGGCGAAACACTGAATCGGTAACAACTAAGCGCCTGCACGATATTTTGCTGTAAAAGATTGATATCTCATGTCAACAACTCCACACCCCGCTAATTATACAATTTAAAACAAACGCTTTCGCGTGATCCCAACATTAGGCTGCTTTTCCACCAGAGATGCGCTATGCTACGTTGCTGCGGATGCGTTTGATATCCACCAATCATATTCACTGGTTTACATAGCACAGCACTGGTGGAAACGGATTCAACTAAGATGTGTTTTTTATATGTAAGGATGCGTGCTACGGCTGCGTGCTGTGGCTGCGTGCTATGGCTGCGTGCTGTGGATGCGTGCTATGGGTCGTTTTCCCTAGTATCGATACATCGCATAGCTCGAGCTGCGCATCTTCATAGCACAGACAGTGATAGGACACGCAATATATGTATATTGACTATCTATAATTTTCGACCTTATTGACATTTTTAATTTGGTTTGTTTTTTCTCACATTCTCGTTCGCTAACATTGCTCCTTCATTAAAGTCAGGTGGTTGAATAAATGTCAATAAGGTCGAAAATCGCTTGAAGTTGTTTTTTTTAACTTGCTATCGTTAAGCAATTGAAAAAACAGGTTCAAGCGATTTTCGACCTTATTGACATTTAAAATTTGGTTTGTTTTTCTCACATTCTTGTTCGCTAACATTGCTCCTTCATTAAAATCAGGTGTTTGCATAAATGTCAATAAGATCGAAAATCGCTTGAAGCTGTTTTTTTGACATGCTATCGTTCAGCAATTAAAAAAACAGGTTCAAACGATTTTCGACCTTATTGACATTTAAAATTTGGTTTGTTTTTTCTCACAATCTCGTTCGCTAACATTGCTCCTTCATTAAATCCGGTGTTTGCATAAATGACAATAAGGTCGAAAATCGCTTGAACCTGTTTTTTTTATTGCTTAACGATAGCAAGTTAAAAAAACAGATTCAAGCCATTTTCGACCTTATTGACATTTAAAATTTGGTTTGTTTTTTCTCACATTCTTGCATTATTCTCATTAAGCATTAAGCAAGTGATTGCCTTAAAGCAACTTTGAACACCACGAGCACATCTTCGTAGCGCAGCTACGCATCTTCATAGCACAGCTACCTTGTGACAGCACATCTTCGTAGCGCAGCTACGCATCTTCATAGCACATCTTACCGCACAGCTACATAGCGTAGCATCAGTGGAAACGGTCACACAGTTTCGTAGCTCAGCTTTTACATCCTCGCAGCACAGCTACATAGCGCATCTCTGGTGGAAAAGCAGCCTTACTCTGTAAAAATCATGAAATTCAACTTAATTAATTTTATTATTAATGATAATAGTAGAGCATGGAAGAAGATGACAGCTGCGCTGATACCAATAAAATGAAGGACGGCAATAAAATAAGGGCAGCAGAATTATGACGAATCATATTTGTTACGTATATTCAATCCATCTTGCACACGTAAAACATGGTGCGTCAGCAATTCTGTTTAGAACAACGCGTTGTCCCGCAATTCTAAGAAAACATTCCACAATTACAATACCAAAAAGCTTTATTAAACAAGTTTAGTGTCCCAAAAACACCCATTGTACAAAAAGACAAAAAAAACCAACCATTATTCTTTGTACACCATAAAAGCGCAACTGCAAACAATTTTGGCAAAAAAAAAAGCGAAAAACCTTATAAATGAAAGGCCGGTGTTGAAACAACGGGAACAGTATCCAAGCTGCAAGTGTGAACCTTTTAGAACTGTTGACACGTGGTAAACCGCCTGTCCAAGGGATTACCGCTGGATATCCAAATGTCCGGGAAAAAAGTTTTTTAAACTGCCACGAATATCATTTTGCGCAGAGAGAGTTTAATGCAGTTTCGAATCCAATTTTCGTGTTCGCGTATAAATGGGATGCATGGAAATGAAAGTAATGTTTTAGTACGTAGTTTTATGAAAACTGAAAAGAAATAAAACTGTGAATATTGCTTTAGTTTGAGTGCTACTTGCACTAGTTTTCAAGAGATAAGTTTCTAGAGATTTGTCTAAGATAGTCTTCAAGACATAAAATACCCTGGTTTTAAAGGGAAAATCTTTCGAGGTGTTAAAACTTAACCCAATCACAGCAGCGATGACGTCGAGAAGTTTATTGTTGATTTGCATTTCAGCAATAGAAGATAAAATACGGTCAGTTCCACCATCTTCAGATTTTCATATCTTTTCTCATTTTCTTGTCCTGTATTTTTTAGCTATTTAAATAAAAACTATTTATTTTCTGTCCTTTAACAGCAACCCTTCTGCAATTATAGTAATATATTTTTGTTTAATAACCGTACGTTAACACTTAAGTTTTTCATTCACCCTATAAGCATTTCGTAGGCACAATACCATACGCTCACCGCAAGCACCGTCTCGTAGGCACAATACCATACGCTCACCGCCCACCCATCTACCGAACACCTAGTCTATGGCCGCGCATGTTTACACAGAGTGACATCTAGTTATATTGAGATGAATCTGTACTGGAAGGATGTTAGTGACAGGGGAATGTGTTGTACTATGAGCATGTACTAGTGTTTGTTTATCGCGTAATTTATGCTTTATATCCTTTAATTTGGGAACGCGTCTACGATGAAATTGGATAGCTTAGAGACTGGTAATTTGGATGTCGAGGATATCCTGGATATGCCTTGAATTGGACAGATTTATTCTGCTCTAAACATTGACGTGCCCTTAGAAAGAATAGCCTTTTGGCATGGGTTGGGAAAATCATCAAATGAGTCTTCTCTCCCTGGGTAGAGCTAAAGGGATTGTCAAACGCTTACTGATGAAAAAAGATACTGCTGTAATTTAAATCTACCAATTATTTCGTAAGTCTCCATGTAAAAGAAGCCAGCTCATCTATAACTTCACATCAAAGGAACTAACCACAAGTCTACAACTACATAGTGTGGTACTGTCATCATCTGCCAAGCCTTTTCCCAACTATATTGTGGTCGGCTTCCAGTCGAACCTGATGCAGCTGAATATCAGTATTTTACATGGAGCGACTGCCTATCGGACCTCAACAACTCAGTAACTGGGTAATACGATACCCCATGGTAAGACTGGTTGTCAGACAAATGAGAGCCGGGACCAACGGCTTTACGTGCTTTCCGAGGCACGGAGGAAATTCGCTATGACAGGTGGTGACCAATCCACAGATCAATCTCGAAAAACCCGGCTAACCCGGAAGATCGGCCAGTGCGGCTGTGATTATTTAGCCACGAGCTCCTCCACTAGTGTTGTACTGTGCTGCATCAATATTTTCCCATACCGGTCTGTTTTGCTGCATTGTTACGTAAAGTTACGTGATCTGTAGCAGTAAGTAATGTGACATAAGATGTTGTAAGGTTTATTATTTATTAATCATTGTAGTTACGACGTTTATTGTATCTAAGAGGATGCATTTTGCATATCCATGCTCTTATATCAGCAAATGAGCTATACATATTCAAAGTCGGTGGTGGGGGCTACCCAATGATATTATAAGTCATAGATATGTTATACACGTACAAAACAACAGAAAAAAGCGTACCGCGCAGAGAGGCAGCACACATACACACTTTTTATTCACACACATTACATTTCACTACAAGTAAAAAGGATAGCTTGATAAAACCAATATGAAAAAAAGGGACAGCTAGATGGTGACGCTCTCTCTTTTATCTCACTCGCACTATCACTCGCACTCTTTCTTTTACGACGCCATATTATAGAAACGTAATGTTTTATTTGTGAAAATATTAAGATAAATAATATATTTACGAATGATAAGTGATTCTTTGACTTTTAGAAGTCTTGCTTGTATAATTTGTACAATATCTCATCACACACGACGGCATTTTCGGTGGTTTTGAGTCACTTTTACTTTTGACTCACTCTGTAGTACGTGAAGTGCATCCGTTGTCGCTGACAACGTCGGACTGAGGTCAAGGTTTGTGAATCAACCACATTTGAGCGCGTCTGTTTTTGAGCGCGTATAACGTATCTACACCTTTTTTACTTATAATATCATTGGGGCTACCAAATCGATCGCAGAGCGTCAAGTGTTAGAGATTTGAATTAATCAGAGCACCCGCGATGAAGTCGCGGTGACTGTTAGACTTTAAAAAAATACATGTGGCACTCGGAGACTGCCGCGGTGAAGCTATTGCATAACATTTTTTTTTTATTTCAAATCGCTTACCGCGTATATTTAACGAGATTATAATTTCTTTTAAATGTTTGTAGTGCACTCCTGTAATAAAGGACTTCTTTGTTGTAGGAGAATTTTATAAGTAGGTTTCATTGTGAAAACTCCTTTTGTAGCTGGCCGTTTAGAATCAGTAAAAAAAAGTAAATTATTTTTATGACGGATATTTTTATGATTGCCGAAGTCTCCCGAACTGAAACGACGTTAGACGATGCGTGGTGTCAGGTATTTTTCGTTAGGTTTTGAGAATTTCTTGATTCGGTCGCCGCGCCGCGCCACGCTCAGAGCCTGCGATAAAAGCTATGCAATAGCTTAATAAAAAACGTTGCCCTACACTAAGAATTTTTCCTGTGTCGTGGGTGCGTTTACAAACATAGAAACACACATACAAACACCCAGACACGGAACAACTACTTGTAGATCATACAAATATTTGTTCCGTGCGGGGATCAAACCAGCGACACTCTGCGCAGCAGTCTGATCAGAGACATTCGAGATTGCCGTGGCACCTTTTTAAAACAGTTCCACAACCCAAATTGTTAACCTCTCATACGTCATTCTTTTTTACCCGACTTTGTTAAGAAGAGTACTTAATTTAATTCTTAGGGTGCCTTTCCACCAGAGATGTGCTATGTAGCTGTGCTGCGAGGATGTAAAAGCTGAGCTACGAAACTGTGTGACCGTTTCCACTGATGCTACGCTATGTAGCTGCGCTACGAAGATGCGCTGTCACAAGGTAGCTGCGCTGTCACAAGCTAGCTGCGCTACGAAGATGCACTGTCACAAGGTAGCTCCGCTATATAGATGCGCAGCTCGAGCTATGCGATGTATCGATACTAGGGAAAACGACCCATAGCACGCATCCTTACATATAAAACACATCTTAGTTGAATCCGTTTCCACCAGTGCTGTGCTATGTAAACCAATGAATGTGATTGGTGGATAACAAACGCATCCTCAGCTACGTAGCATAGCGCATCTCTGGTGGAAAAGCAGTCTTACACTAATGGATCACAGGCATAATTAGATTGCATGCAAGATAAGTCTATCACGACGGTCCTTGCAATGCCGCCATGTGTCCGCATTCCTATTAAGATGCAGTCCAGATTATAAAGCAGATAACTCATTAGTTAGCCAGGTGGCTGCTTATCTGACGTAGGTACCGTATACTACGGTATACATTCGCTGGATAACGCAACTTGGTAACAGAAAATGAAGAAAGTGCTACTGACTGAGAATGTGATAAAATAACGTTTTCTCAAAGGATGAATGATGTCTCTCCCAATAGACAAACTGCCGAGGAGTCTATGTGTACTTCCATACAAACTCATTCATATCTCATGATTTTGATTTTCAATCACCTTCAGTGCTAAAGAAACCCTATTGTATCGTACTAGACCCAGCCATTCAGTCAGGTTGTGTTATGTGTCACAAAATGTATGATAGTTTTAAAAACTTGTAGCAGGCCTGTCTCACTCCGCGGTGTAGGCATAAAACTGCAAGTAGTTGCGGGGCCATTATGTCGTGGCCCATTCACTACGGCTGCCACGCGCCACCCGTTGTGCACGCGCTCCGTCTCCTTAATATTTTTGTTACGTTACGTGTAGTTACGCACAAGTTTCTTGCTTTAGGTGCTTTTGGGAAATTAATAAAACAATATTATTATGAAGAAAAAAAATAAAGTACTTACATATTTAGTAATGATGAACAAAATTATCTCCCTGCTTGTGAAGTATGGGTTTAATTGATCATGATTAGGTAGGTTACAAGTTTGGAAATGAGGCGAGATACTAAGTGGAGGGGGGGGTGAGCCTACTAGACGACCAAGATAAAAAGACGACACTCTCACTCACCTTAAGCTGAGTACTAAGAATTAAGATCGGTAGAAGTAGAAAGATGTTTGCGTTGTTGTTTAAAAGTTCTAACTCAGAAAATGGCCACACTACGCATTCAAGGTCAGCTATCGTAATTCGCTGCGCGCCTTTTTTACCTACCTACAAAGACACGCAACGCGGGGCCTGTGACAGTATGCGATAGTAATTGGTCGGTTACTAGGTTGAGTGCAAAATAATAAGGACTGGCTATTTTGCCATAAACGATAAAAATCTTTTAAATATTATTCTTTTTTTTTTTGTAAGACGTAATGTTCAAAAATATAACAATAATAGGTAGAAAAGATAATATTATTAAAAATATCATTCCTCACGTAAGGTGCCGCAGGTACCTACTATTAACATTCTGTGCTAACAATCAATAATGTAGGTATGTAGTAATCGATGACAAAAAGTAATTTAACAAATGCATAAAATACGCATAGGTTCCTACCTATTTCTGCCTAAACTCGCAAGTCGCAACCCTATTGGGCTTGACCCATAGTAAACTTTTAATGTCGTTGGCGTCAGATAAACCAAAATAAACTCTCGCGCGTAATCATTCAGTACATTTTTGCTTGCGCACGGGAAGTTTAGGCTATTATAAAAGTAGGTGGGCGGTACGGCTGCCAGTTAAAATGTACTTTATTCTCTCGTACATAGATTTTACATTTGTTTAATTTTTTTTTGGAGTGGGACTTCTGTTGTACTATTAAGTATTCTGTGCTTGTAGTTCATATTATTATAAAAATATTTGTTCCGTACGGGAATCGAACTGCTCAACCACTGCACAAACTGTCAATGTAATTAGTTATGTTCATTTGAATTAGGGCTGATTTTTCAATAGTCAGATAACTTTTATCTGAGGAATAAAAATGGCGGTTTGACAGCTTATCTATGGAAAATATGTCAAATCGCCATTTTTATTCCTCCGATAAAAGTTATCCGACTATTGAAAAATCAGCCCTTAGTCGTTTGTTTAAATAAAATGAATATTATATTCATTCGACACCGGAAAAAAAAACAACTACCCTTTCATTTTTAAAAGAGTAAGTAGTAGTACTATAATATATTGAGTTTCTTGCCCATTCTTCTCCGTAGTGTAGATTCAATCCCATCCCATTTCCTTTAATTGTAATATTCGACGTTCAAAACTGCCTATATGATGGCCTTATTGAAATAAATGCTTTGACTTAAACGTTCCGCCACTCTCCGCTAGATGGCGCTAACAGTACCATTGACGATAAAATAACTTTTACGAAGAACAATGGCATTCGCTAACGAAAACAGATGGCTAATTGGTAACAGCTGTTTTTAAGCTCATTGCCTTTTAATTAGAAGCCAGGTAAGATTGGGAGGACATATGGACTTACAAGAAATGCAGGTGAGACGAAAAGTGGTACCGGAAAACTGTTTTTGTGAATTTGAGAGTTCTTGTGTGCAATGGTGTACTGTGGTACTATGATTCGGTTTTAATTTTGGATTTTAAATTATTGATTATTTTAAAATCCAATAATGCAGTTTTAGTTTTCGTTAAAATCGGCCTCGAGACTCCTTTCAATGTTTTTTGATATTCCTCATAGTTTCGGATATAGCCATCCACGCCCAGTCGACAAATTCACCTTTTTATATTATACCAGCTCCCACAACTGGGACTCAGGTTTCCAGAATGTATGAACAAAAGTGAATGGGCCACAGAACAATGCACTTGCAAATAGATTAGACGCAATAATTAACTAATAAGTACTAATAATACTAATCAGTGTTAAGTACTAATAACTCATCTTTACATTATCCAAAGTGAAATAGAATAATGTCTTCTCACTATCTTTATGCAATTAAAACTACATTAAAATCCTATCCTAAGTAAACATTGAGTTTAGTAATTACGTAAAAAAAAAACTAATTTACCCTACACCTTTATTTGTATGACGATAAGGTCGAATTTAGCGTGTTCTGTAGAACTGTACAGGAGAAAAAACAGGGAGATATTCTTGATTACCTATAACTCTTATGGCTATGGTTTTAGGGTTGATTTTTTAATGAACATAATAAAGGTATTTAGGTCAACGACTTGATAATGCTGGATGCGCTATGTGCACAAACTATTACGTAATAATTGTTCGCTCAATTTGTGACCGTAAGCCGTGAAGATTAGATTAAGGTCTGATTTCGTTTTTTTTAATTAACTGCCTAGTGTTTCCCTGGTGATAAAAGGAACATGTTTCCGGTCTAGCCGGTAGGACTAGACTCATACCGCGTAACGCGTGTAACTGCAAAACGACCCTTATATCAACGTCAAATGCCGTTTTGCAGTTGACAGTTTTTTAGTCAAGTGTTCAACCGATGCGATGTTAACCTTTTTTTGTAGTAAGTCGGTTACTATCTTAATTCTTTCTTACTGATATTGTAAATATGAAAGTTGTATGTGCGTGCGTGTTTGCTACACTTTACGCAAAAACTACTGAACAGATTTAGATGAAATTTGGTACACAGATAGTTTATATCCTGGATTATCCCATAGGATACTTTTTATCACGATTTTATGTACCCGTAAGTCAATTTTACGTGTTCTAGCGGCTACAGCTAGTAGGGATTTTACTCGTAAATGAGAAAATTTGTTATTAAATTTTGTACACATGTAGCACATGTATCTATAACCTGGATAACATAAAGGTTTTATCCTTTTTTTTCTTTTTGTGGGATAATTTTCGAATTGTATCAGGCGAAGCTGATGGCGAAAACTACCCGATTCAAGTCCAATATCGACAAAAACGTTTTTCTTATTTTCGTAAAACGTAATAAGATAAGACAAAGCAATTAGTCGTGGTCACGTACAGAGTTCGATTAAAACTAACGACTAGAGGAGGAAAAAAATGAGTACGTCGACCAAGAAACGGCACAGATTGAGTTTTAACTCAACTTTGACAATTTATATAAACCGTCTGGTCAACTGAGCTCTGCTAGGATGAGAATAGAGAAAAACCATAAAAAAATATAGAAGAAACCACAAAAAATAGAACAAGAACAACAAAGAATATAGATAATAAAATCACTGAGATTCCAAATGAGACGTTTACTTACCGCAACGAAACGAGATGAACCATTTTCGCTTTTACTATCATGAACATAAAGCTCTTGCTAACCGGCTCAAGCCGATTCGGAATTTTCCAAAAATCAAAACGAATATCTTCAAGGGAGACTGTTCGCTCCTCTGATCTCAGATTCAGCATACCTTGTTGTTTCAAACTTATTACAAATAACCAATTTCTAGTTTTTCATTTACTCACGATGATATGATGTATTGACAAGATTTTTACCTGAAACAGAAAAAAAATAAGATTTAGTGTATTTAGTTAAAACCTGTATTTTTTTTAACCCACCGAACTGATTCGGTGACAAAAAAGTCAATGGAAAATAAAAAAACAAAGCCACCGACTTCCAAAATATAAGTTTTTTTTTTCGTTTATTTTGAAGTCGGTTACATTATTATTTAGTTTATAACCAATCATTTTCAGATTCCTAGTTTCAAAATATTTAATTAGAAAAACATTGAAGATAGTTCGTCCAGCAAATCATAGATGGCGTTAGTAGTACTTTTTTTTTTTAGGGTGGCAAAATCATCAAATGAGTCCTCCCGCCCTGGGTGGGGCGGGAGGGACTGTCAGACTCTTACTGACTAAAATCCACCCGTGTTCCGTCGGATGCCCTTTACGTTCCGGGGCCACGGCATCCTGGATTAAGAAAAATCCGCGACCCCAGCAGGCATTTGGCCCCATAAGGGGCCCCGTCGGTGACGCGTGAAACACGACGCGCCACCGACCGGGGCTTGGTCCCTGGTCGGACGGCGAGCATACCCATTACTCACCGTCCGCAAGCCCGCTCCGCCGCTGTGCCCTCTGCTGTTCAGAGGGACACACGTTGGAGCGTCCACCCGACAGGCTATTTGCATACGGGCAAAGAAACCCCTTAGGCACACAGTGCCTAAGGAGAGTTTTTGCCCGCATCCCAGGGCGCACCGGCCCGAAAAACTGGTCTTCCCCCCGGACGTATCGGAGAGGGAACTCCAGTCCACGGGCGCACGTGGAGGTTTCCTGTCTTAGCACCCCGGCGTTAGTAGTACTAAGGTATAGGTTATTTATTTATTCAAAAGTGTCTGTTATCGATAAGATATTGATGATGATATAAGCAAGTTATTGTATGACGATGACACGATTACTTCCAGTTCCACTTATCGATGAATCAGTTGTATTGATTTAAAAATTTGTCGAGCACCTACTTCCGATGACAATTATTGTTATTTTATAGTGTGAAAGACAATTAAAAGGACTGCAAAACAACGTTTTTCTTTAGGTAATTAAAGATGGAATTATTATTGTGTCACCCCAGGCATGTTTAAAACAAGTTGTTTTAAAACACCTGTTTTAAACAGTGTTTAAAACAGTCTGAAATTAAACTGTTTTTTTTACACGTAAACTGTACTTTTCATGGCGGATGAATGCCTGTAAAATGAAAATAAATTAATATTCAGGGGTCTTAATAGCTTGACATTAAATCATTTGAGTGTATCCCCTTGTTATGTCACATTTTTTAAACTTTTATTGGCGTTGTAATAATACTTCAAAACATTAGACAAAAAAACTACTACTATGTGTTTTTTCCATTGATATTTTTTTGTAAACATTTCATTACAAACAGCGAATTTGAAATGTAGATAATTTCAAATTCGCTGTTTGTAACGAAATGAAACATATAATTTATTTATTAGTTAAGACGTCGACACATAGTCGAATTATGTAATTTGAATAAATGACCGCCACTAAAAAAAACAAAAACAGTTTGTTTTATAAAATTTAAAATAAAACATTTTTTTTTCCAACCTTGTGTCACCCTCACCGACTTCCGAAAAGAAATGTTTTTACGTGTTGGTTTAGAAATCGGTTTTTATATTTTTAATTACAAATTTTAGTAGGTACAATGTAACGTAAGAATTTACCGAATCGATTCAGACATATGTGAGTAAATGGGGAACATATTGGAACAAGGGAGAATAAGGAATTGAGAACCTCGTCCTTTTATGAAGTCGGTTAAAAAGACTCTTGTCTATTTTCGGATCTTTAATATAACTTACATCCCACGCACTAGACGAAAATTTAATCCAAGCCACAAGTTTGACCGCGGTCCAAACCGCAGCTTCACGACTGCTTCAGGGGCAAACATGTAAGATGGCCGAATAAATAAATAAATAGAAATACTCCATGAGTAAGATTACATCAGTTTGATCTTTTCAATTTCTAGATTGTATTGCGGTTGCTTATCGTGGTAAGTTCAAGGGCTTTGTTTATGGGTGGATTTTCAAAAGAGCGTTTTTTTACTGTTCTTCCAAAATAAGGCTTAAATATCTATTACACATTGCGTGAAATTGACTTCAGTTTATAATTTAAACATTTTTTTATCATTTGTTAAAAAATAAATCGTAATAAAAGTACGATAAAATATTAAAACTTACAAAAAACTATCCCGGAAATCATTTACCTCGCCGTTATTTTCTATACAATATTTATTGACCTCATAAAAACTCAAAGTTCTTGCCTAAATTTTATTTAATTTAAACCCATTTATAAAAATTATAGTGTATACCGAACAATAACTATATTAGTTACATCAGAAGATACCTCTAATGTTATTATTTAACCATTTAAAATTTTGTCACAAGAATTTCATCATTACCTTCCGCAATTTTTGTTTGATAAAATTTTCCCATCAAAAGAATGAAATTCTAGTATCCGAATGCATGCTGAGGGCCTCACCCCGCGCGGCCCCTCAGTCATCGTAGATTTGTCCACAAGGGTGCACGTTTTGACTGTGAAATTACGTTCTCAAGAGATCATAAATAAGTTTGTCAAAAAATTTCATCATTAAACGACTGGACATATTTCTGGTAAGTTAATTTTCTTGATTTAGTAAAGGAATGAGCATGATTACTAAGTATTCTATACTGACTAAAGAGCATAATAATTGTCTAGGTTTTCGCCTAATTCGACACGTTGTAACTTGTTTTATAACGTTTCGTCATTTATCGTAACATCATTCACTGTGTAATTCCTGATGAGGTAAATGATTATTTTTGAGGGAAATGACATTTGTGTTGTGTTGAATGATGCATTGTTGAGGTTAATGATTTAGAGACCGCAAATTGGATAATTTAAAAGTAATATTATATATTAAATTGTGGATTACTGACTAAAAAAAGTAAGTATTAGTTTATGTTTTGCAAATTTGTTTGTAATTTATTTTGTTATAGGTACAGATGGCTAAAACGAAAGCAGAGCGTTTGGCCCAACAACGGCTATGCAAAAGACGCAAGTACTTAGAGATAAAAAACGACCCCGAATTATATGCTTTAGAAAAAGAAAAACAGCGAGCTAAGTACAGAAAACGTAAAGAAGAAAAAAAACAAAAATCCATCACAGAGAAAAGTCCACGTGAACAGAGAAAATTGCGTAAACAATGGAAGGAAAATTCGAAGAAATATAGACAGCGTAAGAAAGAACAGGTATCTTCAGTAATTCCAAACGTAATTAATGTTGAAGCTGATGGAATTTCTGAAAATGTCACCCATCCTATAGACGATCCCATTTGCTTGTTTACGAAAGAAGAAATGCAAAAAGCAGAAAGGAAGGTACGGTATCAAGAATTGAAGAAAAGAATACGATTGATAACGATTATAAAAAATCTACAGAAAATTAACAAGAACCAAAGAATGAAAATATCAAGACTGAAAGCAATGTTCAACAAGAGTCACAATTCTGATAAAGAGACTGAAGGTAACGGCCAAAACTTAACTCGACGGAAAAAACGCATAAATCGTCGTCATAATGCCATTTCAAATTTGCGGTCTAGAAAGGATACAAAATTTCGCTTACTTAAAAAACAAGTGATCGAATCCATTGAAATGTTTTATAATGATGACACTGTTAGTACTATATCTGCAGGTAAGAAAGAATTTATTACTAAAAATCAAAGGAGAATGCAAAAAAGATATTTAACAGCCCCACTAAAAGTTTTACACAAAAGATTCATTACTGAAACCAATTTTAAAGTAAGTTACTCATTTTTTACCAAACATCGTCCATTTTGGGTGCTTTATCCAAAACTTTCAGGCAGAGATACATGTTTGTGTGCTCAACACACCAATATAGAGTTATTAATTAAGGCTTTGTGTAATGCGTCTATTATAGGAGTAAAAAACTCACACGAGTTAGTCTCAGTTTTATGTTGTGAACCCAGGAACCCAAGTTGTTTATTAAGAGAGTGTAATTCTTGTAAAAATAAAAATATTAACTACAGAGAGTTTTCCAATGACTCTAATTTAACTTATTTTAAATGGAGAAAGGCTTCCAAAGAGGTAGTAACAAAAAAGGGGCTAAAACAGAACAAAGTACTAACAGTTAAAGATCGTATCACAACCAAGCCATTAGAAGCTATCAAAGAATTAGAATCCGTTATAAAACCTTTTCTCTTACATATCCATAATATTGAAACACAATATAAAACAATAAAACAATTAAAAGAAAATTTGACAGTGTCGGAAGCCATTCTACACATAGATTTCTCCGAAAATTACGCCCTTAAATATGCTGAAGAAGTCCAGTCATTTCATTTTGGAGGAAGCAGACAACAAGTATCTTTGCATACCTCAGTAATTTACACTCATGATTTTTCTTTAGGAGCAGTTCGACCAATATCGGTATGCACTATCAGTAAATGTGTTCGTCACGATGTGGCAGCTATTTGGGCACATTTAATTCCATTGATAAAACAGGCTATGGAAATCAATCCTTTTATTACGACTCTACATTTCCTGTCAGACTCACCTGTGTCACAGTATCGAAACAAATATTTGTTTTATGTAATATCACAGATTCGAACTGATTTTGAATATGTTTCCAGAATTACTTGGAATTATACAGAGGCGGGGCACGGAAAGGGTGCTCCTGATGGCGTGGGAGCCGTTCTAAAAAGAACTGCAGATAAAATAATAAATTATGGACAAGATATTGGTGATTTCGAAACATTTTATACAGTAATAAAAGAGAATGTAGAAAACATAATTATTATAAATGTAACTGAAAATGCTATTAAAGAAAAAGAAAATTTAATTCCGAAGAATCTTAAGCCTTTCAGAGGCACCCTTTCTGTGCACCAGGTACTCTGGGATGTGTTCTCAACAAAACTTACTCTTAGAAAAGTAAGTTGTTTCTTCTGCAATATTGATGAGCGTTGCGTACACGGCAAACACCTAGGATTTTACGATATTTCACAAAATGTTAAAAAAAATTATTATAGTTCAGAAAATGTGGTGACATTAGACGAAACTGCTCCTAAAAGAAATGAGAGTAACAAGAAAATTGTTGTCTTAGAAGATATAACTTTCAAAACTCAAAATGAATTGAACTTACATTATATGAACCGACCTGGTACATCTAAATCATCTCAAAATGTCATTATGTAAAAAAAAAAAAAACAAAAAATATTTAGGTACTTACTAATGTAAAGACTGATTATTTTGTAGTTGATTTACCTACTGAGTTTTGTTAAAATCAACACAGATTGTTTTAGTAAACTTTAAAAGGAATATTTTTATAGACATAATAATGTTGAGGCTTTTTGTTTCAATGATCAAAGTTTATTTTTAAGTTGAAAAATTACCTTGTAATTAGAATTTCACAAGGGTCGAGATTATTTTTATCTAAATTATTCTAAGAAGGATTCTTGTCTATATGATCAAAGATTGATATATTATAAGTTAAAAAAAAGATTGATTTAAGTTTATTTTTGTTGTTAAATTAAAAAAGGAAAATTATTTTAATAATATTATATTATACCGATATTTTTAAGTGAATTATTGTGAAAAGGCTTTTTGTTTCAATAATCAAACATTTTTAAGTATTTACTTTAAGTTCAAAAAGTACATCGTACTTAGAAGTTCGTTCCTATAATATTGTATAGTTTGTTAATAAACACCGAAGTTTTTCGTGACTTACACTTTGAGTTAAGCAATTCAAAAATCTGAGACCAAGACTGATTATTTTGTAGAGACTGTTATTTTTATTTGTTCTAAAATCTTTTTTGGGATTGTAATCTTGTAATCATAAATAAAAACTGATTTTACTTATTATGTTTTATTTGCATCATTAACTTCAACACCTTGTCATTAAATTCAACGTGTTATGTCATTTACTGCTACACAATATCATTCACTTCATCAAAATATTTCTATTTATCGATTTTTCTCGCAAATGGGTTATTAAAATAACAGTATACATATACAAAAACCTTTGTTTTTTAAAGAAGATCATTATTTAGTAGCTCATTTTCAATTTTTGAAGGAAAATAATATTTCTCACAAAATTCGTTAAAATAAATCATAAAATGAAAATCTACCCAATGATGTGAAGGTGAATTAATTAATTAGGAGAGAGTGAATTTACGAAACCAGCTTTTTAAAACATGTACCTAAACTTACTCACAGAAAGTTCAAAAACCAAAACCGAGTAATAATGACATTGTGACAGCTATCAATCTGCACTGACTTGCGTGGACGGTTACCAGATGAAAAAAAAACAAAAGTCCGGAGAAAAGGCCTGATTTCCATTGAAAAATCCTGAGATTTTTAGTTTGAAAATTTTCTCTCAAACGTACGTACTTAACAATAATAATTTTAAATGTCGTAAAATTTGAATTTTTCGTACACTTCGGATTTCACGCGTTGCACATAGGGTTACCAGATAGAAAATTCAAAAGTCTGGAGATAAAGTCTGAATTTCAATAATTAAAAATCCAAAGATTTTCTCGAGTTTTACAACTTTTTCGTGTGCGCAGTGCGTGCGGATAGGTTTCTACCATCTATCTCTCCCATAGGTTTCATAGATTTTAAGGTTCGATTTTATATGTGCAATCCACAAGACCAAAATCGATTTTAAAATTAGTATCAATATCATAATAATGTTATTGTATATAGAAGATTATTATTTGTTTGTCTAATAAAAAAATCTGCAAATACTATTCTTTGTGAAAAGTGAAAAAATCCTGAGATTTCCTGAGATTACTTAAATCCGGCCGCAATCCTGAGAAAAACGTAAAAATCCTGAGTTCTCATCAGGACAAATCCTGAGATATGGTAACCATACGTGGACCGGACCTGCTGGACATAGGCCTCCTCCAAGGAACGCCACAGCCAGTTATCTTCTTCAGGTTATCAGTCCATCTTGCCGTGCTCCTATCCTACGTTTACCTACGAACGGTCTCTATTCGAGAACCTTTTCACTAAGAGATAAGGTTAGAACTAAGCCTATGAAAGAAATCTGGCATCACTGCAACTCAAATGAACTATGCAGTAAAATCTCCAAAACACAACTTCAACCACTTGAAATGAGATAAAATCTAGTATCCCCAATTCTCACTATCTACTATACACAACGCCACTTATTTCAAGCATTTTGAAACGGAGCCAGAACGCTCAGCTATCCATTCAAGAAAGTGGGGCAACTGTGGCGCAACTATAACTTGCCGTAAAGAATTCACTTGCAGTACTTTCAGTTGGTAATTGGGTTAATGGCTGGAATCTCAAGGTTTCTACGATGGAAACTATTCAGATAGATAATATAACGAAGTTAAGATTTTATGTAATACCTTTTTATAGTTAGGTAAATGAGTTTATCATGCAATCATCATATTCCTTTAAAAAATAAGAAAAAGAGTTGCACCTACATCGTGGATACGTTTGCAAACATTTAGGCGCTGCGCCAACGTAGACACTTTGTTGCGGACACGACACAACATCACAGAGTCCCGTAATAGGCTATTTGACAGTATCAATAAATTATAAATCTGATAAGTCCGTTATTTAGAGTTTTGAAAAATAACGGACACATATTTTTTCTTAAATTTTTTCTTGTAAAATCAATGAATATTTACCAAGATCTTGATGTGTTATACATCAAGACTCGAGAGTGGGGGCTCGTGACGTCAGAATTCAGTAAAAAATGTACTAAATAGTGACGTATTGCCAATTTTGAAAGCATCATATCTCCGTCAATTTTGGTTTGCGTAAAAAAAGAAAAAATACTCGGATTCAAATATTATTTTATAATCTAACTGACTTAATTAGATTTTTTTTGTCAAATAGCCTATTCATGAGAATGTGTTAAGTAGAAGCAACTGGACACAAAAAATGTTTACGTGTGCACAAGGAGTGGATGATTTCATACTTTTTCTATAGAAATGAAATATTCATTGGTAAGCTTTTATCTGACAGAAGACTCAAAAGTGTCTAACGTTTGCGCCCTACCTTAAACTCACATACGCAAACACCATACATAATTAAATTTGTTCCGTGCAGAGATAGAAACCACGACAGACAGCTTAACAGTCAGTAACACAACCACTACACTATAGGTAACAAAGCAGTCCTTTCAAACAAAATTCCTTCTGCAAATGTAAATACACGGCAGTGTAGACCGATACAATTCTTTAGTAATGTTTAAGCAGACTTCAACCGCCTTTTCAGGCCATCGGGAGTCTGAAAGCGCAACAATGGATCAGGTTTTATAAAGAATTCAGTGGGGTTTCAGGCTTACGCTGCAACGTTCAAAATTAATGTTGAAGAGAGTGAAGACTTCACGGAGACTTGAAACCTCACAACGAAGATACGGCACATCATAATACGAGCAGTAAAAGGTTAGAGTTTTTTAAAGTTATAAAGTATTTCAGCAGAAGTTTTTTACAAAATAATTGCTATTAGTTTAAAAACTAAAAAAAACACGCTTTTAGCACGCACAAAAAATTACACAATCTTCGTATTCCTATCGTCGAAACTTATTGATTGATACCCATGACATGGTAAGAATTTGGTAAGAAAATGTCATATCGCATTATTTTCAGCAAACCCTTTCATTTTATACCCATATCATGGGGATGGATTTCAAAAAGCCAGTCCGCCATCTTGGGGAGGCCGCCATATTGGATTTGTAATGACGTTTCTTAGCTAGTCATGTATTGTCTCCAGAACTCAGAGCGTGTGCAAAATTTCATCCTAATCGAAGACCGGGAAGTGGGTCAAATTAAGATTCCAAGATTTTCTCACATACATACAAGTGAAGCTAATATAAGCGTGTTAAAAAGTAACCCATTCAACCATTTCCAGTCTCGGTCTTATAAAGGCGCAGCACCGCATGATTCAGATGATGAAAGCATTTTCCGAAAATGACAAATAAGCGTTCACCTTTAATATCCGTACCACTATCTTCGAAATTGTTTCAAAGATTTAGATAAAACTAAATCTTTACTTTCGCATTTACACATTAAATAAGAATTAAATGGTTCATGTAAAAATAGGACAGTTCCACCCATCGCCACACACGGCAACAGTGGCGCAACAATAGTTGCCGAGTTAAAAGAATTAGCCAGCGCTTCGGGCAACGTTCCCAATTACCGCTAGAGAATGCTTTGTGGTTCTTGAGGACGGCCTGTGGAGTACCACTCCTGTGCGGCGCGGATTTATGGTTTAAATTTCTTTCTTTTTTTGGTGGAGATGGAGAATTATGAAACCTTTAGTGGTTTATTCTGTAATTAAGTGTTGTGTTTATGTGGTGTAGTCGTAGAGGTAGACCAGAAATTATTAATTTAAAATTGGAAGTAGTTGCTTCAAGTCAAAACTCCTCTAGGTAATTACTTGACTTTTAATTTCTCTTGTACTTCAAATACTTCAGCAGATATTTGAAGAGCACATGGTTTGTGCAAATACATCCCTTTCCTCGATCTTATATTTTATATTCAACGGAGCGTCAATCCGACACGACCGCGAGTGATCAGGCACAAGACCAACGCGGCTTCAAGTACTTTGCTGAATTATTTGAAACACCTGACTTCTTCAGATTGACTAATTGGATAGAGAGAAAATTATGTCTGTTAGAAAAGTAGACTTTTGTAAAAGCGATGTTCAAAACAATATTCTTATAAGATTACTGTGAGAGGAAGAAACAAAACTCAAGATAATCTGTAGTGTACAGTTTACATAATAATAAGAAGACGTTATTATGATCTCAAATCTCACCTAGATAAACCTCATGGTAAAATAAACAATACCGCGAAAACACTCTAATCTTAACTCCAATATGAAGTAAACGTTGCATTATACATTATACTCGTACATCTAACGCACAGGGCGGAAATTAAACGCTGCATCGGCGGAGAATTGGAGCGACCCGGGCGATGCCCCAGTTACGTCGCCTCCTTAGGGTAGCCTACACACGGAGCAACAGGACGAAGACAACAAAATGGCGAGGTATCTCCAACTGCTCATAGTACCTCTATCCCACTCCTGAGTAAAGGCCTCCCCCCATTCCTTCCACTTCTCTAATTGGTGTGCCTCTTTACGCTAATTCACAAGGAAGCCATCCAAAGCGTCCCGCCATCTTCTGCTAGGCCTGTCGCGACTCCGCCTAGCTGTCTCCATTCCTATGTTATTTGAGCCCAAAGTTGTGACGGCATCAGGTAGGCATGACCTGCCCAGTCCCACTTTAATCTTGCAGCCTTATGAGCTACGTCGGCTATTTGAGTTTTTATATTAGTACTTTATTAGACACTTAAAAAGCCAAACAATTTATGTTCAAAATCAGTGGAACGAATCAATAATGTAATGCTTTTCATTGAGTTGTATGTGACACAGTCTCTTACTGAATCCTTTTCGAAACCCTCTCTGTTTCTTCACTTGCTTTGTATTTCAGGGTCATGGTTACTTTTACATGCACACGACGAGTGATACTATACTCATATATCTACTAGTGCAATTTAGCCATTACCTATAAACCAGAAGTCAATTTTGAGAAGCAAAACTGTGCATCCAAGAAAAGACCTTTCAAAATATTCAAGCAAGAATGAAAACCAACATGAATACTTTCTATTATTCTAAAGCTTCCTTTCAGCCCATTGTCAGTAAAGTAACATTGAAATCCTTTTTGATGCAACGTCTCGTCGATTTTTCAAACGCAATGTGGTTGCAAATCGTTGGGTGTGCAGACGGCTTTATAAGTGAAGACGGTTGGCATTTAATGAATTTTATTTTACGGAATTGCATTTTGTTTCAACCACGACTTGAGATTGAAGTTGGGATCTTAATTACTTGAATTTAAAGTTAATTATGGTTTGCTAGAAATCCTCAGTCTTGGTGCACTGATTAGCAACATGCAGATTTAATAACATTTAAGAAGTCTCATGAACTCAGGTATGTGTATAAAGTCCAAAACCTAGGTGTTTGTGAGTTTCAATGTTTGTAAACGCACTTACGATACAGGAGAAAATTTTAGTGTCACAGTGAAACATCCATATCAGATATGTATTTTGTCTAGTAAGCTACAAATGATTGTTTTCGAGCTGTTGCATGAAGATTATGATAATCGCGGTGATGATGGATTTTCGCGGCATCAGTATGATACGTAGTACGTACGAGACGTCGTAGATGCCGTCACGAAACAGTGTTTTCATGTATAATTATGTATTTTTACCTCATACTGGATTTTGATGAGGTTGCGTGGATTTATTTCGACATAACCTTACGGTGCATCCACACCGCCGGTAACATTTGTGGAGCAACAAAAGGCAACACGGTAACATTCAATAACATTCGGTAACTTTTGTGGCTCCTTGTTACTATTTGTTGATTGTTACTTACCCGTGCTTCCACACCGCAGTAACATCCGACAACGACAGTTACTAAGTGTTGCCGTGTTACTATAAGTCGAGTAACGTTGCTCGACAATCGGTAACATTGTTAGATAATGTTACCTCAACATTGCAATACCTAAATAAAGCACATCACACACGGCTAAGATCTTAAGATGTTATATTAATAATTATAATATCTTAGGTCATCACAGACGACAAAGATACGAAGCCACAAAAGTTACAGAATGTTACCTGTTGCATTTTGTTACTGCGGTGTGGATGCAGAGGGTAACATTGTTACCGATTGTCGAGCAACGTTACTCGACTTACAGTAACACGTCAACACTTAGTAACATTAAATAACGTTTTGTTGGCGGATGTTACCGAGTAACATTTGGAAACGTTGAGCTACAAAAAGTAACTGCGGTGTGGATGCACCGTTAGGCTCCTACTCAGTGGAGGAGGATTAAAGAATCCAAAAAAAATCTGTTAGAAGTCAACGTGATTGGCAAACACGACTTACGATTAATCAAATATCTCCCTATTATCAAATTCATAGAACTTTAATGACGCCAAAAGCAACTGATAAGTTTAATTCTAACAGACACAACCTACATATTTTTACAAAAATTCGTTGAAATCTGTGTAAGCTACTGAAGTCAATGAAGCCACAGTAGGTATGCTAGTATGTACTGACATACAGTATTTCAACTCGGAACAAATATTCGGAATCGCACATGTGAATCGTTTACACGAATTTTAAGAGTATGCTTTAGGTAAATAATACTCGTTAGCAAGACAATTACGATGGTAAAAAGTATAACTGACAAGCCATAGAATTTACAAAAAAAAGAGGTATTTTCAGCTACTAAATGCACAGACCTCATAAAAGTATTACTAAATATACAAGTTTTTAATTAAAAAACGGTGATTAGAAATTTCAGAATTGGTTAACGCACGTGCAAAGCGTTTATACAAGTTTTAAGATAGCTTCAGGCAGAGCACATCTAAGCAAGTCGGAACTCGGAACTGTCACATCGAGACAAGTTTTATTGTTAAAAACAGTATTGCCAATAGGGTAGTTTCCAGGGTCAAAATAATTACATTCTATTTACTCCTAATTTTAGATTATAAAAAAATATTGGACACGTATTTTTTCTTTTTTCGATTAAACAAAAAATAACAAAGATATAGCCCATCAAATTTACGTGTGACGTCACCCCCCGCGAAAAATGCCACGCGGCGTGACGTCACACGTAACTTTAATAGGCTATATCTTTGTAATTTTTAGTCTAATTTACAAATAAAAAAATACGTGTCCCTTATTTTTGAACAATCTAAAAGACGGACTAATTACATTTTTTAGGGCAACTAGCCTATTACATCCGTGTTTTAATATCGGCCCAGCCTTTTCCCAATTATATTGGGGTCGGCTTCCAGTCTACCCTGATGCAGCTGAATACCAGTATTTTACCTAATCTGACCTTCACAATACAGTAACTGAGTATCCTATTTAAATATGATTCCCCATAAATTAGACCACTGAGAATTGAAGCCAAAAACACGGTAGAAAATTTATCCTCGTCGTTTGTTGCCAAGTTGGTTTACTGTTCACATTTATACTGTGGCCAAAGGCAAAAGTTTCAGTAGGTTAGGGAGTTATTTTTAGAACGGCCATTGATAAGCGTCATTGGAACTAAGGCATGAATGGCGCTGGGGAATTACTAGCGCTACTGTCGTCATTCTTGAGAATTTATACACCTGGACATTTTTTGTGTTTGTAAAACTTTGGTAACATTTATCTGCCAAGAATTGGATCTCATTCTAAGGTTTAGTACCTTCTTCTTCTTCCTGCACTTATCCCATTCTACTTGGGGTCGGCGCAACACATTTTCTTCTTCCATTCTCCCCTATCAGACGTCACAGTATCATTTACTCCTTTTTCTTTCATATCATTCCTTAGACAATTCATCTATCTTTTCTTTGGCCTTCCTCTTCCTCTTCATCCATCAACATTCATACTCATCACTTTCTTAGTCACGTGAGTCTCATCCCTCCTCATCACATATCCATACCAAGATAGACGATTCCCTTTCATTTTTTCTGTAACACGCGCCACTTTCAAACTTCCCCTTATAAACTTATTCCTTACTTTATCCATTCAAGTACCGAAAGAGTACAAAGGCACCACCCTATTACTAAGACTTCGCTAGCCGTTTGTCTGTCTGTCACCAGGCTTTATCTCACGAACCGTGATAGTTAGACAGTTGAAATTTTCACAGATGATGCATTTCTGCTGCCGAATAAATTAAATATTTAAGAGGACTCCCATACAAGAGAAATATTTTTTTGCGTTTTTTTTAGGTATGTAATTTCATCAAATGAGTCTTCCTGCCCTGGGTAGAGCGAAAGGAACAGTCAGACTCGTACTGACTAAAATCCACGGTGTCCCTTCAATAGCCCTTTATGTTCCAGAATCACGGTTACCTTTTTAGACAGTCCCGCGACCCCAGCAGACGTTTGGCCCTCTATAAGGACCCGTCAGACTGCGTACAGATCTTTGAAGCGGGAGTGGAATACGCCTAGGTATCTATTCAAAAACTTAAATTAGAAGCTAGGTTTGTACTACGTAAACTGTTCCTTCGATCTACAATAACAATGTAATAATAATAAACAGCTAATAGGCCGATGCACGCATGTTTTGTTTCATCAGACGAACGTGGATGTTAAATGTAAATAATAATTTATGGCTTTGCCGTAGTCGGGTAGAAATGGGATGCAGAGTGAGGAATTTTCCTACCGGGGCCGGGGAACTGTCCATACAGGAAACCGTGGCACTGGGACGTAAAGGGCTATAATAAGTACATAAGCGAGTTTCCTTTAGATATTAAACTTGAACACTGGATTATGGATATAATTACGCTTTGAACGACGATCAAAACGGATGTGACATCCTTACCAGGAATTACAATAAACGTGTAACATTTTGAGATCAAAAGGCATCACCGAGAAATTATTACGAAAGGAATTAAGAGAAACTCTATAAGCACAGAACCTATCAGTCTTATGATGCAATAGCGAGCGTAGCGAGCTAGAAAATTTAGGCATTCACATAGGTTTAGTTTCTTTATTAAAGGTGTCAGCGATTTCTTCAATTATTCATTTCGAGAATCTAAAATAGAAGAATAACCAATAAATAATAATAATATCGCAAAGGGAATCATCGCCACACGCTGGATGCAGGCCGCTTACAACCGGTCCTATTGGAAGTCTAAAGGGGAGGCCTATGTTCAGCAGTGGACGTCTTACGGCTGATATGATGATGATGATGAAAGGGAATCATTAGGAATATAGCCTAAAGCGGCCGTAAGACCTTTTTTAAGCTATTGCATAGCTTTTATCGCGGGCTCTGAGCGCGGCGCGGCGACCGAATCAAGAAATTCTCAAAACCTAACGAAAATACCTGACACCACGCATCGTCTAACGTCGTTACAGTTCGGGAGACTTCGGCAATCATAAAGGTACGGACAGACGTGCTCATAAAGGTACGGACAGACGTGCTCATAAAGGTACGGACAGACGTGCTCATAAAGGTACGCACAGACGTGCTCATTAGCACAAAAGCATGCTTTCATTGAGAAACGGGCAATTTTATTGAGGGAGAGGGAGAGAGAGAGGGAGAACGTTTCTTGACGTTTCACTTGATTGACGTGGCTGACCATAGCCTAATTAGTACATTAATAAAAATAATAAATAAATAATTATAACTCCATAAGTTGATAAAAAATGCTATGCAATAGCTTTACCGCGGCAGTCCCCGAGAGCCACACGTATTTTTTTTATCGTGGTAAAATTATCAAACGAGTCCTCCTAGTCAGGGCGGAACGAGAGGGACTGTCAGACTTGTACTGACTAAAATCCACGGTGATCAACTTTCTTGATTGAATAGCCCTTTACGTTCCAGGGTCACAGTTACCTGATAAGACAGTCCCGCGACCCCGACAGGCCTCACGTCGATTTTTAAGTCCATCGCATATGAGAGTCCCTTCCGATGAGCCCAGGGCGAGATAACTCATTTGATGATTGTCCAATGGAAATAATACCGATGAATCAACTTGTTATTCGCAAGTTACCAGTACGAGTACCACATGGTAACAGCATTGTAAACAAAACCATAGCACAAGGAGGTCTTCACTTTTCCACACCATTTCACCTCAATATGGCGATGTATTGGGTTGCAGGAACAGGTGTTCATTGGAAATAAGTGGGAGTTCTTTACATTTTGTAACAGGTTTTTTTTTTCTCCTGACTAAGTGACGATAATTAGGAAGCCAAAATTTACGTGTTAGAAATTTTTTTACTACGTACTCTTATAAACTGTGATACTTTACAAGGATGGATGGGTTAATTTTTGTATCTCTTTCGTACAGAAAATACTGAACGGATTTGGATGAAGTTTCGCACACAGATAGTTTATAAACAGATTAACATACATGCAAACATTTTAAAATTATGAAGTCAAAACCATTATTTAGCTATTAATTGCTACTTAATACTTATGTAAAAGCGTATTTCCTGGGGATAGGTCATTTTTATTTATGTAATTAATTTGGTTCTGCTCAGTTTCCGTGAAAACAGCCACTTTTGGTCCAAAAATAAAAGAGAACTCATATATAATATACAGTAATTACGACAAAATTATTTTTCTAAATTAAGAAAATATTTATGACTTGATTACAAGACAATTTCTCCTCCCATTAAAATCGTGACTACACAAACCCGAAGAAAACTCACTAAGTACTTTAATCCAATTCAAAACCAATTAAATTATCATAAAACACAATAGCTCATTACATCGAGAGAATGTATAATCCGACTCATTCAAATATCTATCGAAATCGTTAAAGGTGCGTGTGCGCATGTGTTACCGAATTCGGTCGGGTAACACCGGCGAATTGTGGCACAACAACATCCGGACGGATGAGTCTATTAAATCATACGTGGTCAGGGGCCTTAACTGTAAAAATGTGGCACAGTGCATAAGCGGAAGCGATTACATAAATATATTACATATTATGTTTTTATCTTACTGATTTTAGATAGCTGTTATGTTACACTATTGATGCAAGGCATTATGAATATGCTTAATTTTTTAAATCATATACACACATCAAAAGTGTCTAGGGATCAACATATATTTTTGCAATAACTTTTCTCCTGATTGATATTAATTAAAATTTTCTTTAAGGATTCATCAAATAAAGTGTTTTCGTTTGTCACAGTAACGATAAACCAAGTCACCTTTGCATTAATAAAGAAATTTGCCATTTTCCTAATAAAGGGATTTTTGACATTTGAACCACTAACACAAAAGTTCGAAAAAAAGACTGAAATAAATTAATGGGTAACTTAAACAATTAATAATCCGTGTTTCTACCGCGAACACTAACAACACAAGAACATCGGTTTGGCATACTCAAAATGAGTTCATCCAAATCACGCTGTGGAATGGCCGCCCATGTTCGTTGCAACAACAAAAAAAGGTCTTCTTGCGACTGGATACCCTCCATATTCGGCAGAGCTCTTCTCTGTAGCATATCCCATGCATGCTCAATCGGATTCAAGTCTGGCGACTGAGCAGGCCAGGGCAGGACATTGATGTTAGCTGCGGCGAGAGTCTGTCTTACAACTCTTGCGGTGTGCGGTCGTGCATTATCATGCATTAACTGACATAAGGGACCGATTTGCACTTGTAGAGGAACGATGACGTCTGATACAATCGTCTCAGCATAAATTTGAGCGTTGAGGTTGCCTCTGATCCAAATCAACTCAGTTCTTCCGCCGATCCAAATACCCGCCCATACCATGATGGTTCCACCACTATAAGGATGGACTTCCTGGCAGGATTTTAATCGCTGTTGGCGTCCAGGGGTTCTCCAGTGTCGTATACGTCTTGTATCCGGTCTCATACCGAAACGAGACTCATCAGAAAAGCACACGAAACGCCATTGTTCTTCTGCCCAATTTCTGTGTTCAAGAGCCCATTGATATCGAATCCTACGATTGTGCATTGCTATAGGTGGTACCCGTAGCGGTCTTCGGGAATGAAGGTTCACTTCATGCAAGCGGTTTCTGACTGTTTGGTCGCTAATTAAGTTCCCTGAAGAGTGATGAAGCCTCACGGCTAACATCATGGCGGTTATTGTTGAAGCTCTTCGAGTTAAGATTTGAATGTATCGGTCTTGTCTCCGTGTGGTGCAGCGATACCGTCCTCCATGGCGCTCAGCCACGGTACCAGTGCTTCGGTAACGTGTCCAAAGTCGACTGATAACACTCTGACTTGTATTCAGAGCTAAAGCCACAGTACGTTGCCGGGAACCAGCTTCTATCATTCCCACGGCTCTGAGCATTTCTTCCCTGCTTAAATGACGTCGCCGCTCCATAATAACGTTGGTTTTAATCAGTAGTAGGGAAACAGTAGCACTAATAATGTCTTCAATGCGTTGTATGTTTTTATAGGGAAAATATTGACAGCTGATTTTCATCTTTTACTCGAATTTGATTCACAGTTCCTGATTCAAATTATGAAATGCACCAAAAAGGATCCATATAAATTTATAAAATCATAAATTTATTACAGAGCCACATCTCAATCTCAAGAAATCCGCATAAAAATGCTTGATCCCTAGACACTTTTGATGTGTGTATTTACACACATCCTGGATATGGAATAAAAGAAAAATTCGGAAGATAAATTCGTGTTGTACTGACGTTAATGGTTGCAATAATGACAGCGTATTCTAACGTTAGTCACGTTTGCTTTATAAATACTACGACTGTGTATTAACGTTTCAATACAGGATTGACCAATGAAAAGCTATAAAGATATAGGTTTAAGTCAGGTAATTGATTTTGAGACAACTTGTCAACAATTTCAAACCTAAATTAAACCAAAAAAGTTTTTTTAATATATTTTTTAGTTTAATGATAGGTTCATCTTTGACCACTATCTCGCCTGATGGTAAGCGAAGATGTGGTTGACGGTGGAGCACGCTTGCCTAGAAGTAAACTATTATTTTGCGAAAATGTTTACCTCAATACTTAAAATTGACTTTCTTCTTCCTGCCCTTATCCCATTCTACTTGGGGTCGGCGCAACACGTTTTCTTCTTCCATTCTCCCCTATCAGACGTCACAGTAACATTTACTCCTTTTTCTTTCATATCATTCCTTAGACAATCCATCCATGTTTTCTTTGGCCTTCCTCTTCCTCTCCATCCATCAACATTCATACTCATCACTCTCTTAGTCACATGGGTGTCATCCCTCCTCATCACATGTCCATACCAAGATAGACGATTCCCTTTCATTTTTTCTGTAACCGGCGCCACTGTCAACTAATCCGTGTGGTGTCCGGACATAAAGAATAGCACCACCCCATATCTTCCAATGGGTGTCGTAAAAGGCGACTAATGGACCTTAAGACCCAGTGCATGGTATCAAGCACCTTGGGTCACCCGAATGGTGGCGGGTAAACCACCAACAAACGCATTCCCAAAGAGGGTTAGTGTCAGGCAGGCGGCCGGCTATAAAATCAAAGCCAAAACCCTAAGCAACATGTGTAAAATTGACCCTTGATCAGAATCTAATAACTCGCCAAAATTCAGAATGGTTTCGGTACTAAAATCGCTCTCCCCCAACAATCTACATTCCTCCGCTACCGCTTACGACACACCCCACTCTTAATGGCCTCGACTCGAGCATTGAACGGTGGAAGCTAAAAAATTGGCCAACCATGATGTTAGCACGATGAGCCACGCTATTAGCTTCCATCATTATTTTGTGTATTTGTCGAAACAATTGCTCTTACTACGAGTACTTTCGTGTAGATTTACAGTTTTATGGTTTGTATTTGGTCAAGTTCTTCTAAGATAAAACATTAATGATGGTGGAAAGTGGGAGTAATGCGGTGAAATGCAACGGAAGTGTAACAGGGTCGGTCATTTTTTTTAGTTTTAAAGTCAAAATCATTGCGAGTTAGAAGTTCTAAATTAACAGATGTGTTCCTGCAGAGTTTGTTTTAGTGCCGGCAGTTGGGCAGGTATATGTATTGGCTACCGCCACTGAAAGTGTCAAAACACAAAAAATTCAATGACTTAAAATAATTTAATAAAACATCTACCTCATAATGAGGGGTTCATAGGTTTAGTAACAGGTTTTATTTCAAAGGGTCCCTACTCCCTACGTCTAACAGGTCCATTATTCTGCACTGCATGCACTACACTGCTATTATCTAATGACCTATTTATAACACAGGATCTTTTCTAGCATAAGAGTCATCGATCAAAATTTGTGTTAACTTTTAAGTAACTTTTCTAAATGCTCGATATTATTTAGAACTTCTCTTTATCAAATAAACTATTACTATTATTACCTACCTTCAGCATTACCCGTATTTGCTTCTGTATTACAAAGTAACTAGCGTTCCCTTTACTTTCCTCTTTACTTAATGCACTTAAAACTTCAAGATTTAAAACTTCATCGTCTCAAGTAGTTCCTTATCCCCTTACCTAAGACTTAACACCTTATTTTTAATGAAACACTAAATAATGCTTAACATTGAAGATAGTATCCTGGATTTTTCATTTTATACGGTAATTGAATTCGTGGATTATGGACGTTGAAGTTTGCAAAAATGACAGCGTAATCTAACACAAGTCACGTTTGCATTATAAATAAATACTACGACTGTTTATTACCGTTTTAGTACATACAATCACAGGCTGTAAGGATTTGAGTTTTAGTTAGCTAATTGATTTTGAGAAAACTTATCAAGTATTTCAAACCTAAATTAAATAATGTAATAATAAGTAACTAATGTGTGTAATTTTTTTACCGACTTCGAAAAAAAAGGAGGTTTCAATTCGGCCCGTATGTAAGTATGTAATATTTCCAGAACTGCCCAGTTTTCATATTATGTTAGTCTATATCAGCGTCTGAACAAAAGAGTATGTATTGTATGTTTTTATATTTGTGTTCGCCAATTAAATTTAATTAATTAATTAAATTAAGTAATTCTTTTTTTGTTGTACTAGGTATTGTCCAACTTAGGGTACACTGCAAGTTTCATCAAATTCGGTTCAGTAGTTTTTGAGATAGGGAGTTTTTGCCTACTTGGGTTGTAGATTTTCAAAGTCGATTGTATGTTTGGTTGCGATTATCTCGCGTTTGGCTGAACCAATTTTGATGCGGTTTTCACAAAAGTATTTGTTACATTCTAGGGAAGGTCACATAGATCGTTTTTGTTGCTGACTTGGATTAAAGATTTCTAAAGACGCCGATTATACGAAGATTTTTGTTGAATTTCTGAACTAAAAAGGGAAAAATAAAAACTTAAAAAAAAAAGAACCGACTTCAAAACAAACACAAAAAAGTTTCAAATAACTTTTCTTTCGGAAGTCGGTAGTAATAGTCAATGA
Organism: Agrotis exclamationis; assembly: GCA_950005045.1. Classification (NCBI taxonomy): domain Eukaryota; kingdom Metazoa; phylum Arthropoda; class Insecta; order Lepidoptera; family Noctuidae; genus Agrotis; species Agrotis exclamationis. Next base: position 12,956,262 of record OX465441.1, read on the forward strand.
AATAAAAAACAAAGCCACTGACTTCCGAAAGAAAAGTTATTTTAAACTTATTTGTGTTTGTTTGGAAATCGGTTCTTTTTTTAAAGTTTTTTGTAAATTACCTCAATACTTAAAATCGACCCTTGATCAGAATCTAATAACTCGCCAAAATTCAGAAAGGTTTCGTTACTAAAATCGCTCTCACCCAACAATCTACATTCCTCCGCTACCGCTTACGACACACCCCACTCTTAATTGCCTCGACTCGAGCATTGAACGGTGGCAGCTAAAAAATTGGCCAACCATGATGTTAGCACGATGAGCCACGCTATTAGCTTCCATCATTATTTTGTGTATTTGTCGAAACAATTCCTCTTACTACGAGTACTTTCGTGTAGTTTTACAATTTTATGGTTTGTATTTGGTCAAGTTCTTCTAAGATAAAACATTAATGATGGTGGAAAGTGGGAGTAATGCGGTGAAATGCAACGGAAGTGTAACAGGGTCGGTCATTTTTTTTAGTTTTAATGTCAAAATCATTGCGAGTTAGAAGTTCTAAATTAACAGATGTGTTCCTGCAGAGTTTGTTTTAGTGCCGGCAGTTGGGCAGGTATATGTATTGGCTACCGCCACTGAAAGTGTCAAAACACAAAAAATTCAATGACTTAAAATAATTTAATAAAACATCTACCTCATAATGAGGGGTTCATAGGTTTAGTAACAGGTTTTATTTCAAAGGGTCCCTACTCCCTACGTCTAACAGGTCCATTATTCTGCACTGCATGCACTACACTGCTATTATCTAATGACCTATTTATAACACAGGATCTTTTCTAGCATAAGAGTCATCGATCAAAATTTGTGTTAACTCTTAAGTAACTTTTCTAAATGCTCGATATTATTTAGAACTTCTCTTTATCAAATAAACTATTACTATTATTACCTACCTTCAGCATTACCCGTATTTGCTTCTGTATTACAAAGTAACTAGCGTTCACTTTACCTTTCTCTTTACTTAATGCACTAAAAACTTCAAGATTTAAAACTTCATCGTCTCAAGTAGTTCCTAATCCCCTTACCTAAGACTTAACACCTTATTTTTCGTCCAAACTTTCAAAAAGCTTACGCGAGAAGTTCCAAAAGCATACGAACTTTCTTTGCTTGGAAAGTACCGTCAAATTTTTTTTTGAGTAGAAAATCATTGTCTTCTAATGAGTCCTCTTGATCAGGGTGGAGTGGAAGGTACTGTCAGACTTCTTCTTCTTCCTACCCTTATCCCATTCTACTTGGGGTCGGCGCAACACGTTTTCTTCTTCCATTCTCCCCTATCAGACGTCACAGTATCATTTACTCCTTTTTCATTCATATCATTCCTTAGACAATCCATTCATCTTTTCTTTGGCCTTCCTCTTCCTCTCCATCCATCAACATTCATACTCATCAGACTTGACTGACTAAAATCCACCCAGGTTCAGGCATTCAGTCCTACCGTTTCATGAGAGCACCTCCTGAGGCGCGTGTGGAATACAACGCGTCGTCAACTCAACCATGGTCCTTGGTCTGACGGTGAGCTAACCATTACTGCGACATACCCTCACAACAAAAATACTCTTCGGCCTATTAACGAATGCCCTTAAAAATTCCGAGGAACAGGTTTTAGGCTTGTTTTCCACCAGTTATGTGTTACGCTGCTAAAAAATTACGGGAGGGTTGGAAGGATGATATGGTTATAATAGTATTTGACTGAAAACATCTAATACAATTAATGAGTTAGATTATCAAAAAATATTTGATACGTACTTATTCTTCTGTTAAGTTAAGCAAAATTGACGAAGATCCGATAAGTACTTTTAATATTGGCAAAACGTCACAAGCAGTACGTCACGAGGACCCACTCTCGAATTTTGATGCGTTATATCTTTGTAATATGCATTGGTTTAACGATAAGTGATTATTATTTTACAAAAACTTTTTGAAAAAAAGGGAACCGACTTCAAAACCAAACACAAAAAAGTGTAAAATAACTTTTCTTTCGGAAGTCGGTGGCTTTGTTTTTTTATTTTATTGACTATGGCCACCGACTTCCGAAAAAAAAGTTATTTTACACTTTTTTGTGTTTGGTTTTGAAGTCGGTTCCCTTTTTTTCAAAAAGTTTTTTATTTTACCCTTTTAGTTTAATATTCAACAATAATCTTCATAATAATCGTGTGCGTCAGAATGGCCGGTTGCCTGTGGCGTTGGTCTATGAGAGTTGATTCAAAAATTGCTACATAATTGCTTATATTTGCTACATATAATAAATAATTGCTACATAGGATATATATTTAGAAATGAAATATTTTTTTTGTACAGCCATCCTGACGTCAGGATGGCTGGTCACCTCCTAGTTTAAAGTCAAGCGTGCAGAGTTTCCGAAATGTATTGCGTCAATAATTGCTACATATTTACTTCATTTATCTCATTTAGTTGTAACTTCAAACATATGATAATAAAGGATGTAGCAATTATTTAAATTATCCCAAGGAAAAGTGCCTGATAAAATAATAAAGGTAAATAGTTGCAGTGCGTCTTCACTCAACGGTATTGCTACTTTAGGAGGCAGGCGTTCTAAATTGTTAAATGGCATGTTATGTATGAGTAGGTTAGTGGATAACAAGCATATTAAAAGGATATCGTAAATAAAAACAAAATGTGTCTCGTTCATAAGATTCAGTTTAATTATACCTATTTCAATCAACTTTAAAAATATTCATTAACTTGCCTTATTTTCATATTATTTTTTCGCATATACAGGGTGATTTGTAATTCGATGCGGTCCGGTTGAAATGGGTGATACTAGACCTTATTTGCAACAATTTTAACCCCGACAACATGGGGTCTAAACTGACTGGTTTTAGAGATATCGAACTTTAAAAGTTTTTCGAAAAATTTCTACCTCTCCATCATTAAGTGCTTATTGTTAGAAAGTAACGATGGTCACCACTTAGAATTTATACTTTTCTGATAGAATATGAACGACTGAATCTAATGAATACAAGTTTGTTTAAAACTAATCATATCTTGGGAAATAAAGTGTCATAAAGTTTCTGTTTTGAAGTTTTCTGAAAACTTCCCTTGTCTTTCAAATCTATTTAAAAAAATAAATGTATGACACTTGGTTTACAAATTACAGGGAAAACTTTCTTGTCTCATTACCTTTCTAAAATGGTGCCACAGTACCCACTTTTAGTTAGTGTCTGACCAGAAAATTAGGGTTGTTACTGACAAGGTAGTAAATAAACGAAAATTGGTTGTAAAGTTTTTTCACCCAAAATTTTTTTTTCTGTGATTTTTGTCCAAACTGTTATCTGATATGGTGTGCTAAGACAGGAAACCTCCACGTGCGCCCGTGAACTGGAATTCCCTCTCGGATACATCCGTGGGGAAGACCAGTTTTTCGGGCCGGTGTACCCATGGATGCGGGCAAAAACTCTTCCTTAGGCACTGTGTGCCTTAGGGGTCTCTTTGCCCGTATGCGAATAGCCTGTCGTGTGGACGCTTCAACGCGTGTCCCTCTGATTAGCAGAGGGCACAGCGGCGGAGCGGGCTTGCAGACGGTGAGTAATGGGTAGCTCGCCGTCCGACCAAGGACCAAGCCCGGGTCGGTGGCGCGTCATGTCGTGTTTCGCGCGTGCCTTCGGAGAGTTGTCAGCAAACTGACGGGGCCCCACATTGGGGCCAAATGCCTGCTGGGGTCGCGGGGTTTTCTTAACACAGGATAACAGGGTTCCGTGGCTCCGGAACGTAAAGGGCATTCGAACGAACACGGGTGGATTTTAGTCAGTAAGAGTCTAACAGTCCCTTCCGCCCCACCCAGGGCGGGAGGACTCATTTGATCATTTTACCACCAAAAAAAAAACTGTTATCTGATATTAGCTTTTTGAGTCAATGCGCTAAGTCCTGGTCGATGACATCAGGCAAAATTCGCGCTTTATCTGGAGTATTTTACCTATGGACCAGATAGTCATTGTATTATGCCAGATAGATATGCCAGATAGTCATAGTCACAAGGCGCATTGACTCAAAAAGCTAATATCAGATAGCAGTTTGGACAAAAACCACAGAAAAAAAATGTTGGGTCGAAAAAACATTGCAACCAATTTTCGTTTATTTACTACCTTGTCAGTAACAACCCTAATTTTCTGGTCAGACACTTACTAAAAGTGGGTACTGTGGCACCATTTCAGAAAGGTAATGAGACAAGAAAGTTTTTCCTGTAATTTGTAAACCAAGTGTCATACATTTATTTTTTTAAATATATTTGAAAGACAAGGGAAGTTTTCAGAAAACTTCAAAACAGAAACTTTATGACACTTTATTTCCCAAGATATGATTAGTTTTAAACAAACTTGTATTCATTAGATTCAGTCGTTCATATTCTATCAGAAAAGTATAAATTCCAAGTGGTGACCATCGTTACTTTCTAACAATAAGCACTTAATGATGGAGAGGTAGAAATTTTTCGAAAAACTTTTAAAGTTCGATATCTCTAAAACCAGTCAGTTTAGACCCCATGTTGTCGGGGTTAAAATTGTTGCAAATAAGGTCTAGTATCACCCATTTCAAGGACCGCATCGAATTACAAATCACCCTGTATATGCGAAAAAATAATATGAAAATAAGGCAAGTTAATGAATATTTTTAAAGTTGATTGAAATAGGTATAATTAAACTGAATCTTATGAACGAGACACATTTTGTTTTTATTTACGATATCCTTTTAATATGCTTGTTATCCACTAACCTACTCATACATAACATGCCATTTAACAATTTAGAACGCCTGCCTCCTAAAGTAGCAATACCGTTGAGTGAAGACGCACTGCAACTATTTACCTTTATTATTTTATCAGGCACTTTTCCTTGGGATAATTTAAATAATTGCTACATCCTTTATTTAACAAATGTTTGAAGTTACAACTAAATGAGATAAATGAAGTAAATATGTAGCAATTATTGACGCAATATATTTCGGGAAACTCTGCACGCTTGACTTTAAACTAGGAGGTGACCAGCCATCCTGACGTCAGAATGGCTGTACAAAAAAAATATTTCATTTCTAAATATATATCCTATGTAGCAATTATTTATTATATGTAGCAAATATAAGCAATTATGTAGCAATTTTTGAATCAACTCTCATAGACCAACGCCACAGGCAACCGGCCATTCTGACGCACACTAATAATCGGCGTCTTTGAAAATCTACAATCCTAGTAAGCAACACAAACGGACCTATGCGGGCAATTTCACGAGATATCTATTATTGTTATATACTAAAACCTTCCCCAGAATGTAACAAATACTTTCATGAAAACCGCATCAAAATCGGTTCAGCCGAACGCGAGATAATCGCGGACAAACATGCAATGGTCACTGAAAATCTACAATCCAAGTAAGCAAAAACCAAACACAAAAAAGTGTAAAATAACTTTTCTTTCGGAAGTCGGTGGCTTTGTTTTTTATTTCATTGACTGTGTGTGGCCACCGACTTCCGAAAGAAAAGTTATTTTACACTTTTTTGTGTTTGGTTTTGAAGTCGGTTCCCTTATTTTTCAAAAAGTTTTTTTTTACCCTTTTTAGTTAGTTTAATATTCAACAAAAATCTTATTATAATCGGCGTCTTTGAAAATCTACAATCCTAGTAAGCAACACAAACGGATCTATGCGGGCAACTTCACGAGATATCTATTATTGTTATATACTAAAACCTTCCTCAGAATGTAACAAATACTTTCCTGAAAACCGCATCAAAATTGGTTCAGCCGAACGCGAGATAATCGCGGACAAACATGCAATGGTCACTGAAAATCTACAATCCAAGTAAGCAAAAAACGGATCCACGCGGGCAACGTCACGGGTTATCCATTAGTGTTATATACTAAAACCTTCTCCAGAATGTAATGAACACTTTCCTGAAAACCGCATCAAAATCGGTTCAGCCAAACGCGAGATAATCGCGGACAAACATACATACATGCATACATACATACATACAGGTCGAACTGAGAACCTACTTTTTTTTTTGAAGTCGGTTAAAAACGGATCCACGCGGGCAACGTCACGGGTTATCCATTAGTGTTATATACTAAAACCTTCTCCAGAATGTAATGAACACTTTCCTGAAAACCGTATCAAATTCGGTTCAGCCAAACGCTAGATAATCGCGGACAAACATACATACATACATACAGGTCGAACTGAGAACCTACTTTTTTTTTTGAAGTCGGTTAAAAACTAGCAGACTTCAAATTGCCTGTTGCGTTTGACATGTGGCCCACACCAACTTTCTATCATCACAAAGCTTACCATCATTAGGATAGTTAAACCTCACACCTTAAAACCCAAATGGTTGTGAACATCCCGGTTTCAGAGGTGTTTTCACCCAAGATCGATCGGGCTGTAAAATGAACTCCCTCCGAGGTAATCCCGATGAGCTTCAACATGGAGCTCTTCAAACCTTTTTGAAGAGCTCCATGTTGAAGCTCATCGGGATTACCTTCGGAGGAAAATTCACGCCCTTGCGTGAATTTTTTTCTGCTGGGTCGACAATGTGTAGGAGATACCTCTGGTGTTGCAGTCGTCTATATAATACGCTACGGTGACCGTTTTCCATCAGGTGGACCATATGCTTATTTGTCGCCATAACATGCTGAAGACCATTCGCAAAGAATGCTTGAAGACGAAGACATAGTGCGTCGTCAAACTCAAAGAATAAATTCTTGATTCAGAAGCTTTTATAGCTAAAATATCCGTTGGAAAGACAACCTTATACGACATACGTCCAAGCACTGCAATTAATCGCTCCGTCAGTTATTTCCGTCGAGCCGAAGCTTTCGATTGCGTTTTTGTCTGTTTTATTATAACATCGATGCGTCAGTCGCTCGTTCATTATTTTGCATTCCTGTGGAGTGCGCAAGCGCTGGTGGTTATAAATCTGCGGCATGTGCGTTATTTTCTTCTTCATTAGGAAGTTTTTTAGTCTTTGATTTGTTTCTAATTTGGATGTAATCTATCTATTTATTGCTTTTTCTTTAATTTGTTATACTTTAATTTAACAAATCATAACATAGACAAGTTAATAATCAGGGTTCGAAAATATCCGATATTTATAATAAATATCAAAATATCGGATATTTATGATATATATCCGATATATATCCAAAATCGGATATATATCCGATATTTATAATTATCCATTTCTTAAGACTGACATTTTATGTTATTACTATACGATTTGCACAGGTACATGACAATTTATTATTATGAATTAATATTATTATTATAATATAAAAACAAAATATTTTTAGTTTTTAATTATATTTATGTAAGTATTTAACAAATCAATTAAAATCAATACGAACGAAATAAACATAAAAACATAAAATCTTATAATTCACAAAAATTAACTGAAAGAAACATCTTTTTCTCAGAAAACAAAGTCTTTAGGGAAACAAATTTAAAATATCTTAAAAATCCTAATATTTGCACTCAGTCGAGGTATAATCACTTTTATGGAGTATGTTTACAGATGATAGAATTGAAAATTATTTTGGCTCTTTTACGTTGCACTATTATTATTGATCGCAGTACCTACTTGGTAAATTCGAATTATGACGGTCTGAAGACGGAAAAAACGACGAATATGCCAGCAGCGCGTCGCTAAAAGTACTTAAATGCAATAAGTATAGTAAAAATCCATTTATTTTTATTTTTTTGATATATATCACAAAAAATCATTAGATATATATCAGATATATATCGGATATATATCATGATATATATCAATTGATATATATCCTTCGAACCCTGTTAATAATAGATTCTGTATTATCTGCTTTATTTTCGTGACATCTTAAAATATTTGATCGGTCTTTCAATCATCCCATCAGAATTAACTGTATTTCTTCATGGGGATCACCAGTAAAGCAGGAAGTGCTGGCGCCATGATGTTTCACAAATTAAGTGACCTGTTTAAGGTGATACATTCTATTTACAGAGAGATACCACAGCTTAAATTTTAAGTCAGGCTTAGTTACTGTTATGAAAGTAAAATGCCAAAATTAACACTTAAATTCATAGGCCTGGTTTCTACCAAAACGGAGAGTGGAGACGAGCGACGTACTGCGAAACTGGCAGGTTTCTTCCACAAAAGCGGAGATGTGAGCTTTGTGACTGCGGGAAAATGTGAAAATGGCGCGCGACTACACACATCTACGCTCTGCCGAGCCACTTGTCAACTCATGGAACCAACTTCTCATAAAAATGAAAGAACCCATAAACTCTCCAATAAAAAAACAAATGAACAACCATTCAATAAACCAAATAAGAAAACACACCACAAAAACTCAATTTGAATACTACCGCATGGTAATGAGACAGTACAAGTAATAACGTCTATTTTTGGACAAGCGCCCATACAGATATAATATCAATAACAATAGGTAACGTGCATCCAATTAATAATGATGACAGTATGGCCGGAAGTGTGCTCCATCGATTGTTGCCGGCTAAATTAGGCATAGGCTCCGGTGGAATCGATTTAAGGAAGGTTGATGACGGTATTTTTATATTTGGTAGATAGATTATTGGTAAGTTATTATCTGAGACTACACACCGATAAGCGCAAAGTAGGATTTCCACACACAAGGTGGACAGACTATCTGATGAAGATCGCGCCAGATGCAAGCGCCTTATAACCGGTCCTATTGAAAATCTATAGGGAGGCCTATGTTCAGCAGTGGATATCCTACAGCTGGTTATGATGTTGAAGTTATCATCCATGTGAGCTCGTGGTTCATCATCCTTTTCCGTAATATCATTATCTTTCTCTATATCTATCGAACTCGCGGCACGCAGCACAGCACAGCCACTACCCCAAACGTGCCGTCAATTTTTTCGACACTATAGTCCCCGCCAGATAAGTCTGGAATAAAGGTCATTGATCCTAATAATGCATCGTTCGAATTTCAAAATAAAATATTATAAGGTCAAGGTTGCCTCTTACTAAGATACGTTTGTTTTGATCGTGTTACGACACTTTCTTTACATTATTTCTTATCGTTTTTAAATATTGGAATACATTGGTACACGGGGGTCAACGAATTTTATTCCAGACTTATTTGGCGGGGACTATAACTCATTTGCTTAGTCTTATCCTTCTAGACCATCTTCCTTTGATTTATTTCCTCTGCCTGATTCTCAGCGAGTTTCTTTAAGCAATTTCTGTTTCTAGTATTCTACCAATCCATACTTTTTTGTTCTTTCTCATACAGATTGCCACTTGCTACTTTCCTTACATACTCCTCATCACCTCGTCCATGTTTATGCATCTGGTCTTTCACACACGCCAATTGCGAGTACTACCCACCTGATCTTTCTGAAGAGCCTCTCCAATAAGGTCAGCGTATGTTGTCTATTTGGAAACGCATCTGCTCCGATTGATTTCGCCATGTGTTCCAATTTTTATAATCGATTATTGTTATTTCGGCCGAGTGCTGTCTGAAGCATATTCATTCATCGATGAAGTATTTTATCTTTCAACAGACAATATACGAGGACTTATGCATATCACCACCTGCAAGTTCCATTTTATCAAAAACAAAATTCAGGATTATACATTCGAGCTTGCGGAAGGCGCGGCGACTGGGCTTGCAAATGGCGAGTAAGGGGTATCTAGCTTGCCGTCCGATCAAGGACCAGGGCCAAGTCGACGGCGCTTCGTATTCCACGCGCGTCTCATAAAGCTATCAGCAAACTAGCCCCCATATGGCAAAACGCCTACCGGGTCGCAGGACTGTCTTAAAAGTTCACCGTGCGTCCATGGCCCTAAGACGCAAAGGGCAACCGAAGAGGAACAGGGTGGATTTTTAGTCAAGTCTGACAGTCCTTTCCGCTCTCACACAGGATGGGAAGGACTCCCAATTCAACCACAAAAAAAATATTATGATTAATTCACACTTTCTGCCGTGACTCAACATTACCAGCTCTATATAACAACTCTTCTACCACAAACTATTGCAAATACTTGCCTTTTCAATCCTTACTTCAACTCCGAACATAAATCACGACAACAAAAGACTTCCCACCATTTTGTAAGACATGAAAGAAAACCTTAACATCAACGGTCAGTATACAAATAAGTTAAAAAACATTACCCTCTTTCTTTCTCCGCGGTCGGGCAAGAAACGTCATCTAGACATTGTGTTGAAATGAGTAATGACTTGTTCTGAAGTACCTAACTATCTGAAGAAGTATTTTTAGATACAGATAGTAAAAAAAGCGATCGAGGACGAAGTGTTATTTTATGCTATTATTTTGGTCAAAGAGATTTTTTTGCTGTCTGATTTTTACCGTTGCAAATCTGAAGTGGTTCGCAAATTGGACTTACCAAAATTAATTTCTGCATGCGCATGCCGCTGCGATTTCGGTTGAAATATTATTTAATTCAATTCAAATTCAGAAACAAAAATACAACTTCAGATCTCTTTGGACCTTATGCTCGGGAGTCGCCAACCATTTTTATTCCATTCTTCCTCTATATTAATTTAAGTATCTTCAATCAAAGTCACTGCAATACCACATCATCTTTCATTGAACACAAAGAATTTCAACCACTTCCTTATAGCTGTTACATCAAAACTGTAAAACAACTGACTTCCTGGACTAACGTGAAGAAATTCCTTCCATGATTGAGTGGGAACGGTCCGCTCGGCCATACATTATGGGGATTCGTCATGGTGTTCTGATGAGTTTTCCTAGGGACGGAGGAAACTCGCTATGACAGATGGTCACCCATTCACAGACCAAACATGGCCAAATCAAGAAATTCGGCTATAACATCAAGGTAGGTAACTACGTAACCCAGACATAGTTTCCGGCTGCGAAGGTCACGAGGCAATCGATCCGTATTAAATATAAATGTGCTGCAACCCCTTCTAACTTCAGCACATCAATAATGCAAGTCACCATGTCGCGAAGGGCAGATGGCAATCAGTTCATGTCAGAGCTGCATCTGGGGTCGATAAAATTATCCTTTTATTATCGATTCTATTGCTTATGGAATAGAATAGAATTTTATCGTAATTTTTGTTATAATTCTGTTAAAGTGGCCTTTATAGGCTCCCAGTTCAAGTAGCCTGATTTATTCTCAGATTAGATAATAATATAATTAATTAGCTGTTGCCAAATTATTCCATGGAATTATCCAACGTAATACTGAGATAACCGATATCCTATAAACATCGTGAGGAAATGTCCTACAACGAAAAATATTCGATGACATGTGACATCTACCAACCCACTCTGGGTCAACTTGATGGATTATGGCCCACTCCCTCTCACAGAAAGAAGGCCTGACGGCATCCATAACCCAGTAGGTAAATCGATACTCTTTAGCAAGACATTGTCTAGGCCTCGGGCTCCAGAAAATTTATCTAAACAGATTTAAAACAAAGCCCCCAATTCCGTCTACCTTCAAATCCATTCATGCCTCACCTTTACAAATTACTAGACAATAAACAAACCGTCTGTCCATGTAGTTACTCGTTACATAACAACGGCAGCGTACAACATAATATATTAAACTAGGCTAGATCAGATGCGGACTGGCGTATTCAAATGGGTTTCGTTTCTATACGGTTTGTTGTTGGAGCTTATTTACTTTTGTGGGCGAAATGGACACTGTTGTAGAAGCAAAAACAAGCCTGAATGAAGGATTTTTCGTAAAATATCGCGTTTAAACAAATCCCAGTAAAAAACTCTAGAACATGGTTTCCCAACCAGTGGGGCGCGCCCCACTTGGGGGGCGTAGGGTGTTCCAAAGGGGGGCGCGACGAGCGGCTTAAAAAAAAAACATAATTTCTATAGGTAAATATAATAAATTCTTATACCGTTTTCGACTACCTATCTTTGTGAACGGGGTTTTTCGACGCTGCGCTGGTGGGTATAAAAACGAAGCAAAGAAATAGACTTCTAGTCGTAAATGATCTACGCTGTGCACTGACCAACATCAAGCCTAAAATTGGTAAATTGGTTAATAAAGTGCAGGCCCAATGTTCTCCTCCTTGCCGGATTACTGCCCTGGGATCTGGAGGCGACCGCCCTCCAGCGCGTCTATGAGTGGCGCGTGGAGGCGCGGCGCCGGGGAGAATTCCCGCTGCCCCGACAAGTCGAGGCGCGGCGGGAAGAGGTCCGGCGCGATCTCAGGGCAGTATGGAGGGAACGACTGTTGCAACCGAGGTTCGGGCACGCCGCAATCGCGGCGGTAAGACCCCTCTTTGAGGAGTGGCTGGAAAGGCGTCACGGCGTCCTGACCTATCGGATGACGCAGGTCCTCACCGGACACGGATGTTTCGGGAGGTACCTGTGTCGGATGGGGAAGGAAGAAACGCCGGGGTGTCACCATTGCGAAGATCGCCCGGAGGACACAGTAGAGCATACGGTGCAAGACTGCCCCGCTTGGGCAGAGCACCGCCGTGTCCTCACGGCAGCGATAGGCGGAGACCTCTCGCGCCCGGCATTGGTCGAGCCCATGCTGCGGGGCGAGACGGAGTGGGAAGCGGTCGCCTCCTTCTGCGAAGCAGTAATGCTCGTTAAGGAGGAGGCGGGCCGTGAGAGAGAGAGGACAGCGTCCTCCCTCCGCCCCACCCGCAATGGTAGACGCCCACGGCGTCGGACGTCGCAAGACGATCTCCGGCCACCGTAGGCGCGGGCATGCGGACGGCGAGTAAAGGGCAACTCGCCGCCCGACCATGGACCATGCCCGGGTCGACGGCGCGTTGTGTTCCACGCGCGCCTCAAAGAGCGTCAGCACGATGACGGGGCCCCGCCCAAGAGGGCCAAAGCCTGCCGGGGTCGCGGGACTTATCTCATTACCGTGACCCCGGAACATAAAAGGCTATTGAAGGACACCGTGGATTTTAGTCAGTACAAGTCTGACAGTCCCTCCCGCCCTGCCCGGGGTGGGCAAAAAAAAAAAGGCCCAATGTTCTCAGTAATGGTCATTATTATACGTTGTACACGATTAATAAAGTCCATTAAAGTTTTCATCGTTTGTGTTTTTGTCTATTGTAGTTGAAAGGGGGGCGTAGTAGTTTAGAGTCTCCATTAGGGACGCGCCCAACCCTTTAATAGGTTGGGAACCTCTGCTCTAGAAGATAGCTAGGATGTAAAACTTGATACTTATAATAAATTACGATCGCGAGCAAAAGTATGTAATAATCACTTACTTGGCATTGATCCGAAATAGCTCTTTAAATAATGGCGTGATTTGAATGAATTTGGTATCAATTTAAAGTTAACAGTTAAACCTTTAAAATGGTAGCATTTTTATTATTCTTAACTAGTTACTCGTATAAAGTACTCAAGATCTCGCGGAAATTGCTCGCTAGTATAGAACACTTCTTTGAGTGTCTTTAACACTCCAAAGAGGCTCTGAAATCAATTTGATCTATACTCATTACTATTGTGGGACCTTGTCAAACCATTAAATTAGGTGATAAAAATGCACTTTCTTTAAAGGCCGATCCGCACACAACAGTGCCGATACTTGCCGTTCAGTAACGTATCGATCAGTGTCAGTGAAATATGATATTGACTTGACTTGACTTAAAGTCCTATGTCCTATGTATGCTGTTCAGTGATCACTGAACAGCACGGAACGTCACTGTCACTGATGAGTACGGATAGCTTCGTTCAAAATGTATGCGATAATATCATATTTCACTGACACTGATCGATACGGTACTGATCGGCACGTGTCGGCTCTGTTGTGTGCGGATAGGCCTTAAATGTCAAATATCATGGTACGTAAAATGTATCTCGAAACAAACAAAATACCACACGATCTCCTACAGTTTTTTCCAAACACACAATCCCATCAGCTCCCAAAATTAACATACAACATGCAAAAAACCAGCAAAATAAGGCCAGGAACACAAAAAGCAGTTTCCGTAACTAAACTAGGACAATAAGTAACAAAACCCATTTCTCCTCGCCAGTACTTCGCAGCACAATGAACTACGGATGTACTAGTTTATAACTCCAACGTATAATCAGGCGCATTCCTTGGTACATTGGTGCAAAGGGCAATGAATGTGTGCTGTGGTGCACAGCTGGGTATAAGCAAGGTCGTCAGTCAGTGATAAGTTGGTATTAATTGGTAAACAATGTATATTTAGATGGATAGTTGTGGTAAAGGGTTATTGTGTGTTGTGATGGACAAAATTGCAAAGCAATATAATGGAAGGATATTGCTATAATTATATGAATATTCGGCGAAGAACCAGAGTCACCGACATAGCTCATAAAAATTTGCAAGTCGAAGTGGCACGGGCACGCCGCAATCGCGGCGGTAAGACCCCTCTTTGAAGAGTGGCTGGAAAGACGTCACGGCGTCCTGACTTACCGCATGACGCAGGTCCTCACCGGACACGGAAGTTTCGGGAGGTTCCTGTGTCTGATAAGGAGGGAAGAGACGCCCGGGTGTCACCACTGCGAAGATCGCCCGGAGGACACGGTGGAGCATACGGTGCAGGACTGCCCCGCTTGGGCAGAGCACCGCCGTGTCCTCTCGGCGGCGATAGGCGGAGACCTCTCGCGCCCGGCATTGGTCGAGGCCATGCTGCGGGGCGAGACGGAGTGGGAAGCGGTCGCCTCCTTCTGCGAAGCAGTTATGCTCGTGAAGGAGGAGGCGAGCCGCGAGAGAGAGAGGACAGCGTCCTCCCTCCGCCCCAGCCGCAGTGGTAGACGCCCACGGCGTCGGACGTCGCGGGACGATTTCCGGCCACCGTAGGCGCGGGCATGCGGGCGGCGAGTAAAGGGCAACTCGCCACCCGACCATGGACCATGCCCGGGTCGACGGCGCGTTGTGTTCCACGCGCGCCTCAAGGAGTGTCAGCATGATGACGGGGCCCCCCTCTAGAGGGCCAAAGCCTGCCGGGGTTGCGGGACTTATCTCATTACCGTGACCCCGGGACATAACGGGCTATTGAAGGACACCGTGGATTTTAGTCAGTACAAGTCTGACAGTCCCTCCCGCCCTGCCCGGGGTGGGAGGACTCATTTGATGATTTTACCACGAAAAAAAAAAAAAAAAAAAGTCGAAGTGGCAATGGGCAGGCCACATCGCTCGTAGAACTGACAACCGATGGGGAAGAAAAGTTCTCGAGTGGCGACCACGGACCGGAAGACGCAGTGTAGGTAGGCCTCCCAGGCCTAGGTGGACCGACGACATCGTGAGAGTCGCGGACAACCGATGGATGCAAGTGGCGAATTGTCGTTCGGTGTGGCGGTCTAAGGGGGAGGCCTATGTTCAGCAGTGGACGTCTTCCGACTGATGATGATAATGGAAAGAACTTTGTTATTCTCAACAAATTTTGAAAGAATCTATGGAGATTCTTTGCCCGTTTTTCTACATAGAAATCATAGTGTTTTTGGCAAGCAAGAAAATTTTCTGCGTAACTGATTGACTCTTTGACAATTCAAAGTGTTTCTAAAGGGTTTAATTTTTGCAATAAGTGCTTTGAAGTTTGAGTCTTCCGAAAAGCTTGGAAAAGGCCTTTGTACCGCAGTTCGTTTTCTAATTTCGTGCGATAGTATGCTAAATTCATAACCCTCCTTTATGCTTCACCATAGTCGGGAAAACATAAGCTGTCGGCTGACCTATTGTTAGGTGATTAACCAATTTATTAAAAAGGCAATTTACAAATGAACCCCACCTTATTTTCAGTTCGAGGCCGGTTATTAGTATCGTTTGACATTGCCTTCAAATTATAAATTTTTAATACTTCTTTAGTTTAACAAGTCCATAAAAAAAATTCACACGATATCTTGCAGGATCTGCCTAGCCTTGTCCCAACTATATTGGGGTCAGCTTCCAGTCGAACCAGATGCAGCTGAATATCAGTATTTTACATGGAGCGACTGCCTACCGGACCTCCACAACCCAGTAACTGTATAATAGGATCTCAGTGCCTGAAGACGAAAGTCTTCAACCAATGTGTGTTACCAGTGATGACTTACGGCACCGAAACGTGGTCTTATTCACTATCGGCCTCATCTCAAAGCTCAAAATCGCTCAGCGAGCTATGGAGAGGGCTATGCTCGGTGTTTCTCTACGTGATCGAATCCGAAATGAGGAGATCCGTAGACGAACTAAAGTCACCGATATAGCCCAAGCTGAAGCAAGCTGAAGTGGCAATGGGCAGGCCATATTGCTCGCAGAGCAGATGGCCGATGGGGTCGAAAAGTGCTAGAGTGGAGACCGCGGACTAGCAAGCGCAGTGTAGGACGTCCACCAACGAGATGGACAGACGACCTTATAAAGATCGCCGGAAGACGCTGGATGCAGGTCGCTTCCAACCGGTATATGTGGAGATCTAAAGGGGAGGCCTATGTTCAGCAGTGGACGTCCTATGGCTGAGATGATGATGGTAAGACTGGATATCTTGCAGGATCCAAGATATTCAAATTCATTCTCCGGTACTTTGTGGAGCTGCATTGTCTCGGCCCTTTTCTTGAGGTCGCCACTATTGATTCTGGCTTTCAGGAGTTGCAGTGGTTTGGGAATAGAGCGGTGGAATTGTCCCAAAAAATTATAAATTCTTTATTCACCCAAAAACTACTACTCAACTGGCTTTTATCACGCTGAGCTGAATATAATCTTTAGGTGTCGTGCTTTGTTCACTATGCTGTCATTTGCTATTGTGCTGGGCTGAGGCTCTTTTGTTGTTAAGTTAAAAGATTTATTTAGTTGAGGAGTTTTATAGCCAATAAAAAATTTACCACTCCATGCAGCGGTAAAATAATTAACCAAACAACTAATTAGGTAATTGCAAGGCAAACCCCGTCTCTCAAGAGATCACAAAGACATGCATTTCAACATAGCCACTCGCAGAAGCTATTTAATGCAGTCTGAGGTCGACAAATTAATATGCATCCCTTTCTATAGGCCACAGTATCATTTCGTAAACTGTTTCAGTCGACTTGCAAAAAATTCTCTTTAAAATGAGTACGCAGCCCTGTTATATCGTGGTTTGTAGAGGGCCAAACGCCTACCGGGGTCGCGGGTCTGCCTAAACAGGTAACCGTGACCCTGGAACGTAAAGGGCTATTGAAGAAATACCGTGGATTTTAGTCAGTATGAGTCCGACAGTCCCTTCTGCTCTATCCAGGGCGATTGGAATCATTTTGATGATTTTAAAACGTACAAAAAAGCTCTATCGTGGTTTGGATTCTGCAGATATTTTTAGGCTCTGAATCGTAGAAGGTCGGGGCGGGGGTTCCGAACCTTGACAGACACATTACTTTTGAGTAATATTTTATTCATCACCACTGCTCTGAAAATGGCACAGAATGTAGTGCGAATATAGTGACAAGGGTGTTTAACCAGTGTGTGTTGTCAGTGATGACATATGGCTCTGAAACGTGGTCTCTGACTGCTGGCCTTTTAGAGAGACTAAGAGTCACTCAACGAGCGATGGAAAGAGCTATGCTCGGAGTTTCTTTGCAGGATAAAATCCGGAACGGATGGCGAAGAACCAGAGTCACCGACATAGCTCATAAAATTTGCAAGTTGAAGTGGCAATGGGCAGGCCACATCGCTCGTAGAACTGACAACCGATGGGGAAGAAAAGTTCTCGAGTGGCGACCACGGACCGGAAGACGCAGCGAAGGTAGGCCTCCCACTAGGTGGACCGACGACATCGTGAGGGTCGCGGGCAACCGATGGATGCAAGTGGCGAATTGTCGTTCGGCGTGGCGGTCTAAGGCAGAGGCCTATGTTCAGCAGTGGACGTCTTCCGGCTGATGATGATGATGATGATAGTGAAATACAGGCATGCCGCAAAACCGTAAACATCTAAGATCTATGTGTGAATCTGCACTATCTGGTGGATTATGGTCCATTCCCTCTCATAGAGAGGAGCCCTATGCCCAGCAGTGGGAACATTAGTTTTGCTATGTTATTGTTACGTCGATCGAATTGCGAGACCTATCTATAAGCTTCTCGAAAGTTCCACAAGGTTCTCGACAATTCTACTGAAGATAGGTCTGAAAGTTTCTAGAAAATTTTACCCTGTTCTAGATGTTTCGAGATGGTTTTGGAATGTTCCAGAAGGTATGGGACTATGTCGCATTCTATGGATGTTTCCAGAACATTCGACATCCTTTTTTTACGTTGTAAATGAGTCCTCCCGGCCAGGGCTGGACGGTACGGTAGCGACTGTCAGACTCGTATTGACTAAAATCCACGGTGTTCCTTCAATAGCCCTTTACGTTCCAGGGTGACGGTAATGTGATAAGACTGTCCAGCGACAGGAAGGTTTTTACCCACTATGGGTGCCCCGTCAGGAGATGGCGATTCTTTCGTTGCAATGTTTATATGACTGTCATACTTAATTTGTTCATAGGCTACGTCTAATTAGATTGTACAACCAATTCTGGTGAAAACGATGAATCATTTGCAAAAACCAGTTCAAACTGGAATATGGAACAATAACCACTTAAAAAAACATAATCTAGATAAGTACTACTAGATACATTTTAACGATAAGATAACTTATTGGAATTTATTGAGTTTTTTCATGTTGATGACAAATTGATAGGACTAAGTACTAGAAGGCAACTCCAACCATCGCGGGACTGTCTCATCAGGTAACAGTGACCCTGGAACGTAAAGGGCTATCGAAGGATCACCGTGGATTTTAGTCAGTACAAGTCTGACAGTCCCTCCCGTCCTGCCCTGGGTGGGAAGACTCAATCGATGATTTTACAACGTAAAAAAAGACCTTCAGGTCCCCATATATTCTGTACTGGTTGGTCCCTATGGTTTTACCCCCGCTGCTCAGCTCTTCTTGGTTGTAGCGTGATGTTATATAGCCTATAGCCTTCCTCGATAAATGGACTATCCAACACAAAAAAAAAGAACTTTTCAATTCGAACCATTACTTCCTCAAATTAGCGTGTTGAACCAAAGTATAGATAGTCCATTCTTAGCAGTATTTCTCTCTACAATGGACTTAAAACACACCGTAAGCAAAACCTGTAAACAGCTGACAGACACAAGTAAAAGTGATCACTTACATCATTGAGAACAATCGTTGAGTTTTTTACTATCTCATTATGCAAGAAACAACCGACTGTTACAATATAGTACATGCAATCTGTACCAAGAACTGCTTCACTTTGCATTGCACAGTACGTGTGTATTGCAAGATAATCGATTTGAAAATGCAGCAATGTATTGCTAAATTGTGAAAGGAGGGTAGTTGCATTTTTTGGGATGTCAGCTAAACTCGTTGGTGAAGTTATTAAGCTGGCCATATAAGGGAGTGATCAATCGTACTATCAACGCTGAGCTGCTCAAGACTAATCCTTGTCGCTGTTCGACAGGATACATAATTTATTTTGATACCAACTAATATGTACACATTATGGAATGCAATAAAGTATTCAGTATAAGTTTGTCAGCTTTAAAGCTGCTATAAAACCGAGGAGAGATGATGGGTAGTAGGTAGACAGCACAGCACATACCAAACCAATTATCTGAAAACCAAAAGTCGCATCCGCTCCACTCGGGGTAGGAGGACTCAGATAAGTTTCCACTTCAGCAAGGTAAGGCAACCACTGTCAGGCAAGGCACAGGCTTCAATTTGCGAGGTGGTAGCAGTTGGGTGAGAGTAGCCGATGTTCGCTCGGAGTGATTGAATGAAAATAAAGAGTTCGTGGGTTACCGAGAGGCAAAACAGAAGAAGAGGCAGTAGAATTAATGGCAAACCAACGGCCAGTTCTGATGATATTCAGAAGATAGTAGGTAATCTAGCTAAGACTCGAGCAGGACACGCAAAATAGGGAAGAGATCTTATCAGCAGTGGGTGGAATAGGGCTGTCAATGATGATGATGAAGATATGAAGAGGCAAGCGACGTGTTTGTATGATCAGATTTATGAACGTGGATGAAGTTAATGTTTTTCTTTTTTTTTGTTAGATTCCGATGATGGCATACAGTAGCTAAAATTTAGAAATTGGTAATGACATTCCAGAATTTCAAAATTTAGTTACAGGCAGATCAATATTGTTTATCAACATCGTCAAAACAAAAACGTCTCGTAATGAGTATTGAAATGTACGTAATTGTAAATCATTCATTAGCGTAATTTACAACACCTTCGAATACATTACGACATAAGTCTTGTTAACGATTAGTTGGTGAGATATTATGCTCGTTTCGGTTCATTTAAAAATGGATTGCATCACAGTTGATTGTCAGAAGTACGAGTTATAATTACTTTGGAGACATTACTTAATTTGTTTCACATCTAAGTGTTTCGAAAGTAAGTTTGACAAGTGTCGCAGTGCAGAATTTGGCTAACAAGTATTGCATTATCTGATCCATAATCAAATCAAAAGTGAAGTTCGGAAAGTATCTCACGGAAACGACATCAAATGAAATTCTAAAAAAAATTTTCTTAATAATTTAACATAGAATTACGCCTAAGAAGAATATGTTCTGTTTCCATACTTCTCTAAGTAGTCCAAGAAGCCACTTCCACTCTAACCAACAAACATATTTAAAAGAGCATTTTTCAGGAAACTCTGCTCGCTTTTCTGTTTTACGCTCATCAGCTGACACAAAGTAATAAAGTTCTATAGAAAACGATTGTGCATCTCACCTTGGCATATTTGAGTAACAAACAAAAGGGCCCTTGGGTCTTTGTGATACTTTATTTGAAGAATTGCTTTGGCAATAAAAATTAACATCGATTTAAAGATCTATTAAAAAGTTATTTATTTTAATTGAATTGTTTGACTTGATCTATAGTTTATTTGATTCGGTAGAAGCCCTTTGCTGAGAGTATAAAATGTAAGGTCACAGAAATGCCAAAGAGTTTTAGAGGGTATTTGAAGAGATTAATGATCTAACACAGAGGTTTTTCCCAGGAGTGTGATGTGAACGTTATGAGCTGATTATAGTGATGGATGATAGGTATCTAAATTCTGAAGATAAAATGTTGGGAAATCGCCGAAACATCACCATCCTCATCATCGCCTCCAACTATGTTGGAATCACTTTCAGTCTAACCGGATGCAGCTGAATACCAGTATTTTACATGGAGAGACTGCCTATCGGACCTTCTCATCCCAGTTGGACTGGATAATACGGTACCCCTTCTTTTTTTTTAGCGTTGTAAAATCATCAAATGAGTCCTCCCACCCCGGGCAGGGCGGGAGGGACTGTCAGACTTGTACTGACTAAAATCCACGGTGTCCTTCAATAGCCCTTTATGTTCCGGGGTCACGGTAATGAGATAATTCCCGCGACCCCGGCAGGCTTTGGCCCTCTAGAGAGGGGGCCCCGTCATTATGCTGACGATCTTTGAGGCGCGCGTGGAACACAACGCGCCGTCGACCCGGGCATGGTCCATGGTCGGGCAGCGAGTTGCCCTTTACTCGCCGCCCGCATGACCAGGAGACGGTACCTTGGAAAAATTGAAGACTAGTTGTCAGACTTTCGCGCCACTGACTATCAAAAGGTAATTCGGAACATAAAGACACAGGTTAAACTAAATTGAAAAGGGAGAACGCTCCGATCAAACAGATGACTCAGATTTCTCCGTAATCTTTTGTAGATTTGTGTGACTTCATGACGTCACATGTTCGGCGTTGTTCGCAAGTGGCCACTAACTTAAGCTAGAACTGATTCACTCAATTCTAGGTTATCCACGTGGGTAACCTACAACTGGGTGAACCCATGTACGTATTTTTGTAGGAATCTTCGAGAAGGACTGTTCTGTGGAACGCAATCTTTTTTTTTTATCGTGGTAAAATCATCAAACGAGTCCTCCCTCCGAGGGCAGGACGAGAGGGACTGTCAGACTTGTACTGTCCCATGAGGTAACCGTGACCTTGGAACGTAAAGGGCTATCGAAGGATCACCGTGGATTTTAGTCAGTACAAGTCTGACAGTCCTTCCCATCCCGCCCTGGGTGGGAGGACTCATTTGATGATTTTACCAAGGGTGTCCCCTGATGAGCCCTGTCGGCGACCAGTCTGTCGGCGTTTAGTCGTACACTGGAACGTGGTAGCCCTAAAATTATGTAAAATAACATTAATTGACGGTAATTGTCACGTCTGTTTGGGAGGAAGTAGTGTCATTGGCGTTATTTTCGGATGTTGGACATTATCATCATGTTTTAGATGCAAATGATAACATTGTTTCGAGTTTATTTCATGACATAATGATGTAATTAGAGGTACAATTATAATTTTCGTTTGCCAACTTCGTGATATACCTATACAGTACCTATATGACAGAAGGTTTTGGGTGTATGGGGAACAGGGTGACAAGTTCCAATATCCTAGTGATGAGGAAGCTACCTTCAAACAAACGGGTGTTTTGTCTGGTGGGTTTTTTTTTATAAATTAATGTTCTTTGCTGGATTTAAAAGTGAGTGATCCAGGTCCTTATCATTTTTGGCAGATTTATAACACGCACACCTATTGCTACATAGGACTTCTCCCGTTAGTGTAATATTTCCCTGACCTGTGCGACTGACTCCCAACCAGGTTTTACCCACGATCGTCTGAATATCATCTCTTGCTGTTGCTCTATCAACACTTCTACCGTCTGCGGGTTTATCATTCAGTAAGGACAAAGTCTCTACCTTCCATCACCACGTCTTGCCAAGTATCCTGCCCTCCTTCACTTCAGAACCATAAAATGAACACATCAGTCATTCTTTCATCACATCATCATCAGCCTATAAATGTTCCCACTGCTGGGACACAGGCCTCCACTCTCTGTGAGAGGGAGTGGGCCGTAATCTACCACGCGGGCTCAGTGCGGATTGGTAGATGTCACATGTCTTCGAATTTTTGGTTATAGGACATGCCGGTTTCCTCACGATGTTTTCACCGTTTTGAGAGCAGTGGTGTTGAAATAAATTGAATCGGTTATTTTGAAAAGGACTTAAGTCCACTTTTGTAAACTTTTCAGGAGACACAAAAAACAATCTCTTGCATTTTTTTTGTATGGAGTGTTAAAAACGTTATATATGGCCTTTAATAGGCCCTATTAAAAGTTATTATTTTGTTATATTAGTAAGTCATATACAGGGTGTAACATTTACCCCATATCTATCCTTAAATACCAAAGTGTCCAGCTGATATAGAACCACTATGCAAAGTTTCAGCTCAAAATAAAATACTCTAAAAATTGATACCAAATTTTCGGTATCATCGATTTCTTGAATTGAAATCATAACAAACGTGTCTCCGCACTACTTGGGTCAATAACTTTCCACGGTACTTGCATAAACCACAATAAATCTCTTCGGCAATTCTGCGCGCCTAGTACCCTAGTAACCTAACGCAGGCGGCGGCGTCTTTATCGGCGAATACTGACGAAAATGAAAGAAGATGCCGCTAAAGCGAGCGCGCAGGCGGCGTCTTTGGCGGTGCATACTGACGAAAATTAAAGATGCCGCTAAAGCGAGCTCGCGCAATACAAGTACCTACCTACATACTTTACCGTGACGTAAAAAATAATAATGCGTAATTATTAATTTACCTACTTATTTAAAGTTTATTAGTTAATATCAAGCCAGGCACATAAAAATAGTGAAAAAAAAAATTACGTAAAAAAATCGAAAGATAGTTTAAATGGCGTTGTCCACATTTTGAGTCTGACTGTTCATCGCCTGCTCCAGAGTTCGGGTAGGTTAACAAGTTTCGTACCCTATTTTTGCTTAATGCTTATCACCGAATAAACAGAAAAACTTTATTTAATTTAGAAAATTAACTTACATTTGTTAAAGATGAGGTTCTATGTGATGACCTTGGAATCGTATGCACAAGGCCGCTCTTTTGTTCAGGGACTCCTGGACATTGCGTAGCATGTCTGGTGTTATGGTCCTGAAAGCAGCCTCAATACGTACTTTCATTTCGTCCACTGTATCGCACCGCACTGAGTACACTGTATTTTTAATGTACCCCCACAAAAAAAAGTCTAATGGCGTGAGGTCAGGACTTCGCGGAGGCCAAGCTACGGTCCTACTACCACGACCGATCCACTGAGGAAAGCGCTCATCTAAATAATGCCGCACATCTCGAGCAAAGTGTGCCGGCGCTCCGTCGTGTTGAAATACTAAATTGTTCTCCATCACAAGGTTCACGTAACGTTGCACCGGTAGCACTGTTAGGACATCGTCTAATTGATTCCTCAGGAAACTTAAATAATTTTGGCCGTTTAAACTATGCGGCAAGAAAACTGGTCCTACGACGACATCCCCGACTATGCCTGCCCACACGTTTAGTCGCCATTGGTGTTGGAACGATGACTCTGTCGAAGCATGCGGGTTTGTGTGAGACCAAACATGTTCGTTGTGGATGTTACTGATTCCCGCTCTCGTGAATGATGCCTCATCGGTCCACAGCACTCTTGATCCAAAATCTGGCATCACTTCCAATTGGCTTCGGTACCACTCGCAAAAGGCCACACGAGGCAAAAAATCTGCCGGTGTCAACTCCTGGGTGCGACAGAAGTGATATGGGTGCTGGCCGTCATTATTCAGCACTCGCCATACTTGCATGTGATTAGAGGCACCCAGCTCTAATGCAGCTCGACGTGTGCTAGTGCGTGGATTTTGCTCAAAATGCTCCAGTACTGCTTCTTCAAATTCTGGATCGATAGTACTCGGGCGGCCCTCTGAAGCAGGAGCGTGGAATGATCCAGTTCCATGCAGACGATGTACCATCCGACTAAAACACGCCAACGAAGGCAGTTGTCGTCGCTGGTCTTCTGGTCTACCCTCGATAAACCGGTGACGGTACAGTTCTCGGGCAGCTCGCAAATTGCCATCTTCTGCTCCGACACACAACATCATTTCAAAATATTCACTATTACTCAACGACATTTTGAAAGCACAAAAAGATAAAGTCAATAGTGTAGCCGTACTGAACTAATGCGAGAATCACACGAGTAGGTATTAGAAACAAGTCTAAACTGCACGCGGAATAGTCGACGACTGACGAGAGTGACGAACAGTAAAAATAATACCAAATAAAGGTCTAATTTCTGCTACCCTGGTATAGGGTGTCCATGACCACTACCTTTAAAAATGTTGTTAAAGATTATTTTACAATTTAAAATTTCGTCTCAACTCCGATAAAGTTTTTAACCGACTTCCAAAAGGAGGAGGTTCTCAATGCGGATGTTTTTTTATGCTTATCAACCGATTTAATCGAAATCGCACTGGCGCTTTTTGAAACCGACTTTCGAAAGACAAGTTATTTTGTAGGTTATTTTATTTTAATCTTTTTTATGGTTGTTTTTGAAGTCGGTCATAAATCAAATACACCAGTGCACAAATAAAATAAGAGTTGATTACGTCATTTAAAATCAATATTGAACAATAATTCATTTAAATTCACTAAAGATCATGTCATGTTATTATGATTGAAGTACCTACCTACCTACCTACATTGGAGCATAAAAAAGTTTTGCGACATTTTTAATCTAAGGTTGTACGTTTGTAATGCGTCAGAGTCTGATGAACTCCGAGCTTTCATTACGCAATAAAATAAATACTGTTTGATCAAGATTCATCATCATCAGCCTATTTTCCCGATGCTGGGACACAGGCCTTCTCTCTGTGAGAAGGAGTGAGCCATAATCCACAACGCGGGCCCAGTGCGGGTTGGTAGATGTCACACAAATTGGTTTTAGGACAACATCGTGAATGTTTTCCTTCACCGTTTTGAGAGTGATGATGAAATACAAACATACTACCAGCCTGGCTCAGGGGTTCGAATCCATGAAATACCTAGGTACCTCATAATCATAAGTTGAGGCCTATACCACTGGGTTAACATTATTTAAATTATTTTTGAATTCAAAGTTGTCTGTACCAGGAGTAATTTAAAATACACGGACATCAATTGTTCACTTTACCCTAAACCCTAACGAACGATGAAATCAGGGTTCTCTATGCAAACCATTTTCAATTCGGCGATAACAATTCCTATTTTTTATGCAGTGCTAGTACTTTAATTATTTTCTTTTAACAGTTTTGCGACGTTTTTGCAAGCATTATAATTATTACTAGCTGTTGCCAGCGGTTTCACCCGCTACAACTTGAAAATCATCCCGTGGGTACATCAAATCGGGATAAAAAAATATCCTATGTTTTGATCCAGGTTATGAACTATCTGGGAACCGAACTTCAACCAAATCCATTCAAAGATTTTTGCGTGAAAGAGGAACAAACATCCATCCATCTATCCAACCATCAAAACAAACTTTCACATAATTACAACATTAGTAGGAAGTAGGATTGACATAAATTGGACTAAAATAAAAACAGGTAATGAAATCGATTTTGTTGTATGGTTATCTCATTAAATGAGTCCTCGCGCGGCGCGCCCTAGGTAGAGCGAAAAGAACTCTCAGTCAGTGCTGACAGTCCCAAGGAATAGGATGAACTTTTTAGTCAGTACTAAAAAGTTCATCCTATTCCTTCCAGGACAACGACGTCCCGACACTACATGTAAATCAAACATGTAAAGCAAACATCACCGGCAGAGCATGCAAACGGTAACAATTAATTATGTGTGTGTGTATCATTTTGTAATCAATAATAAACTATTTAATAATTAATAGTTTTCGTCGTAAATATTAGAAAAAAAATTGTTTTCAACTTTATTTAAAAAAAAACATGAACGGAACCCATTGTCATTTTAATTGTACCAGGACTCACACGACAAGGACATACACGACAAGGACGGCAACTGACCACGCCCCCTAAACCTAAGTACGACGAAATCAGGGTTCTTTAAGCAAAGGATTTTCATTTTTGCAATACCAATTCTCATTACTCATGCAGTCTTAGTACTTTATTTAATTTCTTTTCACATTAAGAACCGTTTTGCGACATTTTTACAATCTTTTAATTTATTATTGCCATAATTTGGAATTTTGGATTAAAATAAACATAAAGAAAGACACGTGATCGAACGAATATCCTTTGTGTGGTAATCTCATTTAAATGAATCCTCTCGCCCTAGGTGGAGCGAAAGAGACTTTCGGTCTGACCAAAAGTTCATTCTGTTCTCTCTATTGCCCTTTGCGTTCCATAAAGTTCCAGGTCCACGATGTCGAAAAACTACTTGGTTAATCAATGTATCAAACAGCACCGCACCGACAGAGCATAAAATTCCGATATGGTTCTCCAGTTAAGACTAACCCCAGACAGAAATTAATTAATTAATTACGCTTGCTATGCCTTTGTAATTAAAAACAAACTTTTAAGTTGTTCAAAGATTTTCTTTGCAACGAAAAATTCGAACCGCCGGGCAGCATTCGAACCTGCGACCTTCGGATTCAGTACATCCGACGCTCATTTCCAACCGAGCCTCGAATTTTTCGTTCTAAAGAAAATCTTTGAAAATTCGCTACGCATGCGTTAATGCGTTTAATTATAAAATATTTTAAGTTGTTGTTCATAGTTTCCATGATAATTATTATAAGAAAAAAAAAAGTATATCATCTTTATTTTAAAAATCATGAACGGAACCCACTATCATTTTATTTGTACCAGGAGTCCAAGACATACGAAAGAGATAGTAATTTGTGAAAGAGATGATGTTTTGGGGTTCAGTTGGACGAATTTATTTTACTAAATCGATTTTTCATTCTTAGAAGTTCAAATGGCAAACAATGATTACATTGAACAAATATTATGATCAATTCAATGAAAAACGATTTGATGATTATACGAATCGCTTCGTTTTAATGCAATCTTCAAGCAAATCGATCCAATAGTAAGGTGATTCAAATTTCAAAACTCGGAAAAAAAATGATGGTCACAATTTTGATTGAGTTCACAAACAAAGAAACTCACATACACAAACACCCATACTTGGATCAACTACTCGTATGTGTAAGTCATAAAAGTATTTTGTTCCGTGCGAGGTTAGAACCCGCGACACGCTGCGCACCAGTTCATGGCTCAGCCAGTATGTAAGGCAACCGTGGACTCAAAGTATTATGTTGCTAATAAAAAACACATTAAAAACCAAACAGAGAATAGGTAGATTTATCCACATAATTGCAAAATACAGACACTACTGTCGGCATTGTTTATGTTTACACTAAGCGGATATTCATTTGTCGGATTGATAAAAGTGCTTATTCCAAATGACATACGAGTAGCTAAAAGAAAAGTCAGTAATATTATTTTTCAAACAAAAAAATAAACATGCGGAACCATTTCTCTAGAAATACCAGGAGTAAGAGGTTTATTTTTACTTACAAATAGTTCGCTGACACCGATCAGCTGACTTAGTGCTAGTGATGTGTTTATTCGAATTTTAAAAGTTCGGTTTATGGTATCGATATTTTTTAAAATCTCATAACTTCAATACACGTAAAGATAGGATTAAAAAAACCTTGCCATATCGTTTGGTATCCTCCAAAGAAGCCCTCCCTTCTCGATGTATATACCCTTTCCGTTACACCCTGTATACTACTCAAAACAAAATAAGGGCCACCTGGTTTTTTTCGATTTAATAAATAATGTTTAAATATTACCAGTCACAATGACTGAATCTGATTAATATTAATGGTTTTAGATGGAAATACACAAAAATTCAATATGTATTCCAATAAATCGTTAAAATAAAACAAATTTAATGAAAAGTGAGGAATTGCAGGAATGTATCAAGTTATATAAAACATAAAAAAATCGAAAAAATAACGTCTTTAATGTTCCAAACTGTTCTTTTAAGATTCTCTTTTAACTCTGTTCTCTCTGTTCTGCTCATTTTATGGGAGGTGGAATGGTCTGGATTAAATACCGAACATTTTCTTTTGGGATACTCTACCAGCAAGTTTTCAGACAATTTATGAGATCCAGCTAGGTGTTAATGGGAATTTTATTTTCTTTTTCACTCTTCTTTCACTCATCTCTTAAATGATGAATAGAACTCAGGTAAAAATCCTAAGTGTCCACTGTAACATCGTAATTCGAGCGTAAGGGAATGTGTGCACTGTTAGTCGCGTCGTGTTCGCTCGAGCATTATCCTGCTCAAGAAGAACTCAGGTATTTCTTGCTGTGCGAATGGGATAATGTGGAGTTGCACCACATTCTCTACGCAATTTTGAAGAGTTACAGCACCCTCGTTAAGAAGTGCGAGCTCAGTTTTGCGTGATAGAGATAACCGCCCCAGAGCATAACTCAGAACTCGCTAGAAGAGTCTGTTTTAAGAGTGCAAGGATCTGAAACCTGTTGTTTAGATCATCTCTACACTCTTATGAATCAGTTTTTATTGAAAAAAAATAACCCACCAGTCATCAATAAAAAGCAATGAAGCCCAGTCAAAACAGTTCAATAAATTTTTCCTTCGCAAATGTTTCACGATTTGCACCATACGCTGCAGTTAACTGGGGGCGAACCAAGCATCTTCTTGAGTATTGTTAGTCTTTATGGAGTCGATTCGGAATAGTGTATTCAATTATAGGGGTGCCTGTAGCTCGACGCAATGGAGTTTGTACGGTCCGCGCAGTAGATTTTCGCTCTATTTGCGCGGTTAAACAAACTTAATGGTCTTCTTGGGCTTTACTTACTTACTTTCTTCCTTAATCACGGCGTTTGGTGATATTACCCGTCTTTTAAGACCTGTTTTAAGCATTTTGAACCACTCGTTGGGAATATTCCACCATTAAACCTTTCTCTTCTGGCT
Source organism: Agrotis exclamationis (assembly GCA_950005045.1). NCBI lineage: Eukaryota > Metazoa > Arthropoda > Insecta > Lepidoptera > Noctuidae > Agrotis > Agrotis exclamationis. The sequence goes on from OX465441.1 coordinate 12,986,018, forward strand.
ACGGACCCCCTGGATTAAGGTGCCACCCCATGTGTCTGTTTTTGCATCCATATGTCTCCGAATACATGATATTATGAGATTGAAAGATCATTATAGCCTGCTTGCTGTATTAGTCAAAGAAAACTCCGTTAGAAGTTTGAAAATTAAAAAACACCATACCGTAAATTCTAAGTAATCTCAAATATCTAACTAAAAAAAGTAATTAATTTCCAATTATGCAGTAGAAACAATATTAATACTTGAAAGAAACCATAACAAGATATTTAGTATTTATTATGTATCCAGAATAAGAGCAATACTTGTTTAAAATGCAATTTAAAAAGTGGCCCTTATTTTGTTTTGACGAGTATATAATACAGGAAGTGTAGATAAAGCTCATTTTTAGACCTGGACTTATGCCCTTTTCAAAACATACAGGATTAAGACGCGGACTGACTACGATTTTAATCGCTTATGACCGCGTAAACTATTGTCACAACTATGGAGCGTCAATAAGATTGAAAATTGAAAAAATGATATTTGTGTTGAAATGTGACGTAAGCTGCGAATGGGCCTTTATTTTACTGCTTTTCTTTAGATTATTTAAAATATAGACATAAAATTAAATAATGGTTTGGTTAAAGTTTAAAAAAAATGGAAAACCTACTAAATTCTTAAAAAAAACTGTTGTTATCGCTGGAAATACAGAGATCTTCGACGTCAAAGTTTATTTTTGTGCTAGAACTTCCCAATTTTTATTGGGAATATCAAACTCTTATTTATTATTTTGTTCGGTTTAAATTCTTCTTTATACCCTTCTCTGTTCACTGTATTTTTCGCGTTGCTTATTTTTATTACATTACGTCATACTCGACGTTCTAAGAAACCAATTTTTGGGAATATTGAGATAACACCGCGCTTAAGTCAATGAAATTACCATGTTTTAATAATGAGTAAGTACAACATTTATTAAAGATTATGAATAATAATTACTACACACTATTTTAGCAATTATTCTTCTTCAGTTGTTTCAGAAGTCTTGGTGGGCCAATTATTTGTTACTTCATTATAGAAACCTATAAAGTTTGAGGGAATGTGCCTCATGACTTTCTTTATGTCCTCAATTTTTTATTTATTTATTGGAACCTTATCTCTATAAGCTTTTTCAGTTGGCCATGATACATTCTCTCGCCCGGAGGCCAGTTTGAAGTCATATTTCACTAATCCATCAATATATTCACTGGTTTTCACAATACCTGGGTTTGAGCAATCATAATGAAATTCATGAAACAGTCACACATTAAAGTTCATTTTCTTGTCTTTAGGAACTTTTTTCCTAATGATAATTTCATTAGTTGAACTAAACGTTTGTTATGAAAAGGGCACAAGTCCAGGACTAATGCCTTTTTCAAAATAAACAAAAATTGACACGACCTGTCATTCAGCAATGAAACAACGGACTAGTGCCGTTTTCTGTGAAAACGTGCGGGGATCATAGACAAACACTTCCTCATAATTAACTCAATTTCAGCAAAAGGTGTGACTTATGCCCTTTTCAAAATAACCGATTCAATTAGGTACAAGTAATGCGCCTGACGGGGTTTGAACCTACGACCTACAACTCGTAAGTCGAGGCCGATACCACTGGGCCACCACTGCTCTCATCACATCTTTCATCACATAGTTGCTTCAATATTTAGTCAACATATATTTTAAAATATGGAACGAAAACTAGTTTTGCTGAGCATGTCCACACCAAAAGGGTTACCAACTCAGCATTTGCTGGGCTGAAGACACCGAAAGCCTGGTTTTCAGTTTCAGTAAACTGAAGCGTTTGTAATGAATAAGCATTTATGTAACAACTAGAGATAATGCATTGGGTCCCCATTACAAATATTAAATTTAACTGGCCGTAAGTACGGTAGAAAGATACTCATTCTCATAACGTGTGAGTTGCCATTTACGACGTCATTGGGTTATGACCCAATGGGTAGGGTTGACCTACTGTTTGCACGGCTTAACGGAAACCACACGAGCTTTCAAACAAATTAAAAACAAATGGGGTTGATCTTCCGACCTATTTAAAAATGGAATACGACCAAAAATTTACAATATATTTTAGATCATGTAGCGGCCAGAATTCGACCATATATTGATTTAAAATAGATAAGTAACTGCTATAATAAGTCATTTTATTATATAGACTAAGAAAAGTGACTCAATCCCTGCTTAACCTTGGTTTTATAATACGTTAGCAATGTTATGTTATGACAAATCACTAAAGTATTTCATAAGTATGTTTAATGTCATCAAGTATTTCTGAACAAGACACGGAAAGTGTGACAAACATCTTAGTATCAATGTATTCTACGTTTGGACAGGTCGGCCGACGATCTACGGCCACCGTAGGCGCGGAGATGCGGGCGGCGAGTAATGGGCGACTCGCTGTCCGACCATGGACCATGCCCGGGTCGACGGCGCATTGTGTTCCACGCGCGCCTCAAGGAGTGTCAGCATGATGACGGGGCCCACCTCTAGAGGGCCAAAAGCTGCTGGGGTCGCGGAACTTATCTCATTACCGTGACCCCGGAACATAAAGGGATATTGAAGGACACCGTGGATTTTAGTCAGTATGAGTCTGACAGTCCCCTCGCCCTGCCCTGGGTTCAGGTCTCATTTGATGATTTTACCACGCTAAAAAAAAGTTCGTTCAGGTATTGTAAAGATTTTTTTTTAATTTATGAGTCTCGCGTTTGACCACTGCAATAGTTAGCAATGATGTGGTGGAAGGTAAATCACGGTTGCCTGTAACCTATACCTACCCCTATCAACCAACACTGGGCCCACGTGGTGGATTATGGCCCCTCCTTCTCGCAGAGAAGAGGCCTGTGTCTCAGCAGTAAGAACATTTATAAGCTGATGATGATGCTAAACTTACCGTATCATACCAAGGAAAGGAAATTCAAGAAAAAAAAATTAATATAAGAGCATCGACTAATTTTGGAGCTGTGGTGGCCCAGTGGTATCGGCCTCGACTTACAGTTCGTGGGTTCGAACCCCGTCGAGCGCATTACTTTGTGAATATATATTTCAACACCACTGCTCTCAAAACGGTCAAGGAAAACGTCGTGAGGAAACCGGCATGTCCTAGAACCAAAAATTCGAAGACATGTGACATCTACCAATCCGCACTGGGCCCGCGTGGTAGATTACGGCCCACTCCCTCTCACAGAGAGGAGGCCTGTGTCCCAGCGGTGGGAACATTTATAGGCTGATGATGACCCAGGAAAAGAAATTCAAATGAAATATAAGAGTATCAACTAATTTTATTCAGGTTCTAATAGGTATCATCATCATCATCAGCCGGAAAACGTCCACTGCTGAACATAGGCCTCCCCCTTAGACCGCCACGCCGAACGACAATTCGCCACTTGCATCCATCGGTTGCCCGCGACCCTCACGATGTCGTCGGTCCACCTAGTGGGAGGCCTGCCTACGCTGCGTCTTCCAGTCCGTGGCTTTACCGCGACAGTCACCGATTGCCACACGTTTTTTTTTTCTATTATGAGCCAACTACTTACTTACCAATTTATCAGAACTCAGAATTAACTGATAAAAACCCTACATGTACGAATCACCAACTTCAAAAGCCATTGCAACATTACTAAAATGTCACAGGCGTATATTTCAACAATAACTTTTAACTGTGAACCACCTTGAACAAACCAGTCCATTAATATAGGATGGACAGTTGACAGGTTGGTAGGAGCGGCCGAATACTGAATTATTTTGCAATTAATCAATTATTTATTTAACCGAGTCTCTTGGGTCTGAGATGACATTTCTTTTTTTTTGGACTATAGTTATTTGGTTCAAAATAGCATGTAACTTTTTAAATTTTTGGAGATAGAGAGTAGAGACAAGTAATATAACAGTTATTAATAAAAAAAAAATAGTATTCTTATTTTTATCAAATAATCCATCTATCATGATCATTCACGTAGGTAGTTATCGTAAAACGTTCAAACGAGGGAATAGGTACCAGATTCAGCTTCCGAGTGTGAGTTGCGGTAGCCTAATAGGCTAGTTGCCCTAAAAAATGTAATTAGTCCCTCTTTTATTTTATTCAAAAACCGGCCAAGTGCGAGCTGGACTCGCCCATGAAGGGTTCCGTAGTTTGCTACTACGGAACCCTTCATGGGCGAGTCCAACTCGCACTTGGCCGGTATAGATTAAGGATATAATTATATTTAAATTAGTAAGTAATACACAAACAATAAAAATAACTTTGTTTTTCATAGTGTTTGTATGAATGGCAAAGTTATATTTGCGGTTTTTGAAAATGTACTATATCTCAAAAACTGCTAACTGTATATCTCATCCAAACTAATTTTCGTTGGTAGTTTTGGTTGCGTTCTACATTACATACCTATTTTTTTTAGTTTTATCATTCTCTTATTCTGCCGCAATGGAAGACGCCTTCAAACTCCTGGACTGGCAAGGCCTTGGCATCAACATCAACGGCGAATACATCACTCACCTTCGGTTTGCCGACGACATCGTAGTCATGGCAAAGTCGATGGAGGAACTCAGCATGATGCTCGATGGCCTCGACCGAGTTTCACAACGGGTGGCTTGAAAATGAACATGGACAAGACGAAAATTATGTCAAATGCCAATGTTGTGCCCACCCCAGTCTCTGTTGGAAACTCGGTACTCGAAGTTGTTGACTCATATATCTATTTAGGACAAGTAGTCCAATTAGGTAGGTCCAACTTCGAGAAAGAGGTCAACCGCCGAATCCAACTCGGTTGGGCAGCGTTCGGGAAGCTACGCAATGTCTTTTCGTCCGACATACCTCAGTGCCTCAAGACGAAAGTCTTCAACCAATGTGTGTTACCAGTGATGACTTACGGCACCGAAACGTGGTCTTTCACTATCGGCCTCATCTCAAAGCTCAAAGTCGCTCAGCGAGCTATGGAGAGGGCTATGCTCGGTATTTCTCTACGTGATCGAATCCGAAATGAGGAGATCCGTAGACGAACTAAAGTCACCGATATAGCCCACCGGATTAGCAAGCTGAAGTGGCAATGGGCAGGCCATATTGCTCGTAGAGCAGATGGCCGATGGGGTCGAAAAGTGCTAGAGTGGAGACCACGGACTAGCAAGCGCAGCGTAGGATGTCCACCAACGAGGTGGACAGACGACCTTGTAAAGGTCGCCGGAAGACGCTGGATGCAGGTCGCTTCCAACCGGTATATGTGGAGATCTAAAGGGGAGGCCTATGTTCAGCAGTGGACGTCCTATGGCTGAGATGATGATGATGATTCTCTTATTTAAGAAGTTACAGGGGGGGGGACACATTTTACCACTTTGGAAGTGTCTCTCGCGCAAACTGTTCAGTTTAGAAAAAAATGATATTAGTAACCTCAATATCATTTTAAAAGACCTATCCAGATATATAGATACCCCAAACGTATGGGTTACGCGAAAAAAAAATTTTTGATTTTAAATTCTAATATCGGGGGCACCCCCAAAATTTGTTTAGTTTTTATTTTTGTGTGAAAATCCTTATGCGGTTCACATAATACATCTACTTATCAAGTTTTATTAGGATAGCTCTTATACTTTCGACAAAAAGTGGGTGTGACATAGGTACGGACGGACAGACAGACAGACATGACGAATCTATAAGGGTTCCGTTTTTGCCATTTGGCTACGGAACCCTAAAAATAAGGGACACGTATTTTTTTATTTGTAAATTAGATTAGACTAAAAATGACAAAGATTATAGCCTATTAAAGTTACGTGTGACGTCACGCCGCGTGGCATTTTTTCGCGCGGGGTGACGTCACGTAACTTTAATGGGCTATACAGGGTGTCCCGTAAATAATGGATCAAACGTGATGGGTAGATAGCTTACCTGATTTCCAACAACTAATTTGAACGATTTTAAAAAAACCGTTACGGTAACCAAGATATTATTTTTTTCCCAATTTTACCATTTTCTCTACTAAAATTCGGTATTTTTTATGCTGTTGCTGCAAATTATGTCATTTTTAGATGAAATTTTTGTAGAACATTCCTGAATAGCTTATTAATGTTGTAAGATTTTTTTTTAATTTCTTAAGGTTTTACTTGCCTTAGAAAAAAATCTTGAATTGAAAAGTTATTTTTTCCACGATTTAAAGACCTGAATTGAAAAAATTCTCCTGTAAAAAAAATGCATGACACCGATAATCACCATTATTTTAAAAACTTGTACTTTTAATAAGGTTTGCAAATTGGTATAAAACTTACGTCTAGTACTAATCGTTAGAAAGTTATTGCTGTAAACCTAAGAGAGGTGCTAAATCATCAAAATAAAAAGTAAAACAAAAAGTGTGCATAATTAAACTTTTATCTTTCAAATGTTTAGTGTAGTTATTATCAGAGGCAATGTTCATTGAATTAATTGGGCATCAGCGTATGAAAGTAATTAAACTTAAAGCCATTTTTGAAAATGAATGGCTTTGGTTTATTTCTGATACAGCAGATTGGATGCGCTGACGTAACTCTTCTTCGGTCGTTATTTGTCCATTTTGCCCGCGCGTCGGCTAAGAGCGTCCTTTATTAGGAGATGCAGACTTTGCATTCATAGAGGGGAAGACAATTTGAACAATTACTGTAACTAAAAACAAAATAAACGATTTATTTGAACTGATTGTTTTTTTTCTTCTTCTAATTACTTTCATACGCTGATGCCTAATTAATTCAATGAACATTGCCTCTGATAATAACAGGAGAATTTTTTCAATTCAGGTCTTTAAATCGTGGAAAAAATAACTTTTCAATTCAAGATTTTTTTCTAAGGCAAGTAAAACCTTAAGAAATTAAAAAAAAATCTTAAAACATTAATAAGCTATTCAGGAATGTTCTACAAAAATTTCACCTAAAAATGAAATAATTTGCAGCGACAGCATAAAAAATACCGAATTTTAGTAGAGAAAATGGTAAAATTGGGAAAAAAATAATATCTTGGTTACCGTAACGGTTTTTTTAAAATCGTTCAAATTAGTTGTTGGAAATCAGGTAAGCTACCTACTCATCACGTTTGATCCATTATTTACGGGACACCCTGTATCTTTGTAATTTTTTGTTTAATCGAAAAAAGAAAAAATACGCGTCCAATATTTTTTTATAATCTAAAATACGGACTAAATAGAATGTAATTATTTTGACCCTGGAAACTACCCTATTGGTAAGGCGTCTCGAGTACTTATTCAGAATACGCGGGTTCAAATCCCACCAGCAGCTGAATTTTTCTTTCCTCAAAATTCTCACAATTGTCATAAATAAACCATCTTTGGTGGAGAGGAAGGGATTGCCAGACTGACCAATAATAAATCACCAAAAATCACATCATGTTCTCTCAGTTGCCCTATACATTTCAGTGTTGCATAGTTCTATAAAGATATAAGATAATCCTGTGATCGCCATTACATATTTTAGTACCTTAGACGTTGTGTGCGGCAGTTTTAATACTAAAACAGGTGATAATAAGTAAACAGCCTCACCTGGAGTTATCATATGTTGCAACTTGCTTACTGATTCCAAGTATTACATAAAATGTTAGTTTAGTATGCATTGATAATTAGTAATTAAACAATATAGGTCATTCCTAAACTGTATGAAGGAAAAAACCGCAATAATTACTAATTAAAATGCAATTCAAGGTAAAAACTTAAAATATTTGCAAACACTGATGACTTAATATTTATTTGTCACAGAAAATTCCAAATTCTTGGTAATCCGAACTACCCGTGTGTTCTGTGTGTCATTCATAAAAATTGCTCGGAATATTTTGAGTAATTGAATGTTTTCCATTAGTTTTATTAATTTTATATACATATAAATAATAATGTCAAGGCTGAGAACTGAGTAGGGTAATGTTGGTTGCGCATTATAATATTACTTCAAAGAGGTTTTAATACTTTTTATGGGCTGAAGCAATCAAACTGGTTGGGTTAAACTTGTGCAAGAAGATTAATCCGTTCAGTACAAAAAATAGAAAAGTCTGTCTGCTAGATTTTCAGCACTTTTTTTACAGGTTTTGATGAATTTAAGCACACAGGTGGACTAAAACCAGGGTTAGATTATAGGATATTTTTTATCTTGACAGTATTTTCTTGTGTAATCATATTGTCTTTGCTATAGATGAACCCAGTAACAGGTAGCTTGGGCAGCAGATTCATCAGAAATCTATGCTGGTATGGCTATTCTGCACGCAAAATATATTTCAAACTGTGGCCATTTTTTTAACAATTGTTTTGACAATTGAAAGCCGACCAATTGGTCACCTCAACATTACACCAGATATGCGGTTTTGAAATGGAGTGAGGACACTCCATTTCAAAACCGCGTATTTTTATACCAGGCAGTTGTACATTAAAATATATTTTATCATTTATGCAAAAATACTACTCCCACATGGATTACATTATCTTTTTTTTATTATTTTAAATATCTAGGTATTTACTGACAGAGAAAACATCCTGTCAGGACGAGATTATTTATTTTTGTTTTTGTCCAAGGTTAGTATGTAATACACAAGATCAATCATTGTTCTCCTGCTTTTAATTTTGTTATAATTGGTGCAGTATATGTCGATCTTCAACACATCTAGCCACAGGTATATAGGACACAGGTAAATGATATATGAAGTCTCAGTTCAAGTGTATGTAACAGAGCACTGGGGGGAAAAAAACTAAGGACAAAACAACACGTCATGGTTATTTATTTAAACCACTGTTAAAGTTTAGTGTCCACATTTGGTAGCCACTGACAAAAATCTCATTATGGAACTGAAATGGAGTCAGACATCTATCAAGGCATGTCATTGGCAGGTGTAGTAAAACTTGGATGAGCCTGAAACAGGCACCTATAACCCAACAGTGAGGGAATTCAGACGGGATGATGATGATGATGATGATGATGAGAAGTTTCATAAAGCCATATCAATTCTGAAGCTAAACTTATTTGGTCTATCTCTTTATTAATATACATGCTACAAACAAGTGATAAATAATCATAAGATAAAAATTCACACGTGAATTCAATAAGCTTTAATTTACCTGATTTGGATAATCAAGTCGTCAATCTCATTAATATTAATTAATTGCTTACCCATTCTAAAACCACCAGGCAATTATTAATGATTTGAAATAATTTACTTCATATTAGGTGAGAATTTCCGAAATTAAAATAACATAAATTAAACAAATTGTTTACCTTCCGATGTCATGCAGGAAATACTCAATGAAAAACATGTTTTATGAATAAAAATAATAACAGAAATTCTACTATCTACAGATTATGAGTCAATTGTAAACAAAATTATCACAGGTTCATTTACCTGGCATAACTTACTTGAAAAATAATTACTACACTATCTCAGAGATAAAAATGACTGTTATCTTAGAATTTTAAGTAATCAAGCTGCATTGCAAAGCAATTACGACTGAAGAAATTTATTTTTACGCAGAAATAGGGGTGGGGTGTTTATTATTAGTCATATGCATTCGTTTTCCAGCCACCCTTCCTGGGGGTCCCATACACCCCACTTCGGCGAAACATTACGCATATGGGGCTAAGGGACATCCCTATTGGACAAACCATGCCCCAATTTAACAAATTACCTCTGAGCCCTCACAAGGTCACTGCTAAATTCCTATTTACAATTATTTCTCAGAAAAACATGAAAATACGTCGTGTGGGGGAAAGCAACGCGAAGAAAAATCGATAAATGTTTCCGAAACGCGTGTATCTTTAACAATTGCATGCGGGAATGATCAAGGCACACTTTTTTACAATCTCTAATTACGATGTCATTCATAAACGTATGTAATTACGATCGTAATCAAGTAATCGATGAACCGTAACGACCGCACGCCCGTGTATGTTTACGTTGTAATATCTATGAAAAAAACAGTCTGCGGATGAAAAGGAAGACCGCCAGTGCAGCGAATACTACATGGACGTAAATAGATCGACGCGTGCATCATCATCTTTGTAATTATTTATTTGTTTTGCTAACGAAAGCTCGGAGGAGCGATGAACTCGTTATATTGTACATACCTCATTTTGACGCACTTATCCTTTGTCGTAACAAATCCGTATGCACTACTGCACAACACGAAACAATTGTTCACTTATAAACTGCATATTTCCACAAACACAAAAGAGCATTTCCGTATTATCGACTGGTGTACACGTCTGGGACACTTTCGGTAGCCATTTTTGTCAAAAAACACTTTTTACGTCCCGATTCCCGATTTCGGAAAGCTGTGAGCGAGATGACGCTAGCGCCGCGCCGAGACAACGAATGAAAATAAATGGAACATTGAACCGGGCGGTCGCGAATCCCATAGTATAATGCTGTCCGATTCACATTACTGCATTCAACTTAGCTTCCGCCAAAAGCTTCCACGTTGAACGATATGCCTACGTTCACTGCTTGACAAACTCGCAGCTTTGGACTTCAGTATGCGAATCGGACGGAACGCGAATTTACATTTCTCGTCCTTATTCGGTATTTCTACCATACTTGGGCGGATAATATCCTATCCCGTGAAACCACCAATCACCATTTAGGAAATTATTTCGAAATGATACTGGTCATGCCATCTATTGACGAATTATAAAACTAAGTGTCAAAAACTTTCTTGGCAACACTGAATCATTTTAAATAATTCCTAAAAACAAAACCGCACTAGAAAATTTAAATATTTATACAAGTAAATAAATGTAACTTACTAGTGCTTTTAATAACTTATAGCTTGGAATTGTAAGTAGTTGCTAAACAAAGAAATCATAATTTGTTTTTGAGTCTGAAAACACTTTTAGTCCCTAGTGATGTTACAAAACTACTAAAACTAAATTATATTTTTTTACTGTTCCTTATTTATGAAATGTGAATTACGGTTACCCTAACTAACCCAAACTGTAATTTCCTATCATAATTCTAACTAATATTGTAAATGCGAAAGTAAGATTGTTTTTACCTTGTCAATTTTCACGCCCAAACCGCTGAACCGATCATCCTATTTTACTTTGGGATTACATTTTGAAACGAACATAGCGTATAATCTATCCCGAATAAAGGTACTGTTCAGTCAGTAAAGTGAGCGAAGCCGAGAGTAAAAGCTACTTTGGATTATAATTCTGTAACGATTTCGTGTCGTTCGAGGTTTAAAATTTGTTTTCACGGAATGTAAGCGTTAGTAATTTAATAAAATGCACTACCTATCAATTTATTTGATTTGATATCCATGAGTAAGATATTTTATTAGTTTTGTAAGTTTAAAAATAAAACTGAACACTCGATTAGCAGAATCGATTTCATATTTAGAATCGACTAATTTAAAATGTAGTGTCTTGTCAACCCTACAACGACGTAGATTGACAATCAAAGTGATCAAAGTGACAACAGTTTTCGAGGAAAAAGTCAGCCTGTTTTTTCATTGATAAACAGTTCCTTTTTCGAAAACATAAAAATAATGGTGGGCGCAATGCCTGTTAACTTAATACCAAAATTTTGCAACGGTACCATGGACAGTCACAATGGTACCGATGACAACGAAATTCAAGTACATATCGGTAGTCGCGTAAAGTATAATGATGATTTTGGTACCGTAAAGTATATTGGTGAAGTGCAGGGGTATAAAGGTATTTGGTACGGTGTCGAGTGGGATGACCCAGTGAGGGGCAAACACGACGGTTCTGTGGACGACGTACAGTATTTCAAGACGTCAAAACCCGGAGCGGGGTCTTTTATTCGCCCAAACAAAATTGCTCCGTATAAAACTTGTGCCGAAGCTATCAGGAAATACTATGGAGACCGTGAGGTGAGTAAGAGCAACTGTGTAAACAAAAAAGAACTTTTTAAAATGTTTTTTTAATATCCATTGTTGATGCACAAGCATTAGGTCATTCCACCCACATATAGACTTGGCTGATTAAGTGCTGCGTGGGTAGAATGCTTGTTTTCAATCTGTCTTTGCATGTCAAGGCTGTTTTTTGTCTGTATTGATTGTTAACTTTATTAGATTGTCTTTAAAAATGATAAAAAGTCTACAAAACAGTTTAGGACTTCAAATGAAACATTCTTCAAGGTATAGCAAGATGGGTCGATGATTTAAGGAAGGTGGCTGTCAGTGGATGAATGCGGGCTGCCCAGGACCGGGATGGTTGGCGCTCTTTGGGGGAGGCTTACATTCAGCAGTGGACGGCAATAGGCTGATAATATAATATAGCTATAACAAAGAGTAAAATTTACACAATAATTTAAGTAACAAGAGAAAAGTGTCATGGCTTAATTTTCTGGATCGTTCTTACCTGTAGGATACAAAATAATAAACAGAAAATATATATATACGTGGTTAAATTTTAGTTGTTTTAATCCTCTTCAGGGGTGATGATGAAACCTGCTTAGTACATTTTAACGAGTTAGGCGAAAATAAATGTACTGAGCAGCTGATTTTTTTTTTCGCGATTTCAGGTTTCATCCCATACTGAAAGTTGTTCGTTATGATGAGTACAATGACCCCTGAAGAGGATTAAAACAACTAAAATTTAACCATGTAAAAGTATGAAAATCATCAATCAATCAAAACACTATCTCATTAAAATGCCACTCCGTATTCAAGCATTACTTAATACTAGATTTGAATTAATTAATTGGTTAAAACTATTTTTAAGTAATAATTGAGTCTAAGGGAGTTTCCCCGTGACGCACGTGCGATTTGCAGTTTCTACTAACTACGTCCTTGCTACTATTGACGTTGTTGTGGCGAGCATGTTTTGTTTCCTTGGATGATTTTCACTTGTACTTTGAAACGGTTGAATTGTGTTGCATCGCATTATGGGGAAGCTCCCTTAGCCTAATACTCTACCCTCCCTCATCACGTAGGACGTTCACTGTTGAGCATAGTCCTCCCTCATAGATATTACCAGACTGGTTGGAAGTGACTTGCATCCAGCGTGATCCTATGATTTCATCAGATCGTCTGTCCACCTTGCAAGTGGACATTATCTAAATATCTACCCTCCAACATTAACATTTTTCTAAATCACACCACTTCTGTTTTTTGTCCCTTTATGTCACTCAGACACATAATTACATTCTTTTCAGTTCATTCAAATGACTCAATACGATGAAGTGACAAGAAGGACCATAGACATAGATATACCGTAAGTTCTTTTTTTGTAATTTTCTTATTAATTTGTCTATTACAGGATGAAACTGTGGCCGCTCACCGCAGAACGGTTATCAATGAGTGGAAGCGAGAGATGGGGGCGCCGTTCATTGAGATGGTTGGCTTTGAGAAGATTCATCAGAAACAGTAAGTGGAATCGTAGTTTTTGTTTCAAAATGTCTTCTTCTTTTAAAAGCTGCCCAGTTGGTCACATAGTCAAAAGTACGACTGAGTGTGGAGTCCTGGGTTGGGCAAAAAGTGCTATTGAGTCTATTCTCAACAGCAGTCCGGAGTTTCTAACTTGATGGTATAATACCCTTGAAATCCCTGGTTTTTTTTTTCAATGAAATTGATTTAAATTTTATCGAAAACTTCGTGCAAATGAAGTTACAGGCAGAATCTAGTGTTGAAAACACTGAAACATCATCAATATGAAGATATGGCTGCATGTTATCATTTGCAATCAAGTGAATATTACTGATAACATGCTAAAAATAAAACCTGATAACTTTTGATTTTTGTTTATCAAAAAACTAGCTGGCCCGGCGAACTTTGTTCCGCCTTAGGCTGCTTTTCCACCAGAGATGCGCTATGCTACGTTGCTGCGGATGCGTTTGATATCCACCAATCATATTCACTGGTTTACATAGCACAGCACTGGTGGAAACGGATTCAACTAAGATGTGTTTTTTATATGTAAGGATGCGTGCTATGGCTGCGTGCTGTGGCTGCGTGCTATGGCTGCGTGCTGTGGATGCGTGCTATGGGTCGTTTTCCCTAGTATCGATACATCGCATAGCTCGAGCTGCGCATCTTTATAGCGCAGCTACCTTGTGACAGCACATCTTCGTAGCGCAGCTACGCATCTTCATAGCGCAGCTACCTTGTGACAGCACATCTTCGTAGCGCAGCTACGCATCTTCATAGCGCAGCTACCTTATGACAGCACATCTTCGTAGCGCAGCTACGCATCTTCATAGCGCAGCTACCTTGTGACAGCACATCTTCGTAGCGAGCTACGCATCTTCATAGGGCAGCTACCTTGTGACAGCACATCTTCGTAGCGCAGCTACGCATCTTCATAGCGCAGCTACCTTGTGACAGCACATCTTCGTAGCGCAGCTACGCATCTTCATAGCGCAGCTACCTTGTGGCGGCGCATCTTCATAGCGCAGCTACCTTTTGACAGCGCATCTTCGTAGCGCAGCTACCCATCTTCACAGCACAGCTACATAGCGTAGCATCAGTGGAAACGGTCACACAGTTTCGTAGCTCAGCTTTTACATCCTCGCAGCACAGCTACATAGCGCATCTCTGGTGGAAAAGCAGCCTTAGAGGCAATAAATGAGCAGATTTTCGACTTTTTATTAGGATATCAAAAATTATTTAAATAATCAAGTCAAAAATCAATAATTTATTCTTTATTAGCCATGTATTGTGGTGCAGTGGTTGCACTGTACAGTGAAGCATGTTCTGATAGACGACATTTTTTTATTATTATCACGCGCAAGAACAAATAACGCGGATGGTCATCCGACTCGTGAACATGCCACATATACACCTAACAGACCATGTGAAAAACATGGATTTTCTATATTCAGACCACAAACTTTCAAGCATTGGCCTTGTGATTTGTTAATGGTCATGGCGAATGCAAGACGGATCGGAAATTGAGGTCGTTTAAACTCAAACGGCAAACCTATCATATGGGATCCTCGAAATGAGAACTTCCTCAACTTCGAATTTTCCTTTGAGTATCGTCGTGTAAATCACATTGTTCATCAATTTACTTACCACCAAACGCGTTCTGTTGCACAGTATTGGTTGGTTTATGTTTCGAAGCATGACTACATATTACGAAGCCAACCTTTATTTGTAAATTGTGCGGTGGTAAGTCAGGCATATCCAAGGAGTTTTAATTCAATTGAAAAGTTGGTGGCTAAATGCAACTGACATTTTTTTTAGCGTGGTTAAATAATCATGTGAGTCTCCCACCCAGGGCAGAGCGGGAAGGACTGTCAGACTCGTACTGACTAAAATCCACGGTGTCCTTCAATAGCCCTTTACGTTCCGGGGTCACGGTAAATCGTAAGTCGGTTTTGGCCCTCTAAAGGGGGGCCCCGTCATAATGCTGACACTCTTTGCATAACCGGGAAAGGTTCAACGTCGGACAGCGAGTCACCCATTACTCGTCGCCTGCCGACGTCTGACGCCGTGGGCGTCTACCACTGTGGCTGGGGTGGAGGGAAGACGCTATCCTCTCCTTCACGCGGCCCGCCTCCACCTTCGCGAGCATGACTGCTTCGCAGAAGGAGGCGACCGGTTCCCACTCCGTCTCGCCCCGCAGCATGGCCTCGACCAATGCCGAGCGCGAGAGGGAGGGTTTGTAGTCTACTATAAAGTTAACATGTGTACTTACTTACTCGAAAGCGAAAATTTGTGTCCAAAATTTAGACTTCTGCGTTAAGCGGTTTTGGCTCAGGAGAGGCAGGACAGAGGCGGGGTATTCAAGTTTAAGGGAAGGACTTTAAGGCGTCTGGCAGAATGATTGGCCCATCGGATTAGTCTGGCAGCTTACAAAAGGTCTTGAAATAGTACCATAAGTAACATCATGTAAAATGTAGGCTTGCTAAAATGACGTAGTTGATTTTATCCACCTTCAGGTCGCGCTACCTGTGGAAGGGCCCCGCTTTCAAGATAGTAAGTACGCATACCGGTACTGTCTTAACTTTATAGTTGACTACAATCAAAATTTCAGCTTTGCTAAAATGACGTAGGTCTGGGGGCTCTGGGATCTCACTCTATAGTACTTTTTGTTCAGATCCCTTATTCAATTTCGGCACCAACACCTTCTTCGTGATCATGTTACTACGTTTTATGTCACGTGTCACGGAAACAGGATAAAAATTTGATCATCTTGGTGGCGGCATAGCATTAATAATTATGATAATATCGGCACAATAAGCTTAGAAACTCAATACTAACACATCGACCGGTCAATTGATGTTTTGACACAGGTTTTGATTGATAATTTTTTCGTTTTGCTGTCACTCCATGTCAGTTGCGTTTTATTATACCACGTTTTATGTCACGTCCCACAGAAACGGGATAAAACAAAACAAAATAAAAAAAGGTAAAAAGTATCCTATATGCAGTGTAGGGCGTAGTTAACTACTTTTTGTAATCTTGATTACTAACTACGATTAAAAGTAGTTAACTACATGTAGTTATGATTACATGTAGTTAGATTACTTTTGCCAAAAGTAATCTAACTACATGTAATCATAACTACATGTAGTTACAACTACTTTTGCCAAAAGTAATCTAACTACATGTAGTTATAATTACATGTAATTATGATTACATGTAGTTACGATTACATGTAGTTATAACTACATGTATTTAACTACTTTTGGCAAAAGTAATCTAACTACCTTTTTTCTTTTTTTTGCGAAGTAAAGTCAAATGAGTTCTCCCAACAGGGAGGAGGGACTGTCAGACTTGTACTGACTAAAATCCACGGCATCTTTCAATAGCCCTTTACGTTCCGGGGTCAAGGTTCCTGTTTAGTCCCGCGACCCCGGCAGGGTCCCCTCTAAAGGGGGTCCCGTCATTGTGCTGACACTCTTTGAGGCGCGCGTGGAATACAACGCGCCATCGACCCGGGCATGGTCCATGGTCGGACAGCGAATCGTCCATTACTCGCCGTCAGATTAGGGAGTCAGACTCAGGGTCAAATATAGAGACAGACTCGTTCAGACCCGGTCAGACTTTGTTAGACTGATTAACTGTCATAATGAGATCTTACCTCCTGACTTGATGGAGTGACCTGAAGGTCTACTTTGGTGATTGCTTTGCTACTGGAACTCCTCGACGGATCGAACTAGATGTGTCGAGTTTGGGCTCGTTTTGTTAGTTATGATGAGATCTTACCTCCGGACTTGATGGAGTGACCTGAAGGTCTACTTCTATGACTTCTACTGGAACTCCTCGACGGATCAAACTAGATGTGTCGAGTTTGGGCTCGTTTTGTTAGTTATGATGAGATCTCACCTCCGGACTTGATGGAGTGACCTGAAGGTCTACTTCTATGACTTCTACTGGAACTCCTCGACGGATCGAACTAGATGTGTCGAGTTTGGGCTCGTTTTGTTAGTTATGATGAGATCTTACCTCCGGACTTGATGGAGTGACCTGAAGGTCTACTTCTATGACTTCTACTGGAACTCCTCGATGGATCGAACTAGATGTGTCGAGTTTGGGCTCGTTTTGTTAGTTATGATAATATCTTACCTCCGGACTTGATGGAGTGACCTGAAGGTCTACTTCTATGACTTCTACTGGAACTCCTCGACGGATCGAACTAGATGTGTCGAGTTTGGGCTCGTTTTGTTAGTTATGATGAGATCTTACCTCCGGACATAATGGAGTGACCTGAAGGTCTACTTCTATGACTTCTACTGGAACTCCTCGACGGATCGAACTAGATGTGTCGAGTTTGGGCTCGTTTTGTTAGTTATGATGAGATCTTCCCTCCGGACTTGATGGAGTGACCTGAAGGTCTACTTCTATGACTTCTACTGGAACTCCTCGACGGATCGAACTAGATGTGTCGAGTTTGGGCTCGTTTTGTTAGTTATGATGAGATCTTACCTCCGGACTTGATGGAGTGACCTGAAGGTCTACTTCTATGACTTCTACTGGAACTCCTCGACGGATCGAACTAGATGTGTCGAGTTTGGGCTCGTTTTGTTAGTTATGATAATATCTTACCTCCGGACTTGATGGAGTGACCTGAAGGTCTACTTCTGTGACTCCTACTGGAACTCCTCGACGGATCGAACTAGATGTGTCGAGTTTGGGCTCGTTTTGTTAGTTATGATGAGATCTTACTACTAGATGTACTAGTTCGATCCGTCGAGGAGTTCCAGTAGAAGTCATAGAAGTAGACCTTCAGGTCACTCCATCAAGTTCGGAGGTAAGATCTCATCATAACTAACAAAACGAGCCCAAACTCGACACATCTAGTTCGATCCGTCGAGGAGTTCCAGTAGAAGTCATAGAAGTAGACCTTCAGATCACTCCATCAAGTCCGGAGGTAAGATCTCATCATAACTAACAAAACGAGCCCAAACTCGACACATCTAGTTCGATCCGTCGAGGAGTTCCAATAGAAGTCATAGAAGTAGACCTTCAGGTCACTCCATCATGTCCGGAGGTAAGATCTCATCATAACTAACAAAACGAGCCCAAACTCGACACATCTAGTTCGATCCGTCGAGGAGTTCCAGTAGCAATCACCAAAGTAGACCTTCAGGTTACTCCATCAAGTCCAGAGGTAAGGTCACATCATAACTAACAAAACGAGCCCAAACTCGACACATCTAGTTCGATCCGTCGAGGAGTTCCAGTAGAAGTCATAGAAGTAGACCTTCAGGTCACTCCATCAAGTCCGGAGGTAAGATCTCATCATAACTAACAAAACGAGCCCAAACTCGACACATCTAGTTCGATCCGTCGAGGAGTTCCAATAGAAGTCATAGAAGTAGACCTTCAGGTCACTCCATTATGTCCGGAGGTAAGATCTCATCATAACTAACAAAACGAGCCCAAACTCGACACATCTAGTTCGATCCGTCGAGGAGTTCCAGTAGCAAAGCAATCACCAAAGTAGACCTTCAGGTTACTCCATCAAGTCCGGAGGTAAGGTCACATCATAACTAACAAAACGAACCCAAACTCGGCACATCTAGTTCGATCCGTCGATGAGTTCCAGTAGCAACCACCGAAGTTGACCTTCAGGTCACTCCATCAAGTCTGGAGGTAAGATCTCATCATAACTAACAAAACGAGCCCAAACTCGACACATCTAGTTCGATCCGTCGATGAGTTCCAGTAGCAACCACCGAAGTAGACCTTCAGGTCACTCCATCAAGTCCGGAGGTAAGATCTCGTCATAACCAACAAAACGAGCCCAAACTCGACACATCTAGTTCGATCCGTCGAGGAGTTCCAGTAGAAGTCATAGAAGTAGACCTTCAGGTCACTCCATCAAGTCCGGAGGTAAGATCTCATCATAACTAACAAAACGAGCCCAAACTCGACACATCTAGTTCGATCCGTCGAGGAGTTCCAGTAGAAGTCATAGAAGTAGACCTTCAGGTCACTCCATCAAGTCCGGAGGTAAGATCTCATCATAACTAACAAAATGAGCCCAAACTCGGCACGTCTAGTCCAATCCGTAGAGGAGTTCCAGTAGAAGTCATAGAAGTAGACCTTCAGGTCACTCCATCAAGTCCGGAGGTAAGACCTCATCATAACTAACAATACGAGCCCAAACTCGGCACATCTACTTCGATCCGTCGAGGAGTTCCAGTAGCAGTCACGGTGTAGACATTCAGGTCACTCCATCTAAACCGGAGGCAAGATCTCATTATGACAGTTTATCAGTCTGACATAGTCTGGCAGTTTATCAGTGTGACAGTCTGACCGAGTCTGTCTCTGTATTTGACCCTGAGTCTGACTTTATTTGACTCTTAACCTGACAGCGAGTAATGGATGATTCGCTGTCCGACCATGGACCATGCCCGGGTCGATGGCGCGTTGTGTTCCACGCGCGCCTCAAAGAGTGTCAGCACAATGACGGGAACCCCTTTAGAGGGCTATACCCTGCCGGGGTCGCGGGACTAAACAGGCACCTTGCCCCCGGAACGTAAAGGGCTATTGAAGGATGCCGTGGATTTTAGTCAGTACAAGACTGACAGTCCCTCCTGCCCTGCCCTGGGTGAGAGGACTCATTTGAGTTAGATTACTTTTGGCAAAAGTAGTTACTTTTTTGTAATCTGATTACTAACTACGATTAAAAGTAGTTAACTACATGTAGTTACGATTAAAAGTAGTTAACTACATGTAGTTACAACTACATGTAGTTAGATTACTTTTGCCAAAAGTAATCTAACTACTAACTACATTTTGTAGTTAGTAATCTAACTACATTTTTCGATTACTTAATGTAGTTAGTAATCATGATTACTAACTACAAAATGTAATCGTAGTTATTAATCAGTAGTTAGATTACAAAATGCCCAACTCTGCCTATATGTTACTCCTGGTTCTAAGCTACCTCCCCACCAATTTTCAGCCAAATCGGTTCAGCCGTTCTTGAGTTATAAATAGTGTAACTAACACGACTTTCTTTTATATATACTAAGCTACCTCCCCACCAATTTTCAGCCAAATCGGTTCAGCCGTTCTTGAGTTATAAATAGTGTAACTAACACGACTTTCTTTTATATATATAGATATCAAAAAGTAAAGTGATCAATAAATGTTTAGTATTCAGTAAAAAAAAATATCAAAGGACAAAACAAGACTCTATTACTAAGACTCTGCTGTTCGTCCTTCTGTCTCTCTGTCTGTTCGTCTATCATCAGTCTGTATCTCATGAACTGTGATAGTAAGACAGTTGGACAAAAAGTACCTATAAAGAAAATAATTAAGCGGTCTCCCATGCCTCAAAGAGCGTCAGCACAATGACGGGGGCCCCTTTAGAGGGCCACAGCCTTGCCGAGGTCGCGGGACATACGTATACCGCGACTCCGGTACGCAAAAGGGCTACCGAAGGACACCGTGGATTTTAGTCAGTACAAGTCTGACAGTCCCTCCCGCCCTGCCCGGGGCTGGGAGGACTCATTTGATGATTTTACCACGAAAAAAAAAAAAAAAAAGCGGTCTCCCATACAAAAAACGTGTTTTTTTGTCTTTTTCGTAGAAAATGGTATGGAACCCTGCGTGCGTAAATCTGACTTGCACTTGGCCGATTTCATTTTCAATTTTTAAACAGTATTTATTAATTAATTGTCATTTCGAACAAGCAAAATAACTGTATAAATCTTTATTTACAAAATATCCACATGTAAATTGACAGGAATTACAGAATAGTTAATAATATAATAATATTCCACAACTATCACACAACGCCATCTAGTCCCAAGCTAAGCAGAGCTTGTGTTATGGGTACTAGACAACTGATAAACATACTTATATATTTCTAAATACATACATATGATAGATAAATTACACCCAGACACAGAACAAATGATCGTGCTCATCACACAACATTTGTCCTGGGTGGGAATCGAACCCACGACCTCCGGCATAGCAGTCAGGGTCACTAACCACTAGACCAACAGGCCAGTCAGTTAATTGAAATATTGCCTATAGACACAATAAACAAGATAGTAAAGAACTGACCAGTTGGCAGATACATAACAAGAAGTATCTGTAACATAATAAGTCATATTATATTTCACTTGAAGATTTCCTTTCTGATGATAGACACTGGCTTTATAAGCTAACTTGGTAAAGTAATTTGAAATAAGACGCACCGTCACACGTCCCACTCGATTTTTTGTCATTCATTCAGCATCTATGTATTCTTCGGGGATAGAGCGATAAACCTCAAGTCACAGCTCAAGTGGAGTCTGGGCATCTGGCTAGACGCAGAGATGGCAGAAGGAGTAGGGTTTTGACCGAATGGTGGCCAAAGAAACCAAAAGCCCGTTGGGTTGACGATATCGTCAAGTTTGTGGGAAGATATGGGAGTGATATGATGATGATAATATCCAGTGGGAGATCCCAGGCTGATATGATGATGATGATTATGATATGGACTGCTTTGGGCGGTCGGACCGCGAACAGTCAAATTCAACTGCTTGAAGCTGCCATTGCTAATTGGAGCAGTTAGCGATAACCCTTTCTAAAGGAACTCCATTGAGCCTGACTGGAGGTATGCTTACCGGACATCTTGCATTGGCGGTCTCAAAAATCATACATACAATCATTAAACAGTAAACCGTGACCACAAGCGTATTCCTCGCATATCTGTAACAGCTTCCTCAAGCCGCCAGACCGAGGCAAAACTTAAATTATTGACACATGTAAATGAGTTATGGACTTGCAATGCCCAGTTTTCGTCCGAACAAAAAGCTTTTTCATAGCGATACCAATCATTTTTGTCGTTATAACCCGGAATAAAATGATAATTTGTTGAATATCAAAGGTTTAATATCGAATGGGGCTCCATAGCTCACAAGCAAAATAATATGGCGTGTGCATGAACCCATGTCGCCCCTAAACTATCGGGTTAGTCAACCATTTGATTGTTTAGTAGAACATTCAAGGTCATGTGGGTGGATTAAACCATGAAGCTAAATTTCATGTATGTTGAATCATTCGAAGTCGTCGAAACCATGAGCCAGATCTTTGCCAGCTATCGGAACACTCAATTATTTACCTGGAGTTAACGTTCACGACTTTGGTCTCAGCGTTGAACGGTAGCGACGCGAATGAGGCATTAGTTACTTTGTAGTACGCGAATCCGCCACTGTCGGCTTCTCGTGATATTTTTCAAACATTTCTATACATTTGATCTTACCTTACATGTGATCTTGCGTAGGCTAACAGTAGTACTCCTAAACAAAAGTGTTATAAACCTTTCCAAAATACCTTGCATCTTCTTTCCAGAAAATTCGACCGCCTGCTAGAAGTGTGCGTGCACGACCAGAACATAGCGAAGCCCGGTGACGTGGCGGCGCTCTGCCCCGGCGTGCGAAGCTTGGACGTATCCCGTAACCTGTTCTGCAACTGGCGTGAGATCATCCAGCTGTCTGCTCAGTTGCCCGACCTTAGGGAGCTCGATGTTAAGTAAGTCATAGCTTGAGTCTTCTAGGTGCTTCTTTTATCATCATCAGCCTATAATGTTCCCACTGCTGGGACACAGGCCTCCTCTCTGTGAGAGGGAGTGTGCCATAAACCACCCCACGGGTTGGTAAATGTCACATGTCTTCGAATTTGATGGTTCTAGGACATGCCAATTTCCTCGTGATGTTTTCCTTCACCGTTTTGAGAACAGTTGTGATGAAATAAATTACACAAAGTAATGCGCCAGGTTGAGTTCGAACCAACGACCTACAACTCGTACTCGTAAGTCGGCGCCGATATCATGAGGCCGCCACTGCTTCTTTTTTAATGATAGGAATTTGGACTGGAACTTGAAAATTTATCATTTTACAAGCCTGTGCTGGGGTTACCGATCTTGGATCTTGAAACTTTTTAAACCATGGTTTGGTAACAGAATTTATGGATTTTGAAATTGAGTTTCTAATATTTGAATTTGCTATGATCTGTTAGAGTGTCAATGATTCTAGACACACATACCATATTGTGAAAATTCCAGTAATCGGTTTTTTATCAAACCATCTCATATACAAGGTGTTAAAAATCAACTGTAGGAATTTCGTGTGCGTACTCGGTATCAAAAACCAAGTACATTCCAAAGAAAAAAAAATTTTTTCGAGCATTTTTTTTCAAAAAAAAATTTTTTTTCAAGCATTTTTTTTTTGGTCATGTTAATGAATTTGATTGCTCTTTGAGGTCGTTCACCCGTATGTAGCGTTCACAGCTGATCCCAACTTTCCCATCACATTTTGCAGACTTTGGACTGGCAATTTATCGAAATACTTACAAATAACTTATTTTATTGGCCATATTAATAGGCCAATAGAAATATGCTTGAAAAAAAAATTAATAACTTTGTAAAAAAAAAATATTTTTTTTTAAAAGTGCTCAAAAACAAAAATTTTTTTTTTGGAATGTACTTGGTTTTTGATACCGAGTACGCACACGAAATTCCTGCAGTTGATTTTTTAACACCCTATATAAAATTTCGGCGACATAAGGGGCTTTCAGTCTTCATAATTAAATCTGTAACTTATGTGTGTCTCACAAGTCAAGTTATTATAGAAAAAAAAAAACTAATATAACCTCTTCTTTCACAGCAAAAACCGCATGGCCATAGACATGCCAGAAGAAACATTGGCCCAACTCTCAATCAATTTTGCCAACCTTGAGAAACTAAACATTTCAGTTTGTGACTACGAATGGGCGGATATTCTCGCCCTCTCACATCTATGGCCGAAACTGAATGAAATGATCGCAGCCTACAACAGAATTAAAAAAATAACTCCGCCAACAGTAACTTTGAGAACTTTAACGGTTTTAAAATTGGATGGAAATCCGTTAGATCGATGGTCGGAAATTATGAATCTTGGCAGTTTGAAAAACTTAAAGGTTCTAAGTTTGAATGACTGTCATTTTACTGAGATCAGGTTTAGTGAGAATCCTGAAGATAAGGTGGATGTGTTCAAGAAGTTGGAAGTTCTGTTTTTGAATAGGAACAGGATTAATAATGTGAGTATGGTAACATTTTGGTATTGCTAGTGCAAAAACATGTTGAATACGAATTTTTGTTGTATTAAACTTTTATCTCTTAGTTGCAATGATATTATAAGTCATAGATATGTTATACACGTACAAAACAACAGAAAAAAGCGTACCGCGCAGAGAAGCAGCACACATACACACTTTTTATTCACACACATTACATTTCACTACAAGTAAAAAGGATAGTTTGATAAAACCAATATGAAAAAAAGTGACAGCTAGATGGTGACGCTCTCTCTTTTATCTCACTCGCACTCTTTCTTTTACGACGCCATATTATAGAAACGTAATGTTTTATTTGTGAAAATATTAAGATAAATAATATATTTACGAATGATAAGTGATTCTTTGACTTTTAGAAGTCTTGTTTGTATAATTTGTACAATATCTCATCACACACGATGGCATTTTCGGTGGTTTTGAGTCACTTTTACTTTTGACTCGCTCTGTAGTACGTGAAGTGCATCCGTTGTCGCTGGCAACGTCGGACTGAGGTCAAGGTTTGTGAATCAACCACATTTGAGCGCGTTTGTTTTTGAGCGCGTATAACGTATCTACACCTTTTTTACATATAATATCATTGCTTAGTTGTCCACAAAAAATATACAAGTGGAATTGAGAACCTCCTCAATCGTTACTGTTAGGCAGAAGCTCCAAAGTCTGACAACCAGTCTTACCATAGGGTATTATCCAGTTACTGGGTTAGTGGAGGTCCGATAGGCTCCATGTAAAACACTATATTCAGCTGCATCTGGTTTGACCGGAAGCCGACCCCAATATAGTTGGGAAGGAAAAAGCGAGGCAGATAATACTTGACCCTGTATATTTCACATTCCAGTGGCGATCACTGAGCGAACTAAACAAACTACACGGCCTGAAAAAACTGTACTTCCTGAAAAACCCTATTCAAGATAATGACGACTACGACACTGGATCACAACTTATTATGGCTAAAATTGGAACATTGCAGGTAAAGAATACCTTATTTTCCTACTAAGATATTTACTACTAGATTTAGGGAGCTTGCTAATGACCCGATTCGTGCGATAACTAAAAATGAAAACCGTCCTTGCTACTACGATATAATGACGCAATTCGACTGACGTACGTCGTCGTGGCGAGCGTGTTTTGTTTTTGCTATCCGCAGATAACCGCACGTTTTATGTCATATGTTGTAGTGGTAAGGCTGATATTCACTTGTAGTTGGATTCGGTCGAATAAAGTCGCATCCATTTCTGAGACAGCCAGTGCCTCTACCATGAGTTGTCATTACGATACTCGATCATACGCATCGACCGCGTTTGGCGCTCTCATTGGTCGAGAGTTCATACAACATTGGAGCGGGCCAAAGAGAGCGCCAAACGCGGTCGATATTGATGATCGAGTATCGTAATGACAACAGCTCATGCTATGGGTACTGAGGCGTCGCGGCAGACCTCGTAGAAGATGGCGGGACGAGCTGGGCAAAACCAATGACCTGACCAGTGGTCCACTTTGGCCGTTGATTGTGAAAACTGAAAGTCATGGGGAGAAGCCTTTCCCCAGCAGTGGGATGATGTAGGCTAGCAGTATCAGTATCAGTTTGACTAAATTTGCTAACAAAAGTATGTAATCACTTACTCCGATTCCGTGCAATCTTGAGTACTTAATAACTAGTTAAGAATAATAAAAATTGTACCATTTTAAAGGTAAACAAACCCTTCAATAAAACCAACTTCAATGGTACAGCAAACATTCCATAAAAGTATGTTTGTAAGAAAGAGATGTAACTCGCTAGGAGCATCGTCTAAAGACACACAAAATGCTACTGAACTACCCAATACCCAATTTACACCTCCCAACTGGCAAAGAGACCAAATACCAACAACAAAGAGAAAAATAACAGAAATTAGCCCCAACTTGGAGGATAAAAACAAAAAACTAATGAAAACTAACTACCTAGTTCCAACTCAAAATCAATTTGATATACTGGATGGGGACAACGATGAAGGAACAGAAGACAATGTTGAACATAAAGAACCAAAACCTGAACCAATTTTTGTCACAGGCGTCATCAATGTGTCAACTCTCAAAGAAATATTGGCCGAAATTGTCACAAATGACAACAAGTATACAATGACCACCTTGAAGTCTGGTCACATCGTCAAAATTATGCCTTCTGATGTAGAAACGTACAAAGTGATTAGAGGGAACTTCATAAAAAATAATATCCACCACTATACAGGGTGTCCAGTAATGAATGGATAACCTAGGAATGGGTCATAGTAGAACTAAAGGCGATTCAGAAAAAAATACAAAAAAAAATCAATACCGAGTATTTTCTAAGATATGTCACTTTTAAGAATATTGAAAATTTTTGGTACCCTACTTTACATTCTTGCACACCACGGCCACAAATTTATGAATTCCATCATTTTTTTATTGACAAAATAATCTAAATTAACTGAGCTAATAGACGAGCAGTAAATAGTAACACTGCTACTAAACAGCTTTTTAAAAAATGAACTCGAATTAGTACTTTAGTGAAAAAATTGAGAAAAATTTTCATTGAGACAAAGTTTAAGCAACCATAGCATGAAAAAAACGTATGGCAACACAGGTGACCAATAATTTTAAAATAATATGCATTTAATGCAAATTTCAAAAAGGTATTACTTATCATTGTACCTAATGTAAATAATGAATTATTGCTAATTGAGTTTGAAAGGAGAGAAAATTACTGCTGAGAAAAGTTTGAAATATTCAGGTAGTCCAGGTAAACCCCACACATTTTAAGAATTTCACCGAAGAAAAAAAAAGTCTCATCTTCTAGACGCTTCGAATGACACCTATTTCAAATCTGTTGGATACCTTCACCCACCTTCACTCAGGTTAGGTTAGGTAAGCCAATTTCTCTCCTTTCAAACACAAATAGCAATTACTCATTATTTTCAATAGGTACAGTGATGAATAATACCATTTTGAAATCTGCATTAAGTGCATATCATTTAAAAATTATTGGTCACTTGGGTTGCCATACGTTTTTTTCGTCATTGTACCTATTGAAGATAATGAATAATTGCTATTTGTGTTTGAAAGGAGAGAAATTTGCTAATCAACCTAGGTGAAGGTATCCAACAGATTTGAAATAGGTGTCATTCTAAGCGTCTAGAAGATGAGACTTTTTTTTACTTCGGTGAAATTCTTAAAATGTGTGGGGTTTACCTGGAATACCTGAATATTTCAAACTTTTCTCAGCAGCAATTTTCTCTCCTTTCAAACACAATTAGCAATAATTCATTATTTACATTAGGTACAATGATAAGTAATACCATTTCAAAATCTGCATTAAGTACACATTATTTAAAAATTATTGGTCACGTGTGTTGCCATACGTTTTTTTCATGCTATGGCTGCTTAAACTTTGTCATAACGAATTTTTTTCTCATTTTTTTCACTAAAGCACTAATTCGAGTTAATTTTTTAAAAAGCCGTGTATTAACAGTGTTACTATTTACTGCTCATCTATCAGCTCAGTTAATGTAGATTATTTTAACAGTAAAAAAATGATGGAATTCATCAATTTGTGGTCGTGGTGTGTAAGAATGTAAAGTAGGGTACCAAAAATTATCAATATTTTTAAAAGTACATATCTTAAGAAATACTAGGTATTGATTTTTTTTCGTATTTTTTTCTGAATCGCCTTTAGTTCTACTATGACCCATTCCAAGGTTATCCATTCATTACTGGACACCCTGTATATACCAACTAAAGAGTGAAAGAGCATACAGAGTAGTACTACGCGGCCTACACTCTTCTGAGGATACTGAAGTAATAAAACAGGAACTCAGCGAGCTCGGACACGACGCCAGACAAATAATAAATATACGCCATAAAACAACAAAAACTCCATTACCTCTCTTCTTTGTCGACCTTGAACCTAAATTTAACAACAAAGATATATTTAAAATAAATCGGCTGAACTATATGAAAATTTCCTTTGAAGCACCGTATAAAAAGAGAGAGGTGCTACAGTGCAAACGTTGCCAAAGATTCGGGCACTCCAAAAATCAATGCTTGCGACCATACCGTTGTGTCAAGTGCGCTAAAGAACACCCAACGTCTACATGCACAAAAACACCTGACACTGATGCAACCTGCGCAAATTGCCAGGAAAAACATCCTGCAAGCTACAAAGGCTGCATAAAATACCAACAATATAGAGATCTTATAATAAAACCAAAACTAAAACCAACAACAAGATTAGAGAACAATGATGGAATCAAACAAAACATCCCAACAAACAACCAGTACTTAAGGAGACAAAACTACACTTACGCAGACGTTGCCCAGACAACAATGAAAAGTAACGAAAAAATAGAAACAAACACAAACATAAATAATACTGACTTTGTTGAAATAATGGACTCAATGCTCAACAAATTCCAAAATCTTATGAGTAAAATGATAGACAGCATGATGGACCGCATGATTAACCTAATCAAGCCTCTCATACTAAGATGCCCCTGAATCTTCGTATAGTCACTTGGAATGCCAACGGACTCACTGATCGACGAATGGAGCTCGCAGTTTTCTTAAAGACAGAAAAAGTTGATATTGCATTAATTTCCGAAACAAGATTTACAGCTCGTACTCATATGAACTTCAGAGGTTACAAAATGTACAACACAAACCATCCTTCAGGCAACTCACACGGTGGGACCGCAATTATTGTTAAGGAAAACATAAAGCACTATCAAATTGAAGAATACAAAACCGAAAAGATTCAAGCGACAACCATACGAGTGGTAGAAAAAGAAATGGAAACTACAATTTCTTCTATTTACTGCCCTCCCAGACACACAATAACTAAAGACGACTTTATAGACTACTTTAACAAACTAGGGAACAGATTCATCTGTGGTGGAGATTGGAACGCCAAACACTGCTACTGGGGCTCTAGATTGACATTGCCAAGAGGTAGGCAACTGCTTTTCGCCATCAATGAAATCAATCTTAACTACAAGTCGCATGGCAAACCTACGTACTGGCCTACCGACACAAACAAAGTTCCGGATTTGTTAGACTTCTTCATCACTAAAAACATTCCACCCAATCACTTGAACATCGCTGAATGTATCGACCTGTCGTCAGATCACGTACCTGTTATACTTGACATAAACTGCAAAGCAAAACTATTCCAAACCGCTCCTAGGCTACATAATCGAAATACTGACTGGGAACTATACAAAGATATAATTGAGAAAAATGCCACACTGAATATTCCATTGAAAACCAAAGAAAATATAGAAACAGCTATTGAAAATTTTAATAAATTAATCCACAAAGCTTCTGGTAAATGTAATCCTGTAAGCATACCCAAAACCTCTGATCAACATAAGTACCCGAAACAAATCAAAGACAAAGTAGACGAAAGACGAAGGCTGAGAAAAATATGGCACAACTCTAGATACCCAAGTGACAAAAGAAAATTTAACAAAGCTTCTGAGGAACTAAAACAATTGATCAATCAGACAACAAACGAAAACCTACAATCGTACCTTAGTAGCCTCTCTCCACACAAAACTTCTAATTATTCACTATGGAAAGCAACTAGAAAGCTAAAAAGACCCACAACTCAAATACCTCCGATTAAGATGGATACCGGTACATGGGCCAGATCAGACGAAGAAAAAGCAAAAGCGTTTGCAGAGCATCTCAAAAATGTTTTCAAACCACACATGAGCACTGACCCAGATCATGATGAGGAAATCAGGCAATTCTTGGACTCTCCGCTGCAAATGTGTACTCCTTTAAGAAGTATATCTCCCAAAGAGGTGTGGAGAAAGGTGAAAAACCTTCAGGAAGGAAAATCTCCAGGTTATGATTTAATTGACGCTACCCTGCTGAAAAACCTCCCAAAAAAGGGCCTCTTAATGCTCACGAACATTCTTAACGCATGCCTTAGACTGCAAATATTCCCATGCCAGTGGAAAATTGCCCAAGTTATCATGGTACTCAAACCTGGGAAACCGCCTTATGAAGCCAGCTCCTACAGACCTATCAGTCTTCTACCTGTAACTGGTAAATTACTAGAAAAAATTCTTATCAGCCAAATACGTCCACACCTTGAGGAAATATTGCCGTCTCACCAATTTGGCTTTCGGGAGCAACACGGTACCATTGAACAAGTACATCGACTTACTGACGTGATAGGCCGTGCTTTTGAAGAAAAGAAATACTGCTCGGGTGTTTTTGTCGACATTGGACAAGCTTTTGATAAAGTATGGCATGATGGACTGTTATTTAAGATCAAAAAATTGCTTCCTCACTCATTCTTTCCCATCATGAAATCGTACCTAAGTGAGAGGTGTTTCGAGGTCAAGTACAACAACATTACATCAGTAATGTATGAAATACTGTCAGGAGTACCACAAGGAAGCATCCTTGGTCCCATACTTTACCTGCTGTTCACGGCCGACCTTCCCACGTATACAAATAACACGACTGCTACCTACGCTGACGATACAGCCCTCCTATCTGTCCACAATGATCCTGAATTGGCATCTGAGAATATTCAAACTCAATTGTCAGAAATAGAAACTTGGTTTAACAAATGGCGCATAAAGGCAAACCAGAGCAAATCAGTTCACGTCACATTTACCCTCCGAAGAAAAACTTGTCCCCCGGTCAAACTATACAATGAGGAAATCCCACAAAAAGAGGACGCTAAATACCTTGGTATGTACCTAGACCGCCGTCTCACATGGCGAAAACACATTTGGGCCAAACGGAAACAACTGGATACCAGAGTAAGGGAAATGTACTGGTTGATTGGACGGAGATCACAGCTATCCTCGGCTAGTAAGATAGTCATCTATAAAGCCATACTGAAACCCATATGGACTTACGGGATTGAATTATGGGGAACCGCGAAAAACAGCAACATAGAGATCTTACAGAGATTCCAGAGCAAAACTCTGCGTAATATGCTTAATATCCCACAATATATCAGCAACAAATACATCCACATGGACCTGAACATAAAAACTGTTCAGCAAGAAATCGTCAGCTTCAGTAAAAAGTACCAGACTAGATTGTCAAGACACATTAACCTACTGGCATCAATGTTGGAAGGCACTGGAAGCGCTCAATACTATCGTCTTAAGAGACACAGCGTACCTGCACTA
The DNA here is from genome assembly GCA_950005045.1 of Agrotis exclamationis. Taxonomy (NCBI): domain Eukaryota; kingdom Metazoa; phylum Arthropoda; class Insecta; order Lepidoptera; family Noctuidae; genus Agrotis; species Agrotis exclamationis. The sequence goes on from OX465441.1 coordinate 13,017,684, forward strand.
ATAGACCGATTTGAAGACCGCACTGCATAGGCAAGCTTATTGAAGCTTCCTACTTGAAGCGCCCTTACCCCTCGTACAAGACAAATAAATGGCCCATTGTGAATCTCACAGATTGCCATGTTACAGAAAAACATAAGAGAAAAAAAAAAAAAAAATTTAAAGGTTTAACTGTTAACTTTAAGTTGATACCAAATTTATTCAAATCACTCCATTGTTTAAGGGTAGCCCCCTTAGACAATGGAGTGATTTGAATAAATTCAATCCGGATCCCGGATCAATTCCAAGTAAATGATTCCATAAATAACCTATTCCCGTGGTGTAACATATAAATCTCCCTCTTTTATCACTCTTTTAAAAAAACCTCATCAAAATCCGTTGCGTAGTTTTAAAGATCCAAGCATACATAGGGACAGACAGACAGCGGGAAGCTACTTTGCTTTATACTATGTAATATTCGGCCGTTCAGAGAATGCGTTCCTGACACCTATCAGTTAGTCACTTATTGACACTCAGTTTGGCCACAGAATACTTAATAGTACAACAGAAGGACTACTCCAAAAAAAAAATCAAACAAATGTAAAATCTATAACCGAGAGAATAAAGTACATTTTAACTGGCAGCCGTACCGCCCACCTACTTTTATAATAGCCTAAACTTCCCGTGCGCAAGCAAAAATGTACTGAATGATTACGCGCGAGAGTTTATGTTGGTATAACTGACGCCAACGACGTTAAAAGGTTACTATGGGTCAAGCTCAATAGGGTTGCGACTTGCGAGTTTAGGCACAAATAGGTAGGTACCTATGCGTATTTTATGCATTTGTTAAATTACATTATTACCATAAATACCTATGTTCCTCAAGGAATTTTGTTTTTATCATCAGCCTATATTATCTTTTTGGTTTCGTCATCGATTACTACATACATTATTGATTGTTAGCACAGAATGTTAATAGTAGGTACGAGTAGGTACTCGTACCTTACGTGAGGAATAATATTTATAATAATATTATCTTTTCTACCTATAACATTTATCTTACAAAAAAAAAAGAATAATATTTAAAAGATTTTTATCGTCTATGGCAAAATAGCCAGTCCTTATTATTTTGCACTCAACCTAGTAACCGACCAATTACTATCGCATACTGTCACAGGCCCCGCGTTGCGTGTCTTTGTAGGTAGGTAAAAAAGTGGCGCAGCGAATTACGACCGCTGACCTTGAATGCGTAGTGTGGCCATTTTCTGAGTTAGAACTTTTAAACAACAACGCAAATATCTTTCTACTTTCTACCGATCTTAATTCTTAGTACTCAGCTTAAGGTGAGTGAGAGTGTCGTCTTTTTATCTTGGTCGTCCAGTAGGCTCACACCCACCCCCCCACTTAGTATCTCGCCTCATTTCTAAACTTGTAACCTACCTAATCATGATCAGTTAAGCCCATACTTCACAAGCAGGGAGATAATTTTGTTGATCATTACTAAATATGATTGTACTAGGTATATATTTTTTTCTTCATAATAATGTCGTGTTAATAATTTCCCAAAAGCACTTAAAGCAAGAAACTTGTGCGTAACTACACGTAACGTAACAAAAATATTATGGAGACGGAGCGCGTGCGAAACGGGTGGCGCGTGGCAGCCGTAGTGAATGGGCCACGACATAATGGCCCCGCAACTACTTGCAGTTTTATGCCTACACCGCGGAGTGAGACAGGCCTGGTTTGGCACAAAATTATAACATTCTTTGATTATTGATATAATAATGTTGTTTTAATGCTCATCAATTGTTAAAACGGTAAACAACCAGCAAAAATATTTTTATCGTAACTGCAACGCCATTAAAAAGTTACGTCGTCAGTTCAATCGCGACGTGTCAGGAACGCATTCTCTGAACGGCCGAATATTAGTGATACGATACAAAATATATAATACAACAAGAAAATAGAATGATTAGACAGAAATCAATAAAATAACCCGCTAGTGCATTCATGCGTGGAGGGGTGTAACATCTGACTGGACGATGTTCCCCTCCGTCCTGGTTGGCTATACGACCAGCTGACTCCTGCGCACCCCTTGATACCAGTCGCCAGCGAGCGGTGATGTTGATAAGACCGTCTAGTATCTCGTTTATAGATTCAGTTTTAGTGGCAACGTTATAAAATATGATAAATAATATCGGTTTTTGTATGAACGTTGTAAAAATGGTATACTAGCTGTTGCCCGCGACTTCGTCTGCGTGGCGAAGTTTTATAGAAATTGTAAATTCTAAAAACAACCCCTCAGGGATCGGATTACGCAAAATCCCGTCTTAATGAGCACCTACGTCCTAAAAAAACTCCTCATGCAAAATTTGTAACTCCTAGCACTTGTAGTTTCTGAGATTTTGTGATGAGTGAGTGAGTGAGTGACTTTTTGTTTTTAAATATTTATACTCGTAGGTAGAAGATAATAATGTGCTCATAAAGCAACGAATATTAAGTGTAGTGAGAAATAGTTGCGGTTTAAAAGATATCATCGGCATTTTAGTCTGGAATCGTACTGCTGGGTACTTGTCCCCCTTTTTCTACCATTCTTATCGGTTTTGTAAGACAGGCCTGTTGGTCTAGTGGTTAGTGACCCTGACTGCTATGCCGGAGGTCGCGGGTTCGATTCCCACCCAGGACAAATGTTTGTGTGATGATCACGATCATTTGTTCTGTGTCTGGGTGTAATTTATCTTTAATATTTATGTACTGGACCCGGGTACGTCCTTAAACTACGTCCAGCCACCGAAGGACGGGCAACAGCGTCCTTTGTAAACTTTCGGTGACCTTACTGCGATCCCCAAGCCGCCTGCCAAGCGTGGGGATTATGGCAACCCCCCCCCCCCATTATGATTGACAACAATAGCACACGGCCCCCAGTCCCCGGCAGCTCCGCTATTCCTGGTCTGGGTAGCGGATCGGGTAACGGCGGAGCAGGGGGTGCTAAGAATCCCCGGCAGATGCCCCGCTACCACCCCCAACGGACTTTGGCCCTGGCAACACACAACATCCGCACACTGAGGACCGATGAGAAGATTATCGAGCTGGAGGAAGAATTGAGCAAAATGCGTTGGGATATCTTGGGATTATCTGAAGTCCGAAGAGAGGGTCAGGATACGATAGTTCTAGATTCCGGCAACATGCTTTTCTACCGGGAAGGAGACCGTAGATCCCAGGGTGGTGTTGGATTTCTCGTCCGCAGGTCCCTCATCAACAACGTTGTGAAAGTCGACAGTGTGTCGAGTAGGGTAGCATACCTTATACTCAGAATAACCAACCGGTATTCGTTGAAGGTCATACAGGTATATGCGCCGACCTCGACACATTCTGATGATGAAGTAGAGGCATTGTATGAGGAGATATCCGAGGCCATACATACCTCCGAAACATACTTCACCGTTGTTATGGGGGACTTCAACGCGAAGGTGGGCGCACGGAATGGCGATGAGTTGAGAGTGGGGCCATTTGGGTACAGGCAGCGAAACCATAGGGGCCAGCGACTGGTCGACTTCATGGAAAAGGAAGAACTTCATTTAATGAACTCCTACTTCCAGAAGCGGCCATCCAGGAGGTGGACGTGGATGAGCCCCGATGGTACTACCAGAAATGAGATCGACTTCATCATGACGACCAAGAAGCGAATATTCAGTGATGTCTCTGTGATCGCCAAGGTGAAAACCGGTAGCGATCACCGAATCGTCAGAGGCACATTGAATATCAATGTGAAGCTTGAAAGGTCTCGTCTGGTGAAGTCCACGCTCCGACCTGGTCCTGCCCACATCCAGAACCCCGAAGACTTTCAACTCGAACTGCACAATCGCTTCCAGTGCCTAACCGAATGCGAAACTGTGGACGAGATTAACAATGGGTTGGTGGAAACTGTCCAAGCTGTGGGGTCCAAGTTCTTTAAGACCCCGCGCCGCAATAAGCCTCAAAAGCTCTCGAACGGAACCATCAAGTTGATGCAAGACCGGGCCGAGATGAGGCTGCAATCTTCAGCTGACATGTCGGAATATGGCAAACTCAATAGACGAATCTCTAAATCAATGCGACGAGACCTGCGTGCCTATAGTACGGCACGGATCAAAGAGGCAATCGAGCGGAACCAGGGCTCAAAAGTCTTCGCAAAGAATTCGTCTATTGGGCAAAGTCAAATGACAAAGCTGAAGATTAACGACGGCAGCATTATTTCGACGAAGCCGGAGATCCTGAGAGAGCTTGAGAGGTTTTACGGACAGTTATACACATCAACACGACAACCCAGTGTCAGTACAGTTCGAGACGCAAGAGCTAAACTGACTCGACACTACACTGAGGATATCCCGGACATCAGCCTGTACGAGATTAGAATGGCTCTTAAACAGCTAAAGAATAACAAGGCGCCGGGTGAAGACGGAATCACAACAGAACTTCTGAGAGCGGGTGGAAAACCGGTACTTCTGGTCCTCCAGAAGTTATTTAATTCCGTCATACTCGAAGGTACTACGCCAGAAGCATGGCACAGGAGTGTGGTTGTTCTTTTCTTCAAAAAGGGTGACAACACCTTGTTGAAGAACTACAGGCCAATCTCACCTCTGAGCCATGTATACAAGCTGTTCTCAAGAGTCATTACGAACCGTCTCGAACGCAGGTTTGATGACTTCCAGCCTCCCGAACAAGCCGATTTCCGAAAAGGTTTTAGTACTGTAGACCACATACACACGCTCCGCCAGATTATACAGAAGACAGAGGAGTATAATCGGCCATTATGTTTAGCGTTTGTGGACTATGAAAAGGCCTTCGATTCAATCGAAACCTGGGCAGTATTGCAGTCCCTCCAACGATGTCATATCGACTATAGGTATATCGAAGTGTTGAAGTGTTTGTATAGAAACGCCACCATGTCCATCCGACTTCAGGAAGAGAGCACGAAACCAATCCAATTGCAGAAAGGCGTGAGACAGGGAGACGTTATTTCTCCGAAACTGTTCACGAACGCTTTGGAGGACGTTTTCAAGCTCTTGGAATGGAACGGATTCGGCATCAACATCAATGGCGAATACATCACTCACCTTCGTTTTGCCGATGATATAGTCATCATGGCAGAATCGTTGGAGCACCTCAATGCTATGCTCAGCGACCTCAGTATCGTTTCCCAACGGGTCGGCCTTAAAATGAACATGGACAAGACGAAAGTCATGTCGAATGTCCATGTGGCACCCGTACCGGTTGTTGTTGGGAATGATACTCTCGAAGTTGTAGACCATTACACTTACCTTGGACAGATTGTTCAGTTAGGTAGGTCCAACTTCGAGAAAGAGGTCGCCCGAAGAATCCAACTCGGATGGGCAGCGTTTGGGAAGCTACGTGATATCTTCTCATCGAGAATCCCACAGTGTCTCAAGACAAGGGTGTTTAACCAGTGTGTGTTGCCAGTGATGACATATTGCTCTGAAACGTGGTCTCTAACTGCTGGCCTTTTAGAGAGACTAAGAGTCACTCAACGAGCGATGGAAAGAGCTATGCTCGGAGTTTCTTTGCGGGATAAAATCCGGAACATGGATATTCGGCGAAGAACCAAAGTCACCGACATAGCTCATAAAATTTGCAAGTTGAAGTGGCAATGGGCAAGCCACATCGCTCGTAGAACTGACAACCGATGGGGAAGAAAAGTTCTCGAGTGGCGACCACGGACCGGAAGACGCAGCGTAGGTAGGCCTCCCACTAGGTGGACCGACGACATCGTGAGGGTCGCGGGCAACCGATGGATGCAAGTGGCGAATTGTCGTTCGGCGTGGCGGTCTAAGGGGGAGGCCTATGTTCAGCAGTGGACGTTTTCCGGCTGATGATGATGATGATGATGATGATTTATGTACTTAGAAAATTATAAGTATGTTTATCAGTTGTCTAGTACCCATAACACAAGCTCTGCTTAGCTTGGGACTAGATGGCGTTGTGTGATGGTTGTGGAATATGTTGTGGAATACCTTATATTATTAACTCTGTAACATAAAATATTTTCCAGGAACTAAACGGCTCGACAATAACCCGGGAACTGCGACGCGGTGCGGAGTATGACTATATGAAGCGATACGGAGCTGAGTGGAAGTTGGCACAGAACGACCCCGTCGCACAGAGAGCCTTCAATGAAGAACACTGTCGGTTCGCAGAACTTGTTAGCAGTAAGTAGCCTAACTTCTACCATCATCTGCTTGCCTTTTCCCAACTATATTGGAGTCGGCTTCCAGTCGTACCAGATGAAGCTGAATATCAGTATTTTACATGGAGCGACTGACTATCGGACATCCACAACCCAGTAACTGGATAATACAACACCCAATGGTATGACTGGTTGTCAGGCTTTAGAGCTTCTGACTGTGATTAACGACTGTCAAAGATCTACAAATGACAGCCGGGACTAATGGCTTTACGTACTTTCCGAGGCACGGAGGAAACTCACTATGACAGATGGTCACCCATCCACAGATCAATTTCGGCAAGCGCGGCTTAACCCGGAAAATAGGCCTGTGCGGCTGCAATTATTTAGCCACGAGCTAACTTCTTTTTTTTAAATAATTTTGGGTCAGTAAAAATCTATTTCAGACAATCATTCATTTTCCCACGTTTTTATACACTCACTTTTCTTGTTTGTTTGTTTGTTTGTCGTTCCGGTTGGACTTTTGCAACTCAATTTTGAGGCACTTTCCGATAAGCTAGCAGGCTGAAATTTTGTACACGCTTTGAGTTCTGATGACAATACATGACTAGCTAAGAAACGTCATAACAAATCCAATATGGCGGCCTCCCCAAGATGGCGGACTGGCTGTTTGAAACCCATGATATGGGTATCAAATGATAGGGTTTCAGGGCTGTCAGGAATACGAAAAAAATAGTCACGAGACTTAAATCCAATATGGCGGACGTCAAAGATGGCAGACAGGCTATTTGAAATGCACCCCTGTGATATGGATATCAAATGAAAGGGTTTGCTATCAGGAGTACGAAAAAAATAGTCACGTGACTTAAATCCAATATGGCGGACGTCCAAGATGGTAGACTGGCTGTTTGAAATCCACCCCCGTGATATGGGTATCAAATGAAAGGGTTTGCTGTCAGGAATACGAAAAAAATAGTCATGTGGCTTATGCTAGGCTAGGCTATTAATCCAATATGGCGGACGTCCAAGATGGCGGACAGGCTTTGAGGCACTTCCCGATAAGCTAGCAGGCTGAAATTTTCAGGGTAGCTTCAAACCCGATGAACAATGATAAAAATAATAAAATAATAGATTTAAAAAATCTAAAAACCCACGTTTTTAAATGTCCTAAAAAGAAGAAAATAACCCTATGGGGCTGAGAGAGGGGCCACTCAAAACGTGGGGGCGTATCTTTGCAAGTTACACCTACGATCTCACGTCATGTAAATATATCCCATAAATAATCCCTTATATAATATACGCCCCCACGTTTTGAGTGGCCCCTCTCTCAGCCCCGTAGGGTTATTTTCTTCTTTTTAGGACATTTAAAAACGTGGGTTTTTAGATTTTTTAAATCTATTAATTTTGAGTGTTCCGTATCGCAAAGGGTAAATCGGGTCCCTATAACTAAGATTCCGAGGTCCGTCCGTCTGTCTGTCTGTCAGTCAATCTTACACCAGGCTATATCTCATGTACCGTGATAGACAGTTGAAATTTTCACAGATGATTTGATTTTGATTTGCTGCTATTACAACAAATACAAAAAAGAAACATGAGACATGATTTTTTGCCGTTTTTATGGATTATGGAACCCTTCGTTTGCGTGTTCAAATCGCACTTGGCCTGCTTTTGTTATTCGTTCGCCTTGTTTCATTTGACGCATCTGTGAAGATTATCTTCTTCTTCTTATATATAAAAATCAATTGCTGTTCGTTAGTCTCGCTAAAACTCGAGAACGGCTGGACCGATTTGGCTAATTTTGGTCTTGAATTATTTCTGGAAGTTCAGGGAAGGTTTAAAAGGTGAGGCGGTACGAAGTTTGCCCGGTCAGCTAGTTATGAATAAAGTTAAAAACTATTTCATTATTAAACTTACTTAAAGTCATTCGATTTCGATTCACCATACTAATTTATGTTTACTTATTTTAAACCTTTTTCGTTTCTCAATTTCAGAATACGGCATCCCAGAAGACAGCTTGCTAGAAAAACAACCGAAGACACAGACGCTCACATCACAACTGCTAGAAATAATACTCAAAGACGAAACCGGCAAACAATTCAAAAAGAAATTCCCATCCTCCATGTTTGTGCAAAAACTGGTCACACTCGCACAAAGATTGTTCCCCAAGGCTGTCCACACTGGCCCACCAACATTATATCTACTCGACGATCAAATGCAAGGAGCTGAAATATGCCTCGACAACGTCATGAAAGATCTCGCCTATTTCTCAATCAAAAATGGGGACACAATTCTCGTCAAATTCAGATAAATATTTTTTTCCACTGGCAACACAAATCAAGATGGCCGTTGATTATAATTGGCGCGCATTTTTTATGTATTTATTTATGAAAGTTATTGAGCTTTGTAAATAACGTTATCTCGAAATTGTACCTGTATTTATGGTGAATATTATTTTTTCTCAAAATAAATGTTCAATTATGTATTTTTATTTGTATGTTTTATTTACCTATCTTATCAATCAAGAGAGCGGTAGATCCATAGTCCTAGAGAATTCAATTATATAAAAAATATTTTTCATTACTCATCCTCTGAAAATAGGTCATTACATGTCTGATTAGCCGTTTGAAAGTTATCCATTGCCGCCCTAGGGAAAATCGCTTTCAACTGACAGCTGCCAAATTGAAGAAAAAAAACTAGTTCTATTTTGACATTTCTATTGAACCATGTTCAAACTTTTTATACAGCCAGAGCGATTTAGAATTAAAATAACATAAAGTTAAGTATTAAGAATATAAATAATGACTTTAAAATAATTTAGTTTCAACTACCTATTTCTCTAAAATATCACAGATTTCGACAAAATCGTTACCATTTTTTAAATAATGAACATGAAAAATCCTGACGACCACAGCACAAAAATTAAAAAAAAAACAAGCGGCAAAGTGACAATCCGATCTACACTCATTTTTTCTTTAGCTAAAAATGTTAATTTTACTTTCCTCGTATTCGTAATGAAAAGCAGTGTTTAACTCGGGTAAATTACTATTTAGTCCCTCGAACTATTAGCGCCCTCACTACGTTACGGACGCCAAACCCCGTCTCGGGACGTAAATAAGTAACTTTCACGCCTTGGATAACAATGTACTATAGCATAGGAGCATGGAACTCTCCTGTTTTATAAATATGATTTGGAAGCTACACCTCTGGGGGCCTACTCGTCTTAAAGCGAGAGTAGTTCCACTGTCAGAAAGAAACAGAGCTATAGAAGTCGTCTAGCGCTATCTTGTTCCAACAGTGGACCTATATTGACCATGGTGAAACTATCTCTGAAAGTCAGAGACTTTCTTCACTCTCTCTAACACCGTTAGTACAGGCAAATAAAATGAGAGGCCCAAATTAAAAAAATATGTTTTACCATAAGATACTAGGCCCAATTGTTTTACCAGTGTGCGTGTAATCTATGGCAAGCAAAGGCAAGGCATCTTAAACTTTTACCTATACATAAAGAAAATTGCAAGGAAATCATAATTATAACGGAACAGATGTGACCTTTAATTTACAATCGTTATGTATGTAGAATTGTTTAAATACAGCTGTCGCCTTGGAGTAGGCAAGCGTGATAATACATTAATAATTTATTAGTTTACATCGGATGGCGCGCGATAGTCGTGGTCGATAAACCAATTCATGGGGTATAAAGTGGATTAACGACTGTCAAAGATCTACAAATGACAGCCGGGACTAATGGCTTTACGTACTTTCCGAGGCACGGAGGAAACTCACTATGACAGATGGTCACCCATCCACAGATCAATTTCGGCAAGCGCGGCTTAACCCGGAAAATAGGCCTGTGCGGCTGCAATTATTTAGCCACGAGCTAACTTCTTTTTTTTAAATAATTTTGGGTCAGTAAAAATCTATTTCAGACAATCATTCATTTTCCCACGTTTTTATACACTCACTTTTCTTGTTTGTTTGTTTGTTTGTCGTTCCGGTTGGACTTTTGCAACTCAATTTTGAGGCACTTTCCGATAAGCTAGCAGGCTGAAATTTTGTACACGCTTTGAGTTCTGATGACAATACATGACTAGCTAAGAAACGTCATAACAAATCCAATATGGCGGCCTCCCCAAGATGGCGGACTGGCTGTTTGAAACCCATGATATGGGTATCAAATGATAGGGTTTCAGGGCTGTCAGGAATACGAAAAAAATAGTCACGAGACTTAAATCCAATATGGCGGACGTCAAAGATGGCAGACAGGCTATTTGAAATGCACCCCTGTGATATGGATATCAAATGAAAGGGTTTGCTATCAGGAGTACGAAAAAAATAGTCACGTGACTTAAATCCAATATGGCGGACGTCCAAGATGGTAGACTGGCTGTTTGAAATCCACCCCCGTGATATGGGTATCAAATGAAAGGGTTTGCTGTCAGGAATACGAAAAAAATAGTCATGTGGCTTATGCTAGGCTAGGCTATTAATCCAATATGGCGGACGTCCAAGATGGCGGACAGGCTTTGAGGCACTTCCCGATAAGCTAGCAGGCTGAAATTTTCAGGGTAGCTTCAAACCCGATGAACAATGATAAAAATAATAAAATAATAGATTTAAAAAATCTAAAAACCCACGTTTTTAAATGTCCTAAAAAGAAGAAAATAACCCTATGGGGCTGAGAGAGGGGCCACTAGTGGGGGCGTATCTTTGCAAGTTACACCTACGATCTCACGTCATGTAAATATATCCCATAAATAATCCCTTATATAATATACGCCCCCACGTTTTGAGTGGCCCCTCTCTCAGCCCCGTAGGGTTATTTTCTTCTTTTTAGGACATTTAAAAACGTGGGTTTTTAGATTTTTTAAATCTATTAATTTTGAGTGTTCCGTATCGCAAAGGGTAAATCGGGTCCCTATAACTAAGATTCCGAGGTCCGTCCGTCTGTCTGTCTGTCAGTCAATCTTACACCAGGCTATATCTCATGTACCGTGATAGACAGTTGAAATTTTCACAGATGATTTGATTTTGATTTGCTGCTATTACAACAAATACAAAAAAGAAACATGAGACATGATTTTTTGCCGTTTTTATGGATTATGGAACCCTTCGTTTGCGTGTTCAAATCGCACTTGGCCTGCTTTTGTTATTCGTTCGCCTTGTTTCATTTGACGCATCTGTGAAGATTATCTTCTTCTTCTTATATATAAAAATCAATTGCTGTTCGTTAGTCTCGCTAAAACTCGAGAACGGCTGGACCGATTTGGCTAATTTTGGTCTTGAATTATTTCTGGAAGTTCAGGGAAGGTTTAAAAGGTGAGGCGGTACGAAGTTTGCCCGGTCAGCTAGTTATGAATAAAGTTAAAAACTATTTCATTATTAAACTTACTTAAAGTCATTCGATTTCGATTCACCATACTAATTTATGTTTACTTATTTTAAACCTTTTTCGTTTCTCAATTTCAGAATACGGCATCCCAGAAGACAGCTTGCTAGAAAAACAACCGAAGACACAGACGCTCACATCACAACTGCTAGAAATAATACTCAAAGACGAAACCGGCAAACAATTCAAAAAGAAATTCCCATCCTCCATGTTTGTGCAAAAACTGGTCACACTCGCACAAAGATTGTTCCCCAAGGCTGTCCACACTGGCCCACCAACATTATATCTACTCGACGATCAAATGCAAGGAGCTGAAATATGCCTCGACAACGTCATGAAAGATCTCGCCTATTTCTCAATCAAAAATGGGGACACAATTCTCGTCAAATTCAGATAAATATTTTTTTCCACTGGCAACACAAATCAAGATGGCCGTTGATTATAATTGGCGCGCATTTTTTATGTATTTATTTATGAAAGTTATTGAGCTTTGTAAATAACGTTATCTCGAAATTGTACCTGTATTTATGGTGAATATTATTTTTTCTCAAAATAAATGTTCAATTATGTATTTTTATTTGTATGTTTTATTTACCTATCTTATCAATCAAGAGAGCGGTAGATCCATAGTCCTAGAGAATTCAATTATATAAAAAATATTTTTCATTACTCATCCTCTGAAAATAGGTCATTACATGTCTGATTAGCCGTTTGAAAGTTATCCATTGCCGCCCTAGGGAAAATCGCTTTCAACTGACAGCTGCCAAATTGAAGAAAAAAAACTAGTTCTATTTTGACATTTCTATTGAACCATGTTCAAACTTTTTATACAGCCAGAGCGATTTAGAATTAAAATAACATAAAGTTAAGTATTAAGAATATAAATAATGACTTTAAAATAATTTAGTTTCAACTACCTATTTCTCTAAAATATCACAGATTTCGACAAAATCGTTACCATTTTTTAAATAATGAACATGAAAAATCCTGACGACCACAGCACAAAAATTAAAAAAAAAACAAGCGGCAAAGTGACAATCCGATCTACACTCATTTTTTCTTTAGCTAAAAATGTTAATTTTACTTTCCTCGTATTCGTAATGAAAAGCAGTGTTTAACTCGGGTAAATTACTATTTAGTCCCTCGAACTATTAGCGCCCTCACTACGTTACGGACGCCAAACCCCGTCTCGGGACGTAAATAAGTAACTTTCACGCCTTGGATAACAATGTACTATAGCATAGGAGCATGGAACTCTCCTGTTTTATAAATATGATTTGGAAGCTACACCTCTGGGGGCCTACTCGTCTTAAAGCGAGAGTAGTTCCACTGTCAGAAAGAAACAGAGCTATAGAAGTCGTCTAGCGCTATCTTGTTCCAACAGTGGACCTATATTGACCATGGTGAAACTATCTCTGAAAGTCAGAGACTTTCTTCACTCTCTCTAACACCGTTAGTACAGGCAAATAAAATGAGAGGCCCAAATTAAAAAAATATGTTTTACCATAAGATACTAGGCCCAATTGTTTTACCAGTGTGCGTGTAATCTATGGCAAGCAAAGGCAAGGCATCTTAAACTTTTACCTATACATAAAGAAAATTGCAAGGAAATCATAATTATAACGGAACAGATGTGACCTTTAATTTACAATCGTTATGTATGTAGAATTGTTTAAATACAGCTGTCGCCTTGGAGTAGGCAAGCGTGATAATACATTAATAATTTATTAGTTTACATCGGATGGCGCGCGATAGTCGTGGTCGATAAACCAATTCATGGGGTATAAAGTGGATAAAAAAAAACAACAAATTGTATCGTAAACCTACTTATACATATTAGAATATTTAAATGATAGCTGAAATAATTTTTAAAATAGGTATAATAATAGTAATTCCTATACCAAAATCTCTTTTTATTTAATGAAATAATAAAGAAAAAAAAATGGGCAACGAGAACAAACCAATCCATAACACTGGCCACATCGAAGTCGATCGCTATTGGTAACCGAAGTGTCAACAAAACTTTTTTTGTTTACAAATGGCCACGGGTGACAAATTCAAATTTGAAACACGTATTTGTGATATGAGTAGTGATTTTTTATCGTTATTCTAGTTGTAAGTCGTGTTAATTATGGGTAATTGTCTCAGAAGTGTTTTTCGACGGCGAAACCAGCGTCGGCAGATCGTATTGATACTAATTGGATTGGACAACGCGGGAAAAACAAAAACTGTGAATAATTTGGCCGGCGAAAAGGATGACAAGGTTTTGCCAACTGTGGGTTTTAAAGCTGTGAATTTAGTGCATAAAGATACACCTGTTACAATATACGATTTGGGAGGAAGCCCCCATTTTCGTCAGATATGGTCTCAGTATTATAGCGAAGTCCATGGAGTTATATTTGTCATCGATTCTAGCGATTTTTCACGGTTGGATGAATGTAAAGCCGTTCTTGAAGAGGTCTTATCGCACGACAAAATATCAGGTATGGTTTTATTAATATTTTGCAATCATCGTCATGGTAACACGGAGCTGATTCACGTGTAGTTTTCGTAATAATTTTCGTTCGGAAAATGCGCGTTTTCAAGCAAAGAATTTTTACACGTAATGTTACATTTTCTTGTGGCCTATAATTTAAAAAACATATATTTTCCTAGAAAACCACATCCCAGATTTACATAAAACCGGTCAGTGGGGCGGATTTTTTGCAAGTTGTGGGCGCATCCAATTTCATATTTTTTTTCAGAGATATAGCTAGAGAGCATTTCTTCCTGTCAGAATAAATATAATCATTATGCTGTTATCATGCCATCATAATAAAAAAAAACCATCGGTTTATGGTATATACCTACGTATGTGTAAAATCCTACTTACTGTTTATTCGCGCTTATCAAAAGATCGCCGGAAAAAATGTAAATAGGACCTACCGACATTAATCCACACGCAACTTTAATATTTATTTCTAGGTCAAGTTATTATCCAAGGCTTAGTTTAATGACCTATGTCCCAAGGAGACCTAAATTCTTCTGCGAGAACTATGTAGGGATTTCAGCCGAAATAAAGTACTGCTTGTTTAGCCATAGGCTGGGTAGCTTGCCGTCTGATTAAGGACCAGGCCCGGGTCGAAGATAGGTCGCGCCTCTAGGAGCTGTCAGCAATCTGACGGGGATATAGTATCAATGCCTCATATCAAACCCTGTCAGGGTCGCGCACTGGAAAGCAATGGACAACCGAAGGAGAAGCAATGTACTCGTTTGATGATTTTGTCATCTTTTGAAGGCTCTGAGCGCCTAAGGGTCCCCAAACTGTCTTGATTGAATGATTAATAAATTAATCAGAGACATACGGTAGGACATGCCGCCTTCCTCACCATGTTTTCCTTCACCGTTTTGGGAACAGCGGTAATGAAATAAATATTAAAAATGTGGATTCGAACTCGGGTTCAGGACCCTAAATCAGGGCCGTTACCAATGGGCCACCAAAACTGTTCAAAACGGGGAAAAAGTGAGAATAATAATATTATAATAATACTTATTCTTGAACCAAAAAGAAAACTAATTACAGATCAGGATTCCTCACGATGTTCTCCTTCAGCGATGTCCAAGATAAATTTAGAAAGTATAATATTGCGTTGAAAAAGACACATTTTCCCGGGTTTAAACTCACAACCTCTTTCATGAAAGGCAAGACTCTCGACTTTTGGGCCATCACTATAGAAAATTAAAACAAATAAAAAATTCTCGACCACTACAAAATAGTTACTTAATAGTAATATGTAACAGTAATAATGACGATAAAACCACTCGCATTTTTAATTAAAACGCTTATCAGTAACATTTGAAATGGCGGGTAGTTGTGAACTATTTATCGCGCTACTGAACCGTGACCGGTTGCCGTGGCTAATATCGTAAATACACGGTACTTGCTTGCTGAAGTACCTCTACCTACCACTTAGGGCTCATGTACACGACGCCACCGACGCGCCGCCAGCCGGCGCCGCCGCTGCGCCGCTACCGCGCCAAAATCACAGAGCATGTAATTTTAAGAGTCGGAACTTAGAACATTTAGGTCATAACGAGTTTATAACGGAAGTGGTACCAATCACAAGAAAAAAACATGGCTACCAACATAAAAGTTTCACATACACAGAAATAGGGATGCCCAACGCATCATAGAGTTGTCATACCTTATCGATATTTAGTTTATCGATATCGATAAAATGCATACTACGCAGGTAGTAGGTAGGTTCCAAAATTTATTGATTTTAAAATAAAACTTGGTGAAATAAAACACTGATTTATATAACTTCAACATTTATTAATTTATATAAATTATTAGCGACCCGCCTTTGCTTCACAAGGGTAAACCGATCGTTACCAAACCGCTCCTAAGCCTTCAGAGTGAAGGCACAACTTTGCAACAAACACCTCAATAGCTGGCTTGTAGAAAGTATCTGAAATGAAACATAAGAATTTGTTAATAATATTTCGGGAAAACGAAAAGTATCATAAAAGACTTACAACAAAATAAAAACAAACCGTCTTAAAAAAAGATAAATATCTCTTGAAAACGAAAGCCTAAAATAATTGTTAACATCAAAACAACATTTCATGTTGATATCTATGGGTTGTTTTGGAACTCAACTCTTTTTTAAGAAAACCCTTCAACAGTTGTTTATTTTTATGTGGTGATGCGGTAAGGCTTCACAAGTGTTATGAATGTGCTACAGAAACTCAGCTTTTTAAACATATTTATTATTAAAATATCTTTGAAAGTCTGTTTGTTATTTTTTACATATTAATAAAACTCACGTTTTTCTTTTTATAATTATTTACTTTTTGACTCTGAATAGGTGTAATGATGTGGAAATTTTGATAATTGTCTGTCAGTGAGAGGTAAAGCGATCAAATTCAAAGTTGGGATTGCATACCTTCCAACGGTTTCCATATTTATTGAAATCCTTTTTTCCGAAGAGTTAAGCACATACATTTCGCTGCACATGTTGTTTTACTATTGGTAGATTCACCGATTCTTCAATACCAACAGCATTTAGCCTCTCATAATAGCTGGAATAAAAAATATAAAACATTACTTCTCACTGGCTGTTTCACTGCAAATTTATAAAGTGTGATTTAAAGAAAGCACTCTTTACACTATCAGAATAACTAAATGAATATATAAATTATTATGCTTGGAACATGAAATTCTAAGATTAATATAGATTCGCAGTATAATGGTGTCACAGGTAGATAATGTCTTTAGACTCGACCAACATGAACCAAAATTATAATTTTGTATGTAGAAAAATATTTAAAACTTTTCTTCACTAGTTTCAGCTAATTTTGATTGGTGAGGGTTGTATTACAGATGTTGATGATGCTTTTAATTTCAAATTAGTGCTGTGAGAGTATGAGAACAAAATCACATCAGCAGATGTACTCACCGGTTTGGATACAGGGAAACCTTGGAAAAAAGTTATTTCCAGTATGCCAGGACTCCTTTATGACCCTAATCCCACAAACTTCGAGTCGATGTCTAGTTTTATGTTCAACAGTTCTAAATTATTCATTTTCTCGTTAAAAATATGTGAGGATGAAATTGAAAAGCAAACCACTTCTAAGACGACGCACTGACTAGACACTCCACTCAACGTAACGTTAATACAATCACAGAAATTATTCTTGTAAGTTATATTCCCAAATCATACAGAAAAAGGAAAAACAAACTGAAAAACACAACACGAAGGCAGACATATTTGTTTCGGTCTCCATAATTTAGTCACGTGGTATCATTATTTAGTACTGTGATGTTGGTCAATATGATTTTCTGACGTGTTTTTGAATGTTGGCAATGGATTGGGAATAAATTCCATACATTGACCTGAATGTTCTAAGTTACACAGGGCTGGCCAAAATGCTGTGTATACCATCGCGACCGGGCCGCCACCCCGCCGCTACCGCGCCGCCGCCGCCGAAAATCAAACAATAGTGAATGGCGGTGCGACGGCGGCGCGGTGGCGGCGCCGTTTACGCATAAAAGCGGCGCGGCGGCGGCGTCGTGTACATGAACACTTATTCTATGTATCTAGACCTATCCTATACTATACCCATAGATTTATAACTGCGATGTTTTAAAAGGATTACTTTTTGAAGAACTGTGAAGCAAAGCAAACCGTCGTCCTTTGACGCTAAACAATGGGATGTTTGGCCTCCCTAAGAAACGTTCGACAATTAGATTATCCTAGAAAATTTGACCCTCATATTTTTTTTTTGTTACGTAACCCAAAATTGACGAAGAAACGATTTTAAAATTCAGAATAAATCACTTCTGGGTATAATGCTTGAAATGTTTCATAGTTATGACGTCACGAGACCCCACTTCCGACTTCCTTGCATTATATATTTGTCAATATTAATGGATTAATTATTTTGGTGTTCCATATAAAAAAAAATATAAGTACTGATGGACTGATTTACAATTTATTGATGTTGTTAATGATACTTATTCCAAAGAAAACCTTTTTCGATAAGCGGACGTTTCAATCATTTGTATTCACTGAAAAGAGTCAAGGTCCTATGGTATTACGTCAGACCAGGCGGGTAGTTAATGACTCGGTATTAGCTGACAACCAGCAATCAGTATGGACTCGCCTTTTGATTTATTTATTAGATGAGCACTTTGTTCGGTGAATCACTGTTTGAAGTCGATGTAAACAGCTTTACTTTGTCCCCAGAAAATTAGGGAGTACGTTGGTAGGATTCCATTTTTTTACTGGAAAGGTAACTGTGATTCTAATTCGGAAACTGAAGGTACAGAACAAGAATAGCCAGTCTCCTCCACTCGGCTAGATTTTACTACCCAAAAAAAAAAAAACAAACTTCAATCCGAATCTTTTTACGTGGGCTACCCGGGTAAGCATTTACGTGGGCTACCCGGGTAAGCATTTACCTACAGCTAAGTCATCAATATCATTACGAAGACGAATTCTGCTGAACATAGGCCTTTCTCTTGGACCGCCATGCCAAACGACAATCCTGCACTTGCATCCATCGTTTGCCCGCGACTCTCACGATGTCGTCAGTCCACAACTTATTGTCTTCCAAAGCACTACTTAATTCTGTGAAAAAATTGTCCTAGGACTTTAATAAAGGGTTTGATAGTTACTGGAATTAATTTAAAAGTAAAATTTATTTAATCAAAAAGAAAAACAAACCTCATATTCGGTGAGCCACACAATCAGCATAGCTTTTATCGTATGGCTTAGTATATTTCATTCTTTTATTATATTTAAAAAAATAGTTAATTCGATTCTGCCTTCATAATTGATAACACAGTAACTTAAACATAGCAGGCCTGCAAACACGTAAAATCTAAAGTAATTTCAGATGAATCTATCACAAGGAAACCCATAGACACTTTCGATAAAAGCTAAATAATATATTAACAAAAGAATTTAGACCTAATTAACACATTTAGGAAGGTCCTTGGCCTTACGATGACGTGACTCAAGCTGTGTTATGTACAAGTAATTATTTCTTTCTATAGAGTATAGACGATAAATTGACGATTTTCTTAATCGGCAATTAGGTTTATAATGTTGAAATGTTTAATTAACGCCCCACACAAAAAAGAGGTGGTAAAAGTTTGATGTGTCTATCTGTGATTTTGTAGCATCGTAACTCATAAGTAATCAAATAAACTTTTTTTTGTTATTCCGACACCCACTTCACCGATTTTGGTTCTGAGACATGCTGGTGTCTTGACGATGTTTTCCTTCACCATTTTGAGAGCTGTGTTGATAAAACAAATTGCATGAAGTAGGTACTGCGCCTGGTTAGGTTTGGACCTACGACCTAAAACTCGCAAGACGGGACCGTTACCATGGGTACCTATTTAAATTATAACTGTTAAATATTACTTAAGCAAGGAGTTACTTCATCAGGTAAACCGGTGCTGGTGCTAGCCAACAAACAGGACAAGCATGGAGCCCTAGATGACATCGATGTGGTAGACAAACTGAACATAGAGCCCCTTGTCAATAAGTATGTATACATTACGTTACTTCATTAGATCATTCAAACTTGTTATGCAGAGGTACACCTAAAAGTGCACCTATATTTCGCCAGTTATTTTTAAGTTCTCAAATACCATCTTTTGAGCTCAAATCCAGAATGCGAGGCTGCTACAGAGAAATTCTAGGAAAACCCAATATATTTCTCTAGACGAGAACCGAACGCAAGAACCTCATGTACAGACCTTATGTATCACCTTCATCTTCCTGTCCATATCTTATTCTATTAGGGGTAGGCTAAATCGTTTTCTTCTTCCATGTCAGACGTCATGCATCTTATAGGTAATCCTTTTTATTTCTCAGAGTATCCATGCATATTTAATTTGCCCTACCCTTCGATCATTAATGACAACTGGTCATCTGTTGTTATTCATGATCGAAGGCCCTACCTCTTCTTTTCCATCCATCTAGATACATAGCCATCAAAAGGCATGTGGCTCGCCTTCCTGATTACGTCATGTCCTTATCAAGACAGATATATAGCAAATGAAACTAATATCCGTAACAAATTATAGTTCCCAACAGTTTGTTTCTAATATTCTTTTGCCCTCAATTCACAGGTATCGTTGCCCAACCCTAGTAGAATCTTACAGTGCTTTCGGAGACAACTCAAAAAAGCCAAAACTGGATCCCGGCCTCCGTAAAGGCTACCAGTGGCTCCTAAATTACATCGTTCGACGCTACGGAGACATCAACTTACGCGTCCAAACAGACATACACGCAGACTTGGAACGACGCAAAAGAATGCTGAACAAAGCATCGAATACCAACTCCCAGACTTTCACAGGAGTAAGTGACGATATAGCGACACAAACAGGCTTTGAAAACCCCAATTATGATCTTGAAAAATCGGTTAAACTTGATGAAGAAGATGCTCATAAAGGACTGATCATTGTGAAGCCGATTAAACATAATCCTAACAGTATCGATTCAACTATTACGATCGAAAGTGTTGACGAATCGGATGTCACTTCTGGTGTGAAGCCAAAACTATCCCCTCTATTTGGCAGGGCCAGTAATTCCACCGTTGAAACTGTTAGAATAGAGTTGGAACCGAGGAGCGAATATAGGAAATTGTCGCCGATTGTCAGGAACAAAATTGATAAGAATCAGCATATTGATTTTATGAATAGACCCCATTCTAGTCCTTCTGTGAAGAGGAAGATTAAGGTAAGGAATTTTGGTTAGCAAAGTTGTTATGTTGGCATATGCAGACGGATCACTTCATGGTAAGTGGTCACTGCCGTCCATATCCATCTCAGAATTAGATACAGATGCGTTGTCATCTCCAAAATGTTAAATGAAACTAAAGTTAAAACAAGCAACAAATGTTATCACTATACCATTTCTAGAAACCATTTTACTGAAGGAACACTGTTTCTCAGAAGACCAGGATAGCTACGAGAAAACGTTGGTTATGTTTGTAGATTTTGACCGCCACCGCATTTGGTACGCTAATAGCTGCAAAGCTGCGTGCATTTTTCCGAAAGTGCTTGAGCGACGCTGAAAATTTGTCCAATACTTCTTCAATCATGGGCTATGTATGTCTCGGCTGTTATTTGTAGGTTTTTGACAGTTAGAAGTTACTCTTAGAAAAAAAAAATTGTAGCTGTAATATAGCACTGTATGCACGTTTGGTTAAATTTGTAAGACGAAAAAGCTAAGCAGATCATAATATCCATGACTTTGATCCCTAACATAGATTCTTCCGACTTCCGTCTCTAATCAAATTTTCGGAAACCCAGGTGGAACCTGCAAGCAAGAACACAACATTCCAAGATGAGGATCTGAAACCAGATGGAGACATCACCGTCACCATTGGAGACCGCAACCGATCCTGGGAAGTCTTGGAGAAGAAACACAAGACCCAGCTCAATGACGCTGAGCTCTCGCAGATGCATCGCGAAATTGTGCTTAATGAGAGAGGTGGGTTTTTCAGTTTTCTGTATCCTCGATCGTTGATTGGTTACAGGATTACAACCGAGATAGATTTATTAATTTCCAGCGTTAGTCGAACTCCGTTTGCTCTCCCAAGAACCAGATGATATCCACTCAGGATTTCCATCTCGACAAAAGTATTCTTTTTTTTCGTCCTTAGATAAGTTGCACCCAGATTTAAGGAAATACCTTCCGTGAATAAAATTCGACAATGCTGAACTTGGTAGAATGTTGTATATCCTTGAGAAACAAACATCGCATCATCTTTTCTCCAATAGCCTTGATCTGTGTTGCTAAGGCAATTGTTGTTGGATGTGGTAGTCAAACATTGGCTAGGCTTACCTGGGCATTGTTTCACTACCACATCAAAGTCTTGCTTTCTTTAGCTCGGTTCCTTATCCAGACATTAAACCAAGGTTTTCGTTCACAGACTACACAAGCAAGACAGCATATTCAGAGGTAACCCTGCAGCCAGCCACCCTGCCGCTGAGCGCTAGACCTGCATCCGCCTCGCAGCTGGTGCGACGGCAGCTGGAGCTGTCCGGACAACACAAGCGACGCCTCAGTCTGAGATGTAAGTAGACCACTACCAGGTCACAGCAGTACCTTGCAACCAGGCACTCAAACATGACAGATTTGCCCTTGTGGGGGGTTGCGCTGTGATAAAACGATCGTGCTTGAAGAACATACATTTTCCTTAATATCTATCTTGGTCTTTTACGCCACCCCGTAGAATTATCGTCGCTCCAACTTGTCTAGCCAAAATTTTGAAGATATCCACCAACACAATACCCTCTTGGTGGATTACAGCCTGCTCCATTTCAGAGAGGTCTGTTTTTATTTCGCGACATAATCTGTCTTTGGTAACCAATCAACGACCGAAATTACCTATACAAGTCTTTAATATGTCCGGTCAGAAGAAACCGTCAAAAACGAATTGGCGGGTTTTGGACTAAGATTCAACATTAATTTCTGGCGTCCATCGACTATTGCATCCGCACCGGCAAGCGCAGCGTGGGACGTCCACCTGCAAGGTGGACAGACTGATGAAAATCACAGGATCGCGCTGGATGCAAGCCGCATCCAACCGGTCTTATTGGAAATCTATGGGGGAGGCCTATGTTCAGCAGTGGACATCCTACGGCTGATATGATGTTCATTGACTATTAATGGGAGGTTTCACGCAAAGCTCGGCTCAGATGGCGCTACTAGCGCATGATGTCATTAACTGTATGATTAAGGTGATTCCTCAGTAGTAGCCCGCGAAATTCAAATTTTCATGTGTTTTTTGCAATTTGCTTATCAGTGACAAGTAGTAGCTTCGAAATCCGAAAACTAACTCATTTTGACCAAATCTTTGTGAAAGTGAATGGAGCGAATGTTATGATCATTCTTATATATAAAGTTATACTTGTTGTTGTCGCGAATCATATTTTGATCAAGTTACTACTTGTCACTGTTAAGCAAATTGCTAAAAACACATGAAAATTTGAATTTTGCGGGCTACTTCTGAGGAATCACCTTATCTTACACTACACTACACACTCGAAGCTACACTTGAACGTTGTTTACGTTATGCGCTTGTAGCGCCACTGACGGCTAAAACTCGCAGTGAAAACCCCTATTGTGCCAAGATTCTCCAGTCATACAAAACAGCGCTCTCTTCCAGACATGCAACGCAACAAGACAAGTCCGGAGCGCGTGTCCATGTTGATCTACGAGCCGTCGAAGGCGCCGCAGCGGCATCTCGACAAGGGAGACTTTGAGCATTCAGCCACTATCAACTGAACGCGGTAAGTATTACAATATTAGTCATTTAGGAGCATCCATTGACTTATATCGTAAGGACAGGCGCAACCAAACAACGAAAATAGCACCAGTTTTTTGGTCCCCAGCTGTCAGTTCCGGGCCAAAGAAACTCAAGTTACGTCGTCGATTTAAGCAACGTAGTTCGTATGATTGATCATAGATGGCGCTACTTTTTGTTTGTATGAAGTAGGTTTAGGCAAAATGTTTTGAAATTATTGGGAACGTCTAAATCTGGATCCACCCTTGATTTTGAGTCATTGTGGACAATAGCTATCTATTTGAGAAAATTAAAGACGGAGGACAGGTCAACCAATAATGAAAATTAAAAAAGTTAAAATTTGTTCTGGATTGCAAGTACTTTCAGGCCCACAGGTCAAATGCCATAAAGCCATTCCAGGCCGTATGGCATTTGACGGCTTTGCCAACTATACATAGATCCCAAAAAATCTTTACGCTAAGTTTCAATTACACCTACTAATTAGTCAGCTGAGTTTTGAAAAAAAAATATACAGGTATTTTTTCATGAATTTATGTAGGTATATCTATATATATAAAAGAAAGTCGTGTTAGTTACACTATTTATAACTCAAGAACGGCTGAACCGATTTGGCTGAAAATTGGTGGGGAGGTAGCTTAGAACCAGGAGTAACATATAGGATACTTTTTACCTTTTTTTATTTTGTTTTGTTTTATCCCGTTTCGGTGGGACGTGACATAAAACGTGGTATAATAAAACGCAACTGACATGGAGTGACAGCAAAACGAAAAATTTATCAATCAAAACCTGTGTCAAAACATCAATTGACCGGTCGATGTGTTTGTATTGAGTTTCTAAGCTTATTGTGCCGATATTATCATAATTATATTATACTTAAAAATGATAATAATAATCGAATTTAAATAACAGAATATAGTCAATAATAAAAAATACAATATTTAATAGAATAACTATAATATAAAATAATAAAATACAATATTTATTTTAATAGAATAAATATTATATATCAAATATAATTTAACAAATACGAACGAGTAAAATACAATAACTAATAAACGTAAACAAATAATTGGAAAACATATTGATACCTATATAATAATAATTACATAAGTTAATAAAACTTGTAACCAACTGACTGGTTGCTTGCATTGTAAATGTAACAAATATGTTGCCGTGCCCTAACCGGGCTTCATGTTGAAACTATACATTTCTGTAACACCTATGTACGTACACATGAATGCAATAAAGAATTTGAGTTTGAGTTTGAGTTTATTAATGCTATGCCGCCACCAAGATGATCAAATTTTTATCCTGTTTCCGTGAGACGTGACATAAAACGTAGTAACATGATCACGAAGAAGGCGTTGATGCCGAAATTGAACAAGGGATCTGAACAAAAAGTACTGTAGAGTGAGATCCCAGAGCCCCCAGACCTACGTCATTTTAGCAAAGCTGAAATTTTGATTGTAGTCAACTATAAAGTTAAGACAGTACCGGTATGCGTACTTACTATCTTGAAAGCGGGGCCCTTCCACAGGTAGCGCGACCTGAAGGTGGATAAAATCAACTACGTTATTATAGCAAGCCTACATTTTACATGATGTTACTTATGGTACTATTTCAAGACCTTTTGTAAGCTGCCAGACCAATCCGATGGGCAAATCATTCTGCCAGACGCCTTAAAGTCCTTCCCTTAAACTTGAATACCCCGCCTCTGTCCGGCCGCTCCTGAGCCAAAACCGCTTAACGCAGAAGTCTAAATTTTGGACACAAATTTTCGCTTTCGAGTAAGTAAGTACACATGTTAACTTTATAGTAGACTACAAACCCTCCCTCTCGCGCTCGGCATTGGTCGAGGCCATGCTGCGGGGCGAGACGGAGTGGGAACCGGTCGCCTCCTTCTGCGAAGCAGTCATGCTCGCGAAGGAGGAGGCGGGCCGCGTGAAGGAGAGGATAGCGTCTTCCCTCCACCCCAGCCACAGTGGTAGACGCCCACGGCGTCGGACGTCGGCAGGCGGCGAGTAATGGGTGACTCGCTGTCCGACGTTGAACCTTTCCCGGTTATGCAAAGAGTGTCAGCATTATGACGGGGCCCCCTTTCAGAGGGCCAAAACCGACTTACGATTTACCGTGACCCCGGAACGTAAAGGGCTATCGAAGGACACCGTGGATTTTAGTCAGTACGAGTCTGACAGTCCTTCCCGCTCTGCCCTGGCTGGGAGACTCACATGATTATTTTACCACGCTAAAAAAAATGTCAGTTGCATTTAGCCACCAACTTTCCAATTGAATTAAAACTCCTTGGATATGCCTGACTTACCACCGCACAATTTACAAATAAAGGTTGGCTTCGTAATAGTCATGCTTCGAAACATAAACCAACCAAAACTGTGCAACAGAACGCGTTTGGTGGTAAGTAAATTGATGAACAATGTGATTTACGCGACGATACGACTCAAAGGAAAATTCGAAGTTGAGGAAGTTCTCATTTCGAGGATCCCATATGATAGGTTTGCCGTTTGAGTTTAAACGACCTCAATTTCCGATCCGTCTTGCATTCGCCATGACCATTAACAACCCGCGGTGGTTGGCGCCCACGGCGACGGACGTCGCAAGACGATCTCCGGCCACCGTAGGCGCGGGCATGCGGGCGGCGAGTAAAGGGCAACTCGCAGCCCGACCATGGACCATGCCCGGGTCGACGGCGCGTTGTGTTCCACGCGCGCCTCAAAGAGCGTCAGCATAATGACGGGGCCCCCTCTGTAGAGGGCCAAAGCCTGCCGGGATCGCGGGACTTATACCATTACCGTGACCCCGGAACATAAAGGGCTATTGAAGGACACCGTGGATTTTAGTCAGTACAAGTCTGACAGTCCCTCCCGCCCTGCCCGGGGTGGGAGGACTCATTTGATGATTTTACCACGCTAAAAAAAAAAAAAAAATGACCATTAACAAATCACAAGGCCAATGCTTGAAAGTTTCTGGTCTGAATATAGAAAATCCATGTTTTTCACATGGTCAGTTAGGTGTATAAATGTGGCATGTTCACGAGTCGGATGACCATCTGCGTTATTTGTTCTTGCGCGTGATAATAATAAAAAAATGTCGTCTATCAGAACGTGCTTCACTGTACAGTGCAACCCATGCACCAAAATACATGGCTAATAAAGAATAAATTATTGATTTTTGACTTGATTTTTTTAATTATTTTTGATAGCCTAATAAAAAATCGAAAATCTGCTCATTTATTGCCTCTAAGGCGGAACAAAGTTCGCCGGGCCAGCTAGTTTTCAAATATAAAACGCATCAAAACCCGAGAATGGGGGTGGGGGTGACTCGTGACGTCAGAACCCAGTATAAATTATACTACATCATCATCAGCCTATAAATGTTCCCACTGCTGGGACACAGGCCTCCTCTCTGTGAGAGGGAGTGGGCCGTAATCTACCACGCGGGCCCAGTGCGGATTGGTAGATGTCACATGTCTTCGAATTTTTGGTTCTAGGACATGCCGGTTTCCTCACGATGTTTTCCTTCACAGTTTCGAGAGCAGTGGTGTCGAAATAAATTACACAAAGTAATGCGCCTGACGGGGTTCGAACCCACGACCTACTACTCGTAAGTCGAGGCCGATACCACTGGGCCACCACTGCTCCCAAATTATACTACTTTGTGACGTATTGGCAAAAACAGTGGTATTCTTTATTAATGTTGGTTTACGTATGTAATAAAAGATAAAAAAATGGGGTTAAATAATTTTAAATAAACTGACAGACGTATTATTAGTTTGATTCAGTCGAATTGCCTTTTGTCATTTTCGAATAGTATTTATTAAATGTTACTATCTAACTTTACAATACCTTTTTTGTTGCAGGTATACAAAATGTGAAACCGAAATACATTAATAGTACAATAAATTTAGTCGTCTATAAAATGTGTAGTAATTTTATAGTAAGCAAATAATATAATAATATATAAACACAGGGTATAGAATAAATAGCAAGGTGCTCCGGTTTTAAAACTTTACTGAGCGATACACCCCATTAGTTAAAAAAAAAACCCTTTAAATGTCCTATATTGTATAAATAATATTGAATTGACATGAAGGTCAGACATTATCATAATAATATATGTACGTTTAATACTAGGATTAAAATATCCTAAGTCCTTAGCGTCTATCCATAAGGATACGGATAGACTGTAGAATTTAACCTACGAAATGAATCTTAACTTGTATCTCAATCCAAATCTTGATCAGTTTTCTTTGACGGTTGCTTCTGATTGGACATCTTTAAGACTCGAATAGACATTTTTGGTTGTTGATGGTTTACACATTAAGATAGATTATTAAATTTCTGCATAAATCTGTTCAGCCATTTTGTAAAGGTACAGTAATAGACGGTTATACGTGTTAGGGAAATACTTTTATAATGTTAGTACGAAATTTTATAAAAACGTGTTTGTATTTTAAGTTCTTTATATTTAAAACTAGCGGCCCGTCCCGGCTTCGCACGGGTGGAAAGTTAAAGAATAAAAAAAAGAATATTTTCGTCCTCTATAACCTGGTCCTGATGATTAAAAACACAACAAAAAAAGAATTATCCGAATCGGACCAGCCGTTTTCGAGTTATGAGCTTAGCAACATTTTGCGATCCATTTTTTTTTATATTAAAGAAGAAGAAGATGTCACTTACGGGATATCTTGTATAAATTTTTGTTTAAAAAAAATATTTGTTTGAGTTCCCGATATTTCGACGCTGGCTGTTGCAAGCGCATCATGATCATGGGATGACTGGAGATTACGGGTAGATGAAAATAAATTGTTAAGAGCAGACAAATCTGTCTACCCTCTTTCTTTGTCTCTTCTCCATAACGCGATGCGATGCAATCCGACCGATTCCAACTACAAGTGAAAATCATCCTTACCACTACAACATATGACATAAAACGTGCGGTTGTTTACGGGTAGATGAAAAACAAAACACGCTCGCCACGACGACGTCAAGTCAGTCAAATTGCATCATTATATTGTAGTAGCAAAGTCGATTTTCATTTTTAGTTAGTAGAATTTGAAAATCGCTCGAAACGCGTCATGGGTTCCTTAAGGCCCTTATTACACCTCAAAACTCAAGTGTTCCTTAAAACTGAGAAAATGCTATCAGCCTGTATTATAAAAAATAATATAGAAAAAATAATTTACGATTTATGTGAGTCGAAAAAACAGGCATTTAAAGGGTTTGGGCAATTTATACAACATATTATTTGTATAAATGAGCTGTTTAGAATATAGAGTAATATATTATAAATATATACACCGTGTTCCGGACGATATACATAAACTTCGACCAGATGTTCAAACCACGGAAGTAAGCATTTTTCATTATGGACACATTAATAAATTCTTATTTTTTATTTTTTGTTAATTTTCATACAAACTAAATACCTAGACGTAAATAACCCGATATGCATGCCTCTTTATCCGAATTGGCAACGTCATTCATAACATTTGGCGGGCTGAAACAAATGAAATGCAAATAGTATTTGATAGATTTCAAATTAAGATACTTTCTCACTGCATAGCTCAATTAAATTTCATTAAATGAAATTACAAATATCTTTGTAACGAAGCCTTTTTAAGTACTACTTCCTTTGTTGGATTTGATTTGTAAAAGCCATAGAAGTATTTGCTAAAGTTTATGGATAACGTGAAGAACACGGTGTATATTTAGAGATAGATAAAAGCAAAAATATATCGTCATATAATAATTTAGTTTTGTATTTTGTGTACTGCAAGATAATATTGATAATAAAAGTTATGTTATGTAATTTGGAGTTTTATTTGTCTTTTTACTTACAGCGCCTTCTATAGCCCCGCCAGATAAGTCTGGAATAAAATTCGTTGACACCCGTGTACCAATGTATTCCAATATTTCAAAACGATAAGAAAAAATGTAAAGAAAGTGTCGTAACACGATCAAAATAAACGTATCGTGGTAAGAGGTGACCTTGACCTTATATTTTATTTTGAATTTCGAACGATGGTATTATAAAAGTCAAACCAAGCATTATTAGGATCAATGACCTTTATTCCAAACTTATCTGGCGGGGACTATAGTGACCACTTTATTATTGGGCGCCATTAAATCTGCCAATTCTTGCAAATTAGACATTTTGATAGTTATTTCCGTCTTGATATTGATTAAAAATTAAATAAAACCAAAAAAAAAGTACTTAAAAGGTGCATAATAAACTTAACATGTACTCCATTTCGCGGGTGTCCCCAGTTAGTTCATATTTCTGTCACATAGCGCTGTGATCAATTTGATAGACCCCACCACCGACTTTTAGGCTGCCACATGTAGAATTAATATTAACAAGAAAAATACATAAAAAGTGTACAATTGTTTATTTCCATAATAATGTTTATAATCATTATTTTTAATAAATATTTAGATGTTTATGTTATGGCAGTGTGTTGTGGTAACATTTTTAGTTCTTAAACTTACAATACTCGCTAGAACCCGCGACTTCGCTTGTGTTTCTAAACATTGCACAAAAAAGGAAGACGAATTTATATAAATTATAAAGTTAATAAATATAATAAGTGTACTTGATTTCTTTTAAAATTTACAATTTAAATAAATATTAGTAGACCAAAATTTACACACACTGATTTAAATATTTACATTTATATTTATTTGAAATAAATTGATAGTATTACCAACTTATTAAAATACCAAATATTATCTACCATTTTACGCTAATCACATAAATAAGTATAAAAAAATTAAACTAGTAGCGATATTTTCTAATAATACAAAATATAATTGCCTAAGGAAAATTAAAATAGATACTTACGACATTTACGTTTTACTACAGTTTTTGAGATACTAATGATAATAGTTTCCTCTTTAAAGCTCTGGCTACACTGAGGATAATCCTGATTTGACGACTACCCGCACTTAATCGTTTTACTGATTTTAAAAAGCAACGATTCAATATCACACATATGTTGACGTGAATAAAGACTGTATTGGTATGGTTTTGACAGCGGCACCAACCCTTTTTCAACGAGCAGTTACTGACGATTAGCCATGAATCGTTGCCGAGCGATGCTGAATACGACACGAGCGTGCGTGCACGCAGAACCAGCATCATAAAGATCACAAAATGGCTGTTATTTTTAAATTACAATTATAAATTTTTGATTTTTTACGCCAGTTTAAAAACTGAAAAAAATATTTATTTAGATATTTTATACGCATTACAGCTACTTGTTGTGGAAAGAAAAAATCGATTGCGACCCAGACTCAAAATTGCGACCATCAGCTGATTCAGTACATCAGAAATTCTTTTCAACCGAGCTGTCGCAGCCATGCCCATAGTTTCAAATTCTTTATAAAATTCTTATGTGGACGTTGGCCCCATCTATTGTAAAGTTATCAAACTTGATGGCAAAATCAACACGAGTCAATTTTCTTCAGATTCTGCGCGGGATTTGCATTTTAGCCAGAGCTTTTATTTATTAGTTTTTCGTAAATTTTTCAGCTATTATTTAGTATCGCTGTATTTTATTAATTAATACATGCTTCTATGATGGTAGACTAGATATCAATCAACTTTTTTAACATGAGTTGCATTTTATATAAAAAAAAAAATAATACACGAAAATAAATTTGTCTAAACACAGGAATATGAAATAATTGTACTAAAATATAATATAATAATGCTCGTTTTCAGTAACATGGTCATTCACACTGAAAAATATGCCAAAATAAAGCCGTGCTGGTGAATTTTCAACTCTTGGCTCAATACCTAAAGTAGAAAATCACAACAAAAAAAAATTTCAGGTGTCACCTAATGTTGACGCAGTGGTTGAGCGATTGACTCCTGCGCAGCGTGTCGCGGGTTCGATTCCCGCACGGAACAAATATTTGTATGATCTACAAGTAGTTGTTTCGGGTCTGGGTGTTTATGTATGTGAGTTTATATGTTTGTAAACGCACCCACGACACAGGAGAAATTCTTAGTATAGGGCAACGTTCTATATAGGTAAAAAAAAATGTTACTGAAAACGGACATATTTGTCACGTGTAAATAAAGGACAATGTGTTATAAATGCGAAAAAGCCTAAAAAACTAAATACATTTCGCGATAAACGGGTCGTACTACTTACAATGATTCTATATTGAGATCACTAAAAAATCTATGTACTTATACTAATAAATGCTATTTATTTATGTATATACAGATTTACATAAGAGAGCCTCTGTTACGAGTTTCCAAACATACTTGCATCAAAAATCACTAAACGCGTTTAGCACTAATTTTCGTTCAATTTGACAGAAACAGAAAGATGAAGGTAGTTTGAAAATTTTGGCCAGTCTTGCTTCCGCCATTTTAATATATAGGGTGTTAGAGACATCGACGCACAAACGGATACCATGGGTCCAGGACATGATTCTGGACCACCCCGTGTTGGAATTTTTCGTCGGTTTTTTCGTATTTTCACGGGGGGTCCAGAATCATGTCCTGGACCCATGGTATCCGTTTGTGCGTCGATATCCCTAACACCCTGTATAAATGGCGAAGATAGAAAGGCCAGTGCCAATAGCCAAACGGCAATCGATAAACGTAAACGCTCAGGAGCCTTTAATATATTTTCAACTTGATTTCATAGCATTAAAGTTGAAAATCCATTAAAGACTGGTGAGCGACAGCGAACCTAGCAAACGAAAACGCTCTGTAATCATTAATAGATTTTCTACTTTATGCAGTGGGGTATAAAGTTGAAAATGTATTAGCGACTGCTGAGCGTTAACGATTATCGCAAGCCGTTTGGCCATAGGCTTCTTAAAATCCCTAATTTTTATGCTAAACGTTTAGTGATTTGACATGCAAACTAGCATAAGAATAAAATATTAATAAATAAATAGATAAAAAATTGTTACAATGAGCATTAAGTGAGAAAAATACTCAAAAATCATCTAAATACAATAAAAGTCAGACTCAGTTGAGCAAGACGTAGATTTGTAATAAACAAACAATTTTACAAAACAGTCTTTACTTTTGACACAATTTATAATGTAAAAAAAACTTTTCGATATATATTTTTTTACATACTATCGAGCAAAAGTATAGAATCACTTATTCCGATTTCCTCAATCTTGAGTACTTAATAACTAATTAAGAAAAATAAAAATGGTACAAATACCGGCACGGTTCTTGAGCGCTCGACGTAAGAGTGGGGATCGCTTTGCGCATCGTACACTTATCGACAAATGAAACGCACAATAAAACAAATAAAACGCACAAAACAACGAATCCCGAGTGGCGGCTATCAATTCAATTTTATTTATTTCGACCAACAATTGGATCATAAAACATTATAAATAATAATAAGACAAAAACACAACAAACAATTTCATTATTACAAAAATTAAATTATCAAAATCATTAAATTAAATAAACAATAAAATCAATTTAATTCTTTGTTATTGTCACTACATTGAGCATACAACAATGGTTAATGTAGTGACAATCGAACCTCTCAGCCAACATCCTCAAGATGGTGTTGGAGCTGGCTCGAACCCTTCGCACAAGGGATGCGCACCGTTTTCGCATCGTCGCATAGAAACAGTCAATCCGCGACTCAGCGAACATCCCCGACGCACTGCAGTACCGAGGCAGCCCCAAAAACATCCTGTAGGCATTGTTGAATTGGACTCGTAGGGTGCTGTACTGCTTTTGAGTATAGTTAGCCCACAGGGCGCCCGAATAAAAGGAGGTGCAATACGCTCTGAAAAGAGTGTTTTTTACCTCCTTCGAGCATCGTGCAAACCTGCGAGCTATCATGTTCGCTCTAACAGACAACGCCCTACGCTCCCGCTCTATGTCTGAATCGTCTTTCAGGTCAGAGGTCACTAGATGCCCAAGGTATTTGAAGATATCGACCCTCTTTAGCGGTACATTATTTAATTTAATGTTAGGGATACTATCTGGACATTTACCTTTAGCCCGAAAAACCATACACACACTTTTCTTGGTGTTATAGAGCAAGCCATGGCTGAGAGCAAATTCTTCACAAATGCCGAGCAGCTTAGACAGGCCACAGACCGAGGCGCTCAGCAGCACCATGTCGTCCGCGTAGCTAATGTTGTTTACACAAACTCCACCAACATGACATCCGACATGCGTGCTGCTCAGCCTCTCGATGAGTGCGTTCACATAAAGATTGAAGAGCGTTGGCGAGGTCAACCCCCCTTGTCTCACCCCACACTCCAACCTGTATGGTTCTGACAGCGTCCCCGACCAACGAACTACGTTGACCTGGTTCGAGTACCAATATTTAAAAATACGACGCGCTATGACGCGATGCGCTACGGCACGCTACGCGGACCAATCACTACACTTTCCCCGCCCCCGCGCCTCACTTCATCTACCAAAGGGACCTAATAACTTACTTCTGCGCAGGTGAAGGTCAGCGCTCAAGATCCATGCCGGTAACTTTACCATTTTAAAGGTTTAGCAAATTCATTCAAAAGACGATATTATTTAAGGGTCTATCTCGGATCAATTCCAAGTAAGTGATTCCATATTTCTGCTCGCGAGTGTAGTTATATGTTTATACATAGTGATGCCTACCTTTAGTCATATATTTCTAAAGATTTAGTCAAAATGGTGTGGACAATTACGAATCACTCCACGGTTGGCGCAGGTGCTAAGCGATTGACTGCTATTTGCGTATTACGGATTCGATTACGGCAAGAAACAATTATTTCTGTGGCCTAAAATGTTCCGAGTTTGGCTATTTTTTTTTGTATGTGAGTTAAACAGACTTGTTACAAAAAAGTTAAACTTCTGTTGAACACTTGTCTAAAAAAAGTGTCGGCATTTGACGTTGATATAATGTCCAGTTTGCAGTTACAATTTTTTAGGCAAGTGTTTAACAGATGTTTAACTTTTTGTAGTAAACCTGTAAATGTTTATAAACGCAATCACGATACAATTATTTGTAGTGTGGAAAAAATCACAATAAAAAAGGTAGGTAGGTAAGTTCTTGCCAATGTCCATTTCCGCATTTGTCCGTACCGGTTTAACCGAACCTAGGATCAAATTTGAATATACATAATTATAAAATTTTCGTTTTAAATACTAAATAATTTCGTTCGTTATAATTTTTGTGACATTTTTCAATTTGACTATTTTGCCTTGCATCGAGACAAGATAGAAAAGCCTTTGTATTTTCGAAATTTTCTTTGTACATTTGGAAGAAGAAAGACAATTAAAATGAGAATAAAATAACTTCCTAAATGTGTAACTACCCACAAAGAGATGTTTTAAGGTACATTTTTTTTTCATCAATTTATATTTTTGTCAGTCTGGCATTCTCTAAAGCTTTACCGTCGTACCACAAAAATTTTTAAACATCTGTTGAACACTTGTCTAAAAAAATGTCAGATTATGTCGTTGAAATAAGGTCTGTTTTGCAGTCACACTTTTTTTAGACAAGTGTTCAACAGATGTTTAAGTTTTTGTAGTAAGGCTGTGTTAGTAAGTAAGAAGTAAAAGGAATGTAATTCTTATGAAACGCTGAGAAAACTAATTTTATAAGCTGTCCTTATTAATTATATTTATTGAATAGTAAATATTGTACCTTTTTATATTTATGGCACAATATTATGGCGAGTTTAATTGTCATATAGTTCTGTCTAGTTCTATTGAAAATTATTTAAACATACGTAGAATTAAATACATAGTTTTGCACTCCTTATAAGAATTTTAAAACCCGCTTCTGTTTTTCAATATCTGACAAGGAAATCACCCTACTTCTTTAGATTTTTATGATTTGAGAAATAAATTGAGGTTATTTTTTTAAAACGTTATTATTTTTTTTAGCCTATTCTGTACAATTTCTCCTTCTAAACCTCTCTATTTTGGGCAATTTCTGGCCATTTCTGCTCCGCGAACAAGACCACATCCGCCGCGGTCGACATCGATGGCGTTTTTTTATTTACATAAGTAAAAATAACTATGATAGGTTCATGTTTGGCCAGTATTAGCACATTTGCCTAGAAGTAACTTGTTCACTCTTCACTTGAAAATCGATCGAAGACCGCATCATTAGCTATTCTTAAGAATAACGCTGTTATAATCAGGGTTGGCATGTTTAGAACAAGTTGTTTTTGTTTAAAACAGTTTGAAATTAAACAGTGGTTTTTATTACACGTTCTAACTACTTTTCATGGCGGATGAATGCATGTAAAATGAAAATAAATCATTTGAGTGTATGCCCATGCTGTGTCACATTTTTTTAAATTTTATTGGTATTGTAATGAAATAATATTTCAAAACATTACAAAAAAAACAGTACCTACTTAGATGTTTTTTTTTTTTCATTGACAATTTTTTGTAAATATTTCATTACAAATAGCGAATTTGAAAAGCTCTAGTCTAGAAATGAAACATATAATTTATTTATAAGTTGAGACGTCGACCCATAGTCGAATTAATTTAAAAAAATGACCGAAACTAAAAAAAAACACTTGTTTAAAACAATTTGTTTTATAGAATAAAAAAAGAACTGTTTTTTTTTCAAACCCTGGTTATAATCTATACTTCTATACTAATATTATAAAGCTGAAGAGTTTGTTTATTTGAACGCGCTAATCTCAGGAACTACTGGTTCGATACGAAAAAATCTTTTTGTGTTGAATAGACCATTTATCGAGGAAGGCTATAGGCTATATAACATACGGCCAAAAGTAGTCGAGCAGTGGGATGAAACCACGGGGAACCGCTAGTATTTATATAGTGTTTATAAGAAGTGCAATACCGTTTTAAAAATGGGGTCAACTCATATGAAATTACTAGTTGGAAGAATAAAATAATTGACAGAAAAAAATCTAAGATACATTACTTCATAAATTCCCTTTTTATTCACACTAAACAACACCTAAAAGTATGCCTAACGTTGAAATTTGAACCCTCAGTGCTAAACTAAAGGTTGAAAGTCCAACAGTGAGCTGGTTTAGGCACTATTTTTAGTTGTCGCTTAGTTTTTGTGAAAATGGGCATAGTGATGGCAATCTCAACGATTTTTTAAGATACTATTTAATACATTATTTTTATTTCATAGTCAGTTATAAAATTATTAGCTAGTTAACTTTTTTATATTTTGTTTTTACTATAGTACAATTATTGGGTCGCTATTGTTCATTATAACAATGATAACAAAAAAAAAAAACTTTAAAATGTTTTATCGATCGCTTGATTTTTCGGTAAGTACCTAAATAACTAAACTTTTTAAAAATATAAAGTTGCCAACATTTAATTTTGTCTCAACTCGTTAAAAAAAAAAAAAAAAACTAGTTTTTAGATTTACTTCTGACTCAAAAATAATTTAATGCAAAAAAAAATCGTTAAAAAATATAGAGACGAATTTTACCCGAAAAAAAAAAACAGAGACATAATACGATTGAGATTACTTCTCAAGACTTTCATTTGCAACACTATTATGGACCTATTATGTAGGGAACCACCAATCAGATCTAATTTCTAGTTATAAATATAACGCCCACAATAACAGCACTATAGCAAAAAAACAATTTAAAACTATCAGAACCGACTACCCTAATCACAATACAATAACTTTACCTAGAACTCTGTCTAATCGAGTCATCATCTGCAAAACTGGCTCGATTTCTCCTCTCACACCGTTTCTGGTGCTGCCTTATAAAAGCACTGAGTCTGTTCAGGAGAAACTGCTTATCATGACCTTCTAGTACAAGCTGGTTCTTTAAAACCGTCACCATATGCCTATTAGCAGCAGCAACCGCCCAGTAATAGTATAAAAAGAATAGTAAAACAGCAAACGCCGGTACAGCAAACGCTGAAGTTCCCAATCTAAATATGAATTCTCTTATAAGGAATGGGAACCCGTCGAAAGTTTCCACAACAAATTCCCAGACGTTATTATAACCTCGGTAAGGACCACAGTTTATAGATGGGAATACTTCTGCTACGGAATACGCTACTGGAGTAATTGAGGCTATGAAACCTAAAAGCAATACTGACATAAATAGGGATTTTGATTTCGAAGCTTTATATACTACAGGAGACGGCGTGCAATTTGTCAAGCAAGTGAACTTTTTTACATAAAAGATTAAAAAGTAAAATATAGTTCCAATAATGGGGAGAAACGGGCAAAAGAATGATCCCATCCATATTATAGTCTGCGTGTAAACAATATCCAAGACATGCTTTGGCAAATAAAAGTCTTGCTCCCCAATAATTTTCAAACATCGACTATTAGTATGCCTCGCTAAGAATGCTCTGGGTAAGTTTATGAAAAATGTCGTCACAAATTGTACTGCAAAATCAGTTAGGATTAGCTTATACAATTGTTGGCCTACATAAGTCTCCCAGCAATCCAATTTTGATGGCGTCTCATCATTTGCATTATCTATTGAGCAGACAAAACCGTTATCCCTAACATATGTATACATTTGACTTAGCAACACGGCTAAAGAAGACAATCGAAGTAATACCGTCCTAAGTAGAGCAATAATCAACATTTGAGCCGGAGTATAACTCTCAAATGGTATTAAATAACTAAATATTTCTGGTACTATCACGTTTAAAACTACTATACAAATGAAGGGAAGGAATTCTAGTAATGTCTTTTCTAACTGTCCAAAGAACATTCCACCTTCTTTGTATAGCCTTAAGGTGAATTTTTCAGGTTGTGTTACATTAACGTTTGAATTTTCAAAAGGAGTGTTTATTTCTTCGATTTGTTCAGAAGATTGACTTAGTTTGTCCGTTGAATAGTTGAATGTGAAGTATATGAGAAAGCCAGAAGCTATGAGAATTATGAAAACTATAACATTGATAAGTAATCTTTTGAAATATATCAATATTTGTGATTCTCTCGTCCTTAATTGTCTTTCTTCATTATATTTTTCTTCTTCCAAATATCCTTTTATCTCGTTATATAACGCTTTGTGTTTAATTTTAGCTGATTTCTCATTGTGGATGCAGAAATCCCATCCACCAAAAACTAAATTACAATATTTGTAGAACTGCCCTTCATTTTCAACCAACCTTTCCTTAAAACCTTTGGCAGCAGTTTTCACTATAGCTATTAAGGATAGTAACACCCAAGAAATAGCCACAAGAATATAAGCCATAGGCATGTTAAAATAAAGCTCACTTTGGAACAACTGTTTGACATAGTACTTGTAGATTTGGTCGGAGTATACGCCATAGAAGAGTATAGTGCGCTCCATCAATCCAGTTCCTTGAATAACGTCTAAGAATACATTGGAGTCTGACAAATTCATGTTTAAATAGAAATTTGAGCAGCATTCTGTGGAATTTAACTCGGAATCTTCACAAGTTGTTTCCGCTTCGGTGAGTAAAGTTTTTGGTAAAATCATGAATAGTATTATAAGCATTGATATGGCTATGTTTAGGAATAGTAGCCATCGTAGAAAGAGGAAGTATGAGACGACGCCGGTGCCGAACTTGCCTTCAATCTCTCGCATGGGGGACTGCCAGAGCTCCAACTTGCCGACTATCTCGGAGAATCGTATTCGGAAGCGATACCAGACCTTGCGTTGCCGCCATTGGAGTTGCTCGAATCCTTGGAGACGGAGTTTTGTGGCGTTCTGTGGAGGAAGTATTGGTTTTATTGTATTCTTTTTGTAATTTATTAATTTTCTGGAGTTGGAGATTATCATCTGAAACTGGGAGAACTCGACGTCGTGGTTTGCCTAAGGGAAGATGGCGAGATGAGTTAGACCACTTCATGAAGGACTGGACACGGTCTAATTTTTTTTTTTTTTTTAATATATAATAATAATTTATTTATTCCATAAACAGTACTAAGGCTAAGTTATAGTTAAATGCTAAGGTATTACAAAAATTACAAAAAGTTTTAGCATCTGAAGCCAAACTAGGAGGAACCTGTATTTTGGCTAACAGCGCCAATCCCTTCAAGTTTAGTAAGGTTTAAGTTCTTAAAGCTAGCATTTTACAAAAAGAAAAATGAATACTAATTCTAGTTATAATAATAATCTGCACCTCCCTTTGAGTTATGTGATGGTGAATGAGTGAGTGTGAGAGGGTGTGTATATAAGTGAGTGTGCTATATATTTGCGAGATACTTACACGAAAAAGTTAAATATAATACTTAATATATAAATATAGTATACTTTGACTCTGTACAATGAAAGGAAACATTCACTCTAACTTGGTACATCTAAAAGTTGCTCAGTCTCATCATATGTAAGACCTTGTAGGTGTTCTAATACCTTTTTCTTACAACGATCTGTATTGAGTGGATAAATATTTAGTTGTTTATTAAGCTTATTGTAAATATAGGGACCGATGAAGTTGAAGAATTTAGTACAGAATTTAGTGCTGCAAGATCTATTTTGTGTACAAACCATATAATTTCTGCGTGTACTCAAGAATTGGGAATCATAATTGGAGCTTTCTGGTCAATAACAAGACAATGTTTCATTGAAAAGTGAGCTTGAAAAATTAGAGCTTATTGGGTCATGAAAGCAAGACTATTTTGAGAGTAAACAATGAGCTCGAAGAATGTTTCGGAAAATTAAAGCTACTAGAATAGAACAACCCAAGCGTTTATTGTAGAGCGAGAAATTTTTGGACCGCAACAAGTCAAGTATTCATTAAAGACCAGTGAAGCTCACCTATAAACTTTGACCGTAACGTCAAACGTTTATTAGGGTTGTGGGTATGCCCATCGTGACTACAACAGTGGATCCTCACTTGATCCCGGATCAATTCCGTAGTAGTAAGTGGTGTTATACTTTAGCTCGTTATGTTATTCTATGTTACCTGTAGTCTAGCCTTCAGCTCTCGTTTCTGGTTCATAGGCACCGGCATGGCCTTGATCTGCATGATCTCCTCCCATGTCCGTTCCTCATTTGATAGGTTCTCTGAAATGGTAGAAAAGTCACATTAATGTGGCGGAAAAAACTTGAAATTGAG
The DNA here is from genome assembly GCA_950005045.1 of Agrotis exclamationis. Classification (NCBI taxonomy): domain Eukaryota; kingdom Metazoa; phylum Arthropoda; class Insecta; order Lepidoptera; family Noctuidae; genus Agrotis; species Agrotis exclamationis. The sequence goes on from OX465441.1 coordinate 13,058,063, forward strand.
GGATATCGATCTATCATGTCATCATCAGCCTATAAATGTTCCCACTGCTGGGACACAGGCCTCCTCTCTGTGAGGGGGAGTGGGCAATAATCCACCACGCGGGCCCAGCGCGAGTGTGTAGATATCACGTCTTCGAATTGTTGGTTCTAGGACATGCCGGTTTCCTTACGATGTTTTCCTTCACCGTTTTGAGAGCAGTGGTGATTAGATGCTAATTAGGTGATTTTACTACTAGTAAATCTGTTTGAAAGATTTTTTTTCTCTTGTTAAACCACTCACCAGACTTTTTCTTAGCTTCATTCACTTGGAATTGAACTTTCAAGTGCGTGCTAGCTACTCGAGCAAATTTTCTTTGGATTATTCTTATATTCCTAGCCATGTTTATCACGGTCGTTTTCTCCGCGAAATTACTCATAAGAGTTTGTAAAAATAAGAAATTTGACTGATAAAAATTAGTCCACCAGTTAGATTGTCAAAAAAAATACATGTGGCACTCGGAGACTGCCGCGGTGAAGCTATTGCATAACATTTTTTATTTTATTTTAAAAGAATAAAATCGCCTACCGGGTATATTTAACGAGAATATAATTTATTTAAAATGTTTGTGGTGCACTACTGTAATAAAGAACTTCTTTGTTGTAGGAGAATTTTATAAGTAAGTTTCATTGTGAAAACTCCTTTTGTTGCTGGCCGTATTTTTTAATTCCTCATGAAAGGTAAAATGCGGTTTACGGTTTAAACCGCATTTTACCTTTCAAAGTTACAACCAACTACAAGAACTTTTATATTATGTTACTTGCTGCTACGGAACCCTTTATAGGCGAGTCCGACTCGCACTAGGCCGGTTTTTTCAGTAATTACCCTATGAAAGTATTGGCAAAACGCTTTATGCGTAGGATCCTTATCTTAGTCGCTTAGAACACTGTTTTACACTCTTTATAATTTCACAAGAATCGCACTAAAACCCACGTTGTCGGAATAACAGTAAAAATTCAACTGATACTGTTGATAGCACGAAACCCTGACCTGTTGTTAAAATGCGTTAATTGGCCAAGTTCATTCCCATGCGTTTACCTAACTATGTCGGTAATTGAACAGCCGAAATTTTTGTGTTTTTACCGCCAGATGTGTAAAAATCTAGGTTATGAAGTTTCATAGCAGGAAAAATTATTTGATTTTGAACTTATTATATTAATTTATGCGATTTTATGACCGAATTATTCGTCATTAGAACCAAATTTTGGTCGCTGGAATACCATGACCCCGGAACCTAAAGGGCTATTGAAGGACACCGTGGATTTTAGTCAGTACAAGTCTGACAGTCCCACCTGCGCCAGCCCTGGGTGTAGGGTTACCAGATGAAAAAATCAAAAGTCCGGAGAAAAGGCCTGATTTCCATTTCCATTGAAAAATCCTGAGATTTTTTACAGTTTGAAAATTTTCTCTCAAACGTACTTAAATTGTTTTCATACACTGCGGATTTCGCTCACGCGTTACACTTATGGCTGGAGATAAAGTCTGAATTTCAATCATTAAAAATCCAAAGATTTTCTCGAGTTTTACAACTTTGTCGTGTGCGCAGTGCGTGCGGATAGGTTTCTACCATCTATCTCTCCCATAGGTTTCATAGATTTTAAGGTTCGATTTTATAAAATATGTGCAATCCACAAGACCAAAATCGATTTTAAAATTAGTATCAATATGATAATAATGTTATTGTATACAGAAGATTATTATTTGTTTGTCTAATAAAAAATCTGCAAATACTATTCTTTGTGAAAAGTGAAAAAAACCTGGATTTCCTAAGATTACTTAGATCCGGCCGCAATCCTGAGAAAACCGTAAAAATCCTGAGTTCTCAGGACAAATCCTGAGATATGGTAACCCTACCTGGGTGGGAGGCAATCATTTGACAATTTTACCACGCTAAAAAAAACCTCTCCGTTGTTGTGGGTGCGGTAAATATTTAAAATGCCATAAACAAACGGACCTGGAATCCACCTATAAGTCATATAAATATGTTTTCCGTGCGGTAATCGAACCCGCGACACACAGTGCAGCGGTCGAACGCTCGACCACTGCGACACTACTTACTTTTTATGGCGCCATCTATTATCAAAAGAACATTGTTGTTTTCTTGCTTTAACAAAAAATATTTATATTTTTAAAGAGAACACAAACGTGGATCGCGGGCTTCCTATTTCTGTGAGCAAGGTTTAAAATAACCTAACCTGTCCGAGTCGGGGTGCCCCAAGTCCCGAGCTCGCTTCGCTCGCTCTTGGATCCTAAGTTCTAATAACAATAACAATCCTGAAGGCAAACAGTCAAAGTCCAGAGGATACGCCTCACCACTCCGCGCCTACACAGGCTTAAATAACTCTCTAAGAGTACGGTAGACAAAACTACGTGGAGCCGGTTTTGCAGCAATTCGTTTCTGTCACTGACTTAGTAGAATGAGAAACGAAATTCCAAATTTTCAATATTCCGAAAAAAACAGTTTATTCGGAATATTGAAAATCGGGATTTCGTTTTTTCGGAATGAGAACTCATCGAGCATTACATTTTTTTTTTTTTTTTTTTATTTTTAAAAAAAAAAAATAATAATTAATAATAGATATTGTAATTTTTAGGTAGGTATTATGATATTCGGAGTTTTGAAAATCGGAATATCGAAATTCGGAATAACATATTTCGGAGTATTTGGGTGTTCCCATTGCAAATCGCACGAATCGCATCATGTGTAAGCTCCCTTAGAGTGAACAGGATTCTTCTGGGCAAGCTTACTCTATCGTAGACTTTGTCCCAGTCACCTCTATCCTAGAGGCAAGAGGATCCTAGACTTGGTCTTGGAGCAACATTCAAAAGACCAAACTCAAGGTCTGCCAACGTGCAATGGAGCGCAGTATTCTAGGCGTCAACCTAACAGACCGTGTACGCAACACCACACTGCGCCCAAAAACACAAATTGCTGACGTTGGTCAAAATGCCGCTACACTTAAATGGAACTGAACCGGCCACATCTGCCGCATGCCCAATGAGCTGTGGGCCAAAACGACCAGTTTATGGAGCCCTGACACAGCCAGAAGTCGTCGCGGCAGGCATCGTAGAAGATGGCGGGATGAGCTGAACAAAACCAATGATCAGTGGTCCACTTTGGCCCTGGATCGCCCAAACTGGAGGTCGTGGGGAGAGGCCTTTGCCCAGCTGTGGGATAAAGTAGGCTAGCAGTATCAGTATCAGTACTCACCCGATAAATCCGGCAACATGGACAGATGTATGTCCCTGCTCTGCGTGGTGCGCGCGTAAGTAGACTGTCGCCGTTCATTCTGGGAGCGAGCGCGCTTCACCGTCGTCGCTGCGAAAGATGATTCAAAGTTAGTTGAATAATATAACTAGCATTCCGCCCGCGACTTCGTCCGCGTGTAATAAGCATAGATCGGAACAGAGCCATTTAGGTTCATTGACCGCAAACATTGATGTTAATATGGATATTCCACGGGATCGAGACGCCTAAAAGAAAACAATAGCGCGGTGTTTCTGTCGCTAGAGTGACGCACCTGTTTTTGTCTCTTTCTGCGCCACTAGAATTCAATTCTTTACCAACAGTAACTTGTTGTCTCACTCCAAATCCCGGGACTCGGGGAATATCCATATTATTCTTACCTATGGCAAGTACTTACATTATGTTTTATGACCGGACTTTAGAGCCGTTGCTCTAAAGTCCGGTCGCAAAGCAGGAGGAATTCCGTACATTGACCTGTTTACCTACTGACAGTGATTATACACATTTTTCTATTAATTTTATTATTATTAAAAGGTTTACAATCCCTGAGGACGACGACCATTGCGTCTGTGCAAGCGAGACTCATTATATTTAGGCGGGAGTGACAGAGACAGGTAATAATAGGTCAATGTACGAGATTCCTCCTGCTCCGCGACCAGACTTTACCTATTCCGATTTATGGTTATAAGACATTCGATCAAGACCCTCAGTAATGAGAAATACGATTGAAGAGGAGGTCTTGAATTTTATATGGCACATGACAGCTGTGTTTTCGTTGATATTTCCATGTAGAAAGTTCCTCTATAGTTTTGTTTCCCACACACCGCGTCCCATCTCATCACCTGCTCGCGTTATTACTTTTTCCGACTCGTTAGGCTAATAATGTGATAGCTCGGCTAATATTTAAGATATAAATATAATTTATATTATTAAAGCACTCAGGAATAAAATAGATTCATACCAGGAAAAAAAATATTATTAGGTAGTTCCAGAGATTATCACCTACATACAAACAAACAAATACCTCTTAACATTATTAGTATAGAATTATATCATTGTCCGATAAGGACAATAATGGGAAAACAAAGTTATCTTTATCACATACTATCAGGATCTAATACACACATCAAAAGTGTCTAGGGATCAACATATATTTTTGCAATAACTTTTCTCCTGATTGATATTAATTAAAATTTTCTTTAAGGATTCATCAAATAAAGTGTTTTCGTTTGTCACAGTAACGATAAACCAAGTCACCTTTGCATTAATAAAGAAATTTGCTATTTTCCTAATAAAGGGATTTTTGACATTTGAACCACTAACACAAAAGTTCGAAAAAAAAGACTGTAATAAGAGTTTTCTTTAAAATTTTATTGGGTAACTTAAACAATTAATAATCCGTGTTTCTACCGCGAACACTAACAACACAAGAACATCGGTTTGGCATACTCAAAATGAGTTCATCCAAATCACGCTGTGGAATGGCCGCCCATGTTCGTTGCAACAACAAAAAACCGGCCAAGTGCGAGTTGGACTCGCCCATGAAGGGTTCCGTAGCAGCAAGCATAGATTAGAGATATAATTATATTGAGATTAGTAAGTAATATACACAAACAATAAAAATAACTTTGTTTTTCATAGTATTTGTATGAATGGCAAAGTTATATTTGCGGTTTTTGAAAATGTACTATATCTCAAAAACTGCTAACTGTATCTCATCCAAACCAATTTTCGTTGGTAGTTTTGGTTGAGGTCTACATTATATATTTTTTTTTAGTTTTATCATTCTCTTATTTTAGAAGTTACGGGGGGGGGACACACTTTTTACCACTTTGGAAGTGTCTCTCGCGCAAACTGTTCAGTTTAGAAAAAAATGATGTTAGTAACCTCAATATCATTTTTAAAGACCTATTCATAGATACCCCACACGTATGGGTTTGGTGAAAATTTTTTTTTTGAGTTTCAATGCTAAGTATGGGGGGCACCCCCAAACTTTGTTTTGTTTTGATTTTTGTGTGAAAATCCTAATGCGGTTCACATAATACATCTTTCTACCAAGTTTCAACAGGATAGCTCTTATACTTTCGACAAAAAGTGGCTGTGACATACACGGACAGACAGACAGACAGACAGACAGACAGACAGACAGACATGACGAATCTATAAGGGTTCCGTTTTTGCCATTTGGCTACGGAACCCTAAAAAAGGTCTTCTTGCGACTGGATACCCTCCATATTCGGCAGAGCTCTTCTCTGTAGCATATCCCATGCATGCTCAATCGGATTCAAGTCTGGCGACTGAGCAGGCCAGGGCAGGACATTGATGTTAGCTGCGGCGAGAGTCTGTCTTACAACTCTTGCGGTGTGCGGTCGTGCATTATCATGCATTAACTGAAATAAGGGACCGATTTGCACTTGTAGATGAACGATGACGTCTGATACAATCGTCTCAGCATAAATTTGAGCGTTGAGGTTGCCTCTGATCCAAATCAACTCAGTTCTTCCGCCGATCCAAATACCCGCCCATACCATGATGGTTCCACCACTATAAGGATGGACTTCCTGGCAGGATTTTAATCGCTGTTGGCGTCCAGGGGTTCTCCAGTGTCGTATACGTCTTGTATCCGGTCTCATACCGAAACGAGACTCATCAGAAAAGCACACGAAACGCCATTGTTCTTCTGCCCAATTTCTGTGTTCAAGAGCCCATTGATATCGAATCCTACGATTGTGCATTGCTATAGGTGGTACCCGTAGCGGTCTTCGGGAATGAAGGTTCACTTCATGCAAGCGGTTTCTGACTGTTTGGTCGCTAATTAAGTTCCCTGAAGAGTGATGAAGCCTCACGGCTAACATCATGGCGGTTATTGTTGGAGCTCTTCGAGTTAAGATTTGAATGTATCGGTCTTGTCTCCGTGTGGTGCAGCGATACCGTCCTCCATGGCGCTCAGCCACGGTACCAGTGCTTCGGTAACGTGTCCAAAGTCGACTGATAACACTCTGACTTGTATTCAGAGCTAAAGCCCCAGTACGTTGCCGGGAACCAGCTTCTATCATTCCCACGGCTCTGAGCATTTCTTCCCTGCTTAAATGACGTCGCCGCTCCATAATAACGTTGGTTTTAATCAGTAGTAGGGAAACAGTAGCACTAATAATGTCTTCAATGCGTTGTATGTTTTTATAGGGAAAATATTGACAGCTGATTTTCATCTTTTACTCGAATTTGATTCACAGTTCCTGATTCAAATTATGAAATGCACCAAAAAGGATCCATATAAATTTATAAAATCATAAATTTATTACAAAGCCACATCTCAATCTCAAGAAATCCGCATAAAAATGCTTGATCCCTAGACACTTTTGATGTGTGTATTATTCATTCTTTCCATACATTTTTAGAGTTAACAATGCACATAATGATTCTTATCAAATGAAGTGTTCAATAAATAAAAACAATCGTTATCAGGTGTATTTGAATTATGATAATTTTATTGTTCTATTTCAGATTTTGGTTATCACAGTAATGGAAATCCACCAATTTAAAGTCGCTCAGCAAGCTATGGAAAGAGCTCGGATTAAGGGAGCTTCCCCATGATGCGATACGACCCAATTCGACCGATTCCAACTACAAGTGAAAATCATCCTTACCACTACGACATATGACATAAAACGTGCGGTGATGAAAAACAAAACACGCTCGCCACGACGCCGACGGCGTCAAGTCAATCGAATTGCATCATTATATCGTAGTAGCAAGGACGATTTTCACTTTTAGTTAGTAGAAATTGCAAATCGCACGAAGCTCCCTTACTCTGATGAGAATGAGTAAGCTGAAGTGGCAGTGGGCTGGCCACAGCTCTCGCAGAACAGACGAAAGTTGGAGTAGCTGTGTCTTTGAGTGGAGATCGCGACTAGGGAAACGTAGTGTAGAGCGCCCTTCGGCCAGGTGGAGGAACCACCTGCGGCAGACAATCGGCAGAGACAGGATGAGGAAAGCTCCAGAAAAGGCTCAGTGGCGCACGTTGGGAGAGGCCTATGTCCAGCAGTGGACGAATACAGGCTGATGATGAAGATGAGGAAAAATTACAGGATATTTTGTAAATACTTGTCATTGTTTTATTTTACGAGGTCGACAATTATTCTATTTTAAGGGGATTCCTCAGTAGTAGCCCGCGAAATTCAAATTTTCATGTGTTTTTTGCAATTTGCTTATCAGTGATAAGTAGTTACTTGATCAAAATATGTACTTCTAATATATAAAATTCTCGTGTCACAGTTTTCGTTGCCATACTCCTCCGAAACGGCTTGACCGATTTTGATGAAATTTTTTGTGCTTATCCGGTATCTATGAGAATCGGCCAACATCTATTTTTCATCCCCCTAAATGTTAGGGGTATTAGAGACTGGGATAAGGTTGGAGGAAGAAAATACTTATTAGTAGTGCAACTGAAAAATATATAATTTTTATTTTAGACTTTTAAGTTACAACGGTTGCTAGGACACGATAAGCAGTAGACAAGATGTAGTTTATAGTAAGCTTATAGGTTTACAACCTCTAACACTGCCCCTTAAACTTATCTTGTAAACATACATCGGTAGCCAAACCTAACTCGTTTACAAAATACTTATGTTTCTCTACCGACAAAGGTTTAGTTAAGACATCCGCCGTCATTTTGGACGTTGGCATGTAATTTATTTTTACTGCACCATTGCTGACCGCCTCCCGGACGAAATGATGACGTATGTCTATATGTTTTGACCTACCATGAAACATACTAATTTCAGTCAATTTCAAGGCCGACTGATTATCATTGAAAATAGTTATTTCAATGTTACTACCTATACATTCATGCAAGAAAGTTTTTATAAACAGTGCTTCTTTACAAGCATCGGAGAGCGACATGTACTCCGCCTCAGTACTTGATAACGCAACGGTACGCTGTTTCCTACTTTCCCAACAAGTAATAGAATTCCCAATTTTGAAAACATATCCCGTATAAGAACGTCTATCAATTTCATTAGAAGCCCAGTCTGCATCAGCAAAACCCGTCACAGATAAGCCAGTTTTTTTATAGGTAATGCAGTAATCTACTGTACCTTTAAGATAACGCAACACACGTTTAGCTGCTTTCCAGTGGACATCGGAGAAACAATTATTGAATTGACTTAATACGCTTACAGCATGACATATATCAGGACGCGAACAGACCGCTACATACATAAGACAACCGATCAATTCTCGATACTCCAAACTGTCATCTTTTTCTTCAGCTTTGTTTAATTTTTGGCACTGCATTGGAGTTTCAACAGATTTGCAGTCTTGCATTTTGTATTTCTCTAATATCTTTTTAATATAGGCACTTTGATCTAGAGTGATCTTGCCATTCTCTTTCCTGATTCTTAATCCTAGAACTCTTTCTACAGGACCAAGATCTTTCATCACGAATTCTTTCATCAGCAATGATTTAGTTTTAGTTTTTTCCACATTGCAATTGCTAAAAATGACTAAATCATCAACATACAATGCGATAATCACAAACTTGTCGCCATTTCGGTTTATATATACACATGGTTCAGAGACCAATCTCTTAAACTTGAGTTTGTTGACAAGAATATGATTGATCTTTTCATTCCATGATTTAGGCGCTTGTTTTAGACCATACACAGCTTTACGTAGTCGATACACCTTATTATTGCCTCTACCTTCTTCAAAACCTTCTGGTATTTCCATGAAAATGGTTTCTTTTAAATCACCGTTTAGAAAAGCTGTTTTTACGTCCATGTGGTCAATCTCCATGTCGTACTCCATAGACAAAGCTAATAACATTCTTATGGTTTCGTATCTCACTACAGGTGAAAAAGTTTCAAAATAGTCCACTCCATACTTTTGTGTAAATCCTTTTGCTACTAGACGTGCTTTGTATTGTATTAATTCACCGTTAAGCCCTCTTTTCTTCTTAAATATCCATTTGGTCTTTATTGGCTTTGCACCTTTCGGCAAATCGGTTAAGGTAAAGCACTTATTGTCCAAAAAGGACTGATACTCGTCTTTCATAGCAGCTCGCCACTGCCTGGCTTCAGGACTATTCAACGCTTCTTCAACTGTTCTTGGATCATCACTGCCACACGCTTCCCCCGTCAAAAAACCACACAGGAAGGAATTCTCATCAGCTTCCACGTATTCTGCTCTCGAGTCATCTGTCTCAAATGAAACATCCGGAACATAAGTAGCATCTGAGTGATGATCTGTGACCAAACTACTGGTCGAAGCCTCGCTATCATTAGCATCATCAGTCGTAACAGAAATTTGTTCTGACTCTGTTCTATTTTCGGATACACAAGGAGTCGTAAGTTCTATAACCACATCTGATTCTACTTTAGTGAAATTCAGATGCTTGAGGAATTGATTCTCAATGAACTTAACATTTCTCGCTATTGTTAGCTTATAGCTCTCAACATCCAAGAGTCTGTATCCTTTTGTGTTCTCACAATATCCCGCGAATATGTAAGGTTTAGATTTGCGATCCAGTTTATTACGATTATTTTGTACAGCATATGCTAAACAACCAAACACACGTAAGTTATCTAAGTTTACCTTATGTCCCGTGTAAATTTCTTCTGGAGTTGCACCTCTAACTGCCTTTGTAGGTGAGCGATTTTTAATGTACACCGCAGTGTTCGCAGCCTCTGCCCAGAACCGTTGATCCAAACCTGCTTCCAGAAGCATACAGCGCACCGCCTCCATAATTGTTCGGTTTGCGCGTTCGGCAACTGCATTTTGCTGTGGACAGTGAGGAACAGTAGTATGATGCCGGATGCCACACTTACTCAAATACTGCTTAAATCTCGTATTGATGTACTCGCCACCATTGTCGCTTCTCAGGATTTTAATCTTTTTATTAGTCTCGTTCTCTACAAGAGCTTTAAAAATCAAAAAATACTCATAAACTTTGTCTTTCGATTCTATTGAATAACAAAATGTCTTCCTAGAAAAATCGTCAATAAATGTTAGCAAATATCTTGCACCGCCTATAGATTTCACTGGCATAGGGCCGCACACATCCGTGTGAACCAGTCCTAACACCACACTTGCACGAGAAAAAGATTTCTTAGGGAAAGGTAAATTAGTAACCTTACCTTCAATACAAGCGATACATTGCTCATATGTGGATACATCATAGTCGATACCAACCGCCATACCACTCTTGAGTAGGTTCATGCTGCGACTATTCAGATGTCCAAGCCGACGATGCCATAAACCCTGAGATTGAACCTCTACCTGGGTATTCAAGGAGACGCTTACTGGCATAATGTGTTCGCGCGAAACGGAATTTATAGACGCCTCCCCGGTTTCTAATTTATAAAGACCGCATGCATCCCGTTTTGCTACAGCTACTACCTTTCCGTTTTCGTAAATTTTACAAAAAATCGATATAAATTTTACTTCAAAACATTTTTGTGTCAAAATACTGACAGATAACAGATTACATGACAAGTTCGGTATAAAAACTACATTACTGACAGTTATCCATTGGTTTTGTAAAAAGAGTTTCACATTACCACGACCCGATGTAAAAAGTTTTTCACCGTTCGCAACGCTTATTTCTTTTGGCGTATCACACACAAAATCATGCAAAATGTCTCTATTATTGGTCATGTGGCAAGTTGCACCACTGTCGACGTACCACACATCTCGATCCAGTTTTACCGTCAGAGCCGACAACATAGTCGTCCTACCAGGAGTTTTCTGAACCTTCTCCTCCTCTTGACAACTGGAACTAGATGACTTATCCTTATGCGGAGCTTTCTGTCTGCAATCTCTAGCGTAATGACCGTTTTTTTTGCATCGAAAGCATTTGGGACGCTTCGAGATCGAAGTCGAAGTCGTTAGGGCATTCTGTTCCATACCTTCTGCGTCACCTCGTCTCTGTGCCTCCTGGAGTAGTTTAGTTTTCACCAGTTCACTTGAGAGAGAAAGGCTACTATGCTCTAACGTCATAATGAGTGGGTCAAACTGCTTGGGGAGCCCACTAAGCATTAATATAGCAACAAACTCGTCTTCCAAAGAAGCATTTATGTCTTGCAGTTGTTGGGCTGTATCTATAATTTTTGTAACATACGCCTCCATACTCTCAAACTGCTCTAACTTTAAGCTAAATAGCATTCTGAGAAGACCTAATCTTCTACACAGACCTTTGTCCTCGAACGAATTCTGTATATTCTTCCAGGCATCAAACGCAGTATTGCAATTCCTGACAACGGAGTAAACAGATGGCTGAACACTGAGGCAGATTCGTGCTAGAGCTTTTTCCTGTTTCTTCTTGTCTTCGCATTCTGGTTTATTTTTCTTATCAACCTCGTTGACACATTCAAATAAGTCTTCATGAATAAGCAACATCCTCATTTGAAATTTCCAGGTAGCGTAATTATTTACCCCGGAGAGTTTTTCAATTGCGATGGATTGGTTACTCATTTTCATGATTTCGTAATTATTACTTGATAATGTAATTAATTATATCATACTCGTTCTGCTTCCTCACGATATTCCTCACGCTCTGCTACCATATTAGAGACTGGGATAAGGTTGGAGGAAGAAAATACTTATTAGTAGTGCAACTGAAAAATATATAATTTTTATTTTAGACTTTTAAGTTACAACGGTTGCTAGGACACGATAAGCAGTAGACAAGATGTAGTTTATAGTAAGCTTATAGGTTTACAACCTCTAACAAGGGGTAGTCCACCCCTAAATTTTTTTTAAATTATTTATATGGCAAAACAACGTTTGCCGGGTCAGCTATTATATACAGTGTGTCCGGACACGAGTTAGCGATACTTGAAGGGAATATTATAGACTCATTTTCATCGACAAAACTGCTTTTAAAAAAATTCTTACTCCAACACCTCGCGAATGGCGGCCATTTTAGTTTTTTGATTTGTCGAACTGGGGTATGCACAATAAAATGCATATATCTTTGAATCCAAGAGACCTACTTACATGCAAATGACTTTATTGCAAAGTTAAATGTTAAGGCTTTTCAAAAACTTGCAAAAGTTTTCTAAATAATATGTAGAAAGAACCAAAAAACGTGGGCAAACATGAAATTGTACACAAAAAATACTGAATTTTTTCACATTTTATACTTTAGCTAGAAAAGTACCCCTGTATTTTCCTAAGGTATTTGCATTAAATTAAAAGTATTTGAGTCAGGCTATAAAATTATATCAAAATTATCACTCTACGTTAAGTATTTTAGGAGTTATTCTCACTTGAACATAACCCTTCCTTAGCGCATGTACCACCAATGTTACAAAAGCTGCATTCTTTGGGCGAGCTAAACCGTTTCAACGTGAATTTATGAGCTGGCATTATTAACCACCATGTAAATGATCCCAACGAATCACCATTAAACTGAAATAATACATTTTTTGTTTACTTTACGAAAAAAATTCTTTGAATAAATAAAAAAATGTGGGCCATTTCAGTTTATGGGTGATTCGTTGGGATCATTTACATGGTGGTTAATAATGCCAGCTCATAAATTTACATTGAAACAATTTAGCTCGCCCAAAGAATGCGACACCTGTAATATTGGGGTACATTCGCTAAGGAAGGGTTATGTTCAAGTAAGAATAACTCCTAAAGTTTTTGACGCAGAGAAATAATTTTGATACCATTTTATAGCTTAACTCAAATACTTTTAATTTAATACAAACACCTAAGCAAAATACAGGGGTACTTTTCGTGCTAGAGTATAAAATGTGAAAATATTCAGTAATTTTTGTGTACAATTTCGTGTTTGCCCACGTTTTTTGGTTCTTTTTACATATTATTTAGAAAACTTTCGCAAGTTTTTGAAAAGCCTTAACATTTAACTTTGCAATAAAGTCATTTGCATGTATGTAGGTCTCTTGGATTCAAAGATATTTGCATTTTATTGTGCATACCCCAGTTCGACAAATCAAAAAACTAAAATGGCCGCCATTCGCGAGGTGTTGGAGTAATAATTTTTTTAAAAGCAGTTTTGTCGATGAAAATGAATCTATAATATCCCCTTCAAGTATCGCTAACTCGTGTCCGGACACCCTGTATAAGAATGATCATAACATTCGCTCCATTCACTTTCACAAAGATTTGGTCAAAATGAGTTAGTTTTCGGATTTTTTACCAACTTTGACCAAATCTTTATGAAAGCGAATGCAGCGAATGTTATGATCATTCTTATATGTAAAGTTATACTTGTTATTGTCGCAAATCATATTTTGATCAAGCTACTACTTGTCACTGATAAGCAAATTGCAAAAAACACACGAAAATTTGAATTTCGCGGGCTACTACTGAAGAATCACCTTAAAGCTTGTGCCGATTTTTTAAGCAATTAGGAACTCATTCGACTCCAAGATGTTAGGTTGCTAACATAAGATCCTATAACGCATACCTATTCTTTTATACTTTTGGTTTCTACCTATCTCCACGCATCTAATTATCTACTAAATTATAAAGCTGAAAGAGTTTGTCTGTTTGTTTGAACGCGCTAATCTCAGGAATTACTGGTTCGAATTGAAAAGTTCTTTTTGTGTTGGATAGTCCATTTATCGAGGAAGGCTATAGGCTATATAACATCACGCTGTGATCAAAAGGATCCGAGCAGCGGGGTTGAAACAAAGGTAAATAGCTAGTTCTACATAAATGAATTAACATTTTGTAGATTAATTAAAAGGGGCCGGTGTTATATGACGATCTGTTATACTTAGTTTCATAAAAAGTATTAAGTAATCACGGTAAAATAATCATAAATGTTATGATTACAGTTATGAGGCCTTGACAAAGCTAAGAATTAGTCACGGGCAATACGTTACCACGTAATAGAAACATACGGTTATAAAAATGAGAGAGCATAATAAAAATTATTTACTTTTATTTGGTTGACAACCGAAACAAATCGGACCATGTTTTTTGATGTGTAACAACTTTACTATCGCTTCTGGGAATGATTTCGTGAAATGCATCAGAAATGTGTATTATGTGTAAAGGGTAGTGGAAGAGGATTCATCATCATCATCAGCCGGAAGACGTCCACTGCTGAACATAGGCCTCCACCTTAGACCGCCACGCCGAACGACAATTCGCCACTTGCATCCATCGGTTGCCCGCGACCCTCACGATGTCGTCGGTCCACCTAGTGGGAGGCCTGCCTATGCTGCGTCTTTCGGTCCGTGGTCGAAACTTGAGAACTTTTCTTCCCCATCGGTTGTCAGTTCTACGAGCGATGTGGCCTGCCCATTGCCACTTCAACTTGCAAATGAGCTATGTCGGTGACTCTGGTTCTTCGCCGAATATCCATGTTCCGGATTTTATCCCGCAAAGAAACTCCGAGCATAGATAGCTCTTTCCATTGCTCGTTGAGTGACTCTTAGTCTCTCTAAAAGGCCAGCAGTCAAAGAGGTCAAATTAATCAAATTAAATAAGATGTGAGGGAGCAGGCATTATACAGGGTGCATTTTTCAACTATAAGGAATATCGAAAACTTTGAAAGGAGTCTCGAGGCCGATTTTGACGAACATTAAAACTAAAATGCATCATTGAATTTTAGAAAATTCAATAATCCTGGCCAGAAAACTAACCCGCTGATTTTGGAAAAAAAATCACACCCTGTATTATTACACCATTCGATAGTTCGTTAATAAGGTTCAAATTCTGGGAAGTTATAATATATGTTTTATCCATTTAATCAAAGCTAGAGCGCTTTCTGAACTAAATAGTCATTAAAAGATTTCAACGATCGATTTATCGGAAGCCAAAGACCCAATTCGGATTAGGTATTATGATAAGATAAAAAGTATGAATAAAACTGCCGAAACAAGGAACTATGACGCCAATTGTCGGGCGTCTAAATCCGGTTCATTGCAATGACACACTAATCTACATATTATTAATATTATAAAACTAAAGAGTCAGTTTGGTTAAACGCGCTTATCTCAAAAACTACAGGTTCGAATTGAAAAATTCTTTTTGTATTGGAGAGTCCATTTATCGAGGAAGGCTATAAGCTATATAACATCACGCTACGAGAAATAGGGGCTGAGCAGCGGGTAAAACCGTGAAGAACAGCAATGAAAAAGAAACTACCATTTTAAATACTAGTTATTAACCAGCGCTGTGACAATTAAATGTCGCAGCACATGCTGAGGTAGGAGCCTTTTGGCCTCACACAGGACTAAATTGTATTTTTTTTAATGTTTTGTGTGGTTTTATCTTTTGTTTTTTTTTTGTTTTATGTAATTTTATTATGTTTTATGTAATTTTGTTTTTATTCATATAATTTTGTTTGTTCTGTCCTGTGTGTTCCAAATAAAACTCTTTTCTTTCTTTCTTTTTCTTTTATTCTCTGTCTGGCCAATGTAGGTGGCATTGAGTCTTACTTATCTCATGCGGCGACGACTTCGGTGGTGTGGGCATGTGTCACGGATGGCGGAGCAGCGAGTGGCGAAGCGCATCTTTTATAGCGAACTTGAGGAGGGCAAGCGTAAGCATGGCGGACAACTCCTCAGATATAAAGATGTGTTAAAACGTCACTTCAGGAAATGTGACTTAGAACCGTCTCGGTGGGAGCAGCAAGCCGCGAAAAGGATAGAGTGGAGGTCTTTGGTTAAAAACAAAGTCCGTAATTTCGAATTGCAGCGGCATGTTGAGTTAGATGCAAGGCGTGACCAATTGAAAGCCCGACCACTTGCGGCGATCAGTTATAATTACATCGATGGATCTTTAAAAAAAAGATGGATACATAAGCCACATGCGAGCACACGAACGGCAACTACAACGGAGCTGAAGCAATCATCATCATCATCAGCCGGAACACGTCCACTGCTGAACATAGGCCTCCCCCTTAGACCGCCACGCCGAACGACAATTCGCCACTTGCATCCATCGGTTGCCCGCGACCCTCACGATGTCGTCGGTCCACCTAGTGGGAGGCCTACGCTGCGTCTTCCGGTCCGTGGTCGCCATGAGAGAACTTTTCTTCCTCATCTGAAGCAATCGCCCTGGCCGAAATCGGTCGGGTCGCATCATCATCATTCTCTCTGACTGATATACCTTTCTCTAGTTTTTGATTGTTAACTTCTAATGTATTTAACAAAGCAGGAAAAAACACAGTCGAATGCTTATTGGAACCTTTTTTCTGGTTTTAGAATTTATTGTTAAGGCGCGGTCTTATCTCATATTCCCAAAAATTGGTTTCTTAGAACGTCGAGTATGACGTAATGTAATAAAAATAAGCAACGCGAAAAATACAGTGAACAGAGAAGGGTATAAAGAAGAATTTAAACCGAACAGAATAATAAATAAGAGTTTGATATTCCCAATAAAAATTGGGAAGTTGTAGCACAAAAATAAACTTTGACGTCGAAGATCTCTGTATTTCCAGCGATAACAACAGTTTTTTTTTTAAGAATTTAGTAGGTTTTCCATTTTTTTAAAACTTTAACCGAACCATTATTTAATTTTATGTCTATATTTTAAATAATCTAAAGAAAAGCAGTAAAATAAATGCCCATTCGCAGCTTACGTCACATTTCAACACAAATGTCATTTTGTCAATTTTCAATCTTATTGACGCTCCATAGTGGTGACAATAGTTTACGCGGTCATAAGCGATTAAAATCGTAGTCAGTCCGCGTCTTAATGGAAAAAAAATGTGGGAGTTTTTGCCAATTTATCATTAGAAGGAAAATAATTATCCTTTAGTTTCACTTACTACTTAAAGATATTTTGAAGGAAACGAAAAATTCAACTGCGAGGAGGGTTCGAACCTGCGTCTTCTGGATAGGTACTCCAGACGCCTTAACCAATTAGGCCATCGCAACCACTACTCTCGAAGCTGAATTTCTAGTTCCCTTATTTTTTGAACGCTGTTTACACGTTATTGTAACGTAGGTTCGAACCTTGTTCGAACCAAAGACATTAAACTATATACGAGCAATTTAAATCTCTTTGGTTCGAACCCTGCTCGCAGCTGAATTTTTCGTTTCGTTAAAAATATCTTTGAGAAGACGCGACGCAGGCCTTATTGCGTATAAAAATATAACTTCACTTACTACTTTTTTATACAAAAACCTTTCTAGGAATTACTTCTGTATAGTGCTTGCGTTTACAAACATAGAAACTCACATACACAAACACCGAGACCCGAAACAACTACTTGTAGGTCATATAGATATTTATTGCGTGCGGGGATCGAACTAGCTACACGCTGAACAGCAGTTGATCTCTCAGCCACTACGCCAACCACGTCAAATTTATTTTAACTCAAGATAAGGCCATGACTTATGAAAAAATGCTTAACCATGCTCGGGCAATCAAAGGATAAAAAACTTTTTGAAAAAAAAAAAGAACAGACTTCCAAACCTGTTTTGAAGTCGGTTCCTTTATTTTTATAATTTTTATCGAACTGAGAACCTACTTTTTTATGTCGGTTAAAAAGATATACTCACTATTCCTCGCCTGCTTCGAAGGCAGCAACGTAGCCAGTTTAGCAGCATCAGCTCTTTGCAGGTTATCGAACAGCTCCTGTTCCCCTCCAGGGTACAACTCCTGGTAGAACTCCCCACCAGCCTCCTCCCATCCCTCCTGCTTCTTGGAGCGGGCTTTGTTCTTTGAGTTACCGCCTGACATTTTTTCAGAGCATCTGGAAATGTTATACGTTATTTATTAGTAGTTTGTACACACAAACGCAGCGTGGGACGTCCACCCACAAGGTGGACAGACAATCTGATGAAGATCACACATTGACTTATATCGTAAGGACAGGCCCAACCAATTAACGAAAATGGCACCAGTTATTTGGCCCCCAGCTGTCAGTTCCGGGCCAAAGCAACTCAGGTTACGTCGATGTCAGCAATTTAGTTGAACGTAGTTTGTATGATTTATCATAGATGGCGCTACTTCTTGCTTGTATGAAGAAGGTTTAGTCAAAATGTTCTGATGGGCGTATCGTTCCTTTTGAAATCATTGAGATCACAGAATCACGCTGGTTGTAAGCCGCTTCCAACCGGACCTATTTGAAATCTATGAGGGAGGCCTATGTTCAGCAGTGGACGTTCTACAGCTGATATGATGACACAGTTTGTAGGTGGACTCATACATAGGTAGTTAGATAGTAATAGTATAGCAGCTAGGAGTGCTAGGTCGATATTGTTAAAAAAGCAATATTTTTTCGGGTTACGTAGCCGAATATTTATTTTTTACTTTTATACATTTTTTTTTTCTATTGTTTTTGTGTTTGTTTTGTCTCTTTTTAATATAACTTTGGCTAATATAGCTTCTTTTTTATATAGCTTCTTTTTACTCCAGAATTGTGAATGCGAGAACATTGTTGGTTGTGTAAATTCCCAGATGCCCATTTTATCTCAATCGTCTACTTACTTTATTACGTATATATTATTATATACTTTTTTATTTTTAACCGACTTCAAAAAAAGGAGGAGGTTCTCAATTCGTCGGAATCTTTTTTTTTTTTTTTTTTTTTTTTTTTATGTATGTTCCCCGATTTCTCGAAGACGCCTGGACCGATTTGGAAAATTTTTCTTTTGTTTGAAAGGGTATACTTTCCAATTGGTCCCATGATCATCAGGTCAGGATCTGATGATGGAATCCCAGGGAAATCGAGGGCAACCTTCAAATTTTATAGGCACATAGTATCATTTTCATATATTTTCTTAAGCTGTTCAAGTATTTGCATCTGATAATCATCATTTCAGGTGGATGAGCTGATGATGGAAGGTATAACTCCTCAACGGCTTGGAGAAGGCATCGACTGATTTAGTTTGTGTTCGCATATCTCTGGAACTACAAGTCCGATTTAAGTAATTCTTTTTTTGTTGTACTAAGTATTGTTTAACTTACGGAATACTGCAAGTTTCATCAAAATCGGTTCAGTAGTTTTTGAGATAGGGAATTTTATTAGCTTATTGTGCACTTGAGAGAGAATAATTTATTTGACAAGAATTTGAGTTGAATATTTAAACTAAACAGAGTAAAATAAAAAACTTTTTCAAAAAAAAATGTAACCGCCTTCAAAAACAACCACAAAAAAGGGTAAAATAACCTACAAAATAACTTTTCTTTCAGAAGTCGGTGACAAAAAAACAATGAAATGAAAAAAAACAAAGGCACCGACTTCTGAAAGAAAAGTTATTTTGTAGGTTATTTTACCCTTTTTTGTGGTTGTTTTTGAAGGCGGTTACATTTTTTTTTGAAAAAGTTTTTTTATTATTATTTTTTTTTGTATTGCTTTTGATAAGAAGTTCCCTCTTCTTATCATGCCTACGATGTTCTCTCGTGTTTATGTATTCCAAACTGTAATAATGACATTGTAAAAGCAAATATTTTAAAAGAGTAACCATGGAGTTTCTTGCCGGTTCTTCTCCATGGAAACGACCAACCCGAACCGTGCCAATTTTTTTTTTTTTTCTCGACGTTTTATAAGTGCCCATTGAGGCCCATGTAAAATAAAATATTTTGATTTTGATTTTGAATAGCCAAAAATCTGAACCCTTACAGATTCGTCGTGTCTGTCTGTCCGTCCATGTCACAGTAATTTTATTCTGAAACTATGATAATAAGGATCTGATACTTAGTAGGTGGGTATTCTGAGAATTACTTTACGGTCTCTATACAAAGAAAATAAGGTTATCCCCATACAAGAGTCCTCCCGCCTTAGGTGGACACTGATGCCAGATTACCAGATGATGGGGAACCCCCAAAGTTTGGGGGATTTTTCGAGCGATAAGGGGGAAATCAAGGCGATTATTATTTAGGGGGATAGTTTAAGAGAAAAATTTACGTTTGGAGACTAAAGACCACCATTATCTCAGTTTCCCTTAGCGGTTCAGGGCCGTGGTACCCCCTTTAGACATTCCTAAGAGGGGATGCCTCGGAAGTCGTCTTAAGTATTTGGGCCTAGCTAAAATTCTTAGATTTTTGACTATTGTTATATGTATGTAGTTAAATTCCCACAAGTCTAACAACCAGTTTTACCAAGGGTAAATACTAGTCTATAGATTAGATAAGCTATATGTTTTTAATAATTACACAAAATATCATAACCTACGGCGCTATTGTTATATGTATGTAGTTAAATTCCCACAAGTCTAACAACCAATTTTACCAAGGGTAAATACTAGTCTATAGATTAGATAAGCTATATGTTTTTAGTAATTACACAAAATATCATAACCCACGGCGCCGGACGTCGGCAGACGATCTCTGGCCACCGTAGGCGCGGGCATGCGAGAGGCGAGTAATGGGCAACTCGCTGTCCATAGACCATGCCCGGGTCGACGGCGCGTTGTGTTCCTCACGCGCCTCAAAGAGTGTCAGCATGATGACGGGGCCTTTAGAGGGCCAAAGCCTGCCGGGTCGCAGGACTTATCAAATTACCGTGACCCCGGAACGTAAAGGGCTATTGAAGGACACCGTGGATTTTAGTCAGTACAAGTCTGACAGTCCCTTCCGCTGGATGGGAGGACTCATTTGATGATTTTACCACGTTAAAGAAAGGAGACGTAAATTAAATTTAGTCATGAACTACCTACCTATATTTAGTACAGTGATTAAGCTAGGTACTTTAATATCCTAAATAAACCAGGAAAATTATCACTTAATTATAAATTCCATCAATACCACATATTGATGGAATTTATTAACAAAAGTTTGTCAGTAATACAAAACTATATTTCGGTCTCATTTTTTGTTACCACTCACCAAGATACATATTTCATAATATTTGACAATTGATATGAGTCTATTTCTATTATCTAGTACCCACCCAACCCAATAGTGACCTCTCTCTGATATATATTTCCATATTCTAATTAAATAAAAACATTATCCAATAAATTAAACCAAAGACAAATGATTTTATTTTTACTCTTTTTTTTTGTGTGGGAAATTGTTAAATGAGTCCTTTCGTCCTGGTTGGAATGGAATGGAAAGGACTGTCAGACTCGTACAGTCTAAACACATATTGTTCCTTTGGTTGCCCTTTGCTTTTCACTGCCTCTGTACCCTATTTAGACAGTCCAGCAACTTTATTAAATAAAGTTGCTGACAGGAAATCTAGAGAGACCATGTATAAATTTTATACATGGTCTCTCTAAATTTCCTGTTAAAATGACTTGTTCCGCTATTTTATTATACCCTTTCAATGAATGTGGTTTTGCTTAGTGACTCATTAGTGTAGTGTAATTCACTACTCCAAGAAATATACAGGAAATTCCTTGTAATTTTGAGATAAGACAGTTGTGTGATATTTGATGCCTTTTTTAACCGACTTCAAAAAAAGGAGGAGGTTCTCAATTCGTCGGAATCTTTTTTTTTTATTGTTTTATTTGGCAAAGAATGCTACAAACGGCATAAACCAAAGGGTTCAGAACCAACCAGGTGCATTAATTTCCTTAATTTATTTCATCACCGCTGGTTTTAAAACAGTGAAGGAAACCAGCATGTTCTAACAGTGTTTCCCAAACATTGTTCTGTCATGACCTGGTAATTTTCGCACTGCCTCTTCATGGCCTACTTAATAACCAAGCTAGGCTTTAAAACAAGTTGATAAATTAGATAAAAATAGATTAAATAATACACATTTATTAATATATAGCAAAAAGGCCCGTCACCCGGTATTCTATTTTGATGACCCGGTACCGGGTTGCTACCCGTCAAATGGGAAATGCTGTTTTAGAGCCACTGAACCAGGGAAGTGGATGACATTCCGTCTCACACACAGCATACCTGTCTCCCCATAGTTGGCTGGAAGAATGATAAAGATAGCCACTAGTCAGAGACAAAGGTTCCTTCTTAAAATTATAAAGATAACACGTTAATAGAAAAATAATTTTGTCTCATCAGTCACGTCTTCAGGGTTTAGAGGTGAGATCGTAACAAACAGAAGTCATCTTTCTGATACAACTCTGATAAAAAAAGACCTGCTGTAAAATTACATTGCATGTCAGATACTGTGAATTGACTCACAAAAAAATAATAACAAAACACAATCAAATACGGCTTGACATATGATTTCACAGCAATGTACTAAAACTATTATGAGTATTTGTTAAAACTTTAGAATAATTATATTGAAACAAGTTAGCTTTTATCATACCTGTAATTCAGAAAGTTTTTTTTTTAACTTGCCCTTCACTTAAGATTTAGCAGGGCATTTGAAACATACATTTTACATACTAGCAGTTGCCAATGGCTTCGTCTAACTCCTAAATTATCACACAGGAATGTCATACTGAGATAAACAGTTTGTTATGTGTTATTCCACAGTTCCAAACAATAACCAATCTTTGAGCCAATTTACATCAAGATCTGTTCTGACATCATTGGTAACAGCTAACAGAAATATAAGTAATGGCACTTTTGCATTTATAATATTAGTTCTATACATATCAATGTTAAGTTATAACAATATAGTCAACAATTATACACAAGCACAACATATATTATCTTTTTTGAAGTAAAGAAAAAACTCTATAGAACTTGAAATATTTATAAAATTCAAGGACCGTTGTAAGAAAAAACTGGTTAGTTTTTTATGTTACAACACTTACTATAAATGCAATGTCATGATATTTGAACTTGGAATTATAACTGATTTTTTTATGCCTCTCATAGAGTATTTAAGATCGTTCTGTATTTCTAACTCACGAATTATGGAAACAGAATTAAATAATAGGGAAAAAAAAAATGAATCACTATTGCAGGAACTTTGCAATATATGACAAGAACTTATTTAAATCAGAGGCATTTGTAATCCAAACCTAATCCAGCAATTACAACGAATGAGATAAGATTAACAACCAAAACAAATCATTTAGATTATGATTCATAGTGAACTAGATTCAGGAAAACAATTCGAATAAATGCATTAATTTCAATCCAACGACAGTTTTCTATTGCACAATAAGAACAAACAAGAGCATTTTCATTCAGAACACAAAGCATTGATAACCTTTTCTGATTTTTTTGAAATAAGGGCAAAGGTACTGTTAGGACACTCACCGTTTAACATAAACAATAGTTTTATATCCCACTGTTAGATTACTGACGTCACATCACGGGCACCACACATTTTTAGTTGTTTCTTACTCACAAATTCTGTAAGATTAATAAATTAAGTGTTTAATTAGTTTTATAATGTAGGTATTTCAGACCAAAATAGTCTTCATCCACAACGCAAGGAGTGGTACGTACTGCATGATTTTCTGTCTGCGCTCGTTCGGAAACTGAACAGACGTAATATTTTTTGTCTGTCAAATTATTTATAGTTATCCTACATGTTATGATTAGGGACGCTTTAAAGATTGAGCGTTTATTTATAATTGTTTATACCGTATTAACTCTTAGTATTACATAATTATTAATTTTATAAAGGCTTTCTTAGCAAAGTTATGTTGCAGAACAGTTACGTGATTCGGAATGTTCATTTTTAATTGCGCTATTCTGTCACTCACAATAAGCAATAATTTAAACTCTTCATTTGTTTATGTTATCAAATATCACTCACATTATGATTTTATCATGTTATTCCCATAAAAACAAAAACTGTCAGCTACCTATTTCATGGGAACATTATTTTTTATTCAACAATAAACAATGGAAGTCCTTATCGATCACTTTTATAAATGGAACGCGTCGGTCGCGCTGGTTACAAATGAGATTTCAATCAATCCACCGCGCAGATCCTAATGACGTTTTTCTAGGGAAATGAACAGCCATGGAGCCGATAAAACACTAAATTGATATCCGCAGTCGGCAAAAACTCGACGACCACCCGCCGTTCGCGTAAACAAATCTCTGAGGAAATTTTCTTCATGCAATATCCGGTACGGCTCACGATTGGAGTATTTTCGCGGCATTTCCACCGTCAACCTATCACGATGGGCCACCTGTAGGTACGGCCAATCAGAGCTATCCTATGTGAGCACTGATCCTAATTGAGCCAATGCAATATCCGGCGAGCGATGCGACTACATCCTGCGCGAAAAGCCCGGGAACGGTCCGGGGCGAGACGACACCTGCGCAGCATCCCTACAGACGCCGCTCCAAGATCACATCTCGCGAAAAGTAATGATTATTTCTGTCCGCGGGCGTTTAGTTCCGCATACTCCCGCGGTGGCGCTGTGCACGGGAGTCCGACCGCGAATACGTACCTCGTTATATGGATTTTAAAACGTATTAACTGTATTGTAAATTGATAAATTACGTGTTAAAATATATTAAAGTGAAAGATGAACAAACGGTGTTGCGTGCCAGTGTGTGGAAATGTATAAGTTGATGTGTCTGGGCGTATCACGATGTTAGCTTGTACGATCGGTGTCCTCCATTAGAAACGATTTTCCAGGGGCAGTGTAGGGTGTGCGAAATAAAACGGAAAATTCCCTGTGCGTTACATTATAAGAGTGGATAGAGTAGATGTAGTGGAACCAATGAGTGTTGTTGCAAAATGTATCTGTTCGGGAGTGTATCGACCGCGCCGAGAGCACGGCTGGCTGTTTTCCAAACCCGCGTCGTCGGCGCTCGCCCGAGCCTACACGCTTAACAAGATAATCACGGACGATTTCGCACTGAACTCTGGTTTAAACTATTGTTATGAGTGTTAGCACCCATAATGCCCGCTGCACCGACCGCTGTGTGCGGCCATATCATCTAAAAACAAAACCAGAACACTAAATGGCGTTTGGGAAGTTACTTTCTGTTCTGGTCGTGGTAGCCATAGTACTGGGCGACCATGAGGTCGAAAAAGAGAATAAAGCAAAGAAAGCCATGGCGGCGGAGACGCAACAGAAGTACAGAAGTGCTAATCCAGGAAAGGAGAAGGGATCCTTTCACAAATTGACGACGTTGATGAATAGAACGGAAGACCGACGTCAGAACAGAAGGGGTGACAAGTCGTCGGTGGACAAACTGTTGCGGCTCAACAAGAAGTACAACACGGACATGATGAATGATAATGAGGGGGCGATCGCTATCAACCAGAAAATAAGCCCCGACAATGATACGTTCTCATTGACTGACAAAATGAAGATTTTGCGGCCGTACGGGCCTATGTATGAGGCTGTTAACAAGAATCCTTACATTTCTAAAGCTACTGGAGTTTACTGCTCTTTCGAGAAGAATGGGCCGGAGAATCCGGTCAACATGTGCATGTGGCAATGGAATTCTACAGTCTCCAGCCATGGACTTGGCTTCAAGGTGGTGACTGGCGCGGATGTAGTGGCCATGAACCAGTCTACCAGAGGGCTCAAGTTTTCGGGACCTACGACAGATGCAGACGGCAATGAAGGAGGTGGGTGGAAGTCCGACCGTTTTACGCGTGTTTTTGTTTCTAGGAATGCTGATTTGAAGGCGTGGCGGAGAATAGGACAGTTTTAAATGCTGGATGGTTGGACGTAGAAAAATTCGAAAGAGATGTTTTTGCTCTAAGAATTGATTTACATTAGTGTTTATATGATAGACGCGCAATAACACATGCGCGCGGAAAAATACAAAGGCTTTTGTCGGGAATAGTAATTGTTTGTATTTCCATAAAAATATTATTTTGCGTGTTTATAATTAAATGGAATCTATGACTTCATACGTAAAAATCTTAGCGTGTTTCAAGAAAATTATTCGCTAATTTAAATTACAGGCATCATTTATAGATACGGGATTGTGATCTAGGCTTTGAATTTAATATTTTTAATGAACTACAATGCTATTCTTTTTGATCATACCGCGAAATTGCGGTCACCTGTCAAAGTCGCAATTTGTTATATCTCATATTTCGATATGATATGGCTGGATGGTGGACTAAAATGGCCACTTTACGTTAAAATTCGTAAAATTATGGTCACAAAATTAACAATTCAGGATGTTTACTGCGTGCAATTTTAATACGCAATTCGATGCGTATTCATTTGTTATCTCAGAGTAAACTAAAAATGTTATCCTTTTGAAAATTTTACACCCAAAAAAAATTGGGTCATATCCCAAATTTTTTTGGGGTGTCAAATTATCAAATGAGACCTCCCGTCAATGACTGTGGTCGTTGCCTCTCTCCTTGGGTGGAGCGGAATGGCTAAAAAACTAACCCGTGCGTTCGGTTGCACTATCCATCGTAAGGCCGCAGTATCATGCTAAGACAGTCCAGCGACATTATTATAACCACGCTAAAGTGGCCTTATTGGGCACTCTAGAATAGATCGCCATACACGCGTACGATTTATGAAAACACTAGCATGGTGTTATGAACTAGAAACATTAGCATGACTTTTCACATTTTGTGACGTAAACTGGAACTATGACGTTAGTTTGAAAAATTAGTTCCTCGTTCGTACACTTGTATCCGGCTCGAAGGACCAAAATAAACTTTTAAAACTGGAATTTTAATAACGAAACGTTTGGATATTAGTCAGTTATTTCGACTAGATACCAATCGAAATTCTTTACTTGTTGACCATATATATCGATTGTACTTGTTGACATCGTTGACATCTTATTACGTGATACCGCTTAAAATTAACAACTAAGTACTTATTAGCTGTTTGAGACTTGCTGAACCAAAATGATACCTAATATGTAAGGTGAATTTTCAAAATGGGCGTGCATGCCCAAATACGAAACTACGAAGAATACCAAAAAATAGTGAAAGGCAATGATATTATAAGTCAATATTCCTGCCTAGAAATATTGAACACGTGGATTTAAATAAAAAAAAACAGTAATAAACCATTTGATACTGTCGCTTACCAGGATCAAGTTAAAAGCGACTAATAACATAAGAGAAACAGATTTTGATTTTTTAAACAAATTTTTCACCTACTCCTCAATTACACTCTTACGACTTACGAGTTGTAGAGTCATAGGTTCAAACCCAGACAGGTTCATTACTTTAAGTAATTTATGTCATCAAAACGGTGAAAGACATATGAGGCAACTGGTAGGTATGTCCTAAAACCAAAAATTCGAAGACATGTGACATAGATCTATATACCAACCAGCACTGCTCCCGCGTGGTGGATTATGGCCCACTCCCTCTCACAGAGAGGAGGCCTGGGTCCCAGCAGTGGGAATTATTATCATTAAGGGCTGATTATTATGCTTATGTAGTAATGATCGTAACACCCACAACCTGAGTGGGGGGTATCTTTCGACAAAGCATGTTTATTTATAATTGGCTTAATAGCCTGCTGGGTGTTGACTGGCAAAAGGTCACAGGTTCGAATCCCTGCCGGCGCACTATTGTTACACCTACACGTATTCAGAATTACGGTTTATGGGGATAAAGCGAAATGGGCAATTTGGTTTGCGGCATAAATGATTGGTGACAAGCTTTATTTAATGTGTTATAGAATAGAATATACTTTATTGCACACCAAAATCATTACACATCTGTTTTATAAAATTGCTAATTCTAGGGTTATAATGGCGGTCTTATCGCTAATAGCGATATCTTCCAGACAACCTGTTAGTGATCTACGGATTTAAAATAAAAAAAGTGGAGGTAGTCAGTGGTGCACTGAAAATACCTTATCTACTATACAAATTTTAAAGCTAAACTATTAAAATCATAATTAAAGTTAATTTACACTACATTATAAATAACTATATCCGGTGTACATAAATTACACAAAGTAATGCGCCTGACTGGGTTCGAATTCGAACCCACGACCTACAACTCGTAAGTCGAGGCCGATACCACTGGGCCAACACTGCTCTCAATATTTACTATGGCACAAAAGTTGTAGGATTTGCTTTCGGCCAAGTTATACAAGTCGTTTGTGTATAACTTGGCTTAACTTGTGTTCGTCATTTTCATACATTTGATGATTTATGAAAGTGTCGAGGAACACAAAATGATGATAAGTAATGCTGGAATTAGCGGCTTTAATCAATTAAACATAACATAACATCACACCTGTAATACCAAAAGGGTTGGGCAGAGGTTTGCCTAAATAAAATAATTCTTTAATAGTTAAAAAAAACTAAAAATTATACATTTTAGTCAAACTTAATTTATTATTTATCCACCACCTTGGGACGGCCGTCATGATGAATTTAGGTCACGTGTTTTTTTTTTTTTCGTTTTCCTGACAGCAAACCCTTTCATTTGATAACCACCCCCATATCATGGGGGTGGATTTTAAACAGCCAGACCGCCATCTTGGGGAGGCAGCCATATTGGATTTGTAATGACGTTTCTTAGCTATTCATGTATTGTCATCAACTCAGAGAGTGTGCAAGATCCTAATCGTAGACCGGGAAGTTTTTGAATCAGACCCATTTTTTGGGTAATAAAAATATAAAATTAATTTAAAGTCCTCTCGCTCTGGGTTGAGACTGTCCTTTGAATTTCGCGAGCTACCTCCACGCAAACACCTTAAAATTATGTCTAACTACGAAGAGTAGGTTTGTTAAAACTAGAGAAGGAATATAGTAAAGGTCATGATTTTCAACAGTAAACAATAACAATAATAATGGCGTGGTAACTTTATGTAGGTATCTGTTGTAATTCGTATCTACTAAAAGTAAATATACTCAATTTTATTTCAAGTATTTTTATTAAATACTAGTTTACCCGGCAAACTTAGTATCGCCCCAGAATTTGATTTCTGAACAACTTAAATTTAATTGATTTCTGAACGAACGGGCTCACGAATATCAAATATTTGACAGGTAGCAATAGTTTGTAAAGGAAAACAAAATTGTTGTTTTTACTTTAACCTAATGTTTTTATGATATTTACTCACCTTTTACGTCACCTTCCCTGGACTTCCAAAAATAATTCAAAACCAAAATTAGCCAAATCGGTCCAGCAGTTCTCGAGCTTTAGCGGGACTCACGAACAGCAATTGATTTTTATAAGCCTACTAGCTGACCGGGCAAACTTCGTACCGCATTACCTTTTAAACCTTCCCTGAACTTTCACAAATAATTCAAAACCAAAATTAGCCAAATCGGTCCAGCCGTTCTCGAGTTTTAGCGAGACTAACGAACAGCAATTGATTTTTATATATAAGAAGACTAGCTGACCGGGCAAACTTCGTACCGCCTCACCTTTTAAACCTTCCCTGAACTTCCAGAAGTAATTCAAAACCGAAATTACCCAAATCGGTCCAGCCGTTCTCGAGTTTTAGCGAGACTAACGAACAGCAATTGATTTTTATATAATAGAAGATAAGATAAGATTAATTATACCTATTTATCACTGTACTAATTAGGCTATGGTCAGCCACGTCAATCAAGTGAAACTTCAAGAAACGTTCACCTCCTTTCCCTCTCCCTCTCCCTCTCCCTCTACCTCTCCCTCAATAAAATTGCCCCTTGCTCAATAAAAGCATGCTTTCGTGCCAGTAATGAGCACGTCTGTCCGTACCTTTATGAGCACGTCTGTCCGTACCTTTATGATTGCCGAAGTCTCCCGAACTGAAACGACGTTAGACGATGTGTGCTGTCAAATGTGGTCAGGAAATTTCGTTACGTTTTTCGCGCGCGCCGAGCTTAGAGCCTGCGATAAAAGCTATGCAATAGCTTAAAAACATGTGGCACTCGAGGACTGCCGCGGTAAAGCATAGCATTTTTTATCAACTTATGCAAATATACTTAATTATTTATTTAATATATTTATTACTGTACTAATTAGGGTATGGTCAGCCACGTCAATCAAGTGAAACGTCAAGAAAAGTTCTTCTCCCTCTCCCTCTCCCTCAATAAAATTGCCCCTTGCTCAATAAAAGCATGCTTTTATGCTAGTAATGAGCACGTCTGTCCATACCTTTATGAGCACGTCTGTCCGTACCTTTATAATTGCCGAAGTCTCCCGAACTGAAACGACGTTAGACGACGGTGTCAGGGATTTTCCTTAGGTTTTTAGGAATTTCTTGATTCGGTCTCCGCGCCGCGCCGCACTCAGAGCCCTACGAGTATCTCGGCGCCGGCGTCCTATGAATTACAAATCAGTGACTTATGCTTAGTTTCAGCAACTAAGTCACTTTTTCCTAGCCTAGTCTTTTCCCAACTATATTGTGGTCGGCTTCCAGTTGAACCAGATTCAGCTGAATATCAGTATTTTTTTTATATGGAGCGACTGCCTATCGGCCCTCCACAACCCAGTAACTGGGTAATACGATACCCCATGGTAAGACTGGTTTTCACCAACTAAGTAATAGAATAAATAAATACTTTCACACTATTGCATTTTCGCACTTCATGAACGCTCTGCGAGCGCCATTTGAAAAAGAGACAAAATGACATAGTAGACTGTGGCACTATGGCAAAATGTAAACGTCAAGATATTCTTAGCGTCCCTTTGTAATGTGCATTTAAATAAAACAGGGACGGATTTACGAATACATAGATCCAATATTGAAGATTAGGTAGGCGATTTATAGCATCAATAAATTGAAAATCTAATGAGTCCGCCTTTTAGAGTTTTGAAAAATATTGGACACAGTATTTTTTTCCTTTGTCAAATAAATGACTAGTTACAAAGATAGGTAACGCATCAAAACTCGAGAGTGGGGGACTCGTGACGTTAGATCTCACTAAAAAATACTAAGTTATGACGTATTGCCAATTTTATAAGCGTCGACATCAATCAGAATTATTCAGTCAAGTAGCTAATTCAAGTTCTGTTAAACGTTAGATAATATTCTAACGCGGTGTGTGTGCGACGCGATGCGATTCGAACAATTTCAACTACGATTTTAATATTATTATAATACTAGCTGACCCGGCAAACGTTGTTTTGCCATATAAATAATTTAAAAAAAATTTAGGTGTGGACTACCCCTAACATTTATGAAAAATAGATGTTGGCCGATTCTCATAGATACTGGATAAGCACAAAAAATTTCATCAAAATCGGTCAAGCCGTTTCGGAGGAGTATGGCAACGAAAACTGTGACACGAGAATTTTCCCACGTTTTTATACACTCACTTTTCTTGTTTGTTTGTTTGTTTGTTTGTCGTTCCGGTTGGACTTTTGCAACTCAATTTTGAGGCACTTCCCGATAAGCTAGCATGCTGAAATTTTGCACACGCTCTAAGTTCTGATGACAATGCATGACTAGCTAAGAAACGTCATAACAAATCCAATATGGCGGCCTCCCCAAGATGGCAGACTGGCTGTTTGAAATCCACCCCTATGATATGGGTATCAAATGAAAGGGTTTGCTGTCAGAAATACGAAAAAAATAGTCACGTTACTTAAATCCAATATGGCGGACGTCCAAGATGGCAGACAGGCTATTTGAAATGCACACCTAAGATATGGATATCAAATGAAAGGGTTTGCTGTCAGGAGTACGAAAAAAATAGTCACGTGACTTAAATCCAATATGGCGGACGTCCAAGATGGCAGACTTGCTGTTTGAAATCCACCCCCATGTTATGGGTATCAAATGAAAGGGTTTGCTGTCAGAAATACGAAAAATATAGTCATGTGACTTAAATCCAATATGGCGGACGTCCAAGATGGCGGAAAGGCTTTGAGGCACTTCCCGAAAAGCTAGCAGGCTGAAATTTTCAGGGTAGCTTCAAACCCGATGAACAAAAATAAAAATAATAAAATAATTAATAGATTTTAAAAAATCTAAAAACCCACGTTTTTAAATGTCCTAAAAATAAGAAATTAACCCTACGGGGCTGAGAGAGGGGCCACTCAAAACGTGGGGGCGTATCTTTGCAAGTTACACCCACGATCTATTACACGTCATGTAAATATATCCCATAAACAATCCCTTAAATAATATACGCCCCCACGTTTTGAGTGGCCCCTCTCTCAGCCCCGTAGGGTTAATTTCTTATTTTTAGGACATTTAAAAACGTGGGTTTTTAGATTTTTTAAAATCTATTAATTATTTTATATATTAGATTTACTTCGTGTCACGTCGCGTCGCATCGTATTTTTCGCTCACGCAGGACACCGCGTAAGTCATCCCTTTAGAAACAAGTGCATTGAAATACAATGACAGGTACGGATTTAGGAATATCAAAAGTCTCTTTAAGTTAGATAACAATCAGTTGCCCATCCATCGTCTTCCATAACAAAGTGATGGAGCCTCCATAGGGCCAAAGGCCTGTCGTGGTTGCACTCTACCCAAGACGAAAACGGTGACATGGCTTCCGATGCAATTTGTTGATACACACACACATAACCTAGGTCTAAAACCTACATTATATATTGACCGTACGTTCTAGTGGAATTATTTCAAACGGGTGTAACCAGTAGCAAACTGCAAAAGCTAGCTATAAAGTAAAAGTTATATGTTAGCTGCAGCGACAGTTATGGCGAATGGGTGTGCCCTATTTCCAGAGTAACATTATCTAAAGATAGAACTGTCGGCATTTAGCTACTGAATATCTCGTCAAAACTCTTTGGACACGTTCAAGCAGTCTTTTTAATACTTGCTTTTTTTTTGTGGTAAAACCATCAAATGAGTCCTCTCACCCAGGGCGGGACTTCTGTGGGAGGGACTGTCAGACTCGTACTGACTAATCAAAGGTGATCCTTCAATAGCCCTTTACATTCCAGGTTTACGGTTACTTGATGAGATATAATCCCGCGAATTCGTTTATCCTTTATAATTATGCTTATTTGATTTGATTAAAAGTTCCTAAATAAGAGTTTAAATGAGAAATAAAACAACAAAACAATTTTTGGTTTTGTCATTTTTAACCAATGACGTTTTATATTTTTTAACTAAATTCTAGGGACACACAGAGGAAATGGCCAAAATAGGAACTATATTACATTGCATTCTGAAATAACAAACCTGAGTGCGTTCATTTTTACAAAGAGACTTTTTAAAATCATGATACCATAGACACAGCTAAATGATAAGTCTAACCCTTTTCATTAAGAGAATGAACAGTTACTTAGTAGGTGTAAGTAGACAGACTTTGTCGTTTGCATCTAAACCCGTGATATTTTTAGCATCCCTTTGTTTGTTCATCATCATCATCATCAGCCTATAAA
Source organism: Agrotis exclamationis (assembly GCA_950005045.1). Lineage (NCBI taxonomy): Eukaryota > Metazoa > Arthropoda > Insecta > Lepidoptera > Noctuidae > Agrotis > Agrotis exclamationis. Next base: position 13,091,368 of record OX465441.1, read on the forward strand.
TGTTCCCACTGCTGGGACACAGGCCTCCTCTCTGTGAGAGGGAGCGGGCCGTAATCTACCACGCGGGCCCAGTGCGGATTGGTAGATGTCACATGTCTTCGAATTTTTGGTTCTAGGACATGCCGGTTTCCTCACGATGTTTTCCTTCACCGTCTTGAGAGCAGTGGTGTTGAAATAAATTACACAAAGTAATGCGCCTGACGGGGTTCGAACCCACGACCTAAAACTCGTAAGTCGAGGCCGATACCACTGGGCCACCACTGCCTCACTTGTTTGTTATGTGCATTTAATTATACACACAGACGCAGATTTTGGTCGATATATATTTTCTAGTAGTAAAGTAGATGATGAAAAGTAGTTATTCTGTGTTTAAAAGATTTATAAAATCTTTTTTTTAAATAATTTATTCAATTTCACGAAAGGTAATAAAGAAATTGTGGTAGTTTACACCTATCTACCACCTTATCATTGTTTTTTTTTTTTTAAAAAGTAGGAGGTTTCTCAATTCGCCCGTACATATGCTTTTTTTTATTTTATTTTTTTGGAAAGAAGATATTTGGGACCACCCATGATAAGGAAATCAGGGTTTGATAATGGCAGACGAGAGAAATCGAGGGGAACTTTCAAAATTCGTAGGGGCGACTACTGCGTTTGTAAGTTTTTTCATTACCTATATTTTTTTTACTTTTATATTCTTTCAGGAATTATTACTTAATTTAAATGAAAATGAAAGAGAGAATGGAAAATCATGATGTTGATATTTTTTTTTTATTAAAAAATAATTTCCTTTTGTAATGTGTGTAACTTTTGTGATGTAAAATAAACGGGGACTTTGTCGTTAATTTGATGGGAAAAAAATAGTTCCTCGTTCGTACACTAGAGGCGTTTTTTTTTTCATTTTCCGTACAATTAACGTCATAATACTTCAAGCACGAAATAATTGTGCCTCAGAACTGCACCGCCAACACAAACAGTTTTATCATCCTGTTTTCGTACTCTCAAGGCATTATGACGTCATGTCTGGCGGTAATTATAGAATTATATTTTTGACACATTTTCTATAACATGTGGTGAAGCCAGTTGAAATAATATCTCTGTACCAAACTGGGTATCAAAAATTGAGAAATTAATAAAATAAAAAAAACATTTGAATTTGGAATGTGACAGTTATTTTAAAGTGACAGGTAGAAACTGGTTTGTCATGACAAAAAACCGCCAAAGACGAATTAGGTTAGGTACCATCTAAGTATTTTTGAATCATTGTTTTTTTTTTATTAGTATTTTTTTTTATGAGTCGCTAGTGCTTTTACAAACATACAAAGCTACAAACATACATGCTAAAGTCTACGTCTCGTCTGCCTAGCGTATTCCTAAGCCAAAGCGTGCCAAAGAAACACATACAAACACTCGAAAAAACATAACCCTTCTTTTGGCATAGTCGGGTAAATCTAAAGTACCTATTGCTCGTTTAAAATTAAGATTTACAAACATACACGTCTTGAAATTTGTAAATAAACACGCATAATAACATTTACAAACACGTGTCTGCGACTATTCGAAAAGGAAATGACCTATAAAGCTAGAATTTGGCTGTTAGTCGGACCAATGGTCGTTTAGATCCCTGGTCAAAAACGTGAGTGGAAGTTGGCTTGCTGATCAATTGGGGAACTAAAGAACTAGGGGACTTGCCATTTGAATCTGAGAATTTATGTTTTGGCCTCTTTGAAAATTATTCCTCGTTCGTACCTATAGGTACTTTTTAATACAGTTGCTCAAAAAGTGGCATATTGCAGGGACGTATAGCGTTCGGGAAGTGGGCACACTAGTGTTTTTTTTATCTTTCCCGCACTATTGCGTTCTCTTTCCCAACTGTCAAAATAATGTCTATTAAAAAGAAAAACCAACCATGAACGGTTTACTAAAGAGTTTTTGTGATTCATGAAAAAACATATATTTCTAAAAAGAAGCTACTGATTTATTTCAATGTCAGATTTAATGATTTAATTGAATGAGTTACGTTAGGTTTCATTTCATCTCATTTTCATTTCATATCAATAAAAAAATCTACTGAAGACTAAGCTGTATGGGCGTTCCCTTTGCCGCAAAATGGGTGAAGAAAAAAAACTCTGCTTATATTCTACGGTTGGCGTCATTTTCCAGAAATTTTCTTTGCGAGTTTAGTTTATTATGTTTTTATTATTTATTAAATTGCTTCATTTTTTCGCAACTGTATTAAAAATAGTCGTTTAGTACATGTGCGGAACCGTCATTGCAACATGTTCCGACTGTCAACACTCGCCTTCGGCTCGGGTAGACATTTGTTGGAACTCTTTGCAATGACAGCCTTTCCGCACTTGTAATGAAATATACTATTTCGGTACAATTAACGTCATCATACTTCAAGTATGCTGTACGGTAAAATACGGAAATATTGCACCTTCGGAATGGAGTCGCAGGACTGTTTTAACAGGTATAACCGTGACTGTGGAACGTTAATACCTCTTGTACACACACGTTTTTTCGGCCGTGAAAAATCTACGGTTAATCCGCCGTGTGTAGGCATAGGCACGGTCGTCAGTGTTGTATGGATCACTATGGGAGCTTGTAGACGTGCACGGCGGAGCCACGTAGAGGCGGAAGGAGGAGGAAGGAGGATAAGGAGGAACCTCCCGAAACATCCGTGTCCGGTGAGGACCTGCGTCAAGCGGAAGGTGAGGACGCCGTGGCGCCTCTCCAGCCACTCCTCAAAGAGGGGTCTTACCGCCGCGATCGGATAGAACATACACACATCAAAAGTGTCTAGGGATCAACATATATTTTTGCAATAACTTTTCTCCTGATTGATATTAATTAAAATTTTCTTTAAGGATTCATCAAATAAAGTGTTTTCGTTTGTCACAGTAACGATAAACCAAGTCACCTTTGCATTAATAAAGAAATTTGCCATTTTCCTAATAAAGGGATTTTTGACATTTGAACCACTAACACAAAATTTCGAAAAAAAGACTGAAATAACAGTTTTCTTTAAAATTTTATTGGGTAACTTAAACAATTAATAATCCGTGTTTCTACCGCGAACACTAACAACACAAGAACATCGGTTTGGCATACTCAAAATGAGTTCATCCAAATCACGCTGTGGAATGGCCGCCCATGTTCGTTGCAACAACAAAAAAAGGTCTTCTTGCGACTGGATACCCTCCATATTCGGCAGAGCTCTTCTCTGTAGCATATCCCATGCATGCTCAATCGGATTCAAGTCTGGCGACTGAGCAGGCCAGGGCAGGACATTGATGTTAGCTGCGGCGAGAGTCTGTCTTACAACTCTTGCGGTGTGCGGTCGTGCATTATCATGCATTAACTGAAATAAGGGACCGATTTGCACTTGTAGAGGAACGATGACGTCTGATACAATCGTCTCAGCATAAATTTGAGCGTTGAGGTTGCCTCTGATCCAAATCAACTCAGTTCTTCCGCCGATCCGAATACCCGCCCATACCATGATGGTTCCACCACTATAAGGATGGACTTCCTGGCAGGATTTTAATCGCTGTTGGCGTCCAGGGGTTCTCCAGTGTCGTATACGTCTTGTATCCGGTCTCATACCGAAACGAGACTCATCAGAAAAGCACACGAAACGCCATTGTTCTTTTGCCCAATTTCTGTGTTCAAGAGCCCATTGATATCGAATCCTACGATTGTGCATTGCTATAGGTGGTACCCGTAGCGGTCTTCGGAAATGAAGGTTCACTTCATGCAAGCGGTTTCTGACTGTTTGGTCGCTAATTAAGTTCCCTGAAGAGTGATGAAGCCTCACGGCTAACATCATGGCGGTTATTGTTGGAGCTCTTCGAGTTAAGATTTGAATGTATCGGTCTTGTCTCCGTGTGGTGCAGCGATACCGTCCTCCATGGCGCTCAGCCACGGTACCAGTGCTTCGGTAACGTGTCCAAAGTCGACTGATAACACTGACTTGTATTCAGAGCTAAAGCCAAAGTACGTTGCCGGGAACCAGCTTCTATCATTCCCACGGCTCTGAGCATTTCTTCCCTGCTTAAATGACGTCGCCGCTCCATAATAACGTTGGTTTTAATCAGTAATAGGGAAACAGTAGCAATAATAATGTCTTCAATGCGTTGTATGTTTTTATAGGGAAAATATTGACAGCTGATTTTCATCTTTTACTCGAATTTGATTCACAGTTCCTGATTCAAATTATGAAATGCACCAAAAAGGATCCATATAAATTTATAAAATCATAAATTTATTACAAAGCCACATCTCAATCTCAAGAAATCCGCATAAAAATGCTTGATCCCTAGACACTTTTGATGTGTGTAGTAAAAACTGTTAGGCCGGACTTCGATAGGATGGTGGTACGAGTCAACCAGATATGTCGAGGCCTACCACCACCAGCGGAATCGCTCAGTTACTCATTTGGCTGGAATGTCTGTAAGCTCGTATAAGCACTAAAGACAGGCAGTAACAACGCTGCGGCACTGCTGTGTCCTTTAGAGAATAACACTGCAAATCACTCGTGGGCTGCAGCTGAAAATCATTGTCAGGTGGCAAACTTTGTGTTGCCATCTGGCATTATGCTGAGCTGAGTCCCTTTGGCATTAAATTGTTAGTTTTTTTTAACTTTATATTTTATTAATTTTTATTCTTTTCATAACTTTGATTAGTATTAATCTATACTTCTATACTAATATTATAAAGAGGTAAAAGGTTTGTTTGTATGTAGGTGGTAATCTCCGGAAGTAATGAACCAATTTTAAAAATTGTTACACTGGTCGAAAGCTACATTATTCGTGAGTGCTATAGGCTATAAATTATAAAGATATCATATATATTTTACCGCAAAACGAAGTGGGCACAGGTCAGCTACTTAATAATAAACACAATTTTCTTTCTTTCTAACGCGGTTTGACGTTCTTCGCGTTCAGTATATTTGCGCAATTTGCCCTAAGTACAAAAGTCCGTCCCTGCCCACACCGTCACATATTCCACCGTTTTCTAAGCAATTATTTTGAATGCAGCGACGAGACGATCTAATAATAGATTTAAACTCTTGCCAGTTCAATTAGACGCTGCGTTTATACTGAAGTGGGCGTCGCTAAGCTACAAGTTAACAAAGCATTTAATTATTTAGATTTAAAGTAATTTCGTGCTTTGGCCAGGACGCATCCGTAGAAATATGACATGACACCGTAGAAAGTTTTATTGGAGGAAGAATATAGCTAGAGACATTTCTCGAGAATGTATAAGACTATCGTCCTACGCATGGCGATGTTTAAAATGTAGAAAGAAATGTATAAATTAACATAAAATGACTCACACAAACACGACTCTAGCATTTCATTTTAAAAAAGTTTTGTCAGAAAACCGACAATTACTAAAATGACCGGAGTAGTTTAAAAGAAAACCGAAAATTATTAAAAAGACGGCCCTTGCTAGCACAAGATTTCCGTATTTTATTTACCGTATGGCGTACTTGAAGTATAATAAATAAGTAAGGCGTTTATTGGTATGGAAAATCAAACACGCCGTGTATGATCGAAGAACTGCAAAATTGTTCCCATCAATTTAACGTCAGTCCCCGTCTACTTTACGTCACAAAAACGTAGAACTTTTAAATGTTGCTAACTGTACTTGTTTTTTTTTTTTTTTATACATTTTTTTTTTATACATCTCCCCCCCGTAGTGAAACACGATCATGTTTCAATTAGGCCAAATTCAGTCACTTTATGTTTTATTATCCAAATTGATCGCTTTCCCGCCCACCGGTCAGATGTCCCTACAACACCGTTCAGGCATGATGCAGTAGTTCCACTCCACCGGACATAAGAGTTATCGCTCACTTTAAGAAGACTTTGTCTCGGAGACTTTTAGTCTCCAAATGCGCTCAATAGGGCGACACGACAGTACGGAGACAAAAAACTTGAGAGGTGTCAAGGGACACCCGGATGGAACGAAGTTACTGTATACACTCAACAAAAATAATCGTCGCCATATCACACTGTTCAATGCGAAAGAGAAAGACGAAACGAAAATATCTGGCTTGCTTTCTATAAGAGAGAGAGAGAGACAGACAGAGAAACATGCGCACGCCTTACAATAGCTTACTATAGCAAAAAGTGTCGTTACAACTTTTCGTCTTAATTTTTCCGTCTAGCCCCCTTTCGCAACGCACGATAAGGAACTTCGTTCCAAAAGTTTCCAGCGGCAAATAAGTTTGAAACTTGCATGAGTAATGGAAGTTTTAAATTTTAGTGTATTTAACGATATTTTATCCACACGTCCAATTACGCTAAAATTCTGTGACAGAAACAACTTCCTTTCTTTAGCGGAGTTCAAAGATAACTTCTTTTGAGAAATCTTTGCCCCACATTAGAAATTTCTCCTGTGTCGTGCTAAGGCGCGTTTACAAACATAGAAATTTAGAAACACATAAAAACACAGACCCGGAACAACTCCTTGTAGGTAATTCCAAATATTTGTTCCATGCGGGGGTCGAACCCGTGACACACTGCGCAACAATCTATCACTCAGCTACTTTTGAGTTTAAGAGGAAACACCAAGGGATAGAGAATTGAAAAATAGGTATTTTTAAAATGTATTGCTGTCGCGCAGTGCCCGAATCGAACCCCGCAGAGCGCGATAGAGACAACTGCAGCTTGAACCGAAAATACCTATTAAATGAGCACAAAATCAACGATTCGTAGTCCCCTGATTACTACTCCAAAACTTAACCGATTTAACTACTTTTTTCTTTAAAAAGTAAAGAAAGGCTTTGGCCGTGTTCCTATATTTTCCTTTTTTGAAATAATCTCGTCAATTTTTTTTCTGGATATTTGAACACAGCGGCAAATCTGGCCAATTTTTTAGGGTTTTGAATGTTCATATCTCTTTTAATAATTAATTTATGGAAAAATGGAAAACATAGAGACATGCCAATGGTGGCCATAGATTTTTAGTAGAAAAATTATTGCTCTACTGGCATTATCCAGGGAGGAAACAGGGGAATTCGTTTGTATGGAAAAACGGCCCTTGTAGGGGGTCGCGACCCACAGGTTGAAAAACCCTGATATACACCATACACCATACTGCCTATCGTCCAATCGGCATGACGATCGATTTGATCAAACTTCAAATCGGCAGCAGTGATGCCAACTTAGCAACTTTATAGTTAGATCTAGCTATAAAGTTGCTAAGTTGGCATCACTGCTGCCAATTTGAAGTTTGATCATGCCGATTTGATCCAATCGGAAGGATCAAATCGGCATGATCAAATCGGCATGATCAAATTGGCATGATCAAATCGGCAAGATCAAGCCTATCAAATTTAACTGTCATGCCAATTTGATGGATTCCATGCCCACACACGGTCAATTCTAACTGATCCAATCGGCAGCGTCATGCCGATTGGACGATAGGCAGTATGGTGTATGGCTACCATTACTTAAATTCAAATAAGCCTTCTGTACATTTGACTGCGCAGTGTCAGTCCCACGCGTCCATTCTGCCATACCCGCCCACGTGGTGAACGTAAAATGTTCCCTCTGCATCGGTTATACAACGAAATAATACGTTATGGAGCTAATTAAATTGTTCAAATACTGTATGAGGGCAGAATTATTGAGAGTTGATATTTGTATGATCATTGAGTTGTGTTATTGAATGGAGACTGCGTATTTGCAAAGTTGCAAACATTTATGCCTTAATATGCATAATTATGACACATATGACAGTATTCAATGGACTTTTTAAATCAATGGATATTTATAAAGATAAAATGCATGAAAACTCGAGAGTTCTCGAGGGCACATGAGGTCAGAACTGGTAAGAAGAATAAGCAACTATAGTAACAATACTACTAACAAAATAAACCGCCCATAAAGGGTTCCGTAGCAGCAACATAATATAAGTAAAAGTTCTTGTAGTTGATTGTAACTTTGAAAGGTAAAATGCGGTTTACGGTTTATGACGTATTTAAAAAAAAACTAATTACTTGATCTCGTTCAAACCAATTTTCGCTGGTAGTGTACATGGTAATGTACATCATAATTTTATCATTCTCTTATTTTAGAAGTTACAGGGGGGGGGGGACACATTTTACCACTTGGAAGTGTCTCTCGCGCAAACTGTTCAGTTTAGAAAAAAATGATATTAGGAACCTCATATCATTTTTATAGACCTATCCACGTATAGGTACCCTACACGTATGGCTCAGCGGGTCAGGTGAAAAAAAATGTTTGAGTTTCAATTCTAAGTATGGGGCGTACCTCCAAAATTGGTTTTTGTTTTTTTTTGTGTGAAAATCCTAATGCGGTTCTCATAATACATCTACTTACCAAGTTTCAACAGGATAATACTTTCGAAGAAAAGTGGCTGTGACATACGGACGGACAGACAGACAGACATGACGAATCTATAAGGGTTCCGTTTTTTGCCATTTGGCTACGGAACCCTAACAAAGAACTACTAATAAGAAATAAGAATGATTATTAATTAATTACGGACTAATTAGAATTTTTCAGTCATCTTGCCAATTATGGTGGAGAAAGAACTCTACGAGAATTATAGTTGTAAGCAAACGGTTGAAATAATCACCTTATTTCAGGATGGAAACGATGTCCATGTTAGACTAATACCATTATGTTTTTCTTGTTGCAGGTCACTTCCTGTACCTTGCCGTGGACCCCACCATGGAAAATATGGTCATAAAGTCACCACCATTCAGAGGATTATGGGAGTTTTGTCAGGTACAGTGTTTTTCATAGGGGAACAGTGTATAAGACGGGGACGTTAATAATCGCGAGGTATAATGGGGACATACACTCTTTAGGCATACTTAACACAACACTAATGTAGAGCAAGCGCCATCAGGACGTCATTTGCAAGCGGCCAGACGCAAATGGCGTCCTGTTGGCGCTTGTGCTACGTTAGTTTTGTGTTAAGTTTGCTTTATGTGTGTGATTTCCCATCATACCTCGTGTCCCCGTCTTATACACTGTTCCCCTACTTCTGTATTTCCCTAAACGAAATACAAGCGTATGTTATGTCCTAAAGTCCGCGCCACCACTCATGACCTTTTTTTTTTTCGTGGTTAAATCATCAATTGAGTCCTCCCACCCAGGGCAGAGCGAGAGGGACTGTCAGACTCGTACTGACTAAAATCCACGGTGTCCTTCAATAGCCCTTTATGTTTTGGGGTCACGGTAATGTGATAAGTCCCGCGACCACCACTCATGACCTAAGGAAAATTCGTACTACATTTCTTTAATGCAATTTGATGTAATGACAAAGACAAGCGCCGCGTCAAAAGGACTTTAGAGGCCTTATAATGAGTTTTCAGTTATTGTGACGTAAACTGGAACTTTGACATTTTAAATTGACAAATTTCTAGGAAAAAAATAGTTCCTTGCTTCGTACACCAGACGCGCTGTTCCATTTTTCCATACAAGAAACTCTGTAAATACTGGAAAGACGCTGTAAAGTAAACTAGTGAAAACTCGTGATAAGGGCTCAGTCATGGCGCGGACTCCTCTATTCGCGCTATGTGCACGATGATAAAGCCTCCTAGTAACCACAAATTATTCCGTGACTTGCCAATTCAACTAGATACTATGATTAAGTAATAACAATTAAATACAACCTAAAAGAGTACGCCAAAAAGTTGTGGTGCAAATAAACCTTGACACACATCACTCCCGGTCTCCTAGAGTCCCGAATTAGTTCACATTTCTGTCACGTCGCGCGCTGTAATCAATTTGAAAGTCACCACCGAATTCGCACTCGTCTAACATAAACTTTTTCTTCTACAGCTCGAAGCCAATCTCCATCAGAGTAAGATGCAAAATGCCAGCATCAAGCTGGTGTCAGAGTCAACCATGACGGACGTGCAGTGGATCGCCGGGGAGATCACCGGGAACAACTTTGATGTGTAAGTGAAAACTATCAACATTGTACAGGCTGCTTGTACCCCCATCTATAACTGTTTTTCAGTAATCGAGCGATAAACGAGTATCAGAGTGGTATTCACCAATTCGCAGGGGCATTGATCCACTCCCAGATTAAAAACACGAAACCTGATTATTAATGTAATCCTTCATTTTTTCACTTATTTAAAAATAATTATAAATAATAGTATAGCGAACAGAGTCCGTAGTACCGGCCGTGGTCAGCGCTCTTGAGAAAGGAACCTCCTAATAATAAGCGCCGTGTCCAGAAGTACTGCCTTCTGAATCAGGCACTTGAACCAGCTGCCAAGCGATGAAGCGCGAGCCTTTGTGCCTTCGACCAACGAGGCTCTTGGCACACGACACCACTATCGGCACAATGACTCCTGTATTCACGTCCCACATATCAACAACCTCCCGACGCAGATCTAGATACTTCTAATTACTGTTATTAAGGCAACCACAATGAAAATCGAAGTATTCCACATAGTGACAGGAGCCTTTTGTGGAATAGACCAGGTGCCAGTAACTCAGGTGCCATTGCCAGCGGATGCCCTATATGCCCTGAAAATCAGACCTAGTCTGAGCTAAACTACAATTTTAATGAAATAAATCTGCAAACTCCTTCCCTTTCAGCTGGCAACCCTGGCGGGTGATGATCGGCAAGGTCCTCCAAGAGGTCCGGATCATCATCGAGATCACGCGGCCCTCCTACGTGAGCCTCTCGCAGACCCTGCCGCATATCGCCATTGACAACATCAGGATGATGGACTGTGGACCAGAACCGCCCGTGTATGGAGGGAAATGCGTCCCTGGGCAGCTGAAGTGCAAAATTATGAATGTGAGTTAATTTTGGAGTATTAAATGGAGTATTCTAAATGCCATAGTGTTTTATGGGGTCACACACCAGTGCTTCTCTTCTCTTCATCAATCTTTAGTCACCCAATGCTGAGTGTAGGTCTCTTCCAAATCTTTCCACTTCTGGCGATTTTGCCGTACGGCTATCCAGTTTCTTCCGGCCACCTTAACAAGATCATCTGTTCACCTAGGGACCTATAGGTATCTTTCCAAATCGAACACATCAAGGACAGTGCTAGCTGTCTCTGCAGCAGTTTTTCGTCCCGTGCTCCGACTTCCTCTCACCACAGAATTGGAAAGATTGATGTCTGCCCCATCATAGGTATCAGACAAAACAGCTGACGGTTGCTACAATAGTGGCCTATAATGACTTCTCTTCCAGCCGTATTTTCTTCATGTAGCGTAAAATGTGATAGGGTGAGCATGAGCAAAGTGAGTGATTGAAATCGACAATTAACATTGTTTTGTCTCTGAGGCAGCAATAAGCAACTCGCATACGTTGCCATTTTAAATTTCCCGTAAAATTATCGTAATTTTTACCAAAATACACTTGTAACTTTTCCTTGACATTGCGTCTTGCAGGTTTTCAAATCAAATCAAATCAAATAAATTTATTTGTGCACACAGGTCTTAGTTAAGTTGTTCATAAATATTTAGATGTATCTCTGCGTCCTGCCACAGTTAGTAGCATACAAGTTTTATGTGATGATACTGACTTCTTCTCATTTATAGAATGATTCCTGCATCAAACTTCAGCAAGTGTGTGACCTGGTCAAAGACTGTGATGACGGGAGTGATGAAACACGGAACTGTGGTATGTGACTGTATTTCTTTTGTAACTGTTTTTAAACAAGATAAAAGAAGGATCGCTTTCTCTGTGATATCCGGTACTTTTCTGATCTGATAGCTTACATAAGTGATTCTATTAAAACAAAGAATGAAAAAATTACCGAACTTCGCACTTAGCGCTTCCAAAAATCCTTCATTATGTGCACTGTAAAAGAGTGGAACTCACTCACTCACTCACACACACGTCTCTTCGAAGTTAGTGTAAAACAGGCTTTTTCTGGATAAGCTGACTCCATCGTAGACTTTGTCTCTGTCACCTTTGACCTAGATTAAAGTCAAGAGCATATCCATATCTAATAAAAAAGACAAAAGGGAAAATAATGTTAAGTACAGACGCATTGAGCCATGATGCCGCTAATTTCGAAAATTACTTTGTTTCAGACAAAATGCCATATGGATCATACTGTAACTTCGAGCAAGATGCGTGCGGTTTCGAGAATGTACCTCAGTAAGTAGAAAATAGTTACAATAATTATCTTGTATTGGTAACGATTCACTTGAGACTCATATAGTATTACTTCGTCTAAGAGACGGAAAGCTAAAGGTACTAGGGCAACAAAATTCTGTGTAAATTTTTGTACAAATCTTGTAGAAGTGGGTAAGCTCTCGAAGCCAATGATCCGACATCGAGGTATTCATAACTGATTCCTCTCGCTCGAATAGTAGAAACAAAACAAAGAAAAGAAAGAAGAAAAGACTCCAAAAGAATATGCAAAGTTTGTAGCGTTCTGAATTTATATGCATGTCTTTCCCACAGGCCAATCCTCCGCTGGTCACGCCACAACGGCCCGACACCCACAGACAAGACAGGCCCCGATAACGACCACACTTGTGGTGACCAGCAACCACACCCCACCATGATGGTACCACTCCTGTACCCGGCCCATCTCAACCAGACCTGCGTAGGATACTACTTCTTCGTCAACATGAACGTGACGGGTCCCAATCAGAAGAAGGCTGACTTCGCGTCCACGGCTGTCATGAGGACCGTGATCTTCAATCCTCCGCCGAAAGTCCATGGGAATATTACGTCGAGATATTATAATTGTTGTATGGTGAGTTACTTTTTTAACATTTTATTTCGCTTTTCCTAAGTCTGAATCTCTTTGACATACTGCCCTTATTGCTGCGTGCTGTAGATGGATAAAATTTACTACAAATGCATGTTTAAAAAATCTGTTGAAGCAATCTAGAAGTAGTTTGCGCGAGTCTACCAGATCAGTCAGCCAGTCTAACAGGAGATCAGGCAAAATGTCATTAGATCTTATCTATTAAGAAATGGTTAGCGGAAAAGTTTAGATCTTTGCCATGTTGATGGCAAATTAAATAGGTAGGACAGAGTAGGATTCTAAGTAACAAGTAACATGGTTACTTCGTCAGGTACATTGCTCTTCATTTCAAACACTTAAAGGGACATTGAAGACTTGAATATGCAGCCCTTTTCCAGCATTAATTACCCACGGAAACAGCCTATCATTAAACACTCCTCTACTTATCCCTTTAGTGAAAAACAGCGGAAAAAAATAGCGATTCTTTTTTTTTCTCCTCCGTATATGCCTGCGAAGAATAGCATATCCTAATCAAACTGTCCCATCCACAGATACGTTTCTACTACACGCAATACGGACGCAATTTCGGCTCTCTGAGCGTGAACGTGGTGGAGCTGACGAAACGCGGCAATATCTCCACCTCCGTCTGGTTCAGCACCAAGGACATGGGCCAGCCTTGGTACAGGGCTTCCATCTTCCTGCCTAATGTTACTAGAAGGTTTGTAGTATACCAACATCTATGATATGTGCCATTATCTTGTTCATCTTTTATTTTATTAGGAGTTGCTGCAGTTTTTCGTTTGATGACACAGTATTATTCGATTCCTTAAAATCATTCAGTAGAAGACGTCTATTTCTGGAATAAGGTTTCTCGCTAGTAATGTTTCTGTGTTCAATGATTCCACTAGACTTGTATATTATCAGGTCGTTGGTCCAAAAATTTCAAAGCCAAATCAATATTTCTGTTTTATAAGAAAGAAGCAGGTGCAAAAGTTCTGTTAATTACGACGCGAATTTTAGTAAACTGGCTTGTGATTGTAACAAATTAGTCTCTCAATTTCATCTTATGTTTCTATGTGTTTAATGATTCCCATGCCATTTGAAATTTTTCAATATTCAGCATAGCATAAATCAGCCTGTAATGTCTCCATTTCTGGGACACAGGCCTCAGAAGGGGGCGGGTCAAGTGCGTTCCATCACGCTTGTTGGATTTTCCTAGTCTATTATGTTATGAAAATATTCATAACCTCTGCCTCACTGCTCTAATACAGGTGATAACTTGATAATCCTCATCCTTCCAGATACTTCCTAGAGTTCAAAACCCGCATGGGCATGAGGATATACTCGGACTCAGCGATAGACGATTTCTCGATGGCTCCAGAGTGTTTCGGCCTCAACATGGACCCGGCCGAGCTCGGGGACTACAATTACTACGACCCCTCGTTTGAGGAGCAGACCACGCCGCATCCTGCGTTTGCTGAAAAACCTTGTAAGTTTTGTATGATATCCTAGAAATGTGGCAATTTCTTCTCTGCATGCTTTTTGAGCTTATTTTGTAACAAATCATTTTAAATTACACAAACAATCAGTGTTGTATTTTAAATTAATGATATACATCTTTTTGTTTTGTTAAAAATTCAAATCAGCACTCGTATTTTTGCATCACTTCACTACATGCATTTTAAAGGACTTGACAATTAAGTTTGTCTCTGTTATAATTAGCACGACGAAAAATAAATTAGTATACGAGAGGCTGGATGGAATTAACTTCATTTCACAACTTCTGAGTGACAATATCTTCTGTAACATTAATTAAAGAAAGGTTAGATAACTAAATCCTACATTTTCTGTCTCCAGTCTATCGCTTCACAACCTGCGGCGCGACCGGACGCTTCGGACCGAATCAAACAATGTGCGACGCAGCGTACAACAATACTCCAGTCTCCGTCAGCGTCATACAGAGTCCGCCATACCAGGGTATCCAGCTATGGGAGGTTCCTGCTGAAGGATTGTATACGTAAGTTCCATGGCTATAAAGTATATATTGCTTCAACAAGCCGTTACTCAACGAATTTCTGCTTCAACCGTTTTGGAAATGCTTTAATCCGTTAGTGTATAAAACAGAGCAAAACAACATAGGATCCAGTGTGATCCTTGCAAAACTCTTTTGATATAAATAGGATTAATACAGGATATGACTACATGGCTAAAGAAAATAACTACTCCAGTAATGAAACACCTCTACTTTACTCAAATTTCTTATCGAAGGTATATGGTATTCAGGTTATGTTAAAAGGCTAATTCTTGTCAACAGTGTCAAATGCTTTAGATACGTCAAAATTCTGCCCCTTTTCCATGTTTTCTGTAAATCAATTCGAGTATCTTCGCGGTATTTTTAACGTCTAAAATGCAAGTTAAGCTGAGGACTTCTACATGAATTTACCTTTCTCTCTCCTAGGCTCATAGCAACAGGTGCGAGTGGCGGGCTGGGCTCAGCCTGGGCGGGCGTGTCTCACGGAGCATCAGTGAGGGCGCTTGTGGAGTTACACAAGAGTGAACGGGTCTACATCCTCGTAGGGCAGCAGGGGACCAACGCTTGTAAGAAGGTAAGAAATTAAGTCGTAATAAATATCTTTGTGCCATTACACATAGACACGGTTGTACGAGAATTGTTTGGCGCATGGCCAAATCGTAGGAATTCCGCCATCTTGCTTTTTTGAATATTTCTGTCTTATGCTGGCTAACAATGCTTTCTTTGTTAATATATAAAGAAAAAAATATGTTAAAGCGTTTTATAAAGTGGTGATACGACTGATCACATCAACCACAATCACTTTGTGGTTTATGCACACTTATCACCAAATATTGAACTTTAAGATACCAATCATCATTTACAGGCGTCTCTGTCATATAATTCTGTGTGCCATGTTGAAAATCTAGACTTTTACAACATGTTATTTACTAATTTACTTGAATACTTCAGCTGTGTACCACATCTGTTTCTATTTTTTTTTTAATTTTGAGAATGTTTGCATACTTTCTGACTTCTGAAGTTCTTAGAGTTGACGGGGTCGCCATTTTATTAGAATGTATAAAAGTTTTATTAATAACAATTTTTCCTCACCATACAGACGCTATCAGCCCAAGAAGCCAATCTGGAATGTTCCCGCCGCTTCAACGAGACTTCCAGCCAGGTGTTCACCAGCAAGACGCACGAAGTGAGAAGTATGCAGGTCAATGATGGAGGAGGCGGCGGTGGTGGTGCTACCTATGTGTTCCTGGTAAGTCGAGACTGGTTGATTGAAGTTTAATGTGTATCCAATATGTTCTCCAAAACATAATTCTACAAGATAATATCTTTTCGTCATTTACTATTTTTGTTTCTCTATTTATTATTTTTACGATAAGTACGCCTGGTATCATATCGCAAAATAATGTTCTTTTCCTGTTTTATTTTCTTTTTGACCGTCATCCTCCTTTGCCCGTCTCAAAGATTTTAAACCATGACACGACATGTCAGCATTGGCAAAACATGCAGCTACATTATCATTTATACGAGTATTATATACTACTCATGTTTTATCAATAAAATCTTTGTTGCTTTCTCTCCGGTAAAATTTCCGTTCGATCGTGGGACAGAATGGTTGCGGTTTTTGGCAATTGATAACAAAACTAATCCTTTCTTTACGAGGCTAAACATAACTACTTCGTATTTGTTTCTGCATCACCCTAAGGTACACTGGTAAATAATGCCGAAGGCATTAAGTCCGCCGATGTACCTACATGTTTTTTAACTTGTGCATTAAGTGTTAATAAATAAATAACTGCTATCTTAATGGCAAATACGGCAGACTCCAAAATTCTAACACCATAACTTTATCCTCAGCTCGACAAAGACGGCCAGGCCTTCCCTCTGCTGGTGGCGGGCGGAGGGGGCGGGATATCAGTGGGCAGCTTCAGAGACGATGGCTCTCAGCACGCCAGGCCACTCACCAACGCTACTCCGGAGTCAGGGTACATGTATGGACAGCCGGGGAAGACTTCAGGTAATGGTGGAGTTGAAAATTGTCTTGATGTTGATTTGATTTAAGAATGTGCATAACTAGTTTTTCATAACTTTATGCGAAAGTAGTTTTTAATGCAATAATATGGGGGCCTTGGAAAAATCAGTCTTCCAGCATTCTAGAGTTGTTCCAGCTGTTTTAATACAAAGACAACTATAATTTGACCACCTAATGTAGTCTATTTCAAATTTTTTGTTTCATCTGTTTTCAAATTGTGATTGTAAACTAAATGAAGTACCGATTGATATGTTCGATGCTGTCATAAAGAAGTTTCACTAAAAATGCAAGCTTATTTTAGAGTTGAATTCTCTAAGAGTATTCCCAAGGATACTCTACTTAAGGACTACTACATAGGGTACAAGAGAGATTACAGAAGAAGTAACATAGCGTGTGTTTTCAACCCAGGTGCGGGCGGCGGCTGGCTGGCCCGCTCCGGGCCCACAACTCCAGGGTTCGAACTGGTGAGGGGGGGCGCGCTGCACGAGGGGGGCGCGGGGGGAGCGGCCTGCGCGGGGGGAGCACACGGGGGGTTCGGAGGGGGAGGGGGCGGCTGTCTCAGGGGCGGTGGGGGAGGGGGCTGGCTGGGTGAGTTACTCTAAACATAGACTACTAGTCGGGGGAAATTTTGGTTTCGGTAAATTTTTCATCGCCTTTAGTTTCATATTTTCTCACTTATTCTAAACAGTACCGCAAAGTTTTGAAATTGAAAAGGGAAAGATCGTAAAACGCCATCAAGTAGGTACATACAGTAGTAAGTACATACAACGATCATCAGTAGTCACTGGATGAAGTTTATGCAGATGAATCTTTGGAGTGAAGCCAAGGAACAATGCTCAACTGGAACGCTCAAATTGTCAAAATAAGCGTTTCTATAAAAGTTACTATTTTTTAACATGAACACAAACGTTTGGTGAATTATTGACGAAAATAAAATTTATCGGTGATTTTTTTCCAAAAACCAACGTAAGTGTACTCTAATCTTTCTTTTAAGTCTAAAAACCTATCCCACATACATTTTTAAACCGCTTTGTTTTTTCTCGAAGAGATGTCTGATGAACTAATACTAACTGAGTGATGAGTATGAATTTTGGGTGGAGAGGAAGAGGAAGGCCAAAGAAAAGATGGATGGATTGTCTAAGGAATGATATGAATGAAAAAGGAGTAAATGATACTGTGACGTCTGTTAGGGGAGAATGGAAGAAAAAACGTGTTGCGCCGACCACAAATAAAATGGGATAAGGGCAGAAAGATGATGATGATGTCTAATGAACTACTTTTTGGGAAGATTTTGCCTCACACCACACTACGCCCTAGAACGTAAGAGGTTCCAGTTACGCGGCCAGTGTTGTCGAATTCAATAGGCGTTACGAAGGTCGCTACAGACTATTCAAAGAAACAAAGTCATTTGAATTTGAAACGTTTTCGGTGAAAAATAGCGTTGTCTCTTTTTCACCAAAAACGTTTCAGCCACAAATTGCGATCTTTCATTCACTCATTCACTGTCCAATACGCTCAGCGTCATTTGGATCGTTAAGATCCAAATGACGCTGAGCGTATTGGACGTCATGGTACGACCATGCAGTTTCAGAATCTAAACTGAAATGTCTTGCTTTTGAATCGTTTTTAATCAGGTCATGGTAGGCTTCCTGTAATAGGGAATACAATAGTTAAAACCAAGTATATCAAACAGGTGGCAACACGAACGAGAACGGCGGCGCACACGGCGGCGGCGGCTGGTCATACGTGTCGGCCAGCCGCGCTGTGAGAGACTACAGCGACGCCGCCGTCGCCGCCAGGACTGGACCGGGAGAACTGCTTATATTTCCTGCTATACATGTAAGTATCCTTGACAAAGAGAGGAAAGATCTTACATGGGAAGGTAAGGCTAAGACGGGTAACCCGCCTAAAACGGCTATGAATTGAAAATTACGTGTCGGTTGAGCGCGTCCAGAATGTGTGCGTGCAGGACGTGTCGCGTCGCCTCTCCCTATGAGGCAACGCGTAATTTTAAATGCATTCCCGTCTTAGGCTTACCTCCCCTACATACATAAACTCATGCCTTCCCATGGGGGTAGGCAGAAACTACAGAGTGTCACCTGCTACGATCCTTACATACCTACTACTTTCGCCTCATCGACATTTATACATCTGGTTAAGTGGTCATACACACACGCCGATTAAGAGTACAAAAGGAAAGGTCTTGTCGTTAGAAATGTTTTTAGTATAGACGGAAGTCATTTTGAAGAGATGGATACTAAGGAAACAATGGAAAATGATAATAATGGCTAGAAGGGGAGAACTATAGAATAATCAAATCAAAGCATTTTATTTCAAGTAGACCAGTTACAGGCACTTTTGGAATGTCACAAGACATAAAAACTGTGAAAGTACCGTAGATGCCCATTCCAAGAAATAGATCTCTATGGAGAAGAACGGGCAAGAAACTACATGGACATTCTGTTTAGATCGCCAAAATTATTACAAAACCTTTCTTACATCATTCATTTTGAAATGGTACATAATGTGAGAAAGATGTAGTAAGTTAAAAGTGACCACAAATCTCTCAGTCACCAAGCCAGAGAGATATTATAGAACTCAAGTTCTCTCTTCAATCAGTTTCAAAGTCTATTTTTTATGGGACTGGAGAGATTAAAGGCTGAAGAACAATGATACAACATTATGAAGGAAATGACATTTATCATCATCATCATCATATCAGCCATAAAACGTCCACTGCTGAACATAGGCCTCCCCTGCATACTTCCGAATGTCATATGACCTCAAATAAAGTGGATTAAGGGCAGAAGGCTGATGAAACATCAGTAAACATAGAAAGAAGGGCATTCGATTAGAAAACTATTCAAATACATAGTAAATAATTTTTCATTTCCTAGGATTGTGACTGCGACTACCGCTGCGTCGCCCTCAACGAGTACCGTAGCGAAGTCAAGTGCTACTGCCCCGCCACTTGGACTACAGATGCTCATGATCCTACCAAGTGTATACGTAAGTTTACTTAATCTACAAATATTCTCGGGTCATAAAATTAAAGCGGTTTCTGGAGAGGATTTTCCTTTGTTGTGCTTTTACAGTAGCCTCTCTGATCTGCTTTATAATGTGCAATCAAAACATTTATTTCAATTACAGACACTTTTGAATTGTCAAAAGACATACAGAGAGATAATATTGATACAAAAATAGTTATGATACTACAGTCCCAGTCACAAGACATAATTACTATGAAAGTACCGTAGGTGCCCATTCCAATACGTAAATCTCTATGGAGAAAAATGGGCAAGAAACTCCATGGACACTCTTTTTTAATCGCCTCAGAACGAACCAGTGCGAACCCTAGTTATATCATTGATATAAAAATAAATGTGTTTAATTTCTCTAAGAATGATATCTCTTGAAAACTCTGCGAAAACTTTATCATATATTGGGCTACTGGGTCATTCTTCGTTCACCAAACATCCGTTGAGGATAATGACGCCCGATCTTTTACTACTAGTGCAACCATCCACTAACAAAAAATATAAATTATTTTAATTACATCTAACTTAAATGAAATTAAAATAATTTATATTTTTGTTTTTTGTCAGTGGATGGTTGCACTAGTAGTACTTAAAAGATCGGGCGTCATTATTCTCAACGGATGTTTGGTGAACGAAGAATGACCCTACTGATCTATCAAAAAAATCAGAATACAGTTACAATCGATTGGATTTTATCGATGTGTTTTTTAGTCTTTGATAGATTTTTTAAAATTATTTTATGTTTCAGTGGAAGACGCGTGGCCTCGAACACCGTGGGTGGTGATCATAGTGCTATCAGTAGCTGTGTTTGTGTGTGCACTAGCTGTATTGTGCGTTTGTTTGTATCTGTGTAAGTATTTTATCATATTAATTGGATTATTTTGCTTATAACAGCTTCTCGTAGTCTTGATATCGTTACTACCTTTATATGTTTCGACTAGTTTATTTAAATTCCCAACTCTTAAATAGTTATTGTCAACATAATGGAATAATTCGAAAACTATACTAATATGTGACAATTTTGGGACATATTAGCTAATAAAATAGTAGGTGGCGTTGCTATCCAGGCAGGACGACGTCTGCCGGCTCCCATACTTTAAGTATAAATCATTATCAACACTTACAAATTGGTAAATATGATCAGCAACAGCTTTACTTTCATTGTATTCGATGAAGATTTTCCAGTGACCTCAATTCAACCTTTCAATCTAAAAAAGAAACATAACAGAACAATCTTTCTCCATCAGACAACACATACCAACGCAAGAAAGAAGCAGAACAGCAACAAAAGCGTCTTCTAGAGCAAGATGTCCAGCTGCAGCGGCTGAGGAGTGCACCGGGAGGGAACGACAACCTCACCATGGCCTTCAACCCTCACTACGGGAGTGAGAGCATCCTACCGCAGGGTATTGATGTGAGGGGACTGCCGCAAGTGTCCAGGGAGAGTCTGAAGTTGGTCAAGTGAGTATGAGGAATACTTATATTATATAGCGAGACTAGGGCTGCAAAAAAAAGTAAAAGAAAAAACTTCGTCTATGCTGGTGGGTGCATATGCAGGTGAATTTTTGATGATGATTAGTTGTCAAATTAAATATAGGTCAATCCACCGCGAGCAAAGCCGACGCACTGATGACTCATTTAACCTCGCAGGAGAAAACTACTTTTATGTGTTTCTACCTAATGACCAAAAGAGTCGAGCAGAAATGAAAAGAATAAAAATGAGCTCGCCCTGGGAATCAGACGAATAAATTCTTTCTTAGTGGAAACGCAAACCTATTTCATGACAACACTTGGGGCTCATTACTCTTTTGAAGTAGAAAACGGGCTTTAAGTCAAAGCTTCAATTCGAGCCATTTCTAGCTTATTACGTAATTTCTCCAGAAACCTAGGTTCTCCTGCATAATTATGGGGAACACATTTGAATAACAGAAAAACATCACCCTATTTTTTCTAAAAGATTCACTTCCACTATTTTCTTCACACTTTCGTTTGTTCTCAGGGCTCTGGGCCAAGGCGCTTTCGGCGAAGTCTACCAAGGTCTCTACCGTCACCGCACGGGCGACACGGTAGAAATGCCGGTGGCCGTCAAGACGCTACCGGAGCTGTCTACCGGTCAGGCCGAGTCTGACTTCCTGATGGAAGCCGCCATCATGGCCAAGTTCAGCCATCCTAACATCGTGCATCTTATTGGAGTGTGCTTTGATAGGCATCCTAGGTTGGTGTTCCGATTTATGTTCATTTTTAAAAGCAGTAAAGTGAATATCGATTTTCCAGTTGAACAAGCAAGTTCTTCGTAATGAAGAAAATTCCTTTCACACAGAGCAGGTCAGCTAGTCTGTGTCCTATTGGGAAGGGAATGAAACCTAATTAATAGTTCGGAATTACGAAAGCTTTTTCTAAATGTATTATGACTTATGGACTGCACCAGAACATCATCTATACACCGTGTTCCGGACGATATACATAAACTTCGACCAGATGTTCAAACCACGGAAGTAAGCATTTTTCATTATGGACACATTAATAAATTCTTATTTTTTATTTTTTGTTAATTTTCATACAAACTAAATACCTAGACGTAAATAACCCGATATGCATGCCTCTTTATCCGAATTGGCAACGTCGTATTTTCATTCATAACATTTGGCGGGCTGAAACTTGTCAAAACAAAAGTTTCTTTGATTTTTTATCTCGTTCCTCATAGCACTGTCAATGTATTATAGTTATCTAAAGAGAACGTATAAGGCTACCAAGCAGGTAGATACGTATTTCGAATTGTCTTTTTAATTGAGGAATAAAAAAAAAACAAAATTCCATAACCAAATCATGATAACCTCTTCCCACGACATGCAGCCTTCGCAAAACGTTTCTGCAGTCCTTATTTTTAGTCTAGGCTTAAAGCAACGCCGGACCTCCAACGACGGGAAGGGGAGTAGGCTACCATAATTATCTTCCCATTCTGCCGTTTCGGCTTAAGTAACGAACATTCAATCTCAAAATTATTGACTAAAAGAGGGGCAGCTCAACACGCAATCTGGGGACCACGCTTAGAGCTCACGTACATTCGTAAAAATACTCTCAAAAGATAGGTCTCGGTCAAATTAAGATAAATGGTAATCACAGCATATTTTTTTTATGCATTTGAGTAGAATAATTATAATTTATAAGCACACTTGTTGCGTGGGCAACATCAGAACTAACGCCACCATCTTATTTTTCAATACATTTCACAAATGAGCGCTCTCCTGTCAACCTCAATGGAGTGTCCAAAGATCCAAACACTGTAGGTTAGACAACTACGTCAGCCGTAATGTCATTCAAAAATATTTTTATTAATAAAAAATAAACTCTAAAAAGCAAAAAATAAATTTAATGTAAAAAGTTTTCGAAATGACCACCTTCTTTTTCGACACAAATATTCAAACGAGTCCTAATTTGGCCATTTAAATTTACAGACATTTGTCCTATTTGTTCAGCAGCCTGAGATATTCTATCTAAGAGCTGTTCACGGTTCTGAATTTGTACGGAGTACACCTTCTCCTTTAAGGTTCCCCAGACATAAAAATCTAAAGGAGTCAGATCTGGGGACCTAGCTGGCCATGCGATATTTGTGCTACCTCGTCCAATCCAACGGCCAGGAAACGTTGCATTTAAATATTCACGCACTTGTGTGCCATAATGTGCAGGGGCCCCATCATGTTGGAGCCACATGGTTCGCAGAGTTTGAAGATCCACTTGTTCGAAAAATTCGAAGCTAGTGACGTTTCTTAGGAACTCTAAGTAATTGTCAGCATTTAGGCGGTGGGGAATCTCAATAGGGCCGATCAGCTGATTGTTAAAAACACCAGCCCACATGTTTACAGAGAATTCAGTTTGATGTGACGCCTGCCAATGTAAATTCGGGTTGCTCTCATGCCACTGCACTTGATTTTTGGAATTGAATACTCCCGCTCTTGTAAACTGGGCTTCATCCATCCAAAGAATTTTTTGAAGCAGTATTGGATTATTTATCAGTTCTTGATTCATTCTCTGGCAAAAAACAATTCTTGAGAAGTGATCAGGTGGTATTATGCCTTGGGATTTTCTGTAGTGGTAGGCATGCAAACCATATCTTTTCCACAGTTTCCACACTAGCTTATGAGATACACCCACGATTCCCCCAACGCGTCTCGTTGAGAGTGTAGGATCATGAATAATAAGGTTCATTATTCTGTTTTCTTGAGCGACGCTCAAATTGATTGCTCGTTCAGGGCGGCGTGGTCTAATTCCGATCTCACAAAATCTCCTGTGTATGTTAATAAATGTTCGTATATCAGGAACGCGCCGACCAGGGAATCGCCGTTGGTACTCTCGCACAGCTGCTGTAGCATTTCCGTCACAGAAACCGTAGACGAAGTGAATATCAGCTTGGTGTTGAGCAGAATATTCGTGCGGCATAGTGAAAGTTGTAATCAAAATGATTGATTAAATTAGTCGGAAACCCAAAAGCAAATTACAATAAACAATAATCCTGACAGTTAAAATCATGCATGACAAACAATGACAAATAACAACTTAGGTATCCATAGCGACCAGTTTAATCTCTTTGAAAGATTCGTTATCGCAAATGATCGTATTTCTTCGCTAACTCTCGGGTTCCTCTCGTACGTGCAAATGAAATGCAAATAGTATTTGATAGATTTATCATTTTAATTGCACTAAGCGGCAACATAGGCCAAATTAAGATACTTTCTCACTGCATAGCTCAATTAAATTTCATTAAATGAAATTACAAATATCTTTGTAACGAAGCCTTTTTAAGTACTACTTCCTTTGTTGGATTTGATTTGTAAAAGCCATAGAAGTATTTGCTAAAGTTTATGGATAACGTGAAGAACACGGTGTATAATAGATAAGTTGTTCTGTTCTTAAGATTCATTTATCGTAAGGTTTTTCATACCACATCTTTACGAAATCCAGTATTAGTTCCCGGTTATGATCCATAATGATCTTTCACAAACGATTTTAGTACCACTGATCTCAAATAAATAAAAAACAATCCATTGGTATCTGATGGAACCCAAGACTCACCTCCAAACGTTACAACCATAATTCCACCTACACAGGTTTATAGTTCTGGAGCTGCTAGCTGGTGGAGATCTGAAGAACTTCCTCCGTGAGAGCAGACCGAAGCCCGAGCGAGCGAGCGCTCTCACCATGAAGGACCTCCTGCTGTGCTCCATCGACGTCTGCAAGGGATGTCGGTATCTGGAGAGCAAGAGGTTTATACATAGGTGAGACAATGGACTGTTCTTTGTAGGCTTTGTATGAGTAAGAATTTCCTACCGAGCTGTAATCCAGGTTATTTGAAGTAGCTTGCCATATGGATAGTTAGAACTTTAAATTCAAATGTTTAGAAAAAATAAAAAAGCACAACAGTGAACAAGAATTTGATGTTTTAAACGTGTTAGTTTGCTAGTTTCCTCCATGCGTCGTAAAGCCGTTGGTTCCGACTGTCATTTGTAGATCTTAGACAGTCGTTACTGTTCATCAGATGCTCATAAGTCTGACAACCAGTCTTACCATGGGGTATCGTATGACCCAGTTACTTGGTTGTGGAGGTCCGATAGGCAGTCCGCTCCATGGAAAATACTGATATTCAGCTGCATCTGGTTCGACTGGAAGCCCATTCCAAAATAGTTGGGAAAAAGCTAGGCAGATGATGAAACGTGTTAGTTAACAAGGGCAAGTTTTTAGTAACCGCAGGGCAGCAGGGTATGAAGCTGTTTTTACAAGAAAATTGTGGATGTTTCGACACATTTTGGTTTCTTATTGCTTAGTCCAAAACAGCGAAGAAAGTTATCCTGTGGCTGCTCAGATCTTTAGAGGCATAAAAAAAACATTTTCACTGATGTCACAAATGATGGCCAACGATGCTTTTGTCAGTGTTACAGTACCGTCCAAGAGCCAAAAGAATTGTGAATCCATTAAATCTAGTCTTTCTTTTAACTTTTAAATCTATCTCCAGGGACATAGCAGCTCGCAACTGCCTGCTAACATCCCGCGGCCCTGGCAGGGTGGTGAAGATCGCGGACTTCGGCATGGCGCGCGACATCTACCGCTCCGACTACTACAAGAAGGGAGGCAAGGCCATGCTGCCCATCAAGTGGATGCCGCCTGAAGCTTACATCGATGGAGTTTTTACTATTAAAACTGATGTTTGGTAAGTGTTATAACTAAAGCTTTTCAGAGCTAAATGCAGAAGTTCTATTTCTATTTTTTTCAGCCTCTTTCTACCATCTTACTGAATGCCTCCTTCAACTCCTTTCATTCATCACGACATCGAGCTCTTTGACTGAAACCAATTTTATTTGAGTGACCCTTTTCACATCGTCCTTCCAGCGTTTTTGTGGTATTTCTTAAGGGTGCTTTTCTGTCGATAACTTCCAGAAAGTGTTTGCACCAAGTTTCCCTTTCTGAGCAACATGGCTAGAAGTTCCATTAAAGCTTATTATAGCTAGATGGTATGTCAAAAGATGAATCCCAATCGGTCCGATGAGGTCAAGATATTTTGTATTTTAGGACGAAATTTATGGATTTCCAACCATTAGCGACGCTTAGCTATACTAGCGCCAATAGTTTCGTGATTATTTTCTCCATTGAAACTAAATGACTGTGGGAGTTAAAAAACGTCTTCATTCGCTTTTTAGGTTATTTTGTTAAGCGATTAACGCTTATCAATACTTCTGAACCTTCACCGTCCGCTAGTCTTCTAAGATGGATATCACAGTGGAAATAACCCAAAGTTTTAATTCTATGCCGTTCTTTACTCTCAGGTCCTTCGGAGTGCTGCTGTGGGAGGTGTTCTCACTAGGCGTGATGCCGTACACCGGCTGCGCCAACAGAGAGGTCATGGAGATGGTCTCCGGAGGAGGCAGGCTGGAGAAACCTTATGGTGAGTGGCTTTTAGAAATTTTCTACTTCCTTTGAGCATGCTCGCTATTTCATGGGAACTGAATTTAACTGGCGTTTAGGTGTGCTTTTAGGTAAACCTCTGCCAAACAATTCCACGATTAATATACTTCAGCCAATTGCGGTCCGCTGCTGAAAGTTATCTCCCGGACAACCATCCTGATCCTGTGCAGACCGCATCCAGCCATTGCCCGCCACTTTCTTAAAATTATTTCACTACCGCACCGCACCACAGAGCTTCCTTATTAAGTTTGCCCACACGCGGTCTCTACTTTAATACATGTCTGTTCTATGAACTGTCTGTCCGTCTGCAGATATGGCAGGCCCACTTCCACTTCAGCATGCTGTATTTTTCGCGGTGTGATATAAGGTCATCATCATAATCATTTTCCTATTGTAATTCCAGTTCGTTTTGGGGTAGGCATTGGTCATAACAGTTCGATAAGTAACACAAGTTCCTTGTTACACAGGGTGTCCTCAAGAGATATACAGGTTGATGTGCGAGTGTTGGAACCCGACGCCGAGCGACCGGCCTTCCTTCGCGCACATGTATGAGAGGATGCAGCGGTTTGTGCAGGTAAGGATAACTATAGCAATAACATAAGACTAGGTAAACGTAGTGTAGGGCACCTTCCGGCCAGGTGGAGCGACGACCTGCAATATGACGTCAGCAAACACTGGATGAGGAAAGATCAAGAGCGGGCTTAGAGGTTTACATTGGGAGAGGCATATGCCCAGCAGTAGAAGGATACAGGCTGATGACGTTAATGAAGATATTATCTAAACAGGGCTTCGCCCGGTAGTCTTAGCCCGGGAGGCATGTTCTAGGCAGGTAACAAAGTGACATACAAGAGACGCTGGATTAAATCCGTCTTCAACATGCTTAAGCAATTAGCCCACAAGAACTTAATACCCGATTGTTGAGTGATTTATACATTATGAAATCTTGAACATTTCGTGTAACATTTTCTCATACTACCCGCCATTTTGTCTCAGGACCCTGCGATAGTGGGTGCCCCACTACCAATAGTGCGGTCACTCTTACCTCCTCACACTGAGATGCCAATGAACGCCAACGGACCGCAGGTGAGTAATCGAATCGGTTTTATAATAACACTTGATTGAATCAGAGGCGTTGTTCCGAAAATTTTGAAAAAAGAAGTCAGTTAAGGTGCGGTCAAACCTAACGGACTGGTTGTGGAGAAAGCACTGGCTCTGAGATTTTTGTAGTCCGGTCTGGATTTTATTTATCTTAGTTTGGCTCACCTTTTTTTTTTAAATGAAATCTAAATGAATTTTAGACATGGTAAAAACTAAATTGAAGAAATGTCAATGTGGGTAGTTATCAATGTTAGCCGTAATGTGGTCGTTTTTGTAAATAGGTATATTGTTTTTATCACCGTTGAATTAGCGAAATAATTTTAGTAGTTTCACGGACACCTTGTACACACTTTTGTAGTTTACCCCGATTTAGTTTACTGAATTATTTATAGTAAAGATGTTCCCGAGTATTCAAGTAATATTAGTAAAATTCCCCTGTTTATTTTTTAGATTATAGGACCACATTTAGAAAATACTTCGCGGACGGAACAACGCCTCAAATAAAATAGAAAATTCTAATAAACAGAAATTGTTAAAAGTCCCTTTCACAAATGAGTGTATAGCCCACCTAATTATAAAAACAAGAATAACTAATTAAAATCAAAAATACTAATGCGTACTACATTTTTCTCTTTTTTTCCAAATGTTTTCGCTCTGGCTACTAGAAGCAAGTAAATGGATTTTTTTTATTAATAAAACATATAATTATACATTATTTTTTCTAATTCGGTGTTAGCGATCCTTATAAAGCCCGTGCTTACGAGTTCGCATGACTACCTCCATTTTTATTTTTATTTATCTAAAACTACCCGCCCTCTCCTTGAATGAAATTCGCGTAGAGAACTAGATCCCCAGTAGTTTAGTCAGAGATTCATTGGAATGTGAAAGAGAATCATCAAAATAATCGCATGTTTGTCCATAACATGATTCAGTTTCATTTAATTATTTATTAATTTTCTTCTCCATCATCATTGCTGACATTTCAAAGAATCTCTAAGATCGATTATTTCAGAGACTTGGGTGTTTACTTGCCTAGTAGCTATAGCGGGAATCTATTACCTATATATCTATTTTCTTTATTTACCTTTGTCCCTGCCTCTGGGTTTTGTAAAATGAATCTTTTGTGTCTTCACATAAAGTTCAATGTAAATATTTTAATGTAGTTTTGAAGTTTTTACAAAACACAGTGGTATGCACGCGTAGAATTAAAAGTAAACACAGGGAGATTATAAATACATAGTAACAATTTTGAAGAACTTAAATAAAGCTTTTCCGCTATTTTTTGGACAATAAATTCGGGCAACATTCAAATACTTCTACGCAAAATTTTATCAAATGAACAATTACGAAATAAAACTAACGACTTGTTTTATATTGCGTTGTTAACCGAAAAAGAAACTGAGTAAATAAGTCCTTGGTTTAGAATATTTATAGCTCTTTGAGAGTTGTTACGAGATGTCAGGAATCAGATAGTCTGACAACCAGTCTCAAGGGTTATCATAATTATTTTAAAGTTACTGTGAAAGTCAGATCGGCAGCCATTCCATATTCAGTTGCATCCAGATAGACCGGAAGCTGACCCTAGCACACATAGTAAGAAAAATGCTCAGCGGGCTAACATGAAACAAATAATTTTGGCTTTGGTATATGTTTGTATTGGTATAATATGCTATGGTATAGTTATTTGCGAAAACACCGAACACCTAAACAAATAATACCATAAGGATAATAGTTAACACCACAATGCACAGTCAAAAAATATGCATCGCGGTGGTTTTACAAACTTCATGAGTCCATAGCTCTATAATACCCCGAGCAATAGGTTAAAAACGACCCTGTTTAAAGGTCGAATGTAAATTGTAACTGATGTACTTGGGTTATGTGTAAGTCCTTCTACAATTTATAAGGATAATAGTTAATATTACGATGCACAGACAAAAAAAATTGCATTGCTGGTTAAGAATAAAAACAAAAGATATCGGAAAGCTCTTACGTAAAATCTCCCTGTGGTCGTGTGCGTGTACTGAGCGTGGCATGTTGGCAGCGACCACCGGCGTGCGACTACCTCGTGCCGATGTCGCCGCAGGACAACCCGCCGACCAGCAATAGGTAACGCCTTTTTATATCTGAGGGTGCTGGCAGAAAGAGAAAAGGCAAGGATTTAGGACAAGAAAAAAAAATCAGATTGTTTGATTTCATTTCAAACAAGAATCGTAAGACGGGCTAAATATGATAGCTGTATAATATTCTGAAACATCCATCACTTGAATTAAACATAAAAAATATAGACATCGCATTCGCATCTTTATAAATTGATAGTATATCAATATGTCGTCTAGATAAACGAATTTCAATGAGTCATCAAGATGGGTAATTTTATAAAGTTCGACATTAAATTGATTCTAGCAAAATCCAAAAAAGGTACTTATGGTATGATAAAAAGTATATTGAAGTGTCAACAACAACACGAGAAAAATTACAACAAAATCGCTAGTATTTGATGGAAACCCGTAGCCGTATCCAAAATGCTATCTATCATCGTGAATAGTTTTTTTAAACTTTATTAATTACTAAAATACCTGCCAGTGTCCTCAAGTACTAATTACTCAGCTACTTCTAAAATCTAACTTATATGTGGCACCTCCTTTCACAGTTCGATGTTGTATAGTAACAAACATACTTTACAACTGTCAAATTACTTTTGTGTGTCTAAATTTTCTCGAATACAATTTAATAAAAAAATAAACAGTAAAATAGCAGAAAACGTTTTTATTTTGTGAAAATTTAATGTTATTTGAGGAAATTTCGACATAAAAGCGAGCAGTAACAAAGTATCAAACTGCTTTAGAAAGACTGAGCAGTGGCAGCATGCGATAGAAGCTGAACT
Source organism: Agrotis exclamationis (assembly GCA_950005045.1). Lineage (NCBI taxonomy): Eukaryota > Metazoa > Arthropoda > Insecta > Lepidoptera > Noctuidae > Agrotis > Agrotis exclamationis. The sequence goes on from OX465441.1 coordinate 13,122,124, forward strand.
TTCCTTACCAGCCGATGTTTCTAATTTAAACAGCAAAAGATAAAAAATCAAATAATATGCTATACATAAAAATATTGCCAGCAGGGTTGTTTATGTTCATGCAAATATTTTATTTTTCTCCTATGCCAGTTGCTTCGATGCCGAATAAAATCAGCTTCAAAAATGATTATTACAATGCTTCTTCCCAGTATGATAATGAAAATAAAATGAGCAGCACCTGAAGCAAAATAAGATCGTTTACACCGACTTTCAATAAAAGTTATAAAATCATCTACACCCAATTATATATCTTTCACAACACCCAATTAATCCAAGCAACTCGGCAAAACCAACCACAATTTTACAAAGCTTGTCAATTGCACAGTCAATGTTCCACCCGAGCTTATCTACAAACCATACCAATGCAAGATAATTGTTGTAGCCCAACGGAACCGCTGGTCCCTCATAGCAAATCGCAAACGGTGGTGCAGGATCAACCAGAAACGGAGGATTCACAATATCCACCTCTTCTGAAAGGTATATTGTTGTAGAATAAGAAATTCTTATAGGAGCGAAACTTTCATTTACTATAGGTTTATTATGCCACGGAAGTTTTTGTGTCAGCAATCGCGGAGTTGAGTGTCAGATTTTTTTACCGATCCAGTCGACTTTTCTTCGGAAGCTGGCCAAAATGGAAGAAAAATTGCAATCAAAACCTTGGTGAATGTTTTAATCGTCTCAAAATTGTAGTCAATTAGCGTGATAAGGGATACGTCCGAGTTTCGCTTCTATAACTTCTAATTCTAAATATCATTTTCTTTTAAGCTACTTCTCAACTTGCCAAACAGTCGACCAAGGTTCTTCAGGTAACATTTTACTGGTTATTCAGGAACGAAAACCCTGTTATGTGAACCGAATGAAACCTTGCTCGGATATACCAAACCCATTTTCAATTTCAACCATGTATAAACCAGTCTTTAATTTTAATTGCATCGTGTAATTTCTAAGGCAACAGGTACCCAGCTATTGCCTCTTATAGCAGTATTGTCTTAATCTTACTTCAGTGCGGAAATGAGATGGCGCTAACTCTATCTCGTACCTTCACTCACAAAAGTAACAATAAATTAGAATGAATATAAGAGGTGGTGGTATGGGTCTTATTTAAAGCTATTTCTGTATGTGTTTTAAAAATTATTTTGTTTAATAGCATCACAAGAATATGGCAACATTCCAACGGCATCCCGGATCGGCGCAAACGCAGCAAGACGCGATGTTTGCGCTACCTCCGGCGTCGAGACAAGGACCACAACAAAGTTTCTGCCGTCTAACTCAACAGATAGGTGAGTCATCATCATCATAATTTACATCCAACTGAACTATTCATCCCACTTTTAGGTTTCTTAGACCCCTCTTTTCTTTTGCCAATCTCCTTGATCCTGCGTCAGCCACATTCAGGTGTTTCTTAAATAGCAACAATGCCAGCTGCTCGTCTCCGATAGATGAGCAATTTTGACTAAAAATAAAAAATAAATAATTTGGCACAGCGGTGAGTCACACAGTATATACCATATACCTACATTCTAGCTTTGATGTTATTTTAGTTTTAAAAAATTGTTTAGCTTTAAGTTCTTTTTCTTTTTGTGATACTGGGTGCACTTGTGGCGTATGCCAATAAACGTATTTTCTTTCCTTCTTTCTATGTATATTAATTTCAGTTATGACTCCGTGTTTGGAATCGGAAGCTTCCAGGAAAGGCAATACGCCACATCTGGCATACTCTGTGCTCCATTCTTTGAATTATCGCTTGGAAATTTTCTGACATCGTCAACAGAATATCTTACTATAGTAAATGACATAGATGATGAAGAAATAGGTATTCTTAGAACATGATTCCTTTTTGAAAATTAAATACATTCACATTCTTATTACAACAGGTTATTTGAAACAAAAAACTTGGTGTTTTCTTATAGTTTTTTTTATAAAATCACTGAAAACAAACTATCTGACACAGTTTACCCATACACGCAAAGAGAGACATCTAGGTCTAAAGGCAGGGCCATCTTTTCCTGGCCCTGTTCAAAGCTCCGCAACGCTTAGGGCCCCGTATTTTTTCAAAAATGATAACAGGGTCTTCCAAAAAAACCTCACGTACTTATCTACACAAGCGCTTTTACAATCTACATGGGTCCATGCACTATAGTGAGCTTTCAATAGGACCCTTTGAAAGTGAAATTATGTACACCTGGATAATACCCAACTCCTTCTACAATTCCCAGATTGCTAAGCTCAGTCGAGGGTCCGTCACTGGACGAGATAACCTCGGAGTGCGACGACAAGCCGGTCATCTGGGAAACTTCCTTCAGCGAGCCGCCTCGCATAGCCACGCCGCGTCAGAGCATCGACAATGGGCCTGCCGTGAGTTGACACTATATTTTTTCAGTCTGTATAATGCCCACTGTTAAGCAAATTTTCCCAAGACTGCCAGTTTTCTTTTGGTCAAAATTGGGCCCTAATCTATGTAGCATTTTTGAACTCATCCGTTGAATACGCTGCTCACAAAACGATGAAGGAAAATGGTGTGAGGGGTCAAAATGTCTTAGAACCTAAAATTGAATTTAAAATCACCACAACACCCTGGGCAGTAACATCCACCAAAACACTCTGGGCTTGCGTGTTGGATTATGCTGGATTTCTTGCATCCAGTGTAACTAGTGTAGCAATGAAGGTCTCGCAGCTAAATGAACGATGATAAACGTTCTTCCATTTCAGTTTGATGATGACTTTATTCACGATATAAAAGGATTCTGTGTGAGGATTTATTCGGACTGTTATAAATATTTTCAGACATCCAGGAACCTATCCAACTTTAGCTGATAGTTTAATAATTGGATCATTGTTATGATGATACTATTCGTATATTCTAATGAAGTCTACCTTACAGGTCGAGAAACTAATTAGTATAACCCCAACCTCACCTAAACCGCCTGAAAACGCTCTAACAAAAGCCATAGAGACGAATGTCATAGACAAAACGAATCACAAGAACGCATTAATGCCAGAAAGGAAAACAGCGCCCATAGCGTCCCCAGACCCACCTCGGATCAACGCTTGGGCGAAAGAAACAGTAAAGTACACCCCCAAACCAAAACCCCTATGCCTAGATGCGGCACAATTAGAACAAAATCTTAATGCGTTGAAGAAAAATAGCGGTTCAGTCAACTTGACAACTATGAACATGAACATTCTACCGCCATACATCAACGTTGTAACCCCAAATAAGTTATCAGAATCAAAAACCATTCAAATAGACCCCAAAAAGGCGGTGATAGACGACTTGCCAAAAGAAACCGAGCCGAAAGAGGAAAAGGGGAAACTGAAGCAATCGAACTCAGCGGCGAGCTTGCTCAACGGCCCGATGACGGACGTGCCCTACGCTGACAGCGACAACGCCTCATCGAGTTCCAGCAGTAACCAGGTCAATAGGAATATAGTGAACAAACAGGGTAGTAATGGCGAATATGTCGGCGACTCCGAGATTAGCTGTTAGACGATAAAATGGCGCCAGTGACTGTGGTTGTGTTGAACTTGTGCCACCGAGACACTCTGTGAAATGTTACATATTACTAGTTGTAAATATTTTTAAAAATAAATAGACATTGTGATGATGAAAGATATTATTAATAAATATTTATTTTGAAATTTTTGTATTTTTATCGTACGTGTACAAAAGAATGTTTTTTATTTCCGTTACGGATAGTAGTTTATTTGACAAAATGGCTTCCTCGATGCTTATAGTCATAGTTTATTGTTGCTCAATTAGCTCAATGTTTTGCGAACAAAATATTACCTAGATTGAATAAAGGCAGTTAGTTTTTCTACTTAGATATTTTATCGGAAAATCAGTTGTGTAATTTTAAATAAAACTTTTTGTAAATAAACTGGGCTTCGTAGCTGTTTATTTTATACAATTTTGTATTATTATTTCCGCCGAATTATAATATAATTATAATAACTTCAGATGCACGTTTGGTCTCAAACATTTATACAAATATTTGTGAACTAGACCCAATTTTATACAGAATTTTAATCAAATCTACACTCGGTGACACATTTGTATAATGATTTGAGAGCAAATGGCTTCTGAAAATGTGTTAAACTTTACATATTTTGAAAAACAAACGCACAGGCGAAAGATATATTGCTTCTTAAATATCTTAAAATTAAATTAAGGCCACGGAAACGAATTATACGATTCTGTCTTTTTTGTTAAATCTTTCAGGACCTTTCGTGAATCTTTTAAATAATTATATGAAACAAAACATACAATGTCAGTCTCATTGTTACCTAAGTATTAAATTATGTCATTATTTTTTCGATATACAAAGTAAAAGATCACGAAAGGCCCTTTTCTCATTCCTAGAATATATAGTCACCGTAGGCGCTTAAAATGTTTGTAAATAATAATAAAAATGTAGGTATCTATGTACATCCGCCCTTTAAATTAAAAGAATACGAAATATATAACGTTTCACGTAGATGTACAACAGGTAATACTGTTTTTCGTTTTGTAAAAACTTTATGTGATGTTAAATAAGATTTTCTGGAGTTTTGTTTTGGAGTGAATTTGTCATATTAAACTGAACGCGATCAGGACACGTAAACTACGTTCAAAAGCTGTAATTATTACTATACATATAAATATATTATAGACATACAGCATGGGTTTAACCTTCCGTATATAATATTTTCATATTCTCCAGAAAGAGAGAAACACGATAATATGATCATTATCTCTTTTCTGTATGACAGAAAATGTCTTTGGTACATAATGTAAAGGAAAGAGAAATATGGTCCTACGCGGTCCTACGGTTGTTTTTCCAGAGTACGGTTTTTTTAAGCAGATAATATTCAGTTTATGCTATTAATCTATGAATATTAAGTTAAAGAAAATTACTGCGACCGATTATTGCAAGAAAATTCTGACAGAAAAATTCTGATTCTCGTCCGAAGGCACTCGCTGCATAATATTTTGTACTAGATACGTACCGCACATATAGTTTTTTTTTTTTTAGCGTGGTAAAATCATCGAATGAGTCCTCCCACCCCGGGCAGGGCGGGAGGGACTGTCAGACTTGTACTGACTAAAATCCACGGTGTCCTTCAATAGCCCTTTGTGTTCCGGGGTCACGGTAATGAGATAAGACCCGCGACCCCGGCAGGCTTTGGCCCTCTTGGGCGGGGCCCCGTCATCGACCGCACATATAATAATAATAATATAATATAATATTCCACAACTATCACACAACGCCATCTAGTCCCAAGCTAAGCAGAGCTTGTGTTATGGGTACTAGACAACTGATAAACATACTTATATATTTCTAAATACATACATATTATAGATAAATTACACCCAGACACAGAACAAATGATCGTGCTCATCACACAAACATTTGTCCTGGGTGGGAATCGAACCCACGACCTCCGGCATAGCAGTCAGGGTCACTAACCACTAGACCAACAGGCCAGTCTAATAATATAGTAAGAATAAATTGACGGATCGTCCGTCGCTTCTGATGCATACATTTTGTAAATGTAAAAGTAGACGGATCAAAATTTCTGATAGTCTGTGGGATGCATCCGGTGAACATCAGATTTTTTCTGCCAGAAATTTCCTAGAAGCAGTTAAGCGAACTTACGATGTCGCGATGCGACGCAATTCGACCGATTCTAACTACAAGTGAAAATCATCCTTACCACTACGACATATGACATAAAACGTACGGTTATCTCCGGGTAGATAAAAAACAAAACACGCTCGCCACGACGACGTAAGTCAGTTGAATTGCATCATTATGTCGAAGTAACAAGGACGAAAGTCCCTTACAGCTTTTGAACGCCTTAGGCGTTTTGACCGCGTTTAGTTTCATCAGTGATATCCGATCTAAGTGTTGTTAGATTTGCCATAATCTATATATAAATATACACTTAGAAGATATAAAAAAATAGATTTACTATATATATATATATGAAATTAAAAATGTGTAAAATCACATGAATGCTTTAATTACTGTAAGATAGTTTAAGATAAGATTTTTTTTTGTTCACTCTTAGTAGTGCCATTTTGTTTAGTTACTGCCCACTTGGATGTGCATTTAGTTACGTTTTAGGCATGAAATTACAGGGTATCATGGTAATTTACCTTTTCTTTTACGTTTGAAGAATACATCAAATGTTTTTTTCGATTTTTGGTATGAATTCTCTCGAGCACCAACAAAACTGATCTATCTTTTTTTTCTGAAAGAGAACGCGGGAAATAGAGATGGTAACAAACTAAACAGGCTCAAAATGACCTGTCAAAGGAATTCTAGACATCAATAACAAAGTCAAATTATTTATTTCAATTAGGCCATCAAAGAGGCACTTTTGAACGTCATAACAATATTTTTAATAATAATTTTTAATATAATAATTTTTGATAACAATTTTTTTAAACACTTTTTTTATCAATCCGTTGCCTTACATTGTAAATTATTCTTGTATCGCGGATCTTAAGTTAAAATCCGCGATAAAGGAGTAATTTAAAATTTAAACTGACAATAACACTTACAACCAGTACCCTGAGTACGAGTTTTCAGTATTTGAGACGTAAAGTAAACTGGAACTTTGACAACTTCAAATTGACAATTTTCAAGGAAAAAATTAGTTCCTTCTTCGCACACCAGAGGCGCTGTTCCATTTTTTCATACAAGAAACGCTGTAAATACAGGAAAAACGCTGTAAAGTAAAAGAGTGAAAACTCGTGCTCAGGGTACGGACCCGGAAAAATAACTTGAAGTTCTTACAAATGTTTGTTCAGAACGGGAATCGAAACCATCGTAAGGCAATACTGCGCTAAGCGCCAATCAAAAAATGTACGTTAAAATTTTAAATTAAAGTGCAATAACATCTGCCTAACTTAATTTCTTAACCGACTTTCAAAAAGAAGAGGTTCTCAATTCTACCAAAACAAGAGGTCATCTATATTTTATTGTTTTGACTTAGGTATTCTTTGACAGTTCATAAAAAATGTTATCTCTTTCTTGTTTTTTCTGCGAGAAAAGGATAGCAACAGTTTGGTTCGTGCTGTGAGAATCACCTTTAAAAATGCTTAAATGTTACTTCTCTTGTGCCAAATCTTGACTTTATGTGAAACTGAAAAAATTGTGTAGACTTGGATACTATAGCTTAGTTTTGATCAATTTGACTGTCAAATCTACTTTTCTTTAGATCTATTCCGTAACATTCACCTCACTTAACCCAAGTGAGCGTACAATCGAACAATTTTTTTTTAAGTGAATCGTTGCAGTTTCTGAACATAACAATAAATTCTTTAAGCATCGCGTTCGAAATTCGAACGGTGTGTCGTTCAGAATCCACGATGATGTACATTAAAACAAATGAGTTCGAATGTGTCCTAACTTGGGTTAAGTGACCTCGTGAACGTTAGGCTTAGTGATGATGCGATGCGACGCAATTCGACCGATTCCAACTACAAGTGAAAACCATCCTTACCACTACGACATATGACATAAAACGTGCGGTTATCTACGGGTACATGAAAAACAAAACACGTTCGCCACGACGACGACGTAAGTCAGTCGAACTGCATAATTATATCGTAGTAGCAAGGACTATTTTCATTTTAGTTAGTAGAAATTGCAAAGTTTAGTTAGTCAGCGCCACAACTGAAGTCCTTTAGACGCGGCATCACAAAATGTAGTACCATCACGAATTTTCCGCAGGTCATGGGGTGATGGCGCGGATTACACAGAGAGAATAGCACTGACCATACAGTTATGATGACTTACCTACCAGTTTTATTTTAAAATGTCATTTAACCCAGATCGAAACTAAGTTAAAAAATATCTAAAAATTAAAGCTATGCCACAGAATACTTAATAGTACTACAGAATTACCACTCCCAAAAACAAATCAAACAAATGTAAAATCTATATACGAGAGAATAAAGTACATTTTAACTGGCAGCCGTACCGCCCACCTACTTTTATAATAGCCTAAACTTCCCGTGCGCAAGCAAAAATGTACTGAATGGTTACGCGCGTGAGTTTATTTTTGTTTATCTGACGCCAACGACATTAAAAGGTTACTATGGGTCAAGCTCAATAGGGTTGCGACTTGCGAGTTTAGGCACAAATAGGTAGGTAGGTAGGTACCTATGCGTATTTTATGCATTTGTTAAATTACATTATTACCATAAATACCTATAATTTTCCTCTAGGAATACCTACGTATATCATTTTGGTTTCGTCATCGATTACTACATACCTACATTATCGATTGTTAGCACAGAATGTTAATAGTAGGTAGTACCTACGGCACCATACGGCACCTTACGTGAGGAATAATATGTTTAATAATATTATCTTTTCTACCTATTACTGTTATATTTTTGAACATTACATCTTACAAAAAAAAAAGAATAATATTTAAAAGATTGTTATCGTCTGTGGCAAAATAGCCAGTCCTTATCATTTTGCACTCAATAGACCAGTTAAACTCAAAAGACCAATTACTATCGCATACTGTCACAGGCCCCGCGTTGCGGTTGCGTGTCTTTGTAGGTAGATAAAAAAGTCACGCAGCGAATTACGATCGCTGACCTTGAATGCGTAGTGTCAATTTGAACGTGCTTAAACAACAACGCAAACATCTTTCTACTTTCTACCGATCTTAATTCTTAGTACTCAGCTTAAGGTGAGTGAGAGTGATGTCAGGTTTGATATTGGTTCGTATTTTTATCTTGGTCGGTAGGCTCACCCCCCCCCCCTACCTCATTTCCAAACTTGTAACCTACCTAATCAAGATCAGTTAAGCCCATACTTCACAAGCAGGTAGATAATTTTTTTGATCATTATTAAGTATGTACTATTTTTTTTCTTCATAATAATATTATTATTGTGTTATTAATTTCCCAAAAGCAAGAAACTTGTGCGTAACTAAACGTAACGTAACAAAAATATTAAGGAGACGGAGCGCGTGCGTAACGGGTGGCGCGTGGCAGCCGTAGTGAATGGGCCACGACATAATGGCCCGCAACTACTTGCAGTTTTATGCCTACACCGCGGAGTGAGACAGGCCTGGCTATGCTGAATTTTACTCACACTAGATTTTCAGTTCGTTTTTCGATAAAATATTTGAGGAAGTAGATACACTCGAAATTATTTCAAAACTATACCAGATTAGTAAGGATATTTTAAAATAGTTTTAACTATATTTAAAAAATTGTAAAAAGGATGTACAGATACAAAATGTTGTTTTTTGTATTTTTCTGCGATGTATAATTGTATTAGGTAACATTAAAAAAAACTCGAAAAATTGTCGTTTTGAGTTCAGCCATTTTTTTAGCATCTTTTAGTTGTCATTTCTTAGCATTAGTATATAAAATCCTGTTAAAAAATTAAATGAACAATTCAGAATTACGAAAACGTCAATCGTAGTCGTAGAAGCGACTCTAAAAATTAAAGACACAAAATATTTCTTGACGAATAACGTTTTACTGTCACTTCTAACTTTGCTCAATTTAGAACTTACTTTTGAACTAGAAATGAATCTTTTTAAACCTTTTTTTAATAAAAAAAAATGTAATGTGGTTGTGAAGTAAGTAGGATACGGATGAAAAAGAGAAAAAGCGATAAGAGTTCCTTTTTATTGAAAAAAAATTGAGTGACTTTGAAATGTTATTCTTCATAACTTTTAGTTATAAACTTAAGTATTGTGTACTGTAAAAACAACGAAAAAGAAATTGTTTAACATTAAAACAGGAATCTTTATTTACTTCATGAGATGCAGTTTTTATTTATGTTTTCTAAACCCTCTTGTATTTGGTAATGTAATGCTAAAATAATTAGTAATGAAACTTTATATATTATATGGTATATAAAATACGAAATGAATATGTAAAGTTTATAAAATAACAATAAAACAAAAAAGTGTAATTGATATTCAAAGATAAAATCAATATTATAATAAATGTATTATCTTGTTTCATTTTAGAACCCTACCTACATCTTGGAAATACACTACACTATTAAGTCCCCGCCAGATAAGTCTGATAATAATATATCTGATGATAATAATACACCGTTCGAATTTCATAATACCATCGTCCGAATTTCAAAATAAAATATAAGGTCAAGGTCGCCTCTTACCGCGATACGTTTGCTTTGATCGTGGCACGACACTTTCTTTACATTTTTTCGAATGGTTTTGAAATATTGGAATACATTGGTACACGGAGGTCAACGAATTTTATTCCAAACTTATCTGGCGGAGACTATAACACTCATAATAAACGTCATTTCCTTTGGAATTGCATATTTTCATTCCAAAATTATCAATAAAATACTGGACGGAATAATTTAAATTAAAACAAAAAAAACTACCAATTCAACTACATTTATAAGGGAACAGTCGCCACCTCATAGCAGTATCTACTTAGGTATTTCTTTACTCTGATTGACTTTATAATGTGTTCGTAGTTTAGGTATTAAACAAAGTTTTTGATAAGCTAGTTTTGTCATGTCAAAGATAGGAATAAAACAAGATCATTAATTTTAAACGTTCTTTTTATTTGTTTCCTATTTAAATAATATTTTTACAAAACTCTAAACATCAATATTATGTTTTACAAATATTAACGCTTGCAGCGTTTATGGTACAGTTCCGCAATAATTGAAATAAAGCCAGGCTTACTACTAATTATATTAAATCACTACTCAAAATTGAGATATCGAACTTATGACATTACCAGAAAAAAATCCGCCATTTTGAATAGGTATAGTCCGGAAACAATTTCTTGTTTTTTTTTTGTGGTAAAATCATAAGTTACACCTTAGAATTTATTTGAAAAGATTTCAGCAGACTTTTTTGAGTTATAATATAGTATTTATTCTCTTTACTTTAAAATAGTACGTAAGGTAAAAATAATAAGAAATTAAAATCAATATAAGTACTTTTTATTTGCATTTCATCGTAAACATAATTAAACAACGTTATTGTACTCAATACATTTAAAAAATTCTAGAGTGAAAAAACGAAGTAATATTTTCAAGTAAAGAGATATTTGTTTTTTTATTTTATTTAGCAATACAGTTAGGTAGGTACGTTATATTTTGCGTAAAGCTTCTTCAAGTGCGGATGGATCGTATAGCCTGGCGAATTAAACCAATAATGCAACTTTCTTAGGACATTTTTCTCGTATTTTCTCACAGCGACTATTAAAAATTCGCAAAAAAATACAGTGCTCCACTACTTCTGTGCCGTGAAAAAACATTATAAACACGCAAAAATAACATTTTCTTCCGTAGAATTGAGTATTTCAACCAATAATACATATTTAATACTCAAAAAATACAAAAATATCATAAACGAAAATATTTGTTCATATTTTAAGCTGGTAATAAAATGTGATGTGGTATTGCACGATAAAAAAATACTAAAACTAAAAAGGGTTAAATATTTCTAAAATACATCGATGTATGAATGATATGAGCAATATAAAGGGATATTTTATACGATATTAGTTCAGCAAAGATTTTTATTCTACATTTTTTTTAAACGGACATTTATAGAGACAAAAAAATCTAATCTCATTACACTTTAAGTGGTAAATAATAATAGCCAATCCTAAAGATACTGTAGGCATTATTAATTAAATCACATTTAATTATTATTTAATATGTTTCCTTAATTAATCCTTAAATTTAACGAGAAAATAATATTTTACAAAAAAAAAAAGATTTTATCAAGTACTCCGTTATAAAAAATAATAATTAAAATAAAAGGCGATGCATTTATTTTGCGATATAAAATAATTTAGATTTGTGCGGAAAAACTTAAAAATAGAAATAAAAACAATTGCATCGCTCCCAATCAATGAAAATTTTTCATTTTGAATCGTCAGGTTGATAAAAATCATGATTTATTTTATATTTTTAAATCACATGCAGGTTTCCAAAAAAAGAGGTTCAATTCTGTATTTGGCAGGTAATCATAATGGCGTCAAATTGACGATATTTTTTTATGTAAAATAAAAAAAACAACTTATTAATACTTGTATCACTGTAGCATTACATTGATCAGTTCATTTAATAAATTAAACAACTACTTATCTTAATCATTTTTATTGTTATTTTTCTTTATTATTTCGTTGACTACTTTTGACTAAATTCTCTACATCTACATGAATTGCTACGATTAAGTATTTTTACTTCATTATTTTTTCTAATATTCATGAAATAAACGTGTTTTTGGTGTAATAATACCTATCTAATTATTATTATTTAGTATTTCTAAGAAGAATATTTTTGATCCCCAAATACAGAAATGAAACGAAGATGTTACAATATCGTTTTTCAATTAAGCATTCTCAATCGAAAATCATAATTTATTACCGATTAAAAATAAATTAAATTGTGTTCTAGCCTTTTTTATTTAAAGCCATTTTCAATTAACCCTACAAATGCTCTAAGCGACATTAAATGAAAAAAAAAAAAAAATACATTTAATCATCAAAACTGTTGATCTGTTACGGTAGACACAACGCAATCGTTTGATGGGTTATTAAAAGCAAGTAGTGAAAAGCTTGTAAAAAATTAACATGTTTACGATATTGTAACATCCTATAAAATAAATAAAAGGGACAAGTTTCAAACTATTTGACCGCGTATAAACAATATAAGAGCCCCTGCAAATTAATGCATCACATTTCACATCATACTACTAACTGTTCATCCAGTGTTTGTGTCGATACAAAACGGCAATAGAAGTTTGAAACGGTGTAAGCGACATTCATGCTGCCATTGGATTTTCAACTTTCGGCTTAGTGCATTAAGTTGAAATTCCAGTGCAGGTGCTTTAGCCATTTCAAATTTCAACCATCGAAAAGACATACAAAAAATGTAATTTTCCACCGACATCAAACTCTAATATAACACTAACAATTAGTATTGAACACACTTCTCTGTATCCTTAATTTGTTTATTGGTACAAAAACCATTAGCTTTCAAAAAAACGAGAGAACATTTTGAAAGCTAACGTCAAATCATTTGACGGTTCTAAGGCTCGTTTAATCGAGGCGAGTTACCCGACCGCAATGAAAACACATGCTACAGTTATTTCGCAGTTATTGGACATTTGACAGCTGCGGTTCAAGAGTAACCTTGTCATGAAAATAAAGATTAATTGTCATTTGAAAAGCCAGCTATCCTAACTTCAAATCTCTTGCTTAAACAAAAATAATAAATTAGATTAAGAAGTATTCTATACATATAGAATGTTTTTGTGCCAAAGTTAATGTCAAATAACTGTATAACTTGCACTAACATTCTCGTCTCATACCGGTCGAGTTACTTATCCCAAGTAAACGAGGCTTACTCAATCAGCTAATGGTCTTTGTACCAAAAATCTAAAAATCTAGACTAGACTAGTCTATCTCATTTGAGATAGACTAGTCTTTGATTTTAATACAAACACGGTATCACAATTCGTTATCGACAGTGTCGTTAAAAATCGTTGTCGCTAGAAGCGTCATACGTCTCGCAGATCTGGTCCGGGGGCAAGGGGCGAAGCCCTGGGTATGCCGTCACCGGGCCGTGGAAGGATTGTGAGCGGAGCACGCTAGAGGAGAAGAAAATAAGGTTACATTTTTAGTCTATGGACTTATACCATTTTATGTTTGTGTTAGAACAGTGTTGAAGCTGGTGGTTAGATCCTTTTGAAATTTTTCAACAGATTTTGTTTTTTTTTATTCCTTGGTTGTGCATAGTGTGGCTTATAAATAAATTATGTAATTGCACTCCACTACAAGGCATAAAATAAATCATTTGAACAAAATATCAAGAAAAAATTGTATTCATTATTCTATATAACACCAAGAATTAAAATGCCAGTAAAATCACACAAAAAAAAAAGAATTTAGAGCTTTTGGAGATGAGTAATAAAGGTTATAATAAAGGTTAAAAAACCATAGAATTTCTTGAAAGCTTAGCTTTAAAAAACACCAATAAGTTTAAGAAAAACGAAAATCCTTAAAACAAAGAAATAAAGGTCTTCTAAAGTGTACTAGAGACCCAGAATCACACATATGAAGCGTTAAGTATTGATAGTAAATAAAAACTATATTTACACATTGCACCAAAAAGTTCCGTTATGTAATAGTCTAACCAGCCAATAGAAACCATAGAATTTTGTTTTTTTTTGTACCAATTCGGAATAATCCAAGCGTTAGTAAAGCAGACATCTTGATTTTTCATTCAAAATACATAGATATAAAAATAAAAAATCTCAGAAGTATTAAAAAATAAAAGAAAAACAAAAGATTTTTAACGTACCGACATGAAAAACCAAGAATTTCAGCGGCATAGTCGTGTTAAGCTTTAGAAGCAAAAAAAATACACCAAGAGTGCCAATAATTTTGACAGCTGTCATTTCGAAAACCGCGGTGGCCACAGCTGTCAGTTTTGACATTTGACTAACCTTACACGTCAAGATGGCGGCCATCAAGTCTCTTACACGGAATTGCATGCATTTTGAGTTTTGTCACGCTCTAAAATTTACAACAAATTATGTTTTAATATTTATTATTGTACCTTACCTACTTAAAGTGTTAAAAGAAAACAAATGTTAAACATAAAATATTTACAATTAAAAGATAGATATTACAGAAACAAAAAGTTATATTAGATACGGCAAACAAAAAATATTTTATTAAATTATGAACTACCAAAATACCCCCCTTTTCTCCAATGAAAATTATTTCCGTTATAAACGTTATTATACCAATTACCAGTTATGTTCTTTAGTAACTTTTAATTTTAGGTATATTATAACCTTGTTTATTATTCACTTTTTCATCGTCAACCATTTTGTTAATATCTGGGTCGAAATCAATAATTTAATAAAATAAAACTCAAAACTACCAACTTTTGAATCTTCTACGCCATTACTGGCAACATTGAATACCCAATATCTACCATAGACTAGGATACTTTTCAAAAGAAACTCACCTAGCGGTCTTTGACGGCGTCTTGTTAGACTTTCCGAGAGCAGCCGCCTTCCTCGGGTCGTACGAAGCTCTTCGTTTCCACTTCTCTAATTCTTGTTTCTTTTGTTCTAAAATAAATGTTCCAATTAGTTATCTTCTTGAGTAAAGAAACATAATTTTTACATCGGCTATCAACAAATATAGGAAAAGTTGTGGCACTTATGCAGAGTATAAGATTAGTAGTGGTCCTAAAATACTGCCTTGAAGGATCCCAAAACAAAATAAACTAATTTTTTAAAAAATATTTTACGTATTAAAGATTTAACATCTTTAATACGTATTTTTGTAACAGTTTGATGTCCATAACTCAGCAGACCCTTATTTCCAATAATGTGTAACTAACATGTAAGTATGTAAGTTATGTTTAACTTGATCAAATGCCTCAGTCAGATCATAATGTTGTTATGAATTTTCTGGCTATCAACTTGTTCACTAAAATGATATTTTATCACGTAACGGCGGAATTGGCGCAGTGGCCGAGCAAACTACTGCTGCGCAGCGTGTAGCGGGTACATTTCCCACACGGAACAAATATTTGTTTGAATTGCAAGTAGTTGTTTTAGGTCTGGGTGGTCACTATCTCGCCTATTTCTATTTTTAATTTCTCGTGAATTTCTATGTTTGTACGCGAACCCACGATACGGGAGAAATTCATAGGGGTAAAGTTTGATAAATGGGCTTTTAGCTCCTAAAATTCATGCTGCATACACATCCGATCGCTTGTATTTCCTAAACACGTGAATATTCATAGAATAGTAGTAAAAATCTTACCCATTTCATAATGCTGAGCACTGCCCTTGCTGACAGCCTTGTCGGTGTTGAGTACGCCCACGTAAGTCTTGCTGGGGTCCCGTCGTAAGAAGTTCTTCGGGGACTGCTCATTCTTGTACTTGGAGATGTCCATGTACCGGGGCTGGACTGTCGGCTTGCGCTGGCTGATCGAGGTCGTTGACGATGACATCGAGTAGTCACCGCTGTACCTGGAGTTATAAGAGATAAAGAGATGTAAATTTATGTCATACTAGTCGATATTTAATGCAGTGAAACGTAGATCCGGTTAGATGTTATACGGTCCGATAAAACCGCCATTGTAACCATAGAATTAAAAATATTGTAAAACCGTTTTTGTATCAATTTTGTATATTATATTTATCTATATAGCAGCTGAATATTATATTTATCTATATAGCAGCTTGAGAGCAGTGGTGGCCCAGTGGTATTGGCCTCGACTTACGAGTTGTAAGGTCGTGGGTTCGAACCCAGTCAGGCGCATTACTTTGTGTAATTTATTTCAACACCACTGCTCTCAAAACGGTGAAGGAAAACATCGTGAGGAAACCGGCATGTCCTAGAACCAAAAATTCGAAGACATGTGACATCTACCAATCCGCACTGGGCCCGCGTGGTAGAGTACGGCCCACTCCCTCTCACAGAGAGGAGGCCTGTGTCCCAGCAGTGGGAACATTTAAAGGCTGATGATGATGATATAGCAGCTGAATAAACGAAGTGAAATATCAATGAAACCGTGAATCGACAAACACAACACAGGATGTCAGAAATAAAATCTAAACTTTATATCATTCCACATGTTCTTGAAATCAACTTCCTTTGTTTTAAATCTCTTCACTAGTCTTCCTATGATACCAACTTTATAATAATAAAAAAACTGCCATAACATTTAACTAACCTCTGTTTAGCCTGCACAGGTGCACTCCTCTTCCCTCCCTGATGCCTCATCACAACAGGAGCACTCTCTGTTCCACTCTCTCCCTCCGTGTCACTAGTACCAGTAGTCAAAGAGTTCTTTTCATGACTGAATATAGACGAATTCCTGGGACTACTACCATTGGTCGTAGAATTAGTATCACTATCGAGAATAAACGTCTTTCTCTTGTCTATGACTGAGTCCTCTCTTGTCTTTGTTAGGAAGTCTATGTTCTCTTTGGTAGGGGTGATGTCATCTATGATGAACGTTTTTCTTTTATCTGCTTCTCTTGCGTCGCGGCGTTTCTTATCATGTGTTGATTGGTTTACCTGAAAATTGATTTTGAATTTGTTAGCTCTGATTTATGCTGCTACTACTACCGATCTTGTGGTCGATTTCATTGATGAGCAGTATTACTAGGTTTTTCCATCAAGTATTTCTTAATTGCAACTAGGGAGTCTGAATTTGTACTTGGTTGAAGACAATAGACTCACTTCTTCCTCCTACTACCTGTAACTGGCGAAATATAATTAACCCTTTCAATTACCCTTTGTTTATACCTAATCCTTTTTTATGCTAAAATTATAAAATGTGTTCTCCGGTTGTGAGTTTCACCGCGTTCCATCAGCACTGTGCGTTTTAAGGTTACGGTTATTTTTACAAACGATTCTGCTATCCCGGCACGGGTTAGGCCATAAGGAGGAGGCCATTTGGAACACTAAGCGCCATCGACTCAAACTTGGTCCCTGATCAGCCGGTGAGCTACGCAAGCCCAAGTCATAATCCTTACCTGGAAATTAGTGACATAATCCCTGGACAGCACCACGTCATTCGTCATGGCTTGTCTCCTCAAATTGCCATAGTCTTTCGGCCGCAGGTCCAGTATGTCCGAGTGAGTCGACGTGATCATCGGGTCTACTGGCAACGTGACCAGGAGCTGGTCGTCTTCTGTTTCTTCTGAGGAGTAGTCGAGAGTCTCCAGGTCTGCTATGTTGGTGGTGTGGAAAGATTGGGAGCGGTGGACGGGTGAGGAGTGGCTGAAATGGAGAATTATTGAGTTTAGACTAGTTTTCAATGTAATTTCAAATATTATCGAGTGAAATGGCGTACGATTGGAGAGGCCTATGTCTAACAGTGGACTGCAATAGGCTGATGATAATGATGATGATGATTATCCGATCTTGTAGTTCATTTTAAAAACGTCAGTTACCTTTAATTGAAAGAGGGAATGTGGCAGTTTGATCTGCAGTCAAATTGGGACTGTTTTATCCTTCAGCTAAGTTCGCTAAAAAAGTGGGTCTGAGAAACATTCATCATCATCTTCCTTCTCTTATCCCATTTTACTTGTGGTCTATTCTATCAGACGTCACAGTATCATTTTTTGGGTCTGAGAAACATCATCATCATCATCAGCCTATAAATGTTCCCACTGCTGGGACACAGACCTCTCTGTGAGAGGGAGTGGGCCGTAATCTATCACACGGGCCCAGTGCGGATTGGTAGATGTCACATGTCTTCGAATTTTTGGTTCTAGGACATGCCGGTTTCCTCACGATGTTTTCCTTCACCGTTTTGAGAAACATTACCACCACATATTTTTTTTTTAATGAGAACTTTCTATTGGATAAACTCATTCAAGCTCATTGAAAAACGCTTTTTTTTTGTTTTTGACAGCGAACCAACTAGTTAGAAGTAGCACCAGGTAAACTTTATTAGACGGCCGGCTCTCTTTTCAAAGATATATCAATCAACGCATCAGATGTACAAACGCCAGTGCATCAATCTATCCCAATCTATCAAAACTCCAATCGAATATAAACCTTTAACTTCTGTAATAACTTTGAAAATTGGTTAAAGTTTTATAGATTGGGGTAGTTTAAAGTGTTAGCTTCTGTGGGCCTACCATCATGACGTCTTAAAGCTAGAGTAGTCCCACTGTAGGAAAGAGACAGGGCTATTCAAGCCGTCTAGCGCCATCTCGTCCCCGCATTGTAACGAGTAGTTAAAACGTCATGGAACCAGAACATAAGTTCATTTTATTGAAGTAGGAATCATTATCAGAAAATTATTTTCAACACATTTGTTCGAAAGTTAAAAATTACGCACCATACAACGGAACGAGCGGTAAAATAGGTACTCTCACCTAAGTACCTATTTTACGGCATACCCCGTTGTATAGCACCGTGCGTTTTCTTTACGGTTTTTTTTTAATTCCATAAAAAAAATAAGAATTCCACCAAAGAGTGATCGAACCTCCTTGGAAGCGCTTTTGCTCAATACGTTGTCTCACTTTAATACTAAAGAGTAAATGAGACGAAAGATGTAGTTCAAATTTTCACCACGTGCATGTGGCGTCATTTTCAAATTCGCGCCATTTTCATATTAGAAACTTCAAAAATTGTTGCGACTTTCCCACTGTTAAATAAAGTTTGTTTAATTACATATTGTACTGTTTTCTCGGAAATGTGTTGAAAAATTATTTACCTTGGCGAGCTCAGATCATCCTTATTGCAATCCTGTCGTTTAGCCAACTGCTTTCTTCTCTTGTCTTCTTGGGCCGCCTTCATCGGGTCGTAGGACGCTCGTTTCTTCCAGTTGGAGAACTCGATCTCTTTGGTGGCCAGGGCTGATGACGAGCGGTGCTGACTCGGCTTCTTTGGACCTGAGAAAAGTAATTTGAAAGGGTTAAAAAAACTATCTACATTAGAATAAAGCAAATAATTTATTTCAAGTAGACCAGTAACAAACACTTTTGAATTGTCAAAGGCATAAAAAAATAATTTTAAAAAAGTATGGTGCTATAGTTCACAAGACATAAAAACTGTGAAAGTACCGTAGATGCTCATTCCAAGGAGTAGATCTCTAAAAATTACAAAAAAAAAGAGAATTTAGAAACAAAATGATCAATAATTAAAATAAACCGTTGCATAGGTGACCAGTCTCAACTGACTATTCTACCAGCGCTACCATTCCCACTATCTATTCTAATTCCGAAGAATAGACCAAGTAATTTCTATGCTATGTGTAAGGTTGATGGTGGGGACTAGCAAATCGATCGCAGCCCGCGAAATGACAGAGATTTGAATCACTCGGGTCGGGGCACCCGCGGTGAAATGTCAAGTTTAATATGCACCACATCACCACAAGTACCACAACCTATAGAACTACTTTGTTAGGTTTCCTAATTTTTTTTAATTGTAATTATTATTTTTATTGTTTATCAAAATATCTGATTGGTAAATTAATTAAATAAAAATCTAAATTATATCGTAAGGACAGGCAGGTCGGTCGCCTCCTTCTGCGAAGCAGTCATGCTCGCGAAGGAGGAGGCGGGCCGCGTGAGGGAGAGGACAATGTCCTCCCTCCGCCCCACCCGCAGTGGTGGACACCCACGGCGACGGACGTCGCAAGACGATCTCCGGCCACCGTAGGCGCGGGCATGCGGGCGGCGAGTAAAGGGCAACTCGCTGCCCGACCATGGACCATGCCCGGGTCGACGGCACGTTGTGTTCCACGCGCGCCTCAAAGAGCGTCAGCAAGATGACGGGGCCCCCCTCTAGAGGGCCAAAGCCTGCCGGGGTCGCGGGACTTATCTCATTACCGTGACCCCGGAATATAAAGGGCTATTGAAGGACACCGTGGATTTTAGTCAGTACAAGTCTGACAGTCCCTCCCGCCCTGCCCGGGGTGGGAGGACTCATTTGATGATTTTACCACGATAAAAAAAAAAAAAAAGGACAGGCAGGTATTTGAAATCGTTGGTTGGGAAGACTTGACAGATTTTATGGCGCTTTATGGGTTTACTAGGAGGCAATGGAATCGCGTACCCAGCGTATAGAGTACCCTGTCCCCGTCGCTTCTTTCAGACTTTTAGGTTTATTTCATGCTATAAAATTAAGAATAATCTACATCTGTTAAAATCCTGGAAATGAAAAGCATTAAAATACACCAAGGAAAAAACTATAGTCTATGTTTTTCAATCTGACATTTTCCAAGATTTTTTGTTGCAATCCTTATCCTAAGCCATTACAAATGCAATGAATAGTAAAAGCCTTCCTACTTTCATTTCATAGAGCTTGAACGAAGTCAAATGCAATTTCTTTAAAATTTTATAGACTATGGCAGAGAAATAGAATATCCATAATCGAATCATTCCTCCTAGTGGAAACGGACCTGAGAAACGGACAAGCCACTGTCGCGCCACGAAATTGAATTTGAAATCGAATTTTAAAAGAACTTTAAAATTCAAAAAGAATTTAGTGCAACCAGTGACATTTCTCTAGGGATCAATCGTAGACATAGAGAATGGACTTACTTGTATGAAATTGACAACTCTTTAAATGGCGATCTTTGTTCCACAATAGCACAAATAGAATCATGCAGCACATGATCAGTTTGGAACGAATCGAATAATCAGTTTATTCAGTGTGTCATTCGAGTGTTATATCTATAAATTGATGTTGTAATCGGAATCGATTATACCATACATATTCGTTCCGGTAATTCAGCGAATGCTAGCCTGTGAATGCTTATGATACATAATCCATTTCATTTAATAAAAAAATATATTCGGTTTTATTCAAATTGGATTTGATTTGATCAACTTTCTATTTATGTAATAGTGGCAGTTTACTCCACACGCAATAAAATACAATACATAGGTACCTAAATAAAAACAAATTCACTCATTTCGATACCCAAATAATCAACATTAAATAACAGAAATCAAAAGAAAGGGAATCAAATCTCTCCAATCTTAAATCAAATCAAAACTCCAACCAAAAACAATCTGTCAAAATCAAAGCGTAATTTTGCGCCAAATTGCATTCCAATCCATGATGGCGGCCGTGTCGCAACCGTGACGAATCGGTAACTACAGCCTAACAGATACGATTCAAGGATAACTCGATTCATTATTAGTAACGGTATGTGTGTGTTAAATAGAAATTATGATCAATTGTATTCTTAATTGTGAAATTAGTCAATGAAGGTTTTGTAATGCAACCTTCTTTGATTTCGTTTCCTTTATCTATGGTTTAAAGGGCAAAGGTTGTATTGTTATTGTGCTGCATTGTGTAAGCATTTGGTAGGATGTTAGCCAATGTCGAATTTAAAATTTATTGTGTTTCTTGCAAGAAAGATCCGACTTTTTGAAATTAATGACTGGAAAAAAACAAATCATTCGCAGTCAAGTCTGGACTAAGGAATCTCAAAAACTGCTACATTTTACTTCCAGTTTGACTCAATCCCCTTTTCACTAAATTAGCTGGGGGCTATCCTACAATACGCTGACCAATATGCGGTCTAAAATTCAGGGCTCGTCTGCGCGAATTGCAAAAATAGCAAAAATCATAATGTATGAGACTTACGTTAAGTGTATCTAAGTAAATTATATGCAACGTACTGTTACAATGAAACCGCCATGTTACTGGTCTATTTACAGACATAATAATACCTTGACAATTCAATAGCCGACATGGACAAACTATGAATAACAGCGACAACGAATGACTATTTACTTGATGCAATATGAAGGCACTGTCACATTGACATACAAATTCTGAAAGCAACTGTGAGTTCTAAAATTATATGCAATTTTTATCCAACGTTTTTTGTTGGATAACAGCGGGATTGTGACAGAAAATACTTTAATAAACAACAATTGTTGCTAGCAAAAACGAATGTCAAAGGTACCTTTCACTACTGCTATAAATAGTTATTTAAACTTTTGTACTGGATTACAAAATGTGCATTCTTTTGTTAACGACTAGCTGACCCAACATACGTTGTCCTGTCCAAAGTTATCATGAATTATGGTCTGGAGTTCCCATAAAATCTGTTAGCAAAAAGATCTTCCCGATTTATACAAGTTTTCAGACAATTATTTACTGACTGGCCCAGTTTTAAGCATTTGCAAATTAAATCAATGTAGCTGTGCTTTACATAGTATTATTTGTTTATTTAATATTTATGCAACACAAATGGTACATAGGCGGGCGGAATGGTACGAGCATAATGCCTGAGGCATTCTCTATCAGTCAACCAAGGGTAATTAATGGGGAAGGCAAGTGTCAAAGTGAAAAGTGACATCTGTGTCCCAAAAGAACTGTCAAATCAAAGGAATTTTCTGAAAAAAAGCGTTTTATTGATGTAAAATGACTAGATGTTGTGTAAAAGGCTGTAAAAATGATGGAACATACAAATTTACGACAATTCACACTATCAAGAAGTAATGGGTAGCTGCTGAGACTGCTGTGAGAACAAAAATTGTATTATCACTAAGGAAAAGCTATACAATAAACAAAAATCTACCCTTGCGAAGCCAGGACAGGCCGTTAGTTGAATTTATTAATGAAATTCTATGATTATGTATCATAACTAAACAATCGAATACACCTTTGAAAATAATATCTAGTTTTCTATTGGAGGTTAAGTATTGCATCGCTCTTTATATCATGAAATGGTTCTTCTGGTGGAAGAATTATCACCAGGACCGAGATTTGTGATAGTTGTGGTGTTAGAAAGTTAAAATTCTTATCATATTGCTCCAATCTATAAAATAGATGTAAAATTAGATGAAGAAGACAAACACAAAACTTGATGACATTTTTCTCAATATAGAATGTCAGAAGCAGTACTATATTCTTTGTAGAGGCTAGCACATGTAATACCTACTTAAAAAATACAATTTTAAATCCTAACTACAAGTAAATGTGTGTTTAATGTAGTAGAATCAAATTTCTAGCCTTTCAACTAAATCACTTTTTTTTCCTCTTGTAGATGCACCGCGGCGTCTTAGTTCTTGTTTTAGTGTATGCACTTGCATTGACGAATAATTTTCCATATTTGTTTTTTAAAATAAACTCAATTTTTATAACAAAATACGTGTTTGTTTTTTGTACAAGCTATACAGTAATGTGACATATGGGACAACGATCGCAGCGACATCTACGAATAGCTTTGAGTTGCCATCCCCATTGTCCTGACGTAAGTCATCAATACATGATTAAACTACACTGGAATGAAGGAGGTAGAAATCCACACCAAAGAGGTTTCCAAAGTTTAGCCACGAAAATACAACCAATAAACCTATCACAGGTAAAAGTGACAGGGGCTCAACAAAGACATTTATTTTAAACAATGCAGAAATAACGACGGAATGCTTATCTCATACGAAAGAAGTTAACGTTACAGAAGCATCCGTGAGATGCCCTTTAGTGAAATAAGGAAGACACACCGCGCGACTCTTTCAATCAAAATTGTTTTGCTGATCTAAATCATCAGTCGACACGCAACTTTCAAATCGGTAATCATCTTGCCTAATCATTCAATTGTCACCGAAACGTAACCTACTTACGAACAATAGAAGTAGCACTAACCTTTATCTAGATGTTTTTGAGGCTGGACTTCCCGCGTTGAAGACCTAGATTTGGTTAGCCTACTCAGCGTTGTCTGTCTCGGCTCTGCTGATCTCCTACTCTGGTGATTGGTCGGCTTTACTCTCTCCTCCCTCACGATTGGCTGCTCAGATACCCTCGGACTCATCAAACGCTCCTTATTGGTCACTCTGACTGAATTTCTCGTCAAACCCGGCCCGAATTTTCTATGCATTTCTGGCGTATTTGGACATCTTCTTGGAGAATTAGCAGGTGCTATTGATTTTAAATCAGGGGAATCGATTCTTCCTCTGTTAATTATTTGTCTTTTATATCTAGATTCTTGCGATTTATCATAAGACCCATTATCCGATTCATCGGAATAATCTTTATACTCTTCTGAATGACCGCTCGATCTTCTCGATGTGATTCTAGGATCGATATAATTATTGTTCTTATTAACAGTGTTGAACGAACTCGATCTTTTAATCGATGAACCGAAACCGATGTTATTCGATTTATACTTGAGACCGTCGCTTAGGACTCTCTGGTGGCTTTTCTTGTCGCCTTGACAACGTGTTGGTTCAATACGAGGGTATTTCGACTCTAATGCGTTGTTTTTCAAGACAGTCTTGAGACATACCGTCGGGTTAGCGTTGCAAACATCATTTGCTTGACTCTCAAACGCTCTGTTTCGCGTGTGTGTCTTTCTATGGGGAGATAGAATAGCCTCTACATCATAAGGAGGCCTATTTGATAGTGTTTTATCATCAGAACTGTTACTCAACAAGCCTCGATCAGAGGAAGGGCTGTTCATATTCATGTCATGTCTTCTATCCGTATCTAAAGATCTTGAGGCGGAGTTAAGAAGGACCTTAGTGTTTCCAGGGACTTTAGTAGACCCAGTGATAACGTAATGACCAGGAGATCTCAGTGGACTACTGTCATTTGAGTGGTCTTTCCTCCGGAGCCGATAGTTCAGTGAATTGGAGCGGCTTAACTGGGAAATTGGGAGTCTGGAGATCGCTGTCTTCTCGCTAATAAGACTAGAGGTAAGTGCGGAGGGAATGCTACTGAAGTTGTTCGTTTTTGAAGACTGGAGTTTCGCTTGAAGGTTTGTTATTGCATTCTGCGTTTTCTGGAGATATGACTCTGTATCTTGAGTGGGGATGAGATCCTGTAACAAAGAGAAAGATGGCGTTAAAATATTGTCTTTGCGTTATATGAAATTTGACAAATACCTTTTACTTGTTCAAATATTGGATTCCTGTGTAGTGGTAGCTAATATTTGTTTAACTTATAGATATTATATTTATTCTAAGGATATTATTTTGTTAACGTAGAATAATTTCCATACACGCAAGAGAAAGATCTTGCGTTATTAATGACATAATAATGAAGAAATATGAATCCAGTTTCTTTTGTTTTTCGTTATTGAATTTTGAAAATAGATAGGTAGCCAGTTGCCATAGATCTTGACATCTTACAACTATTATTTTGAAGAAATATCTAGTTTTGATTTACCTCTTTACCATAGAGTATTTATTAACATGGATTGCCTGTGTCATAGTATTGACAACCGGCATGGCTACCTACATTAAACTTTACACTTTTCTCACTGAACTTTCACTTGGAAAGCCATTAGTTAAATTAATGTTTTATGCAGGTGACCCTGGCAAGCCCACGGCAGAAATTCCGAACATGTGTTTCTCCTTGACAACACCTGTATGTTTACAGCTGTTTCGACATTACTCACCAGTCACCACATAATATTAGACCTCCTAGGTACTAAAATCGGTGAGTCGTTGACAAAAAGCGAATAGGCAAAACTTAAAAAAAAGTTCATTTAAAGTGTCTATGCACTTTTGCAAATTAAAAATGAAGTCAGAAGTCTTATTTAAGCAAAATTTATTTTTGCTTAGACTAGTTTCTGATTACTTACTGTAAATTTCGAAAGTGCCCGTATCTAGCCTACTTGAAATAAAAGGTTTTTATTTTAAGAATTTGTACCTGAGAGAGTGACAAACTCTAGCTAGGTTTTGATTTTGATAGAATCCCCATTCGACCTTCTTTAGACGAACTGCTAGAGAAGAGTTTGACAAGTAGGTTCTAAGCTTTAAATTCTCAATTTAAAAATTAACAATTAGTATCTATAACATACGTTACGAAGTAATGGCGTGAATACCTTAAATCGCAAATCTTGAAAAAATGCGTTAAAGAAACAACTATAAGACCGTATTATCCTCAAGTTACCATAAAAAACTGCCGAAATATCAATAATTTCTTTCCTTATAACTTTAATTACCGACGAATGATGATATTGACAGATAAGAGTACAGACAATGACATACAACTAAAAACGTGACAAAGAAAAGCGTACCTAACGAAGAAAAAGACAAAATAATATTTTTCCGTATGTTTTACTTAGAAACCATTGTCAAGATGATCAAAACAATCAGTTTTAAACGTTAGTGTGATATGGCGGACTAAACAATGGTTACGTTTTGAATTATTATCGCTTCTAACACCCATTGTTTCGAGTCCAATGTTAAGTTATTGCTGGCAAAGAGTTGTGTTTGCAGATGCGACATTTTTTTATTGTGGGTTTTGTTTTGCCTCTGGGAAGACGCAATGTGTTCTGCTTCAGCTGTCATTGCGTCCGACTTAAACCTACTCCATGTTTGAGACTCTAAAAAATCATAACCCTCCTTTTGGCTTTGATGTAGTCGGGTAAAAAGTCACTGAGCTCATCACATTCATGAAGGTATAAAATCCATTTAAGTAGTTTATTTAAACAAAATTAAATGATTAAAAGATATAGATATAGCATTTTTTAACTAACAGTTTATTCAAGTACTGAAGAAACAACAGGCGCTTTAGTGAAAACTTTAAAATAACTTTTATATTAGTTTCTAGGTAGGTAGTTTTATAGGTCAAGGTTTATTTTTCCAAAAATAGGTCAACATATGGCGCAGAAAAGCGTACAAATAGTATTATCTACTTTTACGAAGCCATATGTATGGCAAAAACAAATGATAAGATACCGAAATATTGCCATAAAAATATATTGGTAAGTAGTTATTTTTTACTAATCAATGTTGGGTGTAAATTAACTGCAATTCTATCAAATATGTCAAGTTTTATCTGCTAAAACAAATAGAATGACTGAGAAAACCGAGATTAGATTGTTACAAAATGGTGTCACCTGGCTGTGAAGAAATTTTGTCCTACTAAAAGGGTTTATCTATTGTTGTTTAACCAAACAAATGTAGAAGCATCATGACACAAAACAGTCAAAATCTACACTTCTAATTAAAGATGACACACCTACAGACGACAGCAAATCAAGTCATCAACCTACCCCAATCCGTAAAATTTTGCCAATCGAGCATGAAGCTTCTACTTTTGTGATAAAGTTGAAAATCTATTAAAGTTTTAATACGGGTAGGTTCATAAGCTGGTGCATGTACACAGTGATGCTTATTTAAGCTTATAGCTAAGAAAGACGATTTCTATAACAATTTCTATAAGATTTTCTATAAAGCAGACAACAAGAGTTCAATAGTGATATCTTCCTAATGGATATAGAAAGAACACGTTTTCTTATATCCTTCTCCCTTTCAATCGTCATATCTTTAATTCTTCATTTACTTCCTTTTCTTTCTCAAAAAATCAAGTTTGGGAGCGAGTTCTTAAATGTTCATGTTTCATTCACAAACCAGGAGTACATATCTGGTTTCACAAAGTCACTGAAAATATTTTTTATTATTTAGCTGTAGGTTTTCTTCGCCTTTGACTACTATCTGGCGTGATGGTAAGTGATGATGACGACGCGACGGTGAAGCACGTTTTCCTAGAAGTAACCTGTTCACTCTTGACTTAAAGATCCCAAGGTTATAGCTATCCTTAGCTGCTAAACGTGCATGTTGCAGAAACCAAAGTCAAACATGATCGGGAAAAGTCATCATGCATGACATTCACATCATGACTTTTCCTGTTTTTGTGATATAAAGTAAACTGGAATTTTCAATTTAATTTTAAAGGAAAAGTTAGTTCCTAGTTCATACATGAGAGGCGCTTGTCATTTTTCTATAAAATGCAGAAAACTTGTGATAAGACCTCGGGTTTAGTAGGCTATTTGCATACATAGTTTTCTAAAGCTACAGAAAAACATATTTTTATAGAAGTATCCTGCGCCAAATAATCTCTTGAACTCTAAGAGTCCACTGCAAATTCTGCATTGCGATTGTGACGTAACACGTACACGCAAATAAAAGACGATCTGGCGCGGATCACATGACCTACTTATTAATGTGTTATTTTCGTGAGGTAGGTCACATTGGGACCAGGTTTCTGAACGAATTTGATTGTAGTAGAAACGCGGGAAACGGTCTTAAAGAATGGCGGTTAAGAAATCTTTGTAACGGCTGTTAAAAACCAAACAGTGACAGAAAATATTGAGAGGAAACTTGGACCCTTTATTACAAATTCCTAACTTAAGAAATTTTCTTTCGCTTTTTATAAGATTTTGAAGAAATTAGTAATAGCAGCAAAATTTGTCTGCTTGACGTTGTAAAAATCGCAATGAATATTGTTGAACTGCCAAAATAGAACTGTCATTTAATTTTTTTATTATTAAATTTTCGGAAAAATCACCAAGAAGATCAAAAAAAAATTAACCTGTGCCGGACGGGATTCTAGTTGTTAATAGAATACGAGTTTTAATTACCCAGCTGGAAAATCTCTAAAACCATCCACACGCAATAAGCAGTCATATTTATCTCTTTTCTTATCTACAACAAGATTTATTTACCTTTCATTAGAACTATTACAGTCAATAATTCAATTGCAATTTTGTACAACTTTTTTTGTCAATACTGTCGTGTCTGCAAAAAATATTCTAGTCTTTGCATCATCAAGAAAGAGACGCGTGTAAAATACCATTCTATTAAACTTTATATGTAGATATGAAGTTCTTATGTTTAACTTTAAGTAATGACAAAACTGTTTCCATTGAGACAAATCGTGTCATAATAAGTATGACATAAGACTGATATAATGTAATAAATCAATGAACAACCTGCCACCGCTTTATGCAACCCTGATCTTATGACCCAGCATGTACTGTTACCTAATTCTTAACTGCAACACTCACAGTTAGTGCAGTCACCAGTCAAACGATAACCTGCTGTCAATTGTGACGTATTTAACCTGTCAAATTTTAATAATATAAAAAGCTCTGGTATTCCGTATAACGACTGTCAGACTCGTACTGACTAAAATCCAGTGTTCCTTCAATAGCCCTTTACGTTCCAAGGTCATGGTTTACGGTTTGGACAGTTCCGCGACCCCGGTAAATAGATGTATAATACAGTTATTATAATTACAGGTGGTATTATAATCTTTGTTATCATAACATCTTGTAACGGTGAAGGGAAACATTAAGAGGAAATAGCAGGTCTTAGAACCAAACATTCAATGATATGATGATTGTAATAGATACAGGCAGCAGTATAGTCATTGTTATCATAATACTATCTCGTAATACTGAAGGAAAACATTTTGAGGCATCCGACTATGTGGCACTATCCAATCCGAGGCCCTAGCTTGAATTCTACGTATTTGGCCGTACAGCGTAGGTAAGTAGTCTTGTATAAAAAAGCGCCTCTAGTGTACGAACGAGGAACTAATTATATCCATCAAAAAAACTTCATAAAATAATAAATAAACGCAGTAAATACTATACATAAGTATGTACAGACGACAGCAGGTTAACTTACCCGAATCTGTTAAATTACACCAATCGAACATTAGAATTCCACTATCGTGATAAGGTTGAAAATCTATAAAAGAAATTTGACAGATGATTTGAGATTTGACAGACGGCAAAATACGTAGGTACTATTATATTGAAAAGAGAACTTCATATTCATCAAATTTCGTAGGGAAAGAAGTCATTGCCACTTTTCAATTTGATACTTCATTGACAGAATTATACCTATTTAAAAAAATCTATGATTCGCCGATGCTCAAATCAATTACTAAATACTCGCGTCAGTCAAAGACAGTTTTACGACCATTCACCTGCGTCGTCCAATACGGAAGAAAATAAATCTATTTACTCATCCAACGAGCAATTCAATCTATTTTTTGCACCCATCAAGCAAAGATATAGCCATAATCCGCCTCGCGAATAAAATGAAAACATATTTTAAAAGTGAAAGTCAGTTACGTGTTGGAATGTCGGAATGCAACGCGCCTAAACGGACCTCATTCGTTCAGATCTATGCAATGTGTTGTGAGATTTAAAACTATATTTATCATAGACAAACTCTGTGAGATAACCTTTTTGCAAATTGGGAAATAAATATTGTCTATGAGTGGCCCGATTCGGCAAAGGATTAGAATGCAATAAAAAATAAAGATTGCGTTAGAAAAAAGTATTTCAATTACAAAGCTAGTTCATTGTATTTAATTATTTTCTACAGCTAGAAAATAAAGCAAATTTATAATAGACAAACTTTGTGAGACAACCTTTTTGCAAATTGGGAAATAAGACTTTTCTATGAGTGGACCCGATTCGGCAAAGAATAATATTGCGATAGAAAAATAGTCTTACAAAGTTACTTCAATGTATTTTATATTTCTTGCAATTCAATTGTATTTATTCAAGGTATCTTAAAATAATATAACACTCACAAAGTTCACATTGTGTAAAATCTCATCGTATTCAGGTATATTTTAAGACTCACGCCAACGTAACTAATTCCAGGCTGAAATTAGCGCGTCTTCAGTTACAATAGCCAGACCACAGATTATAACTAATCTTAAATTTCCGACACTCATAAAACTTATATTTCGACCTAATTTTATCATCCTTGCGATAATTTAAAATACAGTATAATATGGTCTTTGCATTTTGCATTTACATGACTTTTCCCTTTTTGTGACGGAAACTGGAACTTTGACGTTAATTTGTTGGAAAAACTTAGTTCCTCCTTCGTAAACTAGAGGCGCTGTAAATAAAACACAAAAATCTTGTGACAAGGTCACCGTTTCAAATGACAGTATAAAAACTGTTTAATAAAGAAAAAGAGTGATAAAGAAGTGTGGAAGAAAAAGGGCATGCTCCGTCAACCTTAATAAATTGGATAGGAGAAAGGGTAGTATGTTAATGGAACTCTAGGTCTTGAAACTGACATTTCTGCTGGAACCGGTTGAAGTAGGATCTACAGGTATAGTGCGATCCAACTAAAAAGGTCACCTTCTATTGACGTCACACCTGTCAAATCGGAACATTTGTCTAATATTCTCCGTACTTTTGGAGTGTCAGTTGACCATAGACACTGACCTTCTTAGTTCGAACGCTGTATAATCGTGGTCTAACACACTTTTTAAATTCTTGTGATTTTTTATCAAAAGAGTTACAGTACTTAAGCGTTAGGTATTAACAGCCTACCATAAAAATATACACCTTCCGATTTTAACGAGAAAGCCCACAGTGTGATGATAAGAAATTGGAACATGCAGGCATTGTTTAAAAACAAACAAACGTCAAAACGATTGACAGATAAAACACCGTTAAATTGACTAAAAAGCACGTACGAAATGATAACTATCATTTACTACAAAAACTTAGTAATTTATTGCAAAGTAATTATTTTACAGACGTGTATAGATTTAATTTGTTAATTAATTATACATATATGTACTAAGTATTTCGGCGGTGGAAGTTGTAATTATACCTTAAAGTAATTATTGTAATACACAATTTTCTAAGAAGTACAAGGTTATATTTTAGGACTTTTAATGACATTTAATCTGGTACAAAACAGTCACGAGCAAAAGATAATGCGTTAAGGACTTAAATCGGGATACTTCAGTGTGCTTCAGTCATGTAATAATATCGTTAGACATAACAGTTCAAGGTTTCGGGCGCATTATTAAATATGTAAGAACTCCGATACATAGCGAAGTTTAGCCAATCAAATATTTGGGTTACTGTAAAATATTTAATCGGGCGCCAGGATAATGTATTGGCGCCCAGCTTGGGACAAGTATAGGGAACTTGGCGCCCAAAACGGGTCAAATGTATGCTCCTGACGTTGAACGTAAATAAGCTAAAATGAACATATACATGCAAGCAAGTTTGTAAAGCTAACTTTTTTTATTGTAAACCAAACCGAATTGTTTTTTATTTGACTACACATACAATGGATTTTGAAATATCCGAAAACTTCTTGAACGTGAGGAATAAAAATAATTGCTTTTACATACATTAGCATCAAGACGTTATTAATTTATGTTCGGATAATTAGACAAAATGTAAGAAACAACTGATTTGTCTTTCACGATTTCAGCGTGGATTTGACAAATTAGTCTTAAGTACAATGACCCCACAAAAGTCAAACTATTGCATTTACATATTGGTTATTATGCCAGTGAATCATCCAAGTTTGCTTATGCGACCAATACACAACAAATTCAACTTGAATACCTACCTAGTCTTAAAATAGCGACACCAAAACATCGTGATTAATACATTTTAATTAATTATAAAGCGCTGTTCTTTATGTTTACTTGTTCTGGTTTGGTTTTTGTCTGTTTTATGTTAAGACGATTGTTGAGTCACAGTAAGGAATGCTGCAAAATAAGCAAACCTTTTTGCAAGCAGACTTTATGGTATGCTGAACTTAGTGAAATAGTTACTACCTACGAGTTTTTAAACGTAGAATGTAGTAAACACAGGTAAGAATTTACGTTATATTTTTCACGTTTACAAGCATCTAAAGATTGGTAAATCTTTACCTTATGATTGGAAAAAAAATGTACTATATTTACTACTCTATATCGCAAAGAATCTTGAGCTTTTTGGACCTAAGTAAAACCCGTTAAATAAACAAGATAATATTGACATACGCATAGCATGTTCACTTAAGAGCTTAGTGTTATAATTGCGTAACTTTGAAAAGAGATAAGTAACAATTAAACACTTGCTTGGTCGAAATACAAACCGTTATAACAACGTTGAATTCAAGTCTACGTATCATTAGCAAAGTCGTGCTTGTTTTCAAAATTACTAGACGTATGCGAAAACATGCTATTTCAATAATATCTGCTAACAACCGCGAAAGAAAACCACAATGATTCATTTACCAAATCTGCAATGCTACACAAGGTTCGCAAAACAAAAATAGCTCACACAATACCGTTACTACCATAGATAATAAATCCTCCAACCTGTCACATATATGGCAACATTATTACTTTTATCTGTGTCAATATGGCACGCGCCATTTTGACGTTAAGTTTCGGTCACAGACGTCAAGGTTAAGTGAAAGTTAGACCGAGAGAGGTCGTTGTCACACTTATCAAGATCTAACTGAAAATCTAGACAAGACTGCTGAAATTCTAGACTGTTCGATAGAGGTTATGAAATAATTTAACCTGAAGTTTTGTATTTTTAGCTGACATTATTGTTTTAAAGGTAAAATGATATTGTCTTGTTGACGTAAACCAGACTTCAAGTATTTTAATAAATGCAAGATTTTACAGCTTACTTGAAATATTTACTGCATATATTGTTTGTAAAATTAAAAAGTAGTTAGTAAAGCCTTTAGTGTAAGAATGAGGACGAATTTGTTCCTTATAATTAACGTTAATGTTCCATTTTATTAATTCTAAGGAAAAAAAATTGTTCATTTTACAAAATGTGCCTTAAATATCATTATTTGCGATTTATCCTGTTATAAGGCAATCCATTTTTACCACTCCATGTACAAAGCGTAGATTTGGTATAGAGATAGAATAGAATAACACATAGGATACCTTTCATCTTAACGATACCGTGGCTTAATTTTCGACATAAAAGCAGGCGAAGCGGCTAACATCAGCAAATACTTGTTCCGGGTGTGGGTATTTGCGTATGTGAGTTCTATGTTTGTAAACGCACCCACGATACAGGAGAAATTCCTAATGACCAACGTTCTTTTTTTTAATAATGTAATTATTTATTTGTAGTTTAAAAACAACTAAAAGCCACTGGTCTTGATCGTTCAGAAATAATTGGCTTAATCCATAATAGAATGGCTACTATGGAGAAGGCTTCAGCAATAGTCTCGCTAAGGCAATCCCAGCTCCGTCTAAATTGAGGTCAAGTTTCAATTAAGGCGTCTTCGCCTTCGCTTGGCCTTTGCATCCTTGACGAGGACTTACTATTTAAGTTAAAAACCAGCGTAGTTTTAAATTCTTATAACTTTAAACAACTATTTTAATGTTAGATCTGTTTTACGGCACGGTAATGTTAATCGGCTCGATAGAAAAAAATGCCGAACATGGCACTAAATCACAATTTTAAATGTGTACTGTTAGAAGATTTCGTCATGGATGTATATGCAAGTTATATCAATAGAAAAGAGCTTTTTATTTTAAAGTAAATGGTAAAAACACATTTTTTAATTTCTTTTTTTTCTACAATAATGCGGGATATTTCGTTCGCATTTTGGTGGGGATGAGGTCGTGCGTCCATACATTTTCACACTGTAATGCAACCTCGCCTTAAGACGTCATGGTAGGGTGCCTGTTTCGCTGGGTCCTGGGAATGTCTAAGTAAATTATCGTGTCTCAGAAATATAAAATACAACCGAAAAAACAGAGTTCACTTTTAGTCTATAAGAGTCTGACAGTTCCTTTCTCTGGTGGAAACATATTTTTCCTACTCCTCCACTATTCTTTTCTGATTAATTTCGTTGCAGGATCCAAGACAGATAAATTCATTCACCGGGACACGTCGAGCTCATTGTCTCGGCGCTTTTCTGGTGGTTGCCGCTGTTGATTCTGGCTTTCAGGAGTTGCAGTGGTTTGGGAATAGTGTGGTGGGTTTGTACCAAAACTCCCTTTCTCTCCACCCAGGACGAGAGGTCTCATTTGATGATTTTACCACCCAAAAATATAAACATCCGAATTGAGAACTTTTAACCATTTTTGAAGTCGGTTAAAAAAAAAGCCCTGTTCCGCTATCGCAAAAGTTATACGGATCGATTTTCGAGTGGAGAAAAGTGTTATTGAATTTTAAAGTCAGGGATTTCTTTCTCAGGAATCTGGACATGGGTAGGGTTGATGGCAATATAGGATACGAGTAGCTCCTTTTTAAATGGTTCTCAAATATATTTGGAGAAATATCGGTGTAATCTAGGTAAGTAAACTTCTTCTAAAAAACAGGTGTGAAGTAATGTATATTTAAACACAAATCCAACCAAAACATAGCTGGGTAAAAGCTTACAAGCATAAACAATTGACAATGTCAACTAAGTCTTCCGAGTTCCGTATTTTAAGATTAAAATCGCAATTTTAAACGAACATCGTTATGAGAACTACTTAATTAAAACTGCCATGTTTATAGCTAACTGCTCAAAGAAGATTTACTGCTATTATAATCGACTAACTGTAATATTCTAATTGACTATCTAGTCAATATTTATTCAAATAGGCGATTAATCTTGAAATATCACAAAACTACCATAATCAGAAATTTTTTATTGCAATATTTATTTATAACGTCTCTAAACACGAATACTCAGCTAATAAATTATATTTAATCGATTAATCCATCGATTAGTCTAGAAAATCAATGCTATCTTCATCTCATAATTTACAGTTTACAAATAAAGCAATGACCACGGTATGATGTCATGTGCCACATTGATCGTGACTCACAATCTGAATCACACCTCTTGACCAAAAACGGCCAGGCAAGTCAAGATTCTTTTGTGCTTATTTGAACTTGACCTTCCACGTTATGTCATCTGCCTTTGAGAAGTTAAATTTTAAATAATTATGCCTCCTTCGCTATTTAATTGCTCACCATAAACAATGCAGATCGTGAATCAAGTTTTTTTGACATGGCGGCCGTGTTTGACATTTAATTACGCGGGAAAATCTACTCCTGTCAAAACTTTTTTATCATCTTGCCTGGTGGAATAATGGAAATGTTTTGCGAAAAAAAGCAGAGTTTACGCAAAACAGTAGTTTTAGTAACTTAAAAGTGTAAAATATATTGTTTTAAAGGGACAAAGGGCCGGTAGTGACAATGACGGGAAGTGACGTCAGCAGCAGGTGCAGGTAACATTAGAACGCCCCTACACCGTGAGGTCTAAGTTAAGAGTTGAAGACGTTTTTTTACCTTTAACAAAAATTAAACTT
Organism: Agrotis exclamationis; assembly: GCA_950005045.1. Taxonomy (NCBI): domain Eukaryota; kingdom Metazoa; phylum Arthropoda; class Insecta; order Lepidoptera; family Noctuidae; genus Agrotis; species Agrotis exclamationis. The sequence goes on from OX465441.1 coordinate 13,158,488, forward strand.
ATGATGTGCTAAAAGAGTTGAAATTCAGTTAGGGTAGACTTAGATAAGATGGCCTCCTACATCAAAAATGATTTCGCGGAATTAAATTGAAAAGAAAAATGGCGAAGTGCATTACGTAAGATATTTATAAAACTTTAAGTGATAGTGACTACATTGAATGAGCTATTTGCAAAAAGGTCGCAAAAATCGATGTCTCTGTTTACTCTGAATGTGTAGTTTTCCTTAATGAAATAAATAAATAAACAAGTAATTGATAAGTGATAACTTACACATATTTAAATTTAATTCACGGAAACAAAAACTGTTCAAAATAAAAGCTTATCTTTACAATGTGTGAATAATAGACCGCATAATTATTCATATATTCATTTAATTTAACAACAAAAGCGTGATTAAATGTTTTAGTAAAACTATATGTTATTCAAACAAAGGAGTTTGGAAGTGTTTATAATTTATGAGTCTGTGATAGACATCTGTTTTTGACGCTTTAATAGGAGCGTCGGTCTGGCCTACATTTTGTACAAAATGTGCTGTCCATATTAGTCAGTAACCTAATTACTAAAAGCCATATTCATACTCGTACATATATTTTTAAAAGAGCGAAAGTGGTTCTGTCTTTTTTTCAGGAAGTAAAAAAATCATCAATGCAAATGCGTCTTTCTACACCGAGTAAAGCGCAAAAGACTGTCAGACTCGTACTGAATATTATCTACAGTGTTCTTGTTTTTTTTTATGTTCCAGGGTCCCGGTTACCTGTTTAGACAGTCCCGTGTCTGTCTGTCTTTCGTTTTTTTAGGTTTTCAAGACTTTTATAGGCTGAACAGAATTTCAATGAAAGCCACGCAGGCAAACCATGCCCTATGGCATTAAGAGTTCAGATGTTATTTTTTAGTCCAGAAATATGTTTCCGGAGATTATATTCCGAGACCTAAGCGATCAAAAGAAGTATGTAAGGATCATAACAGGTGGCGATCTGTAATTTCTGCATGCCATAAGAAAAATACGTGAGTTTATCTATGTATGTAACTACGCAAACAAAGCTGCGCGCCAAAGGTAGTGTACCCCATAATCTATTATAAGGTTAAACCATAGACAATCTCGTGAAACATCTAGTAGGCTACACTTATTTAATCGATTCCTAAACTGTCGGTTTTTATGTACTCCCGCGCAAAATAAATAATTATGTCATTTTCGTATATGGCAATGTTGTGTAAGCATGTTTGTAATCGCAGATTGTGTTTGATTAAGCCTATAGTTACCTATGACCTTATTAGGATTTGTGATTGTGAGTCTTTGGTAATTAATTATTATCTTTAATAGACGTAGGAAGATTTTCGCCACTTGATTCGATTTATCTAACGTAGAATAGGTATCTCCTGCCAACCTAAACAAGGATGGGTGGGATTCCACCTTATATATAGCCCCGGCCACGAACGGCATCGCAAGCTATCTGTATTCTTCAGTGTCGGTTCAGCAATCCCAAAGACGATGGTAGAGCTTAGCAGGACCGGCTTTGCCATTTAATTGCTTGCGAAGTATATTGACAATGAAATTCAACTTTATCACAAGAGGTTCATATTTGAAGGGAAAAAATTGGGATATGTTAACATGCTGGCTTTACAAGACAATGTACATAATAATAATATGCCGAAGCACTGACCATATTTTCAATTTCAATTTATTGCCTCTCATCCCAATTTATTATGGTCAGTACGGCGTGTCATTCACACTCTACAAGAGGCATCAATCATCCATCCCATCATCAATGAAGTTAGCTCGATAATCTTATGCTCAATCACTCCGTCACCAAAGTTCATCAATCCGGAGGTAGACCGTGAGTTTGTGGGGTTAAGTATTACTTATTCGGCCCCCAAGTAGTAACTTGGAGGCCGAATAAGTAACTAAATAACTAGCATTTTGTAAAAAAAACTGATAATAATAGGTAACATGCAGATCAATTAGGACATACACAATTTTCAAATGAAAATAACTCTAATAACATAATACAGATAAACACAGGCAGTGGCGGTTCCTTCATACAAGCCCAAAAGCCCGGCATGCCTTATTAAAAATGCTCGACAGAGAATCATAATCAAACCCGAACTATTTAAAAGTTCGCGCGCTTAATTGTTATCAAAATAACACAAACTATCCACGCCACACACTTTACATCGCAATTGTTCGCGCGCAGTTTCGTATTTGCAACATCTATATATAGCTATCTCGCTTACACGTACCGGCTTTTACCGGGCTTTCAAATACTATCTCTGTCCCTTTCGCGCCTAAAGCGTTGTGCCGTATAACGAGTTAGAACCTTGTGCGTCTACAAATCGATCAGTATGGAAGATTTAAGCCGTGCATGCGTATGAAGTTGCACGCGTATGCGTGAACTTGCACTGTTACTCTGCGTAAGTAGCTCACTTCAGTTTCATTTGCTTGAGTTGGGAAAGCTTTGTTGTTAAAGTTTTTTGTGTGTTTTGTTAGATTTTCTCAGTGATACAATTGTTTTGGTGACTTACCTGCAACAATGGAGGTAATTGTACCTTGTGAGGATTTAAAATGCGTTCAAGTTTTGATTGGCGAAGATAAGGTAAAATCTTTAAACTTTGCTCAGAAAAAAAAAAACAGTTTATTTCTTCCCGACGCCGACGCCTAATCTGTGTATTTCTCAGACTAGTAAATCGCATAAAAGAATATTTCATATGTGTATAAATCATGCAATAGAATTCAAGAGGTAAGTTTATTTATTTCAGCCCTTCAGGCTTTGTGTAATTTTTTTAGTAATAGTACAAAACGAGCTGCTTTTTACGATACTCATGCAGCAAAAAATTCGTTGGACATACATGTCGCGAGTCGTAAACACGGTTTTTGAACAAAAAAGTAAACTTATTGAGTTGTTTTCTGATCTGTGCGACAACCCACAGAACTGGGACGGGGATACGATTTTAGCTATTGAAAAACAGTTGTTGGTAGAATTAAAACGATCACCAACATTTTACTCTGATGTAATTACCTAAATCATTTCTTAAGAAAGATAGACGATTCCAATTAGAATATAAATAATTTATTTAAATTCCTTATTACATTCTATCTAGCTATTTTTTAACTTTCGTTTTGTAACTTTCTGTTTTGTTTTTTTTTTGTCTGTAACCTGTTAGTCCTGTTACAAAACAAGCAACTAGGTACTTACCATAACTTTGAATTCACTTTTAATTTATTGTACCTAACCAGTAGTTTATGAGAAAATTGCGATGATACATACGTAGGTACCTACATACTCAGTCGAAAACTGAACTTTCTTTTTTTGAAATCGGTTTAAATTTTATTGGGCTTGCCTTATTTTGAAACCCTAGGCCCGCCACTGAACACAGGTACATTTATACACTATTAAAATTTAATTTGCACAAAGTGTTTTATTGCTAAACGTTATTTTCAAGTCACAGTTGAAAAAAGGACATCACTGATGCCTTCCTTCGAAATTGATTTGCATAGTACGGTAAGCTTCAGAGAAAACTGACCACCTTTGGGAGTGACATGAATACAAAAGGGGGTTAGTTTTCTCTGAATCTGAATATGCATGTGTTTTATATACACACGTTGGCTATTGTCTTTAATGAGGGACATTTTCGGGGCCCTGGACTACAAGACAAGTACAAAAAGCCCATAATAACACAGATCCAACTTTGCATCAATTTATCAATCGTCCGACCCCTCTAATAAGTGCTTTCATTAGACGATAACGGAAAACACAGGCATATCGTCCTCTCTCGCTCATTTTCCCTAAAAATCAATGAAACTACCAAACCCATCGATATCGTCGTCAAGTTCCAAATCTCCCATAACTTGCACCACACGCCACACGCTTGCATCGTGAAATATTCCTGCCGTGACCGCTTAAGCGTGATACCTGCATTATTATTGTTATTGTCAAATCGTGTCAACTTACTTCTTGTTTAAGACATGGCCGCACTTCCGTCACAATTGTGGCTAATTTTGACTCATGGTTCAGCTATTTTTGGGGTCTTGGCTTTGATATCCTTGTTAAGAATTTAGTTGGAGTCATGACGTATTTATCGAAAGTGACTTGACCTATACACTGGTGTTTCTAGTGCAAAGATATTCATAATCGGCCTATAATGTTTCTACTGCTGGGACACAGGCCTTTTCTCTAGAATAGGGAGTGGGCTTAAATCCATTACATGGCCCCAGTGCGGGTTGATAAAAGTCACATGTCTTCTCAAAACATGTCAAAACACTAGGAAGTGTCAAGGGGGGGGGGGCGTTTTGGGGGACTTTCTTATGTAAAAATTGACCTTCAAAAAGTGCTGATAAATCAGCCTAATTTGAATAAATGACTTTTGATTTGATTTGTCCATCGTTGAGAGCAGTAGTGATGAAATTAATTACACAAGGAAATGCGCCTGGCTGGGTTTGAAACCATGAACTACAACTACCAATTCAGAGGCTTCGACTGGATCGACTTATGATTTTTGAATCAATTTAAGTTCCACAGATAAAATATCTCTTTGTCTTTTGTTATCTGTTCAGACAAAAGGCCGCTAAGTAGCTTATTTTAATGGAGTGATAATGTCTTTGGTTCAAGTACTCTCACAGAATATTTAAGTTACTTCAAAGTAATAATAGGGTTCATTATACTTTATACTTTTCTAATAAATAATTACTCCTCAATGAAAATGCATATTCTGTACAAAATACCCGCCCAAAATTCATTCCAAAATTATTTCTGTTCTTCATAAAAAGTAACACCTTTTTGACCGAAAGTAAGTACGCAAATAACCTTGGCTAAGTCATTAGGCAAAAATTAAATTAGCTTAATTTCACCATTCCTCTGAAATGCCCGAGGTAGTGTAGCCGAGCCCTAATATTGCATGTAAATGGCAACACACATGTTCCATATTTGAATGTTCGAATTTTTGAACGTTCATGAACATTCGAATTTAAATAAAAAAGGGTTGGTTAAATTAGTTTTGTTTTTTTTTTTTGTTTTGTTTGTTGTGATTTTTTATTTTATTTAGGTATTGATCCTAGAAAGTGTTTATCGTAAAACCATTCGATTTGCTCAGAACTAAGAGAAAATAGAAGAAAACTTTCAAAGCATTCGTATCTCGCTTGAATTTTCAGTCTGTTTTGTACTTTTATTATCTGAAAGACTTTGGTGCGAGTGGACCAAATCGGAACTGACAGCTCAAAACATTTCATGTTTTTGTTTGCTAGACATTTCATGACATAATCATCCTAAAAATATACTTGTAAACTACACACATCAAAAGTGTCTAGGGATCAACATATATTTTTGCAATAACTTTTCTCCTGATTGATATTAATTAAAATTTTCTTTAAGGATTCATCAAATAAGGTGTTTTCGTTTGTCATAGTAACGATAAACCAAGTCACCTTTGCATTAATAAAGAAATTTGCCATTTTCCTAATAAAGGGATTTTTGACATTTGAACCACTAACACAAAAGTTCGAAAAAAAGACTGAAATCACAGTTTTCTTTAAAATTTTATTGGGTAACTTAAACAATTAATAATCCGTGTTTCTACCGCGAACACTAACAACACAAGAACATCGGTTTGGCATACTCAAAATGAGTTCATCCAAATCACGCTGTGGAATGGCCGCCCATGTTCGTTGCAACAACAAAAAAGGTCTTCTTGCGACTGGATACCCTCCATATTCGGCAGAGCTCTTCTCTGTAGCATATCCCATGCATGCTCAATCGGATTCAAGTCTGGCGACTGAGCAGGCCAGGGCAGGACATTGATGTTAGCTGCGGCGAGAGTCTGTCTTACAACTCTTGCGGTGTGCGGTCGTGCATTATCATGCATTAACTGAAATAAGGGACCGATTTGCACTTGTAGAGGAACGATGACGTCTGATACAATCGTCTCAGCATAAATTTGAGCGTTGAGGTTGCCTCTGATCTAAATCAACTCAGTTCTTCCGCCGATCCAAATACCCGCCCATACCATGATGGTTCCACCACTATAAGGATGGACTTCCTGGCAGGATTTTAATCGCTGTTGGCGTCCAGGGGTTCTCCAGTGTCGTATACGTCTTGTATCCGGTCTCATACCGAAACGAGACTCATCAGAAAAGCACACGAAACGCCATTGTTCTTCTGCCCAATTTCTGTGTTCAAGAGCCCATTGATATCGAATCCTACGATTGTGCATTGCTATAGGTGGTACCCGTAGCGGTCTTCGGGAATGAAGGTTCACTTCATGCAAGCGGTTTCTGACTGTTTGGTCGCTAATTAAGTTCCCTGAAGAGTGATGAAGCCTCACGGCTAACATCATGGCGGTTATTGTTGGAGCTCTTCGAGTTAAGATTTGAATGTATCGGTCTTGTCTCCGTGTGGTGCAGCGATACCGTCCTCCATGGCGCTCAGCCACGGTACCAGTGCTTCGGTTACGTGTCCAAAGTCGACTGATAACACTCTGACTTGTATTCAGAGCTAAAGCCACAGTACGTTGCCGGGAACCAGCTTCTATCATTCCCACGGCTCTGAGCATTTCTTCCCTGCTTAAATGACGTCGCCGCTCCATAATAACGTTGGTTTTAATCAGTAGTAGGGAAACAGTAGCACTAATAATGTCTTCAATGCGTTGTATGTTTTTATAGGAAAAATATTGACAGCTGATTTTCATCTTTTACTCGAATTTGATTCACAGTTCCTGATTCAAATTATGAAATGCACCAAAAAGGATCCATATAAATTTATAAAATCATAAATTTATTACAAAGCCACATCTCAATCTCAAGAAATCCGCATAAAAATGCTTGATCCCTAGACACTTTTGATGTGTGTAGTTCAAATCAGTTAGATGAAATATGTTTATTTACTTCGTATGTTTGTGCAATAAAATGCAATAAGTTACATTAAATTAGCTATTTACATAAAAACATTGCAATAGTCTCTGTTGAAATTCACGACGATTTTAGAATTCAGTTGTTTTTGGGCCTCCACTTTTTACTCAATTTGACATACCGGCTACACAATTAGTCATTTAAATTAAAATTATATAGAGAGAAAAAAAATAACTTATTTGGTATTTCTGATAAACTCAAAAACTTAATGAATTTGTTGTATTGGCCGTATTTTACATCTATGCAAAGCTTGGTTTTTTTAGCGTGTCGTAATCAAATGAGTCCTCCCACCCGGGGCAAGGCAGGAGGGACTGTCAGACTTGTACTGACTAAAATCCACGTTGTCCTTCAATAGCCCTTAAAGTTTCAGTGTCACGGTAACTCGTGAGTCCCGCGACCCCGGCAGGCTTTGGCCCTCTAAGGGGGGGCCCGTCATTATGCTGATATGCGGACAACTCTTTAGTAGATGGATCGATAATTCGCTAGTAGGTGCTCAATATGGCGAAAAACACTTGTTGAAAAGTTAATCACTAAGGTATCATAAACAGCAAAAAATAAACCAAGTGTAGGTCGAACGTCGATTGCGTGTTAATAGTTACATAATTTTGAATATTTAACTAAATTAATGTGCGCGTTGCACTGAACAACAAGAAATAATAACGAGTAGATTTAAGAATAAAATTGCAGATACTCGTTTAATAACGATTCACCTTCTCTTTTTAAAATGTATCTCCTTTAAAACGCATTTTATATCCTTTTATCTCTGTCTTCATAATCATAAAGTATGCAGTTCAATCTGTGGTCAATAGAAGGAGAGTGTCTATGATCCCCACCTGTCAACTGTCACTTGAAAATGACGTTTAGCAATAAAATATTTTAACAACAAATTATTTTGTAATGGTGTATATTATTATAATTGTGTATTTATCTTGTTGGAGTTATTTTCATAATGATAATTGTTTATTTGAAAGCGTGAAAGTGTTATTAAGGGGTGCATGACGTCAAAATATTATAATGGCGTCAGTAACTCTGCTTCTGAAATCTGAGTTGAACTGCGTGGATAATGTTTTCCATTGATGTTTGTATAAAAATGTGCCAAAAAATTCCTTTATGAAAATTTTCTACTTTATAATGACCTCATACAAAGGGCATTGACTAAAACTGCCTCAATAATGGCACCACCATTGAGTTTAAAGCCCAACTTGCGGCCAAAAAGCTGGGCATCCTAAATAGAGTGAAGCGGTACTTCACGCCTGGACAGCTTTTAACTCTTTACAAAGCACAAGTCCGATCCTGCATGGAGTATTGTAGCCACCTTTGGGATGGCTCAGCTAAATATCAACTTGCCGCTCTTGACTCGGTGGAACGCAGAGCTAAACGGCTCGTTGGCGACGAAAAATTGGTGAATGCCAAGCTCCATAGCTTGACTCATCGCCGCAAAGTTGCCTGCCTGTCGGTCTTTTACAGATTGTACTTCGGAGAGTGTGCCCAAGAACTCCACGACCTCATCCCACCAGCCCCTTTCTATCATCGCACATCTAGACGCACGGCAAATTACCATCCTTACCTTATTGCCATACCATCAATTCGCACTAAGCGTTTCCAAACGTCTTTTATAATGCGGACAGCGAAGGAGTGGAACTCTCTGCCTGCGTCTGTGTTTCCAAACGCATACAACCCTAATCTCTTCAAAGTTAGAGTAAACAGGCTTCTTCTGGGTAAGCTCGCTCCATCGTCGACCTTGTCTTAGTCACTCTTGTCCTAGACTAAGGTCAAGAGCAAACCCATTACACATAAAAAAAAAAATAATAATAATAATAATATTCAAGTCGAATAGACACGTAAAAAATCGACTAAGCAAACATTTCTAATGAATTTATTTCATGTTTTGGCAGGGTTCAGCAAGAGTACGCTAATAGACATTTTTATTTCTATTTTAGAGTATAATTATAAGTTCCTTGGTATAATTGTTAATAGCCGTTACGGTTCGATTCGAAATTCTAGCGGGAACTATGAGTCAACCGTACTAGTGATGTCAACAGTTTTTTATTTACGGTTTTTTGTAAGTAATCGAAAGGAGGTCAATTTTATTTAAAATACGTTTTGTATTTCTTTTAAATTATTTTCATGCATAAATAAAACAGCATGAATATTTCTGAATCGTAATCTTATAATCTTAGTTTATATTTTTATATCTTTGAATTTGCATGAATTTGGAATTTATAACGCTAAAAGTCATGTTTTAAATGACACGATCTGTTTGATGCCTTGAACTTTCGAATAATGCTTTAAACAATGGGTCACTTCCGAGGATTGTTACTTTTTATCACTATATTGATACATCCCTCATTTCTAATTCTAACACGAAGTATTTTAAAAGATAAGTACATCATCTACCTAGCCTTATCCCAACTATATTGGGGTCGGTCGGCTTCCAGTCAGTATTTTACATGGAGCGACTGCCTATCGGACCTCCACAACCCAGTAACTGAGTAGGTACCTAATACATTATGAGCTTCTGACTAACAGTGACGACTGACAAAGATATACAAATGACAGCTGGGACCAACCGCTTTACGTGCTTTCCGAGGCACGGAGGAAACTCACTATGACAGATAGTCATCCATCCACAGACCAACCTTGGCAAGCGCGGCTTAACCAGGAAGATCGGCCTGTGCGGCTGTAATTATTTAGCCACGAGCTCTTCAAGTATTTTTAAAGATACATAGTTTATTATTGGCACACACAAACGAAGAGGGTTTTTCCTCGCCAGTCGCAATAAATAGTGCATTACGCTTGTGAAGTACATATTTAAAGTTCACAGCTATTTATAAACAGAAATGTCCTCAAACTCACATTTATTAAACACGTTCCTACACTAGTTCCCGACTATTTTTTGCACATGTCATTATGACATTTGAAAAGGCCAACATCCCAGAAATATGCCAAAATGGTTGCAGTTGTCGTTTTCTAGCTTTAATTGACCAAAACCAACGGCTTAATGTCTACTACTCATTTTACAGTCTTAAACGTAGTGTCTTATTACATTTATGTTGACGACTTATACATTAAAAGATGATTATTTAGATAAAGTATTACAGAAATTGCGGAAGCATAACGCCGGGTGTGACGGCTGAGGATTTATACCACTTTCCTTTGCTCTTTTACCCACGTGTCATGTGCTCGTCTCTGGTCTATTTATCTATATTATCTGTATATATTTATATTATCTGTGGACCTCCTGTCATTGTAAACGTTTTGTGTCAAATTAAGGCGGAAATTGTCGAGTTTAATCTTGTGAAATTGAAAATGTTTGTTAAATCTACTGTTAACTGGAAAATTATTCTGTTTGACCAAGTTTATTATTGGCTACTGTTGTGGTCGCAGTAATTTGGGGAAATTTATTATTGTAGTCGCCTATTATACGATGATAGCTTCAAATTTTATTAATACCGTCTTGATTCGTTACCGTTTAATTATTTTGGCCTAATTTTGTCACTTTGCAAATTATACTTCGTTTGTAGGCGGGGTACAATTTAGTTGATCCAATCTTCACCGCATAAGTAATAAAATAGTATGAATATGTATAATTATGATAAACGCATCCTATTAATCTCTTAACCGCTTTTGAAATTAACCGTTTAATTTATTTACACCTACTTCAAATACCTTCTATTTAACGGTGAAACTAAACTTGACACATCGACGTGCAGATTTTATAAGTGTGTAAAAACCGTAAAAAGAGGTTGCAATCATAGCGGTTTCTAAACGGAACAAAAAATGACTCCCACGTCCCTGATCTATGCTAAATAAAAGAACAACTATTTACCATTAACTTCCTGATAATCTGTAATGTGAGTCTTATGTATACGACTTCAAGAGTTAAATTTAGTATGATGTCAAAGTTCGCGTGGAAAAATACATAAGTTTCTCATTTTTCTTTTATTCTAGTGTTGTTCTCAATGATAGGTCATAGCTTTTAAAAATGGCGGTCAAGTTCAACTGTCATTTGGGTCACAGCGTAGTTATTTGTTTTTTACTGTGTGTTACTTTTAGGTGTGTACAAAAATGATTTGAATAAATAAAACCATAATAAATGTTTATAAATTTAAATAACGATTTATTTAAGTGTTTCAAAGAACCGTAAACTCATTAAAAACCGTACTTTACCGTATTTATCGATGACAGCTCATCCCAATAAAAAAAAAACAATAATCTTCGCTCGTTCCAAAATACATAATGCCAAATGTCAAACGTTAAATTCCATTTTCAAATCGTAAACACAGCGAAGGCGCACCCAGACTATTAACACGCTTATGCCAAAATCGACCTTGTAAAGGCAAAGATAGAGTATAATATTGCGAAAATAAATAGCAAATATGACATCAAAAGTTCAACAAGCCACTCCTTTATGCTTTCAAGTTATTTTAATTTAATTAGGTATTTACGAACGGAACATTGTATTTTATGACTGTATTTTATATAAAAAATCTAACTAGGCAGACTTACCTAATTCTAGAGCCTTAATAGAAAATCATGACTAAACTCAAAGCTTCCATAAATTATGAAATACTAAAAAAACCGTTACTTCGTTAGTCATAAAGAAAAATCTTTTAAAAAGAGAACACAATAATATATTTTATTACTTACAACAATGACCATTGACAGCTGTAGTAACGCGTGCTTACATTTTTAAACAGCCATAGACAATGGGTACATAACTTTTTTCTTTTAACAAGATGTGTATCTTTTTGAAAGGAGTATGCATTGAATCATTTCCGTCATTCAATCTAACGAGTCGTAAGGAAACGTTTAATATCTTAATGGCTTCATACACGGACTTTTTTATGGGTTATATTGTAACTATTTTACTACACCCACGTTTGTATCTGTGTAGAAAGCTTTTTATTTACATAAGATAGTAAGCAGATGTGCACATAATAGTACACCCACATTTGGATAGTTATGATAAAGTCTCAAGCTATAGGGTGCGCCCCAAAAGCCATCAACCAAGTACAACCAGACTCTGTGACTGCTACTGAGAAATTTATCAAGGAAAACACACTGGACTAACTCATAGGATACTTTTTATCCCGGTTTGACGTTCATAATAATCATTATCAGCCAATAACACGCTCCATGACCTAAAAATGTAACACAAGACATGCTGCTAATAAGACTCATCATCAGCCTACAATGCTCCCACTCTTCAGACACAGACCCACAGGCCTCCTTTCTGTGAGAGGCAGCAGGCCACGCAGGCCCAGCGGGTTGGTAAAGACACATGTCTTAAAATTTTCGGTTCTAGGACATGCCGGTTTCCTCACGATGTTTTCCTTCACTGTTTTGAGAGCAGTGGCGATGAAATAAATTACACAAAGTAATGCGCCTCGCTGGGTGTGTCCCCCAGCGAGGCGCATTACTTTGTGTAATTTAATTAATAATAAATAAAATTTGCGAGCATAAGATAGTATTAATAAATTACGTGGTGAAACTAAACAGTTAGCCACTCGTAAAAATAGGTAGAATACACTTTTGCGGAGATGACAGAATCATTACTAACATTAAACAGATGAGAAGTACGTAACATATTAACATGAATGACATCATGCAATGATCAGCAACTTGTCTGCAAAGAGTTATCATGATTAATTGATTTTAGTTTCCAGCTACGATCATTAGATGACTCTTATTACGCAATTGAAGAAACAAAAGTCCTCAAAACATTATTCCCTGAAGAATAGGTGTGCCTTACACAAGTTTTCATCCTTATTTTGCCAATTAGTTTCTCATTTTCGAAACGTATTAAAAGAAACTTCGTGAGGGTCGCGGGCAACCGATGGATGCAAGTGGCGAATTGTCGTTCGGCGTGGGGCGGTCTAAGGGGGAGACCTAAGTATATTCAGCAGTGGACGTCTTCCGGCTGATGATGATGAGTGAGGTTACGTTAGGATGCGTACTTAAGTTTTAAGATGGATCTCGCATAACTATTGACGATTAGGAACCTAAAATGTGCCCCTTAGACTCATTATAGGATAAAAATACGAATTGTAAAACCCTGGAGTGCCTTATGGGTGTAAAAACATAAATACAAATTGAATCTAAAATCTATGACAATTTCTATAGTTTATTATGAATCTGCTCATGTGGTCTTTTAAGCCCTCTGAGAGAAAGGGAGTAAAGAAAACCGGTTAAAATTACCTTCAAAACCGTAACTTCATAAAACAATTGGCACATCACTATTTCTAAAGAATGTTGCCAGTTGCACATACAAAGTGCATATTTTAAAGCAAATAACAGTAAACTAGTTTTGAAATGGTTTCAGTAACCATGGATATCGCGGTTAGTTGGTCAATGGTGGACAATGAAGGCATCTTAGTGAAGGATTGTCTGTCTGGGATTTATAAATAGACAATTCATTGCCTTTCAATAATTATTTTAAATACTTATTAGCAGTGGTGGCCCAGTGGTATCGACGCCGAATTACAAGTTGTAGGTCGGGGGTTCGAACACAGCCTAGCGTTTACGTTTATTTTTTTTCGAACACAGCACAGCCTTTGTGTAATTTATTTCATCCCCACTGCTTTCAAAACGGTGAAGGAAAACATCGTAAGGAAACCGGCATATTATGTCCTAGAACCAATAAATTCGAAGATATGTGACATCCACCAACCCGCACTGAGCAAGCGTGGTGGTTCATGGCCCACTCCCTCTCACAGAGAGGAGGCCTGTGTACCAACAGTGGGACCATTTGGGAATATCATCAGCCCCAACACAAGACGTGTCTTGTGTTAGATTTTTAGGTCATGGAGTGCGTCATTGGATTTTTCTCTTCCAAAATCTCAGTAAAATATCAGCTGAATCCTAGATCTGTGCTTATCGATGAACAGTTACATTTAGGATTTTTTTAATACAACTGGTTTACTTTTAACCGGTTTTTACTGGAGTTAGTTCAGTTGCTCAATCGATTTACGATTTTTAATCTACTCTATTCGAAGATAATCTCCTCCATTGGTACAATTCCTGCATAGAAAGCTCATGTTTTTGGCATGGCTTGCTAAAACGGTTTGTTGCCAAAAACAAATATCAATACTGTACATTGGAAGTAATCCAAGGATTATACTGTAAATACATATTGCAATAGTAATAAAACTTATTGGATATTACCAACGCATTTAATTTATTTCCAGTAAATGTTAGATTATTCTGTATGTCAAATGGCAAAGTCGAATTAGGAATAATGAGTATCAGCAACATTTGAAAACCAAAATTATTTAAAGGCCTTTACCGACAGAGCGCGATCCGTTTCGGCGATACGATCTGATCGTCTGATCATGCTATCCTTTAACCTATGAAGTCCATATTTGCTTTCTCACTGCCGCCCGGCGTCAGATCGCATTACGTTCAGCCCTTTACAGAGATCGCATGGGTTCAGATCGGATCGCCGGAACGGATCGCACACTGTCGGTAATGGTCTTTAGATAGTCCAAAATAGCAGTACCATTAGCATTACCATACACAAATTAGTACTTTACTATGTAGACATTCACTTTCGGTGTTTTAGTTGGAAAAAGTGGCGGGTCAAACTATATTTGAAAAAAAAACATTACTATGATCGCATGACAACGCACATTGTTCTTTGAAATATTGTTCCTTAAAATATCTATCACAAAGTATAGATTAGAAGCTAACGTAGTAGGGAAAAGGATAATCAAGTGATAATGCAATTAGGATTCTCTTATCCGACAACTATAGTGGATTTATACATTTATACTACCCAACAATATCCACGTCAGCTAAATTAAAATTGACTCAAATAAAAATTCAATTTTACAACGAAACATTTTTAACTGGCAACCCTCTCCAATGCTACCAACCGTTTAAATATTTAGCCCTTGTTCCCAGTATAGTCGTTTCTTTCTGAATTAATGCATACGACCTCCTCTGTGTAATCATCTGACTTTTAACTTTAAATCTACGTGTTTAGAGTTCTGATTTGTATGAGATTTGACTCGAAGTTAGGACTATTGTTAATTTAGGTAAGGCTAGTAGAGTGACGTCCATTTTTTGTTTGATTTAAACAAGTTTACATTATAAAGTTGAAATGAAATGGGAGAGTATATGTGTTAAGGAAATTAAACCTAATGTATGAGTTAATTAAATGAAATAATAATGGCCATCTGAATGACGTTTCTTGCAACATGGCTTATTTTGATGCCGAGACATCGCAAAGGTTAAGGATTAATGAATTTGGAAGTCATAAAAAAGGGACAAAGTCCTTTCACAGTTAATTTACCCGGCATCAAAATAAGTCATGTTGCAAGAAACGTCATTCAGATCTACGAATGAGATGAGAGTTTAGCCAACTTAGCTAAAACTGAGATTTGTAAAAACATGTTCCAAGGGGAAGTCTAGGATCAACCACTAATTGTTAAAGGCCTCCTTTTTTCTGCCATAAACACATCTTGATCTGTGTTCCTCTCATCCATCAATTTCCCACCATTTTGAAGATATCAGAAAAACACGGACTTTCCTAGTTTATTTAGCCTATCCATGGTCACCATTCAATCAAAACTACTCCATCTGCTGTCTACCATACGGTTAGCAAAAACAGCAAGTTAAAACTGATAAAAGGACTGTAGTATTTCTCCAACTTTTGTTAAACGAAATTAGGAATAGCGCAAGACTGGCTAAAAATAATCTACGAATGAAAGGAAGAATAGGACAAAGGCATCCATTTAACAAACAAAAGAGAATTTAAGAAATCTTATTTCACTAATCTCTATGATATCTGAAACTTGGCCGTCTGAAATGAATCCCTCACCGGCAAATCGGATTTTAATAATTAAAGCATTGCGCCTGAACGTAGTCTGTTCAAAATAATTTTATCTCAGACAGCTGAAGTCTAAAAGCAACCTTTTTTCACGAAAATAAAGACCATATTTTGACAGACTTGTCAGTCAAACAAGTTACCAACCTAAAAACAACGATATTGTAACGAATATAAGGATCTTTTTGATTTCGAAAGTGATGCAAGGGTCGAGGTAATATAAGTGTGAGGGAACTATAAGGAACTTTAAATTGAAGTTGAGATGGACCATAAAAGCGTCTACATTGCGTTCCAAAATTAAAATTTGGGTGAAAAACATCGGACGGAAGGCCTTATTTCAACGTAACTTAGTTCGTTATGATTACTGCTATTTCTTTTTTTGGCATGGCAACATTGTACGTAAGATTTTACAAGGGTTCCTATTCAACCTTTTCACACTGTAATCAACCATCTTAGTTTTTAAATGATCGGACAAATCTGTCATTTCAGTTGTTACGTTTCTTCCCCTTTCTAGTGACATCACGCAATCTATTAATCGTTAGCCTATTGTTCATTACATGAGACTTTAACATCAAAAACACTTGCACTTCTTTACATATTATAAGCTCCGTGTCATATTTTACCACAATTCCCATGCCCACAATGGAAATATCTCTAATTCTCGAATAATCTCGTCAATTCCAAGCACCATGTAAATTTTAAGAAGGTTTAATGTTTTAGTCTTGTCATGCATTCCGTTCGTGTGTGTCTCACATTCCGCCTCAATACGGCGTCTAAAAATCGTGCTCTTGCAATTCTAATGTCTTGTATACCATCCATTGATTGCTTGTTACGAAATAGATATTATTTTCTGTATTATGCAACTTTATGGCGGGTTATTGGACCTTGGATTGTCTTTGGTTTGGTTCAATCTTCTGCACGTATTCTTTTTTCAAACTGCTGCGAGAAATATTGGTTATAAACAATGACGTATTATATATAGACACGCCATGAACGAACATCGCGGCGCTTAAAAACGGCGACAATACTAGAACCACTTATACGCGTGAAGAAAGAGAAAGAAAATATGACAACGTACGGCGGGAGGGAGACGCAACTACGCGCAATGTGGCCAATTGGCTTCATTTTTTGTTGCCATTTTTGAGTGCGGACAACGTATCTATAGTTTATATATCATTGGTTATAAAGGGGAAGGCTTTGTAGATGGCGCCTCTGTGGATAGTTCGCAGTGTCAATAATAAGGTTAATAAACGCTATTTTTATTACATTGCATTAAAAGATCTCTTTTATTTTAATGCAATGTAAAATTAAACATAGTAATTGGTTTTTCAACCTATTACAACGTAACTCGTTTTCCGTTTCATCTACGCTTATTCTGTCGCAAAATGTCCACGGTCGCCAATATATTAGAAAGTTAGAAGGAGAAATGAAAAGAGTCTCCCTGAACGACAATACATCATACTGTATTTCTGAAAGCATTCTATTGGACAGCTGAAAGTAGTTCTACTTTATTTATTTATTGGATTTTTCCGACCACAAAAGGTACCAGTTAAAGAAGCCATTATTTTTAAACTTCGAAGTAGTTAACTGAAATCTGTCATAAGTAACGAATATATTTTTTTTATCTTAAGGTGAATGCTCCAGGGTAGCCCGCGAAATTCAAAATTTCTTGGGTTTTTTGCAATTTGCAGGCCAGTTCTAGGTTGTATGTTGATTAAAATATTGATCGCGACTGTAAGACGTATGTAGTTACAGAATTATTATCATCAAAATCACCAATACAACCCTCCAAGTTCATAAAGCTTCAGGAACAAAAAAATAACATAAAAAGTCATTCCTGAAGCTTTATGAACTTAGAGCGTTGTATTGATGATTTTACCCTGGAGCATTCACCTTAAGCAGATCCAACGAACACAGATCTAAAACCACAAATCAATGACATCACCAAACGTCAACTTTTGAAACAAGTTTCATAGGAGGAAAACTTTTAAAACACGCACATTTCTAACAATTTTTAAATGAGGAACACTATAAACAATGCTGCCAACATACTCATATTATGAGATATCTCTGACGTCACTTGATACTGGCTGGTCGAAAGGCTATGCGGCCTGCTTTGCTTTCAAAAGAAAACGTAAGTGAACGAACGCGTGTAATTGTAAACTTCATAGTATTTATTATGGATATTAAGATATTTTACATATTTTCACGTTTAGTGTGGCAAATTTAGCTTTGGGAGGTTGGGGGAATGAATGTGATAAAATCAAGAAAATGTTGGATGGATTGTGTAAAGGATAATATGGCTAGAAAGGAGGTGTCTACTGAAATTCTCAATTATAGAGAAGTATCGAATAAGATTTGCTGTGCTGACCCTAAAAAATTTGGAATAAGATAAGGGCAAGAAAATTATGATTTATGAAAAGTTACCAAAAATTCTGTTGAAACAGTGCCAGTTCTCTGTTTAAATTTAAATCCGAAATAATTCTCACTTAAACATCCGAAATTAATTTGAATAAAAGCCAATTAACATATTACGACTGTTTAAAATGATGTCTATGATTTCCTTAATCGTTTAAAAACCGGTAACGGTCCTAACCTTGGAAAACCGGTATTAACAAATCAAATTGTAAAGGCCATGTCAAAATAGATGTCAGTTTTTTTGAATAACATAATTCAACGGCCCGCATTTAAAATGGATGCTCAAGTGTGAACCTTGATTTAAAACTCACAGGTTACATGCAGTGTGTCCCAGCAGTAGGAACATTAGTTTTAAATCCAGTTTCTAGTTTGGACATCATTTTAGAACGAATATCGAGCATCCAAAGCGTTCGAAACATGAAAAGAACAATCTCCGGCTGTCACTCTCGATTGACACTATCGCAAACTGCAACCTCAGAACAGACTGCAACGCCTGTCAGTTTGACAGCTATAGCGTCGGCGCGGCTCTAGCTCTCAAACTAACGTCAGTTGTGTCACATACTATTACGTGTATCGAGAATGCGCTGACACATTAATGTCAAGGTTGTTAGAACACTTTGAAGGCTAATCCTTTTCTTATGGCAATAAAATCAAAAACAATAATTTAGTTTCCCCATTTTGGGTGGGAAATCATCAAAAAAATGTCTCCTCCCTGTCCGGGTAGTGATTAGAGAGACAGTCATACTGACTTAAAACCACACCTGTTGGCCTTCAATGACGTCTAAAATCGAGAGAAGTTTCACTGTTGGAACGGGATGGAGCTAGACGACTTGTATACTGTTTACCACAGTGGAACTGGGTACTCTCGCTTTAAGATGTCAGTTGTTCTGTCTGATGTCCCTTGTTCCTTCAGATACCTTTGCATTTCAGGGCCCCGATGAAGTTATTTTTAAACAGTTCGTGCCGCGAAAGAGAATTTCACACAGTCGTCAGTCTCTTAGGAGAAGGCTTAGTAAAAGGCCAACAACGCTTAAGTGCTCTCAAGTCTAAGGAACTTGATAGTAGGTCACTGATAAGTTTTATATTTTCACATGAGCCTAGCTTTATATTTAGATTAAACTATTACGATTTTAATCTAAGACGCCACGCCACAGCTAAGATTTAAATCCTTAGATTACTTGTACCGTGTCAAAAAAATTACCACGAAAATTTTATAATTTAATGTAGTGTCAAAGATTGAGAAAACTATGCTTGGATAGTACGGTCATGTTGAGAGGATGAAGGAAAAGCGATTAACAAAAGGAATTTACAAAGCGGGTGTGAGTGGCAATGCCTGGAGGTTAACCTAGGAGGACACACACTGAACTAACTGGTGAGATTCTTCAGAAAGGTCAGATGCGTAATACTCGAGGGGAAAGTATGAGCAAATTCATGAAAGACCAGGCGTAAGAAGTACGCATGGATCGAAACAGGTGACTTGTAATAGTTTCTGTTTACCATCATGGGAAAAAATCGTGACTTTATTTAAGTGTGTTTATTTTGTTTGGTTGAGTGAGTAGTATTGTCTCGCGCATTCATACTTAATAATCACATCTCCCGTTTCACGCGCGTTGTGCAAGCTCGTTCTTCTTAGAGTTCCCCTTGTCTTAAAGCACGTTGAGACATCTAAAGATTTAAATCTTTACTTGTTCTTAAAATGGTGTTACCAGCATCTTCCCATGCTACTTAAGGAAAACATTAACTATGACATAATAAAATAATGATATCACTAGTTAAGTTTATAAGTTTTTATTACGCATTATGCTTTGTTGTACCTGTCATTAGGTCATTAATTGTATGTGCCGTTGAATTTAATTAATTTCCTTTTGTGTGATCCACTTTATTACAATATTTCTAGCTGTTATTTGTTGGTCTTTGACAGCCGTCATGGGCCAGAAACCAGGAGGTATGATAGCCAGTCTTCCCAGTAAGTTATCCAGTTACTGGGTTGTGGAGGTCTGATAGGCAGTTGCTCCATGTAAAATACTGATATTCAGCTGCATACAGTTCGACGGGAAGCCGACCACAATATAGTTGGGAAAAGGCGGGCAGATAATTAGACCATCGTATTAGATTATTTTATGTAAATTCAAGATTCAGCCATTCATCTTCCAATCCCATAAAATCCATGAACTCACGACATTTCCGAATGAAAAACATAAATGACACAAAACAAAAATAATTGCTCCAATTATTCAACCTTGTCTGTCAGCTGTCAAACTTTAACTTTTTAATTTTTATTCTTTTAACGCGCACAAGACAATGCTGCTCTTGAGTCATAGAAGAGATCGTTGCCCCCGACTCCCGCGCAGCCAAGATGGCGCGGAATAATTTCCGGTAAAGCTTTACAGTGTTTATTTATTTATTTAACTCAATAGTTTATGATTTACGATTTATTGTAGTACCAACCGTAAATTTTAAACGTCAATTTTTATGGTGATGTTAATTTTTATTACGTTGGTAGTTGGTTTTAAGATTTTGTTAGTTGGGTGGCCTGTTAGCTTTAAAAAGTAATAATTTATAAACTAAATTGCCTCTATAATAGTCGTAAGCGAATGCTGAGTAAGATAATAGTGTTCGATTCCCAGTTTAAGCATGGTTCTTGGCAGAATAAATATATTTTAAATTAGGCTTTGCTTCCTACAACATGGGATCATGGGATTTAAATACAGCTAGTGAAATGTGGCCTCGTCTTAAGAAAAAAATGATTGAGGCGATTACACAGTAGTGATTTTAAATATAATGCCTCGTTTAAACAATGCAAGTAATTTATATGCGAGTTGCATGTAAGTTCGACTCCATTGCGGTATTTGTTTGATCAACTGAATTCATTGTCCAATAATAATCCCCAATGAAATCAAACTTGATTGCAACTGGCATGCAATCTCTTGCCAGCGTGTAAATGAGCCTTTAATATTTAAAACAATATCGGGACCAATGTTCTTAATTTAAAAAATGACAGTCAAAAACCAGTGTTACTAGAGCTAAAAAAAATTAACTTGAGAACTCTTCAAGTCTGTCGACCTATTGACACAGATTGTTTAAAGAGGTGCTAATACATGGAGCAACAAGTAAATGTATTACATAATAATGTACATAACACACGGGGGACAATGTACTGCATGTTTGAAGAACATTTTTGTTCATCATGAATAATTCATGAATTCTTTGTAAAACTGCTTTGTCGACTTGATTTTACAGTTCATCTAACTTTATTGTGTTTTCTGTTACGTTACCGTGTTTTTAGATATGATTACATTATTAAGTTACAGTTACAGATTATAAGAAGAATATTTTTTTTTACAAAATGTCGTGTAATAGACATTTGATTCTCTACTCTACGTCTCTACCCTTCTTTTTAGGTGCGAAAATAATCACATATTATAATGTTCCCACTGCTGGGACAGATCAGACAATTTGTCAGATTTGAAAACATTATTGGCTAAAAAAGTTTGTAAAGGAACGCATGCGTTATTGCGTTTTATATTTATAAAATACAAGCTGTATTTTAAAAGTTAACGCAATAACGTATGCGTAGTGAATTTTCAAAGATTTTCTTTGGAACGAAAAATTCAGGATTCGAACCTGCGACCTTCGGATTCAGTACATCCGACTCTCATTTCCAACCTCACTTTGAGATGTTAGAAATGGAATGAAGTATTCGCCGCGGCAGATAAGATCCTCAGTGGCTCATCATCATCATCATCTCAGCCATAGGACGTCCACTGCTGAACATAGGCCTCCCCTTTAGATCTCCACATATACCGGTTGGAAGCGACCTGCATCCAGCGTCTTCCGGCGACCTTTACAAGGTCGTCTGTCCACCTCGTTGGTGGACGTCCTACGCTGCGCTTGCTCGTCCGCGGTCTCCACTCTAGCACTTTTCGACCCCATCGGCCATCTGCTCTGCGAGCAATATGGCCTGCCCATTGCTACTTCAGCTTGCTAATCCGGTGGGCTATATCGGTGACTTTAGTTCGTCTACGGATCTCCTCATTTCGGATTCGATCACGTAGAGAAACACCGAGCATAGCCCTCTCCATAGCTCGCTGAGCGACTTTGAGCTTTGAGATGAGGCCGATAGTGAAAGACCACGTTTCGGTGCCGTAAGTCATCACTGGTAACACACATTGATTGAAGACTTTCGTCTTGAGGCACTGAGGTATGTCGGACGAAAAGACATTGCGTAGCTTCCCGAACGCTGCCCAACCGAGTTGGATTCGGCGGTTGACCTCTTTCTCGAAGTTGGACCTACCTAATTGGACTACTTGTCCTAAATAGATATATGAGTCAACAACTTCGAGTACCGAGTTTCCAACAGAGACTGGGGTGGGCACAACATTGGAATTTGACATAATTTTCGTCTTGTCCATGCTCAGTGGCTCGGTTTGAAAGAAAAGAGAAAAATCTTTGGAAAGCTAGTAGTCTGAATAAAAAAAAGAATTAAGAATATTAACTAACCTATAACTAACACACTAACATATCCAAAAAGAACCATAAAACAATTATAATAGATTTAACTAGCGATGCATCCGATACCGATACCGATATATCGGCGATACATCGGATAAGCCGATATATCGGTATCGACGATATTTTATGACCGATTCAACGATACTTTTAAATAAAAAATGTAGTATAAGTCGAGAGATACCTAAGGTCTCCCAATAATCGAGAGATGCAGATCCATTCGTTTTCTGGCGCAATGACGTCTTATAACCAAACTTGAAAAAAATTGCGCAGAAGTACTTTAGTTTCGGGCATGCGGGCGGTGAGTTATGGGAGACTTGCCGCTCGATCATGGACCATGCCCGGGTCGACGGCGCGTTGTGTTCTACGCGCGCCTCAAAGAGCTGTCACTCATCTGACGGGGCCCCCTAAGAGGGCCAAAGCCTGCCGGGGTGGCGGGACTGTCTCACCTGGTAACCGTGACCCTGGTACGTAAAGGGCTATTGAAGGAACACCGTGGATTTTAGTCAGTACAAGTCTGACAGTCCCTCCCGCCCCACCCTGGGCGGGAAGACTCATTTGTTGATTTTACAATGCAAAAAAAAAAGTACTTTAGTTTCCAAATGAGTTCTGTGGAATCTGAGAGACTAAGTATTTTCCAGCGCAGGTCTCATACAAACAGACTTGTGAAATCGCCTTTCTCCGAAAAAAATAGGATTACTTTGTTTTTAAACAAAAATCTTATAAATGTAAATTCTAATCATTGAAATGTATAATTATCTAATACAATAATTACTTACATAAAACATATGTCACTACTTTTTACATCTGACTTGTGATTTACTTATTTTATTAATTTTTTAATTCACAATAAGCGTATCGGTATCGGAATCGGTATCGGCGATATTTTTGTAAGAGTATCGGTATCGTATCGGCGAAAAGGCGTATCGATGCATCCCTAGATTTAACTTTTAATAGATTTACGATACCACTAACACCCGATTTAGTTTCGAAACGAATTCAAAATGTCATCAGCATTTCAATTTAAATCCGTTCTGTCATCACTAAAAAGTAATAACGTTTCAGTTTCAACCGCAAATAAAGTTTCGGAAGAGAGAAAGTCTCATCGCAAATGGTTCAGTGATTCTTGAGCCTGTAATTTGCGTGCAAAAAATATTCTTGTTATAATACTGTAATAACATATTTTCTCTTGTAAGAGTATTAATAAAATGTTGTAAAAGCAATTTTATATTTTGCGACACGGTTGGCACAGTGACTAAGCGATCGACTGTTGTGGTGCCTGTCGTGACGTCGATTCCCGAAATGAACAAATATTTGTATGACCTACAAGTAGTTGTTTCGGGTCTGGGTGTTTGTGTATGTGAGTTTCTATGTTGGTAAACGCACCCACGATACAGGAGAGAGAGGGTGTCAAGTTAAAAAAAAAACTTCGTGTCTGGCTGTTTGCCAGTGTTTAAATGTTTGCAACACCCACGATATAGGAGCTACTCTAGTATATTACGTCTATAAATAAAAATAACCCTTAATGCAAGCAAATTTACCTAGTGCACAATGTAGTGGCATAGCATAAAATTCCCTCCAGAATATTTTCTGTTCGTTGAATTTCATATTTTCATTCTTATGTCAGCATTTTTCCCGCCAATATGAATATTTATATAAAAATTCCCACTCCAACGTCGTATGCAAACGATTCAAGCTGATCTTAAGTGCAATATTGTAAAATAGGAGGTGTCACAGAATATAAATAACAATATTGCAATGGAGTGCAAACTTAAAGCTCTGATCACAACCTCGGGCGATGCGTCCTGCAACACAATAAGCACGTATGTCACATGGTTGGTGAATAAGTCGCGTTGCTGTGATAAAAACACTTTTAGGAACATAACTCCTTAGATATTCTTGCAGACACTGCAGGCTACTCGATCGAGCAACACATGACTTGAGAAAAACAAGGGAAGAAATCACAGGCCCTAGTCTGAAATCAACGTATTTGGCTGTTCAGCGTACTTGAAGTATGTATTATTACGTAAATTGGATGGAATATGAAAAAGCGCCTTTAGTGTACGACTGTACGTACGACTAACTAATTTTGTCGTAATAACGTCAAAGTCCCCATTTACGTACGTAAAAAATCGTGATAAGGCCTCAGCTTAGAGCATACTACAAGTCTCCGTGATGCGACGGACACATGCGACTGTGGCTCGATGCAAGTCGCATTAGCTGAGGTCGTAAACTAGGCGTTACCGCCCGCTAAACATAAGCGAATTCATGATTCATACAGCTGCGCAATCTTCAACAATAATCCCAACACCTAAATACTTTCGAAACCGGAATATTATGTTTATGCGCATTCCACAACGTTCAGAAATGTCATTGTGACAGTCAACTTTGAATAAGACCGATTGTGAAACAGCTAAGTAGAAGGAAGTCATTCACCATTTCATTTTCAATGTAATCAAAGTCAGTCCCAGATAATAATGCAGACGGCGAGCAATGGGTAGCTCACCGCCCGATAAGGACGAGGCCCGAATTTGCGCCACGCGCTCCTCAAAGCCACCCACAAGAATACCTGCAGAAAATTCGTGGTAGGTAAGTACTACATCTTTTATGCAATTTGATTTAGCGAGTCGTGGCGCGGTCTCTATATTTAATTGTTGTCAACTTTTAAGCCTCCTGCAGACACAAGCGATTAATCGCGCTGCGACAACGAGCCAAGCTAATTTCCACTCTAAAAATACTGCGAATGGACCGCGACATGTCGCCCCGCGCGATTAATCGCGTGTGTCTGCAGGAGGCAGGAGGCTTTGTCATGGATTTCTGCAAAGTAACTCCTGATTCCATAACTGATCAATTTATTAAGGCGTGATTGCCAAAAGCCGTCTGTAATTGGACGATTCCCGCTGCATCACTAAACGTAATTCTAATAATGCATTCTAATTGGTTGTTGACAGTCAAAACCCCTCTGCATTCCATTCGTTCATTCTCTTTGGATTCCAAGATTCAATTATTACAATCAATGGCAATGAATATTCAGTTATTCAGCCTAGGTCCAGGAATCCGTGTTAATGTCAAACAGAACAATTAGTATTCAACAAAGGGCGGAACAGAATTCCGTGGAGTTAGTTACAAGCTACGTAGACCTCCCAGGCCTTTCCCACAAGTATTATCATTAATTATTTCTGGATGACTAGATTTTCAAGTTCCTATTAAAATCTGCTAGCCAGCATTATTTTAATCTAGCTGTGTGCAGCAAACTAATAAATCAATTGACATACTTTTTTGAGCCGTCAAAATGTAATTCCTCCTTAGATTTTGTACTGGCAACACTTATTTGTCAAATCAATGGCTGAAGTATTTACAGAAAACAGCACAAGAAACAGAAAGGTAGTAGAAGTTGAGGCTGCGCCACGACTGTACACTTGTTGAAAATTCGGGGTACCACATATTTTAATGCAATTTGATGTAATGATATAGACACTAGCGCCGCGTCAAAAGGACTTGAGTCGTGTCGCAGACTCTAGTTGTCTCTTGGCATTATTGGTCTATGGTAGCCTATTCTAGTGGACATTTAATTGATTATTCAAGAGGGTCTAGCTGTCTCTTCTTTCCAAGATTTCCTTCGCCTCGAATATCTGCCAACAGAGATCAGGCTAACCAAGCATAAGACATTGTTTAATATTTTAACAAAACATACAACTGCATATTCTGCGCAGATCATGTTTTCTCGTTGTATAATACTGACGGACTGTTTATCATGAAGAAAATGACGAGTTCCTTTACTTAAATAAATGCAGGAAGGCATTGTATTAGCCAATCTGTCGACGTACCTGCCATGTATCGGTGTACGAAGAATTGGCTGACGAAACCTGACTGCATTTATCATTTCGTGCAGATCGTTGATTGACTTGCAATGAGGCAGGACTATTTTGACGTCGATTCGACTTAGTCACTGCGAAATCATTGCTGAAACTTCAATTGGAGGCATTTCAAACATGGTTAGAGATCAAAATGATTTTAAAGAGAAAACAAAAAATATTTTTATTAATAAAACTTTCTCGCGCACTTTCGTTTAGACACAGACACAAGTTTTAGCATTAAATCGTTAATTTTCACGAAACAGAAAAAATACAAATACATCAAAAGTATCTCGGAATGCGGCGGTGAAATAAAATAATAAAAAAATATCGCTAAACCGCAATCTTCGTGATTCACTGGCCACCGTAACATCGCCATTTTTGTTGCGCGCCATTTTTCCCGCGCGAAAGTTTGACAGGTGAGTCACGTTTGACATTTGTTAGGGTTGCCACTTGTATGATGTTAAGTACAAAAGCTTGACTTTTGAGTGTTTTGCCTGATTGAATTAAATGAGTAGTTGATTAATGAAAGAATATTAGTCAATTTAAAGCAGTTTATTGTTGGACTTAAAGTAGAGCTCTTACGAAAAGTGTTTCAAGCGAGAGTTATGTAATCTCGTGGCAATATGCAATGTGATAGCTGTTCCGAGAGTAGATCTTGAGAAGAAAAAGAGAGAAGAGATTAATCAAATCCATTAGTAGGAGTAAGCTGGATGCTGAATGACTAAATAAAAAACAAACAACTCTTTTCCTGTTGTAATGTGGAATTACATGAATTTTATGAACGCACTTGTTATAAATTATCGGTTATGATATAATCTAGGAAATGTTCAGATAAGATTAGTGAAACATTTCTTCTTATTCAAGTGGTCTTGGTGTAATGAATCGTCATAAATGTCAGTTTGAAATCTGAATTCAATGTGGCACTCAAGTAAATAAAGGTTTGTCCCAGTATTCAGAGTTTTTCTTTGTAATAGTTTAGTTTTATTATATTTTAGTAATTTACATTCCTATTGTTTTGTTTTAGGATGTATTAAATTAATATAAACCATTGACACGGTTTTATGTTAAGTTTATTGGATTTTTTTTGTACAAACGAAACTCTTTGAAAACAATTGCCACTTGGTCTAGAGGCTCTATTATTCAAATAGTGATGGCGAAATACAGGTGCACTAAAAACACGAAAAAAACTAGCGTGGTTGTAATATTAAGACTAGATACAATGTGAAAGGAAAAGAATATTTATTTTAAACGTATTTATTTGCATAATACTTGCAGCAATCGCAACATAGAGCCAACGGCCACGTGAATCACTTTATTAAAATGACGCAATATAAGATGTACAGGTTGATAAGTGCATGACGCGGTGGTTCCTCACACGTGAGCAAACTTTGATAATTTAGTTATCTGTACTCTTTTGAGTACATCGTGATAAGAGCAAAGCGCATTTTGGTTGTTGGCGAATGTAAACTGTGTTTGTGGTATAGTTCGCTTGCATCACAACTTCAAAAAGGTGGTTAATCCACGCTCGGCGAGGTTGGTCTGCGGATTATAGCAATTTTCCTCAGAAAGCACGAAATCTCGTAATTTATAGATCACTGACAATCGTTAATGTAAGTCATAAGCCCGAAAGTCTAACAACCAGTCTTACCACGGCGTATCGTTTTAGCCAGTTACTGGGTTACGGAGGTCAGATAGGCAATTGCTTCTTTTTAAAATATATACTGATATTCAGCTGCCCAACACAGTTGGGCAAAAGGCTATGGCTAGGCTACTATGACGTTTACAACTGTGATACAGAATCTTGCATGCATAGAGTCCGCGCTACGACTTATCATCATCAGCCTATTAATGTTCCTACTGTTGGGACACAGGCCTCCTCTCTGTGAGAGGGAGTGGGCCATAATCCACGCGAGCCCAGTGCGGGTTGGTAAATGTCACATGTCTTCGAATTTTTGGTTCTAGTACATGCCGGTTTCCTTACGATGTTTTCCTTCACCGTTTTGGGAGCAGTGGCGTTGAAATAAATTACATAAAGAATGCGCGTGGCTGGATTCGAACATTTCGAACCCACGACCTACGACTCGTAAGTCGGGGCCGATCCGATACCACGGTTTCGTCTTGCTCTTCGCTATGACAATTTTTTTTAAAGAAAAATGCCAAATTGTAGTTTCGACGCTGAGACAGCCCTGAACATAGGGCTGTAGTATTTATAGAGATACGTAATATAGCATTGCTACCTTCATTGCTACTCAGATTTATCCTTCACCCTATATGGTATTTTTACCACAATTTGATAATAATAAAGCGCATAATTCTTTTTTTCAACGCACTGTTGAATCTCATACGCTTTCTTGTCGACTTAATAATAAGTTGTCTTAACTAAAAACACGAGAACATCGTAAATACGCTGTATCATTTTACAACATCGTGTGTCCCGTCAATCATTTTTAATTAAGATATTAAACGTATTTGATATGGGTAGGTAATAAATCTGAAAAATTTAAACTGGAAAACCGAAGAACTCATCTATGTAAAATATTTTTTTAAAGACACATCGTTCTATTAATTAGTGGTGGGGCTATGTTTTTTAAAGCCTGCCTAAATACATAATAAATCATGTTAATTAATATTCTTTCTTTTAAATTGTAAACTGGCAACCCTATCCCATACAACTTGAACCTTTTTTTGTGCCGTGAAGACGACGGCGTATCGTTTTGCAGCCAACCCATTGTTTCTATCGGTTGTCTATGTTCACTCGATTAAAATACCCGTTAATTACGTTATTGAGAAGTTCAATTCTTATTTCGAGTAAGCTTTAATATAATGTAGCATGTAATTACGATCTTAATTGTCTATTTATTACGCCATTTTTAATTTTTGTTGCGGTATAATTCGTTGAGGACATTATTCATCTATTAATGAGGTATTTTGAAACTGCAAATTGAAATAAATAGATGTTATTGTAATATTTATGTAATCTATTATTTCCGACACTTGGTTATTGGAATTAAAACTGCCATTTTGTTTTTTCAAAATATTGCACAAAGTAATCATCATCTACCTACCTCGCCTTTTTCTAACAATATTCGTGTGGGTTACCAGTCTTACGGTTTTCATTCAGTTAAATAACAGTATATTACATGAACCGACTACCTATCTATACACTTTCAGAACATTTCATTAATTTCCCACATGAAAACATCAAGAAAAGAAAAGCGCACCTTTAACAACAAAATTCGAGATTCACAAAATCGTTGTCCTCCCAAGATCTCTCAAAATGTAAGTGTAAGTGTCCCCTGTCAGACGTCACAGCATCATTTACTCCTTTTTCCTTTCATATCATTCCTTTTACAATCCGTCCATTTTTTCTTTGGCCTTCCTCTTCCTCTCCATCCATCAACATTCATACTCATCACTCTCTTAGTTACATGATTATCGTTCCTCCTCATCTCATGTCCATACAAAGACAGACGACTCGTCCAATCCTTTTTTGTTAGCCTTATGTATCCCACTCCTGACCAAACAGTACTTCCCCAATTCCATCCACTACTTTCGAGTATATGCCTCTTTACGCCAATTCACAATCTTATACGTATATCCTAGATTAAGTATATCTTACTTTTTAGTAGAGGAAAAAAGCTTGGATTACCAAAACGAATTGCAAAATTGAGTTAAGTAGCGCATTTTGTTAGTCTAAAGTCTAGTTTAAATCTAGCTTCACAATAGACGCGTTAGCCACACTTTGAAATCTTTTATTTTTGTTCTGGTTAAGAAAATGTTTCTTTAAGAAGTTTATATTCTAACTAGATACTTATTTCATGGTTTTTTAGTGTGTAAAGAAACCGAAAATTTTCTAATCCAATATTTTGAATGCGAAAGTTTGTGAGGATGTTTTATATGAAATGTGGTACAATTATTTTATAACCTAAATTAACAGGTAGGTTACTTTTTATCCTGGTATTACGTTCTCGTTTAATCCCTGAGGACTCATTTGATGATTTTACCACGCAAAAAAAAGTCGACTATCGTAATACAATCCATAGAGGTTCGTACACAGGCACGCGTCAATGGATACCAAAGTCGTAAGGTATTGGAGACTTGCATGCGAAGGGCCATAGAGCCTTCCAAATTCAAACTTCAAAACTTTTCCTCACTATTCTAAAGGTTTTAATTGAGAAAAAAGATCGTGCAAATAGGAATTAACGTCCGCAAGATATTCATCTTTTCGCAACGTTGATGTCACTTCCTGGCAAGTGAAATGGATATCTCATCTTTCTCTAACTAACTGCATTCAGATAAGGGAGATTTGTAGAAGGTAGATTTAAAACTTTTCCTTTATATTCGCGTAAAAAGACTAACGCTTTCGAACAAGTGTGTTAAAATCATCGCCATTGTCGTCTTTTGATTTTCGTATCCATTTTTTTCATTAAACCGTCCAAAACATTTTGACAGCTCCCGCGCCACGACTGAATTCCCTTTGACGCGGCGCGGTAGTGGCTGCGTCATTACATCAAATTGCATTAAAAATATGTAAACTCCGATTATTAATTCCAGTCAGTAAAATGTCATTTCCAGTGCTCAGGGTTTGTTTCATTTTGTATGTATCAGTGACAGTTGCACTTGTCATTTTACCATAGACATTATAATCCTATGGACTGGAAATACCTACACCAAAAACGTGGATACCTACAAGTTCGCAGGGCACATAAAATGGCGGCCAATGCTAGGGTTGTGCCAATCAAGAAACATAGTGTTACTGTAACGAGTATGGATACTAGTATCCCTAGTACTTTTAGGATTACATAATAGTATTACGACTAGATACCATGATTAAATTATAATCCATGTAGTTACGTAAAAAAATGAAAATTTTCACATTTGCGCTATTGCTTGTAATTAAATATTATACATATATTTATGTGTTAGCGTTAATTTAAAAAATTGACGATTAATTCGGATTGTACAGGTAAACCTTTGGACTTGTTAATTTGTCTTTTTAAAAAGTCTTTTGGTCCCGTCAAGTCTTCTATCACAACAGCCTTCAAATCAGCAATTTTTTTTTCCTTCGTATTATTTCATTGAGGCGTTTAATTGTTTTCTGTTGATTGACGTATTTTTCTTTAAAGGCTTTAATTTTTCCAGTTTGTAAAACCTGTAATAGAAAAGATAAATAGTTAAATCAAATCAAATTTATTTCAACTAGGCCAATAATTACAGGCACTTTTGAATGGTCAAAGACATAAAAATAAATCAGTACAAAATTGTTATGGTGCTACAGTTCTAGTCACAAGATATAATAACTGTGAAAGTACCGTAGGTGCCCATTCCAGAGCGAAGATCTCTATGCAAAAGAACGGACAAGAAACTCCATGGACACTCTTTTTACACTCAACGTAGCAAGTTAAGTGTACAGTTAATAAAAAAAATAAAATTATGAAAATTAAAATAGACCGTGGCAGCTAAGAGATGACCAGTCCCATCTCACAGCGCCTTTTCACATGCCAAATGTATCAGCACTATTTACCAATAACTTAATTATGCACTGTTAAAAAATAATTTGCATATTGCATTTTATTGCTAAAAGTTATTTTCAAGTGACAGTTGACAAGTCTTTGACAGATTGTGGCGCTTGATGTGCTGCCGTCTGTTAGTCAGAAAACGGTTAAAAATTCAACATCTACATACCTCTTTGGGCACTGTTCCCACAAATTGATGGGTCAACTGCAATGGTGCCTCCATTACACTAGATGGTTCATCTATTACGGTAGATGGTTCCTTTATTACAGTAGATGTACAAGAAACATCAGATTCCTTGAGTGTTGCATGTTTCACAGAATACAAATGACTCTGGAAGTTGTTTTTTGTTGGATGTCTGAAAAAAAAATGAAATGTGCATTACTATCCATATAACTTAGGCTAAAAAACCAGGCTGTTATTTAACAATCATTAAAATACACACTTACCGAAAATATTGTAGGTACAGAGTTCTCATGTAACCTAATAACATCAAGTGTTCTGTTAAAACATTTTTCTTCAAAGTGAAGTGAACACATAAGCCAGTCTTTACTTCGAGAACAAATTTTTTCGTCACCGATAGAGTCCAACCATTTTTTCTTCAATCTTTCATTTTTGGGAAACCTATAAATGATTAGTATTTTTTTATCCATACATCATTTGGTAACAGTTTCAGAGTAACGAAGGACTAGTATCGTGAACTATTACAGCAACGGTACAACACTATTATTATTGTAAACAAACGAACGAAAATAAGAAATGAAAAATATTGTCTGTAGGACAGAAATAAACCCAAATATTAATACTCTAACAATGAAAACAAGGTCACATAGCGATTTCTTTACCGAAATTGTTCTATTTCATGTAGTTTTTCATGAAAACCTGTTACTAACCTGTACAAAGTCAATTCAGGCTGATTTTTCTTTTTCCTGGCATGACAAGACACAATGGAACATCCAGGCATGTTGAATTACTGTTTCTTAATGGTAACACGCACTTTTAAAAGAAAACACTCCGTAATTTACTCAAAAATCTAAATTCAACAATAAGTAAACAACTGTTTGACAGCAGAACTACCACGAAACTTGGCACATAAAATGGCGAAATGGGCACGTTTCTGTAACTGCGGGAAATATCCCAACAAAATATTCCATTTTGAGCAACAACCGAAATATTGTTGTCTCTTTTGTCAAATATGATTACTGCATTAGAAAGAAAGAGACAAACCAATATTTCACTCTCTGTCTCATGTTTGACTCATATTTGTATAAGCAAAATGTATGTATAGAACATCGGGGCATCTCCATATAACTTCATCTCAATGCATTTTACTGACTCGAATTAAAAATCAAACTTTAGTACACGAATTTTCCGCAGGACTCCTTTTTTGTTGTCAATGATATCGTTGTTAAAATACTGTTTCGGCCAAATGACTATAGATCTATTCAAATAACAAGTTTACATACTCCTGTTACGATTCAAACTCCAAAAATAACCGTCGCGAATCATAGTAACAAAATTAGTAACATAAGTCGCATCACTAGAAATCGCCTAACGACAGTCGTAACTCGACTATTAATATCAGAAGACGTAAATACAATGCTTCCTTGTTCAGTCACGATTTAAAACAAAATGTATAAGTGTAAGCTTGTTACTAAATTTAACCGCAATCGGTTGAGAATAATTACGGTTGTCTCTGCGTTGTCGTTGGCCGTTTTTTTTTTTAAGAAGCTTAGTTAGAGGTGATGTTGACAGATTATTTCTTGTTTGTTTTTCTGAAGCATCTGCTTGTTTATGAAGTAAATTCTTAAAGATCTTCCAACTTGGTTTCAGGACAGAGACTTCATTTATAAAACTTTACAAAATCAAATTACGATATAAAAAATTCTGCTCGAATTTGTTTCATAATAAAATCGTTCCGTTCCACAACAGGCATGTTGACTGAAAAAATCTAATTAGTACCAACGCATAAGACGGATTAGGTATAAAAAAAAAAAAATGACCCGATATAAAAATTCATGTCCTTTATTCTCAAAACTCTAACTGATCGTATAATCGGATTTGTTTTTTTTTTTATTCTTTTTAACTTACTATTCAATATTCATGCGTAAATGCCCTTCATCATCAGCCTTTAAATGTTCCCACTGCTGGTACACAGGCCTCCTCTCTGTGAGAGGGAGTGGGCCGTAATCTACCACGCGGGCCCAGTGCGGATTGGTAGATGTCACATGTCTTCGAATTTTTGGTTCTAGGACATGCCGGTTTCCTCACGATGTTTTCCTTCACCGTTTTGAGAGTAGTGGTGTTGAAATAAATTACACAAAGTAATGCGCCTGACTGGGTTCGAACCCACGACCTACAACTCGTGAGTCGAGGCCGATACCACTGGGCCACCACTGCTCTTATACCTAAATGCCCTAAATTACAGATAAAATAATAGTATTTTACCTATAATTTTGCATGTCAATGTCACTGATCTTTCTTTATTATACTATGGTCTTTGGTTGTTGTAAAACATCTGTATAACGATAAAAATATTGAGAAAAGATACTATGTGTCACAGTCTAATTAAAATCGAGTTTTAAAGAAAATTCTAGAATACGTGCCAGAGCCTATCACCAAAACAAGGCTGTATGCAAAAAAATACGATAAAAATATTTAATTATGCAAGCAAGAAAACATGTAGAGTGGAACAGAGTGAAAAGCACATGATTTCACTTAACTCTGCTCCGTAATTATGTCTAATTTGTACTTACTTACTAAGCGAGACTTACGTGTGTATGTCTGTTGGGTGGTTTACTCCGAAACTGACGGACTGATTTTGATTGAAGACTCTTATGTATGAAGGACTATGAATTAAGCTTGAGTCTCCTTATAGACATGTTTTTTTTTTTCGTTGTAAAATCATCAAATGAGTCCTCCCGCCCGTTACTGTCTGACTCGTACTGACTAAAATCCACGATGATCCTTTAATAATCATACCCTTTACGTTCCAGGGTCACGGTACCCTGAGCCAGTCCCGCGACATTTTTACATGTTTGAGTTGAAATAGCAATTAAAATAGATAACTTTCCTTCTGGAGGGACCGCAAAGGAATTATTATGTACTGGGTAGTTTTTTTTTACACTCTTTTTTATCCCCAGCTAGAACTGTTGGAAGGCACACACAATAATAAAATACTAGGGATTTTTAAATCATCTAAAAATTAATGATTGCTAGTCCAATTCGCATCAATGACTCTTATTTAAAGATATTTTAATAACAAAATATGATATGGATAAATTTTTAGCCCATGGATATGCTAAAATGAATGTTCAAATGATAAAACCTTTTTAAGTTACTAGAAATTCCATTTATAAAATCAAAAGAGGAAACGTTGCCCTCAATAAACTATGTCAATAAGTGATAACTGTACTGAACTTTGAAATATAAAACATTGTTCTAGTATCCATTTATATTCAATCTACAAAGTTAGCCTGTGAAATATTAGATGGAATCCCACAGGACATTTATAACGTGTCAGAC
The DNA here is from genome assembly GCA_950005045.1 of Agrotis exclamationis. Taxonomy (NCBI): domain Eukaryota; kingdom Metazoa; phylum Arthropoda; class Insecta; order Lepidoptera; family Noctuidae; genus Agrotis; species Agrotis exclamationis. Next base: position 13,194,035 of record OX465441.1, read on the forward strand.
TAGAACAAAATGTATTACATTTTTTGTAACCTAATACTTTTAAGAAACCAATTTCGCAAAGCGAATCATAATATTATATTTCGAAAACCAAATAACTTTCGATTTCTTCACATCACTATTCGTGCATTCAAATTCAAAATCCATAGTTTTCATTCGACACACAATTTTATAACTGGCAACATTATTCACGCATAAAATTATTTCACTTCTGAGCACTAAAAAACTTAATCGGTCGTAATCTTTTACAAGGTAAGCTCATTTGTTGTTTTTTAGTTATTTATTTATTGAGTATAAGACCTATTGGTTGACTTTATTTGTATTTTTATGATTCTCTCATCCAATATTCCGCAAACTTATGTTATAATTTTATCAGATCACTTCAAAAATGGCGGGATTGACGCCGAAAAAGGCGCGATAAGCATCGTGTAAACAGAAGCGATTAACTCCTAAACACATTCTTATTTGACTATCGTTTTATACTACGGATTTATTTTGGTTGTTGTTGCTTTTATGGACGATAAAGTTGCCCACATCTATTTTTGAGTATACTGCTTTACGATCATTTTTGAATATGGTGCGAGACCAATAAGAAACGAACCTTATATGAGTTTATTACGCAGCCGAAAAGCAAGGATAATAAAAACCTTTTTATAGACTAATCCTTTTTAAATGGAGTTCATTTTTGAAAGCTACATCTGAATCGGGCAGCTAATGTTTTTGGTCTGTCTGACCTAAATCTCATTTTAATTTCGCAATGATCAAAAATAGATGACCCAAAAAACTAGTTCAAAGAAAACAATTTGAGTTTTAACCATTCATTTTCATCACCTGCTTTCTTGAAAGCAATTTTAGTCAAATAAGCATCGCCAAACATTTTTAATTTGAAGCAACACTTATGTTTACTAAAAAACAAATAAGAGAAGAATCAATATAGAGTAATGATTATTTTCCCTTTTTTCCTGCTTACCGGGCCAGCATAAATTTTCACGTTTTAACAATAAAAGCAGTAACCGCGAAATCATTCAACGTCTATCAGCAGTATCAGCTACCGCAGACCGCCGATAAACGGCCATGCGGGCAACGATTTTATGCGGGCAGAAATAGACTGCATGGTATCTAGCAATAGGTAGCCCGATGTAGGTAAGGTCCAGGTAAAAACAACGCAACCCGGGGCAGTCCTTGCCTTGGTAAATAGCTAATGTTTAAACCACAATATTGTTTATTTTTGAGAAAGTTTCAAGAGATCACTTAAATGACGTATTTGATTATGAAAAAGCCCAGAGCCCTTATCACGAGTTTTCACTAGTTAACTTTACAGCGTCTTCCCAGTATTTACAGCGTTTCTTCTTGTATGGAAAAAAAACCAGCCAAGTGCGAGTTGGACTCGCCCATGAAGGGTTCCGTAGTAACAAGCATAGATAAGGGATATAATTATATTGAGATAAGTAAGTAATATACACAAACAATAAAAATAACTTTGTTTTTCACAGTGTTTGTATGAATGACAAAGTTATATTTGCGGTTTTTGAAAATCTACTATACCTCAAAAACTGCTTACTGTATCTCATCCAAACCAATTTTCGTTAGAAGTTTTTGTTGAGGTCTATATTATATATTTTTTTTAGTTTTATCATTCTCTTATTTTAGAAGTTAGAGGGGGGGGGGACACATTTTACCACTTTGGAAGTGTCTCTCGTGCAAACTGTTCAGTTTAGAAAAAAATGATATTAGTAACCTCAATATCATTTTTAAAGACCTATCCATAGATACCCCACACGTATGAGTTTGGTGAAAAACAAATTTTTGAGTTTCGATTCTAAGTATGGGGGGCACCCCCAAAATTTGTTTTGTTTTTATTTTTGTGTGAAAATGCTAATGCGGTTCACATAATACATCTACCTACCAAGTTTCAACATGATAGCTCTTATACTTTCGACAAAAAGTGGCTGTGACATACGGACGGACAGACAGACAGACAGACATGACGAATCTATAAGGGTTCCGTTTTTGCCATTTGGCTACGGAACCCTAAAAATGGAACAGCGCCTCTGGTGTGCGAAGAAGGAACTAATTTTTTCCTTGTTTGGCAATTGACAATGTCAAAGTTCCAGTTTACAGCATAATAACTGAAAACTCGTGATAAGGCCTCAGTCTGGGTTTCTGTGCCTTCAAAGAATCAAAACAATGAACGACGCATCTGACAGAAAAACTCAAAATGGCGATGGGGTGACCATGTCAACTTTAATATTCCGTACAAAAAAATAAACCAATTTATATTCATTATAATATTAACATACGTTCTATCCATAAAATTACATTATAAACAAATCAAGACACATCAAAACAAGTTGATTCTCGCAGATTTGACCTTGATTACAAAAATAGATGAAACTGCTTCGAAATCAGACAACATTTTATTTGGAAACAGTTCAACCGTAGTATTTCTCGTGGCTTGGTTCACTCTAGTCTAATCATTGAGGAGTTACGATGAATATCCTTAGGTGCTGGCAACTAGAATTAAAAGTGTGGTGGTTAGTAATCGATTAATTGAGCTAACTACAATAAAAAAAATTAATAAGAAACTATTTACTCTACTATCGATCTATTGGTACTTTAGATCTTTATTATTTTTCTCTTTTTTTTTTTTTGTCTAAGCCCAGCAAACTCTGGCAATACAGCGCGTCAGTTAATTGAAATTTAATTTTGACTAGTATATAATTTTCTATCTGTTAAATTAAAAATATTTTTCTATGTATTTTTGACATTTAATGACATTTCAAACTTGTTCAAATTACGAGACTGCGCTCTCAATATACGCCAAAATCTATAAGACCAAAGAAATACCAGAAAAAGCTTTAGCCGTTACATTTTCAACTAATAAATATCTACTCTGTGAAGTCTAGCTTTAGTCAGGTATCATAGCTTGATACAAGTTCTAATTACCATAACGACAACATAAAGATTCTCATTATAATAAATTCCGAGAAAAACATACGGTATCAAATCGCACAATATTGCGATTTATGAAAGAATCCAGTGGCGTTACTTTTAAAGCAATATCTAATACTAACATTATAAAGTTGAAGAGTTTATTTGAATGAACGTGCTAATCCCAGGAACTCCTGGTTCGAATTGGAAAGTTCTCTATATGTTGGATAGCCCATTTATCGAGGAAGGCTTTAGGTTTATATACAGCGGGAAACAGCTACACATAAATATTTCCACGCCTGGATTCCGTTCATTTACTGCATAAAATATATCAGTTCTAAAGAGGTCAGGGATGGCAAACTTTTTAGAACACTGTGCCAAATTCATTGAAAATATTGCGTCAGCAAAAAGTTTGGACTCTTTTTGCAAATTAATTTGCTTTTTACTTTTACACAGTTTAACCGTACGCAAACAATCTTCATATTTTGGACCTTATTGTCCAGTTGACCGCAGTAACAAAGCAAAGTCTTCCTATAACGTTCTCCCCACTGCTGGGACTAATTCTGATTAAAACTGGGAGACGGAGTAAGCTATGATCAACCACGAGGATTCAGTGCGGGTTGGTAGACGTCACATGTCTTCGAATGTTCAGTTCTAGGACATGCCAGTCTCCTGACGATGCACGACGGGTTCCTTCATCGTTTTGAAAGCGATAGTGATGAAATCACTAAGTGCTTGCTTGGATTCAAAACCACGGCCATATACTCGAAGCTAGATATACTTGGGTCACTTTTGCCCTCAACTATTGCATGCCAAGAACCAACTACAGAACGCGTGTTGGAGGTTCACCAACCCTGGTGACTTAAATTATCATAATATCCAGACGAGCACGTGGCACTAATAAAGTAACTACTTTATTATATGGCCGCCATGACAGATGGCCTGCCCACTAATAAAGCAGAGATAGCCACATGACGGACCAAAGACAATAATGACATCGTCAATAGAAACGCAGTAAGTAATAAATTGATGGAGTGCTAAGAAAAATATTTTCAAAATACCTATAAACCATTTTGAATTATGTGCAGTGATATTTTTTTCTTATATCTCTTAAACTTAAGTACTTTCATTTTTTGTGTTTTTTTTTTTCTTTTAATCTGCTTATTTTAAGATAAACACATTATGTAATTTTATATTACGCATTGAATTTAAGATCATATTTTTTGTATGTATAATTTTTATATTGTGTGGATTTCGTTGATTTTACGTCTAATATAATTCACTCGAACTACCTCGAATAATTATGAAAAATAAAAAGTCAAAGGTTCCAAAGAGTTTTGAACGCTTGGCGGAGTATAGGGCCCGGAATCCACTAAATAAGGGGCGAAATGAGCAGAAATAGACCAATCACAGGACATACGAGACACGCCGTATAGATTTCAACCAACATGATTGATTGGTCCTCAAGTCTCCGCTTTTGAATAATTCTGCGAGGCAAAAAAAACAAATGCCATGGATTTCCGAAATGTTACGCCTGGTTCCATGGCTTACCAACAGCTTTAGCCAAATTGAAACCTTTACCATACGGGATTCGGATATTTTCGAACCAGTGGATACAACTAGTACGAAATTATTCAAACTTGTGTGAATAGTTCAATAGTCTCATGACTCCCTAACATGTTAAACCCGCGTCTCTCGGGACTTGCCACAATGTGGCTTCAGTTTTAATTTGATCGCCGAAGTTTGGACTCGTTCATTAATTTAAAACTAATTACAGATCACCAGGACTACTATCCTCATCAATAATTCTCTGAATTGCTATTAATTAGAAACTTGCTTTTAATTTCCTTTTGGCTGTGGTGTTAAAATCTCCACCTTGCAAAGGAGGAGAAATACACTGAGTCGTGGACAACTGTCCAGTAATTTAAGAAGAAGCAAAAGAGAAAAATATACTAGGAATATCATTGACTAGGAATACATCTTTTGTATACGGTTTAGGCGCAATTGATCCTACATCCAAAAAAAACTGTCCAATTAGTGGTTGATCCAATTATTAACGGTTGGTCCAATTAGCGGTTGATCCAAAATGGAAAATGTTTGTTTGTTTGCACCAATCGCGAACTGCAATCCGCTTCCAATCGATCCAACTAGAAGTCGATAGGAGTGGCCTTTGTCCAGCAATGTACATCCTATAATGATGGTGATGAATCGCGAATTGGACCAACAGCGAATAAGCTGAATTAGACCAATCACACCTAAAGGGTTGGAACTCCTGTTTCTATTAAATCTAATTTCTCAATTTACGTACAAAATACACTAGATCTTACATACTATGACGACTCTATCTCTAATTTCACCATACAACTAAAATATATAAAAAAAACGAAAACTCACCGGTGTTCGCCTAGATAGCAGAGTTCCAACGGGACTCGGTATCTTTGTGGGCGTCCCCGTATGTGGGCTCCGAGCTGTCAACAAACACATAGCTGTTACTGATAATGGCAGGAAAAAGTTTCACTCTATATTATAGTGTCTATGGTTTAATGGTAGGTTAGTTTCAAAGCCGTGAGAGTCAAAATGGCGGGTGTACCTCAACGAATCAAATCCTCATAGGTATCAAAAAACTCAAAAAATGTAAATACACCCGCCATCTTGACGTTAAGACGGCGGGTGTATTTACATTTTGATATAATTTTGTTCTGATGAAGGTACTATTTTTTTAAACCCAGGTACTGAATAGTACAGTTTTGGTACATTTTTTTGATACCTATGAGGATGTGATTCGTTGAGGTACACCCGCCATTTTGACTCTCACTCAAAGCCTTATTTAGACGATGCAAGAAATCGCATGCAATTTTGACTAAATAGCTAATGCGTTTATTTTTTATAAAAAAGAAGTTCGTCCAAACCAATCGACAGATTAAATTAATCTTTAAATCAGTTTTATAAAGTACAAACTTTTAGTTTATTCCGTAAGACGACGTTTACTTAGTTCTTTTAAAACTTCACAAGCCTTGAGATGCGATACTCGTTGCAATCTATTAAATGTTGGCGCTTTGTTCCAAGCTACGTTAATCTGTTACCGTCTTGGAAAGCGAGAAATAGTTTTTACTGGTTCAGAAGCTTTGTAGTTTAATTGAGAGTTATTTGTATCATTTTAATAGATTTATACGAAAAGCTGAGTCGAAGAGTTGGCTTTAACATTAAACGGTTGGATATTTCTTGCTTTTTATTTGATGCTTTAATGATTACATGAGCTGCTACTGACTCATGCTTAGTATTGGGTTAGATTCCCAAATCATTATCAGCTTATTGTTCTCACTGTTGGGACTCAAGCTCTTCTCTGTGAGCGGGAGTAGACTTTAATCCACCACGCGGACCCAGTGCGAGTTGGTCATAGATATAATAAAGAAGGAGATATGGCGTGGAGTTCAAAATGTATAGAAAACCGATGAAGCCACAGTTGCCCCTCCATTACTCTAATATTGCGCACACAGTTCTGTCACAACAATACTACGAACAAGTGCACACACGCGCCTTCGATAGCTCAGTCATTTAAATATAAACCTTATTCTTTAAACCACAGCGTACTTTTTTCGTATTATTTACTCACACTAAAACAATTATCATTGTGTGTTGTCGGGACACGGGGGCGGATACGACTTCATACGACAGTGCTTGACTAAATCGAAGTGTTATCGATAAACATATCGATAATTTTTTACAAAGGTTTTGGAAACAAAGTAAATGAAAACAATATGAAACTAACAATAACCAATATATTAAAAAAAAATACAAATCAAATGACACAGTTACATGTAGTTCAAAATCAAAGCATTTATTTCAATTAGGCCAGTTACAAGCACTTTTGAATAATTGTCAAAGACAAAAAAATAATAATTAAACACTACAAAATTATGGTGCTACAACTACAATCCTAGTCACAAGACATAATAACTGTGAAAGTACTGTAGATGCTCATTACAAGGAGTAAATCTCTATGGAGAAGAACGGACAAGAAACTCCATGGACACTCTTTTTGGATCGCCAAAATTATTACAGATACTTTGTTACACCATTCATTTTGAGATGGTACGTTATATGGTACATAGCATTTCTATCAGCGATATAGTCGCTCAGTTTATAATATGCCTGGTTACAAAGTGTGCGTTTAATGCATGTTTTGAATTTAGTTTCATTTAGTTCAAGAACGTTTTGTATAGCGTCTCCAAACCCTCCTTAGAAATTCTGGGGCATAGTACATCAATAAGACTATTGATGCTAATTATTATAATGCATAGGAAGCTAATGGTGCATTTATGAAGACTTCAGTTAAATATCATAACCATAACAAGTGACGAAACCCAAGGACATTCTATAGATTACTTTACTAAACATTAATGAACTTATTTCACGATCTTTGGTAACGCACTACTACGCTGTAAAATAATAAAAACCGGCCAAGTGCGTGTCGGGCTACGCACAGTGTAGGGTTCCGTAGTTGCCCATCAAAATACTTATGCGAACTAACTAAACTGATTCGCTGAATTTGATTTTAATTTACGCATTAACATTTATTAGGTACCTAAGTGATAGTGATTCAGTAGCCAACTCATAACGTCTAAAAACGGGCCCACATAGGACGATGGTAACTGTAGAAGGAGTTATAAAAACCAACTTCACAGGTAAAGTTGGAAAAGATGTTGTCTATTTGAGTACCACCGCGTGTACAGGGAAGCGGCTGTAACAAAGATTTAAAACCAGCGTTACATAGTAATTCGAATACATCGCTTCAAGAATGATTTAAAGAGTTCCCACGATTTCTCCAGGATTCCATCATCAGATCCTGACTTGATGATCATGGGACCAATTGGAAGGTGTACTCTTTAAATCAAAAGAAGAATTTTCAAAATCGGTCCAGGCATCTTTGAGAAATCGGGGAAAATACATTAAAAAAAAAATTACGACGAATTGAGAACCTCCTCCATTTTTTTTGAAGTTAGTTAAAAATAGTTGACAATAAAAACCTACCTATCCCCAAAACATACCCAACTGTCATTAGCTGTAAAAATAAAGTTGACAAACTTACATTTGCAGTTGAAGAACATGTTCTCCGATACATTTTGTTTAGGAAAATATTTTATCCAAGTATATTTTATAAGTTGGTCGACTATTACTCGTAAACTTGTAAATGTCATGATAATTTTCTTTTAAACTTCGTTATTTATACTACTATTGTGAATTTTTTCATAGAAAAAAAAAAACATCCTCACTTTACGTGTTCAGGAGGTACCCTAAAAAAATATTTTACGAGATTTTATTTTACCACTTTTTCGGCGCAACAAATCCATATATTTACACCAAATTACAGCTTCCTAGTACTGAGCGTCTCTGAGCTAAGCTGCGGACAGACGGACGGACGGACGGACATGGCGAAACTATAAGGGTTCCTTGTTGACTACGGAACCCTAAAAATGGGTAAAAAAGCATAGAACCACATCGGCCTTCCAACCGGTCACAAGAGTTAATAAATTGAAGAAAAATCTGAAATAGTAATAAAACATTCGCAGTCGACCTTCTTGTCGATAGACTTTGTCAAACCTGCACGAGCACATCACTAGTCGCACTCAAATACGGCGGACCGGAGCAGCGGAGGCACCATGCGACATTACGGTTTAATGATGTTTCGTTATGTCAGCTTTACATTGCTTGTTCAGTCACTCAGTGAGAGACTGAAGTGGTTGTAAAAGAGCAATGTATTTAATGCAAACTAAAAACAGTCGGAGTAATACAAGAAAACAAAAATAAAGTAGTACAAGTCAGATATATTTTAGGGATTGTTGTTTTTCGTGATTTTTAAGACAAATATTGTAAAATACTTGTACTTACCTGTGGTAACTGATGCCATGACTTCTAAAATTTTTGTCTTGGCTTCTATTTTTGCACGAAACCACCGAATAAGACGGCATAATCGTTTTATTTACGAACGCGGTTGACAACACACTAACTCGCGGTGACGGCCATTTTTTCACTAGCTGAGCTATACGCTCAGCACGAGGTGGCCGCGGACACGCCCCCTTGCCACTTCTCCTGTTTTTAATATTTCTGTGGAGTTGGTAGATAACACATGTCTTCGAATGTGTGGTCCTAGGACATGCCGGTTTCCTCACAATGTATTCTTTCACCGTTTTGACACCACGACCTACCGTAGCCGATACCACTAGGCCCCCTCCCCACTGCTCTCCCAAATCAAGCATGTTAGTTAGGATGTATCCATCTCAATTGGATTTAATAAGTAATTGGCCACCGAAATGTGGGTGTAACATCTGAGACGCAAATCTGCCCACATTTATAGGATTATTTGTAATGTCATGACTAATTTTGACTCTCATATCGACGCAAAAACAAACAATATTGCATCATTATGCCATTTTTAACATAGTTTGAGTGACCTTAGCGTGCTACATTGCTATAACGGCCCTGAAAATATACAATTTTCTCCACCTCTTAGATTGTTTACTGCAAATTCGGGCTATGCTATCGTTAATGTATGTTTTGCACACTAGGCCATCGAGTAATGAAAATTCTACATTTAAACCTACGGTTTATGAAGAAGATTATTTGCGAATTGCGAAAACATCTAAAGGTCATCGAAGGACAGCTGAGCACAAACTGAGCACAAGTGGACCCGAACGTGGTGGCAAGTGTCAATCTTCTCGAACGCATTGCAAATCCCTATGTGTGTTCAAGCACGAACCTACCATCGGAATCTTGATTTGAAACTTTTTCACGAAATCTCAATAGACAAGCACTATTAAGAGAAACTGGCATTTTAAGTCGAAACATTCGGGTCTTCTACGTGCGATAGTAAGTTAGTAATCTCGCAACTTAATGTACGAAAGAATCGTGGGACCGTCTCAAAAGAACACCATCGTCCCCTAGGAACGTTAAGGGCAACTCAAAAATCAGGGTGGACTATTTGTTAGTAAAAGTCTGACAGTCCCTTCGCTATGGTTGGAGCGGAAGGGACTAATTTGATGACATTACCAATCTAACAAAGAAAGTGTACGAGGGAAACAGTGGGCAGCCCTAATTACTCCAAATTGATCTCTCACTTGTGGACGAGACGCTTAAATAACTTAATTCATCTCTACTTAGGAGAAATGTTTGCAGCCACGCATTACGACTTCATGAGCACCGTATAGTTATTACGATATACTGGGTATTACAATACTCTTCGGCGAGACTGATTGTCAAACTTTTGGGCATAAAACCAATAACATCTGTCAAAGACCTTCAAATGACAACCAGACCACCGGTTTATCGTGATTTCTGAATCCTTGAAGAAACTGGGTATTTAACAAATGGTCTAAGCACCAACCTAGCCAAATGTGGCTTAGCCTTGAACCCCTGAAGCTGTTATTATTTAGCCACGAGCCATCCTTCTACCTGTCTTCTACATAATATGCGTCAGCTTCACAAGCCACAACATGGCAACACCTGGCCGCAGCGGTTCCTATTACATTACCATAACGACCATGAAGTCTTAAGCCATGTGGGTAGTATGATGCAAACTATTTGTTTGTTGTTTTGTTTTTTTCTAGACTGAGATATCTTTTGTTGGGTCATACGGCCCACGATTTGGTTACAAAATGATTTTTTGTTAAGTTTTTGCAGGTGATATACGCAATTTGGTTTCTGTAGGAGTTATAATATTTATTGCAATATATTTTTTTTATTATTATTATTATTATTGTTTATTTGTATTCTCATAAGCTACATACTTATAAACCCCACAAAACCGTTGTAATGGTTTGACTGTGGGGTCGGTAAATATAAATGGTTTCGATCAAGGATCAAAATAAAGGTCTGAGATGCCAACACTGTTCTAAACAGAGATCTCAAACCGATTTTTTTCAGTGTTTCTGCCGATATGTTAGCAAATAGGGTAAAGAAACTTCCAAGATTTCTGAGAAATGAAATTCGTCCGATTTTCCAAATTTACATTTCTGTACTTGCTGCCTGCCTGCTGGAACATATCACAGGATTGTTAACTACGTGCGGGACTGCTTCTGGGCCCCATTAAAACTGAGCTAAACCGATCCCTGTACAGTCACTGATGACACCCAGCAAGAGGCGAAGTTTTGGGCTAATAACAAAAAAGATGCGTAAAATCCCCGAAGATCTTAGGCAGATATCACCCTACAGTTAACCAAAATCAGGGCAGTTACGTCTAAACCCCATACAATGGGGAACAAGCCTATAGCTTGCACAAAAGTAGACAGAGAAACGTAGACAGCTGCTACTGAGAATCACTTTTTTTTAGTTTTTAGATATCCTAATATATTGCTGTATCAAGACTACCCACGTTTTGCTAACCGACACTCGTCTTGTAATTTTTTTGCTACAGTTATAAACGATAATTGTTGGAATGGACATGTGGGTGAAATGTTCAGTATGTTGCCAGAAATGAAGCAGTTACCTCTTTCTGCGAAGCTGTAATGCTAGCGAAGAGGCGGGATGCGTGGTGGAGAGGACAGCCTCTACCACCTGGGTCGTGCCCAGCCGCCGCGGGACACGCCCATGACATCGGACGTGAAATATAGCAGTGTTGGTCGAAGTTCATTTAATTTTAATTGGAATCATCGGCGAAGTAGTGTATAAAATTTTGTATTGCATGTATTAAATGTTTCCCCATAGTCATAGATTTTTGAGCTAGCCAGTTATCCGTCCTCATCAATGTAGCATTTTTACACAACTACTGAAAACCCGATCCGGTTTTCAGAATCGCTCGAGCGGTTCAGTAGAGAGAGACAACGCTAAAATCGATTCGCAGCTCAAAGCGAATGCTCCAATTGCTCTCACAATTTCCTGGAAAAGTGCCTTAAAGTGCACTTCGAAAATTGTTTCATGGCTTTGACAGGGAACACAGTACCGCGACATTTCTAGACGCTCGCTCGTAACATCATGGCTCATTTAATGTTAAGTTTACGCTTCGTTCACGACCTCAGGCGACACGATATACGCCGTGACTTGTTTCAAGCGACATTGACACGTCAGTCAGTGTACTTTATTCGCCGTACTGCGGGCATGCCTTTAAAAATATATTTCATTTGTTTCTGCAGACACTGTGGTTACCTTGTTGTCGTTTTTTATCTGCATGATCCTCTACCATGTCCAGTTTAAGATTATGTCTAGTTTTTGAAAAAGCCTGTGACCTTTGACTTTATTTCGGTTATTTATTCTCGGATCGATACCAACCACATTTAGCTTTAAATACATTTTCGTTCATTATGTAAGTAAATGTGCTTCTAAAAAAACCAAGTTGTGAAATAACAACAATTAACAAGCATGTCGCTTGAACGCGGAGGTTGTGGCTAAGCAGTAACAGGGACATAGTCCATTAAGTAATGACCTAACGGGGCTGGAAGGCACTGTAATAACGCATTTCCTTAAGGCAACACTTATGAGTTCGCTGGAAAAGCGATTAATGTTTGTGTAACTGTTTTAAATGACTTTTGCTTTACAGTCGTAGTAAAGGGTTTTACTTAGCCTAGACTGGTGTTGTTTTCAATCACATTTGCGACATTATCATTTATTTATTTAGGAGCTTACCACTTCACCTAATTGAAGACGAATCTATTTCTAGCGGTCAGCATAATGAAATAGCCGAAAATCTTAGATGGATCTCTTGTATCTAGGTACTCCAAGAAACGGTAATGGAAGGGATGACAACAAAGGCCCGTAAAATGCCGAAAATTTACTTATTGACAACATAATAAAAATCTCTTCTGAAAACATTTAATCAAAAGCATAGACTAGAACCACCACGTTTCCAATTTCAAAATGAAAACATTCCATTCCCGCGTACTTCACATTACGAATGGCGGCGATACAGTTGAAATAAGAACCAAAGATGGCGGTGCAATACATCACGTTAATAAAATTCTACTCGTGCACATATCAGCTTTGCAATGGCCTTTACAGAAAAAATTTGGAATGCTGGAAAAGACCCCTATTGCACTTATTTTAAAGTTGTTTTTGCCTAGCTTCGGTCATGTGGAGGTCGGAAAATTAACTCACGGGAATGAACGCTTTTTATATTAGACGGTTATGACACGACACTGGGATATCGTTCTCTCTCGCTCATTTTCCCTAGAAATGAATGAAAATACCAATCCCACCGAATCGTATCGACATCGTCTAATTTAAAAGAACCTTATGTATGCTACTGGGATAAAAAAAACTTTAAAAAAAAATTTAACCGCCTTCAAAAACAACCACAAAAAAGGGTAAAATAACCTACAAAATAACTTTTCTTTAGGAAGTCGGTGGCTTTGTTTTTTTTATTTCGTTGTCTTTTATGCCACCGACTTCCGAAAGAAAAGTTATTTTTACCGACTTCAAAAAAAAGGAGGTTATCAATTCGACCCGTATGTATGTAATATTATTAGAACTGCCCAGTTTTCATATATGTTAGTCTATATCAGCGTCTGAACAAATGTGCCAAATTTCATAAGTGTATATATGTATGTATGTATGTTTTTATGTTTGTGCACGCATATCTCCGGAACTATAAGTTCGATTTAAGTAATTCTTTTTTTGTTGTACTAGGTATTGTTCAACTAAGGGTACACTGCAAGTTTCATCAAAATCGGTTCAGTAGTTTTAGAGATATGGATATTTTTATATTGTCACAACATTACAAGATTAGTGCATATGTAAGAAAATTTTGTATTTTACAAGAATTTGGGTTGAATAAATAAACAAACTAAAAAGTAATAAATAAACTAAAAAGGGTAAAATAAAAACTTTTTTTAAAAAAAGTACCGACTTCAAAACAAATACAAAAAAGTTTAAAATAACTTTTCTTTCGGAAGTCGGTGGCTTTGTTTTGTTCTGTCATTGACTATTGCCACCGACTTCCGAAAGAAAAGTTATTTTAAACTTATTTGTTTTTGTAGGTTATTTTACCCTTTTTTGTGGTTGTTTTTGAAGGCGGTTAATTTTTTTTTTAAGTTTTTTTTTTATTTTACTCTTTTTAGTTTAAATATTCAACCCAAATTCTTGTCAAATACATCATTTTCTTACATGTGCACTAGAATTTGGTAATCCTTAGCACTGGTATTAACATCGCTCATGTACACAATAAGCTAATAAAATTCCCTATCAGAAACTGCTGAACCGATTTTGATGAAACTTGCAGTGTTCCCTAAAGTGAACTATTCCTCGTACAAGAAAAAAAGAATTTTGAAAATCGGTCCACAAATGGCGGAGTAATCGCGTAACAAACACTCAAAAAAGTAAAGATCATCACATCATCCATCAATAAAAATGCTCACAAAATAAAAAGTACTGAACCAAATTGGATGAAATTTTTATGGGACCAAACTGCAAGTATACTGCATCGAACGAAATGAGAAGAGAAGAATTACACTAATCGGACCAGAAACCTCGGAGTAATCGGTGTACATACATAAAAAAAAAAAAAAACATACCGACCGAATAAATTGAGAACCTCCTCCTTTTTTTGAAGTCGGTTAAAAAAATGTCCTCTGTCTTTGCCCTATTTTTCTCTATGGTTTACGAGTTTCTTAACAGGTCAAAGATATTTTTGCAGTTATAAATATTACACAGCCAGAAGGCGTCCCGGCAGACCTCGTAGAAGATGGCGGGATGAGCTGGACAAAACCAACGACCAGTGGCCCACTTTGGCCCTGAATTGTGAAAACGGGAAGTCATGAGGAGAGGCTTTTCCCCAGCAGTGGGAAGATGGGCTAGCAGTATCAGTATGGTTACAAATGAAGAAAAAATTAAAAAATCTAAAAACCCACGTTTTTAAATGTCCTAAAAAGAAGAAAATAACCCTACGGGGCTGAGAGAGGGGCCACTCAAAACGTGGGGGCGTATATTATATAAGGGATTATTTATGGGATATATTTACATGACGTGAGATCGTAGGTGTAACTTGCAAAGATACGCCCCCACGTTTTGAGTGGCCCCTCTCTCAGCCCCGTAGGGTTATTTTCTTCTTTTTAGGACATTTAAAAACGTGGGTTTTTAGATTTTTTAAATCTATTAATTATTTTATTATTTTTATCATTGTTCATCGGGTTTGAAGCTACCCTGAAAATTTCAGCCTGCTAGCTTATCGGGAAGTGCCTCAAAGCCTGTCCGCCATCTTGGACGTCCGCCATATTGGATTAATAGCCTAGCCTAGCATAAGCCACATGACTATTTTTTTCGTATTCCTGACAGCAAACCCTTTCATTTGATACCCATATCACGGGGGTGGATTTCAAACAGCCAGTCTACCATCTTGGACGTCCGCCATATTGGATTTAAGTCACGTGACTATTTTTTTCGTACTCCTGATAGCAAACCCTTTCATTTGATATCCATATCACAGGGGTGCATTTCAAATAGCCTGTCTGCCATCTTGGACGTCCGCCATATTGGATTTAAGTCTCGTGACTATTTTTTTCGTATTTCTGACAGCAAACCCTTTCATTTGATACCCATATCATGGGGGTGGGTTTCAAACAGCCAGTCCGCCATCTTGGGGAGGCCGCCATATTGGATTTGTTATGACGTTTCTTAGCTAGTCATGTATTGTCATCAGAACTCAAAGCGTGTACAAAATTTCAGCCTGCTAGCTTATCGGGAAGTGCCTCAAAATTGAGTTGCAAAAGTCCAACCGGAACGACAAACAAACAAACAAACATACAAACAAACAAACAAACAAACAAGAAAAGTGAGTGTATAAAAACGTGGGAAAAATACAAAACACAAAGTTATCTCTAAAGGTGCCGGTTGGCGCGCGAGACCGCGACAGGAGACCGCGACACTTGTCATTACCTAATGTTAATAAGTGTCGCGGTCTCGCCCGCCAACCGGCACCTATACATTGCCTAATGTTAAGTAGCGTCGCGGTCTCCTGTCGCTGTCTCGTGTCGCGGTCTCGCGCGCCAAAAATTAATATATATATTAATAGCCATCAAATTCGTTTCTCCAAAATTTTGTATTAAGCTTATAAGATTCAACAAGTGCTTGATTATGTAAATTCGAACAAGGTTACCCTTTTTAGGGTTCCGTAGCCAAATGGCAAAAACGGAACCCTTATAGATTCGTCATGTCTGTCTGTCTGTCCGTCCGTATGTCACAGCCACTTTTTGTCGAAAGTATAAGAGCTATCCTGTTGAAACTTGGTAGGTAGATGTATTATGTGAACCGCATTAGGATTTTCACACAAAAATAAAAACAAAACAAATGGGGGTGCACCCCATACTTAGAATTGAAACTCAATTTTTTTTTTTTCACCAAACCCCTTCGTGTGGGGTATTTATGGATAGGTCTTTAAAAATGATATTGAGGTTACTAATATATTTTTTTTCTAAACTGAACAGTTTGCACGAGAGACACTTCCAAAGTGGTAAAATGTGTCCCCCCCCCCACCTGTAACTTCTAAAATAAGAGAATGATAAAACTAAAAAAAATATATGATGTAGACCTCAACAAAAACTTCCAACGAAAATTGGTTTGAATGATATAGAGTTAGCAGTTTTTGAGATATAGTACATTTTCAAAAACCGTAAATATAACTTTGCCGTTCATACAAACACTATGAAAAACAAAGTTATTTTTATTGTTTGTGTATATTACTTACTAATCTCAATATAATTATATCCCTAATCTATGCTTGCTACTACGGAGCCCTTCATGGGCGAGTCCAACTCGCACTTGGCCGGTTTTTTCCAATATTTCTAGGGTCAATATTCTTCGTCTAGACTTATATGAGGTAATATTCTACCGAGGTATTGTGTGTTTGAAAAGATTCAGGCTCTCGAGCGATGATATTGATGATAAATATTTTTAAAAAGGTTGACATGTTAAACAAAAAACCTGAATATGGTATCAGGTTTTTGCTTAGTGACATTTGGCATTTTCAATTTAATTTTCTGATTTAATCGAAGCGAAGATGGCGGGACGCCTTGGATGGCATTGTATGTTTTTAGCTGGTTAGAAATTGATGGATTGAGTAGAGGACTTTGGCCAAGAGTGTTTAAGGTCAACATCTCTTAAAAATAGAATAAGGGTGGAGATTCAGAGAATCAAGTGTCCTTCCTTTATCACTAGTACTTCGCCCGCCACTTCATCCGGGATCATTTCATACTTCACCTTTTCTTACAATCGGGGGTGATTGGGTTAGGGGTTGGAATTTCCAAAAATCTTGAAACATTTGTTTTATTAATCTAGATAAAAGGAGATCATTCACCGCGCTCTATACAAATAAAAGTGACAAAGAAAAAATTTTACCTATGGGTAGTACTAGTCATTTGGAGAAATAGTTATTATGGCACAAAAGTTGTAGGATTGCTCTCGGCCAAGCAATCCAAGTTCGAAGATTTGATTCCTTTAAATTAATTCCCAAACAAACTTCGAAATAAATGGTTTCTGCTTTCTAAGATTAAAATGTAATTTATATTTCAACTTTACAAATTCTCCTGAAACCTGTAAATCGAATGATTTCATCTGTAACAACATAGTAAAGCTCTCTCCAAGGTTACTATCGTTTCCAATATTAACAATAATAAAAATAATCATCACAAGTCCAGCTGTTTCCGAGTTTATGGCACACAAACAGGCAGCCATCAAAAAGTTCCCAACACAGATGTTAGAATACGTCAGTTCGTAAATTATCATAAACATCACAATTACCTTTGAAGTCTGTATTTTATTTGAGTTGGAATCACAATCGGTTTTCTACTTTTCAGTAGTAAGTGGTTTAATTTTATATTTGACTTGGTATTATTCATTTATATTTTCCTAACGATTCAAGATTTTACAGCTGTATGAGAGTCGAACGGCATTAAAAAATATTTTGGCCAATTTTACTCATTTCTGTGGACAAACTCACACTTGACCAAAAAAATAAAAACGCCAAAAGTGTCAACATCAAAAAACAGCTACAGGTTCCTGAGAAAGTTTTCCCGTATCTCTTATGGATACGGATATCTCCCTTTTGGCCAATTTAAAAGAAACAGCCTGTAGGTATATCACTGATTTTTTAACTGTCAATAAGGTTACTGCTCTGCAAAGAAAATTACAGCATAATATTATTTTTTTATTGTTTCCTCAGTGTCTCGGAAAGCACGTAAAGCCGTTGATCCCGGCTATCACTTGTAGATCTTTGACAGTCGTTACTATTAGTGAGAAGCTCTAAGTCTGACAACCAGTCTTACCATGGGGTATCGTATTACCCAGTTACTGGGTTGTGGAGGTCCGATAGTCAGTCGCTCCATGTAAAATACTGATATGCAGCTGCATCTGGTTCGACTGGAAGCCGACCATAATATAGTTGGGAAAAGGCGAGGCAGATGATGATTATTTTCTTTTGTACGTAGTTATCGTTTTCTTATATGTGTTCCATTGTCTTTATTAAATTAACTTTAACCCCGACCCGAGTGGTCAACTGATAGGGCATAGTACTCTCAAGAACGGCTCTAGCTGTACATAAATAATCAAATCTAAGGTCGGGTGAGGTCACTGAGACGCTTCCTAAATATCCTTCGTCATCATAATTACAATGGCCTTGTATTAAGGCGGTTGCTGAACTAACATTAAATCCAGAGCCTTGAACATCGATGCCGAATTGCCAGCCTGTCAGGTTACATTTCGGGGAGTGTGCGATAGAACTGCACAGTTTGATTCCGCCAAGCGCTTTTACGAAGAAGACGGAAGACGCTGGATGCCGGTCGCTTCCAACCGGTATATGTGGAGATCTAAAGGGGAGGCCAAAAGAGGGGAGGAATAAACACCTTTCCTATTTATCAGTGTCTAGATTCAGAGTTTTCTATGCATTCAATTACGTTGTCTCGACCTTTGCAGCCACCAAAATAAAATACCGCAATAGACTGCATGTCAGACCTGATATTAGACTTCAATTTTCTTCGATCAAACCTAATAACAACCAATTGATGAAAAATAAGAAACAGTTTTATACAAAAGCTGCAAATTTTTCTTTTATTTTGGGGTTCCGTCAAAAATTTCGCTATTCGAAAGGGTTCCACCATCAAAAAAGTTTGAGAGCCGCTGTCCTACGCTATTAATTCTAAATGAGGTTCTAATACATCGGACGGCGAACGTAGACAAAAAGTAGATAATAATGACTACCCCTCCCCTTCTTAACTAAGTTCATACAGTTCATGCAAAGGTTGACTAGAAGATATCGCTATAAGCGATACGACCGACATTCTAACCATAGATTAAACAATAATGCAAAGCAGTAGTTTGAAAATTTTGGTGTACTATAAAGTATTTTCTATTCTATTTTGCCCTGACTGACCATAAACAATATTAAAGAGTAGGTCAATGGAACTAAATTGTGACAGAAACGGTCATTGATTGGTACACGCCCTTATAGTTTACGCCCTAGGTTCAACGGTCCGAGCTATTTATATTGTTTATACTTTGGTGTCGCTTATTCCAGCTTATTCTACCTATTTGAATGATTGAATGGTTGTCAGAATATATTATGATCGACTTAAGTATTTAAAACACTTATTTTATGACGACTAAATATAAAAATCAATTACTTTCGTTTTGATTATTATCATCTGAAATTCTGGAGCCCCGGCCAATAGCACTTTTTTTTTTACGTTCCGGGGCCACGGTATCCTGGGTTAAGAAAAACCCGCGACCCCAGCAGGCATTTGGCCCCATAAGGGGCCCCGTCAGTTTGCTGACAACTCCCCGAAGGCACGCGCGAAACACGACACGACGTGCCACCGACCCGGGCTTGGTCCTTGGTCGGACGGCGAGCTACCCATTACTCACCGTCCGCAAGCCCGCTCCGCCGCTGTGCCCTCTGCTAATCAGAGGGACACGCGTTGGAGCGTCCACCCGACAGGCTATTCGCATACTGGCAAAGAAACCCCTTAGGCACAGTGCCTAAGAAGAGTTTTTGCCCGCATCCCAGGGCGCACCGGCCCGAAAAACTGGTCTTCCCCCCGGACGTATCCGAGAGGGAACTCCAGTCCACGGGCGCACGTGGAGGTTTCCTGTCTTAGCACCCCGACCAATAGCACTTGCTATAATTTTAGTATAGCTACAGAATTTTACCCCAAGTTCTCGATTTTGACTTCGAAGACAAGATACTCAGGTGTGATCAATCGCCATGTTCTTCCATAATTATACCTTCTCTCTTCCATACAGTAGTTAATATCGACATCATCAGTGGTAATTTCAGTACGCATAGAATGATAAATATTATTTCTCTATACTGCCAAGATTATGGCAGGACCCATAGACAACATGAAGGATTTTTATACATTATACTTTTTAAACATGCTATGGACGATAGAAATCTTTCTACATTTTGTCATTATGTCTATTCTTCCATCGACAAACCGTTTCTCCGGTGTCATTCTACGTCTGCAAGACTCAGTAGATACCTATTTCTATTGTAGTTATGCAAAATTGTACAATTTCTGTAAATCTGACACATGAGAAGCGCGGGAAAATAAGCACGTGTGCTCTATGGTTATTCGCTATTTGCGGATCAAGTGCAACCCTTTGTTTTGAAAATAGAATACAGTTGTAATGTTCCTTTGTTTATAACAATAGTTTAACTATTTATTTACTTCCTATGACCTTTGCAAATATTGGTAAAGTCGTTATTATGAGATTTTATAAGAAAAACGTGGCCACATGTAAATTTCTCCAGAACAGATTGGAGGTGTGGTGGCAAAGACTGGAGAACGTTGGCCTGAAATTGAGCAGAACCAAAACAGAGTATTTGTTTTGCGATTTTGGCGGTCTCTCCAGTCCTGTGCCCATTACTCTTGCAGGAACGCCTATACCAGTCTGTTCCGACTTTCGGTACCTCGGGTCGCTTGTCCAAGGAGATGGCGATGTAGACCGGGACATAACACACCGGATCAACTAGGGATGGATGAAATGGCGACAGGTCACAGGAACAACTTGCGACCCACGGATGCCCCTCAAGTTAAAGGGGAAAATATACAAATCCGTGATTAGACCTGTCGTATTGTATGGATCGGAATGCTGGGCTGTGAAAAAGATGGATGAGAAACGATTGCATGTAGCGGAGATGAGGATGTAGAGATGGAAGTGTGGAGTGACAAGAATGGATAAAGTAAGGAATGAGTTTATAAAGGGAAGTTTGAAAGTGGCGCCTGTTACAGAAAAAATGAAAGGGAATCGTCTATCTTGGTATGGACATGTGATGAGGAGGGATGACACCCATGTGACTAAGAAAGTGATGAGTCTGAATGTTGATGGATGGAGAGGAAGGGGAAGGCCAAAGAAAAGATGGATGGATTGTCTAAGGAATGATATGAAAGAAAAAGGAGTAAATGATACTGTGACGTCTGATAGGGGAGAATGGAAGAAGAAAACGTGTTGCGCCGACCCCAAGTAGAATGGGATAAGGGCAGGAAGAAGAAGAAGACCGTGGTTGCGTTTACAACCATTTAAATTCTTATATAATTATTAATCCAGAAGCGGAAAAACTATGTGTAGATCATACAAATATTAATTGTTCTGCCTTCCTTAATTTATTGTTATTCCGAGATTTTGGAGAATCCCACCGCATTATTCGCCAACCACTGCAACTTCTGAAAGAATCAACAGTGGCGACCATCAGAAAAACGCCGAAATAATGAAGCTCGACGTGTCCCTCTGTTTCTTTAAACTGAGGTCCTTCAATGAAATTAATCAGAAAAGAATAGCGGATGGTTAGGAAAAGTAGTTTTCACTTTCCTCCATATCAAGCAGGAGACAGAACAAAGCGAGGCGAAAAGGCACCAAAGGACATTTACAACTGTAGGAAGCCTAGTTGCCTAGCACCACGGATAATTACTATAGCCAATACAGATTGGAAAGACATTATAGAAACCTACAAAGCCCAAGCAACTGTTCACAGTCAAATCTTTTGTCCGCCCGGGTCACTGACAGAACGCTTAAAAGTCATAACCTCATCCGTATGGTACCCACATAACTCATAAATATTTCACGACGGCTCGAAAGGGAAACGAACTGAAAGGTATGTAACGATTGTTGCTGACAATACTCCTTTAAATGGTTACAAATTTAGGAATTTATTGGTAGAATAGAAAGGAGAAATGGATTATTTATGGGGTAAACTGTTATGTTTCTTCGAAAAGAATTTTAAAAGTGTCGTCGATAAGGATGTTTTTGGTGTGTAAATAAATCACCTAATAGTTACTCTCACCCTAGGCAGAGACTGCCATGCTAGACCAACAAAAAAAAAAAAATCATTTTTTTTTAATGTTACAGCACTTTTTTGGATAGGAGTCTTTTGGCCTCGCACAGGACTAATTTTGTCTATTTTTGGTTTTTCTGTTTGTTATTTTTCTTTTTATATGTATAATAATTATAATGTTTTTCCTTTGTTGTTTGCCTTCTTATAATATTGTTTGTTCTATCCTGTGTGTGTCAATATATCCCTTTTCTTTCTTGTGGTACAAATATTGCCACAAGTTTAATTATTCTAAAACATTTATATTGTTAAAGGTGTTCATGTTCGCAGTATTTTCTCGGATGAGTCCGTTTGAGCCCTGTTATCGAACGATATCAAGGTCGCAGTAAAATCACTATCGCAAATATACACCAGGTTATCATACAGATAGACAAAACTGACATGACACACTTTCCAATCAACTTAGGAGCAAAATGTTTACAAACACGACAGTCATTTCCAAGTCTCGCTCCGTTTAGCTTAAATAGGGATATTGTTGCATACTAGAAACTATGCCAGTATGCTTATAAGTGGCTCAATTTAGTACAATTTTAAGGTAAACTGTGGCATGTTTATAGAATTATGCTTTCTATCGTGCTTGGTTTACCGTTTAATATTCTGCGATGGTTTATTACCACAAACCATATACTCGTAGGTGTTGTGGTCCATGTTAGTTTTATGCTGTACAAGACTTTGAAGATAATGTAATCATCCTTAGATAGTTTATCAGTCAATTTCCAGCAATAATTAGCGATAAGGGAAAGCAAGATGTTTAACATTTAAGTTATGTTTCTATCCACTATGTTTCCTTTTGGTGGATTGAGGTAAGGCCCAATGACTTTCACACAAAGGAAGTTGTTTGCACAGAAAGAAAGTAATGTGCGAACCCCAGCAGTCGGAACATTATAGCCTGCTTGAGGCCTGCTTATTAACTTCTGATGGATAGAGGTCGTTCTATCAAAATCTCGCATTTGGCATCGTGAGTCATACCTATACGCTCGGTTTTAACAATAGATCGTTTATCGATTAGGAATTAGGCAGTATTTACAAGGCTATATCTTAAAGACTCAAAGTAAACATGATTAGGCACGTTTGTATAGTACTAAGCATTATTCCGAGCATTCTTATCTTCGGAACAACGTCATTTAACATCGGGCAGAACAAAACACACTAAGATAACATTATTTTCGCAAATTAGCGGCAAACCGATTAATATGCACCGATAAAATTATAAATAAACATGTGAGCTTGTCATATCACAACAGAAACACGTTGTCTGAAAGAATTATTGTAGCAGAAAAAAATACAGAAGCGCCCAGAAATTGCCAAGTCGTCTTGAACAAGCGTGGTGATCAATCAATACTCAAATTTTCACTTGAGTATAGGCAGAAAGTACAAAACGCATGCAACAATGGTCGTATACGTTCGCCAGTAATTGTTTGTCAATGTTTGGGAATTTTATGAGATTTCATTAATTTTCTACCAAGTCTCATAAAATATCCAGATTATACTTTATGCCGGGACACAATCTGTGGCCGGGATTACAGTGAATAAGGTGGAACAGAAGTGGTGCGACAAAGTACCTAGTTTTTGACATAAGTCTTAACGTGCATCATTGCTCATTAGTCATTACTCATTAAAATCCATATACAAATTAAGGATAAAACAGAATAGGATTTTATTTTACTGTTGACCACATTTTTCCTGTTGTCATTTTTATGTCAAAATGAAAAGAATGGCTCACAATGACACACCTTGCAAGTTCCTCCGTTTTTAATTGAGGACAAATGAATGTTAATACCGTAAATTTAAACTAACCTATATTGGAGATACTGTAATGTACAGGGTAGTTAGCCCTACTAACACCTTTCAGCGTAGCCAATATAAGCACAGTTTAATTTGCTGAGAGCATCTGAATAAGCATTGTTTCAATTAATTGAAGGATAATTTAGTATGCATGCAAAGTATTATCCTCTATGCTTGATGGATTCTTGGACATTTTTCGACATCCTATATTCATTGCTACTGAAATTCATTGCCATCTTTTCTAAGGCATTTCGAGACATGACAGCTTGCGGGGTCTGTCAGGTACTTCCTAAAATTATAAATGTGGAAAAGAGTTTTTCTGTTTGTTACACTTTCACGCCAATTTCGATGAATGTTGGTATCCAGGAGACCCGCGAGCAGAATATTTAATTAAAATGCAGTTGTCTTTTGCTTCATCGCGGTTTTCCGCTTCAATTTTGCCCATTGCCTTGTGTTCGAATCATATTTATTTTCTTATACACCTACGACCTACGTTATCAGCTTTTATCAGTCGACAGAATTGTGTTCATTGATAACAGGGTTATGATCGAATCAAGTGCAATCGGCTATCATTTGATTGTGCATATATTTTTGTTAGTTTTGTTGTTTCACCTTCCTACTAATTTCAAACGAGTTACAGCCAGTTACAGCAGTCTTCGTCGTCTTTTCAAGACTTTATTACTATTACTATAATATTAACTTTCTTGCTACTAAGATTACTCTAGCTAACATATCACACTTTCGCTTGCTTTACGAAAGCGATGTCTCCTATGTTTTATTTTGTGGCGTTTTTGTTTTAATTATGACTAATATTCCACATGGGCTTTACGGTGAAGGAAAACATTGTGTAAAAATCCCTAAACTTTGACACATACTCTGAATTACAGTGAGCATGCGTGATCATGGTCATGGTAGGAATTTGATCAATCTCCTGCCCTTATACAAATTAGTTTATAATCATCTCAGTATTTACCTCTTGCGACAGATCCTCATTCATCGCCATGACTATTTTAGAATCAAGTTCTTATAAGTTGGCAAACAGATGTGTTGCTGTTGTTCTTACAGGGGTGTTTTTTTGCTCCACTTCTGCACCGCAACTGGAGTATTTGTCGTATGCAATTTTTGACGTTAACCGCTGATTATCAGAGTCTAATTTGAATGAATGCCTTTTGATTTTACGTAATGCTAATTGCTACATTTTGTTGGCTTGCATTTGTAGAGCAGGCTTGCCTTCTTTTAACCGATTGTCGTGTCATAAAGAGATCTAGTTTATAATTGTTTAACCAATTTTGATTAATTTTGGTATTATATTGTGATTGGTGTGGGAAATCAGCAAATGACTTCTAGCGATCTGGGTGGAGCGAAAGGAATCAGGAGCCCACCAGGTTCTTTCAATTTATTAGCATTTGCGTTCGAAGGTCGCAGTAACTCTTTGGAACATTCCCACAAATAGATGGGACACTGTTGATGGTTATAAGCTACTTGTTTTAAGCATAATATGTACTTGAATGAGAAGAAATGGGGGAACGAAGACGCAGGCTCAAGATAATCAACCACATAGCAGTGATACGCCGTTCTTTTAGAATGATCACACACAATGGTACTTCTAAACGCATGTGTATAGTGACTGCAATCCTGATTGATTACATCGCCGGTAGTTCTGCTAAGGTTAATAGCGTATTGCAAATGATTGGTGAATGTCTACAAGACATGTCGTAAGCAGTCGAGTGATGTGGTTTGAGCGTCATTAAGGCTTTTGATAGCGTATTGACGATTGCTACACGATGTTTGCTGGTGTCTACACTGTAAGACAGTGGGTAGACGCTCAGGGAAGAACTATCTTTTGTATAGGGCACTCTGGTCAAATGCCCAAGGCCTCTTGATCCACGGTGTCATATCCAGTAGCTTTCAAAAGCAGCCCAAGTTATACCAGTCACAGTACAAATATTGTCGAACTGATTTCAATGTCTGTTTCATTTTACTTGGGCCTCACTCAAATCCTGATGTACCCAGTACCTCCAATCGGTAAGACGGCTCTGGAGGTGTACTCTCACGGGTCCGTCCGAAAGTAACTAGAAACTTTTGAGTCTACCCTGCTCCCCATTATTATATTCGGATTCATGAGTTTTGACAACACATCGGGAGTAGGGACAATTGTTCAATTGTTTTGACGCTCTTTTTTAGTTCATGCTCTTAACTACCTCCAGTCTTATAACCGTTTGTGATATTAAGTACACAAGGCCGGAGACTTCGGTCTAAATTACGGGTTTCGTGTTTACAGAGTAGTACGCCCGGCGTAAGGACAAGGCTGTTCTACCGCCATCACTTTTTTTTGTTTGTTTTTCTATCATAGACTCTCTTGCCCCCTTATCCTAATGCATCAGGAGTCTTCGTAATCTCGGTTTTAGGTGCATTTTGGATACACAATATTTCGTGAAGTTAGTACATTATAATTTGCATCTGTTTTCCACAGATGGGGCAATAAAATGCTTTCGTACACTCACATTTAGATATATGGTGATAAAAGGCCATATTATGTCAAGAGATAGTATAGAGCAATTAGTATTCATTGCTGTAGTAATATTAGTAATACGTATAATTAAAAATGGCGATACCATACAAGCAAACGGTAATCAAGAAAACACCTCTGTGACCTCAATTAGTCATGTTATAAGATAATAAATATAATTAAAAATAAACAACAGTCATTTGGTTTTGTTGATGATTATTATGTATAATTATAGCAAATGGTGGAATAAATGAAAGTAAAAACAACTAAAATTTATGATTACGGAAATAACTATGTAGGCGGAGAAGTTTCATTACACATAATATAACAGGCAGGTAGTGCACTAAAAAAATAAGTAACTTTAAAAAAAACTCACGTTTTATAGGCAGTTGTCTTGGACTCAGCGGAGGCCTATCGTCCAACACCACATCCTCCTTAGTCAGAGTATTAGTGTTGTACTTCTTCACGCTTTCAGCCCAGTCCTGAATCCAGGTCTTGTCTCCTTTACATCTATTCAGGCTCAAGTAAGACAATTTTCCAACGACCTGCTCCGGAGTTATGTCCGAATTAACCAAGAATTCATCCCTCAATGCTTTCTGAGCATTCTTCAACGCAGTACTTTCGAATTTAGTGTCCTCTAACCCTGTTTTGTTACTTGGTAACGAGACCGGTACTGAAGTCTCCCGTGACAATCGATGAATGTAATCAGTCTGGTCTATTTCAGATTTTGTTAAACTACACCTACGAAGAACTGGCTCTATTTTGGGGGGGACTCGAGAGGAGAGAACTCCTGAAGTTGTAACGCACGTGAAACTACCTTCGTCACAATCATCATGCTTTGGAGGAGACTTTGCAAATGTCTTTTCTGTGATAGTTCTCACTCTATTCTTTATCTTTTCTAAGTAACTGCGAGTAGATTTGATTTGTTTTGAAGTTTGAGCTGCCAAATCATTCTCAGTCGGTGATTCGTAACAGCAAGAGATTTCTAAAACATTTTTGTCTTTTGAAACTTTTGGTATTTCGAAGGATTGGTTTAGTAACGGACTACGGAGGCCTACGTCTCTTCTAGGCTCTTTTGTTATTACTCTTTGAGGGTTAGGGAAGTCGAATACTAATTCTGGGTCTCTTTCAGTGCCTTTTTTCTTTAAGGTGTCTTCAATAGCTTTTGTGAGGGTGTCTGTACCGAAAGTTCTATCAATGCTCATTCTAGCTTTTTGCTCTTCAGTATAATTATCACATTCTATAGTATATGTACCAGTTGAAGAGTTGTCGGACTGTCCGTCAACATCATCCTCAATATACAATGGTTCCTTTGTAATACACTTCTTGAACAAGTCAGGGGTTTCAGAAGATGCTCTGCTTTTGCGTATCAAAGGGCTTTTTGAGTTCTCTGGGGTAGAGAGACCATTATCAGGAGTTAGAATATCTAATTCTGGACTTGATATGTCAGTCAACATCAGTCCCTCAGGGCTCTGGTCAATTATATCAGCCATAGCATGCCTGTTGATGTTACCATAACTTGGTGTTCTATGTACTTCCCTCATATAAGAATTACTCTTCAAAGGCAAGTTGAGACCCTGGCGAGACGTGAAATTGTCACTCCTAGACATAATACTATCAACTATAGGACTTTTGGACGTGCGTTTTGGCAGGACAGTGTCAGGGGATTTTATATGTCTATTTGTAACAGGAGACGTTGTGTGCGTAACATTTTGAGCTAATGGACTGTTCCGGAGCTTTACTGAACCAGATAGGCCGCTGTCTTCCTGGTCTGAGGAGAAGTAGCCTTCGGAGTTGTACCCTTGAGCTTTGCGGGGGAGCTTGGCGCTCATCGGAGGCCGAGCGAGGGTGGGACTGGGTCTGGTGAGGCTGGCAGACATAGATTGGACTCGTTGATGTCGAGCCTGCGATTTCTTCGCTAGCTCCTCCAGCTTCCGAGTATCAACGGGCTTTGCAGCACCGAAGTCGATGGTAAAGGCCATCGGATGGAGTTTAGGGGTGCTAGCCTCCGATTTCTCATCCTGACAGGGCTCCTCGTCTATCTTCAAGCTGTCTGACGACGATTTCGAGATGGTCGCGTCCTGCCCGTCCGACAGGGGGCTAGACACGTCCCCCTCAACACTAACACTCATGTTTTCAAGGTATCACGCAGAATAAAAGTGACATCATATTCACAATCCGACTTTAAAACAGCCTTCACACATCACTTTAGAAACCAAACATCAAGGTAATCACAGCACACAGCATTGAACTTAAAAATGATAAAAGAATACTTTCGAAAAGTGGAACGAGAGCGCAAAAACTAAAAAAATATGAACTCCACCTACAACATCGAGAGCAAACGAATTATGAAAACGCGAAAGGCTCCGAATTCTCAACAAATAATGTCAGACGTGACAGCTGCTAGTGACGTCCGACACGACACTGCGATTTGAAATTGATTGTTTTATCGATTTGGCAACACAAAGACATTGTGCAAGATCAGTGACCTTATTAATTTGGCAAGGAAGTGTTTTAAAACTTGAAAATATCAAAATGTCATTCAGTTAGCATTGTCTTTGTTAAATAAGTTTAAGTAATTGATGCCAAATGATTCATAGACCATTGAAAAAAATTTTATTCTCTCAAAAAATAAGATCAAGCATACAACTGAAAAGAGAAAAGGAACGCATCTTTAGTATTTTTCAGACGGTCAACATTTTATGTTGTATGTCAAATTCATGGAAATTACGTTACGTTTCACGCATTAATTTCTCTTTTCACCTTTAAATCACGGATTTCTAGTTATCAATTTTGATTATTTTTACTTTTTTCTAAAACTTTACATACTTTTATTGTAACAAACAGAACTGTAAACAATATTTGTGTTTTACAGAATTTATCATGCCCTTTCAAAAACATCACGCGGGTGATGATTTCAAGTACCTCCGGAACGGAACGTAAGCTGTCAGTTCGTATTCGGAATGAACCATGGCAGAGGCGGCGTTTTCCGATGATGGAAAATATTATTCTGCCATCAGCCAAGATGGTAGACTGAGGATATGGGATACAGAAACTAATGTACTCAAACAGGAGTATACGCCAGACTTACATTTGACCTCACCGCCTTCATGTTTGCAATGGATATCGGCCACACAGTCAGCGGTACGTACAACACGTGGTTTTTCTAAGTTATTACACATAGATGTTTTTCCCATGGCTTTCGGTGCATTCGTATCCTTTAATTTCGGTCTACTCGTGATAAAAATTATGTTCGCCGTTATCCAAAGAATTTGGTTGAAATAATGTTTTGTTTTCTTGAACACTCTTCTATTCGTTTGTGACCCTACTTTGTTTACCAACGTGTATCTAGTTTCATAAAGGCTCAATTCATAACTTTAAGCTCTCTACAAACTGTCCTCGATAAACAACTTGAAAAAAATGTAAATATAACCTCAATACATGAATTGGGCACATTTATTTATTATTTAAATAACCTTGATAAAGTACTTCATTCAAATACCATTCGTTCTTTATGTTGTTTGTGAACAAAGTCTACTAAATCTTAAATGTATTGAAGATAGGAAATTCATAATTCTGTAACTTTTTAACTCTAATACTGATAATACTCAAAATTATTTTAGAATATGTGTTTGTTGGAGCAGCATTCGCAGAAAGAAATAAATATATGAATTCTACGTACAAATTTTTTATATAATTTCAGGTTACACCACAAAAAGGCGGAAAAAGAAAAAGCCTATCAGAAGAAACGCACTGCATAGCCCTCGGTACATCCAGCGGAAAGATTTTAATATATTCAGTATCCCAAGCTAAAGTGGAAACCGTTTTATCTAACGAAAATACCAGTAGTGCTATAAGTACGCTAGATTGGCACAGGAAATATGGCCTCTACAGTTGTAATAAGGAGAATAATGTGTGCGAGTGGGACTTGCATAGCTCGTTAATTAGATTTAAGTATAATGTTAATGTTGACAGTAAGAATAAACACGGAAATAATGTGTGCGCCATTAAAATTGTTCCGCATAAGCAGGTAAGTTGACTTATTAAACTTTTTAAATTGATCTTTGACACACAAAGTGACCAAATATGCAGAAACACGAGTAAAGTATAAAAGAGAGTTTTTGACCACTCATAACTATTGTGGGTTAGTAAAAACACTGCCAAAATAGAGGCCTTTTAGCAAAAAGTCATAAATGTTGGGCTCCTTAATTCAGACTTCAAATCCATCCATCAATGCAAAGCTTCTTGTTAAACGTTTTCATATTCTTGCCTAGACTGGTTTGCCAATTGCTAGTTATATGTTTTTAAATATTGCCCAACGCTTGGAATTTATTCTTCGTTGTGAATGCCTTTAAAAACATTTAAAGTTTTTTTTACCCATGTACACAAATATCCAGACCTGAAACAACTACTTGTAGACATATTTTTATTAAAGTTCCCACCCTTTTTTGTAGAACACAAACGCCAGGTTCTTAGTGGCAGCATCGTACCAGGTCCGACTGTGGCGGTTACACGATGGAGACGCAACAGTTGTAAGGAATTTGGGACACAATGCGGCACCCACTGCTCTGTTATCAATAGCATCGCTCAATGATGTCTGCTGGCTTATTGAGGGTTCACAGTGAGTAGAAGAGTTATTATTTGCAATAAAGCCATGTACCCTCAGAGTTGCCTTAGTCAGGCAGTAAAATATATTATGATCGTAAGAAACACTACAAAATAATGACGAATTTCGTAGCATGATGTTTTATAGCTAATAGCCTTCCTTCCTCCCGACACAAAAAGAATTTTCACCTAAGAACCTGCATTCCTGAGATTAGCATGGATAATAAGCATTATATAAGAATGGATAATAAGCTTACCTCCAGATTTAGTGCACTATGAAGCCATGACTAAACTAAAGAAAACCACAGTGCAACATCAGTTTTGTAACCTAACGACTTGAAACCAAACTTTAATATTATTTTGTTGAACATAAGTCACTAATATTACGTCCAATTTCAAACTATGTAACTTCCACAGAAACGAACGCCTCCTCTCATTCTGGGACGTAACAATAACAGAAGACCTTGCTCCCCAACTAAACGGAGATGAAACACCACACAAAAAACAACGCAGGAAATCCATCAGCAAAGCATCCCTTGTCACCACTACCACACCTATGTACAACTTTGTACTGGAGGATGTTCCAAGGATCGTGGATGTGGTGTTGAAAGAGGAGGAAGGTGCTACACGGTTGAGTCTGGCTGCTGCCACCAGGAGTGGAGTTGTGCATTATTATGGGCTTATGTTGAATGGGTGAGTTTTTAAATATTTTTCTCGTGGGGATGTAATTCTGGCTACAAGCGCAGTGTAGGATGTCCATCCACAAGGTGATAAAAACCGGTTTTTATTAGAAATAGGTAGGGGAGGCCTATGTTCAGCAGTGGATGTCGTATTGCTGAAAATAGGCCTCTATGATGCTAGATAATACATGCCTTGCCACATAGCATCTATGTAATTTTGTTAATGCGGTATTCGTGAAGTTTGTGTGGATACTGAACCTTCTGTTTGCCTTAACATGGATGAAACGGTAACCCACGTAATCTTGGAATGCGAGGGTGTTTCTGACCAACGGGCACAAAGCCTCGGCACTTCGAGGTCGCTCTAAGAAGCCTGTGAACGTCCCAGGAGACTTCTGAGCTTCTGGAAGGAGCTGGGTTGGCTCATATAGCTAACCGACCCACCTCACGCATAACGGGCCATCTGAGAGTCCACATGCGGTAAAGGGGATCCCCTAACAATAACAAAACCTACTGAACGGATTTGGTTGCAATTTGGTAAATAACCTGCCCTTCACATGCACCTTCCAGGATTTGAACGAGGCAAATGACAGAGCTGTGCGGGTAGCCACGTATTGGTCGGATGCAATTTGAGTACGTCGACACGCAAAGAAGAAGAAAATAATATCTTCTTGCAACTGTTACTCATACATATAATCTCTCTTAACTTCTACAGATCTTCAACAAAACCAATCAAGCCGTCAGTGACCATCCAAGCGTCCAGTGGCGAGGCTCGGCCGCTGCCACTCCAGTGCTGCAGGCTACCTCCCACCGGAGACCTGCTACTTGGATACTGGAATGGACCTGTATTGACCTTTGAGAGAGTGGTATGTTATTATTAGCAG
Organism: Agrotis exclamationis; assembly: GCA_950005045.1. Lineage (NCBI taxonomy): Eukaryota > Metazoa > Arthropoda > Insecta > Lepidoptera > Noctuidae > Agrotis > Agrotis exclamationis. The sequence goes on from OX465441.1 coordinate 13,226,726, forward strand.
TTTTTGATCTTACTAATATGATAAATGCGAAAGTTTGTGAGTATGTGTGTATGTTTATTAATCTTTTACGCAAAAACCACTGGACGGATTTGGACGAAATTTGGTACACAGATAGTTCTGGCCTGGATTAACAAATAGGATAGTTTTTATCCAGAATTTATCTGTATTTTCCCGTGGGATAATGACATAACAGCTAGTATTTTATACACATTAACGCGTCGCGCATTATGTAAAGCTTTTTTGAGCAAAGAAATTGTTGCAGGCAGTACTCGAACCTACGTCCTTCCTTGGCTTGGCTGGTAATCTGGTATACCTACACGCATAGCTTTACTAATTTTATCTCTATACTACTAACAATAGATATTTTTTTCGTGTATGGCACGACCCGTAAACGGCTCAAGAATGGAACATTTTTATATTTTAAACATCGCCACACTTAGACGATAGAAATCTTTCTACATTGTCTTTTTGTCTATCTTTCGTCGACAAAAACAGAAACACTTTTCTACGGTGTCATTCTTGGCGTGCTGGTCAGACACTTGACCTTCTAACAAAATCGTCAATTGTTTGATTTCTAATTATTGTCCTGTAAAAAGTGATTGTTTGCCCAAAAAACAATAATCAATAGAAATAAGTTGCCATAAAGCCTCCTGCAGACACACGCGATTAATCGCGCTGCGACAACGAGCCAAGCTAATTTCCACTCTAAAAATACTGTGAATGGACCGCGACAAGTCGCCCCGCGCGATTAATCGCGTGTCCTCCTCCTGGCTTAAAATTTCACAACAAATTAAACTGATTAGGTAACGGTCGCCTTTATTTTCAGTAAATGTCCTTGTCACGCGTCAAACCAAGGACGTTTTCAATAAATTACTGAGCATTGGGGTCTTTGAATCAATAATATGGTCGTACCATTAAATGATTGACGGCACGGTTCGCGTAGTGGGTGAGCGATCGACTGTTGCTTAGCGTGTATTTTTAACACGTAAATGGTAAAACTGTATCTCATGAACCATCTGTCATAGCGAGTTTCCTCCGTGCCTCGGAAAGCACGTAAATCCGTTGGTCCCGGCTGTCATTTGTAGATATTTGACAGTCGTTACTGTTAGTCAAGCTCTAAAGTCTGACAACCAGTCTTACCATGGGGTATCGTATTACCCAGTTACTGGGTTGTGGAGGTCCGATAGTCAGTCGCCTGTCGCTCCATGTAAAATACTGATATTCAGCTTTATTTGGTTTGACTGGAAGCTGACCTCAATATAGTTGGGAAAAGGCTAGTTATATGATAATGTATTTTTTTTTACAGACACCGGACCTGAAGTCAAAAACCCAGATTCTAATACGTGGTGACAGTAAGGAACAGAAAAAGAAAGTGAAACAGAACAATGAGGTGAATAAAGTGCGCGGAGATCATGACGCGACGCAGGTCACCTATGTGGAGCCTATGGGAGGAGTCGCGAGGAAGAGGGCCACGCCGGGAGGTGATAAGGTAAGGGTGATTTACATTTAGGCGTATTACGTAAAGGCACGTACGGTGCATCCACACCGCCGGTAACATGTGTGGAGCAACAAAAGGCAACACGGTAACATTCGGCAACATTCGGTAACTTTTGTGGCTCCTTGTTACTATTTGTTGATTGTTACTCATCCACACCGCAGTAACATCCGACAACAAATGTTGCCGTGTTACTGTATGTCGAGTAACGTTGCTCGACAATTGGCAACATTGTTAGATAATGGGGGTAACATTGTTACCGAATGTTGAGCAAGTTACTCGACTTACAGTAACACGTCAACACTTAGTAACATTTTGTTGCCGGATGTTACCGAGCAACATTTGGAAACGTTGAGCTACAAATGTTACCGGCGGTGTGGATGCACCGTAACTTACAAATAGTTTTTCCAGGTCTGGGTGTTTGTGTATGTCAATTTCTATGTTTGTAAACACACCCATGACACAGGAGAAATGTCTAGTGTGTGTGTGTGTGTGTGTTTTTTTTGTTTTCTCTTTATATCTGCCATCGGCTTTATAGCCATAATCAGATGAGGTCTTAGTTCGAGATAGTTTTTGTGATGATCCATCGAGCATTCACATTATATGGTTTGTTGTTGTGATTTTAAGTTTTCATAGTCTCTGATCCAAGTTCAGGATTTGCCATCTCTTTAAGCGGACTGTATCCCCTTGTCTATTCAGAAGGTTCTTGGCTAAGACATTACTGTGTTTCTTCAGTCTTTCTTTATATGATTTGCATTTTTTACATATTTCTTCTTTCACTGTTGGTATATTTAGGTGCTCGTGAATTTCTGTGTTTCTGACGAACCAGGGAGCACTAGAGATTGTTCTAAGTGATACATTTTGGAACCGTTGCAAAATTTCTATGTTGGAGTTGCTGGCAGATCCCCAGAGTTCTATTCCGTAAGTCCAGATTGGTTTTACTATTACTTTGTAGACAAGTAATTTGTTGCGTAGTGATAATTTTGAATTTCGCCCTAGAAGCCAAGATAAACTTTTCATTTCAAAGGTAGCTGCTTTTTTTTTGGCCTTAATGTGATTGGCCCAGGTTAGTCTTTTGTCTAGGTGTAGTCCAAGGTATTTTACTGTGTTACTGGTTGGCAGTGGTTTACTTTCCATGTAGACTGGGGCACAATCACCCATTCGAAGACTGAAAGTCACTTGTACTGACTTAGTTACGTTAGGGCGTATTCTCCATTTTTTCAGCCAAAGTTCAATCTTATTCAACTGGACTTGTAATTTTTGTGATGCCTGCGTTGGATCTTGGTCACTCGTAAGACATGCAGTGTCATCTGCGTAGGTCGCTGTAGTCACACCATCAGTATTGGGCAAATCTGCAGTATAGATAGAGTAGAGCATGGGTCCTAGCACCGAGCCTTGTGGGACTGATGCTTTCATTTCGTATAGATTAGATAGTTCTTCTTCATACTTAACTTGGAATTTTCTCTGGTCTAAATAAGATTTCAGTATCATATAAAAGGAGTTGGGTAGTAAAGATTTGATTTTATACAAAAGACCCTTGTGCCAGACTCTGTCGAACGCCTGTTAGATGTCCAGGAACACCGCAGAACAATATTCTTTGTTTTCTAACGACTGTCTGATTTTGTGGACCACTCTATGTACTTGTTCTACAGTTGCGTGTTTTTCACGGAATCCAAATTGGTGGTCTGGTATTATACCATTTTCGACCAGAGCTGGTTTCAGTCTACGTGAAAATATTTTCTCAAAGACCTTCGAAATTATTGGAAGAAGACTTATCGGTCTGTAAGAGCTTGGTTCGGTTGGTGGTTTTCCCGCCTTAGGTATCATACATATTTGTGATATCTTCCACATTTTTGGGTAGTAATGGACTCTAAAGACAGCATTAAACAGCATTGTAAGAAACACTATAATTTTTCTGGGTACATGCTTGAGTATTTCACCTGTGATGAGATCATATCCAGGACTTTTATTGTTCTCCAGATTTCTTATCGTTCGTATCAGTTCTCTCGGTGTGACCAGTTTAAGCAGAGGTGATAGTTGTTGGTCACTATTAAGATATTGGTCAACTTCTGCTTCAAAGTCCGCCATCGACGACTCATTTGGAGTGAAAACCGCAGAGAGATGTTGTGCAAAAAGTTCGGCCTTCTCACTTGCTTTTCTGGCCCAAGATCCGGATGGTTGCTTAAGTGGAGGTATGAAATTGTGTGGTCTTTTGAAGTTTTTGGTAATCTTCCACAAGGAATAGTTATCCTGTTTGTGAGCAGATAGATTAGAGAGTTTTTCTTGAAACATTGTGTTTTGGTTTTCATGGATAAGTTCTTTCAGTTCTCTTGCTGCTTTATTAAACTGTTTTCTGGCTTCTTCAGTTCTGGTCAAATGAAGCTGTCTCCGCAATCTTCGTTTGGACTCAAGTTTATGTCTTATTTCTAGTGGTCCATTATTTTTACTCACTAAAGTGTTCAGCGTTGGGGTAGCGCGCCAAGCTGCTGTTTGGATAAGATTGGTAATGTAGAATGTGGCAGAATCTATGTCTTCTTCAGTTTTAAGTTTTATTTTTAAATCAACTTCTTCTAGGTAGTCCGCAAAGGAATCCCAATCAGTTTTTATATTACAAAGTGTTGGTTTTGACTCTCTCCGAATTGCCGAAACGCTAAACGTAGCAATAACTGGAGAATGATCAGAAAGTGTGTCAAATGACGACTCCACACTAAAGTAGATATCTGACATTCCCTTGACTATAAAAAAGTCAAGCAGATCGGGTGTTCTATTGGTGTCAGTTGGCCAGTAAGTTGGTTCGCCAGTAGACAATAGGTTTTGCCTGTGGGTGTCGACACTCTTTTTCAGCTCACGTCCTCTGGTTGTGATGAGTCTAGATCCCCAACAGGTATGTTTGCAATTCCAGTCTCCGCCAGTTATGTACCTGTGGCCCAAGGTGTTGAAATATCTGTCAAACATATCAAATTTGACTTTGTGGTTTGGTGGACAGTATACCGCACTTACGTTTAAAGGGCCAATTCTCTCGTCTATGGTGACTGTTGTTGCTTGAAGCCAATTTTCTTTGAACTCGGAGTGTAGGTGGTGTTTTATGTTGTTCTTTATAATAACAGCAGTCCCACCATGAGAAGTATTATCAGGGTGGTTGGTGCAGTATACACAATAGTTATTCATATTAAATTGTTTACGATCATTGAGGTGAGTTTCGGATATTAAGGCAATGTCCACTTTATTAATTTTTAAGAGTACTTCTAGTTCTGTCTTGTTTGGTGCTAAGCCGTTTATGTTCCAGGTGGCTATACGTAGAGAGGTCATGGTTGTTGTTTACTTATGAGTGTCATGATCAGGTTCATCATTGTGCTCATTTGAGATATCAGTTGGTCTATCCTCTCAGTCTGTTTAATAATGAGGTCTATCAAGCTATGGTTTTCTTCAATACAGATGTTGTCTTTTTCCTTTTTGTTGGAAAGTGTTCTCTGTGACCCTTTGCGGTCACTGTTGTTTAGACTTTTTCGAGTGTTACCTCCTGAAGTCTGAGCGCTTTTAACAGCTTCGCTGTATAATTTGTTGTCTATGTTGGGATATTGGTTTACATTATCTTGATTCCAATTAGGGTTAGGTTTTTCTAGGTCTACCTCTTCACATGTCTCTTTATTTGATGTGACTTTTGTTAGTGATTTCTTTTGTTTTTGTCTATTTCCCCATTTTCGTGCAGCAATTTCTTTGTAGACTTGGCACCCTTTATAGCTAGCAGGATGGCTTCCTGAGCACAAAGTACATACTGCAGGAGTATTTCTGTCCATAGTACATACAGTCGTTTTGTGTTCGCCTGCACACTTGACACATCTGTAGGGTCGCATACAATTATTTTTAGTATGTCCGTACTGTTGACATCGCGTGCATTGTACAACAGTGTTTTTTCTTTTCGGGTCTTCTATTGTGATTTTTTGATGATATATATATTTGATCTCTTTAACCTTTCTGTTGTTTTCGTGAGGAAACAGATTGACAAAGAACGTGTTTAATGGCTCTTTTGAAATCTGTTAATTTCTCTAGGTCATCAATGCCATAGAGCATGATTGGTGGAGGTTTGGATGATTTTCGAGTTTTGTTGGACTCAGTGGGAATCTGGGTCGGTTCGTCCACATTTAACAATGAGAAACTGTTGCTCGTGTTTAAATCTGGTGAAGCAGGTTCTTGAATGTTTTTAGTGTTTATTCCTCTATGTTTATTCAGTTCTTGCTCTCTTGACTGAATTCTTTTAGCAGTGTGTGTGTGTAAAATATAAAATAATATTCGTCCTTACAGATAGAAGTACCGATGGAGGCGCGCCTAGCTAACCTGGCGCTGGATGTAAAAGACCGCAGCAAGTCTGCTGTCAGTCAGAACCTCACCAAACTACTCATGCAGGGGCTACACTCGAAGGATAAAGGGTAAGTTTTGCCTCACTTTTAGGACATTCATTAATAATGTAATTGAAACATCAAAACAATAAGTCGATTTTAATCATTATTACATAGTATTAAAACAGTCACTTCCCTCTGTCTGTCCCTATGTATGCTTAGATCTTTAAAACTACGCAACGGATTTTGATGCGGGTTTTTAGGGTTCCGTAGCCAAATGGCAAAAACGGAATCCTTATAGATTCGTCATGTCTGTCCGTCCGTATGTCACAGCCACTTTTTCGTAAGAGCTATCCTGTTGAAACTTGGTAAGTAGATGTATTATGTGAACCGTTAGGATTTTCACACAAAAATCAAAACAAAACTTTTGGGTGTTCCCCCCATACTTAGAACAAATTTTTTTTTCGCCAAACCCATACGTGTGGGGTATCTATGGATAGGTCTTTAAAAATGATATGAGGTTACTAATATCATTTTTTTATAAACTGAACAGTTTGCACGAGAGACACTTCCAAAGTGGTAAAATGTGTGTGTCCCCCCCCCCCCCCCAGTAACTTCTAAAATAAGAGAATGATAAAACTAATAAAAAAAAATATGTAATGTAGACCTCAACAAAAACTTCCAACGAAAATTGGTTTGGATGAGATACAGTTAGCAGATTTTGAGATATAGTACATTTTCAAAAACCGCAAATATAACTTTGCCATTCATACAAACACTATGAAAATCAAAGTTATTTTTATTGTTTGTGTATATTACTTACTAATCTCAATATAATTATATCCCTAATCTATGCTTGCTACTACGGAACCCTTCATGGGCGAGTCCAACTTGCACTTGGCCGGTTTTTTTCTAAAGTTAATCTTGGAAATGACTGATGCGTCTCGCAGATACGCCAGGGGTTGCCACTCAGTTGTTTAATTGCTCCCCAAATTGAAAAAAAAAGTGTCTGTCCATTATTTCTGAAATATTCTTTTACTATTCTGATTGTAAATTTCCTATTTATTTCCAGTATAATATTAACAGTACTTCAAAAAGATGACCCACTGGTAGCACTACGTACTGTGACCAATTTACCAGCTGACTACGTACCACAGTTGTTGGAGCAACTTGCTGACATGGCCACGAGGAAAACTAGCCAGTAAGTAGAGTATTAAGAGATTATGTAAAACAAATATACATAAGTGACCACACTTATCAATTTTCAGTTGCTTTGAATGTTCCAAAGCTAAGTAGAAAAGTGTGATCTCACTTTGAAGTGCCATCTCACGAAATCGCGACAAACGCTTAAAACATTGTACATAAAATTTACAATGTCTTGTAAACTGTGTATAATAAAATGCGGTTAGAGGACAGCCCGTACTGCCGTTTTTGCCCAATGACAGATGTCAAAAAGGAGACCATGAAGCATCTTTTATGTGAATGCGACTCTCTGGCTGGAAAGCGTATGGGACTTCTGGGCCAAGCTTACCCTGACCCAGAGGACTACAGGAATCTGCCAACAGGGGGAATTATATCGCTTCTGAGGTATATTTTTGCCGAAGAGGCAGATTGAAAAGGCTAAGGGCTAGACACAATAGATCCAAAAGGGTCGGAGTGTCGGCAAGGTTACATTGGGCCCGCAATAGCAAAAAAAAACTGTGTATAAACATAATACAGTGTGTCTTGAGCCTAAGCGAGGTTTGCTGATGCTGCTTTGCGACGCAATTTGACCGATTCCAACTAAAAGTGAAAATTAACCTTGTTACTAAGAAATAATGATACAAATCGATTGACTTGACGTCGTCGTGGCGATCTTGTTTTGTTTTCATCTACCCGTAGACAACAACGTGTTTTATGTCATATGTCGTAGTGGTAAGGTTGATTTTCACTTGCAGTTGGAATCGGTCGAAATGCGTTCGCATCGCGTCATGGCGAAGCTCCTAACCAACGACCATTTATATCTAGACTCCTAATCACAGGCGACCGATGTCTGTCAACACATTAGGCAAAAAAGTCTTAAGTTCGTATTAGTTTCGACCACTCCTGTGAGTCCCCTCGTCGCACTGACCTTGAGTTAGCCAATCAGAACGCAGTACCCCGTCCCCCTCGCTTACGTCGTACCTCAGCGACTTGGCAGAAAATTTTCGTTAGTCAGATCGTGCATGAGCCGTCTAGATATAAATGGTCGTTGCTCCTAACAGTACCATTTCTCTATCCAGATGTGCAGCAGTCTGCACATGGCTATCAGCAGTAGTTCGATGTCACTCTGCTCTACTACTCGCTACGATGGGCTCGCGAGCCTCCGACCACCTCACACAGTTGCTAGCTATATTTACACACAGGTATGTTCTTATATCACTTGTTTTTGATTGACTTAACCTTTTAAACGCCAGGCTACGAATCGGTGAAATAAAAGTTCCTCTCTTTCTCAATACTTTATTGCATTCCATAATGTGAGGTAAACAGTTGGTAGGTTAAAACATTGAATCAATTATGGACCCCGTCGGGCACAGCATAGTTAAATTAATTGGAAATAGGAGAGAGGATGAAGGCGCTTTTTTGTTTTTAAAAAGAAAGTTAAGAAGTATTAAATTAGAATAATAAAATGGCTTTTGTGGTATTTCAGTATATTATAAATCATAATCATATTTCATTCAATTTTTATTTAATTTTATTGAGGACTACTAAATTTGTATGAGTCTTAATATATATCATAATGTAGAATATTTACTAAATAAATTGGATTCTGCTTCTCTTAAGCTCCAATTTGTAAAATATTATGGTGTACAATAAAAAGTATTATATCTGTCTATCTACATAAATAGAGAGATATAGAATAGATGCAATAAAATCAAACGAAACAACAAAAATCGTGAATACTCTCTGTCGGATATATCCGACTCTGGCGTAATGGGCTTCGATCATTAATAACAACTAGATACACAATCCCGTACAAAAACGAACTAAAACTGTCCTCACGTAGGTCGTAAAATAGAAAGAGAAAGAAAACAGAAAGAAACATAACTGGCCAACATATTATACCAAAAGAAATTAAACCTTATTCAAATGAGTTAAAGTTGGATTTAGAACGGTCATAAAAACTTATTAAATTTTACGACCGCGACTCGAATCAACACATGTTACCCGACTAAATCAAGTAGCCATGTGACACTACGAACTGTACGTTTAGTAAAAGTCTTTTCAATTTAGGTGCTTTATAAACCCGGCTGATAATTTCGTCAATTTTAAAATAAATGTTTTACGGCGATTTCTTAACGAAATATCAGTATTTATAGTACAGTGATAGTTATTATATATTGGTAATGTTAGTACTTACTGAAAAAATGAAATTACATCCTTTTTTCCGGTCCTGGAAGAGTGATTTTTGCACTTTTTAAACGAGCACAGAGGCATGTTTACGTTCCGAGCGTTAGAACAGTACTAAACCAAAAGGATGACCGATCTCTGATTTGGTCATTCTTTTGGTGAGGACGTTTTTTGTCGCTGATTGTGTATCTAGTTGTTTTATATGATCGAAGGTAATGGGCCCGAAAACATTTGTCGGATATATCCGACGTTGGCGGTTAAAAGGTTAAGTCTCATTTAGACGATGCAAGAACTCGCACGCGAGTTGCGTTACATTGCTGACTTTACACATACAACGAATTCAGTTGATCAAACAAATACCGCAATGTAGTGAAATTCGCATAAGAATTCTTGCTCCGTCTAAATGAGGCTTTAAAAATAAGAGGTTCAAGGTAAATGTATATTCCCCGATTTCCTGGTGACGTCTGGACCGATTTGGAAAATTCCTCTTTTGTTTGTAAAGGTATACTACCCAGAAGGTCCATAGTAATCAGGTTAGGATCTGTTGATAGGATCCTGGATCAACCGCGATTGCTACACAACAAATTATAACATTTAAAAAGGTTTTTTTTTTTTTGTAAAAACATCGGAAGACTTTCCCACCCAGGGAGGGACTGTCAGACTTGTACTGACTAAGATCCACGATGTCCTTCAATCGCCCTTTACGTTCCATAGGGTCACGGTTATCTGATGAGACAGTCCAGAGTTAAACAAAAACTTTAAAAAAAATGTAACCAAGCACCTTCTAAAACCAACATAATTAACTTAAATTCGTTTCGTAATAGTATATTTAATTACAAGTGCGGAAAGGCTGTCATTGCAAAGAGTTCCGACAAATGTCTACCCGAGCCGAGGCGAAGGCGAGGGTTGACAGTCGGAACAAGTTGCAATGACGGTTCCGCACGTGTACTGAACGACTATTTTTAATACAGTTGCAAAAAAATGAAGCAATTTAATAAATAATAAAAACATAATAATCTAAACTCGCAAAGAAAATTTCTGGAAAATGACGCCAACCGTAGAATATAAGCAGAGTTTTTTTTTTCTTCACCCATTTTGGTAGGTAAAGGGAACGCCCATACAGCTTAGTCTTCAGTAGATTTTTTTATTGATATGAAATGAAAATGAGAACTGATGGAATGAAACCTAACGTAACTCATTCAATTAAATCATTAAATCTGACATTGAAATAAACTAGTAGCTTCTTTTTAGAAATATACGTTTTTGTATGAATCACAAAAACTCTTTAGTAAAAACTTCATGGTTGGTTTTTCTTTTTAATAGACATTATTTTGACAGTTGGGAAAGAGAACGCACTAGTGTGTAATAGCCCACTTTCCGAACGCTATACGTCCCTGCAATATGACACTTTTTGAGCAACTGCATTAAAAATATAATACCTACTATTCCCTCAAAACTCTGATTCACTATTACGTGTTCGCACAGTAGAATTCGGACGAAAACATATCCAAAGTGCACTTGGCCTCATGTTGTAATTTCCACTTGAACATAACAATGTTCTTGTTTCAGACGGTCCCACCTGTGTCAGTTACTGAACCTGAAGGGTCGTCTGGACCTCACCATGTCACAGCGGAGTTCGGCCGACGTCGCGCTCGACGAACAGGAGCCCGTGCTTAATTATAATGGTGAGTTTTATTATATTTAATAATAATTTCATCTGAATCTCTACAGAAAATCCTGAGATCTCTCGGACAAATGTCAAATACGACAGTCCGTCATTGGACTTTATTTTACAATGTGGGTACGTCGAAAACAGGTGTTCGGGTTGATCGTTTGCATGAAGAAGAGACAGCAAGAAACAACATGGTTACCTTTTAAAATAAACTTTTATCTTTTTGAAATCTGACGCAGACTCAAATACATTACTCTCGACAAGTCCTGTCCATACCGAGACAGACTACTCGAAACTTAGGGCCCGGACCGGGGTCACGGGACTGACGAATTACCGTGATCCCGGAACGTAATGGGCTATTGAAGAACACTGTGGATTTTAGTCAGTACAAGTCTGACAGTCCCTCCCGCCCTGCCCTGGGTGAGAGGATTCATTTGAAGATTTTACCACGATAAAAAAAAAGCCAGGCAGTGAGACCTACCACCGCCATTACTCTCTAAATGTCCATACTGAGACAGACAACTCCTTTCCAACCACTCCGTTCACGACTTTGGTCTAAGCTGAACGCGACACGGCGGGATAGACGGCGGAACGTCATGCTCGCCCAACGACCATTTATATCTAGACGCCTCATGCACGATCTGACTAACGAAAATGTTGTGCCAAGTCGCTGAGGTACGACGTAAGCGAGGGGGACGGGGTACTGCGTTCTGATTGGCTAACTCAAGGTCAGTGCGACGAGGGGACTCACAGGAGTGGTCGACACTAATACGAACTTAAGACTTTTTTGCCTAATGTGTTGACAGACATCGGTCGCCTGTGATTAGGAGTCTAGATATAAATGGTCGTTGATGAGTTGTCATAACGATACTCGATCATCGATATCGACCGCGTTTGGCGCTCTCATTGGCCCGCTCCAAGGTTGTATGAACTCTCGACCAATGAGAGCGCTAAACGCGGTCGATGCGTATGACCGAGTATCGTAATGACAACTCATGGTATGGGTACAGATATCTGGTGGAAAGCCCTAATGTTTCTATTATTACGAAGTTGTAAACCTGTCTCCTCCTATTTCAGACTCATCATCAGACGAGGAGATGGAAGCCGAAGCGTACCAGTCAGACAGCGGCGCGTCCTGGGGAGATGACAAGTTTGAGGACGAAGCGAGCGCCGCAGAGGACGAGTCCGACGGAGATTGACGTTATGGAATAAATAGTTCGTTTTCATATTGCTGTGTTTTATTTTTATCGGCGTGTGTGTATGACCAGATGTATGAATGTGGATGAGTTTCTGCCTACCCACGTGGGACTAGGTCCTCACCGGACACGGAAGTTTCGGGAGGTATCTGTGTCTGAGGAGGGAAGAAACGCCTGGGTGTCACTGCGAGGATCGCCTGGAGGACACAGTAGAGCATACGGTGCAGGACTGCCCCGCTTGGGCAGAGCACCGACGTGTCCTCACGGCGGCGATAGGCGGAGACCTCTCGTGTACGTTACTCCAGCAAGAAAGTATCTCCTAGAGTTATATGAGTAGAACGTATAGTTGGTGCCTTATTTGCTGTAAATGTGCCCCCACATAAAAAATGTGTGTCGTTTTGAAAAAAAAGCGGAAAAACGATTCTTGCTGGGGTAACGTTTTTCTAGCAGGAAAATTCTAAACGAGTGATCGGAGAGAGAAAAATTGTGCATGGCCAGAGAGCTTATACGTGTGCCAAAATGTGCCCCAAAAAATAAAATCTGTGCCCCTTCAGATTTTCGAGATATTGCGTTTCCTGCTGGAGTAACGTTTTGATGAATCGTATATCTCTAAAGCCATAGCATGTGCCCCTGTAGAATAAACATACACGAGTAGCTCTTAATGTGTGCCCCTTAGTGCCCCAATTAGATTTAAGAAAATATTTATAGTTTTCAAATTATCGCGGTTTTATGAAAACCCGAAAAAACATCGCAGCGCCTAAATGAGACAAGGCATAAGTTCGCTGAAAACTGTATTCGGTCCTTCTTGACGCTAATAATAACCATACAAAGTGTCAAAACTGTACATGCATGCGTTTTTGAATAATCTTGCTAAAAGTCAAAACGATGGTGTTGTAGCGCGTAGGCATAATATAATTAGTTAGTCTAAGGCACATTAGATTAAGTTACTGTATAAATTCACTGGAGTCAGACATTTCGACACAGTCGTCCAATAAACTTCAAACCGAGAACACGCATATCATTTTGCCGCCCCTTCTGTCAACAATCACTCACGCACCCACATTACCGGCAAAGTGGTGACCCGACGTGTGCGCGCGCCTCTTATAACTCTCGCATAATTTAACCGCGCACGATAAACGACCCGTGATATCAAGCCGCTGCTCAACCACAGCCTGCAGCCATGTCTACATCTGCATCACCGACCCCGGAGCAGCCACAGCAGATGACGGCAGTTACCATCACACCAAGAATACCGGACTTCTGGCGAGACCGGCCCAGACTCTGGTTCCACCAATTCAGCGCCATCGTAGACCCTCAAAAGGCAAGTGACCTCCACAAAAGTCAACTTTTAATAGCTAGGCTAAAACAAAGCGAATTAAGTGACATTAGTGATATTTTAGAAAACATGCCCGAATCAAATAAATTCGAAACGCTGAAAGACAGGCTAATTTCCGTTTACGAGGAGTCGGAAACCAAACAATTAAACCAACTCTTAAACGAGATAGAGCTCGGGGATCAAAAGCCGTCACAGCTACTTAGACGAATGCAAGATCTAGGAAAAAACCGAGTCCCAGATGAAACCTTAAAATTATTGTGGACCGGGCGCCTACCACATTCCGTTAGAGCCGTCTTAACGGCATGTGATTCAGGCGAAGTACAATTAGATAGTCTAGCCAAAATCGCTGATAAAATTATAGAGAATACCAAACCGTCTGAGATAGCTTCTGTTTCGAAGCCTTCTCAAAATTTAGAAAATAATACTTCCGAAATATTAAATGAACTAAACAAAATGAAAATGGAAATTGCAACATTAAATAACAAACTAGGAGAAAACAATAGAAAAAATCATCACGAACCGCGAGAACGAAACCGACATAATCCCGGCCCGTCTCGACCGCGTTCCAAAAGTCGCGAAAATTCACAAAAAAATCGAGAAAAGTTTTTGAACCAGTCCGCGAAACCCGGCGACTCAAGTTTTCTGTGTTTTTATCACTACGTCTACGGCAATAATGCGCGCAAATGCGGAGATCTCGTTAATTGCCGCAAACACCCTACACAAAATTCGGAAAACTAATTCAGACACCGGCACGAATAAATAATGTCGCCGGTGTCGAACATTCATATCGTTTGTGCGTAACAGACACTACAACAGGTGTGCGATATTTAATCGACACAGGTGCCGACGTCTCCGTGTTAGCCGCAAAAAAGCAAAATTCCTGTAGGACGTCAGACTATGTGTTATATGCAGCAAACGGCACAAAAATAAAGACATTCGGTGAAAAAGTCATTACGGTCAATCTAGGGCTACGCCGTACATTTAGATGGAAATTTATATTAGCCGACGTACGTAGTTCGATAATAGGTGCCGATTTCCTAGCCGCAAACAAACTTTTGGTAGACCTACATGGTAGGAAATTAGTCGACAAAGTCACATTGTTATCGCGCACCACAAATGTAATATCCTCCAACGAACCGAGTATTCGTACAATAGATGTCAATGACGAATACCATCATATCTTACAAAAGTTTCCTAGCATCACCAAACTAGAAAATTTTATGACAGACCCCAAACATGACGTACAACACCACATTTATACCACCGGTCCCCCGGTTCATGAAAAAGTACGTCCACTCAATCCGAAGAAATACAAAATAACGAAAGCTGAATTCGAACGAATGATGCAATTAGGTATTTGTAGGCCTTCAAATAGTCCTTGGGCTAACCCACTTGTGTGTGTTACTAAAAAAGACGGTGAAATAAGAGCATGCGGAGATTATCGTAGACTCAACGCACAAACTATACCCGACCGTTACCCATTACCGCGACTACTTGATTTCACTTATCTACTCAGAGGCAAAACCATATTTTCTAAAATTGACGTGCGAAAAGCCTATTTTAATATTCGCATGGCACCCGAAGATATTCCCAAGACTGCAGTCATAACTCCATTCGGTTTATTCGAATTTACAAGAATGAACTTTGGATTACGTAACGCAGCACAAGACTTCCAAAGATTAATCAATAAAGCACTGGAAGGTCTAGATTTCGCATTCCCATATCTAGATGACATTATTATCGGATCGGAATCTAAATCTAAACATTTAGAACATCTAGAAACACTATTAAATCGTTTAAATAACTATGGCTTAACAATTAACACAAATAAGTGCGAATTTGGTAAATCCGAATTAGATTTTCTCGGTTACCATATCGATTCACAGGGCGTAAAACCGAGTGCCAAAAAAACACAACTTATTAATGACTATCCACAACCGAAAACAATTGAGGAACTTCGACGTTTTCTCGGCATGATGAATTTCTACAGGCAAAGCATTCCAAAAGCTGCAGAGATTCAAGCACCACTTAACGCGTACCTGCATAACTCAAAAAAACGCGACAAAACTGAGATAACATGGAACGAAAGCGCACTAAAAGCGTTCAGTCAATGTAAACAACTCATAAACAATGCAGTCATGCTAGCCCACCCAGACGCAACCGCACCCTTAGTATTAATGACAGACGCTTCTGGTAGTTGTGTAGGCGCAGCTTTAAATCAAAGAGTTGACGGAAAATTACAATCCCTCGGATTTTATTCAAAAAAGCTTACGGATACCCAAACAAGATATAGTACCTACGACAGGGAACTTCTTGCTATATACATGTCAATAAAACATTTCCGTCATATGATAGAAGGTAGAGAACTAACCGTATTAACGGATCACAAACCATTGACTTTCGCACTAACAAAGAAAGTTTCACCATCAGATTCACCAAGGTGTTTGAGGCAATTAGATTTCATCTCTCAATTTTGCGATAATATTAAATATATAGAAGGCGATAAAAATACAGTAGCCGACGCCTTATCTAGAATTGAAGAGATCACCATGCCATCTTTATTCGATTACCAAAAATTATCTGAATTACAAAAAACCGATTCTGAATTAGAAAGTCTACGCAAACGTAGCAATCTTCAATTTAAATTAATTACTATGCCCGACACCGAGATAAAAATAGCATGCGAAACATCTACGAACGATATACGTCCTTATCTACCTAAACAATTCCGGGAACTCGCAATCAAAACATTGCACAACGTGAGTCACCCCGGCGTCGCCACTACGAAACATTTAGTTAAATCTAGATACTTTTGGAGTGATATGAACACCGATGTCAAAAACTTCGTTAAAACGTGTATTCCATGTCAAAAAAGTAAAATTCAACGCCACACAATAACTCCGTTAGGCGAATTTAACACTGGGAACCGTTTTGAACACGTACACATAGACATTATAGGACCCTTACCACCTGTTGAGGATTTCAAATATTGCGTCACCATTATAGATAGAGTTACGAAATGGCCTGAAGTTATACCAGTAAAAGAAATAACAGCTGAAACAGTTGCTAGGGTGTTCGTCGAACATTGGATCGCTCGTTTCGGTTGTCCAGTAAGAATAACTTCAGATCAAGGTCGTCAATTCGAATCCGATTTGTTTCGACAATTATTGAAAATACTCGGTATCGAACGCATCCGTACAACAGCGTACAACCCAAAGGCGAACGGTATGGTCGAACGACTACATCGTACTTTAAAAGCCGCTATTATGGCAAAATGCTTAGATAGCAAAGTATGGGTACATGAATTGCCTATAATACTCTTAGGTTTACGTACAGCGATTAAAATAGACTTAGGATACAGCCCATCACAATTTTTGTATGGTAGTAGTATAAGACTTCCAGGCGACCTATTCCAATCTAAACCTTCATCCAATATTAACGATCGCGAATTTATAAAACAATTAACGCAATCTTTATCATCAGTCCCAAATCTTAGCATTTCAAACTCACATAGCAACACAAACAATAACGTATTCGTTCACGAAGATTTATCAGCTTGCTCTCATGTATTTATTAGAAACGAGGCAAGGCGAGCTTTAGTACCACCGTATGAGGGCCCATTCAAAGTCTTATCGCGGCATAATAAATTCTTTAAGTTGGAATGTAAAGGTAAACAAATCACGGTGTCACTTGATCGCTTGAAACCAGCCTATTTATTAAGGGGTGACGACGTGTTGGTCCCACGCCCGGAGAGCACAGCGACCACTCATAACAACACTTCACACCCGCCGAGCGATAAGACGCCACTCAAGACCGTTCCACAGCCGCCAAGCGATACGACGTCATCCGACACCGCAAAGCCCGATTCACAGCAAGTTACAAGATCAGGTCGCATCGTTAAGAAGACCGTGAGATTCAACATGTGAACCGTCACTTCGTCGTCAACCACAGCCCACATCAGCACTTCACTGCCACACGACAACAAGCACGCATCACCCAAGCCAGCCAGCAAAATGACGTATGATCGTAGCACAAAACAGCGCAGCTGCGAGCAGCAAAGCCAGGGTTGAGAACTCCAGCATCAACAGCTTCAAGATGCTCTTGGCCGTAGTCGTCTTAATCAGCACAGGCGTAACCTTCTGCGTACTCTACGTGGGGTGGCGATACTGCAAACGTCGCGTCTAAACCGCCATAGAGACAAGAATCAGAGGCACCATCACACAGCACGCCAGCATTAGAGCACCGCCCATCATGCAGACAAACCACCCGTGCGTCAACCCTAAAACAGCATATAGTGAGGCATAAAGTGAAAAGTGCGCGCTAATAGTGTCCGACAACCGTAGCGTTTAAGTACTTTTATCTTCGTAGACATAAATATATTGTACTTCTAGTTATAATTTAGTATTGGGGTTCAACAATAAAATTTAGCTTCAACTAAGGGGGGAGGACTGTAGCGCGTAGGCATAATATAATTAGTTAGTCTAAGGCACATTAGATTAAGTTACTGTATAAATTCACTGGAGTCAGACATTTCGACACAGTCGTCCAATAAACTTCAAACCGAGAACACGCATATCATTTTGCCGCCCCTTCTGTCAACAATCACTCACGCACCCACATTACCGGCAAAGTGTCATAACTTTGACAGCAAAATACAAGGAACTGGCTCAATCTCAGATGTGTAGGTGTAAACCAAAATCATGTGCCTTTAGTCAAAAATATATGCTGAAAATATTGAGCTTGGAATGTTTTGCATTAAGTAAATATAAACAAAAAACCAAAATATGAAAACAACGGCTGGTTATCCGACCAAATTTGAATGACAACTAAAAAGCGACGGATTCATACATATCGATGACCTTCTTTATTGGACGTATTATACCTAAGCTGTTGTCAGTACAGTTGCGTTCAAAAGTTTTGGGGGCTAATTAAAAAATATATTAAATGCTCCTTGTGACTATATTAATGAAACAGCTTGTTGATGTGTAAATTATTATTTTTCTTCCCTTAATTTTAATTCTTAAAGTACACTAAGTTTCTTAAAGGCCTAGGAACAAAAAAAATAACATAAAAAGTCATTCCTAGAGCTTTATGCACTTAGAGCGTTGTATTGATGATTTTGTTGATTATAATTCTGTAACTGCATACGTCTTACAGCCGCGAATAATATTTTAATCAACATAAAACCTAGCACGCCTGCAAATTGCAAAAAAACGCAAGAAATTTTGAATTTCGCGGGCTGGTTGGAGCATTCCCCTTAATGATGAAAAACTTACTGTTAATTTATCTAACCTACGGCTTATCAATAAATATATATATATATATAAAGACAAATACGGGCTTTTTTTAAATACAAAAAAGAACTAGGTACCTCTTTTTAGTAGTAGGTATTCATCATACATTCCATGAACATTTTTTTTTAACATTGGGACCAATCAAATTTTGGGTCAAAGACCTGGCAAATGGCAAATATCTGGATGTATTTCTGTCGTTCACACATAAATTACTGGATGTATTTTAATTAAATTTAGAATGGAGAAGAAAGCTTACCTTGGAATAGCACTTAGGCTACTATTTATAATGTACTTAATCATGTGTAAAGTCATAGAAACAGCTAATAGAACATAATCCAATAACAACTTAATTTTATTATTTATTACTTTTCTACTTCAGTGTACTCAGGCACAACACGTGTGAACCGGTTAGTGAGTAAAGTAAAGAAGGTCATCGATATGTATGAATCCGTCGCTTTTTAGTTGTCATTCAAATTTGGTCGGATAACCAGCCGTTGTTTTCATATTTTGGTTTTTTGTTTATATTTACTTAATGCAAAACATTCCAAGCTCAATATTTTCACCATATATTTTTGACTAAAGGCACATGATTTTGGTTTACACCTACACATCTGAGATTGAGCCAGTTCCTTGTATTTTGCTGTCAAAGTTATGACACCATCGTTTTGACTTTTAGCAAGATTATTCAAAAACGCATGCATGGTACAATTTTGAAACTTTGTATGGTTATTATTAGCGTCAAGAAGGACCGAATACAGTTTTCAGCGAACTTATGCCTTGTCTCATTTAGGCGCTGCGATGTTTTTTCGGGTTTTCATAAAACCGCGATAACTTGAAAACTATAAATATTTTCTTAAATCTAATTGGGGCACTAAGGGGCACACATTAAGAGCAACTCGTGTATGTTTATTCAACAGGGGCACATGCTATGGCTTTAGAGATATTTATTTATTTATTTATTTATTTAAACTTTATGCACAAGTTACAAAGAAACATGTACAAAGGCGGACTTAATGCCTTGGGCATTATCTCCCAGTCTACCTTAGGGTGATGCAGAGACAAAGACAAAGTAGGTGCAACACACAAGACAATTACTTAATAAGGAAATGAATATAAATTAGTACATATAAACAATACATACATACATACAATATACATACAATCCATACAATAGGTACATACAATACATACAATATATACATACATAGTTTAGAGAAATAAGGAAACAAACAACCAGTTAATTTAGAGATGAATCTGCCAGCTTCTTAGTAATATACTCACGAGCTTTCAACTTGAAAGTGAACTGATTGGATACCGTCCTGATATTCCGAGGAAGCGCATTCCATAGGAAAACTGCCTGGATTGGGAAAGAAGATTTGAGAAAGCCAGAACGGTGAGAGGGACATCGTAGAAGACGATTATTACAAGAACGAAGATTTTTGCTATGTGCAGAGCATAAATATTGGAAGTGAGTAGTCAAATAGGACGGAGAAGTAGGTTTGTCAAGAAGAGAAAACAGGGTGGTTAAGACCCTTAACGCTCTACGCTGGCGAATGGGCAACCACTTTAAAAGTAAACGGTGTTCGGAGACGTGATCATATTTACGGAGATTAAAGACGAATCGAATGCAGTTATTCAGAAGTCGGTCAAGTTTATTGAGTAAAACTGCATTCAGGTCATAGTAACACACATCACCATAATCAATTATGGGGAAGATAAGGGATTGAACGAGCATTGCCTTCACGTGAGATGGGAGAATATTCTTCAACCGATAAAGGGACCGCAGCGTTCCAGTGACTTTTTTGCTCACAGTCGCGACCTGCTTACGCCAGTCAAGGCAAGTGTCAACATGCATACCCAAATCCTTGACATCAGAGCTGAACGGGATGACAGCACCATCAAAGATAAGCGGAGGCACAGACAACCCACTCAGCCTTCGCAAGCTATACGGGCTCCCTATAATGATAGCCTGACACTTGGCTGGGTTAACCGCCACCCCGAATCGATCAGACCAGTTTTTCACCGCTTCTAAATTTCTGTTCAGCTCATCAATCGCATCGGATACGTTGTCAACACTTGCCTGACAATAAAGCTGTAAGTCGTCAGCATAAAGATGATACGCACACTGAAGCTCAGTAGTTATAAGGTCTATAAAGATAGAGAACAGAAGTGGAGATAAAATACCGCCTTGAGGGACGCCAGCTTGAAGATCACACCACCTGGATGAAGTATCACCAGCAAGAACTGACTGCTGACGCCCCTGAAGATAGGAAGAAAACCAGTCTAATACATCGTGAGAGACCATAAGATAGGAGAGGATGGACAAAAGGACTTCGTGACTGACGGTATTGAAAGCATTGGAAAAATCGATCAGCACTAAAACGGTAATCTTAGTGTCTTCCATTCCCCGCCTTATGTCGTCAGTCACTTTAAGGAGAGCTGTGACGGTACTGTGCCCAGGCCTGAACCCAGATTGGAGGGGACTGATGAGGGAGTTCTGGTGAATAAAGGAGGAGAATTGTTTGTGTACACAGGCCTCAAGTACTTTTGACAAAAAAGGGAGAATGGAAATTGGACGAAAATGACTGGGAAGAGTGGGATTAGGAATTTTTGGTAGCGGACGAATATGGGCTTTCCGCCACAGGGAAGGAAAAACACCGGAATAAAGGGAGTAATTAACGATATGGGAAATTGCAGGCAGGAGCTGATCAAGAACCGTCACAATCATGTGACGACTGATGTTATCGCAACCTACTGCTTTGGATTTTATGGATAGGATGATCTTCTTGATCTCTCCCGGATCGACTGGGTTGAAGGTAAAGGGACTAATATTGGGACGCGTCAGACCATTAAGGTAATCCAAGGTTTGAAGTTTAGATAGACTATCAAGTGTGGTAACAGTGGAGAAGTGAAGATTTAGATTGTCTGAGTCAATTGTGTTAGGAAGGTCTGAATGCCGCGATCTACCGATACCTAGAGTTCCAAGGAACTTCCAAATATCAGCAGGAGAAGCAGAGGTGACATTATCAAGAATATGTCGGCGTTTTGCGTTGCGTATCATCTGATTGCAACGATTGCGAGCAGTTTTGAAAAGGATCCACTTATCCTCCGATCTATCCTTTTTAAACTTCCGAAACGCCCGGTCCCTTCGTCGCATTGCCATCCGGATTTCCGAATTCATCCATGGTGCAGGAGGGTGCTTCAGCTTCACTTTCCTGATAGGAGCGTGAATGTCATAAAGCTTGAGTACAAGATCATTAAAAATTGTAACTTTGTCGTCAATAGTAATGGCTTCTTCCAACGGACTCCAATCAATATTAGAAGCATCTTCCGCAAGCTTCTCACCATTCATCCGCGCAAAGGCACGCCTGTACTGGAACGTCGGTTTGGGTTTCGGAGGTTTCAGGATGTAAGACAGGAAAATAAGGTCATGTCGGGAAAATCCAGGAGCGTCAAGTTGACCGTGAGAGGAGACTAGTGAAGGATTAGAGGTGAGGATTAGGTCGAGCCAAGCATCATCTCCAGCAGTGTTGTGATGAGTAGGTTGGAGAGGTAACACGTGCAGATTAGCTGACTCGACCAGGTGTAAGAGTTTACAGGATCGAGGGGAGGTTTGGGCAAGGAGGTTGGTGTTGAAATCCCCCATGATAATGTGATGTGCGTACTCTGAACCCAAAGACTCAAGAACCGATTCGAATTCGGTGAAGTAGTCTAAGGAAGGGGGACAATAGACGACACCGAGGACAGTTTTAGCACCTCTGACACAAACCTCTAGAAAGAGAAATTCAGCTGAACTGTTAGGGGAAGAAGTTGCAATAATTTTAAAAGGAAAATCAGCACGGAGATATATTGCTACCCCACCCCCTCTCTTCCCGATTCGATCATTCCGAAGAAGAACGAATCCTGGAAGAGAGTAAGTGGTCGACAACAGTTCGGGTTTGAGCCAAGTCTCGGAAATCAGGACGGCATGAACATTGTTGTTGGTGAAAGTCTCGTACAGTTCATTGTAATGGCTTGGAACACTCTGGGCATTTATGTGACAAACTAGAAACATTCGGCCAAGATCTTGGTCGAATGTTTGTCGTAACAGGTCACCAAGAGTGTCTTTAACCGAACAAAAACTGTTACCACTAGAAGAAGCAGCAGAGTCATTGGCAGAAAAAAAAGATTCATCATCAGAAATTGTTTCCATAACTTAAGAAGAGACTATAAAATATAAATAAATATGACTATAATAAATAAATATGAAGGAGAATTACACAAACTGTAGGTACGACGCTTGCATCTCTGCACCACCCGCCAGCTAACATCATAAAAAAAAAAATAGTTGAAAAACACAGTATAGGCAAAATAAAAACAAAAAGGAAACAAAAGCAGCCAATTATGTTGACAAAAAAGGAATTGCGGTATTCGGAACGCACCTTACAGAACTTTAGTTTGACATTTGGTGAACGTATCCGATCATAAGTCAAAAAAAAATAAAACAGTATTGTCTATGGTTAAATAAGGTTATGACAGCACGAACTAGATATTAAAAATATGACAGTCACGCAATTTTATGAAAAAAATAAATAGATTGAGGGTAAATGAAGCTGTGTAATTTGTAATAATAAATTGTGAACTTATTGGAACTGGTTGTAGCGGTGTTACGTTGAGAAAAAAAACAAACATGAACTGAGAGGAGTTACGAGGTGAATGTAAACAAAGTAACACATTACCTACATTAAACAGTGAAAGATAGCAAAATCAAGGTAAGATAAACCTGTACTAATTACCTAATGCGTGACTGCTGTTTCTTATTGTGATATTTAATCAATGCTTCTTGTTTTTCAGGCTGTCTCCTGACCCTTCAAACTTGGGATACTTCACCAACAGCGGACTCAATTCTTCAGACGATGTGACTTTGTGTCTGCTTCCATCTGGCGCTTTAATAGAAATTACACCGTCCTGAGTCCAACACGACTTCATGCCGAAGTGCAGCCTCGCTTTACCGAAGACAGATTGCCGGGCCTTAGTCAAGAACTCCTTGACTGAGATGGACGTACCCTTCAGCCGTGTCTTTGCTTTCCAGACCGCAGACTTGTCTTCATAAGTGGAGAACTTCACAAGGATTGGCCTATGGTGTTCCTTATTGGCTGTTCCAAGCCTGTGGCAGACTTTAATGGAGGATGCAGTGATATTATTAAGGCCGAGCTTTTTATTTAACACCTCCATGAAGACTGTGCTGCTGACCTCCCCCTCAACCTCCGGTATGCCTTGGAAAATCAGAGCCTTCCGCCGATGCCTGGTCTCCATCCCGTCAACCTGACTAGCGCACTCACTTATTTGCTTCCTTAGCAAACTCAGCATGCTGAAGATGAGCTCTCTAAAGGACCGGAACTCCTCGGCAACCCTCGCGACGGTATCCTTGGCAGGTCCAGCACATTGTATCTGGGCTTCCAACTCTCCCATCTTCCTGACAAAGCTGTCCTCCAAGCATTTCTGTGCGGATATGATCTCTTCCAGTTGAGACATTGCTGATCCACTTGTGTCCAGTGGTAGTGAAAACAGTGAAGTGAACTGATGAGCTGGCAGGTGGTGTTTAATTAAGGACTGAGTCACATAAATGTGCTGCAAACGTTACTACCTGTTGTGTAGAGGTAATACTCCAATAATTTATTTAATTAAAGTGAAAATACTATTAATTACTATTTTAAATATAAAATTAATATTAGAGCTATGTCTATCTTATTTTCACATATACGATTCATCAAAACGTTACTCCAGCAGGAAACGCAATATCTCGAAAATCTGAAGGGGCACAGATTTTATTTTTGGGGGCACATTTTGGCACACGTATAAGCTCTCTGGCCATGCACATTTTGTCTCTCTCCGATCACTCGTTTAGAATTTTCCTGCTAGAAAAACGTTACCCCAGCAAGAATCGTTTTTCCGCTTTTTTTTTCAAAACGACAGGGGGCACACATTTTTTATGTGGGGGCACATTTACAGCAGATAAGGCACCAACTATACGTTCTACTCATATAACTCTAGGAGATACTTTCTTGCTGGAGTAACGTACACAGACCTCTCGCGCCCGGCATTGGTCGCGGCCATGCTGCGGGGCGAGACGGAGTGGGAAGCGGTCGCCTCCTTCTGCGAAGCAGTCATGCTCGCGAAGGAGGAGGCGGGCCGTGAGAGGGAGACGATAGCGTCCTCCCTCCACCCCAGCCGCAGTGGACCTCCGGCCACCGTAGGTACAGGCATGCGGGCGGCGACTAATGGGCGACTCGCTGTCCGACTATGGACCATGCCCGGGTTGACGGTGCGTTGTGTTCCACGCGCGCCTCAGTGTCAGCATGATGACGGGGCCCCCCTCTAGAGGGTCAAAGCCTGCCGGGGTCGCGGGACTTATCTCATTACCGTGACCCCGGAACATAAAGGGCTATTGAAGGACACCGTGGATTTTAGTCAGTACAAGTCTGACAGTCTCTCCCGCCCTGCCCGGGGTGGGAGGACTCATTTGATGATTTTACCACGATAACAAAAAACCCCATGGGAAGAAGACTGAGTTTATGCTTGTTTGTATTTTATTTAGAAATCCAAACAAGTCATTTCACAAGTAAAATGTATCAGTAAAATCATACTGCGAAGAGCTGGCACAAAAAACTGAATTTCTCAGTAATACTGAGATCGTATGATAGTAAGTTTGTGGCCAAAATCTTCGCCAAATCAAAGGTGAATGGACGATGCTAACAGCAATACGAACCTTTTTTTTTTTAGGGTGGCAAAATCATCAAATGAGTCCTCCCGCCCTGGGTGGAGCGGAAGGGACTGTCAGACTCTTACTGACTAAAATCCACCCGTGTTCCGTCGGATGCCCTTTACGTTCCGGGGCCACGGTATCCTGGATTAAGAAAAATCCGCGACCCCGGCAGGCATTTGGCCCCATAAGGGGCCCCGTCGGTGACGCGTGAAACACGACGCGCCACCGACCCGGGCTTGGTCCTTGGTCGGACGGCGAGCATACCCATTACGCCGCTGTGCCCTTTGCTAATCAAAGGGACACGCGTTGGAGCGTCCACCCCACAGGCTATTCGCATACGGGCAAAGAGACCCCTTAGGCACACAGTGCCTAAGGAAGTTTTTGCCCGCATCCCAGGGTGCACCGGCCCGAAAAACTGGTCTTCCCCCCGGACGTATCCGAGAGGGAACTCCAGTCCACGGGCGCACGTGGAGGTTTACTGTCTTAGCACCCCAGCAATACGAACCTTGGCAGAAGTCCAAAGGCCGTGCCACGACTGAAGTCCTACGGAAAATTCGTGGTGCAATTTTTTTTTAATGCAATTTGATGTAATGACAGGCACTAGGGCCGCGTCAAAAGGGACTTCAGTCATGGAATACGAATACGGGACGGACGACGTTTGCAGTTACACTTTTTTTAGACCAGCGTTCAACGGGTGTTTATCTTTTTGTGGTAAGGCGGTTAATGTTCGATTGGTAAAATCTAAACAGTTTCGGGTAGGTCGACTTGCTGCGGTCTGTACATCTATCGAGGAAGGCCATATAACATCACACTACGGCAAATAGAAGCTGAGCAGCGGAGTGTTGATAATATAAAAACTCAAAATATAGTCATTCGCAACATCATATATTTCATACATCACTTATCTAATAACATACACATCTCGTATGTATAAACTTACAACTAATACTTTGATAATCAGAACTTATCATATATAAAAAATAACTTTTTTAAATTGTGTTTCGGGAATGAGGTAACGGCGGCTTCTAGCGGCGTTCTCTTTTAAAATTGGCAATAAATTGTTAATTATTTAGGATGATTTTACATCTAGTTTTATAGCGTTATTATACAATTCAATTCAATTGACATAAACGCGCAGAATTTAATGACATAAATCCATTCTCAATAACACTAAGCGAAACCCAAAACATACTGCTCTATTGGAACAATATGCTTATAATTAGGCTATCAACTTAGTGCTATTGAAACCGAGCTATAAGAAAATCCACTTCAGAATTTCACCAGATGCAAAAATACCATAAAAGTTACAGAAACAAACTGGTTACCAAAACCTTAGTAACTTAAAAATCACGACTTTAAAAATTGCGTCAATTTATTTTATCCTTTTTTCGACGGCGCTCTGAAAATTCCAACTACGACCGCGTGGTCTCTCTCATAGGGCTCCAAAGTTAGCTGTTCTTGTGGTTTTAGTTTATCTGCCTGTAGTTTCTTTACTTCAGCTGCGAAAACTGCCTCGGGCTGCGCCGTGGAATCTATGCAGGAGGCCTAGAAGAAAATGTATGGAGTTAAAATATGAAATAATTGAGGAGAGTAGTTCAGAATTCGTGTTATTATCAGTGAGAGAGTTCAATCTTATCAACATGTGTGTGAGAACGGTGTTACCATACTACAAAATAATTAAATATTGTTTACTTAAAATGAATTTTACACTGGTATATTTTTTGTTTATGGTAACATTAATGTTAGATTTTATCGTTTGTTTTTGTAACCATAATTAGTAAAAATAATTATGGAATAATTAATCGTTTATTTTAAAAGTGTTAAAACATTTAGGTTGAAACGATATCGGTTCAAAAGGATTAATTCGATCTTAGTATGATTTTTTTACGTTACCCTCACTACATTTGATTATTGTCAAAGTTGAGCTAATTGTGAATTTTAGGACCGACAGGCAGTCTAGTTTTTGCCTCGAGCGGAGCAGGTCGAATTAATCCCTGGTGGTCGCGAATAAAATTGTTCGAGCCGTAGAAGTGTGAATTTACTGTTTTAAAAAGTGGAACACAATTGTAATAATGACTATTGTTGACGTTATTTTATCGAACGAGCTAACAAATCGGAAGCGGGATCGCTACGCGCCTTTGTCGGTCAGACTTAAAGATCCAGGTTTGATTTTTTTTTCATTTCGCCGTTACTGGACTGGGGGTAAGTGCTTTCATTTTAGTTACACAAAAAAATCCAATGGAATGTGACAGACAAATACGATTATCTCGGATGAAAATGGAATGTACTACAAATTTTATGCTTGAATTCGACCTTAAAAAGTTAAAAATCAAACAATTACTCGGTTGAATAAAGTCAAGGAACGTGCCAATAAATTATTGTTTATTACAATTAAATAATTTAGATATGTTTCCGTTTCTGTTTGTAATTGTATTCAGTAATAATTAAAAAATAGTAAAACAATCAGATCAATGTGACGACAGATTTAAAATGCAGTTTTGTTATAATAAAAAGATGAAGTACAAAAATTGTAAAACACCGCTATGAAGTAATGATATGCTAAGATGTGAAGTGTAGATAATAAAGATATATTGAAGTGCAAAAACATCTGCATTCTATAACGTTGTAAATAAAATCGTGATGTGTAATGACATGTGCACATAACTTGGAAGCGAACATGAATTTTGAAGCGCAATAATTGTGCAGTGTGCACATGTTATAGGTCACTATGAGCGAACATCATCTTCGAAGTGCAATGTGCACCCAACGTAGGCCGCTATGAGCGAACACGATTTTTTTAAGAGCAATGTGCATATAACTAGATAAGCCGCTAGGAGCGACCATTATTTTGAAGTCCAAGATTTGATTGTTTTGTACAACAGTGTACAAGCAAACAGCTTAAATTGTTATGATTGTACAGTCCACGTCATGATGTGGTTGGCCGCTTTAGTTCAGTCACTGAGGTAACCACTTGTAAAGCCCACCGTACATATTATTGCTCATGCGAATATTCCCTTGAAGAGCAAACTTCGCGATAACTAAATGATAGATGATGTTTGTTTTGCAAGTAGGTTGTTAAAAAACACTTTTTCACATCAAATAATGTTTTTGGAGCAAGATGTGGCCGGTGTTTCGTGCCTGACTGCTCTGGGACGAAGCGTCGAAGAACTCGGAGGTCACTGTCTCTTAACGTCCAGATAATATTATACTGTTCAAGCCATATGAGGACCATACACGTGCCTGAAATGGTATTTTAAGGAAAGAACCACTAAAATAATTTTATGTAACTCTAGAAAAAAGGAAAAAGCCAAACTGAATGAGAGTAGGGCGTGATGAATTAAAATTGCACTAGAGATAAAATAGATATTAAGACATACCTAATGAGTAAATGAAACCAACATGTTTTGAACAACGGTAAAACTTTAAGAGCTACATAGATTTTAGAAGTCAATGCTGCTTAATAAGTGTATTAGTTGCACGGACCTAGGTCAATCCCACATAAAGTCTAAGTAATCAGTACTTACCTCAGAAATTGAAGTTAAAGTTGAAGTGAAAGTTGAAATCAAAGTGGTAGTCGAAGTCAGAGTTATAGTCTAAGTTAAAATTAAAGTCGTTGTTAAAGTGAAAGTCTAATTCAAAGTGAAAGTTTAATTCTAAGTAAGTCTTATTCAAAGTGAAAGTCAATTCAAAGTGAAAGTCTAATTCAAAGTGAAAGTCTAATTCAAAGTGAAAAGTCTAATTCAAAGTGAGAGTCTAATTCAAAGTGAAAGTCTAATTCTAAGTAAAGGATTTATTCAAAGTGAAAGTCTTATTCAAAGTGAAAGTCTTACTCAAAGTGAAAGTCTTATTCAAAGTGAAAGTCTTATTCAAAGTGAAAGTCTTATTCAAAGTGAAAGTCTTTTTCAAAGTGAAAGTCTTATTCAAAGTGAAAGTCTTATTCAAAGTGAAAGTCTTATTCAAAGTGAAAGTCTTATTCAAAGTGAAAGTCTTATTCAAAGTGAAAGTCTTATTCAAAGTGAAAGTCTTATTCAAAGTGAAAGTCTTATTCAAAGTGAAAGTCTTATTCAAAGTGAAAGTCTTATTCAAAGTGAAAGTCTTATTCAAAGTGAAAGTCTTATTCAAAGTGAAAGTCTTATTCAAAGTGAAAGTCTTATTCAAAGTGAAAGTCTTATTCAAAGTGAAAGTCTTATTCAAAGTGAATGTCTTATTCAAAGTGAATGTCTTATTCAAAGTGAATGTCTTATTCAAAGTGAAAGTCTTATTCAAAGTGAAGGTCTAATTCAAACTAAAAGTCTAATTCAAAGGGAAACTGGAAACGAAGTCAAAGTCGAAATCAAAGTCTAAGTCGAAACCAAAGCCAAAGCTAAGAGTAAGATGTCAGACATTACACATCTTATGTGACTACTGTAAGGCTCGTTCCTTTATTATCATAGAGAAAATTCGAATTTGGTAATCAACGTTAGGGGTGACGTTGTGAGCTACCGTAATCTTTGAAGTGCAATGTGCACATGACAAAATTGGACGCTATGTGCGATCGTAATCTTTGAAGTGCAATGTGCACATGACAAAATTGGACGCTATGTGCGATCGTAATCTTTGAAGTGCTATGCGCACATGACAATATTGGACGTTGTGAGCTACCGTAATCTTTGAAGTGCAATGTGCACATGACAAAATTGGACGCTATGTGCGATCGTAATCTTTAAAGTGCTATGTGCACATAACAATATTGGACGCTATGTGCGACCGTAATCTTGAAGTGCTATGTGCACATGACAATATTGGACGCTATGTGCGACCGTAATCTTTGAAGTGCTGTGTGCACATGATAATATTGGACGCTATGTGCGACCGTAATCTTTGAAGTGCTGTGTGCACATGACAATATTGGACGCTATGTTCGACCGTAATCTGTGAAGTGCTATGTGCACGTAGGAAACTAAAGTCGACGCTCCTATTCAATATCTACACCGAACTGATAATGAGGATTACTCTTGAAGATTGGACGGACGGTGTATCAAAAGAAGGTGTGAGGTTATCGAACTTGCGCTATGCAGATGACACTACGCTGTACGCAACTACTAGTCACCATGTGGAGGATTTGCTGTCCAAGATGCAACATACCAGTTCTTTTTTTGGTTTAAGGATAAATAGAAGCAAGACCAAAATTATGATTGTCGACCGCGCTAACGAAAACTCGCCCGAAGTCACTCAAATTGTGAATTGCGACGTCGTTCAATCATATGTCTACCTAGGAGCTCTAATATCAAACCAAGGTGGTTGCGTGGACGAGATCAAGCGACGCATGGCTATTACTAGATCTGCCATGGATAGACTGAGGAAAGTATGGAGGAACCGCAACATCACCAAAGCCACGAAAACCCGGCTCATACAGGCACTGGTGTTCCCCATATTTCTATACGCAGCCGAGACCTGGACGCTGAGGGAATCTGAAAAAAGTAAAATAGACGCTCTGGAAATGTGGTGCTGGAGGAAAATGCTTGGAGTCTCCTGGACTGAATTTCGACAACATATCCATTCTCCAAGAGCTCGGTATCAAGCAGCGTCTGTCAGCTACGGTCCAGGCTCGAATACTTCAGTTCTTTGGTCATGTGTCCCGGAGAGGCAACGACTCTATTGAGCGCCTTGTTGTCCAGGGGAAAGTAGAAGGCACGAGAGCACGCGGCCGGTCACCCATGCGATGGACTGACCAGATCAAGTCTGCTGTAGGTGGTCCGCTACACGAGTGCACAAGAATTACAGCCGACAGGGAGGGATGGCGCCGCATTGTGAGGCGAATTATGGCAGCACGATGTCTCGCTGCAACATGCTGACCACGACCACTCTGTCAAGAGTGAATCGACGAAGAAGAAGGAAACTAAAATAATGTTATTTAATTGTAGAATAGTAAACATAATAATTAACATTTAAGTTATGATGTTAATAGGATAAGCAGAAATATCTCATGTGGAAGTTCTTAAAACTTTGCGAAGAACGATGTGTGGGGTATAGAGGTTGAGGGTTGTCCTCGATTTCTCCAGAATCCGGTCATCGGATCCTGACTTGGTGACTGTGGGGCCGCCTCGGAAGTGTCTCCTTTCGAAAAAAAAAAGAAGAATAGAGAAGCATTATTGGTTCTCACGGTTAAGTATAAACAGCGAAAAAAAAATGTATAAAATAAAAATGTGGTCGCACAGTGCGCACAAAACAATATTTCAATGAAAAGTAAAAATAAGGAAAAGTTATTTTTTGAATGAAGTGAATATTGATTTTAAATCGCTGTTCGTTCTCCACAAGCCAAGAGAAGACGTACAAAAGAACTCTTTCGATTTTTTATTATCTAAAATCGGTCTTAAACTCACTAGTGCGAATGACAGGTCGCATTATGACTGAGATAGAATTTAAATTATAACGATTAGAATAGTCGACGAAAATGGAAGGAAGTCCATTAAATCATTAACTGTGGCCATTTTTTTAACAATTGTTTTGACAATTGAAAGCCGACCAATTGGTCCGCTTTCACATTACACCGGTTATGTAGATGGGTCGCAAGGTTAACAAAAGAAGTATTTTGATAAAACAATGAAAGGATTATAAGTAAGAGTAGCAAATATTAATGTACCTTGTGGTAGTAACAAAAAAGACTCATAATGCAAGTATAAGTAAAACTTTCTAGCGAAGTTATCCTCCAAATTACAAAATTATTTAATAATGATAAAGTTACTTAACAAAAAGCATGAAAAATTGGTTCAAATGCCCTAATATTAATTCTGCCTTAGTAAAATATGGTACGACTGTTAAAAAAGGGGTAAACTCAGTGGATAAAATTTATCCGTGGTTGTGTTTCGGAAAGAACCAGACGGAAAAATAGTCAAGAAATTAAGCGAGTGAAAATGAACAGTTCGAAGGAACAAAGGTAGCTAATCAGGGTGATAGTACATCGTGTTTTACGTCATATGTGTTGAATAAATAATGTCTTTTTCTAGTTCATGGAGAAGTTACAGCCTATAGAAACAGAGATTAATATGTATAATTATTTAATAATTCATGGAATAGATGAAGCGCAAGATGCATTAAGCATTACAACTAGGATGCACTATGTGTGCTATGCGAAACGCAAGGTGTGCGTCGCATATATGTGGCACTAAGTGTGCTAGGATGCACTATGTGTGCTATGCGAAACGCAAGGTGTGCGTCGCATATAGGTGGCACTAAGTGTGCTAGGATGCACTATGTGTGCTATGCGAAACGCAAGGTGTGCGTCGCATATATGTGGCACTAAGTGTGCTAGGATGCACTATGTGTGCTATGCGAAACGCAAGGTGTGCGTCGTATATAAGTGGCACTAAGTGTGCTAGGATGCACTATGTGTGCTATGCGAAACGCAAGGTGTGCGTCGCTTATAGGTTGCACGAAGTGTGCTAAGATGCACTATGTGTGCTATGCGAAACGCAAGGTGTGCGTCGCATATAGGTTGCACAAGGTGTGCTAGGTTGCACAAGTTGTGCTAGGTTGCACAAGGTGTGCTAGGTCGCACGAGGTGTGCAAGGTTGCAAAAGATGTGCTATGCATTGCGCGAGTTACTCAAGATGACGAGAGGGTATGCAAGGCGCCGGGAGATAAATTGAATGGGTCCGATGTGGAGCAGCTAGGAGTCGGTTCGAGCCCAACGTTGAAGAGACGCGGTACAATGGGTAAGGTGCTCAAGCCGTACAACGAGAACATGCGCAGGGCGCCGGGAAATAAATTGAACAGGTTCGATGTGGAGCAGCTGGGAGCCAGTTCGAGTCTAAAGCTGAGGAGACGCGGTGCGCAAAGAGCACGATGCGTTGCGTGTGGCTTGCGATACAGTGTCGTAAAGCAGAAGCTGTGTGATGTGTTGTGAAAAAGTTTACGTTGTGAAACAAAAATAAGTGTTGTGAAAAAGTTTACGCTGTGAAACAAAATATGTGTTGTGTGGTTGAAAAGTTTTATGTTGTAAAGATGAAGATGCTGTCCAGATGTACGAAGTTTTATAAAAAAAAAAAAATGTATTTAACTTGAGTTTAACAAATAAATCCTGTATGTTTTGGTGACATGTTCAACAAATTGTTTGTATATCTTTACAAGTACGTATATATTAACAGTTTTTCTTAATATAAATAGTAATTTTACTAGTTTCAAAGTAATACTGTTCCTGTTTGTAATATAATCTTATGTACACGAGGACGTGTACTGTTATCAGGATGGACGAATTGTGAGAACGGTGTTACCATACTACAAAATAATTAAATATTGTTTACTTAAAATGAATTTTACACTGGTATATTTTTTGTTTATGGTAACATTAATGTTAGATTTTATCGTTTGTTTTTGTAACCATAATTAGTAAAAATAATTATGGAATAATTAATCGTTTATTTTAAAAGTGTTAAAACATTTAGGTTGAAACGATATCGGTTCAAAAGGATTAATTCGATCTTAGTATGATTTTTTTACGTTACCCTCACTACATTTGATTATTGTCAAAGTTGAGCTAATTGTGAATTTTAGGACCGACAGGCAGTCTAGTTTTTGCCTCGAGCGGAGCAGGTCGAATTAATCCCTGGTGGTCGCGAATAAAATTGTTCGAGCCGTAGAAGTGTGAATTTACTGTTTTAAAAAGTGGAACACAATTGTAATAATGACTATTGTTGACGTTATTTTATCGAACGAGCTAACATGTGTGATTTAGAATGTTTTTGTCATCATAGGAAGAATTTATTTGACAACTAGCGATCCGGTTTCGCATAGGTGTCATTTTAAAATAAAATATGTATAGCTTTTAGCCTCCTGCAGACACACGCGATTAATCGCGCGGGGCGACATGTCGCGGTCCATTCGCAGTATTTTTAGAGTGGAAATTAGCTTGGCTCGTTGTCGCATCGCATTTAATCGCGTGTCTGCAGGAGGCTTTTAACACTAAAGAATAATTTAGCTTTCTATTAGGTAAGAAGTTTTGAAATTGGTTCACTAATTCCAGAAATTACATCCTACAAACTCAAACTATGATATTATTATGAATTATTATTGTAGAACAAACTTGGAGATTCAGAGTATAATATCAGACTAAAAATATAATACCATGTTAGAGAAACACCAATAGTTTTACTACCTAAACACTACTACAACAATTAATTGAACCAAATAACTTATCGGAAACTTAACTGTAGATGCAAATACCTATCAAAAGTTTATTCAAAAAATTTATTACTACTATTGTTTTTTGTCTCCCTAGAACAACCATGATAAAACCATGCAAACAATGAAAAAACTCACCTTAATAGAAATAACAAAATGTCCTCCATTCTTCAGGAAGTGCTGTGCGTTGAGACTGACTATCCTAGCCTGGTCAGGTTGTGCTACATCAGCAAATATGCAGTCGACCATGCCAACCAGCATTCTGTGAGAGAAAGAGATATTTATAGCTATTTGTTTAAATATAAGAGGGAGAAGGGAATGGTTAGGTAAAATCAGAGAGAGAGTTCAAATTGTATCAACATGAAAGATTTAGTTCGTCGAAATCATCATTGAAAATATTATTTTTTTACTAACACTGAGAAACCTCAACGCCATTTTACAACGCAAAGCCCGTTCGTACGTAACGCGAGACAAATCTCCTATTCATTAAGACTTCGGTACTTAGAGTTAAAAATATAACAATTAAATAAAATAAAAAGTTTTACTTAAAATTTTATGACAAAAATTTTAAGACTTGTCAAAACCGCCTCTAACACGCGTAGCATGACAATTCTATTTATTGCTAAAAATAGACAAAGATTTCCATACATTTTGTTTTGTTTTTTCGCCTGAAGCATGGCACGATCAGTAGACAACAAATATTTCTACATTTTAAACATGCTTAGGACGATAGAAATCTTTCTTCATTCTGTCATTTAACTATTCTTGTGTTGGTAAAACCTGTTTCTACAGTATGCTACTCAAGTTGACATTGCTGAGGTATCTCTGTGTATTTAATAAGTGTAAACTATTCCTAAAGTTATATAAAAACAAATATTTACCTATATTTCAATGGATGTCTAGCATCTTCAATAATAGGAATAATATTCGTTCTTTTCTTAGCCACATTTATAAGATCTCTCCCCGATCTGTGTGAAAACTCCACGGCATATACCAGACCTTCCTGTAGGACAGACAATGGGGGAAATATTGTTAATTTATTGAAGAAATAAAGAGGTTTTGGTAATTTGTTTGTATTTGATATCAGAAGTGGGTATGTGGACATAGTCTTCATGAATAGGTCTAGATTAGAGGGACCACGATCATCATTTAGAATATTTAGTTGTAGCTCACAGTTGAAATTATTTTAACTGCAAGTAATGTAAAAATCAAGCTGTTTTCCTGGAATTGTATCATTAGGACTTGGGCTAAGTATTCCATAAAAAAGAATCTAACTTCAAAACATACACTGTCGTACCACAAAAACTTTTAAACGTCTGTTGAACACGTGTCTAAAAAAATGTCAAATTAATTACGTTGAAATAAGGTCCGTTTTACAGTCACACTTTTTTTAGACAAGTGTTCAACAGATGTTTAAGTTTTTGTAGTAAGGCTGACAATTTCTATTTTTCCCACGTTTTTATACACTCACTTTTCTTTAAACTGTATATTATTGTTAATGGCTCACTTTTTCGCATCTAGATTATAAGATGGTCCATTTTGCGTGAGATGGCTGATTAAGTGAGCCAAAAAACTCCTTCCAGAAGCTCAAAGTATCCTGGGAGGTTCATAGTAGGGCTTGGCCTCAGGAATTCCGGAATTATACCAATTCCGGAATTCCTGAGGCCAAGCCCTACTATGAACCTCCCAGGATACTTTGAGCTTCTGGAAGGATTCCGGAATTGGCGAGATCAATATCGGAGTTTCGATATTGAAGAAAATAATATTTTTTCTGCAGCTTGATGCGCAACAAATTACCACAATATGAAGTAGAAGGGAAACTATAGTTTGAAAATTTATATATTATAAGAGTAGAGATGGCAGTTTTTGACAACGGTGGCATTGCGTATTTCAATCTATAAAAAGCTTTGTAATCCTATTTTTAATCTGCGATTACTATATTTACTATCTATAGATGAATTTTGCGTATGTTTCATGTATAGTTGTAACGTGGATGCGTACGTATAAATAAGGATGGTTACAAACTATACTACATCACTTACGTCTGACAAAAATCATTGTTTTTATGCCTTTTAACGGGAAGACGGCCGACGTCAGGGGCACCCCGAGGTTTGGTTCCTTTAAGCCCTACAGACAGAAATAGGAGCCCAGGGAGTTTAGTGATCTAATTATGACTTGATTAAGTTTATTGAAATAATTGTAGGAGTGTAGTACGTCTGAGGCGGAGACTTCGTTGTAAGACGGTCAAATTTTAGTCAAATTTTAATTTTAAGGTTAAATTTTAGACCCGCTCAGCGGGGCTTTGCTCTTATTTCCATCTACGAGGTTTATAGGAACCTAACCAAACCAAACCTTAGGGTGCCTCTTGCGTTGACTGTCTTCGGGTTAATAAGCGTAAAACATTTGGCTTATACGGCTTCTGCCGAAGTATGATGCAAAGTTTAGAATAGACCAACAGACATTCACGACAAAGACCGCAAAATGGCAAGCATGCAACTGCTCGCGTATAGATTGGAATCTAGAGTTTTGCGCGCTTATTCGAAACCATACAGGATTAGTTTGCATGCGTACTGGCACTGTATGTCTTGGAGCCAGGTACCGTCATACGCTGCAACTTTGCCTTGATAACGCGGCGTCCACCTTAAACCACCACCGCGTTATCACTAATAAACCTCGCGCGTTGAAACAAAGGAGTCAAAGTTGGGCATCATGGCAAAGTTGCAGCGTTTGACCGGTAGTTGATTAGGTTACTACGAAGTACACACAAGTATTTGCGAACTAATCTTGTATGTATTGGAAGACATTAGTTAAAAAGTGACTAGAAGTCACTTTTTATCTATACGTGGTTAGTAACACACCCTTGCATTTTGGCTTTGTTTAGAATGGAAAAACGCGGTGGAGGATCATATTTGGAAAATTGTTTTCAATATTCGAAAACAATATCAGCAACGAGTGTAGAAGCAGAATGAGCTTTTCTTCGGTCAGTTATTTTTGCAATCCAATCAAAACTATAGTAGCGAAACCGCTGAACGATCCACCCGATCTGTCATTTGTAGGGCGCGTGAAACAAAACCATAGCAAAGTTGCCTATTCTAACGCAGTGAACTTCTGTATCGAATGTACAAGTTTTGGAGGCAAAACGAATGATTTTATTGAAAAATGACACTAAATCAGTTGAATTTACAGAAACTTAATTGAGGAGGTTCGTTCAAAATTTATTTATTAAGTCATCCAGACTACAAAAATAACATGAGTTTTGTCTCGTTTCAGTAATTTCATATACTCAATATGTTCGTCTATTCATAGTTTAGACTAGAGCAAAATCTCGTCTTCTTTTGTCGTAGACGATAATTCGCTATTTGAACACAAGTTCGTCACTAGCGTAATTAATGGTGGTTCTGCTTTGCGAGAAGGACAAAGGCGAACGTGGCGTGTCTGGCTAGGTTTCGCTGCGGAACGCGCATTGCGGTTTCACCTAGTTAGTTTCGCGGCGGAGGTGTGCTAACCTTTTAGCGTTTCTGATACTTACTAAAAAAAGAATTCCATAAGATTACATTTATTTTTTACAAAAAATTAGGACCTTTGCAATTTTTTACAGTTATGAGTCAATAAAAATTTAAACTATCACTAGTGGATACAAAGCCACTTTTCAGTTCCGGAATCCCGGAATTGAAAAGCCGAATATCGAAACCCAATACCGGAATTGAAAAAACGTCCGATATCCAAGCCCTAGTTCATAGGCTTTTTGCAGTTAAAATACATATCACCTATGCACACTAAATTTTTAAGCCAATTTGACATAAATCTTTTGCACTCAAAGAATTAATCACAGCATCTGGCAACAAGTTGTTGTCTAACTAAAATGACATATCAACAATAAAATCCTCACAAAAGTAAAAAAAAACTCAACATACCGGTCCGACAACATCAGAAACGTGACTGACAGTGGTCCCGCTAGCAGCACCAAGGTATAACACTCTAGAGCCCGGAGGCATGTGTATAGCATCTACTCCACCCATAATTGCAGCTGCCAACTTCGATCTGAACGGGTTCCATACTCTGTATTCAACCTTCTCTCCGTCAGTCTGTGAAAGAGGTTAAGTTCGGTTAGTAAAAGTAACGTTAAGAATGGTTAATGGGGAATACGGTGTGGAAATCAGAAGTGGGTATGTGGACATAGTCTTCATGAATAGGTCTAGATTAGAGGGACCACGATCATCACTTTATAAAAATAAAAATTACATCTTTTTGCATACATCAGGGCCAAAGATAGTGTGTAAAGTGCTTGTAATACAGTATTTGACAATTGGAAGAAACTCATACAAACCTCTACAGATATTCTCTTTTCGCCATATACTTCTGAGCCGGGCACTAAATTCTTTGTAACCAATGCATCTTCTTTGCCTCTTGCGATAAATACTCCTGGATGTCTATGACAAAAGAAAAACATGTTAGAATGGGTAAAAGGCTGATTTTTCGGCGGTAAAAAAGGATAATATCAGTAATATATTTTGGCTTCAAGCATTCGCTTTCAGAAGAACGAAAGTTATATTAGGAAACATCATTTAGAATAATTTCTTCGATTAAATTCAAAATTACTTGCACAGCTATTCATTTGATGATTTAGACAACCAAAACAAAAAAAAAACCGGAAATATTATCGTGTTTAGTTACGAAAATATGCTCAATTCTATTTAACTGGACCAAGCTCATAAAAGTAACAATCGGTTTGACCTAAAAAAGTTTAGATAAGCAACTTCATATTCGATTTTCAACTGTTTTTTTTTTTGAGAGAGCTTCATTTAGTTAGACAATGCAAGATAGGTATAAGAGTTGCAGGAAAGTTTGACTACATTGCATTATTTTTTTGATCAACGGAATTCATTGTCCATTAATTTTGTTTCCTGACAACAAGTAAATTAATTAATGGTCCACAATGGGTTATTCTGCTGCTTTAGGTCAATTTATTCATAATATAAGTAAAATTATGTTTAGAATTGAATAAAAAAATCTACTACAGCAACAAAGACATCGTCTTACACAAAAAATACCATAACATACCTGTGAGGTTCAATAATAACTTGCTTGCCTCCTTTGAAGCCACCTCCTCCTCGACCTCTACCTCCTCCCGGGCCTCCACGGCCACGACCTATGACAATGAAGGAGGATTTAGTACAAAATGATTTAAAAGAAGTTTTGCTAGATTGTCTGTGGTTGATATCAGAAGTGGGTATGTGGACATAGTCTTCATGAATAGGTCTAGATTAGAGGGACCACGATCATCATTTAGAAGTTCATATTATGTGCAAAAAACTCATTGTATATTTAGTTCACTGGTTGCAAATCTTGAATTTATTCTAATGACACACAAAAAACAAACTTGAAATACTTTTTAATTACTTTGGTAAAATTTCCATACCATAATTGAATATGTTAATGATAAGTAAAATCAGTAATAAGCAAATACCTTAATTTTATTGTACCAACATCCTTCTAGAATCAATTGTCTCCACTTTAAAAGTAACAGATTCACCTTGAAATTGTTTATTTCCACAAGGTGGCTGACAGACTCAATTGAATGTGGAGTACCCTACAGAAATCTACATTTACTTCAACAATTACTTCTTTTACACATAAAATCACTTATTTATCACAAGATATCTTACCTCCACCCCGGCCACCTCCACCACCGCGTCCTCCAAATCCTCCACGGCCTCCGCCGCCGCCACCGCGTCCTCCGAAGCCCCCGCGGCCTCCGCCTCCTCCACGACCGCCGCCGAAGCCTCCTCTACCACCTCCACCTCCGCGGCCTCCAAAACCGCCGCCTCCACGGCCACCGCCGCCGCCACGACCGCCATTAAATTCTATGGGGAGAAAAACAGACATGTTGTTTTAAATGTTTCAAGAAGTCCCCCCATTTCTCTTCAGTATATTTTAACATGGCGTGTTGCTGGTAATGATCAATCCCCGTCTTGTTTTGTTACATACTTTGCCAAC
Organism: Agrotis exclamationis; assembly: GCA_950005045.1. Taxonomy (NCBI): domain Eukaryota; kingdom Metazoa; phylum Arthropoda; class Insecta; order Lepidoptera; family Noctuidae; genus Agrotis; species Agrotis exclamationis. Next base: position 13,267,326 of record OX465441.1, read on the forward strand.
ATTGTAGGGAAAAGGGAGCCCTTTGCCCAGCAGTAGGACACTTGGCAGGATAAGAACATTTCCCGGACTTCTAAGCAAAACGAATGCTTACATGAATTACTAAAATATGATTGTATTGTTAATATTAATTCTTGCTAAACTGAACGATACATTGCTATTTTAGTATTAATTTAGACAGCGCCACAGTTCTAAAAACCTAAAACTAAGTGCCATCTGTATCTGAGAACTAACTAAAGCCAAAGCATGTTAGTTCACATCTATAACTTGCAATGATAATTCAACAATTGTGCAATAGCTATGAAAATAACTGCTGATTGAAACAATGGTAAATTTTGTTTATTTATCTCTGCTAAAAACTACCTCAGATTTTTTTAACTATTGAGAAAAACAAGAAAGCAATGCTGTAATCACTGGGTAAGTTTCAAGGTAGCATGGTTAGTACAAAACCCAGAGATATCCAACAATGAAGCAGCTTGTAAAGACGAGATTGAAGCGATGCCGAAAGAACAAAATGAAGATGGCAACTAAATTAACTGTCCTTCCAAACCAAACACAGCCTGTAAAGTTGCTGCACTGCATTTGGTATTTAGATGAACGTAATGTGTCTCGGACAGCTTCTTACTTGTGTAAACTGCATTGTAGCAATATTTATACGAGTAACACAACTCGCCCACTTTTAATCATGAATTATTTATGAATGCACCTGCCATGTTATCTCTCAACCATCGTTTAACTAGTATTGATCGCCTCAGATAATACAGAATGCCACAAACACTCAAGTGTTACATAAACTAGATTCAAGCAATTTGATAAGTTGAAACTAGTTCTAAGTTATGCTGGAGTTTTGAAGAATCTTCTGTAATACAGGCTAAGTCTGCTTAAGTACCTTTACGTTGAAAGAAGATACAAATAAATAGATTTAAGAGACAAACGGGGCTCAGCAGGAGGTAGTCGGAAATAATGAATTGATGCTTATTCCAACCTAACCTATTTATCAACAATAACAATGTGGGAGTAATAACCTCAAAGGCTCAAATGGTGACATGGTTCTTTCAATGATAATAGCTTTGTGCAGGAAGTATGGACAATTCTTTACACCACGTGGTCGCAATATTAGCCCATTGACAACCAGCAACTGGAAATTTCTTGGAAAAGAATTTTACTACAATAAAATAATTCTGAAATGAAAAACGTCTGTAGCTGGTTAAATTGACGTTTTAATGCGTGAAGATGCTTGTTCATTTCTATTTTTCAGAAAGTTTTACGTGATTTCATCAAACCCGAAAAAATTGGAGGCGTGGTTCTAGCGTGGGGGCAAAATAAACAAAATTCTTACGACATCATTGTGGAAATCATGGTTATAACTGATTTAGCGTTGTGATTTTGGAACAGAAGAGTTTTACTAGCGTATTTCGAGCAAAAACTCAAGGTTAGTCGGCATACTAACCTAAAAATTAACACGTGAATTGAAGATGAAAACCACAATTCTGGGATTGAACGTTCAATACGTGTGAATTGTGAACTAATTGAAACACATAAAACCAATAAAACAATAGTATTTCTTTTCATAATTTAAAACCACACGCGGCGACCACGCATGTGCAAAACATCGATTGTCTCCTATTATGTAAATAAAAAACTTACCTGGCTTTCCCATTTCGATATCACTAGTTTATTGAACAATATTCTACTGTTTAAACTAATAACTTTTGCTATCTAAACACAAAAATAAACTGTAATTTCTTCATAAACCGCGCGGAGCCATCACGCCGCGCAGCCGTCCCCGGAAATGACGCCATCTTAAATGAACGATGTTGCTTGCTGCTTCTCTCAAAGTGATTTAAAAAAACTTTCGAGTTGCTACTCCAAAAAATAAAATATTTTAATCAGAATAAGATTTTCTTCAGATTTATCGAGACTGTCCCTTTGACGTACATATGCACTTATGTTTTGAATCACAAAAATACATGTGCTAGAAAATTACATACATTTTAATAATTAGCGTGGTTACGTAATCACGTCAGCGATGATTAATAGATTAGCGCCAGACGGACAACAAACTTCGGTCAACCGGAGTAAACAAGTTATAAATAGAGTAAAATTACAATAAATTACATACGAAAACACTTATAACATTTAATCTGATCACTTGATAAGATAAATCAGATAAATGACCACTTGTAATTGAAGTTATAAGAGCTAGCAGTAGAAACTCTCAAACTCAGTTTAAGGCTGTTTGGAAGTTCGTTTTTTGGTTATAAAAATAAACGATGGACTCAAGCAAGTTCAACAAAATACGTCTATCTGATTTTAAATGGGTAAATGAGCCCAAGAAATGGAACAGTAAAGATACAGAAAATATTCTCGAAGTAACAACAGATGAAAATACAGATTACTGGGAAGGCACTTATTATAAGTTTCATCACAACACTGGCCATGTTTTTGGAGTAGAAATTAAAGAAGATTTTACGTTTACGGTAAGTTTATTTTTTCTAGCTGGTCGGTTTAAAAAATGAACACAAAGTTTAAAAAAATGATGATGGCGCTGCTTGTCAAGAAAAAAAAGCCTTTGAGAAACCCTCCTTTTTATAAATCTATTAAAATGTATCGACATCGACAATACACACAATTATTTAGTTAAATGTTTTTTAGATAAACTGGTTGAAGTATATTTAAACCATCTTACCCGTGATCTTACGCCATAATGCCACGTCACCATTTTGCTGAACTGAAAGTACTGAAACCTTCCCTAATCTGTCATTATTTTAATAGATTTTCAAGTTAATCACAAAGGCACAAGGTTTATATTCGCTTGGGTTTTTTTTTACAAAATGGGGTAGGTGCTGGGGTACAAACATTCTGTCACCGTAGTACCACTTCAAAAAAACATCAAGTCAAAAGAAATTATTACATACTAGCTTCCGCCCGCGACTCCGTCCGCGCGGATGTCGGTCTTCGCGTGGATGGTTTATTTCTCCATTTTGAGTAACTCTGACAATGACATCTTATAAATATCTATTGAACCCAAATACGGCTAAGCCTATAATAATTAAGGAGATCCCTCTATTGAGCTACTGCTGTTGAGCTCGCGTTCTGTAGTAAGTATTTTTTTCATAGTAATTCCGACCTTGTAAATAACTGAACAGTAATCAAAAAGGTTGCGCTGAAAAGCACGGTTTAAAATTACACGCATACAATATTAATTCCACGGACGACCGCTCGCCACACTGGACACGTCCGCTCGCATCAAAATTCAGAATTTACATGCATCGCGCGTCGTGGAACGCGGCTCCTTATATAGGAGTCGGGGAGGCGTGGCCCGCGTGTGCCGCAAACGGTTCAAGCCAAATCCGACTTTCGGCGCTACAAGTTACGGCGCTGAATCCACTGCGGGTAATGCAACGTGTGTTCGCGGTTCTACAGAACAACGTCTATGAATAAAACTGAAAAATAAGATTTTCTACGTATTTTTCCAGGATAAAAAGTATCCCATTTTATGCCCAGGATAATAAGGTACAATTATACCAAGTTTCATCGAAATCAAACCGTTAGTTTTCACGTGATGCCTGCATATACAGACAGACAGACAAAAATTTTTTTAATCACATATTTGGGTTTGGTATCGATCCAACAACGGCAACAACACCCCCCGCTATTTATTTTTTTTAATATTTTCAATGTACAGAATTGACCCTTCTACAGATTTATTATATGTATAGATTTATTAGGTACTAATTCCCCATAACGTCTGTTATTATACTATACTAGCTGACCCGGCAAACGTTGTTTTGCCATATAAATAATTTTAAAAAAATTTAGGTGTGGACTACCCCTAACATTTAGGGGGATGAAAAATAGATGTTGGCCGATTCTCATAGATACCGGATAAGCACAAAAAATTTCATCAAAATCGGTCAAGCCGTTTCGGAGGAGTATGGCAACGAAAACTGTGACACGAGAATTTTATATATTAGATAAAGCTCGTTAACTTATATTAGCCAATTTATTTTATCCTGTACTTATATGACCTCATTTTGCCGGGTCGCGTGACTGTCTACTCTAAGGGTGCTCCCACATTTATCGACGCGGAATCGGCTTAAGCCGGTCAAGAAAATCTTTATGTCAACGTATTAAGGCTACCATGACCCTAGGGCAACTGAAGGAACGCGAAATTTAGTCAGTAGGTAAGAGTCTGACAGTCCCTTCCGCTCCACCCAGGGTGGGAGGACTCACTTGATGAATTTTCCACCTAAAAAAACCTATATTTCGTATACTTAAAAGTCTAATTCTAATAGTTCATCATTTCAGCCTATTACAGTCCACTGATGGACATAGGTCTCTCCCAGGGAGCGCCACAGCGCACGATATCCTGCTTTTTCATCCAGCCATTGCCAGCCATCTTCTTCAGGTCATCGGTCCATCTTGCCGGGGGACGTCCCACCCTACGCTTACCTACACGCGTTCTCCATTCGAGAACCTTCCTACTCCACCTTTCGTCGGTTCTGCGGCAGACACGACCAGCCTACTGACTGCCACTTCAGCTTGTTAAAGATTTGGACAATATCTATAGCTTTGGTCTTATGCCGTAAGACCTCATTCCGAATTTTATCCCTTAGCGTGACCCCAACCATAGACCTTTCCTTAACACGCTGTGTGACATGAAGTCGGTGGGCCAGCTTGACTGACATGTTCCACGTTTCGGCTCCTTAGGTTAGGACTGGAAGGACGACTGAATGAAAGTCCAATTAAACCACATTTTACCGTGTTATTCTAGGTATGTGTGGAAGCAGAGTTCACAAACCTTTACGATCAAGCAGGACTTATGATCTACCTCGACGATAAGCATTGGCTGAAGGCGGGCATAGAGTACAATGATGGCCAGCCAATGATAGGCAGCGTACTCACTAACGAGCTCTCTGATTGGGGCACAGGTATGACAACTGAAGTTTTTACACGGGAAAACCTTTCCAAACTCTTTTACTCTTGTTTTTGGTCAAATTCGGTCCTCATATTATAAAACATGCGACTTTTATTAACTAGGTATACCAGGAAATAATTCTATTCAACTACCAAAACCTTCATAATATTAGTAAATTAGCCGTTATTTTATATATTCTTCCGTCGACAAAACCAGTTTCTGCGGTGTCATGCTACGGTAGTGGGACACTAAACTTAAGGGCTCTGTTTAGGGTTGCTCATCACTTCTTTTATCAATTCGAAAATTAAAATGGCCGCTTGACAGTTATTTTTGAAAAAGAACAATAATAAGGACCAAAAAATTAGAAGTTTTTTCTCGTATAAAATCAAACCTTTTTTCAATGTCACCCTGTTATCATCCCATTTTCGTATTTTTCAGGTGTCTTCACTGGCAATCCGCGAAAATTCTATCTTCGGATGACCAGAAAAGGCGATGTGGCGTGCGTGAAATATTCAACAGATAATAAAATCTGGACTCTGCTCCGATTGTGTCCGATGCCATTTTCTACAAACCCTAATCCTTGTTTGGTTGGCCCAATGTGCTGTACACCTTTGAGGAAGGGCCTAAATGTGAAATTTAGCGAAATGTTCGTTACTGTGCCGGATAGTGATATTCTGCATTCAAATTAATTTGAAATCAGGGAAATAAATTGTGACATCAAATTAAGATGATTCCGCTTCCCAGTAAATTTTAAGAGAAAAATAACATGGTAATTCCGCATCATTATCACTTTTTTCTTCTGGGGGTAGGCAGAAACCACAAAACTCCACCTGTTACGATCCCGGGTGCGCCAAAGTTCACCTAAATTTTGAACTCCGATAATTGGAAATCCGAAAATGTTCTTCCTAACATTTTTCATCCAAACAATCACAATTCCTAACTATCAGTAGCAATAAACATCTATTATACATTTGTTTTCCTATATTTTCTTAAAAATTACCATATTTTATACTATTATTCAAGTCATATTATTATTATCTTTTTTGTTTAGATATAAAAGAATGCAAGAACTAGCGAAGCGAGCTCGGGAATTGGGGCACCCTTGTGGGGCACCCCGACTCGGACAGGTTAGGTTACTTCAAACAGAAATAGGAGCCCCGCGAAGCGGGGTTCCGTCGAGCTTCCTTGGTAGGTGGTAGTCGGCAATATGACTAAGGATGCAAGGGCGAGCGTTTATTACTGATTACCACCTACCAAGGTAGCTCGACGCAAGTTTAAGGATAAAAGCGTTATGATAAAAAACAGTAGGAGTTTAAATTTATTTTCAATAATGATATTATTCATTACAATTTTCGGAAACATGAGTGTTATGAACATCGCCGGTAGAACTACAAATAAAATGAATGAAAAACTTTAGGATGAAACTCCTTTCGCCTCGTCCACGCTCTTAAATAAAACCAAATTCTACAAAATATTATTTTTTATTTCAACGGTATACAATCCGTGATAATTTCTCGTAAACCTACAATATTCCTAACTAAAGGAATGTACAGACTTAACACTTTATTTTAATTATTTATTTATTCTTAACACCGTATCGTTTAGACACATTAATAAATTGGCCTGCACACAATGGCCCATGACTTTCAGTTTTTAACGACCATGTTTTATTTAGGTATCTATAATGTCAATAAATACTCAGTAAATACGAAATAAGCCCTTTCTGACTAAAAATGGCTATCATCTACCATTGAATGCAGGACTGAACATAAATAAACTTAATACAACTTTTATCTTGGTACTTGGGACTATTGAATCTGATCCCACTAACTAAACACAATATTTTGACATCCATTTCTACACTTAAACTAACAACTAGAAAATGCGTTCTTTTTTTCATATTTACGCGTTTCGCGTAAAAAGATGAAATAACACCGTGGTTTTAAAACGTCAAAAAAAAGTCGTAGAGGCCAGAGACTTTCCCGCTCAAAATGTCAATTGAAAACAAAATGGCTACTCGCGGTCTTTTATTTATCTTTTTAAAACCATGGGTGCTTCGCTTCTTTTGAGATCGGAGATTTTGATCGGTTTACGCTGCCTAAATGTGCGTAAATTATTTGTAATAATATATAATTTTTATATTACAACACTCGATATATTTTGTGAGAAAAGCAGGATCATCAAAAACAAAGAAAAGTCGGCGCCAAAACTGAGCAAATGGCTTCCTCTTTTATTGCAGTAAGCTCTTCTTAGAAGGAAATATTTAACATTAAAACTAAATAGATTAATAATTATATTGCTAAAGCTATATCACATTTTTCATTCACCACATTCAACTTCAAACAGATGTTGATTTAAATTCTAATTTCTGAAAAGTAATAGATATTATTATATGGGCTAAGTTGAGTCTATAGACAGATATTGAACAAAATTAAATAATATCCAATTATTCAAGAGAGATCTAACATCATTTTATCGTCATCGATACGAAATACGTATAAACGAACGAAAATGCGTTTTCGTTTGCCTAGGGGGGCAGATACGTCAGAAATTTTTTTTAGCTAATGCGAAATTGAGTTTGTTTGCTATGCGTGCACACCTGAATCACTGAACTGATATTGATGTTTGTTGGTACAGATACAGGCTATGCAAGTATACATATAGGTACCTATAATTTTTTCACAAAACTTGAACGAAAGTTATTTAATTTTGTTTAGTATTCAATTCACAGATAATTTCGGAAAACTTCTTGATTTTAGAAATAGGTAATGTTGTTTTACTGAAGACCAAGTACAATACATGTACATACAAACAGAATATATTATTTACTTTAACATTATATCTACAATTATAATGAACCAACACACCTCCAAACATGTATATTCACAACATTATAATTATTTAGAGCTCACGTTTTATTTCATAACCAATATTATAAACAAATTCTTTGAAAAACATCCAACTTTTATTGTCTACCTCAGTACTTTGTTTGTTCTTTAAACGTCCTATTTGTAAATTTTTTGATAAAATTACACAAACTACAGAAAACATGGAGTAACTTCAAAATGGAGTGCTATGATATGACAACTCCTGGTTTGAATCCAAAATGCCAAAATCTTTGACTAACTTTTTTCTGTTAAAAGCTGCATTAAATTTCTATAGACCGTTTTCAAAATATCTTGCAAATGTTAGCTGGGTAATGTTTATTATTAGACGAAAACTGTCTTAGGCCGATTTGAAAGCGATGCTACGAGCAAAACTTGTTTACTTCAAGTAAACCGTAGCTTCACCAGTCGCATAGCGGTAACTTGTGGCATACTCTAAAAAACTTCCTTACTTTTTTTGGATTCCGTACGTCCGAATAAAAAAACGGAACCCTTATAAGATCACTTCTGTGTCCGTTTGTTTAATAATACACTCACATTTTAACCAATGATGTTTGGTTTTGATGGCGGCGTTCCGATTGGACGTTTCCACCACTTGACAACTAATCAGTATATTTTATTATAATGTTACTTCTACAATATTGTTAGGTATAGTGGTAGCTTAGCTCGGTTGCGGTTCCGGGTCTATAGGTTCGGTTTTGATTGACACCTGCATGGCTTGTGTAGGTAGGGCTGGGGCAATTTTGGACCTCTCCAAGTTGTATATCTGAAAAGAGAAGGAAATTTATTAAAATTGGGTTGATAGATGACCACGAGGACACGTGTCTTTATTCTTTTTACTCTAAGAGATGACAGATTTTGGACGTGCTTTCTTTTATAATTTTAAATTTAAGCGCACTGGTTATAATTTTTTAATAAAGTTGCTCGAAAAGTGGCATATTGCAGGGACGCATAGCGTTCGGAAAGTGGACTATGCTATTACACACTAGTGCTTTTTTTTTACCTTTCCCCCACTAGTGCGTTCTCTTTCCCAGCTGTCAAAATAATGTCTATTAAAAAGAAAAACCAATCATTAAGTTTTTACTAAAGAGTTTTTGTGATTCATACAAAAACGTATATTTTTAAAAAGAAGCTACTAATTTATTTCAATGTCAGATTTAATGATTTAATTGAATGAGATAGGTTAGGTTTCATCTCATTTTCATTTCATATCAATAAAAAAAATCTACTGAAGACTAAGCTGTATGGGCGTTCCCTTTGCCTACCAAAATGGGTGAAGAAAAAAAAACTCTGCTTATATTCTACGGTTGGCGTCATTTTCCAGAAATTTTCTTAGCGAGTTAAGTTTATTATGTTTTTATTATTTATTAAATTGCTTCATTTTTTCGCAACTGTATTAAAAATAGTCGTTCAGTACACGTGCGGAACCGTCATTGCAACTTGTTCCGACTGTCTCCTCGCCTTCGGCTGCGCCTCGGCTCGGGTAGACATTATTTTGTCGGAACTCTTTGCAATGACAGCCTTTCCGCATTTGTAATGAAATATACTATTACACACAATTTCCTTTGACCATTACAGATTTCAGACAAGACAGGCACTCTACGACTCGTTAAAATCAATCAAAACATTTATTTCAAGTCCTGCTACAAGCACTTTTGAATTGTCAAAGGACCAAAAAATAAATAAAAACAGTTCAAAAATAGTTATGGTGCTACAGTCCCAGTCAACACAATAACTGTGAAAGTACCGTAGGCACCCATTCCAAGGGGAATCTCTATGGAGAAGAATGGGCAAGAAAATCTATGGACACTTTTTTTTAATCAGAAAATTATTAAAATAGCCATGTTATATCAATTATCTTGAGACTGCACGTTATGTGAGAAACGATGCAGCAAGTTAAAAGTGCCCAAAATAAAAATAACAATTCGTAAAACAAACTGTGGCAGCTAAGAGATGATCAGTCCAGTTAGGGCACTATCCACAGGGCACTACTGCGTCACGACTAATTTAGGTAAAACACTAAGCACTCCGTTTGAGTCCTATTCTTATATTAATTCTCTATATTTTTTTTTAAGATACTCGTAGCTTTATTAGGCAGTATTTGTTGAACAAAAAAGCCGACCTGAAGTAATTAACTCCATCATTCCACCTTCCACCCATAGAGGAACACCAGTGTTATGTGGGAACACCCAAATACTCCGAAATATTTTATTCCGAATTTCGGTATTCCGATTTTCAAAACTCCGAATATCATAATACCTAAAAATTACAATATCTATTATTAAGAATCACGAAATTTATTTAACCGAAAGTCGTATATCCGATTTCTTAGTTTACCGATTTTCACATATTAGAAAAATGTAATGCTCGATGAGTTTTCATTCCGAAAAACGAAATTCCGATTTTCAATATTCCGAATAAACTGATTTTTTCGGAATATTGAAAATCGGAATTTCGTTTCTCATTCTACAAAGTCAGTGCCAGAAACGAATTGCTGCAAAACCGGCTCCACGTAGTTTTATCTACCGTACTCTTAGAGAGTTATTTAAGCCTGTGTAGGCGCGGAGTGCTGAGGCGTATCCTCTGGACTTTGACTGTTTGCCTTCGGGATTGTTATTGTTATTAGGAGAACTTAGGATCCATGAGCGAGCGAAGCGAGCTCGGGACTTGGGGCACCCCGACTCGGACAGGTTAGGTTCGAAGGGGATGGCGGGGTCTGAAAGACCCCGCCATCGATCTACCTTGGTAGGTGGTAGTCAACAAATTGACCAAGGATGCAAGAGCGAGCGAAGCGAGCTCGGGACTGGGGGCACCCCGACACGGACAGGTTAGGTTCGAAGGGGATGGCGGGGTCTGAAAGACCCCGCCATCCCCTTCGTGTTAGGTTACTTTAAACCTTGCTCACAGAAATAGGAGCCCCGCGAAGCGGGGCTCCGTCGATCTACCTTGGTAGGTGGTAGTCAACAAATTGACCAAGGATGCAAGAGCGAGCGAAGCGAGCTCGGGATTGGGGTCACCCCGACTCGGACAGGTTAGGTTCGAAGGTGTTAGGTTACTTTAAACCTTGCTCACAGAAATAGGAGCCCCGCGAAGCGGGGCTCCGTCGATCTACCTTGGTGGTAATCAACAAATTGATCAAGGATGTAAGAGCGAGCGAAGCGAGCTCGGGATTGGGGACACCCCGACTCGGACAGGTTAGGTTCGAGTTAGGTTAAGCTAACAGTAATAGGAGCCCCGCGAAGCGGGGCTCCGTTGAACCACCTTAGTGGTAATATAACTCAGGAATTCAGGATGCGATAGCGAGCAAATTGTGTCTTGGGGCACCCCGACTCTGACAGCTTTCGTTCTTCTCACAGGGATTTTTTGTAATATATTATGAATGAAAATACGTAACTCAAAAATAAATTATTTTAATTACTCAAAAAAAAATTATAAAAGAAATTATTATCATTGAAAAGAAAATATTCTTATTCGAAAGAAATTCTTTTATTGAAAAGTAAAGAGGAATTTTGACAAGGCGTTTTAAAAGCATACTTTTCTCTGATAAGCGATTAAATTTTCGGAATTCTAATTATTCGGAATTTTAATAATCGGAATTTTAACCATCGGAATTCGTATTTTTGATGTTTCGGAAAATTATTAATTCGGAATTTTTGATATTCGGTCTATTGAAACTCGGTATTTTGAAAATAGTAATTATAAATGTTAGGAATATTGAAATTTCGGAATTATGAAAATAGGAATAATGATCAATCGGAGTTGTTATATTAGGAATTTTGAACCATTCGGAATTATGAAAATCGGTATTTTGAAATTCGTATTTATGAATTTCGGAATAAAGTTTTTCGTATTATCGTAGTGTACCCGTGTTATGTAGTTGTTGTGCCTACCTTCATAAACATAGGAGTAGACAGCTGGGCCACACTAGTAGCATTTTTCAAGGAGTCCTCTTCACTGGGCGCTTCACACACTTTCAGCTTGGGTAACCGCTTCTTGGAGATCTGGTCCTCATCTGAATCTGAGGGGGGTGGACGAACCTACAAAGGAGAAATGTAAAGTATAATGATCTAGTTGTCCATTGTTCGGAAGTGCGACTGCTGCTGCGTGAGGTCTTGGGTTTAATTCCCACGTCGGGCAAAGAGTTACTGGGTTTTTCTCAGTAACAGCCACGTAGATTTGTGCACGGTTGGTGGCAATAGGTTAGCCCTATTTCATGGGACTTAAAACATAACTGGGAAAATATGGTTGTACTATTAAGTACACATTTGCCTAAGCTTTTGAGGAATGCAAGCGTGAAGTTTTGATTATGTATTTGATATTTATTTATAGTAGGCTCATCATCAGCATTTTTTTAACGTCATTTTACAAAAGTCACCATTTAGGAAAATATCCTAGTGTGAATATCCAAGATTACATAAAAAAATATCCGAAATTAAAATGAATCAATATTTGGACTGAGATATAATTAAAATTCGGGCGAAAGTCGGTTGCGGATCTACACAATTTTACGATTTGTGAATTCTAAATGATTTGTTATGATGATAATTGAATTCATACCTTTCTGGGACGTCCAGGACGTCTCTTTTTCGTTGGCACCGGCAGGGGGGACGGCGATCGAGCCTGAAGAAGAGAAAAATACAAAATAAAGCATAGCTGTGATGGAGGTATGCAATATACAATTCGGAATAAAGATATACAGCATTGTATGATCTACGATTAAAACAAAACCGGTCAAGTGCGAGTCGGACTCGTGCACCGAGGTTTTGGTATCAATTTGTTGTTATAAAATATGCCAACTTTTTTCGAGCGTTTGCACTAATTTTGTATGAAATAAACTACAAATAATGTAAGTTCCAAATGGTTTTTTCCGTGGGAGGTTTCAACGGGAAGTACTCTATAGGTTTTGTTTAAAAAATGTTTTGGTTTCTTCGCTGCTCTAAAGGAATGCAGACTTGATTCTTTTTAAATTTCAGAACTTGATTTTTTTTCAACCTCCACGCGTTCCTAGAAAAAGGTTCTTGACAGACGGACAATAGCATGATCCTATAAAGGTGCCGGTTTTTCTTTTGAGCCGAAAACTGATCTGAACTGATGGAAATACCATAGATTCCACAATATACCTTTCGGATTCAGTTACTTACTCTTCGTTTCCTGACCGGTCGACTGCCATCAGCAGACCTGGTAGTCATGGCCAGCCTCGACTCCGGACTCTTCTGCGTACTAGTCGACACATTCGTCTCCTCTTTAGCCGACACTCCATTCATTCTATCTTTCAGAAAATTATTATCTTCTGCCACTTTCAAAGCTTCAAAACATTTATGACCTTGTAGTGCATATCTGATGATTTTGAGAACTTCAATCCGACATAGGAGTCTTGTATCGTCATTCATTTTCTTGAATAAAGGTATTAGAGAATTCATGAAGAGTTTGTCGTCGTCAAAATGATCTTCTGGCAGTATAGAGTTAGCATCTATTTTAATTTCTAGACTGTTAGGTTTGTCTATGCATGTGGCTTGATTGCATTTGTCCTGTGTCTCTGGTTTGTCATCGTGTTTTGTTTTTAGGTCTAGAGGTTTGTCCATGATTTCGGTCTTTATTTTTGGTATGATGTCCTCTGGAGGCGGATGCTGTGGGGAGTTCGAGAGCTCGGAGAAAGACTCGTATTTGTCTTGGGAGTACCTGGGTTTCCTAGAATGAAAGAAAGAATGGGTTATTAACCGTAGCAAGTAGCTTTAAAGTTCTAAAGGAAACCGTATTATCTGGTGAGTCAATTTGTTAACAGATTCGTTACAAGTTGTCATTTAATTAAATGTCTTTTTTATGCTTTTTTTAGCCTGTTCTGTGTCCCACTGCTGGGCAAAGGCCTCCCCTTTTCCTTCCAAACCTCTCTATTATGGGCAATTTCTGGCCAGGTCTGCCCCGCGAACAAGATGGTCAAACCACCTTCACCAATTCGTTCAGCACTTATTTTATGCTTAACCCGATTATTTAGTAAAGTCGTCCAGTCGTGGTAACAGTTACTCCTTAGGTCGACCGAGCCTAGAGCTAGTACGGAGCTTTAATACAAATAAGAGGTCAGCTAAGACTGGTTTTGTCCTATCTAGTGACGCTTACTCAATTTCTGAAATGTTCACTCACTTGTTCTGCAAAGCCTTTAGTAAGAACGACATCTGTTGATGGTACTGGTAACGTCTGCTGCCAGGAGGGCACTGTTCCGGTAGCACGCACTTGCCTTGCCTGTATGTCTTCGTGTACGAGTCGCGGATGGAGCGCCATCTCTTTTGCACCTCTTTACCTGGAGACAAAAAGATAAGGAGGTTGTTATTTCGACTGCTATTGCACCAGATTAAGGTTTAAGTTGCCGGTTGCTGTTGGGGTCGCGGGACTGTCTTAACGGGTAACCGTGACCCTGGAACGCAAAGGGTTACTAAAGGAGCACCGACAGTACCTCTCGTCCCACCCTGGGCTGGAGGAGTCATTGGATGATTATAAAACGATGAAAACAACTCTAAAAAGAGGTTTTTGCCAAAATGTTTAAAATCTTTAGTCATCCAGTAGGGTTTTACGCAGAATGTGCACATAACGTAAAATTTTAAATCTTTCAGATGAAAGATGGCATCCTTCCTTGTAAAATATTTAATATTAGTAGTCAACTATATGCTATAAGTAATAATTTCTTCAATTATTTTGTGTATAGTTTTCAGAGTTAGTAGGCGTGGTGACTGGTGATATGATACCGTAATATTATGTATGCGACAATATTAAATGTTCAGATTTGTTAGCTTAAATGTTTAGCAAATAGTTCCCACATTTTTTGCTCCAAAAAAAAACACTTTCAAGATACCTCACAATAACGATATAATTCGATAAGGCAAAACATTTAAAAGTCAGAAAGCAAGCGAGGTCGCACGTTGGCCGGACGAGTCAAGTTGAAGGCCGCAGATAAACATACTAAGTACGTGGCTACGATATTGTTTTGTGTAAGGCGTTTGAGAATGTAGGTATGCGTTTTTTTCTTGAAGTAGGCGTGTATAGTATGGGCAAGGGATAGGAGTTCCTATGGGGAGTATTTTGGGACTTGCACTAGTTAGAACAAAATGTTTATGGACGATGTTAAGGCTTGGTTTATTATTTTAGTTTATACTTAGGTCATTAAATAATGGTTGAGAGATCGATGTTTATTTATGATAATGTTTTTGAAAATAATCAAATCTGTGGATAAGACAGGTTTGTTTCTTTTTTTGGGAACTTACACAAAATTGGTTAATCTAGCCATAAGTAAACCTGGAGAATCAGGTTTTCTATTAACGTTTTTCAAAAGAAAAAATATCAAGCATTAACTTTTTTTTATAGGTACTAAAGTAAATTAACGTCGACCTTTGTATTTCGAGATTTTTCGTCAACAAACGGCCAGTTTTGAAGGACATTTTGCTGTTAAGTGAAATGTGTGAATAATATTTATTTATTAAATTATTAGTAATTCAACGTACCTACACGTCTCTTTTTGATTGTTTTGTTATTGTCACTTATTGTCATTGTTTGAGTTTTGTAATATTTTCGAGTAAATTATTAATTTCCTCATTCTTAGTTGGGCGAGTAAGTAACCTAACTGACAATTCCGGACAGATTGCACTTAGTATGCAATTAGCAACTTTTTCATAAAAATGTACATAGGTACTTATTTTATTATCTAATGTTTCTATACGATTACCTAAATTCTTAATTAATTTCCTATTAATGCCAATTAAGAATCCTATATCTACTATATTACTTACAATTTATTATAAATTCCAAAAAAAAATAACAAACGCACCGACAAAACATTTACCTGTTATCAAAACTATCCGCCATTTAAATCTCACTCTAAATTCAAACACAAATATCCGACAGTTGTCAGCACTGCGCTCAGTGGGTGCAACATTACATAACAAATGCAGGTGTGTTTGCGTTATGTTGGCATTGCTATCAGACTATCGCTTGCCTGATATCATACTTATCATAATAAAGAGGTAATGATAAAATAAAATCGGTATTTTATTCGATTATATCGAAAAAAAAAAATGTTTTTACGATGCTTTGTTTAAGTGAACGACCGTTAAGTTTGACCTTGTGTGATCGCTATTAGTCAAATTATAACTAGAAGAACTCGTGACGAGTCAGAGTCAAAATAGACGTTAAATTTTTTTGGAGTGCCTACTGGTTATGGAAATATTAGTTGGGAGATCAGGTGGCCTACCATGACGTCTTAAAGTGTAAGTAGTTCAGCTGTGGGAACAAGATGGCGCTAGACGACTTGTATAGCTCTGTCACTTTCCTTCAGCGGAACTACTCACGCTGACGTCATGGTAGTCCACCAGTTTAATTTTGTCTATGCCTTAAAACTACGGAATCAACGAAATCTCACTCAAAATAATTTAAAAAAAAATCCATTGGGTACTAACTTATTGACCCCACAAGGCAATGCTAAAACCAATATTTATGTTTTATCGTGCTGAAATATCGATGAAATAAAATTTGCAAATATTCTTTTTGCTAATCGTAATTTTCAATTGACAGCTGTTGACAGATGGAGGTTATATTGACGTTTTCACTATTATCGTTTTCGAATAGTACATACTTTATTTAACTAATGGTGACCTTGTAGTCTGCTAAATAGAGATTTCACATAAATAAGGAAAGCAGGGTGGTGTAAATAAGGAAAGCACGGTTTTCTTACAAATTAGGCCATTCGATTGTTTTGCAAGTACCTAAATGCGTATCGCCCGCGCCGTTTTGAAAATCATAGTGAGCCGTCGCAATATTATTCTTGTAACTACCTAGATTATTTATTTAAGTAGAATTTTTTTGTCGTGTTAATATTAAATGAGTCCTCCCGTCTCCTGTGTGGAGCGGACGGGACTGTCAGACTCGTACTGACTAAAATCCACGGTCATTTAAATATAGTTTAATGTCTTTGGTCATTTATAACCATCAATTGTGGAATTTGCGGAGAATAGATGAACATACAACAAAAAATACACACAAGTTGAACAAAAAAGTTTGTTACGGTTTTACGCCCAAACCGCTTTGCCGATTTTGATGAAAATTGGTACAGACAGATGGAAATTTTGGAGACTTATATTTTGAATAATTTAAGGGCGAGACGGGGTACGAAAGAAGCTGCGGGAAAAGCTAATTTGATGATAAAATGATGAAAAAGGGCTCTACATCGTCAAAGTGATTACGTACTTGACACGAAGGTTCACTGTAGGCGTCTTGTGAAAATGTCAGGTTATAATTAGTGTGAGTTGCTTAATAGTTAGTAGGAGATTAGTTTCTCACTGTGAATAATTCTGGTGAGTAATATTGGGTGCTTTTGGAGTCCTATAGGATGCTGACAGCATTTTCCGAAATGCGCACATACGGTACGGATGAAAATGTGCGAGGTTTTAATGAATTCATATAAGAAATTTTAAAATGCGGTGTGTATCTTACGGTACGTGTGTTGCTGATAATATTAAATGTGCGACCACCTTAATAAAAATATTAGCTATATTTTTCTTCTATTTTTTTAATTGCGTGAAACTTTTTTTTCACATTGGTATTCTTATTATGTGTTATACAAATAGGTTAGCTAGAGTTGATAGTCTCGTATAAAACGTTTGACATTGATAAGTACTTTCGCCCCTGAAAGAATGCCAACACAAAGTCAGTCGGTCTATGACATAATATTTTTGAAAGCGAAAAACAACAACCGTCTTCTGCAACAACACAAAAAATTATAAATAGTAGTCGTATTTTGTTTATTTTTTTTTGCACTGTCTTCCGAAACAAAAATTTTTTGTTTTTTTGAAGTCGGTTAGTTTTTTTTTAATATTTTTCATTTTTTCAGTGGGCACACACGGGTGATGTTTAAAAAAAGATTACGACGTATTGAGAACCTCATTTTATTTTAAGTCCGTTTAAAATCATTATAATTCGCGTGGTATCTCAAAGGCGAGTCAGTGGCATTCAGAACTTATGACTCAGAGGATTCAAAACACTTGTACCTATGTTACTTCCAAAACAAGATCCCATGAATGCCCATGATTCATATTTATTATACTTAGGTTTTTATGTGATCAACAGAAAAAAAAAAAGATTTTTCTACTAAGGTGGAACCGGCTGTATTTTTAGTTCATTTGTAAAAATGTGTTATTTTTTTTTTAACGTCTAGGATATAATTTTTAAATAGTAAAAACTGATTAGATGACACTTATTTGATTTGTTATTTTTTATAGCATTTAACTAAACAAAAAAAAAAAAGAACTGAATTGCTGACAATAATTACAAAATACCACATGCTATCGGTATAAAAAACTCAAAATTAGGCAAGAAAACAAAAAAAAATCCTTTTTAAATTATCCCAATTGTTACAATTATTATAATTGCATCAAATCTCGGTACAAGTGAACTAAATCCGTTAGTTGGTGCGTCCCTGACCGGGCGCACGACACTAGCGCGCTGTGTATTGAATCACCGACCGATCCACGTTGGCTATGAACCGAATCACTTGGCTCATTTATATGGTCGACTGTAGAAAGTTTACACTCTAAATGTGAAAAAAAAATACTTTACAGGGTGTAAGGGACATCCGGAACGGATACCCGTTTGTGCGTCGATGTCTCTTACGCCCTGTATATAAAATAATGAAAAGAGGTATCTACGTAAGATTTAAACCTTCATAGGTAGGTAATTACATTTATTCAGTTACCTACAGAGTTTTTGTAAAAAAAACGAATTGTAATAAAAATCACATCATTATTTTGTCCTGTAATGGTTACAGCAAGATAAATTTGCAGGTACGATTAATAATATCTCCCTAGATACAAAGACAGTAACTTATAGTTGTTTGTTTTGCATTTATTTTTACTATTTCTTTTATAATTAATTAAATATTTATTAGCGACTTGTAGCTTACGTTTTGATTGGTCAACATTGGTTTTTTTAAATGTGATTCGTCGTTCGCGAATTTCTGGTCAAATAAAAATTGTTCCATTGCGAATTTAATGTTCGTTATAAAACAGTTTGATCACAGAGGTGGGTTATTCCGTTAATTCATGTTTGAATAAGTATAAACATATAGGTACAAAAATATATTTGGTTTCTACGCTCTTCTTTATGGACTGCAATTATTAAAATTAGGTATTAATAGTATTCACAGCATTCGGTTAGATTGGAAGCGACCCCGACTTGGTTTGAAAAGTCTAGCAAGGTATGTGATAAAATAAATATAGGTACTGTAAGTAAATCATTTGAAAAATAAAACATGTATCACTGAGAAAATCCGTTTCAAGTCAAATAAACCTGCTCAGTGTATTTAAGAAACCTTAGAAATATTTGCGATAAACAACAATGTTTAATAAAAACAATTTCTACGTTAATGCAAAATAAGTCACAAGTGGGACATTTAGCACGAAACGGTAAAAATCGAACCAGTCTTACCTGAAACAAAATGTCGGACATTCGCTTCGCATAAAAATCAGTTTAGCATACTTGTTGACTTATAAGAAAATATGTAATTAATGGAGTTTGTAAGTATTAAGTGGTTTAAAATTTTAATTAAAATAATAACTAATTTTATTTAAACTTTTTAAGTCGGGAAAAAAATATGAATTAATAGTTTTTATAATAAAACAAAGTAGGATTAGTGTGAATCTGAATAAAGTATTAAATCAAGTTCCAAAATCAAATATTAAAATAAGTATATAAGAGTTTCAAGAAAAGGAAAAAATAAACTAGGTACATTTATATGCAAATGAAGTTGAGTATGTAATAAACTTGTTACAATTTCAATTTTTCTTACTGCTATTAAAAATTCGAAACTATGTGACGGTAGATGTACGTTTCTTACTCTTTTACACAAAAAAATCTGAACGGATTTAGATGAAATCTGGTATAAAGATAGTTAATAACCTGGATTTTCGGATATTCCGGTATGACGTCTAGGAAGAATACATTTTGGGCAGGATACTCGTAAACTGCTGGATACGACTAATAAAATAAACTTCGAACAATCTAGAAAGAATATCACTTAGAGCTTAAGTAAATTATTTTCTAGAAAGTTCAATCTATGTAGGCACTATATACCTACTGCTGTGACATTTAATCTTGCACGTGGCAATGGCTTGAGGCTTCAAAGGACATTAGATATGTACTTGTAGCCGTAGTTCTATAAAATATGTATATCTTTAACTGTAGGGGTTACAGATATTCATCATCTTAAAAGAAGTACAAATTCACGTTCTTTTTCATCTAAAATCATCGAATAAATCCTCCCACCCAGAGCAGGGCAGGAGAGACTGTCAGACTTGTACTGACTAAAATCCACGGTGTCCTTCAATCAATAGCACTTTACGACCGCGGTCACAGTAGCTCGTTAGTCCCGCGACCCCGGTTTACGTTAGTGAACATAATTATGTATTGAGCTGTCAGTAACTGTAACTTGTTAAAAAAATATGTAGAATAGAAGTGTTGTCGGTATTTTCATACAAATAACCAAAATTGGAAAATGATCAACAATCCGCGCTCCGGCGTATCGAGAATAGTAATCTACAGGCACGCAGGACTCCAGAGACAGGAACCTTCTAACAAAACGAGCCGTATCCAAAAGTAGAACTTTCTGAATGAAGCCCTTGAATCCTTTATCCTCCTGCCTATAAAAAGCTTTCTTAGCTCATATCTCTATTTAATCTGCAAAAAAAAGTATCTACAAATTTTCTGTGCGACCAATTAATTAGTTTGCTATAAATAATCTGAGAAAAATCTGCAGCTCTTTTTCCAAGATAGCGCCCGTGGGACAAGGGTTGCCACCCCCACAAATTAAATATGCCTATTTAGATGTCAAAATGTGACATAAAAAATAAAATTTGTCCTCTGACAAATGAAATCCTAAATACCTATAACTTTTCAATAGACTATATGGCATTTATATACACTGATAGCATAATATAATCTAAAAAATACAAGCAACCTAAGATTGTAAGCCTGTTACAAAAATAATACGTCGATAGAGCGCCTTCACCTTGACTGGATTATATTTCGGTGGCTGCAGTCAAGCAAAAGGGCGAGGAAGTGGAATTTTCATCAAAAAATCAGACGCGGACAGTTAGCGTAAGAAGATAACTTGCGTTGGTAAAGATAGTAAGAGAAAATTTTAGTTCAATAAAAGTAGGTATGAAATAATAATAGATTTCACCAATAAACTTGAAGTAGATCTGCACATCTAACTGACGTTTGAGAACTAATAGTGTCAATTGCAACAAAAACTTTGAGAGTTCTTGAATGCGAGAAGTACAGTAAGTCTGGTTTAAATTAATAACTCGAATTTACAACAGTTAGGTATTAAACAAATTTTAACATAGAAAACGCAACCACAAAATCAATAAAAGAAAAAAAATCAAAGTGAAACGGAAATAATTTTGAATAACCCAACCTCTACGGAGGTCGAATACAAAAGATTAAAAACTTTTTATTTATTTATCGACAATTCAAAATGGCGCACCGTACTGTCATTTCAAAAGACAATGTCGAATCGGTAATTAGTTTATTTGATAACAAATTGTTATAACGATTTGTGTAACTAAGAAAAAGTACTTATAAATAGATTTCTCTAGCATTGAAACGGTGATGTAATATTGTTAACTCTATTTCGACAAATTATTTCGTCTAGCAAATTCGGTGCAGAATATAATATCATGAAGGATTTTTCAAATTAATTCTGTTTTCAGTCTGCACGGATACAGCTGAATGCTAGCAATTTACCTATTTAATCTCCGTAACTCTATACTGGATACGTAGGTACAAAGAGTTTTGAGAATATGTACCTACTTTCATTATGTGCACAGCTAAGGAGAGGAGTCCCTCGTTAGTCTTCGTCTGACTTTCCTGATAGTTACAACACTAGGGTCTTTGAGTCAGGAGTGAATAGGTTACTTCTAGGCAAGCGTGTCGACCATTATCATTGCTTACCATCAGGCGAAACGCGGGCCAATCGTAAAGAAAAAAAAGAAAACCTAATAACATTCGATGCGATCACTTAAGACATTATTATGAGCAACTAATAAATGTTATTACAACAAAAAAAAAACCGGCCAAGTGCGAGTTGGACTCGCCCATGAAGGGTTCCGTAGTAGCAAGCATAGATTAGGGATATAATTGTATTGAGATTAGTAAGTAATATACACAAACAACAAAAATAACTTTGTTTTCCATAGTGTTTGTATGAATGGCAAAGTTATATTTGCGGTTTTTTAAAATGTACTATATCTCAAAAACTGCTAACTGTATCTCATCCAAACTAATTTTCGTTGGAAGTTTTTGTTGAGGTCTATCTACATTATATATTTTTTTTATTTTTATCATTCTCTTATTTTAGAAGTTACGGGGGGGGGGGGACCAACTTTTACCACTTTGGAAGTGTCTCTCGCGCAAACTGTTCAGTTTAGAAAAAATGATATTAGTAACCTCAATATCATTTTTGAAGACCTCATCATCATCATCATCTCAGCCATAGGACGTCCACTGCTGAACATAGGCCTCCCCTTTAGATCTCCACATATACCGGTTGGAAGCGACCTGCATCCAGCGTCTTCCGGCGACCTTTACAAGGTCGTCTGTCCACCTCGTTGGTGGACGTCCTACGCTGCGCTTGCTCGTCCGCGGTCTCCACTCTAGGACTTTTCGACCCCATCGGCCATCTGCTCTGCGAGCAATATGGCCTGCCCATTGCCACTTCAGCTTGCTAATCCGGTGGGCTATATCGGTGACTTTAGTTCGTCTACGGATCTCCTCATTTCGGATTCGATCACGTAGAGAAACACCGAGCATAGCCCTCTCCATACCTCGCTGAGCGACTTTGAGCTTTGAGATGAGGCCGATAGTGAAAGACCACGTTTCGGTGCCGTAAGTCATCACTGGTAACACACATTGATTGAAGACTTTCGTCTTGAGGCACTGAGGTATGTCGGACGAAAAGACATTGCGTAGCTTCCCGAACGCTGCCCAACCGAGTTGGATTCGGCGGTTGACCTCTTTCTCGAAGTTGGACCTACCTAATTGGACTACTTGTCCTAAATAGATATATGAGTCAACAACTTCGAGTACCGAGTTTCCAACAGAGACTGGGGTGGGCACAACATTGGAATTTGACATAATTTTCGTCTTGTCCATGTTCATTTTCAAGCCCACCCGTTGTGAAACTCGGTCGAGGCCATCGAGCATCATGCTGAGTTCCTCCATCGACTTTGCCATGACTACGATGTCGTCGGCAAACCGAAGGTGAGTGATGTATTCGCCGTTGATGTTGATGCCAAGTCCTTGCCATTCCAGTTACTTTTGAAGACCTATCCATAGATAACCCCACACGTATGAGTTTGGTGAAAAAAAAAATTTTGAGTTTCAATTGCAATTATGGGGGGCACCCCCAAAATTTGTTTTGTTTTTATTTTTGTGCGAAAATCCTAATGCGGTTCACATAATACATCTACTTACCAAGTTTCAACAGGATAGCTCATATACTTTGGACAAAAAGTGGCTGTGACATACACGGACAGACAGACAGACAGACAGACATGACGAATCTATAAGGGTTCCGTTTTTGACATTTGGCTACGGAACCCTAAAAAGTCCCGAAAAAATATTTGTGTTGTATTTGAACACAATCTACAAATGTACACGAAACTTCAAGCCACGATCATTGACCGTATTGTAAGACCTATTTCACTAAACTATTATATTTAAACAGCACAACGTCTAAACGAGCTCGGCTGAAAGTACTGAAACGCTGAACATTTTATTTCAGTGCTATCGGGCACAGATAATAATGCCTGCAGCGGCAAATGCGAAGACACGACTCCGATACAAAATGGCGGGAAGAGAATCTACTGTGAATGTAATGGCGGCGCCGGTTTTAGAGGGGAAATGTCAAAAGTAATTAAAGTAGCTGGTTTACGGTCGCGGGACCAGCGAATTACCGTGGCTCCGGAACGTAAAAGGCTATTGAAGGACATCGTGGATTTTAGTCAGTACAAGTCTGACAGTCCCTCCTGTCCTGTCCTGGGTGGGAGGACCCATTTGATGATTTTATCACAATAAAAAAAAGGTATCTAGTTTACTACTGGGATAAGGGATAAGAGTATTAATTTTAGTTATACACTGGTGTGTAAGTAATTTCATTCAAATCCGATCAGTAGTTTTTTAGATCCAGCCATTATCCTCTCAAATCAATCAGATGACATTTTATGATAGTTCCCTATCTTTTTTTTATTTATAGATAGATACGTTCGCGTTTGCCCACTATCTCGCCTGATGGTAAGCGAAGATGTGATCGACGGTGAAGCATGCTTCATCATCATCAGCCTATAATATTCCCACTGCTGGGGCACAGGCCTCCTCTCTGTGAGAGGGAGTGGGCCGTAATCTACCACGCGGGCCCAGTGCGGGTTGGTAGGTGTCACATATCTTCGAATTTTTGGTTCTAGGACATGCCGGTTTCCTCACGATGTTTTCCTTCACCGTTTTGAGAGCAGTGGTGATGAAATAAATTACACAAAGTAATACACCTAGCGGGGTTCGAACCCACGACCTACAACTCGTAAGTCGGGACCGATACCACTGGGCCACCACTGCTCTCGTCTAAGCACGAAGCACGCTTGCCTAGAAGTAAACCTGTTCACTCTTGACTTGAAGACCCCAAGGTTATCTTCTCTTTGAAATCTGGTGCCGTTACCCTTGACTGCTCATACAACGGCAAAGAGTCAGTAAACTTGCAGAAGAATCCTCTTCCTGATGTCTGAAGGTAATACTGACAGTTTTTCTTCCTTCAGAGACATCTAAAAAGTGGGCGGTGATTTTTTGGCTTGCTGTAATTTGACTCAAAGGAAAATTTTGTGGGGAACTGGCATATACTTTTTATCGTGGTAAAATCATCAAATGTGTCCTCCAGCACAGGGCAGTACAGGAGGGACTGTCAGACTCGAACTGACTAAAATCCACGGTGTCCTTCAATAGCCCTTTACATTCCAGGATCACGGTTACCTGATGAGACAGTCCCGCGACCGTGGCAGACTTTGGTCCTCTTCGAGGCGCGCGTGCGCGTGGAACACAACGCGCTGTCGAGCAATGATCCATGATCAGATGGCAAGTCACCTATTACTCGACGTCCGGATGACCAACTGGCATATCCTTGAGTCAAATATTCGAAGACATGTGACATCCACCAAGCAGCATCGGGTCTGTGTTGAGGACTATATCTCACTCCATTTCACGGAGAGACCTTTGTTTCTGCAGTGAGAACGTCAAAGGCTGATAATCCTCGAAATTTCAAATCTTTTATTCGGATTCACTCATCACCAGCTCTCATTCCTCTCCCTTCCACTTTTACGGGGAAAAAGAAGCCTATAAGCGACTTCATTCTATATCTGTACCAATATTAATCAAAATCAGGTCAGCGATTTAGGTGTGAAAGCGTAACAAAAAAACTTTATTAGGATAGTTAGGATTTGCCAATTTGATACGCTACAAGCCAGAAAACCAATTCAATTAGCTCTGTAGTGAAATCACGTGTCGGCTCATCCTTATAGCTTCTTTGAGATTTGACAGCTAGCTCACTCTACTCTCTGTACGAACGAACACAAAAGTCGAATAGACAGAAATATAATAATAATAAACGTATTAATTTTGGCGTACAGTCCGCGCCACGCACGACTCTACCCCTACAACTACAAGCCCGACACTGCAGAAAATGGCACGGACTCGTAACAATATTGACAGATGAGATGACTCTTCGATTTTGACAGCTGTCACTGTCAGGCGCCATTTTTAACTATCTAGGTACTTAACCTACCCAGAAACTGAAATTTAAATGCTCCATCACTTCATTACAGAGAAAAGCTACAAGAACAGGTAACATATTTTGTAAAGAATAACATGTGAAGTATTTGTGTAAGAAGTTTATACATTTCACAGAATCATCTCGGCGTATAAATGCTTGAAGGGAGCAAGCCCTTTACGTTAAGAGCTTGAAGAACGTCTGTGAATCTTTTTCCATTTTACGATGGAAATTATTTCATGGAAATTTTTTGCAATAATGTATTTCTAGTAAAATCTGCTGTAAAATGCTTATTCGGTTAGTATTTGAAGGGAAAAAACCTTTTTATAATGCCTTAATGCTTAAAAGTTAAGATACAAGAGAACTAATATCTTGAGAGTAAACATTCTCAATATAAAGGACATAAAAATCTCAATTATGTAAAAGACTGTGGTGGTGTAAATGTCGGTGGCATAACCAACAGGATCCGCGTACGAAGTCGCGGGCAGAAGCTAGTATTTTAAGAAAAATGACAATATTGGCAAGTTTGACATGTTTCCATTTTGCCGACACTATCGAGTTACTCGTAGTTGTTGAAAGGTATCATCATCATGCATCTCACAGGCAGCATCTCGCTCAGCTACTGATTTTTCACTGTAGGTACAACTAAATTATCAATATTAATGGCGAGTACATCACCCACCTTCGATTTGCCGACGATATTGTTGTCATGGCAAAATCTATGGAAGATCTCAGCACGATGCTCGGCGACCTCAATCGAGTTTCCTAACAGGTGGGTCTTAAAATGAACATGGACAAGACAAAGGTAATGTGCAATGGCCATGTGTGCCCACCCCATTGTCGGTTGGGAACTCTGTTCTAGAAGTTGTTGACTCGTATGTCTACCTGGGACAAACCGTCGCACTAGATAGGTCCAACTTCAAGAAGGAGGTCAACCGCCGAATCCAACTCGGCTGGGCAGCGTTCGGGAAACTGCGTAACGTTTTCTCGTCCAAAATACCTCAGTGCCTCAAGTCGAAAGTTTTCGACCAATGTGTGTTACCAGTGATGACGTATGGTGCCGAAACGTGGTCCTTTACTGTAGGGCTCATTAGTAAGCTCAGTATAGTCCAACGAGCTATGGAGAGGGCTATGCTTGGAGTCTCTCTGCGCGATCGACTCAGAAATGAGGAGATTCGTAGACGAACCAAAGTAACCGACATAGCCCAACGAATTAGCAAGTTGAAATGGCAGTGGGCAGGCCACATAGCACGCAGAACTGATGGCCGATGGGGCCGTAAGGTTCTCGAATGGAGACCACGCACCGGCAAGCGCAGCGTAGGACGTCCACCCACTAGGTGGGCAGACGATCTTATGAAGGCCACAGGATCACGCTGGATGCAGGCCGCTTACAACCGGTCCTATTGGAAGTCTAAAGGGGAGGCCTATGTTCAGCAGTGGACGTCTTACGGCTGATATGATGATGATGATAAACTAAATTATTAAAAAATCTGTTGAAAAAAATATGTATTATCAATTTATAAATATTATTATAATTAATTAGAAACTCACAGCACAAAATTCTTCGCGACATTCTATTAATATGAAATTACAAAATGGCGACCCACAGTCACGTCACGCCACCTAATCAAGCGAAACGAAAAATATATATTGTTTGTATACCACAAACAATACTTTGTAAGTACTTAACAATCGCTACAAAAAATATTTTTGTTATCAATGTGAATATCCATAAATAAACACATTTGAATAAATACATAAAAGATAGGTATTTTGTACTTTTGTATTTTATCGATTTGTTACGGTTTT
The DNA here is from genome assembly GCA_950005045.1 of Agrotis exclamationis. Lineage (NCBI taxonomy): Eukaryota > Metazoa > Arthropoda > Insecta > Lepidoptera > Noctuidae > Agrotis > Agrotis exclamationis. The sequence continues at coordinate 13,294,786 of OX465441.1, forward strand.
GATATTGACTATTTTATTGAACAAACATTTGGTTGAATAGCAGCTGCTTTATGGTCATTAAAAAAAAAGATTTTTTTTAATTCTTTGATGTGACAGTAGTGTCATTCTGCAATTAGTGCCTTAAATGTTTTTTTTGTTTGTTCTTCAAAAATCGAAGTTACGTGTTTTTATTTCAATGATGGTTCATAAACCAAAATATCAGTGGACATTTGTGTATAATAGTGTTATTTCATTTTTTTATTCAAGGAAACTTAAAACCACTAACGATATCTAATTTAATAAGGATCACCTAAAGTTTAAAATCATTGTGTATTTTTTTAAACACCTTTTCCTTGTGTTTATCCCTATTTAAAAACCATATTTAAGTTTTTTCAATAAAATAATAAATTCTTTTGTTTGCCGTTAAAGCATAAAATAAGGATAATTATACGATTATGAATTAAAATATTTTAACATAATATCTGTTTTTATTCTTTTTACTAACTTATTACGGGAAAAAACACAATATAAATTTCTGAGCAACAATTTGATAGTTCAATACAGAAAAGAAAAAAATAACTGATGATTGGATTTTTAACGATTCGACTCTAGAAATTAACGAAGTCATCGAGAATTTATATTCTGTAAGTAATTAAAATAAAAATGCTAATCGTAGTCTGGTAAGCAGAAGCCACTGTTGTTTGAGTCATCATTAAAATGGCATACGATAACCGAAAATGCAGTTACTATCTATAAAAGTAGTCATAATACTGTCTAAAGTTTTGACTAGATAGAAACATATCATCTACCTGTCTAGCCAATCTAATCTCTACAATCCAGTTACTGGGTAAGATAAGATCCTTTGTGAAGACTGGTACTTGGTAGCCAAGGATAAAACTAACTGAACCTGACTAATTCGGAGCTAGCAGATCCGAATCCGTCATCGCTTGCAACAGTGTCAAAATTTCGGATACTCAAAACTTACTAATAATAAACAGAAATGATAAAACTCACTTTTAAAGTCAAAGCCGAAATATAGCAAAGAGTACCTACTATTACGAGAAAGGACTCAAAGCTTCTAAGTATAGAACGAATCTGAGTTTATTAAAAATCAATATACAACCACTAGTTGCAAAACGGATCCTTTCAAAAAGCTTATATGCGACTTCCCCGAGCAGCTTTTAATAGAAATGCTTCATATTACAGGCTTCCTGTTTCCCTTTGCCTGTTTTGATTAAATCTAGTCTATAAGCCTGTCTTTGAATAGACCTTGTATCTTAAAAGTATAAGTAATAATATGAGGAGAGTTTGTTTCATAGTGATTGTGTTGTAACAGCAAATGATAGAAAAATAAAAAAAGACGGCAGAGGTATGAATCTGTTATGCTATTATTTAAGTAGTCTTTAATAGATTTTTCAACTTTATAGTCTAGATTCTAGAAGAAAGGGGCAATGCTGGCATAACGCTGTATTTAGAGAATAGCACTGCTGAACAGCATATCGTAAGAGATGCTTCAAGGTGGTGGTGCGCAACAAGAATTTTTAGATGGATTTGGCGTGGCGTTTGCCCAAAATTGGGACAGTACAGGCTAATAAATGTGGTGCTGACCGATAACTGATAATAATATGCAACATCCAAAGAACAATAAAAACAGTTAAGGCGCGGTCTTATCTCATATTCCCAAAAATTGGTTTCTTAGAACGTCGAGTATGACGTAATGTAATAAAAATAAGCAACGCGAAAAATACAGTGAACAGAGAAGGATATAAAGAAGAATTTAAAGCGAACAGAATAATAAATAAGAGTTTGATATTCCCAATAAAAATTGGGAAGTTGTAGCACAAAAATAAACTTTGACGTCGAAGATCTCTGTATTTCCAGCGATAACAACAGTTTTTTTTTTAAGAATTTAGTAGGTTTTCCATTTTTTTTAAACTTTAACCGAACCATTATTTAATTTTATGTCTATATTTTAAATAATCTAAAGAAAAGCAGTAAAATAAATGCCCATTCGCAGCTTACGTCACATTTCAACACAAATGTCATTTTTTCAATTTTCAATCTTATTGACGCTCCATAGTGGTGACAATAGTTTACGCGGTCATAAGCGATTAAAATCGTAGTCAGTCCGCGTCTTAAGTACTGTTCTGTGGTAACATCTTACATCTAGCAATAACACAATTTGTGATGACGATCTTTTCACAAAAGATGTTATTAATTTTATTTTTACTTCCCAATCAGCTTTAAAATTTGGACTAAATAAATTTCCTGTAAGTAATCATCTCCACAGACAGACACAGCTTCATATTTAACAGAACTAGATCAGCGGTCACGATTTCCATTAAACGGTCACTACTCGCGATAATGTTCGCTGAATTATATGTATTAGAATCTTCACGTTTTCGTTTTAAAATGGATTATATCGAAACTGTGGTTTTTAATTGCTCCAAAAACATGGATAACTTCTCTGGATCAAGTAAAATAGCAGTGCAGATAAAACCCATGGCCTAGGTAATAATGGGGTTGCAAGATTGTCTCATCAGGTCACCGTGAGCTTGACTCTGGAAATTAATGGGTTATTGAAGGATACCATGGATTCTGACAGTCCCTTCCGCCCTGCCCTGGGCAGGAGGACTTATTTGATGATTTTACAACGATAAAAAGGATAGTTAACTAATCATTGCTACTGCTACTGCTTCACGACACGGAGCCGATGGGGTTTGATATAACTATAATATTATTATGACACGACCGGTAAACGACATCGACAGAAGAATATAAATTTTCATTATCAACATCGCCAAGATGACAGAAACTTTCTTTCTACATTCTGACATTTTGGCTATTCTTCTATCGACAAAATTCAATTGTATGATGTCAAGCTACGCGTGAAGGACGTCACAAAGCCCCTTGAAAGAAGGACGGTACACAAATAGAATATTAGATGGTACTATTTTATTTACGCCACAATCAATAACCTTTTTTTTTTTTTTTTAGGGTGGCAAAATCATCAAATGAGTCCTCCCGCCCTGGGTGGGGCGGGAGGGACTGTCAGACTCTTACTGACTAAAATCCACCCGTGTTCCGTCGGATGCCCTTTACGTTCCGGGGCCACGGTATCCTGGATTAAGAAAAATCCGCGACCCCGGCAGGCATTTGGCCCCATAAGGGGCCCCGTCGGTGACGCGTGAAACACGACGCGCCACCGACCCGGGCTTGGTCCTTGGTCGGACGGCGAGCATACCCATTACTCACCGTCCGCAAGCCCGCTCCGCCGCTGTGCCCTCTGCTGTTCAGAGGGACACGCGTTGGAGCGTCCACCCGACAGGCTATTTGCATACGGGCAAAGAAACCCCTTAGGCACACAGTGCCTAAGGAGAGTTTTTGCCCGGATCCCAGGGCGCACCGGCCCGAAAAACTGGTCTTCCCCCCGGACGTATCCGAGAGGGAACTCCAGTCCACGGGCGCACGTGGAGGTTTCCTGTCTTAGCACCCCACAATCAATAACCTTGACATATTACTCGTTTGTAAATTCAGCCTATAAACAAAAAAAAAACTTTACCCCTGAGCTTTGCAATAAATAATTAATTGTATGCTCATTAAGTACTGACGTCTTTCAAAACAGTCTTATCGATTTAAGGTTCTTGAATACGTCCTAGATGGCGAGTTAGAGGGGTGAATTGTGTGAGGAATGTTAAGAAAGGGGTCATAATAAAAATTATATTGACAGGTTTTGAATGTATTGTTCTAATTATACGGATAGAAATTCTCGGACTAAACTAAAACTTGAGTTAAGAGTCAAGACAAGATAATGATAGCATAGCAAGACGATTGAAACAGAACAAAATTCGAGAGCTTCGTCACGCTTCTTGTATTACTGTGTGCACTTGTGGCGTGTGCCAATAAACGTTTTTTCTTCTTCTTCTTCTTCACCGTCGACCACATCTTCGCTTAGGTACCATCAGACGAGATATGTAGTGGTAAAACGCAAATCAAATTGCTCAAAAAAAAAAGTTGTGTCTACTCAAAGTAACAAAGGATCCGGGTTACGGCTTACCGTGACGTCGTAGTTCAACTGCGGGAACGAGATGGCGCTAGAAGACTGGTATAGCTCTGTCTCTTTTACACAGTTGAACTACCCACGTTTTAAGACGTCATAGTAAACCACCAGAAGGATGAAAATGATGATACAATTCTAGCTAGCCTCATTCTTAATTCAAATATCAAAAATATTCTAGCTAGCCTCATTCTTAATTCAAATATCAAAAAATTCTAGCTAGCCTCATTCTTAATTCAAATATCAAAAATATTCTAGCTAGCCTCATTCTTAATTCAAATATCAAAAATATTCTAGCTAGCCTCATTCTTCATTCAAATATCAAAAATATTCTAGCTAGCCTCATTCTTAATTCAAATATCAAAAATATTCTAGCTAGCCTCATTCTTAATTCAAATATCAAAAATAGCTGATGACTGTACGTCCTTTGTGCCATTGCTTTAAAAAGATAAACTAAAGTGGTCATTGAACCAGTTTTAGACCTTGAAGCAAACAATTTGTAACGCTGTATGATAAGAACTCAATTACACAGACTTTTGGAGTCGCACATATGGTATTTTAGCCTTTAGGTTTAGTAATTTTTTTTGTAGTGTTTTCATTTTTTGTTTTTTCAAGATGCCTGTAATCCCTGAGATATCAGGGGGTGTATCTGACAACATTAGTACATCATTCATTAGGTATTCTTGTTTATTTTAAATTCATTCAATCCATTTCATTTGGTTTATTTCTTCACAAACAATTTCCATTAGGTAAGAACCGTTTAATTATTGGTTCTATAGTTTAAATCTACCATGAAACTCTAATATACAGGGTGGTCCAGGCCAAATGGATAAACAATTTTTTTAGGTAGTCCGTTTAGGGACCTATTTGTACCCGCCAGGAAAAAAATCGCTTGTCAGATTACAAGATATGATTTTTTTTGTAATTCTTGAAATATCACCCTATTAATGATTTCATGATTTATATTTACTTTTAGAATGAAAAATTATATTATATTTTTATTTTAGGGGCTTACTTAGACATTGCACTCTCTCAGAAAGAAAAAAAATCAGACTGATCTGCAAAGAAGTGCATTTAATTTCATATCAATGCAAGAATAATTACTTTCCTTGAAATCGACAGATTTTTCTTAAACTCTAATTAAAAAAATTAAAAAAAACTTTTTTTTTCTAATTTTCCTGGCGGGTACAAATAGGTCCCTAAAAGGACTACCTAAAAAATTTTTTTTATCCATTTGGCCTGGACCACCCTGTATATGTAGGTATAGCATTTTTCTTTTTTGCTAAAAGCCTAAAACCATAAAAAGACGAGCGGAAGATACGAGTACTATCAGACTCATCCAGACTCTTTAGTCAAAGAGCAGGGTCGATCTTAATCCACCCTGCTATTTCAAAGAGAGATTTCATCCTTATAATTGACCCTAACGATTGATGCAATAAAAGTACAGGGTATAATTTTTTCAGATTTTAGCCGGTTCGATTCCCGGGTGCCGGTGTGGGAGAAGAGAATTTTCGAATGAATGCAGTTTGCTTTCTATTCAAAAATAAAAGGAATGTTTCCTTTGGGTAACATTTTCTATCTGCAGTATTAAGAGTACTTTCCCTCCAGGTGGCATTACAAAATTCCACCCTGTATACGACTTCGGACTTCGGCAGTATATCTATAGCTGTTAATAACTAATGATGTACTTAATAACGAAGGACATACGAAGTAATAAAATGTCAAATGCAGCTAATGCATTGGCCTGTAGCTGGGGCCATTTATGACTCGTAAAAAATAAAATAAAATAAATAAAATGTGTTTATTGACCTCATTTTGTACAATTAAGTTACCGGGGCTTCCCAGAAAGTAATCCGAAGATACTTGTGTTGGGATAAACCTCGCTCTTCCTCGATATACAAATATAATTGCTATGTTAATTATAAGTTACACATTTTATATAAAGATAAGAAACCTATACCAAGAAGAGTACAAATTACAATTTTGGCAGTTTATGAAAGCAAGGGAATGATAAGTGTGTGATTAAGCGTGAGGTTAGGTGTATGTGAATGAATGTTTTGTGTATATGTGTGTGTGTGTTAGTGCGTGTGTGTGTGTGTGTGTTTGTGTGTGTGTGTTAGTGCGTGTGTGTGTGTGTGTGTGTGTGTGTGTGTGGGTGTGTATGCATAAGCGTGTGATTTCATTTCATAGAATCCAATATACCAACTAATTAGATTAGTGTCTGTGTGTTTGAATAAAGTTCAGCCTAGTGTAGCCAAAATGTTTTCCACCTCATCGTACTTAAGGGTGAGGAGCCAATTAGTCAAGGTCCTCTTACACTCGTACAGCTGCATAGGGTAAATATTAAGTATGCGATTTACTTTATTATAAATGCGTGGCGCTTGCGCTACATTTTGGCGACTAGCAAAAATTGACCGAGCCGGGTATGTAGGGGCTACAATATCACATCGTCTTTTTTTAAGTTTAGCAACGTTAAAAGGTAGTGTTTTGTGATATCTTAATACTGTGTGTAGTATATACAGTTTTCTAACGGAGAGCAGCCTAGAATTTGCGTATAATGATTCCGTAGAAAACCTGAAGGGCTTACAAAGCATGACCTTAATCAAGGATCTTTGTGCCCTCTCTAGATCTAAAAAGTATGTCTTAGCTGCTCCACCCCAGACCGAGATACAATATATGATTATAGATTGGGCTAGTGCAATATATATTTTATTCAGTAGATCTGTATTCATGACATATCTCAAAGATTTAAAAACCCATATGAGTTTTCTCACCCTCCCCATAGTTAGTTCGAGGTGTGGGTACCAACTTAACCTTTGATCCACAACAATACCTAGGTACTTGACGGATTCCACTTTTTGAATTATAGGGCAACTACAAGTTAATTGTGTTGGAGTATGACAGGAGTGAATTCTAATGACAAAGTCAGGCCCGGGCTGAGAGTTTATGTATTTAGTGAAGCAGACGTAGTTTGTTTTTTGAGTGTTTAACGTAAGAAGATTCTCCCTTAGCCAGTAGCTAACTCGGGCCAGACCACTCTCAGCCTCATGCCTAACCTTGTCCCAGGTCTTAGCAGAGAAGATTATAGCGGTATCGTCCGCGTAGGACAGTATTCTCGCACCGTTGATATTAAGGTTGCAGAGCTCATTAATATAAATTAAGAAGAGCGTCGGGCCGAGAACACTGCCCTGCGGGACGCCAAACGTTACGTTCTCCTCGTCACTAACATGGTTTTGAATTTTTACCCCCTGTTTTCTATTCTGAAGGTAACTGCTGAGAAGAGAGAGAGCAGAACCCCTAAATCCCAGGTTCTCCAACCTGTGTATAAGTCTAGAGATAGAAACGGTATCAAAGGCTTTCTTGAGGTCAATAAAGGCCACTAAGCATTTGTTGCCCTTATCTACCTCCTTCGTTATAATTCTTGTAAGTTCTTCAGTAGCGTCCTGAGCCGACATTCCCTTTCTAAAACCATATTGGAAGGAAGATAGTATGTTATAGTTAGTCAGATAGTTTACAATTCTAGCGTTCAAGAGCCTCTCAATGATTTTAGAAATGGAGGTCAGCACAGAAATTGGCCGATAGTTGCAAACGTCGTCTCTATCTCCACTCTTATACACAGGGGTAACCACAGAGCGCTTGAGAAGGTAGGGAAAGATTCCAGTGCTAAAACATAGGTTGGTCAGGTCACAGATCAGTGGGACAAGGATATCCTTGGCTTGTTTTAGAAAAGAGGTAGGAATTCCGTCCCATCCTGGTGCACTCCCCGAGTCTAGAGACATCAATATATTTCTTACTTCCTCCTGAGTGGTGTCTAATAAAACAAAAGAGGACAGATTAGGGCTGACTGCGTTAGAAGATATTGAGGGTACGAAGCTATTTGAGATGTTGTGAGCTAGGGTTTGTCCTATGTTACTAAAATAATTATTAATATAGTTGACTGAGTCTTGAGGGCTTGATTTTAACTTTAGTAGGTCATCATTTGAGCTCCTGGGTGGCTTATAATTTGTGATGTCATTAATAGTAGACCACAGTGCCCGAGGGTTTTTTACAGATTCTTTGATTTTATCTCTATTAAAATTATTTTTTAGCTTCCTTATTAGGTTCCCACAGAAAGTCCGATATCGTCTATATATTATCGTAAGAATTTGATTATGGGGGTCAGATTTAAGCTTTAAATAGATAGAATTTCTTAGTCTAATACACCGTAATGCACCTGCCGTTATCCATGGTTTTATAGATCTTTTACTATTTGTGATAATTACAGTCTTACTGTTGGAAAGAATAGCTGTTTTGACCATTTCAATCAGAGCAAAGGCGTAAGTGTCGGGGTCTTTGAAGTTGTTAAAGATGGAGGTATCAATGTTCATTAAACTATTACAAGCATTTTCATAGTTGACTACTGTTTTGTACCTTTTAGGTATGCTATGATAATATTTATTCGCGATAGATAGCAGAATCATGCAGTGGTCTGTTACTGTTGTATTTAAAATTGCTGTAAAAGCTATATTTTTATGTTTATCAAGGCTCAGAAAGACATGGTCTAGGCATCCATCGCCCCTGGTAGGTAAGTTGTGAGACGGTAAAAGTCCATGCGTCGATAGCATATTTAGGTATGTTAGTCTATTGTTTCTTTCCAGATTGGTTTCACTTGGAGAAATAATTAGGTCAATATTAATATTAGGTCAATATTAATAAAGTAAAAGCCATATAAGACGATGAAAATATAATACTTCCAGTTCTTGTAACAAAAAACAATCTAGATTCGCTGGCAATAGCAATGTAACGGGTTTTCTTATTGACTAAGCGCGTGAGAATATAAAACTTATAACTGCAATTTCTTTTTTTTTTTTTTGCTAGCAGTTTTACTCGTGTGGTGATTGGAAATTGGCTCTCATGGTAATCTTAAGGACTGCTGGGATAAAAATTATCCTATATCCTTACTCGTGTTAATTTTATAGAAATCCGTGTAAAAGTAACGGATATAAATAATTATATACTTTCGCATTTATAATTACAGCATGGATTCAGAAATAACAAAGGGAAGGCTATATTTTTTTTGAGCGGAAAAAAGACGATACTCCAAATATCTTTTCAATTCTGCCAAAGAGATCTGAAATTAGCACGAATGCCCTTTTATAGGCGGTTGAGGGGGCGTGGGAAGGGGGGGAGAGGCAACACGCAGCTCGCATTATAAAATGCATTCAACGACACAAGTTTATATACACTCCCAATAAACCAACTGACACAAATAGTGTTTGTATTATCTGTAATCCTAAACATTGATGTCATTTAGTAAATATATTCGGTATTTTAAAAATATGTGTGCCAGATTCATGAACAAGGAAAATTTTATATGTTAACTGTTTTTTCTTTTCTTAAATTTAAAAGTATAATTTAAAATTCTTACATTAAATGAGTCGCAGGATTAATTAAAATAAACTTACTCATTGTCTTTTTCATCGCACAAAGCACAGTTACTCAAATGTTGTTGAATAAAAATAATCAAATAAAACTTCATTTGCCACAGAGTCACTGCAACACTTTATGAAACCGTCACTAAAGGCAAAAATGAAAGGAAACTCGCAATCAAACCACGACGATCAAAACTGGTACCTACATTATTCTTTTAAAATACAGTAACTTATTTTTCTTTACAATTCAACAACACTTCATAGTGGCAAGCAAGAAATTTCACTTCGCAAAAATTATGAGAATAACACTAAAAATAAACGCGACGACACTGGCACAATCACAGAAAATTAAAAAAAAAAGTGACAGCTAAAAATCGCGGGAATAAAAAACAAATATGGCGGAAATATTTTTCATTTTTATAAATTCTCACTAGAGTTTTAATGGAACGGTTTACTGGCGTTCGATAGAGAATCTTGTGTTCGAATAAATTTTAATAACAAGCGCGCCGCGGGACCGACGCAGTCCTAGTCTGTCGCTAGTATGAGGCTTCGGTTCGCGAAACGCCCGCTTCACACAACCATTTCAAAGTATATAAATAACCTCAGCCCGCTCTCTGTTGCGTTTGCATTTAAAGTAAATTAAATTGAAATATTTTCTGTGTCAAATTTATTTTAACTGAGTAAGTAGTAGATAGGGAATCAGATAATTAATTTAAAGAAATCAATGACTAATTTTTATTGAGGAAACAAGCTGGTATTGGTTGGTATTTACAGGTATTCTTTAGCAACCTTACATTTTGTTTATTATTCTCTCATTTTGATTTAAAGAAGGAGTTTGTTTGCAAAATAAAAGAACTGAGCTGTTACGTGAAACACTTGATTAAAACAAAATGGAAACCCATTATACGTCAACAGTTTCCAGGAAAAATGCAATTTTACGTACATGTCCGTAATATCGGGCTGAATATTGATCGAATTAAATTGCGAACGGATGGACAAAGGAGTTCCTAATAACGTATCGTCGATAACCAGTCTAAAAAAAGTTTTATGATAGAAAATATTTACGTTTAATATGGTGGAAAGAAACGACACCATTTTGGATTTGTATATCTAACTACTATAATACCAGTTACGTTGATATATTATTACTTATTGCAGTAAGTAAAGGTAAATGGCAGGGTTATGTATTCGAATTTGGTTTTCGGAGGTTGTCTGGTAAAAAAATTTCGTTGGTGACAAAATATTATGCTATTGCGATTTATGGGTATTTTCTTTGCCTTGTTTTTGGCAGTGAAATTCCAGAATTTTTATAATTTGTGAAAACACCCTATTTATAGGTGTGTTACAAACTGTTTTTTTTTTTTGCGTGTTTACTTTACTGAACAGTTGAAAGTTACAGAGTGCAAAAAAAAAGTTATTGTTAAATAATGCCAGTTAAATTAATTGTTTCGTAAATTGCCAGGGTCACGAGACTATTAATAAATTATAATATTATCTTGAAAGGGGAAGATCTATTGTGAATCAAACAACATTAAAAATACAAATGAATAATAAGCGTCACAGGATACTACCCTGTGGAACACTGGATTTAGACTTTTATCTATCACCAACTAGAGCAGATATAATTTTTCTTGTAGTCTGAGATTGCTTAAGTTAGAATTTGTAGGTATTCTTTGAACCACAGAATATAAAGTCTTGTTGACTTATTATAAGCATTTAGTTATCAACGCAATCGAATGCTTTACTAAGAAAATTCAGTTTGTTCTATAGTTGCTGCAGTAGGTGGGAAGTAGAAGTAATATCGTACTTTTATCTGGAAAATAAAGAAAAAGAACCGAAAAATTATGTTAATTAATAAAAACTATAATTCATCGACTTAATATCGGCGCAGTCAATTAAGCTGATTAGGCAGCAAACCGCACCAAACTAGCTGAATTAATAGACGCGAAACATGTTGTCTATCAACCTATCAAGTCCCCTTTTAGTGGCTTTTACAATCGGTATATGTCATTCCAGTTTGAGCACCTAGAGCAACCTCTTGTTTTCACTTTTTTGTATTTTAACCGACTTCAAAAAGTATTCTTAATTCAGTCGGTATTTTTTACAGATTTGATTGTTTTTCCTACTATTATGTGATTGACCATATTTTGTAAGGTATTTTACTCAAAATTTATGATTTTATACTGCACTAGCGACGAAAACCAACTACGTTCAGATGCAATTTGAAAATACTCGCAGATAATTTAGCTTTCTATTTGATGAAAGAATGTTTAAAATCGGTCCAGTAGTTTTTGGTTTTATTCATTGCAAACAAAAATCTTTTCTGTTTATAATGTTAATTATAGGCTTTCTCTTTTTTTCTGGTAGATCGATCGCATATTTTGATGACATTTTGTGAAAAAAATCAGATAAGTTACCCAGATATTGATATTTATTAACACTGGAATCCATTGCGACTGGCTTCCAGTCGAACCAGATGCAGCTGAATATCAGTATTTTACACGGAGATACCTATCTAACCTTCACTACCACTTGGGCAATACTATATCTCTTGGTAAGCCTAGTTGTCAGACTTTCGAGCTTCGGACTAACAGTAAGGACTGTTAAAGAACTTCAAATGACAGCGGGCATCAACGGCTTTTCGAAAATGGGTAATACTATTCGAATCTACAGATGACAGTCCGGACCAACGGCTTTACGTGCTATCCGAGGCATGGAGGAAATTTGCTATGATAAATGGTCACCATTCACTGACCAACCTCAGCAGGTGCGGCTTAACCTTGAAGATACACATGTGCGGCTGTTATTACTTAGTCACGAGCTCATCTATGAATGAACATAAAACAGTAAAATACCAAGAAATTAATTTCAACGTATAATTGCTATTTTTTGTTTCTTTTATAAGTTCTAACGTTTTATCAACCGGTTTAGCATCGCTTCCATCAAAATAATTAACAATGAAGTTTAAATATCATGTGGCCTACACTCCTACAGATTCACGGCAAGTAACTCAGAGAACAGAGAAGCGTGAATGTGGGATATTTCTCTATATCTTTTTAGGGTTCTGTAGCCAAATGGCAAGTAGAAGGCACGAGAGCACGCGGCAGGTCACCCATGCGATGGACTGACCAGATCAAGTCTGCTGTAGGTGGTCCGCTACACGAGTGCACAAGAATTACAGCCGACAGGGAGGGAGGGCGCCGCATTGTGAGGCGAATTATGGCAGCACGATGTCTCGCTGCAACATGCTGACCACGACCACTCTGTCAAGAGTGAATCGACGAAGAAGAAGAAGCCAAATGGCAAAAACGGAACCCTTATAGATTCGTCATGTCTGTCTGTCTGTCTGTCCGTCCGTATGTCATAGCCACTTTTCTTCGAAAGTATGAGAGCTATCCTATTGAAACTTGGTAAGTAGATGTATTATCCACAAAACAGAGGCCATGTGTTTTCATGGCCGTCTGAACGCGCCACGGTCAGAGTCCCACATAACGGTGGGAGGGGTTCGCATCGGCGTCGGGAGGACGATGAAGTACCTGGGACTCGTCCTCGACGGCCGGTGGAACTTCAAGGAGCACTTCCTGCGTTTGGCCCCAAAGCTGAACCGGGCAGCAGGCGCCCTCAGGCGACTCCTGCCCAACCTCAGCGGGCCAAACGCCTCCTGCCGGAGGCTGTACGCCGGTATCGTGCGGTCCATGGCCCTCTACGGGGCCCCCGTGTGGGCCCTGAGCATGCGGACGCGACCAGCGAGGCTGGTCGCATGCCAGAGGGTCATGGCTATCCGGATGATCCGAGGATACCGCACGATCGCCGGCGAATCGGCCAACCTCCTTCGCCACCCTCCGCCCTCCAGCGCGTCTATGAGTGGCGCGTGAAGGCGCGGCGCCGGGGAGAATTCCCGCTGCCCCGACAAGTCGAGGCGCGGCGGGAAGAGGTCCGGCGCGATCTCAGGGCAGTATGGAGGGAACGACTGTCGCAACCGAGGTTCGGGCACGCCGCAATCGCGGCGGTAAGACCCCTCTTTGAAGAGTGGCTGGAAAGGCGTCACGGCGTCCTGACTTATCGGATGACGCAGGTCCTCACCGGACACGGATGTTTCGGGAGGTACCTGTGTCGGATGGGGAAGGAAGAAACGCCGGGGTGTCACCATTGCGAAGATCGCCCGGAGGACACAGTAGAGCATACGGTGCAAGACTGCCCCGCTTGGGCAGAGCACCGCCGTGTCCTCACGGCAGCGATAGGCGGAGACCTCTCGCGCCCGGCATTGGTCGAGGCCATGCTGCGGGGCGAGACGGAGTGGGAAGCGGTCGCCTCCTTCTGCGAGGCAGTAATGTTCGTTAAGGAGGAGGCGGGCCGTGAGAGAGAGAGGACAGCGTCCTCCCTCCGCCCCACCCGCAATGGTAGACGCCCACGGCGTCGGACGTCGCAAGACGATCTCCGGCCACCGTAGGCGCGGGCATGCGGGCGGCGAGTAAAGGGCAACTCGCCGCCCGACCATGGACCATGCCCGGGTCGACGGCACGTTGTGTTCCACGCGCGCCTCAAAGAGCGTCAGCACGATGACGGGGCCCCGCCCAAGAGGGCCAAAGCCTGCCGGGGTCGCGGGACTTATCTCATTACCGTGACCCCGGAACATAAAAGGCTATTGAAGGACACCGTGGATTTTAGTCAGTACAAGTCTGACAGTCCCTCCCGCCCTGCCCGGGGTGGGAGGACTCATTTGATGATTTTACCACGCTAAAAAAAAAAAAAAGTAGATGTATTATGTGAACCGCATTGGATTTTCACACAAAAATAAAAACAAAACAAATTTTGGGGGTAAAGTAGAGTAGGGACTCCATTTTCCGCACTTAGACTCTCATTCGGTCCGTTGTGCGTAGGTGTCCTGGCTAAGTTAGCCAGCCTAGCTCCGCCCAGAAGCACAGAAGTTTCCTGGGAACTTCACAGGCTTCGCGGAGCGACCTCACCGTTCCGAGGATTTGTTCACGTTGGGTAGCCACAGCCTCGCATTCCAGGATGACGTGGGCGGCTGATTCTTCGGCGTCAAAGCAGCCCCTGCAGAGTGGGCTGTTCGTGGCGGCTATGTTAAAGAGGTGTTTGTTTAGGGGCCAATGGCCCGTTATTGTCCCTATTATTAATCTGAGGTTATTTCTACTTAGGCTGAGCAGTCGTTTTGTTAGTCGCGGATGTAGACTTGGCATCGCCATTTTTGACTGCCTGCAGTCTGTAGACCGTGACCATTTTTCGTTATGTAGTTCAATTGATCTCTGGCGGATCCATGTTCGAAATTGTGAGAAAGGTAAGGGAAGGAGTGGGTACGGGCCTAACACTGCCATCTCGGAACCTCTCTTAGCAAGTTCGTCTGCGGCGTCATTGCCAAGGGATCCGCTGTGCCCCTTAATCCATTGGAGAGTGATTCTGTTAGACAGCGATATACTCTCCAGGGCGAGGTGACATTCAAATATTAATTTACTGTTAGTTTGTTTGTTTTCTAGGGCTTTAAGCACAGCCAGGCTATCGAGAGGTTGATACTCAATCGCCCGGTCGAGGATGCCTGCGTGGGGACTGGTGTGGTTCGTACCCCATATGCCTAAGTGCATAAGCCTGATAGCTGCTAGCGCTGCCTCCTGCTGTATGTACAATTCAAGGGGAGTTAATTGTAGGGCTATCTCCATTGCCGCGGTTGGGGTTGTTCTCATACAGCCAGTGATAGCTGAACAGGCCAGCCTTTGGAACCGCTGAAGTCTAGAGACGGTGGTCGAGAGTTCAGTCCTCGTCCACCAAACCAAGGCGCCATAAGTCAGCATTGGTCTGATCACCGCTGTGTAAAGCCACAACGTGATCTTTGGAGAAAGCCCCCACGTTTTTCCTAACATTTTTTTGCATTGGTATAGTGCGATTGTGCTTTTGTTGAGTTTGTAATCAAGATGCCTGTTCCAGAGCAATTTGCTATCAAGAATCACTCCTAAGTACTTGACTTCTTCTTTAAGTGTTAGTTCGGTGTTGAAAAGTTTGGGAAGTTTGTGTGGTCCAAGGACTCTTTTGTTTGTAAACATTATTAGTTCTGTAATTTTGGGGGTATCCCCCATACTTAGAATTGAAACACAATAAAAATTTTTTTCGCTTGACCCATACGTGTGGGATATTTATGGATAGGTCTTGAAAAATGATATTGAGGTTACTAATATCATTTTTTTCTAAACTGAACAGTTTGCACGAGAGACACTTCCAAAGTGGTAAAATGTGTCCCCCCCCCTGTAACTTCTAAAATAAGAGAATGATAAAACTAAAAAAAAATATATAATGTAGACCTCAACAAAAACTTCCAACGAAAATTGGTTTGGAAGAGATATAGTTAGCAGTTTTTGAGATATAGTACATTTTCAAAAACCGCAAATATAACTTTGCCATTCATACAAACACTATGAAAAACAAAGTTATTTTTATTGTTTGTGTATATTACTTACTAATCTCAATATAATTATATCTCTAATCTATGCTTGCTGCTACGGAACCCTTCATGGGCGAGTCCAACTCGCACTTGGCCGGTTTTTACTTTATTAGAAGTCTCAGAGAGACTTCTCGTCGTGACGTGAGTCTGAAGGAATTTTTTTTTAACTTGGCAAAATCATCAAATGAGTCCTCCCACCCAGGGCAGGGAAGGAGGGAGTGTCAGAGTTGTCTGAAGGCCTACGTTAGGTTTATGGAACTGAAATTCATTAGTTTTAGTGATGATACTCATTAGACATATTCGTATTGATAGGACTGATAGAATGTAAAATGAACTTGCGTCGAACCGAACCCGAACTTGATTCAGCTTTAGTGCCGAACGGAATTTAACAATCGGTTTGAGCTAAACAGAAGAAGAATAAAGGTTCATTTACACGCTGCAAGAGCTTTCCTACAAGTTTGACTACATTGTGATATTTATTGGATCAACTGAATTCATTGTCCATATATTATTGCACGCAAATCGCATGAAATTTCTTGCATCGCACCATCTCAATAAGTGTTAAGTGTAGCAGTTTCGGATCGGCATTGCTCAACGAAAAGTTCTTGCAAAACGGATGTGCCGACCAGAACATCGAAGTACGAGTATCAACTCTGAGTCATGTGTAGCGAAAACTATTGAAGGTCATAAGTCATTGACTTGGAAAACTGATCATGAGAATTATATGGCCTTGGGCAGGACATTCGATTAGGTGAGGTGATGGTTTATAGACAGAGCGGTAGTAGGAAGGTTCTCTTATAATTTAGAAGGTATTTGTACACACACTATTCTATGATCGGTGTTTCTCTACGTGATCGAATCCGAAATGAGGAGATCCGTATACGAACTAAAGTCACCGATGATATAGCCCACCGGATTAGCAAGCTGAAGTGGCAATGGGCAGGCCATATTGCTCGCAGAGCAGATGGCCGATGGGGTCGAAAAGTGCTAGAGTGGAGGCCACGGACTAGCAAGCGCAGTGTAGGACGTCCACCAACGAGATGGACAGACGACCTTATAAAGGTCGCCGGAAGACGCTGGATGCAGGTCGCTTCCAACCGGTATATGTGGAGATCTAAAGGGGAGGCCTATGGCTGAGATGATGATGATGATGATGTACTTGTCCAGAAAGTTTCGTGTTCTACTCACAGTTAAAATATTTAATCCGAAATAATTTTTAATCCCCAAATTGCGAAAACACACACACCATCATCTGCCCAGTCTTGTCCTCTTTTTCCCAACTATATTGTGGTCGGCTTCCAGTCGAACCAGATGCAACTGAATATCAGTATTTTACATGGAGCGACTGCCTATCGGACCTCCACAACACAGTAACTGGGTAATACGATACCCCATGGTAAGACTGGTTGTCAGACTTTATAGGTTCTGACTAATAGTAACGACTGTCAAAGATCTACAAATGACATCCGGGGCTAAAGACTTTACGTGCTTTCAGAGGCACGGAGGACACTCGCTGATGGTGACCCATCCACAGACCTACCTCAAGAATTTAATTTTTTCTTAACCTAATTGAATCGTCCTATCGGCGAAAAGTCCAAAGGTGAAAGAGTCTATCGGTGAAACGGCCATAAATGAATCGTCCTGTCGGCGAAACGTCCAATGGTGAACCGGTCGTCGGTGAATGGTGTATCTCATATATTTTATTTTAATTGCGCCATAGTAGGATAAAATTTCCAACTACTGCACATACGTAGTGGTTTAAAAAATCCCAGAATACGTAGGTACCGGTACCGATATATTGATTTAAAAAAAGTATGAAAAAATCAAATCTGAATAACTTGGCTTAAACGTTGACTCATTGACCAGTCTAGAGTATTTAAGTTGAAAGTGATTAATACATGAAATATGGGAATACCAATCTTAGTATCTGCTTGATCTGAATAAGAAAAACTAAATTCACAATAAATTTACATACATACTACATTTAAATACTAAAATTAAAAGTAAAATATTAACAAAATTGAAATTTACAGGGTGTCAAAAAATTCAAAAACATTCGCTGTCAATGGGGACAGTGCCCAGAACGCTGACAGCATATTGCCACGTTGGATGCAATGCTGATCCTTTGACCGAGAAATAGGCCAGCCCTCTCGTCACGCGAAGCGTCAACTACACGCTTAGGATGTCTTTAAAAATATGGTGGGCACACAGACCCCATGGCCCTAGTGTTTCAACCCCACTTATCTACTAGTCAAGCCATTATATTTGCGCCGTATGAGGTTTAGTTCACAATGATGCAACTCAAACTTTTGATATGTAATCAGCAATGGCTTGGATCGATCACCTTACAAGGTTAAGTAACGTGGCCATGGTCAAGGTTTCGGATGGATAACCGACATTTACATATCGATAGATTTTTATTAGATTAGTCAGCGGTTGATAACGCAATATGATAATAATATGAGGTGCGATTACAACGGAATTTAAAATGTTACATGAAATAATCCCTCTCACAGAGAGGAGGCCTGTGTCCCAGCAGTGGGAACATTTATAGGCTTAAAAAAAAGACCGATCTTCCGGGTTAATCCGCGTTTGCCAGGTTGGTCTGTGGATGGGTTTCTTCCGTGCCTCGGAAAGTACGTAAAGCCGTTGGTCCCGGCTGTCATTTGTAGATCTTTGGCAGTCGTTACTATTATAGTTGTTATTATTTCAAAGGTTTAATTAGATTTTTCAATAGATGTCGTCGCGTCAATTCCCTAAAATCAATAAAACAATGGGTTCGAACTCCGTCAGGCGCATTACTTTGTGTAATTTATTTCAACACCACTGCTCTCAAAACGGTGAAGGAAAACATCGTGAGGAAACCGGCATGTCCTAGAACCAAAAATTCGAAGACATGTGACATCTCCCAACCCGCACTGGGCCCGCGTGGTAGATTACGGCCCATTCCCTCTTACAGAGAGGAGGCCTGTGTCCCAGCAGTGGGAACATTTATAGGCTGATGATGATGAATAAAACAAATCAAGCAGTTTCGCTGAGTAGTTTTCATCTGATCCCCCTATTTAAGTCTATTTTAAGAAACCGGTATTTATATTCATTATACCAACTTTGTATTAATAGTGGATTAAATAATATAATGTCAAAGTCATTTCATGCCACCCACATGATACACCACACTTCGAATTAATTCCATTATAATACTTTAAAATATGGGAGACTGCGTCACAAATAGGTTATTTTTAGTAAAAAAAAAAAAATATTAGTCCGAAAGATAGATTTCTATCAATAAATATTAGATCCGTATTTTTTCTTCTGTTACATAAACCAAAATTTACGAAGATACAAATGTTTCTAAAAATCACAAAACGTCACTCGGTCGGTATAATTATTAGCGATGCATCCGATACCGATACCGATATATCGGCGATACTTCGCGTTAGCCGATATATCGGTATCGACGATATTTTATGACCGATTCAACGATACTTTTTAATTAAATAATGTAGTGTAAACGAGCGTGATATCTCGTCTATTTCGTTGCAAACAAGGCACGAACTATGCCCGGGGAAACCTTTGCCAAACGGACTTGTGAAATCGCTTTTCTCCGTAAAATTTAAGATCCTACATACATTTTTTTAAACAAAAATGTTATTTTAATGTAAATTACTAAAATTTATAATTATCTATCTATGTGACTACTTTTTATACTAATAAAAAAAAATCTGACTTGTGATTTATTTATTTTATCTTAATGCACATGTAAGCGTATCGGTATCGGTATCGGCATCGACGATATTTTTACAAGAATATCGGTATCGGTATCGTATCGGCGAAAAGACGTATCGATGCATCCCTAATAATTATATAAGCTGGTGTTAAAAAATCCACTGCAGGAATTTTTTGTGTGTACTCGGTAGGTATCAAAAACCAAGTACATTAAAAAAAATTTTTTTTTTCGAGCATTTTTTTCCAAGAAAAAAAAAATTTTTTCAAGCATTTTTTTTACCATAGGTATTAATGAATTTGATTGCTCTTTGTGGTCGTTCACCAGTGTGTAGCCGTCACAGCTGATTCCAACTTTGCCATCACATTTTGCAGACTTAGGACTGGCAATTTATCGAAATACTAACAAATAACTTGTATTATTGGCCATATTAATAGGCCACAAAAAAAAAAATGCTTGAATTTTTTTTTTATTAGTTTTGAAAAAAAAAATTAAAAAAATTATTAAAAATATATTTTTTTTAAATAGCTCGAAAAAAATTTTTTTTGGAATGTACTTGGTTTTTGATACCGAGTACGTACACGAAATTCCTGCAGTTAATTTTTTAACACCCTATATAGGCGTTAACTTTTATCTACACCATGAAACTTTTTGCTATTTTTGTTTTATGTCTTATTATTTTAATTTTGAATCATATTTAGTGTACATTTTCAAGGTACATTGCTTTCACATTATTTATTTTAAATGATGTAAAAAAATATTGTAAAACATTTTTAAAAAAGAGTAAGTATGGAGTTTCTTGCCCATTTTTCTTCATACAACCTACCTTTGCGAATGGGTGTAGATTCATTCCCATCCCATCCCATTTCCTTAATTTTAATAAATCGACGTTTAAAAGTGCCTCTTTGATGGCCTAATTGAAATAAATGATTTGACTTTGACTAACTTCACAAGTCCACCCTAACACCCGATTTTCGTAGCGGTCTTGTCAATATACAATGATTAAAAAAAAAACAAAAAATACATTACCTATTCATTATTTACTAAACAGATTTCCAATTTATTTATGCAGGAAACTACCCTATTGCAAAGATTCTTTATAAAGAAAAATTCTACCTGCCACAGTTTTATTCTTGTATTTAATTATATTAAATGACAGAAAAAAAGCCATAGGTGACTAGGTGACGTATCAGATATGACTATATGAATAGTTGTGTTACGAAATATCAAGACCTCGAAGGCAAAAAATATTTCGAACTGTATTAGTAAATACTTACGCCTTATTAGTTATCCCACACATCTACCGATATGGAGGTTTAAAGTAGTAGTTTATAAGTAGTTATAGTCAATAATTATGGTGTTATTAAGGTGAATGCTCCAGGGTAGCCCGCGAAATTCTTGGGTTTTTTGCAATTGGTTGTATGTTGATTAAAATATTGATCGCGGCTGTAAGACGTATGTAGTTACAGAATTATAATCAACAAAATCATCAATACAATGCTCTAAGTTCATAAAGCTTCAGGAATGACTTTTTTGTTCCTGAAGCTTTATGAACTGGGAGGGTTATATTGGTGATTTTGATGATAATAATTCTGTAACTACATACGTCTTACAGTCGCGATCAATATTTTAATCAACATACAACCTAGCTCTGGCTTGCAAATTGCAAAAAACCCAAGAAATTTTGAATTTCGTGGGCTACCCTGGAGCATTCACCTTAATGGTGGTGAGGCCCTTTGACTAAGATTGAGTGATACTCAAATATTATGTAGTTCATGTCGATTATTCTTTTACTATAACTACACAAATTAGGTACAGGACAAGATCGGATAATATGTAATTGCATATTTGAATATACAATTGCATGCTTGCATGTTATGGCTACATTTTAATTATTGCATATTTTACCTGAAATCGGCTGCTATCGCATTTACCTAATTAGAAAAATGTGCTAGTTATACTTGCAAGAAAAATGTGCTAGTTATAGAGCAGTGGTGGCCCAGTGGTTTCTGCCTCGACTTACGAGTACGGTCGTGGGTTCGAACCCCGTCAGGCGCATGAATTTATTTCAACACCACAGCTCTCAAAACGGTGAAGCAAACATCGTGAGGAAACCGGCATATCCTAGAACCAAAAATTCGAAGACATGTGACATCTACCAATCCGCACTGGGCCCGTGTGGTAGATTACGGCCCACTCCCTCTCACAGAGAGGAGGCCTGTGTCCCAGCAGTGGGAACATTTATAGGCTGATAATGATACTTGCAAGTGGATGTAAAACAAAAACTTTCAGTATCAGTACTCCGATTAGTAGTTTTCAAGAACAACAAAACGAAAAAATTTAATATCATGTTATAGCTTTTTTTTTAATTGTACAGCATTTTCTGATTGAAATAAATCCTTGGAAATAATTACTAAAGACATAATAACAGTCTCTAAAATAAATAATATAAAATTGTATAGTACTGATAGCAATTTTATATTGCATATTTTAGCGACTTTTTTGTTTATTTCAGGAATATTTACATGCATATTTCACCATAATTAAGTTGCATATTATCCGGTCTCTAAGTGAAGAGGTTTAGTATTCGCACCTTAATTTAAGATGTTAAATTTATTGAGCATTATAAAAACAACTACGTGTAAAATAACTTTTCTTTCGAAAGTCGGTGGCTTTGTTTTTGTTTCATTGACTTTTTTTGCCACCAACTTCGGATTATTTGATTTTTTTTGAAGTCTGTTGATTTTTTATTTACTCTTTATTCAGGCCTGTTGGTCTAGTGGTTAGTGACCCTGACTGCTATGCTGGAGGTTGTGGGTTCGATTCCCACCCAGGACAAATGTTTGTGTGATGAGCACGATCATTTGTTTGTGTCTGGGTGTAATTTATCTATATCATTTATGTATTTAGAAATATATTAGTATGTGTATCAGTTGTCTAGTACCCATAACACAAGCTCTGCTTAGCTTGGGACTAGATGGCGTTGTGTGATAGTTGTGGAATATTATTATTTCTGATATTCAACCGAAATTCTTGTCACATACATAATAATTTTTTTGTCCATTTCATACGTCACCTTTGCGTACGTTTGTTCGTGCACGTCCACGTCCAGTCTGATAAATTCTGCGTAGTGTGACTCATAATAATAATGCTGTTGATATAATAACGACATGCCTGAGATCTTACATTGATTTTGTTGTTTGTAGAAGTCATTAGTTTAGTACACACTAGCAAACCCGGCGAACTCCGTTTCGCCACCAGATGGCTTCGTTATAAGTAACATTTCGTTTGGTGATTAAAAGAAGAAGAATTTTTTTTCCTGAATTTTCTTTGCTATAAACCTCACGGAGCCCGAGACCTTTCCAACGAATGCAAAACCGTGGAAATCGGTTCGTGCGTTCTGGAGTTATAGCGTCAGGAAGGAAAACCCGACTTTAGTACACATATTATACCTACATTTTTTTTTTGAGAGCAGTGGTGGCCCAGTGGTATCGGCCTCGACTTACGAGTTGTAGGTCGTGGGTTCGAATCCAGGCAGGCGCATTACTTTGTGTAATTTATTTTATCACCACTGCTCTCAAAACGGTGAAGGAAAACATCGTGAGGAAACCGGCATGTTTTCGAACCAAAAATTTGAAGACATGTGACATCTACCAACCCGCACTGGGCCCGCGTGGTGGATTATGGCCCACTCCCTCTCGCAGAGAAGAGGCCTGTGTCCCAGCAGTGGGAACATTTATAGGCTGATGATGATGATGATATTTTTTAGGTTTTTTAAATAATTGGGGATTTTTTTTTTGTTTTTTTTTTTTCCATTTGCTAAGTCAAAGTCAAATCGTTTTTTTTTTCAATTAGGCCATCAAAGTGACACTTTTAAACGTCGAATATTAAAATTAAGGAAATGGCATGGAATGAGATTAATTCTACACCCATTCGCAAGGGTAGGTATTTGCACTTCAATGATTGTCCTAATTTTCAGTCCAATTTAAATACGCAGGTAAATTATGTTTTAAGTTTTACTTCTTTTCTATAGTACAAGATTATTTTTCAATGACGTGACGGGCCAAATTATTAGGCAACTGCACTGACGTGTGACGCGCACGTCTTGTATCTTTAACTAGAGGAGGATCTGTGCACTTTTCGACTCATCCTCACGTTATTTGTTAAGTTTTTGCTTACCAATATTAGACAGTGGGCTAATGGACTAAACTGGAATGCTTACCTGTAACAAAAAGAAAACTTTAATTGTAAAGTTAAGAAAAAAAAAAAAAAATAAGATTGTTCGTTCGGTACGTAGGTATAGTATAAAAATATTTTCAATTGATATAATTAATTTATTAGTGATGTCGTTCTAATAGAAGTTTATTTGTTTGTATATCGGGGAATGTTCTACATTACTCAATTCTATTTTATTTCTGGTGCATTTCTACATTATTTCTGAATGCTATAAACTTATAAAGTAATAACTGCTAAGCTTACACAATTTTTGTCTAATAAGTCGGAAAAAGTAAAATCACGGGTTGGGATGCGACTAAGTGGGTCAGGTAAAGGCTTTTTTTTTTTTTTGGGTTGGCAAAATCATCAAATGAGTCCTCCCGCCCTGGGTGGGGCGGGAGGGACTGTCAGACTCTTACTGACTAAAATCCACCCGTGTTCCGTCGGATGCCCTTTACGTTCCGGGGCCACGGTATCCTGGATTAAGAAAAATCCGCGACCCCGGCAGGCATTTGGCCCCATAAGGGGCCCCGTCGGTGACGCGTGAAACACGACGCGCCGCCGACCCGGGCTTGGTCCTTGGTCGGACGGCGAGCATACCCATTACTCACCGTCCGCAAGCCCGCTCCGCCGCTGTGCCCTCTGCTGTTCAGAGGGACACGCGTTGGAGCGTCCACCCGACAGGCTATTTGCATACGGGCAAAGAGACCCCTTAGGCACACAGTGCCTAAGGAGAGTTTTTGCCCGCATCCCAGGGTGCACCGGCCCGAAAAATTGGTCTTCCCCCCGGACGTATGCGAGAGGGAACTCCAGTCCACGGACGCACGTGGAGGTTTCCTGTCTTAGCACCCCGTCAGGTAAAGGCTTGTGATTGGTTTCATTGAATAACAGCTTTTTAAGCTGTTGCATAGCTTTTATCGCGGGCTCAAGCGCGGCGCGGCGCGACGACCGAATTAAAAAAATTCTAACAACCTGACGAAAATACCTGACACCACGCATCGTCTAACATCGTTTCAGTTCGGGAGACTTCGACAATCATAAAAATATCTGTCATAAAACAATTTACTTTTTCTTACATTCTAAACGGCCAGCTACAAAAGGAGTTTTCACAATGAAACCTACTTATAAAATTCTGGTACAACAAAGAAGTTCTTTATTACAGTAGTGCACCACAAACATTTTAAATACATTATATTCTCGTTAAATATACGCGGTAGGCGATTTTATTCTTTTAAAATAAAAAAAATGTTATGCAACAGCTTCACCGCGGCAGTCTCCAAGTGCCACATGTATTTTTTTCATAGCCGTATGTATTGAAGTCTTAGAAGAAATTGTGAACTGACGACCCCCGAGTTTTAACCCCAAACAGCTCAAAAATATAGTTCCATTAAGGTAAATATAATATTTTTCGTTTGACCTTTTGACACTGTTTCAAATGGTCGCATGACACATGCCATAATTTAAATAACAACAGCTGAGACTGTGTTTTCCTTAAATAGCTATTTATTCCTTTTATTACTCTTCCGTTTGTACCTACGTGTTATCATAATAATGTATTTATTTGTATGCATGCCTTTTTGTCATGGTTTAGACCAGGGGTCACCATTTGCAATTAGTTTCGTTCGGGGTCCGTTTAAAGACATGAAATGACCATTGCGATCCGCAGAACAACAACATTTTGTAGAAAAAAAAATTGTTTAACAATTTTATTGTAATTACGGGATAAGTACAGACGCCCGCCAGCAGGTCAACCTACCCGAAACTGTCAGATTTTACCAATCGAACATTAACTTTCCACTATTGTGATAAGGTTGGAAAATCTATTGAAGAAATTTGGCAGATTGTGGTAGCTTGATGTGCTGGCGTCTGTACCTATACCTATACAATTATAACAAAGGTATTTTTTCACATTTCTATGAGGAAAGTGTAAAGCCTCCTGCACACACACGCGATTAATCGCGCGGGGCGACATGTCGCGGTCCATTCCTGCGAATGGACCGCGACATGTCGCCCCGCGCGAAGCTAATTTCCACTCTAAAAATACTGCTATTTTTAGAGTGGAAATTAGCTTGGCTCGTTGTCGCAGCGCGATTAATCGCGTGTGTCTGCAGGAGGCTTAATGTTTTATTACGTGTTTCATATTAAATCCAGAAACTTTCTGGAAATTGATCATAAGATCGTACTCTGTAGTGCAAGGCGCCGAGTTCTCGCGGTCCGCACAAACTAGGTCGGCGGTCCGCCATTTGGTGGCCTCTGGTTTAGGCTGACACGTCTGAAAGTCGTGGGACCGTCATTAAAAGACGCCATGGCCCTTGAGAGCAAACGGCTGAAGTCTGACAGTCCTTTCCGTTCCACCCAATAAACTACTCCGAGTAATTTCCTAACTTTACCGCAACAAAAAACTTAATTCTCGTTCATACATCTACGGTCATAGACGCACTAAACTCCATTATTTTTGTATACATAGAATCTCGATTTATTTGTCATTAGGTAAGTAAAGTATTATAAAATCAGCATCCAAAATAAGTTGTTTTTCATAACCACACTAGTACTTTAACATGATTTGTCGAGAAACGGGAGTGAAACCAAGGCCAAATTTTAATAATTTCAACGAACTATTTAAAAGTGAAATAATAAGCTCATGTACAATCGACAAAGTGGAATTATAACCCACCATAAGCTTATTTTCCTACAGACATTCAAATACAATAATTAGGTCCACATTCGCGTAAACATACATATCCATGATAACGACTTTGATCTTTGTCAATTTGACGGATACAAATGATTTATTGTCAAAATGGGTCATGATTCCACTTTGTGGATTGTACCTCATATTTAGTTTTGTATTTTCAGAAACGTTATTAAAGTTATGAATGCTTGAATAGTTTATTATACTATTGTTGTAGTTTTCTCTTTGTTATTGTTATCTTGCCGGTTCTAATAAATCTGATAAGTTATTGCTTAATTGGTCGGATCGCGGACAGATATTCTTGTTTGATGCAAGAAATTCTTAAATGTTTACCGGATACCGGCCCTTTTCTATTATTATATAATTTGAACTTTCAAATAATACCTATACGTACGGTACGTTTCCTTTACATCCTGTATACATATATATATGTTTCGATCAATACCCGAAGTGTGGTTACACCTAGGTTTAGCCGGCTAAGCCTAGGTGTAACCGACCACATGCGGTTAAACCTAGGTGTATCCTTCCTTCACAGGAGCAAGTCGACGGAGCCCCGTTTCGCGGGGCTCCTTCTTCTGCGTGGTTTAAAAAAAATTAACCACGAAGAGAATCGCCATCCTCTTTTAACCTAAATTGTCCGAGTCGGGGTGCCAGCAAGTCCCGAGATTAGACCTAGTTCTAACCGAAGATAAGTAGGTGTAACCTTCGGGCTTTAACCGTAACATCATTTTTTTTTTACTCTGTTTTTTTTTACTTTGTCAGATTTGCACATTATTTACGATCTGTAGGTAGACTTAAATAAATAATAATTATAATTTTATGTGCAAATACCATCACGACATTACAACAAATGTTTCGATTACAGAAAAAAAAAATACAGGACGTCCATTTTTTTATCAATCTTGTTTGATGCAAGAAGTGCTTTTCTTGCCACTTGTTTTATTTTTATAATTTATGAGTTCTGCAAACTAATTACAATTTATAACTAAACTTTAACAAATAATAATTATAAAATTGTGAATAAGTACCAAAACAGGAAAAAAATGACAGAATGTCAAAGAACTCGTCCATATCACTGTCAACGGGAAAAATGCACTAAAAGCTGACAGTATTATCACGTATTTTAAATTAGTTTCATAATAGTTTATCCATTATCTCGTGGCTAAATAATTACAGCCGCACAGGCCGATCTTCCGGGTTAAGCCGCGCTTGCCGAGGTTGGCCTGTGGATGGGTGACCATCTGTCACTGTGTCTCGGAAAGCACGTAAAGCTGTTGGTTCCGGCTGTCATTTGTAGATCTTTGGCGTTACTATTTATTAGTCAGAAGCTCTAAAAAGTCTGACAACCAAAGTTCTTCATCTACGAAATTAACAGTACTTTTTAAATCAGACATTTTGAAATTGTTGTTATGAACATATCTTACTTAATTGTGTGAAATATAATTAAAATCGGTTCAATCAATTCACATGTGATGAGGAGGGATGAGACTCATGTGACTAAGAGAGTGATGGGTATGAATGTTGATGGATGGAGAGGAAGAGGAAGGCCAAAGAAAAGATGGATGGATTGTCTAAGGAATGATATAAAATAAAAAGGAGTAAATGATACTGTGACGTCTGATAGGGGAGAATGGAAGAAAAAAACGTATTGCGCCGACCACAAGAAAAAGGGGTAAGGGCAGGAAGATGAGATGTTCAGTCACTTCGAAAAAATATTAGGACTTGCTATGAAATGAAATGCCATACGGCGTCCGCAAACTTTCAAATGCCAAAAATTCCCAGTCCCTGATCAAAATTAGTTAAAATGATGACATAACGATGTAGGGCAACGATTCCTACATAGAAAGATAAACGGTGTTATCATCTTATCTTTCTAACACTATACACTTACACGAACTATGTAGAATTTAGATAAACGACTGGTTTTTGAAATGTCAGATATCTGGTCTTAACAAGCGAAAGCATAGGTAATCCCCGAAATTAGTTTTTAACCGACTTCAAAAAGGAGGCGGTTCTCAATTCGGATGTTTCTATTTTAGCATAGTGCCGTCGCTTACCAACCGATTTGAAAAATTAAAAAAAGTCGGTTACAAAAAAGTCAATAAAATAAAAACTAAGCCACCGACTTCCGAAAGAAAAGTTATTTTGTAGGTTATGGACTTTTTGTTTTACCCTTTTTTTGTGGTTGCTTCCGAAGTCGATTACATTTTTATTAAGTGTTTTTTAGGTGTAGTTTTTTAAAACGGGGAGGGGACAATATCATTTCAAAAACTCAAAATGAAGAGTCAAAAATTCTAAAATATTTTTAACGAAAGCGCATAAAATCCGCAGCTTAGCGTGCAAGACAACTTGAGAACCAGTTCCAAGATAAAATTATATAAAATGAAATCAATAAACTCATTAAGACCAAATTTTATTAACCACAATTCTCACATGATATTTTTATGTTACAAGAGAACCTGTTATTTAACCAAAGAAAAGGCTAATTAAGTGCATTTGTACTTTTTTTTTAGCGTGGTAAAATCATCAAATGAGTCCTCGGGTCATTTTTCGTTCACCAAACATCCGTTGAGGATAATGACGCCCGATCTTTTACTACTAGTGCAACCATCCACTAACAAAAAACAAAAATATAAATTATTTTAATTTCATTTAAGTTAGATGTAATTAAAATAATTTATATTTTTGTTTTTTGTTAGTGGATGGTTGCACTAGTAGTAAAAGATCGGGCGTCATTATCCTCAACGGATGTTTGGTGAACGAAAAATGACCCCCTCCCACCCAGGGCAGGGCGGGAGGGACTGTCAGACTTGTACTGTCTAAAATCCACGGTGTCCTTCATTAGCCCTTTACGTTCCAGGGTCACGGTAATGAGATAAGTCCCGCGACCCCGGCAGGCTTTGGCCCTCTAGAGAGGGGGCCCCGTCATCTTGCTGACGCTCTTTGAGGCGCGCGTGGAACACAACGCGCCGTCGACCCGGGCATGGCCCATGGTCGGAGGGCGAGTTGCCCATTACTAGTCGCCCGCATGCCCGCGCCTACGATGGGCGGAGATCGTCTTGCGACGTCCGTCGCGTCGTCGCCGCGGGCGTCTACCACTGCGGCTGGGGCGGAGGCCGCCTCCTCCTTCACGACTTCACGAGCATGACTGCTTCGCAGAAGGAGGCGACCGCAAGTGCATTTGTTCTTAGTATCTATAGGCATGTGGACGAGTATTTGACGACACGATTTGCGCAGTGGCTGACCGATCAACTGCTGCGCAACGTGACTCGTGTTTGATACCCGCACACAACAAAATACAAATACCGGCACGGTTCTTGAGCGCTCGGCGTAAGAGTCGGGATCGCTTTGCGCATCATACACTTATCGACAAACGAAACGCACAATAAAACAAATAAAACGCACAAAACAATGAACGCCGAGTGGCGGCTATGACGCGATGCACTACGGCACGCTACGCGGGCCAATCACTACACTTTCACCGCCCCCGTTCCTCACTTCATCTACCAAAGGGACCTAATAACTCACTTCTGCGCAGGTGAAGGTCAGCGCTCAAGATCCATGCCGGTAACTGTAATATTCGCATCGCATCTGCAGGTAGTCGTTCCGGATCTGCGTGCTTGTGTATGTGAGTTTCTATATTTGTAAACGCACCCTCGATTGACCCCAGGAGAAATTCCTAGAGCAAAGTTTAATACTAAATCAATTTATCTCTCACAAACAAGATCATAGATTGATTGATTACAGTAAGCACAAGCAGTCTGTGAAAGCAGGTGTCTATTAGTGGTGTTAAACCGAGTTAAAGATAACCAGGAAGGAGTTTAAAAAATTGCTTTCTTCTCTTTCTAGAGAGTATATTCAATTTTAGGCAGCTATTACTCAGTCTATCCTTGTTTATGCTGTAACTAAATGACACTAACTCGAGTCGTACATTCCAAAAAATAATTTTTGCTTTAGAGCAATTTTTGAAAAAAAAATTTTTTTCAGTTTTCTCAACCATTTTTCTTTTGGTCTATTACTTATTATGGCCAATAAAATAAGTTATTTGTAAGTATTTCGACGAATTGCCAGTTCAAAATTTGCAAAATGTGATGGGAAAGTTGGAATCAGCTGTGAACGCTACACACGAGTGAACGAAGTCAAACAGCAACCAAATTAAAAAAACCGGCCAAGTGCGAGTTGGACTCGCCCATGAAGGGTTCCGTAGTAGCAAGCATAGATTAGGGATATAATTGTATTGAGATTAGTAAGTAATATACACAAACAACAAAAATAACTTTGTTTTCCATAGTGTTTGTATGAATGGCAAAGTTATATTTGCGGTTTTTTTTTAAATGTACTATATCTCAAAAACTGCTAAATGTATCTCATCCAAACCAATTTTCGTTGGAAGTTTTTGTTGAGGTCTACATTATATTTTTTTTTTAGTTTTATCATTCTCTTATTTTAGAAGTTACGGGGGGGGGGACCAACTTTTTACCACTTTGGAAGTGTCTCTCGCGCAAACTGTTCAGTTTAGAAAAAAATGATATTAGTAACCTCAATATCATTTTTGAAGACCTATCCATAGATACCCCACACGTATGTGTTTGGTGAAAAAAAAAATTTTGAGTTTCAATTCCAAGTATGGGGGGCACCCCCAAAATAAGTTTTGTTTTTATTTTTGTGCGAAAATCCTAATGCGGTTCACATAATACATCTACTTACCAAGTTTCAACAGGATAGCTCATATACTTTGGACAAAAAGTGGCTGTGACATACACGGACAGACAGACAGACATGACGAATCTATAAGGGTTCCGTTTTTGCCATTTGGCTACGGAACCCTAAAAAATGCTTGAAATAAAGGCTCGAAAAAAATTATTTTTTGGAATATACTTGGTTTTTGATACCGAGTCATGTCATCATCATCATCATCAGCCTATAATGTTCCCACTGCTGGGACACAGGCCTCCTCTCTGTGAGAGAGAGTGGGCCATAATCCACCACGCGGGCCCAGTGCGGGTTGGTAGATGTCACATGTCTTCGAAGTTTTGGTTCTAGGACATGCCGGTTTCCTCACGATGTTTTCCTTTACTGTTTTAAGAGCAGTGGTGATGAAATAAATTACACAAAGTAATGCACCTGCCGGGGTTCGAAGCCACGACCTACAACTCGTAAGTCGGGACCGATACCACTGGGCCACCACTGCTCTTATTCAACAAACAATTCAGCAATTAGTGAAGAATTATAAAAATGGTACTATTTTAAAGCCTCCTGCAGACACACGCGATTAATCGCGCGGGGCGACATGTCGCGGTCCATTCGCAGTACATTTAGAGTGGAAATTAGCTTGGCTCGTTGTCGCAGCGCGATTAATCGCGTGTGTCTGCAGGAGGCTTAAAGGTTTAATTGTTAACTTTAAATTGATACCGTCATTATTTGAGGGAGCAATCCCGGATCAATTCCAAGTAGACGACTAGACGACTTGTATAGCTCTGTCTCTTTCCAACAGCCTAAAGAGCTCGTGGTAAGTCCTCTGATACCGCAATCGCAATTTATCAATGCAATGCTATAATTAGTATATAACACGTTGTACGATTTACGTTTGTAAACGCATTCACAAGGACGCGATACTTAAAGGAAAAAATACCTACCTACTTAAGGACAAAAATTGCAAAAAAAGGAAAAGTATAATAAATAAATCCAACTATTAAGAATATGGGGTCGAAAAGTGCTAGAGTGGAGACCGCGGACTAGCAAGCGCAGCGTAGGACGTCCACCAACGAGATAGACAGACCACCTTATAAAGGTCGCCGGAAGACGCTGGATGCAGGTCGCTTTCAACCGGTATATGTGGAGATCTAAAGGGGAGGCCTATGTTCAGCAGTGGACGTCTTATGGCTGAGATGATGATGATTCAGAATATGCAGCTTTTAATCCGTTAACATTTCCCACACTATGATTCGTGTGTCGCCTGAAACATAAAGGGCTATTAAAGGATCACCGTGGTTATTAGTCAGTACAAGTCTAAAGTCCCTCCTGACCCGCCCTGGGTCTGAGGATTCATTTTTTACTTTTTTAACCGACTTCAAAAAAAGGAGGAGTTCTCAATTCGGTCGGTATTTTTTATTTAATGATGGATTCGCGTTTGATGATTTTACCATCATAACAAAAACATCAATGTAACCCTACCCCCTGGAACAACTATCAGACTCTGACTAAAAATCACCCTGTTCCTTATCAGCTGCCCTTTACGTACCAGGATTACGGTGACCTTCAAGGTTTCGCGATGAAATGTGACCCTAGCCTAAATAAACTATTATGAATGAATTTGGCAGCCCTATCCATACGCCTGCCGTGCATATTACGGCTTCTAGAAATTTCCGCAGCATGATCTAAGAGGTAGGTTACACGTGTATTGTAACTGCCTACCCCTTTGTTCATTATGATCTGCTAGTACCTACTTAAAATACGATATTCCAAGAAATAGGCTATTTGACAGCTGCAGACACACGCGATTAATCGCGCTGCGACAACGAGCCAAGCATACTGCGAATGGACCGCGACATGTCGCCCTGCGCGATTAATCGCGTGTGTCTGCAGGAGGCTTTAATATAATATCCCAAATCTAATTAGTCCGGCATTTAGAGTTTTGAGAAATAACGGACACGTGTTTTTTCTTTTGCAAATTCAATGAACAATTATCAAGCTAAAAAGCATCGAAACTCGAGAGTGGGGGCTGGTGACGTCAGAATTCAGTAGAAATAGTACTAAATTGTGACGTATTGCCAATTTTGAAAGCGTTGTATCTCCGTCAATTTTGGCAGTCGCACAAAAAGAAAAAATACGAGGCGAATATTTTTTGATAATCTTACTGACGGACTAAAGTTTTTTTTTTGTCAAATAGCCTATTTGTTAAAAACTTGATGCTTACTAACAACACTACCGAATGGTGTAATAAATAATACAGGGTGTGATATTTTTCTAAAATCAGCGCGTTCAATCCCTGGTCATGATTATTGAATTTTCTAAAATCCAATGATGCAGTTTTAGTTTTTGTCAAAATCAGCCTCGAGTCTCCTTTTAACATTTTTCGATATTTCTCGTAGTTTCAGATATAGCCATGCATCTCAAAATATTTTTATCAACTGATGGACTAATTAAATTTTTTCAGTCAAATAGCCAATAAAGGCTGATTTTTCGATAGTCAGATAACTTTTATCTGAGGAATAAAAATGGCGGTTTGACAGCTTATCTATAGAAAATATGTCAAACCGCTATTTTTATTCCTCAGATAAAAGTTATCTGACTATCGAAAAATCAGCCCTCCCTTAGTGACATAATTATTCCGTCGATTACTAGAAAAATAATAAGCAAATCTTTTAATATTTTACACCGACGAGTAGAGACATTTTCAATTAATTTTCGCGCGGGAATGTCTAAACAGGTAAAAGTATTCCTGAAACGTAAAGGGCAGATGGAACACCGTGGATTTTAGTCAGCGCTCCACCCAGGGCGAGTAGACTCATTTGATGATTTTGCCAATAAAAAAAACGCTCTGTGGTATGGTCGACACGAAAATAACTTAATCTGAGCTGAAAAACTATTCTCTCAGCAATTTTGTAGAGTCAATATTTAATTTTACTGAGTATTTTAATTTGTACAAGTATGTCGAATTAAAGTAGTTAACGAATGTTACACTTATTCATCATGATCATCATCTCAGCCATAGGACGTCCACTGCTGAACATAGGCCTCCCCTTTAGATCTCCACATATACCGGTTGGAAGCGACCTGCATCCAGCGTCTTCCGGCGACCTTTATAAGGTCGTCTGTCCATCTTGTTGGTGGACGTCCTACGCTGCGCTTGCAAGACACTTACCAAAAGAAAAAACGACCATAATAAATTATTATGGTCGTTTTTTTTAATACTTGTTTTAATTTTTACCAACATTTCATTTTGAATAAAAATTAAATTCATTAAAAAAAACTATACGTATCTTTTTTTTGATAACATTTTTCTTCTTTTTGACACATAATGTACCTAAGGTTTTTTTTTTTGTTTTTTAAAATTATTTTTACGAAGAAAAAAGTTGCCGCAGTTTTACACAGTATACCTACATATTTCTTCATTAATTTAAATTTCAGGACGAACCCATTACGATTACGATCAACAGCCAACCAGTTTTGTTTCTGAACTTGTGTTGGTACCGTGTGAAAATGTCTAGCATTTGTCAAACACTGACGAACTAGCTAGTCGACTGGCGACCCAACAACGGTAGTAGTAGTACAATCCAAGGTTATATCACAGCGACCATTAAATTAGGTCGCAAGTCGCTATTACAAGTGCAAGTGGCAACACGATAGCGTTTTGGTAATGTTATGAAGTTTTATTTTAGTTAGATAGATAGATTGCTTTTTTTGATTAATAAAACACCCTGTATTTTTTATTTTATTTGTCTAAGATTGAAATAAGTAAATAATATTTTTCGGTAACGTTTTGAATGATAAAAACTTTTGATGGATAGATTTTGAAAGCGTTTTTCGATTAATTAAAAAATCTGTTTTTTTGTATTTTTATTTGCCTAAGATTCAAATAACTAAATAGTAATTATGGTAGTTATATGTATCTAATATAATTCTCGTGTCACAGTTTTCGTTGCCATACTCCTCCGAAACGGCTTGACCGATTTTGATGAAATTTTTTGTGCTTATCCGGTATCTATGAGAATCGGCCAACATCTATTTTTCATCCCCCTAAATGTTAGGGGTAGTCCACCCCTAAATTTTTATTTTTTATTTTTTTGACAAAATTTTTATTTTATGGCAAAACAACGTTTGCCGGGTCAGCTAGTATTTTATAAGAAATAACGTAAAAGACCGAAGTCGGGAGAAGGAAGTGGTGAAGGAGCAGGAGGAGGAGGAGGTAACAGAACTTTTTTAGACAAAATTTTTAATTTCTGTTTTTTATGGCAAAACAACGTTTGCCGGGTCAGCTAGTAAATTAATATAATTTTTAAGTATATTTTTATGTTTATGAGCACGCACGTCTGCCCGTACCTTTATGATTGCCGAAGTCTCTCGAACTGAAACGACGTTAGACGATGCGTGCTGTCAGATGTGGTCAGGAAATTTCCTTAGGATTTTTCGTTACGTTTTTCGCGCGCGCCGATCTCAGAGCCTGCGATAAAAGCTATGCAATAGCTTAAAAATAATTAATTTAAGTCTTTTCAAATATTTTAAAATTATTTAAGTACCTTATTTAACTGTACTATTTTCAGAATATAAATTTAGTACCTAATGCTTATCAAAGCAGCTCTATCATTCAAGTTCATTCCTAAGTCAAATAATAATGCTAATTATAAAACTTAAAACCGACTACGACTCACTAAGAGCTTTCAATGGTGAGTAAGCGCGATGTGTACCGAGAAACTTAACCACCTGACTCATAGGTATTATACTGACGCGGCCGTGTGCACAGACGCCAGCACAATTTTCAACTTTATCTCAATACCAGAATGTTCCTGTTCGATTGGGAAAAGCGAAGCCCAACTGAACTGGATTATTTAAATAAATAATGGTCAAGTTCAAGATAATCAAAAAATTACTAATTAATTATCATTATTTTGTATTTTAAAATGCTTTTTTTTTAACAAAATTTTAGAAACTTGATTATATTTTTACATACGTAGTTACAAAGTAGTTAGATATTTATTTTCCCTACATAATTTTATGGAGTTAATATCACATCATTCAAATACCCGTATTATTGCCTGCATTATTGGAGTTTTTTACAGGCTACTTTACAACATAAAAGTATTCAACATTATTAGAAAGCAACTCAATTTAAAAAAAAAAAAACACTCCCCTCAATAAATGGTGTTTTATAACTAGGATAAAATGTGTGAATTGATAGCTATTTATTTACAATTCTGCATAACCCCCTAAGGAAGTATAATAAGAGTTTGGTTTCTTTTTTCTAAATATGAATAAAACATCTAGGGGCTAAAAAGGTCACTATAGTAGAATCATAAAATGAATTGCCATACCCTCTACATAACTGCCACATAGAACAAAAAACTTCGTTGTTGTATAATAGCTATCATTTTTTTGTAAATCAATTACATTCATAAAAGTCGTCAGTCGACTTCAATAAGGACTTCAATCATAGTGAACATAGATATCAGTATTTCAACTAGAAACAAATACATAAACTACAATTATTAATTCCAGTCAGTAAAATGACATTTCCAGTGTTCAGGTTTGTTTCATTTTGTTTGTATCAGTGACAGTTGCACTTGTCATTTTACTGACTCGAATTAATAATCAAACTATAGTAGGAATTAGCCATAGACATAGAGAATGGACTGAGTCTTACATAGTATACAACAGTCAAATAAAATTCAGTCACAACTTGTAAAAAAAAACTTTCATTTTGTAAGAAATGTGCTACGGGTTTTTTTTCGTTGATAATGATAAACTATAGAGTCAATGCGGAACAATGGCTAATTTTTTATATGTTGATTATATTCAAAAAAGATTATTCAAAAGTGTTTTTTTATTAACATAAAAGCATGGCATAATTTCCAAATTGCTCACTATCTCACGGGCTCGCATTCAAGTAAGTTGGCGCAGTCGCATCATAGAGACCAGTAGGTGGCTAAATTTTATGTAAGTAGGTTTGTAATGTAGTGTAGTGCAACATAACAAAAAACATTGGAACCCTTCGAACCACACAAAATTAATAGTAAAATAATTAGTTGTGTTACTGGTGGTATTCATACTGTGTCTTAAAAGTCAATAATAGATAACAAAACAAGGCACTGTCAACGTGCGACCAGTACCCTTAGCACGAGTTTTCACTCTTTTACTTTACAGCGTTTTTCCAGTATTTACAGCGTTTCTTGT
Source organism: Agrotis exclamationis (assembly GCA_950005045.1). Classification (NCBI taxonomy): domain Eukaryota; kingdom Metazoa; phylum Arthropoda; class Insecta; order Lepidoptera; family Noctuidae; genus Agrotis; species Agrotis exclamationis. Next base: position 13,332,205 of record OX465441.1, read on the forward strand.
ATGAAAAAATGGAACAGCGCCGCTGGTGTACGAAGAAGGAACTATTTTTTTCCTTGAAAATTGTCAATTTGAAGTTGTCAAAGTTCCAGTTTACTTTACGTCTCAAATACTGAAAACTTGTGCTCAGGGTACTGATGACGTCATCAGCACCTGCTCTTATAATACTAATAACGAACGCAGCGAAGATAGTTTTCTTTGTAACTGATAGCGTTCAAAATATAAAAAAAATAAGTAAAAAAAAAATGCAGTCACTTTTTTATTTTTTATAAAGGAAATGTTTGTTAAATTCTGTTTTATTAAAAAAAAAGGTAAAATTGCATTTAAATACGCGTCGTTCCTACAATAAATTGACTATCTAATTTAAAATTGATAATAAATCAAACGCAAGCAAATAATTTCGTTTCAAGGATAATGTAATCATAAAATTATAACCATTCTCCATTTATATTGTCTCCCACGTTTAGCGCGATATTTCCTTGATCATGTTTTCTTCCAAAACGGAATTTCCGAAGCATACAAGTCATCCGCATTTATGAAATGACAGACATACGTTCCTTCTTTGGTTTTCTCCGCGTCTACAAAGGAAAAAATCTAGGTAAAATAAAAAAAAACACAGAAACATATAATTGCAAATAATTTAGACTAAATTAACTATTTACATAAAGATAATTTAAAAAAAATATTAATAGAACACCAACTTTACTATCGAGACGCCCGCCATTTTGTTTCAATGTCATACATAAGCATATAACGCATAGTCTCGATATGACTTTCGGTATTGTAATTCGATTTAAGTATGAAAATAATTATGCATTTTTTTAATGCGGAATGGGTTTCGTATCGTGTTGCTACTCGTATTTATTTCGGGTGATTTTTTAAATGAAAAATAATGGTGAAGTATGGTAAGAGCCTTGCTGTGCTTACTCTACCCCAAATAAATTAGAATATGGGCAGAAAAACGCAATACATTTCATTAGATATTTTTTTTAAATATAATCACCTAAAAATAATTACATAACAAATTGAGCTCCATTTAATGAAAACGACTGAGAATTCTCAACGATAAGCGAAAAACAACTTCAACGATCACGCACGTTTCTATATATTCAAGCTCCATTGCTGGCTGATATTACTTATGAGTCTATCCCACGTCTTGTTACCCTGCAATGGACTTTAAGATATTAATGTTGTAATATGTTACTGGCTGGTTATGAATAAACGGGTGTGCGGGCCGGCCCCTTGCGTCGATTGAGTCACGACGACCGAACTCCGCGCCGTTGCTACCACTGCATTACACTGCGATAATTCTGTCCGCACTATTTTCATTGTCCACGATATACATCGCTTTGTACGTTACGAGTTTTTGTTTAGATAACCGTTCTTAACATGTAATGTATCGTGAACATAATTGCAGTAACGTTTTAAAGTAAGGAGTGTATTAAAGGCTTGAGTTGACACGTCGCACGTCGGCTGACTCGATTGTTAAGTTTTTTTTTAGTTAGAAAAATACATTTTATTATGATGAAATAGCTATCTATTTCTTTTATAATGACAGGTGGAAATATTGAGTTATTTAAAAAGCAGAAAAGACAATGAATTTAAAATTAGAACAAGTAATACGCAATGCACGCCACAAAGATTAAAATATATCTTTGCCGGTAATAAACATTGTTAGGTATCTGTGTTTTGTTTTAATAAATTAATTCTGGCGTTCAGTATTGTAATGTCGTATCAGCATATTGATATAAGAGTAGAAACAGTGCGTTATTGCATTTGTGTAATAATGTGAATCATTTTATTAGTTATTGAGGTTAGGAACAAATTGTTTTACAAAGAATAAGAGCGGTGAGGTGACTTGAGTTGGGCACACACAAATAATAGAACGCACGCAATCGCAGCAATATGGCGGATGTTTGTTAAAATATTGCAAGATTGTGTGCAGTTTTTTGAGGAAATATTTTTTTAAATCAAGTTTTTTAACTTCGTTTTTACATTACGTTTTTATTTGGAACAATTACCTACATTATGATTAAATACCAACTTAATTTTAAACACAAAAAAAATCGTTTAAAATAAATTGATAGTTATCTACTTAGGTACTTAAAAAAAAAATGTTTCTTCAAAAATACAGGTTGGTCCAATCCCAATAGATGGACATAATTTTTTTTTTAGGTAGTCGGCTTAGGGACCTATTTGCATTTTTTGCTGGCGGGTACATAAGTACCTATAAGGGTATAGAAAAAACAGAGAAAGCAAGTGTTTTTCATTTTTCTATCACTTTTCTGCAGTAGATATGACATGCTGATAAAATGTCAAAAAACCTAATGCCTACCTTTATTGGAGTAAAGCAAACCTAGACTGAATTGACAAATGACAATTCGTCTAGCTAGCAAGAAAGGGGATAAAAATTACGCAACAGGTGAGTTAAAAAGTTTTAACACCGAATAGTTTTGTCGAGTTTCTAAGAAACAGAGATTGAAACCGCATGAAAGATGTCGATATTTTTATTAATTTAATTTAATGTTTTAGTCATGGGTACATTATGTCAGTATAGGGGGCGCTGTTGGTAAACATTGGTGAATAATTTGGCATATTTAGCAAAATTGGCAATTCTGGGCACGCGTACGCGTCGCAAGTTCCTTACTTGTGCAGAAAAAAAATAATTCAGATTTTTTTTTTCAAAAATGTCGTAATAAAAGGGTTTGGCAATAGAATATAACAATATAACAAACACGTGACACTATTGCTCGTTAATGGTAAGATGATGATCGTCACACGCAACACACGGCTACGTGAAGCAAAATATGAACAAACGATGTGAAATATTTATATATTTTTTTAAATAAGAATAATATAAAAACCAGTTTCCAGCAGTAAGTTTAGAAATAACGTACTTAATCAAATAAAAAACATTAATTTATAATATTAGTTTCTAAAAAAAAAACTATGTTACCTTTAAATAAAAAGCAGAATTTCTAATTAAAAATTAAAAAAAAATCTTTAAAAAAAAGAAAAAACTTTTTTTTAATTTTCCTGGCGGGTGCAAATAGGTCCCTCAACGGACTACCTAAAAAAATGATTTTATCCATTTGGCCTGGAGCACCCTGTATAAGATTGATTATGTAATGTTTTCTAGTAGTATTTTGCAATTATTTCGTTTTCTGTGATTTTCATTCCAATACATATTTTTGGAATAATTTTTGTCGTCTTGATTGTATTTTTTCTTTTGCAGTGTTTAAAGTGGCTTATTTTATTTACTTACTTTGGCCAATACTGCCTACATTTTATTTCCACATTGTACATAACGGTACCACTATCACAGCTTTGCTGCATTGCGTTTGTCGACAGTTCCAATAGTTTGTATTTACTAGAAGTAAACAAATTAATGCTGAATTTTCTTGTTTATTTATTTTTACTTTTTTTCTGACATCACGGGGACAGTACCTACTATTCGCAATAAGTACATCTTGTAAGTATCAAATAAAATCTATAAAAATATTGTATGTTTGTTATTCCTTTTTCTGAAAGAGGTCGAGCGATTATATTTTTGTATTGGTATTTGTAGGAATGACAATGGCCCCACCACACACACCTTTAAAAAACATCTAACCGACTTCAAAAACGACCACGAAAAAGGGTAAAATAACCTACTAAATAACTTTTCTTTCGGAAGTCGGTGGCTTTGCATTTTTATTTATTTTTTTGCCACCGACTTCCGAAAGAAAAGTTATTTGGTAGGTTATTTTACCCTTTTTCGTGGTCGTATTTGAAGTCAGTTAGATTTTTTTTTGAAAAAGTTTTTTATTTTAGCCTTTTTAGTTTAAATATTCAACCCAAATTCTTGTCAAATACATAATTTTCTTACATAATTATGCACTAGAATTTTATTATCCGTAGCACCCGTTATAACATTGCCCGTGCACACAATAACCTAAAAATGCACATAAAATAAAAACTACTGATTGAAACTAAATTATTTTTTTATGGGACCAAATGGCAGGTATACTACATCGAACAATAATCCATATGGGTGCAAAGTTCTCATCAATTTAAATAAATTAAGTCCAAATATAAGGTAGCTGCTGTAAACCGTTGAGGAGTTCCCTGAACAGTTCTTTGTCTTCATCATCAGACCCCTAATGACAGTTACAACCCATCTTGGTATAAAGTTCTCATCAATATAAATAAATTAAGTCCAAACACAAAGTAGCTACTAGCTACTGTAAACTGTTGAGGAGTTCCCTGAACTGTCCTTCGTCTTCATCATCAGACCCCTTAATACAACCCATCTAGGTGTAAAGTTCTTAGCAATACACTTAATCAAGCTCAAACATAAGATAGGTGCTGTGAAGAGTTCCGAAAGTCGGTTAAGAATGGCGTCCAGGAAAGTGGGCACGGGTTAGCTAATTAGTTAAATTATATTATTACCTATCCAATATTATAGGAATACATATAATCTTTTCATCTATTTTGTAATTCAATTAAATAAACACAAACAAAAAAAAATGGTCGACACTTTAGAAGAAAGTTTAAATACAGGATGTTTTAAAAAAGTTATTTAATTTTTAAGGATTACATTGACATTTACATTTTACAATGACATGTGGAACTTCAACATGCCGAGGACGGATCACACAAGAATGGAGATCCCAACCACTCTCGAAAAGGTCATGTCCATGGGATGTGACAAAATGCGACCCACGCACATGTTCCGGAAGAAGTACAAGATACATGTGCCCAGCAGGGACGACTGGAGGGAGGGCCTGCAATTCACAGACAACCCGAAACTCACATGGTATACGGACGGCTCAAAAATGAAGTCCGGAACAGGAGCAGGCATTTATGCAGAGGACTGTCAAATCAGTCAAAGCATGGGACACTATGCTACGGTCTTCCAAGCGGAGGTCTACGCTATATGTGCCTGTGCCCAGGTAAACCTAGACAGGAATACTAAAGGTAAGACTATTTACATACTAAGTGACAGTCAAGCGGCCCTCAAGGCCCTGGACTCCTACCGAATGGACTCCAGACTAATCATGAACTGTGCCAAAACCCTAAATGCTTTGGGGAGGCAAAACAAAGTCAGATTAGTCTGGGTTCCAGGCCACGTGGGCATCCTGGGAAATGAGAAAGCTGATGAACTAGCCAGAAAAGGATCAGAAAGTGATCTCATCGGCCCGGAGCCATTCGTGGGACTATCAATTAGTACCGTGAACATGGCCATGAGGGCGATGGCCAGGGAGGCCCACCAATCGGAGTGGTCTAGGACGACGGGAATGGGCCACTCGAGGAGATTCATTGACACAAAGGACACCAGGTGGAATGGTCAAATAATCTCACATGGTAAGAAACAGTTAAGCCTGATCTTGGCAGCATTCACAGGACATTACCAGACAAATGACCTGCTGTATAAAATGCGGTTAGAGGACAGCCCGTACTGCCGTTTTTGCCCAATGACAGATGTCAAAAAGGAGACCATGAAGCATCTTTTATGTGAATGCGACTCTCTGGCTGGAAAGCGTATGGGACTTCTGGGCCAAGCTTACCCTGACCCAGAGGACTACAGGAATCTGCCAACAGGGGGAATTATATCGCTTCTGAGGTATATTTTTGCCGAAGAGGCAGATTGAAAAGGCTAAGGGCAAGACACAATAGATCCAAAAGGGTCGGAGTGTCGGCAAGGTTACATTGGGCCCGCAATAGCAAAACAAAAAAAAAAAAAAAGGATTACATTGACATATAGGACTTATTTTTTCTTATTCTCAACGGTGAGTGTAGTACTTAGTAATATCAAGGAATATTATTAGAACACAATTGAAATAATCGTGACATCCAATCGCGGCATCTAGTAACTAACGATGGCCGAACCTGATCAGACGTTTTTTTTCTACCACGCAACCTTGGACGAGGCCGATTTAAATTTTAAATATTTTTCGCTAATTACAAGTATGTAACGTTCTAAATTTATTCAGCGCATAGATCTTGTAGTAAGTAATAAGATTCTTTGTAAAAAAAACAATGAAGTACTTTTAAATTCGTTTTTTTACCAGCCTTCGCCAGGATCGTTATTTTTCTTTTGATTTACCTAATATAAAAATAGGTAATTAAAAAGTATAAGTTATTTTTTATCTTTAACACAGAGTACTACAGAGGGGTCTCTATGCGGTGTAGGTATGAAACGGCACGCACACACGCGCACACCGTTCACGGTGCCGTATCGGCCGCCCGTCTCGCACGCGTTCCGTATCTTAATATTTTTGTTACGTATACGTATGTGAAAGAGAAAATAACCAAAATAAAAAGTAGTATTATTAATTAGGTACTGTGTGAAATAACTTTATATTTATTTTAGTTATAAAATATAAGGAAAAGCAAATACTGCATAGCTTTTGGTTGCTTAAACGACAATAGTGATAAGAGCCTCACGTTTCATAAACTACCGCGTCACGTCGAAAGGTGAAAATATCGACCACGTTCAAACTCAGAAAATAGCAGCTACGCATTCAAGGTCAGCGATCGTAATTGGTTGCGCGACTTTTTACCATTTACAAAGACTCGCAACGCAGAACCTGTGACGTAGGAATGGAGATCTGAGATCGATTAATCGAAGAATCGATTGTTGGAGCCAAAATATCGATTTTTTTTTAAATCTATATATAGTACTGAATGGATTCAGTGAATCGATACTTCACCCTTGAAACGCGACATTCGATTTTAGTTTTTGCTATAAATCATAAAAGTATTTACAATTAATTGAATGTACCCATATTATAAGAGTGCTGCCGGTTAAAGGGTTAATTATTCAAAACTCGCGAGATGGCTGTATGTTTGGATTCCTTCGCCTCTCTTTAATAAAAAAAAGTAACGTTTGTTTGTAATCTTTGACTTTCTTTTTGTATTCTGTGACTGACATTTCTTGTTGCGTCGTCATCATTCATTAAAATTCATTTGTTTGTTGTTTTAGAATCTGTGTGTCGTAAAGCAAAATAAATACTGATTTTTATGTAGTGTTTTTTGCAGAATAATGACTAAGTAATTGTAAACCAATACATTTAATAAAGCCTATAAACAACAAAGCCTAACATTTCAAATATTTTTAAATAATATTCTTTTTTGTTTTTGTAAGATGAAATGTTTAATAATATTACAATAATAGGTTCTAATGTAAGGTGCCGTTGGTACTATGTATTAACATGCTGTGCTACCAATCGATAATGTACCTATGTAGAATGTAGTAACGAAACCAAAAAGATATAGGCTGATGATAAAAAAAATCCCTGAAGAACATTTATGTTAATAGTGTAATTTAACAAATGCATAAAATACACCTACCTTATTGTGCCTCCTAAACTCGTAAGTCGCAACCCTATTGAGATTCACGGATATCAACAATGTAATCACATTGTAATGTCGTTAGCGTCAGATAAACAAAAATAAACTCTCGCGCGTAACCATCCAGTACATTTTTGCTTGCGCATGGGAAGTTTAGGCTATTATAAAAGTACATGGGCGATGCCGATGCTAGTAAAAATGTACTTTATTCTCTCGCGCATAGATTTTACATTTGTTTGATTGTTTTTGGGAAGTGACCCAACTGTTCTAAACTGTGTCTTTAATTAAATATATAAATAATCTTCAATATATAAATCAATGTGGTTAAACTAAATGCGCTTAAAACTGCACGTGATTTACTTTTATTATAATATCCGTATTTGCGATGACGCCATTTTGCTGAAATATTTCGATCAAGCCACAAGCAATGTGCGGACTGTGATACTCTATTTCATTGAAAAATATTTAGAAGGATATTTAAATTCTTCATTTGTTGCGCTTTTAATAGGAATACTAGTAGTTCCGGTAGTGGGGGGTGCACTATGCACCTCCTTTTGGTTTCACCCTTGGCCCAGTCAGCGGAAAATTGATTCCATAACTGTTTTAGGTTCCCCAGAATTTAATATTCATTTGTATATTTTAATTATGATTTTGTAGTAGAAATATGTATTGGAGTATTTTACTATGTTTAAATGTTTATAAAACAGTAAACCATATTGACATTAATATAATATATGTATATGTATAATATTACATTGATTTATGTAAAAAAATAAGTATCCGCAATTCCGTATGATAAAATATTGTAAAATTATTTTATCACACCCAAGTATGATGTGGAGGCATTATCTGAAATGACGCATCGACTAGGTACTTCCTAGGCATACGTTTTGAGTAAGCAATATTGAAATGGTGAAGGCTGAAAACATAAAACACCTATTGTAGTTTTCGCAAAATCCAGTCCACCTATGAGCTGAAAAAAGTAACGTAAGAAAAAACATCCGCATAAAAATGACGCTTCTATATTTTTTGATAAAAAATATCAAAAGACAGAAACACCACGTGCCATTTTTAATGGAGCGTTATTTCGAACTAGTGTACATTTCGAAAGCATACGAACGTTCGAACAAAGAGGCACGCAACTTGAACGCGACAATTACAAGGCGACCGGTTTCTATGATCGCGAGTGCGGTCCGCGCGCTGGGCGCGAGCCCACATCCGCGAATCGGACGGTTTATAAAAACGTCACTCAACATACCGGCCGCAAACTTCTCAGGCGGCCCGAGCGCAGCCCAGCCGGGCACGACGCAGTCACAAACTTCCTCCCAGCATCGCGCCTTCTCTGCCCGGTCCCCGTAGTTGGGATCGTTGGTATCAAACAAGCAGGGTCTCTTCTTCACCTCTGATATGATCAAGCTACTCTTGATCCCATCCCCGTCTTTCGTCCTGACCATTTCTGAAGTGCGGAGCGAGTTGGTGCGCGTCGCGACGTTACGTTAGTTTTGATCGCGTGCGGATCTTCCGTGCGGCAAGTATACGTGAGCGGTATGCGCCTCTCGTTGCCCGCGTGAAACTGGCGGGTTTGTGCGGACGGCAGCGCGGCGCATCGGCCAACATGGCGGCCAGACGGCGGGGAAACAAAATAGGTGTGAGCGGAGCGCTATGAGGCCGTTTGCGATATCGCCTTCCTCACGCTAATAAATAAATAAGATGCATGCAACGTATCCTTACTATTTTATATAGCACATTGAGCAAAAACGTGGAGTTTATACGCAGTTTATTCATTGAATTTTCGGGTGCAGAATTACGCCGGTGCAAATTAAATATGTTTATAGCTAGCTGATACCTATATCAAAGTTAGTAAATAGGTATGTAGATATGATACAAAATGCCGGGTGTACAATTGAGTTAGAAGTCAGCTCGCCTCGTTACGTAAGTTTGGCCGCGGTGCGTATCTTTAGTAGGTGGGTAGGGTAAGTTCGCCTGTTCGCGTCCATCGTCCGGTTCGCGTCCATTTTACGGATCTCCCTTTAAAAATGCTCGAAAATAAGTATATTCTTACTCTAATGACATGGAAAGACATGACCGCCTATACCTTAACGTATAAGAGACACGATAACATAGACAAAAGTTCTGTCCGCCCCGCTAATCCGTTTAGAAAAAATATTTAGTCTCGGGTTGTTCAACAGCAGAGTGAAAACGCGCGGAATGTAAAAAAAAAATAGTGTGCAGCGGCGCGTTTAACGGTAAATATTTTATTGTTTTATGTGAATTTTAGGAAACATAGCTATTTGTAGACATTAATAATGGAAAAACGAATAATATGAATTATGAATTTGCTTGTTTTTTTTAAAGTTAACAGTTAAAATAAGGTGGACGCGAATTACAACACCGAATTTATAAAATGTGCACTTTGCGTCCACAGTGGACGCGAACTCGTCTATTTATGTTTTCTCTAATTGTTTATTTTTATGTGATTAAAATATGAAAGAGAAATTGGATTTTTGTTTATTTTAACACTTATAGTATGTAATTGTAACTGCCAATTTGCGTCCACATTATTATGATTGTAGTAAAAGATAGACAATATCGATTACACGTGGACGCAAACTATACCTGCATTGAATAATATTATATAGCAAATTGCGTCCATTTTTTCAATAAATAAATATGATAGCATAAACGTATTTTATTCATATTTTTCTTATAATTTGAAATGAATAGGTAGTACAGTTTTGATTAGGACTATGAGATTAAAATTCAAGTTTTACTAGTGCAATGAAGTCTGGAGGTGACTGCCCTCCAGCGCGTCAGCGGGTAAGACCTTTATCTGTTCTGTGGGTAAGACCATATCGACGCTGGAAAGCGATTTTGTCGTATCTCACAAAATGGGTTTTTTTTTTATTGCATATTTGAATTCAGAAAAAAATACTGCGTCGGACAGTCTGATCCATGTTATCCTAGGAGGTTTTTTTTTCAGATACGACGTGGACTTTTTCTTAACTTTTTTAAGAAAACATACTTCAAAATGCTGTAAGTAGCATAAAATCAGCTATTTTACAAAAACAAATAGATACAACAAAATAGTAATAAGTATTTTTTGCCGATGTCAAGATACACTGTCCCTGTTTTTATACTACGAAACATTTACAGCATTATGTGTACGTCCCAAATAATAATTTGTTGAGATACAGCAAATTCGCCGCCTCAGTATTTTATTCCAGCTAGAGATACTACAATTTTATCGCTCGGGTTTTGAATGTGCTTCAGACTTACTACGTTTCATTCTACACATTTTCTGATAAATATGCAGCAAACTTAAATTACTTGCGTTATAATTCTATTGGTATTTTATTAACTTTAATTATGTGTTTTAGAATTTATTGATTGTTTTATTTTGTTTTTCATGTAGGTCTAAGAAACTTGTGCCTAAGAAATTCATAATAATGTTATTTTAATTTTGTTATAATATAATTTTGTTAAATATTTCGTCCAAAATATCGCTTGGGATATTTTATTTAGTTGAAAATGTCGCCCTCAGTAAACTTCATCGGCTTTATTACAAAACGTGGTTTAACTTAGACCAAGCTTTTAATCAAAAATGAATTTTTGAATTTCGAACTTTATTTCTTCTGTCGTAAAGTTATTAATACAAAAACCGAGTTTAGATCCCGGTCTAAGTTGTCAATGTGCATTTTAGAATTTTATAGCAGTTGGAATAAAGTTCGAAATTCAAAAATAGATTTTTGATTTAAAGCTTGGTCTAAGTTAAACCACGTTTTGTAATAAAGCCGCATTAGTTTTTAATTTTGAGACTGATTACATTTTAAGTTAAATTAGTTATAACTAAATACAAGGGTAAACATTCATTCCTAAATAATATTGTTCAAATAAACATACAGCATTTGAATAAACTTAGTAATTTGTATTATTTGTATTTAACACAAAATGCAAGACCTACTTCTAAAAATAATGTAAAGTACAACAAAATACGATGACTCACAAATTTACTTCATATTACATACATCATAATCGTTGTCTAACATTTTAATACTACTTTGTTGTGCCTTACATAACAACTACCAAGATACAGCAATATTGATGATTCAAATTTGAAATACCAATTGCTGTAACTCGCAAAAACTCATGTTAGACCAACTTTAGAACACTATCTATAATGTCAACTAATAAATTTAATTATAAGAAATATATGTTCCAAAAATTACCAATCGATGGCAGCTAGTTTACGAGTTATGAAATTTTTAAATAGTTTTTTGGCTCTGGTGTAAAGTTCGACTTTTCGAGATACGACAAGATTGCTTTCTTGCGTCGATATAAAGGAGAAGACACAGAACATATAAAGGAGGTTCTCCTCCTTTATCTGTTCTGTGGGCTGGATAGTCCTTACGTACCGCATGACGCAGGTCCTCACCGTACACGGAAGTTTCGGGAGGTACCTGTGTCTGATGGGAAAGGAAGAAACGCCTGGGTGTCACCACAGTGAGGATCGCCCGGAGGAAACGGTGGAGCATACGGTGCAGGTCTGCCCCGCTTGGCCAGAGCACCGCCGTGTCCTCTCGGCGGCGATAGGCGAAGACCTCTCGCGCCCGATATTGGTCGAGGCCATGCTGCGGGGCGAGTTTGAGTGGAAAGCGGTCGCCTCCTTCTGAACAGCAGTCAAGCTCGTGAAGGAGGAGGCGGGTCGCGTGAGGGAGAGGATAGCGTCCTCCCTCCACCCCAGCCGCGGTGGTAGGCGCACACACCGTCGGACGTCGGCAGACGATCTCTGGCCACCGTAGGCGCGGGCATGCAGGCGGCGAGTAATGGTTGACTCGCTGTCCGACCATGGAGCATGCCCAGGTCGACGGCGCGGTGTTTTCCACGCTGACAGTACCTCCCGCCCTGCCCTGGGTGTGCCTGGAGTAAAGAAACCGGGACCAGAACCAATGTATGGTTATTTTTTTTATTTTAAATTCTATCGATGTTGAGAAGAATAAACAAGTTTTTTTATTTTATTTTTATAATGATAATTATGTTATTTTTTTTTATTAAATAAAGAAATTGTTAAAATCCAATCTTCCTATAAATTGTCTTAACAATATCACCCCTGATCACCCCTATATTCCTTCTCTAAATTGATGGACGCGAAATGGTCCATGGGTGGACGCAATTTGGATTTTTTGGACGCAAACTGGGTAAAACGCCTAATTTTGACATTTTTCTGTTTAAAAAAAAAATACGAGAAGTTTCGAACAAAACTGAAAGCTGATATTAAAATAGACTATATAACGAACGCATTTACATAATTTTTTTATTGAAACTGGTGTTGGGACATTTTTATTTTCTCCTTCAAACTTGACAACTGCACTAAATGGACGCAAACAGGCGAAATGACCCTATCGCGCGTTCAGTTTTTTTTTTATTATCTTTATTATTCGTTTGAGGTTTTTTGACGTAGTCAAGCTAAGTTTTTGTGATATTTTCGGCTTATTTACTTAACTTGTTTGACATAATATTCAATCTAGCCAATCAGACGATCATCTTTTGCTATTTAACAAATTTAAAACTTACTTTATTTCAACTTTTGAAGCCTTCGTCTATCACATTGTAACAATTCTGAATAAACTGGGGAAAAACAAAAAAGTACAATTTTTCAAAGTGCGTCACTACACGATTATCAAAAATCCTGCATACCTAAAATCTAATACGCTGACAAAAATATGATGAGTAGTCAACACGATTAGTAAATGAAACGAGTATATTTAGCTCATTAACAAGTAGGTAAAGTAATTTATATAACGATGCAGTAAACAAGAGCAAAATGCGTCAAAACGGACGGACGACGACGACGATTGGAATATATCGTAACTGCGTCAAATAATATTAGACGAAGTTTTTATTGCTGTTGTTTTAATTAGTAAGAAGTTTAACTGGTGTATTTCAAATTATTTACGTGCAAAACTTAGTAAAAATAAATAAAAACAAATTGATGATTTGATTAAGATAGGGAATTTATTAACTGGGTTCTTTGTTTCCGCTGCCTTTTGTATTTTTTTAATACTAATAATATATTTCTGACAAGGAATTATCCAAATAAATAATCCCAAATTATTTTGGTTGTACAGCGGAAAAAATATACAATCGAAACAAAAAAAAAAATGATGATGATTCGATCCGACCGATTTCGGCCAGGGCGATTGCTTCAGCTCCGTTATAGTTGTCGCTCGTGTGCTCGCATGTGGCTTATGTATCCAATCTTTTTTGCAAAGATCCGCGCACAATGCGGGCATGTGAGCACACCATCGATATAATTATAACTGATTGCCGCAGGTGGTCGGGCTTTCAATTGGTCACGCTTTGCATCAAGCTCAACGTGTCGCTGCAATTCGAAATTACGGACTTTGTTTTTAACCAAAGACCTCCACTCTCTCCTTTGGGCGGCTTGCTGCTCCCACCGAGACGGTTCTAAGTCACATTTTCTGAAGTGACGTTTTAGCACATCTTTATATCTGAGGAGTTGTCCGCCATGCTTGCGCTTGCCCTCCTCAAGTTCGCTATAAAAGATGCGCTTCGCCACTCGCTGCTCCGCCATCCGTGACACATGCCCACACCACCGAAGTTGTCGCCGCATGAGATAAGACTCAATGCCACCTACATTGGCCCTGCGCAGCACTTCGGTGTTTCGCACGCGGTCCGACCATCGGATTCTAAGTATTCTTCTAAGACATCGAAGGTGAAACTGGTCCAGCATGCGGATGTGTCGGCGGTACACGGTCCAGGTTTCGGCTGAATATAAGATGTTTGGCAGCACAGCCGCCATGTATACTGAGACCTTAGTAGCCAATTTTAAGTCATGTGACCTAAAGACCTTGGTATCCAGCTTACCAAAGGCTGCAGCTGCAGCGCCAATTCTGCTGTTGATCTCTGCATCAAGGTCACATTCAGACGTTAACGTGCTCCCCAGATATCGGAATTTATCGACCTGCTTCAGTTCATCCTCGCCGAGTCTTATGGATAGTGCCTCATGTCCGTTAATGTCTAAAGACATCACCTCCGTCTTCTTGACACTAATCTTCAGGCCGAATTTTCGGCAAGACTCGTCGAGATTAGAAATTAACCGTTGCACGCCGTCTGGGGATTCGGCCACAAAACACAGGTCGTCCGCATATAAGATCTCAGTAACCACAGCGTAGGAAACCTTGGTGCGGGCCTTGAGCCTCGCTAAATTGAAAATGTTGCCATCGGTGCGGAAACGGATGCGGATGCCTTCAGGAGTAGCCTGCAGTACCTCTCGAACTACAACCGCAAAGTATAACGCGAACAATGTGGGTGCTAAGACACACCCTTGCTTCACCCCACAGGTAACGGGAAAGAAGTCTGATTGTTCCCCGTCGACGGCAACACAGCACTCCATGTCATCATGCAGGAGTCTCAGAACTCTCACAAACTTTTCCGTGCATCCTATTTTCTCCAATACCACCCAGAGGGCTTCACGAGGCACGCTGTCAAAGGCCTTTTCTAGGTCGACAAAACAGAGATACATTTGACGGCCCTGCTCCCTGCTCTTCTCTTGCATTTGTCGTATAGAGAAAATAGCCTCACAGGTACCTCGATTAGGTCGGAAGCCAAACTGGGTTTTGGGCAACAAATTTTCTGAAAGTTTCATAAGGCGGTTTAGTAGAATTCTGGCAAAGACTTTTCCAGGGACGGACAATAACGAAATACCACGGTAGGAATCACAACTAGAACGGTCGCCCTTGCCCTTATATAGAGCCCTGATTCGTGAAACCTTAAAGGTTTGTGGGACAGTTTCTTCTTTCCACATATGGTCAAAAAGCTCCCATATAACCGTATGCAATTCCTGACCGCCGTATTTAAGTAGTTCACCCGGTATAAAGTCGATACCGACCGCACGTTTGTTTTGTTGTTGTTTAATGGCAAGAACTACCTCGCCACATGTCAGCGGTCCGTCCAGTCCAGTGTCAGTGTTGGTGTTGTCTTTGTTTTTTCTCTACTCACGTAGAGAAAAAACAAAGAAGGTAGATACTAGAATTTCCTTCGGCACAAGATTACAATTTAAGAGACCTTTACCGTTAAACTTAGTAACAGTTACCTAAATAAATTATGAAAATTTAAGTAACAAATTATTTTTGTAATTTGTCGAATTCAAAAAACTACGTAAGTAAATGAAGCAGAAGTTCCTTTTAAAGTATGTAAGTAATAAATAATTTTAGTTACCTTTTTTTATTAATGATAAAACAAAAAAAACAAATTTTTTAAATTATTTTTAAGCTTAACTTTGAACACCCTGTATGACATAAGGTTTGTTTTTTGTTTCCATTTTTCTATTTTTGTAAAATCATACAAGAAGTCCCCTGACCTGGGTGGAGCGGAAGAGAATGTCACTCTTACTGGTTATAAAACCACCTTGTTCCGTTAGTTGCCCTTTGCGTTCCAGGGCCACGGTTTATTTATTTATTTCAGGAAATACTGAGCTTGTGGTAGTATTCTGTGCTTGTGGGTAAATAATAACAGCCGCAGGTCGATATTCAAGGATAAGCCACGCTTGCCGAGGTTGGTCTGTGGATGGGTGACCATCTCTGACGGCAAGCTCAATGTTGCTAAACTACTAAACTCAATGTTCTAGTCCTCAAGCAATAGAGTGGACAATTGAAAAAACTTTTTCAAAAAAAAATGTAACCGCCTTCAAAAACAACCATAAAAAACGGTAAAAAAAACCTACAAAATAACTTTTCTTTCGGAAGTCGGTGTCTTTGTTTTCTTTATTTCATTGTCTTTTTTTTGCCACCGACTTCCGAAAGAAAAGTTATTTTGTAGGTTTTTTTTACCGTTTTTTATGGTTGTTTTTGAAGGCGGTTACATTTTTTTTTGAAAAAGTTTTTATTTTACTCTTTTTAGTTTAAATATTCAACCCGAATTCCGTAATAACATCGCTCATGGTCACAATAAGCTAATAAAATTCCCTATCTCAAAAAGTACTGAACCGATTTTGATGAAACTTGCAATATTCCCTAAGTTAAATGATACCTAGTACAACAAAAAAATAATTACTTAAATCGGACTTGTAGTTCCAGAGATATGTGAACTCAAACTAAATGAGTCGATGCCTACTCCTTACTATTAAGGAGTTCTACCTTCCATCATCAGCTCAGCTACATGAAATTATGATTACCATACACAAGTAATTAAATTACTTCATAAAATTTGCGAAAAACGGTGTGTCGGCCTATAAAATTCGAGGGTTGCCCTCGATTTCTCCAGGATCCAATCATCAGATCCCAACTTGGTGACTATGGGACCACCTCAGAAGTACCTCCTTTCGAACAAAAAAAGAATTTTAAAAATCGGTCCACAATTGGCGGAGTATTCGCGTAACAAATATACAAAAAAAAAAAAAAAAAACATACCGTCGAATTGATAACCTCCTCCTTTTTGAAGTCGGTTAATAAAGAATAATTTCCAACATAGAAGACAACATTGCTAAAATTAATGGCGGGACCCGTAAATCAGTCAAAATTGACCAAATTAAAACAAATTATTTCGAACAAATTGGCAAGTTATTATGATAATATTGTCAATGGTCTGCCGGGGTCGCGGGACTGTCTACTGTAACCGTAACCCTGGAACGTAAAGGGCTATTGAAGGATCACCGTGGATTTTAGTCAGTACAAGTCTGACACTATGGATAGGAGGACTCATTTGGTGATTTTACCACGATAAAAATAGGAAAAAGAAAACTGTTGGCGCAGTGGTTGAGCGATTGACTAATGCGCCACGTATCGCGGGTTCCTTTCCCGCACGGTACAATAAATATTTGTCTGGGTCTCGGTGTTTGTGTATCTGAGTTTAAGTGCTTGTTTAACGAACACAAGGGATACAGCTGGTCTACCAATGCGTAAAATACGCATGAGTACGTTGTAAAGGGCACGATTTTTTTAAAAAGCTATTGTATAGCTTTTGACGCGGGCTCTGAGCGCGGCGCGGCGACCGAATCAAGAAATTCCCAAAAACCTAGCGAAAATACCTGACACCACGCATCGTCTAACGTCGTTTCACACACAGACAGACGTGCTCATTACAAGCACGAAAGCATGCTTTTATTGAGGAAAAGGGAGAGGGAGAGGAAGAGGAAAAGGGAGAGGGAGACGGAGAGGTAGAGGGAGAGGGACAGGGAGGGGGAGAGGGAGGAGGAAGAGAAAGTTTCTTGACGTTTCACTTGATTGATGTGGCTGACCATAGCCTAAAGTACAGTAATAAAAATAATAAATAATTATAATTGCATAAGTTGATAAAAAATGCTATGCAATAGCTTTACCGCGGCAGTCCCCGAGTGCCACACGTATTTTTTTTAAATTAATTATTTTGACCGATAAAAAACGGATGTGAGTGAGAATTACCTACATAGGTGTAAGTAATTCTCACTCACATCCGTTTTTTAACCGACTTCAAAAAAAGGAGGAGGTTCTCAATTCGTCGGAATCTCTTTTTTTTTTTTTTTTTTTTATGTATGTTCCCCGATTTCTCGAAGACGCCTGGACCGATTTGGATTTTTTTTCTTTTGTTTGAAAGGGTATACTTTCCAATTGGTCCCATGATCATCAGGTCAGGATCTGATGATGGAATCCCAGGGAAATCGAGGGCAACCTTCAAATTTTATAGGCACATAGTACCATTTTCATATATTTTCTAAAGCTGTTCAAGTATTTGCATCTGATAATCATCATCTCAGGTGGATGAGCTGATGATGGAAGGTACAACTCCTCAACGGCTTGGAGTAGGCATCGACTGATTTAGTTTGTGTTCGCATATCTCTGGAACCACAAGTCCGATTTAAGTAATTCTTTTTTTGTTGTACTAAGTATTGTTTAACTTACGGAATACTGCAAGTTTCATCAAAATCGGTTCAGTAGTTTTTGAGATAGGGAATTTTATTAGCTTATTGTGCACTTGAGAGAGAATGATTTATTTGACAAGAATTTGAGTTGAATATTTCAACTAAAAAGAGTAAAATAAAAAACTTTTTCAAAAAAAATGTAACCGCCTTCAAAAACAACCACAAAAAAGGGTAAAATAACCTACAAAATAACTTTTCTTTCAGAAGTCGGTGGCTAAAAAACAATGAAATGAAAAAAAACAAAGGCACCGACTTCTGAAAGAAAAGTTATTTTGTAGGTTATTTTACCCTTTTTTGTGGTTGTTTTTGAAGGCGGTTACATTTTTTTTGAAAAAGTTTTTTTTGGAGTGACGTATTGCAATTTTTAAAAGAGTCGTACCTATCTTCTTCAATTTTGGATTACGTTATTATCCTTCATCCATCTTCAAGTCGAACTAGATGCAGCTGAATATCAGTATTTTACATGGAGCGACTGACTATCTGACCTCCATAACCCAGTAACTGGGCAATACGATACACCGTGGTAAGACTGGTTGTCAGACTTATGAGCTTCTGACTAACAGTAACGACTGTCAAAGATCTACAAATGACAGCCGGGACCAACGGATTTACGTGCTTCCCGAGGCACGGAGGAAACTCGCTTTGTCAGATGGTCACCCATCCACAGAGCAACCTCGGCAAGCGCGGCTTGACTTGGAAGATCGGCCTGTGCGGCTGTAATTATTTAGCCACGAGCTCCTCGTAATATCTAACATACTAATTACTTACTGTTTTTTTTTTTTAATAAACTTGACTATTGCTCCTTGCATACTAAGGCCGCTTACTTAGGACATTAAGGAAATCCTGTGATTACTTTACCGAACGATTAGGTACCTAGCTACCTACTTGATATTTATTAATAAAATAAATTCAAAGATAAGATTATATTCTATATCAAACGATTATGTACAAATTAAGGAGATCACAGTCATGGGCAGATTATAAGATAATGATGTATTTGTAAATAGTAATTTTATTAATTTTTAGGGTTCCATTCCCGAAGAGTAAAATCGGACCCTATTACTAAGACGTCGCTGTCCGTCCGTCTGTCTGTTACCAGACGTATCTCGTAATCCGTGATAGATATTTGAGATTATCAAAGATTATGTATTTCTGTTGATGCTATAACAAAAAAATCTAAAAAACAGAATAAAATATATAGTTAAAATACCTATAATAAAGAAATTTTAGTTATAAGTATTATGTATTATCTTTAAAAATAAATTATTAAATTAAAATTTTATTTCTCCCATACAACAGATGTTTTTTTAGCCGTTTTTATAGACAATGGTACGGAACCATTCCTGCGCGAGTTCCACTCGCATTTGGACGGCTTTTTTTTTTAAAACTTTGATCCAGATCCACACTAGGAATTTCTGCTGTGTGCGCGTTAACAAACACAGAAACTCACATAAACAATCACCCATACCCAAAACAACTACTTGCAGATCATACAAGGGGCCGTTCAAGTATTACGTAACTTACGTAAGCAGATTTATTACAATTATTTACCCCCCCCATCCCCCTTGTTAGCAACAGTAAGCAAAGCTCTTACCCCCTCCCCCCATGCTTACGTAAACATTTTTCGCGGGAATCCCCGAAAATGCGTTTCGTTTTCAAGCAAATGTGAGGGTTGCCATTCGAGTAAAAAAGTAAATAACTACCGATGACGTAATTATCATCTAGACTCCCCTACCCCCCATGTCATCCAAAATAAGCAAAGCAAAGACCCCCTCGACCCCCCATAGTGCTTACATAATATTTGAACGGCCCCCAACAACTTGTTACGTGCAGGAATCGAACCCGCTACACGTTGAGCAGCAGTCCAATCGCTCCCTACTGCGCTAACCGTGCCGTGAAATACGGGTATATCTACAACCCTTGCTCATTGAGGATGATAATTGGGTAGTTTCCATGGTCAAAATAATTACATTCTATTTAGTCCATATTTTAGATTATAAAAAAATATTGGACACGTATTTTTTCTTTTTTCGATTAAACAAAAAATAACAAAGATATAGCCCATTAAAGTTACGTGTGACGTCACCCCGCGCGAAAAGATACCACGCGGCGTGACGTCACACGTAACTTTAATAGGCTATATCTTTGTCATTTTTAGTCAAATGAGATGGCCCATTTTCTTAGGGCACTCTGCCTAGCATATAAAAAATCATGTACAGTAACCAATTTTGGTTTATTTTGAACATAATATGCTGTAAAATTAACTGTAAAAGTTACATAATCCAGTAACTTCAGATTTCCTAGAAATTAACAAAAAGCATCAGTTAGTCATGAACCTACTCGGGCTCTTACCTCAATATTATCCAGATTATTTTGCGTGGGTATAAAGAGACCCTTGTCAATGGACGGGTATTGGGTAACCATTTTGTTATTATATTCTCAAGTTTAAACCCAGTATTACAAAGTCTTCAGAAATCATGCGAGTTAATATTAACTTATTATTTTCTTTACTGTGAAGGAAAACATTGTTAAAAGTCCAGCTCTCTCAAGTCTGATGTGATGTACTATGTATAATTTAAACACTGGCAGTATTGGGACAGCAATGGAGTGATAAGTTCCTAGGACCTGTATAGGTAGTGCCCTATATGGTTGCAGTGTTAAAATAAAAAGAAACATTGAATAACATGTGAATGAAATATTTAATATTCAATAATTCTTCATCATCATCATCATCATCAGCCGGAAAACGTCCACTGCTGAACATAGGCCTCCCCCTTAGACCGCCACGCCGAACGACAATTCGCCACTTGCATCCATCGGTTGCCCGCGACCCTCACGATGTCGTCGGTCCACCTAGTGGGAGGCCTACCTACGCTGCGTCTTCCGGTCCGTGGTCGCCACTCGAGAACTTTCCTTCCCCATCGGTTGTCAGTTCTACGAGCGATGTGGCCTGCCCATTGCCACTTCAACTTGCAAACTTTATGAGCTATGTCGGTGACTTTGGTTCTTCGCCGGATATCCATGTTCCGGATTTTATCCCGCAAAGAAACTCCGAGCATAGCTCTTTCCATCGCTCGTTGAGTGACTCTTAGTCTCTCTAAAAGGCCAGCAGTTAGAGACCACGTTTCAGAGCCATATGTCATCACTGGCAACACACACTGGTTAAACACCCTTGTCTTGAGACACTGTGGGATTTTCGATGAGAAGATATCACGTAGCTTCCCAAACGCTGCCCATCCGAGTTGGATTCTTCGGGCGACCTCTTTCTCGAAGTTGGACCTACCTAACTGAACAATCTGTCCAAGGTAAGTGTAATGGTCTACAACTTCGAGAGTATCATTCCCAACAACAACCGGTACGGGTGCCACATGGACATTCGACATGACTTTCGTCTTGTCTATGTTCATTTTAAGGCCGACCCGTTGGGATACGATACTGAGGTCGCTGAGCATAGCATTGAGGTGCTCCAACGATTCTGCCATGATGACTATATCATCGGCAAAACGAAGGTGAGTGATGTATTCGCCATTGATGTTGATGCCGAATCCGTTCCATTCCAAGAGCTTGAAAACGTCCTCCAACGCGTTCGTGAACAGTTTCGGAGAAATAACGTCTCCCTGTCTCACGCCTTTCTGCAATTGGATTGGTTTCGTGCTCTCTTCCTGAAGTCGGATGGACATGGTGGCGTTTCTATACAAACACTTCAACACTTCGATATACCTATAGTCGATATGACATCGTTGGAGGGACTGCAATACTGCCCAGGTTTCGATTGAATCGAAGGCCTTTTCATAGTCCACAAACGCCAAACATAATGGCCGATTATACTCCTCTGTCTTCTGTATAATCTGGCGGAGCGTGTGTATGTGGTCTACAGTACTAAAACCTTTTCGGAAACCGGCTTGTTCGGGAGGCTGGAAGTCATCAAACCTGCGTTCGAGACGGTTCGTAATGACTCTTGAGAACAGCTTGTATACATGGCTCAAAAGTGAGATTGGCCTGTAGTTCTTCAACAAGGTGTTGTCACCCTTTTTGAAGAAAAGAACAACCACACTCCTGTGCCATGCTTCTGGCGTAGTACCTTCGAGTATGACGGAATTAAATAACTTCTGGAGGACCAGAAGTACCGGTTTTCCACCCGCTCTCAGAAGTTCTGTTGTGATTCCGTCTTCACCCGGCGCCTTGTTATTCTTTAGCTGTTTAAGAGCCATTCTAATCTCGTACAGGCTGATGTCCGGGATATCCTCAGTGTAGTGTCGAGTCAGTTTAGCTCTTGCGTCTCGAACTGTACTGACACTGGGTTGTCGTGTTGATGTGTATAACTGTCCGTAAAACCTCTCAAGCTCTTTCAGGATCTCCGGCTTCGTCGAAATAATGCTGCCGTCGTTAATCTTCAGCTTTGTCATTTGGCTTTGCCCAATAGACGAATTCTTTGCGAAGACTTTTGAGCCCTGGTTCCGCTCGATTGCCTCTTTTATCCGTGCCGCACTATAGGCACGCAGGTCACGTCGCATTGATTTAGAGATTCGTCTATTGAGTTTGCCATATTCCGACATGTCAGCTGAAGATTGCAGCCTCATCTCGGCCCGGTCTTGCATCAACTTGATGGTTCCGTTCGAGAGCTTTTGAGGCTTATTGCGGCGCGGGGTCTTAAAGAACTTGGACCCCACAGCTTGGACAGTTTCCACCAACCCATTGTTAATCTCGTCCACAGTTTCGCATTCGGTTAGGCACTGGAAGCGATTGTGCAGTTCGAGTTGAAAGTCTTCGGGGTTCTGGATGTGGGCAGGACCAGGTCGGAGCGTGGACTTCACCAGACGAGACCTTTCAAGCTTCACATTGATATTCAATGTGCCTCTGACGATTCGGTGATCGCTACCGGTTTTCACCTTGGCGATCACAGAGACATCACTGAATATTCGCTTTTTGGTCGTCATGATGAAGTCGATCTCATTTCTGGTAGTACCATCGGGGCTCATCCACGTCCACCTCCTGGATGGCCGCTTCTGGAAGTAGGAGTTCATTAAATGAAGTTCTTCCTTTTCCATGAAGTCGACCAGTCGCTGGCCCCTATGGTTTCGCTGCCCGTACCCAAATGGCCCCACTCTCAACTCATCGCCATTCCGTGCGCCCACCTTCGCGTTGAAGTCCCCCATAACAACGGTGAAGTATGTTTCGGAGGTATGTATGGCCTCGGATATCTCCTCATACAATGCCTCTACTTCATCATCAGAATGTGTCGAGGTCGGCGCATATACCTGTATGACCTTCAACGAATACCGGTTGGTTATTCTGAGTATAAGGTATGCTACCCTACTCGACACACTGTCGACTTTCACAACGTTGTTGATGAGGGACCTGCGGACGAGAAATCCAACACCACCCTGGGATTTACGGTCTCCTTCCCGGTAGAAAAGCATGTTGCCGGAATCTAGAACTATCGTATCCTGACCCTCTCTTCGGACTTCAGATAATCCCAAGATATCCCAACGCATTTTGCTCAATTCTTCCTCCAGCTCGATAATCTTCTCATCGGTCCTCAGTGTGCGGATGTTATGTGTTGCCAGGGCCAAAGTCCGTTGGGGGTGGTAGCGGGGCATCTGCCGGGGATTCTTAGCACCCCCTGCTTCGCCGTTACCCGATCCGCTACCCAGACCAGGAATAGCGGAGCTGCCGGGGACTGGGGGCCGTGTGCTATTGTTGTCAATCATAATGGGGGGGGGGGTTGCCATAATCCCCACGCTTGGCAGGCGGCTTGGGGATCGCAGTAAAATCACCGAAAGTTTACAAAGGACGCTGCTGCCCGTCCTTCGGTGGCTGGACGTAGTTTAAGGACGTACCCGGGTCCTTAAGGACGTACCCGGGTCCTCGGGTCCCCGGTCCCCGGGTCAATAATTCTTACAAGAATATAATTTAAAAATGATACTGGAGGAGTAATATTGGTCTGGTGTCTGGCCCAGCCTAAATACCAGATCCATCGTCATAAGGACCTGAAGTCTTGCAGTAAAAGAAAATTGCAGTAGAAGCGGTGACTCCGATTCAATAATGTGATGTCTTATGTCCCTTACTGATCGACCACAACCAACGCACACCATAGTGTGGCCCAGTACTCTATGATTGGCACCTTCAGCAGTTAGCAGCAAGAAGCATGGGTGACATTAATATGTCCATCTTCTGGAAGCTAAAAGGCAAAGTAGAATATGAGAGTTTAGATATACATTTTATCTATTGTAATATGAAAAGGTTCTAAATAAATACTTTTTTAAATATCAATAGGTGAAATCAATTGTTTAATTAAATGTACCAAAGTAATAATTTCTTCTACAAATCAATGGGCGTTTTTCCATTAGCCGGCCCAGCACCGGCGCCGACGCCATGCCGGTGCCGGGGAAACAAAAATGTATGTAGGTAGTAGTATAACAAGACGTGCAAAAGCGAACCATACATTTTGGTTTCTCCGGCACCGGCATGGCGTTGGCGCCGGTGCTGGCCGGGCCAGTTAATGGAAGAACGCCCATTCGCTGCGCTGTTTAGATAACACAAAATAATGTGTTTTATTTGTAGGTTTTCATAATAAGTTTTAAGTACGTACCTGAATTGTTAGCCATTGCACAAGCATCGTTTGGAAAGGCACGTCTAACGAAGATACAACATTTCTTCTAACCGTCCCGTAGCTATACCGCAATTAATACACCTCATTGTTGTATTATTGTTGACAATGTCCGAAACGTAAGCACAATCAAGTACGTATTAAAAGCACTAGATAATCGTTGGGCAATGGAATCAGTCCGTGTAGAATAGCAATGGTCGGTATAGAGAAAAGATAATCACAAGATAATCGCACAGTTTACTAACAAAAATAAGCGCACGCACAAGCTGCGAACACAAACGAAATGAATGTCAAATTGTCAAACAAAAAACATGACGGATGTCAAGCGATTGTCGAACCTGTCATGTCGTTTCGTTTCAATGTTGCAGGAAAAAGTTATTAGTTCAGTAATTTAAAATAAATGTTTCATAGCATTCGAATAATTAACAAAAATATTTTAATTATAATTGCAAAAGTGAATAATCATTTTACAGTCAGAATAATGTTTAATATTACTCTTACAAAGCATTCATATTTTAGCTTAACAGGGAATGGAACGTTTATCCGAAATAGCGTGCTGCCCCCATACGCCGGAAACGTAAAACATCTATTTATGTCGAAATATTTTTTCGGAAGTTGTACGGAAACGTAAATCATTTAGTAATTTATATTTATATTTTTATGTATTTATGACTAGGCATGTAAGCTGTACATGTCACTGAGTAACTAGGCAGAAACTGGCCATGTCATTACAAATAAAAAACTTTTTCAAAAAAAAATGTAACCGCCTTCAAAAACAACCAAAAAAGCGGTAAAAAAAACCTACAAAATAACTTTTCTTTCGGAAGTCGGTGTCTTTGTTTTCTTTATTTCATTGTCTTTTTTTTTGCCACCGACTTCCGAAAGAAAAGTTATTTTGTAGGTTTTTTTTACCGCTTTTTTGGTTGTTTTTGAAGGCGGTTACATTTTTTTTTGAAAAAGTTTTTATTTTACTCTTTTTAGATTATATATTCAACCCGAATTCTTGTCAAATATAACATGTGCACTAGAATTTTGTAATCCATAACACCGGTAATAACATCGCTCATGTACACAATAAGTTAATAAAATTCCCTATCTCAAAAACTACCGAACCGATTTTGATGAAACTTACAATATTCCCTAAGTTAAATGATACCCAGTACAACAAAAAAAGAATTACTTAAATCAGACTTGTAGTTCCAGAGATATGCGAACTCAAACTAAATCAGTCGATGCCTACTCCTTACTATTAAGGAGTTCTACCTTCCATCATCAGCTCAGCTACATGAAATTATGATTACCATACGCAAGTACTTAAATTACTTCATAAAATTTGCGAAAAACGGTGTGTCGGCCTATAAAATTCGAGGGTTGCCCTCGATTTCTCCAGGATCCAATCATCAGATCCCAACTTGGTGACTATGGGACCACCTCAGAAGTACCTCCTTTCGAACAAAAAAAGAATTTTAAAAATCGGTCCACAATTGGCGGAGTAATCGCGTAACAAATGTACAAAAAAAAAAAAAAAAAAACAAAAAACCTCCTTTTTGAAGTCGGTTAAAAAATACGTGTCCTTTATTTTTGAATAATCTAAAAGACGGACTAAATACATTTTTTAGGGCAACTAGCCTTTTCTATATTATAAGGTAACCGTGACCCCGGAATGCAGAGTTATTGAAGGAACACCGTGGATTTTTCACCGTCGGTACGATTCTGACAGCTCCTTCCACCCTGCCCAGGTTGGGAGGACTCATTGAATGATTTTATCACGTAAAAACCGGCCAAGTGCGAGTTGGACTCGCCCATGAAGGGTTCCGTAGTAGCAAGCATAGATTAGGGATATAATTATATTGAGATTAGTAAGTAATATACACAAACAATAAAAATAACTTTGTTTTTCATATTTGCGGTTTTTGAAAATGTACTATATCTCAAAAACTGCTAACTGTATCTCATCCAAACCAATTTTCGTTGAAAGTTTTTGTTAAGGTCTACATTACATATTTTTTTTAGTTTTATAATTCTCTTATTGTAGAAGTTACAGGGGGGGGGGACACACATTTTACCACTTTGGAAGTGTCTCTCGTGCAAACTGTTCAGTTTAGAAAAAAATGATATCAGTAACCTCAATATAAGTTTTAATGACCTATCCATAGATACCCCACACGAATGGGTTTGGTGAAAAAAATATTTTTGAGTTTCAATTCTAAGTATGGGGGGCACCCCCAAAATTTGTTTTGTTTTTATTTTTGTGTGAAAATCTTAATGCGGTTTACATAATACATTTACCTACCAAGTTTCAACAGGATAGCTCTTATACTTTCGACAAAAAGTGGCTGTGAAATACGGACGGACAGACAGACAGACAGACATGACGAATCTATAAGGGTTCCGTTTTTGCCATTTGGCTACAGAACCCTAAAAAAGGTATGAAATAAGGCTGGTACTGATGATAATTGCGTACATTTACTTTTACAACAAAGTTTGGTATCCAGTAAATATATGTGCTGGCAACTCGGTGTGTCAAAGATTTGTTATAAAAAAACTACTACAGAAATTTTGTATAGACTTACCTTTTACACGAGATGTTTCAGTCAGGTTTATTTTCTCTGTGTGTTGTCATGTGTTGACTCCATTGTTTCCGAGACGAAAATCTACGACAAATAAACAAATACTTGAAGTAAAATTTAAAAACATCGTGTTTTTCTATCTCTCTCGTGTTGGCTTAAGCAAGTTTCGGAGTGAGAGCAAAGATGGGTAAAAGTCTCTGTGTTGTCACCTCCTGTAGTCAGTCACTGCACTAGTCACACATACCTCTTGTCACACTGCTCACACTCCAGCAGTCCCTCTCTGTGCACAAACTTGACGTGTGTCGCCTTGCTTGACGCTCGCGCGAAGGTTTTCTTGCAGACATCACACTTATGTGGTCGGATGTTGGAGTGAGAACGGAGGTGGGTTGATAAGCTAAGGACAAAGAGAAAAACTTAAAGGCTACTGCTGTATTAAAACGTGAACGGTCCGCGTTAAAAAATCAAAAAGAAATTATGTGCAGAATGTCTGTTCAATATGTTATAAGAAGTAATGTAAAGGACTGAAGACGGGAGGAGGGGGGGTGGTGGTGGTGAAGGAGCAAGACGAGCAGGAGGTGGAGGTAACAGAACCTTTTCGGGATGAAAAGATACTCTTTTTTTTTTTTGGTGGCAAAATCATCAACTGAGACCCCGCACGGGGTACAGCGTAAAGGACTGTCACGGCTCGTACCTACAGACTAAAATCCGTTAACGTTCCAAGATCACGTTTACCCGTTTGGGCAGTTCCGCGGCCACAGGCATTTGGCATTCTATGCCAACCGTCTGATTGCTGGCAGCTCTTTGAAGCCAGCGTGGTCCCTGATCAGGCGGCGAGCTAGCCTTTACTCGCAGTCCGCATGTCCGCGCATGAAAAGTTCTCCATGTCCGTCTCTGTACAACTGACAACGTATCTATGTCCGTCTCTGTACAACTGACAACGTAATGCAAAACAGGATGATCCGCTCAGTCAGTGGTGAAGGTAACAAACAAACATGCTTTCGCATTTAAGTATTATATGAGCTAAGCAATTATGATTAAAATTAGGATTACTAACCTGGTCCTCAATCTCAACTTGACGCCACAAACAGGACATTCCACAGTCTTGTCACTGTGAATGTCAGCGTGTCGTCTCAACATGTGACGTTCAGGGAACCCACGACCACACTGCTCGCAGATGTACCTCTGTTGGTTTGCGCAGTGCACTCTACGAATGTGCGATATCAGATGGGACTTCGTTGGGAATGAACGGTGACAATTTAGCTGGAAAAAAGGTTTGATTAGCATGATATTTCCAGAGGCAGATCCAGCCTACGAGTTAGGTTAGGTGGGTGGGATATAGTCGAATGATGTAGTCATTAAACAGGAAGACGTCCACTTCTGAACATAGGCTTCAATCTTAGGCTGCTATCCCACTGGCGTCGTTGCGCAGACGCCAATATCTGGTCGCAAGGCGAACGCTTTTTTTTTTTTAGCGTGGTAAAATCATCAAAGAGTCCTCCCATCCAGGGCAGGGCGGGAGGGACTGTCACACTTGTACTGACTAAAATCCACGGTGTCCTTCATCAGCCCTTTACGTTCCAGGGTCACGGTAATGGTAAAAGTCCCGCGACCCCGGCAGGCTTTGGCACTCTAGAGGGGGGCCCCGTCATCTTGCTGACGCTCTTTGAGGCGCGCGTGGAACACAACGCGCCGTCGACCCGGGCATGGTCCATGATCGAGCGGCGAGTTACCCATTACTTTCCGCCGCATGCCCGCGCCTACGGTGGCCGGAGATCGTCTTGCGACGTCCGACGCCGTGGGCGTCTACCACTGCGGAAGGCGAACGCTTGCCATTAGAGAATCGCGACGTCATATTCGCCTCTCCGCAACGTTGACGCTGCGCAGACGTTAGAGAAACGCTAACACTCGTAAAACGCCAGTGGGATAGCGGCTTTAGACCGCCACGCCGAACGACAATTCGACACTTGCATCCATCGGTTGCCCGCGACTCTCACGAGATATCGTCGGTCCACTTAGTGGGAGGCCTGCCTACGCTGCGTTTTCCGGTTCGTGGTCGTCACTCGAGAACTTTTCGTCTCCATCAGTTAACAGATACAGTTGACATTAATTTTAGCCAACAGTCCCAGTTTTACATTAAAAAAAAATGCTCAACATAGTTAAAATGGCGCCAAGTTCATCAGATTCGAAGTTGAAAACCAAGCAACAGCCACATTTCTTTTACACTTTTTTTTTTGGGGTGGCAAAATCATCAAATGAGTCCTCCCGCCCTGGGTGGGGCGGAAGGGACTGTCAGACTCTTACTGACTAAAATCCACCCGTGTTCCTTCGGATGCCCTTTACGTACCCGGGCTTGGTCCTTGGTCGGACGGCGAGCATACCCATTACTCACCGTCCGCAAGCCCGCTCCGCCGCTGTGCCCTCTGCTATTCAGAGGGACACGTATTGGAGCGTGCACCCGACAGGCTATTCGCATACGGGCAAAGAGACCCCTTAGGCACACAGTGCCTAAGGAAGAGTTTTTGCCCGCATCCCAGGGTGCACCGTCCCGAAAAACTGGTCTTCCCCCCGGACGTATCCGAGAGGGAACTCCAGTCCACGGGCGCACGTGGAGGTTTCCTGTCTTAGCTCCCCGTCCTGTCTTAGCACCCCACATTTCTTTTACACTTAGGAGAAGAATAAAAACTGTGATTAAATACGAGTAATCTAGATTACCTGTGGACATTTTGTTGGGGCACTATCTTCAATTTTGAACTGATATTTTTTGTACTTCCCGCCACTCTTCTTATGCACAATTACATTGTCTAAGATTGTTATTTCAGCTTCATCTAAAAATAAACAGGAATCATAAGTACTTACATATTATAATGTTTTACCTCTATCTAGATCAGCTGCGTATCGGACGAACCGCGAAAGGGCCCAACTGCGAAAGGGACGAACCACCAATGCAATGGGACCAACTGCGAATGGGACGAAACTCCAATGGGAGCAATTATTGCGAATATGACGAACCGCCAATGTGCACAAAGGCGAATGGGACCAGCTGCGAATGGGACGAACGCAATTCGGACCAACTGTGAATGGGAAGAACCGCGAATGGGACCAATTGCGAAAGGCCAAACCGTCAATGGGACCAACTGCGAATGGGACGAACTGCGAATTGGATGAGCCGCGAATGGGACCAGCTGCGAATCGGACGAACCGCCATCGGGACGAACCGCCAATGGAACCAACTGCAAATGGGACGAACCGCCAATACGACCAGCTGTGAATGGACGAACTGCCAATGGAACCAGTTACGAATGGGACAAACTGCAAATGGGGCGAACCACAAATGGAGCCTATAGCGTATGGGCTGTGTTATGGGACGAACCACAAATG
This sequence comes from Agrotis exclamationis, assembly GCA_950005045.1. NCBI lineage: Eukaryota > Metazoa > Arthropoda > Insecta > Lepidoptera > Noctuidae > Agrotis > Agrotis exclamationis. The sequence goes on from OX465441.1 coordinate 13,363,010, forward strand.
GGTTTAACTGTGAATAGGACGAACAGCCAATGGGACCAACTGCGAATAGGACGAACCTATGACGTCACAAAATAGCTAACTCGATTATCTTAGTATTTATTAATTTTAGAGCTACAAAAATCGAATTGAACAGTTTTTGGAAGTTTAACTGGGTTTATAGTTTTTTTTTTAATTATCCAATTGTATCAAAATAATATTTTTGAAAGGAGAAGAAAATTACCTTTAGATAAGTTTTCTTCATTTCCTATATTTTCCAAGGGCTCAGCAAACACAATACTGTTTACTCTATAGAATTCTGTTTGTAAAGCTGTTTCAGATCCAACTGTTTCCAATGGCTAAAACATTAAGGTTTGATTTAAGTACAAAAATATAAAAAAAGGAATCACAAAAATCAGACTCAAACCTTGGAGTAATTGGTGTACAGAGGCCAGCACATCAACCTAGCTCGATCTGTCATCTTTCTTTAACAGATTTTTAATCTTATCACAGCACTGGAAAGTTAATGTTTGATTGGTAAAATTTGAGAGATTGGGTATGTTGACCTGCTGGTGTCTGTACATACTGTTACTGCTAGCTTACATCATCCCACTGCTGGGCAAATGCCTTTCTCCATGACTTCCAGTTTTCATGATCCAGAGCCAAAGTGGACTACTAGGATACATACACAAAAACCAGCCAAGTGCGAGTTAAACTCGCCCATGAAGGGTTCCGTAGTAGCAAGCATAGATTAGGGATATAATTATATTGAGATTAGTAAGTAATATACACAAACAATAAAAATAACTTTGTTTTTCATAGTGTTTGTATGAATGGCAAAGTAATATTTGCGGTTTTTGAAAATGTACTATATCTCAAAAACTGCTAACTGTATCTCATCCAAACCAATTTTCGTTGGAAGTTTTTGTTGAGGTCTACATTATATATTTTTTTTAGTTTTATCATTCTCTTATTTTAGAATTTACAGGGGGAGGGACATACATTTTACCACTCTGGAAGTGTCTCTCGTGCAAACTGTTCAGTTTAGAAAAAAATCATGTTAGGAACCTCAATATAATTTTTAAAGACCTATTCATAGATACCCCACACGTATGGGTTTGGTGAAAAAAAAATTAGAGTTTCAATTCTAAGTATGGGGGCACCCCCAAAATTTGTTTTGTTTTTATTTTTGTGTGAAAATCCTAAAGCGGTTTACATAATACCTACCAAGTTTCAACAGGATAGCTCTTATACTTTCGACAAAAAGTGGCTGTGACATACGGACGGACAGACAGACAGACATGACGAATCTATAAGGGTTCCGTTTTTGCGATTTGGCTACAGAACCCTAAAAAAAAAACTAATTAATTGAGAACCATCTCCTTTTTGAAGTTGGTTAAATAACTACAAGCTCTAATGATCATGATCATATCAGCCGTTGGACATCCACTTCTGAACATAGGCCTCCCCTATAGATTTCCAAAAAGACAGATCCTGTGGACTTCATCAGATCTTCTGTCCAACTTGTTGTAGTTTTAAACGTTGAGTGTGTGTGCTAAACAGGATTCCATACAAACTTACAAATCCTTGTTGTTCAAAATAACTAAACCGATTTTAATTAAACTTCTCAACACATTCTTTTTTTTTCCTAGCCTTCTGTGTCCCATTCCTGGGATCACAAAACACTAACATTATTTCTCAAAAACATCTAAGTACTAACTTTTTACACCGATGATAAGATTCTTTTCGAAAATTACCTATCTACTTGAAAGTTTGTATGAAATTTCGTATGGCGTACACGCTCGTAACAAATATAAGGTAAGACGACTCTGTGACCGTAAATTTACTGGATTCTACTATGAAGAATGTAGAAATATAAGAAAGAAAACAAAAACTGCTGACTTACATCATTTTCCAAACTAAAATTGGGACTGTTGCCTGGTTCGTCGCTGTTGTCAGCAAGTATACTAATAGGATATTCCATTTCAAGTAAAATTTCACAAGGTCCCATTTAACTGCAGGAAATTAAAACATTTTTTTATTCACTGACCGATCACCTTCGACACCACGTACGATTTTTGGAACTTTTATTGACATAGTAGATTTTTGACATTAAGGTTCAATATTACCATTTTTGTAACTCAAAAATCTTATATTTCAGCCACAATTCACGAAAATTAAAGAGTCAAAGGTAAATTACTCGACCATGAATCTAAATTCACTTTATTTATAAATTAAACGGTTTGAAAATCGTTGATGTTCAATCGATGTGAAATTTGGTTTTACAAAAATTTCATTTCTACTACTGTGTTCTGGGTTTTATTGACAGGCAACATTATTTCATGGTTACGTTTAGTTGTACCTCTCAGTTCTTATTCTTCTAGTTTAAATTGTTTTATTTTATAACAGTCAAGCTAAATTATGGATAAATAGAAGCGTATATAATTTTATATATTTAAATAAGATTTTGTGGTAATAATTTTCTTCTATTATAACTTTTTTCACAGGAATACGCAAAAAAACTTTTACAGTTTTGAAATTCCGAAATGGCCATTAACAAAACGTATTTATTCTCTATCGAAGCGTGTTTCGTTGCGTGTGGATTTATTTTGTTATTAGATTTTTTAGTATCGTTCATGTGCTAAAATACTTAAAAGACCTGTTAAATTTACGTATAGCGTAGTTATTGTGTAATTTGGGTGTTTTGTTAGATTAACTTGCCAAAATGGTTGTTGTATCACCAACATTTTCGGTACCGGCCGAGGGAATTTTAATGCAATTGCCTTCAGTGCAATTAATAGTAAATAACGACGTGGATTTGGGAACAGCTACTTTGTATATCACCGAGCAGTAAGTAAAAAAATTCTTGTTTAGATCCGCTGGCTGAAAATTCAGTGTTTTTGTTTTGTCACATAGTTTGCGCAAGGGCGCACGTTTTCATGTAGGTTCACGCACATTTTCCTCTAGGGAATAACAAAGGGAACAAAAGAAAATGATTTTCCTCCAATTATATTCCCTCTGAAAGAAATCCAATGGAGTACTACCAAACTTCCTCTATCATGAACAATTTTGTAAAATAAATATGTTTGTACCTGAATTGTTTACTATTCTTTGCGATCAGCTGAATTCGAGAAACAGATGTCATCAAAAATATTGCGTTTTATTATAGTACAGCTTTTATCAGAGTTACCAAGCAGCCATTGCATCAAGTTGAAATAGAATGTACAACTTGATATTCAAATTAATTTAATCTCTAACAATTAATATTCACGTGGCGTAATTTCAAAATTGTAGTAAGTGGTCTACTCTAGCAGTATTAATATTCTCCCATAGTTTTTCCAAAATTAATACTTTTCATGTCCATGATCTGTAAAAGTTCTTGTTTACTTTTTAGCCTAATTTTATAAAGAACTAGCTGTGTCTCGGGAAACCGGGGTTTCAGCTGCTGCTCAACTCCTATTGTTTGTAGCTTTATGATAAAATGGCTAGGTATCGAACACAACAAGTATAATTTTTCAATCTGAAAAAAGTAGTTCTTGAGATGAGCGTGTTAACCAAACAAACTCTTCACCTGTACATCACACTCTAGGACCAGCTTGCGTATCATGGCACCGTAGAAACAGAATTTGTTGACGGAAGAAAAGCCAAAATGTCAGGACATAAAAAACTTTTACCGTTTTCAGCAAGGCAAACTTTAAAATATAGAAAATAAATGTTTCTATTCATCAATGGTACACAAAATGGTCCATAAATGTGTTAAAAACAGTTGAATTGTATAGAAATAACCATGAAATAACTTTGTCTATTCTTGGTAGAATAGGAGACGAGCATCAAGTAAAACCACGACGATCAGCTAATATCAAACATAAAAAGAACACAGACTCATAAAGTTTGTCTACTTGCAAGGCTTACAAATAAAAAAAACGACGAGTTGCACTCAAGGAGTGCCGGTAGAAGTGAAAACTTTATTACTGTGCTATATTTTAAAACTAGAGTAGTACAGATATGAAATTAACGAATTTTGTTTGTTACATCTTGATATTGTCGTACAGGTGTCAAATCACAAATGTTTTCATATATGCTCGATAGATGGCGTTGTACAATTAAAATGCAAGCTACCGTTTGCCTTTTCGTCTTACGAATTTTCAATCAGGTTCACGTGATCCTGACGCGAGTTTAACATTTTTTTCTCATTATTAAAAAGTGTTCAACGCAGCTAAAAAGTTTTCACTTCAAAAACATGTCAATCTTTCTTCCAGCAATGTGGTATGGGGTGGTGGAGTGGGCAGACAGGGTGGCCCGTCTCCCACAGTGACGTTGTTGTATCAGAACATCTCGCTGCATGCCATCCAGAGGGATCCTGGCCCGGGACTCATTCTGGTCATCAACCATGAACTTGGGTAAGTTTGATTAAGATAACTGGAGAATGCGAGAGCAGTGGTGGCCCAGTGGTATCGGTCCCAACTTACGAGTTGTACGTCGTTGGTTCGAACCCTGCCAGGTGCATTACTTTGTGTAATTTATTTCATCACCAATGTTCTCAAAACGGTGAAGGAAAACATCGTGAAGAAACCGGCATGTCCTAGAACCAAAAATTCGAAGATATGTGACATCTTCCAACCCGCACTGTGCCCACGTGGTGGATTATGGCCCACTTCCTCTCACAGAGAGGAGGTCTGTGTCCCAGCAGTGGAAACATTATAGGCTGATGATGATGACACTAGGTTCTAACGGCTTGTTGATAACTTTGGTGCTGGGCGGCGAGCAGTAAGATTACCTCAACATTAACTCGGATCCCTGCCCTAAGACTACGGTCTGGGCGCATTCCACTTAACAATTTCGCTTTTATGATGGGTAAATCCCACTCACCAAATTGCACGGAGTGTGGAGTAGTGGTGGATGTTTACCATGTGTTGGTGGAATGTGCTCGGAACAAGGTTGAAAGGGTCAATTTTATCCGCAAATACGATTTAGATCTGCGAGAAGTGGGAGTTTGTAATATTATTATGATTCTAGCCCGTCCTATGTCGGAGGAGGCCCAGTTTTTGTATAAATTAGTAATCTTAGCAATTAAGCGTAGATAATAGGAATTTTTATGTGAGGCTAATGAAGGTGGCATTATCATGTCTGATCAAACCTTCTTTAAAAAATTATGCCCCCAAGGGGTTATCCCCTCCTGTATACTAGGTTCTAACTCGTTCACGACCTTCCCACTGTGATCAGTGGTGTGAGGTGGCAAACAGTAAGATCAACTGTACAAAAGTGTTTGAAAAACGTCACGAGGGCTCATAGCGAACGCGTGCTATTAGCTACAGCTATACCAGAATTATGAAAGTATTAAATAGAATTAAATGCAATGAGGATGAGACAAGACGGCGCTCTGTGGTTTCTGCCTACCAACATGAGAAAACCGCTTAACTTTATGTATGTAGAGAGGTAGAAAATAACTTTTCAGTGATATTTTTATTGTTTTAAAATCATCAAATGAGTCCTCCAGCCCAGGGCGGGACGGGAGGATTGTCACTCATACTAACTAAAATCCAAAGCGATCCATCAATAGCCCTTTACGTTCCCGTGTCACAGTTATCTGATGAGACAGTCCCGCGACCCCGGCAGTAAATACACATTTACGAGAACTCGTGTGCTTTATTGTTTTCATAACATAAAACTAACTTGTATAACTAATTTTACTTGTTCCTAGTTTACCCGAGATGACACAGCAGGGCGCAGGAGACGCGATAGCTGATGACGATGATGATGAATACGACGCTGATGAGGAACCCATGACTAAACTACGGTAAGATTTCATAAAAAAAAGGTTGCCCCACACTAGGAAATTCTCCTGTATCGTGGCTGCGTTTACAAACATAGACACTCACATACACAAGACACACCCATACCCGGAACAACTACTTGCAGATCATTAAAGTAGGTATATGTTCCGTGCGGGGATCGAACCCGTGACACGCTGCGCAGCAGTCGATCGCACAGCCGCTGCGCGATCGTGACATGCCTAGGCATACCGTGGCACTTCATGGTATGCCCAGTTAAAAGTCAGGCGGCTCGACGATAACAAAATACATGTGCCATATGCACGATCTGAATTGACTGTCAAATTCTAAATGGGGTATTTAATTTAAAAAATCTAATTAGTCCCATCACTTACATTAACAAAAAATATGTGATACGTATTTTTTTTTTAATTACATAAACCTAAAATTGACGAAGATACGACACTTTTAAAATTACCAATAAATTTTTACTTGTTGCTGATGTCACGAGCCCCCCATTCTCGAATTTTGACGCGTTATATCTTTGTAAATATCCATTGATTTAACAAAAGATTAAATACATATCCATTAGTTTTCAAAACTAACTGACAGACTAATTTATTAGTTTTGAAATTTACTAATACTGTCAATATGCTGCTACTATATTTCTAATAAAATATATTCATCTCCTAGATTCGTCCCACCGAATGACAACGAATTGGAAGCAATGTTTATGGCGATGAACCAGGGCCAGTCCCTCCATCCTGACCCGGCAGACGAGATAGACGAGGATGAGGAGCACTATATGGATGGCGAAGAGTTTGACGAAGGTAAGGTTTCCCCCTTTCCACTATAGGACGGCAAGGCGCCGTGGGTACATAGTGGACATACAAAACAATTTGCTTTTACCTACTTGTACTAGCGTACCTATATCATTCACTAAGTACCTACGTCTATTATTGACTTAAATGACAATGGCGGTTGAGAGTATGTCATGCTCACTCAAATGTCTCGCTGATGGTGGCGTGTGTCGGATCATTTAGTTCCCTTCTAAATCGTTGAGCTGACTGGTGCTGATACATGTGCCATGTTCGTGAAGGGGTTCTGCCATGGTTTATTTTAATTATTGATAATTTATTGAAGTGTCTTTTTATATTTCCTGTGAACACTGTTTGATGTTCTCCTACCATATTGATAAACCTTTTGCGTTTTCACGAACCTCCTCTATATTCCCAGGTGAGGACGAGTTTGAAGACGCAGAGGAGAGCAACATGTCCCCCGAGGACGCAGCCGCGAGACTGCGGCAGATGAGGCTCGAGAACAGCAACGGACAACGTGAGTGAAAACAATATTTATATTTTTTAGTTCTTTATTCATCAAATGATTCCAGCCCTGGTTGGACTATCAGACTCGTACTGACTAAAATACACCGTGTTTCTTCAATAGCCCTTTATGTTCCATGGTTACCAATTTAGACAGCACCGTGACCTCAGCAGGCATTATTGTAAAGATTCGACCTAAATGTCACTATTGGCCCTGTTCTTCCATTGTTGAGTATAAGCCTCGTCTCTTTTGTGTATTTTCTTTTTTAATTTAAAATGGGTATACAAGCAAAGAACTGGAACTCCTGCAGTACAGAACACAATAATAACAGGCTTAGTGCGAGTCAAACTCTCATACGAAGTTTCCGTAACATGCTCCCTCTAATGAGCCCCCTCCAATATTTATTATATTTTAGTATATGTTGTTAAAGCAACAACAGAAATACGTCATCGAGGAAGGTCTGGGGCCCCCAGACCGTATCTCAGAAATTTTCCTCGATGACTGAATTAGTATGAAAGACTCACAGCCGAGTCTTAGTAATAGTGTTCCGTTTTACCCTTTGCCTACGGAACTCTGAAAATTGTTGGTAGTTATGGTTGACGTAAAAAAAGAAAAAATACGAAAATACAGGGTGTAAGAGACATCGACGCACAAACGGATACCATGCAATTTTAAATAATTAGGGAAAAATGCAGTTTTTTTACTTAAATCACAGTTTCATAATCGTTATTCTTACCTAACCCAATGAGATTTTTAATAAAAATGTAATTAATTCACTACTTTCACTAAAATTAGCAATTTAAATGTAACTAGAAATGGTGTCTTCTTAGATGTTCATAATGAAAGGTCATCGTATACCTAAATACTAGCGATGCATCCGATACCGATACGAATACCGATATATCGGCGATACTTCGGGTTAGCCGATATATCGGTATCGACGATATTTTCACGACCGATTCAACGATACTTTTTAATTTAAAAATGTAGTGTAAACGAGCGTGTTGTCTGGTCTATTTCGTTGCAAACGAGCCACGAACTATGCCCGGGGAAACCCTTGCCAAACAGACTTGCGAAATCGCCTTCCTCCAAATCATTAGGATTACTTTGTGTTTTAAACTAAAATCTTATTGACGTTAATTTTAATTACTAAAATGTATAATTTAGAACATATATAATTTAAAAAAATCTGACTTGTGATTTATTTTATTTTAATTACTTTTTTTAATTCACAATAAGCGTATCGGTATCGGTATCGCCGATATTTTTATAAGAGTATCGGTATCGGTATCGTATCGGCGAAAAGGCGTATCGATGCATCCCTACTAAATACTGTGTCCAGTACCACAGTACCTGTAGTACTTTAAGCGCGGCTCACTATTCAAAAAAAACAAACAAAAATAATAATAAAAGGAATAGGAAAAAACCGACGAAAAATTGTCCAGAATCATGTCCTGGACCCATGGTATCCGTTTGTGCGTCGATGTCTCTTACACCCTGTATATCAATATACTTGATTTTTTTTAAGAAAGATAGTGAGTTTTATTACTATTTGTTTCAGATGAAGCCGAAGACGCGGAGATCGGCGAGTGATCTATTCTACAAACATTTATGTAAATTATCAACTATTGCTTCTTCAATGTGTACACGTATGTACCACACACACACACTCAAACTTTCAGATTTCAGGAATACTGAGGCAAACTCATTTTGCTTTTATTAGACTTTAACCCCCACACTTGGATGTTTTCCTGTATCATGGTAGCGTTAACAATAATTTAAATTCACATACACAGACAGCCATACTCGGAACAACTACTTGTAGATTATAGAAATAATTGTTCCGTGCGGGAACCGAACCCGCGACATGCAACGCAGCAGTCGACCAGTCAACCACTGCGCAAATCATGCTCACATCCCATAAATGAGTTAATTCTTTTCCCAACTTTATCGAGGTCCACTTCCAATCGAACCAGATGCAGCTGAATATCAGTATTTTACATGGAGCGACTGACTATCCGACCTCCACAACCCAGTAACTGGGTAATACGAAACCACTTAGTAAGGCTGGGTGTCTTATTTTCAAACTGACTAACAGTAACGACTGTCAAAGATCTACAAATGACAGCCGGGATCAACGGCTTTACGTGCTTTCCGAGGTACGGAGGAAACTCGCTATGACAGATGGTCACCCATCCACAGACCAACCTAGGCAAGCGTGGCTTAATCTAGAAGAATAAGCTGAGCTTATTTAACCACAAACTCTTAAAAAACCTAAGTTTTTTAATGAAAACTGAGTGAGTATGTGTGCATTTATAGATGTTTAATTTAAACACGATTATATAGCTGTTTGTGTCATCGATGTATGCCCTGTCATTCCTGAGATAATGCCTCTTAAACGGATAGATACATTTAATATACAAGACATAATGGCAACCCCGTATACTGAGCGCAATGGATTTTGAACTTTTTGCGCTGAGCAGAAGGTTCAAAATTCAGTGGGCAATTAAGATTTATCGGTTTTTGACTTGAGACAAAATTGTACTGTTATTAAACTTTGCAGTTTTATCTTACATTTATTTCCTTTCATAACACCAAAAAACGACTGTTTTATTATAAAAAAGCCCAGTTGAATTTTAAACACTGCTCAGCGTCAAAAGGTAGAAATTTCAGCACTCGTTTCAGCATCCTTGCGACGCCTACCAACTAGAAGGGAAAATCAACCTTATAACTACAACATAACGATGCAATTCGACTGATTGTAGCAAGTCTGTTTTTTTGCTATCTACCCACATACAACCGCACGTTTTGTATTGACAGCGCCTTTATGTCGTAGTAGTAAGGATGATTTTCATTTGTAATTGTTCCAGCGCGCTAAGTCTCACTAACGCTGTAAATTAATAAAATCTAACTTAGTTACTATCTTCAGTTGGATCTTTTTCTGTAACCAATCAACGACCGAATTTGGTTATCGATGTCCAATCAGAAGTAGCTGTCAAAAACAAAGGAACGGGATTTGGATTGAGATTGAACAGTAATTTCGGGCGTTAATGAAATCGGACTACTAATTAGCCTATTTTATCAATAAAATAATAAATCACCATTAGTGTCTAAACACATTATGCCGAAGTTACGCGACCGAAGTTCGGCGGCTGATTTCACGTTCCGACGTATTCGGCTGATATGACACACCATAAGTGACGAACTTACGGCAGAAATTCGGCGCGGGTGGCTCCCTGCTGCTCCCCGCCCCCGGATCTTCGTCGGTAATCGAACCGAACTTCGGTCGCGTATAATGTGTGCTCACAGAATAAGTTGCCGCTGAACTTACGCCCGACCGAAGTTACGCTGTACGCTTTGACGCGACGTAATTTTGGTATAGTGTGTCGTCAGTAATTCAAATAGCATTGCAGGCGTAATTGTGCTGAACTTCGGTCGCGTAACTTTGGCATAGTTTTTTTAGACACTTATACTCTATCAGTTTTTGAGGACGTCATTATTAATATAAAGGGCAAATAAGTATCAGAACAGCTTATAAACACTAGAAGCAGTATACTCTGCCAAACCCTAGACATTTTACGTCTAATTCAATTAAAAAATCTCAATTACAAGTAATTATTATACTAGAACTCCGAATATGTTGTTGTTTTAAGACATTTTTGTAACAGAAGATGAAATTAGGACTAGAAATGCATAATAGGGGACCCGCTGACAATGGCACCTGAGCTACTGGCACCTTATCCATTCCACATAAGGCTCCTGACAAAATTTTTCGCATGTGACAGGTGCCCTTTGTAGAATACCTTGGGGAGAAAACCATGACATTACATTCCGAGTTAGCAACACTGCTGTGTGCTGCCGCAAAAATCCACGGCATCCCTTCAAATGCCCTTTACGTTCCAGAATCAGGGTTACCTATTTCCGGGGTCGCGGGACTGTCTCATCAGGTAACCGTGACCCTGGAACGTAATGGGCTATTGAAGGATCGCCGTAGATTTTAGTCAGTACGAGTCTGACAATCTTATGTCAGACCATCTATTGGTCAGGGAATTGTCTATGTCTAATAAGCCCCCCTGACCAAGTGACAACAATTCGCAAACGATAATCGTAAACGCACGGTACTTCGCAATAGATTTTCAACTTTATAGCCTAGAGCCTAAAGTTGAAAATCTATTTAAGATATCTGAGCGTTAGCGATAGGAAAGATCGAAAACGATAAGCAATCTTCACTAGATCTTCAACGTTATACCCAAACACATAAAGTTGAAAATCTATTAAAGCCTACTCAGCGTTTGCGCTGATCGTTTGTAACATGGCTACAGGGCATGGTAACCATTTTTTTATCGTGGTAAAATCATCAAATGAGTCCTCCCGCCCTGGGTATTGCGGAAAGGACTGTTAGACTCTAGAGTTATGAAATTGAAACCTTCCCCTCTAGAGCCTCAGCGGCACAAATTTGTGCCACCAAACCCTGACCAATTTAAAACTGTATTTTTAGTAAAAATAAGTCTTAAAATCGTTTCTGAAAGAATATTCTAGGTGATATAGAGCGGTCCTAGAGAGATTAAATGTGAGTGATTACTTGAGAATTTTAACAGGTTTTGTTTTACAGAAAAAAAACCTTACAAAAGACTTGGAGCTTTCTTCCATTAAAAATGCATGATTTTGCATTTCTAGTTCAATTTCTTCATCAGATATGTATGTTAATATTTTTATATTAAAAGGCTCCTGCACCTAGCCGCTAAAGCAATTAATGCTGTAAATGATGTAAGATGCATCACTTGTGTTCATTTTTGTTTTATTTCACATTTACTGAAAAAAATGGACTGAACTTTCATGAACTTCATTGTCTTTGAGTTTACCGTTAATGAAATATGCCAATGCGTGATTACTCTAATTAATTATTTTCTAAAAGCTGCCCAATGGAAACTTTGTTTCCTGTCAAATAGTTGGGCCTCTAGAAACTATTTGTCATCATAATAAGCGTACCTCCATATTATTTTCATAGCACTCGACAGGAAGACAAGAAGTTTCCGCGTCACAAGTGAGCGGCTGGCCTTATTCAATTTGATGACAAAAATGAACAAATGAGAAGCGTCAATCTTCTTTACTTTCGACCGTCAAATACAGCCAAAATAAGCACAAAATCTTAATTTCACATTTTAACATTGTTTTTTACTAAAATACTTAAAGGTGTGACTGTATAAAATTAGTAGTTCCTATTTTAACGATGAAAAAGTTGTTTTTGACGGTTTTAAGTCGATTAATAAGCTATCCAAAAAGATCATAAGCACAAAATTGATTTAAGTGCTTATTCACTGTAATATTGAATAAGTAGATGTCAAATTATATGATACTTTTGTATGTAACGTTCGTTCAGTGTATCCTTGTATAAATTTTATGGAGATTACCCACTTTTGTGCGTATTACGATTGATTTTCGAAAGCGTTAAAAGACTAAATTAATTTTGTATCCTGTATAGACTATGTAATATCGTAGTTAACTTGAATAAACTTATGAAATTGTCATAAAAATGTGTCTCTTTTAAATATCCTATCTATCCTCTCCTTTGTCAACATTATATTATATCATACGGAAGAGAGGGTGAACAGTATGTAGTTAAAGTTTAAAATTATTTCACACTGAAAGTGCTCGCCGCGTCGCTGTCGGCCGCTGCCATTCCGGTGTGACTCGGCCCTTAGTGTACTCATAAGCAAGGTACCTATAATTAAATATTCTTTTAGAAGACCAGAATCGCTTGCAAAGGTCTCGCGCGTCTTGTTGGTGTTTCCTCCCGCGGCTGCCAGCGGCGACGCGAGGCCGCTGGCAGCACCGGGCGCTCCTCACCCCCGCCCCCGCCGCAACATTAGTGCTATAATAACCAATTCCATAATGTTCACTCCAAACACACGAGTTACCTTGCCGAATGTAGAAACTAAACTAGTCAAGAAGATACCAGGCGCGCGGGGTCTGGAGGTCGCGCGAAGCCGCCATTTCAGTGTGATTATAGGATGTGAAGCCAAAAAAAGGAAGAAAACTTACCTACCCCCTTAGCTCGATCTCTATGACACACGCCTAAAAATTACATTTAAATATGAGCGTGAGGCTCACTCAAATTTATAAAAGTGTGGACATACTCTACTATTTAGATATACGTAGGTATTTAGGAACACACACCTGTGGTAGGACACAGTGCCGTAACTAGCCTTTTATGGGCCCAGTGCGAGCTACTTAATCGCTTCCTAATCTGTCTAAATGTGGGGTGCTAAGACAGGAAACCTCCACGTGCGCCCGTGGGCTGGAGTTCTCTCTCGGATACGTCCGGGGGGAAGACCAATTTTTCGGGCCGGTGCACCCTGGGATGCGGGCAAAAACTCTTTCTTAGGCACTGTGTGCCTAAGGGGTCTCTTTGCCCGTATGCGAATAGCCTGTCGTGTGGACGCTCCAACGCGTGTCCCTCTGAATAGCAGAGGGCACAGCGGCAGAGCGGGCTTGCGGACGGTGAGTAATGGGTAAGCTCGCCGTCCGACCAAGGATCAAGCCCGGGTCGGTGGCGCGTCGTGTTTCACGCGTCACCGACGGGGCCCTTAATGGGGCCAAATGCCTGCTGGGGTCGCGGAATTTTTCTTAATCCAGGATACCGTAGCCCCGGAACGTAAAGGGCATCCGATGGAACACGGGTGGATTTTAGTCAGTAAGAGTCTGACAGTCCCTTCAGCGCGGGACCCAGGGCGGGAGGACTCATTTGATGATTTTGCCAACCATATGTGGTTTTGGTCTGGCTATTTCTGCGCCCCTCCAGGGTATGGGCCCTGTGCCTGGACACTTTTTTTTTTTTTATCGTGGTAAAATCATCAAATGAGTCCTCCCACCCCGGGCAGGGCGGGAGGGACTGTCAGACTTGTACTGACTAAAATCCACGGTGTCCTTCAATAGCCCTTTATGTTCCGGGGTCACGGTAATGGTATAAGTCCCGCGACCCCGGCAGGCTTTGGCCCTCTAGAGAGGGGGGCCCCGTCATCATGCTGACGCTCTTTGAGGCGCGCGTGGAACACAACGCGCCGTCGACCCGGGCATGGTCCATGGTCGGGCTGCGAGTTGCCCTTTACTCGCCGCCCGCATGCCCGCGCCTACGGTGGCCGGAGATCGTCTTGCGACGTCCGACGCCGTGGGCGCCAACCACCGCGGGTGGGGCGGAGGGAGGACATTGCCCTCTCTCTCGCGCGGCCCGCCTCCTCCTTCGCGAGCATTACTGCTTCGCAGAAGGAGGCTAGTGCCTGGACACTTGGCACAACCCTACTTTCTGCCCTGCAGGTAGGATAGAAATTGTCCACTGCGCAAGTCTTAAAGCAACATACAATAGTACATTGTTATCCAAGGCGTGAAAGTTACTCTTACACCCTGTATAGTACCCAAATAAATGAAGCCAGGGTGCTTTTCTTTATTATTCTAAGGGCCGAGTCACACCGAAATGGCATCGGCCGGCAGCGTCGCCGCTGGCGGCCTCGCGACCTTTTCAAGCGATACTGGTCTTTTAAGTATGTAGTTAAAGTTTAAAATTATTTCACACTGAAAGTGCTCGCCGCGCCGCTGCCATTCCGGTGTGTCTCGGCCCTAACTTCACGTAAGTTACTCAACCTAATCTCAGAATCTTCGATCATTTATAACAACTAGATACAAAATCAGCGACAAAAAACGTCCTCAGCAAAAGAATGACCAAATCAGAGATCGGTCATCCTTTTGGTTTAGTACTGTGCTAACGCTCGGAACGTAAACATGCCTCCGTGCTCGTTTAAAAAGTGCAAAAATCACTCTTCCAGGACCAAAAAAAAGGATGTAATTTCATTTTTTTCAGTAAGTACTAACATTACCCATATATAATAACTATCACTGTACTATAAATACTGATATTTCGTTAAGAAATCGCCGTAAAACATTTATTTTAAAATTGACGAAATTATCAGCCGGGTTTATAAAGCACCTAAATTGAAAAGACTTTTACCAAACGTACAGTTCGTAGTGTCGCATGGCTACTTGATTTAGTCGGGTAACATTGTGTTGATTCGAATCGCGGTCGTAAAATTTAATATGTTTTTATGACCGTTCTAAATCCGACTAACTCATTTGAATAAGGTTTAATTTCTTTTGGTATAATATGTTGGCCAGTTATGTTTCTTTCTGTTTTCTTTCTCTTTCTATTTTACGACCTACTTGAGGACAGTTTTTAGTTCGTCTTTGTACGGGATTGTGTATCTAGTTGTTATTAATAATCGAAGCTCAGAATATATATTTACTGGAAGTTGCAACCGGCGTAATGTTGAACCGACCAATTGGTCGGTTTTTGGGTACTTTTTTCAAAGAAAAAAAAAATGGCCACAGTTTGAGATTTAAATCTCAGACAGGCCACCGGAGTCGACGAAACTGCGCGTCTAGTTTCGTCGACTCCGGTAGCCTGTCCGGCTTCCTCTCAAAGGACGACATCACCGTGGGAGAGCACCTCAGTGCACGGCAAGACGTTCCCGCCTCGCCTCCGTGCTTTCCGCCAAATTCGACGGCATATCCAGGCATAGCGTTTAGCAGCATCATATATGATGTACGTTACTTTTCATGAAAATTGTGTAATTTTCTATAAAAAATAAAATAAAACACAAATCTTACACTACTATTTTATTAGGAAAACACAATACATTATAGTAATTCATCTTTATTTTAACAATTAAGAAATATAGCGTCGTGTGAAAAAACCAGTACATTTTGTACTTTTTTAAAATCATGCACGAAAAACGTTACTATAAAATAATTAAAAAAAAAACTTTCAACATAACGTTTACTTTATGATTTTCAATGTTTTTGCTACGATACTTAACTATTTTTTCCGAAATATTGTTTGTTTTTTGTACCAGTCTAAGGACACGAATACAACAATCGACAATTCGCTTATAATTATTTATTTATTTATATTTCTTTATTATCTAGCAACCTCAGCTATATGCGACCATAAATCGCCAAAAGATACTATTTTACACGTCGCGTTCGAGAATGCATGCGTTTAGATGATAACAACGCTGTATTTTGTTCACACTCAAATATTACTAATTTCTTTAATATTTTGGCAACTTTCTCTAGTTCTGCCAACTTATTTAATAATAAAACTTAAAAGCTACAATTTCTTACTCCATAGCAATCCGATTGTGATAAATTAAATTATGCATCGAATTAGTTTTTAATACGATTATTTTATAGACGTCGCCACATTTTGGTGTCAAACACTCTTTGTAAATTCCATAGCGACTATCCTATTTGTTTAAACTTAAACTTATTATATTTTCTTAGAATTATCAATAATTTGAGGGTTTCTAAGTCTCATTACGAACCAAAACAATTCCGATTGCATTATTTTTAAATAAGTCCCTTCTAAATATACTTGAGCCGAACAAAACGGCAGCATATCAAAAACTCTTATAACAAAATATTGACGCAGGCAGTCTCTGAACGCAACCATTGTCATATTCGAAGTTGAAACGTTTATTTTACTAATCTATGTATGCCTTTCTAACAATTCGAAACGTCACGATATTATGTGAAAATTACTGACTACTTTAGAGATCAGAGCAGACAGGAATGGTAAAAACATGGTATTTCTATTTAAAATCCGCACTTGTGATGCGCAAGATTACTCTTCTGTGATTGGCTGAACGCCTACGCAAGTTTTTCTAGCGCCATTCTGATTGGCTGTTGTGTTACTCCATTTTTCCCTCTACTTTGGATCTGACCTACCTATTACCTAAGACATTGATACAATTCTTTCTAAAGTGAACATTGATATTATTATATTTGACTGGAATCTTACTATTATAAAAATGCAGTGAACATCATTCTAATCTTGGCTATCGCGTCGTTTCAAATCGCGAAGACTTAAATATTTTAATAAATTGTACAACAAACTGTTCTGTACTAATAAACTAACACATTGACAATTATTGGAGAAGTGTGAAAATGTTGCTAAATGTAATGTTTTTAACGATAGATTTAAATAAATATAATAAAATCTAGTATTTCGGCTTATACTAGAAAATTGCTACCATTACATGGGATTTAAAACCTTCAGAAGGTTGAATAATCTTTGAGTAACATTTTATTTAAATATTTAGACTCATAACATTATTTATATTATAATATATTATGGGGATTGTAAGCAGTCCAAATGGTCGCAGTGAGGGAAAACTAAGGAGAGTAGGAAAAAAAGAAAATGTACTAAGTATAAAGTTTTAAGTTTATTTAAGGTCAAACATAATATTAAATTATTAATAACACAACCTCACGCCAGAAACCGCCAAGGACAGGCAGACAAGTACTTATTGTACACAAGGCGTATTAAAATCGTTAAAAACATTACATTCGCTCAGCTTACCTATTAGATCAACTTCGAATATACTTTTTTCTTGTAAAAATACACTGTATTGATACAATGCAGTACATTAAGACTCGGTACCGTGCGTACCAAGTGTCCAAAAGTACCACTCTTGGTACTTTAGTCAATTTATACGTAGGGGTTTAGCGACAGACGAAAGGTTGATCAGAGTTTTGTTAAAACATTAATTGGACATGACATCTAAAACTGTGGTAAAGTTTGGGAGCAATTTTTATACCTTTGTAGACGTATTTATATAATAGGGGTGTGCCTATTATCTTTGCTGCTAATAGGAGTCATATGACCCAACTTAGAAACCACTTTCAGCAAGCTTGAACACCGACTTCGTGACTCAATGATGATCAACAAGTTTATAGACATAAATGCCTTCAGAAATCGTCAAAAGGGCGACTTTTTAAATTAATAATTACTATCGACATCTTCAGAAATATTGCACCAAGTTTTTTATACCATAAAACTGAGAATCAAGCAAATGGCTTGTAATGGTGCGCGATATGGACGCGTTTGTTACCATACCTCACCACAGTTTTAAACAATCTAAAATGACTAAAAATTGTTTTAAAAAGCTGTTTTTTTTACTAATAAGCCTATCCGTGATGAAATCCTCAATAGAGGAAAAGGCACGAATTTAATGAAGGCGCTACGTATCAAATCTAACATACACTTGTAGACTAAAAAATGCGACGAGGCGGTTTATTTAGAATAAGTTTTTTTCATTTATAAACTAATGTTTATATTATAAATGTGTTAAATAAAAATTCATGCTAGCTAAGTGATTTCGAGGTACGGCAAAGGACTAAGAAATTATTAAGAAGATAACTACTGAGTGTCCGCGATATCGACGATGTATTCGCTTGATCCGGTCAGATATTACAATGTTAGAATAATCTAACTTGTAAAATTATAAAACTACTTGGAGTAGAGTAGCGTCGTTAGGTCTTTCTGATGGTTTCAAGTCGAATCCTCGTCGATAACCACAGTCACTCTTAAAACAAATTAAATTGAACGTCCTACCTTAGCATAAAGATATGTATACCTCATCCGCCAAAACGTAAACCCGAACGTTTAAACCAACTATGTACTGTCCATTCACAAACACATTTACCATCACGCCGTAGTTGTTAGAGGGTTTGCTGTCTGTATAACATCAACGGTCTTAGGTTCAATTGTTTCTGGTGTACCGTTGACCTCTGTGCGTTCTTCGCTCATCTCTACGTCAGCTTTGTCCGTTTCCTGAGACTTGTTATCGCTGTCTGTGGTCTCTTGGCTGGAGGTGTCCGTTGTCTCTGGTTTGGAGTCTTCGGTCTGTGTGTTCTCTGCTTCGGTTTGGTCATTATCTGTATGTTCATCTGCTGATTTTGTCTCTGTCTCATCTTTCTGTTCTTGTGGGTTGTCTGTTAAAAGAAATATTGCTTTATTAATATTTGCATTAAAGTCTAAAGTTGTGGTGACAGCAAATGCATGCAGACATCACCTGAGCTCCGTCGTGGTCCTCTCCAGTGAGGGACACGACTGAGGAGAGCAAACAATGAGGTGTTTGTAAATTGGAATGGTAGAAATTATATTTATTAGAGAATGATGAAAATTCGCTCAATAAAACACTGGAAATTGATGAGCAAAGTATATATGTAAAACTGGAATTACCGCCGCCAAACAATTTTCGACGGCCAAAATAACCTCAAATTTAAATTTTAAAAGATATACGGTATTTTGTATTCTATTATTATTGAAATAATTACTATAAGGTTTGAATTCCTGTTACGCTGATGTCATCTAGGCATTAGTTGCCTAATGAACATGAAAAGTGGTCATAACTTTTCAACCGTAAAAAAGTACATGGACGATATTATTACCGGTACTACGGATAACAAGATGCACATGTAAGAAAATCATGTATTTGACAAGAATTTGGGTTGAATATTTGAATTAAAAAGGAAAAAAAAACTGTGATACCTATTTAAAAGTCGGTGGTCGGTCGGAATTATAAAACAAAGACACCGACTTCCGAAAGAAAAGTTATTTTACAGTTTTTTGTTGTGGGTTTTGAAGTCGGTTAATTTTTTTCTCGTTCAAATAAGCAATCAACATCAGCATCAGTAACAGGAATTCAAGTCTTAATTGTGGATTTACAATAGGATCTTATCTCAAAGATTTGACAAGTTGAAGCACAAACTTACCAGTTTCATCAACTTCCATAGGAGTCTCTTTCTTCTCATCGCCATTCACCTTCTGGAAGTTAGAAATTATTATTAAGATATGTTATTTTATTAACATTTTTATCCTGATCTTCCAATTAGATTTAAAAAATCTAATTAGTCCGTCAGCTAGATTCGTCTGCCTAGCATTTTCCCAACTATACAGGGTGTAATTAGACACATCACAAAGCCGTTAACTACGCATACTGCACATCTAACTAAGTAGCTTTACGCTAAAATTATCGCTGGGAACCGACTTTTATTTTTAGGTATAAAAAAAAATAATAATTTTATTGCGCGCAATGTAAAGCAAACGGGTTTCGTGTCGTTGTGTGCGTAGGCGGGCGGCTTGACTCACACAAGCGCGCCTATGCTGGAACGCGCTGTGATAAGAACGTATCGACGTGCGTGCGTAATTTTTTTAGAAAAATCGAAAATTCAGGTAATGTTTGTTTGAAAAAAGTTTTGCAATAATACTTAGAATTCGACTTCGTAAAAAAAAGTTTTAAAAAAATGCAACTTTGACCTTCAATATCTCGAGAACCCGTGGAGTCCCAGGTACGGTCTAAAGGAAAAAAATGATCCAAATAATGGGTAGAATACGTGGCTTTCGGCTTCGTTAAGTGTCTTCTTACACCCGGAATTGTGGTCGGCTTCCAGTCAAACCAGATACAGCTGAATATCAGTATTTTACATGAAGCGACTGTCTATCGGATCTCCACAACCCAGTTACTGGGTAATACGATATCACACGGTAAGACTAAGTGGTGACTTAGCGCGGGGCGGCGAGTGGTAATATCAAATGTATAGAAAAATGCGCGAATTCGCCACTGGTGCCAACTCGTAGCTTGTTTCAAACATTTCAATACTTTGATCCCATCGCTCGCCGCCCCAAGTCACCGCTCACAATGGTTCCTGAACGGGCCGTAAGGCTTTGCAAAATAGCGAGTTCTGCTCAGCGCGACGTTAGCGTGGCGTATCTTTGGCGTGCTTACTTACTATGAAAACTTATGTCGTCACTTAAAAGACACCACGCTAGCGTTTAGCGGGATGTTGGCGCTATTTTAAAAGTTAGTAAGAAAGTCACACTATTGTTTACCATAACTAAATCTAAATACAAAATTACATCTACGTCAAAATTACATGACTAAACTGATTGGCTTAAACGTAAAATAAAACTAAAAATACACAAAAACTAACTAAACAAAAAACGGACAACACAATGGACGAAACAAAATAAAATACCTACATACAAAAAAAATATAATGCCTTCACCTCTTATTTTTTATGTTATTCTACATTCTGCCCTCACCGTTAATATGTTTCTACGCATTCTGTTTGTGTTGCACTTGTTAAAATAACTAGCTCGATTACTATGAATTTAGTGTTCATAAAACCCTTTAAATGGGTCATTTTTTAGCGAAAATTAGATAGCATGATAAGTTTTCTACGAATAATAAAAGTGGTTTCATTATTCAAAATACCAGACAAAAACTCCCGAGTGAAAATTCTTTATTAAGAGAAATCTTATTCCAAAGTTGATAAAGAAAAACACTCAGTTTTAGTTTTTATAACCATAACTTCACATAATTAGTAACCAGATTTAATCTAAAATTGTTGTAAATTTTGCAGTCTATTATCAGGAAAATAATAAGATTTCAATTCCGACAAATCACTTCAGTTAAAAATTTTTATATCTCCTTCTTTAACTTCTCCTGTAATTTTGTAGAAGTATTTTTTTTTAATTTACTATGAAAATTTAATTTTGTGTATGTATAAAATATTGAATTCAAAGGATTTTTGAATGTCGAATTAGTCAATTTTATATAAGTGTTCTTTGCTGGATCTTGCACCTGACAAATACTTATTCCAATAGGGTTTTTTACTCCATCAATAAATTGAAAACCTGCTTAGTCCGTCAGTTAGAATAATTGAAAAATAATGAACAAACAAACAAATTAAATTAATGAATATTGAAAGATAAAACGCTCCCAAATTCGGGAGACGACGACATAACGCCTGTAAAATTGTACCGACTGAGTAGGTGCGTCCACACAGAGCGCGCAGCCTCGCGAGGCATTGTCCGCGCGAGGCAGCTCGGTTGGTGTGGACGTGTGTCGGGGGAGGGAAGTGACAGCGCTGCCGTGGTCGAGCGACCGAGCCATACAGTGTCGGCTTTTATTTTGCTCGTTTATATTGTTTCGTGCCTCGGTCGAAAAACAATAGACGAGTCCACACAGAGTGAGCAGCCTCGCTTGTCAGTTTCCTCGCGCAGCAAATGCCTCGCGAGGCTGCGCACACTGTGAGGACGCACCTATTGACGTTTTGTGATTTTTAGAAGCATTGAATCTTCTATTTTGGGAGGAAAAATACGAGTCTATTGTTTTTTATAATCTATATTTCAGACTAATATTTTTTTGAGTTAATCTTATATTTCAAAAGAGCTCAAAATCACGACGAACAATACCAAAGAAAGGACATTTGACAAGAAATATAAATAGACATCTTCGTTAGACTACCAAATCTTGATTTCCACAAGTCCAACACAAACAGCTCAGTACCAGACAATGTAACAACTAGCAAGAACCTAATTCCGTCGTGCCTTTTTCCTGGATTTCGGTGCTTTCGTCGCTGCGCTCGACGACGAGACCGACGGCGTGCGCTTTTTCTTTTTACCCTATAGTAGATGTGTTTTTATGAAAGTTTGAAAAAAAAAAGAATGTTGACGACATCTTGCTCTGTTTTTGAGCGAAGAGGTTTATTTCAGAAATCCCCACCAGTGGGGATTATTAATTTTTCTAGTAATCCCCAGTATAAGTGCATTAAACTTATTTATAGAACTCATCCATTCAGGGTTGTTATCCAAAACCTTGAGTAACACGAATTTATCTTTACAACTTTTGTAGCTGTCAACATTTTTTAGTACTAGTACAATTACCAAGAAACAGGCCTTTTAACACAAGACGATGTAAATCTCCGATACCTTACGGCGAGGTAAAATATTACATTGTTATCCAAGGGATGAAAGTTACTTATTTAGTCCCGAGACGGGGTTTGGCACCCGTAACGTAGTGAGGGCTCTAATAGTTCGAAGGACTAAATAAGTAATTTACCCGAGGAGCACACTGCTTTTAGTTACGAATACGAGGAAAGTAAGCAGCTGTCAGTTGAAAGCGATTCTCCCTAGGGCTGTAATGCATAACTTTCAACCTGCATCATCATACTTTCAGAGTAGGTATAGGTATAATGAAAGTCATTAATTGGTCTGCTCCACTTGCGGATTACAAATGTACAATAGGAGGTTTCACTGCGAGTTTTAACCCGTTAGTGGCGCTACAAGCGCATAACGCAAACAACGTCAAGTCTCCCAAATGAACGTGTCATGTCAAACGCGTCTGTCAAAATAGGCGCCATTGAGGTTTTCGTTGATGACATCACGCTCTGGTAGCGTCACCTGAGCCGATCTTTCCGTGAAACCTCCCATTCCCCAGTGTTCCCTCCTACCTGTGGTTTAGCCTCGTCGCCCACATCGCTGGGCTGTGCACTAGAGGTGGAGGAGATCTCTCCCTCCTGCTCGTTCTTCTGTCGCTTGGCAGGCACGGCCTCTTCCTCCTCCTCCTCTGTGGACGCCGCGTCTCCTTTCTGTTCGGAGGTCTCGCTTTCAGGCGGCGGAGAGGATTCCTTCTGGGATGATGGGTCCTCCTGTAAAGAGGGAAGATTAAAAATAAATGTGTTCTATAAATTACATACGTCGCCCCTTCACGATTGTGACCTAACTTTTTTTGGCGGAATAATGCGATCATAAAAAATTACATAATGGATTTTTGATATTAATTACACAATGGATTAATAGATTGATCAGAAATTACAGATGACGGAGCTGAATGTACTCTGAGAGAGAGCCGTCATTATTTCTATTTTTTGCCACGAATAATGCTGTAATTGATTCTGATTCCCCATCTAATACTTCGCATCTAGCGAATACTAATATTCGCGTAATCTTAGAAACTACTGGTCCGAATCATTTCTTCTTTGTTTTGGATAGCCCATGTATCGAGGAAGGTATATTTCATCACGCTACGAACAATAGGAGCTGAGCGGGATACTATCTGAGTATATACTAATATTATAATGTAGAAGAGTTTGAGAGAACGCGCTATCTCAGGATCTACTAGTGTTAGTTACCCGCCCCGGCTCCGCACTCTATTATATTTCATCATCATCATCCTTTAAATGTTCCCACTGTTGGGACACAGACCTCCTCTCTGAGAGAGAGAGTGGGCCATAATCCACCACGCGGACTCAGTGCAGGTTGGTGGATGTCACATGTTTTCCAATTTTTGGTTCTAGGACATGTCGGTTTCCTCACGATGTTTTCCTTCACCGTTTTGAGAGCAGTGGTGTTGCAATATATTACACAAAGTAATGCGCCTGACTGGATTCGAACCCACGACCCACAACTCGTAAGTCGGGGCCGATACCACTGGGCCACCACTGCTCTATCTTTCTATTATATTTATTTTATAAAAACCTTCCTTTTGAATCACTCTATCAAAAAAAACCGCATCAAAATCCGTTGCGTAGTTTTAAAGATATAAACATACATAGGGACAAATAGACAGCGGGAAGCGACTTTGTTTTACACTATGTAGTGATACGTGGTTGCGGGACTTACCGAATTACCGTGACTCTGGAACGCAAAGGGCTATTGAAGTACACCGTGGATTTTAGTCAGTACAAACAATAATAATATTCCACAACTATCACACAACGCCATTTAGTCCCAAGCTAAGCAGAGCTTGTGTTATGGGTACTAGACAACTGATAAACATACTTATATATTGCTTAAATACATAAATATTATAGATAAATTACACCCAGACACAGAACAAATGATCGTGCTCATCACACAAACATTTGTCCTGGGTGGGAATCGAACCCACGACTTCCGGCATAGCGGTCAGGGTCACTAACCACTAGACCAACAGGCCTGTCAAAGTACAAGTCTGACAGTCCCTCCCGCTCTGCCCTGGATGGGAGGACTCATTTGATGATTTTAACACGATAAAAAAAATGTAGTGATACATACGACCAGCAGCACAGTATGTTGTCCTCCCGCCGACACAGCGGCCGGCACACGATTGTTGAGAGCAGGTGTCACTGCGGGAGTGGGCTCGGCCGCGTCTGTACTGAGACCGGTACCTAGCTGACCTTCAGAGCCCATGCCCCACGCCAGGACCTCACCTGGACGGAAGAAAACGACAATTAAGGGCGCATAACCAGAAAGCTGGCAACGTCGCAAATAGCTGTCAAATATTTACAAGTTTTAATTAATTTGGTAAATTTACTGTATGAAAATAAGAAATATGGCTCTGTAGTGCACTACAAAGTTGATATAGGAATGCAATTAAAACACTGCATTTGATGTTGCCACCGTTTCAGGTGTAAAAAAGGCATTTGGAAGGTTTCCAAATACTTTTTTTACATATTAAACTATATATTCGGTGTTACGATATTACTTATTGCATTCCCTTATTATTTTTTTAGTGCACTACAGAGCAATATTTCTTGTTTCCATACAGTAACATTGCTAAATTAATAAGAACTTGTTAATATTCGACAGCTATTTGCGACGTTGCCAACTTACACCCCAATAGATAAACTGTATACGTACCTACTTATTTAGTGTTGCTATAATATTGTTTGTTACTTAACTCTTTAATTATTATCTTTTTTGTATTTTTTCTTACTAACCTCTTTATGAAGATGTATAAATCTTAAGTGCTGTGTACAGTAGTAATTGGAGTGCAGATTTAAAAATGGTATCATGATAACTAATCTTAACTATAACTACTCTGTATTCTGTAACTGTACCTTTATAAATAAATAAATAAATAAATAAATAAAGAAGAATATTTTTCTTTGGACGCGACTCAAACTCAACAAGTGAAGTCTTCTAGATAAGTACTCTAGACGCCTTACCATTAGGCCATCGCAACCACTATTTTAAGGCTGCCTGTCTATTAATGCACCACTGGTGCAGGATTGCACCACTGGAGAAGTGAAGATTTTGTGCAATCCTATTGGTTAATATTTCCTCGTTTCTCCGCTCCGCCAGCTCGCTCCGCATCAATGGACAGGCAGCCTAAAGCTGAATCTTTCGCAGTAAGGAGTATGTTGAGGTTTACAATCTTTCGACAGGTCACAATCTCGCAATATAGAATATAATGTAACGGTATTTACAATTTTACGATGACTTAAACATCTTATTGCATCATTTTCTTTGGACAATGTATGAAACTTACCGGAATCAGTAACAGCGAAAGAATTGCTAGTTCCAGCTGCTATGCTGATGACCTTCTTGTTCTGTAACTTGGGTACTGGCTCCAAAGTCTCGGCATCACCAGCACGGTCACCCAGGCCCAATCTGTTGGAAGATTATTAAAATTATCATCTGTTTTGGTTTTTTCAACTATATTGGAGTTGTCAGGACCAATGTTGGCATGTTTTGCTTATATTTTGCTACCTAAGAGTCCTTTCTTTGGTATTGTTCGTCGTGTTGTTGAGCTCCTTGAGTTATGAGTTTATGAGTCCAGTTACATGATAACTGACAAATGCTTGCACTGATTGGACAGGTTCACTCAAATCTGTGTGGTTCTTTCTTTAGAAGACCATCTCAGACACCAGCATGGTCCTCGTATGACTTGAGCAACAGGTATATGACTGGACTCTGTATGTTCTGGGGTCATTGTAATTCGTAAGTCCCGCGACCCCGGCAGGCTTTGGGCCTCTAAAGGGGGGCCCGGCATTATGCTGACACTCTTTGAGGCGTGCGTGGAACACAACGCGCCGTCGACCCGGGCTGCGTTCATGGTCGGATAGCAAGTCGCCAATTATTCGCTGCCCGCATGCCCGGTCTCTGCTTAGCTTTGGTGGAAATCTGATAGGTTATTGAAACACATCTCCTCTCGTCTCCACTTTGGTGGAGTCCGGGACTCACCTGCCATACTCGCACCGTCCTATAGCGTACACCTGTCCGTTGTTGTCGAGCGCCAGTGAGTGATGTTGTCCACACGACACACTCTTCCACGTGTTGTTCTGACTGGTGAATGCGTCGCACTCGGTCGGCATGAACAACGCTGTCTTACGTTTTTCACCTGTTATGCCTGTTGGAAATAAATTGTTGATTAATTAATGACTAAGTCCTTATTACAGGCCTTCGTGGTTCAATAACCAAGCATTTCTAAAAACCAGATTTAAGATATTTGATTTATTGAAACTAAGTTTTAAGTAACACTTGTGTCTTAACAGACGTTCTGTAATACGGGCCTTAATGGATTAAGTTGATGTTCATTCTACATCTCAGGGGATCTAGAATGAACAACCTAAGTAGTGTCTGTGTCGAACAACACTAATGCCGTGGTGATGGTAACAGCTTCTGGAAATCTACTTGAGGATTAAAAACTTCTTTCAAAGTTATTGTTGTGTAGGCAGCATAAAACTAATTTAAGTAAATAATAACTTTTCTTTAGGAAGTTGGTGGCTTTGTTTTTTATTTCCTTGACTTTTGTCACCGTTTTCCAAAGGAAAAGTTATTCAACACTTTTTTGTTTGGTTTTGAGGTTGGTATTTTTTTCAAAGTTTTCTTTTTTGCCCCTTTTTAGTTCAGATATTCAACAAAAATCTTCGTATAAACGGCGTCTGAAACTCCAAGTAAGCAAAAACGGATCCATGCGTGCAACCTCACGGGATATTCATTATTTAGTAAATGTTATATACTAAAACCTTCTCTAGAATATAACAAACACTTTTCTAAAAACCGCAACAAAATCGGTTCAGCCAAACGCGAGATTATCGCTGAAAAACGTACATACATACAAGTCGATATAGGAACCTACTTTTTTTGAATAATGTGTTAGAAAATTCACTGACGTGTGACCCATAAAGGTAGACTGGCAGAAAATGCCTCAGGCATTAAGTCCGCCTATGTACTCTGTGCATGAAGTTTAATAAATAAATAAATAAAGACAACCTATTCGTTTCCTTTTTATGTTTTAGTTTGTGGTTAGCGCACACGTTTTAATATCCTAGTTCTGTATACTGACCCAGTTGTCCATAATTGTTGAGTCCCCAAGCGAACATCTTGTCGTTGTTGTCGAGCACGAAGGTGGCGTGGTACCCCGCCCACACTCGGGCTCCGCCCGCCTTCAGGGTCACCTTCGACGGTACTAGCAGGGCGCCTAAGGCAGAGAGGGGAATTAGTAATTGCCATTATCATCAACATGATCTGCCTGCCTTTTCCCAACTATTTTGGGGTCGGCTTCCAGTCGAACCAGATGCAGCTGAATATCAGTATTTTACATGGAGCGACTGCCTATCGGACCTCCACAACCCAATAACTGGGTACTACGATACCCCATGGTAAGACTGGTTGTCAGACTTTTAGAGCTGACTAATATGTAGTAACGACTGTCAAAGATCTACAAATGACAGCTGGGACCAACGGCTTTACGTGCTTTCCGAGGCACCGAGGAAACTCGCTATGACAGATAGTCACGAATCCACAGACCAAACTCGGTAAACGCGGCTTTATTCGGAACATCGGCCTGTGTGGCTTTAATTATTTAGCCACGTGCTCCTCGTCTAATTTGTATAAGTGATAATTATAATTATTATACTCACTGAATCCCTGCCGTGCATCCCTGGTAGCAGACCTCTGCGGCAATCTCCCCAGCTGTCCTTGCTCACCGCAGCCCATCGTGTACACGCCGCCTGACGCCTGGAGGAACATTTATTATTACCATAGATCAGAATAGATACAGCTGTTTTATGTATTTACCATAGGTAAGAATAATGTGGATATTCCCCGAGTCCCGGGATTTGGAGTAAAGAATTGAATTCTAGTGGCGCAGAAAGCGACAGAAACACCCCGCCATCGTTTTCTTTTGTTTCCATATTGCGGCTGCATTAGGGCTCCCACACATAAACACAATACGACGGCGCGTCGTCGAAATCTACGACACGCCGTCGTAACGTATCGATGCACGATATGACGTTGTGACTCACGATGCAATCCTGTGCAATTGTTATTCGAAATTCAAAGATGACGGATGGTATTGAAGATTACGCTAGTCGAGCAGCGTCCCGTACTATGGAACAGAATGCGTCTAGAACGGTCCATTTTTTCGGAATGAACTAAAATACCACCCCACTGTAACGATGCTCATCGTAGATTTCTACGACGCGACGTCGTATCGTGAAACGTCGCCGCATCGTTGTACGACGCGACGTCGTATCGTGTTATGTGTGGGAGCCCTTAGGCGTCTCGATCCCGTGGAATATCCATATTATCATCAATGTTTGCGGTCAATGTGACTGACGTGTGGGAACAAATATCATATAGGAGTGTAGAAACATTTTGTTTTTTAAACCGGGTTGGTGACGTAACGTGACTCATTATCAGCCTATAAATGTTCCCACTGATGGGACACAGGCCTCTTCTCTGTGAGAGGGAGTGGGCCGTAATCTACCACGCGGGCCCAGTGCGGATTGGTAGATGTCACATGTCTTCGAATTTTTGGTTCTAGGACATGCCGGTTTCCTCACGATGTTTTCCTTCACCGTTTTGAGAGCAGTGGTGTTGAAATAAATTACACAAAGTAATGCGCCTGACGGGGTTCGAACCCACGACCTACAACTCGTCAGTCGAGGCCGATACCACTGGGCCACCACTGCTCACAACGTAACGTGACTGATGTGTGTAAATGCACGTTAAATGGAATCAAAAATTAACCTTAGAGGCCTACATTAAGGTGATACGTACCGACAATATAACAAGATGGTCTCCACCGGAAGCGACGGCGACGGCAGTTTCCCCAATGTCCACCTTCACAGGGTCCCGACATGACTTGCCCTCACGACCGCGGACCACCAGACCCATGCTGCCGTGAGAATCCTGGAATTAAAGACATGATGACATCTGGACTAATAGGTATGATGTAAGTAGACGGACTGTGAGAGTTTTCAACAATAATGGATACGTATATTTTTTTTTGTTAAATTCATGCGTATTTACAAATAATTGAGAGTGGGGAGCTCATGACGTCAGAAGCAAGTAAGAACTATACTTGTCAATTTTCAAAGCGTCGTATCTCCGTCAATTTTGGATTGCAGAACAAAAAGAATACGGGGCGAAATTTTTTTGGTAATCTAACTGATGGAAGGATTTTTTTGATAATACAATTAGATTTTGTTAGTCAAATACCTTTTTACGTCAGAATGGCTGGTTATAGGTTATAATCTGCAATAACACATAGGATCGACCTTTAGTCCTGGTTAATACAAAAAAAATACATACCCTGAAGGCTCCCCAAGCGTAAACATCTCCGTTGTTAAGCAGCGCGGCGGAGTGTGAGTCCCCCGCAGACACACACACAGCGGGCGCGGGCAGAGACACCACGGCCGGGGTACCTTCCTCACTGTCACCTGATGTGGCGCGGCCTAGGGCTCCCTCGTCGTTACAGCCGAATGTCCATACCTGCAGGGGGGGAAATATAGATATACATGCTACTTGCATATTTTTGTGACAGCACAACCTAAACCATGGTGTCTGTGTCTGACTAAATTGCGGTAAGTTTGTTTGATCAGGGCATGCGAGCGGCGAGTAATGGGCGACTCGCTGTCCGACCATGGACGCAGCCCGGGTCGACGGTGTGTTGTTTTCTACGCGCGCCTCAAAGTGTGTCAGCACAATGTCGCCCCCCCCCTCCTTTAGAGGGCCAAACCCTGCCAGGGTTCGGGACTAACGAATTACCGTGACCCCGGAACGTAATGGGCTATTGAAGGGCACCGTGGACTTTAGTCAGGACAAGTTTGACAGTCCTTCCACCTTGGGCAGGGCGGGAGGACTCGACTGAAGATCTTACCAAATAAAAAAAAATTGATCAATTGAATTCATTGTCTCATAGTCAGCAAGGTAACACAAGTTGCATGCAATTTCTTGCTGCATGTTGCCAATGGGCTTTAACACATTATTAGATGAATTTATTTTCCCACGTTTTTATACACTCACTTTTCTTGTTTGTTTGTTTATTTGTTTGTTTGTTTGTCGTTCCGGTTGGACTTTTGCAACTCAATTTTGAGGCACTTCCCGATAAGCTAGCAGGCTGAAATTTTGTACACGCTTTGAGTTCTGATGACAATACATGACTAGCTAAGAAACGTCATAACAAATCCAATATGTCGGCCTCCCCAAGATGGCGGACTGGCTGTTTGAAACCCACCCCCATGATATGGGTATCAAATGAAAGGGTTTGCTGTCAGGAATACGAAAAAAATAGTCACGGGACTTAAATCCAATATGGCGGACGTCCAAGATGGCAGACAGGCTATTTGAAATGCACCCCTGTGATATGGATATCAAATGAAAAGGTTTGCTATCAGGAGTACGAAAAAAATAGTCACGTGACTTAAATCCAATATAGCGGACGTCCAAGATGGTAGACTGGCTGTTTGAAATCCACCCCCGTGATATGGGTATCAAATGAAAGGGTTTGCTGTCAGGAATACGAAAAAATAGTCATGTGGCTTATGCTAGGCTAGGCTATTAATCCAATATGGCGGACGTCCAAGATAGAGGACAGACTTTGAGGCACTTCCCGATAAGCTAGCAGGCTGAAATTTTCAGGATAGCTTCAAACCCGATGAACAATGATAAAAATAATAAAATAATTAATAGATTTAAAAAATCTAAAAACCCACGTTTTTAAATGTCCTAAAAAGAAGAAAATAACCCTACGGGGCTGAGAGAGGGGCCACTCAAAACGTGGGAGCGTATCTTTGCAAGTTACACCTACGATCTCACGTCATGTAAATTAATATAAATATCCCATAAATAATCCCTTATATAATATACGCCCCCACGTTTTGAGTGGCCCCTCTCTCAGCCCCGTAGGGTTATTTTCTTCTTTTTAGGACATTTAAAAACGTGGGTTTTTAGATTTTTTAAATCTATTAATTATTTGAGTTTATAATCCAGTGTGATTTTTCAACTTACCTTTCCGCTGCTATCAAGAGCTATTGTGTGCATACCCCCTGCATACACATCAACTATTTTGTCACCCAATGCTGTCACATACTTGAATCTGAAACAAAAAGAAAACGAGAGGTTTTTTTTTATTACAGATGCTTGTTGTTTGTTAAAAACTGTTGTAGTAAATATATAAAAAAAAAAAGTAAAATTTGTTTTAATGTAGAAGGAAGTTTCAGAACTAATGATCCAACGGGCTATTTGACAGCATTAATATATTCAACAACATCTAACTTATACATCATTTACAGTTTTGAAAAGTTCATCATCAGCCTAGCCTTTTCCCAACTATACATATATACAACAATAACAGATGCAGCTGAATATCAGTATTTTCCATAGAGCGATTGCCTACCTCTACAACCTTGGACCTCTACAACCTGGGTTGTAGAGGTCCCTTAGGCACTCACACTAAGGTACTGGTACCTTGGTAATACGATACCCCATGGTAAGACTGGTTGTCAGAGTTAGATTGTATAACAAAAGATAAAATATGAGTCAAATATTTGATAATCCAATTGAAAGACTAATCAGATTTTTTCTGTCAAAGAAACCAACTGCACGCGTAGCATGGCGATTCTATCTCTATTCTACCAAGAATAGACAAAGTTATTTCATCGTTATTTCTATACAAATCGACTGTTTATAAATATAAATAAGACACCATTCGTACACTATTGAAGAATAGAACGTTTAATTTCTATATTTTTTACATTACCATGCTTAAAACGGTAAAAATATTTCTACGATCTGTCATTTTGTCTATTCTTCCGTCGACAAAACCCCTTTCTACGGCGCCATGCTACGCCTGCTGGTGGATAGCTATTGTCCTATTGTTGAGGAAGGTACATCAAGCTATGACTCATAGGACGGGAATAATTGTGAAATGAGGGTATTGCAGTTGTTGACAACTTACTTGGTGGTCTCCACGACATCTTCGCCGAGTCCCAGTTGTCCGACGTCGCCCTGTCCGCATGCCAACACACGGCCCCTCTTCTTTGGCGCCGTTGGGATCTCCCATTGGATTGCTGAGCAAAAATAATAGAATTCTAATGTGAATTTTTATAACAAAATCCACAGCTCTTAATCCTAATAATACCAATTATGGATTTACAATTTCCTAACTTTATGAATGACGTAACAAAGGTTCTATAATTATTTTGGCGATTGAAAAAGAGTGTCCATGGAGTTTCTTGCCCGTTCTTCTCCATTGAGATCTACGCATTGCAATGAGCACCTACAGTACTTTCAGTTTTTATGTCTTGTGACTGGGACTGTCGCACCATAACCATTTTTGGACTGTTTTTATTTTTTGTCTTTTGACAATTCAAAAGTGAAACTGGCCTACTCGAAAAACATGCTTTGGTTTTGAAAAATTGGGACAGAAACTTCAAAAAACCAAAAAAGACAATTTCATATTTTTGAGTCTTGTGAGATGTCAGTGTGTAAGAGTAATTGCGTGTGAATGTCTTGTAGTTATACATTCTCTTATTTTAGAAGTTACAGGGGGCTGAAGTGTCTCTCGCGCAAACTGTTCAGTTTAGAAAAAAATGATATTAGTAACCTCATTCATTCATCATTTTTAAAGACCTATCCATAGATACCCCACACATATGGGTTTGATGAAAAAAAAAAAAAATTTGAGTTTCTATTCTAAGTATGGGAGGCACCCCCAAAATTTGTTTTTATTTTTGTATGAAAATCCTAATGCGTTTCACATAATACATCTACTTACCAAGTTTCAACAGGATAGCTCTTAACGTTCGGAAAAAAGTGGCTGTGAAATACGGACAGAACAAGGACAGACAGACATGACGAATCTGTAAGGGTTCCGTTTTTGCCATTCGACTACGGAACCCTAAAAATGGAGCAAAAGGTTTCCTTTACTTGCAAAAATTCTATCTTTTTTAAATAATTATGCATTAAATTGGAGCATAGTAACAATCTGTTTGTTTTCTTTTTAAAATGAGTGTGAATTTTATGAAACGGAACGTGAAATATAGTTGCACAATTTGCATTAATTTTGTGCTTTTACCTACTTAAATCAAAGACTGAATTTGTACAGATGTTATAATTTGCACAATATTTTAGAAACCTCAAGTAGGTGGTATACATTTTGTAGGACCCGTATTTGGTTAGTCTAGATCTATAAATTAGTATGTTATGTCTAGTTGGTATAATTTCAAACACCATTTATTATTTCACTGTCTCTATTTTAAAGGATGCACATCAATTTTTCAGTGAATTGTTGATGTCATAATGACTTCATCGTTTCTTTTTTTACTGCTTACCGAAGGAATTCAATTTTTTTTGTCATGTATTAGTTTCCTTCATTAATAATTTAGTAACAAATATTATTACCTACTTGTTTTTGTAAGAACCGTAACTAATATAAAAATGTCAAAGTGAGTTTGTTTAATAAACTTTCACATGAAAAAAGACCATAATGAAGGACTGTGTTCTTTAAATCACCCAATACATTTCATTGATAAATACCATCTATTTATCAACTACGTACTCAATCATTAAGTAAAATGCTAACATTAAAAAAAATAGCACCTTATCACCTTGTCTAAATCTTCAGGAAATATAATGTTGTGCAAATTGATTTGAAGCACTCAAGTCTAGCCAATATATCACAATTTGAGGTCATCCTTATCAAATATGATGACACAAATAATATAAAAAGATGTAGGCATGACATAATCCGTTTGTTTACTTTGTCAGCAAATTATGTGGGTAATGCCAGTTAAGGTTATGCATAATTTTGCAAATTTTTTTTTCTCCTTTTATATCTGCGATCAGAGCTATAAGCAAGTTTGGTGAGAGTGTTATGGCAGTTAGTGCGTTCCCAAGCAAGGACGTCTACTCATTGTCTATGCATGGATTCAATATGATGTCCTTGGTTGGAGGTGCTTTATGTAGCTACATATCGTAAACTGTGCGGCCAATGCATTAGTTTTGTTAGAGTATTTTTTTCATTGATATAAGTCCGAACCTACAAATAGTTTATCATAAAACACCAAAATAATTCCCATTTTCCTTTAAACAAAGCAAAACTAACCTCAAATTCATAGTAATTTAATAAACAGGTAAAGTTTCAATGTCAGGGTGTTTTAATATTTTATAAGCATAATCTTTGAAACTACAGTTGAGATGGATGTGTGGAGTGACAAGAATGGATAAAGTAAGGAATGAGTTTATAAGGGGAAGTTTGAAAGTGGCGCCTGTTACAGAAAAAATGAAAGGGAATCGTCTATCTTGGTATGGATATGTGATGAGGAGGGATGACACCCATGTGACTAAGAGAGTGATGAGTATGAATGTTGATGGATGGAGAGGAAGAGGAAGGCCAAAGAAAAGATGGATGGATTGTCTAAGGAATGATATGAAAG
This sequence comes from Agrotis exclamationis, assembly GCA_950005045.1. NCBI lineage: Eukaryota > Metazoa > Arthropoda > Insecta > Lepidoptera > Noctuidae > Agrotis > Agrotis exclamationis. The sequence goes on from OX465441.1 coordinate 13,398,190, forward strand.
AAAAAGGAGTAAATGATACTGTGACGACTGATAGGGGAGAATGGAAGAAGAAAACGTGTTGCGCCGACCCCAAGTAGAATGGGATAAGGGCAGGAAGAAGAAGAAGAAGAAGAAGAATCTTTGAAACTACAGATTGGATTCCGTCTTTTTTATTTAATAAAGAAGCTACACTATCCTTGATGTGGGAAAATATCTGGTCAATATGAGCAAACGCATGGATGCGGACTGCCCAAAAGCGGGATGGTTTACATTTTTCAGGGTTAAGTACAGCAGTGGATGGCAACGGTCTGAAGAGAAAGAGAAAAGCAGATACGCTGTCATGAAATGGTATTAAAGAAAGTCCATTTGTAATAACGCATGTTAAAAATTCAACATTAGAGGATATATCTCGCAGTTTTTATTTAAACATGTAAACCAAAGTTAAATAGATTATTATTGTAGTACAAACAAGAAGTGTTATGTATGAATGGAATACTTCTATAGATAATGATGTTACAAGGTAATCTCTTACTCTTTTTTTTTAAGGTCAGGGTTATACAGTGTTGCCATGTAAATAAATAGATTTGTGTAAAGGTGAGTTTAGATGTGAAGTGTTTTTGAGGTTGAATGTGTTTTATCTTGCTACTTTTTTTTCCGGAAATGAAGTTATTGGCAGTATAGTTGACTGCTCATGGTTTCCTTAAATATTTGTTTATTGCATGTTAGGTAATCAATGTTATGCAGTCTTTGTTCAGTGGGTCGTCTTAGTCTTATCAAACTATTGCAGTTACTTTTATCAATGTGTGTATACCAAAATGAAAAAATGCTGAGTAATCAAACTTTAGCGGAGTCAGATTATTCTAATTACTTACAAAAAGACAAAGTTTATCACAAACAATTGCCTTTCTGCACGCACTGCTTCTTATCTCTATGGTACAGCTAATGGCACAATAATGACTGGCTGGGTGCTCATTAACTAATTTTATACCAAACGAGAATGATAAATACGTTCTTATTCACGTTCGTGACCGAAATTGGTCACAGTTATTTAAGGAATACTCTAAAGTATGCGAAAATACATCTTGTAAATACGATGGAGCGTCGACCAAACCAACTAACCTCAAAAATATCCAATTGTACGCGACGCTTACATAACCAAAACGCTATTCACGCATAAACATGCTTCTGTATTACCAAATCTAAGTACTGAAGTCTCATTTCAAGTACAGTTAACTTGTAAACATAAAAAAAGAAGTTCTGAGACGAGAGTTCGCGCCTTTCGTTTCCCGCCATCGCATTTGACAGGTCATTGACATAGGCAAAAATGTAAAGAAAACAATTGCAAAATGCCTAGAGAACTCACCTCCACGTTTTTTCTTGTTTTTGGCTGCCGTTGACGCCGTAGCGGCGGACGATTTAGATGCAGCACGTTTAACGCCTCGCGCCGCCGGCATTATGCCTGCAATATTGCAACCAACGCGTCAATAAACACAGCACACAGCGCGGCAAAACACCCCGACTTGATGGCTTCGCTCCGATGACGTTTTAACTACTTTTGTAATCGCATTAACGCCTTATTTCCACATCGGCTGCATCTGCATCAATTACAAGGCTGCGGCCTCATAGATTTATGCAAAGCGCAGATAGGTTATATTATGCATTTGTATAGGCACTGCACAGGGATCCAAACAACGCGTCCGTACCATACTGCGACGCGTGGGACGACGCCAGAATTATTTACTTACAGTTTTATTATAAATTTGTAAGCGGCACCGCGAATTAAATAACAGATATCACTTTAGTATTTGAGATGACGTATTAATTTTAACACAGTACGAATCTCGTACATCTCCCTCCGCTTGCTTCGCTTGGCCCGAGTGACGTAATCACGTGAATCGGATTCAATCACACAATCGGATTGACACAATTCGAGTACTTAATCACCTATCACAGGTAACGATTAAATATTATTTTCGAACTAAAAAAAATTGATAGCTACCCAAAGGAGCTAAATTAATATTAATTTTTGAAATTTCGATTCCATTTATTTTAAATAACAATACACACAAAATCAACTCCACAACAATTTACTACTGCAATCGATTTACGTCAAAGTGAATCGATTGAAAATATTTACTCAGTCACTTTCCTATGCAACCATAGACAAAATAATCTAGAAGGTTTTTAAGAAATATGCTGCCATATAGAAATCTTTAATTACCCATAATTGAACGCCTAATTTGTTAAAACCGCATTGAAATTGGGAATTCTACTTAAAAGAAGAAATATTTAAGTTTAATACTTAGAGCCTGCGGTTGTTGCTTTCGTTATATTTTGTTATCAAAAAACAAAAGCCATGTTACATTTTTCCTGAATTCTTTTAAGATTTGCAGTTTATTGGTCTTTCCATTTTAAACTTCTAACTTCATGTATAAATAAGATGTAACTATATTATTTCTATATCTGTTTGTTTAGACTAGTGCAGGTATAAATGAACGAGACCATTTTCTTACAACAAAAAAGTCAGACTACGATCCAGATTTATAAAATTAAATTAAAATCATTTAATTCAGGCATGTTACCCATACAAACAAAACAAAATTAACAAGATCATTAAAAAAAATTATAAGTGCCTACATGTTCATGTTTAGTAGATTGTTGGTATACACATTAGTGATTAATAATTAATTAACTTATTTTTTTCCGTCATTTTAACTTTAGTGATTTTAATATCACCTGTCTTAATAACTTGAGTACCTAGATGAGTATAAAAATTACTTATTTCTCATGTTGAATTATTAATTTGTTCGGAATAGGATAACAAACAACACAATTTAAGGAATGACAGAAACAGAATATTATACTATCGTTTACGTGGTCTACACTGAGGTACGGTTGTGATACGATTGTGTGATGAATAGTACGGAAAACCGTACTTTTTGATACGGTCTGGCAACGCTGCGCGCAGCGCAGCGCGTCATTCTTACCATAAACTCATAGAGTTTGATTGATTGCAATTTACAATGTTGCCATATTTTACATCCAGAAGAAATTACGCAAATTATTGTGTATGTAAACAGAAATATGAATTCTTTTAAAAATAAATATGTTTAGCTCTAATGGTTGTTTGAAATATATTCTTATCAGCAATAAGAATAAACATAATCTGCCTAGCCTTGTCTCAATTATGTTTGGGTCGGCTTCCAGTCAGATGCAGTTGAATAACAGTTTTTTACATGGAGCTACTGCCTATCTCTCCACAACCCAGTTACTGGGTAATATGATTCCCCCTTGGTAAGACTGGTTGTCAGACTATCGAGTTTCTGACTGCGATTAATGACTGTCATAGATCTACAAATTAATTATAGTGGTACCAACGGACCTCAACTAGTGCATCTTAACCTTAAAGATTGAACTGTGTGGCTGTTATTATTTAGTCACGAGTTAAACAAAAAGCAATAAGAATAAACACTGTTAACAAATAAAAATATTTTTATGTGTTTATTTTGGTGTAAACCAGTGTAGACCGTACCTTTTCTATACTAGTGATTTATTTTTCACAAAAAAGGAAAAAAAGACCTATGTTGTAATGAAATAAAGCATATCTACAGACAAAATGACACTTATCACATTATTGGAGCTTCAAGCATGTGTTAGGAAGTCATTTATTTATAAACTCGTGGTAAGTTAAATTATTATTAATTACGATTACAGTCTGTCGAGAAACTAATAGAAAATAATGAGACTCATACTTTCTTCAACTTTTTGTCACATTTGGCACTACAATAT